>CM062805.1:1099113435-1101790935 GCA_031772625.1 Pinus tabuliformis
TGTGGAGATGTGTGTGTGTTTATTTCTCTCATATGCTGTATTTAGTATCCCTTGTTATATTTTGTGTAGGCTGTAGTGTATGTATTTCGATATTTGTCGTAGAAAACTGCAAGTGATTTGTTCTAGTAATTAACAAATAGGAGAAATATCATCGGTTTGTTGTAGTAGGAATCAGGTAACCGATTTTTCACATGGTATCAGAGCATAGATTGTAAGTCAGAGAGCTTAGTAGCAGAAGGGAAGATAATTTTGAATCTCTGCAGAGGCAACAGTTTGAAACCCTCTAGAGGCAGCAGTCCCCTGGGCTAGGAGGGTTAGTTTTTGAGGAAAATTTATTTCTATGAGAGAGTCGACAGAGAAATTAAATTTTCTCGATCATAGCTTACCAGAGGCAGAGAGAGATGCAGTATTTTCCTTGCAGAGCAAATCTTCATTTGGGACGCAGTTATTTTGTAGCAGTTTGCTAGTGCAAAATAACGTCAGAAGGAAGGAAGAGCGCACACTGAGGGAAAATTGTCCTCAGGGAATTTCTAGTCTCAACAAGTTCGATTTCCCTTGCAGATCAATAGTCGTTGTGTGCAAATTTCTCACTCCAGAAGGGAGTGTGAATAACTGAGCAGCAGCTGAGCAAAAGGGAAGAGGGAGTTTTCGACATTTTTAGAGATGGCTACAGATGAGCAGGATCCATGGAAGAGCAGCAGATTAGATCCAGTTGTTGTAGATTTCTCACATGGATTAGTATGCTTGCTACGGGAGCCCAACAGAATCAGTAGTAGGAGGATCATAGTGTCAGCAGACGCAGCTAGTCATTCAAATGGCAGTTGCATAGCTAGTTGTAGTCAGTGCCCAGAAGATAGTTGCAGAACTAGTTCCAGTGACTCAGGTAGTGTGAATTGCCCAGTTGCAGTATGCAGGTGCAGTTCCAACCAGGAGATTCCCAGTGTAGAGCTTCGCAATCCAGTTTCCAGTGGAGGAGGACTGTGTGAGTTGCTAGGAGGGAGTAAAGAGATTTCCCATAGGGAGATCGAGACTCAAAGAGAGTCTAGTTTCAGAGGGAGCAACCCTATGGAATCTAGTACTTCAGGATCTGGAGAGATCAGACTCATTATTGCAGTGGTTGTAGCAGCACTACAGAAGCATCAATAGAGCAGTAACAACAACTGTATGAGTAGATCAAATTTCGCGATGATGACAGCCGCACCCCCAAGAGTGAAGTGGGGTGATTTAGTTTTGTAGCCCCAGAGAGCTACAAGATGGGAAGGATTCTTGAGGAGGTCCACCTCATGAATCAATACCTTGCTACAGGAGCCCATAACATGCAATAGTAGTATGGATTAATGGCAGATGGTGCAGTCAAGTGCCAGAGTGACAGATGCAGGAGCTAGTAGCAGGTCAGATGCTAGGCAACGCAGTGCAGAGTTGGCAACAATGTAGTTGGCACAGAGCAGAGTCAGCAGCAACGCATAGGCTTCAGTGACAACGCAAAGTCTAGCAGTGGTCAGGACTCGGGTGACAGATGCATCACACTGACCATAGTTGGTTTAGTATTTTGGATGCTTTTCAATTGCGATTGCTCCAGTTGCAACAATAATAGATGGAGAGGGAGTTGCCATGCAGATGCAGTGTTGGCAATAGATTAGTAGGGCCAGCAGCAACACGGATGCAACGTTTATCAGAGTTGTGCAATAGTTGATGGGCAGCAAAGCCAGACATCAATAGCACGGCAGGAGATGGTGTAGAGATGGAGTGATGCTTCAGTGGGTTGCAACATTAGACCACATTACTTGCTAAGAGGGAGTGTTGATTTCTGTAGCATCGGATGTGCGCTAGCCTTGAGATTTTGCAGAGAGGCTAAGACACATGCATTCTCCAAGACCCAGAAATCGTTTGGGAAAATTCCACCTAGAAATGGTTTAATTAAAATAATTAATCATTTTTAATGTATTTCTAAGTCTCAACTTAGGAAATGTGATTAGTTAAAGGGTATTAATTAAATCTGGTGCGAATCTTCTAGAAGAAGATGAGGATCAACTCCTAGTTAATCTTAGCCCTTGATTATGTTCTAATCTTGGCTGTTTGTGCTCCAACGAGAGATTATAAGAAGGAGCTTGATGGGCACTTGGAGAACACACTTGAGAGAGAGAGGAATTCGATATTGCTGGGAAATCGAACTCCAGAGTAGCAACTGTGAGTTGCCGGAGGTGATTCAGTAGTTTTGAAGCAGTGAGAGAGGGGCAGGGATAGTAAGGTTGGAAGGAAGTTTTTCCAGTCTGGTGAGTGCATAGCAAAGAGACAACATAATCCACAGAGAGGCTGACGCAGTGCAAAGCTTCAGAGGGAGATCCGTATTTGTTGAGGAGAAGTCGAGATTCAGGGGCAGGAGCCGGAGTGGGAACCCGGAGGCCAGAAGATCGAGTTTCTAGAGCAGCAGTTGATCAATAGAGTGAGAGAGACATTGGTCCCAGTAGGATGAGGCAGAGGCAGCAAGGGGTAGCGCATCTTGAGCTAAAGGTCAGTGTCAAAACACCAGTGGAAGTGAGATTTTTCTCACTAGACATTGTTAGTTATTTTCTCTGCCTGGATTGCTAGATTTGAGCATCCATAGTCTTGTACTCAGATTTACTATTGCATAATAATCATACCCTCAGCTGCTGCACTTGTTTTCCCAAGTTGGGTTTTTTCCAAGGACTTTAGTCCAAAAATAATTGTGTATACGTGTGTGCATCTATTCTTCCAGTTTTTTTATTTCTTCTACAGTATTTATTTTGTGAAGGCTACAGTGTATATGTTTCGATATTTGCTGTAGGAAACAACATAATTTGTTTGATTAACTTAACAAATAGAAGAAACATTATTAGTTGTTGTAGTAGGATTTGGGGTCACCGAATTTTCACACGTCACAACCATACGTAGGGAAAGGATAAACCATATCCTACAGTCACATGTCACAACCAACGTAGGGAAAGGATGAACCACATCCTACAAATATATGTCACAACCACACATAGGGAAAGGATGAACTACATCCTACAAACACATGTCACAACCATCGTAGGGGAAGGGGAAACCACATCCTACTCAAATGCAAACCACCGAGAGTAGGGAAAGGATGAACCACGTCCCACCAACATGTCCACACGTGACAACCATTAGATGCCTATATGCATCTCTCACTGGGGTGTCCACAAGAGAAGGTGAACCACTCATCCTGCTTATATGCCATAGGAGAAGGTGAATCACTTATCCTATGCATATCTCATCAACTGTAGGGGAAGGTAAACCATTCATCCCTCACACATGTGTCATCAATCATAGGGGAAGGTGAACCACTCGCCCTACACACATGTCAATCATCATGGGGTATCACAGGGGAAGGTGAACCAATCACCTTATGGTCGCTCATAGCTCAAGAAGTACCCAAAGCCCCTAGGAGCTCCCAGAGCTCAATGTTCCACCCAGGCCCTCATAGTAAGGTCTAACCACGACTTCTCGCCTCTCTCTGAAGGAATCTTTCTAGGAGGCTTTGAGAAGGATGATGGTAATCCTGTACATCCATCCTGTAATGTTGGAGCTTGATCATGTCCCAAATAAAGTGGTACCTGATGCCAGGCGGTGGTTCCCAATATGTGCTCAAATGACTTATTGAAGAGATTTCTCAAATGTCTTCATAATAAGCTATGCTTGCTACTTTATTCATTCAGCCTCAATGGAGTTCCAAGAGCCACAGACTTCAGTCTAGCAATGTTTGATAGTGCACTTCAAAAGTTCAAATCATAGATAATAGAGTCACAGGGATATCTCAGCAAGCAACTGTCCAATATATGAGGCTTATCCATAGACATAAACAAGGATCCACAAAATATATGAATGCAGACCAGCAGCTTTTAAGTGCAGGGAACAATGCAACATGGTAAGGTCTTCCATCTTGACTTTAAGAGTCAACTTCTTCTTATGAAGATCATCATCATCAGTTACTGTATATTTATACTCTAATCAACATATCTCGTCCATACATAAACATCGAGATATCTGCAACCTATCCTTCTGAGGTGACAGAGATCATCGACGTCATCATACCCAACTGACATAACTTACATTTATAAAAAAAAATTGGGTAAGAAAAGTCATCAGGGATTTTGTCGCTCCCTCTGAAGCCTCGCTTCAGGTGTTCATCTAGACTTGAATCATCAAATTACTTAATTCATGATTTCTTATTCAGGCATCCATATCTTTCTTCAAGGTACCTCTGTTTTCTTGCATATAAGGGCTGTTACAAGAACTTGCTTCAAAGTGCTATGCACTTCTTCTCTTAACGCCTAGACTTCCAGAGTACCCAAAGGTGCCAAATGACTGCTACTAACACAGTTTCATCAGGTGCTAGGCTTCTTCATACTGTCCCTTTTAACAGTCTTCGATTTTTGATTAGAACCTCAGACTTTAATCTGAAGAAAGCTCAGATTAGAGCTGTAGAATTCACTGAGAAAGATCCTTTCCAGAGGTACTCATTGTATTATCCTTCAACAGTTGTCATTTCTTCTATCTCAGTTACAATATTTCAAGAGAACCAGACTTATTGGAAACGAAATTGCGGAAGATGAGACAATCATAGAGCACCCTCAGATCTGTTCCTTTACTCCAGAGGATTTACACTTCTTCATTGGTTGCCAGGCACCTTATGTGTATGCATCTGACCTTCACAGCACTGGAAAGTCCCAGGGAGGAGTATGGCTATAAAGATCACTTCTGATCTTTGACTCCTTAAGGCAGTGTTTTTGTAACATATGTGCCTGCAACACACCTCTTCATACAACATCAACAATCTGTGAGGGCTTATGGCTATAAGTGTTGAAGAATAACATTCTGACAGAAGAGGTCATACCAGACTTAGTTCTGTCATCATTCATGAGTATGATCAGAACAACATATGCACAACCACGATGCCCTGTAACAAAATTTAAATAAAATTGATCAGAAGATTTATGTTGGACTTAAATCACCTTCAGGCTACAGGCTTTGATCAGACTATAGATTTGTTGCAGATTCATGCACAGATAAAAGGTGATCCTCCTTTCGTTGTGACTATCCTCTTGTTCTCAAATTATAATTTTATGCTACTCTCCAAAACTGAAGATCCATCTTCGCAGGTTTTACTTTTTGTGTAGGAGACTCAGCTCCCTTTTCTTTATTATAGAGGTTTGAATGTCATTGTGATTAGAATAATGGAACAATGCTTCTTCTTTTCTAGTCTTTATTTAAATGATGAGGAAAGAGAAGTTCAAACTGCCTATGCCCATGAATTGTTCACAAGAAGTCTTGACATCAGAATTTCAATATGATACTGTCGTCAATAATTTATCAAAATATCATAACTGTCTCGGACTGCAAGTATGCCATACCAATAGTTCCCCTAATGTTGACTGTAAGTATGTATGTGTGATGATGCCAATGTTAACTTGACTGCAAATGAGATGCCAGAATAGTGTTCTTTATCGTAGAGGGACAAGAAGTCACACATACTGCAGACAACATGTCAATATGGCTTCTTATAACTATACAATGTGGATCAACTTACTCGTTTGAGATGATAATACACAAATCTGAACCTGATTGCCATGTATTACGCATGATTCAGTCATACCAAAGATGTTGTCTGCCATATACTGCTTGAAGTCTGTAGCTTTTCAAACTGCCTTCCAAATGTTGAAGGGTTACAAGATGTACCGGACCTTTACAAAGCACCAATAAGTGTGCTTAGATTCCATAGTTCAGAAAACAATACGTAAGTGACAAATACTGAGGATGGATGATGTCCAGTATATGATCAGACTGACCAAGCTTGGAATATCCTTCTTCACGGATTAAGACCTCTGTTCAAACTCATTAAATAGATCAAATAATGCTGGCTTCTTGTCTGTCCTTCAATTTGAAAGAGGTAACAATTCCGTAGATATCCTAAAGTATTATACTTTCTTCACTTGGGCCGAGAGCTCAGAGAATAATCAAAAGATTAATTGTTGAATAGTTGCTTCCTACATGAATCGAAGGACAACTTCAAAAATATTTCCAAACAGAAATTCGGGCCTCTGAGAAAACACTGTTAATTTGATCCCTCTAAATTGTGATATGCTGAACCTAGAACTCCAATTTGTTTGAAAGATAACTTGGCTTGGTGTGGGCTATTAGATTAGACCCTCATCCCTCCAGATCAGGGAATATATGCCCTTTAAAAACTTCGCTCTCTTTTGATAAGATTTAAGCCTAGTCACAGATACTATGACCAGAGATCATGCCCAGAATGAGGCCTTGATCTTTAGAGATTCTCTTTCCTTGCTAGGGCCTGAAACAAAGTTCTTAGTGATTGCTTTCTCTCTTGCTTGGGCTTGTCCTCACCTGAGCTCTGATACCATGTTAAATTTTAGAATAACATGTTCTTTGCTTAGGTCAGTGACTTCAATATTCAATGTTAGCCCATTTACCAGACCTTATCATTTCCATTAGCAATCACATGAATCATAATTGATAGTAACTGAAGAAAGAACATAAACAATAGATCCAGAAGACAAACCAAGACAAGAGAACACAAGAATATGGCTCAAGCCAAGTAAAAACCCCAAGATGGGGAAAACCCTTGATCAATTCTTCTTACTATTAATATCAAATGTTCAGCAGAGAGAGAGTACAATAATTCAAGGTCAAGATTGACTTGCCAATCTGGAGATTCAATATCAATGTCCTTAGATACATAGCTGACTCAGCAACACAATTCTGGAGAAGACAATCTGTGCCTTCTTTGGCTTGAAACATACTGCTGTAAAAGCTTCTGTATTCTGGTGTTCTGGTTAGGGTTTGATGGCAAGCTACTACAACCATCTTTCACTGCTCCTAGACGACCTTCCTTCTAGTTGATCTGCCTACATACAAGCACCCTCACATGCTGTTATAAGTCTTGTCACAGGTAAGGGTTGTTGGCAGGCTGCTACAACACCCTCTCCTCACTTTCCAAACCTCTTCCTTGACTGCGGCCACCTTCCAAACACCTCTGCTCCAATTCACTGTTGATCTGGGCTAGTAACCAACCCCAAAACAAGTGACACAACCTCCTGTTCAAGAACTCCAAGGCATGCGGCTTCCTATCAGTCCTTCAGCCGTTTGTCCAAGGTGATCTAGGCCTGCGGCCCACCTGAAGCACACAGCTAGGGCTGCGGCCTGCTATAGGAGAGAAAGCCCAACCAAAGATAAGCCCAAACAACATACAAATGTCCCTCATGAATGCAGCTTCCTTTCTACTGCAATTCTGACCTGTTGTAGACACAAAACCACCCACAAAACAGTCCAAATGAATTCAAACTAGCCTTTAACAGGCTCAGCCTCCTTCCTGAGGAACTCAGTCCTTTAGATAGCCCAACCAAGACATCAATCTATCCCTTCTTTGCTGGAGCTTTCCTTCCTTCTGCGGCCATTTCAGAGAGAGAAATGTGTGATAGGATGTGTCCAATATGGTTGGAGGACACTTCTATTTATAGGATTTCAAGAGGGGTTCCACTTGAAGAATTTAACCCAAGCCGACCTTGACAATTTGCATATGTGAGGAATTAAATTCATAAACATATTTTTCCTTGTCCAAATTTGATGATCTTTAGGTCGAATTTGATCCTCCCGAAAAGAGGAATTTAATGCAATAATCATCTTCATCAAATGAGATGTCCAAAGTGGAATTTTGCTTGTTGACCCTGCCGCCTACACCTACCTACAAGTCAATGAGAAAAGCCTTCAACCCCACAAGGTGTGGTTGGTGGCAGGGAACTCAGAGAAGGGGCTGTCAAACTAAATCCTGACTCTCTCTGTTTAAGCAATCTCCTAGGTTAGCTAAGGAGGGTGGTCCCTAATGAAAAGTTAAGTAAAAAATAGATGTGAGTTTCTAGGAGAATTGTTAGAGTTAAATAGATTATTTCTTTAAGATTTATAAGCAAGAACTGATATGAGCAATAACCATCATAAGATAAGCATGAAATACACAAACAACCAATGCCTTCCAAGTATTTGCTCTTTAAGAAATGAAACTGTATTTTGCTTAAAACAAAAGTAGAATGCTTCAAAATTTGAAAACAAAGCAATCCTGAAATGGAGACAAAGATGACATGAACTAGTCAAAATGATAATCTACAATTAATATACAAGAACTAGATCAAGACATCCAAGTAGAACTCCATACTTGTCTCGTTAAAACAATGCTCTAGGTAGCAAATAAAATCCTTGAAAGTACAAGTTATTGATCAAGAAAAACATTTAATTTAAATTTATGTGATCTTAGTAGGCTAGAGGAAAGGAAACTCCCTCTTTCAAAATCGTTTGATGAGATCCTTGAGGGAAACCAATTGGGTCCTTCTATTCTTGATCTTGGGAGTTAGTTTGTCTATTGGAGAGCTACCCCACTATGTAAATCCTTCAACCAAATCTAAAGATCTCTACACACTTGGAAAAATATGTCAGCAATCATAAGGGATTAGATTATACAATGGAGGAGAAGGCTAGAGATTTCACCAAAAATATTCTAGTGCTCCTCTTCCTAGAGTATTTCTCTAACTCAAAAACCATACAAGATAGCTTGCATATGTTAATCCAAACAAGTGGCAAAATGATAACTAGCATAATCCAACATACATGTGGAATGTAAAGCACAACAATTGAAATAACATCACCTCAAGAAATGGAAGGAGAACACCAACACAATAGTACCCCAAAGTCTCTTTTATTATATGAAAGATGAATACAAAATCCAGCAGAGTCTCCGCAAGCCCAACAACTCGTTCTATGATACATCATACAATATGAGAGCCCATGGCTCTATTATATAGAGAGTTGGGAGCAAATCCCAATGAAGAATGATAATGACAAATGGCATTGGAGCCAATCCTAATGTAGAAGTGATTAAACAAGTGGCATGAGGTAACAATCTCAAAGAGAAATTCGAATTTGTTGAATGGAGCTCCAATGCCAAGTGTAAAAATCGAATTCTGGCAAGTGGACATCATTTTCTTCTTCCCTTGTGTGCCAAATTCGAATTTTATGATAGAATGACAAATATATATGGGTGGTAACCCATGTGGGGACAATTTCCCACAAAAATCTCCACCAAATATTCTCCCAAATCCTCCCAAATGTGCATTTACTTCACAAATTTGAATTTCCAAGTAAGCAATTTTCTCCTTTAATGCCAGAAATTCGATTTTATTTGAGCACATGACCTTTCCTTGATTTTAGGAGTCCACATCACCTTGGGACTTTAATTGAACTCCCCTATAATTTTCCACCTCATTTCCACAACATTTAGCATGTGTGAATATTTATTTTTCTCCATTTATTTAATTTCTGGCTTAATTAATTGTCAGATTTCCCCACTAAACCTAGGAAAAGTGGGTTTTGAGGGTTCAAAACACATTTTTAATCCATCAAAGTGTGTCATAGTAGAAAGTTGAGGGTGAGAGGTACAAATTTCATTACTCATACCTCATTCAACTTCTCTAGACATCACTTATTACAATACAAGTACAATTTTTATTGCAATTTTTGACCCGCGGGAAATCTAAAAAATTAAAAAATGACTACCTAGATGTAACCAAATTCCACGAATTTTTTTGTGTGATCTAGTATGGTAATATACATCGACACAAGACACTGAGATGTGTTAGGGGATCAACTTTCAAACTGTTATCCCGACTTTGGGGTAAAACGTGAGTGAGAAAACCCAGAAAATTATCCGCCACCGAAAAAGGAGATAATTAACCAAAGAAAAAAACACTTCAAGGTGTACTCATTTGCTGATCGAGTCCCAACATCCTAGGCTTGTTACAAACTCAAAACTCATCATTACTAGTATCACTTATTACAATTCCCTGCAGGGTGTGGAATATGGGTACAAGAAAGACGATGAGAAGATAGAAGTAGAGTAAAAAAACTTTGTTGACTGATGATATCTGATGGTACAAGTGTTCTTTGGATCATCCTTGGACATGGAGTCTTCATATAACCATCAGGTGCCACTCCAGTGGTCAACATGGCCCTAGTTGCCAATTTTAACAATGCAAAGTTGCTTGATCTGGCTTTGTGAAGCCATTATGAACTGCTTCCCAACATTTATGTAACTGCAAGAAGATCTTCATTCTTATGGAACAAAACTCATAGTTCCTGCCAACAAAAACTGGTCCTTGTAGTTGCGCCAGAATACTTGTAGAAGCCATAAAAATATCTCGTAATACCAAGAAAAAACTACTATTTCTTTAAATCCTTGCTAGCACAACTCTTTTTTTAAAAATTATTTACCAAAAAAAACCTTCATCAACAAAAAAATAGAAATAGGACCTGTTGTTGCACAGAGTGTCTAAGCACCGCGACAATGCTCAGATCGGGGGCTGTCACCCTGATCCCCGATCTCTCCGTTTAAGCCGTCTCTCTATAGCAGGCTAAGGGGGGTACACCCTATGGGATAAAGGAGAACCAACTGGGAATCAGTCGGTTTGGGAGACACAATGAAGCAATCGAGTACTTGGCTAAAGCTAAGCAAGAGTCAAGATTTAATTAGATTTTAAGTGATAAATACCAGTGCCTCAAGGAGTCAACGATCCAAGTAAATGATTATCAACTGTTGCTTAGGAAATAATTAACGATTGCTTGAAAATATTTGCCAAACATCTAACATGTAACAAGCATAAAAAATATTCAAGCAATAGCGATCAATTTCGATGGATGCACAACGCTTAACAGATGCTCAAAGCTTTAAATATCCTAATCAACCACGAAATTTAAAAATTCACCGATTTTGATCCCAGAACTAAAGACGTATGCTTAGAGAACCAAATCCAGGAAAATTTCACCACCTTCAATAGTTAATTTTCAAATATAAGAGTTCAAGCACATTTAATTGTGACGAATACCACAAAAAACTCTCTATTAGATTTTTTACTTTAGCACAAAAGAAGCTTTAAATTCACAAATTTAGAAAATCTGTTTCTCAATATGCTTAAGCAAGACTTAATGTGGTGAATGATGAATTAAGACCTTTTAATGTTTTGAAACTTTTCTAATTATATATATATATATATATATATATATATATTTTAAATGTTTTTGGACTTTTAATTTTTTTTTTTTTTTTTAGATTTTAAATTTTAAATTTTTTAGGATTTTAAATATTTTTAGGATTTTTAATTTTTAGGAATTTAGAACATTTTTAATGTTTTTGGATTTTCTAACTTTTTAATTTTAATTTTAATTTTTTAAATTTTTATGATCTTTTAAATTTAAAATCAAAATCAAAATAAAACAAAGTGAAATGAAAAGGAAAGAGATAAGATAAAACCAATTTCTTTTTTATGTTTTTTTAATTAAAATGAACCCAAACCAATGACCAAAAAAAGAAAAAAAAATCGAATTTGAAAAATGACTAAAGATCAAACTATGCATACACTAACCCTAACTTACCCGTACATATTAAAAAAAGGGCGAAATTTATGTTTATTGTGTGCAGGAGAGTGAAAAGAGCAGAGATGGAGAGGAATGCAGGTTCTGGCGGCAGCTATGTAGCGTTTGGAAGCACTACGCGAGGAAGGCAAGGGAGAAACAATGATGAGGAGCTTGCTGTGGGTGAAGGCATGCTGGAGGAAAGCCGGACTGCGAATTGAGGATAGCGTGGAGAGCTAAGTCACCTGACACGGGGATTCGGGACACGTAGGATTTGAGATTCGTGGTGTCGGATTCGGACACGTTGACCCCCCGGAACAGGACACGTAGGATTTGTTATATATTATTTTATTATATATATATATATATATATTAAAAATTAGATATTTCTTACACAAATTTTAATTAATGATACAAATTTATTGATTTCAAACATAGATCTTCATCTATAGCTATTAGCATGCATAGTACATACAAAATTCAAATAAATGTCAGTGGTACTGGTCACATAGATGATAAATCTATTAAAAATTTAAATCATGATTCTTAATTCATAACTGAAAGACAACTTACAACTACAGGATAGTAAGATAAACACATTGACAACTGTAGTTTTCTCATTAAGTCATCAAATCAAAATGTGTTACATAGGTAGTGCTGGTGCAATGCCAATGGCAAATAGAAATAGAAAATATAAAACAACTACAGGTATACAAGCCTCAAGGCATCAATCAGCATCACTGTCCTCATCATCATGGTCCCCACTGCTCTCCTCTGCATCCTCCTCCTCCCCTGTATCCATAGTCGCCTCTGCATCTGCTGGTGTGGAGGTTGACCCCTCTAAGCCATCAAATCTAACAGGATCTAGCACTGGATCATTGAGATCCATGTTGGCCAATGCCAACTCAACAGTGGTGTCTAGACCCATATCATCAGGAAAGACATCCCACATCTTTGTCTTTCAAATACATGTCAATCTATTATCTATTCCTTATGCTTGGCCCTCTTGCCACCACGAGAAATGTCCAATTTTTTAGTCTTGTTGGAAAATCAGGATCTTTGTCATTAATATCACACTCTAAGCATTAATATCCAGAGGTATCTTTGCCATTACCTCTGTATCTGTATAGGGATCTTTGTCATTAATATCACCCTTTAAGCATTAACATAAGATAGAACAAGCATAACATGTCAACTTGTCAAGTCAAGGTTTTGTTTGAGTGATGCGTACATTTTTAGGAGGGTCATGATACAGAAGTTCGACAACCAATGTCACTAACATCAAGGTACATAGAGGGATTGGTGCTCTTGATTAAATACGAGTTCCATACCCTAATACATGACAAAATTCAATGGAAACATTGCAATCCCCCAATCCTAAAATCCTGGAAAACTGATGAGTCTGCTGGATTTTGAATGAAATCTAAAATTCTACTTTCTCCATATGAAATCCAATGAGGCCGGAACCACTCTCAAACATCCAGAGTCATTTCATGGTAATGTTAAAAATTTAAGTAAAAGGATGAAAATGAAGATTAAGTCTTAAACATTACCATGAATAGCATATCAATACTAGGGCCCAGACTTGATCATTAAGCTGCCAAAACGCTTGCCAAATGAAAATATGCGTGGCTGTAATGACCAAATGCGGCCTTTTCATACCCGTGCAGGTCACTTTTGCCACCTAACGAGTCCTGGAAAACAGGACACGCTGCCAAAATTGTGACACGACCTCAGATTCGACGAGTCAGGAAAGGACACGACGTGTCATGGTTTTTGGACACGAATTAGGGCAGAATCGCGTCGGACACGCTGGATTCGGGATTCGTGGGGCCTATAGGACGAATCTGATTATCTAGGTGGAGAGTAGGAGATAACAATGGGCAGTGTGAAGGCTTCGAGGATTGTAGGAATGGGATTAATGCAAGGTTTTAGCAGTGGATGGGTAATGAGCAGTTTTAGACGATGACAGAAGGAGCTTGGGCAACGATGGACTGTAGTTTTGCAGGCAGGCTGGCAGCACGTAGATGGTAGCTAGCGAATAGGGAGAAGGACGCAAGTAAGAGGCCGAGGGTTTGAAGAATGTGTTTTGGTTGCAGGTAAAAAGGGATGTCGTATTGAATGTGAGATGGACAACGTGAGGATTAAGGATGCTGCGGGAATGAGATGAGCAGCACGTTGGTGGGTCGAAGGGCAGAAGGAGGAAGCTGCCTAATGAAGCAGCAGATGGAGGTGGCCAAAAAAAGCAGGGAAAATGAGCAGCTGGGCAGCGAATAAAGTTTGGAGCCAGGCAGCAAATGGATAGATTGAAAGGTAGAAGGAAAAACGTAGATGGCAACGGATCTGGAGATGTCAAAGCAACGAGGGTTTTACACAGTTCACCAAAAATTTTTCGAAAATTTTTCTGCAATAAAACGAAACCCCAGGCATGTGGCCCTGAAAAACCCTCAAAATTATCCAGAAACCCCAAAAAAAAAATAAAATCCTCCTACTTCAGATTTGCCTGATGAAAACCCCACAAAATTTTTCCAGATCTGAAATAAATACCCCTGCAAGAGCTGATTCTGAGGTCAGATCTTACCCTCCAGGGCCTAGATCTGGCTTCAAACAAGAATTCCCCTTCAGATCTGCAACCTGTGATGACAAAAACAAAACACCCAGAAACGAAATATATAATGATGAAATTAAAACCCCAAAAACCTAGTTAAATAATTATAGTAATTACAAGCTGAAGGCTCTAAGTAGCCAGATCTATCATTATGCCACACATATTTTTTTAAAATTTTAAGTTTAAAGTGAGGTGCTTCAGAGAAAACCTTTCATGCATCAACAATGGAAATTCTAATGGCAAGCCTGGGATTCAATCACGCTGGGTCCTTCAGAAAATGTTGATCGGGAGTTGGCTGGTCCAACTGAAAACTTCCTTGAACGCCCGACAATCTCAAAATAAAAAATTCCCTGCACAAGTCAATTCAACCATTAACATAGAGAGAGAAAACGACAATAAAATTCAGATTTAATGGAGATACCTGTCATTATATTCAGAATGTAAACTACCATTCAAACCCCAGTGATCAAACAAGATACCTGTGCTTAAATCACTCTTCATAAAGCTATCACCAATGGCTGAAAGGAAATTTATGCATGAAAATAAAACATCTTACAACATTTCCACGAAGAGTAACACCAACAAAAATTAACCCCAAAGTCTTTCTTTATTGCACATGAAAAACGATTACAAGAGATATTTCACTTAGCACACGACTCCAAGATCAAATGATCTCAACTGAAAATTGACCTCCTATTTAAAGGCAAATCTTTCAACGACTAGTTTGAGTGATCATTGTCAAAGTGATCTCGACCGTTGATGAGGATCATTTTTTTTTTTAATCTCATCTGTCGAAATTTTGAATTATTGAGGAAATTCGAAATTATCAATTAAATGCATTTTAATTAATTCAAAAATTAAATTTTTGAATTAATTTCCTCAAAATTTTGACTTTGACTTAACCCTAGGGACCAAGGGCATAAAATTTTAGCAAAATAATCAATAACCTTAGTCCCTGGACCTAAAATTTAATTTTTTAAAGGACCCTCGAATTTATCCTTCGGAAAATTTAAAATTACCTAGGACTTAGGACTTATGAGGGGATAAATTATTTTTCTAACCCTCAAGACATTTTACATTTTTACATCTCAAGGGGGAAAACCCATTTGATATAGACCTTCATAGACTACCCAGTTCTGCGACACAAACATAATCTAGCAGATCAAACAATTTGTAAAAAAATAACCTAACCAAATAGTTAGGATTATTCCCAAATCACTTTTACATAGACTCGATCTAACACACTAGGACTCCCATAAGATTCTAATGACAAAATCCATTCCGGCTCTGGGGTAAGGCTGAAGGAAAACTCTGCCAATCATGGATCGGTGAGAGAAAAGAACCTTCCGGAATGTAGATCATCACCAAAAATTAGGTTTACCTAGGCAATTACATACATGACACAGATCTGCAGAGATTATTTACAATTTACACATGTAGACCGGGTTTACAATATAACATGATCAGGCTGATGATGATAGTCGAACGGCATGGACACATTAATCAAGCGCTATCCTTTTTGCGAAAAAAAGGGGGTGTGCTGCTATGGGTCGTTGACACGTAGTGGTCAACATCTGGCACTACCTGGGGACATGTTGCTGCACTGTAGGAATGTGAGAATCCAGAATCTGCATCCACGCAACACACAACAAAACATAAGTAGCGTCCATCCAAAAATCATCATATAACATTAAGCACAGGAAATATATAAGCTCTTCATTTATTAACTATCTAGTAACATGAAAAGTAAATCTAATCCTAAAACATAAATAAAATGCTGAAAAGACAAGGTGTAGGGTTAGAAATATAATACAAAGGATGCCCCATGGCATCAGATGTCATCTTTGAAGAATAGCTTGAGCATTTGACCATTTGCAGGTAAGTCAAGTGTTTCGCCATACAATCTGCTCAAGTGAAATGAGTTTCGTCCAGCAATGTCTCGGATGATGTATGGTCCCAGCTACAAACTATCAAATTTCTTTTGTTTTCCTGGTTTTTCATTCTTGCGATCCCAAAGGAGCACCATATCTCCAACCTGCAAAGATCTAGATCGAGATGATTTATCAAAGCTTTTCTTAATGTTAGATTGACTGTTACATATATTATCAAAAGCTGTACTACGAGCTTCATCCAACTCCACAATTTGATCAATTCTATTTTGAACAACATCTTTATTAGTGGAAAAATGCTTAAGGAGTTGATAAGCTGGCAATTTCAGGTGCATAGGTAAGGTTACATCCAAGCCATAAACCAATTCAAAGGGACTTTTACCAGTAGCTTTCTTTTTAGTGATCCTATTTGCCCATAAAGCATATTTGATTTTGCTATCCCAAGCCCGCTTATTATCTCCTACTATCTTCTTAATAATGGTTATGAGATTTTTATTACTTGATTCAGCAAGACCATTACCCTGAGGATAGTAATTTGATGAATGAGATAAGACAATGCCATACTTGAAACAAAAAGATGAAAATTCTAAAGAACTAAAAGCCTTGGCATTATCAGTAGTGATCTTCGCAGGGACACCAAATCTAGTAATGATATTATTTTCAATGAAATCCATTATGACCTTCTCAGCGGCATTCTTAGCAGGGATGGCGTCAACCCATTAAGTGAAATAGTTGGTAGTAGTCAAAATCCATGCGTAGCCATTGCTAGAATTTTCATGAAACTTCTCGATGAAGTCCAGACCCCAATTCTGAAAAGGTGCCTCCACCACGACAGGTTGTAAGGGCAGGGCAGCAAGCTTCTGTTTCCCAGTGAACAGTTGGCAGGCTTGACAACTTCTAACAAACTTATGCACATCAGAAAAAATCGAAGGCCAATAATAACCAGCTCTCAAAATTTTGTGGGCAGTAGTTCTAGTAGCATAATGTCCACCACAAAATCCTGAATGAAACTTAGAACTAACTTCTTGGACTCAATTTCATGAACACATCTAAGTATTATGCCCTCAGGATTTCTCCATCCAAGACCATCCTTCATGAGGCAATACTTAGTGGCTTTTAATCTAAGAGCCCTTCTCTTATGAGCGACTAAATGGTTAGGACATGTAAGATTTATCAAGTAATAGACAATATCCTTGTACCACTCATGCTCTCCTAATCTTTGCAACTCACGCGAAGATGAATCGTTAAGACAAATCAAACCAAGAGCTTTTTCATTACCTTCGGTCATCATTTGAGCCAAGCCTTGGCCTTTGACTAACTTGGTGGGTCTAATCTCTAAATCATATTCTTGTATTTTAGTAACCCACCTAGCACGAGTCCCTAAGCAATCGGTTTGAGTTAATATATCTTTAACCGCAGAATGTGGGACAAAAGCAATGATTTTGGAATAACCCACATAAGTCTTGAAATGCTTAAGAGATTTGACTAAGGCATAGGCTTGTTTTTCCATGGTATTGTATTTTAATTCATAATTTTGAAGTGCTCTACTCATGAAAGCAATAGGCTGCTCGTGACCATCCTTCTTTTTGTGTAATAATACACCAGCAATAGTATCTTCAGAAGCGAAAGAGAAAATCATGAAATCCTTAGAGTAATCGAGACTAACTAAAACAGGGGCTCTTGCAATAGCGCCTTTGATTTCCTGAAAAGCCTTTTTGCTGTTTTCTTGCCAAACAAATTTTACATCTTTCTTCAGAAGACTTTGAATAGGCTTAGCCACTTTTGTGTAATTTGGAATAAACCTTCTAAGAAAATTTGTTTTTCCAAGAAAAGACTGAAGGGATTTAAGATTATGGGGAAGAGGAATCTTTTGGATTGCCTCAACTCTTTTAGGATCAATCTTGATTCCATCTTTAGAAATGAAGTGACCAAGTAATTTCCCTTCAGTTACTCCAAAAACAGATTTAGCCGAATTTAAAGAAATCCCGTACTCTCTACATCTATCAAAAACTTGCCGAAGATAACTTATATGACTAATACCATCCTTAGAAAAAACAGTAAGATCATCCTGGTAAATTTCGATAAACTTCCCAATCAAACTTTTGAAGGCATAATCCATAGCCCTTTGAAACGTAGCCCCAACAATGGTTAGTCCAAACGGCATTCTAATATATCCGAAAGTACCCCATGGTGTGGTGAATGTAGTTTTGTGACGATCCTCTTTCTTAACCCATATCTGATTATATCCAGAAAAACCATCTAGCAATGACATCATTCCAGAACCAGTTACTCTTTGCAACATAGTCTCCATGTTTGGCAAAGGGTAATTATCTTTCTTACATGCTAGATTAAGGTTTCGAAAATCGACACAAAGTCTTATTGTACCATTCTTTTTCCTAACAATCACGAGGTTGGAACACCATGTTGAATGCCTTGTTTGAGCAATAATTCCTGCTGCAAGCATCTTTGAAAGCTCCTTTTGAACTAGAGGGGCTAACTTAGGATTTATCTGCCTAAGCTTTTGACGAAAAGGTTTAGCATTTTCATCTTTCAAGGGGATAGTGTGTTCCATGATATCTTCCCTATAACCTTTCAATTCATCATAAGAAAATGCTAAAACATCCCGATATTCACGAAGTAAATTGGTTAACTTTTTTCTTTCTTCAACATTAGTACCCTTACCAATTTTAACAATCTTTGGATCCCTAGAAGTACCAATGTTTACCTCGATGTATTCGCCTGGATCCATTTTATTTTCCTTTCTCAACTTTGTGGCATCATGCCTATCAAAGTGCTGCTCTAAAGAAACCACATTCCTAGGAGTAGGATTTATGATATCCTCATGATCATCAGATCCACCCTCCTCAGAATCTATCCGAAAATTTTCAAACTCATCCAAATTGTCAAGAAAATGGATCACTTGTTTCTCATCATCAAAAACTTGCCAATGCTCTGAGTTATCTGGAACAGAAGGCCTAAATATAACTTCCATTTTTATTTTATGAGAGATTTTTCGGCGTAAATCACATGCTATTTCATTTGTTGACGCGTTTCGAACCAACTAGTGTGGTTCATTGTCAGGACAAGTTGAAGAATCAAATCTAGCTATGCATGTTAAATAGTCAGAGCATAGCATCCAACGACTAAATTCTAGACCAGGTAACGGCTATATTGACTAATGGCTAAATTTGACTGGGAAACGGCTAGTTGGACCGGACTAGGGGCATAACCTTATTAAGTTAATATTAAAATTGATAGTTAGTTATATTCTTATTAAATTAAAAGTTAAAGGGACATATGAATATAGAAGTTTTAACCATTAATATTAAATATATATATTATACTTCTAAATATATATTAAAATAAGTTATAAATTAAAAGTTAGTTATAAAGGTTGTTAACTAAATATATAAATATATAAATATTAGAGTGATTTAAGGGTTAGAAAGAATATTTTAAATAATTTAAATATTATTTAGCATATTATCATAGATTGATTTCAAGACTAAAATAAATAAGATTAATTTAACTTGATTATTAAATTGATAGTTAGTAATATTCTTATTAAATTAAAAGTTAAAGGGCCATATGAATATAAAAGTTTTAACTATTCTGTAAACTTTCAATTATAAATATATGTTAAAATAAAATAATATTAAATAAAAGTTATTAAATATATAAGTAAAGGAGTGATTTAAGGGTTAGAAATTATTATTATTATTATTATTTATTTATTTAGCAAATTATCATAGATTGATTTCACGATTATTTTTCTTTTTTAATTAAGTTAAAATTATTAGAATATAACTAATCGCATGAACAAAATGTTATTAAAACCTCAAACTAAATCAACTACTCATCAAAGAACAAAGGCTATCGGATACTGGAAACAAGGGGAAATGTACCAGGAAGAAAACAAGAACAAGCTATAACCTAGGGGCGAGGGTAGGCGGGGCAAAGGGAAGAAAACGACTAGGAAAGGAGGGCTGGGATCCAGCAACTATTGAAATTACTAGGGTTTCGCATTTCCATTATCGGAAATTTAGGGAGGCCCTTGAGATTGAAAAAAGGCCGAGCAATCTCAATAGAGAGGATGGATGGAAGATCAGTAGTTGCTGGATCCCAGCCCTCCCTTCCTAGTCGTTTTCTTCCCTTCCCCCCCTGCCCCCCTTGCCCCTAGGTTATAGCTTGTTCTTGTTTTCTTCCTTGTACATTTCCCCTTGTTTCCCGTATCCGGTAGCCTTTGTTCTTTGATGAGTAGTTGATTTAGTTTGAGGTTTTAATAACATTTTGTTCATGCGATTAGTTATATTCTAATAATTTTAACTTAATTAAAAAAGAAAAATAATCGTGAAATCAATCTATGATAATTTGCTAAATAAATAAATAATAATACTAGTAATAATAATTTCTTTCTAACCCTTAAATCACTCCCTTACTTATATATTTAATAACTTTTTTTTAATATTATTTTATTTTAACATATATTTATAATTGAAAGTTTACAGAATAGTTAAAACTTTTATATTCATATGGCCCTTTAACTTTTAATTTAATAAGAATATTACTAACTATCAATTTAATAATGAAGTTAAATTAATCTTATTTATTTTAATCTTGAAATCAATCTATGATAATATGCTAAATAATATTTAAAATATTTCTTTAAATCACTCTAATATTTATATATTTATATATTTAGTTAACAACCTTTATAACTAACTTTTAATTTATAATTTATTTTAATATATATTTAAAAGTATAATATATATATTTAATATATATGGTTAAAACTTCTGTATTCATATGTCCCTTTAACTTTTAATTTAATAAGAATATAACTAACTATCAATTTTAATATTAACTTAATAAGGTTATGCCCCTAGACTGGTCCAACTAGCCGTTTCCCAGTCAAATTTAGCCGTTAGTCAATATAGTCGTTACTTGGTCTAGAATTTAGTCGTTGGATGCTTTGCTCTCACTATTTAACATGCATAGCTAGATCTGATTCTTCAATTTGTCCTGACGATGAACCACACTAGTTGGTTCAAAACGCGTCGACAAATGAAATATCATGTGATTTACGCCGAAAAATCTCTCATAAACTTGATATGGATCACAGAAGCCTCAATTCCATTTTTATCTTATCCTTAATCAGCCCATATTGCAAAGTAGAAGTAGCTACAGCAAGCTCATCTGCCGAATTATTCTGCTCTCTTGGGATAGCCTCCAAGTCGAGGGCATCAAAGTATTCCATAGTATCCCATACAACATTTCGATAATTCCTTAACCTTTGATTTTTGCATGAAAATTTATTTTTAATTTGCATGATAATTAAGTCAGAATCTCCCTTGATGCTAAGCAACTTAACTCTTAAAGCCTTTGCCAACTCAAGGCCCAACAACAAAGCTTCATATTTAGCAACGTTGTTGGTTGCTTCAAATTCCAATCGATAGGCAAACTTGAAAATATGACCAAGGGGAGATTTTAATACTATTCCTGCACCTTTACCATGCCTAGACGATGCACCATCAAAATACATGTACCAAACTCTATCATTGAGATCCCTAATCTTTTTATCAACCTTATCATCAGGAAGAACTATGAAATTAGACATGATAGCATAATTCCCAATGTCAGATTGTTCTTTAATTATCTCATTATGAGGTCTCTTAGGGTCTTCAACATGGAATCTTCTCTCGGGCTCTCTATTAAGTCTCACAAATCCATCACCTCTAGGAGAAGGAATCATAGCATATGACCAATTCATTTGAATACTCCTTCCTAGATCAGAGGCCCATTTTCTAGATAAGAGCATACCCCAAGCATCAGGCACGTCAACAACAACAATGTCCATAACAATCATGATGTCCGGGTAAATTGATAAATGAACTTGTAAATCCTTGATCAGACCGTGAACTTCAATCTTCTTAGAATCCATGGCACAGATGTTGTAGTAAGGCCTAGAAACTCTTAAATTAAGCTATTCCATGACCCTCTTGGTCATGACACAAGCTGACGCACCAGAATCCAGCATGCAATTATTCAATTTATACCCATTAACCATCAAAGTAATAAAGAATGGCTGATGATCCAGGTTATCTGAATCTAAACTTTGCAAATATATAGGAGCGTCCTGATAATCAACCTCCAGAGCTTTTTGGTGAGAAACATTTACTTGAGGACCTTCAATAGCTTTTAGCAACTTAGCTCTTTGGGAAGGAATTTTCACAATCTTGGAGACAGGAACCCAGATTTTTGCATTATTAAACCAACTTCCCAAATCGACATTTAATCCAGAGTTTGAACCTGGGTTAAAAATTCGAGGGGGAATCTGATTCCCACTTTGATCTTTATCCCTTCTTTGATAAGTTAAACCCTTATCTTTAGCAATTTCCATGATTTTCTCTGGAGAAGGTTTTTCACCATGTAATTTAACCATGATATCATCTTCATTCTCAAAATTATTTATGCTAAATGCTGATGCGGGATGCATAACATCTTGGCTGTTTTCCTTAACTTCCATCCAATCTTTCATAGACAAAGGAAACTCTTTACCCACTACATTTATTTGATTACCTACCCCAAACATTCCATTATCCAAAATTCTTCTAACGATGGGGCAAGTAGTCTCCTCATGAAGAGCATCACAAGCCGGATAGTAAGGCAGAGCATCATCAACCAAATTAGTATGTTCAAGCGGATTAGGTGGTCTCTGCTCACTAGATTGACCCTTCTTCTGCCAATTATTATTCTGATTATTATTATTATTTCTAGGCTGGAAATTTTGTGTTTGAGTTCTTTCCATTTGGACCAACCTATTCTGCAAAGTAGCTATTTCCTTAGCATGGTTAGAGGTTAATTTCGCTTGGTTAATCTCCATGCTTTCAATCTTTTGTAGCAATTTCTGAACAAGGTCATTATCAGGTTCTTGAACCTCTTTTCCTTTAGGTTCTTTCAATTTCGTTGAATGCCTATCAAAACATGGGATTTCAGACTTCCTAGATGCTGCCTTATCTTTCTCAAGTTCTACTGCTAAAGCTCGACAATCCCTATAATCAGGAAGTTTAGCATGTCTTAGCTCGTAAGAGGGCTCAGGGCTAAAGGCATCAATATGAAAGTCTCGAAGAGATTTGTCGGTAGGTTTATAATCTTGAGGTAATTCCTTAATAATATCATTAAACCTCTTGTTAAATTCTTCTACGATCTCATTCTCTCTCTCTTTAATGATACTGATAGCTTTTACGAGATGCCTTCCTTCTCTCTTATCTCCGTACTTTTCCTTAAAGGCATTAACAATCGATTGCAAAGAATCAAGTGAATCTTGAGGCTTTTCCGTAAACCAATCTAAAGCATCCCCCTCCAAGGTAAGAACAAAAAGGGTCATTTTTATGGCTTCATGATTATAATCAGCAACCCTTGCATACTTACCCAGCCATGAACTAAAAGATTTCAGATGAGAGTTAGCACTAATTGCATTATTTCCCTGAAAGATAGGCAATTTATCCATCCCATGCTTTGGAATATCATTGGGATAACCTTGAATATTAGAAAAATCGCAAGGGGCGAATATGTCCATGATGTCGTGCTTGACTGGGCTGGTAAAAAGCAAGCGGATATGAAAGAGGGCTTCTTGTCAGAGATTAACAAGAAGTGTACAAGAAGAGAGTTTGTGTAATCGTACTCTGAGAGCCCTTTCAGGATCAGGGGCAGGATTAACCAAATTGCTTGGATGTCTTCTAGTATACACCCTTGCGGAAGATAGATGAAGTGGAGTCGTCACCCGGACAAAAAGTCTAACACGGAATAACCAGAAAGCAAGGAGCCAAGGACAAGGAACTTATCCTGGTGAGAGGCGAAAGGGATGAGAGGAAAGAAATGAGATGAATGTCAAAGAAACCAAGGACAGAAAAACTCTATCCCCGGCAGCGACGCCAAAAAATGTTGTCGCACAGAGTGTCTAAGCACCGCGATAATGCTCAGATTGGGGGCTGTCACCCTGATCCCCGATCTTTCCGTTTAAGCCGTCTCCCTATAGTAGGCTAAGGGGGGTAGACCCTATGGGATAAAGGAGAACCAACTGGGAATCAACGAGTTTGGGAGACACAGCGAAGCAATCGAGTACTTGGCTAAAGCTAAGCAAGACTCAAGATTTAATTAGATTTTAAGTGATAAATACCAATGCCTCAATGAGTCAATGATCCAAGTAAATGATTATCAACTGTTGCTTAGGAAATAATTAACGATTGCCTGAAAATATTTGCCAAACATCTGACATGTAACAAGCATAAAAAAATATTCAAGCAATAGCGATCAATTTCGATGGATGCACAACGCTTAACAGATGCTCAAAGCTTTAAATATCCTAATCAACCACAAAATTTAACAATTCACCGATTTTGATCCCAGAACTAAAGACGTATGCTTAGAGAAACAAATCCAGGAAAATTTCACCACCTTCAATAGTTAATTTTCAAATATAAGAGTTCAAGCACATTTAACTGTGATGAATACCACAAAAAACTCTCTTTTAGATTTTTTACTTACAAAAGAAGCTTTAAATTCACAAATTTAGAAAATCTGTTTCTCAATATGCTTAAGCAAGACTTAATGTGGTGAATGATGAATTAAGACCTTTTAATGTTTTGAAATTTTTCTAATTTTATATATATATATATATTTAATGTTTTTGTTCTTTTACTGTTTTTTTTAGATTTTAAATTTTAAATTTTTTAGGATTTTGAATATTTTTAGGATTTTTAAAATTTTTAATTTTTAGGAATTTAGAACTTTTTTAATGTTTTTGGATTTTCTAACGTTTTAATTTTAATTTTTATTTTTTAAATTTTTATTTTAAATTTTTATGATCTTTTAAATTTAAAATCAAAATCAAAATAAAACAAAGTGAAATAAGACTAAGTGAAATGAAAAGGAAAGAGATAAGATAAAACCAATTTCTTTTTTATTAAAATGAACCCAAACCAATGACCAAAAAAAGAAAAAAAAATCGAATTTGAAAAATGACTAAAGATCAAACTATGCATACACTAACCCTAACTTACCTGTACATATTAAAAAAAAAAGGCGAAATTTATGTTTATTATGTGCAGGTGAGTGAAAAGAGCAAAGACGGAGAGGAATGCAGGTTCTGGTGGCAGCTATGTAGCGTTTGGGAGCACCACCGAGGAAGACAAGGGAGAAACAATGATGAGGATCTTTTTGTGGGTGAAGGCACACTGGAGGAAAGCCGGACTACGAATTGAGGATAGCGTGGAGAGTAGGAGATAGCAATGGGCAGCGTGAAGGCTTCGAGGATTGCAGGAATGGGATTAACGCAAGGTTTTAGCAGTGGATGGGTAGCGAGCAGGCATAGACGATGACAGAAGGAGCTTGGGCAATGATGGACTGCAGTTTTGCAGGCAACACGTAGATGGTAGCTAGCGAATAGGGAGAAGGACGCAAGTAGGAGGCTGAGGGTTTGAAGAATGCGTTTTGGTTGCAGGTAAAAAGGGAGGGCATATTGAATGTGAGATGGACAGCGTGAGGATTAAGGACGATGCGGGAATGAGATGAGTAGCACGTTGGTGGGTCGAAGGGCAGAAGGAGGAAACTGTGTAATGAAGCAGCAGATGGAGGTGGCCAAAAAACACAGGGAAAATGGGCAGTTGGGCAGCGAATAAAGTTTGGAGCCAGGCAACAAATGGATAGATTGAAAGGTAGAAGGAAAAACATAGGTGGCAACGGATCTGGAGATGTCAAAGTAGCAAGGGTTTTACACAGTTCACCAATTTTTTTTTGAAAAATTTCCTGCAATAAAACGAAACCCTAGGCAGCAGCAGGCAGGTGGCCCTGAAAAACCCTCAAAATTATCCAGAAACCCCCCCAAAAAAAAAATTAAATCCTTCTGCTTCAGATTTGCTTGATGAAAACCCCACAAATTTTTTTCAGATCTGAAATAAATATCCCTGCAAGAGCTGATTCTGAGGCTAGATCTTACCCTCCAGGGCCTAGATTTGATTTCAAACAAGAATTCCTTTTCAGATCTGCAACCTGTGATGACAAAAACAAAACACCCAGAAACAAAATATACAATGATGAAATTAAAACCCCAAAAACCTAGTTAAATAATTACAGTAATTACAAGCTGAAGGCTCTAAGTAGCCAGATCTATCATTATGCCACACATAGTTTTTTAAAATTTTAAGTTTAAAGTGAGGTGCTTCAGAGAAAACCCTTCATGCATCAACAGGAAATTCTAATGACAAGCTTGGGATTCAATCAAGCTGGGCCCTTCAGAAAATGCTGATTGGGAGTTGGCTGGTCCAATTGAAAACTTCCCCGAACGCTTGACGATCTCAAAATCAAAAATTCCCTACACAACTCAATTCAACCATTAACATAGAGAGAGAAAACGACAATAAAATTCTGATTTAATGGAGATACCTGCCATTATATTCAGAATTTAAACTACCATTCAAACCCCAGTGATCAAACAAGATACCTGTGCTTAAATCACTCTTCATAAAGCTATCAACAATGGCTGAAAGGAAATTTACGCATGAAAATAAAACATCTTAAAGCATTTCCATGAAGAGTAACACCAGCAAAAATTAACCCCAAAATCTTTCTTTATTGCACATGAAAAACGATTACAAGAGAGCTTTCACTTAGCACACGACTCCAAGATTGAATGATCTCAACTGAAAACTGATCTCCTATTTAAAGACAAATCTTCCAACGGCTAGTTCGAGTGATCCTTGTCAAAGTGATCTCGACCGTTGATGAGGATCAAAATTTCTTTTAATCTCATTTTTCGAAATTTTAAACTATTGAGTAAATTCGAAATTATCAATTAAATGCATTTTAATTAATTCAAAAATTAAAATTTTGAATTAATTTCCTCAAAATTTTGACTTTGACTTAACCCTAGGGACCAAGGGCATAAAATTTTAGCAAAATAATCAATTAACCTTAGTCCCTGGACCTAAAATTTAATTTTTTAAAGGACCCTCGAATTTAGCCTTTGGAAAATTTAAAATTACCTAGGACTTAGGACTTATGAGGGGATAAATTATTTTTCTAACCCTCGAGACATTTTACATCATGATTTTTTACATTTTTACATCTCAAGGGGGAAAACCCATTTGATATAGACCCTCATAGACTACCCAGTTCTGTGACACAAACATAATCTAGCAAATCAAGCAATTTGTAATAAAATACCCTAACCAAATAGTTAGGATTCCCCTAAGATTCTAATGACAAAATCCATTCCAGCTTTGGGGTAACGCTAAAGGAAAACTCTGCCGATCATGGATTGGTGAGACAAAAAACCTCCCGGCATGTAGATTATCACTAGAAAATTAGGTTTACCTAGGCAATTACATATATGACACAGATCTGCTGAGATTATTTACAATTTACACATGCAGACTGGGTTTACAATATAACATGATGAGGCTGATAATGATAGTCGAACGGCACAGACACATTGATCAAGCGCTATCCCTTTTGCGAAAAAAAGGGTGTGTACTGCTATGGGTCATTGACACGTAGTGGTCAACAGGACCAAGCCCTTTTTATTTTTTTCCTTCATAAACACTAAACAAATAATATATATATTTTTATATAATAGCAGAAGCCCACTTTCACTTTTCTCATATCAACATTGCATCAATATAAGATATAAATACCTAAATCCTTCCTCCAAATCAAAAATTATTTTATATGTATTTAATACATTAAATCACTTTCAAGAATAATAATGAAATTAGTTGGGTGCTCCTTAAGTAAATTCATACAAACAATTTTTTTGAAATAAATTCACTTTGACTTTACTCGTGCGATGACCGATGGGAATGTAACCTCACACGTCTCCCAGTCTATGAACAGATGACTCTTTCGCATAGATTACAGTGGCCCCGTTCCATGATGACAACTGCTTTGTTCTCACACCAAAATAAAACTCAGTAGAAAATAATGGCCGTTTTCACTGGCCAATCTAGCACACGAGGTTAAAACTCACAAGCACCAACTCGCTATGGTGGCCTATGCCCAGGTCTTCCTGACAGACTTGGTAGCAGTGGTTTTGCTTACAAAAACTCCACAAAATCTCTTAGATTTGATTGTCAAACTCTTTGATTTTCAATCTGCAGCGCCTTCCACTCTGTGAAGAGGCTTATACCTGCTCTGATACCATGATAGAAAGAATAGGCGCACTTACACTAATGAAGGAAATGCAAAATCCTTGGGGCATTGATTGCCCTTCTCATCATTAAATAGATTTTGAAATGCATGGAGAAATTTATAGAATTATAAAGCACTACGAGATTCTAGAGATATCTAGAATTAACTGATTCTAAAAATATTAGTTATCAAAAAAATCGCTGGGACTCACAACTAATTGTCTCACTGGAGTTCACATGCAACTAACTGCTAACTCTAGTTAACAAGGGAGATTTCTATACTTTAGCAAACCACATCACTCTCTGTTGAAATTTCAACAAAGTTTCGGAGGGTAATCCAGGCAAGCATGGGGTATGTGGCATGATTATTGGAGTATGAATCTTGCTGTCCCACACTTCAAAGACGATACTAGCACATAATGAGGTGGTGATATATTGTTGGAATTTCTAAGTCTGACACGTTAGAAACCCTTCATGCACTTTACTGATTTATTCCTACCTACTTATTCTGTTAATTAACAAGTTATTTACCATGTAAATATTGGAAATAAATACAAGTACATGCTCAACACATTACAGATCATCAACTGAAGGATATAGAAACAAGCACACAAGTGACACCGTTGTTTTTGGACTAATGTCCCCGAAAAAAACCAATGCGGGAAGACCGGTGTAGCTATCTGAGGGTTTGATTTATTAAGCAGTTTCAGAATACAATTTGGGTGCCAAATTCAACTGGCCCAACAGAGAAAAATCTCGGCAGTAGTACCTCCCTACTCGGAAGTAAATATTCCGGCTGAAACCCCGGATAAACACTCCGACAGCTTGACAACTCCAATCTACCCCACGAAACCCCATCGTCAGCCTCTAGGGACTGCATTAGCCTCTCTCTGGCCCAGCGTTAGCCCAACGTCACTCTGGCTTGGCCAGCGTTAGCCTCTGGAGGCACTGCGTCAGCCCTCGAGCCTTCTGCATCACCCATGCTGGCCCTCTGAGGCACTGCGTAGCTCCTAGCTGCCTCTGCGTGAGCCCTGGCTGGCTCCGCGTGAACCCTTGGCTGCTTCTGTGTACCTCTCTCCGGCTACTGCGCTAATCCTCCCAGTGCTATCTTTGCCTCTCTGCTTCTATATTCACTGCCCCTCAGCTGCAACTCTGATCACTCTCTCAACTTTCTTAGCAAACCCAGCCCCAGAAAGTCGAAATCTTGATCTCTCGGTGTGTTCTCCAAGTGACCCTCAAGCCTCCTCTTATACTTTTCTCGTTGACAAATCAACGGCTGAGATTAAATCCCTAATCAACGGGTAAGATTAGATTTGGCTTGATCCATGACTTTTGGACCACTCTAACACAATTTTATATTAATTCACATTAATATTTTAATTTCCCTAAGTTTAGACTTACGGACTCCATTAAAAATATTAATAATTTTAATATCTCCAAAACTGTTTAGAATCTGTCCAAACCCTTTCTAGGTATTGGAGATCTCATGTGCCTTAGCCTCTCCACCAATTTTCGTGGCTAGAGCACATCCGATGCTACCCCAAATCAACACTCCCTCTTAGCGAGGACTGTGCTCTAGTAATACTTCTCTTTGAGCATCACTCTAATCATCTGGCATCGGTCCCTGTGTTGATGCTAGGCCTGCTGCCGAACATCCTCTGCACTGCTGCACCCTGTATTGCTACCCATGGCCTTGCCACTGCCACTGCTGCATCTGTACTGCAACTCCCTCTACATCCGTGCTTCTGCCCATGGCCCTGCCACTACCACTGCTGCATCTGCACTGCAACCCCTCTCATCATGTTGTGTCGTGCTGCCCATAGCACTATGACTGCTAACTGCTGCATTACAACTCAGTTACTGAGAAGTAAGTAATTGATCTCCCAACTTTGACATCTCCGTCAGGCTAGAAACACTCCTGATGCTCAAGCTCCCTCTGTCACTAACAAGTGCTCCCTCTTTGACCTCTGCGTTACTGCAACAACTCCATGCATCTCGCATCATTGCACACCTCTCTGTGCCATTCTACACTGGTGCAACACTCTCGTGCCTCTCGCACTGTTGCAGCCTGCTAGCCTCGCGCTGTCCTGGCAATTTTGCATTGTAGCTCCCTCTCTCGCTCCATCTGCATCCGTCTCTACTGGCATCGCCAGTACTGCTACTCCTCTTCGGGGCTCCCGTAGCAAGGTCTAATCCAAGAGGCTGGGTACCTCGAGGATACTGCCCCTCGTCACCTGTAGTCTGCCTGACTACAACTCGATGTCTCCCCACTTCTTCTGAAGTGGCACATGAGCACTCATGGCACAATCATCGTCTGTCTCCACTTCCTTCTCTGCCCATGTTGGCGCAACCTTGGTCTCGGAGGCCTCTCCCTTGCTCTTCTTCCTTGGACACTAGGTCGCATAATGACCCAACTCCCCACAGTGGAAGCATTTGACCTTGGAGAGGTCCTGCCCATTCCGTTTCTCCTGCTTTCCCTCAGATTCTAGGGCAACATCATCTTCCTCCTCTTTCTTGATTCTGATCCCCTTGCCGCTGCTTCCCGCCATGCTCAGCCTTCTGATCTCTTCTTGGCGAAGAGCAACCCATATTTCCTCCCAATCTGGAAGGGTCGCCCTGCCCAATATGCTCTGGACAAACACCTCCCAATCTTCTGAGACTGCGTTTAGGGCTGTTCTCACCATCAATTCTGGATACGGCGTTGCCCCTATGGAAGTCGGCTGATCCCGGATCTCCTTCAATCGACCGAGGAATGGGTCGATCTGTTCACCCTTCTTCATCTGGTATGACCGCAACTGATTTTCTAGTAGCATCTTCCTCTGCACGGAAGTATGCTGATATAACTTGGTCAGGGCCTCCCACATCTCCTATGCCGTGTTCTTCTTGCCAATATGTGGTACTATATGATCCTTGACCCCGTTAAGGATGATACTCTTCGCCCTCGCCATTGCATCCTCGCACCTGTCGTTATCAATCGGGTCAACTAGGATAGCTATCGTCCTTAAGGCGAAGTGCTTGACACGATTTTTGTCTAGAACGGATAAGATTCTGGCCTTCCAGACTACGAAGTTTGAGGCTCTGTCCAGCCTGTCCTAGTCTCTTACCCCGTTCATTGCCATCTCGCTGCTTCTCTACTTCCCTCCTGGAAGTTCTCGGTGTCACTACCTATGAGCCTCGATTTCCCTCCGGGAAACCCCTCTGCCAATGTCGAGATGCCCCCACTCCAATCCTTACTGATCCGGATTTCTTGGCTAGAAATCCTTGGTAGCAACTCCCTCCTCCTTGGTCTTTCCCTGTTAGGTACTGTTTTGACTACAGTACCCCACCAACTTCACTCTGAAACTTATCCACAGCCTCCTAAACCCTAGCAAACTGAAGGTTAGAGCTCCTAGGCTCTACGCAATCCCGACACCAGCGAAATTCACACCTCCTGGCCATGGGCGTCAATCCTTCCTAACTGAGAAAGATGACCGGGCACTGTGTAGGTCGAGCCTGCTCCCCTCTACCACTGCGCTGATCCTCTTCTCGGCTCAAACTTGATGTTGAAAGCACTGCGTCACCCCTTCCTTGCTGCTTCTCTTGCTAGGAACAACTTCTGTCACTCGGGACAACTGTTTTCTGCTGTTGCTGCTCTGCTCGGCTGATGTCCTCAGTTCTCCTGTGATCTGCAACCACGCTCTGATACCATGTTGGAATTTCTAAGTTTGACACATTAGAAACCCTTCATGCACTTTACTGATTTATTCCAACCTACTTGTTCAGTTAATTAACAAGTTATTTACCATGTAAATACTGGAAATAAATACAAGTACATGCTCAACACATTACAGATCATCAACTGAAGGAAATAGAAACAAGCAAACAAGTGACATCATTGTTTTTGGACTAATGTCCCTGGAAAAACCCGATGCGGGAAAATCGGTGCAGCTATCTGAGGGTTTGATTTATTAAACAGTTTCAGAATACAATCTGGGTGCCAAATTGGCTCACCCAACAGAGAAAAATCTCGGCAGTAGTACCTCTCTACTCGAAAGAATATATTACGGTTGAAACCCCGGATAAACACTTCGACAGCTCCACAACTCCAATCAGCCCCACGAAACCCCAATGTCAGCCTCTAGGGACTGCATCAGCCTCTCTCTGGCCCAATGTTAGCCCAACACACTCTGGCTTGGCGCGTGTCAGCCTCTGGAGGCATTGCGTCAGCCCTCTGGCCCTCTGCGTCACCCACGCAGGCCCTCTGAGGTAATGCGCAGCTCCTGGTTGGCTCTGCATGAACCCTTGGTTGCTTTTGCGTCGCTCTCTTTGGCTACTACGCTGATCCTCCCGGTGCTATCTCTGCCTCTCTGCTTCTGTATTCACTGCCCCTCAGCTGCAACTCTGATCACCCTCTCAACTTCCTCAGCAAACCCAACCTCAAAAAGTCGAAATCTTGATCTCTCGGTGTGTTCTCCTAGTGACCCTCAAGCCTCTTCTTATACTTTTCTCGTTGACAAATCAGCGGCCGAGATTAAGTCCGTAATCAACGACTAAGATTAGATCTGGCTTGATCCATGACTTTTGGACCACTCTAACACAGTTTTATATTAATTCACATTAATATTTTAATTTCCCTAAGTTTAGACTTATGGACTCCATTAAAAATATTAATTTTTTTAATATCTCCCAAATTGTTTAGAATCTGCCCAAACCCTTTCTGGGTATTGGAGATCTCATGTGCCTTAGTCTCTCCACCAATTTTCGTGGCTAGAGCACATCCGATGGTACCCCAAATCAACACTCCCTCTTAGCGAGGACTGTGCTTTAGTAATACTCCTCTTTGAGCATCACTCTAATCATCCAACGTCAGTCCCTGTGCTGATGCTAGGCCTGCTACCCAACATCCTCTACTGCTGCATCCTCTAATGCTACCCATGGCCCTGCCACTGCCACTGCTGCATCCGTACTGCAACTCCCTCCGCATCTGTGCTGCTGCCCATGGCTCTGCCACTGCCACTGTTGCATTTGCATTGTAACCCCTCTCATCATGCTGTATTGTGCTGCCCATAGCACTACCATTGCTAACTGCTGCACTGCAACTCAGTTATTGAAAAGTAAGTAACTGATTTCCCAACTCTGACATCTCCGTCAGGCTAGAAACACTCCTGATGCTCAAGCTCCCTTTGTTACTAACAAGTGCTCCCTCTCTGACCTCTGCTTTGCTGCAACAACTCCATGCATCTCGCATCATTGCACACCTCTCTGTGCCATCCTACACTGGTGCAACACTCCCGTGCCTTTCGCACTGTTGCAGCGTGCTAGCCTCGCTCTGTCCTGGGAATCCTGCACTCTATCTCCCTCTGTCGCTCCATCTGCATCCGTCTCTACTGACATTGCCAGTACTGCTACTTCTCTTTGGGGCTTCTGTAGCAAGGTCTAATCTAAGAGGTTGGGTACCTCAAGGATCCTGCCTCTCATCACCTATAGTCCGCCTGACTACAACTCGATGTCTCCCCACTTCCTCTGAAGTGGCACATGAGCACTCATGGTACAATCAGGTCTAATCTAAGAGGTTGGGTACCTCAAGGATCCTGCCTCTCATCACCTATAGTCCGCCTGACTACAACTCGATGTCTCCCCACTTCCTCTGAAGTGGCACATGAGCACTCATGGTACAATCATCGTCTGTCTCCACTTCCTTCTCTGCCCTTGATAGCGCAACCTTGGTTTCGGAGGCCTCTCCCTTGCTCTTCTTCCTTGGACACTGGGTCGCATAATGACCCATCTCCCCACAGTGGAAGCATTTGACCTTGGAGAGGTCCTTCTTCTTCCGTTTCTCCTGCTTTCCCTCAGATGCTAGGGCAACATCTTCCTCCTCCTCATTCTTGATTCTGATCTCCTTGCCGCTGCTTCTCGCCTTGCTCAGCCTTCTGATCTCTTCTTGGCGAAGAGTAGCTCACATTTCCTCCCAATCTGGAAGGGTTGCCTTGCCCAATATGCTCTGGACAAACACCTCCCAGTGTTCCGAGACTGTGTTTAGGGCTGTTCTCACCATCAATTCTGGATCCGACGTTGACCCTATGGAAGTCAGCTGATCCCGGATCTCCTTCAATTGACCGAGGAATGGGTCGATTTGTTCTCCCTTCTTCATCTGGTATGATCACAGCTGATTCTCTAGTAGCATCTTCCTTTGCACAGAAGTATGCTGATACAACTTGGTCAGGGCCTCCCACATCTCCTGTGCTGTGTTCTTCTTGGTAATATGTGGTACTATATGATCCTTGACCCCGTCAAAGGATGATACTCTTAGCCCTCGCCATTGCATCCTCGCACCTATCGTTATCAGTCGGGTTAACTGGGATAGCTATCATCCTCAAGGCGAAGTGCTTGACACGATTTCTGTCTAGAACGGATAAGATTCTGGCCTTCTAGACTATGAAGTTTGAGGCTCTGTCCAGCTTGTCCTGGTCTCTTACCCCGTTCACTGCCATCTCGCTGCTCCTCTACTTCCCTCCTGGGAGTTCTCCGTGTGACTCCCTATGAGCCTCGATATCCCTCTTGGAAACTCCTCTGCCAATGTCGAGATGCCCCCACTCCGATCCTTACTGATCCAGATTTCTTGCCTAGAAATCCTCGTTAGAAACTCCCTCCTCCTTGGTCTTTCCCTGTTAGGTACAGTTCTGACTACAGTACCCCACCAGCGTCACTCTGCAACTTACCCATAGCCTCCTAAACCCCAGCAAACTGAAGGTTAGAGCTCCTAGGCTCTGCGCAATTCCGGCACCAGCAAAATTCTCACCTCCTAGCCACGGGTGTCAATCCTTCCTGATTGAGAAATATCATCGGGCACTGCATAGGTCGAGTCTGCTCCCCTCTGCCACTGTGCTGATCCTCTTCCCGACTCAAACTTGATGATGCAAGCACTGTGTCACCCCTTCCATGCTGCTTCTCTACTAGGAACAACTTCTGTCACTCAGGACAACTATTTTCTGCTGTTGCTGCTCTGCTCGACTGATGTCCTCATTTCTCCTGTGATCTGCAACCACACTTTGATACCATGTTGGAATTTTTAAGTCTGACACGTTAGAAACCCTTCATGCACTTTACTGATTTATTCCTACCTACTTGTTCTGTTAATTAACAAGTTATTTACCATGTAAATACTGGAAATAAATACAAGTACATGCTCAACACATTACAAGTCATCAACTGAAAGAAATAGAAACAAGCACACAAGTGACATTGTTGTTTTTGGACTAATGTCCCCGGAAAAAACCAATGTGGGAAAACCGGTGCAACTATCTGAGGGTTTGATTTATTAAGTAGTTTCAGAATACAATCTGGGTGCCAAATCTGGCTCACCCAACAGAGAAAAATCTCGGTAGTAGTACCTCTCTACTTAGAAGAAGATATTCCGAATGAAACCCCGGATAAACACTCCGGCAGCTCCACAGCTCCAATCTGCCCCACGAAACCCCAACGTCAACCTCTAGGGATTGCGTCAGCCTCTAGGGAATGCGTCAGCATCTCCCTGGCCCAGCGTTAGCCTAGCATCACTCTGGCTTGGCCTGTGTTAGCCTCTGGAGGCACTGCGTTAGCCCTTTGGCCCTTTGTGTCACCCACGCTGGCCCTCTGAGGCACTGTGCAGCTCTTGGCTGCCTCTACGTGAGCCCTGTCTGGCTCTGCCTGAACCCTTGGCTGCGTCTGCTTCCCTCTCTCCGGCTACTGCGCTGATCCTCCCGGTGCTATCTCTGCCTCTCTGCTTCTGTATTCACTGCCCCTCAGCAGCAACTCTGATCACTTTCTCAACTTTCTCAGCAAACCCAGCGCCAGAAAGTCAAAATCTTGATTTCTCATTGTGTTCTCCAAGTGACCCTCAAGCCTCCTCTTATACTTTTCTCGTTGACAAATCAATGGCCGAGATTAAGTCCCTAATCAATGGCTAAGATTAGATCTGGCTTGATCCATGACTTTTGGACCACTCTAACACAATTTTATATTAATTCACATTAATATTTTAATTTCCCTAAGTTTAGAATTAGAGACTCCATTAAAAATATTAATTATTTTAATATCTCCCAAACTGTTTAAAATCTGCGCAAACCCTTTCTGGGTTTTGGAGATCTCATGTGCCTAAGCATCTCCACCAATTTTTGTGGCTACAACACATCCAACGCTACCCCAAATCAACATATATCTCCACTTCAAGTGGAGAATATACGTATGTCTCTCGATGTGAAATTTGATTGTTATGGGTTTTTTAAACTTTGTGATATCTACATTGAAAGGGGTGTATCACACCAATGCATCACAGATTTTGTTTTCTTATTTTGTAGGATGTAGACGTTAGGCAGCTGGTTTGAAGATACTAAAAATTTTCATATATTGAGGAAATTGGATGCTTTGGAAGCAAATGTTGCTGTAATTATTGTAAATTACATTTTAAATGAATTACGAAACGTATGGGAAACTTGATTTAGACTGTTTAAAAGGCCAAATATAGGAGGAGTCACGAATTTTCACATTATTGATTTGACAGGGTTCATTGATTGCAATTTCTATGGACTCATGATTTGCCCTATTGCTGTTTGTATTAAAGTCCATTCCATGACCTTAGAAATTATTTCTTACCATGCCATTTAAACTAATGGTATCCCCTAATACAGTGGAAACTTTAGATAGGTACCGAATTGGTAATTTGCCAGAGTTGATTTGTATTAATGTTTTCTTCGATTGTTTAGTTCTGGCTTTCTTGCATCACCTCTTTTGATTAGTCAATGGACTGTGGCTTCGGTTCTTTTCTTTTTTATGGTGTCTTGAGCATTTTCCAAGTGCAAAAAGTGGCTACTAAAAACTATAACAATGAAGAAGATAATTTTTTCCTGTAAGTTGCTGATGTCTATGTGGAAGTTTGCTTCTTGTTATTATGTTTGTCCGACTTCAAAGAATAAGGGCATCTATGAGGACATCTACAAGGACAGGACAAATTAGTCCTAGTTAGTTTAGGCAAGAGTTTTTAGGATCTCTATGGAGTGCTCAGTCATTGACTTGTTGCCAAATATCGTCAAGGTGACTTTCAAGTTATCATAAACCTTACAGTATCAAAATTATCCTGGTGTAGGGGATTTTTTGACATTCATTTGGTTAATGTTGAATCTGCATTGGATTGGGGCAATGCTTTATGGACAAGTGGGTTGTGAAGGTTGAAGAGTTGGACAACACATCGAAAGCAATGGAATGATGGACTGTGCAAGCCTCCTTAACAAAGTTATAGACCTTGTGTAATCCACATAAAAGATTCCGTGATAAAACATGCTTCCAGTCTCTTTCTTCAACAGATTTTGATGGCTTTTTAGTTGAAATCTTTGTTGGAAATACTGAGAGGGGGGGTGAATCAATATTTCTTTTTCCCACGATTGTTTTACCAGCTAAAACATATATATTCAGAACACAAGATGAACACCAAGAATAGATGCTTTTATTAATATAAACTGTGCAGTAAAATAGATACAATATATAGATGGTTGCAATCAGTTGCCAAGCTCCAACTTGGACTTTGGTGAGGCTCCAACCTCTAGAGCACCAACTCTATTTCGCCAAGACACCAATCTTGGACTTAAGAGAACAAACTTTTTGCCAAGACACCAATCTTGGACTTAGGAGCACCAACTCCCAAGGACTTCAATCCTTCCTATTTCTGAGGCATCAACCCCAAGGACTCCAATCCAATCTCACTTCTGAGGCACCAGCCTCAAGGACTCCAATCCAATCTCACTTCTGAGGCACCAGCCTCAAGGACTCCTATCCTTCTCACTTTTGAGGCACGAACCCCAAGGACTCTAATCCTTCTGCTCTCAGAACTCTTCTCTGCTGAGTTCTGTCTATTTACAGCTTCACTGTAGTCTCCAAACTACAGTATCAATGACAACCATGTCTTCTTATGGATGAGTCTTTACAGCTCTGCACATTGCCCATGCATAGTCTCCAATAGCCTTCATGCTCTCTGATAATGTCTTCACACAACTCTAGTCAGTCTATTGTTAGCTGCACTAAGCTTTGCATAAAGAACAACTTCTTGCTCAATTTTATGTTTTCTTCTAGCTGCTTCTCCCCTTCGACTGTCTGCTGTCTTGTTAGCCCTGCGGCCCTCTTTCTGTTCTGCTGGATCCTCTCGCTGCCTCTGTCTCCTCCAGCTTATTTCCACAGCGTTCAACAGCATTCACCGCTGCTGCTTCTGCTATCTCACATTCTGATTTTTCGCAACAATCAACAACCACCTGCAGTCCTCTGTTTTTGCTGCTTTTATGCATTCCCATGCCTCTGTCCATTCGTTTCCTCTTACTCGCTAGCTCTTCGGCTTCCTTCTCGCCTGCTTCAGCTTCCTCACTGTTGGCTTGTTTGTCGCTGTAGCTTCCTCTGTCTCATCGTGCTCACAGGACACGTTGAATCAATGGCCAGGTCCAAACGATCCACGAAGAATCCATCTTCCTTGTTTACCGTAACAGTGCTCCGTTTGGCAATGATGTCGGGCATACACAGAGTTTTACGTTTAACGGACCTGCCATGTCCTATCGCAATTGCCATCGTCGTAGTTCAGCCTCCTGAACTATCGGAACCGTTATCATATGCATTTTGGCCCTTCAAACCACGCGCAAGGCAAATATGTAAATACACAGGAAATATGAGTGAAACAGTCGAAACTTATTAAAGAGCCGGACTTCAATTTTAATTCACCCGCAACTATTCCTGTATCGGGTCCGCTCCTCATGACATCGCCGATGACCGATGGGCCGATCCTCCACTGCTCCGATGAACGAGATGCGACGTAGCATTTAACCATGTTTTATATGCTCGTCGGGTCCGCAGTCTTATCGCAATCGGCGATTTGAGGCTTCCAGGGGTCTTTTATATATCGACCCCATGACATCGCCGATGGCCGATGGCCGATCCACCACTGGGCGCGATATTATATTAAGCCCGTCTATAAGGTTGCATCGGGTTCGGTCTTCCAATCGCAATCGGCGCTTGCCCTTGGCTGTCGTCCGATGCGATATCGCTATCGGCGATCGCAAGTCGCACAGGGTCACTTAACACTGTAATTACCTTCGCTCCGAAATCCTGATGCGATAATCGCTATCGGCGATCGCAAGTAAAGGGCCGCTTAACATTGTATGACTTTCCTCCCAAAGTCCCGATGCGATATTGTGTGCCGGACCCGATAGGACTTAACACTCCCGTCCATAAAAAATTCAAGTCCACTTTCTGCCTCCGATAGTGTATTTGCCTATGTACACGCCTTAGCCTCCGTTTGCGCCTCCGATAGTGTTAAACACATATATGCATAGTTTTTGTTGCCGATGGTGTATTTGCATATATATAACCAAGTCTTCCGCCTCTGTTTGCATTATATGCATATTTATATGGTTTTTGGTCGCCGATAATGTTATGGACTCTCGATAGCTCTGTGTGCTCCTCTTCTTTGGCATATATATATATATGTTATATATATATATATGGCTCCATCTCCTCCGCTTGGTGGCTCTGTCTATATATTACTCCATTTGCTCTATATTGCTCTGTTTGCTCTGTTTTCTCTGCTCCCGATAGGCTCTCGATAGCTGTGTATGCTCATCTTCTCTGACATATATATGGCATATATATATATAGCTCCTCTTGGCTCCTCTTGCTCCATCTGCTCCTCTTGGTCCGTTTGTTCCATTTGCTCCTCTTGGTCCGTCTGCTCCATTTGCTCCTCTTGGCTTGGTAGTGTCTTCCAAAGACCTCCTTGCATATGTGAATGCCTCTCTTGCTCTAATATCTTGTAATGTGCTTTGATATGCCTCCTTAGGTAGCTCCTCTTTGCTTATGGCCTGGCTTTCCTAATGGCCTTGCTCCTGTCTCTTCATGAATCTGCTCTGCATCCCCTAGGCTTCATGTCATCCTCTAGTATCCAGAATATTACCATATTGACATCAATGACAACCTAGGTCAACAATCTCCCCCTTTGTTATTGATGGCAATATTCTTCTTCTCTCCCCCTTTGACATCAATGGCAAAGGAGTGCTCTGGGACTCCCCCTATCAAACTGCTTTTGTTCTTCATGAATGGTAGATCTTCACGGGTCTGTGACTCCCCCTGTCATAGTGCTCATCTTCTGTTTACTCAAGATAGAAGGATCAACTTGCACATTATTCCCTCTTCCTGTCTGGCCATACACCAAGTGTCCAAGTCCAGGCTTTCATGCTTCAATCCATATTGATGTCTCCATAGGCAGAATTGAGAGACCTTCATAGTTCGAATCAAGAGAGATTGCCACTGAGATTGTCTTTCTTGCTATCTTTCTTCAGATCTGAGTTCCTTTGTGTCTCTGTGCTTCTCCTTAAGTTACTGCCATCTAGTATTCAACTTCACTACATTTGGACAAAAAATGTGAGGGGTTGTGCCTTAGTGTTGCTATATTTCTTAAGTGATCTGTATCAGCTTAAGTTATGCTTGACATGCACCACATTCTCCTTCCTATGAGCCATCTTTTCCTTGTGTTTTTGTACATATCTTTGCAGATTCAGATATCCAATCGTTGACTGTCCTTTAAATTTATTCTGTTGATTTACGTCTTCATGCAATGCTACAGTTTTGATATAGGCTGCCAGCTGCTCTTACTTCAAACTCCATTCCAGATGTATCTATTGTTTGAAGACTGCCTCTATCAGTGTCCAGAATTTATCTGTTCTCACATTTAAATTCCTGAGTCAATACATTTAGTATCTGTAATATCAGCACCATAATTATTTGTCCTATTACAGAATCATGTTCTTCAATGGAGTATTCTTGAGAAATGATCTTCATCAAAGAATGATTGCTAATATAGCTCAACAAGGATTTTATAAGGACCCTTTCACTAATAGCTTCAGCAATAGTGATCAAGGATTACAGGCTCCCCCTAACTGTATGCATCATCTGCTTTTGGCAGAGTCTTCCCATCTTATTCTTAGATTGTCAAAATTTAGGCCAATGACATATGATGTTGGCTGGAGAGCTCAAGGGACTTTTGGATTGTATTTCCTTCCTTCTCCATACTTGTGTAACTTTCTTCTTTTGCATGGTTCTAGCTTGTGTAAGAGCCCATGTTAAGTTACAATCTCGTGCCATATGACCAATGTTATGACACTTGAGGCATTCTACATTGTACATGAATAAGAATTCATGATTTCTTCTTGCAAAATTGTTCCTTGGAGGTTGTCGGAGGCTATAACATCTATCTCTATGAGATGGTTGGGGACCATAACATCTATCTTTATGATATGCTTTACAGTGTTTCGCCATATGACCAAAGTTTGAACAGGAATAACAATAACCAAAAAATGAACTTTGGTACCTGGGAGATGGAGGTTTCCTTGATGTACTTCTGAAGCCTTTCTGCCTTGAGATCATTTGATGATAACCATTGCCTCTCGCATCTTTGTCATCATCTACATTTCTTCTTGGAGCTGGTTTTCTTCTTGGAGCAGGATTTCTTCTTGGAATAGGATTTATTCTATTGTAGCCTTGATTTTTCTCCTTGCCTTTGCTGGAACTGGGAGCATCACCATTTGTTTCTGGCTTTTTCACATCTCTTTTGTTTGAAGCACTTTCATTCTTGTTTGAGGGTTCACCTGCATACCCGAGACCTGATTTATCAGATGGACACCTGTGATAGCTGAGCATGTCATCCAAGGCCTGAGAGCTCTTCAAGATTTTGTTCATCCCTTCAACCTTTTTTCTGAGGAGGACAATCTCTTCTTCCAATCTTTCACACTCATTATTCTTCTTAGCAAGTTGTTTCTCAGTTTCTTCCTTGCTATGAGTAGCTTCATCTGCTACTATTTTAAGGGAGATGATATTTGACTTCATTTTGAATATTTCTTCATTCTTTGCTTCACTGCTCTCCATTCTCTTCTCAGCTCCTTGTGCCGGTTTCCTGGCTTCTTGTAATTGAGACTTAAGGGAGGAGACCTCTACCTTGTACTGACCAATCCCTTTTCAAGTTTGTTCAAGCTCTTGTGCCTTTGTTCAAGTTGACTTGACAAGGCATCTTCCTGCTTCTTTGCTTTATTCAATTGATTTGTCATGGATATGACTTCTTCATGATGCTTTCTTTTGCTTTGATGAAACTCCTTCTTAAGCTTGGCAAGCTCTTCATCCCTTTCTTGTACTTGAAGCTTGATGAGGTCAACTTTCTTCCTTGTTTGATCTTGGTCAACAACTGGAGCTATCTTCTTAAGTGCCTCATTTTCCTTTTTCAAATTGTTAATCTCTTCCATGGCAGTCATAAGTTGAGCAAGGAGTTCTTCTACAAAGTCTTTTTCATTCTCTTCATCTTCTAAGTCTCTTTTAGCCTTGATATCATCATTCTCATGTTCAACTTCTATGATGGGTTCTGGATTTCTTTCTAGATTTCCATCATCTTCTTGACTGATGTTCATGGTCAATGCTCCTTTTGAGTGAAGGTCATGAAGTTTGTCCCATATACCCTTTGCTAATGAACATTTTCCTAGATTGTTCTTTACAGAATCAGGTAGCCCATTCAAGATTGCCTTTACTGCTTTTGCATTGTACTCCTTGGATTCCTCATCCATCCTGCTATCAGCAATCACTGATTTCCAGACTTCAATGCCTTGAGTCTGTAAGAAATTCCTCATTCTTGCTTCCCATATATTAAAGTTCCCATTGAGCCTTGGAGCCTCCTCAAATTCATTGTCTTCTATTTTAGTAGTAGAGGGAGACACATCCTTAGGAGGATTGGAGACTTTCTTCCTTGACCTCGCCATTTGTGTTCTAAGAGTCAACCTTCAAGCTGTTAAGCTTTGAATGAAGGAACCTGCTCTGATACCAATTGTTGGAAACACTAAGAGAGGGGGTGAATCTGTATTTCTTTTTCCCACTATTGTTTTACCAGCTAAAACATACATATTCAGAACACAAGATGAACAACAAGAATAGATGTTTTTATTAATATAAACTGTGCAGTAAAATAGATACAATATATAGATGGTTGCAATCAGTTGCCAAGCTCCAACTTGGACATTGGTGAGGCTCCAACATCTAGAGCACCAACTCTATTTCGCCAAGACACCAATCTTGGACTTAAGAGAACAAACTTTTTGCCAAGACACCAATCTTGGACTTAGGAGCACCAACTCCCAAGGACTTCAATCCTTCCTATTTCTGAGGCATCAACCCCAAGGACTCCAATCCAATCTCACTTCTGAGGCACCAGCCTCAAGGACTCCAATCTAATCTCACTTTTGAGGCACCAGCCTCAAGGACTCCTATCCTTCTCACTTTTGAGGCACCAACCCCAAGGAAAAAATGAACATCCCCACCCAGGAAGGTCAACGATGAAAAGGAGGATATCCCAACCTGCCATGAAACATAAAGTGTCATGTTCAAGAGTGAGCTGCCGACACGAATGATCGAATTTCAAAATTTCCCCCCACCATTTCTAGCAGGTACCCCAATTATTTTTGATCGCAAGCTTGAAAGGGATAGGATATGCTTCCACTATAAGTTCATCCTTCGGACGAATCTGACCTAGTAAGATTAATGAGCCCTAGGAAGGAGAATCTCATGTTCGTCGTGGTGACGAATCCAATGTCATTTAATATTTTAACGAGTCCGACAAAGGTGTAACTCAGTATATTTTTCATGTTTAGAGAGTTTGAAAAAGACACAGAAAAGAAAAATCCATATGGTCCCTTTTCGTACATTTGTGTCTCTCGAGCCCGAAAAGGTAGAAAACGATACTCGAGAGAACCACTTTACCATTTCAGTGAAGGAGTACCTTTTTCATAAATAGTGCTTTCCATCCCAAGAAAGGGGTAAACGTATATTGGGTGCACAACATTTTGCATCCATTAACGAGTTCAAAATGACAAGAGCTTGGCAATCTCTTCGTGTTTAAAGGGTCAAAAAAGAGCTTGAAAGCGGACCCCCCATTTTATTCTTTTATGAGTCAAAAGGGAAAAATACTCGACAATCTTTTCATTTGAGTTTTACGAGTCTAGAAAAGAGCTGAAACGTGACTAAGTACCATCATCGAAAATCCGTGACCTGTCACTGCACAAAGGTAAAAGCATTATCCAATTCCTGAGGCAAAATAGGTAAAAAATACTTAAAAATCCTAATAGTTCATGAAAAAATGAATAAAGGGTTCACTGTAGAGGTCCTCCAGGATAAAGGAATGGGGAGTATAGGGACAATGACAAAATGTTGTGTAACAGTCACCAAAGAGGTTGAATCCTATCATAGTAGCCTATCATCACATGTTTACCCCGGTTGGACGGTTACTTGGGTAGATGTGGGAGGAGGGTAGTTACACTAGAGGATTGTTAGCTCCATGAAGCATCCAGAGTCGCTCAAGAAGGTCTTCACATATTAAAAATCAAAATATTAGAAGGGTTGGTAATCAAAATTGACTTGTCCAAAGCATATGATAGGGTCAGTTGGTTATTCATGAGGTTGATTCTTACGCACCTAGGATTTATAGTACCCTTTATAAACTGGGTAATTAACTACATTACTTTTGTATTTTGTTGTCCTAATAAATTTTTCAACATCAAATTTCTTTCATGGAGAAAAAGGGCTACGTCAAGGATGCCCACTATCCCCTCTTCTATTTATTTTGGCTGTTGAAGGCCTCAATTAAATTCTACTATAGGCTAGGAGAAGGGGGGATATGAGGGTATGAGGGGGGTAGTTGTAGATGAATATCTAGCAGTAATACACCTATTGTTCATCGATGACATCCTACTATTATAGATCAAGGGGTAATATTACAACTATAAAATCAACTTTAGGTATTTTCTAGAAGGCCATTAGGATGATTGTAAACATAACTGAATATTCCCTTCTACCTACAGGGCTCTATATTGATGAATCAAGTATTCAAGAAGAATTTTTGTTTCAAACAAATGATTTGGAAGAGGGAATGAAATATTTGGGCTTCTATTTTCAACTGAATGACTACAAGAAGAATGACTCGCAATGACTCCTGACAAAGTTGGAAAATAGACTAAAGGTATGGAATTTAAGATGGTTGTCCAAAGCAGGTAGATTAGTTCTTATGAAATCTATCCTGTAAGCAATTCGGTGTATTGAATGTCTTTATGTTGGATTCCAAAGGGAGTCCTAAATACGATCCAAAAAATATGCTCCAATTTTTGATGGGTTGGTTCAAAGGAAGATTAGGTTCTACCATGGGTGAGATGGGAGAAAATAGGTGTCCACAAGGCCAGGGAGTATGGGGCATCATGAACATCCATCTTTTTACAATAGCCTTGGCTTCCAAAGTGGGTTAACGCCCTTTTACCTCACACAAATTATGGACCTATGTGGTGTGCAAAAAGTACATTTATCCAAGTATTATGGAAGATTGGATTAGAACCCTAGGTAAGAAAAAAACCAATCTTTTAGTCATATGGAAATCCATTCTATCCTCATTCTTGGTGATTAAAGAAGGTCTCCTTTGGAAAGTGGGTAATGGGGAAAATTTGAGAATTGCAAAATACCCGTGGGTGGGATGTGGAATACAATATCGTCTCCCTGTGCGCTGATTAGCCATTTAAACAACTAGGGAAGGTACACTCTCAACCAAGTGGCAGATAAAAACATGACTACATTTTGGGATAAAGGCCATGCTTATGCTTGTTAGCTAGAACTTAAAAAATATTTTGTAGAAATATGGCAAATTTATACCAATGATGTTAATATGTCCCATGTCAGGTTGCAAGAAAGAGAGGATTCCTTTTGTTGGATCCATTCTCGTTCCGGGTAATATACCCCAAAGACAGGGTACTTGCATCTGATTAGTCACAATTTACCAGATGCCAAGGTATGGTTGTGGAAAAAATTTGGAAACTATTCTGCCAAGCTAAGGCTAGGTTGTTTCTGTGGTGTTTGTTAGAAAAAAAAATCCCAACTTGGGACAATGTGCAAAAAAGATAGGAGGGGGGAGTGTTGGGTTGTGTTATATTCTTTCCACGACTAGCCCCCCCTGTCTAGGGGATTTGAGGGGGCGGGTAGCCCCCCTCTACGGGGTCCGGGGCAGCGCCCCAGGGAATTTTTTTTTTTGGACCCTATATTAGGTGGGGTGAACCTACCTATGGTTTTGTGCATGGTTTTCACACATGGTTTTGGGCGCGATGGTTTTCAGCCCATGGTATTGGATTCTTCGACATATATATATATGTATTGTAACATTGAAAGGAACATAATGAAAAATCAATCTGGTAGTCCCAGTTTTTGGATCCTGGGGAAAGTCTCTATATATATGTGTTTTATGTGTTATGCTCTCGCACTGTTTATTTTCTGTGTTTTAGAATTCGTATGTAGGTAATTTCTGTATGGGGTTAAAACCTACATTTGGTATCAGAGTTGTTTTGATTTCAAGGGGACGCCTTTGTTGCTGAGGGGTTTCGCTTGGGCCTGTGGTAGACCCTGTTCAGTGGGAGATTTGCGGGATTGATTCCGGTGGTGAAAGAAGATGGCGAGTAGTGGAAAGATAAAGATCGAGAAATTTAATGGTTAGAGTTTTGAGTTATGGAAACTCAAGATGGAGGATCTGTTGGTAGATAAAGATCAGTGGATCACAGTAGATCTGTGTACTAAACCAACGAGAGTGTCTGATGAAGAACGGAAGAAGTTGGGTCGGAAGGCAAAGAGCACAATACGATTGTGTGTCTCAGATTCAGTATTGTTGAATGTATCAGGGAAAGCTACGGCTAAGGCTTTTTTGGGTCAAGTTAGGGACTTTGTACCAATCTAAGTCTCTGGTGAATAAACTGTTCCTACAGAAAAACTGTATAGCCTGAGGATGAAAGATGGAGACTTGGTGACAGAGCATCTGAACGCATTTAATACTGTGGTAAGTCAATTATTATCTGTTGAAATTAAAATTTCAGATGAAGATAAGTGCATTAGTTTGTTGTGTTCTCTACCAGATTCGTGGGATAGTCTGATTATTGCAATAGGTAGCAATGTAAATGCCTTGCAGTTTGATGAAATAGTCTCATCCTTGCTGATGGAGGAGATGAGACGGAAAAATATGGAGAGCTAGAATGGTGATGTCTTGTCTGTACGAGGATGGTCCCAGAACAAAAACAAAAATAAGTCATCAAGTGGGAGATCTAAATCTAGAGGGAGATCTAAATCTCCAGGAAAACCTATAAAGGTGTACTGGAAATGCGGAAAGGAAGGGAACTACAAAAGGGACTATAAATCTTAAGCTCCTGACAAAGGAAAGGGATCTGATGATGCTCCTTCTACAGAGGCAAAAACCAACTCAGATGAAGGTGGAGATGTATATTAAGCTTTTTCAAGTACACATGTACATCATGAGGCATAGTTGATTGACTCAGGTGCATCCTTTCACTTCACTCCCCATAGAGAGTGGTTCTGCAAGTATGAGAAATATGATGGTGGTGATGTCTTCTTAGGGGATGATAGGAAGGCTAGAATCATTGGTCGCAGAAAATTAAAGTTGAAGTTGCAAGGTGGAAGGGTTAGAACATTTCCGGGTGTTCTGCATATTCCTGCATTGGCCAGAACTCTGATTTCTGTAAGTAAGCTAGATGGTGTAGGTGTAAAAACAATGCTTGAGAAAGATACTTGCAAGATGGTTCGGGGAGCATTGGTATTGATGCAGGGAGTTCGGATTGGAACTCTGTACAAGCTGCAAGGTAGCATTGTTATTGATGGGTGCAACAGTTATGTGGTTCCTGAAAGTGGAGTAGGAAATCTAGTGCTCTTTGGAGAAAAGACCATGCTATGGCATCAAAGGCTTGGACATATTGGAGAGAAGGGCCTTCGAATACTTCATGGTAAAGGTATGACTAATAGATCTTTGGATTTTTATTTATGTAAAAATTGTGTATATGGGAAGAAAAATAGGGTGAGTTTCCCCTTTGGTGGTAAGAGGGCGAAACAGATATTAGAGCTTGTGCACAACAATGTGTTTGGACCTGTGAATGTTCCATCAATGGGTAAGTCTGTGTACTATGTATCATTTATAGATGACTTCTCAAGGAATACATGGATATATTTCCTCAAGAAGAAATATGAAGTCTTTGACAGGTTTAAAGAATTTAAGGCTCTGGTGGAAAACCAGACAGAGAAGAAGATAAAGGTGCTGAGGACAGATAACGATGGAGAGTTTTGCAGCAAGGAATTTGAAGAATTCTGTAAGAAGTGTGGTATAGAATGACAGAAGACTACTCCATACATACCTGAGAAAAATGGAGTTGCAGAAAGAATGAACAAGATGTTGATGGAAAGGGCAAGAAGCATGCTCAGTGGTGCTGGGTTAGGACAAGAAATATGGGCAGAGGCGGTGGAGACAACATGTTACCTGGTCAATGGATCACCTTCATCAATGTTGGAGGATAAGACTCCATAAGAGGTATGGACTAGTAAGAAACCCTCTCTTTCACATCTGAGGGTATTTGGATGTGATGCATATGTACATGTTCCAAAGGAGAAAATAACAAAGTTGGATAGTAAATCTGTAAAGTGCATCTTTATTGGGTATAAGGATGGTTTAAAGGGTTATAAGCTTTGGAACCTAGTAACAAGGAAGGTTGTGTACAACTGAGATGTGGTGTTCAGAGAGGTGAAAAATGTTATTAAACATGAAGTCCCATCAAAGGAACCTGAGAAGATATAGTTTGAACTAAAGGAGGAAGAATCACGCTCTATAGCAGAAGAGGAATCAAAAGATGAAGAGCCACAAACTTCGGTTGTGAGAAGATCAGTTCGAGAAAGAAGGTAGCTAGAAAGGTATAGTCCATCTGCTTTTTGTTAAAATTTTGCTTTATCTATTACCGATGATGATCCTAGAACTGTGAAGGAAGCATTAGATTCAGAGGATGGAAAACTCTGGAAAGAGGCCATGGTTAATGAAATGGCATCTTTGGACAAAAATGAGGCTTGGGATCTGGTGGAGTTGTCAGCTGGAAGGAAACCCATTGGCATCAAATGGGTGTTCAAGAAGACGAAAAATTCAGAAGGAAAGATGGAGAAATACAAAGCTTGATTGGTAGCAAAAAGTTATTCCTAGGTGCCGGAATTGATTTTGGTGATATTTTTTCCCTTGTTTCCAAGGTAGCTTCTATTAGATTACTTTTATCTGTTGCTGCTGCTTTTGATTTTGAGGTAGAACAGATGGATGTGAAGACAAAATTTATCCATAGGGATCTAGAAGAGGAGATCTACATGAAGCAACTTGAAGGCTTTGTGGTGAAGGGTAAGAAAGAACTGGTATGAAAGTTAAAGACATCTCTGTATGAGCTAAAACAATCACCAAGGATGTGGTATCAAAAATTTGATACATTTATACGGGGACTTGGCTTCACCAAAAGCAAAGAAGATCACTGTGTGCATTTTAAATTAATTGGTGATCATGTTATTTATCTGGTTTTGTATGTGGATGACATGTTTCTGGTTGGAAATGACAAAGAAATTATCGAGGATTTGAAGACCCAATTGTCCTCCAAATTCGACATGAGAGATATTGGTGCCAAAAACTATATTTTGGGCATGGAAATTAAAAGAGATCAGGCAAAGAGGAAGCTCTAGTTAAACGAGAGGAAGTATGTCGAGACAATATTGCAGAGGTCTAATATGTAGGATAGTAAACCGGTGAAGGTTCCTATTCTTGTAGGTGTAAAGTTATCTGCTGAATAGTGTCCCAAGACACAAGAAGAGGAAGAGGACATGTCCCGTGTTCCATATGCAAGTGTAGTCAGTGGCGTGATGTATGTGATGGTATGTACTAGACTAGACATTGCACATGTAGTGGGAGTATTGAGCATGTTTATGTCAAAACCAGGGAAGGAGCATTGGACAACAATGAAGCGGGTTTTCAGGTATTTGCGTGGCACTAATAATTATGGTTTGTGCTACCAAGGAAGACTAGGATTGGACAGAGTTTTGGATATTCGTGGCTTTGTTGATGCAGATTGGGCTGGAGATATGGATCAGAGAAGATCTACAAGTGGGTATGTGTTTAACCTATTTGGAGGTGTAGTAAGTTGGATGAGTAAGAAACAATTTGTAATGGCACTATCAACTATAGAAGCAGAATACATGGCAACCACTCATGCAAGCAAGGAAGCAGTTTGGTTGCAAAGATTGTGTTCAAGTATGGGTAGTACATGGAGCTATAAGGATAGACTATGACAACCAAAGTGCAATTTTCTTGACAAAGAACCCTACTTACCATTCAAAGACAAAGCACATTGATGTTCAATATCACTTTGTGAGGGATATGATAGAAGACAAAAAGGTGTTGCTGGTAAAGGTGGACACTTTGAAGAATACTGTAGATGCATTGAAAAAATATTTGAGCTCTGAGAAGTTCTCTTGGTGTAGAGAAACAATGGGCATTGCAGGGGTGGATAAATGTCTAAGCTCTCATGTGCCCCCATGTGGAAAGAAAACAACAAGTGAGATAATTTTGGGTTGTGTTATATTCTTTCCATGACTAGCCCCCCTAGTTAACCGGGGGGTTAGAGGGGGGGTGGAGCCCCCCCTTTGTTGTTCCGATTGCACAATTGGGGTTTGAGGAGGTAGGTAGCCCCCCTCTATAGGGTCTGGGGCAGCGCCCTAGGGAAATTTTTTTTTGGACCTTATATTAGGTGGGGCGAACCTACCTATGGTTTTGTGCATGGTTTTCACACATGGTTTTGGGCGCGATGGTTTTCATTCCATGGTATTAGATGCTTCGGCATGTATATATATATATGTATTTTAACATTGAAAGGAACATAATGAAAAATCAATCTGGTAGTCCCAGTTTCGGCATCCAGGGGAAAATCTCTGTGTATATGTGTTTTATGTGTTATGCTCTCGCATTGTTTATTTTCTGTGTTTTAGAATTCATATGCAGGTAATTTCTGTACAGGGTTAAAACCTATAGGGAGCTAGATGGTGTTCTTTATGTAGGAACAATGAAGAACCAATGACACACATTTTCACATCATTCCATTTCTTCCTGTGTGTTTGGGATCCCTGAAAATCAACCCTCGGTTTTGCGTCACATTAGCAAGGGGAGGCTATCCAAGAAGCATGACAAAGATGGTAGGATCAGGTGAGCATAAAATTATTAAGGAACATCCCACCCCTCATTAGCTGGAGGGTGTGCCTGGCCAAGAACAGAGTCATATTCCATGATCATATTCCTTCTCCTGGAAATGTGGTTTCTTAGGTTTTAAAAATTCACTCATTTATGATATCTATAAATTTCAGTCATGCCCCCTTAGATCATTAATGCTAAGGAATTCGATCACACAATCCCATGGGCCTATTTAAATGGGACCTCACTTAATAATGATTCATGTGGGGGTGGTGCAATTTTATTCCTAAATGAATTCATTCTTATAAACACCAATTCGGGCTTGGAAGAGGAACAAACAATTATGCTAACCTCGTGACTTTAAAATACATACTCCTCTTTGCATATGAAAAAAATATGTAAATATATTTCGATTTTTGGGGATTCCATGAGAGTTGTGAATTGGTTCAATGAAGTACAGAGATGTCATAACCATACACTTTAGATGATTTTTGATGAAGTTATTCATATTAAACAATCTTTTAACTTTACATCATGTTGTAATATTTACAGGGGGTGAAACTCTAAGGCAGATAAACCCTCTATGGAAGGAGCTACACAACCTTTGGGATTTTGGCAGATCAGAAAACAACTGAATGACACTTCCCACTCCTTCCATAATAGGCTTTCAATGAAGGAATTATACAACAAAAATAAATTTAAGGATATACTCTTTATGCAGATACTAACAATGAAGACTCTCCATGTTTTATGATATGTATAGTATGCCACATTTTCACTATAGTAGGATCAACTCTTAAAAAGTTGAGTTGTTTACGAATTTTCCTTATGATATGATAACTGTAACAATAGATTATTTACAAGGTTTATGGGCAAGAAATTGCTAGTTTTTGATTTCTGGGCACACCCAGATTTCCAGAATGCATCACATGCATCTACAAAATGTAATTTTCCATTTTATAATGAAAATTGTGATTTTTTCTATGGAAAAACTAAAAAAAAAAAAATTGTGAAGACAAAACACTTGCTACTTTAGCTTTAGAGCTTTCTAGAATTAAAATGAATCAAAAGGAAAAAATTAAAGACTTTAGTCCATGATTTTTAACATGAATGAACAAAATCCCTGAAAATTCAAGTTTCGTTGCAAATGTCCTCATAGAGTTTTAGACCACAACTCTTCCTTCAAGCTTTACTATTTTTGTGGAAAGAGTTGGTATAAATACTTTAGATAAAACCTTTGAGGAGAAATTAACAATTGAAACTCAAATGCTTAACATCACTAGTAAATCTTCAACAAAAGAAAAAGAGTCACTAATGTTATAATACCCACACTTGCTAAAACTATCGAAGATAAAAAGAGTCTTTTGATATGGAAGGTTTACAAAGAATAGTTAAACAATTATCAAATGAGATAATAGACATAAAGAAAATCTCATGATAAGGTCCATACCATAGGAGTCCACAGAGACCATTTATTAAAATAATAATCCACCTCTTACAAATCAAAATCCTTTCGTTGATGAGATTAATCTTGAGCAATTTTCTCAAGGTAGTTTCTACAGATCACATAATGCCACTCATTAAAAAAAAATCTTAAGCTTTTGTAAACACGTGCAAATTGTTTGGGGGGGTTAGACATTCTACAAGGTAGGGTTTCTAAGGAATTTAATATTTTTAGGTGAGGTTTTCTCCTGGGTGTCATTTCTCGATCTTTCTATTTTAGGCCAGCGGAGGTATAGTCCTGTAAGGCTGATGTAATTATGGAGGAGTAACTGAACTTAGAATTAAGTCCTCCCACGAGATAAATATTATGTATTCTAGGTGATTCCTTTATCTAGAAAAGAGCTACCTGCTCCATTGGATCCCAAATAGATTCAAATTACTGGGGAGGTCTTGAGGTAGGTGGTGAACTAAATTCCCCTAAAATGGAGGATACAACTACATAATATAGCCCATAATCCAAAGAACCTGTTCGATCAGGGGAGAAAAAAAAATCCAAAGGAGTTCGGTGGTGGGAGAAGGGATATATATTGAGAAAAATTCTTAATTTTTGGATAGAGCTCTTGTTGGATGTTTTTATGAGAAATCGTCAAGGTATATTCAACAAAGAATTGTTTGGGAAATATTAGGAACCTTTGTTAGGGTATTTCCTGAAATTCCACCTTTTAGCTTGAGGTTGGTTTTTTTCCATGATGTAGCTAGAAGGGGATGTGTTGAAGGTAATGGAGTGACAATGGTATTGAGGCCCTTCCAACATTATCTTAAAAACATGGATTGTGAAATTTGACTCAACATGTGAGCTTTTTAGTAGGCAGAAGGTGTTGGTAATCCTTCTTAGGATCATGATGGATTTTTAGGAGGAAGAAACATTGAAGGCAACATGTAATAAGGTGGGAATTTTCCTTATTTTCAAGAAAAAATTGTAGAATAAAGTTGATTGATGTTGGGCATGTGTCTAGGTTGAAATAAACACAAGATATGGTCTCCTTCCAGTAATAGTTTTGAAGAAATTTGGAAGGAATGGGTGCAAAAGTTGGACAATTAGAAAATCCCGTTTAAGTGCTTCCATTGTCATGAAGTTGGTCATCTAGTGGCTAATTATTCAAAGAATGTGCATGGAAAAATGTATCCTTGAAAGATTTAGCAAAAAAGGTGGTCTCATTGTGTGAAGTGTCCATGTTGAGGGCTAAGGTTCTGACAGTCTCAAAGTGGCTCTGTTAAGAGGAGGAGAAACTCGAGAAGGTGGTGGAGGATCTCATGGACAAGGGCAAGTCCTATCATCCATTATTTTTAGAAAACGATGTTTATTTTATGCAATAGTCAAAAGAGCAAGAATGTGGGGTCTCTTTCTTTCCCTCTAACCCTAGATCCCCTAGTCCTGACTCATCCTCCAAGGATAGAGCCTCTTTTCCTTGTATCCCAAGACTGAATAAAGGCCCCTAGGTGCCCATAAATTATACAAGGGCATCTTACAACCTCCATTCTTCCTCAAAGAAAACAGAGGATGGTCCTTCCACATGAGGGTTTGCATTGGATAATGTGTAGTCCACATCGTTGGGTCAAAATTCCAATTTGGCCAAATCCAAAGATAGGGAAGTCAAGAATATAAAATCAGGGAAGAAATTTACAATAGTTGGGTCTCTTAGAGAAAATTCCCATTTAAAAGTAGCTTAATGATCATCCTCTCATTCAACACGAGGGGGGTTGGGGTCACCCCTAAAATATTGGCCCTAAAATAGCTCATAAGAGCCTCAAAACCTGACGTGCTACTAATTCAAGAAACAATGATGTCAAGAGATAAGTCAAATGTTATGTTACAATTGTGGCTCCTAGGATGGTTGTTATGCAAATTGGATTTTGAAGGGATTTTGGTACGCTTATTTACAACTTATATGAAATATCTAAAAGCAATGTCAACCTCTCTTAGAAATTCGACCATTAGTGTTAACTTGGAAGTTCACGAGTTGAACATCTCAATGAGAATTGTTAACGTATATACACCTTATGTTGGCTAGAAACAATTTTGGGAAGAATTATTACAACATGACGTAGTTGGAGTGCCTTATCTTATTTTGGGAGGGGATTTAAATCTCACCCTTTTAGTTAGAGGGGTTTGGGGGTTTGGCCCCTTTTAGGATCCCCGCATCAATTATTTTTCTCACATATTTGATTCACACAATTTAATAAACATGGAGTCGATTACGCTAATCCCCACTTGAAGTAATTTTCATGATGAAGATGTGCCTTAGACAAATGGTTGGACCATTTCCTTATTTCTAAATCACTTAAAGAAGGCCTTTTTGGATGAGGTCAACAATGGAAACCATTGAGCTTTTCAGTAATATGCCTATTCTTTTAACAATAGTATTAGAGGAAAAGGTTCCATTTTCACCCTTAAAATTTAATCCACACTGGTTGTAGGAGGAGGATAACAAGGCCCTTATTGTAGACTCATGGAGACCCATAGTCTTGTATGCCAGACAATCTTGTATGCAACAGATAGTAGAAAAATTAACATGAGTCAAGGCAATTTAAAAAATATGGGGAATTGAATACAAAAAGAGGAAGCAAGATTCTCTTAAAGAGGCTGAAGCAAGTATCAATAAGATTTATGAAGGCCTTACAGGGGTCCTATCTTGGGATGCGGCTCAAGATCTAAGGGGATTAGTGGACGAAAGGAAAAAAATGTTAGCCTTTGAAGAATCAAAGTGAAGACTAAAGAGTTGTGCCATATGGCTCAAAGAGGACAATAACACAAAATATTTTCACCAATATGAAAATCACCACAAAAACGTAAATTCAATTTGGGAACTTGTTGACAGTGTTGTATACCATCAAAATACATGGGGTCTCCTCGGTGTGAAGTCCCAAATAGACCTCACACCATTTAGAGTAGGAGCCCCATCACGAGTACCAGTATGATTACCATAACTCAAGGTTTACCTTAGTTGCAATGAATAACACAAGAGAGTGTGCACATAACCTTTTAAATCAACAAGTAAATTGACACTGTGAAAGACCAATTGCAATGTGTAAAAGGAGGCCTTCATGAGAGGGGAGACAAGAGTGAGTCTCTAGAAGGAAAGTAATAGTACTATCCCAGGAGAGGCACACAAGAGCAAGGGAAGATTAATTAATTATTTAGAGAAGTAGTTCACATAGACACAACAATCATTAAAGAAAATACAACACACATTCAACAAGATAAGCACCAAATCCAATGAAGTAGTTCAATTTCTTTCATACATATGAACATTACATATATCACAAACATCTAAAGAATAGTCTTACAACATTCACGATACATGCATGAAAGCAATTGGCTCAATGAGGTTCTGATAATTAAGTAAAATATGAAAGTATATAGTTATAATGGTGAGCCACTAGCTCGAATAGTGGAACATTAAGTCACTTCTTACTTCTCCAAGGAATGATCTTCTTTCCTATGCCAATCTAGATAACCCAAGGCTAGCTCTCCAAAGTTTAAGACTCTAAAAGTCTTTTGCTTGAGTTATGAGGGTTTATTTATAACAAGAGGGATGACCTTTCATCTCCCATTATGACTCTTGAGCAACCCTCATGACTCTTGGAGTCCTAAATAACCTTTGAACTTCTATTGACTCTTTGGTCCACATGTGACTTTTCATATTCCACATATGACCCTTAGACTTCCACACATTTAAATTTTGTCATTTTCTTGAAAATACATAATTACATTACACAAATGATGTGGCAAGACACATTGACACATAAGACATTGTGATGACACTTGTACAAGACATGACTTGGAAATGATGACATGGAACTTCACTATAATGTGGTAATGCCAAGTTGCTGTTCTTGCTGCTATGTCTTGCATTCTTGATGATAGATTTGATATATGCTTCGCTTCATCCTCCAAAGGGTCTTGGATCAATATTTGGATCTTATGAGTCGTCATGAAATGTCTTCATTCTGTCATGATCCAGGCTCTCTTCATGTCTTAATGATGGTTCTTCTTTGTGCTTCTTCTCTGCAACTGATTCTTTGTTTCTTCTCCTTGACATCCTCCTTGAGCATCACCTTGCCTTATTGAAGAGGTACATCTTCCAATGAAGTTCACTCATGACAAGGTAGTATTAGTCTGGAAATAATCTATTCTACCCCTACTTTTCTCATGGAAGAAGCTGCTTGTGATGGGACTATATGAGGAATTATGAGGAAGGGATTATTGAGGATTGCACAATTGAAATCAAAAGTGGCTGAGGGAAGGCACCACTATCAAATAGAACTACATAATGCACTATGAGGAGGGGATATTCAAGGTCCAACGCAATGCACATGTGCAAGAGCTGGTGTGCTGAGATTACTAATTGAAACTATGCAGTGCTTAGAGCCCAAGGGAAAAAGAGATAGTGATAGCGCACTTGAGCTTCATAGTGACTGTGGGGGGTTCTCATTGTGGAGTAGAACTATGCACTACACAATGTAGGATAGGTAGGACAAGTTTCTATGTAGTGGGGAGGTCTAGTGGACAAGGGTTGATGGCTTATTGAATGAGACTACATAATGCATTGTGGAGGAATGGAAAGATTAGTGTACTGCACAGTTCTCTTCAACAATGATCCAGAAGAGGTTTCACTATCCACTAGAACCATGGCTTGCTTTGGGGAGGCAAGTAGGACAAGGCATGGTGCAATGAGGGGTTGCAATCAACAGAGAAGGCAAGACTGGGCACTGCAAATGCAACATGTGCAGTTCTTGAGGGAAAAATCCCATGCTAGCGTAGTTGAGGGCTACAATGGGTCATACATGAATTGAATGTCCACTAGAAATGTGCAATGCACTAAGGGAGAATCACTAGAAGGGAATATTGTGTAGTTGTATGAGGCAAGAAGCAAAAGGTCAAGTCACGTTGCTAGGAGGATTCTTATTACACTGTGAAAGAAGGAGGTTCTTTGCATTACGCAATTTTATTTTGAAAGGGGGTGTAGAAGGTCCTTACTGTCAACTAGAAGTGCTCCATGCACTATGTAAGGTAGAACTAATTGAAGCTCAATGCAGTGAGCCAGTACAAGCAACAAGGGTTAGGTGACTATGCTTTGAAAATTTTCAATGTGCAATGAATAAGAGATGACCTTGAGAAAGATTCAATGCACAAGTTTAGGAGGGAGATATTTCATCAATGGGGATCATGAACATGAAGTGATCATCACCTAGTGAAGGATTGATGCTTTCATAAAGTGCACTGGGTAGGAGGACCAAGAAGATATCCATAATGGCTAAGTGTGGGGCCAGTAGAGTAAGAGAGGGAAAAGCATTTGAACAAGACTCAAACATGGATCACACACATGCATTCCATCAATACAAGCCAAGACAATGCACAAGACTCATGATAAAAGATCCCACCTTAAAATGACAACAAAGAGATACTTATTTTTAAGTGCAATAGTTGAAATGTAACATTGAAACACTTAGAACACAAGTTGCGACACAAGTGTCGACTGCAACTAGAAAGTGCACTAAGCCATAGGAATATGTCCAATGCATATTCCTAAGAAATATGGTACCATCTAATGCAAAAGAGTGTGCTAGAGCTACCTCTGGTGATGTGAAAAGTTGCGACCTATACAAGAGTGAAAATAGAAGCGACACTTGCAACAGTATGAAAATGTGGAAAATACACTTGCAAAAGCTAAAGAAAGTGAAAGCAACACATGCGAGAGAAAATATAACATGAAAAAGACACTCGTTAAAGTGAAAGTAAGGATAGTCACAAAAGTGAAAGCGACACTTTTGAAAGCAAAGGTGCGCAAAAGCGACAATTGAGAAAATTCACTGAAATAGTACAATTACAACGAAATTGAGAGAGAGACTATCAAACAAGGTTGCACACTGACTGCCAGCATAGGCTACATAGTGAACTATCCTTATGGATTGTGCAGACACTATCAATAGTGGCTGTGAAAGCATTGTAACTAAGTCTTATGCAATCTCTATTTCTAGAGACTACACAAGGCTTACTCTCAAGAATTACACAATGCTTGTCTAAGATTGCAAAAGAAAGGTGTGCTTGTGAATTCAAGAAGGAATAAGCATCCATGAACAAATGATTTTTACACTTAGGATCTAAGAAGAAGACATGAGTGCTTTACAAAACATCAACTAACCATGAAGCGAGTATGATTCTCTTGGAATGACATATCACAAGATCCTTAGTAGGCTCTAAAATTTAAGTATAAGCAAAATTTTGGAGGGTGTTGATCACAACGTCAACACTTGATGACACACTGATAGAACTCCAACTTATCTATTTAGGTTTTACCCTTAAGTAAAAGGTCTTAGTATTTCGAGAAGTATTGATTCAAAATGTAGATTACTGTGGCTTTGCCACTTATCTTGGTTAAATATATAGTCTCTTCTTTTCCTTTCTTAGCCCCAACCACATTTACAAGACTAGTCATACCTCAACTGTTTCGATAGTGGAGAAGGATAGTAAGTATACCAACCTTTTGATAATCAGATTTAAGCACATTCCCCAGTGTTGCTCCGCTACCAGCAAGGCTGTTCAGTACCCCGACAAAGCCATCTCAAGGAATCACAAGCATCGCTTTGCTGCCATGAGGCCTGTTTAGTAACTTGGCGAAGTTGTTTGCTTCACCTCTCTTCACATGAAGCCTTTCTCTTCTTCATCGTTTATTTAGTTAATAATATAATGTGCAAAGGCACTTATTTATTTTGAATATGGAAGAGGGATCCCGACTTATTTAATTTTTAAGAGAGGCCATTCCTTGCTTAAGGGATTTGAAAGATAACTGAAGTTAATATGCTTATTTAAAATTTTCTCCTTTCACTTATCTACTCGATTGAGTCGACATGTAAAAACACCATTAAATACACGTTTGAGTTAGGACTGAAGATCCCAATAACGATACATACTTCATAGTTTGGCCAAAGGCTTTTCATCTAGAACGAATCATATTTCCCATTCAGACATCATTGACTTTATAAGATATGTAAACCTAGATAGAGAAGGGGGTATCATATTAATCAAGCATTGCTCGTCATCAAAATTTCCTTTCAAAGCTTTGCCACATTATCTTTTGAGCCTGTTGTTGCTGCTACAACAACCTCCAAATTTCACTACATTCAAAATTTGGATCCTACTCAACTGTCACCTTTGTCGTCAAGTGTCGTTTCAGGTCATTCTATATGTTTCAAGTGTTCTTGATCATGCTTAAGTGTCATCGCATTGTTTAGAACATATCTAGTGCACTTCATGGTCATAACACCTTTGTTTTTTATAAAACGACACTTTTGGTCGCAGTCGCACATACTTTAGTCATTGCACTTGGGGAGTGTTTGTAAACTAACGTTTTGATGTGTATTTTTCATTATTCAAGTATGGATAAGTCTTAATGATGAGTTGGCATGTGTTTCACTTGATTTTTTGTATAAACTCATTGTATTTTCCCCTTGTTCTATCTTCTAGACTTAGACAAATTTTGGTTGCAGAAGTGAACCCATTAAGGCAAGGAGCACAAAAGTGCACTCTTAAGCCTTGATCGAGAATCCTTCGTTGTTCAGAAGTGCGCCCTACACCCTCCAAGGGTGCATAGTGTAGTAATAAGCCTCATTCCCCTTCCTTGTTATGAATTGCACCCTCAAATAATGCCTTCCTCCTTATTGAGCTCATGGTGCATCATTGAAGTGCGAAGCCTAACTCCTTCAGCCTTCAGCAATGTGCCCTGTGCCCTTGTTAACCATCTTGAGTGCATGAGCACACCGTGAAGTCTTGAAGCCTAACCCTTCAGCCTTCAGCCTTCAACCTTGCACCCTCTTTGGCTTTCTTGAGTGCATGAGCACACCCCGAAGTCCTGAAGCCTAACCCTTCAGCCTTCAACAGTGCACCCTACACCCTTCGTCTCTCCCTTGAGCACACAACACACTTCAAAAGCATAAATTCTCTTCGATCATCCTTCAAAATTGCACCCTATGCCCTCACTCTATATTTCTCTCTCCTATTGAGCACATGAGTGCACCATGAAGCCTCAAATCTCCAACCCTTTAAACTTTCACAGTGCACCCTTACGCCCAAAAGTTTCCCTGTCATTTCCAAGTGCACTATTAAGCGATGAACAAGAAATTTTCATAAAACATGTCAGGATAAAATATTTTTCAGGCTAATGTTTTCTTTCCATGAGTGATTGCAGTTGTAGGTATTTCAAGAACGACATAGCAAGGATGCATGAAGAAGATCAGGTGTTATCACCAAAAATTGATCAGCTAGCCTAATTTACTAGATGGATCGAAGTATACCATGTAAAGCCAATTTTACCTTAGTAAAATTGCTTTCACTGTGAGAAATTACCTAATAAACCACATTTATTAAGTAATTTATAGTTAAACCCACGAAGAATAATTAAATAAAGCATTATTTATTTAATTTTCTTCCAGGAATAATTAATTTAACCACTGTTTTATTATTATTCCTTGTCAAATTCGACCCAATCATGAAAAATAAATAGATAAATCATTATTTACCTTATTTTTCTCTAAGAATAATTAATTAATCACTAATTATTATTATTCTTTGTTAAATTTGACTAAATCCCTTAGGAATAATTAAATAAATCCTTATTTTTTTATTATTCCTTAACTAATTCATTGAGATGATAAATAAATCATTTATTTATTTATTATTTCTAAATAAAAGTTTAAGTACTTTTTCCCTCCTAAACAAATATAATAAAATATTCCAAGTGGTTATTCCAAAAATGAGATCAATAATATTTTATTATTGCTCATTATTCGAGTATAACTCAATATTTTGTTATAAATAGAAGGGTTTTCCATTCATTATTCACTTTTGATTATTTTCATTGTTGCACTCACTGTTGTAACTCTGATTATTTTCATTTCTGACTTCCGCAAGCTTTCTGGTCGTTTCCGCAGGTCACAGGAACCAACTGCGATAAAGGTGACACTTTTTTCTGAAATTTGCAGACTAGGAGCCTCGGAACAGAAATCACAGTTTTCAGCCAAAAAAGTGTGATTTGGGCTTCAAAACGCACGTTTCAGCCCAAAAAGTGCGATTTCAGCAAAAAACAGGTCAGTACCTGCGATTTCTGAGTTTTAGGGTTTTTCTCAGATCTATTTCTGGGTTTTTCTTAGAGCTGTCTGTTGGGTGTCTGGCAAATGTATCATTCCGCTTAGGCCTTAATCCACTCTATATTACTTGTCAAAGTCGAATTTAGCCTCCCCTAAGGTTTCTAGTACACTTCCACCTTTCTAGGAGGAGTTTAGATGAGTGAGAAGTTTGAGTTTATGCAATGCTTTCAACCACATTTTCCATATCTGTAACCTTTTGTTTCAGATCTGTTAAGATATGTTGCGACCATCCATAGTTTCACATTTAAACTTGTTTGGTCATTCCCTTAGGGTCCCATCGGTTGCCCTAGGTGTTTCACCCATCTCCCTATCTTTTTGCAGCGATCTTCCTCTCTGGTTTTTTGTTGTTGTTGCACCACTTTCCAGTAGCTTAGAGTCACTTGATCCCAATCACATCGACATTCAGATCTCTTGACTGTTTTAGTGTATTTCCCATCGGTTTAGCCACCAAGCAGTATAGTGTTTGCAAACCCAATTTGGGTGGGGTTTAGTTAATTGTTTTGCTGTTCATTTTTTGTTATTTATTTCAGTTTATTTGCAACAAGATTTTTTCTTTTTTTTACAAACATGATCTAAGCTTAATCAATTAATACGCTTGCACACACAAGCACACCTTAAGTGAAGGGTGCTTGGTTTACATCGCCAAGCCAAGACTTAACATAATAAATTTATCTCTCCGCATCATAGACAAAAGATATATTGTTAATCTCCCTTCACCATTTCTGTGTTCTGTGTGTCCTTCCATCATTGCACCACCAAGTTGTATGTCGTGGACACTATTAGGCCTTCACCCCCAATTTACGCTTGGGTGTATTACTCCTTCGTGTCAGATTTGAGTTCATAGCCCTCCGAGTCCCCATACCGACTCTTCTCCTAGTCCTTCTGAATCCTCATTTGATTATGAACCTCCTTCACGCATAACGTCACCATGTCTGAACCCACAACTGGTGAAGGAACCCAACCTGGTGGTGGCTCCAATTATACACCGATGGTCACATCAGGCGGAACAATCTCAGGAACCGTTCCGGCAACACCCATGATCCCCTTTATGGCTGGGTTAAGTCTACCGGATCTTAACCAGTTGATAAATGACCCCATACACCATGATGCTGGTTGGCCCACTATGCCGACTAAGCTGCCCTCAGACATCCCAAAGTTCGAGGGTATTGCTGGAGAGGATCCTACCAACCATGTTCAATCCTTCCATATGTGGTGTTCGTCTAACTCCATAACTGATGACTCCATTCATCTTCGGCTCTTCCAATGCACGCTCACTAGAGACGCTACAAAATGGTATGTAGACCAACCCTCCGCCTCCCATTCGATTTTTGTAACGCTTGCTAAAGCTTTCCTTTCATATTTCTAGTTACCTCTCTGGTACAACACTGGTACTGAGTTATTGACCACATTCCGTTAGTCCTCCGCCACTCGCATTTTTGAACATGTTTAAGAGTGGCATCGAAGGAGGAGCGCATGTCGTGCCCTGCCTTTCAAAGACTGTGTCTATTTAGATTGGTTTCTTAAGAGCCTTTTATCCCCCATCGGGAAAGATGTTGCGTCCCATTTTCCTCAGCTCTCCAGACCACTTTGAGATATGATCTGATTTATGCACAATCCAGTTATGTCTATACCGTCATTCCGAACCTCCCTTGTCCTGGAGGTGCCAATGCACCACGGGCATCTCATGCCGCCGATGGTATCATTGGATCCCTTTCACACTCTTCGCCATATACTCAGTAGAGTTATGGCTACCCGCAGGGGGGCAATAATTCCTCCAACACTTATGCCCCTCCTGCTAGCAACATGTTTCTGGACCCCAACCCATATACCAAATTGTTGCTCCTTCTTATGCACAACTTGGTGCTCCAGCCCCTCAAGCATTAGCAATGCAACATCCCATGCATCCTCATCCCCAACAGCCACCACCCCCTTAGGGCCAGGTATTTTCCCAATAGAGTGATACCAATCCCCAAAATTCGAAGAAAGGAACAAGGGGAAGGGTAACAAGGGTAACCAAGGTAACCAACCTAGTGAACCCCAGGGGAACCAGCCTAACACCAACAACGAGCAACAAGACAGCCAACCCAAGCAGAACAATGTGATTCATAGGAATAAGCCTTGTGCATGTTGTGGTGTACATGGCCACTATACACATGAGTGTCCATTTTTACCCTAGATGCGCCAAATGTGGGAAGCTCAAGAAACTTCTAGAAGTCAAAAATCACCTCAGAATCCTGCACCACCTCAAACGGCGGTGCTCACAAATCCTTTCCCTGAGCAAGGATTTTTTGCTGCTCAACCCCAGCCAGGTCAAGCAACCCACCTCCCCCAACCTTCTAGTCCCGGTGACTACCAGATCCTTATGATGAACTCTGATGAGGTTAACCCCTCCAATATCAACCTACAAGCTCGGTCGCGCCAACATGACAAAACCTCCACTTCGTTTGCTACCGAGTCCAAAACCAAAGTATCCAATAAGCCTCTTATGACACCAAATGGTCCTTTACAGATCCCTCAACCTAAAGTTTAGGCCCTCCGAAGATCCTAAAGGGACCATTACGCCGTAATGTGGCTTCTAACAGAGCTTCCCATACATATAATATAGTAGACGACTTGGCGCAATCACCTGCCGCCATGTCGATACTGGAAGTCCTCTAGTCATGCCCTTCCCAAAAGAAAGCTCTAATAACTACATTGGGTGCAGTGGATCCTTTTGACGATCGTTCTATTATCTTCCCAGTTGATACGTCAGAGCACCCCCCATTACCTTCACTGGTTGCTGTCCAGATACCAATTACAATCCGTAATGCCATCATCTCCAGATGCATTATTGATGAAGGTGCATCCACCTGTGTGATGTCCGCTGCTGTTTGGAAACAACTAAAGTCACTTGAGTTGTCCCCCTCCACCATCACTTTGCGTGCTTGGAATGGACATTCCTCCCAGCCCCTTGGCATGTACCGCAGCTGTCGAGTGACTCTTGCGGGTAAGACTGTCGATTTTGATATTGAAGTCATAGATGCACCTTTGGATTACAATATTCTCTTAGGTCATAGTTACACATATTCCATGTCATCTGTCGCATTTGCGGTGTTCTGCAAGATGTGCTTCCCCCATGAAGGGAAGATCGTTACCATTGATCAGTTGACTCACTGTGAGTCGACATCTGTGACCTCCCTCGAGTCCATCATCTCGTCGATGTTCGACAACTAGTCTTCAATTCCTTGCACCAGTGTCTCACCCAGAGTTTATAAATATTACTCATTATTGGGTGCTTTCCCTGGTCCTCCCCCTCCATTTCTGAACCTACTTCCATGAGTGTTTGCATGTTACAAGTGTCACGGGTTGCTCTTAAACAATCTGGTACACTTGATCAACAGCCAGCTCCTCAACATCCTTCTATTTCTCTTCTAGCTGAACCCTCTAGACCCACTCCCCTAGGACCTCCTCCATTTGCGGGTGCCTTTCCTATGTTCCCTCCAGGAACTGTTCCTCTAGGTCTTAACAATCTAGGAGCTATTCACTGGGACATTATCCTGCGGACTAGATACCTTTCTTATTCCCCCCTTCGGGAGTTTTTTTTTTTTTTTTTTTTGTACCTGTCATGGCTTCGCTAGTCCTTCCTAACATGACTCTCGGGATCAGTATGGTACATTGACCCCCCTACAAACATTTCGCCTGGTTAGCCAAGACCTTATCATGCTTTGACCCTGGTTCAACCGGTCCCCATGACCCCTGCTGTTGCCTTAGTGCCATTACAACCTCAACAGGAACCAACTCCTGTTGAGAAAGCATCTGGACAGGGGGGGAAAGCCAAAAGGAAAGATTCGAAGGACAAAGGCTCCCCAACCTCCTCCAACCCCTAAGGCCCCAAAGTCGACACCCTCATGTGCTTTGTGTGAAGTTGTTGGGCATGCCACCAACAATTATCCTGAACTTCCTCAACTTAAACCATTGGTTCATGAAGCGTTCCCTGAGTCGAATATTTCGGAAGTCCATGTTAACATACTGGTCCCATCTAAGAAACTCAAAATGCTTCGCACAAACCATCCTTGTGCCCTGTGTGATCTTCATGGTCACTTTTCCCATTGTTGCCCTCGTCTCGACGAATTTCGCAATTGCCTTGGGGCGATTCGTGAGTACGAGGTCATTCGTAGTGGAACCTTTACTCCTATACCTATGGGTTTTGGTACCACTAGTCAACCATAATAGGGAAACTCTACCCTACTATTGTGATCCCTCCCCCGATGTTGAGATGACAGACACCATAGGCCCCATGCTTTACCTGTCGTCATCCTTGAGTTCCTCGCCAGCAAACCTTCCTGAGGTTGTTGTGCACGTTCCTATCGACCCCCCTTCGATAGAATCCCAGGTCTCAACATTAGTAGATCCTCCATCTACCATTTTGTCATCTACCATTCAAGACGATGCATATGTGAACCTTATTTCTCAGGTCAATGCACTAGGTAATGCCACTGCATCATGTAGTCAGTCTTCCTCCCGTTTGCCCATCTCCTAGCCTAATGAGGACACCATGGAAGCTACATCTACCCCTGATTACCCCTACCCTTAAGTAAGGGGGCATTTCTTTATAGGATTTTGAAGGCCATTTCCTTCCTAATTCTCTCAATGCACTCTACTAATCAAGGATTAGTATTTTAGCTAAAAAATGAAGGTGCTCAGAATTGCTTCAGAACTGAATGACCAGATAGAGTTCGTCGCCAAGATTCCAAAGCTGTGAACGGTTTAAAAAAATGACATTGTATGCAAAAGTTAGAGCTTCTGAAAGTTTGGTTAAAAAAAGTCAAAGTCAAAGTTTGAGTAGGTTTGACTGGATGCCCAATCAGCATGCAGAGAATATTCTCCAGTTTTAGCGAGTGACATTGTGACAAGTGTCATCTTTAGATTTGTCAGTTGGGCTCAGAGAAGGTGAAATTGCCTAGTTGACTTTAAGGTGGAATTTGATTTTTATTTATTTATTTAAATATCAATATATATATATATATATAATTATTATATTATAGTATATGATTTTTTTTAAATTATATATTATAATATAATTAATATATATATTATATATTAATTTAAATATTAAATAATAATTACTTAAACTCACATTCCAATTTAACCAAAGTCCGAAAGTTAGAAGGCACAAATTAAATATCAAATGGCGAATGGCGAATGGTGAATAAGTTAAGTTTTCGGTGACATTCATATTATATGCATTAAAAATGTGATGGGGAGGTCGAGTTTGAACTCGTGACCTCCCCATCATAACTCCCACAATATACCAATGAGCCATGGAACAACACATTCAATCAAGAGCACGCTAACTGATTTTAAAACCTTAAATTATTGCCGACGATAGGGGTGGTGGGAGCCAGCCCTGCGGGCCAGCCCCCACCCCATGTGACCATGCGCCAAAACCAGGAGCTAGGGGCCAGCGCTAAGCCCGACTAGTTTGCCCTAATGATGATTAGCATTTAATTAATATGTTAATTAAGTTGGCAGAATTTATGGCGGAGCCACCAAATCCGGAACTGCCACCAAACTTGGCGGACTTAACTAGTGCCTCTCCATATTTAGCGGAGGTTTTCTAGGAAAAACTGTTTGAGCCATAACTTACTCAATTTTCAGCCAAATAAATTAATAGTCATTTTTGGCTAATTGGCATGCTAGGAATTCATTGGAGCAGGATTCAGAGGTAGAAGAGGTCATCTACATGTGTTTTTGGTCACTTGAATATTTTTGAAGCCTAAGGCCACCAAGAGTTGGAGGCCATTCCCAGAGAAACTGGTAACCAAATTGAGTAAACGACTAGTCATTTCTGATAGATTTTAATGTTTTAAACTCATTGGAATAGGTTCCAAGGGCATTGGATGCACGTAACATCAATTTTAGCACTATTGAAGATAATACAAAGGCCCACACTATGAAGCTGGACCAAGGAGATGTAGCCCAAGAGGCTGAACTCCTTCAACAAAAAATTGTGTATTGAGCTCTGTTATTTGTGGTTGCTGTGTTTTTATATGCTTTTGTTTAGCCATTTAAATTCATGCTTTTAAGTTGATTCAAAACACTAAATTTCACCAAGTTAGATGAATTGACAATCACATGCTCATGGATAAACTCTTTATGGATAAGAAAACAAAAGCAAAGAAAATTTTATATCTGGAAATGATACTAGCACAACATTAACTAAAAATCAATTTCAGATCATCTACCTCAAGAAATTTCTCTCATAGCACATCCCTTTGATTTTCGTGTATTTATTTCTTCCACGAAGTTAGGTAGATTACATCATCTCATCTATTGTCTTTTGCACCTTTCAGATGGATCCATCATCCACACCGTATATTGGTCATGCCGAATGTGCAAGTCACTTCTCCTGGAATCTAGCCTCAGCAGCCTGGACCATTTTTACCCCCCTGCATACATTATTCCTTTCAAACGACGTGTGCATTGGATCTGCCACCAATAATGAGGCCAAATATGATGCAGTGATAAGTTTGTTAGTCGATGCCCTTGCTCATCGCATCCTTCATCTTCATGTTCGTTTAGATTCCTTGCTACTTGTCATGCAATTGAATGGTGTGTATCATGTGCATAACCAAGTCCTATTTAGAAAATATCTATGAGTGAAGCTATTGGTACGTGAATTTGAAACCATTACTTTCAGTCATGTGCCTAGAGCCCAAAATCACTATGTAGATACCATTGCAAACAACATTCTAGATTGGAATTTATCACATGTATACCACAGAAGACAACCATAAATAAAACAAATGGCGAACCATCATCGTCATATAAAATGCATAATCATATTATGTATCATAAAAGTGTTTGGAGCCATAGCTCTAAATACATTCGACATTCCCATAGCATGTTACAAAAATCACAATCAAAGGGACCCACATGTCCCTGCATCTAGTCACTGTCTAGCGGATCTCGCGCCAAAGGCTCTGCTCCACCTGCATGTAGATCACGTACTTCTTGACCTGCCATCACCACATGCCGCACGATACCTTGCCACTCTGAGGGAAGGCCGGTGCACTCATCTGTGTATCAGGCCTCTAAGTCATGCCATCCGTGCTCTAAAACCCTGGTCAAAAGTACATCAAACCTATGATGCAAATCATCAAGCAACGCAGTATCCTCTGGACCCTGCTGTGACGTTGATGTCCGCGGATCTGCAGCCCCAGGCATTGCGGCTCGACCTGCATATCCTGCTGGATTCACTGGTGCTATGTTTTCATACAACATATTTCAAACTCAATACCATATACATGTGACAGAAATATAAAATGCACCATAAAACATAGCAACTTAACACTTACCATCTTGTCCCCATGCTCGCCTGGGTGGAAGTGGCAAGTTAGGATCCCCCAGATAGTTCATCCCGCTATAAGGGTAATCGTCAATGTAAAGGGGCATCTGATCCCAGTGCCCAAAAAACTCAGGTCAAAACACCTGTCTGACTCCCCCTCCTCTTCACAGTAGCTGTCCCCAACGACACATCCTGGGCTCCTATGGGCCCCCATCTCGGATTTGTAAATGACGATGGATAGTGGGTATCTTCTCAAAGAAGAACACATATAGTACTGTACCAAAAGCGTAGTCACGATTCACCTACCTCTTACAAAGACTCAACTGTCGTTTCACCGACGACAGGATCATCTGGGCCCACCCATAGTAGGTCCCAGCCAAAAAACTCTCAACTAATATCATTTGCCCACCAATGATGTGGTGGAATGCCTGGCTGCCCAAGACCCGCAAAATAGCTGCGGCAATAGCCTGTGTCTCTAGCCTCTCTAGATCAACAAGCAAGATACTCATGCACTTGACATGAACACCCCATTGATGACGGCGCTCCATGAACTCAGTAATGTTCCTCCCATGAGGTAACACCGGATGAATATCCCCCACCACTCCGAGGGGAGGCAGTCCAGTCAAAAAGTAAATATCCTGTAATGTGAGTTCGATCTTGTGCCCTTGTACGAAAAAGACCTCTTGGTCTGGATCCAAATAGCTCACAATTCTCGATAGCAAGGGCTCACCTGCCCTCATTAATGGGTTCTCTACCAACTTGAGAACCCCATAACGAGCCAATGCCCCTCGAACCACCTGATCCCCCTAGATCTCAGATCAAAGAGTATCCAAGTCTCATTCATGCTAGTTGATTTCCAGCTTTGCCATATCTGCAAAACACCACATTTCTTGTTAGTTTAGAAAAGAAAACAACCGACTACACTAATCAACCTGCACTCCCCACTAGGCCAGTAGACCAACTCTTTCCCCAACCACAAATTGTAGTTTTAAGCCTAGAAGGTGCGAGATCGCTAGTTTCCAGTTTTTTCTTACGAGCCAGATCGCACTTTTGGGCCCAGAAAGTGCGATGCAGCCATGAGAAAGAGCAAGGGTCTCTCAGGGATCTCCCAGGTGCCAAAAATTAGGAAATAAACCAATGAAATTGAAGAGATGAGTAAGTTCACCTACCTGAAAGTCGCAGATCCTGATTTCGATGGTTGTTTTGTTCGCTACGATCTCCATAATATTTAGGGCCTTTTCCTCCTCTCCAAATTCACCACATCTCACTTAGAAAATGAATCCAAATTGGAGGGAAAACCTCCTTTGATAGAAAAATCCCTAATTTTTCTATTGCCCGTTGCGACTAGACCGTAGATCAGTTTGATGAACTGTCATAACTGTTGGAAATCTATCATTAAGCTCTAAAATGGGTCTTCCTCAGTTTTCGATGATTTGACACTTCACTAGGAAGCCATTTTTCAACGAAAGGTCACTTCGTCGTCTCTCAAAATCGAATTTCGTCATAAAGAGACACTTGTATTTGGAGGTCCACCTCCTCCTAATACTTGTCATACCATATGTCGATTTTCATCATGAGTAACCATCATTTACTCATGTTTTCATGGTCCCCATCGGGCCTAGTATGTGTGGCAGCGTCATTAAGTCACCCTTGTTCAGAGCATCTGCGATGAGTCACCCTTTCATTCTTGGAGTCTATTTCATGTCCCATCATCTCATGTCACAGTATTCCATCCATATTTGCATACCATTCATCTTGTGTTGCCCATTTTGGCCTCCAGTCATACTGTCCCCATCCCCTCTGGAGTTGAGTCAGTTTCTACCAGGTCAACCATGCACTTTATGCTCTGACAAGGGTAGTCATCTGTTTGTCCCTCAGTCCCATTTTCCCATTATCTCTGGTGTCAGTCCATCAGTCACATTACTATTTTACCTCGTGCTTTAGTTGAGGATCCTCATTGCCTCATCTATCACAGACCCTATTCTATTGAAATCAACTCATTTATTCCAGAAGAATGACCTAGAGGGCAGTGTATCTTAGTTCCAACTTCCATTCTTGTTCGACGCCTTGGATCGAGTAGAGGGTCTCATTATTGCCCTTTGAATTGGTCATTTCATGTTTGTGATCCATACACTTTATGGTACAATGATGCAGCAGATTGTACCAGTGATTCCCAGGTGTCTGTGAGATGTTTCAGACCTCATGATGGGTGTTACACAGCAATTTGTCATCGTTTGTCATCGTCCCTGTTACCCCTCTCCCGCACACTGGAGGACTCATTTTGGGACCTGTGAGAAGTGACATGCCCTGAAACCACTTGCATCATATCCCTCTAAGTATGAGCTTCATGTGCCCTGAAGACATCTCCTGAAGAAAACCCATGAAAACAACTTTTTTTTCATTAGTGCGGGTCTACGGTTTACTGCCCCCGCCAATGGGGGAAATCCTCTGAAGAGGGCGCGCTATTGGCGCTCCGTCTCAGAGTCGCAATCGCGCCAACTAACTTGGGTAAACTTTTTAACAAATCAACTTCCGAAAGTTCTCTCCAACTCATTCACCAACTGAATCTATGTTAGGTGAGGATGGTTTGGCTTCGAATCTCCTTGAATGGGAAGTAGTTTGCCACCCTTCCATGGAAGTTTCCAAGTGATAAAGCCAAATCCATGATTAATGTGATTGATCTTATCTTTTCCTCCTTCATCTATAAAAGCTTGTCTCCATGCCTTGAGCAAGCTAGTGATAGTTACAGTGGTTCTGGCCCCAACATAGTGATAGAGAGTTTGAAGCTGCAAGAGCCTTCTTTGCACCCATAAGGCCAAATCTAAGTAAGGAAATTCTTGTCACCCAAAGAGAGAGAGGCTTGTTCCTATCCCAACAAGCTTTGCAAGACTTGTGTAGCTGACTAACCAGCCAAACGAGGATTTGACGTCAGAACAATGGTTGTATTCTTCTTTGTTATTCATTAATAATAGATGACTATCATTATGGTTCCACTCTCATTGCTTTATGTTTGATGTTGAGTTATATCTTTTCTGACCGATATATAATTGCATCTACTAGATTTTACGCTTGTTTTCGTGTTGTTCTTTGCGTGTGCAGGTATCCTATCACGGAGATCGTGTGGATCGTGACCGGCCAAGGCAAAGGAACGAAGGCGACATCTCTTCGACGAACACTAGCGTTGGAATCCAAGTAGGTTCTCACCATCTACTTTGTATTTGCAGTTAGGAACTTGCGTGATAGCATTGTGTGATTGTTGCTAGACCCGGTCTGGGCTAGTAGGGATCGTCTCTGTCCGCAGAGAGGATTTACCTCCACAACAAATTTGGCGACTCCACTGGGGAGATCTTGTTGTTTGATTTGTAAACTTTAGACGGAGCCTGAAGCACGGCCAGGTAGCCTTCGAAACGCTATTGCTTTGCATTAGCGAAGTAGATCAACGCCACTTCAGTCAATCTCCGGTTTGGTTTACGGACTAAACAACTTGGAGTTTGTCTTGTCTCTTTGGTTCTTCTTGCTTTGATTGCTTAGATAGCTTTCTGGGTTGGACTTCTTGCTGTTTCTTGCTTCCTGGTTTGCCTAGATACTGTTCTCAAGCCCTGGGTTGCTTGCTTTTGTTTTTTATTTAGCAAACTTGATTAGCGCGCTTTTTAGCCTTACAGTCGCGCTATTGGCGCAAGTTGCTCAAAGACAACCCGCGCCAATCCTATAAAAGCGCGAGTTGCAACCTGACAGTTGCGCCAGGCCTGTCAACTTTTCAGTTCGCTTGTCCCTAAGCCCCTCTGAGCTTGGATTTGTATCTTGTCATGTCTTTTTCAATTACTGGAGTGTGTTTGATCCTGGTTTGACTGGTTTTAGACCTTCATCTTTCGGGTGTTTGCCTTTTTCTATCGATTTCACATTTTAGCCCTAGGGCATCTAGTGGCTTTGTGCGTCGAGCCTCCCGTAGGTGTTTTGTGTTCTTTGATCATCCGGTCAACATTGTGATTATCCCTTTTGCATCTGCTCAATAGTTGTCAAAGTTTTTTCTTGTTATTCAAGTGATTTGCTTCTTTTTCGCTTGGGTTTCACTTGGCTTCGTTTGGGCTTAGATCACATAGCTCATAGAGGTCTTTGTGCTTTCTTCTTGGTTTGAAGGACTGTTTTGGTGTTTTGGGGATTAGATTGTGTTCTCATTGAGTGAAATTGATCTTTGCTCGGTGTTACTGTCTCTCAAAATTTGTTTAGTGCACTTTGCCATTGAAAAGGAAAACGAACAGTCTCTTTTGCGTTGAATTAGTTAATGGAAATTAGAGCTTTTCATTGATTAGTGACTTTAAAGAAAAGTTTCGTTTATTGCCATTAGCTGCATTAGAGTGGTTCTTGATTGTTTGTGGTCATTTGGTTTGATTGAAAAATTCTCAACTCTCCCGTAGTTAGAATTCATCGAATGAAATGATATTCTTTGGCATATCGCTTGCATTTAGGGAATTGTGAGAGATTACATACGGTAGGACCTGGAAATCGAAACCTAATCAAAGATCAACCATAAAATGAACTGAATGAACTTAAAAACGCATTGGAACATAACGCTCACTGATTAGAGGTCTAGGCTAGAGACGTGCTCCGGCGTCGTTAAACCTAGTCACTGTTGTTTCACACTACGGTTGGGTGATTCCTCCTTTTGTGACTTGATAGTGGTCTAGCACGGATTTGAGCTCCCACGTACCGTCGCGTATATAGGGGAGACCCCACTAGGTTATCATCCTTGATCCACAGGAAACCGTGTCTGCCGCCTTACAAGCCGTAACGCACCGAACACAACATTCGGGAAGATTGACTGCCGTACGGGAAGTCCTTAGTTTTCATATGATTGCCAAGGTGTATATGCAGTTTTACGGATTTGTTTGGTAAATCCTTTGCCTAGTCTCTCCAGAGTAGTCACTTTTGATCCTTTTCGGACTCCTTAAAAGAAAAGGCTCACTTGAGCACTTGTCACTTCGGGCTCACAAAACATTCGAAGGCGACTAGAGTCACCTTTTTGTCCTTTTCTCGACTCTTAAAACATGAAAAGGTCAAGTTGTGTCCTTGCGTCTTAAAATTTATTTGGCCGCGATTAACATTACCCGGTTAGATCTTGTTTGCGTTAGCTTGAGTAGGTTTCTTTTTCGTTCTCGATGGAAACTTTTCCGGGGTTCACCAACCCAGGGATCCCCTCTGACGAGAACCCTGGTCATTTCGCTCCTTTTGGAAATGTTGGTGCTCCTTATATGGCGACATTGTCCCTCCCAGGGTTAACTGTTGGGTTGCCGGTTTGGTTGTTCTCAACCTCTTTGGTTCCTGCCGTCTCACCGTCTAGTCAATCCGTCCCTCCACCTGAACAACATCATGTTGATTCTAAGGTGGATCCCTCCCCTTTTACACCCACTTCTACGTCCTCATCTTCTAATTCACCTGGTGAAAGTCTAGATTCGAGTAACCAGGTGGCTAAGAAGAAGAAGAAGAAGAAGATGAAGAAGAAGAAGGCTCCTAAAGGAGAGGTTACAAGTATAGCTACTCCCTCGAGTACACCTGAAGTCGGGCCACCTTCTGCTCCTCCGCGGAAGGTTAAGTTTCCTTGTCGATTATGCAAGGAGGACCATCTTCTTCGCGATTGTCCTGGCATTCCCAGGGTACTAGACGTATGGTCTCGCGATCCAGCGCGCCCCTCATCGTCCTCTGAAGCTCACGGCGATGCTACCTTGTCAGTTGGGAATGGTAAGGGAAAAGGGAAGATTCGCATCCCCTGTAGACTTTGTGAAGGAAATCATCCCCTTCACCTTTGTCCACTCATGGATAAAGCCTCCGTTGTCTTGGAAAGTCTTACAGCTCCTTCACCCCAACTTCCCGTTGGTTATCAACGTCTCTCTGCAACTGCAGATCGTCCCCCTGCTGACAAAGAGATTGATTCATATTCTTCTCTTGTCCAGCCTCCTCTTCCCGAACCTGGCTGTGCCCAGCCTGTTCCAGACCAACCATTGGTCGGAAAGAGTGTCGATTCGAGTTCACCACCCATCGATCACTATGTTTTGGAAGAGCATCATGCCCATGTTCTTCTCGTCTCTTCAGATTCTCCTGAGTCCCGAAATGACTCTCCTAACCCAGCTGCTCCCGAAGGTTCTCCTTCGGTTCCTTTAGCACATGGGGGCAATCATACGATTCCCCCACCAAGTAGTCTGGTCGCTTCCTTTGATTGGAATCGCCTGATCGCCGGTCGCCTTCCATCCCATATGCCTTTCCAGATCACAGTACATGCCTGTGCTAAGGCAGTACCTGGCACTGTTTTGGATGAAGGGGCGTCTGTCAGTCTTATGCCGTACACTACTTGGCAAGCTTTAGGTTCCCCGCAGCTTGGGCCAGTCACTCAGAATCTGTTGGCCTTCGACGGAGGAGCCTGTCCATCTCTAGGAGTTCTCCCGAAGTTCCCTATTACTTTGGGAGGCAAAACCGTCTATATAGACGTCTTGGTTACCCAAGGTGTTTTAGACTTTAGTCTTCTCCTTGGTCGCGACTATGTTTACGCCATGGGGGCCCTCGTTTCTTCACTTTTTCGTGTGGTCTGCTTTCCGCACAATGGAAGAATTGTGACTATCGATCAAGTGTCATTCGTTAGTCCCCTGATGCCTCCTGCGCCGTTGTCGTCCCCTCCTAGTTTTCATCCACCAGTTGCATCTACCCCACCACAGATCAACTACGTGGCCACCTATCCTATGCCTGGATCCAGTGATGCCGCCATCGTGCATAGTGTCCTGGGGGCATTGGGCCCTGACTTCCAAGATGTTGGCCTTCCATCAGGAGTGGCACTCTTGGGAGCCTCAACTTCCTATTCACTATGATGAAGTTCTGGTCGGAGCATAGTTCGTTTTCCTATGTCAAGCTCCTTAAAAAATGAAATTGGGTCTGGTCGGAGCATAGTTCTTTTCTTGTGTCAAGCTCCTTAAAAAATGAAACTAGGATCGACCGAGCATAGTTCCTGATCTTGTGTCAAGCTCGTTAACAAATGAAATAAGGGTTATGAGGATAGTTCTTTTCCTATGTCAACCTCATTAAAAAATGAAACATTTCCCCCTTTCCAATTGCGTCTTTCAATTAAGATCTCGTGAAGCTTCATTCCATCCACTTTGTTGAATGCAATGAAGCTTGGGGGGCATGTACCTCATCCTGCGCCATTGCACTGGGGACATGCGCATTTCCAACAAGCAGAGTCCTTCCTGGTTCAAGCTTGTGTCTCGAGGATAGTTTTGATCTTGTGGCGACCTCGTTAAAAAACGAAACACATGTGCGGAGCATAGTTCGCTTTCCCATGTCAAGCTCCTTAAAAAATGAAATTGGGTCTAGTCGGAGCATAGTTCGTTTCCCTGTGTCAAGCTCCTTAAACAATGAAACTAGATGTCGGAGCACAGTTCCTTGTCTTGTGTCAAGCTTGTTAAAAAGTGAAATCAGGGTTATGAGGATAGTTCTTTTACTGTGTCAACCTCATTAAAAAATGAAACAACTCCCTTTCCAAATCGAGTCTTTCGATTAAGATCTCGTAAAATACAAGTCGAGTCTTTCATCGGTCTCGAGAGTGAACCTTCATTCCATCCACTTTGTTGAATGCAAGGAAGCTTGGGGGGCATGTACCTCAATTCGCGTTATTATGTTGGGGGCATGCGAACTGATAACAAGCATAGTTTTTCGTTTCAAGCTTGTGTAAACATGAAACCGAATCTAAGCAGAGTTCTCCTTGGTTCAAGCTTGTGTAAAAATGAACCCATACTCGATTTACATCTCGTGATTGCTGTTTATCTGCTAACTTCTGCTAGATGAGCCTTGGTTGTTTCATTCCATTGCCGCCATCTCTTTGGCCGATCATATGCTTTCACTTGGTTGTTTTTCCTTTCCTGAGGAACCGCAGTGATGAGTGGTTTTATTAGCCAGCCTCTTGACCATTACATGTTTTGAGCAGTTCCACCATTGCCGGAACCAGTGGCTACCCTTTATACCACTCGTTCCTCTAGGACGAGTCTCCTTTAAGCTCTTTTCTGACTCGTAAAAGATGAAAAGATTGCCGAGTATTTTCCCTTTTTGACTCGTTAAAGAGAATAAAAATGGAGGTCTACTTTCAGCTCTTTTCCGACCGTTTAAAGACGAAAAGATCGCCGAGTTTTCCCTCTTGACTCGTTAAATGTAAATAAGAGGCGGTCGTCTTTAAACCCTTTTCCGACCGTGTAAAAACGAAAAGATTGTCGGGTCTTTGTCGTTTCAGGCTCGTTAAATGGTTACGAAATGACGTGATGTCGATCGCTTTTTTACTTTTTCAGGTCAACGTCACTAAAAATGAAAAGTACTCCTCGATCGTAATGGTCGGGCAGTTCTTTCGAGCATTGTTTTATACTTTTTCGGGCTTGAGAGACACAACTTTACGAAAAAGGACACCCCTGGAGTTTCCTTTTCTGTTGTCTTTTCAAACTCTCTAAACATGAAAAGACGCCGAGTTTTTCCTTTGTCAGACTCGTTAAAACTTAATGACATCGGATTCCGTCATCATGACGCCTTACAAGCATATGCTATCCCCGTCAAGCTTGTTAAAAATAACCGAGGTACTCGCCAGAAATGGTGGGGAAAATGGATCCATAATTGTCATCGTGTCGGCAGTATGTCACTCTTGAACATGGCACTTGTCTGCATTCGTGTCGGGGTGGGGACATCTCATCTTGTTTTACACTAGCCTCCATGGGTTTGGGTTATCCTATTCGACCTCTCATCTGCTCATTGTTTTGTCAACATGACCTCTGCTCATTTGATGTCAAATACTGCCAAATCCACTGTCGTGCCACCGATATGTTCAAGAGAAGTTGACCTCTGCAGCAGTACAACCTCCTCTGATACCTCACATAATTTTGATTCACCACAACATCTTTCCTCTGTCTCGTGTCAATGATGTGGGAAACATTATGGCCCACCGTTGACCAAGGTCACTTCCTGTCGACTTCAGCTCATTATCCAGGAAGCTGATCTAGAGACTCCTTTCCGGTGCCTTGGAGCCTGCATGCCTCAATGGCAGGTTCTTCGTGTTCGATGAGAGGTTTTCATCATTGGCCTCCGATCGAATGATTCTACGGGTGTTCGACGCCAACTCATTGATTCGCACGCCGTAGATTGTACCTATAGTACCTTGAGGACCATTGTCATTATTGGTGGTACCTCTCGCGTCTGTTAACAGTTTTCATCATTGACTGGTAATCAGACGATGTTCATGCATGTTTGACTTCAATTCATGTATTCACATGCTTGAACTTGTACTCTGTTCGGGTCGAGATGGAACGCAAGACCCTGGATTTTGTTTATTACGATCCAGGTTGCGATTTGTGACTTATTATGATTATTACATGACTCATTCACTGGATGGCTGCGACCATGCCTGAGTCTATTTATCGATCCTCTCCGGATGGCTGCGCCCATACCTTGGATCTAGATTATTATGTACTCTGTTATGGATGGCTGCGCCCATACCACTTATATCATGTACTTGAGATATCAGTTGTACTTCTTTACGCAGGTTCTCCGGCGGCCGTGTTTTCAGTCACGCATGTTCTTGTAAAGCATTTCACCCCTCTCTCTCTCGGGCCTCATGCTTTAGGGGGCATCTGTTACACAGCAATTTGTCACCGTTTGTCACCGTCCCTGTTACCCCTCTCCCGCACACTGGAGGACTCATTTCGGGACCTGTGAGAAGTGACATGCCCTGAAACCACTTGCATCATATCCCTCTAAGTATGAGCTTCATGTGCCCTGAAGACATCTCCTAAAGAAAACCCATGAAAACAACTTTTTTTCATTAGCGCGGGTCTACGGTTTACTGCCCGCGCCAATGGGGGAAATCCTCTGAAGAGGGCGCGCTATTGGCGCTCTGTCTCAGAGTTGCAATCGCGCCAACTAACTTGGGTAAACTTTTTAACAAATCAACTTCCGAAAGTTCTCTCCAACTCATTCACCAACTGAATCTATGTTAGGTGAGGATGGTTTGGCTTCGAATCTCCTTGAATGGGAAGTAGTTTGCCACCCTTCCATGGAAGTTTCCAAGTGATAAAGCCAAATCCATGATTAATGTGATTGATCTTATCTTTTCCTCCTTCATCTATAAAAGCTTGTCTCCATGCCTTGAGCAAGCTAGTGATAGTTACAGTAGTTCTGGCCCCAACATAGTGATAGAGAGTTTGAAGCTACAAGAGCCTTCTTTGCACCCATAAGGCCAAATCTAAGTAAGGAGATTCTTGTCACCCAAAGAGAGAGAGGCTTGTTCCTATCCCAACAAGCTTTGCAAGACTTGTGTAGCTGACTACCCAGCCAAAGGAGGATTTGACGTCAGAACAATGGTTGTATTCTTCTTTGTTATTCATTAATAATAGATGACTATCATTATGGTTCCACTCTCATTGCTTTATGTTTGATGTTGAGTTATATCTTTTCTGACCGATATATAATTGCATCTACTAGATTTTTTGCTTGTTTTCGTGTTGTTCTTTGCGTGTGCAGGTATCCCATCACGGAGATCGTGTGGATCGTGACCGGCCAAGGCAAAGGAACGAAGGCGACATCTCTTCGACAAACACTAGCGTTGGAATCCAAGTAGGTTCTCACCATCTACTTTGTATTTGCAGTTAGGAACTTGCGTGATAGCATTGTGTGATTGTTGCTAGACCCGGTCTGGGCTAGTAGGGATCGTCTTTGTCCGCAGAGAGGATTTACCTCCACAACAACGGGGTGGGCCTTCAGGTAGCCCCCCATATGCCTCGATGCATATGTATTATGCTACAGCCTCAGATGCAGTTCCACAGAGTTGATGGGTTCAGTTCCTACTATTCACAGTTTCCATAGAATGCACGTCTCCTTCAGATGACCCATTTAGTTTTGCAGAGCCCTTCCCTGTTCAAAAGGGCTTCTCTGGTTATTCTACCCTCCCTCCCACCCATTTCTTGAGGGAAGGGGATTTGTATATCGTTGTTGTGGCCACCAACAACCCCCCTCCTTCTTTAGTATTAGCAATAACACTAAACAAGTGGGGACCCTTAGTAAAAAATTCAAAAAATTTTATAATTTTTTTTGTATTATACTCCTTAAAAATACATCGCACGAAGAAGAGTAAAACATTTCTTTATGAGCACAATAAAAAACTGCGAAGAAGCGACGCGAAATTCATCGCATTGCATACATTAAGAAGCGCCCATAAATGAAGATCTTAAGAAATCTTCGATGGCCGATATGCAACATCGCATAAACAACACACAATAACTTAACAAATTGCAACGATCTGCGATCTGCGATCTTGCGATAAACGCGATGCTACGATCTTGCGACAACGCGATAACGCGATTATGTGATAAACTGATCAGGAAACTCTGCGATGACACATCTTGATAATGCGATCCGCGATGCTGCGATGCGAGTCGTAGAAATCACCCATCACAAATTTTCCTCGGCTCAGCATTCAAGAAAAGCTGTCCCTAAACCAAAAATTGGGCGCGCGCCTTAAAGGAAATTAATGAATGTACGCCAAAGTATTCATGAAGGACAGTTTTGTGTTTTTCGAAGAGTCAGTTCACTATGGGTGTCATGATTTTATACATTTGTAGAGCTTAGAGCTTTCGTGTCAAAATTTATTATCATTACTCTTTTCCTTTGCGTGAATTGCTGGAATGAAAAATAGGAAACAACATGAAGCAATGTGCAGGAAACATCTAAGGAAAAAGGGAAAGCGTCAATGCTCGGAGAACAGAGAAGAGATGTCCTCATAAACGGATACCGCATGCAACAGAAACGCAGATTTCAGAGTATTACTGAACAGATGCTGATATCAATAGGCGATTCGACACTCAAGGTCAAAAGCTCACAAAAGCAGCGTGTTTACAAAATTCTTAAGCTTATGCCTGGTAAAGGAAAAAGCGCTAAAGGCGGAAAACGCACCAGAAAGGCCCGGATCAAAGAACGGAGGCAGTTTTCGATGCGCGATTAGCGCCTAGCGCTAATCGCGCATCGCTAAGAAAATTGTTCAAAAAGCAAAGTCCCTAACTTACTTAGTCATCCACGAGTCCGGAAACCGAGATAGCAAAAGCAGAAGCAATTTGAGAGAAATTTGGGTTGTTACCAAGTATATACGCAGTAAATTCACCCAGCCAGAGGATGATTCCCAAAAATATCTTCTAGTTTACTAAAAAAGTGGTGCCAACGCTTGCCATTTCTATTTGCGTAGCTCAAGCAAAAGCAGAAAACAACCAGCCGACTCTTCCCAGGCAAATGTTGAATGCTCGCAACATTAAGGAGCAAATGCAGAAATAGTTAGGAATTAGATTCAATTTTTAGAAATAAGTTTGCTTAGATAAAGGGCGGTCATTTAAACCGTATCCTAAATTTATGTAATTAAGTTATTTAGTTAGCAGTATTTAAACCCTTCTCATGCATTTAGAGAAGGGTCCAGAAATTTGTCAAAAACTTGTCCTCAGAACATGCACTTTTGCACCCTCAGAGGAGGTTTTGGTGAATGAATGGATCAAGGTTTATTGATGTTTGCATTTGATATCTGCTACTGATGTTGCACTTCTGTACTCTTGGTAGATATTAGAACAAGGAGAGATAAATCATTGTTGCTTGAAGCTTATGAGTAGGACCAGTCATAAATGGTACTTTTATCTCTTGACCATTTCTGCTTATATTCTTAAAGTGATATACAGTTTTTAGTTGTTTATATGTTATTGCATGAATGTTTGAGTTACCATTTGGCAATTTTGTACGGTGGAGCCATTTATTTATGTTTGATATATGAATAACTTATTATGCGATATGCTGTTTACAACTGTTTTGCCTAACTTTTTATGCAAAGTGGTTCATCTTAATTGATTTCCATTCTTATGATAGCTGAATGATCTTTATTACCAGTTATTATTTGAAATATCTTTAGATCGCATAATAGAAGAAATACATCCCGGGTTAGCATAGATTAGATGTGCTGTTTTCATTAGATTACAATAGCATAGAATTAGATTAAAGTAGCTTACATTAGAACTCTTAGATCAGCGTCATCCAACTCTGCACACACACACATCCTTAGATTGGGAAACTGGTTCCATTATCCCCAGTCGGACCCGCTATACCAAATGGATAAGGAGCTGCCAACCAAGGTCCGGACCGGGCGGGTATCCCCCTTGTTGTCGACCCGATTTTCGGGGCTTCAAAACTCGTGTACTCAGATATTATTGTATTCAGTCCTGGCTCATGTTTTTACCAGGTGCATTATGTATATGGGACACATTGTATTATTTTCTGGCTCTGTTATGCCAGCATGTCATGTATCATTCAGCATGTACTTTATTGCTCAGTTTCGTATTTCTGGGCGAACAATTATTTTTGTGCTATGTTATCTTGTTGGGTATGGGTATGCCTTTCCCACCTCATTGAGGTCCAGTAAGACAACATAAAAGGAGACTTGCATTAGTCTTGCCTCCTCTGTCACTATCCTCTCCCAGATTCATCTTCATTGGTCTCTCTCTCTCTCTCTCCTTGACTCCCCTGTGTTGTCTAAGTGATTGTGTCTTTACAACGTACTTTGGTCATACGTTTTGCTCCTAACACTCGTACGTTGGTGGGAAATCTATTATCACCAAAAAATTTATCATGTAGCCTAATTTACTAGATGGATCGAAGTATACCATGTAAATCCAATTTTACCCTAGTAAAATTGCTTTGACTATGAGAAATTACCTTATAAACCACCTTTATTAAGTAATTTATAGTTAAACCCATGAAGAATAATTAAATAAATCATTATTTATGTGATTTTCTTTTAGGAATAATTAATTTAACCACTATTTTATTATTATTCCTTGTCAAATTTGACCCAATCATGAAAAATAAACAGATAAATCATTATTTATCTTATTTTTCTCTAAGAATAATTAATTAATCACTAATTATTATTCTTTGTTAAATTTGACTAAATCCATTAGGAATAGTTAAATAAATCCTTATTTGTTTATTATTCCTTAACTAATTCATTGAGATGATAAATAAATCCTTTATTTATTTATTATTTCTAAATAAAAGTTTAAATACATTTTCCTTCCTAAACAAATATAATAAAATATTCCAATTGGTTATTCCAAGAATGAGATCAATAATATTTTATTATTGCTCATTATTCAAGGATAACTCAATATTTTGTTATAAATAGAAGGGTTTTTCATTCATTATTCACTTTTGATTATTTTCATTGTTGCACTCACTATTGTAACTCTGATTATTTTCATTGTCGCACACCATATTTTTGCTGGGTTTTCACATTATAGAGGAGAGAGACTCTACACAAGCTGAAGATGTTTGAGGATAGCCAAGAACCCATCCCATAGAGGGGTACTGGTAACATTTATCTATTATCTTCATAGGTGTTATTATAAAATTATTCTTTACATATATGGTTTCCATTGGATAATTGGGGTTATTACTCTTTCTTTTGTTATTTAACTATGATCGTAGCATAGATCATAATTTTGGTAGGTTTTGTTTCTATCAATAACTGTAGATCTACAATGTTTAGCAACCATTTATATTCTTGAGATTGTTTGTCATCCACAATCTTAAGTGGGTTCATTTTGTACATCATTGATAAGAAAACACCACAACAAATTGGCGACTCCACTAGGTTTTATACTTCAGAGCCAGAAACTTGGGTGACCTTTGGTTTTTAGCTTAGGGTTTCTTCTTTTTTTCAATTCTCTTAATGTTTCCTAGTTTTTTAACCCTAGATTTGATAAATTTTTGACTTTCGTAAGCTTTCTGGTTGTTTCCACAGGTCACAGGAACCAACCGCGACAAAGGTGATATTTTTTTCCAAAATTTGCAGATCGGGAGCCTTGGAACAAAAATTGTAGTTTTCAGCCAAAAAAGTGTGATCTGGGCTTCAAAACGTACCTTTGAGCCAAAAAAGGTGCAATTTGAGCAGAAAACAGGTCAGTGCCTGCGATTTCTGGGTTTTAGGGTTTTTCTTCATTCTATTTCTGGGTTTTGCTAAGAGCTGTCTGTTGGGTGTCTGACCCCTGTCTCATCTCGTTTAGGCCTTGATCCACTTTGTTTTACTTGTCGAAGTCAAATTTAGCCCCCCTTAGGGCTTCTAGTACACTTCCACATTTCTAGGAGGATTTTAGCTGAGTGAGAAGTCTGAGTTTCTGCAACGCTTTCAGCCACATTTTCCAAATCTGTAACCTTTTGTTTCAGATCTGTTAAGAGAGGTTGCCACCATCCATAGTTTCACATTTAAACTTGTTTGGTTATTCCCTTAGGGTCCCATCGGTTGCCCTAGGTGTTTCACGCATCTCCCTATATTTTTGCAGCGATCTTCCTCTCTTGTTTTTTTTGTTGCTGCACCACTTTCCAACAGATTAGAGTCACTTGATCCTAATCACATCAAAATTCAGATCTCTTGACCATTTCAGTGTATTTCCCATCTGTTTAGCCACCAAGCAGTACAATGTTTGCAAACCCAGTTTGGGTGGGGTTTAGTTAATTGTTTTATGTTCATTTTATGTTATTTATTTCAGTTTATTTACAACAAGCTTTTTTCTTTTTTTACAAACACAATCTGGGCTTAATCAATTAATACACTTGCACACACAAGCACACCTTAAGCGAAGGGCACTTGGTTTACACTATCAAGCCAAGACTTAACATAATAAATTTATCTCTCCGCATCATAGACAAAAGATATATTGTGTAGAAAATCTGCTGTAGGTTAACCCGATAATGCAATATAAATAAAAGCAGAATACTATAACCTACTTCTACTATCAATTTGCGGAAGCTTAAAGATTGAGCTGAACGATATAACTAGAAGAAGAAGAATCAATCGCACAATACACATGGAAATACTTTGGGGAAAGCCTCAGCTAAAAACCCCACTATCTATATTATCATACAAGGTGGAAATACATAGGAATTATACAAAGCCTTAGCTCTCACAGCTAGCCAACTCTCAGTACAATCCTCACAGATTCTCATAGGCAATCTTGGCTTCTCTCAAGCCTTCCTCTCTGCCCTCCAAGCTCCTATTTCCTTGCGTTGTTCCTCTGGGATGATTCACCTTCAAAGAAGTGGAACAATCTGATCTCACACACTGTTAGAACTGTGCAATCCTAAAGGAATGATTGCCTTGAATGCATGCATGAGTTTTCTTTATAATAAAACACATGCAACTGATAGTACAATGTCCTTGACTTTAATCTCAACTGGGTATTTCTCAGAATAAGCATGCATGAGTTTCTGATGAGGGAATCTTCAGTTAATTGGAGTAGCACTAGTTGAGTGCACACATGCATCAACTGACTGTTAACTCTCTATTAGTTCCTCAAATAGTTTGGAACTAATTTAACTCAAATTAACTCAGTAAACTGAGTTAACTAATTACAACTCAAATATAACTCATTCTTATCTCCTTAATTTAAGGGATAACTCTTGCATGACTTCAGAAAGACTTCTAACTTGAATTTCTCCAACTAATTAATTCAAAATGAATTAATTAATTATTTCCAAGTAGCTGTTAAGACTAAATTCGATTTTAATTCACAATTTAATTCAAGGACAAATTAAATTGGAATATTCTTGTTGCTATATTTCAGCACTCCCTCTCAACAAGAAAGGGATTATTTGCCACCTTGATCCTGTCTCTATGGAACTCGAATTTACACTTTGACAATGCCTTTGTCAAAATGTCAGCATCTTGCTCCTTTGTCGAAATATACTGCAGCAACATGATCCTCCCATCATCAACAACTTTCTTTACCTTGTAAAGCCAACGAGAACTCACAACTGACTTGTTCTCTGGTCTTGGAACCACATCCCAAACACTGTTACGAACTATGGAGTCATACTTCTCCATCATAGCATCAACCCAAATCGGCTGCTGCACTGCTTCCTTAAAGGAAGATGGCTCGGTCTCAACACATTCCCCAACAAGGGTGATGTATCCACTGTACCTCTCAGGTGACCTCCTCTATCTGTGCTGAGAATATGGTGCTCCCACATTCTCTCTCGCATCCTTCAACAATCTATTAGCTTCTCTTGTGCGCCTCCGTCCATCTTTGGAAGACTCTGCCTAAGTGGATGTCTCCACTCCTGGAACCTTGCATGTGGCTACTCCACATCAGTTTGAGGCTCCTCCTCCTTAGGAACCAACAGTTCCTCCACAGCGTGTAGTTGGAGCTCCCTCTCAAGGGAAACTTGCATGGCCTTCTGCTCATCAAACTTGAGATCTCTACGGACCACTGTCCTCTGGCTGGTAGGAAAGTACACCCGATAGTTGTGAGGTGTATCAATGTACCCCACAAGTATCCCCAACTCTGTTGTCGGCTCAAGCTTCTTTCGTGCATCCTTTGTCACATGGAAATATACCAATAGGCCAAAGATCCTGAAGTGACCCACATCTGGTCTCTTACCGGAGAAAGCTTCCTCTGGTGTCTTCATCCCAAGTATGCGATGTGGGCTTCTATTCTGCAAATAGACCTCTATGTTGCATACCTCAGCCCACAAGTGAAGTGGTAGGCCTTGGTCATGCAGCATTGCCCATGCTGCCCCTACAATAGTTATGTTCTTCCTCTCAACCACCCCATTCTGCTGTGGGTTATGAGGTGTCGTCAACTCTCGTTCAATTCCTTCTACTGCACATAAGTCCTTAAACTATCGAGAGATATATTCTCCACCGTTTTCGCTTCTCAAGGCCTTGATCTTCTTCCCTAACTCTTTCTCGACCAAAGCTTTGAACTCACAAAGCTTTGTGAAAGTTTGGTCCTTCTACATGAAATAAATCCAGAATTTACGAGAATAGTCATCAATGAAAATCACATAATACCTTTGCTTCGCCGTGGATGCTGTCGAGAATGGTCCACACACATCAGTATGAACTTGCTCTAAGATAGCCTTTGCTTGACTGTCTCGATCATGAAAGGAAGACTTGGTGTACTTTCCCAAGGTACAACATTTTCATGTGTCAACTTGCTCAATTTTACCTTTGGGAAGTTCTGTAGATATCTGTTGCATTATCTTCAAAGCCCTATGATGCAAATGGCCCAACCGCCTATGCCACAACTCGCCAATGTCTTGGCTTTGCACCAATTCTGTTTTCGTACTCAATGCTGCACAATCATCTACCTCTAGTTTATAGAGATTCTTCACCTGAATCCCTATCCTCTGGGTATGATCCGTGGCTATGTGTCTTAGGAATGCCTTTCCTTTACTGAAGACAACACCGTAGCCTTTGTCCTCCAACATCACGACTGATACCAAGTTCTTCTTCAGTCCAGGCACATACATCACATCTGTCAAGATGAGAGGAGCTCCATGCTCCCTCTGAAAAGCAACCATGCCCACTCTTGAAACATTATACCTTCCGTCGTCACCCATCTCTATGTGCATCTTGAGGTCTTTCTCCTCCAAGGCACTGAATAAACTTTTATCAGTGGTCATGTGGAATGAGGTTCCACTATCAAGATACCAAACACAACCCATCATCGATGATACCATGCATGTGATGAGGGTAAAGTCCATTTCGGACTGAGAGGCTAATGCCTCACCTCCCAATCCTTTCGAGGATCCCTTCTTGGACTTCTTCGATGGGAAATTAGTCGCATAATGTCCCATCTCGTGACAATTAAAGCATCGCACTTTAGACTTGTCACCCTTCTTCCCTCCATGAGAAGAATTTGATTTGGAATGGGAAGCCTTACCCTTCCCTTTCCTTGCCTTACGTGCTAAGGCCATATTTTCTTCATCATCAACCTTGGATGAAGAACCATCTCGTGTGCTCCTCCTGATCTCCTCCTACATAAGATCCAACCACAGTCGTTCCCAATTTGGTAGTTTCTCCCTTCCATTCACAGAGTCCTGGTAGCTATTCCAACTCTTTGGAAGGCAAAGGAGAGCGAGGCTCACCATATCATCATCAACAATAGTTATTCCCACACTGCGAAGCTCATCTCTGCAGGTGGTGAGCTTGTTCATATATGTGGAAACAGTATCGCCCTTCTCCATCTTGATTCTTTGAAGCTTATCCTTGAGAACCAATTTCCTCTAGTCACTACTGTTTTGGTAGAGGTCCTTCAACGTATTCCACATTGAAAATGGAGTATCCTTCCCATGGAGACTCGAGACAATATGGTCTTGAACTCCCTCAAGGATGATCCATCTCGCCTTCGCCACACATTTCTTCCACTCATCCAACTCTTGTGCATTAGTTGATGTTGGCTTTGGGATTTCTTGATCAATGAATTCCTTCAAGCCATTGTCTTATAATACAACCTCCATTCTATATTTCCATGCTATGTAATTCGAGTTACCTTCCAAGGTATACTCGAGTCTCAAGCCATAGAACGCCATTGGCCAACCTTGAAGTATGATATGAATTCGATTTGCACCTACAACCCCGAACTTCAAACTTCGAATTCTCTTCCCAGTATACTGTTCACAGCTCTGATACCATGTAGAAAATCTCTACAAATCCAACTCAAATACCATGTAGAAAATCTGCTGTAAGTTAACCTGATAATGAAATATAAATCAAAGCTGAATACTATAACCTACTTCTACTATCAATTTGCGGAAGCTTAAAGATCAAGTTGAACAATATAACCAGAAGAAGAAGAATTAATCGCACAATACAAATGAAAATACTTTGGGGAAAGCCTCAGCTAAAAACCCCACTATCTGTATTATCATACAAGGTGGAAATACATAGGAATTATACAAAGCCTTAGCTCTCACAACTAGCCAACTCTCAGTACAATCCTCACAGATGATCACAGGCAATCTTGGCTTCTCTCAAGCCTTCATCTCTGCCCTCCAAGCTCCTATTTCAATGCGTTGTTCCTCTGGGATGATTCACCTTCAAGCAAGTGAAACACTCTGATCTCACACACTGTCAAAACTGCACAATCCTCAAGGAATGATTGCCTTGACTGCATGCATGAGTTTTATTTATAAGAAAACACATGCAAATGATAATACATTATCCTTGACTTTAATCTCAACTGGGTCTTTCTCAGAATAGACATGCATGAGTTTCTGATGAGGGAATCTTCAGTTAACTAGAGTAGCACTAGTTGAGTGCATGCATGCATCAATTGACTGTTAACTCTCTATTAGTTCCTCAAATCGTTTGGAACTAATTTAACTGGACTTAACTCAGTAAACTGAGTTAACTAATTACAACTCAAATATAACTCAATCTTACCTCCTTAATTTAAGGGATAACTTTTGCATGACTTTAGAAAGACTTCTAACTTGAATTTCTCCAACTAATTAATTCAAAATAAATTAATTAATTATTTCCAAGTAGCTGTTAAGACTAAATTCGATTTTAATTCACAATTTAATTCAAGGAAAAATTAAATCGGAATATACTTGTTGCCATATTTCAACATATTGTTGATCTCCCTTCACCATTTATGTGTTCTGTGTGTCCTTCCATCATTGTGCCACCAAGATGTGTGTCGCGGACACTATTAGGCCTTCATCCCCAGTTTCCGCTTGGGCGTTTTACTCCTCCTCGTCAGATTCGATTTCGTAGCCCTATGAGTCCCCATACCAATTATTCTCCTAGTCTTTCTCATTCCTCATCTGATTCTGAACCTCCTTCATCACATATCATCACCATGTCTGGACCCACAACTAGTGCAGGAACCCAACCTGGTGGTGGCTCCAGTTCTACAGCGGTGGTCACATAAGGTGAAACAGTCTCAGGAACTGTTTCGGTAACCCCCATGCTCCCCTTACGACTTGGTTAAGTCTACTAGATCTTAACTAGTTGATAAATGACCCCATACACCACAATGCTAGTTGGCCCTCTACGCTGACTAAGCTGCCCTTAGACATCCCAAAGTTCGAGGGTATTGCTAGAGAGGATCTTACCAACCATGTTCAATCCTTCCACATGTGGTGTTCGTCTAACTCCATAACTGATGACTCCATTCATCTTCGGCTCTTCTAACACACACTCACTAGAGATGCTGCAAAATGGTATGTAGACCAACCCTCCACCTCTCACTTCGTTTTTGTGATGCTTGCTAAAGCGTTCCTTTCATATTTCCAGTTACCTCTCTGGTATGCATTGGTACTGAGTTATTGACCACATTCTATCAGTCCTCCGCCACTCGCCTTTCTGACCATGTTCAAGAGTGGCCTCGAAGGAGGAGCACATGTCGTGCCCCACCTTTCGAAGACCGTGTCTATCTAGATTGGTTTCTTAAGAACCTTTTATCCACCATCAGAAAGATGTCGCATCCCATTTTCCTCAGACCAAGGAAGAAGCTCTTTAGACTTCTTTGAGATATGATCTGATTTATGCACAATCTGGTTATGTCTATACCGTCATTCCAGACCTCCCTCGTCCTGGAGGTGCTAATGCACCAGGGGCATCTCACGCTGTCGATAGTATCCTTGGATCCCTTTCACACTCTTCACCATATACTCAATAGAGTTATGGCTACCCACAGGGGGACACCAGTTCCTCCAACACTTATGCTCCTCATGCTAGCAACATGTTTCTTGGACCCCAACCTGTCTACCAAACTATTGCTCCCTCTTATGCACAACCTGACGCTCCAGCCCCTCAAGCATTAGCACCGCAACATCCCATGCATCCTCAGCCCCAGCAACCATCACCCCCTCAAGGCCAGGTATTTGCACAACAGAGAGATACCAATCCCCAAAATTCGAAGAAAAGAACAAGGGGAAGGGTAACAAGAGTAACCAAGGTAACCAACCTAGTGAACCCCAGGGGAACTAGCCTAACACCAACAACCAACAACAGGGCGACCAACCCAAGTAGAATAAGGCGATTCGTACAAATAAGCCTTGTGCATGTTGTGGTGTACATGACCATTATACACATGAATTTCCACTTTACCCTAGATGTGCCAAATGTGGGAAGCTCAAGCAACTTCTAGAGGTCAACAATCGCCTCAAAATCCTACGCCACCTCAAACGGCCGTGGTGATAAATCCTTTCCCTGGGCAAGGATTTGTTGCTGCTCAACCCCAGCTAGGTCAAGCAACCCACCTCCCCCAACCTTCTGGTCCCGGTGACTACCAGGTCCTTATGATGAACTCTGATGAGGTTAACCCCTCCAATATCAACCTACAAACTCGGTCGCACCAATATGACAAACCCTCCACTTCGTTTGCTACCAAGTCCAAAACCAAAGTATCTGTTGAGCCTCTTATGACACCAAATGGTCCTTTACAGATCCCTCAACCTAAAGGTTAGGCCATTCACAAGATCCCAAAGGGACCATTACGCCATAATGCAACTTCTAACAGAGCTGCCCATACATACAATATAGTATACGGCTTGGCGCAATCAACCGCTACCATGTCGACACTGGAAGTCCTCCAGTTGTGCCTTTCCCAAAAGAAAGCTCTACTAACTGTATTCGATGTAACGGATCCTTTTGACGATCATTTTATTGTCTTCCCGGTTGATACATCAGAGCGCCCCCCATTACCTTCATCGGTTGCTTTCCAGATACCAGTTAGAATCTGTAATGCCATCATCTCCAGATGCATTATTGATGAAGGTGCATCCACTTGTGTGATGTCCGCTACTGTTTGGAAACATCTAAAGTCACCTGAGTTGTCCCCATCCACCATCACTTTGCGTGCTTGGGATGGACACTCCTCCCAACCCCTCGACATGTACCGCAACTGTCCAGTGACTCTTGCAGGTAAGACTGTCCATGTCGATATCGAAGTCATTGATGCCCCTTTGGATTACAATATTCTCTTAGGTCGTAGTTACACATATGCCATGTCAGCTGTCGCGTCTGTGGTGTTCCGCAAGATGTGCTTCCCCCATGAAGGGAAGATCATTACTATTGATCAATTGACTTACTATGAGTCGACATCTGTGACCTCCCCCGAGTCCATCATCTCGTTGATGTCTGACAACCAGGCTTCAATTCCTTGTACCAGTGTCTCACCCAGAGTTTATAAATATTACTCATTATTGGGTGCTTTCCCTGGTCTTAAACAGTCCGGTACACCTAATCAACAACTAGCTCCTCAGCATCCTTCTGTTGCTCTTCTAGCTAAACCCTTTGGACCCACTCCCCCAGGACCTCCTCCATTTGTGGGTGCCTCTCCTATGTTCCCTCCAAGAACTGTTCCTCTAGGTCTTAACCATCTAGGAGCTATTCGTTAGGACATTATCCTGCTGGCCAGATACCTTTCTTATTCCCCCCTCTGGGAGTTTTTTCTGTACCTGTCATGGCTTCACTGGTCCTTCCTAACATGACTCTCAAGATCCCAGTATGGTACATCGACCCCCCTGCAAACATTCTGCTTGGTCAGCCAAGACCTTATCACGCTTTGACCCTGGTTCAACTAGTCCCCATGACCCCTACCGCTGCTTCAGTGCCATTACAACCTCAACAGGAACCAACTCCTGTTGTGAAAGCATTTGGATAGGGGGCAAAGCCAAAAGGAAAGATTCAAAGAACAAGGCTCCCCCACCTCCTCCAACCCTTAAGGCCCCAAAGCCGACACCCCGTGTGCTTTGTGTGAAGTTGTTGGGCACGCCACCAACAATTATCTTGAACTTCCTCAACTTAAACCGTTGGTTCATGAAGCGTTCCATGAGTCGAATATTCCAGAAGTCCATGTTAACATACCGGTCCCACCTAAGAAACTCAAAACACTTCGCACAAACCATCCTTGTGCCCTGTGTGATATTCATGGTCACTATTCCCATTGTTGCTCTCGTCTCAACGAGTTTTATGATTCGTGAATATGAGGCCACTCATAGTGGAGCCTCTACTCATCTACCTATGGATTCTAGTACCACCAGTAAACCAAAACAGGAAAACTCTAGCCCTACTAGTGTGATCCCTCCCTCTATGTCGAGATGACGGACACCACAAGCCCCATGCTTTACCTATCATCATTCTTGAGTTCCTCGTTAGCAAACCTTCCTGAGGTTGTTGCACGCGTTCCTATCAACCCCCCTTCGACAGAATCCTAGGTCTCAACATTAGTAGATCCTCCATCTACTAGTTTGTCGTCTACCATTCAAGACGATGCGTATGCGAACCTTATTTCTCAGGTCGATGCACCAGGTAATGCCACCGCATCATGTAGTAAGTCTTCCTCTCGTCTACCCATCTCCCAGCTTGATGAGGACACCATGGAAGCCACGTATACCCATGATTACCCCTACCCTTAAGTAAGAGGGCATTTCTTTAGAGGATTTTGAAGGCCATTTCCTTCCTAATTCTCTCAATGTGCTCTATTGATCAGGGATGAATATTTTAGCTAAAAAATGAAAGTGCTCATAATTGCTTCAAACCTGAATGACCAGATAGAGTTCGTTGTCAATATTCCAAATCCATGAACGGTTTAAAAAATTGACACCGTATGAAAAGTTAGAGCTTTTGAAAGTTTGGTAAAAACAAAGTCAAAGTCAAAGTTTGACTAGGGTTGATTAGATGCCCAATCAACATGCAGAGAATATTCTCCAATTTAAGCCAGTGACACTGTGACAAGTGTCATATTCAGATTCGTTAGTTTGGCTCAGAAAAGGTGGAATTTGATTTTTATTTATTTATTTAAATATCATTATATATATTTTATATTATATGATTTTTTAAAACTATATATATATATATAAATTTAAATATTAAATAATAATTATTTAAACTCACATTCCAATTTAACCAAAGTCCGAAAGTTCGAAGGCACAAATTAAATATCAAATGGCGAATAAGTTAAGGTTTCAGTGACATTCATATTATATGTATTAAAAATGTGATGGGGGAGGTCACATTTGAAATCCCACACTATACCAATGAGCCATGGAAAAACACATTCAATGGAGAGTGTGCTAATTGATTTTAAAACCTTAAATGATTACCCGCGGCGGGGGTGGTGGGAGCCAGCCATGCGGGCCAGCCCCCACCCCATGTGACCATGCACTGAAACTAAGAGCTAGGGGCTAGCGCTAAGTGTGATTAGTGCACCCTAATGATGATTAGAGTTTAATTAATCTTTTGATTAAGTTGGCGGCAATTATGGTGGAGCCACCAAATCCGGAACTGCCACCAAACTTGGCGGACTTAACTGGAGTCTCTCCAGATTTAGCGAGGTTTTCTAGGAAAAACTGTTTGAGCCCTAACTTACTCAATTCTTAGCCAAATTTCAAAAATGAATAGTCATTTTTAGCTGATTGGCATGCTCGGAATTCATTGGAGTAGGCTTTAGAAGTAGAAGAGGTCATATACAGGTGTGTTTGGTCACTTAAATATTTTTGAACACTAGGGCCACCAGGTGTTGGAGGCCTTTCCCAGAGCAGCTGGTAACCAAATTGAGTAAACAAATAGTCATTTCTGATAGATTTGAATGTTTTAAACTCATTGGAATAGGTTACAAGAGCATTGGATGCATATAATAGTAGTTTGAGCACTATTGAAGCTAATACAAAGGCCCACACTATGAAGCTGGACCAAGGAGATGTAGCCCAAGAGGGTGAACTCCTTCAACAAAAAATTGTGTATTGAGCTCTGTTATTTGTGGTTGCTGTGTTTTTATATGCTTTTGTTCAGCCATTTAAATTCATGCTTTTAAGTTGATTCAAAACACTAAATTTCACCAAGTTAGATGAATTGACAATCACATGCTCATGGATAAACTCTTTATGGATATGCAAACCAAAGAAAAGAAAATTTTATATCTGGAAATGATACTAGCACAACATTAACTAGCAATCAATTTCAAATCATATACCTCAAGAAATTTCGCTCATAACACATCCCTTTGATTTGCGTGTATTTATTTCTGCCATGAAGTTAGGTAGATTACATCATCTCATCTATTGTCTTTTGCACCTTTCAGATGGATCCATCATCCACACTGTATATCGGTCATGCCGACAATGCAAGTCACTTCTCCTGGAATCTAGCCTCAGCATCTTGGGCCATTTTTACCCCCTTGCATACATTATTCCTTTCAAACGGCATGTGCATTGGATCTGCCACTAATAATCAGGTCGAATATGATGAAGTGATAGGTTTGTTAGTCGATGCCCTTGCTCATCGCATCCTTCATCTTCATGTTCATTTAGATTCCTTGCTACTTATTATGAAATTGAATGGTGTGTATCATGTACATAACCAAGTCCTATTTAGAAAATATCTACGAGTGAAGCTATTGGTACGTGAATTTGAAACCATTACTTTCAGTCATGTGCCTAGAGCCCAAAATCACTATGTAGATACCATTGCAAACAACATTCTAGATTGGCATTTATCACATGTATACCACAGAAGACAACCATAAATAAAACAAATGACAAACCATCATCGTGATATAAAATGCATAATCATATTATTATCATAAAAGTGTTTGGAAGCTCTAAATACATCCGACATTCCCATAGCATGTTACAAAAATCACAATCAAAGGGACCCACATGTCCCTGCATCTAGTCATTGTTTGGCGAATCTCGCGCCAAAGGCTCTGCTCCACCTGTATGTAGATCACATACTACCTAACCTGCCATTGCCATGCACCACACGATACCTCACCACTCTTAAGGAAGACTGGTGCACTCATCTGTGTATCGGTCCTTTAATTCGTGCCATCTATGCTTTGAAACCCTGGTCAAAAGTATGTCAAACCTACAATGCAAATCAACAAGCATTGCAATATCCTCTAGACCCTACTGTGACGATGATGTCCCCCAATCTATAGCCCCAGGCGTTGCGGCTCAACCTGCATATCCTACTGGCTTCACTGGTGTTATGTCTGCATACAACATATTTCACACTCAGTACCATATACACATGTCAGAAATATAAAATGCACCATAAAACATAGCAAATTAACACTTACTGTCTGGTCCCCATGCTCGCCCGGGTGGAAGTGGCAAGTCAGGATCCCCATGATAATTTATCCTACTATAAGGGTAATAGTCAATGTAAAGGGGCATCTGATCCCAGTGCGCAAAAAAATCAGGTCGAAACACCTGTTCGACTCCCCCTCCTCCTCCTCTTCGCAATAGCTACCCCCAACAGTGCATCCTGGGCTCCTATGGGCCCCCATCTCGGATCTGTACATGAGGACGGATAATGGGTATATTCTCAAAGAAGAACACATATAGTACTGTACCAAAAGCATAGTCACGATTCACCTACCTCTTACAAAGACTCAACTGCCGTTTCACCGACGACAGCATCATCTGGGCCCACCCATAGTAGGCCCCAGCCAAAACACTCTCAACTAATATCATATGCCCACCAATGATGTGGTGGAACGCCAGGTTGCCCAAGACCCATAGCACAACTGCGGCAATAACCTGTGTCTCTAGCCTCTCTAGATCAATAAGCGGGATAGTCATTCCCTTAACATGAACACCACGTCGATGATGACGCTCCATGAAATCAGTAATGTTCCTCCCACGAGGTAACACCAGATGAATACCCCCCACCACTCTGAGGGGCCGGTCAAAAAGTAAATATCTTGTAATGTGAGCTCAATCTTGTGCCCTTGCACGACAAAGACCTCTTGGTCTGGATCCCAATAGTTCACAATTCTTGATAGCAAGGGTTCATCTGCCCTCATCAATGGGTTCTCTACCATCTTGAGAACCCCATAACAAGCCAATGCCCCTCGAACTGCTTGATCCCCCTAGATCTCGGATCGAAGAGTATCCAAGTCTCGTTCACGCCAGTTGATTTTCAGCTCTGCCATATCTGCAAAACACCACATGTCTTGTCAGTTCAGAAAAGAAAACAAGCAACTACACTGATCAACCTGCACCCCCCACTAGGCCAGCTATAATATCCCTCCCCTTAATAATAAATAAAAATAATAAAAATAATAAATAATAAATAAAATTATAAATAATAATAAATAAATCACTTAATAATAATAATAAAACATAAATGATTAAATAATAAATAAGATTAAAAATATATACAAAGAAAATAAATAAAATAGTAATAACCATACTAAAACTCTAGACAAGAAAAGGAAACTATCAAAAAGAAGGAAATAAAACAAGAAAAGGAAACTATCAAAAAGAAGGAAATAAAACAAGAAAAGGAAACTATCAAAAAGAAGGAAATAAAACAAGAAAAGGAAACTATCAAAAAGAAAGAAATAAAACAAGAAAGTTGCATGAGACACAGGGAGTGTGTGCATGTGGTTCCCCTTCCAATGTTGTTCTATTTAATAGATGGTGAGGAAGGTGAGAGACATTCATGCATTCCATCTTTCCGAGATTCTGTCTTTCATTCTCTTGGGAGAATGGTATACTAAGACCTAGGAGTCGCTGGCAGTAGTATGTTGATTGAGGGCTCAGGGGTGGCCAGTTGTAGCAAGACGTTGCACAATTGAGCCTACGGTTGGGTGGAGAGTCGTCCCCAAAACCTTGTTGCGGTAAGCCTACTTCGACCACAGGTAAACAGGTAAGCACTATTCATTCAAATTGAATTTAGTTAATTGATTACATGTTTATTGGGCTAGGTAAGTGCCACTCTCATTTAAATTAATGTTAATTAGATATTTATTTTTGGACTGTTACACCAGCAGACCAACTCTTTCCCCAACCACAAATCGTAGTTTTAAGCCCAGAAGGTGCGAGCTCGTAGGTTTCCAACTGTTTCCTGCGAGCTAGATCGCACTTCTGGGCCCAGAAAGTGCGATGTGACCGTGAGAAAGAGCAAGGGTGTCTTAGGGAGCTCCCAGGTGCCAAAAATCAGGAAATAAACCAATGAAATTGAAGAGATGAGTAAGGCCACCTACCTGAAAGTCGCAGATCCTAATTCCAATGGTCGGTTTGTCCGATATGATCTCCACAAGATTTAGGACCTTTTCCTCCACTCCAAATTCACCACAACTCACTTAGCAAATGAATCCAAATTGGAGGGAAAATGTCCTTTCATAGAGAAATCTCTAATTTTTCTATCACCCATGCAACTAGACTGTATCTCAATTTGACTAACCATCAGAACTGTTGGAAATCTCTCACCGAGCTCTAAAATGGGTCTTCCTCAGTTTTTGATGATTTGACACTTCACTAGGAAGCCATTTTTCAACGAAAGGTCACTTCGTCGTCTCTCAAGATCGAATTTTGTCATAAAGAGAAACTTGTATTTTGAGGTCCACCTCCTCTTAATACTTGTCATACCATATGTCGATTTTCATCATGAGTAACCATCATTTACTTATGTTTTCATGGTCCCCATCGGGCCTAGTATGTGTGGTAGCGTCATCAAGTCACCCTTGTTCAGAGCATCCGGGATGAGTCACCCTTACATTCTTGGAGTCTATTGCATGTCCCATCATCTAATGTCACAGTATTCCATCCATATTTGCATACCATTCATCCCGTGTTGCCCATTTTGGCCTCCAGTCATACTGTCCCCATCCCCTCCGTAATTGAGTCAGTTGCTGCCAGGTCAACCATGCACTTTATGCTCTCACAAGGGTAGTCGTCTATTTGTCCCTCAGTCCCATTTTCCCATTTTCCTTAGTGTTAGTCCATCAGTCACATTACTATTTTCCCTTGTTCTTTAGTTGAGGATCCTCATTGCCTCATCTATTGCAGGCCCTATTATGTCGACATCAGCTCATTAATTCCAGAAGAACGATCTAGAGGGCGGTGTATCTTGGTTCCAGCTTCCTTTCTTTTTCGGCGCCTTGGATCGAGCAGAGGGTCTCATTATTGTTTGTTGACTTGGTCATTTCATGTTCGTGATCCATACACGTGATGGTCCAGTGATGTAGTAGATTGTACCAGTGATTCCCGGGTGTGTGTGAGATGTTTCAGACCTCATGAGGGGATGGCCCTTCAGGTAGCCCCCAACATGCTCAGATGCATACCTATTATGCTACAGCCTCAAATGCAGTTCTACAGAGTTGATGGGTTCGGTTCCTACCGATCACAGTGTCCATAGCATGCACATCTCCTTTAGATGAACTGTTCAGTTTTGCAAAGCCCTTCCCTATTCAGCAGGGCTTCTCCGATTGTTCTACTCTCCCTCCCACCCATTTCTTAAGGGAAGGGGATTTGTATCTCATGTACTCAGATATTATTGTATTAAGTCTCGACTCATGTTTTTACCAGGTGCATTATGTAAATGGGACACATTATATTATTTTCTGGCTTTGTTATGCCAACATGTCATGTACCATTCAACATGTAATTTATTGTTCAGTTTCTTATTTTTGGGCGAACCATTATTTTTGTACTAAGTTATCTTGGAGGGTATGGGTATGCCTCCCCCACTTCATTGAGGTCCGGTACCACAACATAAAAGGAGACTTGCATTAGTCTTGCCCCCTCTGTCACTATCCTCTCTCAGATTCAGCTTCATTGGTCTCTCTCTCTCTCTCTCCTTGACTCCCCTGTGTTGTCTAAGTGATTGTGTCTTTACAACGTACTTCGGTCATATGTTTTTCTCCTAACACTCGTACACTGGGGGGAAATCTGTTATCACCAAAAAATTGATCGTCTAGCCTAATTTACTAGATGAATCAAAGTATACCATATAAATCCAATTTTACCCTAGTAAAATTGCTTTCACTATGAGAAATTACCTAATAAACCACCTTTATTACGTAATTTATAGTTAAACCCATGAAGAATAATTAAATAAATCATTATTTATTTGATTTTCTTCTAGGAATAATTAATTTAACCACTGTTTTATTATTATTCCTTGTCAAATTTGACCCAATCATGAAAAATAAACAGATAAATCATTATTTAACTTATTTTTCTCTAAGAATAATGAATTAATCACTAATTAATAATTATTCTTTGCTAAATTTGACTAAATCCCTTAGGAATAATTAAATAAATCCTTATTTGTTTATTATTCCTTAACTAATTCATTGAGATGATAAATACATTATTTATTTATTTATTATTTCTAAACAAAAGTTTAAATTCTTTCTCCCTCCTAAGCAAATATAATAAAATATTCCAAGTGGTTATTCCAAGATTGGGATCAATAATATTTTATTATTGCTCATTATTCGAGGATAACTCAATATTTTGTTATAAATAGAAGGGTTTTCCATTCATTATTCAGTTTTGATTATTTTCATTGTTGCACTCACTGTTGTAATTTTGATTATTTTCATTGTTGCACACCATATTTTTGTTGGGTTTTCACATTATAGAGGAGAGAGACTCTACACAAGCTGAAGACGTTTGAAGATAGCCAAGAACCCATCCCATAGAGGGGGACTTGTAACATTTATTTGTTCTCTTCACATGTGTTATTATAAAATTATTCTTTACATATCTGGTTTCTATTGGATAATTGGGGTTATTACTCTTTCTTTTATTGTTTAACTATGATCGTAGCATAGATTAGAATTTTGGCAGGTTTTGTTCCTTTCAATAGCTACAGATCTACAATGTTCAGCAGCCATTTATATTGTTGAGATTGTTTGTCATCCACAATCTTAAGTGGGTTCATTTCGTACATCATTGAGAAGAAAACATTACAACATCAGACAAAGAGGGTAGTCGAAGGAAGCATTCAAGAACAAAGAACACATTGAAATCTTGATGATTGAAGCAACCTAAAGACTCCATGTGATCAAAGACCCTTTGGAGGGTGAAGACATCAATGACACAAAAGCTGCATATGAGATCAAAGACACAAATGGCAACCTTGTCACCTATCGAAGAAAGTCCATGTCATCAGTCACTAGGAGTCCTAGCCTACAATGTTGAATTGAAAGAACATTTTTCTCCAATTTCAAGACTAGAAGCAATTATAATGTTCTTGGTATTTCCGTGTTTTATAAATTTCAAAGTATATCAAGTGGATGTAAAGTCATATTTTCTAAATGGAAAGTTAGAAGAAGATGTATATGTTGAAAACCAGAAGGATTTCAATTGTTTGAAAATGAAGATTATGTGTGAAGATTGAATAAAGCACTTTATGGACTAAATCAAGCTCCTAGATCTTGGTACTCAAGATTTGACAAATATTTACAACAACAAGGATTCAAGAGAGAAGCCATAGATAACAATATTTACATCAAAACCGATAATGAAAATATGTTAATAATTTTGTCTAGGTATATGATATCATTTTTGGAAGTGATTTTGACACAATAAGCCAAAGGTTTGCAAAAGAAATGAAGAAATAATTTGAAATGTCCATTCTGAGAGAACTATCATTCTTTCTAGGATTACAAGTTGTTTAATATAGTAAATGAATATGGCATATCCCAACCTAAATGTATAAGGAGATGTTGGAGAAATTTGGAAAGGAGAATTATGCATCTATTAGCACTCCCATGGTCATAAGATGAAAATTAAACAAAGATGATGAATCCGTAGATGCAAATAAAACTTTGTACAAGCCAATGATTTGAATCTTACTATATTTGATAGCATCAAGAATATATATGATGCAAATAGTACAATTGGTTGCAAGATTTCAATATGCATCAAAGGAGAGTCATGTGCAAGCAGAAAAGAGAATATTCAATTATTCGAATGGCACCATGGACTTTCACTTATGGTACTCAAGAAGAAAATAATTTATTTTAATAAAATATACAGATGCAGATTGGGTAGGAAGTATCATGGTAATTGCCTACTATCATGGTTTAGAAAGAAACAAACCTCAATATCTCTATCCATAGTTGACGCCAAATACATTGTAGGAGTAACATGTTGCACTCAAGCTCTCTAGATGAAGTAGACTCTGAAAGATATCATGGTAAACTATGATCAACCAATATCAATCATCTATGATAATACAAGTGCATCAACATTTCAAAGAAACCTATTATGCATTCAAAGAAAAAAATATTCCTATCAAATAATATTTCCTAAGAATAAGTAGTTGATCAGAATGTTAAGCTGGAATACATTACTACTAAAGTATAGATTGCATATATATTTACCAAACCCATTTCAAGAAAGATATTTGAATATCTAATATATAATATAGGAGTGATATCCCTCTCATCTCATTAGCAAAAGGAAGCATAAGCTAAGGGAGAGAAGTCTCCTACTCTTGGTATATATAAAAGAGCACATAAATTTCTTATTCATGATATATATAAAAATTGGGGAGATTTTCAAATGAGGAGAATAATAAGTTGAGGGGGACCAACCCTTTGACATTGATGTCAAAGGGGGAGAAGTTACAAACAAAGGGGAAGTTTTAGGCATGGGGAGTTCCACAACATTATTGCAAAACTTTTCTAAAGGTTTCCAACAATGACAAAGGGGGTTGTTGTTGAATAATGTGTTGTCATTGATGTCAAAGTTAGGGGGAGACCACTTCTCATATGTTAGTGTTACACATCATTTTGTTGCATTAGGCAAATGACCATTGGTTTGGATCCATTTATATCCACACGTGTTTCAGAGCATTACCCTGCAGAGTTTGAAACTAAATTATCCCATAGAAGGTAGAATTTCTAGATCCTATGGTACAAAACCCTGATTTTGGATATGTTCGCAGTTTCCTAGTCACTTCATGTGCATACGCAGGGAAGACCATTATTATATGCGCAGAAGTACACACTATCTTCCATTATGACCTACGAACATGACTTAAAGCACGTAAAAATAAAAAGTAAAGTCTAGAAGCATTGTTGGTAGCATCTATCCCTACCAACAAGCTTTGAATGAGTGCCTATTTAGTGTTGATCCCTCCCATCATGGAGTAGATCCCCTTCCTTTGTGGTACCTCTATCCCACTAATAATGGTTCTCATCCCTTGGAGAATGGATCCATAACTTCTCATCCTTGGCTTATAAAGCCATTACAGGTCTGGGGTTTGAAGGGGGACTATTGGAAGTAGGTTTATGCTATTGAGATTAGGTTGGAAGGCTTGTCTTGCAAGGGAGAGGGTTGGAGATTGCAGAAGGGGCTTGCTACATCAAGGCTACATGGTTGTAAGGATTTTCTCTAGTTTTATGAATATAAGCAATTGTTCTTTCTCTGTTAAATCTCTATTGATTTGCTTTGTAGATTCCTTGATCACCCACATGAGTTTTGGTTGCATAATTGATCAGTTTGCATTGTATAATTGGTTAATTAGTTCATTATCCCTTTGATTATATCATGTATTCTTTGATCTCTTATTTGTCTTTGTCTTTGCAGATTTCTTTTAGAACATTGCGGAGAAGTTATTGGGAGAAATGAGAGGACATTTGGAGCATCAAAAAGTGCATGATAGAAATATTTGATGGACTTCATCAATCAGTTTGCTAAACCGGTAAGAGGCCTCTTTCAATTTATTGCTTTCAAATGATCATAACTTAGAGAAAGGTATCAATTATTGTGTGTTTGTTACTATGGTTCTTAGAAGCCTAGGGATATCGCTCTTGTCTGCAAGAGGGATTTGTCCTCATAAAAAAATGGTGACCATACTAGGGACTCGTTTTAATCTCTGTCTTTTTCCTTGTTTGATTTTTTCAACCTACTGCACAACCCTTACTTGAGTGTTTTGAAATTTTAAAAATTTGGATTTTGGGTTGGATTTGGTTTAGTTTTATTTTTTCTTGAATTTCCCTGCCATGCACACTTTTACTGTAGGTACAATGCACATATATGCACACTTAACCTTTAGAAATAGAGCACACGCACCCTGGTTGACTCCGGAGCCTACACACATGCCTGGAACTTTTGAAAAAATCACTTTTTTCCTCTTCAAATCCTAAATTTTTGTATTTTCCTGTTGTTTTACACCTATTATAACCTTTTGTGGGTATTTATCAGTCTAATTGAATGCTATCTTGGTCTTTTTCTTGTGACTGGTCTTATTTTGCAAATTAGGGTTTAGACTTGCCTTATGAACGGTTGACCTATCAAGAGAAATATTTGTTGTTCCTATTGAGTTAACTGTCTATCTTTCTTCTGTCAATTAAATCAAGTTTTTAGTCCAGATTACTCTTTTTCAAAATTGGATTTTGAATGTCAAAGTGAATGATTTACAAGATTGGGTTTAGTTTGTAAAAACACTTCGTATGCTAATTTTGCAATGAAAAATTAGTTTTCATCTATTTGCTGGAAGTGTTTATGAATTGAATTAGTGACTGCAAGCAAATTTGTAGCATTCAATTAGGGAAAAGTTCATTTTTAGTCATCATTGGTTTCTTGTTGCATTGTTAGAATTTTTGAGTGCTTGTATGAAAAGAGATATTTTTTGGTTTACTTGTATTATTGGGCAAAATGAAGATTTGAAATTGTTTTCAATATTCAGGTGATATGAAATTGGTTAGTTGCATTTTAGGGAAAATATTGTAATGGGATTTTGAGTTTCTATTTATATTTCAGTTGAAAAAGTGAAAAACTCTTTCCCTATCATAGATTGATTTTCATTGAAACAAAAAGATCATATCATCATTTTCGATTGAATTATGATTGCATCAAGTCATAATTTCATCAAGTTTCACATCCATTACCTTTACGTAACAACAACCATTAAAATCAATCTAGAAATTTTTATTCTTAGATCTCTCTACCACCTATGATAGATTAAGTATAGGGCTTTGGAATAGGGAAGTGAGTAAACTTTCCAACGCTGCAAACAAACACTAGAATCTTGCAATAGGGAGATAAATCCTGTTATTTCAATTTGCTCTGGGAAGCTCCCCTTACAAAGGAGTCAAGCATGAGATCATATACTGAATAGGTGAAGTGATCATACCCACTTCGTTGGCTATGGTAGAGTTATTTACACATATTACAATAATGCCGAAAGATACTTGGGTTCACTTGAAAGTAAACCTCCAATTAACCATGTTGAGGATCTTTCAAGGGGATTGAGATTTGTTACTCTGCCCTTACATGTACGTCCGATTTACGACTGTACCCCCAGGTAGAATTGTTGTAGTTGGTAACCTTAGTGACCATAATCCTAGGGATATTACCCGAGGTGACGGTAGAGGGAAGGTCTTGTTGTACCTGGAACAAACGTTGACTAGACTCACTTGGACTTTTTGGAGGGTAATCTTCGCTCGAGATGGCATAAGTGAAGTTACTTGAACCAGATTGTTTCATTAAGTAGGTTGTCAGGGTAATTGGTTCCACTCACTCATATCTACAACCACTTTTCACTTTAATTTCTGCATTGTTGGATTTCATTACCAACCAGTGATTTTACTATGAAAAGCTTGTTTGCATGGTTTTAATCCTTAGATTTTTTTTAGTGTGTGTTAATTGTTTGTTTGTACTTTTTAGGGACCTTAGGATTGTATTGTGAATATTGTTTAGTTTTGTGATAATATTTAATCCTAGATGAATCACCAAGATAATCACCTAGAATGTGAGGTCAACCTCCTGAATATATAGCAAGTCAGTTGAAAAAGATACAAATAGAAAGGTCAAAGTCAATAGGATCAAAAGTCTTAGATGAACCTAAAACATCAATAATTTTACAGTCTGAGATAGTAGAAATCGAATTGAATCCAATATTGGAAGTAGAATCAAGTTTAGTTCACTTTGGTCCAGATATTACCAAAGTAGTTCATACATAATCTGACACTAGTGAAGTTTCAGACACTGCACTTATCGAACCAGACGTAGAACATCATGAATCTGAAATTTCTCAACCTAAATCACCTTTAGTTGTTATATCTCTTACTCCTGAGCCACCTTCACCTCGAAGGAAGTTGATAGTAATGACTGAATTACCTCCTGACTTAATTAGTATTGAAGATATTACTGAAGAAACACAGATACCTCATTCTCCATTTATCGGTGCTGAAAATTTTAACACAAGAGTTCCTTTCTCTCCTTTCCAACCTGACCCTTAGTATTCTACAACTTTGAGTTTTTTAGGTCATAATTTGTCACTGCCACACATTCCTTTTTATTCACTACAAGAAATTATGTCATAAATTCCTATTGGGAATGAACCTATTGATTCATCCATGTTTACTAGCTCCCCAGAATCTCTATTGCATGGTGGTCCATGAGTTCCTCCTAGGTACCAGTCACTTGAACTTTTTCAGGAGCTACTTCTTCTCCTCAACCTTCTACTTGGTCATCTGATTTATCTACATCTATTGATCAGAGCATGACTTCCATGCATGAAACATTTATGGCATCAGATCAACATATTCACATGGAGTCTGATAATTCAAGTAACCCTCAAGTAACTTCGACTAGTGTTTATCACTAGCCTGGGGGCAACCACCTTATCCTCCACCTGGAGGAAAACCTATTGGTGGGTGTTGTGGGGAAAAATGCCTATGCAGGACAATCCTATCCACCTAAGGTGTGACAGTGCCTTAGCAACAAACAGAAACAGCTATTCTAGTATTCTTCCTTTATGAATTAAGAATGAAGAGAGATGGATGGACTAACCGGTGTCTTCTGTTTGTCCCTCGATCCGGCTTCTCTTCTCTTTGAGAGTTCCCAGCTACTTGCCTTCTCGCTCGCCCAGCTTCAAGAGGTTTCTGCAAGATCACAAGAAGAGAACACTACACAAGACATGGATTCATATTCATAACTAGTTCAGGATTAGAAATAAACTAAACATACTAATGCAATCATACATCAAAGATACATCAGTATATAGGAGAAACCAAGATAGCTTTATTGATGAATAACAAGGTTTAGGAAGAGATACAACCCAGAGGGCTCCAATCCAGCATCTCCTTCCCAACAAATGAAATTCCTATCTTCACCTTCCCTCAAAGCATTAAGCACCCAATAATTCCAATCTCAAACCAACAACAATTCTTTGCAATAAAAAAATTCCAGCCCCTAGATCTCATGGAGGAGAGATCCATATATAGATGTTTGGAGAGAGGATGAGTCAGCTTGAGATCTGACTAGTGTCCTCTCCCTCTGTCAGTTCTTGTATCCACTTGGAGGTTCTTGCTTCCACTTGGAGATTGAGAACCTCTTACTCATCACTAGTCGAATTCACTGAGGCAAGTGTCATTGAGGAAGATTCTGGAAGCTTCCTGGGTCTTGACACCTTGTTGAATGAACTTGCCACTTGTCAACTCTCGTTCAGCGCACCTGGGTAGTGCTTCTACCTGCGTTGCAGTGCAGGTAGCCAGTTCAGAGTTTGCATTTCAGCGCAGACAGCTAGTGGAGCCTCTGAACTGATCTTGAATTGACTTGTTTTTGAGCAGTTTCTGGTGGAGAACTTCTGTGAATTGCTGTGGTTTGTTAGCCTTGTTCCTCTAGGGGTAGGAACAACATGTTTAGGGACTTTGGATCCCTTAGATTATGGAAATTTCATGCTCAATGCTGTAAGGCACAAAAATGTCTATAACAGTTGCCCCCTAAAGTATGAGGCCGTTTATCGGGTGAAATGCTTTATCAGGAGGATCCGAAGTTCATCCAATGCTGGGAGGAGACCTGTAATAAGATACAATACAATACATTATTTTTCATACTGCTTTCATGATCTAGCTGAGGCGGGCATTCCCATGCTCAGCTTTATAAATTCATTTTTCTGTACATAGAACAGACAATCGTCTGATGGTAGACTGATGATTTTGATGAAATCATCATCCTTTCTGGTAGGATGATTATCTGCTGCAAGGATGTACATGTCAATGTCTTTATCTTTCCTGAATATATATCGCAGCCCGGATGGATGAAACTAGATCCGGGGTCTTCAAACTCGTTCGATCTTCACTCTAAGTACAAGTCGATCCATGTGAGAAATGTTCTGAAGTCGAACATGGAAAGACATCGCTTGATTACCGGTCAATGAGGTAAACCGTTAACAAGCGCGAGAGGAATCACCGATAATGATAATGACCCTCAAGGTACTGCAGTACAATTCACGTGGTGTGAATAAAGGACTTGGCGTCGAACACCACGCAAAATCTTTCGGTCGAAGGTCATTGATGTATCCCTGTCGCCGGAAGTGAGAAACTTGCCATTGAGGCATGCAAGCTTCAAAGTACTGAAGGGGGTGTTCGTAGATCAACTTCTTGGATAATGAGCTGATGTCGACAAGAAGCGATCCGTCCAAGGAGGGCCTTAATGAATCCCACATCAATGACACGGAACGGAGCTAACGATTTTGATGGAGATGAAAACGATCTGTGACATATGATTCAGGGTGGTGGTCATGAAAGGATGAAGGATAATGTACGGCAGTGGATGGGACACGGTTGACTTCTCTGAATGACTTCTCTTGAACATATGGCGACACTGATGCGATGGATCGGTAGCATTACCCCAAATATGGATGGTATGGCGAGACCATGGTGATGTGACCGGTGAATGAAACAACCCAACCCAATTGTGGTACGGAGGAAAAGTGTCATGTTCAAGAGCGACTTGCTACCATCAAAGTTTTCTTGAGTTTCTCCCAATTTTCCCCAGTCATTGCTGACCAGTACCTCTTTATTTTTGTCAAGCTTGAGGAGGATAACATATGCTTGTTCTATAACTTGCCCTTCGGGCAAGCCCATCGCTATGTTTTAACGAGCCTAGCGATAGTGAAACTCGTTCTCGTCTAAAGACAAGTTTGTCGCTATTTAATGCTTTTAACGAGTCTAACGACAAAGATAACTCGGTCCTTTTCATTTTTAGAGAGTCTGAAAAGGTACGTAAAGTCAACTCCGAAAGTCCTTTTTCGTCATCTAATCCCTTAAGTCCGAAAAAGTATAAAACAATATAGAAGGGATGAGTTTTCGATAGTTTTAACGAGCTGAACAAAACAAGCGCTCGATCTTTTTGTGCAATAATCCCTCAGGTCCAAAAAGATTAAAATCTAGAGGAGGGATAACACTTCCGGTCGCTTTAACGAGCTGGAAGGCCAAAACTCGGCAATCTTTTCATATTTTACGAGTCAGATGAAAAGAGCTTAAAGAAGACTCGTCTTTTGAGGAACGAGTGATAAAACGGGTTAGCAGCTGATTCCAGGTAAGGGTTGGAATTCTCCAAGCACGGCAGTGTCACGAGGATGGCTAGTGAGATCACTCTTCGTAGCTGTTCCTCAAAATGGGTAAACAATCATATGGCGGTGAACGATCGGCCAATGGAAAAGTGGAGGTGACGGTGCAAACACGACCAAGGCTTTAATGGCTGATAATGTTACAGTCACGGTGGTTATTTACCGGAATAGTTCATTTTTTAACGAGCTTAAACGCGGGTGGAAACATTTGCTCGGTCTTATGTTTATTTTTTAACGAGCATGAACTATGCGCTAAAACTGCTCGGATCTTGCGTTTATTTTTTTAACGAGCATGAACTGTGTGCTAAAACTACTCGAATCTTGCGTTTATTTTTTAACGAGCATGAACTGTGTGCTAAAACTGCTCGATGATAAGTTTGCATGCCCCCAGCATAATAATGCAAATCGAGGTACATGCCCCCCAAGCTTCATTGCATTCAACTTGGTGGTTGGAATGAAGGTTTGCCTTTGAGATTTGGAAAGGGGATTGTTTCATTTTTTAATGAGGTTGACACAGTAAAAGAACTATCCTCATGACTCCTTGTTTCATTTTTTAACGAGGTTGACACGAGATTAGAACCGTCCTCGGAGCCCACTGTATTTACAGTATTTCTATTAGGGCGATGATCCACGCTGACAAAATGTTTAGGAATCTTCTGAATCCATTAGATATAGAAGATTTCATATTGTAGGTTTCCACTGTGGCCACTTCCGCCAGATTACTTGCAGGCGGTAGGGCAAAAGTACCCATTAAGGCAGGGTCTTTTAGGAGACCTACTCCAATATTTTGAAGCGAATGATTGCTTCCATGGATCATTGGAATGCTTCCCGTAACTTGTGAACTGTCGGGGAGGAAAGTTTGTTGGTCGACGACTATAATTCCTCCTTGAAAGGGAAATGCAATCTTCCTGAAGTAGGTCGACACAACTGCGGCCATGGCATATATCCAGGGCCTTCCCAGTAGGATGTTGTAATCGAGGTTTCCATCAATTACTTCAACATCAATTCCTACTGTTTTGCCCCCTAGTTCAACTTGCAAATTACTTAAAATCCCGTATGGAGTGTATGATCGTCCATCAAATGCTTTTAACGTCGTTGACGATCTCGACAAGGGTGGTGAGCCTAAATTCTTCCAGCAACTCATCGACATAATACACGTAGATGCCCCCTCATCAATAATTGTTCAATGAACAGTTTTGTTGAGGGCTTTCACTTGAATAAGGAAAGCTAGTTGAGCTGGTAACTGAGGGTCATATCCTTTCTGATCAAAGGCCACAAGATTGGAATCCCTTGGGCCAATCCCACCTATTGCTGATAATAAAGCTTGCTCTTGGGAGGGGCAATTTTGCGGTACCTCAAGTGTCGACATAGCGGATGACGATTGGGCCAGGTCCTCTATTATATTATAATTCTGTGCTATTTTTGCACGAGGATTAAATTTCGATTTGTGTACTATTCCCTTTGGCGACTTTATCATTTGTTCAGGAATGATGGGTGGCACAACTTCAGTCAAAGTTGTTGTCGAACTACCAGGTTGTTCATTAGCCTTATTATTCGACAGCTGTGAATTCCCGTAATCTTTATTCCTTGTCAAAGCATCATTTTGCTTCCTTGTCAAAGCATCATTTTGCTGCTTTGAGATAGACAACATAAGAACTTGGGATCAAGAAGCATTTTGATTAGCAACCAGTTTGGTTCCCGGGTTTGGAAACGGATCAGTTAATACTGCTGAGGTTTTTGAACTCTTAAAGAGTTTCTTAACTTCAGCTATATGTGGACAATCTCTCGTCCAATGATCCTCATCGCATATATGACACCCCGCAGGGGGTTTCCTTTTTCTCCCTTTCTTTTTCTTCTTGCCCCCTGGTTGCTTCAGTTGTTTGCCCTTGTCGGTCGACACGGCATTTACTTCCGAGGCAAGAAGTTCCTCATTTGCATTTTGACTGGAAATCTTACGGGCCTTTTTAGATGTAGCCTTTGTCGATTTCGTGTCTGTCGCGCCAATCACGCCATCGACGGCATGAGAGTCATTGTTTGATTTAGGAGGAGGAGGAATTGAGAATTCCGGTCTAGGGGCGTCAGGTATTTTGTCGTAGAGCGTGCCAGACTGAGTATAGACCAAGTCCAGATATTGCGCACGAGCGATAACTTGCTCTTCCGTTACGACTCCCCCCTTCGCCACATCTTCCGTGATGGCAGGAAGTAATGACTTGATAAACCATTCAGCTAATAGCTGATCGGGAACGTACGTTTTTACCATCCTACGACGACGTCGCCACTCATGTATATGATCAGATATGTGAGTGGCCGTCGTTTGTTTGAAGTTGGTAAGGAGTTCCGTTCCTGTTTCATACCTTATCGGTAATTGAAAATGGGTTAAGAAAGTCGTGGCTAAGGTACTGAAGTTGTTGAACGAAGCTCTAGGCAATTCAATATACCATTTTGCCGCTGGACCAGTTAACATCCTCTGAAAAAGGCGGAGCCTTATCGAATCATCGTTTAGGGTGTTTGATGAACACCACAGATGAAACGTCATCACGTGATTCGATGGATCTTCGCCTGGATTTCCATTAAATTTAGGAATGTCCGATGGAAGCTTGTGAGGAATCGCTGGCCACCAAGGGGCGTAAGCAATTGGATCGTTTGTTAACCGGTGTAAATCGGGTAACTCTAAAGTTGCCACGAATGGTAACTGTTGATTCAGGTTAGGTGAAGCATACCCAGGGTACGACGGAATTGCTTGAGCAGTTGGCCTTTGCATACCAGCATAATGTAATTGATGCTGGTATGACTGATACGGTTGGTGGACTTGACCACTGTAAAGTGGTTGGTTTTGACCGTTTTGAATGTACGGTTGTCCACTGTTCGCAAAGATCTGCTGCTCAGAACCTTGGTACACTTGTTGGAATTGTGGTTGTTGGTATTGCACCAGCCACGGTTGTGAAGCCATGTTCTGTTGCGCTACACTAACCGACGGACCAAGATGTGGGGTGATTGTACCCGTTTGGACCTGTGTCGCCCCACCAGTTGGCGATTGTGGTTGAGTCACAGGGTCAAGGGGCTGTTGCATTACAACCTGAGAAATCTGAGGCTGACATACAACAGGCATTGTTTGAACTTGTGACATTGTTACAATAGCTGGTGTTGTCGGGATGTTCGACATAGGTACACATTGTTGCATAGAATACACAACTCTTGGTTGTTGGGGTAGTATAGGTACCCAACCACTTGTTGTAACTCCAGTATAACCTGAATACTGTTGAGAACTCCCGTATGGATATCCTCCCGGAGGGGGTAATGAAAGGGCATACTGCCCCCCATACGGTGGCAATCCGGAACTCAAGGGGATTGTTTGTCCTTGGGGACTGGATTGCCCAAATTGACCTCCAAATGGATCAATCTGGCGAGTCTCAACATAAGAGTTGCCGGATATTATTCCGGAGGAACAAACTGGAACGGACCACACTGTCGAGATAGTCCCTGGATGGACTCCTTCTAGCGGTTGTGAGCTAGTTGGGACAGATGGTACGCCGGCAAACATTGTCGGAGTGACGGCAGGGAGTTCTGTTGTCGCTGTGTCATTCGACACAGTCCTAGATGTTGACGGTTGTTCAGACATTTTGAGTCTATCCAATAGATTGCCTAACGATTCTACAGGAACTTCCACTGGTGATAGACTAACTTCTGATGTAGAAGGAAATAGAGTGACCCCTACTCCAAAATGTGTTGGAGTACTTGCTTGCGGATCTTCTACAATTTCCTCTATCGCAATCAAACCAGGTGGAAGAGGAAGACCGTCAGGTCCGTAAAATATTTCTGGTGCCGAAGAAGGGGTTGATTCGACAGCAACAGTTGTTTGAGGAGCAAGACCTTCTGAATCGGTCGCAGATGGAACTGGTTCAGTAATGCAGGTATTTGCTCTCAGACTAGGATCAGTGTCACTGTCCCTCTGTGGCTGTTGAACTTCTTCTATAGAGGCAGGGTTTCCAGAAATGTTTGGAGTAACTGGAATCTCAGATGTTGTTGGAACACTTGTTCTAACTTTGATAGGAGATTTCGAACCGGTTATACGAGTTCGCTTTGTCCGTACTGTTTTCGATTCCGGAGACAAAGACGGTTGACTCGTAAGCCTCCGCGAACGACGGGGTTTTAATTGACTTTCTTCCACGATTGCGGATTACTCGATCAACCAAAATACAAAAAGGGGAAAGTGTGTTTCCGAATTAAATGAATTTTTAGACGCTTTAGACACAACTTGCTTTTTCACTTTTAAAGAGTCAAGAAAAAGCTAAAGATGACTCTAGTCTCCTTCGATGTTTTAACGAGCCCGAAGTGACAAATGCTCGGATGGACTTTTTCCGTTATAGAGTCTGAAAAAGGCCAAAAGGAACTGCTCTGGAGTTCTAGGCAGAGGGTGTGCCAAACCTTTCGCAAAACCGCAGAATACTTTTTAGGGTATGGGCGGTCGATCTTCCTGAATGCTGTGTTCAGTGCATTGTGATCAGTAGGGCGGCCGACACGGCTTCCTATGGATAAAGGTTATATTCCTATAGGGGTCTCCCAATATATACGCGACGGTACGTGGGAGCACAATCCGTACTGGTGCTATCGTCTCTCAGGAGGAATCACCCAACATCAACGAGATCGACAGTCACCAGGCTTTACGACGCCGGAACACGTCTCTAGCCTAGACCTCTATGTTGTGCGTTATGTTACAAAGCGTTGTTAAGTTCATTCAATTTATTTTAGGTTGATCTTTTTAAAAGTTTACCTTTCTGGATCACCACGAGATGTATGATACAATTCCTAAATGCAGTCTAAAGATGATAAGCAAGCTTTATATCTTTTCAACGATGAAAATCCTAGCTACAAAGGGAAAAGAAAGACACCATCTTTTCTCAAAGAGCAATCAGCACACTCTAATGCAATTTTCCTAAATCAAGCATGCAAACTATCAAGATGCAAATGCACAATGCAGGTGTTTGTTTTCCGCTTTCTTAATATTGATGCCTAAAAAGAAAGCTTTTTGTACAACTTTGAATTTGCTTTTAAATGACAAACACAAACAAGTTTACTTTTTCGAAATCAGAAAGGGTAGAAGAGATTACAACACTTTACGACTTTCGAAATGAACACTTGTTTCGACACTTAAAAGAGACAAACTCAAACCAAAAGCAAAAGTAAATGTGTAATCAACTGTAAACAGCCAATGAACTCTCTCCTAAGATCACAATCAACAGATCTGAATCAAGGGCTACAGGATGATTATTTCACTCTTGCAAAGGAAAACTGTAAATGACGCCACAAACACATAAAAACACTCACAGTCTTTTTGTACAAAAGGAGGCAGAATTTAAGCAGAGAAAAGGAGTTATCAGACAGGTACCTATGCTGGTTACAGGCTGCAAAAATTAGAGATCAAAACAAGGCAAAACAGAGCAGAGAACCCCAGCTGCACAAGGCCTAACTGGATCAGCGCACCCTCAACACAGGGGTTTTGACATTCAGCGCAGGTAGCCTTCACGGGACCTGCGTTGAAATGCAGAACCTCTTCACAGGGTCTGCGCTGAAGGAGAAACGAGAGTTTCTCACTGGGTTCTGGGTCACAGTTTGCTATTTAATCTACAGTTTCAGGCCAAATCAAAGCAACAAGCAAGGTACAATCAAAGGGATGCTTTGAGGAAGGGCTAAGATCTATCACAAAGGATCCGTCAAATCATTTGTGAGTCCATTGTTCAGATCATAGACAAATCCAGTGATTGGATCAAGGCAGCAACTGTCTACTTTGCATCTGAGAATAGCAGATGCAGTTCGATTGTTGCTGTTGAGTCTATGAAACAAACAATGGTAGAAACACAAATAAAATGACTAAATAGATCTCCCCAGCGGAGTCGCCAATTTGTTGTGGGGAAAAATGCCTATGCAGGACGATCCTATCCACCTAAGGTGTGACAGTGCCTTAGCAACAAACAGAAACAACTATTCTAGTATTCTTCCTTTATGAATTAAGAATGAAGAGAGATGGATGGACTAACCGGTGTCTTCCGTTTGTCCCTCGATCCAGTTTCTCTTCTCTTTGAGAGTTCCCAGCTACTTGCCTTCTCGCTCGCCCAGCTTCAAGAGGTTTCTGCAAGATCACAAGAAGAGAACACTACACAAGACATGGATTCATATTCATAACTAGTTCAGGATTAGAAATAAACTAAACATACTAATGCAATCATACATCAAAGATACATCAGTATATAGGAGAAACCAAGATAGCTTTATTGATGAATAACAAGGTTCAGGAAGAGATACAACCCAGAGGGCTCCAATCCAGCATCTCCTTCCCAGCAAATGAAATTCCTATCTTCACCTTCCCTCAAAGCATTAAGCACCCAATAATTCCAATCTCAAACCAATAGCAATTCTTTGCAATAACAAAATTCCAGCCCCTAGATCTCATGGAGGAGAGAGGATGAGTTAGCTTGAGATCTGACTAGTGTCCTCTCCCTCTGTCAGTTCTTGTATCCACTTGGAGGTTCTTGCTTCCACTTGGAGATTGAGAACCTCTTACTCATCACTAGTCGAATTCACTGAGGCAAGTGTCATTGAGGAAGATTCTGGAAGCTTCCTGGGTCTTGACACCTTGTTGAATGAACTTGCCACTTGTCAACTCTCGTTCAGCGCACCTGGGTAGTGCTTCTACCTGCGTTGCAGTGCAGGTAGCCAGTTCAGAGTTTGCATTTCAGCGCAGACAGCTAGTGGAGCCTCTGAACTGATCCTGAATTGACTTGTTTTTGAGCAGTTTCTGGTGGAGAACTTCTGTGAATTGCTGTGGTTTGTTAGCCTTGTTCCTCTAGGGGTGGGAACAACATGTTTAGGGACTTTGGATCCCTTAGATTATGGACATTTCATGCTCAATGTTGTAAGGCACAAAAATGTCTATAACAGTGGGGGTCAATATTTTACCAGAACCTATGGTCAGATGCCTTAGCCTAACCTCAGTAAACCTACTATAAATCAACCTTTAATTAGTACTTCTTATCCTGGGATGAACACAATTTGGAATCCTGCCTTTAATCAATAGTATGGTCTAGGTGCTCCATAAGTGCCACTTTATCAACTTGTTCAGCCTAATGGGCAAGATATACCTTAGATACCTATTCCAGGTATTGTTGTACCTATCCAACAACATGTTCAGGGAATTCCTCAAACAATTGTCCAACAACCTATTCAAGCAATTCCTCAAACACCTGTTCAGTAACTGATTCCACGACCTATTTAGAGTTCACCACAAACCCCTGTTCAAACAACTGTTTCACAGCCGGTTACAAGTTCTCCTCAAACACCAATTCTAGGATTATAAAAAATGATCGTTCCAGTAACCCCACAAATATATGTTCCTTAGACTACTAAGGCAATCTTGCAGGCTTCTACTTATCAAATTGTTCCTACGGTCCAATCTATACCACCAATTCCTATCGGGCAACCCATTGTTGGAACAAGGCAAACACCTCTTCAAGGTCAAGCTTTCCAAAGCCCTCTTTTTGAAGGTCAAGCCTACTAGGTTCCACCTTTTCAAGGACAAGTTTTTCAAAGTCCGCCTTATCAAGGCCAAACTTTCCAAAACCCACCTTTTCAAGGTCAATTCATTCAAAGTCAACCTGTTCAAAGTCAATTTCTCAAGCTCAACCTTTGCAAGTGCAACCTGTGCAGGGGTGTTGGCTTGTTGGGGCCTGACCCAGGTTCAGATTTAATTAGCCAAACAAATGCCTGTACTACTGGGCCTTTTGGCAACAGTTCGCAGGGCGCAGACTAAGGTCTCACCTGAAGTAGTATGGGGGGGTGTTGGAACTAGGTTTTCGCACCCTTGAGATGTCTGAGGGTCTGATTCGATCCAACTGTTAGTCCCTTTGCACAGGTTGCTTCGCGCGCTTCCCTGGTCTTCGCACCCTAATATACTTGCCTTCGCGCAGCCCTAACCAGGGGCCGAGGGGCTTCCACGCTTCTGGAGCAGTGCTATGTGCTATTCACCTAAGTCACACCTAAGATCCTACTTATCTTCCTATGCCAGTCAATTATCCTCGAGTAAATGGATGACTTACATTATAGTTATTTATACAACACATTCATATGAGTTCGTGTAGAAAATAAACATTACACTTGCAATTTATACCCAATCATACATCAAAACAGGAAAAGATACACATAATATGGTAAACTTCTCTTTATTAATTCTTCCAATGGTTACAGACTTGACCTGCCCTGCGCACTCAGCTACAGGGGTCCACGCACTCAGCTGCGGACTACTAGGCCTCTGTGCACTCAACTGCAGAGCCTTATCCTACTCTATTACCCAAAGACACACTTTACACTTTGACTCAATCTCTTAGACTCATCATCCTTCTTCTTGCTACGCTTAGAGCCTTGCTCTATTTATACAATCCCATGGTTTATCAAGCTGACATCACATTACAAAATCAAGGGCAGACAACCCTGTGACTCTATTATAACTTTGCACTCTGTGCCCTCAATTCGTGGAGCCTTTAGAGGACTTGGTCAAAACTTGGGCTTTAAGCCCCAAAACATGCCTTGGGGGGATTCCATGCCCAACATGCCCCCAACACAAACATTGTGACTCACCCTTGAGTCACTCTTTCAGCGTGGAGATCTTCGTGTGGAGTCCCTCCAATTCTGTCCAAACTATTGCAAGGTCGATAGCACACTGAGCAACTTCCTGCTGGATCTCCTGTACACGTTGTTCTGAGACCACGGTGTCTCACTGCTTCCTTGCATCTGTGCCTGTGTTCCCTGCATCTGTGTGAGCTTGTCTTTAATTGCTGCTGTGATGGTGAAGGCCTCCTCGATCCAAGGCTGAACGCACACCTTCAGGACTGCTTCTTTGTGTCGTGCTGCGTCCACTTGTTCTTTCAGCGCTTTGGCTTGTTGCATCCATGCGAGCCTCTGAGTGAGGGCCACTGTCTGCGCAGTTCCTTTGACGCTGTCATACTGCTGCTGGAGTTCACACGCCTCTATCTCTAAGCGCTGGATGTTGGGGTCCTCCTGCAGGTTCATGAGGACCTCAAATGACTCCTCCAACATTCTGGTGCAGTCTATCACTGCACTGCTGATCTCATCCTGTCCCACTGTAATAGCACTGACGCGCTGTTCTCTAACTTCCGGAGGGGTGGACGGCTGCGCCTTCAACCGCAGCTCTACGATCTGAAGGTTCAGATCCAGCTGAACCTTTGTCATTTCCTCCCGCACCTCACGCACCCCTGCTGCTAGCCTGTGGATGTGTGCCTCTGCTGGTGTGTCTACTCGGATGGCTAGCTCAGGGACACTTTAACAAGCTCCAGTACCTGTACCAGTTGCCGATTCTGCGACACCACTTCATCGTGCTGCAAGCTCAACTATTCCATGTTGATTTTTTGCTCGCTTAGTACTTGCAGCACGCGACTCTCCCTAGCCCGTAATTCCTAGTAATTCCATCCTGCAAAACGTATAATGTCTCCCATGGGAGTGAAGCCATGTTGATTCCAATACCCTTCAGTGTGCTAATCGTAGGCCTGTCAGCCTCATTTGTTGTCACTAGTGCCCCTTTCAACAACACTATGGTATTTGTCACTCGAGCACGCAACATCTACTCTACTGCCATTGTCCCTACTGCGAGGCTGGTCGATAGGGTACCAACCTGAGGAGTGCGCACCTGCAACTCCTGCAGCTACACTCTGAGGGCCCCCGACACAATTTGGTTCTCCTGCATAAAATTCTGGAGGGTCTCGGAGGTGACATCACGCACTGTCTGGCCGATGTCATGCAGATCACCCTCGATAAGGGTGATTGGGTCAATAGACAACTTGAATGCCTTGACCTTATTACGCGACCCTGTCTGCTCGGTCGGGTGCTCACGCTTCAGCTGTGTTGACGCAGTTTGTGGGTTTGCACCTCCCTCCTCTTCCTCTACTTCCTGCCCATGCAAAGGTGACTTTTGGCCCTTGTGTGCCTTCACGATTGCCTCCTGCGCTACTACTGTTGCTACTGCTGTGGCCTTTTTCTATTCAGCTATTGTCTGTGCAGTGTCCCATGCCTCCTGCGGTTCTCCTGCTGCTGCCTCCTTCCTTCTCTTCTTTGCCAACTGTGCCATGCACAATTTGGCCTCGTCTTTCTTCCTTTGTGCCGCAGAATTCTCCATTACCGCGATGTATGGAGCGCACCACTCTGGCCATCATGTCTCTAGTACATTAAATATTACATCGTTCGTGGTTGCAAAGGGTAGCTCTATCCATATCTTGGCCGGGTCCTTGCGCGCTTTGATGTATATGTTGTGGAGGTCCGCTTTAAACTCTGCAAACTTTATAGGCTGTTGTAGATAGTGGGTGATAACCGTAGCATGCGGTTAATCCCCATTCTGAGGTTCATCTCCATGAACACCCAAAATATCTTATTGTCGTGGATCCGGTTTGCATCCTTTGTGGCCCAGAGCAAAGCGTACTTCGCGGCCTCTGACAGATCCCTATCAATTGTGGGGAACTGACTGTCCTCCGGCAATTCTCCTGCCATGAGCACTATGGATAGCAGAAGCCATGCATAGTGGAATGTTTTGCCTTGTTCTTGAGCCTCACGGCAATTCTCCAAGAATTCCTTGCAGAAGAACTCGGACCAGTTAAACTGGACCCCCTCCATGTACTGCTCAGCAAGTACTACCACTGGCGCGGGTACCTCGTCCACACGAAACTTGCACTTAACCTTACCTGCAAGTATTTGGGTGGCCAATCTTACTGCTTTGTCGTTGATGCTGGATATGGCGTAGCCCCTCTTCTTCTTTTCTAGTTTATATTTCTTCTTCATGGCCTCCGCGATGGCCAAGTCACTGCTTTTCCCCTCCGAGATATCTGCGGGGTCCTCTCCTTTGCATGGCAGCCGGGTGATGTGGTGAATCAAGTGTTCCATGATGGGGATGGGCTCCTCCAACCACAAACACCCACCATGCACCAAGTAGAGTAACTGCCTGATGACGAAAATTGTTGTTGGGGTGTGGTGGAAATGCGACACCCAAAGCAGGTTTAGTAACCCTGCCTTTTCCACTTCGCGCAACCACTTTCGCAGCTCTAATTCAGTAACCCCCGCTGCGGTGTTCTACTTAGGCTTCATGAGCTATGTAGTCTCTAGGTGAGGGAACTTCTCGTGGTCAGAAAGGTCCCAATCTTCAAATTTTAAACTAGGCATCCGTCCCAGGTATGTGCCCTCAAAAAGGATGTTATCTAGGAGGAGTGGGGTCTAGAGAGAGCTCTTTCTCTCATTAAGATCCTTGGGAACTTTAGCCTTCCCCTTCTGCGGGTGGATATAGGCGGGAAACTTTTTTGGAGGGTGCATAGGCTCAGTTTCCTCTTCCATGCCTTCATCCTCCTCTTCTCCAATGATAAGGTCCTCCAGGTCTTCCTCCTCCTCGTCGATTTCTATGTTAACAACTTTCCCCTTCTCATCCATTGTCAGCCTAGTGTGCAGTGGGTTTCGTAGGGACACACATATGGGAACCATCGCCTATTTGTATTTCTTTGGTCTTGGTGTGCGCGGTGATTTAGGGATTTCAGCCACAATCCCGGTGCCTTCAGGGGCATCTCCCACAGTCAGGGCCTGCGCGGCCTCTTCGACTGTCATCTCTGTGATTTCCATAACTTCCTCAGACACTTTCATCATGTCCAACCAGAAATCTATTGCTTGCGTACTCAGGGGCTTAATCAACGTTCTTCACAGGTCAAACGAGGCTCTGCTCAGGCTACATGGGGTATACAACTGCTCAATTCACAAATGACCAAGTTTTGTTTGTTGGGTAGCCCTTTGTAATTTATAGTGCCTTTTGAATTTGAATTCGACCATTCCCCCCAAATATGGTTCATTAATTCTTTCTTGGCGGTAAATTTTTCCAAATCTTGCCCATAAATCGCGTCTTAAATGTCTGCCATCTACTCCATTTGGTCTCAAGTCGAGCATCACATCGTGGATAGTGACTTCAATGATCACTTTCTGGCCAACCTGCGTGGCAGCGTAGCCCCCCTTGCGTAGACACAGACCTTGTGATTCTTTGCTTCTACGTGCAGCTCCAACATCACGCAGCTCCCGGGAAGAATAGTTTATAGTCCCGCGCCTCCTTTCAACTTCCAGGAGCGCTAAGACTATACTTCCCTCGGCTAGTCAGGTGGCCGCACCACCAGTATAGGGTTTCATCTTGTCATTCATCACTTTTCCTGGAAAATACCCACCTTTTATTGTTACTGGCGACGTCGCGCACTTTATCATATGCAATGCGCCACCCTCGTTGATTCCCTTAGTAATGTGCGGTCCAAGCCAAGGCATCAGACTGATCAATTTGCGGCAATAGTCCTCAAACTTGTCAATGTGATCGTGCGCTCCCTGTGTTATCACCTGGGTCTTCCTATTGAGAAAATATTCCTTTATCTCATCCTCCAGCTTGTTGACTTCCGCTTCTACCAAAGTGCTTTTCTTCCTTAATCACACCCTTTCTTTCTCAAGTTCTTGGAGCCTAAAATTGCCCTGTTGGATTTCTTCTTCCAGGGTTTCACGAATCGTCGTATCTACCGGTGATGCCATGCGGGGACTAGGTGTTTCATGCTCTATAAGGCTTACAACATTCGCTTCATACTCCAGCCTTAGTGGTGCCTTCGTCGTCGGGTTCTTGCGCGCGGTCCTATAAGCCCATAGAACCGCTGGTACGCGTAGGTCCCAGTCAGTCTGCTTAGCATTGTGGACCTTGTTCAGTGCTTTGCACACTTTGTTAAAGGCTTCTGTGTCAATAACCTTCTGTGCACTTGGTCTTTCCATACTTCTTGGTTTCGATCGGAAGGGTTGTTCGCGCCATTGCCTTGCCCGCACCTGCTTACTGACCGTGTCGCCTAACGTGAAGACTATGTGCATCCGCGCAGGTTTCAAACCATATGCTTGCATCCATTTGGATAGGTGGGCGCACAAATCGTTTCGTCTAGAAATCTTGTTTGTTAATTGCATCTACGGCTTTCGAAACTGCATGTGCATCATCCTTCTACATTCGCGCCAGTCCTCAAAACTTCTTTGGTGTGTACTACACGACCTTGCAGGCGTAGCACGCAGTACCCATTTCAAAGCTTCGAAACGTTGTTGTTCCGACACTTCTCTTTCAAATCCGCTCAGGAAGTCATCCACCTCACTTAGGCAGCTCCCTTACCTCCATTGATACACAACACGATGATCTCGTCATCATGTTACAGTTCAGTGTGGTTACCTCGTGTACAATTCTACCATCATTCTATTTCCTCATCCAAATTTGATGTGCAGGAGCTTTCATGCTCCCATGAGATTCGTCCATCCACGGTCGGATTCACCCAGTCTTGCTCTCGCGCAATTATATTGTAGATGCAGTCCAATTCATCGTCGTTGTCATAGTCACGCACCAGCTCCGTCTAGCGTGATCCTTTTGCAGGGTCCAATGGTACAACCACGCGCAAAGACTTTTTCTCAAAAATCATCTTGTGCTTCTTCAGATTTAGCACTGCATTCATGTCGGTGGCCCAATCTATTCCTAATAGCGCGGGGCAGGGATTATTGTCATCAACAATTTCTATCACTTCAAAATATGTTAGTGCACTTGCTCCTTCGATATCTACTGTGATTCCCTGCAATATCCCCATAGGTAGGATCTTTTGCTGGTTCGCCATTCACAGTTGGATAGGAGACCATTGCAGTGTAGGCCTTCCCATGCGCTCCCATGTCTGCTTCGGCAGGACATTCATGTTCGATCCTAGATCTAGAATCACTTGGGTCCATCTCATATTCCCCAATTTGTGTGGTCAATCTCATCTCCCTTCCCGTTCATGTTGTGTGCTTTTCGAGCTTCCAGACTACACGCGGTTCTCCTTGCATGGTCCCAGTGCATCTATTTATGAGTTCTTGTAGTCCCTTTATAGCCTTGCTATTGTGCAATAGATTCATGCATGTTTCTAGGAATGTTGTGAGCATTGATGGGTCCATTTCTAGCTCTAGTTTATCTTTACTTCCTAAAGTGGAGGCATCAACGAAGCTCCTCTTGGCTTCCATGAAGGCTTCCTTAGCGCGCTCCAAATCAAACTCTGGTTCCTTCATTGGAGCCTTGCGAACTCAAGTACTTTCTTTAGGTTGCTTTCCTTTGTCATCCCTTGTCGTAATTCCACTTCAGAGCACAATATTCACATTAGGGTCTTCCTCGCATGGCTTAGACCTCATCATTTGCAAGTTCTGAGTCGGGGGAGGTTGGAGTGCTCCTTTATCGTGCAACCTTGCTATCAGCGTGGGAAAATCCTCTGTCTCGTGATCAAACAATGTACAATACAAACATGATGGCCGCATTGGATTTGTACAATCACAGGCATAATGTCCTGGCCCTCCGCAATTGTAACATATTAGCTGTCCGCGACCTCTTCCTGGTCCTCCTCCACCTTGGCCTTGTCTGCGCCCTTGAAATCCGGTTCACGCCATCCCTGCATTCTGGTCAAGGGGCTGCGTTTTAGCCTGAACTCTGTAGGTAGAAGTCTAGTCCATCATCAACTCATAACTTCTACAGGTGCGCTCATCATGTCTCACTGATCTACAAAAATTACAGAACAACTATTGTGAATTTTGTGTGTACTTTTGCAATAAATGGCAGTTATCTGTAGCATGCTTTCCTCCTATCTAACAAATCACACACCATAGTGCAGGCACCGCGCTCAGTCCTACTTGTGCCTCCGGTCTCAATGGAATTGGCCCTCCTCCCGCGAGGTAATTCGCGAACACCGGGTAGTGGTCCTTGTCACATCCCTGGCCCTTGCACTTTACGCACCATACCTCATCGCGCACTTTTGGGCGAGCTGTCCTATCTTGTTTCAAACTCTGCATCTCAAGGCACAAGTTTTTCAATTGGGCGTAAATCTGCTAAACTCCCAGGTTCGGATCTTGTATTGGGGTCTTGTGCAATCTCATTGCGACCTCCAAGGCCTCAGCTTGAGTTGTTAGCCTCTATTGTGACAGCGCATTCCTTAGATGCAGTGTTAACTATGCTACAAAGCATTCACGGTGTTGTCCATTTGTCAACGTCATGTTAACTTCATGAATTGTGCACTTCAGTCTCTGATCCAGCTCCCAAGGGGTCTCACTTGGTAGCATTGTGATTTCCTTAAACCCAATGATCAACTGTGCCTCTGACTTTGGCCTGCTAAATTCTTTGTTTAGCGCAGCTTGGATATCTACGCAACCCGCATTCAGATTATCATTGGAATGCTTAATGTACCAGGTCAGTGCGCGATACTACAGAGCGCTGACCAAAGTTTCCTTCTTTATACTGTTGTCCATGACTCCCTGTGCTTCCCATACAACTTTTATCACGAACCAAAACCAGTCCGAATCCTCATTCCCTACCCCTTTGAACACTTTATCGTGTTGGCCATATTGCTTCGCGGTGGTGGCGGAGGTGGTATGGGCGAAGATGGGTGTTACACAAAAATATCGTCACCATGACTATTTGCAGTCAGTATGGGTCTATCATCACTTATACTGTCCTCCTAAGCAAGTCTCAGACCTCAGCTCTTCATGTCAAGCTTTGAAAATGAGAGAAAGACATTAAAAATCAACAAAGCTCTGGTTCCGCACTTTCTCTCACTGTTGCCTGCAGTCCCACACCCCCTGTTCACAATACCTGCGGACCTGCCCGCTCTGTCTCTAAAGGAGTGGGTGCGGACCCCTGTGAAAGTCAAAAAGGTGCAAGTTTATTCTAAAAAACTCACTTTGGGTTAATTCTAGATGATTCTAGAAGGAATTTTGACGTGGATTGTTCGCTCTTAGGTGGTTCATGCATCCCAAAAGAGAAGGAGCTAATCCCTTGATGAGAGGAGCTATCCCTTTGAAGGAAGACCTAGTAACTTCCCTCCATTGCACTATAAATTAAGGCATTGGGCTGGTTGCTAGAGAAGTTAGAAGCTGAAAATTTTTGAGGGTAAATCCTAGTGGAATTGAGACTTCCTAGTTAAGCTTGAGAGGAGAGATCACATACCTTTTAGCTTCATTGGAAAAAGAGTGAAACTTGTCAAAGTAGAGGAGACTTCTTGTTGGACCCTGGGAGGAGCTTGTACAGCATCAAGGCATAGGTTGTAAAGTTCTTCTTTGATTTGAATTAATACAATCAGATTCATTTTTCTCAACAAATTGTCTTATGTCATTTGTTTCATGAATTCCTTGATCATCATGATAAGTATGCTTTATGATATTGGCTTTTCAGGTGCTATTTAATTTGTTTGCTTGTTTGTGTTTTCAGATTCGCTACATGGGAGCTCATTTGGATCAAAGGAGTGAGGCTTCCACAAACTTGCATTGGACCCGAGGTAGGCCTAAAACACTTGTTTGCCTTTGTTAATGAATTGCATAGTTAGAGAAAGATATTTTTTGATTGGCTTGCTTGTCACTAGATATCGTTAGATTCTAGGAAGGTCAATCTTGTCCGCAAGATCGACTCATTCCGTGTGACAATGGGGGTGAAGACGGTGAAACTGGCTGTGGTGTGGGTGGGGGTGGTATGCGCAAAATCCTCTACCTTATCAAATTTATCGCACTTCTTAGTGAGACCTATGCAAGCTCTTCCTCGTCCCCTCGCGGAGGTGAAATCAAGGGGCTAGTTTCTAGTTTTGTATTACCTTCGTTTCTGTAGATTCTCCCACTTCGCGTAGCCCCAAACATCAATTTATTTGCATAATCCGTTTTTCACACAATAGAATTTTAATCCAAGTGTTCAAAGATTTAACGTACTTACCTCGCGATCCTTTGAGGAAGCGTCATTCTGCCTCACTATAGCTGACTGAAGTATCTACCGCAAACTCGGTGATGAATCCTCCTATAATTCTATTGATCCCGTGATAAAAAACGTGCACGATCTTATCCTCTGATGCTTCCAATCTGTGCACCAATTCTGGAGTCCACACAATATATCTGTCAAGTTTACACCTTCATTGGCTATCTGCTAGCTTCACGATCCACTCATATAGCTCGGTGGGGAATTATGTGAAGAAAATTTCATGGATCTCTGTATATAAGTAGCAGTCTAACCACTCTTCCTTTGATAGTCGCAGATTCCTATTTTCCTACGCCGCGAACTTGTGAATCTTTCTATCCAACCAATCTTCAATTCCTTTCTTTATCGGATTCCAGTGATATGACATCAGACATCTCTATGCAGATCCCGGTCCTGGCAATGGAACCATTTGTTGGCTTGTTGGGGCCTGACCTAGGTTCGGAGTTAATTAGCCAAACAAATCCCTATACTACTGGCCCTTTCAGCAACAGTCCACGGGGCACGGAATGAGGTCTCACTCGAAGTAGTATGGGGGGGTGCTAGAACCAGGTTTCCACACCCTTGAGATGTCTGAGGGTTTGATTCGATCCAACTGTTAGTCCCCTCGCACAGGTTGCTTTGCGCACTTCCCTGGTCTTTGCACCCTGATATACTTGCCTTTGTGCATGATCCAAAAATGGATCTTGGATGACCCTTTAAGTCTAAAAGACTTCATATAAGAGGTAAAAGGTGCCAAATGGCACAAATCCTTTGTAAATAAAAGGAAAATGAAAATCGCAAGCTACTCTTGGAAATAGTCTCATTGCAGAGATCTCCTCATTTTGAATCCAATGCAACTTGAATGGGTGAAAATGGACTTCAGATGCAGAAGTTATCGCATGCAGAAGACACCCAGTTTCTTTGGAAAAAGAATCAAATCTTCTAAAAATAGCCTAAAAGGCTTTATGAATAAAATCACATCGGAGGAGGACTTAAAGTCAACTAGAAGGCACCCCCGATCAGCGACCTTCGATGATCGGATTGGCAGGTCAGATTGGAGGCATGAAGTGTATACAAAAGGCAAAGGTCCCAGGTCGATGCGATGGTGTGATCGTTGAAATCGGCGGATCACAATCGGTGATACCACAAGGCAAAGGCCCCGGTTTGATGCGATAGTGTGACTATGATCGCCGATATCGGCGGATCGTTGTTGGCGATCCCAAAAAGGAAGGACCCCAGGCCGTGTGACTTGTGACTGCGATCGGGGCCGGACTCGATGAGGTTTAAAAGCCTGATTCCATAAGGTTTCAAATCCAAGAATTCGGATTTTCCTTTGTATTTCCCATTTAATGGATTTTTGGCCATTGGCCATGCCACCGAAGAAATTGTGATATGCGATGGAAGGTAGACCTGATAGGGATTTTAGGGGCGATTTAATGGACTTTCACGACCGGATTTCGCGCCCGATAGTGCTTTTCCTGTGTATTTCGATTTCAAGCCTGAAACACAGTATTTCGTGGATTTCTGCTTGAAAGGATGTCGCCGGTTCATTTTCCATGGGAAAATAGCCATCATTCCCTGTGCCACGCTGCAGGTGGGAATTTCTGCAACAGGGATGCGTTTTGAAGTGCGAAGATTTAGAGCCAGGAAGAGGAATGATCCCTCATGATCACGGTTGATAGAGGAACGACTGAGGAAGCTGAAAAGCCAGAAATGCCTTAAATAAATCCTGAGAGCTAAATCACAGGGGTTGGTAGGAGTTGGAAGTTGTTGTTGGAGTCGTTGCTAAAAGCAAAGCCAAAGCAAGAAGCTAAGGCATAAGAGAGAAGCGCAAAAAGGCAGCAACAAAACAAGCAGCGCAAAAAGCAGAGCTACTGTGCAGGCAGCTGAGGGAGCCTTTGGGGTCACTTGAAGTTCAAGTGAAAATTCAGAGAGCTGAAGAGCCAGAGCCAGAGCCCGAGCTATAGAGCCAGAGCCAGAGCCAAGAGCCAAAGCCAGAGCTGAAGAGCCAGAGCAAGAGCCAAGGGCCAGAAAGCTGAGAGCTTCAAAAGCAAGGGAATAAAATGGTGTCTGAACCCACTGTTTCTGTGTAAAATAGTAGGAGTTGAGCAAAGAGCTTGTAAAAAGGACTTATACCATAATCCCAGAGAGCCTAGTTGAGTTGACTAGAGCTCAAGGAGACATAGCCCAAGAGTTTTGGGTGAACTCCAAATTAAACTACTGTCTTATGTGTTTGTTTTTACTGCTGCATTGTTTACTGTTATATGCATTTATATATCAATCTAATCACATTTACATATCAGCTAAAACAAAAGATTTTTAAAGTATATAATCAGTTTAACACAAGCATAAGCATCCACTATATTGTCAAGCATATTCTCACATTCTGCATTGGTTAATCAATAAGACTTGGGAAAATTTAAAGCTTTGGAAGTGGGAGAGGTTCTTGTAAATTAGACAAGAAGCCTAAGAGCCCCATTTTCAGATCAGGTGGTATTAGAGCCTGAGTTTGATTGACCTCACCTTCAAAGAAAGTTATATCAGAATGCTTGATTTATAGAGCAAAGATTGCTTGTCTGAAAGGTGTTTGAACAACAAGAGGCTGATTGTATGCTTGTTTTGCAGACTGACTATTTTCTGAGTTTGCGGAGGGGAAGGGAAGGCTACTAATAGCTCAGTCTAGGAAGGACAAATAAGAAGAAGGGTTGAAGGTATTCTCCAATCCCGAAGGACCTCAAGGCAATCCAAAGCACAAGAGGTTTTTTGCAAGAGGTTGCTTAAATAAGCTCTTTATTTATCTTGTTGAAGTTTTTTTGTTCATTGGCATAATGACAACTTTTGAAAGTGGGTCTTAAAATTTTGCTCTCTTCACAAGATTCTTTGATGTAGACATGAAGCAAGAATTTTCCACCATGATGGATATGGTGAGAGATATGTATGAGGATGGAAGGAAGAGCAACATGCTTAGAAAGTAGTTGAATTCCATGAAGGAAGAGAAGCAGTTGCTTGTTGACAAATTGCAGGAAATGGAGAGGCAACTTCATATCGCAAATATGAACCTAAAAAGGATGCATGAGTTGGAGACATAGCTCTTTGTTGCCCAAGAAGCCTTAGTCAAGTATCAGCTTGAAGAAGAGGTAAATCATTCCAGTTTGTCTTCAAATTCCTCTAAGGATGCTTATATTGGTTCTTTTGAAAAACATACTAGAGGCATAGGTTCCAAGCTAATGTCCAAGATGGGATATGAAGGAAAAGGCTTGGGTAGACATGCACAAGGTATTGTTGAGCCAATAATGATTGAGGAAGAGGAAAGGCCTAAGTATTTGGGTCCTGGCTATGTACAAGTTTATGGAGAAAGTTCCAAGGTTGCCATGAAGGCCATTGAAACAGTCCCAAGAAGGAGTTTCATTTCATGTCCTCTACCTCAAAAGTGTGAAGGTTGTATTCAGGAGGAATGCAATAGCTTGAAACATCATTTGCAGGATGCAGGTGTTCAGAAGCACACACTTGAACCAAAGAGTTGGGGAGACTCCAACAACCTTGAAGAGTTTGATGGTGTTCCAAAGGGAGCCACTTCTTCATTTGCTTCACCTCCTCATGAAGGCAATAAAGGGGAAAGAGAAAGGTATAAATCTAGTTCTAAACACATTCGTTTTGATTTTGCAAAGCATGATAAATTTCCACATAAGTATGAGGAAATAGTTGCATGTTCCTTTTGTGGTTTGGATAATCATAATGTTTCTAGATGTTGGAAGAGAATGGCCACATATAGGAAACAGAAGAAGGAAAAGAAGTAAGAAGCCAAAGGTCCATTGGACAAGGAAAAACATGCTATCAAGAGGATGCACATGCAGTGCACTTACTGCCATAAGCAAGGACATCTTGCTGCAAAATGTTGGGCACTGAATCCAGCAATGCTTCCACAAAAGCTGAAGAAAGTGGAAAGAGAAGATGGTAGAAATGGAAGTGAAGATTCCATGAATGATGTGTCTCAGAATGATTCACATGATGATGCTGATGTGTAGACAAAGGTAGTACCTTTGAAAGGGATTGGTAAGGAATGGTTAGAGTTCTTATCTAATTGAGATTGCATGTCTATTGATGCATCTACATTATATTTCATTTCAGCTTCGAAAGTACAGTATGCTTAAGCGAAAGTTGAAGGATGAAATGCATGAATGAGCATGAGATGCATGACCACATGGATGTTGATGATTTCCTTGTTTTTGAACATGTATGTGTAATTAAATTGCAGGGTTGATTGCTTTGACATGCATGTGATGCCATGTTGACTTGGGAGAAGTTAACTTTGTCTCCAAATGGAGACAATGATGAAGTGTTTTCATATTTTGAAAAAGAGTCCTAATGGTCTTTTTCTACATGCTTGACTTGAAGAGTCATTTGTTTAAAGGCATGTTTTGTGGGTTTGTTATCTAGTCCATCATTTTTATGCAGATGTAAGACATGGAGATGTTCATAAGATGTGAAAATCTGTTTCTTTTGTTGAAGTAGGAGTTTAGTCCATCCAGTTGTTGTCTGTATGCCTATTGTTGTTAATAGTTGTTGTTGACAGCTTGCCAAACAGGTACAAATGAAAGTTTTGTGGAGCAAATGTACTTCACATTTGTTTGAGCCCCCTTGGATCAATGATCAAGGCAGAGAAGTTCAAACTACCTTTGATGACCATTCCAGTAGAAGTTTTGTAGGAAGGCAAGGAGGAAGACAATTCTTCCCAAGAAGACCAGCCCATCTAAGAAGGGAAGTGGTCAGAAACTTTGGTTCAGAGGCACTATGCAAAGGAAAGTGTAGGGAGGCTGAAAGAAGAGGGTGAGTCACTCTCATTTACTGTTTAGATCAGTATATCAGTCTTTTGGAGACCAAAAGTTCTCTTAGTGGGAAGGCGTGATCCAAAAATGGATCTTGGATGAACCTCTAAGGCTAAAAGAGTTCATATAAGAGGTAAAAGGTGCTAAATGGCACAAATCCTTTGTAAATCAGAGGAAAATGAAAATCACAGGCTACTCTTGGAAATAGTCTCATTGTAGATATCTCCTCATTTTTAATCCAACGCAACTTGAATGGGCGAAAACAGACTTCAGATGCAGAAGTTATCGCATGTAGAAGATGCCCAGTTTCTTTGGAAAAAGAGGAAAATCTTCTAAAAATAGCCTAAAAGGCTTTATGAAGAAAATCGCATCGGAGGAGGACTTAAAGTCAAGCAAAAGGCACCCCCGATCAGTGACCTCCAATGATCAGATCGGTGGGCCGGATTGGAGGCAGGCAGTGTATAAAAAAGGAAAAGGTCCTGGGCCGATGCGATGGTGCAATCGTTGAATTCGGCGATACCACAAGGCAAAAGCCCCAGGCCGATGTGATAGTGCAACTGCGATCGCCGATATCGGTGGATCGCTGTCGGCGATCCCAAAAGGGAAAGACCCCGGGCTGTGCGAATTGTGACTGCAATCGGGACCGGACCCGTTGGGGTTTAAAAGCCCAATTCCATAAGGTTTCAAATTCGGGAATTAAGATTTTCCTTTGTATCTCCCGTTTAATGGATTTTTGGCCATTGGCCATGCCGCCAAAGCGATTGCAATATGCGATGGAAGGTGGACCCGATGGGGATTTTAGGGGCGATTTAATGGACTTTCACGTTCAGATTTCATGCCCAATAGTGCTTTTCCTGTGTATTTCCATTTCAAGCTTGAAACACAATATTTCGTGGATTTCCGCTTGAAAGGAGGCCACCGGTTCATTTTCCATGGGAAAACAGCCATCATTCCCTGTGCCATGCTACAGGTGGGCATTTCTGCAACAGGGATGCATTTTGAAGTGCGAAGAGGCAGAGCCAGGAAGAGGAATGATTCCTCATGATCACAGTTGACAGAGGAATGACTGAGGAAGCCGAAAAGCCTGAAATGCCTTAAAGAAAGCCTGAGAGCTGAATCGCAGGGGTTGGCAGGAGTTGGAAGTTGTTGTTCGAGTAGTTGCTGAAAGCAAAGCCAAAGCAGGAAGCTAAGGCATAAGAGAGAAGCGCAAAAAGGCAGCAGCAAAACAAGCAGTGCAGAAAGTAGAGCTACTGTGCAGGCAACTCAGGGAGCCTTTGGGGTCACTTGAAGTTCAAGTGAAAAGCCAGAGAGCTAAAGGTTGCAGAGGGCCAAAAAGCCAGAAACGAAGAGCCAGAGCCAAAGTCAGAGCCAAAGAGCCAGAGCCAGAGCCAAAGAGCCAGAGCCAGAGCCAAGAGCTAGAGCCAAGAGCCAAAGCCAAGAGCTAGAGCTAGAGCTAGAGCTGAAGAGCTAGAGCGAGAGCCAAGGGCCAGAAAGCCGAGAGCTTCAAGAGCTAGTGAATAAAATGGTGTCTGAACCCACTGTTTCTGTGTAAAACAGTATGAGTTGAGCCAAGAGCTTGTAAAAAGGACTTATACCATAATCCCAGAGAGCCTAATCGAGTTGACTAGAGATTAAGGAGACGTAGCGCAATAGTTTTGGTGGACTTCAAATTAAACTACTGCCTTATGTGTTTGTTTTTACTGTTGCATTGTTTACTGTTATATGCATTTATATATCAGTCCAAGCACATTTACATATCAACTAAAATAACATATTTTTAAAGTATATAATCAGTTTAACACAAACATAAGCATCCACTATATTGTCAAGCATGTTCTCAATTCTGCATTGGTTAATCAATAAGACTTGGGAAAATTTAAAGCTTTGGAAGTGGGAGAGGTTCTTGTAAATTAGATAAGAAGCCTAAGAGCCCCATTTTCAGATCAGCGCAACCCTAACCAGGCGCTGAGGGGCTTCCACGCTTCTGGAGCAGTGCTATGTGCTATTCCCCTAAGTCGCACCTGACATCCTACTTATCTTCCTATGCCAATCAATTATCCTCACATAAATGGATGAATTACGTTATAGTTATTTATACAACACATTCATATGAGTTTCCGTAGCAAATAAATAGTACACTTGCAATTTATACCCAATCATACATTAAAACATGAAAAGATACATAGAAATTTGGTAAACTTATCTTTATTAATTCTTCCAACGGTTACAGACTAGACCTGCATTGCGCACTCAGCTGCGGACTACTAGGCCTCTGCACACTTAGCTGCAGAGCCTTCTCCTACTCTACGACCCAAAGACACACTTTACACTTTGACTCAATCTCTTAGACTCATCATCCTTCTTCTTGCTACGCTTAGAGCCTTGCTCTATTTATACAATCCCATGGTCTGCGGACCATGGGTAGGTCTATCAAGCCAACATTACATTACAAAAATAAGGGCGGACAACCCTGTGACTCTATTATAACTTCACGCTCTGCGCCCACAATTCGCGGAGCTTTTACAAAAGACTTGGTCAAAACTTGGGCTTTAAGCCCCAAAAAATGCCTTGGGGGGATTCCATGCCCAACAAGGGGAAATATTACTTAGGTCAAATGGGTCAAGCTTAACCTTTCCAGAGTCAAACGTACCATGATCATACTTATCAAGTCCCTGTTTGACCTCAACCCGGTATGGTTCACCCTGGTTACCCTGGTGGAATTCCAATTCCAATTGCTCAGGCTATTCTAGGATATCCTAGATATCTGCCTCTAGGGGTTCGTATTAACCCTCAAGGTTATTAAACTTTACCGCAAGATCCTAGCTGGAAGTTACCATTTATTGCAACGCTAGATCTACCAGATTTATCCCGGTTAAGTAATGATCCTATTTATTACTATCCTTTTTGGCCGACGATTCCTACCAAGTTATCAAGTGACATACCTAAATTAGAATGGAATTCAAGAGAGGATCCATCTAATCATGTGATGACATATCACCTTTGGTGTGCATCAAATTATTTAATCGATGATTCCATCCGTCTACACCTTTTCCAACGAACTTTAACTGGTTTGGTAGCTAAATGGTACATTGATCTACCTCATGCCTCTTTCCATAACTTTAACTCCCCGACAACAACATTTTTATCCCACTTTCAGATACCAATCCATTATGATACTAGTACCAAACTATTGACTTCTTTAAAACAATTGAAGTTGACTCACATCTCTGATCATATCCGTGAATGGAGACGTAGACATCGCTTAGTCAAAGTTTTCATTCCAGATCAAATTTTAGCTGAATAGTTTACAAAGTCTCTTCTTACCATTATCATGGAAGATTTTGTCAAGGGAGGTGTTGTCACGGGAGAGCAATTAATTTCTCCTGCCCAGTACGTAGACTTGGTCTACACTCAATTTGGCACTTTGTACGAAAAAATCCTAAATTTACCACGCCCTACGAGCGAACCCATTATTGCATCTCCTACAGGATCAGGATCTAATGTCGCTGATGGCATTATAGGTTCTGTTAGCCAAGAGTCTAAGGGGAAAAAGAAAAATTCTAAAAATACTCAGACTTTGTCTATACAAAATACACCATCGAAAAGCCTTCCCCAGAAACTATTTCCAAGATCAACGTTGTAGAATCATCTACTAGCAAGATGAAATCAACCGGAAATAAGAATAAGGGGAAAGTTAAATCGAAGCAAAATGCTACTCTAAATGAGAAACCTATTAAAATTGAGTCTATTGATGAAAAATGAAAACCTCACTATCCTCGCCTTATTTGCAATGAGGATCACTATACAAAGGAATGCCCACATCAAGCTGTTGTTTCTAAATTCATTAAAGGTTCTCCAAATCCTACTGTTTTGAAGGATCCATTACCTTCTCAAGACATCAAAATGGTTTCTCATAACACATCTTCCTCTTCCACATCATAAGATAGCCTAATGATCTCTTCGCAAGAAGTCTTGGTAGCTACAAGATCCAAAGATTACAGGTCTAAGCATCTTGTCGAAAATGGAAATGAAGTTAGTTTGTCTAGTTAACCTTCCAGTTCAATTCCTCCTTATCCTTCTGAACCATTACAGATCGAGAAGCTAAATCTGGATATGATGATCCAACCACCTCCCAAAGGTGTTCTTCAGAAATCAGTTTCAACCCGCATGCTAGAGCTGCACAAAATTACAACATTGTTGAAGATCTGGCTACGTCTCCTTCGGCAATGTCAGCTCAGGAAGTGTTGCAAACATACTTGGCACAATGAAAGCTTTTATTGTTAGCCATAGGAGCTATTTATCTGTAGGATTCTAAATTAATTATCTTTGATCTTGAGAGTCATATTTCGAGACTCCCTCATCAACTGGCAATTCAAATTCCAATTTTTGTTAAAACTAGATGAGTATTTCATACAATTGTTGATGAAGGAGCTTCTATGTGCATTGTGTCGATTTCTTGTTGGAAAGATTTAGGTTCTCCAACCACTAATCAATCGCCTACCACTCTGAAAGCATTTGATGGAAGAGATTTTCAGCCATATGGGATATTGAATTATTTTCCTATAGAGCTAGAGGGAAAAACGACCACAATCGAAGTTTAGGTTGTGGATGCTCAGCTAGATTACAACCTTTTTCTTGGTTGAAGTTGGACCTATGCTATATCAACAGTGGTCTTGTCACTGCTTCGAATGATACAATTTCCTCATAAGGGAAAATTTGTTAAAGTAGACCAGTTGTCTTACTACACTTCAAACCCTAACTCTGCAGGTAGCATACCTTTTGTCAGAAAAATGAATTCTCCTTATGAAGATATTGGGGTTAGTTTACTCAAAGACTCATCATTGACGGGAACCTTTGCGATGCTTCCACCTAATTTTCCTTCTAATTTCGCCGAGGTAAACATTATTACATCAAGCACTATATAATCTCCTGATCCATGGATAAAGCCTTTAGAGTCTGTGTGATCCTTCTATGGTAGTGAGATGCCTTTGAGCCCTTTTGAATTGGATTATCAAGCAGTACAATCGCTTTCTAACCAAAAATCTACAGATATTGATCGAGTGGATATGATCAATGAAGATTATTCTCCTTTGCCTTTGTTATAACCAATTTCATTCTATGATCCTTTTGATCATACGTTTCCAACTGAAAAAAGTATCATGGAAGTTATGACTTTAGAAAAAATGCCATGGAACAATCACCATCATCATTCATCGTTTCTACCTAGCCCTGACAAAATCGAGAATGATTTTTTGAATATATTTTCACCTGAGATAGTAAATAGTCCAAAATCATGCATTTCAATATTTCAATATGAATCTGAAAGGAATTTGGGGAATATATTTGCGACCATTTCCATTGACATCTCAGTTAAAAGAAGGATTGTTGAAAATAGTCACATAGGTGCTTCGTGCTCAATCAAAGAAATTCGAACATATAAGTCCCTATTTTGAGAATTCTGTGACATTTTTGCATGATCCTATGATGAAATTCCCGGGATTGATCCAAGAATTATAATACATGAAATCAAGACTTACCTGAATGCCAAGCTTGTTAGACAACAATTACGTTTGGTGCATCCAAGAAAAGCTGTTGTGATTAAAGGTGAGGTCGAGAAACTGCTTGAGGCAAGTTTCATCTACCTGGTTCCCTAAACTGATTGTGTATCCAATATCGTGCCTGTTAACAAGAAACATGGAACCATTAGAGTATGTGTCAACTATAGGGACATCAATAAGGCTTGTCCAAAAGACAATTATCCTACTCCCTATATCGATCAAATCATTGATGAATGTGTCAAAAATGAAATATTTTCATTTATGGATGGATTTTTTGACTACAATCAAATCAACATACTCCCAGCTGATCAACATAAAACTGCATTCATTTTCCCATGGGGGATGTTTTCCTATCAAAAACACTCATTTTGTTTACAGAATGCAGGTACATCTTTTCAATGGGCTATGTCTTATGCATTTCATAATATGAAGCATACTGTGCAACATTATTTGGATGACTCTCCAGCTCATTTACTGAGACGGGAAGAGCATCCAATGCATTTGAGAGCAATTTTTATCCGATGTCGCTTTTACAATATTCGCTTGAATCCACGTAAGTGTGCTTTCTGTGTGCAATCTGGTTGATTGCTAGGATTTCTTATTTCAAAGGAAGGCATTCATGTCGATCCATTAAAGGTTGAGGCTATCTTGAATTTACCTCCTCCTAATCTACGCCAACTCCAAAGTTTGCAGGGTAAAGCAAACTTTCAACGTCAATTTATCCAGAACTATGCCGAATTGATAAAGGGTTTTAATTGACTTTTGAAAAAGGGCATCGCATTTATCTAGGATGAAGTGGCTCAAAAAGCCTTTGATGCACTTAAATATGCGTTGACCCATACACCGCTATTGCATCCTCCCGATTATCATCGAGACTAATATTTATGCTTAGCAGCGTCTAATGCTACCATAGGTATAGTCCTAGTTCAGCAAGACGAGTTGAGAAAAGAACATGTGATATATTACTTAAGTCGTAATTTGACCAAAACTAAAGCAAAATACACACATGTGGAGAAATTGGCCTTAATAGCTATTCAATTTGTCCAACGTTTCTGTCACTACATTTTATTGTGAAAAACTATTGTAATTTCTAATTGTAACCCCATGATTTATATTCTTACTAGAAAATTCCTTGGGGGGGGGGGAATTATTCCATATGGATAATCATCCTACAAGAATTTGATTTGGAATTCATTAAATCCAAATCTAAGAAGTCATTAGTTTTTGTTGAGTTATTGTGTGACTTTCCCCGTACTGAAAATGAATATGCGGCAGAAGTTTCTCTTCCAGATGAATCTCTCTTTATAATCAATACTTTAGATCCCCAATATGGAGATATCATCATTTATCTCCAAACCCATACATTTCAGCCAAAACTAAGTCGAAATGATCATCGCCAAATCTGGTACCAATCCTAGCAATACAATATTGTTGGTGAAACGCTTTATCATCGTGGTGTCGATTCTATTTTTTAACAATGTTTAACTCATGCAGAAGCCAAAAAGGAATTGAATGAATGGAATTCTTGAGCTTGTGGCGGTCATATGTTAAGACTTTCCACTGCTCAAAATATCCTGCGCACATGGTATTTCAGCCCTTCAATGTTTAAATACTGTATAACTGCGGTCTAGAAATGCCATAATTGTAGGTTCTAACCCTGTACAGAAATTACTTGCATACGAATTCTAAAACACAGAAAATAAACAATGCGATAGCATAACACATAAAACATATATACACAGAGATTTCCCCTAGATCCCAAAACCGGGACTACCAGCTTGATTTTTTGTTATGTTCCTTTCAATGTTACAATACATATTTATACATGCCGAAGCATCCAATACCATGGACCGAAAACCATCGCGTCCAAAACCATGTGCAAAAATCATGCACAAAACCATGGGTAGGTCCGCCCAACCTAATATACATTACAAAAACAAAATTAGAGTGGGGTTACCTGCACCCCTCAAACCCCCTGTGACTCCCCCCACTACGCAATCGACGCAATGAAGGGGGGGCTCCTCCCCCCTTCTAACCCCCCGGTTAACTACGTGGGGTCATGGAAAGAATATAGCACAACCCAACATTCTCCCACTTGTTGTTTTCTTTCCACAGGGGGCCACAAGAGAGCTTAGTCATTTATCCAGCCCTGCAATGCCCATTATTTCTCTACACCAAGAGAACTTCTTAGAGCTCGCATATTTTGTCAATGCATTTGCAGTATTCTTCAAAGTGTCCACCTTTACTAGCAACACCTTTTTGTCTTCTATCATATCCCTCACAAAGTGATATTGAACATCAATGTGATTTGTCTTTGAATGATATGTAGGGTTCTTTGCCAATAAAATTGCACTTTGGCTGTCATAGTCTATCCTTATAGCTCCCTGTACTAACCCCATACTTGAACACAATCTCTGCAACCAAACTGCTTCCTTGCTTGCATGAGTGGCTGCCATGTATTATGCCTCTGTAGTTGATAGTGCCACTACAGATTGTTTCTTACTCATCCAGCTAACTGCACCTCCAAATAGGTTAAACACATACCCACTTGTAGATCTTCTCTGATCTAGATCTCCAACCCAATCTGCATCAACAAAGCCACAAATATCCAACACTCTGTCCATTCCTGGTCTTCCTTGGTAGCACAAACCATAATCACTAGTGCCACGCAAATACCTGAAAACCCGCTTCACTGTTGTCCAATGCTCCTGCCCTGGTTTTGAAATAAACTTGCTCAATACTCCCACTGAATGTGAGGGAGAGAGAGAGTGAGGGAGAGAGAGAGGGAGAGAGAGAGAGAACTGAATGTGAGGGAGAGAAAGAGGGAGGGAGAGAGAGAGGGAAAGAGAGAGAGAGAGAGAGAGAGAGAGAGAGAGAGGGAGAGCAAGAAGGAGAGAGAGAGAGAGGGAGAGGGGGAGAGAGAGAGAGAGAGAGAGAGCGAGAGAGGGAGAGTGGGAGAGGGGGGGGGGAGAGAGAGAGAGAGAGAGGGAGAGTGGGAGAGGGGGGGGGGGAGAGAGAGAGAGAGGGAGAGAAAGGGAGGGAGGGAGAGAGAGAGAGAGGGGGGGGGGGAAGAGAGGGGGGGGAGGGGGGGGAGGGAGAGGGGGGGAGGCGGGGGAGGGAGAGAGCGGAAGAGAGAGAGAGAGAGAGAGAGAGAGAGAGAGAGAGAGAGGAATAATTCAATTAAGAAGAAACATTACATGCTATGAGGCCAATTATGGGACCTCTCCTTCTTGAATTTCACCCTCTTCCTATTTTCTTCTTAAATATGTCTCATTGACAAAGTAAACTTTAATTATGTTTTAATCCATCAATTATATTTCTATAAAGTTCTATTTTATATAAAATATGACTTTATGACTTGTAAATTCAAAATTAGGCTATAACCCCCTTAAGATTTGGATAAATCCTCCCCCCTTAGAAAATGATGGTCCCCATCATTCACCCATGCTAAAAAAAATAGGGACCCCATTATGTATAATGTGCCATTATTATTACAATATGCCATGAGCCAACGAAGAGAAGGGTTTTGTGTGGTTAACCCATAATCGTGGGCTTGTGGATGACCCATAACCATCACGACTACAATTTTCCAAGTGTTAATGAAGATAATGGTTTTGTGTGGTTAACCAATAACCATTGATTTTTGGATAATCCATATCTAATTTGGTAATTTCAAGCTTGGGGAATGGTTTTGTGTGGTTTACTCATAATTGTGGGTTTGTGGATGACCCATAACTCTAGTTTTTTGTTTTGTTTTTTTTTATTATCTTGTTGCAAATTTGTTAATAACTTTTCTTATAGGTGATGAAATAAATTTATGTCAAAGTATCAAAGAGACCACTATATTGATATAATATACTTACTCTTTAATGACCTATGGACAAGAAAAACATTCCTAAAAATCAAGGTATCCATGGTTGTGCTTCTTTACAAACATGCGTGACTTCAATCATTGATATGTCTCAAACAAAGAAAAAAATTGAATTATATAAAAAACCGTTTTGAAAAAAAAAAAAAAAATCCTTTAAATGGGCTATTTCAAACCCTTTAAAGTTTTCTTTACAAGTTGTAGAACCTGCATGAAGTTCACCATAAATTTTTGCCTTGCATTCCATCCATTATTGTGCTTCTATGGCAGACATACCACTACGGGAAAGATGATAAATGGATGGAATGAGGCTTCCCAAGATTCTAAATATTACATACTATTGATGGTGCTAGAAATCCATCAACTAAGGGGGTCTCCCTAATGTGAAGTGCTAATTATACCTCACACTGTTTGGAGTAGGAGCCCCATCCGGAGTATCAACCCGACCACCATAACTTAAAGGTTTGCCTCAACTGCAATGAATAACATAAGAGAGTATGCACATAACCTTTGAAATCAACAATAAAGTTGAAACTGTGAAACACCAATTGCAAAGTGTAAAAAGGAGACTTTCACAAGGGGAGAGAGGGGAGTGAGTCTTTTGAAGGAAGTAAAAGTATTAACTTAAGAGATACACATGAGAGAATGGAAAGATTCATTAGTAATATAGCAAAGTATTTCACATAGACACAATGATCATTAAAGCAAACACAACACACATTTAACAATATAAGTACCAAAGCCACCAAAATAGTTCAATTTCCTTGGTACATGTGAACAAAACACATATTGCAAACATATAAAAAGTGGTCTTACTATATTCATGATACATGCATGAAAATGTGTTGGCTCATCGAGCTTTTGATTATTAGGTGAAAAATCCAAGTAGACGGTCACAACGACAAGCCACTATCTCCAATAATGGAACATTAATTCACTTCTTTCTTCTCCAAAGAATGATCTTCTCTCATATGCAAAACTACAGAAGCTAGGGTTAGCTCTCCAAAGGCTAAGCCTCCAAAATCCGTTTGCTTTATTTATGAGGTTTATTTTATAACAAGAGGAATGAACATTCATATCCCCTATGACTCTTGCACTTCTAATGTGACCTTTGGACTTCTATATGACTTTTTAACTTTTCCTAAAGACTATTTTGTCCATATATGACTATGTGACTTTTCATATTCCATAGATGACTCTTGGAATTCCACACATTACATTTTGTCCTTTCCTTTCAATAATTACACCATTACATCCACAAATGATGTGGAAAGACATACGGACACACATGACATTGTGATGAAACTAGTAGACGTCACAACTTGACAATGATGACATGGACTTCATGATGAGATGGCAATGCCAAGTTGTTCTTCTTTTTGATTTGTTTTTAATCTTCATGATAGGTCTATACAATACTTCATCTTCATGAAATATATAATTTTTTCTTCATCTTCACCCTCCAAGGGGCTAAAAATAGGGAGTCTTCACTATGATATTGATCTTCCGACTTTCGTCTCAATCCAGTGTCCATTCATATTCTTGTTCAATGATTAACATGTCTTTAAACTTCACAAGTGTCTTCTAGAATTATCTCCTTATCCTTTTCTTCGATCATCATCATGCCATGCCAATATATAGTACCTGCAACTAAAAATCACTCATGAGAAGACAACATCGGTACGACCTAGTCTAACATACTTCATGAAAATCACCGATGAAGCTGGAATTGGGTACTGGACTGGGAAGAAGGATGAGGGATTGCGTAGTGCACAGTTCCAAAGGCCAGGAGTGGAGTACTTGTGCTTATGACTGCACAATGTGCAGTGATAGATGCCTAGGTCGGAAGACTGCACAATTGAGGAGCTTAGTGAGGCAAGCTTGCCCACTAAGATTGCACAATGCACAGTTTAGGAGAGAGAGATGTTAGGGGATTGTATAGTTGTTTCAGGGAAAACTAGTGTCGATTCGAATTGCTAGTCCCACTAAGATGGGTAGCTATCTTAGAAACAAACAGAAAAAGCCTTTTGAGAGTTCCTTTAAGTGTGATAGACTAGAGGGAAGAAAAGAGGACTAACCTGGATCTTCCGCTTTGATCCTAGCTTAATTTCTCCTTTCCTTGATAGAATTTGCCACTCCTCTCCTACTTGCCCCACTTCAAAGAGTACCTGTAGAGTCAAAGTAACATAAAACCATCAAAGAATCTCCATCTAAAACATCATAAATAATGCGGAATCAGAAACACAATGACCATACAATTGCATTCATAAACAATAAGATTCATAAACACATGATTATATGAAGGAAAACTCAAAGAACTTTATTAATAGTGAAAGAGAGGATTACAACCCAATTGTCTGATCTAGCATCATCCTCCCAGTGTAGAAGCCCTCTTCACCTCATGAATAAGCAAATCACCCAACAATGCAATGTCTCTTCTCACAGATAAACCAACAACACTTCCTTACAAATTACAAAATTCCAGCCTCCCCGATCTCTTAGATGAGGGATCCATTTATAGATGTCTTGCAAGGGTGTGAGTCAGCTCTGGGTTTTTGATTAGTGTCATTCCACTAATAGTTCTTGGTTCCACTTGGAGATTTCATTGATCTCTTACTCATCCCTGGGCGAATTTAGAGAGGCAAGTGTCACAGGAGAAGTTTTTGGAAGATTCCATGATCATCCACTTAGCAAATTGTCTCTGCCATGTGTCTATTCTCACTCATCACACCCTACAGAAGGCTATTTCAGTATGCATTGCACCTGGCTAGTGTTGCAGCTAGTATGCATTGCACCTTGACCATGGAGCATTCAGTATGGTCCTGTTTTGGCCAGTTTTGAGTAGTTTTTCAAGTGGAACTTCTGGGAAATGATGTAATCAGTTAACCATGATCCTTTAGGGTATGAAACAACACTTTTAGGGACTAAAGAGCCCTTAGTTTATGGACATATGAGTTTGGGGTTGCAGTGCATAAATATGTCTATAATAGCTGCCCCCTAAAGCATGAGGTCATAAATCTTTTGATGTCGGGTGAAATGCTTTATCATGAGGATCTGAGGTATTTGAACCAGAAGGTGACATGTATAAGATACAATACAATACATCATCATCATATTATTTTCATGATCTAGCTACGACGGGCATTCCCATGCTCAACTTTATAAATTCATTTTCATATACATATGACAGACAATCGTCTACTGTTGCAGACTGGTGATTCTTCGCATGAAGAGTCATCTTCCCTGGCTTAGATGACTATCTGTGTAGCTTATGTGTACAATTGATGTCTTTCTTTTCCTGAATATATTGCAGCTTGGATGGATGAAACTAGATCCAGGGTCTTCAAAACTCGTTCAATCTTCGCCCGATGTACAAATCGTTCCATGTGAAAAGATGTTTTGAAGTCGAACATGGAAAGACATCGTATGATTACCAGCCAATAATGTAAGTTGTTAAAAGACGCGAGAGGAGTCACTGATAATGATGATGACCCTCAAGGTACTACAATACAATTCACGTGGTGTGAATATATGAGTCGATGTCAAACACCACGCAAAATCTTTCGGTCGAAGGTCATTGATGTAAACCTATCGCCGGAAGTGAGAAACTTGCCATTGAGGCATGCAAGCTTCAAAGTACTGAAAGGGTTGTTTTTAAGTCAACTTCTTGGAAAGTGAGATGATGTCGACAAGAAGTGACCTGTTGTAGGAGGGCCTTGATGTATCCCACATCTACGACGCGAAACGAAGCAAATGATTTTTTTGGAGGTGAAAACGATCTGATGATATAAGGTTCAGGAATGGCGGCCATGAAAAATGAAGGGTGGATGTATTGTAGTGGATGAGGCGTTTGCTGGATGGTGAATTCTCTGAATGACTTCTCTTGAACATGCCAGCGACACTTATATGGACTAGCAACATTAACCCCATGGATTGTACGGAGGACCAATGGTGATGGTGAATGGAAAAACCCAACCCAACTCAATCATGGTGATGGAGTGAAAGTGTCATGTTCAAGAGCGACCCGCTACCAATAAAGTTCTTCAGGTTTTCTTCCATTTTTCCCCAGTCATTGCTGATCAGTACCTCTTTATTTTTGTCAAGCTTGAGCAGGATAACATATGCTTGGTTTATAATTTTCCCTTCGGGCAAACCTATCGCTTTGTGTTTAGCGAGCTTAGCGTCAATGAGACTCGTTCTTGTCTGGGTGGACAAGTTTGTCACTATTGCTTTAACGAGTTTACCGACAAAGATAACTCGATCCTTTTCATGTTTAGAGAGTTTGAAAAAGAACAAAAAGGAAACTCCAACAGTACTTTTTCATGGCATAATCCCTTAAGTCTGAAAAAGTATAAAATAATACGAAAGGGATGACTTTTCGATAGCTTTAACGAGCCAACAAAGACAAGCGCTCGATATTTTTGTTTAATAATCCCTCAGGTCCAAAAAGATTAAAATATATGAGAGGGATGGCACTCCCTTTAATTTAACGAGCTGGAAAGGCCAATAGCTCGACAATATTTTTATATTTAACGAGTTTAAAAAGAGTTTAAAAGGGACTCGTTTTTGAGGAACGAGTGGTATTTTTAGGTAGCAACCAGTTCTAGGTAAGTTTGGAACTTCTCAAAACATGGCAGTGTGAAGAGGGTGGCAATCAGAATCACTCGTCACAACTGTTCCTCAAAAGGGTAAACAATCAAGTGGAAGCGTATGGTTGGCCAAATGAATGGAGGTGACGGTAGGAACATAACCAAGGTTCAAAAGGGCTGATAGCAAAGCGATCACAAAGATTATTTACCAAAGGTGGTTTCATTTTTTAATGAGCTTGAATCAGGAGAAACTATGCTCAGTGTTAGGTTTATTTTTTAATAAGCTTGAACCTTATGGGAACATTGCTCTTACCAGTCTTTTGATAATGTCTATTGGTAGATTTATTTTGTAATGAGCTTAAACACTACTATAACATGTGCTCATGGCCTTTTTATGCAGGCTAGAAATGACCGAGCTACAAGGTTAAAGGGTCGAGAACCTACAAACTAAGAAAATCAAAGGTTGTTTTTCGCTTACATGTAAAGGTTTGCATGCCCCCAGGTGTTTCAGTAAAAGGAGAGTTTCCAGGTTACCAAATGGAAGTCCTTGCGGTTAGGCAAGATTGTTTTTGTTGGCAGACAAAAACTCTTCCTTTGCTTTATCTATCAAATAGACAAAGGTGAATGGTGTGATCTTCCAATCACATAACGAACAAAGAAATAAGTGTATCAGACTGATCACATAACCTACATGGGAATGTTTTGTAGTCCAAGCATTATAACCTTTGAAGAAGGAAATAAGTGTTTCAGACTGATCACATAACCTATATGGGAATGTTTCTTCAGTCCAAGCATTAAGACCTTCCAAGAAAATCTCTCTTTTCCTCTAGGTTCGCCTGCCGAAGCAGACTAGGGTGCATGCCCCCTAAACTTCATCACACTCACCGAACTACTCACTGTGATTAGGTGGATGGAATGAAGGTCGAAGAGACATTGTTGATGCGAAGAGATCATTTAGGGATGACGGTTGATTCATAGCTCTGTTTGAACCAGGAAATGAAAGCTGGTCAACAAGTTGCACTAGTCTGCCTTCATGTGGAAAACACATTTCTCGAAAGAATGTGGAAAAAAATAGCTTCCATGCTATATATATAATCACATCCAAGGAGTAGATTGTAATCTAGTGGACCTTGGACTACCATCACGTTCAAATGAACAGTTTTCTTGCTCAAAGTTATTGGTAACTTTGGAAGGATCCCTAATGGTCGACTGGTTTCTTTGTTGAAGCCCGACAAATTTGTTTTTCAGGCAAAATCAATGGCGAACCAAGTGCTTTCCAAGCAGTTGAGGAAAGGATACTCACTGAAGCCCCTTCATCTATGATAGTGCCAGACACGATCACTTTGTAAACTTGTACTATGATTCAGAATGGTACATTAGATGGAAGGCAGAGTTTTGCTAGTTGATTCCAATCAAAGAAAATGACTAGATTGCTCGAAGGAGGTACCGGATAAATGTCTGGATAAATCTTGCAAGCTGGGGGGGTCTCTTCCTGTTGTGAAGGAATGGGTGGATTACCTCCAAGTTCATTAGACTCTGTTTCGACAAAAAGAATCTGAATGGTGTCGTTCTCATTCTCTTTGGTAATTGTATCATCCGAAGGTGGGCCTTCTGAAGGCAAGACTGGGTCGACTGCCATCTCGACCAGTTGACTTTGGTCCGGTGTGGACTCAGAAGGTTCACTTTCAATGATAGGTGATTCAATCGACAATTGAGTTATGTCAATCTGGTTTTCAACTAGTGAAGGACTTGGTAAGAGTTTCCTGTATTCAGGTGGAAGTTGCTGTGGTGAAGCAAGACAATTATCCAAAATTCTTTTGGCTTCATCCAGAAAAGGACAACGGTGAAGAGTATGATCACCTTCACATAACCTACATGAAAATCTGACCTTTCCTTTCTGTCTATTCACTTCATTTTCACTAGTTGATGGTGTGCTGTCAACCTGACTGTTAGAGGTTGATGACACCGAATGGTGCAAACATGGAGACCATTCTCTCAAGATCCGCGGGATGCAAGGGAAATATTGACGGCAATGGCTCCCCTTGCAAATTGTGCATGGAGTTTTCGGTTTGGAAAGTTTAGTGTGTGGATTTTCACTGGATGATGCATGGTTGTTCCCTTGTTTAGCTGGCTTCTTCTTCTTCTCCTTCCCTTTCTTTTTCTTCTCAGCTACTTGCTTTTTAGTGTCACTAGTTTCACCAAGCGAAGAGGAAGAAGGGGAAGGAGAAACAAACGAAGTAGAAGGTGAAGGGGTAACTTTAGTATCATCTGGTTGCTGATTAGATTGTTGAAGAATTACGATGTTTTGAACAACAGAGGTAGAGAAAAGCCTTACTGGCAAGCCGATTGTGATTCCTGGAAGGGAAAATGTAGCCATATATGGAGAACCAATATCTCCCCAAGAGGAGAAAGGGATAGGATTCCCTCCAAGAGGGATTCCTTGATTGGTAAACTCCATTATCTCAACCTTAGATCAACAAAGGAATAGGGATGTTATTCCAATTTAAATAAATTTTAAGACACTTTGACACAACTTGCTTTTTCAATTTTTAAGAGTTGAGAAAAAGCTAAAGGTGACTCTAGTCGCCTTCGATTTTTAATGAGCCTGAAGTGACAAGTTCTCAGATGGACCTTTTCTTTTAAGGAGTCGAAAATGAATGAAAGTGACTACTCTAGAATACTAGACAGAGGGATTACCAAACTGATCGCAAAACTGCAAAATACACCTTGGTGATAAATGATAGAGAAATTACCAAGGACTTATGTACGGAAGTCAATCTTCCCGAATGCTATGTTCAGTGCATTGCGATCGATAGGGCGGAAGACATGGCTTCCTAAGGATAAAGGATATCAGCCTATTGTGGTCTCCCAATATATACTCAACGGTACGGGGAGCACAAGTCCGTACTGGCACTTGTTGTATCAAATAGGAGGAATCACCCAACCTTCGATGAAAATGATAGTTACCAGGTTTTACGACGTCGGAACACGTCTCTAGCCTAGACTTCTAGATGTGTTGCGTTAGGTTCCAAAGCGTTTTTATGTTCATTGAGATTTATTTTAGAGTTGATCTTGTTTAGAAGTTTGTCTTTCAAGGTTCATCGCGTGATGTAGATGTAAAATTCCTAAATATTCAATCTAAAATGATAAACAGTCGTTATGTTCTTTTAGCAATGAAAATCCTAGTTACAAAGGAAAGAAGATAATGATTTTTCTTTCAGCAGAGAGCATAGAGCACACACTAAAAGCACTTTCCTAAATCAAATTTCGCATGTAGTCAAAATGCAAATGCACATGCATGTATTTGATTTCTGCTTCCTTAATGTGTGAATGCCAAAAAAGGAAAGCTAAGTACAGATCTAAACTATTTTCTTTCAAAGCGACATTTCTAACAATTTCTTTTCAAAACGAAAGGAAGACTAAGATGACACTTTTCAATTTCGAATTTGAAAAATGTTTTTGACACTTCAAATATTAATAACTCAAATCAAGCACAATGACAAAAGTACAATCAACTATCTAGAAGAGGAAGACTTTACGACACTCTTCTTTTGATTCAAAATGATAATTACGACACTTGCATCAAAAACGACAGTTCGATTAAGCTACTTTCGACAAAGGAAGACTGTAAATGATTCACAAATACACAACAAAAATTACAATTCCTAACTAATGGAGGCTGAAATATGTGAAGGAAGAAGGTTCCAGCAATAAGATACTGATCATGAACAACAAAATTACTGAATAGAGCTGAAAACAAGGAGAAAAAACCAACTTTCAGAAAGAGAAAGCAGTATCATTCAATCATTGCACCTGTAACACAGGGAAACAGGGATGCGTATCACTTTCAACACACGGGAGGTGCGATGCATACAGAATGAATAGTTACAGACAGTGCGATGGACCAGGGAGTGAAACTGAGCTTGGTTTTTGCTCAAAATTTGCAGCTAAGTTTAGTGATTTAGGCTGAGTAATGATGGACAGTAAAAACAAAGCATAGAGGTAAGATATTATGAGGTTCTGAGCTACCACAAGGGCACTTAGAATGCTTGTAATTCATATGTTCAGTTCATAAACCAACCTAGAGATTGACTGAAGCAGCATTCATCTACTTCGCAATTGCATAGCAAAAGCGTTTCGAAGGCTAGCTGGCTAACTTCAGGCTCCGTCTGTAGTTTATAAAGCAAACAATAAACAAACAAAACAAACTATTCATTCCCCAGAGGAGTCACCAATTTGTTTAAGGGAAAACTAGTGTCGATTTGAATTGCTAGTCCCACTAAGATGGGTAGCTATCTTAGAAACAAACAAAAAAAGCCTTCCGAGAGTTCCTTTAAGTGTGATAGACTAGAGGGAAGAAAAGAGGACCAACCTGGATCTTCCGCTTTGATCCTAGCTTGATTTCTCCTTTCCTTGATAGAATTTGCCACTCCTCTCCTACTTGCCCCACTTCAAAGAGTACCTGTAGAGTCAAAGTAACAGAAAACCATCAAAGCATCTCCATCTAAAACATCATAAAAAATGTGGAATCAGAAACACATTGACCATACAATTGCATTCATAAACAATAATATTCATAAACACACGATTATATGGAGGAAAACTCAAAGAACTTTATTAATAGTGAAAGAGAGGATTACGACCCAGTTGTCTGATCCAACATCATCCTCCCAGTGTAGAAGCCCTCTTCACCTCATGAATAAGCAAATCACCCAACAATGCAATGTCTCTTCTCACAAATAAACCAACAACACTTCCTTACAAAATACAAAATTCCAGCCTCCCCTATCTCTCAAATGAGGGATCCATTTATAGATGTCTTGCATGGGTGCGAGTCAGCTCTGGGTTTTTGATTAGTGTCATTCCACTGATAGTTCTTGGTTCCACTTGGATATTTCATTGATGTCTTACTCATCCCTGGGTGAATTCAGAGAGGCAAGTGTCATAGGAGAAGTTTCTGGAAGATTCCATGATCATCCACTTAGCAAACTGTATCTACCATTTGTCTATTCTCGCTCATCACACCCTATAGAAGACCATTTCAGTATGCATCGCACCTAGCTAGTGTTGCAGCCAGTATGCATTGCACCTTGACCATGGAGCATTCAATATGGTCCTGTTTTGGATAGTTCTGAGTAGTTTTTCAGGTGGAACTTCTGGGAAATGATGTAATCAGTTGACCATGATCCTTTAGGGTATGAAACAACACTTTTAGGGACTAAAGAGCCCTTAGTTTATGGACATATGAGTTTTGGGTTACAGTGCCAAAATATGTCTATAACAATAGTCACACACCTTAGGAAGGCAGGGAATCATCTTATTACTTGACACTGTGCAATGCATAAAAGGAGACCGACAGTGAGGCTTGACAACGTAGTTGTGGAGGTCATGAGGCCAAGATTGAGCATTGTGACTGTGCAATGCATGGTTCTGGGAGGCAGTGACTACGCATTGCGTAGTTCCAAGAGGCAAGGATGTAGTGTTGATTATTACCACTATGAAATGCATAGTTCCTAAGGGGAAGAATGAGGCCAAGTTGGTTGGGTAGGGAAATTTATAGAATTTAGTTAAGTGTGGTATCGGCGAGGAAAAGATGAAACCAAGGTAGGAGTTGAACATGATCACACAATCAGAATCATCAACGAAACAACATGGAATAATTAGTACCTAGAAACAACATAATCCCTTTATTTTTATGACATAACAACATACTCCTCTAAGTGTGACACTTAGGATACACTTTGCGATGATAGTGAAGACACTAGTATGTTAGCGCACATAAATTTGGGAATGATTATAATACATGTCTACATGATATATAAGACCCATTGGTACCAAATTTTCCTCTTTAAATTAATTGTAACTCTGCTTCTACAATGTGCGACACTTCCCACACCAAAAGATGACACTTGCGAAAGTAAGCGAAAAGTGAAAATGACACTTGCAAAGGTTTAAATAAAGTGAAAATGACACATGCCAAGGTGAATATAACATGAAAATGAAACTTATTAAAGTGATTTCAAACAAAAATGACAGTTGCAAACATGAAAGTAACACTTGTACAAATAAAGGTGCGCCAAAGCGACAATTGAGAAAACTCACCAAAATAGAAGTATAATTGCAATTGAAGTGCAGAAGAATGTCTATGAAGAGCATGCACTATTAGTATATAAGTATTTCACAATAAACTATGCTTATGGATCACATAGTCACTAGTGCTTGCACAAGGCTTACCTTCAAGAGTTGTACAATGCCTATCTAAGCTTGCATAGAAAGATGCGTGATTATGAATTCATTGAGGATAGAACATGTGTGAGAAAGTGACTTTGACACTTAGAAGAAGACTTAATACTTTACAAAACATTATACAAACACTAAGTAAACATAGAATTATAGAGCACAAGATCCTCAGTAGGCTCCAAAATTCAAGTGTAAGAAAAATTTTGGAGGGTGTTTTTCACATCGACAACACTTGGTGACACACTAGTAGAACTACAACTTCTCTATTTAGGTCTATCTTTGAGCGAAAAGTCTTAGTCCTTTAGGAAGTATTCATTCATTGTATGGATTCCCTTGGCTTCCACATTTGGCCCTATTATGGATATAGTCTCCTCTATTCCCTTTCTTGAGTAAACACATTTACAAACTTGCTAAGTCATAATTGTTTCGATCTGGGAAAGGGTAATATATAGTTGTGAGCTTAAGATGACCATAGTATGATTTTTCATCTTTGGTGTTGCTCTGCTACCATCAAGCTTGGATAGTACCCTAGTAGAGTCACTACAGAAACACAAGCATTGCTTCGCTACTAGTGAGCCTAAATAGTACCCTGATAAGGTTACTTGCTTCACCTCTCTATGCAGGAAGCCTTTCTCTTCTTTCACCCTTTATATATTTTATTATAGAACCATGCTTAGGAACTTATTTATTTTACTAGGGTGGAAGAGGGATCCCGAATTATTGAGAGAAGTAGAGGTTTTTCCTTTAGAGACAGGTATATATACCTCTGATATTGGTTTTCTCGCTATTGATTTGCCCCTTTTCCTTCTCTACTCAATTAGATCAGAAAGAAAAATACTATTTGATTAAAATTATGAATCCATGGATGAGGATGCTAAAATATATGTGGTATCATGGTTATTCTTAAGGCTTCCCATTCAAATGGATTGTATTTTCCATTCAAATGTCACTGACTTTAAATATATGCTAATCCAAGATAGAGAAGAGGAGAACATATTAGCCAATCATTGTTCGTCAGCGCAGTTGCCCTTTTCAAAATTTTCCACATTGTATTTTGAGACAAAAAAAAAAAACATCTTTCATGTTGGACCTTATTAAACAAAACACAAAAGAGAAGACATAAAAACCCAATAAAACAAGATAAAAAAACAAAGCAAATGGATAACTGAACTAAAAGAACATGTGTGACAAAAAATAAGAAGATAAAAAAAATGCAGAAACTAGGTGGAGAGCGAGTGCATGATGAATATGCAAGGGAAATAGAGTGCAGCTAGACCTACTCCTAACCTACCTAGCTAGAAGGTCAGGTCTAAGTATAATGAAATTTCCAATGTAACCAATGTATCTTCTCCTAACCTGAAATCACAAAGATACAAGTGATTGAAGCCAATGTAAATCAATGTGAAAAAGAAAATAGAGGAGCTTGAATAACTTGCACAAAATATTGAAGGTCTTTGCTAAAGGCAAAAAGATGTGCCACAAAAACTAACCTTAACCACCTAGAAACCTTACCTTTTCAATGAGAACAGTAATAATACAAACCTCAAAGGCTTCTTGTGGATGAATCTTCATCAATGTTGTCCTTCTTAGCAAGCATCAAGAAAGATTGGATCTTATTATTAGCAAATGAGCTTGCTAAGTAAGATGCTTCTAGCCAGTCATAGATTCGATCATGAAATCCAAAACAATCCTCTTGAAAACCCTGAAACCCTTGAAAAGATAGATTTTCAATTAAAGGCACGAGATAAATATGTGAATCTTGTAATGGAAAATAAGTTTGATCATGTTCAGAAGGCTTGTCAAGATAGTCAGATCCTAACATAACCATCGACGAGGGTTGAAGTGCCTCAACTGCTTGACAAGTATCCACATGACAAGATGGTAAACCATAAAGATCAAAGGATGTAATACAATTGTCATCGAATATCCTAGTGTGAAAATGATAAGTTGAATGAAACCCGTTAGATCTAGTGTTATGATCATATTGGTAGCTTAACATATTGGACTCTTGATTTTTTATCATTTCCCTTTATGTCCAATTCCATACTAGACCAATAATATGAAAGCTTGCGGAATTACAAGCAATTGTTGGCCTTGTAAATTTGGGATACCAATAACATGCCGAAAAAAGATTAGAAAGATATATCAAATCAAATATAGATTCCATATTAGCATGGGGGGTTTGATCCACTTAATGATTCAAGAGTTGAATGTTTCTCAAAAGGATTAATTGGGCAAGAACCAAAATGATTTTCTCAATGACATTCATAATGAATATTAGGAGTTGATTGTTCATCATAACACTCAACATATATGAATTCTTTGGCCAAAGATAATCTTTAAAGTGATTGGATTCACAATTTTGTGCATCCATGAAAGGAATACATTCCAGTCCCGAGTTAAATACAATAGGTATAAATGAAGATGAATTCACTAGAGAAGTAGCCTCTATCTGATCAGAAACCCTATCTCAAGAGATAGAAAATTATAATGAGAAATCCAAAAATCCATCAAGGACAAGTTTGGATCCAGTGAGACACTACAAAGTAAAGAATTTTGTGAGAAAATCCAGATCTGACACAGTCCGGGGATCTTACCAGGATTGTGAGAACCTGACATAACCGTCAATGGGAGTTGAAGTGCCTCAACTTCCTGAAAAGTTTTAGAACTTTGAAAATATAGATAACAACATTGTGAGAAATGAGTACATTCGCAAATTGCATGTGGACAATTACTATTAGCTAAATTAACAATATCACCATTATTTGGATGGAAACCATATACATCACTAGTTTGATTAGATTTTATAAATTTAACAAACATATCACTAAAGTCATAATATTCTTCCAATCACAAATCTATAGATGTATGAATCAAAGAAATCTCATGAGAAAACTGATTTGAAGAGTTGTCCTCATGCAAAACAAGAGATGATAAGGGATGGAATGAATGCTCTATGATTTGATTACTTCCTTCTTCATCATGGATAATATCACTATCCTATGTCATTTCAAGATTCAACTCATCAGACTGTGAATCCAGAGAGCATGGCATATTTTCATTACAAGCAATAGGACACAAGGAATAGTGAATTGAAGAGGAAGAAGTGTTCATAAGAGAGTATTCTTTAATTGAATTAGATTTAAGATCTAAATATTTTGAAACATAATATTCTTGAGAAACCAAAAGGTCAGTTGGTGCACTTGGTATTCCATCATCATATACATCAATAGAGTCATCCTCATCAGAATGATGGTTTCCCGAGACTTCAGATTGAGTAGGAAAATTGATTTCATTTGATTGAATATCAAATTCAATATCATCCAAGAATAAGGAAACACCATATTCACATAGAGGAATTTGAAAAAGAGAATAAATATGGAAAGAATATTCACCTTCCTTCTCCTCCAACTATGAAATGTAACTACCTTGCACTTTATCACTACTTGGATTTGGAAGAGATTGATTGGGCAAATTGAGGGACAAGGGGCCATGAGAAAGAGATAAAGGATGAAAATTATCCAAATCAGATTCAATACTGAAGTTATGAGAATTAATATCATCTTGAAAAATGGAGGGATTAGTATTCACCTTAGTCTCCATAAACCATTCCAAGGTTTCCTCAATTAGATCTAGACTTTGAGAAATGGATGAAGGTTGAAGAGATAGATCAACCATTTGATTTGCAAATTTCCCAATTTCAGTTTTATCACTAGGAAGCACCCAAACTGGTACTAGAAAAAAAGGACAAGTAACAAAATGAATAGTAGGTTCCTCATATGAAATTAGAGGTGTTCGATGATTCACACAAGTTGTGGAAATAGAAACATTAGGGGGTTCTGGCTCACCATGTAAAGAGATATGAACCAAACATTCAATTTTTTTTTAAATAGATCCCAATCCATATCTTAAAAAAATTCATAACATAGGTGAAGGAATCAATTAGAAAAATCCTCAATTGACTCACCAAGGTCCATGCTTAGTTGATAAATCATTTTAAGGACATCCCATTAATCATACTTTTCAAATTCTAAATGAAGCTCCTTGATGAAGCATTAAAAATAATGAATGGAAGTGGTGGTAGGGTATGACATCATCGGTTGAAAAGAATAAGAGCAAAATATTCAAAATCAATTTCATTAAATTCATATAGATACAATGATAATTAAAGAAAATACAACACACATTCAACAAGATAAGTACCAAATCCACCGAAATAGTTCAATTTCCTTAGTACATGTGAGCAAAACATATACCGCAAACATATAAAGAATAGTCTTACTATATTCACCATACATGCATGAAAATGTGTTGGCTCATCAAGATTTTGATTATTAGGTGAAAGATCCAAGTACATCGTCAAAATGGCGAGCCAAAAGAGGACAAGGAACAAAAGGAATAGTGGGTTCCTCCTCTGAAATTAGAGGTGTATCATGATTCACACAAGTTGGGGAAATAGAAACATTAGGGGGTTCCCGCTCATCATGTAAAGATATATGAACCAAATGCTCAAATTTTGTTTAAATAAATCCCAATCCATATCTTCTTTAGAAAATTCATAACATAGGTGAAGGAGTAAATTAGAAAAATCCTCAATTGATTCACCAAGGTTCATTCTTAGTTGATTAATCACTTTAAGGACATCCCGGTAATCATACTTGTTGAAGGTTAAATGAAGCTCCTTGATGAAGTGTTCAAAAGAATGAATGGAAGCAGGTGGTAGGGTATGACATCATCGATTGAATCGACCTTCAAGTGTGAGTAAGAAAATAATAAGAGAAACACATTCAGAATCAATTTCATAAAAATCACATAGACACAATGATCATTAAATAAAATACAACACACATTCAATAAGATAAGTACGAAATCCACCGAAATAGTTCAATTTCCTTAGTACATGTGAAAAGAACACATGACACAAACATATAAAGAATAGTCTTACTATATTCAAGATACATGCATGAAGATGCATTGGCTCATCGAGGTTTTGATTATTAGGTGAAAGATCTAAGTACATGGTAAAAATGGCTAGCCACTAGCTCCAATAGTGGAACATTAAGTCACTTATTTCTTGTCCAAATAATGATATTCTCTCCTATGCTAAGCTAGAGAAGCCAAGGCTAGCTCTCTAAAGGCTAAGCCTCCAAAATCCATTTTCTTGAGTTATTAGGTTTCTTTTATAACAAGAGGAATGATCTTTTATATCCCCTATGACTCTTGAGTTACCCTCATGACTCTTGCACTTCTAATGTGACCTTTGGACTTATATATGACTTTTAAACTTTTACTAAAGACTCTTTTGTCCATATATGACTAAGTGACTTTTCATATTCCAAATATGACTCTTGCACTTCCAAAAATTGAATTTTGTCCTTTTCTTTCAATAATTACATCATTACATCCAAAAATGATGTGGCAAGACATATGGACACATATGACATTGTGATGAGACTGGTAGAAGTCGCAACATAACAATGATGACATGGAAATGGCAAGCTATTCTTCTTGTTTCTTTGTATTTAATCTTCATGAGAGGTTTGTATAGTACTTCATTTTCATGAAAGATCTACTATGTTCTTCTTCTTCACCCTCCAAGTGGCTGAAAATAGGGAGTCTTCACTATGATTTTGATCTTCCAACTTCCATCGCAATCTAGTGTACCTTCATCTTCTTGTTCAATGATCAACATGTCTCTACCACTTCACAAGTGTCTTATAGAATTGTCTCCTTCTCGTTTTCTTCAATCATCATCCTGTCATGTTAATATATAGTACTTGTAAATGAAAATCACTCATGATAATATGACATTAGTATAGAAAACTCATAGTCTAACATGCTTCATGAAAATCACTGATGGCGCTGGAACTGGGTACTGGATTGGGAGGAAGGCTAAGGGATTTCACAATGTGCAATTCCAGAGGCCAAGAGAAGAGGACTAATGCTTTTGACTACACAAGGTGCAGTTCTGGAGGCCTAGAGCAAAAGACTGCATAGTTGAGGAGCTTAGTGAGGCAGGCTTTTCCACTTAGACTTTGTAATGTGCAATGCATGAAAGAGAGGCTAGAGGATTACACAGTTGCACAACTCAAGAAGTAGGGAGGTAGCTTGTTTCTTGCCACTATGCAATGCACAAAAGGAGATTGACAGTGAGGCTTGATTACACAATTGTGGAGGACAGGAGGCCAAGATTGAGCAGCATGACTGCGAAATGTGTAATTCTGGGAGGTAGTGACTATACATTGCGCAGTTCTATGAGAAAGGGATGTTGTTGGCTTGTATGGGCCTGACCCAGGTTCAAAGGTGATTTAGCCAAGCAAATCCAGATACTACTAGCCCTTTTGGCAACAGTCCACAGAGCACGAACTGAGGTCTCACCCGAAGTAGTATGGGAGGGTGTTAGAACCAGGTTTTCACACCGTGGGGATGTGTAATGAGCTTCTGGAGGTTCGCAGTTTGACCCTGCGCACACATCGCTATGTGCACTTTTTATTTCTTCGCAAATTGTGATGCTACTTCTGCGCAGTCCTACTTGGGGCGTAACCCGTATTGTACCAAGTTCCTTGCTATTTAATCTATTATTACCTAATTACTTAACTTATTTGTGTAAGAATAGTGATTATTACAGAATATCTAGCAATCATATCAGTGTGCATGATAAATAAAATAGTATAAATGTAAAGAAGGCAATGTACAAGAAGATACACAGAAATAGGAATCAAATTCTCTTTATTATTCTTCGATCAATATTACAGACTCGACACCGCCCTGTGCACTTAGTTGCAGGGGTCCGCGCACTCAGCTGCAGACTCTACTAGGCCTCTACGCACTCAGCTGCAGAGCCTCTTCCTACTACTATGACCCAATACACTTAGACTCTTCCTCTATGCTCAAATCATTCGTATTCCTTTCTCTCTTGCTCACTATCTTTACAACTTAAAGCCTCACTCTATTTATACAATCCCATGGTCCACAGACCATGGGTAGGCCAACATGACATTACATTACTTTACAATACTTTAGGGCAAACAACCCTATGACTCAACCTATACTTCGCACTCCACGTCCGCAATTCACGGAGTCTTATAATACCTTTGACAAAAACTTGGGCTTTGAGCCCCAAAACATGCTGTGGGGGGATTCCATGCCCAATAGGCCCCCAACACAGTCATCGTGACTCATCCCGAGTCACTTTGTTGGTGTGGTGATCTTGGCGCGGAGCCACTCCAACTGGTCCCGTACTGCTCAGAGGTCCGCGACGCACTATTTTGCGGTTTGTTGGACCTACTGCATGCGCTCTTCCGATGCTTCTTTGTGAGGATCAGCTGACTACCTTAGCGTGTAGATGCCTCTTTCTATCTTGTGGCATCCACATGCTATTTTAGTGCCCTTGCTTGTTGCATATTTGCCAGCTGTTGGGTGAGGATGACTGTCTGCAATATTCCCCTTACATTATCATACTGCTCCTGAAGCTCACGTGCCTCTGTTTCCAGGCGCTGTATGTTGGGGTCCTCCTCCAAGGCTGTGAGAATGCCAAAGGCTTTGTCCAACATACCAGTACAATCCTACACTGCTTATCCATTTGTTTCCAATCCTTTTTGAATAGCGCTAATGCACTGCTCTCTAACTTCTGGAAGAGTGGAAGGTTGCGTCTTCAGCCGCAGCTCAACAATCTGGAGATTCAGCTCCAGCTGCACTGGCATTGTTTCCTCGCACGTGCTTCAGACTCCACTTGCCATACAGTGGATCCGCATCTCAGTTGGTAGGTATACGACGATGGACAACTCTAGGACTCATCGACATGCTTCTTCGACTGTCTGCATGATCTGCTAGTTCTGTGACACCAGTTCGTCACGCTGTAGGCTGAGTTGTTTGATGTTGATCTTTTGCTCACTCATCACCTGAATCGTGCGACCCTCCTTGGCGCGGAGCTCTGCTGTTATGCCATCCTGCAGTTGGTACAATGTGTATTGTGGAAGGGCAGCCAAATTTAGGCCAAGTCCCTTGACCATGCTCATCACGGCTCTGTCGTCCTCTTTCTTTGCTATTAGTGCTCCTTCCGGTAACACTATGGTGTTGGCCATCTTTGCGCGTAACAGCTGTTCTGCTGCTGATGTGCCTGCTATGTTGTAGATGGCTATGGTTCCTACCTGTGGGGTTTGCACCTGTAGTTCCTGCAGCTGCACCCTTAGGGCCCCCAACATAATTTGCTGCTCCGACATGGCTTCCTGGAGCGCTTCCTTAGTGACCTCGTGATCTGTGTCGCCGATGTTGTAGAGGTTGGCTTCTGTTAACGTGATCAGGTCGATGGCCAATTTGGATGCCTTGAACTTTTTTCGTGGACCTGATCTCTCTGTGATGCACGGCCTTTTCAGTTGGGTGGAAGTTGTGCCCGGGTCCGCGCCTTATCCTATTTCCTCTACTTCCTGTCCTGTAGACAAGTCCTGGTCCTCCTCGTCCTACATTGTGGTGGCCCCTATTGCCTGCGCTGCTACTGCTTCTTCGGTGGCATCTACCTATTCCGTGACTGCCCCTGTTGCCTTGCGGACAACCCTTACCTCCACGACTACTTTTTCATTGCGCCTCTTCTCAGCCAACTTCGTGACGCGCAACTTGGTCTCATCCTTTTGTTTCTGTGCTATTGTCCTATCCAGCTCCACCAGGTTCGAGACGCGCCAATCGGGGGGCCATGATTCTAACACTGAAAAGATTGCATCATCAATGGCGATGAAGGGGAGCTTGGTCCATTGCCGCACTAGATATTTATGCACCTTGATGTAAACATTATGCATGTCCGCTTTGAAGTCTGCAAAGCTCCACAGAGTGTTGTGCACTATGGAGGATAGGCACGGCCTTCTATTGATCCACATCTGGATGCTCACCTCCATGAGCACCCAGAAGATCTTTGTCTCGTGAATCCGCTTTGTGTCCTTGGTGGCCCAAAGCGACACATACTTTGCGGCCTCTGGTAAGTCCTGTTCAATGCTAGGGAACTGACTGTCCTTGGGCAGTTCTCCTGTTACCAGCAAAATGGACAAGAGAAACCATGCGTAGTTGCATGTCTTGCCCTGCTCCTGGGCTTCCTTGCAGTTGGTCAAGAATTCATCGCAGAGGAACTTGACCCATTTGAATTGGACCCCCTCTATGCATTGTTTAGCTAGCACAACTACCAGCACTGGTACCTCATCGCCGCGGAATTTTATCATTACCTTCCCGGCCAGGAGTTGGGTGGCTACGTGCACCCCTTTATCTTTGATGTTGTTGATTGTGTAACCCCTCTTTTTCTTCTCAAGCTTGTATTTTTCTTCACGGCCTCCACGAGCGCCAAATATTTGCTTTTTCCTGCTATCGCCATGGGGTCCTTTCCCTTACAGGGGAGCTGGCAAATTCTATGGATGAGATCCACCGTGATGGGAATAGGCTCCTCCAACCATAAGTACCCATCGTGCACCAAGAAAAGCAACTGCCTGATGATGAAAATAATGATAAGCGCATGGTGAAAGTGTGGAATCCACAACAGATGAAGTAATCCAGCCTTCTCCACACCACGCAACCATTTTCGTGGCTCTAGTGTTGTGACTGGCCCCTCCGTGCTTTGCTTCATGAGGCTCTCTATCTCTAAGTGTGGGAACTTCTTGCTATCCACGAGGTCCCAATCTTCAAACTTCATTGTGGGCATGCGACCCAGGTGCTAGCCCTCAAACGCAATTCCATCGGGGAGGAGCGGGGTCTGGAGTGCGCTCTTAGTGGCATCTAGGTCCTTTGGTATCTTAGTTTTCCCTTTCTGTAGAGGGACATACTAGGGCAATTTGTTGCGGAGCGCACTAGCTGGATGTCCTCTTCCATGTCTTCTACTTCCTCTATCTCATCGATGAGAATTTGTAGGTCCTCCTCCTCCTCATCAGTCTCAATAGTGACAATCTTGCCCTTTTCTTCCATTGAGAGTTTACCGAACCACGGATTTTGTTACACTAAAATTTGTCACCATGACTATTTGCAGTCAGTATGGCTCCATCAATAACCATACTGTCCTCCTTGGCAAGTCTTATACCTCTGCTCCTCATGTCAAACTCCAAAAAAGAGAGAAAGCCTTTAAAAGTCAATATAACTCTGGTTACGCAGTTTCTCCTACCCTTACCTGCGTGTACGCACCTCAAGTTCATAATACCTGCGTACTTGTACGCTCTGTCTGTAAAGGGGTGGGTGCATACTCTTGTAAAGGTTAAAAGGCGCAAGTTTTACTTCAAAAAACTTACTTGTGGTCGATTCTAGAGCATTCTAGAAGATGGTTTGACGTGGATTGAACGCCTCCAGATGGTTCATGCATCCCAATGAAAGAGGAACTTATCCCATGAAGAGGGGAGCTACCCCTTTGAAAGAGGAGCTTATCCCATTGATGGTGGACCTGATTAACTTCCTCCAAAGCATTATAAATACAGGCATTGGGCCAGAGGGAGGGGAGGTTGAAAGATGAACATTCCTAAGGGTAGATGCTGCTGAAATTAGGACTCCCTTATAGAGCTTGAGAGGAGAGATTCCAATCCTTTCTTAGCTTCATTTGGAAGTGGGTGAGCTGATCAAAGTAGAGGAGAACTCTTGCTGGACCCTGGGAGGGACCTGCACAACACCAAGGCACTGGTTGTAATGGTTTCTTTTGTTTCCAATTAATACAATTAAGTTCATTTTTCTCAACAAGTTGTTATATATAATTTGTTTCATAAACTCCTTGGTCTTTATGATGAATATGTTTTATTATATGAGTTATTCAGGTGCTATGTAATCGTTTGCTTGTTAGTGAATGCAGGCTTCAAGGAAAAGGAGCTCATCTGGATCGAAGAGGCTTGGCTGCTACAAACAAGCATTGGACTAGAGGTAAGCCTTAAACACCTGGTTGCTTTTATTTTAAATGCATATTTAGGGAAAGATAGTGCTTGATTGTTTTGTTTGTCACTAGAAAAGCCTTGTTTTCTAGGGAGGTCGGTTTTGTCCGCAAAATTGACTCTTTCCGCATGACAGATTCCATGGGGAAATGTGAACTGGTCCCGTTGCCTGTTTATCTTTCTTGGGCCATGGTGTCTGAGGCGATTTTGGGATTTCCAGCGCATTCCCAACATCTCCGGGAACATCCTGCACTGTGGGGTTCTGCGTGGTTCCATCGGCGGTTCTTTCTACAAATCCCACACCTCTCCTAGTAGCTGGCATCTTGTTTGAGTTGTCTGTGGTCATTCGTGAACTTTGCGGCTCAAATCTTGCTAGGCGCTCAACACTCTGTGCTCTAATCAACTGTTCAAATATCAAATGAACAAGTGTTGTTTCGTGGCTAGCCTCTAGAGTTTTATAGCACCTTTTGAATTCAAATTCAACCGTTCCCCCCAATTCTGGGCCATCAATGCTTTCTTGGTAGCAGATTGCCCCAAATATTTTCCTTAATTCGTGTCTTAAATGCCCGCCGCCTGCTCCCTTTTGCCTTAAATCGGACATCTTGTCATGAATAGTGACACCAATGGTCACTTCCCAGCCTACCCGCACGGCAGCGCACCCCCCCTTGCGCGGTCGCGACCCTTGTGACATGCTGATTCTGCACGCACCTCCCTCATCGCGCAGCTCCCAAACAGACTCTTTTATAGTCCTGTGCTCTCTTTCAACTACCTGGAGTGCTGAGACTGTGCTCCCTATGACTAGTCAGGTGGTCATACCACCTGTGCGAGACTTCAACTCGCCTTTCAGTATAGTTCGCAGAAACTCTACAATTACCTTTGCAATAGTCGACGTTGCGTGTTCTACTGTATCTAGTGTGCTCCCCTAGTTACTGCGTTTGGTGAGGTGTGGTCGTAGCCATGGCAGCAAAGTCATAAATTCTCAATGAAAATCTTCTAATGCAATATGATCATCTGTATCTTGCCTTGTCATCCTTGGTTTATTGGCGAGACAGGCTTGCGTGATATCATTTTCCAGCCTCTTGTTCTCAGTGTCCATCAAAATGCTTTTCTTCCTCAATCGTACCCGGTCCTTTTCAAGTTCGTGAAGTCTAAGGTTGCCTCGCTGAATGGCTTTCTGAATCCTTATACGTTCAACCTCACATAGCTGTGTGATTTCTTCATCCTGGTCGTCGCGCACTATCACAACTACGGGAGCCATTACGTGTAGATTTCTTTTTGTATTCTCTTCAGAGATTACTGTCTCTACTATGTTCTACACCTTTGGAATTGTCTCTGCACTCAGGGTTTTGCACATGGTCCTATACGCCCATTTAACCGCTGGCACGCGCAGGTCCTAATGAGTTCATCTCGCCCGGTGAACCTTTTTCAGTACTCTACACACCCTATCAAATGCTTCGTCGTTGATAATTGGTAGCTGTTGCAGTTTGTTCTAATTCTTTATTCTAGGGGTTGTGTGCACTTGTGCGGGCTGTATAGCATATGTCTGTACCCATTGGGAAAGGTGGGTGCGCAAGTTGTTCCACCCCTGCTGATTGGCTTTTGTTCGGAGCTGGGGTTTTCCAAAATGTAGGCTCATCATCCTTCTGCATCCGCGTCAGTCTTCAAAATTTCCTTGATGCATATCCCACCATCGTGCAGGTGTTGCATGTAGCGCCCATTTTAGAGCATCGAATCGCTGTTGTTCTGGTACTGCACTTTCAAATTTGCTCAGAAATTCATCCATCATTGTTAATCCATCATATGTCGGCAGCTCCCTTGCCTCTGTTGTCACACAACGCAATGATCTAATCATCATGTTGAAATTAGGCGTTGTTACCTCGTGCAATCGATTCTGCCATCGTTCTACTTCTTCGTCTAAATCTGAAGTGCAGGAGCTTTCGCGCTCCCATGAAATTCTTCCATCTGCAGTCGGATTCACTCAATCATGTTCTTGCGCAGTTATCTTGTAAATACAATTGAGATCGTCATCACTATCATCGTCGCACACCGGTTTAGTGTATCACGCTCCTTCGATTGGATCTAGCAGTACTACTATGTGTAGTTACTTTTGCTCAAAGAACATTTTGTGCTTCTTCAGGTTTATGACTCCGTTCATATTAGTGGCCAAATCTATTCCTAGTAGTGTGGGATAGGGATTACTATCATAAACAATCTCTATCACTTGAAAATCCGCCTGCGCACTCGCACCTTCAATGTCTACTGTTACCCCTTGCAATCTTCTCGTGGGCAAAATCTTTTGTTGGTTCACCATTTGTAACTGGATATGAGACCACTATAGCATGGGTCTGCCCATGCATTCCCATGTTTGTTTTGGCAGTACATTCGCATATGATCTGAGATCCAGGATTACCTGATCCATTTCATATTTGCTTATTTGCGCAGTCAACCTCATTTCCCTTCTTGTGTGCAATGCATGGTTTCCAAATTTCTAGACCACGCGCAGTTCTCCTAACCCCGCGCACCTAGTGATAAGTTCATGTAGTCCTTTGACTGCCTTGCTATCACACAACAATTTCATGCATGTCTCCAGGAAGGTAGTGAGCATTGAAGGATCCATCCCTGGTTCTAGTTGATCCTTACTACCTGAAGCAGAGGCCTTGGTGAAGCTCTTCTTAGCTTTCATGAATGTCTCCTTCGCGTGTTCTAAATCAAATTCGGGTTCCTTTGTAGGAGCCTTGCGAACCCACACACTTTCTTCTGGCTGCTTCCCTTTATCATTACCTGTTGCTCATACTGCTCCTGAGCATCATGTTTACATTTGTGTCTTCTTCGCGTGGCTCAGACCTCATCATTTACAAATTCTGAGTCGTAGGGGGCTACAATACCCCTTTTTCACGCATCCTTGCTATCAGTGAAGGGCAGTCTTCTGCCTCATGATCAAACTGAGTATAATACCAATATGATGTCCTTGTCGGGTTTGTATAGTCATGAGCATAATGCCCTGACCCTCCGCAATTGTAACAAATTAGTTGTCCGCGACCCCTTCCTGGTCCCATTCCACCTCGACCTCGATCGCACCCCTAAAATCTAGCATGCACCATCCCTGCATTTGGGTTGAGGGCTCATGTTTCGGTTTGCACCCTGTAGGCAAGAGTCTGATCCATGATTAGTTCGTAGCTTCAGCAGGTGCATTCATCATGGCCTACCAACCTGCAAAAATTACAAAACAATTGTTGGGACGTCTGTGTATATTTCTGCAACAGCTGACAATTATCCATAGTGTGTTTTCCTCCTATCTGATAGATCGCGCACCATAATGCAGACGTCATGCTATGCCCTACCCGTGCCTTATGTATTAACGGCATCGACCCTCTTCATGCCAAGTAGTTTGCGAACACTGGACAATGGTCCTTGTCATGTCCTTGCCCTTTGCCTTTTATGCACCATACCTCCTTGCGCGCCTCTGGCCAAGGTGTCCTGTCCTGTTTCAAAATTTGCATTTTCAGATACATATTTTGCAATTGCACGTGGATTTGTTGGACTCCCAACCCAGGGTCTGGTATAGGGGTCTCATCTGATTGCCATCTCCAACGCTTCGTCCTGGGTGGAAAGTTTTTGTTGTGAAAGCATCATCCTTAAGTGCGGTGTTAGTGATGCTACAAACCATACGCAATGCTGTCCATCTATCAACGTCATATTGGCTTTGCGAATCGTACTCTTCAGTCTTTGTTCCAGATCCCAGGGGGTCTTGCCTGGGAGCATCGTGATCTCCTTAAACCTGATTATTGATTGTGTCTCTGACTTTGGCCTGCTAAATTCCCTGTTCAGCACGACCTAGATTTCCGCGATCCCTGTGTTTGGGTGGTCATTAGAATTATTAATATACCATGTTAATGCGCAATCCTACAGTGTGCTCACCAGCGTAGCCTTCTTAATATTATCATCCACGACACCCTTTGCTTCCCATACTATTCTTACCATGAACCATAATTGGTCCGGATCTTCATTCCCCACTCCTTTGAATACTGGTAGTTTGATCGCACTCGCTATACTGAACTGAGATGGTGGTGGCGGTGGGGTGGGTGGAGATGGAGGTGAGGAGGGTGAGAGGGTTGGCAGTGTGGGTGGAGGTGGTAAATGTGGAATTCACTGCCTTATCAAACTGACCGCGCTTCTCAGAGAAACTTTCGCAAGCTCTTCCTCGCTCTCTCACGAGGGTGAAATTAAGGGACTAGTTTCTAATTCTTCACTACCTCCACTTCTGTAGATATTCCCGCTTTGCGTAGCTCCAAACATTAATTTAGTCGCATAACTCGCTTTTCACACAATAGCAACTTAATCCAAGTGTTCAAAGATTTAATATACTTACCTCGTGGTCCCTTGAGGAAATGTCGCTCCGCCTCACTGTAGCTGACGGTCGTGTCTACCAAACTCAGTGATTAATCCTCCTATTATTCGGTCGATCTAATGGTCCACAACTCACGTGATCTTATCTCTCGATGCTTCTAGTCTGTACACTAATTCTGGAGTCCACACTATTGGTTTGTCGAGCCTACACCTTCCCTGGTTGTCTGCTAACTTCATGATCCACTCATACAGCATAGAAGGAAAGGATGCAACGAAAATTTCATGGATTTTCATATACAAGTAGTGCTCCAACCACTGTTCCTTAGATACTCTCAGATTTCTATTTTCCTGCGCCGTGAACTCGTGAATCTTCTTGTCCAACCACTCTTCAATTTCTTTCTTTGTTGAATTCCAGTGGCACAACATCAGACATCCCTTATGCAGATCCCGGTCCCGGCAATGGAACCATTTGTTGGCTTGTATGGGCCTGACCTAGGTTGAGAGGTGATTTAGCCAAGAAAATCCTGGTACTACTGGCCCTTCCGGAAATAGTCCGCAGAGCGCGAACTGAAGTCTCACCCAAAATAGTATGGGAGGGTGCTAGAACTAGGTTTCCGCACCCTGGGGATGTATAATGAGCTTCTAGAGGTCCGCGGTTTGACCCTGTGTGCACGTCACTACACACACTTGTTATTTCTTCGTAACCTGTGATGCTGCTTCCGTGCAGCCCTACTCGGGGCACAACTTTTATTATTCCTAAGTTCCTTGCTATTTAATCTATTATTACCTGATTACTTAACTTATTTGTGTAAGACTAGTGATTGGTACAACATATCCAGCAATCATATCAGTGCGCGCAATAACTAAAATAATATAAATGTAAAGAAGGCAATGTACAACCAGATACACAAAAATAGGAATCAACTTCTCTTTATTATTCTTCGATCAAGATTACAGACACGACACCTCCCTGCGTACTCAACTGCAGGGGTCCGTGCACTCAGCTGTGGACTCTACTAGGCCTCTGCGCACTCAGCTGTAGAGCCTCTTCCTACTACTACGACCCAATACACTTAGACTCTTCCTATATGCTCAAACCATTCGTATTCCTTTCCCTCTTACTCACTATCTTTACAACTTAGAGCCTCACTCTATTTATACAATCCCATGGTCCGTGGACCATGGGTAGGCTAACATGACATTACATTACTTTACAATACTTTAGGGTGGACAACCCTATGACTCAACCTATACTTCGTGCTCTATGTCAGCAATTCGCAAAGTCTTACAATACCTTTGACCAAAACTTGGGCTTTGAGCCCCAAAACATGTTGTGGGGGGATTCCATGCCCAACAGGCCCCCAACACAATCATCGTGAATTTTCTTGAGTCACTCTGTTGGTGTGGTGATCTTGGCGCAGAGCCCCTCCAACTGGTCCCGTACTGCTCAGAGGTCCGCGGCGTACTATTTTGCGGTTTTCTAGACCTGCTGCATGCGCTTTTTCGACGCTTCTTTGTGAGGATCAGTTGCTTGCCTTAGCATGTAGAGTCCCCACATCTGTGTGAGCTTGCCCTCAATATCTACCGTAATGGTGAAGGCCTCATCAATCCATGGCTGGATGCACGCTTTGAGAAGTGCCTCTTTCTTTCTTGCAGTATCCACCCACTCTTTTAGTGCCCTTGCTTGCTGCATCTTTGCCAGTCATTGGGTGAGGATGACTGTCTACGCAGTTCCCCTTACATTATCATATTGCTTCTAAAGCTCGCGTGCCTCTGTTTCCAGGCGTTGTATGTTTGGGTCCTCCTGCAGGGCTGTGAGGACACCAAAGGCTTGGTCCAACATACCGGTATAGTCCTGCACTACCCATCCAATTTCTTCCAATCCTTTTTGAATAGCACTATTGCATTTATCTCTAACTTCCGGAGGAGTGGAAGGCTGCGCCTTCAGCTATAGCTCGGCAATTTGGAGATTCAGCTCCAGCTGCACTCATGTTGTTTCTTTGTGCGCGCTTCAGACTCCACTTGCCAGAAAGTGGATTCACATCTCTGTTGGTAGGTCTGTGATGATGGAAAACACTGGGACTCGCTGGCATGCTTCATCAACTATTTGCACGATCTGCTGGTTCTGTGACACTAGTTCGTCACACTATAGGCTGCGCTGTTCGATCTTGATCTTTTGCTCAGTCATCACCTAAATCACGCGACCCTCCTTGGTGCAGAGCTTTGTTGTTATGCCATCTTGCAATTGGTACAATGTGTCTCGCGGAAGGGCAGCAAAATTTAGGCCAAGTCCCTTGATCCTGCTGACCGCAGCTCTGTCGTCCTCTTTCTCTACTATTAGCGCTCCTTCTGGTAGCACTATGGTGTTGGCCATCTTTGCTCGTAGTAGCTTTTTTGCTGCTGATGTGCTTGTTGCGTCGTAGGTGGTTACGGTTCTTTCCTGTGGGGGCCGCACCTATAGTTCCTGCAATTGTGCCCTTAGGGCCCCCAACACAATCTGCTGCTTCGACTTGGCTTCCTCGAGCGTTTCCTTGGTGACCTCACGAACCGTGTCGTCGATGTCGTAGAGGTGGCCTTCTGTTAACATGATCGGGTCGATGGCCAATTTGGATGTCTTGACCTTTTTTCGTGGACCCGATCTCTCTATGACACGCGGCCTTTTCAGTTGGGTGGAAGTTGTGCCCGGGTCCACACCTTCTTCTGTGTCCTCTGCTTCTTGTCCTATAGACAAGTCCTAGCCCTCCTCGTCCTGCGTTGTGGTGGCTCCTATTGCCTACGCTGTTGCTGCTTCTTCGGCGGCCTTTGCCTATTCCACAGCTGCCCTTGCTACCTCATGGACATCCCTTACCTCCATGGTCGCTTTTTCATTGTGACTCTTCTTGGCCAACTTCGTGACGTGCAACTTGGCCTCATCCTTTTGTTTTTGTGCTGCTGTCCTATCCAGCTCTACCAGGTCCAGGGCGCACCACTCAGGGGGCCATGATTCTAACACTAAAAATATTGCATCATCAATGGCGATGAAGGGGATCTTGGTCCATTGCTGTGCCAGATCCTTACGCATCTTGATGTAAACATTATAAATGTCTGCCTTGAAGTCTGCAAAGCTCCACAGACTGTTGTGCACTGTGGGGGATAGGCGCAGCCGTCTATTGATCCACATCTGGATGCTTGCCTCCATGAGCACCTAGAATATCTTTGTCTTGCGAATCCGCGTTGTGTCCTTGGTGGCCCAGAGCGACGCATACTTTGTGGCCTCTGGTAAGTCTTGTTCAATGATAGGGAACTGATTGTCCTTGGGCAGTTCTCCTATTACCAGCAAAATGGACAAGAGCAACCACGCGTAGTGGAATGTATTGCCCTGATCATGGGCTTCCTTGCAGTTGGTCAAGAATTCCTCGTAGAGGAACTCGGTGCAGTTGAATTGGACCCCCTTTGTGCATTGTTCGGCCAACGCAACTACTGGCCCTGGTACCTCATCGCCATGGCATTTTATCATTACCTTCTCGGCAAGGAGTTGGGTGGCTACGCGCACCCGTTTATCTTTGATGATGTTGATTGCGTAACCCCTCTTTTTCTTCTCAAGCTTGTATTTTTTCTTCATGGCCTCCGCGAGCGCAAAATCTTCGCTTTTTCCTGCTATCACTGCGGGGTCCTTTCCCTTACAAGGTAGCCGGGAAATTCTATGGATGAGATCCACCATGATGGGAATAGGCTCCTCTAGCCATAAGTACCCATCGTGCACCAGGAAAAGCAGTTGCCTGATGACGAAAATAGTGATAGGCACGTGGTGAAAGTGTGGAATCCACAACAGATGAAGTAATCTGGCCTTCTCCACACTGCGCAACCATTTTCGTGACTCTAGTGTTGTGACTGGCCCCTCCGTGCTCTGCTTCATGAGGCTCTCCATCTCTAAGTGTGGGAACTTCTCGCTATCCGCGTGGTCCCAATATTCAAACTTCATTGAGGGCACGTGACCCAGGTAGGAGCCCTCAAACACAATTCCATCGGGGAGGAGCAAGGTCTAGAGTGTGCTCTTAGTGGCATCCAGGTCCTTTGATATATTGGTTTTCCCTTTCCGCAAAGGGACACACTCAAGAAATTTTGCTGTGGAGCGCACTGGCTGGATGTCCTCTTCCATGTCTTTTGTTTCCTCTATCTCATCGACGAGAATCTGTAGGTCCTCCTCCTCGTCATCGATCTCAATTGTGACAGTCTTTCCCTTTTCTTCCATTGAGAGTTTACCGAACCACGGATTCCGCGGGGACATGTGAACTGGTCCCACTGCCTATTTATCTATCTTGGGCCTCGGCGTCCGAGGCAATTTTGAGATTTCTGGCGTGTTCCCAACATCTCCGGGAACATCCTGCACTGTGGGGTTCTGCACGGTTTTGTCGGCAGTTCTTTCTACAAAGCCCACACCTCTCCTAGTAGTCGCCATCTTGTTTGAGCCGTCTGTGGTCCTTTGCGAACTTTGGGGCTCAAATATTGCTCGATGCTCAACACTCTGTGCTCTAATCAACTGCTCAAATCTCAAATGAACAAGTGTTGTTTCGTGGCTAGCCCCTGGAGTTTTATAGCACCTTTTGAATTCAAATTCGACCGTTCCCCCCAATTCTGGGCCATCAATGCTTTCTTGGCAGCATATTGCCCCAAATCTTGCCCTTAATTCATGGAAAATTGAGGAGATTCCTCCTTTAGATGTGTTTTATATCCCAACCCACAAAGCTATTGTCAAAAGGCAAAGAAAGAAGAGAAAGTTGGACGCTACAGTTTCTACTACTCCAGATAATGAATCAATGGATATTGTCTTGAAAGATTCACCCATCGACCCATCTGATAACCTGACTAAACTATAGCAGTTTGTAGGAGCCTATGCTACATAGATTATTGATAAAGCAACAGAGGTACAAATGTTTCTCAGAGAAAAGGAAAATAAAATTATGTTGTTGGAACAATAGTTAGAGAAAGAAAAATCTAACCAACAAGCGGAATTGCAAATAGCCAAGCTCCAGCAAGAATTCGAGCAGATGAAAATAAAACATCAAGCCAGCTTAACATAAAAGTAAGTGCACATACAATAAATAACAGACAAGTATAAGGATATTCCAAAAATTTTATCAATTTATAATTGAAGCGTTCAGCCTTAACTCGTAGCTAATGCACCAAAAAGAACTTCTATGCCAGAAGATCTTGTAGTTGAGTCCTTATTGCGAGACTAGTGACAAGTTAACGAATCAAGTCATTGACATAAGACTTGAATATGATAAAGTCTTGAAAAAAGTTTCCGACTTCATCACCTGGAAGAATTCAGAGGATGGGAGAAAGGCTGATTTACCTAAACTGGAAGAGTCACATAAAGAAATTCTATTTGCAAACTGGGATTCTCGGCTTAGACAAGCAAAAAAGGCAACATCGGTTGTAGCAGCAACAAAAAACAGTGTTATTGAAAACATCAATGAGAATTTACACAACGCCAACCTGGTGGCAGAGATTGTACCCAGTTTTCTTCCAAATGTCAAACACCTCAAACAACAGTGGAGGCAGGCAACACAGGAAAAAGAGGAAGCAATTAGGCAAATGACCAGGTTAAATTGGGAAGCGTACTGGCAATATTTAGTTAAACTTTACAGCTAGTGGATGACCCTGTGATACCTAACCACTTCCACGTAGAAAATGGTGCTAGCACTGACCGATGTTGTGTTCATTGGGGATTTGAAATCTGCAATCGGCTGACCAACACAGCTCAAACTAATGACAGACATCTGTGATCTCAAAGATCAAATGCAAAGGAGTTAGTCACCATGTTTTATTTCTATTTTAGTTTTGTTTCACATAATTTGAGGAAGGTCATTTAAACCTCCTAAACTATTTTTATAATAATCTATTCTTAGGATTTATAATTTAGTATTTAAACCCCTCTCATTCATTTAGAGAGGGGTCCAGAAATTTTATTAGGAACAATCTTCAAAACATGCACTTCTGTCCCTTTGAGGAAGTTTTGGTGAAATGAATGGAACAAGATTTATTTTCATTTTATCTGGCATATTCTACTGAAATTTCACTTCTGTACTCTTAGATGATATTCGATTGATTGGAAATAGGTCGATATTGCTGAAACACATGAGCAAAACTTATTACAAATGGTACTTTTATCTTGTGATTTTGTTTTATTTATGTATTAAGAAATAATTTTTTCTTCAAATTGTTTATGTATGAAAGTTTAAATCTTTGTTACCATTATTTCACTTTGTATGCTGATGGCCTAAATTTTATGCTGAATATGTGAATACTTTCTTATGCGATATATATTTCACAATCGTTTTGGCTAACTATTTATCCGAAACGATTATTTTTAAAACGATTTCATTCCTTATTGCAGTTGAATGATATTTATTACCTATTGCTCTAGGACATTATTGTAGATTGCATATTTCAATTTTATTCCCGAGTATAGTCATAGCTAGATAGTGTTTAAATTAGGATATATGCATGTGATTATTAGTTTAGATTAGATTACTTTTAGCTTAAACATTCCTCCGAACTATCATATATCACCCCATCAGCACTATCATAATTTATATTGGGAAACTGGTCCCATTATCCCCAGTCGGAGCCACTACACCAAATGGAAAAGGAGCTACCAACCAAGGTCCAGACCGAGTGGTTTTCCCCCATGTTGTAAGCAACGATTTTTGAGGCTTCAAAATTTTGGCGCTAGAAGGAGGGCCTGACTGTGAATGGCAAGTAAATCCAAATTAACAGGCCATTTTAAGAGTAAAAATCCCTCACCATCACCTCCAACTTCTCAATCGCATTCCAAATATCCTAATCCTAAGCGAGAAGTTGTAAAGACAACTACAGAGCCCACTGCTAAAATCCCAAAGAAGCCAGATCATTCTTCTTCTACTAAAACCCCTGAAGTCCAATCTTTGATTCATAAATTATAAGGGACTTTGATATCTCAAGAGGAATCTGAGTTATCCCAAGATAGTGCTACCTCTCAGTTTACCCCATCTCAATGGTTAACTAGAGCACATAGAGAAAAGTTTGAATCCCACCATTCGAATTCCCTCTACCGAGCCATAAGAAAGCTAAGAATATACCATCTGAATCTCACAATGAGGTTCTTTCATCAACACAATCATCATCTTCATTCATTCCATCCATATCATCACAAGACCAATCATCCACCTCACCACTCTAGATCATGATTCACACAGGTACTGGAACTCCATCTTCCTCTACCCAATCACCTTCAACCACTGCGACATATTCCTCTTCTCGGATACCAACAATGGCTCAACCTCCTCAAAGGCCATGGACAAATCCAGGAGCTGTTAGGATGGCTGCATCTTTACATCCGTTGCCAACCCATCTAGAGAAATGGTTACCAAATTTCAATCCTGATAATGGCCTACTCGCTGAGGAACACATAAACAATTTTATGTTGTCCATTGATTTGAATGAAGTAGTAGAAGAATATGTAGTTGTAAGATTATTTCCATATACTTTACAAGGAGCTGCAGGATCATGGTACTTTTCATTACCATCAGGTTCTATTAATAGTTGGGATGCTTTTCAAGAGCAGTTCTTAACTAAATTCAGAGATGATAGATCCACAACTACCCTAATCAATGATCTCTCCAATTTCAAAGCTGAACCTAAAGAACCAATAAAAGACTTCAACTCTCACTTCAATATTGAATAAGATACCAACGACATCTAAGCCCAGCGATGAGGTCCAAAATGAATGGTATATTTTTATTGTCCCTTCAAACACAACTATTTTCATCGATAGAGCTGCCAAACCAACTTTGGCAGAAAATATGAAAGAGACAATAGCTGTAGAAAAACACATTCTAGCCGTAGATAAGAAAAACGCATTATAAGAACGAAAATTCAAGAAAGTGACTTTTAGGGAGGAATCCAAGAAGAAACCACCAAAAGATCCTTTTGATCTTGAAGGTTTGCAAAAAGTCCTCAAAACCATGTCTAATGAAATGGTTGATATTAAAAAACAGGGAGCAGAGACTTCCTCTAAGAAATCTTTTAGACCATTTAAAAGGAACTCCCGTGCTGATCCTAAACCTCCAAATGCTATATCAAATGTTGAATCAAATGGAGAGGAAGATGAAGTTTCAAGAAATGAAGAACAAACAATTTATGAAGAAGTGGCAAAGTTACAAGGAATGTGGGATTTTATACTTCCTAACGAAAAAACACAAGAAGCACTACCTGTTGCCACCCAAAGTAAAAACCCTGTTGATTTGCCACAAACAAATCCAAACCAGAAGGCTTCAACACCACCTCTGAGGGACAAAACAACAGGTAATAAATCTTCACCAAAATCCACTCAAACTACTCCTTCTCAATTGAATTCTTCACCTTCAACTAAAACCCTGATAGTATCTGATGAAATGGAATATAATATTGTTGATGATATGAAAAAGACTAGGGAAAACATCACCTTTCATGAGCTTAGCAAGTTGAAACATCAGCAGAAGCTACTCCTTAAGGAACTCAAAGTAGTACCTACTTCACCTCTTCCTGTTGCTGTGATCTCACAAGCTTCCCAAGAAATGGGAAGACCCCCTAGCACCTCTTTAAACAAAATTGATCCAACCGACATAGCTCTGATTGGAGGAAGATCTAAATCCCATACTCCTCCATTTCTCCTTACTTTTGAAATTTTTAATAAAAACTTACACAATTGTTTAGTTGATTCAGGAGCTTCATCTAACATTTTACCTAGAATAGTTTGTGCAAAGTTGAATGTTCAGCCCCAAAAATCTATTTTACGCATTGTACAGTTAGATCGATCTCAAGTCGAAGTTTTTGGGGAACCTAATCAAGTAACCATCAGACTCTCATTAATGCCCAAATTCTGTCAAGTCATTGACATTCTTGTAGCTGATATTCCTGAGTTCTGCGGCTTAATCCTTAGTAGAGACTGGTTAGAAAAGCTTCATGGCTATTTCGTGATTGACTGGTCTCACATGTGGCTTCCCTATAATGGCAAGCAAGCCAAATCAAATAAGGGTTAATCGCAAAAAACATCAAAAGTACATAATTACAGAGCTAGAAGGAGAAAATGAACCAATTGCATATAACAACAATATCATCGGAAACTACTCAGTAGAATAATTTCTAGGAAATTTTAATGCTTATACTTCACCTTTCTTGGAAAACTTCGTTGTATCTCAAGTTGAAAACTTTTCCCGAATAGATAATTCTAAGTGTGTAAATTTTGTAGATAAACCTGTAGTTAGCTATTTATTTTGGAAATTTTTTTTTGATGGATCTAAATCCAATGATTGAGCAGGAGCAGGATGCATATTAGTTAGCCCAGAAGGGGAAAAGACTATTTTAGCATGCAGACTTGAATTTGATTACACAAGCAATACTGCTGAATATGAAGCATTAGTTCAAGGTTTGTATAAAGCCATTGGCCTTAGTATCAAACACCTCCAAGTGTTTGGAGATTCAGAAATTGTGATAAAGCAGGTAAGAAATACTATACACTGTTTGTCTGGAAATTTGAAACATTATCATTTGTTAGTCCAAGTCCTGACTTCCCACTTTACAACGTTTAATATTTTCCCTATTCCGAGACTCCAAAATGCAAGTGCCGATCTCTTAGCTAATGTGGCTTCCAATCTTATTCCACTAGGAGATTATAGTCCTGATCGCTTATCTATTGAATTGATTTTTAGGTCTTCTATTCTTGACAATATCACCAACTGGAAAGTCTTTAATAACGATCCAGATATCATAAGCTTTTTGACATCAGAAGGCTCTTATGATGACCAAATAATTGACGAAGATCAACATGAAAACCAACTTAAGCAAGAAATAGCTAAGAATGCTATACCAAAGTTTGTGGTTAAGTTAGAAGATTTATATGACCTAAAGGACAGATTCAAACGACCCACCAATTCAAAAATTTAGAGTTCAACTCTGAGATTTGAATTGAATAACCTTGGAACTGACCTTAAACCTCAAAATATTAATTTGGGCCTTGGACTTATGTCAGATGAGAAATAAACCTTTATACATTTGTTGAAGAAATATAAGAATGTCTTCACATGGAACTATGAATATCTTAAAATTTATGACACTTCTATTATTCAACATACTATCCCCTTGATGTTTGATGGATCCTGTTCAAAAGAAATTAAGAAAAATCCATCCTAATTTAGAAAATCAAATTAAATCCGAACTGAACAAAATGTTGAAAGCCAAGATTATTTTCCTTGTCAGACATTCTGGGTGGGTTTCCAACCTTGTCCCCGTCAAAAAGAAGAATGATGATATTCGAATATGTATAGACTTCCACAATCTCAAAAAACCCTGTCAGAAGGACAAATTTCCATTGCCTCCTATGGAACAATTATTGCAATTAGTTGCAGGCTCAGAACTAATGCCTTTCCTGGATGGGTTCTTAGGTTATAATCAGATCCTAGTGCATCCAGACGACCAACTGAAAACTACATTCAAGACAAAATGGGGCACTTATGCTTATGCCATTTGGACTAATTAATGTTGGTGCTACTTTCCAAAGAGCCATGGACATAGCCTTCAAAGATTTAGTAAACAATTCAGTAGTAATCTACTTAGACGATATAACTGTGTATTCCAAAAAATGCAGTAATCATCTGAGAGATTTAAAACAAATCTTTGAGCATTGTCAAAGGTATGGAATTTCTCTTAATCCTAAGAAATATTTCTTCACGTTAAGTGAAGGAAAACTCCTCGGATTCATTGTATCCAAAGTAGGGATTCACATTGACCCTGATAGAATAAAAGAAATCTCTGAAATTCCTTTACCTCATAACAAAAAATCCATGCAATCTTTCCTATGTCAGATAAATTTTGTTAAAATATTTATCCTTGACTTCTCATGAATTGTTTTACCTCTTCAATATATGATAAAGAAAATTTCTCTTTTTAAATGGGGACACAAAGAACATGCAGCTTTTAATTTGATTAAACATGCAATTATTAATGCTCCCTCTTTAGCAACTCCGAAATTTTCAAATCAGTTCATTCTATATACTCTCTTCCGAGAAATCATATACAGCCATATTGACACAAGTCAATGAAGAAAAATATGAAGCCCCAATCTCTTTCTTTAGCTCCAATTTGTAGGGGGCTGAATTGAATTACTCAGATGTTGAAAAACAAGCTTTTGTTGTTTTCAAATCAATAAAACACTTCAGACATTTTCTCCTCAAAACCCACACTAAAGTAATAGTTCCATTCTCAGTAGTGAGAAATCTATTGATACAAAGGGATGTAGGTGAGAAGAGAGCAAATTGGGTGACAACTCTGCAAGAATATGACATTGAAATCAGACCAGCAAAAATTGTAAAAGGTCAAGGTTTTTGCAGGATGTTAGCAGGAGCATCTAATTTATCAACACTACAAGACTCAGGTGATGATGTACAAGTCTATGAGGTAAGCCTTAATGACACTGAGTCAAATTATGCTGATATCATATTTTACTTAAGAAATGGATATGCCCCAACGCAATTAAATTATAAAAAGAGAAGGGTCTTGAGGCTAAAATCTAGACAATATCAAATCATCAATGATGTGTTGTTTAGAATAAATTATGATTCTATTTTACTTAGATGTCTTGAAAAATATGAGGTAGAGAAGGTGTTGCAGGAACTCCATGATGGACCAACTGGTGGACATTTCGGAGGAGATACCACCGCACATAAAATCCTACATGCTGGCTATTACTGGACAACATTATTCAAGGATACACACAGTTATGTAAGGAGATGTAAAGTTTTTCAAACAGTTGCTAGGAGACAGAGAAAGCCTACATTACCATTACATCCAGTCAATATTGAACAACCATTTGAACAATGGGGACTGGACATAATAGGTGAGATTGTTCCTCATTCTTCTAAGCAGCATAGATATATCCTTACAATGACTGATTACTTCACAAAATGGGTGGAAGCCATTCCACTCAAGGTAGCCAATTCTAAAAACATCATTGAATTCATTGATCAATTTATCATTACCAGATTTGGTCTGCCATCTGCCATTATGTTTGATAATGCATCTTATTTTTTAGGTAATTCTATGACGGAATTCGCTCTTAAAAGAGGTTTTAAGCTTAAATACTCTGCTAACTATTATCCACAGGGAAATGGGTAGGCTAAATCTACAAAAAAAAATCTCATAAGGATTATTAAACGAACTGTTGACGAAAATCAGAAGAACTGGGATAAGTCTTTAATATTTGCTCTATGGGTAGATTGAATAACTCACAAGGCCTCCATTGGCACTTCTCCTTTTAATTTGATCTATGGGAAAGAAGTTGTCCTACCTACAAATGTAGCTATTCCCTCTCTAGACCTAGTTCAGTTCATTGAAGAAACTCCTTCCTCTTATATGCAAGTTAGACAGTTACAAATCCTTAAGCTCGAATAGGAAAGGGAAAAGGCCAGAATCACACATGCACATCATCCAAAGTTAGTCAAAGCTTCCTTTGATTCAAATTATGTAAGTTCAAAATATTTTCAACTCGAAGACTTAGTATTGAAATGGGATAAAGATCACAAAGAAAAGGGTAAGCATACCAAGTTCCAACAAATGTGGCTTGGCCCATTTTGATTGTGAAACAAATAGGCCCATCAACCTTTTTATTGCAGGATTTATCAGGCAAGAGAGAATCTCTACCTGTTAATGGGCAGATCTTAAAGAATATTTTCCAAAGAAGATGTTCTCTTCTATTCCATGTATATTATCGCCTTTATTTTTATATTTTTTAGAAAGAATAATACAAGTTGAATAACATTTACTTTTGGCTTTGCAAATAATAGTCTCTTTTTATTTTTGACTTTTCGCTTGTATAAGTAAAGATTATTATGAAAATAAATTCCACACATAAAACATAGGGTTCTATTGCTCTGAAATTGCTTGTTCTCTGCTAAAATTATTTGATCTTTGATGAAACTTAACTTTAGAAAGGAACCTTGCCTCTATATCAGTCAAGAAAAGTATCAATAACAAAGCAAAGTCTCTTTATAGAAAAACATCTTTAAACTCTACAATTGTTATCTAGAAGCTCTTAAGGAGCCAATGATTCTCCCCATATATTTAGTTTTCATTTTTAGAGTGCAATTCTAAAATATACTTAAACTTAAGGGATAAGAGGTCTCATCAAGAGCCGACTTACCATGATCATAAGGTTATAACTAGCTGACATTACCAACACTGCATTTCAAAATAGGGTAATGACTTGAGATTTTATTGATCAAAAGACAAGGGGTCTCATTAAGAGCCAACTTGTTTAGTTAAGTTAAAATCAAGTCAATGGCATTGTCAATTTTGGTCACCAAACCAAGACGTTGTCCTTTAAGGGATAAAATATGAAATTTTGAAGAAAAAGAATTATTTCAGAAAATAAAAAGGCAATAAGTATATAAATATGAGCTTATCTTTAAAAATTGTATTCTGACCTAAGTGGGATATTGAATCATTGTTGGTTAAAAGGTAACTTTGTCGAGGCTATGAATGCCTACTGGCAGCAAAGGCTTTGCCTATGACAACAGAGTATACCAAAAAATTGATCTGTGAAGAGCCTCCCTGTTTTTATCTTTAAAACCAAGTAAGGACTGATGTAGACAAAGTAACTTTCTTATGTAAGAGGATAATCAAAAGAATTATAGTTATGTGGATGTTGTATAAATATTCAAAGAACAATATTACTTACCTTATATTTCATGTAATTTTTATTTTCTAAACCATCTTTATTTTGGAAGTTTTTAGAAATTTAAAAAAAACTCTTAGAGATAATTGGTTCTTCCAAGTGAATCGCCAATTGTTGTGCTATTCAACAACCCCCCATTTGTTAACATTAGTAGTCAATATTACATTAATAAATGGGTACCCTTTAAAAAAATCCTTCCAAACATAAGTTTAGCATTTAGGCATTTTCCTTATTAAATTTTGGAATAAAACAAGATATCAATCAAAAAACCTTTTTGAAAAACTAGTAAATGTCTGCCTTTCCCACATATCGCACCATCAAGAGTGATTGAAAGCCTTGCTAATCCACCAAAACTAGCGAAAAGTGATCAAAAGAGGGCTCCGCGCTAAACACTTTGAAATTAGTATGTTTTTTATATAAACTAAGTCCTAAGGCATTTCTTATTAAAACTAAGGCCCCCATGGCATATCGCTAATTTTTAGAAGGCGCACCTTAATGAGTTACCTTAAAACATGCGAGATGCGAAATTGCGATAACAACATTTCCTTTATCGCATCGCATTTCAGACATTCAAAAGAACACGACAAACTTACAATCCATCGAGATTGAAAAATGCGATTGAGACCCATACCCACTCCCAAGATACGTCACAAATGAGTATTTACATTCGCTGGTTAATAAAAGGGGCTTTACACAAGAAAACCTTAGAAATGAGCTATGTTTTGGAAACAATAGTAAGCGACTTGCATCTCACATCTCGCAGAAATAAAAGAAATGATAAGGAAAGCGTACAAACATAATGCGATAATGTGATTTGCGATATTGCATCACAAATCGCAAAATCAACATTTTCGCAATTTAAAGGCTCGCCACCCTAAAAAACTTTATTCCTGACTTACGATGCGGACTTCAATGAGCAATAAAGCTAAGAGATAACGAACCATTAGTGGGCATTTAATAAATGTTAATGGCACTTATGTGTGAAAAGCCGTTAAACATGATACAATATCTTCTCACTTGCGTTCAAATAAAACTCCTTTCTTATCACCTTTCAAGTTATCTATATTATTCCATCTTACGTTCATTCTTATCCCTGTATATCCGATAGTTGTTGTTTTTCTTGATTTTCAGGAAGAATCCACAGAAGGAGTCTTTGAGAGCAATGACAAAGAAGGGAAAGGCAGTTGTGTCTAAGAAATCATAAATGACTCCTTTATTCACAGATACTACGTGCAACAGAGAAGGAGGAACCTCTACGTGGGAAACCATGTATGATTTATTAGAAGAAGAGGAACCAAGACCTCTGGAAACAAAGGTCACAGCTGATGGTAATGTTTCCTCAGATGCTTCCATTTTTGAGATGACATGCTCATTTCTGCATCGCATAGCCACGCAACCAAAGATATCCCTTATACAGAATATGATCAAGTGGATAATTGATCAGGTCAATATCTCAGACAGAGAATTTAAGAATAGCAGCCAAGAGGTTATGGGATCTTTTTCGCCAGATAACCTATGACTTATGTACCACCTACCAGAGCCACAAACGATCTACAACAAACAGTTCCTCGAGAAGTTTTCCAAAGAGAATGAGGACCCAACAGATGTCATGAGGACCTGGTCAAAAAATGAGGGCAAGATCAAAAAGGACAAAGTGGGTATGTACTCTATTGCATCTATTTCTCCCCCTCATAGTTTTGCAGCAGCTATGCTATGTAGAATGTTTGGCAAGCCCGATAGCACCTAGAATGGCTACCATTAATAGATGTAGCCGTAAACGCAACCATAATGAATTGGGCCCAAATTATGTCTGATAATTTAGAAAAGGCGATAATCGACTATAGGAGGAAAAGGAGTATCTCTTCGAGGGTTTACCCTCCATTTTTTATGAGTTCCTATGTGATGGATGCAATTTGTTTTGGTTCAAAATTTCCTGTCATGGGATGGAAGTGGACTGTGAAGGATCCACTTCCAATTCATATATATCATAAGGACATGTGGGAGTCTAAGTTTCACCCCCATTTCTACAAAATTTGTTATGGAGTCATGCTGCCTATCCATAAACAGGTTTACAACCAAAATGCCCCTAGGTTTTCTAAGGAAGCCGAAGTGGATATCCTCCCATTGGCTAGATGGTTTGGGGAGGAAACATTCACATATATCAGAGTATTTGGGAGCATTGCCTCACTGCATGTCCTCCCATACTATGTCCCAGACAAATTGATGGCTAGAGAGATAGCCTACCAAAAAATGAGTGAGAGTGGGCTGAGTAAAGGATTAGAGGAGAAAAAAAAGGCCATTTGGCCTAAATTTCCATTGCAGTGTGGAGAATTTGCGCTGCACAATTTTAGGCATGCATGCAAAGAAGTGGAGATCATGAAATCTCTAAAATTACCAAAATTCCTAGGAAGGCAGTACGACCCAAATGGCATTTCCAATGCCTTCACCACCCTGGTGAAAGTAAAGGTATTTAGTCACGAGGAAAATGCATTTGATGACATCTTCCTATAGAAAGAGGCATTCAAATAGGTGAAGCACATGGCATCACTACTTTTTGACCTAGAAGAGCTTGAAGCCTTTCATGAATACAAAGAAAGGAAATTTTTTAAGTTCCCATTGGACCAATTACAGTTTGAACCAATAAGGGAGCCAACTCCCAACATAAGCCTAGAAGAGAGCTGTAGAGGAACTTCTAAAGATGATTATGAAGCAGAGTCCCAAGAGAAGTCTACCAGGGAATCAAAACACTTAGAACAATAGTCACATAATGGAGGAAGTAAAGAAAAGGAGTTAGAAAAGGATACAACCAGATCTACAGAAAAAGTAGTTGAGCAAACCTCAGCTAAAAAATAGGTTGAAATTCACTCCACCTCCACCCAGTCAACAAAATCCCTGGTGATTGATTTAGAAAAATAATGGGAGCATTTTAACAAAAAGCTCCATACAGAGGGACAAACGCCTGAGCTACAAACTCCACAATACAAAGCACCTCAAGAAATTATAGTAGAGAAAACTGTAAGTACTCAAGAGGTAGAGAACATTCCTGCCACTCGTACCTCTGAAATTGTTTTGAGAATTGAGGAGATTCCTCCTTTATATGTGTTTTATAGCCCACCCACAAAGCTGTCATCAAAAGTCAAAGAAAGAAGATGAATTTGGATGCTACAGTTGCTACTACTCCCGATAATGAATTAATGGATATTTTCTGGAAAGATTCACCCATCGACCCATTTGAGAACCTTACTAAATTGTCGCAGTTTGCATGAGCCTATGCTACAACAACTATTGATAAAGCAATAGAGGTACAAATGTTTCTCAAAGAAAAGGAAAATAAAATTATGTTGTTGGAACAACAGTTAGAGAAAGAAAAATCTAACCAACAAGCGGAATTGCAAATAGCCAAGCTCCAGCAAGAATTCAAGCAGATGCAAATAAAACATCAAGCCAGCTTAGCATAAAAGGAAGTGCAAATACAAGCAATAACAAACAAGTATAAGGATAGTCCAAAAAATTGATCAGTTTATAATTGAAGCGCTCAGCCTTAACTCCCAACTAATGCACCAAAAAGAAATTCTATGCTAGAAGATCTCACAGTTGAGTCCTTATTGCGAGACTAGTGACAAGTTAACGAGTCAAGTCATTGACATAAGACTTGAATATGATAAAGTATTGAAAAAAGTTTCTGAATTCATCACCTAGAAGAATTCAGAGGATGGGAGAAAGGCCGATTTACCTAAACTGGAAGAGTCACATAAAGAAATTATATTTCCAGACTGGGATTCTTGGCTTAGACAAGCAGAAAAGACAACATCGATCACAGCAGCAACAACAAACAATGTTATTGAAAACATCAATAAGAATTTACACAGCATCAACCTGGTGGCAGAGACTGTACCAGGTTTTCTTCCAAATGTCAAAAAACTTGAACAACAGTGGAGGTAGGCAACACATGAAAAAGAGGAAGAAATTAGGCAAATGACCAGGTTAAATTGGGAAGCGTAATGACAATATTTAGTTAAACCTTACAACCAGTGGACAACCCTGTGATGCCTAACCACTTCCACACAGAAAATGGTGCTAGCACTGACCAATGTCGTGTTCACTAGGCAGTTGAAATATGCAATCGGCCAACTGACATAGCTCAAACTAGTGACAGACACCTGCGATCTTAAAGATAAAATGCAAAGGAGTTAGTCACCATGTTTTATTTCTATTTTAGTTTGTTTCGCATAATTTGAGGAAGGTCATTTAAACCTCCTCAACTATTTTTGTAATAATCTATTATTAGGATTTATAATTTAGTATTTAAACCCCTCTCACACATTTAGAGAGGGGTCCAAATTTTTTATCAGAAACAATCTTCAAAACATGCACTTCTGTCCCTTAGAGGAAGTTCTGGTGAAATGAATGGAACATGATTTATTTTCATTTTATCTAGAATATTACTAAAATTGCACTTCTGTACTCTTAGATGGTGTTGGATTGATTGGAAATAGGTCGATATTGCTGAAACACATGAGCATAACTTATTACAAATGGTACTTTTATCTTGTGATTTTGTTTTGTTTATGTATTAAGCAATAACTTTGTCTTCAAATTGTTTAAGTATGAAAGTTTAGATCTTGGTTACCATTATTGCACTTTTGTATGGTGATGGCCTAAATTTTATGTTGAATATGTGAATAATTTCTTATGTGATATATCTTTCACAATTGTTTCGGTTAACTATTTATCCAAAACGATTATTGTTAAAATGATTTCATTCATTGTTGCAGTTGAATGATCTTTATTTCCAATTGCTCTAGGACATTATTGTAGATCTCATATTTCAATTTTATTCCCGGGTATAGTCATAGCTAGGTAGTGTTTAAATTAGGATATATGCATGTGATTATTAATTTATATTAGATTACTTTTAGCTTAAACATTCCTCCGAACTATCATATATCAGCCCATCAGCACTATCATTATTTATATTAGGAAACTGGTCCCATTATTCCCAGTCGGAGCCACTACACCAAATGGAAAATGAGCTGCCAACCAAGGTCTGGAACGGGTGGTTTTACCCCATGTTGTAAGCAATGATTTTCGAGGCTTCAATAGGTATATGGTTGTAATCTATTTTTTTCATGATTAATAGAAACATATGTTCCTTCCATATATTTATTTGTATTCAACATGCTTTATAGTTGTTTCTATGACATTTTGATCTAACGATCTTCAGAGTAAGGTAACTTGTTGTCTCTGTTTGTTTGTGGTTGTGTGTAGGGATCTAGCTCAGGTGCGGACAAGGTAGATCACTCGAGTGGAGTGCGAGAATCTGCATCAGACCCAAAATCCTTCCCCAACCTGCGAGGAGGCCGAGTGCACACATATTTCCTTGTAGTATATAGAACCGACTTCCTGATGCATGTTTGATCATTTGGGTTGGGGTACTATTACATCTCTATTGGTCTTTCCTTTTGTCATCCGGTGATCTAATTTGGACATGAGATCATAGAGAAATAAATCCTTGCATGCGAATTTAGATGCAATAGAAGTGGTGCTTCCAATGAGAGAATTCTTTCTTTGTGTCCACTTTGTCTTTGATTCTTATTGATTTCTCTCCTATCTTGGTTTACTGAGTTTTTTTGCAAATTTTTTGACTCTTTATGGTTATTTTGAAGTTTTATTTTATGAACATTTTGCCTTTTTCTTAGCTTTTGCGCGGGTTTTTTGGGAATTCTTAGTTTTTTCCCTAGTTTCTCCCACAGGGAGTCATCAATGCGACTAGAGGATCCTAGTTTCTCGCTTGCGATTAGAAACACAACGATTGGCCAAATTTATCCTGTCTTCTGTGTGCGACCGAGCTTCTAGCCTCGAAAGACCAATTTTTGTCTTCAAAAGTTTTTCTTTCTATCCTCGATCTGTCTGAGCTCTCTATTTACTGGCTGGATCTAGTCCAGATCTGTTTTCTTGTACTTGATTTCCTTATATTTGTTTTCCTTCATTGGGAGAGGGTTTTTGACTTGTATTAGGCATTGATCTTCTTGTTTTTTCTGATCTATTGGATCTATTTGTTGTTGTGTTTTTTAGCTATTGATCTTTGTCAGATATGAGCCATTTATTATTCATTGGTTGGGATATTCCATTGCTTGTGTTCTTTAAGGTTCCCTTGAAGGATTCTTTGTGTGCTTTGGTTGAGGACTACTATTCTTAGCTTTAGATCTCAATTTCAGATTTGTTTGGCTACTTTTGGTGTCTGCTTGGATCTATTTCATATCTCACTTTCAGATCTTTGTGTCCTTTATGCATTTTTGTCACTTGGTTTTGAGTGATCTCTTTCTTCTTTTGGTTATTTTTGTCACAATTGGTAGTTTTGTTATTGGTTATGCAACTGTCATCTAGGAAAGTCCATTTGAGTGTGTTTTGATTGTCTTATATCACTTTCATTTGATCTTATCTATGCCTTCATTCCTCTAGGGTTTGGTTTTTACCTTTGTAGAACATTGGCCTTAACTAAGCCATTGTGCTACAACCCTAGCAACTTGACATTGCCTTCCTTCTTCCACTTTTGGGTTTCTTTTTTATTTCTTGAGTGTGTTTATTTCTTTGGCTTTGTTTTCCTAGCTTTGACGCTTTTGAAGTGCTTGGTGTTCTAGCTTGGGGACTTTTCTTTGGCCTCTTTTCAGTTATTTTCTCTATTTGGTTTTATTTTTGGGTCAACATATTTATAAATTTGTGGTATTTTCATTTAAGAATTTAGTGATAGGTGCATTATCATAGGCATTAGTGTGTTGTGAAAAATTATTACACTCATGTAGTTAGAATTCATTGAAGAGAAAAGAAGAATTTGCATATATTTGCATCATGGTTACTAACAAGAGTCATTCACACCATCAAAATTTCACACTGCATCCCAAATATGTAAACAACAACCACTTAAAATTAACGTGATAATAAAATAAATTAGACTCGTATTTTTCTTTTACTGGTAGGACACCAACACTAGCTTAGGTTATGTCATAAAGATAGGTTTGTGAGTCAACTTCTCCAAGAGTACAAAAAAAATACATAACAAGTTACGGTAGGGAGTTGAATCCATTTGTAGTAATGTGGTCTAGGAAGCCCTTCTAACAAGAGGGTTAAGCACGAGGTCACACTTGGGCGAGGCGAGGTGACATGACCCATTTCACTTAGTTTCACGTGGCTCGATATAGCAAAATTTTCACACATACAAATGATGTTATTAGCATTTTTTGTAGCACTTACAGACCACTTGGGAGGAAAATCTCAAGGGGGTTTTGGTCTTATCTCTATGAGTTAGTGCCCTACCCTTGCATTTGGATTTGTCCTGCGATTGTCCCCCCAAGTCGTGTTATTGTCGGTGGTGACCATAGTGGCCTATCTCTTAGGGCTCATACACAGGTGCAAGGTCAAGGTCATCTTATTTGTATCTAGGACAAATATTAGTCATACTCTCTCAGTGCTCTTGGGGGTGTTCCACGCTTGGTGAGGGCACATGGACTGAGTTTATACTAAAGGGGTTGGGAAGCAGGTTGCTAGTATAATTGTTCCATTGCCATATTTTTTTTTTATTTTGGTTTACGTGTCTTATCTTTTAGGAAATTTCTAGTTTGTGATGTTTAGTATGAGTAAATAGTTTTGGCCTTTGGGTGTTTGCACTAACATAATTGTGTTAATTTATAATTTTTCACCCTGGCTAAATTTATCCTCCGTCAATCACGTCGTCTTCACGGTTTTCCTCTTGAACGAGGTGGACTTATCATTCCTGCATGGAGAGTGCCTATCGGTGCTCAAGACTTAGATAAAAACATAGATTTGGAGTCTATACGTGGTCCTTCTGGTAGTGATATTATATCTAGTGATACTTTATCAGACGATTCTATTTCTCCTACCAATCCACCCTTGACCGATTCATTAGGACCTGAGTTGTTGTGGCTGAACCCTAACGGTTCTACACCTTCTTATACTTTCATACCTTTTTCAGTTGTCTACCCTACCAAGGAGTCTAAAACCTCGTTAAATTCTCCATTAGAAATGTTAGCTACCATGTCATCATTGCAACCTCTTAGTGGGGACATACATACTCCCCCGTCTACACTTCTCACATCTTCTTGGGGAATTCCACCAGTCTCATCTATAGCTCCTGCAAATTTCTCGAATGTTTCCATGCCCACACTGTCTTCTACACCAAACATGGTGATTCATCCTAGTCAGTTGATAGGATTAGGAGTCTTTTTTCCAAATTTTGCTCAACCAACGATTCATGTTCCTCAATTAGGCGTGGTTACTTCTAGAAATATGTGGGGGGGATCATCAGTTGTTCCTAGTCATCCTGGTGGCAAATTTTCTTCTAGCATGTCACAAGCCTGGTATAGTTCACTATTTGGAGGGACACCACGTACGAGTACCCTTCCTGGAGGGGTTAGTTTACCTGGAGGTAACCCTTTTTCCAGTACCATCACTCATACAGGTTATTCTCCTTATGTTGGTACTACCGCACAAGCTACTTCATCTTATCCCCCTGGTTACAACCCTGTGAGTAGTCATGCTCTTGGGGGATCCTTCTCCCTCTGGGGCACATATCCTGGGAGGTGGAAGCCTTACACCACTCATTCTGGACCGCAGTAGCCATATGTCGAGGTGAACCCATTCCTTCACCAAAAATCCATGCATCACAATCCTTATATGGGGGGACTACAAGGTTGGTCAAGGGTTTTTCCTGCCTATGATCCATATTTCCAACTCCACAATTCATTATTATTCTCTCTTAATTTACCATTTTTGGAAAAGGTGACTAATGACCCGATCCGACATGATCCCTGGTGGCCACCCATGCCCACCAAATTGCCATATGATATTCCCAAGTTTGAAGGGAAGCCTGGGGAGAATCCATCCACCCACATTACCACCTATCACTTATGGTGTTCCTCTAATTCTTTGGTGGATGATTATATTAAACTTCACTTGTTCTAATGTACGTTAACTGGGGATACCGCAAAGTGGTATATCGAGTTAGACACTGCATCCTGCAGTGACTTTGCCTCCTTAGCTCAAAACTTCTTGACACACTTCCAGTTTCCTACCCAGTATGAAATCGACTTTGATATCTTGTCAAAATTCAAACAAGATGATACCACGTTAATTTATTATCACATTCATGAGTGGCATCGTCGCAAGAGGTAATTGAGAACCAAGTCACCTGATGAAATCTTACGTAAATGGTTCATTCGCTCTCTTTGACCTTAGATTGCCAAGGATGTGTCCATGTTTCGAGCTGTTATCGAGGAGAAAGTTATTTTATCTGCACAACAATTGTATCTTATCTATTTACAATCAGTTACGTTATACGAATTGTTTCCTAATTCCCCTAGGCCTTCTATTGACCCTCCTAAACCTGCTCCTGGCCCACATGTCAATGGAATTATTGTGTCTATTTCCGATTTTGTGAAGCAACTTGCTTCCCAAATTGGGTAATTGATTGTTACATCTCAAGCCCCAACAAGTGCATATGGATCTACTAAAACACCATCTCCTGAGTAGTCCATCGATGTTCTTACGGTGAAGTACACTCAACAGAATAACAAACCACAATCTGGTGGTAAGAAAACAAGAAGAATAAACAAAAGAACCAAACTACCCAGGAACCCCAAACCAACCCTCAGAATCAGGGAGGGGGCACGAGTGAACTTCATTGTAAAATCAAATTCCCTTGCAAAATCTGTCAAGGCGACCACCTCATTCATTAGTGCCCTCAAATGGATAAGGTCCATCGGCTCCTTTCACCACCATCTACTCAACATCCTGTTGTTTTGACTCATCCATTCCCTACACAACGTCAACAACAGATGGTTGCCCAACCTCCTCCACCTCCACAAGGGGGAAATGGGGGGTCATTTTCTCACTCCACCAATAATTCATTCGTCTTTATGTGTAAAGAAGACGTGAATGTGACTATGCGAGTCAAATCATATGATGTTCTTGAGTCGATTTCTTCTTCTAAGGACTCACCCGCTCCACCTACTACTAATGGACCTCTCACATTAAATAAGCCTTTAGATCTTGTTTATCACCCCCACAAGGGTGTCGTTTGTAAGGAAACGGGAAATCCCTCTGCCCAGGCTGCTCAACATTACATTTATTTTCAAGATCTCTCCTAGGCTCCTTGTGCCATGTCTACTCTGAAATTTTTGCAAAGTTGTCCTCAACAACGCAAGGTCTTGTTGTCAGTGATTGGTGGAGCCGATCTATCTGAATTGAGTCTTATTGTGTTTAATGTTGACAAGGTTGTTCCTCACCTTTCCCACCATATCGCTTTTCAAATTAACGTGTGTGTTTTCCATAAGAATATTCATCGCACTTTGTGGATGAACACTCTTCCACATGTGTCATGTCAACATCATGCTAGAAAGATATTGGCTCTCCTATGCTTGCTATGTCTAACACCACCCTTCAAGCTTTTCATGAACACAACTTTGTACCTAAGGGGGTTCTTCCCAAGTTTTCCATTGAGTTAGGAGGAAAAAATATATATGTAGATGTTGAAGTTGTCGACGCTCCTTTAGATTATAACCTACTCCTTGGTCGTAATTGGTTCTATGCCATGATCACTATTGTCTCGTCCGTCTTTCGTGTAATTTTCTTTCCTCATGAGGGGAATATTCTTACTATTGACTAGCTTGACTATTACGTGACATCAACCCAAATTTCCACTACGGTCAGTCCCACTTGTGGGAGATAACCCTAGTAAGTATCAAAGTGTTGGCATGGGCTTGTTTAAAATATCATCTCTTATTGGAGTATCTCCTCAATTACCACCGCCCAACATTCCTTCACCTTCATCTAAAGATCCTAAGCATGTGATCTCTGCTGACACCTGTTGACCCCATAGACCTCCTAACCCTTGGGTGGTGTCTCATGATCTTATGGAATTTGATCAGCCTAGTGAACATCCTCCGTCACCTATTGTGGAAGAGATTGTCTCTTTGAAAATCTCGTAAGTACCTCCTGACGCTAGTCAGAAGGTCCATACCAATATGGAATATGACAAAGTTCCTTTACCCACACGAGTTGTCGTGCAGCCTATTCCACATGACTCCCTCGATGAAAAACCCCCCTGTCTAGTAAACTTGGAGGTCATGGATCTATCCATTGATAATCATAGGGAGATTATGCCTCTTCTTGCCTCTAGTCTCCCTGATGTGGAACAAGTACAACTTGGAAACATAAATCTTGGAATGATTCAAGAGGCATCTTCTCGGCCCTCCTTGGAAGTTCCACCCCTGGAATGAGTCAAGTCTTGGGATTCTACTACCAAACTTGCCAACGAATTTCCCTAATGACCTGTCAATGAGTGTCTTGTACCCCCATTATGTCCTGATCCTCCCTTATGTCTTCAGGTTAGTTTTGAAAATATGACTATGATATAATATCCATGGCATGGTCAACCTTTCCACATTTGGCAGTTTGACTTCCTTTGGCATGACCTCACATTCATGAGTCATATGGTCTCCTCACCCTCCATGAGTTCGCGTTTCGAAACCCTTGGCCTGTATCGAGATGTGGGAATACCTTAGCATGACCTACCATACTGTGTTTCGCTTGTATATATTGTACATAAGAGTGTGATCCTTTATCTCTTTTTTGGTTTGGTGTGTGATACAAGTATTTGTCAAGCTTTCTTTATGCCAATTTTTTTTTTTTTTTTTATAAAAAAAAATAAAAAAATATGGTCCTATTTTTACCGAATCCATATTTTATGTCTTTCATTATGTGATTTAACTATGGGTATAGTATTTGTCAATGGTTTTTATAAGATAGGGTGTTGTTTCTATTACAACAACCATTGGACCATAGGTGCATTTCTCTTGAACCTGACATATAGGGGTAGGTCATAAATCACCATTACCACTGCATTATTGAATGTCAGTGCCATCGTTATGCCTTAGGTCCAACCACATTAAGTTTCGACTTTTTCCACCCTCTTTTATGCACGTCCTTGCTTGGCGGTAGAGATTACCCGCTCATGGATACCCTAGTTAGCACCTCTTTGTCGTCTTAGTGTCGATGTAGTTATTTTATCCTCTTTTCAGAATCCCTCCTTCTGACCCTCCATGACCTAGAATATGAGCCTCATGTCCTCTTCCTCGTCATATTTATGGCTAGACCCCAGGAGGATTCCACTATCTTTATCCCTTGTGATCGCAATTTTTATCAGCCTATTTTCGTAGTTTGAGCCTTGGTTTTTCTCTTCCATTGTCATCATCTGCTTGGCCTACCATCCACTTTCACTTGGTGTTCTACCCTTTCTTTGAGGTACAACTACAATGAGTGGTCCTATTAGCCAGCCTCTTGTCCTCTTTATGTCATGAGAAATTCCATAATTACCGGAACCTGTTGCTATCCTCTATACCACTTGTTCCTCCAGGAGGAGTTTTCTTTAAGCTCTTTTCAAACTCCTTAAAATAAAAAAGATTGATGAGTGAACCTGTCTCCTCCACTCTCGTAAAAGTACTTGAATCTTCGTCTACCCAGTATAATTTTAACCCTATTCTAGACTAGGATAAACTAGTTACGAAAAAGGAATACCCTAGTCTACTATGGCTAGGAGGTTCTCCCTTGTATAGTTTTATCTCTTTTTCGGGCTTGGGGAAAAATTTTACGAAAAAGGAACTTATATAAAGAGAAGGGAGGGAACATTTATTTCTATTAGCAATCAAATGGCAGCATTCTTTGCATCACCCTTGAACATGAAATATGTCTATTTCATTATCTCATAACTAGGTTTTAGCTTTCCTAGGATTCATACAATCCATATGAGTCTCTTCACTGTTTCGGTTGGTTACTCTTCCAGTCATATGGAGCATGCCTCAATGCCTCTGACGTCGTTGCATGATATCACATGGTGCTCATTAGTCATGCTGCCAAGTCACTCTTGTGTCGTGCCGTTATGTGTTCAAGGGAAGTCTCAGCCTGTGTCAGCTATCTGTAGTAGCTAGTTGACCTTTTTGAGTTGGCCATGCCTATGTTAGTTTTAATTCATTGTCTCATGAATTCATAAATACATCACATCATCCTAGTATGTTTTGTGTCGGTTGATGGGGGATACATCAAGGCCCTCCTTTGACAAATATTCTCTTGTCAACTTCAGCTCATTATCCATGAGCTTGATCTAGGAAGTAGTAGTACCTTGGAGCTTGCAGACCTCAATGGTAGGCTTCCTAGCGATTGACAGTGGGTTTACATCATTGGCTCCAAATTGATCGAGTCAAAAAGTGTTTGATGTAGCTCATTTATTCACACTTGGTGGATTGTACTAGGTACCTTGGGTTCCACTTTCCTCATTGGTGGATTCCCTCACATCTGTTACTGGTTTACCTCATTAGTTAGTAATCAAATGGTTTCTACCATGCTCGACATCATCTCACATATTTGGATGATGTAGATTTGTACCATCGAGGTTATGTTGAAGATCCTATGTTAGGAACATCCCACTCTTATATAGCATCTTTACCAAGTTGCGTTGGATTTATGTATATCTTATGTACTTTAAGGACTATATTGAGACACTTATTTGTCTCTATTGTGTCCATAGTCCTACTAATGTATATTATGACATGGATCCATGATTATATTTTTTAGTGGCTATGCTCTATTTATCAAGTCACATGGATCCACTATGTATGTCTTTCGTGGCCATGTTCTGGCACTTCATCTCATGGATCCGCAATGTATGTTTTGGTGGCCATGTTCAGTATCTTCTTATGACCGAGCATGGGTATGCCCATATTGGGGATGGTATCAACACAGATGAGACTTCAGCTCCAGAGTCTTTTGATCTACATTCTTGGCTTTGTCTCCGCACTCTTGTTTTGGCTTCTAAGCTTTATCATAATGTATTTCATCCATTAGATTTTATTTTGACCTCATACATTGGGGGCATATGTTATTAGCGTATTTTACCCCCTAGGGCCAGTGTTCCTTATTCCTCATGGTTGTTTGACTTTTTCCAGGCTTTATACCTTCTTTTTTCCATTCATACTTCCCAGTCACATGGATGAAGGCCTATGAGAGCGACTGGAGCCTCCTAGTTGCTCCCATCCGTTCCTTTTTCATGCGACTCTGAAAGTTTTTAGTATTTGCTATGCCTACAACTAGGGATGTCTTTAGAGTGTCTTGGTCCTTGGGAGATCAATTCGAATCATCACTTATTCAAGCTAGTCAGGACTTATCATTTAGAAGTTTCCATGACTTCTCATTGTCTTGAGAATCTACATTCATCCTCTTGGGACCTCTCTTCTACCAATGTACATTGGACCATTTAAGAGGGTCATGCTAGTCTTGGAGAGCCAGATTCTTGGTTAGCTGGAAATCTTGATTCCATGCTGCTATATTACTACTAGAGAGAGAAAGAGCTTGTGAGGTTCTTTTTGCTTACATATTTCTCTTCATGCTCATTTCCTTGTTATAGTGAGGATAATATGATTTTTTCATGATTAATAGAAACATATGTTCCTTCTTTGTATCTATTTATATTCATCATGATTTATAGTATTTTATATGACATTTTGATCTAACGATCTTCTGAGGAAGTTCACTTGTTGTCTTTGTTTGTTTGTGGTTGTGTGTAGGGATCGAGATCAGGTGCAGAGAATGTAGATTGCTCGAGTGGAGAGCGGGAATCTGCATCAGACCTAAAATCCTTCCCCAACCTGCAAGGAGGCCAGGTGCACACATATTTCCTTGTAGTATATAGAACCAATTTTCCGATGCATGTTTGACCATTTGGGTTGGGACACTATTATATCTCTATTGGTCTTTCCTTTTTCCATTTGGTGATCTAATTTGTACACAAGATCATGGAGAAATATCTCCTTGCATGCGAATTTAGATGCAACATACTTGAACATGATGACACACTTAGAATCATTAATGAAACAACATGGAACACTCAACACTTAGAAACAACATGATCCCTTTATTGCAACGGCAAAACAACTTACTCCTCCAAGTGTGACACTTAGGATACACTTTGTGATGACAATGCATAAACATTTTGGAATGGATCTAATCCATGTCTACATGATATATAAGACCCATTGGTACCAAAATTTCCTCTTGAAATGAATCGTAACTATGATTTTACAATATGCGACACTTCCCACTTAAAAATACGACACTTTTGGAAGTAATGAAAACGAAACTCGCAAAGGCTTAAAGAAAGTGAAAGTGACACATGCCAGGGTGAAGATCACATTAAAATCAATGAAATAAAAAAACAACTGCAAACGTGACAACAACACTTGTGAAAACAATGGTGTGTCAAATCGACAATTGAGAAAACTTACTGAAATAAAAGTATAATTGAAATCGAAGTGAGGAATACATTCTATGGAGGGTGCGCACTAGCTATTGATAAGTATTGCATAGTATAGTGTGCTATGGAATACACAGTCACTGTCACTAGTGATTGTGTAAGCCTTACCTTCAAGAGCTGCGCAATTGTTATAGACATTTTTGTGCCCTACAACTCCAAGCATGAAATGTCTATAAACCAAGGGCTCCTAAGTCCCTAAAAGTGTTGTTCTAACCCCTAAGGAACAAGGTCAACAGATTACAGCTTCTCCCAGAAGTTCTCCATGAAAAACTACTCAAAATTGGTCAAAACAGGATCATTGCAGCTGCTCCACTGGCTAGGTGCGTTGCATCTCACCCAAATGCACTGTGAGGGTGCATTGCATTTCAAAACTCCCTTCTGTGGGGTGCGATGGGCGAGAAATGACAAATGGCAGTGTCATTCCGCGAGGTGGAGAGGCAATGGAAGCTTCCAGAATCTTCTCCTGTGACACTTGCCTCACTGAATTCGACCAAGGATGAGTAAGAGGCCCTCAGTCTCCAAGTGGAAGTAAGAACTGACAGAGAGAAGACACTAATCAAATCACAAGCTGACTCATCCTCCTTACAGATATCTATATATGGATCCCTCATCCCAGAGATCCAGAGGCTGGAATTTTGCATATTGTAAGGAATTGCTGTTGGTTTCTAGAGACAAACATCAGATTGTTGGGTGATCTATGCTTTGTTTGAGGTGAAGAGGGGCTTCTTTGCTGGGAGGTTGATGCTGGGTCGGAACCATTGGTTGTAACTCCTCCTGGATCTTTTTTTGTTTATCAATAAAAGCTATTTGAGTTCTCCTCCATGCTTTTGTATCATTGATGCTTGTTACATTTGTATGGTCAATTTAAATCTGATCCTAAGTTGTTTATGAATATAGATCCATGTCTTTGTATAGTGCTATGCTTCTGTGATCTTACAGGTACTTTGTGAAGCTGGGTGTGCTAGTGAGCAGGTAGCTGGAGACTATCAAAGAAGAGAGGGATCGAATCAAAGGATTAGCGCAAGACACAGGTTGGTTCTTTCTATTCCTCTCTATCTATAATTCATAAAGGAAATACAAAAGTAGCTTTTCTCTGTTTGTTTCTAAGGTAGCTGTCACACCTTAGTGGGATAGAGCAGTTCTAAATAGACACTTTTCCCTGTAACAAAATGGCGACTCCACTGGGGAGATAATTAGTTTGTTTGTTTATCATTCTTTGTTGTTTGTTTTATAAACTTATAAGCAGCATTCGAACTGCATTTGCCATAACAAATGCAAAGTAGATAACTGCTGCTTCAATCCATTCACTGGATCTGTTTATGATTTAAACAGTTGATTCACAAACTATCTGATTGCCCTTGTGATAGCTCTTAGATCCTCCTTAGATCTACCCCTGATTGTTACATTACTGATTGCTTTTTACTCGGCCAAAAACCAAGGACTGAACTGCAAACTGTGACCCGGAACCCGGACAGAGTCTCGTTTCTGGCCCAGCGCAGGTACTGTTTAGAGACTCTGAATTTCAACGCACTTCCCGAAGGGACAACCTGCGCTGCATTTCAGATTCTCTGTGTTACAGGTGCGCTGATCAGACTAGCTCTGTGCAGCTGTGGTTCCTGTGCTTCATTCTTTCCAGCTCTATCCCTGAATTTTGCTGCCTGTGATCAGTATATGTCTGTTTGAAACCCCTTTTCCTTGCTGTTATTCTGCCTCCTTTGTACAAAAGAACTGTAGATGTTTTTGTGTGTTTGTTGAGTCGTTTACAGTTTTCCTTTGCAAAAGTAGCATAGTCGTACTGTCGTCCTTTGATTTGAATCTGTCGCAAGTGTCGATTTCGATCATAGGAGAAAGTTTGATTGCTGTTGATGGTCGATTATCCTATTGCTATTGCCTTTGGTCTGAATTTGTAATTTTCTAGTATCAAGAACGAGTGTTCATTTCAAAATTGTAAGGTGTCGTAATCATCTCTATTTTTGATTTCGAAAAAGAGCTTGTTTATATTTGTCGCTTGAAAAGAAATTCAGATTTGTACATCAAATTTCTTTTTAGCATCAATACTAAGAAAGTCGAAAACAAATACATGCATGTGCATTTGCATATAGACAGTCTGTTTGGCTTGATTTAGGAAAGTGCATTTACAGTGTGCTCTTTGCTCTTTGTGAAAAGATTCTGTCTTTCTTTTCCCTAGTAGCTAGGATTTTCATTGCACAAAAGAGATAAAAAGTTTGTTTATCATCTTTAGATTGCATTTTAGGAATTACATCTACATCTCGTGGTGAACCCAAAAGGCAAACTTCATAAGCAAGATCAACTTAAAATAAATTCAATGAATCTAACAACACTTTGGAACTTAACGCACAACATTTAGAGGTCTAGGCTAGAGACGTATTCCGGCGTCGTAAAGCCTGGTAACTGTTGTTCTCACTGATGGTTGGGTGATTCCTCCACTTTGAAACGATAAGTGTCAGTACGGACTTGTGCTCCCACGTACAGTCGAGTATATTTTGGGAGACCCCTATAGGCTTAAATCCTTTATCCATAGGAAGCCGTGTCTGCCACCCTATCGATCGCAATGCACTGAACACAGCATTCGGGAAGATTGATTGTCGTATCGTAAAAAGTATTCTACAGTTTTGCGATTGGTTTGGTACTCCCTCTACCTAGACTTCCAGAGTAGTCCCTTTCGTTCCTTTTCAGACTCCTTAACGGAAAAGGTCCATCTGAGCACTTGTCACTTCAGGCTCATTAAAAATCGAAGGCGACTAGAGTCATCTTTTGTTTTTTCTCGACACTTAAAAACTGAAAAAACAAGTTGTGTCAAAGCGTCTAAAAATTTATTTTAAACGGAATATTCATTACCCCTTTCCTACGTTGATCTTGGGTTGAGAAAATGGAGTCCACCAACCAAGGAATTCCCCTTGGAGGAAATCCTAGTCCCTTCTCCTCTTGGGGAGATGTTGGTGCACCCCATATGGCCACATTGTCGCTTCCAGGACTGACAATTGGTTTGCCTGTATGGCTCTTCTCAACCTCTATCGTTCAGAACACCACTATTCCTGAACAATCGAATCAGCAATTAGACGAGTCCAGAGTTACCCACCAACCTTCTACTTCCTCTAATTCTTCCTCTCCTCCTTCCTCTTCGTTTGATGGGGCTGGTAAAGCCAAAAGTCAAGTTCCTAAGGAGAAGAAGGAAAAGAAGAAGAAAGAGAAGAAGAAGAAGGAGCCGAAAGCGAATGGGGGCAAACGAGTGTCGTCTAACGAAAATCCACACACTGCACCGACCAGGCCTAAATCGCCATGTGTCATTTGCAAAGGAGACCACTTTCACAGAGATTGTCCTTGCATCCCTCGGATCTTAAGGGATTGGTCTCCTCGTTTGCACAACCCGGTGTCGTCAACCTCTGATGATCATGTTGAAAACACACCGTCAACTAGTGAAAGTGAAGCCCCAGGACAAAAAGGAAAATATAGATTTCCTTGTAAACTGTGCGAAGGCAATCATGCCGTCCACCATTGTCCCTTCTTAGACGAAGCTAAAAGAGTTTTGGATGATCGTCCGGTTTCACCGTTACGACTTCCTCCTGGATATAAAAAACTCTTGCCAAGTCCATCACCAGTTGAAAATCCGGCTGGCCCGCTCAGGTGGTCGGCTGAAGCATCTATCATTGAAGATAAACCATCTGAATCCATACCAGACGAAAGTAAAAAGGTCGAGACGGCACTTGACCCGGTTTTTCCTTCAGAGGTTCCATCTTCAGATGATACAATCACTGAAGAGAACAAGGATGACACCGTCCAAATTCTTTTCATAAGCACAGACTCCAACGAACATGGGGGCAATTTACCCATTCCTTTACCGCAGGAAGGAGGTTCGTCAGAGTCATACCCGGCCGTCTATTCGGTCCCACCTCCAAGCAACCTAGTTGTCTCCTTCGACTGGAATCAACTAGGCAGACCCCGTTTACCAGCTAGTGTACCATTCCGAATTATTGTTCAAATATATAGAATGGTTATGGCTGGTACCATCATAGATGAGGGGGCTTCTGTGAGTATCCTTTCCTCAACTGCTTGGTTCGCCATCGCTTTTGCCTGAGATGAGAAATCTGACAGGCTTTGATAAAGGAACCAGTCGACCGTTAGGGATCCTTCCCGATGTGCCCATAACATTGAGAGGGAAAACAGTTCACATGAACGTAATGGTAGTTCAAGGACCCCTGGATTACAATCTACTCCTTGGACGAGACTATATTTATTGCATGCGAGCAATTGTCTCCTCACTCTTTAGAGTAATGTGTTTTCCGCACGAAGGAAGAGTGGTCAAGCTCGTGGACCAGCTTTCATTTCCAGGATCACGCATAGCAAATAGTCATATACCATCCCTAAATGGTCTTTTCACGCAAGAAATGTCTCAATCTCCAGTCCGTCCTCCCGATGAGCGCGAGTGATTCAGAGGGATATGACTGAAACCCAGGGGGCATGCACCCTGGTCTGCTTCGGCAGGAAAACTCCGGGTATAGGGTAGGTTTCCGCGGGAGAATATGACTAGTCTGTACCCCCGTCCGTGATTGGAAGAGGGGTTATTCTAGAACAAGATTCTCTTGTCAAAGTTATGTGAGTTGGCGAGCACCGCCGCTCACCTTTGTTTATTTCGGTAGACATCGCCAGAGAAGTGTTTTGTTTGCGCTGTGAATAGAGCAATCTTTGGGTAACCTGTAAGAGGTAGGCCTCTCTCGGTAAAACAAATGTTTTAACGGACTAAAGAAGGGGTAACCTTGAAACTCTGTTTTATACCTGGGGGCATGCAAACCTTTTGGAGTGTAAGCAAAGAGCGATCATTTATCTGTTTTTTGGATTGGTCGTCTCCTAACTTACATAAAGAAAGGATGTGGGGAAAAACTTTAAAAGTTGCCGGTTTATATGAGACATTCTTATCACACAACTGAATTAATCGAGCAGTTTTAGCACATAGTTCAAGCTCGTTAAAAAATAAACATAAAACATGAGCAAATGTTTCCACCCGCGTTTAAGCTCGCTAAAAAATGAACTATTCCCCGGTAAATAACCATCGTGAATGTAGTACTTCAGCCATTAAAGCCTTGGTCGTGTTTGCACCGTCACCTCCACTTTTTCATCGGCCGATCATTCACCTCCATTTGATTGTTTACCCATTTTGAGGAACAGCTGTGAAGAGTGATTTCACTAGCCATCCTTGTGACACTGCCGTGATTGGAAAATTCCAAACCTTACCTGGAATCAGCTGCTACCTGTCTTATCACTCATTCCTCAAAAGACGAGTCTCCTTTAAGCTCTTTTCAACTGACTCGTAAAATATGAAAAGATTGCCGAGCCATTGGCCTCTCCAGCTCGTTAAAGGGACAGGAAGTGCTATCCCTCCTCTAGATTTTAATCTTTTTGGACCTGAGGGATTATTACACAAAAAGATCGAGCGCTTGTTTTGTTCGGCTTGTTAAAACTATCGAAAATTCATCCCTTCTGTATTGTTTTATACTTTTTCGGACTTAAGGGATTACATGACGAAAAAGGAATTTTGGAGTTACCTTTACGTTCCTTTTCAAACTCTCTAAAATTGAAAAGGACCGAGTTATCTTTGTCGTTAAACTCGTTAAAAAGATTAATAGCGACAAACTTGTCTTTAGACGAGAACGAGTTTCACTATCGCTAGGCTCGTTAAAACATAGCGATGGGTTTGCCCGAAGGGCAAATTATAGAACAAGCATATGTTATCCTCCTCAAGCTTGACAAAAATAAAGAGGTACTGGTCAGCAATGACTGGGGAAAAATTGGGAAGAAAACTCAAAGAAACTTTGTTGGTAGCAAGTCGCTCTTGAACATGAGACTTCCACTCCGTGTCCGAGTCGGGTTGGGTTGTTTCATTCACCGGTCACATCACCATGGTCACGCCATACCATCCACATTTGGGGTTAATGCTACCAATCCATCACATCAGTGTCGCCGATATGTTCAAGAGAAGTCATCCAGAGAAGTCACCTGTGTCTCACCCACTACCATACATTATACTCCATTCTTTTATGACCGCCACCCTGAACTTTATATCACCAGATCATTTTCACCTCCATCAAAATCATTTGCTCTGTTCCGTGTCATTGATGTGGGATTCATTAAGGCCCTCATGTGACGGATCACTTCTTGTCGACATCAGCTCATTATCCAAGAAGTTGATCTAGGAACACCCCATTCAGTACTTTGAAGCTTGCATGCCTCAATGGCAAGTTTCTCACTTCCGGCGACAGGTTTACATCAATGGCCTTCAACCGAAAGATTTTGCATGGTGTTCGACGCCAAGTCCTTTATTCACACCACGTGAATTGTACTGCAGTACCTTGAGGGTCATTATCATTATCGGTGATTCCTCTCGCGCTTGTTAACAGTTTACATCATTGACTGGTAATCAAGCGATGTCTTTCCATGTTCGACTTCAGAACATTTCTCACATGGATCGACTTGTACTTCGAGTGAAGATCAGACGAGATTGAAAACCCTAGATCTAGTTTCATCCATCCGGGCTGCGATATATATTCAGGGAAATAAAGACATTAAATGTACAGCATTGCAGCACAGATAATCATCCTACCAAAAGGACGATGGCTCTATCAGAATCATCAGTCTACTCTCAGACGGTTGTCTGTCCTATGTACATGAAAATGAATTTATAAAGCTGAGCATGGGAATGCCCGCCTCAGCTAGATCATGAAAATATTATGAAGATAATGTATTGTATTGTATCTTATTACAGGTCTCCTCCCAACATTGAAAGAACTTTGGATCCTCATAATAAAGCATTTCACCCGACACCAAAAGGTTAACGGCCTCATACTTTAGGGGGCAACTGTTATAGACATTTTTGTGCCCTGCAACTCCAAGCATGAAATGTCCATAAACCAAGGGCTCCTAAGTCCCTAAAAGTGTTTTTCTAACCCCTAAAGGAACAAGGTCAACAGATTACAGCTTCTCCCAGAAGTTCTCCATGAAAAACTACTCAAAATTGGTCAAAACAGGATCATTGCAGCTGCTCCACTGGCTAGGTGCGTTGCATCTCACCCAAATGCACTGTGAGGGTGCGTTGCATTTCAAAACTCCCTTCTGTGGGGTGCGATGGGTGAGAAATGACAAATGGCAGTGTCATTCCGCGAGGTGGAGAGGCAATGGAAGCTTCCAGAATCTTCTCCTGTGACACTTGCCTCATTGAATTCGACCAAGGATGAGTAAGAGGCCCTCAGTCTCCAAGTGGAAGTAAGAACTGACAGAGAGAAGACACTAATCAAATCACAAGCTGACTCATCCTCCTTACAGATATCTATATATGGATCCCTCATCCCAGAGATCCAGAGGCTGGAATTTTGCATATTGTAAGGAATTGTTGTTGGTTTCTAGAGACAAACATCAGATTGTTGGGTGATCTATGCTTTGTTTGAGGTGAAGAGGGGCTTCTTTGCTGGGAGGTTGATGCTGGGTCGGAACCACTGGTTGTAACTCCTCCTGGATCTTTTCTTGTTTATCAATAAAAGCTATTTGAGTTCTCCTCCATGCTTTTGTATCATTGATGCTTGTTACATTTGTATGGTCAATTTAAATCTGATCCTAAGTTGTTTATGAATATAGATCCATGTCTTTGTATAGTGCTATGCTTCTGTGATCTTACAGGTACTTTGTGAAGCTGGGCGTGCTAGTGAGCAGGTAGCTGGAGACTATCAAAGAAGAGAGGGATCGAATCAAAGGATTAGCGCAAGACACAGGTTGGTTCTTTCTATTCCTCTCTATCTATAATTCATAAAGGAAATACAAAAGTAGCTTTTCTTTGTTTGTTTCTAAGGTAGCTGTCACACCTTAGTGGGATAGAGCAGTTCTAAATAGACACTTTTCCCTGTAACAGCAATGTTTGTCTAACCTTGCATAGAAATATGTGTTTTTGTGAATTCATCGAAGATAGAACATGTGTGAGCAAGTAACTTTGACAATTAGAAGAAGATTCAATACTTTACAAAAAATTAGACGACCACGAAGTGACCATAGAATGACAAATCACAATATCCTCAGTAAACTCCAAATTTCAAGTGTAAGCAAAATTTTGGAGGGTATTTGTCACAAAGACAACACATACACATTTTTTAAAGCTATAGTATGGTTGTATAAGTTTTCAAGAATAGTGAATAACAAAATACCAAGTGTAGAGGGACACAAGGATGCCAAGGATTTTTAGAGCAACACAGGTTGTTGTAGAGGCATGTAACTTCCATATTATAGACCAATGGGTGTAGTGAATCCATGTAAATATATTTTTGTGATTGTGAATGAAGATTCGATGGTATAAAACCCTATAATGCTTGTGGACTAACTGTGATACTTACAATTTATAGCCCAACAAATGGACTTCAAAGGTGCCAAAAGGAAGTTGGAGATTATTGCAAAAAATTTGAGACTAAAATATCCTTCAAACCCTGGTTCCCATGGAGTGGTAACCTGCTCTGATACCAATGATCTAGATCTTGGGGGTTATGATCCAAGAAGCTTGAATGCCAAGAGAGGAGGAGAGAAAACATACCGAACTATCATGAAACTAATCACAAGAATGTTTATAAAAATGCAAGAACTGAATACATTACAAAAATATGAAGATAGAGAAAGAGTGAGGGTTAGAGGAGAAGAATTCCATTCAGAAGAACTATTACATGTAATGAGGCCAATTTTGGTACATATCCTTCTGAAACTTCACTCTCTTTGTATTTTCTTTTTATAAGGTGTCTTGTTGATGGAGTCAACTTTAATTAGGGTTTACTCCATCACTTACATATCTATAAAGTTTCCTTTTATATAAAAATATGACTTTATGACCTATACATATAAACTTAGACTATAAGCCCCTTTAATATTCATATCAAATAAGTGTTTGGTTATAGAACTCGGTCGATGAGGCACTTCTCTACAACACTTGGGGGATTAAGCTCCTTGATGTTATCATATACCAAAACTTTTATAAGAAGTATATTTTCTATTTCTATTGTATTATGATATTCGGTAAGTGCTTGGTTATAGTGATTGGTCACAAAAATGCTTGTTTATATCACCTGGGGGCTTAAGGCTCAATTCATCATCCTGATACTCTTATAAAATGTGTATTTTTCAATTCTCTAGTGATCTAATATTATAGTAATTGCTTGGTTATAGCTCCTAGGCATTATTGTGATCTGTTATAACACTTGGAGGCTTAAGGTTTAATTCCACAACAATATCATTTCGACATTAGTGATATTGCATTTTTTTTTAAAATATAGTGCCCCAACATTTTCTTAAGCATCATGGGATAACACTTGGTTATATGTGGTTCTTTCCATTGGGACTTTGGTATTGTAAACTTCTAAAAATTTCACACCATTGTTAGCATTAAGTGCTTTTTTGTAACCAAAATGAATCTGGTAAAAGGAGCTATAGCTCTGTGGGTTTGCCCTTGAACCCATAAGACTGTGAGTGATAAAAGTGTGATTAAACCTATCCCTAACACATGCATACAGTCATAAAAATATAAAAGGGTGGAAAATAGAATGTACCTCTTAATTGAAGAGGTCGTTAGTTGGAGAAACCAGTGTGATGGTTTCACCAGAAATGATTTCACTCCTAGCCTTCAAATAAGACCTACACACATTCAACCAACAAATCTACCAAGTCACAATACTACAACACCCATTAGCATGATGATGATTGGAGTCCAATGTATAAAATATTAAAGACACAAAATATCAATATAGTAGGAAAGGAATCCACTTTCATTAATATATCAAAATGACCTAATAATATGCCTTCAACATGAGGGTCCTCCTCTTCATCCTACAATCCTAGTATGCCCCTAAAGACAATCTCTACTCAAACAATATGGTAAAGCCTCTCACAAATTCTGACTCCTTGAATCTATATGTAAATGGATTTGGTTGGATTTGGCTGGAACTGGATCCTTTCCTCTTGATAGGGTGAGATTATATAGGTTCATTATATCCTCCATGAGAATGTACCTGGACACCTAGGGGATTGATAATTTAGGAAAATTCTACAATAATGTCCCCTAGCAACCTCATACACCAATAGTTCAAGTTTATCTCCATGGGAATGACAAACTCTAGAACCTTTTTCTCAATTATGAAATAATTATTATTTCATAATTATGAAATTGTGATCAACTAATTATGAGAAAATACTCAATTGTGTAATTTCATCCCTATAACATGTAATAAATCCCTTGTAAGACCCATATAAGTAAAATCAAGGGTGAAAGGGGATGCATATTGGCCAAAAAATGATGTAAATTGAAATTGGGTCTCTCTCACTATAGTGGAGTGGGAAATAGGGTTACATCACATGCTTTACTTGTGAGCACTATTTTTTGAAAGTTTGGCTTGAAGAAGTACATGGTACAAAACAACAATGTGAGAATTGACTACACAGAGTTGGAAAATAGAGCAAAGTAAAGAGAAACATTCACCATTACTAAATAATTTACAAAGTGTTGGGCAGTGGATCCCCTCATAGCAGATTTTTCGGGCTTGTAGCCCGAATTTTAGTCAAAATTAATGTAATACCCCGCGAAATGCAGGCGCGAAGCGCGAGAGTCCAGGGTTGTCTGCGCTAAAATATTGTAATTTAATATAGAATGTGTCGGCCTACCAATGGTCCATGGACCATGGGAATGTACAAATAGAATGAGGCTCTAAGTGTAGAAGTCAGTTTTTCAAGTTTGAGTCTGGATCTAAGTGTTATGGGTTTTTGAATACGATATTCGCTCTAAGTCTATAAGTCCGAGTCTTGGGTTGTAGGAGTAGGAAGAGGCTCTGCAGCTGTGTACGCAAAGGCCTAGTAGAGTTCGCAGCTGTGTGCACAGAGCCCTGCAGTTGAGTGTGCAGGGCGGAGTTGGGATTGTAACGGAACATAAGAGTAATAAAAGCTAAGTTGATTCTGAAATAATGTGCATCTATTCATAGATCTATATGTTTATGCTTCTGTTATATGTTTATGCATCTCCTTACAGTTTATGATTGCGCGCACTTGTTATGAATGTTGAATGATTGTTAAGAATATTGGGCCCACAAAATTAAGTCAGATCTATAATAATAACACAGTAAGGATAAAGGATCTAGACCACGCCTCTTTATGCTCTTTACAGAGCTACGCGAAGGTCAGACAATCGCGTAGAGCAGTGCAAGCACGCAGGATTGGTTCGCAAACCTCCCAGACTTCATCAAGACATCCCTAGGGTGTGGAAACTTGGTTCCAACACCCTCCCATACTACCTTGGGTGAGACCTCAGTCTGCGCACCACGGACTGTTGCCGAAAGGGCCGGTAGTTTCAGGATTTGTTTGGCTAAATCACTTCTGAACCTGGGTCAGGCCCCAACAAGCCAACACAGAGAAAATCACAGAGGAGATTGATGCCGCTAGTAGGTTGGTACCTACAAATTCTTGAAGTCGAGGAGATTTTTTTCTCGTAGGTTGTTACGTACAAATTGTTTTAAACAATAGGTTCGTGCCTTCAAAGATTTTTTTTTGTATCCTAGATGACCCCAACAACCCATCTAACACGTAACTACTAGTAAACCTTTGGGGGTCTACGACCTGTCCTTCTCTTCGCAAATTAGGTCACAACCAGGGGATTTGATCCTTGGATCTCTCAGTTTTTAGAGATTTCACATTACTTTGATCACCAATTTGAGCTTCCCCCTAGGACGCTTACAAACAACTATTACACAAAGAAGTTTTCTGGTTTTCTCTTGAAAGGTTTTCCACTTATATCTTATGTTTCATGTTTTTCTTATAAGATTATTTTTTATAGTTATTTAATGTTTATATTAGTAAAAATTGTCTTCTATTGGTTCACCCTCCTCTTAGTATAATTTTGAATTCAAAAGCACTGGGGTTTTTGAGAAGTAGAGTTGATCACTAGGTATATTCCAAGTCAAAAGAAGGTCATTTAATCTATGTAGTGTTTATGTTGATGACATGTATATAGTTGTAAAAAACATGGGTGAAATCATGGAGGTGAAGATTAAATTATCCTCCAAGTTCAACTTGAAGGATCTCAAGGCTCTAAAATCCGTTATATTAATGGATATCAAGTGAGATAGGGTAGTTAGAAAACTCTAGGTAAATTAGAGGAAGTACATTGAAATGGTATTGAAACATTTGACCATGTAGGGGTGCAAGTCGATAAATTTATTTATTCCTATATGGGTAAGGAAAACTGTTAGATAATTTCCAGAGGAACAAGAATAAATAAAAGACATGGCCCTTGTTCACTATGCTAGTTTTGTTGGTAGTCTAATGTATGCAATGGTCTTCACTTGATTAGACATTGTTCATATATTGGGATTATTTGGCAAATACATGTCAATTCCTACAAAAGGAGCATTGGAAATCTATCATGAGAGTGTTCAAATACTTTCTTGGCACAACTAATCATGTGAGCTACAACTAAGGGATGCCACAATTAACAAAGAAAAAAATGTGTGTGGTTTTATAGATTATAGTTGGGTTGGAAGACTAGATCAAAGAAGGTTGACTAGTTGATATATGTTTAAATTGTTTGAAAGAGTTGTCAACTAGAGAAGTAATAGTACATCATGGAACAATTGATGACCAAATATTAATAAATGATAGCCACACAACCAAGCAAGGAAAATTTTTGGTTGTAGTGGTCGTGTTCAAACACTGGGTTCAAACAAAAAGCTATAAGGATAGATTACAATAGCAAGCGCACAATATTCCTAGACAACAACCTAGATTACCATACAAAGATAGCACACACAGTGATGTATAGTGTCATTTCATTAGGGAGATGGTGGAAAAAAGAAACAACTACTAAAGAAGGTAGATGCTTTGGAAAATGTTGTAGATGCTTTGAAAAATTTTGTGAGAATTGTGAAGTTCTCTTGGTGTATAGAGGAAATGGACATTTCAAACTTGGCTTACTAAAGCATAGTATCTCCTATTCATACAAATAATATGAAAAGTGTGAAAATGTTTAGGTGTTATATTATTTTCATAGGAAACTCATTCGATTGGAGTGTAGTTCGTTGATTGGTGAAAATTATAGTGAAAAATACAATATGACTCTTTTAAAACTAGTTTTAAGATTAGTCATAAACCCTATCTTCCATAAGTTATATCTTTGAAAGTATAATGAACCATATGTTGAAATTTTGACCATTTTGACCATTTTGACCATGAGATTTTTCCTCAGTCTCAAAATTTCACTATCTAAAACTTCACAAAAAAACGTTATATTGAAAATTATAAGATGTCTTGTTTAAAGGAGCAAAACTTTGGGATCATATCTCTAATACCAAATGCTATGAACCAAGCACCTTGAAAACGAAAATAAAAATAAACTTTGAGGGCCAAATATCCTTTTACAATGAATCTATGACAACCCTTTTTGGTGCCCCCCTCATGTATATATTTTCATGTAATTTATTGTGACAACAAGATGGCTGGATTGAGAGAGAGAGAGAGGACAAAGATTCATAGCTTGGGAGGAGGAGTTGCTTATGAAATGGTTAAACCCCAAACCCATGCCACCTCATTCAAATTTACCACTTACCTCCCTGAAAAAATGATGGCCTTGCTAGCACATGCATTAAAGGGTGCACGGTCCACCTAAGACAAGGATAAGCCCATACTGTCCCTGTTTCGTGGGATGTACCATGGAAACACATACAAAAGGATAAGGGAGTGGTGGAGAAGGGTGGAAACAATGTAAGAAAAGTATGAGGAGTGTAGAAACATGGTGGATGAGTGATTGGGCAACAAGAAGCGCAAATGATTGCATTCATTTCCCACGACTTGAGGGGAGGAGGAAGAATCGAGGCATGAGGACAAAGGCAGTGAGGAATGTTGACATCGGCGAAAGGAAGGAGATTTAGTGGAAATCATTCAAGAAAGAAGGGCACATAATAGTGAATGAACTAAATATAAGCATTTAAAGGAAAGGAGAACATGGGTGGAGACTGAGCTCTCTAGATTCTTGTGTGAATTGTCATGTAGGGCACGGGGTGTGCTTTGGATTCCTAGTTTAGGTGCATAATCATGTGGAGGCTAGTTTTATGTGCTCCTTAGAGTTTTCACTGAGGTGGATATTAACTCTCAAGATTCCTAAGTGTGTTATTGAGAAAGTGGAGATTAAGACCTCTAGATTCCCATGGAGCCTATCAAATGGAGGCACAATGTACTAAGGATTCCGGCAGAAGATAGGTCAAGGCATTGTGGGCTCTAGAGTCCTAAAGTGTGAAGCAGGTGGAGATTTTATGGCCTCTGGAATCCTCTAGTGGTTGATTGGGTGGAGAACCTTGTGCTTTTTAATCCATAGAGTGTGATTTAGGTAGAGAAACCATGTTCTCTGGATTCTTTGTTATTAGGTGGAGGCACTATGTGCTCTAGATTCCCATGTGTTATGAATGAATGGTGTAAATTTCCCTTGAGAACTCTACTCATCGTGCTCTAAATCTAACTTGGGGGTGATCAACTGTAAGAATGGATTGTTGTGTAGTTGGCCTATATTTGGGAGGAGAGTTGAAGTTCCTCTATAAGTTACCAATCATCCGATTATTAAGATAAGTTCCTTACCTGTAACTTTTTTATGTCCATGTAATGGAAATGATGATTGTTGTTACATTGTGACAATGGGTATATCAATACTATCAAGAGAAGTGTGTATCTTTGTGTATTGTAATGAAATGGTTTGTGAATGATTTGCATGGTTGTAAAGGACTTGAGGAGTCCTATAGCATCGATATCCTCCTGAATGGTTATTCGCTTACATGTTCATGTTGATTGTGATGCGACCAATAGGCTAGTTATGTATGTGTTTTCCATTACATGCCTTTCATTAATAAATGAAAAATGGTAGTGAAAAAGGTTTTTGAATGCCTGTAGATGATATAGTGAATGATTGTTTAATGACTTCCATGGAACTATATGGTGTGCTTAAGTCCACAAGATTTTATGTTATAATGGATTGGTAGTCTCCATGTTTTAGTGATATGAGCTATGTGGTTCAATGTTTCCTTTGGAGTGTTAAGGGACTATGTGAGTCTCTCTTGCATGGTACTACTATTGTTTTCTTTTTAGACACAATATAAATATGTGATATTATGTTACTTGGTCTAGGATGGCTAGGTAAAATCATTGAAGTCCTCAAGACTTCAGGGAAGGCTTGTAGGGAGTAAGCCTGCAGTCGAGTCAAGTGAACCTTGGAAAATTCCCAAAGGAGAACTATGATAAATGAAGGAGTCGAGTTGACAGAGAGTAGGATAGGGAAATCCCCATCATCCACCAAAAAATATTTATGGGTGCACCATGTTGGAGAGCCCAAGGGTTATTTTTAAAAGGGGCCACAATTGACTTAGACCACAAGATGAGAAATTTCATGTCTCATGTTGCCAACATTATCACTGTGCTACAGAGGTGTAATGAGGATTCTTTCCAATATAGAGAAGTTGGTGCTATAGACAAAAACCACGACGGAGACCCTCACTATCATTACATGGGAAATTGGAAATTATCATGGAATTCCAGGAACTGATGGGGCCCAAAAACTTACTTTGGGAATTCCATGTGATTCGTTGTTGTTAGCCTAACATCACTGCAGGCCATGAAAGAATTCAACATTACCATTTTGTAGCAAGCTATGAAAATGACAAACCCACAAAGTAGAAAAAAGCTGCATAATGGATATCCTCTTCATTACTTAACACCAATATTATCGTCGCGTTGGGAGGTAGAATCTATGTGCACTGTAGTGGTAATGTCACGATTTGATAGAATGCACATGATGGAAAAAAAAATTGTCACTTAGTGTGAAATGTTTATGTTGTGCCCATGGGGTCTACAGATAGAGTAAGCCCAAGGGATAAAACTCCGAGATGTGAGGGTGTTGTGGCACAATGAAATGGTGGAAGCCATGTTTCCCATGGGAGACATGGAAGTCCCACATGTAACTTGGTCGCTATGAGGTATTCTTGCTAATGTGGCAAGGTTAAAAGGGCCCAAATTTCAAACAGCATAAATTTCAATCCAAAAGTCGGATAGGGATGAAATTTATATCATCAAAAATCTCTTGACGAGTTGAATGTGATGGTCTAGGTCGAAGTTAATTTTTCTAACTTTGGCAAAGGAGAAATTTTGTACCCCATTTTCATGACAAGACAATGGAGGTTTGGTTAATTAAAAGTAACACCTCCCATTCAGTTAGGATTCCTCTAAGGGGGTGGGAGGGAGAGCTACAAAATCCATTGCACAAGACAAGATAATAAGCCTATGCAAATGAATCTCCTTTATTATAAATAGGAGATAAATATATGTAACCTACCACTAGGGTGTCCTAATCACATATAACAAAATAATAATTAATGCTTGTTAGGGTCTTAAAAGTAAACATTATTTTTACTAGGATAAGCACAACATTGATGACCTTTTGAAAATCAAGTGTTTGGTGAGTAAATTCTTCTTGATCTAATAGTGTATTTTTTCCTCTACATCTTTTTTAGCCTTTGATTATAAATAGAGGTGTAACGAATTCCTTCTAATTTTTTAGGTTATACAAGGATCTAATGGTAGAAATATATCACAATAATAAGCATTTCTCAATGGACTAAGGAGGAATTATATAAATCAAGGGACTATGAATTATTTGTAAGAAAAAACCAACCAATTGAATATAAAAAATCCATAAGGTGGGAATACACATTCTTGGATTATCAATAGGCATGGAAACCAACACAATACACTAGGAATCCATGTAGTATATATAATCCAAGACCATGGCCATAAAAAATTAAAAACTATATCCATGTCATATAGAAAATCATATCCATGAATAAATATAAAGTGGATCTATATCATATAATACACGAAGAAGAAACTTAGTATAAATGAAAGTGCAATCTGGCCTTCAAAAGTACTCATTAATCAATCTTACAATCTTATGAAACTAAGGAAGGTATCATCAAAATATGACACTTCTATCCTAAACTCTTCAATCCCAACTCCGTGATTGTATAGAACTACATGTGAATAAATGAGTTGATGTCAAGCATGGTAGAAACCATTTGATAATTATACATTGACTAAAACCATTTACAAACATGAAGGGATCCACCAATAATGAAGTTGGACCCTCAAGTGTGAATAAATTAGAAACATAGAACACTTATATAATTGATCAAATAGGGTCAAAGATGCAATCTACTATTAATTGCAATGGAACCTTCCACTAATGTCTACAAGGTCCAAGGTACTATTAACATTTCTAGGACTACTTCCTAGATAATTTTTTAGCATTAATAGGAAGATATATATCAAAAGGAGGACATTGGTGTATCCCACATCAATTAACACAAAACAAGAATACTGAAGCTTTTTTGAATAAATAAAACGATGAGTACATATTGACATAGAGGTGATAGACATGAAAAGTCAATAATACAACATAAAACTTTATCTAAGCTTAGACTTCCCTTGAGCATAAAGCTGACACAATGACGACTTGGGTAGAATTGACACTAAAATAGAAAATGATATAAAGAAAAAATGTTGGAGGCATTGAATATTTCTTTATAACGACTAGAATAATAACCAATCAAATAAGTAATAACTCAAAATCATGGTGCACTTCCTAGAACAATACTAAATCCCAACTCCAAGACAATGATGCAAATAGTTGCTATGTTAAAGGGCGACAATGAATGACAACTACTACTCAAACTAAATCAAATATAGATCAAAATTCTTTCACACATTTTATTTTAATGCTTTTAAATTTTATTTGCATGCATTTTTCATGTTTTCGTAAGCATACAAAGGAGATAAAAAATGCTACAATGTGTTGTACTGTTTTCTTCTCAAAGATGTATGAAAAGAACCCACTTAAGATTGCGGATGACAAACAATCTCAACAATATAAATGGCTATTAAACATTATAGATCCGCAACAACTGATAGAAACAAAACCTCCCAAGAAAGAACAAAAAGAAAGAGTAATAACTCCAATCATCCAATGGAAACCAGATATGTAAAGAATAATTTTATTACAACACCTGTGAAGGGAACAAATAGATGTTACCAATCCCCATCTATGGTATGGGTTCTTGGCTATCCTAAAACATCTTCAGCTTGTGTAGAGTCCCTGTCCTCTATAATGTATAAACCCAACAAAAATATGGTGTGTGAAAATGAAAATAATCAGAGTTACAACAATGAGTGCAACAATGAAAATAATCAAAAGTGAATAATGAATGGAAAACCCTTCTATTTATAACAAAATATTGAGTTATCCTCGAATAATGAACAATAATAAAATATTGTTGATCCCATTCTTGGAATAACCACCTAGAATATTTTATTATATTTTTTTAGAAGGGAAAAAGTATTTAAACTTTTATTTAGAAATAATAAATAAATAAATGACGTATTTATCATCTTAAGGAATTAGTTAAGGAATAATAAACAAATAAGGATTTATTTAATTATTCCTAAGGGATTTAGTCAAAATTGACAAAGAATAATAATTAATTAGTGATTAATTAATTATTCTTGTAGAAAAATAAGATAATTAATGATTTATCTATTTATTTTTCATGATTGAGTCAAATATGACAACGAATAATAATTGAACAATGGTTTAATTAATTATTCCTAGAAGAAAATCAAATAAATAATGGTTTATTTAATTAGTCTTCATGGGTTTAACTATAAATTACTTAACAAAGGTGGTTTATTAAGTAATTTCTCACAGCGAGAGCAATTTTACTATGGTAAAATTGGCTTTGCATTGTGTACTTCGATCCATCTAGTGAATTAGGCTAGATGATCAATTTTTTTGTGATAAGAGATTGCCCCCCAACGTACGAGTGTCAAGAGAAAAATGTATGATCGAATTACGTTGTAAAGACACAATCACTAGACAACACAGGAGAGTCAGAGAGAGAAAGAGAGAGACCAATGAAGCTTAATTGAAAGAGGATAGGGACAAAGGGGTCGAGTCTAATGCAAGTCTCCTTTTATGTTGTGGTACCAGACCTCAATGAGGTGGGGGAGGCATACCCATACCCGTCGAGATAACTTAGTACAAAAATAATGGTTCGCCCAGAAATATAAAAATGAGCAATGAAGTAGATGATGAATGGTACATGACATGCTGGCATAACAAAGCCAGAAAATAATACAATGTGTCCCATATAGATATTGCACCTGTAAAAAAAATGAGCCATGACTGAATACAATAATATCTGAGTACATGAGATACAAAGGCCCTTCCCTCAAAAAATGGGTGGGAGGGAGGGTAGAACAACCAGAGAAACATTTTTGAACATGGAAGGGCTCTACAAAACTGAATGGATCGTTTGGAGGAGACGTGCATGCTATGAGCACGACGATCGGTAGGAACCAAACCCATCAACTCTACGGAACTGCATTTGAGGTTGTAGCATAGTAGGTATCCATCCAGGCATGTGGGAGGCTACCTGAAGGGCCACCCCCTCATGAGGTCTGCAACATCTCATACACACTCGGGAATCACTGGTACAATTTGTTGCATCACTGGACCATCAAGTGTATGGATCACAAACATGAAATGACCAAGTCAAAGGGAAATAATGAGACCCTCTGCTCGATCCAAGGCGCCAAACAAAAATGGAAGCTGAAACCGAGATACACTGCCCTCTAGGCCATTCTTTTGGAATAAATGAGTTGATGTTGATAGAATAGGCCCTGCGATAGATGAGGCAAGGAGGATCCTCAACTAAAGCATGAGGGAAAATAGTAATGTGACTGATGAACTGACACCAAGGATAATGGGGAAAAGTGGGACTGAGGAACAATCAAACGAATTCCCTTGTGAGAGCATAAAGTGCATGGTTGACCTGGCAGCAACTGACTCAACTTCGGAGGGGATGGGGACAATATGACTTGAGGCCAAAATGGGTGACACAGGATGAACAATATGAAAATATGGATGGAATAATGTGACATGATATAATGGGACATGAAATACACTCCAAGAGTGCAAGGGTGACTCATCGTGGATTCTCTGAACAAGGGTGACTCAATGAAGTTGCCACACAGACTAGGCTCGGTGGGGACCATCAAAACATGAGTAAATAATGGTCCTCATGACAAAAGTCGACATATGGTACGAAAAGTATTAAGAGGAGGTGGACCTCAAAGTACAAGTGTCGCTTTATAATTAAACTCAATAGAAAAATTTGGGGATTTTTCTATGAAAGGACAGTTTCCCTCCAATTTGAGAGGGGGAGAAGGCCTTAAATCTTATGGAGATCGTAGCGGAAAAACTAACCATTGGAATCAGGATCTACGACTTTCAAGTAAGTGGCCTTACTTGTCTAAAGATGGCCTTAATTCTTCTTGGAACGATGGTTCCGGATGAAGAATTAAGGGAAGAGGAAAACGAGAATGAACTACTAGAGGAGGTCTAGAATCATCCTCACCCACTATGTCAAACATGGGGAATATGTGGTATAGAGTAGAATATCTGAAGATATGGTATCAAATATCTACGATATGTGATGTGCATATAGCTCACTGAAGAGGTCGATAGGACAAAATATCCAAAGGGATGGGAGGATAATTGACCATACCTAGATCCAGTGGGATCTAAGTCGAGACTTATGTTGATCAACTGAGAAGATGTCCAGGGGAAAACCATCATGCCCCCAAGCACGGGATACTGCCCACAAACATATGTGATTGAGGGGACTGATTTGGTATGCAAAAGTGGGAATGATGCCCCCTAGCAAGAGGAGTTTGTGGAGCGCCATTGTGTTCCAAGTGCTAGAAAAAGGGATTCAAGCATCCCAACACAACTTGGCACGAAATCCTCCAAAGGAGATGTAGGGGCCTATGTGCCCCCCAGTATGCTATGGGCATGCTGGATGTATTTAGAGCTAAGGGCTCCAAACACTTATATGATACATAATATGATTATGTATTTTTATATGACGATGATGGTTCGCCATGTGTTAAGTTTTATGGTTGTCTTATATGGTATACATGTGATAAATGCCAATCTAGAATATTATTTGCAATGGTAGCTACATACTTATTTTGGGCTCTAGGAACGTGACTGAAAGTGATGATTTCAAATTCACATACTAACATCTTAACTCATAGATATTTTCTAAATAGGACTTGGTTATGCACATGGTACACACCATTCAATTGCATGACAAGTAGAAATGAATCTAAACGAACATGAAGATGAAGAATGCGATGAGAAATGGAACCAACTAACAAACCTATCACTGCATCATATTCGGCATGATTATTGGTGGCATATCCAATGCATACGCCATTTGAAAGGACTAACGTATGCAAGGGGGTAAAAATGGCCCAGGCTGTCGAGGCTAGATTCATGGAGGAGCGACTCGCACCATCGGCATCACCAATATATGGTGTGGATGATGGATCCATCTTAAAGGTGAAAAAGACAACGGATGAGATGATGCAATCTATCCAAATTCATGGAAGAAATAAAGACACAAATCAAAGGGATGTGCTATGAGAGAAATTTCTTGAGGTAGAGCGCATGGGAAGAATTAGGAAGGAAATGACCTTCAAAATCTTCCATAGAAATGCCCCCTTGCCTAAGTGCAAGGTTAATCAGGGGTAGACATAGCTTCCATGGTGTCCTCATTAGGCTGAGAGATGGGCGGATAGGAGGAACACTGACTACATGATGCGGCAATGTTACTTGGTGCATCAACCTGAGAAAAAAGGTTCATAAACGCATCATCTTGAATGGTAGATGACAGGCTGGTAGATGGAGGATCTACGAATGTTGAGACCTGGAATTATATCGAAAGAGGTTCGATAGAAGCACGCACAGAAACCTCAGAAAGCTTTGACTGTGAGGAACTCAAGGATGACGAAAAGTAAAGGATATGGCCTGTGGTGTCCGTCATGTTGACATCGAGGGGAGGGATCACAGTGGTGAGACCATAGTCCCCCTGTTCTGGTTGCTTAGTGGTACTAGAATCCACATGTAGAGGAGTAGATGATCCACTACGAGTGGCCTCGTATTCATGGAGCAGTTCAAGGAAGTCGCGAAATTCATCGAGACAAGGGAAACAATGGGAATAGTGACCATGATGATCATAGAGGGCATAAGGGTGATTTGTGTGCAACATTTTGAGTTTCTTAGGTGGGTCTAGTAAGTTAACATGGAATTTTTGGATATTTGACTCAAGGAACGCTTCATGAACCAAAGGTTTAAGTTGAGGAAGTTCAGGACAATTGTTAGTGGCGTGCCCAACAACTTTACACAAAGCGCACACGGGTGACAGCTTTGGGGCCTTAGGGGATGGAGGAGATTGGGGAGCTGTGTCCTTAGGTTCAATCCTTTTAGCTTTGCCCCCCTATCCGGATGCTTTCGCAACAGGAGCTGGTTCCTGTTGAGGTTATGATGGAACTGAAGCAGTGACAAGGGTCATGGGGATCAGTTGAACCGGGGTCAAAGCATGATAAGGTCTTAGCTGACCAGGAAGAATGCTTCCAGGGGGATCGATGTGCCATATTGGGATCCCAGGAGTCATGTTAGGAAGGACCAGTGAAGCCATGACAAGGACATAAAATACTCCCTGAGTGGGGAATAGGAAAGGTATCTGGCCTGCAAGGTAACGTCCTGGTGGAATAGCTCCTGTATGGTTGAGGCCTAGAGGAACAGTTCCTGATGGAAACATAGGAGAGGCACCCACAAACGGAGGAGGTTCTAGGGGGGTGGATCCAGAGGGCTCAGTTGAAGAGTAAAAACAGGGTGCTGAGGAGCTGGTTGTTGATTAGGTGTATCAGACTGCTTAATGGCAGCCCGTGACGCTTGTAACATGAAAATACTCATAGAGTTAGGCTTAGAGATGGGAGGGGGAGGACCATGGAAATCACCCAACAATGAGGAATCTTTATAGACTCCTGGTGAAACACCGGTGGGAGGAGTCGAAGACTGTTTGTTGGACATTGACAAGATAATGGACTCGAGGGAGGTCATGGATGTTGGCTCGTAGTAAGTCAACTGATCAATGGTAATGATCTTCCCTTCATGGGGGAAGCACATCTTACGGAACACCACAGACGCGACGGCTGACATGGCATATGTGTAATTATGACCTAAGAGAATGTTGTAATTCAAAGGGGCATCGATGACTTCAATGTCGATGTGGACAGTCTTACCCACAAGGGTCACTAGACAGTTGTAGTACATGCCAAGGGGCTGGGAGGAGTGTCCATCCCAAGCACGCAAAGTGATGGTGGAGGGGGACAACTCAGGTGACTTAAGTTGTTTCCAAACAAAAACAAACATCACACAGGTGGATGCACCTTCATCAATAATGCATCGAAAGATGATGGCATTATGGACTTGGACTAGTATCTAGAAAGAAATAGATGAAGGCAATGGCGGATGTTCTGATGTATCAACCAGAAAGACAATCAGATGATCGTCAGAAGGATGTAATGCACCCAAGGAAGTTAGTAGAGATTTCTTTTGAGATGGGCATGACTGGAGGACTTCCAGCATTGACATGGCAGCAGGTGATTGTACCAAGTCATCTACTATATTGTATGTATGAGCAACTCTGTTAGAAGCCACATTACGGTGTAATGGTCCCTTTGGGATGCTAGGAATGGACTCAACTTCAGGTTGAGGGATCTATAAAGGACCATTTGGTTTCGTAAGAGGCTCAGCAGATACTTTGGTTTTGGACTCAGTGGTAGACGAAGTTGAGGGCTTGTCATATTGACACGACCGAGTTTACAGGTTGCTATTGGAGGGGTTAACCTCATCAGAGTTCATCATAAGCATTTGGTAGTTACCAAGACCAAAAGGTTGGGGGGGATGGGCTTCTTGGCTTGGCTGAGGTTGAACAACAACAAATCCTTACTGAGGGAAAGGATTTATGAGCACTGTCGATTAAGATGGAGCAGGATTTTGAGGCGATTATTGACCTCTAGAAGCTGCTTGAGCTTCCCACATTTGGCACATCTGGGGTAAGAGAGGACACTCATGTGTATAATGGCCATGTACACCACAACATGCACAAGGCTTATTCATACAAATAGACTTTTTCTGCTTGGGTTGGCTACCTTGTTGGTGGTGTTAGGCTGGTTCCCCTAGGGTTCACTAGGTTGGTTACCTTAATTACCCTAGTTACCCTTGTTACCCTTCCCCTTATTCTTTTTCTTCGAATTTTGGGGATTGGTCACACTCTATTGTGCAAACACTTGGCCCTGAGGGGGAGGTGGTTGTTGAGGATGAGGATGCATGGGAGGCTGCGATGTTAATGCTTGAGGGGCTGGAGCGGTAGGCTATGCATAAGGAGGAGCAACAATTTGGTAGACGGGTTGGAGCCCTGGAAACATGTTGCTAGCAGGAGAGGCATAAGTGTTGGAGGAACTGGTGCCCCCTGCGGGTAGCCATAACTTTTTTGAGTATATGGCAAAAAGTGTGAAAGGGATCCAACGATATCGTTAGCGACATGAGATGCCCCTGGTGCATTAGCACTTCCAGGATGGGGGAGGTTCGAAATGACAGTATAGACATAACTTGATTGCACATAAATCAGATCATATCTCAGAGCGGTTTGGAGAGCTTCTTCTTTGGTCTGAGGAAAATGGGACGCGACAACTTTTCCAATGGGTGCTAAAAGGCTCATAAGAAACAAATCTAGATAGACACGGTCTTCGAAAGGCGGGGCACGACATGTGCTCCTCCTTTGATACCACTCTTGAACATGGTCAGATATGCGAGTGGTAGAGGACTGACAGAATGAGGTCAATAGCTCCATACCAGTGTCGTACTAGAGAGGTAACTGGAAGTATGAAAGGAACGCTTTAGCAAGCGTCATGAAAATAGAATGAGATGTTGTTAGCTCCCTATAATACTAGTGATGCCCCCATTACTATTGTATTTGTATCCCTTATTAATATTGTTGTGCCCCTATTGTCCCCATATTGTTATTACAGTGTCCCATAAAATCCCTATATTGTTATTTTTGTGCCTTTATATTATTATTGTTAGGTCGGATTGGTTATATTATGACCCCTTAGACTCCTATATATAGAAAGGAGGTTTTGTCATTTGTATCATCCAATAATTGTTCATTTGTGTAATGTAAAGAAGGTTGCCCCCTCAAAGAGGCTGAATTCTAAGGTGTTCAACTATCTTTTCTATCTTTTTGTGAGTTGGTTTCATAATAGATGTGGAGGGCTGGCCTACATACCATTTTGCAACGTCCCCAGTGAGCATGCATTGGAAGAGCCAAAGACGAATGGAGTCATCGGTTATGGAATGGATGAACATGACATGTGGAAAGATCAAACATGGTTGGTCGGATCCTCTCCAGCATTACCCACAAAATTTGGGATGTCTGAGGGAACCTTAGTCAGCATAGAAGGCCAATCAACATCATGGTGTATGGGGTCGTTTATCAAATGGTTAAAATCTAGTAGACTTAACCCAGCGATAAAGGGGAGCATGGGGGCTGCCGGAACGGTTCCTGAGACTATTCCACTTGATGTGACCACCGGGATAGAACTGGAGCCAACACCAGGTTGGGTTCCTGCACCAGATGTGGGTCCAGACATGGTGACGATATGCGGTGAAGAAGGCTCAAAATCAGATGAGGAATTGGATGAACCAGGAGAAAAGTCAATATGGGGAATCAAATTGCTATGAACTCGAACCCAATAGGGAGGGGTAATATGCCCAAGTGGAAACTGGGGTGAAGGCCTAATAGTCTCTGCGACAAACGCCTTGGTGGTGCAATGGTGATAAGACACACGTGACACAGAAATGGTGAAGGGAGATCAACAATATGCCTTTGTCTCGATGAGGGGAGATAAATTATTATGTTAAGTCTTGGCTTGGTGGTGTAAAACAAGTGCCCTTCACTTAAGGTGTGCTTGTGTGTGCAAGTGTATTTATTGATTAAGCCGAGACCGTGTTTGTGAAAAAGAAAAAAGCTTGCTGAAAATAAAATGAAATTAATAACAGAAAGTGAACAACAAAATAACTAACTAAACCCCACCCAAACTAGGTTTGAAAAACTATGCTGGTTGATGGCTAAATCGATGGAAAATACACTAAAACGGTCAAGAGATATAGATGTCAGTGTGACTAGGATTAAGTGACACGAAGATGCTAAAAAGTGGTGAAACAATAGCAAAAAACCAGAGAGGAAGATCGCTGCAAAAAGATAAGGAGATGGGTGAAACATATAGGGAAACCGATGGAGCCCTAAGGCAAATGACCAAACAAGTTTAAATGTGAAACTATGGATGGTAACAACCTATCTTAACAGGTCTGAAACAGAAGGGTACAGATATGGAAAATGTGGTTGAAAGCGCTGCAGAAACTCAGACTACTCACTCAGCTAAACTCATCCTAGAAAGGTGGAAGCATACTAGAAACCCTAGGGGAGGCTAAATTCGACTTCGACGAGTAAATCAAAGCGGATCAAGGCCTAAGAGGGATGAGACAGAGGTCAAATAACCCAACAAACAACTCTTTGCAAAACCCAAAAACAAATCTGAGAAAAGCCCTAAAACCCCTAAACCGTAGAAACTGACCTGTTTTCTGTAGGGATCGCACTTTTTGGGCTGATAAGTGTGCTCTGGCCTCCAGATCTACGCCGTGGATCCCAGTCAAAAAATCTAGGAAAAAAGTGTCGCCTTTGTCATGCCTAGTTCCTGTGACCTGTGGAAATGACCAAAAAGCTTGCGGAAGTCAGAAATTTAACAGATCTAGGGTTAAAAAACTAGGTAACATAAAGAGAATTGAAACAATAAGAAACCCTAAGTTGAAAACCGAAGGTCACCGAGGTTTATGGATATGAAGTATAAACCTAGTGGAGTCACCAATTTTGTTGTAGTGTTTTCTTCTCAAAGATGTATGAAAAGAACCCACTTAAGATTGGGGATGAAAAGCAATTTCAACAATATAAATGGTTGCTAAACATTGTAGATCTGCAGCAACTAATAGAAACAAAACCTGCCAAAGTTCGGATCTATGCCACAATCATAATTAAACAACAAAAAGAAATATTAATAACTCCAATCATCCAATGGAAACCAGATATATAAAGAATAACTTTATTATAACACCTGTGAAGGGAACAAATAGATGCTACCAGTCCCCCTCTATGGGATGGGTTCTTGGCTATCCTCAAATGTCTTCAGGTTGTGTAGAGTCTCTCTCCTCTATAATGTATAAACCCAACAAAAATATGGTGTGCGACAATGAAAATAATCGAAGTTACAACATTGGGTGCAACAATGAAAATAATCAAAAGTGAATAATGAATGGAAAACCCTTCTATTTATAACAAAATATTGAGTTATCCTCGAATAATGAGCAATAATAAAATATTATTGATCCCATTCTTGGAATAACCACCTGTAATCTTTTATTATATTTTTTTAGGAGGGAAAAAGTATTTAAACTTTTATTTAGAAATGATAAATAAATAAATGATTTATTTATCATCTCAAGGAATTAGTTAAGGAATAATAAACAAATAAGGATTTATTTAATTATTCCTAAGGGATTTAGTCAAATTTGACAAAGAATAATAATTAATTAGTGATTAATTAATTATTCTTGTAGAAAAATAAGATAATTAATGATTTATCTGTTTATTTTTCATGATTGGGTCAAATATGACAAGGAATAATAATTGAACAATGGTTTAATTAATTATTCCTAGAAGAAAATCAAATAAATAATGATTTATTTAATTGTTCTTCATGGGTTTAACTATAAATTACTTAACAAATGTGGTTTATTAAGTAATTTCTGAGAGTGACAGCAATTTTACTATGGTAAAATTGGCTTTGCATGGTGTACTTCGATCCATCTAGTTAATTAGGCTAGATTATAAATTTTTTGTTGATAACACATTGGAGAAAATGAGTGGCCCAATTAAATGCAACTACATTTCAAGATCATGGAACATACTTTCACAAATCAAATGAAAAAAAGTTGTTTGGTAAGTAGTTTCCACTCATAAATGTCTTCTCCAAGGATACAGGTTGGAGGCAATGGATGCAAATAGATAAGGTAAAAAATGAGTATAATGGAAATAAGGATAATTAAACAAATTTCATAATAGAATTATGAAAAAATTCACAATTGGAAATAAGAAATTGCAACCGTAAACATAAGGGAGAAACATCAAATCGTCAATATTAAGTTGTGGTGGAGCTAAATAGATGTTTCCTGGGCCTATGAAAAATAACTCAATATGGTTTCCATATGGAAAAATGAGTGCTAACTAAAGTGGTCCATTAGATATATGCACTATCATACAAGTTATAACCTACAACAAATAACAGGAGAATGTCACAACCTTATGGGATTGAACCTAAGGTATAATGTCCACAAAAATGATGGTTAATAATGTAAGATTAGAACAAAGGGAAAACATATTGCTATATGTAACAATGAAATATTTACCTCAAAGTTCACTAGAGATTTCCATATGAAAACACCAAAAATATGATATCTTTGTCATGTAAAAATGATCAGAAATACTAATCCAAAAGTTAAACAATCCAAAAAAAATATCATAAAATAATTTCAAAGAAAAAACTAGAAGTTATGATGGGCTTAGTTTCAATGAGGGAAAAAAATGGTTGTTTTAGACACAAAAAAGGTAAAAAGCTAATCCATATGTGGGAAATGGGTTCACTTCCAAAACTTCTAAGGTAGATTCCATGATATTCAACTAGTGAAATTATATTCCATCTAGACCAATTAATCCCTCAACTCATACTCTACATTTCCATTCTTTAGTTTTCCCTTTAACTTAGGAAATTTTTCACAGATCTTGTTTGGACGACTTCTACATTTAATTTTCTTTGACAAAACTAAAATTCTAACCTCTAACCCCTTTCGCTCTATCTAGATCATCAAGGAAGCTCTCGAAATTAAAAATCATCCTAACAACTTCAATCAAGAAGATGGTTATAGGCTTAGCCATTTGTGCAAACCCATAATCCATCTTCTCTCTAACAAACCTAACATGCCTAACCATGCCACCTCTAAATATTAGTCTTCTTGTCTTCTCTCCTCAACCTTTCCCCCCCATTGAATATTCACACCATTTATAGTCTAACCCTTATTTACGTAATAATTTTGTCCCTCACCTCACCTCACCCTCCACCCCCCCCCCCCCCCCCCCCCCTTTAAATTTTCATCATTTCCGCCCTTTTCCCAGTTTTTCAACTCTTCCTTTCTTGTATCATTATTTAATTTTAACTCTTTCCTAATACTTAATCCCCCCTCATCATTATATCCTAGTAATAAGATACATGATTATTATCATAAGTCATACTTATTATTTATATTTAATTATTATTATATATGGAAACAATTTAACTAATATTAGTTAGTATCATCATTAAATATATATATTTCTCATATTTGACCTAGTCCTTCTTAATCATTTTGACTCTTTCCTTTTTGGTTCTCTATTTTATTAATTTTTATTCTAATTTGATTTTTCTTGGTTCATTGGATTTTTCCTTATCCTCTCCATAATTCACTCCTTTGGATACTTCTCACCCTCATCAAAATATTATTTATCCCTGGTCTCTCTCTTCTCAACCTTTCACTCATCTTTTTTCCCCTAATAATGGGTGAAGTGTTCACCTAAAACATTGGATGTTTCAAGAATTACACACAATTTACTCCAAAAGCAATTTCAACACAAGTTTCTTTGTTGAAATTCCATGCAAAAATATCACACTCCCTAATTTGTAGGTAATATAGGCATCGGTGTTTGCTAGCCATGGTCATCCCAAGATGAAGGGGTAGCCTCCCAAAGAGGACTTCGACTATAGGACCATAAAATCAACTAGATATTCTTAGGAATCTACATATATCACCATGTCTTCTACAATACTTTCTAACTTTACAATGGAACAATCTGCGAGTTGTAACATGGTAGGAGTTTGTTTAAGTCATGTGAACCATAATGTTTCCATAGTTTTGTGAGTCATGAGATTGATGGTGGCCCCTAAGTCAATTAATGTGTTGGGAATGGAATTCATGTCAATCTAAACATTAACTATGGGGATTCCTGGGTCTGAATATTTTGTAGTGGAAATTCCTTTAACCATTAGATCTACCAACTCTCTTATCAGACGTACTATTTGGGGGTTTTTTCTCTTTCTACCCAATATTTGTAAGCATAATTCCTTAACAAATTTTGAGTAGATTGGGATTTCTTTATAACTTAGAAATGGGTATCTACACATATTATTAATTTTTCCCAAAAAATTGATTTTTGGTTGAGTACGAGGGCTTCTTATGTTCAGTCTTTTTGGGAAAGGTGGACCCTACACCTCATTCTTGTTTTATTATTGATTCAAATATAAATAATGGGATTGTCTACTTGAAGGATTTCCAATTGAATCATATTCCTCATATTCTTCTATGGCTATTAGAGAGGCTTTCCGATATGTATTTTTCCCAGATCTTAAGTAAATACCTTGACATTCTAGGGAAAAGATAAATTACATAGGATAAACTAGGGGCCCAACAACATATGCTTTCTATGCCAATTTTTTTATTGGGGTTAGGAATAGGTTGTGTAGGGATTTTAGGTATAGGAGGAATTGGATTGAGATGTTGGAGTTGAGGTGGAGGTTTAGGTGCAGTAGATTGTTTGGATAATGATTATTGAGGTCTCATAAAAAGATGCATTCCTCCATCCCTATTTCTAATGATTGCTTTGGAGTGATAGGGGCATCCATTATAGATTAGAGGGATTAGGTGGGTACCATTGTTGAGGATGATACTACATGGAGGTGTTATTGTTGGTTGCATGGTGTTGGCATTTATGTAAACCTAGGATGTTTAACTAAGGAGTCAACCTTGAAGTCAATTTTATTGGCATTGATGTAAACAATCTTGGAGGATTTGTTATGATGATTAGAGACTTGATGATATGTTATTGAAGTGTGCCTCATGCTTGCAGAGGTTCTACAGGTATTGGAGAAGGATTGAAGACAAATGGAAAATATCTGGGCAATGGTTTTTAATGTTTCCCTAAGTTAGTGCAACTTCGTTGGGAAGATAACTAACACAAAGCGAGGATCTTAACAACTTCCCTGGGTTCCCACACTATTCCTACCATGATTATCCTTGGAAGCCAGTTTTATCCCAACAATGATGTCTTGTAGGTGAATTTCTGAGTTTCTGTGTGCACACATAAAATACCATGACCATTTCCTAGAGTATTTTCCAAATGTTTTTCATGTTATAGAGTTGACTTGAGTTAATCTTCATTCTAGAAGGTGATAAAGTCAAAGATAAGTCTCTCATTGAATGAGGTTAATGTTGGATCAAGTCAAGGAGAAAAATATCAAAGTATGAAGATGAGCATTTGTCTCTCCATATATTTGAGCTTTTATTATTTAATCACTTCAAATCATTTATTTATAAGACAAAGATGTGTGAAAGAGAGGTTGGTTCCTTTGTGAGAGTAAGTCATTGTAAAACATGGAAAACATTGAGATCCATGTGAGAGGAGAGACTTAGTTATAGCAGATTGTTGAAGAAAATTATTTTTATTGCAGAGCTTTGTGTGCATGCTTTAGAAAGTGTTTTATGCAGGCCTATGAAGGCTTTTGATTAAGAATATTGTTGCTACAATGGAGAATTGGATGTTAGCATGTTTTCTACGACACCTTTGTATTTCCAACATTGTGTATGTAGGGGATCATAGTTGTGCATATCATGTTTTATTATTGGAGAGATTTTATATCGTTATAACTCTATTGTATGTATTGTGTGTGGTTGCTATTATCGAGACATCACTGAGTTTTTATAATCAAAATATGCATGATGTTGATGAAGTTGTGTTGAGAGTGTGTATGTTGGAGGTTTGATGTTTGGTATATTGTATATCAAATTTGTCATGGTATATAGCAAATTTATATGTATGTTGTTGATTGTGTTAAGGTGATGTATTGCTTGTGGCCAAGGTTGTGTTGGAGGGTATGTATTTAGTGTTTGAGATTAACATTATATGGGGCCTACTATGAAAATAGGATGAATTGAGGCTAGCGGTTATGTTGATTTGAGTTGTAGTGGCTCGCAGTTTGAAAATAGATGAAATCAGGTCAATGAGGGTTTGAAGGTTGGGGCCTTCATTGTTGCAAGTATAAACTTGCAGGAAATTGGTGGCTTGTCAAGGGATTTTTTGCTTCCTTTTGGTAGTGGTCAGAAAACTTGCTTAGGGAGCAGAGGCATCCTTTTAACAGTGGCAAGAAAACTAGTGAAGGTGGTGGCCTTTATTAGGTGGTGGCTTGTGTAGTTTTTGGGAGTGGTGGCTCACATTACTCTGTGAATAGAGGCTTGCACACTGTTGGTGGCCAGTGAATATGTAAATAATAAGATTTTGAATAATAATAAGAAGAAGATGAAGACAACAACATTGGTGGTTTTTCCCAGTCGGGTTTTTGACCTAACATCTAGTGTCCCCTTGTGTGATGTTTTTTATGTGTTGATCATTGATGATCTCATAGTTTACATGTTTATGTGTTGTTGATGGTTACATGTTCATTTTTATTATTTCACATATGTTTTAGATGCTTATGGTACTAATGGATGCATGATATGTTAATGTGAAAGAAAATTAAAAAGAGATTAAAAGTGATTCATTTCTACACTATTGATTCACCCCCCTCACAGTAGTGTCAACATTCCAATAGTTATTCCAATAAGAATTGAAATACTGAGATTGTTTAGGAAACATATCATTTTATCGTGCCAACCATAGTTAATTTTTCCTGATAAGGCATAATTGGTTGGCTCCTCCATTAGGTTCTTGATAAACGCATTTTAGGCTGGTTAAGGAGGGGCAATGGCTAGTGGAGTGTTCTTCACAAATCCAGAAAAAATTAATTTGATCAAGGGGACAGTCCTTCAACAGGTTCCTTTTTTGTATTTTAGGTAGAAAATAATTAAGGCTAATCCTGCTTCCTCTCGTTTATTTTTGAATTGTAACATATCTAATTGGGAGCTTGTTGATAGTATTGGACTCACCAATATTCAGGGGGTCTCCCTGATATGAAGTCTGAATTAAACCTATCACCATTTGGTATAGGAGCCCCATCTAGAATACGACCTAGTTGCTGAAGAAATGGGTTTTAATGATGTGCCTTGGCTGCAATAACGCATAGAGTGGTGTATTTGTGACTTTGGGAAACAAGTGTGTGACTCTGCGGAAGGTCAAGTGTGATGTATGAAAGGTTTTAACACAACAAGGGGAAAATGAGTGAGCCCTTTAAATGCCCGTAATAGTACACATCTTAAAAGTAACACATGAGCTTAAACACATCACGAGTTAGCCTGAAAAATAGTTCACAAGTTAACCATGACGAAAATAAAAAAACAACACACATTCAACAAGATTCATACTAACGCAAACGAAATAGTTCATAAGTGTTAGTGTAAGTGTAATAACATATATTGCAAACATAACAACAATAGTCCTACTATATTCACAACATATGCATGAAAATGTGTCGGCTCTAAGATTTTATTAATGTGAAAGTTCCAAGCATACATATACCATTGATGAACCACTAGCCCCAATAATAGAACATTAAGTCTACACCTTCTCCTCCAAAGAAAGATACTCCCTCTATGCTATGAAGGAGCCAAGGCTCTCAAAAAACTCCCAAGCTCCTAATTCTAAGCTAAAATCCTAGCCAAAATCTTGGCTCCCAAAATCCCTTTACATGAGTTATGAGGATATATTTATAACAAAGGGGGTGACTATTCACTTCCCCTTGTGACTCTTGGACTTCCCTCATGACTCTTTAACTTCTTTACAAAATGAATTTTCAACTTCATTACATCACGACTCTTCACATTCCACAATTGACATTTGGAATTTAACTTACAAATTAATTCCAAAAGAATATTACAACATACTTGTACCCATATAAGAAAAAATTGGGTAGAGCCAACTAGACAACCTAATAAGACAAAAGTCAAAGTTTGAGTCTGGGGAAACTTCAACTCAACAACTTCAACTTGTAGGTTCTCAGTCACATGACGGTGCCAATATTTGTACTGCGTGATGACTTCCCCAAACTGTCTGATGGGATTAGGCTAAAAGCAGACTCTAGCCTCCATGGCATCTAAGTACACTGATTTGGAACCGGTCTGAATTTCCTTCATTAGCAGGAGCATCATAGTATTGATTTGGATAGGGCCACCAATGTATTTCTGCATGTTTGGCTTGTTCAATTCAAGATATTCCTTGGTAGCGTTTTGTTTAAATTGGTCCTAGTATTTCAACCTCCTGCCTGACTTGATTCCTATATTTGGATTCAGTGAGTGAGCTAACTGATGGGATCTTGTGCAATTTCACCATGAAATCCATGTTGTTGTATAATCATGCATATGAGACCCAAATATTAGCGATGAATGAGGCAAGTTTTTTGTTTCTATGAATGATCAACTACACTTGTGATTTCTGCAACTCTACTTGTTGCCTTATTTTCTTCACCAATTCAGACAGTGACCCTTCGTATTGAATTGATAATTCATACACAACAATGATGGATGTATGGATAGCCTTAAGATATTTTTCATTATCCTTACACTTCTGCTACATGCCATGCAAGTGGAGAATTGCCTTATGCATGGTGACAAGTTCTTGATACAAGCTTCACATAGTTTCTCCCAATGTCGATACTTCACCAAGTATGGTTGCCTTATGTTCTTCCGGATAAAATTGCATGGGAGATGCATTCTAAACCTCTTCTCGAAGTTTTTCAAATTATTTCCTTGCAACCTGCAAGTTCTTTTCCAATTGTTTATTCTCGGCCATTAGGTACTCCACTTTTTCCATTGTGGCATCTTCGAAGGCCAAGTTGGTTGCAGTAATGGAACTTGGATTCCTTCTGGTGTATCTCACAATCACCCTTTCTCTGATGAATGTAGGAGATGTGAGGTCATCCATATTTTTTTTTCTACTTACTTGTACAACCTATTTCTTAAGCTTATCATAAGTCAGATTGTACATGTCCATGATTGGACATCATTAAGAGGAACAATTTCCTCTTCTTTTCTTGGATCTTTCTCTATTGATGGAGAATGGTGAGACTGAATGGTGACATGTTGTGTACTTGGCATCAGATCAACATCTTGGTTCTATGGCTTTGGTTCCACCTCCATGTCTTGGATCTCGATCAACTCCTCAATCTCTTGAGCGAGCTCCTTGTCCTGCATCTGTTTTCTCTCCTCCTCTAGCTATCAGTTTTGTTATTATTCTTCGACTTGTCTTTGTGTGACTTCTTCTTCTTATACTCTTCACCTTTCTTCTTCTTTCCTCTTCTGCCTTTCTTCCTCCAATCTCCTCTGCTCTTATTCTTCCCTCTACTTCTTTTCTACTTCCTACATCCTCTATTTCATCTTCTTCTCTTCTTCTATGGTCGCTTTCAGAATGACTGGATATGCTTTCATCTTGTGGCTTCTCTCTCCCCTTTGGTTATATGCATCCTTCCTCTTAACCTTTTCACGCACTGGGTTGTTGCTTTCTATTGGTACTGCCTCTGGAGTGACTTCCTTTTGTAGAGTAACCTGCAATGTTCCAGCGAAGCTGACTAGTTCCTAGGACTTAGAGGCATTATAAAAGTTCTTCCATGCTTCGTCCTCAAGTCTACAAAAGGTCCTTCTTGGCCACATGTAAAATCTAGCTTTCCTACCCTTGGGAGGATTCAAGGCATTAGCTACATGGATCTTCAGATGTTAAGCCAACAAGTCTGACCAATTGAATGGTATTCCTTCATTCACAACCTGTTTCAGTAAGAATGCCCACCCTTCAGGGAAGGTCTCAGTACTCTGTTGACCATATATTTTGCAACATAGAACTATCAAGAGTTGATAGGCCCTCCTGAGATATTTTGTCTTGTAGGTGTTGGTGGGTGTCTGACAGAACTTTGTTGGCTATCTCACCTAGCTTTCAACAATGTCATTTGTGCTCAAGTATCTGGTGGAAACATAGTAGTAAGAATCCATGAGTGATTCTGGCTCCAGAAAATGGTACATGAGATGGTAATTTGGTGCCAGAAAATAAGCAAGCCTTTGTCTGCTAGCAATATGTATGAGACAATATCCAGCTGACAATGTCTGCACATGGGTAATTTGGCTACTTGCATGAAACCTTATGTAACCCCAACCTTTGGACATTGATATACACATGTCATCCTTCAAGGTCTACTTTGAAGCTTCTTGCTGAGAATGCTTCATCCACTTTCTGCCATGTGATGTCTGATTCTTTTTCTATAAACAATTGAGTATTTGAGTAAACTGGAAAGTTCACTGGCATACTCTCAATTGCCTCCCCGGTGATGCTTTCAATAATATCCTTTGAAGTAGTTCACTTTGGTGCCACGATGTCAATGACTAATGAAGGGAAGTGCTCAATCAAATGCAATGCCTGTAGGAGAAAAAGAACTCACGACAGACATAAATTAGTTTAAGAAAAAATGACTCACAAAGAAAGATCACAATAGTAACCATTGACTGAAGGGAATGATTGCGTAATTATTGAGGTGAAGGGAGAGGGAATGGCTTCCTAAATTATGCGTTGCACAGTCTTAACAACCAATGGAGTAGCTTGAGGCTAGAGATTGTGCAATGCGCAGTCTCATCCTGGGAAGATTGAGCTGGATACTGTGCATTGCGCAGTCTCATTGGCCAAGGGAGAGGCTTGAGCCCTGAAACTATGTAATTCATAGTTTGGCTAGCCAGGTATTGTGCATTGCACAGTCTCAAAGGCCAAGCATCAAGCTTGAGCCTTGGACTTGTGCAATGGCCAACTAGACAAGGCAGTTGTTGGCGAAGGGAAGGGCATATATGCCCGGAAAGAGTATGGGAAATCATAAGTTATGAGTGATGGTGCAAGTTAAAGTGCATATCTGACTAAGGATAGATATATCAGTGTAAATCAAGTGCAAAATATCAACATTCAAAAGGAAAAAAAAAAACATGCATGGAGAGTCGTTGAAACGATGACTACTAATGGGAAAAAACCAGAAAGTTGAGGTGACACTTGTGAAAGGTCAACAGGGGACCAAAACAACACTTGTAAAAGCTAATATAATATAAAACACCAGAAGCCATGAGAAGTAATAAGCAAAAAATAACTCACCGAAGAAAAACGACAAAAAGCGACAGAAAAAGTGACAAAAGACGACAAAAGCAAAACCCACTCGAAAAAGCATCGCAAACTCCACTGAAGGCTCCTTGATATCCTTAGGAAGGTTAGATATCCATGATAAAATGTACAAATGAGTTCTATGGGCATCCATTATATAGATCTAGAATGATTAGGGTTTATGATGCGCATGCCTAAAACCAAGGAAAAAGCGACACTTGGTGAAATTCCAAAAATAACAAGTTGTGTCATCCTTTGGGAAACTAATTATCCACTAAATATTTTCTAGGGATGCCTTTTTATTTTTTTCTTTTTTCTTATTTGGGAAAGTGGACATTCACACTGCCAAGAAGTATTGTGCAATTTCCAACCACTAGGCAACTTCTTGACTCAACGAATTGCGCAATTTCTGAGAGCAAGGACGCTTTGCACGGATTCTGAGCTCAAGGTTGGGCTTCCATCTAGGGTCGCGTAGTTTCTAAGTTCAAGGGAAACCTTCCGTTTTGGATTTCATAGTTTAGATCATCAAGGTTGGTTTTCCTTCCGAGATTGCGCAATTTCTGGAGGCAAGCCCAACAATGCTACAAGGTCAACTCAAGAGATAGCTTGTGTCTGAAAGATATCAAACCAAGATCAATACATCACAAGAAAAAAATGAAAAGATAAGTATTTATCATAGCATGAATACTTGATGACAATAAAAGATAAGCTCCTATGGACAGAAGGGAGGATCCAAAATCAAAACATGAGAAACATTTTGGAGGGTGGTTGTAGCGGCTACAACAAAGCTTAAGGAACTAAGTAAATATTTTTTGGATTCATCCAAGATATTCTTGATATCAACTCAAGTAACTCCTCTATTAGTTGTCTTATTAGCCCTTGTCAGTATGTCCCATGGCCCCTTTCTTGGTCGTTAAGTCTGTTGAAGTCCAAAATTGTTTTTTTTTTTTACAACCCTTTATACTGTTCTTTTCATCCTTTGCATGATAGTTTGCTACTTTTCCAAGTTGAAAGGTCACCTCAGTTACACTCAAACATCATAAAAGGTATCAATTATTCATGGTTTATAATCTACTATTTCTTTATGAAATTTAATCAAAACATTCCTATAGCTACCGAATTGCACTCATTTTATAGCTAACTAAGCATTCCGCAGCTACATCCATGGTTAGACAACTTCCAGCGTGTTGGAGAAGGAATAAAGGACATAGGTAGATGGTCAATGATCAACGCGTCAACATCCACCTATAATAGCAATCTGGCAAGCCACCTAGTTGAAGAGATCTGATGGTCAAACCAGAAGTCAACTTTGGTTATAACACTCCAATGATGCACAAGATTTGAAGGCGGTTCGTGGAATTATCAAGTGAGCATGGAATTGGATGAGAAGAGTCTGAAGTAGATATGTAAAATCAAAATCTTCTCATGATTTTCTCTTTCAGTAGCAAATCATGAGAAGAAAGACTCCAATTTTGATTTAATTTCTTAGTTGTCAAAGTAGAAACTTGTCTCTCAGCTTATGAATCTTAAAACACGTGTTTAATACAGGATTATGAAAGGCCATGAGGTGAAGTAATAAACATCGTTACTTTTGTTAAATTTGAAATCACTCTCTATTTGAAGACTTTGGCATTTAATAAAAGTACTCTGTTCTTTGGTGACCAATGCATGGTTAGGTAATTTGACATTCAATTTCGTGCTTTCACTAAATAGGAGGCCCGCCTTGACAGTTGTAAGACTAGATTCGTTTCTCATTATGTTAATTTCAATTCATTATATGAATAGTCCTTTCTTCACTGCAATGCATTGATTTTTTTTATTAGTATTTTGTCCATATATTTCTGGTTTAATTATTAGTATTTTCAATAGGTTGAGCACTCATAAAAAGACAAAAACATTTCCTTTTCACAATTTATTTCATTCAATTGTTTTCATTCTGATTTCATGAGTAATGGACAAAACAATTTTAAATCATAATTGTGCACATTAGTAATCCTTTTGAGTTACATCTTAGCTTTTTCTATTTTGCTAAAATAGTTCAATTTAGATTTATTCTTCTGTTGAGTAGAATAGAATTTTGATCTACAAGAACATTTAGAATATTTTAATTTCCTGCAAGTAGAGTTAGAATTTCAATTCTTCCATTAGAATTGAATTTTCAATTCAATTCAAGTAGAATAATTTATAATTCCAACTGCCATAGATTAAATTTAAATTCAGTTCTAGAAGAGTAATATTTAATTCTTGTTGCAATAGATTCAATTTCGATTTAGTTGATAAGCTAGAGTTTTCAATTGATTTCACCTTGAAGTTTGATTTTATTTCAAAAGAGTAATTTTGATGGAAAGAACATGTGCGTAGAAATGTTTTGAGTTAATCTAGTCTCATTTATATTTGGTTCAATTTCATCTTTTAAAATAAAAAATAGAACTCCTAGCATATATTGTGCACATGCACTTCATAAGTACACAAATCTTGGTTGACAATTAATGAAGTAATTTAACCATCAATTAAGTTACCCAACATTTTGGCGTCGTTGTCGGGAAAGTGTATATAAGAATTTATTTTTGGTTTGCATAACATTTTAGATGCATTCAATCTTATAGATGCATAATTAAAGCATGGTAAAGATCATTTAGAATGCATGAATAGAGAACAAGATTCTAGGGGTATATTTGTAAGTAGAGGTAGAGGACAAAGTTCAATACCAACATCACCACTCACTTCCACTAGACCACATAGTGCCACACCATCCAATGACACTTGAATTCCATCCATGGTAGGTAAACATAGACTTCCTGAGGTGCATAGATTTGCAATCCAACCTAGGGACTCACCAACTTCTTCCACTGAAGTCGTAGTTGAAGAATCTACATCCCCTACTGAAGGCGTTATATTTATTTCTTCAACAAGAGAACAAATCTTAGGAAAAGAGTTAGAAATACCTAGTGAAGAAGAGGAGGAAGTTTATTTTGAAATACCCTATTGTCGAACCTTATATTAGCTATGAAGAATCTACAATGGCAGGAGAATGGGAAGGAGAAGTACACAATGTAAATGGTGAACTTAGGATTGGAGATGGAAGAGACAAAGGAGGAAATAGAGGAGGAGGTGGAGGACGAGGTGGTAGAGGAGGTAGGGGAGAACCAAATCCTTATGGATTTCCTATCTTTGATGAGGATACCACAACCACAATGAAAAATATCTCACCTTCTATTCTTCCTAATTTTCATGGCTTAAGAACTGAGGATCCAGAAACATTTCTTTTTTAGTTTGAAGTATTATGTAGATCCTATGACTACTTACTTGATACTAAAAAATTGAAACTATTTCCATCTACTCTAAAAGATGGAGCCCTTAAATGGTTTATGGGTATAGGAACACATAGTATCAGAACATGGGAAGAAATGAAAAGGGTGTCCCTAGAAAAATATAAATATTATTGTATGCCCCATAACCTTAAGGACGAATCAAAGCCTTGAATACTTGGTGGAAAGATTTCCTTACAATGTTAAAAGGGCTAGGATTGCATGATTTAGAAGAGGAAACATTGAAATCTCTTTTGATAAAAGTTATAAGAGATGTGTGGATTGACCTCTTTAAATTAATTGGCAAAGGGAATGCTTCCAAACTTTCATTCGATGAAATTGTGAGTTATGCAAATATATTTGAGAATTAAGGCTAGATCTAGTAAGAATCCAAGAGATCCAACCATGTCAAGAGTTAGTAAATCTGCAACTAGAATAGTGAGTAGAGAAGAAGTAGGAAATTTGCTTGATAATTTAAAAACAAATATTCTAGGGAATCTTAGTGAACAACTAGATACTCTCAAAATACAAAACAAGAAAAAAGTTGAGAATGTTGCATAATCTATCTTTTGTTCTAGGTGTAGGAAAAAGCATGCTTTGAGATAATGTCCTCTTGAAAGTGTAGAAATTTATGTTATATTTGTTTAAAATCATGATACAAGGGAATGTCCTTCAATTCATAGGCTTCAATTTGTCTTTTACGATGAAGTTGGAATAAGACAAGTTCAATCACTTCACTTTATCGCTGAAATACCATGGAAATCCCAACATCCATGCATGACACAAGGTTTTAACACTCAATACTAACATGAACAACTAATGAATAATTGGACTTCACCCATGCCTTGGAAACCTTGGCCACCCCAACCCCAATATCCATCTTGGGAATAAGGTTGGTAGAATTCCTATGGAAGAAATCCCCAATATCCTCAATTACAAAAACCTTATTCCCCTTATCCACCTTGATACTACCCTCCTCAACCTCAATTCCAAGCTCAACCACCAAATCAACCACTTTCATTACCATCCACTCCATTTCCTCAAAAATCCAACCAACTACCTGCTCCATCATTCCCAAACCCAAATAATAAAAATGAACAATCTCTCTACAATGTAGAAGGTCAAAAGTTTCAAGCCTATATTTTTGGCATGAAAGAGTGATCAGGGGAGAAGACCCTGGGCTCAAGCACGGAGAGCCAACAATGGATCGTTGTAGTCTAGGAAAATGTCGGCATTTTCACCTTACTCAAGGAGTAAGGAGTCTCACTCGAGGCGTGCTACAACCAGAACTAAGAAGGATTCATCATGGAATCAAGGATGCATCAACCGATAACAGATAAACATCATCACATACATAATCTAGATAACAACATATTATCCAATACTAAGAAACTACTACATGCATGAATCTTATAGGACATTTAAAATTTTAAGTGGGTCACTACATCATAAACAACCATATGCATCATGCTAAGCATCCAGTCTGGACTTTACTTCGTATTAATTCAACAATAAACCATTACATGACATATCAGCATTCGCCATAGATGATTACAAAGAAGACACATTTACAAACTCATAGGCTCGTTCTCTAACTCAATGGTCCTGCTCGGCCATGTCTCTGTATTCTGGTTTTGTCCTGCCACAACTAGCTATCCCATCCGCAATACCAACAGCAACAACCAATTGACCAACCCCTTTTCCTTACAGGCCTTCTCATTTTATACTTCCCCTGCTGCCTGGACTACTAATTCATGCTCGGTTATTCTTCCCCTCGGCTACCACTCCTCCTTCATGTCCGCTCGGTTGGCTATCTCTACTAAAACATTTCTGTAACCCCTCTGCAACTGCTTGTTCCTTCTTTACTGTCCAGCTGTCCTCCCCACAACCTAACCGTTATTTCTGCCACCTATTTCCTCCTCATTCTTTGACAAGCCAAAATAATCAAAACTTTTCCAAAATCAAAACGAAGGCCCCAACAGGCCCTAGCCACAATTCTTTGACTCGTCCCTGAGTCAATTAATTTCAATCTCAGCCAGCCCTGCTAGTATCTCCATGGGTGCTTTGGTTGGTGGCTACATTGTCGGTTGTACTGAGTCTGCTGACTTCTGGGCTAGTGCTTCCTTTGTTTTGGCCAATACTTGCAGGGTGGCATCTGCTCCCATTGCAATTTCTCCTTCTGAGGCTCCCCTATTTCAAACGAAGGCTCCAACTCTGGAATAGTTGTCGTGGTTTACTGCCTGAATTCTCTGTACTTCTGAAGTGTTGCTTCCCATCCAGTGAGTATTGTGTCAGCTCGTTGAGTGAAGTCCTCAGACATATTAGACAGCAACTCAGTTGGTCGTTGACTTTGTAGATTGTCCCATTGTTCTGCGCTTATGTTGCAAACCTCCTTTAGAGTCAGAACCTGTATACGAATCGATGGGCATAGGTATCTGATCACCTTCTTAGTTTTTGCTGACTCTTCCTCAATCTAATCGACTTGTGCCTAGATTGCGTCGATCTGTTCATCGATCTACTATAGTTGGATATAATCAGTGAAGTCCCTAGTGCTGGTGAACAATGCCTGTATCTGCTTTCTCATCGGGTATACCAGATGATTTTTCAACGCCAGGATTCCTGGCCAATCATGGACTCTGTTCATCAAGGTGTAGCCGTCTACGAGAGCATCATCTAGGGCTTGTCTCTTTGCGTCAACTTCGGTGATTTTTCCTTCGACCGTCTTCACATATATCTCGATTGGATCCGGCAGTGATGATCTTACTGTCTCCAGTTTCTTTTTCATATCATTATTGGTGGCTACTAGATTCGAGCACGTTGCTTGGATATGGTCACAACATCTCACCAGTGTGCAGGCTATGATATCCACTAGGGCTTCTGTGTTTGCATCAATGATCGTTGGCCATAACGATCGAAATATCTATGTGACCTAGTCAATATGGGCTTGTAAATCTGTGTTTGCCTGTCTCAAGTTATCTCGCTCTTCCATCACCTCCTACAGTTGTTGTGTCTGTTTCTCATGCTATTTGGCCAGATCATCATGGATCTTTTTAGCCATGTGTGCTACTTGTTGTATGAATGCAAATAGTTGCACCAATGACCAATGATGTAGTGGGTCGGCTTGCACTGTGCTGGGCTCTGGAAAATGTTGTTGTATTGGTAAGCCGTTGGCTATGGATTTTTCGAAGTGGGAGGCGGGCAAATGAACGGGCTGTGAGTGTGGAGTGAACTAGGGAGTAGGGGGAACAATGTTAGGGTTCGGGACCACCAGGAGATTTATGGGAAAAAGTGGTTGGTATGGTTCATCCCTTACCTCGTACGGAATAGTTGTGCTTGGGATTTTCCCTTGTGGTGGGTCTGACCTAAAAAGTAGTGATGCTAGCGATACTTGTTGGGTACTGCTAGCAGAGATGGTGCCCTTAACCCACTCTGCTGACTCAACTTCCATTTCCATGGTTGTTCGTCGTCGACCAGACAAGAGGGTTTCTAACAGGGTCGCAGAAGTGGAGGCTGTGTGTGGGGAAGATTCCCGTGATTGATGTAAGGTGGCAGAGGTGGTGGGAGGGATTTATTTGACTATTGGGGATTTAGAAATTGAGTGTTCAACCTCAGCAGTAAGGTCGATAATTGGATTTGGTGCAACAGTTATCAGCTTTTTAACGGTCGGACTATGAACGACTCTTTTCTTCTTCGGCTTGGGTATTGTTGGGTAGGATGGAGTGTGAGCAACTACAGTGGGAAGTTTCATAGCTAACAGAGTTGTAATGATGGGCAAAAACATAGTGGAACCTTGAAATTGCAAGGGTTGGTTACTCTCACCTGATTGGCCTTCGAAAACTGCAATTGTTTGCCTCAGCGTGAACATTTTCTCCTCCATTTGCAGCACCATCGGGTGGAGGGAATCTTCGGCTAGTCTCTTTCTGTTGCTTTCTACTACATCTCCCTCTTGCTCCTATGGCTTTAAGGACCCAAACATATATTTGTTCTTCCCATCATTAATCTCACAAGCCACCCCTAGCCATGATCCCAGCTCAATATGTAGTGTCTCTTCATCTAGAACGAGTTTATGTGGCCTCATATTGAATGTTTCGGGATGGACACATCGTGCTCTAAGGTAGGTGTGCCCATGTGAGGCTCCGAACCATACTTCTCTAGAAAACTCATCTAGCATAGTTTTGGGTATCCTCTGCATCGACCTTATTGCAACTAGCATCATTTCATACCAGTCTCTAAAAGCCGTTTCATTTACCTCCTTCGTGCTTGGATCCCCCGATGCTCTCCATGGTTCATACCAGAGTGCTAACGATTTTCCTTCGACGATAGGCATCATTTCCCTCTCTCTTGGCGGCCTCCATTTCCACATGGTCAGAGACATTAGAATGTACCCAAACAGAAAATTGGTACTCCACCTATACACATCTTCGCATGCTTCAAAACGTTCGTTGAGAACAAAAGCAGACCAGTTGAGTACCTCCCCTTTGCAGCAATGCTCCACAACTGAAATTGCGTCCAGTGTGCATTCATTTCTTGAGAAGTGCCTCATGGTTTTGCCTACTATTATGTAGTAGGAAAATCTAATGTCAACTTTGTTTATCATATCAATCTTTGCTCCTCTTCCACCCCATTCGGTTTCATATCTCGCATAGTATTTATCTTCGCTCTCCTTCTTGGCTCTTTTAGCACCTGTTTGGAACACTATGGTTACTATGTTCACTCCAGCTGACAGTCCTGTTATATGATGAATATTGTCAACGTGAATGGGGTACTCTTTTTCAAGCCACAGTGATACCCCATGCATTCTACTGGCCAGTAGTTTAGTACATTGCATGGCAGTGAATTGAGTGCTAAAAACAGATAGACTTCTCAAATTGATTAATGTGGACCTCTGCAATCCTCTAAAATCCCTTTTCACTATGGAGGTCTTGGTGCCATCGTCCTTCTAGATGTCTTCTGTGTAGACCTCTCTCTTCAGGGTTGGGAACTGGAAGCAATCTGTAAGGTCATTGTCAATTAGAATCACCTTATCGTATTTCCCATACAAATTGTCGACCAGTTCAATTCTTTCATCTAAATTATCTTGTGGAACTGAGATAATTCCCTTCGCCATCTCCCTACATCTCTGGTAAACAATTTTCACCTAAGGTTTCGCACTTTTGCGTTTCTGCAATTGTTCTTCCGAGTGGGCTTGGATTTCTTCTGCTATCTGCAATTGAAACTCTGTAGTTTCCTTCATTATCCTACAAGTTAAGTAGTTGGGCTTGACACGATGTTTCCTAACTAGACCTTAGCAACTAATTACTCCGGAAAATTTCCCCATATGTTCTATCCATGCTTTACCACCGTTGAATGATCTGGACCTAACATTCATGATGTGGACTAGGGAAGGACAGAGTGGACTGCATGGTGTATTAATTTTTCCGTGATAGGGTTATTTATTAACTAAAATTGTTCCTAACGGGAAAATATTTTACGGCTCCTACTTGACAGTTGCATTATTGGTTACTTATTATGGAAATGACTACTGGTACAGCGGAAAGGACAGGTACAATGTGTGACCATAAAGACTGAAATTTTTTTTTCCTACATGTAACTTGCAAACTGTCACTGCATATGTGACTGCTAACTCTACTCCCCCACCCCCCCCCCCCCCCCCCCTCGACCACAAATGGGTTGTGGCGAGATGATACTGTTTCCACAACCTTATTGACACTTTTGCTTATTTCTATGAAAATAATATAAAAGGCATGACTGCAACTAACTACTGAACATGATTGACTAACTCTTATTACCTCCTACCTACTTGTGGGCTCCTTTCCGAGACCCCCTTTATTTTGAAATTGTGTTTGATGACTTGTGGAAGGGCTTTAGGCATGCGCCATTTACCCATCCTTGCATCATGATTCCATCAAATTTCTCCAATCTTACTGCTCCAGAATCTCTGATTTCCACAACTATGAACGGGCCCAGCCAATGCATCTACAGTTTTCCTGGGAATTTCTGGAACTTGGTGTAATATAATAGTACCTGATCCCCAACTTAGAATGTCTTCTTCCTAATATTCTTGTCATGCCAAGATTTATGCCTTCTTTACTCCACTGAGTGGTGAAACTCGGCCAAAAACTAGGATTTGTCACTTTCCATTAGTTGACTTAGTCTTTCTCTCAATGCCACATTGCCTGTCATTCTCGTTGCTTCAGATATGAACATGCTTGGTATTATGAACTCTGTTGGCACCACTGCTTCCTTTCCGTATACTAGTTGAAATAATGTTTGTTTATGAAGTCTCTTCACCATTGTTCTGTACACCCATAGAGTTGTTGGTATTCTCTCATCCCAGTCATCTCTCTTGGCTGATATAATCTTTGTTAGACATTTCTCCAAGATTTTGTTGAATGCTTCAACAGTTCTGTTGGCCTGTGGATGGTATGGACTACTTTTATTATGTTTAATCATGAAATTCTTCAGAAGAGCATCAATAGTTTCATTTATAAAATGTGTTCCTTTGTCACTTGTGAGGCTCTTTGAGCATCCAAATCTCGAGATTATGTTCTTGAAAATAAACCTTACAGCTGTTTTTGTTATATAGTATCTGAGGAGTGCTTCTTCTGCCCATCTGGTGAGATATGTTAGAGAATTATTTATTACGGAGCAATGGAACACATTAAATACTGCAGAAATATAAACACAGAAAACACATAAAACAAGAGAGACACAGATATATGTGGTTCACCCAGTTTGCGCTACGCCCACCCCGAATAGCCAGTCCTTCCTTTCTATTATCCAACAAAATGAAGAGACACAACCTACAGAAAATCCACTGTAATATCCTCTGTTTTCTCTCACAGTATCACCTCTCTGTTTCTCGCTCAGAGAATACACATCTATATCATAGCCTCAAATACAATGCCCTCATACAAAGAGAGGGGTTGCCTTCTAGGGCAAAAAAAAAACCCTAAACAAAACATAAGTTCTACCGTCAGATCATCCGCCTAATGAACGGCCCAGATTGACTAGAAATTACTATACTTTTACAAGGCAAATTTACATTTATTTTTGGCTTCGGGGGACCGCTGGCCCTCGGACCCCCCAGCCGGGGGGGATCGGCCCCCCTGGACCCCCACGGGGGGGACAAGTCCCCACCGCATGGAGGGGTGTACAAACTTCCTGGGATATACATCCGGCTGAAACAAAAGACCTCTGAACAATCATGCTCCACACACAACAATCTCCCACTTGGAGAATGATTGTAGCAACTCCACCGCTGCTTCATTTGCTGGACAATGACTCCTCTTTGGACCTAGCTGTTTCTCATCTTCATCATCATCCTCGAAGACCAATTGAAACTGAGCATGTTCTCAATTTCTCCCTAGTTACAACTTTTGTTAGCATGTCTGCAGGATTCTGGCTAGTGTGTATCTTTTCCAACTTCAACTCTCCATCTTCCAACACTGATCGTATGAAATGGTACTTGAGCTGTATGTGTTTAGTCCTGGAATGAAATGCTGAGTTCTTTGCAAGATGAATGGCACTTTGGATATCACTGTATAATGTGCCCATATCATGCTCCTTACCCAATTCACCCATAAACCTTTGTAACCAAATCATTTCTTTACTAGCCTCTGTAGCAGCAACATACTCTGCTTCTGTTGTTAAAAGCGCAACAACACTTTGGATTTTTGAAACCCAACTAACAGTTTGTTCCACCAACAGTAAATACATATCTTGTAGTGCTCCTCCTATTATCTCTGTCACCTGCCATATCTACATCAACATATCCCTGTAGAGAAATGTTTGAACCACCAAAGCATAATGCTTGATTTGTGGTACCTTTCAAATATCTGAGAATCCATTTCACTGCCATCCAATGTTCCTTTCCTGGATTGTTCATGTACCTGCTTACAACTCCCACTACATGTGCAATATCAGGCCTTATGTAGACCATTGCATACATTAAGCTTCCAACTGCTGATGCATATGGAACTTTAGACATATAATCCATGTCTTCTTGGGTCTTTCGGCACATTTCCTTACTAAGTTTGAAATGGCTAGCAAAAGGTGTACTAACTGGTTTTGCATTGTGCATATTAAATCTTTTCAACACCTTTTGTATGTACTCATTTTGAGACAATGTTAATTTGCGATTTTTCTTGTCTCTAGTGATTCTCATGCCAAGGATTTGTTTTGCAGCTCTCAAATCCTTCATTGCAAATGAATTTTCCAGTTTTCTTTTGAACACATTTATTTCCTACATGTTAGACCCCGCAACAAGCATGTCATCTACATATAATAACAATATAATATAGCTGCCATCATTTTTCTTTTTCAGATAACACAATGATCAGAGTGACATCTAGTATAACCTTGTTCAGACATAAACTTGTCAAATTTTAGATACCACTGCCTTGGAGCCTGTTTTAAGCCATACAAGCTCTTCTTCAACCTGCACACTAGTTTCTCCTTCCCTTTCACCTCATATCCTTGTGGCTGCTGCATATATATCTCTTCCTCCAAATCCCCATGGAGAAAGGTTGTCTTTACATCTAACTGCTCAAGATGCAAATGTTCAACTGCTACTAGACTTAAAATAGTTCTGATTGAATTCATTTTAACAGTAGGAGAAAATATTTCATCAAAATCAATACCTTTCTTCTGTGCAAACCCCTTCACCACAAGTCTAGCTTTGTACCTCTGTTTTCCTCCATCTTCTTCCTTCAGCCTGTAAACCCATTTATTCTTCAATGTAGTTTTTCTTGCAGGCAACCTGACTAAGTCCCAAGTCTGGTTATGCATTAAGGATTCCATCTCTTCTTCCATGGCTACCTCCCACTTCTTACTGCTTTCAACCTGCATTGCTTCTTCATAACATTCGGGTTCACCAGAATCAGTCCACAATAAATAATATAATGAAGGAGAGTATCGTTCAGGGGGTCTACTTATCCTAGTAGATCTTCTAACACCACTTTCAGGTGTTTGGGGTGCCTCTTGCGTTTGTGGTGGTTGTTGCTGTTGTGGTTGTTGATTATTATTATTTTTAGGCACCTTTACTTTTTCAGTGATTTCGTCAAGAACTGCATATTCCTTGTTTTCTTTTTCTTGCTTCTTTTCCTGCAACTGATTCTTATACAAGACCTTTTCATTGAATATTACATCTCTGCTCCTAATGATTTTGTGATTTTTGTAATCATATAAGCGATAACCAAAATCATTAACACCATATCCAATAAAGGTACATTTCTTTGAATTTACCTCAAGCTTTGTTCTATTTTCTTTATCAATATAGACAAAGGCCTCACAACCAAAAGGCTTTAAAAAGGAGTAGTTTACCTTTTTACATGTCCATGCTTCCTCTGGAACACCACCATCCAAGGAACTTGAAGGCCCTCTATTTATTAGATAAACAATAGTATCTACAGCATCTGCCCAAAACTGTAAAGGCAATCCTGCATGCAATCTCATGCACCTTGCACACTCCATGATTGTTCTGTTCATCCTTTATGACACACCATTTTCTTGTGGTGTTCTTGGAACTGTCTTCTCTCTGCGAATTCCATGCTCTGAACAATACCTATCAAACTCTTTGCTACAGTATTCACCTCCATTGTCTGATCTAAGACACTTCAATTTCTTTCCTATCTCAATCTCAATCAAAGCTTTCCATTTCTTGAAAGTATCAAATACAACAGATTTATTCTTAATACAATAAATCCAAGTTTTTCTAGTTGCATCATCAATAAAGGTAACATAATAACGAGAGCCACTAAGAGATGATACCTGAGTAGGTCCCCATACATCTGTATGCACAAGCTCTAATTTTTCGCTCTTCTTTTCTTTCCCAACTCTGAGAAATCTGACTCTCTTCTATTTTCCATAAATGCAATTCTCACAGAAGTCCAAATCAACATTCTTCAAACCCTGCAACAAATTCCTTGAGTGAAGAATCTTCATCCCCTTTTCACTCATGTGTCCGAGCCTATGATGCCATAATGTTGCATCTGCTCCTTTGGAAGTTAAAGCATTAACAGAGTTAGAAATACAATTGCATAAATACAATGTACCAACCTTTTCACCTTTTGCTATTACCAGGGCTCCTTTGGTGACCTTCCAAGCTTTATCTGTGAAAGTTGTCACACAATCTTCACCGCCTAACTGCCCTGTTGAAATCAGATTTTTCTTTAGATCTAGAACATGCCTTACCTCCTTTAATAGCCATTAGTTTCCATTCTGCTGTTTTACAAGAACCTTACCCATTCCAACAATTTTACAAGGTTTATCATCACCCAAACGAACTTGTCCAAAATCTCCTTGAAAATAGTCATGAAAGTATTTCTTATCAGGTGTGGCATGGAATGAGGCCCTTGAATCTACCACCCAGGAATCAGTAATATTTTCGAAAGAAAGAATCAAAGCATCTTGTAACACGTCACCTGTCACATTTGCTTCATGATTGTTTTCTTGTTGTGCATCTCCTTCTTTTCCCTTCCGAGATCTATAGTGTTTCTTTAGGTGTCCTTTCTTTCCACATTTCTAGCACACTATCCCCGATTTGGACTTGGATCTGCCTTTGCTTGATTTACTCTGATATCCTGAGCTCTTTCCTCTTTCCATTTTTCTTCCCCTAGACTCTACACTCAAAGCATTACCTGATGTCTCACCGGAGCTTTTCCATCGCATTTCCTCGCTAAGGATAGCACCGACAACATCATCAAACTTTAAAGTACTATATCCAGAGACAGAGTTACTAATGGCCATTACTAAACCATTCCAACTTTCTGGCAATGAGCACAAGAATAACAGAGCTCTAACTTCATCTTCAAAGTTTACCCCTACAGAACTTAACTGACTTGTAACTGTATTAAAATCATTTAAATGATCTGCAATAGATCCACCTTCCGACATCTTCATATTAAATAACCGTTTCATAAGAAATGCCTTGTTTGAGGCCGAGGGTTTTTCATATAGTTTTGACAATGCCTGAATCAAACCCTCTATCATTGTTTCCTTCGAAATGTTGAAGGCGACTGACGCAGCGAGGCACAACCGTATTGTTCCAAGTGCCTTTCTATCGAGAAGGTTCCATTCTTCATCTGTCATAGCCATCGGCTTCTTTGTTTTTCCACTCAATGGTAGGTATAGATCTTTCTGATACAGATAATCTTCCATCTGCATCTTCCATAGCAAGAAGTTTTGGCCGTTAAATTTGTCGACCCTAAACTTACCATCTTCCACCATTTCTCCCACTCGAACGAGGAACCCTTCTTTCCTGCGAGTTTATCAGCCAAATAGAACTTCGGCTCTGATACCATTTGTTAGAGAATCATTTTTTACGGACCAATGGAACACATAAAATACTACAGAAATATAAACACAGAAAACACATAAAACAAGAGAGACACAAATATACGTGGTTCACCCAGTTTGGGCTACGTCCCCCCTGAACAACCAGTCCTTCCTTTCTATTATCCAGCAAAATGAAGAGACACAACCTACAGCAAATCCGTTGTAATATCCTCTGTTTTCTCTCACAGCCTCACCTCTCTGTTTCTCGCTCAGAGAATACACATCTATATCACAACCTCAAATACAATGCCCTCATACAAAGAGAGGGGTTGCCTTCTAAGGCAAAAAAAAATCCCTAAACTAAAAATAAGTTCTACCGTCAGATCATCCGCCTAATGAACGGCCCAGATTGACTAGAAATTACTATACTTTTACAAGGCAATTTTACATCTATTTTTGGCTTCGGGGGTGTTGCCCCCGAACCCCTGCTGGCCCCCGGACCCCCGCAGGGGGGACAAGTCCCCCCCTGCGTGGAGGGGTGTACAAACTTCCTGGGTATACATCTGGCTGGAAATAAATACCTCTGAACAATCATGCTCCACACACAACAAGGTATTCAATAGCATTTATTATGTATCTTAGGTGTGAATGCCTTGTTGGTGGTGTAATGGGTCCAATGAAATCTATCACCCATTTCTCGAAGATTTGCGCTATGTGAACAGGATTTAAAGACAGTTCATCCCATCGGGAAGGCTTTCCCACTCTCTAACATAAAATCATAGCTCTTAGCATATTCCTTATAATCTTTGTGAAGGGTTGGCCACCATAGTCTTGCCTGCAGTATATTCCTTGTGGTGGATTTTCCGCCCATAAGGCCTCCTACGACTCCCACATGACACTCCCATAAAAAATCTTCTCTTTCATGCTAAAGTATGCAGTGTCTGAGGAATTGATCCAAGCCAATTTTGTAGAGGTGTCCTGTGATTAGTTGGTAGTATGTTGCCCTTACTATTAAGTGTCGCCTCTATGTTGATGAATACCCTTCTGGGCATTGCCCTATTGTTAGTAGTGCAGCAATCTCTTCTAGGTGATCCAAGACTGCCTCTATTATGAATAAGTTAGCATCGGGAAACCAATCATCCAATTCTCATTTGTTCTCTCCAGTCTCCAGTCGTGACAAGTGATTTAGTCCCACATTCAATCTGCCTGGTTTTATGACCACCTCGAAAGTAAATTCCTAGAATAGTAATAACCACTGACATATCCTACCCTCTAGTACTGGTTTGTTTACTAAATACTTCAATGTGGAATGGTCTGTGAAAAACTTGAATGGCATCCCCAATAAATAATTCCTGAACTTTTGCAGAGAATAAACCATGGCCAAGGCCTCCCTCTCTGTTGTCGTATAATTCTTTTTTGCAGTTGACAATTTTCTACTAGTGTAATACACTGGGTGATCCATATTTCTTTTCCATGGTTGCACTAAGAATGCTCCTAGCGCTATCCCTGACACATCAATATGCACATGAAACATTTTGTTCCAATCTGGATAGACAAGGATCGGGGTGCTTACCAGTTTTTCTTTCAATATATTCAATGTTTCTTGACAGTCCTCAGTCCAAACGAACACTTCCGTCCTTTTTAGTAATTTTTCCATTGGAGATGTGATTGATGCATAATTTTTGATGAAGTGTTGGTAATACCCCATATGGCCTAGAGTGGACCTCAGTTGCTTCATGTTGTGCGAAGGCTCCATCTTGAAAATTTTTGCAATCTTCGTTAGGTCTATGCATACTCCAACTTTGCAGACAATGTGGCCTAGCAGTGTTCCAAACGAGATTATGAAAATACACTTCTTGAGGTTTAAGGAAATTTGAAACTGTCGAAATATTTCGAACATGACCCTTAGCGAGATTGTGTGTTTCTTCAGCAGGCTATATATTGTCCAGTCATCCAAGTACACCTCTAGAAACTTGTGAATGTAGTCTCGGAATGCAGCTATGACAATCCTCGAGAAGACCGTTGGTGCATTCTTCAACCCAAATGGAATTATGTTGTATGCATATGACCCCCATTCAGTAGTGAATGTTCTCTTCCTCGGCTATTCAAACCTTATGGTAGCCTAAGAAGCCATCTGTAAATGAGTATGCTTCATTACCGGCTACGTTATCCAGGATTTCATCACTGAAAGGTGTCGGAAATGGATCATGCACACATGCATTGTTGAGACTTTTGTAATCCACATAGAACCTGATTTCGGTCACATCCTTCTTGTTTTGTATGACTATTTGACTTATCCACTCTGCTTCATCTATCGGAAATACAATACCTGCTTCCGACATTTTGTCAATTTCCATCTTAACCTTCTCCTTCACCCTTGGGTTCAGTCTATACGGTCTATGCTTCACTGGACAGACATCCGATCTCAAAACAATATTCATCTCCCCTATATCTCCTTTTATCCCTTTTAGCTCTGCTACTGACGTTGGAAATAAGTCCTGCTACTCTTGTAATAGGTCAAAAATTTCTTTTGTAGTATGTTCATCCCAGTAATCTCCCACAGACGCCATTTTGGGTTTATCCTTCGTCCCAACATTTTGTTTTCTCAACTTCATCGGTAGAACGCGAGCACCTTCTTTTGAGGGACTCTCCTAGATGTCTCTCTCTCCTTTTGTTTCCTCGAAGGTCAAGTGTCTCAATCTGTCTAACCCATCCTCATCTGCCTCTACATCCACCTTGTTGCAGGTCGCATATTCTGGAGAATCCATGTCGTACAGACATTGTAGGAACTTTTCATCAGGACAACCTTCAACTAATTGTCCTAGGGAAAACATAAACCTTTTGATCGCATGGAGTGTCTCAGTCATGCATGCATCATCACCTCTGAATGAGAAGCTGATAATGAACTGTGTCTCCAAAACATCCCAATCCATCGTTCACCTACAGAGTTCCTCCTGCACGTACCAAGCTTGAGGAACGATTCCTAGGGTATGTATGAATATGTGTACCCACAGTTCCTTCGAGATCCCTTGTCTTCTCCAACCTTTTATGCAGGCCTCGATGTGCCTTTCTAGATTTAAATTCCCTCTGTATTTCATATTATCTTGCGGCCGATCTTCCTCATGGCCAAATCTTTCCCTCATGGCTTGCTTTATGGCTTCCCAATCTCGCAGTGTGCTGCGGTGTGTTCTCCACCATCTTACTGGTGTTTCCAAGAGCACGATATCAAGAAAAGGAATCTTTTGATCTTCTCTCATTTCTCTGTCTACCTTGTTCAATAATACATCCACTATTTCAATGAAGTGGAACTTGGGATAGTCACTTACTTCTGCTCCTATCCAATTGACCCGACCTATCATTTCACAATGTCTAGTGTTTAGTTCATATCCACCTTGTTGCCATGCATCCCATGCAACTTCTGAACCAGTTTCTCAGCTCTAAATACTCCTCCAGCTGATGGATCCTCCTACAGTAGGATTTATGTAATCTTCCCTTTTTCTCGTTTTTAGCATGTATATTTGGTCTATCATTCTTGGCTTGTCCCTGTCATCTACAGGTTCTGTGAACCTGGGTCCTTGATAAGGGTCCAAGGGTTGGATCACCCTCATTCCTTCTGCTTCGAAAATCATCAATTCTTTCTTTAGGTCGATGACAGCATAGTTTTCATAGGCCCAATCAATCCCAAGGAGCACTAGGTATGGATCCTTATCTCCCATTATATCAATCACTTCAAATTCAATATGCGTCTTCACCCCCGCCACATCTACTTCTACATTTTCTAGCCTTCCAATGGGTAGTATATAGTACTGATTCATCATTCTTAGTTGAATCAGTGAGTATTTCAGTTGTGGATTCCCCACTGCCTCCCATGTTTCCCTAGGCAGGATGTTTACATCCGATCCCAGGGCTAGCATCGTGTCCCTGATTTGGAATCCCACAACCTAAGCATTAATTCAAAATTCCTTTCCACTTCTCTTCTTATTTTTCTACACTCTTCTAGTATGCTTTTCTGGTACGTTGGCAGATGATCCTTTCTCTTCCCCTTCCTCCACAGATAATGCAACCTTTAAACTTTTCCGCAACTCCTTTAACATGTATTCATCTTCGACGATATGTAGGAATAATTTAAACCATTCTTCAATTGGATGATTACTATTGAGCGTGTGGCCATTCTGTCTCTAGCCTTCCTTCATCTTGGTCATCCCTTCAAATAACTTAGCCGCTTCATGACAATACTGCTTTTGTCGCTTAGGCTAATATGATTTCTTTGGAGATGTTGCCTTAGTGATCAAAGGGTGGGTCTGTCGTACTACGATCCTCCCCCATATTCTTTCCCCCTCTTGTAACTATATTTATATTAGTTGCAAGAAGACCGTCGTCGGTACGAGGTTCAACGTTAACCAGGTTAGCCCCCCTTTGTCTAGTCCTTTCCTCCCACTTTGTAATGAGTTTCAGACAATCCTCCGTGGCATGAGTATTAATTCTGCATTGTGAGAACCATGGTCTCATAGGGAGCGATCATTCCCTAGCGACGTGTCCTTCTGGGTCACAGTTATAACACCTTATGGGGCCTCTTCCTCCCGTTCTTCCTCCTCCCCCATTTCCTCCTCGTCCTCCCCAGTTTGACTCATTAATTATGAACGTCGACCTGTCCATCCATTTTGCTAGAGCATCTAGTGCTCGACACTAGTCAGTGTGATGTGTTGTAGATGCACAAAACTCACAGTAGTTGTTATTAGGGACATTAGAGTACTTCTACAGTATCAGGCACATTTGTGGTAGATGCCCATACATTCTACAGATCTCACAATATTCCTGGTTGTTTCGTCTGGGAAAAACTCCTTGCGCTCCTACTTCCACTACTCTTGCGGTTGGTGGGGTCCCTGATGATCCCACGACCCCCTCCAGATGGTTAATTCCCTGTCACTTTGGGCACTCTGTCGTGACATGTCCTTCCACCATGAAGTGTGTGCACCATACGTTGGGTCTGGCTAGTCGCACTGGTTGAAGATCCTTTAGTTTCTCCATTAAAGTTGTGATCTAGTTCTGAAGGCCCATAATTGACGGATCCTGCAAACTCATCCCTCCCCGATATTTATGAGGATATCCAGCCATGGCCTCTATGCGTGATGCTTGCTCCAAAGCATCTTGGAGAGTCTCGATTTTATGTTGCATCAGTGGTGTTCTTGTGAGGGGCAGGAGTGCCTTGATGAACCAGTCTCGCTGGTGATTTGGGTCTAGAGTGTAACTCAACTTAGAAATGGCATCCTTAAACCTTTGCATGAGTTCCCAAGTAGTTTTTCCCTCCTTCTACTTGATTTCCCACAGCTCCGATAGCCCTTGTTGGTCTATCTGAGGTACTTTGAATTCTTGTACGAATCCTCTCTTGATATCATCTATCGTGGGATTCTGGTTTTTTTCTGCCCATTTTATGAACCAACGCAAAGCTCTCTCCCTCAACGTCATCTGGAACGCAACTGTCCTAACATTGTCTAGAGCTTGATGGTCTCTCCAAATAGCTTCATAGAGATATCAGTGTTGTTCCACATCTTTGATTCCCCTCCCCACAAACTCTGGATATCTGGTAAAAGATCCCGCCATGCTTACTTGGGTATGAGATAGTAACACGAACCCCTTGTTCCCTAGTTGTTGGGATCCTTGCAATCCAAAGTTACTAATACCACTGGTTCCTTTGTTAGTTATGGTATTCAAACAGGCCTTATATTTCTCGTGCATGTTGTGTACCCTATTGCCTTGGCTAATTTAATAACAAATTTCTCTGGATTATAGTAAGGTACCAGGGAAGGTCGGGAGGAATACTACCTATACCTTGGGGGTATTACTGCTGAGTCCTAGTGGATTCTTCTCCTTTGACAAATAATTTTCTCATGACGCTACCCTTGTCCTCTTCTCTCTCCTCTTCATATCTACTCAACATTTGTTCCTGCACTATCCCTCCCGCAACCTGTAAGGAAGGATCCTCTTCATCATCATGGCTCCTATCCCACCTGTTGCCAGTCTTGCTCTGTTTTGCATCCTCTTTCTCTTCCCCTTCCTCTTGGATTTTTCCCGACACCGCTCCTGCTTGGTGGGGTCCCATTTTTCTCTTCTTCAAAGTCTGAATCACTCTCACTTTCCACTTGTCAGCTAGTAGTGCTCTCCTCTGTGCTCTAACGTCTCTAGCTTTCTTCAAACCTTCCACAACCGTACCTTCAGCAGCATCTCTATTCCCCAACCGGTAGCATTCTCCCCTTCAATCCTTCCCCCAGTACTATGGTTTTATGCTACCATTTACACGGCAGGTGAGGGAAGTATTCCATAAACATTTTAATCCACAATGACACTTCCCTCATCAACCTTCCTCTTAATCCATATCCAAACACCGCTTCTACCTTTGAGAAGGACTGATAACTTTCAACGACAAACTCGATTATATATCCTTCCACCATAGTCTTTACCCAAAAATTGACCGCTTTGGTCACATCGTTGTCTAACTATTGGAGCGATATGAGATATGAGGAAGTCCAGCTACGATGAGCTGACGTTGGTCCCCCTGGTTGATTCTGCACTTTCAGCCTTTTTAACCAATTATATAAGTCTTCTGGGAACTTGCACCAGAAGATCTCATATTGGTCATTGGCACCCTCGGCATATAAAATCCCTTCCCTCACCTTTCCGATCGGTTGATTCCTTTGGGTAGCTTTCTCTTCTATAAACTGATCTATTATGTGATCCCACCAATCCCTAATATCTTTCTTGAATATCCTTGACACCATGTTTCGAACTGGTTCTTGTAAATTCAGGTCTCGGCAACGGAACCATTTGTTGGCACGAAAGAGTCATCAAGGAAGAATACCCTGGGTTCAAGCGCGGAGAGGCAACAATGGATCATTGTAGTCTAGGACAAATCCGACATTTTCACCTTACTCAAGGAGTAAGGAGGCTCACCGAGGCGTGCCGTGACTAGAACTAAGAAGCGTTCGTCATGGAATCAAGGATGCATCAACCAATAATAGATAAACATCATTACATACATAATCCAGATAACAACATATTGTCCAATACTAAGAAACTACTACATGCATGAATCTTACTGGACATTTAAAATTTTAAGTGGGTCACTACATCATAAACAACCATACGCATCATGCTAAGCAACCAGTCTGGACTTTACTTCATATTATTTCAACAATAAACCATTACATGACATATCGGAATTCTCCACTGATGATTACAAAGAATACCCTTTTACAGACTCATAGGCTTGTTCTCTAACTCAATGGTCCTACTCATCCATGTCCTTGTATTCTGTTTCTGTCATGCTGCAATCAGCTATCCCATCTGCAATGCCAACAACAACAACCAATCGACCAACCCCTTTTCCTTACGGGCCTTCTCCTTTTATGTTTCCCCTACCACCTGGACTGTCAGTTCCCACTTGGTTGTTCTTCCCCTCGGCTACCACTCCTTCCTGTCTGCTCAGTTGCCTCTGTCTTCTACTGACACTTTGCCGCAACCCCTCCGCAACTGCCTGTTCCTGCTTTATTGTCCAACTGTCCTCCCCACAACCTAATCGTTGCTACCGCCACCCGTTTCCCCCTCGTTCTTTGACAAGCCAAAATAATAAAAACTTTTCCAAAGTCAAAATGAAGGCCCCAACATGTATGATAGCCCCATTATTCTAAATTATGTCCAACTTATATCTGGTCGGGTTTTGAAAAATAAGTCACCACCCTTTCTCATCGAAAAATATAAAGAGGATGAAGTACTTGAAAAGTAAACATTTCTTGATCAAGAGAAGACTCCTCCAAAGGAATATGTTCCTATACATTTAGATGTTAACCAAATAAAACCAAATATGCAATTCCTTTAGTTAAACAACCTTTTGTTTCCCTACAAGATCCACCTTTTCCTAAAAGGTTCAAAATTTATAAGAGAATAGAAAGGAAAATTGTTTTACCAAAATATGATATGCTAGATGAGTTGAAAAATATTTACATCAAAATTCCTTTACTTCACGCTATAAAGGAAATACCAATATTTGCAAAAATAATTAAGGAGTTGTGCATTAAAAAACCAAGAAGAAGAAAAAATATATGTAAATAAAATCCAATTGGTAGGAAAGGTTGTTGATATTGTGATGGGGAAACCAATTGTTCAAAAATATATAGATCCAGGTAGCCCTATTGTAAAAATTCATATTAATGGTATTGAAATTCCAAACACCCTAGGAGCAACCATCAATATTATGAGCAAGAAAACTATGGATCAATTGAAACTTCCCAATCTTCAATATACCCCAACATTACTACAATTAGCAGATAGTTTTTTATCAAACCAAATGGTATATTAGAAGATGTGTCTGCCTCTTTAGATTAAAGGGAGTGTATTGTTGATTTTATGATTTTAACTCACAATAATAATCTAGGAGGTCATCCATTGATCCTTGGTAGACCTTGGATAGCTACACCTGATGCATTCATAAGTTGTAGATATGGTGATATGTATATCTCTAATGGTAGCTCTAGTAAAAAAAATCACATTGTATCTACCCGCAAAAACAATAACTGAAGTATAAAGTGAAGTTTGGATAGATGATGATAATGAAGACTTCGATGATATTCAACTAGTATTTACTTTTTCACAAATAAATGAGGAAGATCAATTAATAAATTTGATGAACAATAATGATTCTTCTTCATATTGTGAACAAGATCAAAGTTTTCAAGAACAATGTAATATTGAATATTTATCATCTCATCAAATGGCTTTGAAGTTTATGGAAAATTTTGGAAATTCTTTAGTAGGAATCTTTCCAGATAAAATATTAAACATGAATAATAACCTCGAAGAGTTTCAAAAGATAAAGTTGATAAATATGCTACAAAAAAATTCCTCTACTTATGCATGGGAATATACTAATGTGAAGGGAATTGATCCTAAAACATGTACACATCATATTTATCTTCAAGAAAATGCCAAACCAGTTAGACAACCTCAGAGAAGAATGAACCCTAATATGAGAGAAATTTTTGAGGGATTACAAAAGTTACTTAATGTGATTTTCATTTATCGATATCAGATAGTCAATGGGTTTCACATTTAGTGATTGTTCCAAAGAATAATGTAAAATGGAGAGTGTGCATTGATTATAGGGAATTGAATAAAGCTACTTTGAAATATGATTTTCCACTACCTTTTATAGGTCAAGTACTAGATACCTTAGCAAGGAAGAAATACTTTTGATTTCTTGATAGTTTCAGTGGATATAACCAAATCCAATTGGTGCCAGAAGATCAAGACAAAACAACCTTACATGTACATGGGGTACATATGCCTATAGGGTATTACCTTTTGGGTTATGTAATGCACCTGCAACATTTCAAAGCGCAATTTTGGGTATCTTTTCTGATCTATTTCATGATTGTGTGGAAGTTTACATGGATGATTTTACAATCTATGGAAATACTTTTGAAGAAGCTCTTGAAAAAATAGAAAAAGTTTGTATTAGGTGTAAAGAATAAAATCTTTCATAAAGTAATGAAAAATGTTTTGTGATGTTTAATGAGGGAATTGTTTTAGGCCACCATATTTCAAGTGATGGAATAAAGGAGGATACATCTATGAAGTTATCTCTAAAACTTCAATTCCTACTTCTCAAATAGATGTTAGAAGTTTTTCTCGTTACTAGTTAGACTCATAGAAAACTTCACAAAAATAGCTCTCCACTTTTCAAACTTCTTACAAAATATTGTTTTTTTTTTTGGAATTATGACTACCATAAAGCATTTGAGACATTGAAGTAGAAAATCACTAAAGCACCAATTTTAAGGGGACCTAATTGGTCTCTTCCCTTTCACATTTCAATGATGCTTCAAACACAACTTTAGGCGCTGTGTTGGGAAAAAAAATATCTAACTCCTTATGTTATTTATTACACAAACAAAAATTTGACTCCTGTAGAGTTAAATTATATTTTAACATAAAATGCGTTTTTAGCTGGTGTGCATGCCATTAACAAGTTTTGACATTATATCATTGGTTATGAAGTTGTTATTTATACATATCATTCTGCTATTAGATATTTTTTTTTTTTTAGGCTATGGTTCACGGACACCTTGGTCAACCGGTGGCGCTAAGTCCACAAAAAAATCTGGGTTGATCGACCTCGAACGGAATCTAGCCCCGCGGCCCACTAGCAAGGCCTGACCCCAAGGGCTTCAGGGAGATTGGACCCTGTGACCTCCCAATGGTGAGGCACTGATTTTGACCAACTGAGATAACCCTTGGGGCTATCATTCTACTATTAGATATCCAATGAATAAACCAATTACTAATGGAAAAATTACTAGATGGTTGTTATTATTGCAGGAATTCAATATTACTATTCTTGACAGACCAAGAAAATAAAACACAGTTGTTGATTTGTTTTCTAGAATGCATAATGATAATAATGATGCTCCTGTAAAAGATAATTTTCCTAGCGAATATCTTTTTGCAATATCTATTAAAACTCCTTGGTTTGCATTTATTTCTAACTCTTTGGCCACAGGAAAGTTACCCCTGCAATTATCAACTAAAGAGAAGCGGAAAGTCATCAAATCCAATGCACCTTATTGTTGGATAGATGGAGAATTATATAGAACTAGACCTAATTTAATCATCCGAAGATGTGTTCGAGAAGATAAAGTACCATAAATATTTAAAGCTTGTCATGATGAACCATATGAAGGACACTTTGTCGATAGAAGAATTGCTTACAAAGTCCTTCTTTTGGGATATTATTGTCCTTCGGTTTTTAAATATGCCAAGGAATATGTCAATAGATGTGATAGCTTCCAAAGAATGGGAAAACCCATTCCATCAGACAAGATTCCTCTACAACCACAGGTACTTGTAGAGCCTTTTGAAAAATGAGCTCTATATTGTGTTGGTCCAATCAATCCTCCATCTAGATGGAAAAGGTATATACTTTTTTGTACATAATATATTACAAAATGGGTATAAGTTAAACCACTTCCTTTTATAACTGTAAATGATGTAGTTACATTTATTTTTGAGGATATTTTTACTCGTTTTGGTGTCCCAAGGTAAATTGTGATAGATCAAGGTACTCAATTCACATCCAAGTTGGTGCAGAAAATAATGGAGCAATACAAAATCAAACATCAGAAGTCTACTCCAAATCATCCATAATCTAGTGATCAAGTGGAGTCCACCAATAAGGTACTTGAAGCAATTTTAACTAAGACTTTGCATTTGCAGAGAAGATATTGGGCAGAAAGGCTTCCAGAAGCACTACGGGAATACCGCACCACATGGAGAAATACAACTGGACATACTCCTTATGAGTTTTTCCATGGGAAACAAGTTTTGCTTCCAATTGAGTTCCAAGTGGAGAATTTTAGAACAATAGAAAAATTGGGCCTTGATCTATCTGAAGCTCAAAAACAGACATTAGCACAATTGAATGAGCTAGATGAGATTCGATCAGATGTTATCCAAAGAACCAACATATTTCAAAAAAAAGATCAATATTTAATGACAAGTTCATGAAAGCTAAGGGGTTCAAGCCATGTGATTGGGCTCTTCTTTTTTACTCTAAATCCAAATATTTTCAAGCAAAGTTTCAAACTCACTGGATTGGTCCTAATGAGAAAGATATTGTCTTTGATAATGGAGCAATTAAAATCAAAACCATTGATGTAGAAAAGGTTACCTTCCTTGTTAATGGTCATAGATTAAGGTTATGTCATAAACCATTAACAAGACAATAATTTGTCAAATATTTGCAAGATAATTGTGATTTCAAGTTTGTTGAGAAAGGATATTCTTCTCGTCATCCTCCAACCCAATTGTAATTTTCTTTTATCAAATTTAAAAAAAAAATAGTATAGATATGAAAACCAACATGGTTGGAATATCTATATAGAAAATCTCAACTGAAAACAAAGAATTCTTGGTGGTATATATTTTCACACCCTTATCTCTTTCCCATTTTTTTGTTACCCCACTTTTTTCTAATAAATTTTCAAGTCTAAAGCATCACTTTTGAGGCTTAATTTTCTTCAAGCAGCAGCAATAATATCCCATTCTAACATCAACAACATAATTCTTAAAAAGAATAGCTACTAAATCAGTGATATTCTGTAGCCAACTTTAAATTTCGTAGTTGATTTCAATTTCTACAGCCAGATCAATCTACATAGAAAGAATCTTCCAAAACATGCAGCAAAGGAAAACATATCAAATTTCAAAGAGGTTTCTGCTAGGGTATGTAACTAGGGTGTTAGATTATTTTTCATCTAAGAGCATTACGTTTTTAAACTCATTGAATGATCATGATACATATAAAAATTGGGCAAAATCCTAGACCTTATAAGGCCCCCTACCATTATAAATCTATAACTATACCCATTATGACCTTATACTATCATCATATCTTGAGTTATCACATCAAAATCTCTCCAAAATTGCCTAAATTCTAATGATCCTATAAAATTGGATCTAAGGGTCATGGAAATCATTAACACAAAAGGAGAGTTTAATTATGAATCAAACACTGCCACAAGCAACCTATTTCATCCTCACTTGACATCCTCAAACTATCTATCCTTATCGACCATCTTTACTTTTGCATCTGCCACCCTTGTCAAAAGAGAGACAATCCAAGATCTAAACACCTCCTACACCATGGTTGTAATTTTCAAAACGAAGCCCAATGGAGTGAAATTCCTTGAGGCATATCCTCGGGTTAGGGATCAATTACAACGAGTGGGCTAGTGGGCTAGCTCAGTTTCTTTGAGAAATTCAACAGGCATGAGATAGAGGTTACAAAATATTTTTCACATGCTTTCGATGGAGTAGAGGCGGAAATTGGTGACATAAATCCCGTACTTCAATTATCCATAGTGGTAGAAGCAACATAATTACCCAGAAACATAGAAAGTTGGTTCAAGAAAAGGAAAATCAAGTAAAATCAATGGTCAGTCTTCCTCCGAGACCCAAGTATGGATACTTCTATTTTCAAAAAGGGTATATCAGTTACTGCATTGAAAACTAAGTGGAGGAATTTGTTGCTAGTCATTCAAAAAAAAATAACTTGTGAAGGGAGATATGGAACCATGTTTTTATACCACGTTCGACTCTTACTGCATTTCATTGATGAAATGAATTGAATTTACCATACTTCCTACTATGTAGTCTCAAGTAAATGGCTTCTAGTGTACAATGAGAGTTGAAAACCCTCAACAATGCCTTATATCACCATGGATTAGTTAAAATCCTCATTCTAACACATATGAAGGCCAGGGGAGACAATTGGCAAAGCTTTTTGGTTTTCAATAATTTTATAGAAGTTTAGGAAGAAGAAATGGTTACGAAAACTAGAAGAAGTTGGTGTAGAATAGCCTCAAACCCTAACCCTGAACCCATTAATGAAGAAAAGGTTGTGACTATCGACGAGGCAGAGCAAATGGAAATCTCACCAAAAGTACCAGAATATGACATTTCTCTTTGTCAATTCTTAGAAAATATTACACAAAAAAATGAAAAAGAATATGTTAGAAGGAAGAAAGCCAACATAAGTGTCAAGCAATATGAAGAGAAAGAAATAGAATCATAGGATAAGGAATATAGGAAAACAAATAAAAGAAAAAGCATCCAAAAGATAGAGGAGTCAGAAGTGAAATTGAGGAGCAAAGTCATTTTTAAGCGTTTAAGTATAAAGTTACCAAAGATAGTTGACCTTAAGGAGGAAGGTCATAGCATAAGTGAAGAAGCTATAACATCACGCTTTATCAGATTCCAAGTCCAACTAGGAAGACACTCGAAATTGACCTAGTACAACAACAAATCTATGATTATGTGGAATCATTGGAGAAAAGAGAACATTAGAAGGTAAATTCCCCTCTTCAAAATGAATATAAACATGCTTTCAATAAAGAAGTTCCTTTGACTGATTATACTTCTAAAAAATAATATAAGTTAGAATATGCTTTCAAACAAGATATGTATGAGTTAGAAGTATTTCACAAGCATCTCAAACAAGAGCATGAGGCAATAAAGGTACATAATGAAATCCTAAGGACTAAAAAACATAACATACTCTTGCATTTGTGCCACTAGTATAATAAGAACAAGAAACTCAAGGCTCACAACACGTTCCTTAGAAACAAAGTTAGAGGATTATAGAGCAAGATTTTAATGAAGAAACCAAGAGTAACATTCAACGTTAAGAAGAAAAAAGAGGGCACTAGCTTGGATTTCTTTATCCAAGCTTCAGAGGTAGTACAATGAATGAAGAATTGGGAAAATTTTGAAGTTTTGATGCATGAGGACATGCAAAACCCTCGGTGTGGGGGAATATTGAACTTAAAAATTGCCTTCTTTTGACAACCCTTTTTTCTTTCCTTTTCATCCTTTTCATGATAGTTTGCTACATTTCCAAGTTGAAATGTCACCTCGGTTATGCCCAAACATCATAAAAGGTATCAATTATTCATGGTTTATAATATACTATTTCTTTATGAAATTTAATTAAAACATTCGTATAGCTATCGAATTGCACTCATTCTGTAGCTAACTAAGGATTTTGTAGCTACATCCATGGTTAGACTGGTTCTAGCACATTGGAGAAGGAATAAGTGACACGAATAGATGGAAAATTATCAACACATGGACATCCACCTATCATAGCAATATTGCAAGCCACTTGGTTCAAGAGATCTTATGGTCAAACTAGAAGTCAAATATGGTTATAACACTCCAACAATGCTCAGGATTTGTAGCAGTTCATGGCATTATCAAGCAAGCACAGAATTGGATGAGAAGAGTCTAGAGTAGATATGTCAAATCAAAATCTTCTCATGATTTTCTCTTTCTGTAGAAAATCATTAGAATAAAGACTCCAATTTCGATTTAATTTCTTAGTTATCAGAGTAGAAACTTTCATGTCATCTTATGAATCTTAAAACAATTATTAATAGAGGATTATAAAAGGCCATGAGGCGAAGTAATAAACATTGTTACTTTTGTTAAATTTGTAATCACTTTCTATTTGAATACTTTGGCATTTAATACAAATACTTTTTTCTTTGGTGACCAATGTGTGGCTAAGTAATTTGACATTCAATTTCGTGCTTTCACTCAACAGGAGGGCCCCCTGGAGAGCTGTAAGACTAGTTTAGTTTTTGGTTATGTTAATTTCAATTCATTATATGAATAATCCTTTCTTCAATACAATTCAATGATGTTTTATATTAGTATTTTTTCCATTGATTTCTGGTTTAATTATCAGTATTTTGAATAGGTTGAGTGCTCATAAAAAGACAAAAACATTTCCTTTTCACAATTTATTTCATTCAACTGTTTTCATTCTGATTTCATGAGTAATGGACGAAGCAATTTTAAATCATAATTGCGCACATTTGTAATCCTTCTAAGTTACATCTTAGCTTTTGTTATTTTTATGAAATAGTTTGATTTATATTTATTCTTCTATTGAGTAGAATTGAATTTTGATCTGCAAGAATATCTAGAATATTTCAATTTCCTACAAGTAAAGTTAGAACTTCAGTTCTACCATTAGAATAGATTTTTCAATTCAGTTCAAGTAGAATAATTTTTAATTCCTACTTCCATAGATTAAATTTCAATTCAATTCTATAAGAGTAACTTTTAATTCTTTTTGCAATAGATTCAATTTTGATTCAGTTTGATAAGCTATAATTTTCAATTGATTTCATCTTGAAGTTTGATTTGCTTTCAAAAGAGTAATTTTGATGGAAATAACATGTGTGTAGAAATGTGTTGAGTTAATATAGTCCCATTTATCTTTGTTTCAATTTCATCAAAATAAAAAATAGAACTCCTAGCATATATTGTGCACATGCACTTCATAAGTACACAAACCTTGGTTGACAATTAATGAAGTAATTTAACCATCAATTAAATTACCCAAAAAAGTCCCACTGGAATAATTTGGACATGAGTTGTAAATGAAATTATAGGGACATTGGTATATATCACCTCCACTCATTAGATTAAGGATGTTGATACAGTCATTCTCGATTCCTCATAGCAAAAAATTCATAAAGTGTCTCCTCCTAGCTGACCTTGTCTTGACCTTTGTAAGTTGTATTTAAAGCATTCAACATAATCTTCGAGGCTCTCATCTTATTTGTGCATCATATTTAATATTTTTTATTTTCATTCTTTATCTTTGCCATAAGCCTAGTACTTTTTAAGGACCCCTTCTTTCATTTGATCCCATGTGGTGATATGATTTCCACTAAGCCTCATGAACCATTGAAGGGCAGAACTTGTTAAATTGGTAGGAAATATTTTTAGTTTATGGGTGTCATATACATAATCATATCTTCTACATAGGATTTAAAATTCTAATAAAAATGTGTTTGGATCATTAGTATCCAAGCCATGAAAATTTAGTAGAGAAGAGTGTGGAATATTCTTCACTTGAGTTACTCCATAGATCTCCCTGATTGAGAATTCAAAGGTGATAATGTCCTCTTCTACCTCATCGATAATTTCTTCTTCTGTCATTGCTTTTTTTTACTATAGGAAATTATCCTCTTGTTATTATAGAAATGAAGAGATAGAAGCAAGGCTAGTGGGTGGCTCAAATTTGTTGCTTGGTTTTCCATCTACTGCAAAATCCTCAAGAAATAATATATCCACCTATATTGAAGATGCAACTTCAAGAGGATGGATTGGATGGATTGATTTTACAAAGGGGGATTTTGACTCCCTTTTGGCTAGAGAGATGGTTGTTGGTGTATAGTAACTGCGCTGGTTAGATCCTTCTCCTTGAGTTGATTTCCATGCATTGTTATTTTGTGGAGGGTTTTACACAAGGTTACTAAATGAACCTTTTGGATCTCTATTCATTTTCATGAGATTTTGAAAAAAATATTAGCTTATGTAAAAAGAATCATATATGAATAGGAAATGAACATACCAAGTGAAACACAAGTAAAAACAAATTCTTAAAATCATGCTACTAAAGACTAGAGTTAGTGAAAAGGTTGCACAATTATCAATTCCTCAACAATGGTGTGAAAAGTAATGGGCCTTCTAATTACCTTTTAATTATTCCAAAAGATAACTAGAAATATTGTTCATTTACATTTTCAAACTAGGGATTCTAATGATACTTGAAAATTGGCATGCATTATTTGTGCCAAAGAAATATGTCTATATGTTGTTCTAGTTATTAGGTTGCAACAAACATCAATGACCACAAGGCAAGGGGTTTCATGGTATCTATGACATAGTCATTGGTGTGAAGTACAACAAGCTAGCAATAAGATAAATCTAACAATGAGTAAGGTAAACTACTCTAGTTGGGCCTAGAAGCAACATGTTGTGACCCCTAGATTGGTTAAAAGAAATGATAGGAACTAGTCTAATTTTAAGTAGCATAGAAGCAATGTGTTGCTACCCCAAATGAATGAAATATAACTAAATTGTAGAAAATAAATGTTGCATTATAAAAGAGAAACACACATTGTTAGTAACTAACTCTAAACAGTGACTATTATTAGGAAGTACTTTCAAATCTCAATCATGTAGATATAAAATGAAGAACCTTGCACATGGATGATTGTTGGGCATGGAATCCCCCCCACAGCATGTTTTGGGGCTCAGAGCCCAAGTTTTGGTCAAATATGTTGGAAGACTCCACGAATTGTGGCCGCGGAGAGCGAAATGTATGTTGAGTCATAGGGTTGTCCGCCCTAAGTTTTGTCATGTAATGTAATATCATGTCAGCCTACCCATGGTCCGCGGACCGTGGGATTGTATAAATAGAGTGAGGCTCTATGTTATAAAGATAATTGCGGATAAAAGAACAAATGGATGTAATGATCTAGTGGTGGATAGAGAAGAAGTCTAAGTGTCTTGGGTCATAGCAGTAGGAAGAGGCTCTGCAGCTAAGTGCGCAAAGGCCTAGTAGAGTCCCAGCTAAGTGTACGAACCCCTGCAGCTGAGTGCGCAGGGCAAAGTTGAGTCTGTAACCCAAGAGGAAGAATAATAAAGAGAATTTTGATTCCAAATATTGTGTATCTGCTTTTGTATTGCTTTCTAATGCATCTATATTGTTTTGTTTATCGCACACACTTATATAAATATTGAACATTGTTAAGTATAATTGGGCTCATACAGATAAGTCAAGTAATCGGATAATCTTAGGTTAATAGTAAGGAACTTGAGTAATAACGCAAATCGCGCCTCGAACAGGGCTACGCAAAGGTAGCATTGCAGGCTGCTAGGTACTGATAGGTGCGCGTAGCAACGTATGCGCAGGGTCAAACCGCGGACCACCCAAAAACCATTAGACATCTCTAGGATGCTGAAACCTGGTTCTAGCACCCTCCCATACTACTTCGGGTGAGATATCAGTCCGCACTCTGCAGACTATTGCCAAAAGGGCCAATAGTACTGAGATTTGTTTGGCTAAAGCATCTATGAACCTGGGTCAGGCCCATACAAGCCAACAAATGCTTCTGTTGCAGGGACCGTGATCTGCATAAGGGATGTCTGATGTCATGTCATTGGAATCCAACAAAGAAAGAAATTGAAGGGTGTTTGGATAAGAAGATTCACAAGTTCGCGGCGTAGGAAAATAGGAATCCGCAAGTGTCTAAGGAACAGTGGTTGGAGCGCTACTTAAATACAGAAATCCATGAAATTTTATTTGCATCCTTTCCTTCTAATCTGTATGAGTGGATCACGAAGCTAGCAGATAGTCAAGGAAGGTGTAGGCTCGACAAATGAATCGTGTGGACTCCAGAATTAGTGCGTAAACTAGAAGCATCAAGAGATAATATTGCGCGAGCTATGGACCATTGGCTCGATCGAATTATAGGATGATTTATCACTGAGTTCGTGGTAGATACGACCGTCAGCTACAGTGAGGCAGAGCGACGCTTCCTCAAGGGACCGCGAGGTAAGTATATTAAATATTTGAACACTTGGATTAAGATTTTATTGTGTGAAAAGCGTTTTATGCGAATAAATTAATGTTTGGGACTACGCGAAGTTGGAAGATCTATAGAAGCGAAGGTAGTGAAGAATGAGAAACCAGTCCCTTAATTTCACCCTCACAGGAAAGTGAGGAATAGCTCGCAAAAGTTTATCCGAGAGTGCGGTCAATATGATAAGGCAGCGAATTCCTCGCTTACCACCTCCACCTACACCGCCACCCGTCTCATCCTCCTCACCTCCATCTCCACCCACCCCACCTCCGCCACCACCATAGTTCAGTATGGCGAGTGCGATCAAACTACCGGTATTCAGAGGAGCAGGAAATGAATATCCGAACCAATTCTGGTTCGTGGTAAGGGCGGTATGGAAAGTACAAGGAGTTGTGGATGAAAATATCAAGAAGGCTATGCTGGTAAGCGCATTGCAGGATCGTGCATTAACATGGTACATCAAGCATTCCAATGACTATCCAAACACAGGAATTGCAGAGATCCAGACCGCGCTAAATAGGGAATTTAGCAGGACAAAGTTGGAGACACAATAAATTATTGGGTTTAATGAGATCACAATGCTCCCGTGCAAGACCCCCTGGGATCTGGACAAAAGGCTGAAGAGTACGATTTGCGAAGCCAACATGACTTTGACAGATGGATAGCACCACGCATGGTTTGTAGCGTCACTAACACCGCATTTAAGGATGGCATTGTCACAAGAAAATCTTTCCACCCAGGCCGAAGCCTTGGAGATGGTAATGAGATTGCATGAGACCCCTATACAAAACCCTGGTCTGGGGGTCCAACAAATCCACGCACAACTGCAAAATTTGTGTCTAGAGATGCAGAGTTTGAAACAGGACAGGACACCTCGGCCAGAGACGTGTGAGGAGGTATGGTGCATAAAATGCAAAGGCTAGGGGCATGACAAGGACCATTGTCCAGTATTCGTGAATTACATGGCGGGAGGAGGGCAGATGCCGTTAAGACCTGAGGCACAAGTAGGACCTAGCACAGCACCTGTACTATGGTGTGCGATCTGTCAGATAGGAGGAAAACACACTACGGATAATTTTCATCTATTGCAGAAGTATATGCAGACGTCCTAGCAATTGTTTTGTAATTTCTGCAGGTCGGTAGGCCATGATGAACACACCTGTAGAAGCTACGAACTAATGATGGATTGGACTCCTGCCTACAGGGTGCAGACCGAAACGCGAGCCCTCGACCCAAATATAGGAATGGTGCGCGCTGGATTTCAGGGGCGCGGACGAGGTCAAGGTGGAATGGGACTAGGAACGGGTCGCGGACAACTAATTTGTTACAATTGAAAAGGGCCAAGGAACTATGCCCATGATTGTACAAACCTGAAAAGGACATCATGTTTGTACTGTACTCAGTTTGATCATGAGGCAGAAGACTGCCCTACATTGATAGAAAGGTTGTGCGAAAAAGGGGTACTCCAACCTCCTCTGACTCAGAATTTGCAGATGATAAGGTCTGAGTCGCTCGAAGAAGACCTGAATGTAAACATGATGCACAAGAGCAGTATGACCACTGGCGATGACAAAGGTAAGCAGTCAGAAGAAAGTACATGGGTTCACAAGGCTCCTACAAAGGAACCCAAAATTAATTTAGAACACGTGAAGGAGACATTCATGGAAGCTAAGAAGAGCTTCACGGAGGCCTCCACTTCAGGTAGTAAGGATCAACTAGAACTAGGGATGGATTCTTTAATGCTTACTACCTTTCTGGAGACATGCATGAAACTACTACGCAAGAGCAAGGCAGTAAAAGGACTACAGGAACTTATCACTAGGTGTGCGGGGTTAGGAGAACCGCTTGTGGTCCAGAAACTTGGAAAGCATGCATTGCACACAGGAAGGGAAATGAGGTTAATTGCGCAAATCAGCGAGTGTGAAATGGATCAGGTAATCCTAGATCTCGGATCGGACGTGAATGTACTCCAAAAACAAACATGGGAACGCATGGGCAGACCCGAGCTATAATGGTCTCCTATTCAGTTGCGAATGGCGAACCAACGGAAGCTCTTTCCCATGGGAAGAATGCAAGGGGTAATGGTGGTTATTGAAGGTGCAAGCGCACAGGCAGATTTTGAAGTGATAGAGATTGTCAATGACAGCAATCCCTATCTTGCGCTACTAGGAATAGACTAGGCCACCGATATGAATGGAGTCATAAACCTGAAGAAGCGCAAAATGATCTTTGAGAAAAAGTCACTACGCATAGTAGTACCGCTAGATCTAGCCAAAGGAGCGCAATACGTTGAACTAGTGCGCGACGATGATAGTGATGATGATCTTGATCATATATACAAGATAACCGCGTGAGAAGAAGATTGGGTGAATCTGACTACAGATGGAAGGATTTCATGGGAGCGCGAAAGCCCCTGCATTTCGGATTCAGACGAAGAGATAGAGTGATGGCAGAATCGGCTGCACGAAGTAACAACGCTTAAGTGCAACATGATGATTAGATCACTGTGTTGTGTGACAATAGAGGTAAGGGATCTTCCTAGGTACGATGGGCTGACAGCGGTGGATGAATTCTTGAACAAATTTGAAAGCGCCATACCAGCACAACAGTAGTTCAATGCTCTGAAATGGGCACTACGTGCGACACCCGCAAGATGGTGCGGTATGCATCAGAGAAGTTTTGAGGACTGGTGTGGGTGAAAGAGGATGATGCACCTACGATTTGGAAAACCCCAACTAAGGATGAGAGCCGATTACCAGGTGCAGAACAACTTGTGCGCCCACCTTTCCCGATGGGTACAGGCATATGACATGCAGCCCACACAAGCGCACACCACCCCCACAATAGAGAATCGGCACAAAGCGCAGCACCCAGAAAGGCAAAGTGCGCCTAGGATTATCCATGGAGAAGCATTCGACAAGGTGTGCGAGGTGCTGAACAAGGCTCACTAGGTGAGACGCACTGACTGGGACCTATGCGTACCAGCAGTTCGATGGGCCTATAGGGCCATGTGCAAAAACCCGACCGTGAAAAAAAAAATCTAAGGTTGAGGAACGAGGTAGGGACCGTAATTTCTGAGGGGCATATAATGATGAATCCACACATCATATCACCCACAGGTGTGACAGTGCGCGAAGCCCCGAATGAAGAAATCACACAGCTACGCGAAGCATAACACATAAGACTTCAAGAATCCATTCAACAAGGGAACCCTAGACTTCGCGAACTTGAAAAGGACCAGGTACAACTAAGGAAGAAAAGCATTTTGATGGACGAAGAGGTCAAGAGGCTGAAAACAAGATCAAGTGAGCATGTCTCGTTGATAAACCAAGGATGGAAAGGCAAGGTGCGGATGAGCATACTAATGAGTTTGAAGACTATCGCCAAGAATTTATGAGTCTGTTTCGATGGCTAAGACCGCATCTCACCAAACGTAGTAACCAGGAGAATGCACTGCGAGGGAAATTGAGGATTTTCCGCAGACTATACTGAAAGGTGAGATGGAGCCTCGCATAGGTGGTGCGACCACCTAAATAGTTGTAGGCAGAACAGTCTCAGTGCTCCAGGCAGTTGAAAGAGAGCACAGGACTATAAAAGAGTCTACTTGGGAGCTGCACGATAAGGGAGGTGCGCGCAGAGTCACCATGTCACAAGGTTCGCGCCCATGCACGGAGGACTGCGCTGCCGTGCGGCTAGGCTGGGAAGTGACCATTGGTGTCACTGTTCATGACGGGATGTCCGGTTTGAGGCCAAATGGAGTGAACGACGGACATTTAAGACAACAATTATGGGCAAGATTTTGGAAAATCTACCGCCAAGAAAGCATTGATGGCCTGGAATTGGGGGGAACAGTCGAATTTGAATTCAAAAAGCGTCATAAAACTCCAGGGGCTAGCCACATGACAACACTTTTTCACTTGAGACTTGAGCAATTGAATAGAGCACAGATTGTTGAGCGTCGAGCGATATTCGAGCCCCTAAGTTCGCGAAAGGCCACATACAGTACAGAAAAGAGACGGATACCAGGCAGGTTTGGGATTTGAAGAAGGAACTGTTGGTGAGGCTGTGCTGACCCATACAGTACACGATGTTCCCAAAGATACTGGGGTCACGCCAGAAATCCAGAAATCACCTCGAACACCGAGACCAAAAAAATATAAGCAGACAATGGGACTAGTCTGCATGTCCCTGAGGAATCTGTGGTTCAATAAGCTATCAATGGAGGAAAAGGGCAAGGCTATCACCATTGAGACAGATGAAGAGGAGGAGGACTTACAGGCTCTGATTGCCGAGGTAGAGGAATAAGAAGACGTGGAGGAAAACATCTAACCGATGCGCTCTGCAACAAAATTGCCTGAGTACATCCCTCTGCGAAAACGAAAAGCTAAGGTACCAAAGGATCTGGATGCAATGAAGAGTGCACTCCAGACCCCGCTCCTCCCCTATGGAATTACCTTTGAGGATCCGCTCCTAGGACATGTGCCTACCCTGAAATTTGAAGACTGGGACCTCGTGGACAGCGAGAAGTTCCCACACTTAGAGATGGAGAACCTAATGAAACAGAATATGGAGGGACCGATCATCACATTACAACAAAAAAATGGCTGCGTAGTGTGGAAAAGGTCAAGTTGCTTCATCTACTGTGGATACCACACTTTCACTGCGTGCCCATCGCTATTTTTGTCATCAAGCAGCTGCTTTGCCTAGTGCATGATGGGTACTTATGGTTGGAGGAGCCTATTTTGATCACAGCGGATCTCATCCACAGAATTTCTCAGCTTCCCTGTAAGGGAAAGGACCCCGCGACAATAGCAAGAAAAAGCGGCGATTTGGCTCTTGCGGAAGCCATGAAGAAAAAATATAAGCTCGAGAAGAAAAAGAGGGGTTAAGCCATCAGCAGTATCAAGGATAAAGGGGTGCGCGAGCCACCCAACTCTTGGCCAGTAAAGTAATGAGAAAATGTCGCGGCAATGAAGTACCAATGTCGGTAGTTGCGTTGGCTGAACAATGTGTGGAAGGGGTCCAGTTCAACTGGTCCAAGTTCCTCTGCGAAGAATTTTTTCTCAACTATAAGGAGTCCCAGGAGCAGGGTAATACCTTCCACTACGCGTGGTTTCTCTTGTCCATCTTGCTGGTAGTGGGAGAACTATCAGAGGACAATCAGTTCCTGAGCATTGAGCATGACATACCAAATGTCGCGAAGTATGCTTCGCTTTGGGCTACCAAGGACACGAAGCGGATTCGCGATACAAAGATTTTCTGGGTGCTCATGGAGGTGAGAATCCGAATGTGGATTAATAGGAGTTCGTGCCTGTTCCCCATAGTGCACAATAGTCTGCAGAGTTTTGCAGACTTCAAGGTGGACATGCACAATATTTACATCAGGGCGCAAAAGGATCCGGTGTAGCAGTGGACAAAGCTCCCATTCATATCCACTAATGACGTGATCTTTACAGTGTTAGATACATGGCCTCCCAAGTGGCGCGCCCCGAATTTGGTGGAATTGGAGAAGACAGCAACGCAGAAAAGGAAGGAGGATGCCAAGCTGTGTGTCACCCAACTAGCCAAGAAAAGGTGCAATGAAAAAGAGGCAACCAAGGTCAGGGTAGCTCACGAAGCAGCACAGGCAGCCGCAGAGAAAAAGAAGGCCACTGAAGTAGCAGCAGAGGCCGCAACAACGCAAACAGAGGAGGGCCAGGAAGTGTCTGCAGGACAGGACCCAGGAACCACTTCGACCCAACTCAAACGGTCGCAGACCCAGGAACCACTTCGACCCAACTCAAACGGTCGCGCGTCCCGGAAAGATCGGGTCCATGGAAAAAGGTCAAGGCCTCAAAGCTGGCCATCGACCCAATCACATTAACGGAAGGAGACCTCTACGACATTGGTGAGACGGTTCGCGATGTCACCAAGGAAGCACTCCAAGAAGTTATGATGGAGCAGCAGATTGTATTGGGGGGCCTAAGGGCGCAACTGCAAGAACTACAGGTGTAGCCCCTACAGGAAGGTACCTTGTCCAGGACGTTGTAGTAGGTACATCAGCAGCAGAACAGATGCTACATGCAAGGATGGCCAATACCATAGTGTTACCGGAAGGAGTGCTAGCAACAGCAAATGAGATTGACAGAGCTGCCGTTGGCAGGATCAAAGGACTTTGCCTCAATTTGGCTACCCTTCCATGAGAAACACTATACCAACTGTAGGATGGAATAACAACAAAACACCACACCAGGGAGGGTTGCGCGATACAGGTTCTGAGTGAGCAAAAGATAAACATCGAATAGCTCAGCCTGTATCGTGATGAACTGGTATCACAAACTCAGTGATTGGAACAGGTGGTAGACGATGCTTGTAAATGCGTCCTGGAGCTGGCCATCCCAGCATATCTACTAGCAGCAAAGCAGATTCATAGGTTGGCGACCAGCATCCGTGAAGCCAGAGCAGAAATGACAAAGGTTCAGCTGGAGTTGAACCTTCAAATAGTCGAGTTGTGGTTGAAGGTGCAACCTTCCACTCCCCCGGAATTCAGAGAACAGCGCGCTAGCGCTATCCAAACAGGGTTAGAAGAAATTGTACGTACAGTACAAGACTGTACTGGTATGTTGGAACAAGCATTTGTGGTCCTCACATCTTTGCAAGAGGACCCCAACATACAGCGCCTAGAAACAAAGGTGCGTGAACTTTAGGTGCAGTACGACAGTGTCCGAGGAACTGCACAGATAGTAGTCCTCACTCAACGGCTTGCGAAGATGCAGCAAGCTAAGGCACTGAAGGAGCAAGTGGATGCAGTGCGATAGAAAGAGGCAGTTCTCAAAGCGTGCATCCATCCATGGATTGATGAGGCCTTCACCATCACGACAGATATCGAAGGCAAGTTTGCACATATGCATGGGATGTACACGCTAAGGCAGGGATTTTCTTCTGACCAAGAGGCTTCGGAAGAGTGCATGCAGCAGGTCCAGCAAACCGCAGAGCAGTGCATTGCGAACCTCCGAGCAATGTAGGACCAGTTGGAGGGACTCCACGCCAAGATCGTCGCGCCGATAGAGTGACTCGAGGGCGAGTCACGATGTTTGCGTTGGGGGCCTATTGGGCATGGAATTCTCCCACAACATGTTTTGGGGCTCAGAGCCCAAATTTTGGTCAAATATGTTGGAAGACTCCGCGAATTGCGAGCACGGAGCGCAAAATGTATGTTGAGTCATAGGGTTGTCCGCCATAAGTTTTTTCATGTAATGTAATGTCATGTCAGCCTACCCATGGTCCACGGACCATGGGATTGTATAAATAGAGCGAGGCTCTATGTTGTAAAGATAATTGGGGATAGAAGAACAAATGGATGTAATGATCTAGTAGTGGATAGAGAATAAGTCTAAGTGTCTTGGGTTGTAGTAGTAGGAAGAGTCTCTGTAGATGAGTGCACAGAGGCCTAGTAGAGTCTGCAGCTGAGTGCGCGGACCCCTGCAGCTGAGTGCACAGGGCGTAGTTGAGTTTGTAACCCAAGAGGAAGAATAATAAAGAGAAGTTTGATTCCAAATACTGTGTATCTACTTTTGTATTACTTTCTAATGCATCTATATTGTTTTTTTTATCGCGCGCACTTATATAAATATTGAACACTATTAAGTATAATTGGGCTCATACAGATAAGTCAAGTAATCGGATAATCTCAGGTTAATAGTAAGGAACTTGGGTAATAACGCGAATCACGCCTCGAACAGGGCTGCGCGAAGGCAGCATTGCAGGCTGCGAGGTACTGATAGGTGCACGTAGCAACGTGTGCGCAGGGTCAAACTGCGGACCACCCAAAAACCATTAGACATCTCTAGGGTGCGGAAACCTGGTTCTAGCACCCTCCCATACTACTTCAGGTGAGACCTCAGTCCACGCTCCGCGGACTATTTCCGAAAGGGCCAGTAGTACCGGGATTTGTTTGGCTAAATCATCTCTGAACCTGGGTCAAGCCCATACAAGCCAACAATGATCATATACCTTTATGACTTAAAAACCACTGAAGCAATTGGACTATATAAGAAACAAGATGAAAATATGTATAATAAAAACATAATATTAATTTTTGGGTTACAACCATAAATAAATGACAATATAGCATATAGAAATTCTCAAAAAAATAAATTCAAAACCCATATCTTTGTTATTGTAGCACGATACTCATCCAAGGAGGGGGGCCTACCTCCCTAGAAAAGGCACTAGGTGAAACCATCAATTAGTTGTTGAACTCAAATATTCATAAATGCAAAAATGATGATACAATAACCAAATTAATGTTTTATATTACTTGAAAGAAAAACATAGCTTTTGGTTACAATCCTAATGACCCCCTCTACTCAAATTGAGAAATGGTTCTTTTACAAATTACATCACCCTTTATTAGCACAAAAGAGTTGAGGAGAACCATGATGATATAAGATCCTCGGGTTGTTCATCATTTCATTCTAGTGGATTGACCAATATAGGAAAGAGTGCATAATTTTTCTTTGGCATTTCATTAATTTGTCTACATGCTGACGTAAACATTGGGGTAGTTGTCATAAGGTAAGATAGCTTTCCCTACATTGTTGTCCATTATGCCATTTGATTACTATTTCATTGTAATTGTTAACAGGGCTATGGAATTTGGTGTTATCCCAACTCACATAAAGGAAACGCACAATAAAAATGTGAACATGTTGGTGTTGCAACAACAATTAATCATCAATGTTGTAGCAATGTAAAACAATGGCACAACAACATGGTTGGTATTCCATCATCACATCTAGTGTTGTAGTAGCTATTTTAGCACTTATAACATGTTTTTAACCAATTATCACAAGACCCTTCATTAGTAAGCATAAAGGTTCAATATTTCCTTCAATTACACTAGGTAAATTCACTAAATGACATGAGTTGCAGGAAATCATACCTTTGGAAAAAAACAATTATATTAACAGGTATTAACTAAAAGGATGGTTGGGATGATAGTCAAAAGTGATCAAAAAGATAAACATGGGTGCAAAAAGATGGTAATTCAAAATCCCATTAGTAACTTCCTTCATACATGGCTCGATTGGTTCTGCTTCAGTGGATTTAGCAAGATACTTGACTACAATTATAATATACTTACCACCTATTTGTTTTCCTATTACTAGGGATGGAGTGATGAAGTTGATGGCCTAAATTTCAAAGGGAAGACTTGGGTTTATTGGATTCAAGGGAATCTCATCTTTCCATAATGATCAGCCCATCCTTTGAAAGATATCTCATTTTTTATTATTATTCAATAATCTTTGAATAAAGTTGGCCACCATAGCACTGCTTGGAGGATATTTCTCACTATGGTATCTATTTGATAATTTCCACCTACGAGACCCCTATGTGCTTCGTTGATAATATTTTTCATTCATGTTCAAATACATATAGTTTAATAATGTCTTCAATTACTAGATTATATTAATATCCATTCACAAATGTCAATGATGTAGCTTTCATTGCTAACACCTTCTCCTTTTTTCAAGTAGATCCTCAGGGGATTTTCCTTGATGTAAAAATTCAACTATCTCTACCACCTCAAACAAAGTTGTTTCGACTCTAAATAAATGTGCATATGGAAGATCATAATTGATGCTTGTTGGTTCTTCCCTTGTTTCAAGTCAACTTAAGTGATTAGGTCTGATGTTTTTCTTACTCGATGTGACCATGATGTCAAACTCAAACTCTTGAAATGATTAGAGTTGTCGAAAAATTATCCCTTGGTGCACTGGTTGTTTCATTAGGTATTTCAATGTACGACTATCCATGAATAATGTGGATGAGTTCGCCAACAATAATGTTGATTTTTCACAGAGAAAATAACATAGCAAATTCTTTTCATTTTGTAGTCAAGTAGTTCCATTCTAACTTGTTTGACTTCTGACCGGTATAGGCATCGGTATGGTTGATTGTCATTTTTTGGTTGGTATAGTACCACCTATATTGCCACATTTGATGCATTGACATGAAAGCAAAATATCTTTTTCCAATTGGGAAATTTTAATATTCGCACACCTACAAATTTTCTTTTTACTAACTTGAAAGATTCATTACTCTCTTTTCTCTAGAAGTAATCAACATCTTTCTTAAATAACTTCTTGATTGGGAAAGTGATGTCTAAGTTGTTTAAGTAGTGATGAAATGGTTTTTTTGTAATAACTAATGTGTCCAAGAAAATTTATATTCATTTTTGGTTTACAGGAATCTTCAACACCTTTATTTTTTCCATATAAACTTTGATTCCATCTTTGCATACAACATGGCCTAACATTATTCCAATGCGTGTAGGAAAGAGGAATTTATTTATATTAAGAGACAAATGGATTTGTCTGCATCATTAAATAATTAATCTTAGCAACTTGGTATGGTCCTTCAAAAGAATTTAAATAATTCAATTTTTAAAATAAAATGTCATTGTCTTGTATATGTATTCTTAAAATGCTTTTACTATAATATTTGAAAACATTGTTGGCACATTTTTCAATCCAAATGGCATTAATTTGTATGAATGAACCAAAATTTAAGAAAAATGCCATTTTTTCCTAATCCTCGACTATGATTAGAACTTGATTATAGCTTGAGAACCCATCTATGAATGAGAAGCATTTTTTTCGTGCCACCTCCTTTATGGTTTCATCAACAAAGACCGTCAGGAATGAATTTATTATAGTGACATGGTTAAATCCTCTAAATTCGACACAAATTCTCAATTTCTTTGGGTCATGCTTTTTGGGTTGCATGACCATGCGGCTTGCCCATTCTAATTTATCTATGGGATATAGGATTCTTGTTGCTAACATCCCCTTATTTCTTTTTTCACTGTTGTCTTATACTTATGTGCCAATTTGTAAAGTATTCTTAATTGGATTTTCTCTTTGGATAAGGTAAACTTTTATCTCACCCATTTATTTAACAAGTCCCTTCATATATTTATAGTCTCTAGCGAACAAATCCTAATATTATCTGAGTAAATCGATGAATTATGTGGTCTACATGTCAAACTAGTAATCCCTAATCCAAATCGTTTTTGGTCAACCATTGCTAGAGATGTTGACTTTTTTAATTTTTAATTTTGCATCCATCTATTTAGGGGATTTTTCTTACTCAAATTCTCAATTGTCATTTTTTATTTCTTGGTATAGTGGTGGAAAACTAGGTTTCTCTGCATTTTATTTCTCTTCCTTTGACACTTTTAGTAGTGTTTTTTATTTCCCCCCATGTTTCTCGATGATTCTTCTTCCATCTAAAACTCCGTACTGGAGATATGATATTCTACATGACTAGATGGGCTACTGATTGTTTAGCTTTTTCATGGCATGAAAATATGTTATATTTTGGAGTCAAAGTAGTTCCAACCTTTATTTCCCCTTTTTATAGTTTCGATGGGGTATCTACTTCTGACAAAGTCACATATACTATGTACTTATGGTCGTAAATATTCCTCCTTAGATCTAAACTCATAATATTTTATGAAGTTTTTTTTCAATTCCTTCAATTGGAAAGTTTCTCCTCGGGCCTCTTTGATCATGTACCATTTGTTAGGCAATTTCTCCAGTATGGTTGTGAATATATGCAACCTAACTCATTCATCCCTACATCCAATTCATTTCCATTCATTTTCACATATTCGATATGTTCGACATGATCATATTAGGTCTTAAATTTCGAAATGTTGGCCCCAATTGACAATTTAGTCCCTTCGAATTAGTTGACGAAGTACATTGTTGCAATTTTCCAAGTTTTTAGTCAAGGGGCATGAGTGTCCCACCATTAGGCTACTTGTCTAATGAAATTCTAGACAAGACTTTGTAGTCTACCTTGGTACCTAACCAAGTTGGATACTTCATCATTGTGTGTCAATAGAGAATTATGTTCATTGTCTCTTAGGCGTATACACAAACTAAATTTAAGGTCTAAAGGGACTAAATTCAGAGTTTGTTTAAGTTTCTTTTCATATAAAATATGTATTTCAACAAACCAAGACTCTTTGGCCTTTAACTCATAGTTTTCTAGTTGCCACTCATATAATTCAACATCGGATTTTTGGTTGGTAGATAATGGGAAACTATCTAGAATTTCACGTTAAGCATTAGGCTCAACATTGTATTTAACTTCATGGATGACTTGATAAATTTGTCGGCTTATGTTTCATCCGATGCTTTAATACAAGTTTTTCCCTCTCATGTTTACAAGGGGATGATGACTTTCCTATTAATTCATTTTAATTTTATCCCATACCTATCCAAGAATATGCTCACTTTCATCTTTCTACACCATGATCATCTTACTAGAGTTCGATATGTTGGTATATCATCGACTAAATCAATGACTTCAAAATCGATAAAATTTGGGATACCCATTATAAGAGCTTGGATTTTATTTAATGTGCCAATTGGATCTAAGAAGCGTTGACCTACCAACTTATAGTAATTTTTATTTCTTTGGAGTGTCAATCTACCCAACTTCATCCAAGTATCTATAGGAAGAATGTTTACCTATGATCTGAAGTCAACTACAACATGGTATACCATGTAACCATTGATTTCCAAGTTCACTTGGGGATCATGGTTCTCATAAAACTTTTCTAAGTTGAGTTGTCGAAGGTTTTTGAATGGTTGTTTCACTTCTTTGCATCGTCTTAATATATTTAGTAGTTCAATTACTCAAAATATAGATTTCTTTTCTTTAAGTAATTCTAATAATTATTCAAGGATGTTTACCTTACCTGACAATACCTTTTGATAGTTAGCATATTTGTCATAATCATTGTATTTGAAGAAGTCAAGTGCATATTTCATTTATTTTTCGTAGTATTCAAAATTTGAATACAAGGTGTTGGGTCTTCCTTGTCTAGATATATGATCTTCGTGGGGTCGAATTTCTTTCCCTACCCTAGATCAAGGGACAATATGAAGACTTTTTTGATTATGTACCTAATGTTTGGGCACCAAGTGTGATAAATTTACAACTTTGTATTTATCACTTTCTCTAGAATTTTCATGCAATCCTCTAAAGAGTGATCATCAAGGCCACATATATTGCAAAATTGAAGATTAGTTATATCTTTTAGTGGGAAGTTGGGGGCCATATGGCCCTCCTACCAACATGTGAAACAATAGATTCTACCTTGACTTTTACCTCAACCTCTGCCAAATCTACCATTTAATCTCCCACAGTGTCTTCCTTCGTTCCTCGTTGATAACCATTGCAGCCTTGGTAGTTTTTCCTTTATATGCATTTCCTATACCTCCTTGCATGTTTGGATCCATCACGATCAAATTTGTATGATATACTACATGATAATTGGGTGCTTTTTACCATTAAGTTGGCATTCTTATGTAGAGTGGGTCTCTTCCTCACATATGGCACACCATTTTGGTTTTCCATTTTTGAGATTGTATGGACAATCATGTGTGGTGCGATTAGTTGATATATGAAAATTTTCACAAAAGAAATCAACCTACATTCGATAGAGGTATTGTTCAAAGCTGTCAAAAAATTTGCAGTTGTCTTTGGTATGACTTTTGTTCATGCAATTTCTTAGTGTCAGTCTTTGCAGCCTTCCTCAAGTGATCAAACATGCTCTTAAAAAGTGATTTTAAGGTGTCAAGGTCAAATTTTGTCATTTCAGTGAGTCTTCAAGCAAAAATTTGGTCACTAGGTACTAGGTCTAGGGTTTGCTTTTACTCCAGTCAAAGTTGTCCAAATGTCAGTCCATGCCACCATTCAGCTGAGTGTACCATCATTTAGAGGGTTTTCATTATCATGTCAAGTTCCACTGGGTCATTTTACACCTTGTTCATGCTTCAGTTGCGCCTAGGTAAGGTCATTTCCCTCTCCTAGGGTTTTGAAGGCAATTTCTCTTGGACGGTCAAATCATTGGAAAAACTTGTGTCCTGATGTTCATACACCTTCCCCTATCCCTAAAGGACCTTATTAAACACTTCCCATCACTGAGATCCCCCAAATTCCTCATTTTCGCACAAACCCTAGTTTCTTGCTACAACCTGGCAATTTTCTAGGTTGGACCTGTGTTTTGCATTTTTGGACCCCTTCCCCTCACTCAATCTTTGAAATTCCACTTTCCCCTACTTCTTAACATCCCTCCCTACTTCCAAAAATTTTCCCAAGAATTTAGAAGCCGCTTATCCCCTTCATTTCGCTTCATTTCGACAAATCTCTTGTTCCACACATCGGGATAGGTTCTACTCCAATGATGTTTTTGAGCAGTAAAATATGAATTTGGGAAAAATGAGATATTTTTTTGTCCACAACATGCCAAGGAAGAAAAACCTCCTTCACTTTTTACACAGGTGTCATGGTTTTGGAGAAATGTCAAAAATACAATCGCCTCGGGAGAATTGATGCACCTCTGAAGTGACCTTGGGAAAATCAAGTTTTCTCCTAGCTCGGTTGGCCAAATGACTTGGTTAATGAGCCAAATGATAACGAGACACAAATATCTTTCCAATAAGCTATCATGAGCTCAATTTGGAGTTGAGGAAGGCATTCAAAAGTTGACTGTAATAGCACTCTGGCTTTAGGCAGCCTCATTTGGCTCATTTTTACCAGTCTTGGGAGATTTGATTTTTGATAGGGTAAATGAACTCCAAATTGAAAAATTCTAGTTGGGTTGGAAATTAGACTCAAAGACCTTTCCAACGAGCTATCCTGTGCCCAATTTGGACACCGGGAAGGCCTCCAAAAGTCACCTGAAAAAAGGCGCGACACACATAGAGAGCACGGTGCACTGGGAGAAATTTTCTAGTGTAAATTTACACTGGCGCGGCGCACATGGCTAAAAGGCCTGAATTTGACTGAAATATTCCTCCAAAACTACAAATTATTCATTCCACAAAGTTTCCACAAGGAACAAAGTCATTGAGCATACCAAGGTAAAGAGAAACATAGCAAAGTAATTGGGAGAGCAAAGCACGCGTCTTAGGAGAGGTTGGAGTCGTTTTCAGGAGCGCGGCGCACACACAGAGGAGCGCGGTGCACACACAGAGGAGCGCGGCGCACAGAGGGAGCGCGGCGCACTAGGCGCTACCACACAGTGTTAAATTAACACGGGCACGGCGCACACAAAGGACGCGGCGCATAGACAGAGGGGCGCGGCGCACACCCACAAAGGCCCGGTTTTGTTCCAAATTTGCAACAAATCGCTTTGAATCCCTTCCAATTGACAGGTAGGGTCGACATCTCGGTTGCTCATATTGTTTTTGTGAACATGATGGTGGTTTATGGCCGTGTATAGTCGCAATAAAAACGCCTAAACCCTACCACTTGAAATCATTAAGACCATTTCTCTAGGGTTGCAAATTTGTTGTGTTGATACCAAGGTTCCTCCTCCCTTTCACCTTTCATTTTTCCCCTTCTTTCCATTGTTCCCTTCCCCCCTATTCCATTTTTCTCATCTTTCCCTACCCTAAACATTACTAAACCCATACTCCCTATCCCCTCCACTCATTTTTCAATGTAAACCCCAAAACCCTACCTTATAAAATCACCCAAACCCTCCTACGTGTCCCTAAACAAAATCTCTCCCCATAACCCCTAATACCATCATATTATTCCCCTTCCTAACAAACCCTTTTGCATTGTTCCCCTTGGTGGCAGAGTTCATAACAACACATAGTTTCATACATCATCAAAGGGCAGTCCAAGCACAGTCCATATACAGCAGACATGACATCTGATCCGTCATATGATCATGAAGAAGAGACACACAATGATTCTCCAACAAAGGTACATGCACCCAGGAGGCCTCATAGAGGTGGCAAAACATCCGTGAAGACCAGCAAGTTGCCCAACAAAGCCTAAATGAGAGGACACCCGTTCAGCAGGAGATAGAGGTTGATCGAGAGGTTTGGCTCAAAAGGATCAACATCCACTTAGAGAAGCTGTTTGCGAAAGTGACAAGGACAACGCATTATTGTGACATATGGTTTATCTTTACAGGGCACGAAACATGAGTGCAAGGGCCCGGATAAAGAGCTTGAAGGCAAAACTGAGCAAAGCAACAAAAGAGGCAAAAGAGCAAGATCGGCTTCGAATCTTGGCTGAAGCTTCCTTGGCACAACATAGTGCCTCTTAGAGAACCTCCAGCCCAAATTTCAAGAAATTTGGAGCAATTTTGGTCACATGGTAATTTTTTTGTCAAAACACAGGTTTTTTCTCCCTGTGGCGCGGCGCTAAAAATCGGGAGCTCCAAATGAGGAATGGTTTGCATTTTTGGATTCAGCATGGAAAATCATGACTACTGGTGCTCGAACAAGAAATTTGGGCAAGATATGAGTCTCCAAAAGGTCAAAAACACCCAAAAAATGGCCTCTCTGCCCCTTTTTTGACACACATGAAGCAGTCTTGGGAGAATGGATATTTGGAGGGGAAAATGAGCACCAAATTCAAAAATTCCAGTGGGGTTAGAAAGTAGACAGGACAGGATTTCCAACAAGACCACTTGGGCACATTTTGGACACTTGCAAGTGCCCCAAAACATGCCCCAAAGTAGCGCGGCGCACAGAGGAAAAATTGCCCAATTTGCTTCCGTTTCACGAAATTTCGGTTCGCGACTTCTCCAAGTGGGCCCGCTCATCTACACTTCGGTTTTTTGGCACCAAAGGCGGCATTTAAAGTATTTTTTCTCCAGATTGGCTTCTATCCAAGTGGCGAAGGAAGTCGAACGGTCACCCAAGCCAAATGTCATGTTTGTAGCGCTGCACCTGTAGCTGATGGTTGCCTCTCCATCTCCATTTTGCAATGATTCGAGTAACTCCCCAACCCTTGGGCGTTCTATCTCTTCCTTACACATTCTATATATTGTATGCAAGCTATTTGAAAAGGGTTGGTTGGCTTGTAACTTCTGGGAGACTATGGGAAAGAAACTCTGTTTCTTCACTGTGTATTTTTTACAGAGAATTAATGAAAGGCAGCGGCTCTATTTCATGAGATTCTTGTGGTTGTGAGTGTAGCAAATGTGTCTCTTATGTTTTCATATGTATTTCGTTATGTTTCATAATTCAATTCATGTTCATTTCCAGTGAAATTTTCTGAGTGAGATTAGGTAGAATTCAATTTTATTGCTCTGCCTGTGGGAAAATTTCATGTTCAGTGTTCTTCTTCTGTTGAAAAGGATTCATGTTCCTATGCCCTTTTCACACTCCTCAGAAATCTCTCTGTTTCGCGTTATTCCAAACTAAATTGCTACACTTTCTGCCTACCTTGCCTCACGAAGTAATCTGTGCCTTTGTATTAAATTCTCTGTTCTTTGCTAACCGTCGGTCCCATACCATCCCAGAAGCTCATTCATTCATAGAAATTGTTTCTTGTATCCCTATTCACTTACTAGCCTAAGATCAATACTTCACTGTAAGTCATCTCAGACCGTTTTTTGCTTATCTATTCACTGAGCATGACTCGGAGAGAGCCCCCTCCTGTTTTGGTAGGGCTAGCTACCAGACTGAGCATGGTTTGTGGTTACCCTGAATTTTGCCTTCCTTCAGCCTAGGGCAGATTTAGGTGCTAACATAGTGGCGACTCCGCTGGGGAACAAAATGGTTTGCTTGTAGATTGTCTTGCCCCAAGACATATCTCAATTTCAGATTTGATGGTTGATGGTGGACAACAATCAGACAGAAGACGGTTGAAATCATTCACCTAGCGACTCCATTCACTGAAGCTCCCAGCAATCGGTGCTTCATGGTGACTCCACTGGAGGACTAACTCTTTCTCTGCGAAAATGGAAGGATCTTACACAAAGTTCGGGTATCCAAAGTGGAATGGTATTCAAGTTCTACTCTGCTTTCTTGTAAATTACTTCTTCATTGTTCTTGAAGCTGCCCTGAAAGTTTTTCAGAACTTGTTTTATGATAAAGGTGATCAGAATCTTCACTCGACCTATTCAAAAAGTGTAAATATTGAGTTCCCCTTAGATCCTGGCCTCCTTACTTTTCCCACATCTTATGATGCCTCTCTTCAGGGTGATGAGCCTAAAGAAAACAAACCTGATCCCATCGCTCTTGTACATATTCCTACAGCCGTTATAATCCCAGATAGGTATAAAGCTCTTGTTTTACCTTCTGTTCTTCATGCTTTCCCCAAAAATTATGATCTATACTTGCCAAGATTTGACGGTGAATGTAAGAATGTCAATGTTGAGCAACATGTGCAGAATGTTGAGACTTTTCTAGACCTTTTTGAAATTGATGAAGAAGATGTCAGTATAAGGTTTTTTGCTCTTTCATTGCAAGGCAAAGTCAAGAGTTGGTTCAAAGCCCTGCCGGATGCGAGCATCACAGATTTACAGCAGTTCATCAAAGTTTTTCTTGACAGATGGAGGATCAGACAGAACATTTTCCTTATCGTAGAAGAGTATAATAAGCTGAAAAGACTGCCAGGGGAGACAGTACAGCAGTTTTCAGCCAGATTTAATCAAGTTTATTATTCAATGCCGGTTGATATAAGACCCCCTCCTGGATATGCTCTCTTGCACTACCCGGGTGCCTTTGATCCGGAAATGGAGTTTCAGCTGAGAGAAAAGAATGTCGCAACACTTGAAGAGATGCAGAACAATGCAGTAAATGTAGAGGCTCATTTGCTGATCAGAAGGGCAAGGTTGAAAGAAGAAGAGATGAAAAACATGGATCTAGAGAAAACTACACCTTCAGAGGAAAAGCTTGACATTTTGGTGAGTGCAGTAGAAGAGATGGTGAGAAAAATGACTGCAAAAGATGAAAATGGCGTTCATGAACAAGTGGCTGATCCAAAACATTTTGTTTCTTATCTCAGTAGTCATAAGGATTGTTTTGTAGATCATATTGGAGAAGAAAGACTTGTTGATATGACACGTATGTTTGATGACGTGTTTTATACTGACGATTTTCCTCAGTTTGACCAGTATGATGATGATGATTATGCTCTCCAAACAGAAGCTAATCTTGCAGACAAATTAGCAGCTAGTTTATGGGATGAGGAAGTTCGCTTACAGCAGCTCGAGTACAGTGATCAACCGAGGCATATCAGCTATGGAAACGATGAGGAAAGTGCAGCAGATTTTGAAGTAAGTGAAGGATCTTTGCCTTTGTGCTTTGATTCATGTCAGTTCATCAGAGATAATTTCCATGCAATCAGACATCAACTATCGACAAATCTTGATTTGGATCCTCTTGAGGGCGATGAAAACTTTGTCCCAGACTTCTTATATTCAGAATTCCAGCCCCCAAATGCCATTAATAGTCAGGTTGCACATGAAGACGTAGAAGCTGGCATATATGATCAAACGATACAAGAAGATTCCTTACCTCTCTGTTTTGAATCATTTCAGGTTTTGCGGGGTAAATTGCATAGTAAATCTTCAAATGAAAATCAACAATCTCTCAGTTTTAAAGTTGAGGATGAGACAGATGACAAAAATTTTGAGCAGGTCATTAATAAGAAATCTTCCCCTGAAATGATTGATGAAATCATTTTGGATATAGAACCAGATTTGCAGCCACCAAACACAATTCAAGGTCAGATTACAGATGAAGGTGAGGCAGCCGAAATACATGATTTAATGATGCAAGAGGATTCTGTACCCTTGTGTTACGAAGCATTTCAGTTTATAAGGCAGAATCTTCGTAATATCTCTAAAGAAAAGGATGAACAGCCAATAGGATGTCATACAGTTTCAATAGATACATCGCAGCAGTCTCCTCAAGTTTTTGATGATCCTTTTTCTCATGTGTTAGATTTTGTTTGCTGTAAAACTTCTTCTCCATCAGCCAACCAGGAGACAAAAGAGAATGTTGATAATCACCTGTTTCAAGGGTCACCTTCATTGTCTTATTTAATAGATTGTTCATTTCATAGCCCATACCAAAGTTTGCAGTCATATGAGGAGATTGATAAAGGAGGCTTTGGTTCTGTTTGGAATCAACAATAGAGTTTGGTTCTTCACGAAATTCAGGATCCTTTTGACCGCTTGTTGCAATCATCAGAGAAAGACGGTACAGATGTGAGGAAAAGTTTAATATCCAGCTATGAAGATTACTTGGACCAGAGCAGTAATGTGTTAATGGAAATCAATGGTGATGCTTATGAAGATCCTTTTGCAGTATTCTTGAAGTCATCCAGCCAATTCATGCTTTGCAAGTTTGTCAGCAGTGAACTTGATTCCAAGTTTCCATGGGAGCTGCCTTTCGATTCTTCCCTTTTCGTGCGCATCAAAAAGCATTTGGGAAGAAATCAAATATCAGCCATAATGCTTACCTAGTTGCATTGGTTGTTCCATCTCACTTGACCGCGTGGTGGAAAGAGTAATTAGGGTAGGTTTGCTGAATAAGCTCAAATATGAGCATCTTTCCAGTTTGTTAGTTAGGATTTAGTCATGTATGGTTTTATTATGGTTTTCAGTTTGAGTCTTCAGTCAGAGTTCATTTGCATAATGTTAGTTTCTGTGTTTTGACTCCATAGCCCAATGGACGAAGGCACTGTCTGCTCACCCAAAGATCTGTAGTTCTTGGCACCTCCAAGGAGCCGGAGCTGCCATCCCTATTGGAGCCAATGTTAGTGTCAGCCTTTGCAGCCTTCCTCCAGTGATCAAACATGCTCTTACAAAGTTATTTTAAGGTGTCAAGGTCAAAATTTGTCATTTCAGTGAGTCTTCAAGCAAAAATTTGGTCACTAGGTACTAGGTCTAGGGTTTGCTTTAACTCCAGTCAAAGTTGTCCAAATTTCAGTCCATGCCACCGTTCAGCTGAGTGTACCATCATTCATAGGGTTGTCATTATCATGTCAAGTTCCACTGGGTCATTTTACACCTTGTTCATGCTTCAGTTACGCCTAGGTAAGGTCATTTCCCTCTCCTAGGGTTTTGAACGTGATTTCTCTTGGACGGTGAAATCATCGGCAAAACTTGTGTCCTGATGTTCATACACCTTCCCCTATCCTTAAAGTACCTTATCAAACACTTCACATCACTGAGATCCCCCAAATTCCTCATTTTCGCACGAACCCTTGTTTCTTGCTACAACCTGGCAATTTTCTAGGTTGGACCTGTGTTTTTCCTTTTTGGACCCCTTCCCCTCACTCAATATTTGAAATTACACTTTCCCCTGCTTTTTAACATCCCTCCCTACTTCCAAAATTTTTCCCAAGAATTTAGAAGCCGCTTATCCCCTTCATTTCGCTTCATTTCGACAAATCTCTTGTTCCACACATCGGGATAGGTTCTACTCCAATGCTTTTTTTGAGCAGTAAAAGATGAATTTGGGAAAAATGAGAGAGGTTTTTGTCCACAACATTCCAAGGAAGAAAAACCTCCTTCTTTTTTTACACAGGTGTCATGGTTTTGGAGCAATGTCAAAAATACAATCGCCTCAGGAGAATTGATGCACCTCTAAAGTGACCTTGGGAAAATCAAGATGTCTCATAGCTCGGTTGGCCAAATGACTTTCTTGATGAGCCAAATGATAACTAGACACAAATATATTTCCAATGAGCTATCATGAGCTCAATTTGGAGTTGAGGAAGGCATTCAAAAGTTGACTGTAACAGCACTCTGCCTTTCGGCAGCCTCATTTGGCACATTTTGACCAGTCTTGGGAGATTTGATTTTTTACAAGGTAAATGAACTCCAAATTGAAAATTTCTGATTGGGTTGGAAATTAGACTCAAATACCTTTCCAACGCGCTATCCTGTGCCCAGTTTGGACACCAGGAAGGCCTCCAAAAATCACCTAAAAAAATGCGCGACGCACATAGAGAGCGTAGCGCACTGGGAGAAATTTTCCAGTGTAAATTTACACTGGCACGGCACACATGGGAGGCATGGCGCACATGGCTAAAAGGCTTGAATTTGACTGAAATCTTCCTCCAAAACTACAAATTCTTCATTCCAAAAAGTTTCCACAAGGAACAAAGTCATTGAGCATACCAAGGTAAAGAGAAACATAGCAAAGTAATTGGGAGAGCAAAGCACGCGTCTTAAGAGAGATTGGAGTCGTTTTCAGGAGCGTGGCGCACACACAGAGGAGCGCAGCGCATAGAGGGAGCGCGGCGCACTGGGCGCTACCACGCAGTGTTAAATTAACAAGGGCGCGGCGCACACAAAGGACGTGGCGCACAGACAGAGGGGCGCAGCGCAGACAAAGGACGCAGCGCACAGACAGAGGGGCGCGACGCACACAAAGGACGCGGCGCACAGACAGAGGGGCGCGGCGCACACCCACAAAGGCCCGATTTTGTTCCAAATTTGCAACAAATCGCTTTGAATCCCTTCCAATTGACAGGTAGGGTCGACATCTCGGTTGCTCATATTGTTTTTGTGAACATGATGGTGGTTTATGGCCGTGTATAGTCGCAATAAAAACACCTAAACCCTACCACTTGAAATCATCAAGGCCATTGCTCTAAGATTGCAAATTTGTTGTGTTGATACCAAGGTTCCTCCTCCCTTTCACCTTTCATTTTTCCCCTTCTTTCCATTGTTCCCTTCCCCCCTATTCCATTATTCCCATCTTTCCCTACCCTAAACATTACTAAACCCCTATTCCCTATCCCCTCCACTCATTTGTGAATGTAAACCCCAAAACCCTACCTTATAAAATCACCCAAACCCTCCTACATGTCCCTAAACAAAATCTCTCCCCATAACCCCTAATACCATCATATTATTCCCCTTCCTAACAAACCCTTTTGCATTGTTCCCCTTGCTGGCAAAGTTCATAACAACACATAGTTTCATACATCATCAAAGGGCAATCCAAGCACAGTCCATATACAACAGACATGACATCTAATCCGTCATATGATCATGAAGAAGAGACACACAGTGATTCGCCAACAAAGGTACATGCACCCAGGAGGCCTCATAGAGGTGGCAAAACATACGTGAAGACCAGCAAGCTGCCCAACGAAGCCTAAATGAGAGGACACCCGTTCAGTAGGAGATAGAGGCTAATCGAGAGGTTTGGCTCAAAAGGATCAACATCCACTTAGAGAAGCTGTTGGAGAAAGCGACAAGGAAAAAGCATTATTGTGACATATGGTTTATCTTTACAGGGCATGAAACATTAGTGCAAGGGCCCGGATAAAGAGCTTGAAGGCAAAACTGAGCAAAGCAACAAAAGAGGCAAAAGAGCAAGATTGGCTTCGAATCTTGGCTGAATCTTCCTTGGAACAACATAGTGCCTCTTAGAGAACCTCCAGCCCAAATTTCAAGAAATTTGGGGCAATTTTGGTCACATGGTAATTTTTTGGTCAAAACACAGGTTTTTTCTCCCTGTGGCGCGGCGCTAAAAATCAGGAGCTCTAAATGAGGAATGGTTTGCATTTTTGGATTCAGCATGGAAAATCATGACTATTGGTGCTCAGACAAGAAATTTGGGCAAGATATGAGTCTCCAAAAGGTCAAAAACACCCAAAAAATGGCCTCTCTGCCCCTTTTTTTACACACAAGAAGCAGTCTTGGGAGAATGGAGATTTGGAGGGGCAAATGAGCACCAAATTCAAAAATTCCAGTGGGTTTAGAAAGTAGACAGGACAGGCTTTCCAACAAGTCCACTTGGGCACATTTTGGACACCTGCAAGTGCCCAAAAATAGGCCCCAAAGTAGCGCGGCGCACAGAGGAAAAATTGCCCAATTTGCTTCCGTTTCGCGAAATTTCGGTTCGCGACTTCTCCAAGTGGGCCCGCTCATCTACACTTCAGTTTTTTGGCACCAAAGGCGGAATTTAAAGTATTTTTTCTCCAGATTGGCTTCTATCCAAGTGGCGAAGGAAGGCGAACGATCACCCAAGCCAAATGTCATGTTTGTAGCGCTACACCTGTAGCTGATGGTTGGCTCTCCATCTCCATTTTGCAATGATTCGAGTAACTCCCCAATCCTTGGGCATTCTATCTCTTCCTTACACATTCTATATATTGTATGCAAGCTATTTGCAAAGGGTTGGTTGGCTTGTAACTTCTGGGAGACTGTGGGAAAGAAACTTTGTTTCTTCACTGTGTATTTTTTACAGAGAATTAATGAAAGGCAGCGGCTTTATTTCATGAGATTCTTATGGTTGTGAGTGTAGCAAATGTGTCTCTTATGTTTTCATATGTATTTCGTTATGTTTCATAATTCAATTCATGTTCATTTCCAGTGAAATTTTCTGAGTGAGATTAGGTAGAATTCAATTTTATTACTCTGCCTATGGGAAATTTCATGTTCAGTGTTCTTCTTCTGTTGAAAAGGATTCATGTTCCTATGCCCTTTTCATACTCCTCTGCAATCTCTCTGTTCCGCTTTATTCCAAACTAAATTGCTGCACTTTTCACCTGCCTTACCTCATGAAGTAATTTATGCCTTTGTATTAAATTCTCTATTCTTTGCTGACCGTTGGTCCCATACCATCCCAGAAGCTCAGTCATTCATAGAAATTGTTTTTTGTATCCCTATTCACTTACTAGCCTAAGATCAATACTTCACTGTAAGTCATCTCAGACTGTTTTTTGCTTATCTATTCACTGAGCATGACTCAGAGAGAGCCCTCTCCTGTTCTGGTAGGGCTAGCTACCAGACTGAGTGTGGTTTGTGGTTACCCTGAATTTTTCCTTCCTTCAGCCTAGGGCAGATTTAGGTGCTAACAAAATTCATGCACCATAATTCATTTTGTCAAAATGAAATATTTTTATATTTTGTTTTAGTTGGTCAAACTTTTCTTCCAACCTTTTTCTTGTCGATGAGGAAGTTGACTAACTATCATCATCAATTTCAATACTTGGTGTCTTTTTCGAGGCTTCCTCACATGAACTACTTTCATCTATATGTAATGGTCCTCGAATACTTTTCATAAATCCTGCTATGTACCATTAGACAAGGAGGAATTTGTTGATGTGATAGGGGAACTTACTTCACAGGTCCTTGAATCTCTTATCATATTTCTGCAATTTTTTTTTTTGGATTTTTCTTTATTTCCTTGAGTTGTTAGGATGAAATATGCATAACATATTGAGCCTTAAAGAATGTGAGGAAGTTGCTCTATATTTCAACTTTTGTTTTAGTATGATTTTCTACGAAGTAAATAAACCATGTGAGTTCTCTTTTTCACAGAACTCTGATGAATTGAGCCATCTATTTGTCTTCATCAGTTATATCATTAGCATGCCAAGAATTTTCATATATGAATCAGTGTTTTTTGGATCGTCATCTTCCTTAAAGGGAAATTTGACTCAATCCCATTGTTTTCTTTGGGTATTCTTGCGATAAATTAACTTCATTTGGGTAGGAAGGTGGTGATGATCTGATTGTTTTAATATAATGATCAGTCCATTGGGGTACCATCTTGACAGGAATAGATTCTTTTTCAATCTCAAGATCAACTCCCACTTCCTTGGATTCATTGACTATGAAAAAATTGACTTCCTATATGACTTCAACAATTATATTTGGGAACAATGTTTCATAAGTTTGACATGCTTTTTCTATTAGCTCTATAAAATGAAGTGACTCCTTGTTGATACATTCCACAAATTTTTTGTGTTCTTTTGTAGTTGATAAAATCAGCAAGGTGCATTGTCCATGAGATAAATTATGTGGAGTACAACATCGACTTCTTCATTATTGATCCAATTCTAATTAATTGTCGATATTTCTACGAGAATTAGATCACTCAAATTTCATTGATCATATTTCTTATACCAAATCAAGGAGGGTTCTACGTTGATATTCAACCTTTGATTAAGAAATTATTGTATTCTAGAACTTGTTATATTCAATACAAGAGATTGGCATATTGTAAGTCCAAATTCATCAACTTCCATATTATCGACTTTCCTTCTTTGGTTCAAACTAAGCTAGAGGATTTCACTCCATTATGGAGCCATTGACATTGTATCTCTCTACTCTAGGTGTTCTTCAACATCCTTGGAGAAGTGTCGCACACCAGGGACCTATCACTTTGGACTTTTTAGTTGACTTAACTGACACAACATTCTTACATTACACATCTCCTCTCTTTTCTATAACATTTTTCCCTCTTAACCTTTTGAATATCGACTGTTGAATTGTAATAATGATTGCGGAATTGTGTTCTTTTAAGATACTCTTCATTGAATGTGTATTCTCAAATCTTGTTGATCAAACTATTCTTCTTTAGTGTTTCTAAGATGAGATTGTAGAAATTGTTCCTAGTTATCTTGTATTTCTTGATCACTTATATGAACCGGTTTACGCAATGGGGCTCAGTACTCTACAATGTGGTCGACATCGTTATCAAGAAGGAAATTGTGTAATAGAGAAGGGATTGTGCAAAAAAATCCTTCGTGGAATTTGGTATAGAATTGTTTGTTAATCTTATCAATTATGGCACAACCTTCAACCACTTGTTCTTCACAATAATCAAGACTTTGTTCGACCCACTCGTGTATCCTTTTTATTATCCCATTGATGATTTTGGACATCAACTGTGCATCATTTTTTATGTGACACATTAGGGGTTTGGTTAATATAATTTTGTAAATGTCGAAGGATCGACTCAATAAATTTATTGTGGGTCTTTGTGAAGAACTGATATCTTACCTCCGCTAATGATATTTGATTTATCCTTGTATAATTATTTAGGTAGTTATTTACCTTTCTCTACCACCACTCTTGAATATCTTCTAAACTCAAAATTTATGTGTGCATGTTAGATCGACTCGAGTTCAGAGACTGCCAACAATGTAACTAATGTTTTAGTCTAGTGAAAAGTACGCATTGGTTACCATCATATCCTTATACCAAGAATATCTTAAGTAAATATAGACATGTAATGACATATATTAAGATAGAGTAGAGAGAAAGAAAATAAAGTGATGATAGAACAACAAAAGAACCTCTTTTATTAGTCCACAATGATCATTCTTACATTCTTATGAGACGCACCTATATTTATACTAGACTCTTGAAAATCACAATTGATTTAACTACCTAACTACATCATTCGATCAACCCAACTAGAAATTTGACTGCAGGGTTGACTCGACTTACATATCAACTAAAGAGTCTGGTCAGTTATCTCGACATGTGGTCCTGGTTGACTAAGTCAACTAACCCTTCCAACACCTACCAAAATTATTAATTATTTCGTGATCTTGCAAAGGATGAATTAAATTTGTTGGTTAATTGAGTTTGTTTTAGGAGTCTAAATTGGTGTCATGAACTAGTTGTTTTGATTAAGGTGCGATGGAGGAGGCATTTCAAACTTCTTTACTCTTTTTATTTCATCGAGATCATTTTTGGGTGTAGGGTGAAGATCATACTTGAAAAATAAGACTCTCAATGTCCTTCATGTGTGTGCTTCATGTGAGAAAACAAAAAATTTAAATACATGAGTGTTGGACATAAAATTTCAATACTTAAATAAATTTAATCAATAGCAAAGCATATGGACTTTGAGTAGTCCTTTACTCTACTTACTTAATTTCCAAATGATTCAAAGTGTTGCAAAAATTAACAATACTCTCATTAATGATGATTATACAAATCTCTAAATAAATTGTCAATGAAAAATATGTGAACTTGTATGGGTTCTTGCTCCACCTAATTAACTTCTATGTGATGATGAATTTTACGAGTAAAGGGAGGTATTTCACCTACTTCCTTGTTCTGATTCTGATCTATATTGGATCATTATATTATTTTTCATCTATCTTAATGCTTCCAGTGTTGAAAAAATAGAGGAATAAACTCTCATGGCCATTTTTACCAGCAACTCCAAGTTTGGGGAATTAGGATTTGAAACCTTTCATAGGAATTTTGAGGCATTAAAAAAAAAAATTGGGGTCCAAAAATTATTCCTTATGTTAGATCCACTAGTGTCTTTCTACACTCAAAAACATTTTGAATGATGCAAGAAAGACATCAATCAAAGTGTGCACGCAAAAGTTATGGTTCTCGAAAGTTGACCTTCCCATTTGACCACCATGGTTCAAGAGGATGCCACGTCAACCCCCATTACTGATGTGAAATGAGCTAGCCATGTGTGTACTATGAAGAGGAATCTATAAGGGTCAAAATTATAACTCTAGTTGAGAGTTGAAGGATTCAAACCTAAACCCTAGTTGGCTATCAAGATATGTTAAAACGAGGCCACTAAGAGGAGAAGGGGTTACATCCTATTTTATTGTATCTAGTTCCAAAGTAAAGAAAAACAATTAGGAGTAGGAGTAGATATCATAATAGATGGGCTTAGTGTTCTATAGCAGTCTAAAAGGCCATAGATCTCAGGTAACTCCATAGAGAGTGTCTTCTCTTTTGTACTTCCATTGTTTCCATTCCAAGTAAATCGAGAGAGGAGTAGCTTCACCTTACAGCTATGTTTTCTCCCATAAGGGTTTCACATAACAAATCCTTATGTTCATTATTGGTGTGTGATTGTATTTATTGCTTTCTATTTTCCACATTTTATTTATTTCATGCATGAGAAAAAATATGTTATTAATAATTAAGGAATCTAAAGGAGTTTAGCATTCATAGAATAGTGTAGTTTATTTAAATCATATATATTTTTGATGAGTTCCACGATAGTTTACAGATCAAATTTTCCCACATTATTTTTAGGTGCAAGGCTAAGAGAAAACTAGAGATAAGGAAGAATTTATGCCCCTCGTGTGTGGTAAGTGAAAGATAAGGTAGCAACACAATTGAACTCTAATCTAAGCATCCATGTGCTATAAGTAAAAATCTACCCACATAGTAAGAGAAACAAAATATGATTCTTCCTCCTACCCACTAAATTAGTTAATTACTAATTTGAGAATGGGGAAAAAGATGAAATATTTTAAGCCTGTAATTTAAAAAAATTAGGGCTTTGTACCTAGGTCCAATAATGAACCTAACTAATGCTTAAAAAGTGGATTTAATTAGATTTGTGTGAGCCTCTTTAGAGACAATCACATAGTTTGCATAATAGTATAGTGTGATAAGCCATGACTTCTGTAGAAAATCAACCCAAAGTTGTAGGACTTGTGAAGAACAAATTGAAACAATCACATAAGTTGTTGTGTTTACAAAAAAGAAAATTATAGGAAGAAAACCCATAGAGGGTGGTTTTCACCTAGATGTAAATGCTATTTATACTTCCTACAAGGCACATGATGTTAGAGAATGGTTGAAAACAACCTAAGAAGAGAGATGGAATGATCTAAACCCAAGTGAAGTCACTAATCTATTTGGTAGATTTTGTCAAATGGGTGAGCAAAATATGCTTTGTTAAGCTAAGCAATAAGCTATGGAAATTGGTCTAAAAATGAAAAGTGAAGGTTTCATGAAATAATTTGCAAGCTAATTCATGTCTTTTAGGCAATGGATCGTGGTTTCAAAAGCTCACAAACTTAAGTAAAATTGCATAATTATAACAGTTAAAATTGGAAAAACATGCAACATCAAACACAAGAAAATTGATAACGGAGTTCACCCCTCTTGGGCTACATCTTCGGGTCCAACTTCCAATGGTGTCCTTTTTATTATATGCTCAAATGCTCAATACATCAACATACAATCTTCAATCTACAAAAAAAAACAGTGTCATTGCATCTGGAATGTTCAAAAACCCCTTACTAGGCTCTTTTTGAGCTCAAAAAGGTTGAAAAATGAGCAAGTTATGTTTCGTTTTCCAAATAGTCTGTAAATTTCTCTACAAAATCCCTCTACTCTACAAAAAATTCAACAAATACCCCCTGGCCTGACTAGTTAGACACTCTGGTTAACTCCCCATAGGTTGGGGGTTTGATCTGCGATTGGTGGCGAATGTTTTAAATATTTAATATAATTCTAATTGGAATCGCTGGAACTGCACCTTTTTTCTCTACTTTTGTCAGTCATATGATTGCATGGAGAACCATGGGCCGCGACTATGAGCCACACACCCTACCCACCTCTGATGTCTCCAGTGTTGGTTGTATGGTGTTCGACGAAACCGCGGGGCGAGCCCTATTCCCCCTCCATTCCTCTACAACATTAGGTCGTATTACCACCACTGGACCAGGGCCCAAGCCTTACCTAACACCCCCATCCTTTTCACTCCCACTAACAATTACAGTGTATATATGTGGCCTGGGGCGTGAGCAGGATGCCACGCACCTTGCCCCCAAATATTTCGTCAGTGGTTGCATTTGGTTACCGTAATCATGGGCCGAACTCTTGCACCCACCGTCGTTATTCACTGCGGTCACATGGTATTACATAAACCCTAGGCCCTCTCCCAACCATCGCACCACTAAACCTTAAATACAAGAGGGCACCTTTGGTTAACAATGATCACCCTTGATCCAATGGTTGGGTGCTCGTTACGTTGGTTGGAGGTTATGCAGTCAAGACCGTCGGAGGCTGTCCATCGACATAACAAAATTTTGGCGCAATTACTGAGGCCATGTGGCAGAATATCATAGGGCCACATGGCACCCTCTGTTTGGCCCACGTGGTGGCATGTGATTGGCCCAAATATAAATTATTCCACCAATACCCATGTGCCAAGTGTCCTCATGGGATTGGCCCACCTATCTATCATACAACCAAGTCATCCTACTAACATCAACACCATGTCAATGTATGAAATTCCATGTGGCATTCGTACCGCACAGTCAACCCTACACTTTGACTTTTTTTTTGTTTTCCAAAAACTTCAAAATGTGATAAATTCCTCATACAATGTTGGATTGAGGCGATTCAAGCATCGTTGGAATCATAACGACGAGCTCTATGATTTGGCATTGATTTCAGGATATTTTGAACACTTTCATTTTTTAGCATATTTTTTATCCCCTGGATCACTCCTCTCCATTGGAAGATTTTGGACCACCAAAGGCATGCTTTTACTCAGCAAGTGAGGGTACAAATCCCTCACTTTCTTGATCTATATCCACCTTTATTTACTTGGATTGGTACCTTTGAGCCCAACATGAAGGCACTCCACATTGCCCCCACGTGAAGTTCTTATCCTCCTATCAAGAATATTGTCTTCCTGCAACTCATTTAAACATTCATGTGCAAAATCTTCTATAGATGGAATATGAACATTCTCTTCTTAATCAATGATTATAGGAGGCTCATACAATCTGAAGTTTTCCACATTCACAACAAAATAAATTTGCATGTAAGATGGAAAATCTAATCAGAAAGCTTTGTTACCAATCTTCTCTAAGATTTTGAAAGGACCATATCTAATTGGCTTGATCTTTTTACCTTCACCTAGTAACATTTCCTTACTAATGTACAATCAAACTTGATCTCCCACTTGGAAATCATGATCAACCTGATGTTTATCGTGTCTTGTTTTGTACTTGGCTTGGCTTTTCTCCAGCTATTCTTGTACCCTTTGATGCACTAATTGGATTTGTTCAATGAAATGTTTGGCTTTGTCCACATCACTATGTCCATCTACTGCAATATCTTTCCAAATATGAAATCCACAGGAGACTTCGGAAAATAACCCAAACAAGATTCAAATGGAGATACTTGTGTAAATGAATGCTTGGCATGATTATAGGCATGTTGGATGTGATGCAAATGTTCATCCCAAGGTTTAAGATCCTTACCACAATATCCTCGCAGGATATGTACTATTGTTTTGTTCACTATTGTTTGGATGCTGGTTTGTGGATGAAATGTTGTGCTCTTATTCAACTTTGTGTCCATGAGTTCCCATAAACTTGATCAAAATTTCCTGATAAATTTAGAATCTCTGTTACACAAAATATTGTCACCATGACTTTCTGCAGTCAGTGTGAGTCTATCACCACTCATACTGTCCTCCTTTGCAAGTCTTAAACCTCAGCTCTTCATGTCAAAGCCTTAAAAATGAGAGAAAGTCCTTGAAAAGCTCTAAAACTCTGGTTCCGCACTTTCTCTTACCATTACCTGCGGTCTCGCACCCCTTGGTCATGTTACCTACGGACCTGCCCACTCTGTCTCTAAAGGAGTGGGTGCGGACCCCTGTAAAAGTCAAAAAGGCGCAAGTTTATTATTAAAAACTCACTTTGTATTAATTATGGACGCTTCTAGAAGGAATCTTGAGGTGGAAAGTTCGCTCCTAGGTGGTTCATGCATCCCATAACTAAAGGAGCTAACCCCTTGATGAGAGGAGCTTATCCCTTTGAAGGTGGACCTGGTAACTTCCTTCTTCTGCACTATAAATTGAGGCATTAGGTTGGTTGCTAGGGAGGTTGAAAGCTGAACATTTTTGAGGGTAAATGTTGTTGGAATTTAGACTTCATAATTGAGCTTGAGAGGAGAGATTACATACCTTTTGGCTTCTTTGGGAAGAGAGTGAAACTTGTCAAAGTAGAGGAGATTCTTGCTGGACCCTGGAAGGAGCTTGTACAACATCAAGGCACCAAGGTTGTAAAGTTCTTCTTTGTTTAAAGTTAATACAATCAGATTCATTTTTCTCAATAAATTGTCTTCTATGGTTTATTTCATGAATTCCTTGATCATCATGATAAATATGGTTTATTATATTGGCTATGCAGGTGTTATTTGATGTGTGCCTGTTTGTGTTTGCAGATTCTTTAAAAGGGAGCTCATCTGGACAAACTGAGTGTGGCTTCCATAAACTAGCACTGGACTTGAGTTAGGGTCTGAAACATCTCTTGGCTTTTATTTATAAATCACATATTTAGAGAAAGATAGAATTTGTTTGGTTTGCTTGTCGCTAGATATCCATAGATACTAGGGAGATCGGTCTTGTCCGCAAGAACGATTTATCTGCCCGACAAAATGGCGACTCCGCTGGGGACTTGAATTTTAGGTTTTTGCCTTTGCTTTTACTTTGACTTGAGAAACTTTTCTTTGTTTCTGGTTTTTCCTTGATGTGTGTGGGATTGGGTAGGTTCTTTAGATTTTTAATTGTTTTTATTTTTCACCCTTTTCAGAGAGGACCGCACGCTCTGGTTGTAACACAGTGTGGACATCCCCACACTGTTGCTTTACTACACAGAGCGGTACTGCACCTGGTTATACTGGGAGCCTACGGACCCTGTCAAAATTTTGAAAAACTTCAAATCTTTTCATCCAGTTAAGCCTAGGATTTGTTTATGTGTTTTAGCCTCTGCCCAGATCTGCACGTATCTTGTCAGAAAATTTTCGTAGGTTAATTCCATTGGCATTTAGGTTTTGAATTTCTAGAAGTTTTGTGTGCCTGGCTTGATTTTCATTTGGTCTTTGTAGTAACTCAGAGCTTAGAAGCCTTAGAAACCTCAGATCACCCTAGTTTTTGCTGGTCTTCTTTATGAGTCTGACCGATTTGTAAAATCTGCCTTTGGTGAGGAATACATCTCATTTTTCTCTTTGCGAAGCTTCGAAAGAACTTGTTTTGAAAGTTTTGGATTTCATTTTTAAAAAGAAAACAAAAGCTGGTTTTTTTTTTATTAATTTGTTATTCTGAACAAGTTAGTCCTTAGTTTGCTGATAACTAAGTAAAACATCCTTGAAAAGAAATTTTGTAAGCTTTTACTTCAATTAGATTTTGGAATTTATAGATCTCAAAATTAGATTTTTTAATAGTTTTGAGTGTGTTCTAGAACTTAAAAAAAAAAAAAATCTCTTTTGCAAAAGAATTTGTTTTTGTAGTGTTTGAGTGTTGAAAAGGAAGGGATAATTTTCATGAGCATAATTAGTAGCCTCGTTTTTGAGTTTATTGAAAAAGACAAAAAAGTTTTTCTTTTCATTTGTTTGTTAAGGAAAGATTTATTTTTTCAAACAATTGCATTCTCAAACTTTCTTTAGCTAGAAATTTCATTGAAGAAAAAGGATTGTTTATCATCTTAGGTGCATTTTTAGTGTTTGGAGTCGAGTCTTCACACCATAAAGTTTCATCTCCATACCTTTTGACTTAAGAAACAACCATAAAAATAACGCTTAAAGTAAAATCTATCTAGCAATCTTTTTATTTCTAGGGCTCTTTATCACCAACATAGCTTAGGCTAATATCTTGGAGTAGGGAGTAATTAACTCTCCAAGATAGTAAAAACAGACAAGTAGTTGTATCTTGTGGTAGGAGATAAATTCCAATTGTTACATCTATGCTCTGGGAAGCTCCTCTTAAAGGAGTCAAGCACGAGGTCATATCTAAACCAGTGGGGTAATCAATCCTTCCTCATTGGGAATGATATCAGATATACACGTATTAAAAACGGTAAACCTCGGATTAACCATTGTCGAGGAGCTTGGGGTCACTTGTTGGTAAACCTTGTATTATGTCAAGGAGCCTTCAAGGGGATTGAGCTTTGCTACTCTTCCCTTGCGTGTGTATCGGATCACAGACTGTTCCCCCAGGTATATTTGTTTCTGTTGGTAACCATAGTGACCATAATCTATAGGATTCTTTCCTAAGGTGACGGTGGAGGGAAGATCCCACTGTACCTGGAGCAAACGTCGACTAGACTCACTTAGACTCTCTGGGGGGTTCTCTTCACTCGAGATGGTTTAGTGGAGAAACTTGTGCCAGTCTGTTTCATTAAGCAGGTTGTCGGGGTAACTGTTCCAACCGCCATTTCTGTATTGAATTCTGCAACGTTGGATTTCATCACCAACTAGTGTTTTTGGTACGGAAAGTTACTGTTTGTGTGTGGTTTGACCTCCTAGATTCTTTAGGCATGTGATTCAAAATTGTTTGGTTCTTTAGAGACTTTAGGTGGCTTTCATTGAGATTTTTCTTTGTTTGTGAGTGAAGTAATTAAAATATTTAATCGTGGTTGAATTACCGAGACAATCCCGTAGACTTCGGGGCCAACCTCCTGAGTTTTCACCAAGCCAGCTTGAAGGGCTACGAGCTCTTGTAACTCCTAGTGACAGTAGAGTTGGGTCACCCGAAGAAGGAGAATCTTCTTTAGTCGTGCATCCTGATTATCAAGTTCAAGCACCAGAGTATATTATTGAACCTGTTTCATTTTCCGAAGTTACTGGTAGTTTTTCTTCTACTAGTGAATTAGCCGAGGAACTTGAAATTTTGAACCTGAAACTGAACCTGCTGCTACTCCATCATCAGGATTTGCATCTCCAACTTCCAGTGGTCCTCGTTCACCCAGGGTAGGAAGAGTCATTACCCAAAATCTTCTTTCTGGACTTATTTCTATTGAAGAACTTGTTACTCCGGAAGAAGGTAGACCTATCCCTGAAAATAAACCAGCTATAGAACTTAGAGAGCGTGAATCGATCTTTTACAGTCCACCTAGGAGGGATGCTTGGTATCTTTCATTGACCAATTTTCTAGAAAACCCAGGACTAAGTTTTCACCACCTCGCATTCCTTTTCATCCAACACCTAGAGGTTATTATCCTCCTTTGAATATGTCGAGACAGTCATCCATGTTTTCTCAATCTCCAGAAACATTTTTATATGGCGGTCCTTCTGTTCCCTCTGGGTATCAGTCACTTACTGGTACTTTTTCGGGAGCATCTCCTCAACCTGTTGAATAAGGGTTATTAACTGGTAATAACAGAACTAAGCCGTTGAGTGTAGAAGATATTCTTATGATGTCAGGTACCATTCCAAATCTACAACCTCAAGGTAGTCAGTGACCGCCTGGGGGGAAACCTCAAGGTCCTTAATTATCGCCTGAGGGGTAACCTCAAGGTACCTAGTTACCGCCTGGGGGGCAACCTCAAGGACAGTACATACCTTCGGGACAGTACATTCCTCAGGGTCAACCCCAGACTCAGTACGTACCTAAAGGTCAACCCCAGTTTCAATACGTGCCTCAAGGTTATCAACCTCAAGTTCAATACCCAACCCAAGGTTTCCAACCACCTTCAGGTCAATCATTTGTCCAAGGAGCTGGAAATGTACCTTTGAATTATCAACCCTACCCTCAACCCGGTTATGGTCCTCAATATGCTCAACCTTCTATGGGTCCATACCCCGGAATGAACATAATGTGGGATCCATCTCAATCTCAACAGATCTTGCAACCGAATGTGCAGTTGTCATCTCAATCTGGACAACCCTTGGTTTCTGGTTCAATCCAGCGACCTGTCCAACCTACTATTCAAACTTCTGCACCTTCTGTAGTTTCTCAGCCTGGGCCTAGTTCGCCTCGAACTCTGCCTCAAACGACTGTGGCAACTGCTGCAACATCTGTTCAATCTACCCCACCTACTTCTGGAGTATCGACAGCTCTAGTTTCTACTGTTCCTGCATCAATTCCTCAAGCATCTTTACCTCAGTCTGGACCCACAATTCAGACTTCGGTTCAAATGCATGTAGGAGAACCTGGTCCAAGTACGGTTGTCACAAGTCAACCTCAATTTACTTATCAACCGTACCAGGGACAGTACCAATTCGGTCATGCTGTGCAGAACCCAGTCTATCAGTATCAACCGTACCCTAGATATACTTATCAGCAACCTCAACAACTCCAGTACGGTCCGGTTAATCCTGGTTTTCGGGAGGATATAATATCCCAAATTCAATTCCAATTCCTAGTTATCCTGGATATCCTCCTCCTAGGCTGGTCTCATGACCCAGGGTTTTCGAGACCCTAATCGTCAGTTACCGTTCATTGCAACTTTGGACTTGCCTGATTTGTCGCGCCTTACGAACGATCTGATTAATTATCTTCCGTTTTGGCCGCCAATGCCGAATAAGTTGCCCAGTGACATCCCAAAGTTTGAAAGTAAATCAGGAGAGGATCCGTCAAACCATGTGATGACTTATCACCTCTGGTGCGCATCTAACTCCATTTCAGATGATTCAATTCGTTTACGTCTTTTTCAACGCACTCTAATTGGTCTTGCAGCCAAGTGGTACACTGAGTTACCGCGAGCCACTTTTTATAATTTTAGTCAGCTAGCTACTTCATTCTTAACTCATTTTCAGTTTCCAGTCAGATATGACAATGGCACGGAATTATTAACTTCATTAAAACAATCAACATCCACTTACATTTCAGATCACATTCATGAATGGAGACGTCAACGACGTTTAGTGAAAGTTTTTATTCCGGATCAGATCTTAGCAGAATGGTTTGTTAAATCATTACTACCTAAAATCACTGAGGATGTAGCTAAGGAAGGAGTCGTTACTGAAGAGAAAGTAATTGCTCAAGCTCAGTACCTTGACCTCGTTTATACGCAGTCGGGTACATTACACAAGAAAATCCTCGACCTTCCTAAACAAAATCAAATAACTATAGCTCCTTCAGGGTCTCATGTCGCTGACAGTATGATTGGTTCAATTAACACCAAAAGTAAGAAGAAATCTTCCAAGAATTCTTCTCCTATCATAACTTTACCAGATTCCCCGACAGGAGACTCTTCCGCAGAAATTTCTGTCGATATTCATGTCGTAAAGTCATCTACGGCCAAATAAAAAACTGGCGGTAAGAAGAAGGGGAAGAACAAAAATAAATCAGATAAAAATTCGAAAGAGAAACCAGATAAAACGGAATATACTAATGAGAAACGTAAACCTCGTTATCCTTGTCTCATTTGTGACGAAGAGAATTTTACAAGAGACTGCCCTCATCGTGCTAAAGTTGTGAAAATTGTCAAAGGTTATCAAACGCCTGCTGTCTTGAAGGATCCATTTCCTAGTCAAGACAGTAAGATGATAGGTTCTTCCTCAAATGACTCAGAAGAACCCATAATGATGATGTCCCATGTTAGGATTGTGACGTGATCGCAAGATTATGGAAGTAAAAGTCATGTTGGTGGTAAGGAAGCAGAATCTTCTAATTCGAACCCATCAACTTCAACTCCCGGTTCCGATCCGCTACAGATCGAGAAACCTAACCCAGACTTAGTAATCAAACCGCCCGCCAAGGGTATACTTTGAAAGTCAGCTTTCAATCCACATGCGTGAGCTGGTCAGAACTATAAAATTGTTGAAGATTTAGCTATTTCACTTTCAGCAATGTCGGCTTTGGAGGTGCTGCAATCATGTCCAGCACAGCGTAAATTGCTATTGTCGGCTATAGGAGTTGTTGATATTCAGGACTCGAACCTTATAATCTTCGATTTAGAAAATAGTACACCTCGTTTACCTCATCAAATGGCTTGCCAGATTCCAGTGTTAGTCAAAAACAGACCTTGTTATAGGACTGTAATTGATGAGGGAGCTTCAACGTGTATTATGTCGATCCAGTGTTGGAGATCGCTTGGTTCTCCCACACTTAATCAATCCCCGATGATTCTAAAGGCTTTTTATGGCCGTGGGTTCCATCCTTTTGGCATTCTACAGGATTTACCTATAGGGGTTGAAGGCAAAATTGTTAATCTAGATGTGGAGGTGGTTGATGCCCCTCTAGATTACAACCTTCTCTTGGGTCGTAATTGGTCTTACTCTATGACTGTTGTTGTTTCATTGGTCTTTCAGCTCATAAAGTTTCCTCATAATGGAAAGATCGTAACTATAGACCAACTAACTTACTTTTCATCTGACCCAGTCTCTTCTGAAAGTATCCAGCATGTCAGTAAAACAACTATCCCTTACAAGGATGTTGGAGTAGGACTAGTTAAAGATTCTAGTTTACTAGGAACTTTTTCCTTTCCTCCTCCCAACGTATCACCTTCTACTACAACCATTCATATGATTTCATCAGACACCATTGTTTATGCTGATCCTTGGATCGTACCTTCCGAATCTAAGATGGATTCATTTGGTGAAGCTATGCCTTTGAGTCCCTATGAAATTGCGTATCAGGCCGTACAGTCGTTTTCCGACCCTTCTTCAACCGAAATTGACTTAATGAATGTAGTCCATGAAGAATCACTTTCAACATCAAACTCAGATTCAACAACTTTTTCCGAACTTGTTCATACTGATGAGCAAATTCGCGAAATTTTGTCTGTTGATGATTTACCATGGGAAGATCTTCATCATAGATCTTCTTTCTTACCTGAGATTGATCATTTTGAAAATGATTTTTCATCTATTTTTACAACTAATTATGTCAAGGAACCTCAGAATCCATTGCAAAATCCTGATTCTGAGTTAAATTTGGGAAATATTTCTCCAACAGTTCCTATTGACATTTCAGTTAAACCTGGAATTGTTAAAAACATTCATATAGGTGCCTCCTGTACGGAAGATGAATTTCAAACATATAAAGCCCTATTTCAAGAATTTCGCGACGTGTTTGCCTGGTCATATGAAGAAATGTGAGGAATTGATCCAGAAATTGTTGTTCATGAAATCAAAACTTACCCGGATGCTAAACCCGTCTGGCAACGTTTGCGTCAGATACACCCGCGAAAAGTTGCTGCTATTAAAGCAGAAGTTGAAAAATTACTTAAAGCAGGTTTCATTTATCCAATTCCTTTAACAGATTGGGTATCGAATATTGTTCCTGTTAACAAAAATCAAGGAACAATAAGAATATGTATCGATTATAGGGATATTAATCAAGCCTGTCCAAAAGACAATTATCCAACTCCCTATATCGATCAAATTATTGATGATTGTGCCAGCAGCGAAATATTCTCCTTTATGGATGGTTTTTCCGGTTACAATCAAATCAACATTCTACCTACTGATCAACCAAAAACCGCTTTCATTTGTCCATGGGGAACGTTTTCTTATTGCAAATTACCTTTTGGGCTTAAGAACGCTGGTGCAACTTTTCAAAGAGCCATGTCTTACACGTTTCATGACATCAAGCACATTGTGCAACCTTATCTCGATGATTTACCAGCTCATTCATTACGTAGAGCCGATCATCTTATTCATTTACGAGCAATCTTTATGAGATGTAGGCATTATCGAATTAGGTTGAATCCACACAAATGTGTTTTCTGTATAGAAACGGGTCGTTTACTGGGATTTGTTGTTTCGAAAGCCGGCATTCGTGTCGATCCCTCTAAGGTTGAAGCTATTGTCAAATTGCCTCCTCCTTCGACTCTTCGCCAACTCCAAAGTTTGCAAGGGAAAGCAAACTTTTTACGTCGATTCATTCCTAACTACGCCGAGATAACAAAGGGTTTTACCAGGTTGTTGAAACAGAATACTCCATTCTTTTGGGATGAGATAGCTGACAAATCTTTTGATGCACTAAAACACGCGTTGACCCATGCACCGTTATTGCATCCTCCCAACTACAACCAGGACTACTTCTTATATCTCGCCGCCTCTCATTCCACCATCGGAATGGTGTTAGTTCAGGAAGATGAATTCGGTAGTGAACATGTGATTTATTACCTTAGTCAAACTTTGAATCCAACTGAGCTAAAATATTCACATGTGGAGAAATTGGCTTTGGCAGCTGTTCAAGCTGTCCAACGATTTCGTCATTACATTTTACTATGCAAAACTACTGTAATTTCAGACTGTAACCCTATGATCTATATTTTGACAAAATAATTACTAGGGGGAAAGTATTCCAAATGGATTGTTATCCTACAGGAATTTGACTTGGAGTTTGAAAAATCTAAGTCAAAGAAATCTTTAGTTTTTGCGGAGTTGATGTGTGACTTCCCGCATGCTGATACTGAAACTGTGGCGGAAGAACCCATTGCAGACGAATCCTTGTTTCTTATCAGCACTCATGATCCACGATATGGAGATATCATATTTTATCTCCAGACCCAATCCTTTCGGCCTGAAATTTCAAGATCTCAGCGTCGGAAGATACGATTCCAATCCCAACAATACAAAATTATTGGAGATACACTCTATCGTCGTGGGGCGAACTCTGTTTTCTGACATTGTTTAACTCATGAGGAAGTTGAAAGGGTTCTAAATGGCTGTCACTCTGGAGCGTGTGGCGGTCATATGTCTGGGTTTTCCACAGCCCAAAAGATATTGTGCGCTGGCTATTTCTGGTCGTCTTTGTTTAAAGATTGTATTGACGCGGTCCGAAAATGCCACAACTGCCAAATTTTTGATCGAAAGATGCGCGCTCCACCTGCTCCTCTCCACCCTATAATTGTCGTCAGTCCTTTTGCGAAATGGGGTATCTATTTTATTACATGTAACCCTCACTCGGCCAGGGGGCATGCGTATATCATCCTTGTGGTAGATTATTTTACCAAGTGGGCCGAGGCGATGCCTACATTTTCGGCAGACGACAAAACTGCTGCGATTTTTGTTTTCAATCATATAATTGCTAGGTTCGGTGTTCCACAAGCGATTATCACTGATCATGGGTGTCATTTTCGAAACATTATGATGACTGAACTAACATATCAACTTGGCCTGCGTCACGATAGTTCTACTCCATATTACCCACAAGCTAATGGTCTGGTTGAAGCCATCAACAAAGTTCTAGTCATTATGATCCGACGAATCATTGGCATTCATAGGTCGAATTGGCATAAAATGTTATTTTCAACGCTTTGGGCATATCGAACCTCAGTAAAAACATCAACTGGTTTCACTCCTTTCCAACTAGTTTACGGTTTGGAAGCTGTGTTACCCATTGAATGTGAAATCCCGTTATTTCAAATGGCCATAGAATTACTTCCAGCCACTTCCGAAGAGGAGAAACGTTTGTTGTACTTGTCTCAGCTAGATGAGAATCGACGTGATGTTGCACTAGCAATCAAAACTCATGCCAAACGTATTAAAGCTCAGTACGATCGAAATGTTACGCCTCGTAATTTTTCGAAAGGAGACCTAGTCTTACTGTACGATCAAGCAAATGATAAGTTAGGCACTGGAAAATTCGTACCCATGTGGCATGGTCCTTATGTTGTTAAGCAAAAGCTGGCAAAAGGGGCTTATGAATTGGTAGACTTTGACGGTGTCTCTTTAGGTAAGCCCAGAAATGGTCTTTACCTGAAGAGATATTATGCTTAAATATGGGTGTGGAGATTTTGGTTAGATTAGTTTTCTTTCTAGCTGGTGTGTTTTAGATTAGAAAAGTGTGCTTAGTTTAGACAATGTTTTTTTTATTATTCCTGCTTATCTTGATTTTACTCTTGATATTGCAGATGTCGACATCTCTTCAAACATACATTGTTTCGCTAATGGTGCTTGTCGTAATACACGGAATATTTCTTCCGCAGCTTGGGTTATCTATTCGCCCGCTGATGAGTTGGTATCTATGCATGGGGTAAGCCTCGGTCAAACAACGAACAACATTGCAGAGTATAGTGCAGTGATTGAGTTATTATTTGAATCCATCTCATTTGGGATTCGGAGTTTGATTGTGAGGTTAGATTCTGAACTCATTGTGTTACAGCTTAACAGAGTTTATGCCATTAGAAATCCAGTGTTATTGAGATTATTTTTGAGAGTTCGTCTCTTGGAACGTGAATTTGACTATATTGAATATCAGCATATTCCAAGATATTTAAATACATTAGCAGATGCAATTGCTTCTCGAATGTTAAGTAGACATTTGCAATAATCAAACAGTAAATTTAAAAACATTCCATAACATGTTTTACAAGATAGCCAGTAATAGTGATATAGCATAGCATAGAAGTGTGTCATATATACATCGTCTTCGATCATAGGTTGAAAAACACCTTATGATAGGCAAAATGATAGTACAAAAAGCAAAAATGTCATATGAGTCTACAACAGGCGATCATACTATCACTGGTGATGATCATGATAAGAAACCACTGTACGGGCCACCCTACAAAGGAACCTCCTGAAAGGTCCTAGGACCCTAATCACATAGCGTTGTAGCCTAAGAGGAATGTCATCTATGCTAGTCTTTGGAATTTCTGCTGTCAAACGCTCTAGATGGTTTTCCAATTCGGCCAGGGTCTCTGTAGATTCGTCCCATGGGGCTGGTACTGCTGCAACTGGTTGTTTCCTCTCATAGGGCCGGAGAGTAGCTGGTCGCCGTGGACCTACATCTGCATTTGAAACTTTTTACTATCAGCTTTGGGATGATTTAAAAACAAAAAAAAAAAATTAAATTATAAAATGTTGAAAATGATTTTACCTGAGTCATCCCATTGCTCTCCTGGTGGAAGAGCCATGTCTAGGTCACCACGTAATCCATCCCAACATAAGCAAAATCCTGAATCGCAAAAAATTGGTTCTCCAACCAATGAAAATACTCAAGAGGAAATCGAACAACCTCTGAACCCTCCTCAGGATGACGGGCCATAACTGCAACCCAACGCATTAGCTTGGGCTCTCGGGGAAGTCCAGCTTCAACGGAAAGATGTTGTGGGGCCAACATTGGGACCCTCTCTAGACCAAAGCTCACAACTAAAAAACCATATCCAAAGTTTTTCAGTTGTCCATTCTTTGCTCTAGTCAGTTGGCCTTTTACATTAGCCAACATAGCTTCGCACCAGTTGAAGACGGTGCCTCGAAAACAATCTACTACCATCCGAATTTGGGATCCGGTGGCCATATGCAGTGCTGCGCTTCCGCAGATTCTGGTGACAGTAAATGCAATCACTTTGAGTTCAGGACGGGAGATGGTTTTGATGTCAATCCCTTTGTCCTTGGTTTGGTCGTTACAAAAATCTAGTCGGAGGCTATCGACAGACTGGCCACCTGGCCTAGTCCCGAATAGAGTCAATTGTTCACCTCTCTTGGGAAAACCAGTCAAAAAGTAAATGTCCTCTGGCTCCATTTCAAGCTGGTGGCCACCAATAATGAAACACTGGTCCTGCACATTCCACCTGTCCACCAGCCACTGCAGAAAGTCTACTTGGACCCTCATGCCAGGTATGGCCCAGAATTTAAATAACCTGTATGCCTTTAATGCATCAATTGAAGGTTGATGATTGATTGTGGCGAGGTCCACATCCTCGTGCCCCCGTTCCCACCAGTTAAGCATGATGTATTCCCTACATTAAAAGAAAAGGCGGATTAGAACATTTTAAATCGAAGTTTTTGGGCGAAATTTGAAGAATTTTGATTTTTAGGACATATGTCGTGGGGACCGCACTCTCTAGTTAGAGACAGTGCATAGGTCCGCACTCTGCCTAAACAGTGGGTGTGGGCCCCTGATTTTTTCCTCCATACGAAAAAGTCGGGGTCCGCAGGTTTCGCATGCTGCGCCTGCGAACCCCCGCGAGCGATCTTTAAAACAAAATTTCTTCCTAAAAATCAAAATAAAACCCTAAAAACAAATTTCAAACGGAAGAAATGCAAGAGTAAAGTGATGTGGATTACCTAGAGGTGACGGTGTTTGAATCCAACGGACGAATTTTCCGCAATCTTCATGGGAAGTTTCTTACCCAAAAGCTCTCTTTCTCACTCTGAAGTCAAACGGTAAAATTGAATTTACAAAAGCCCTTTTTATAAGCTTTTCTGAATAAATGAATTTTTAATTTGTTTATTTTTCACTTTAAAGAGGTAACTTTTGAAGCATTTTTATTTATTTTTAAATAGGTATGAGTAATATTTGAGTTTTTGTGCAGGATATCGGATTTTTCAGGCAAAATTGATCATTTTCGACAAAAAACAGTAGAGTCATCTTTAAGCTCTTTTCTGACTCCTAAAATATGAAAAGATTGTTGAGTTTTTTTTTTTAAGCTCGTTAAAACAGAATTAAAAAGACGGTCCACTTGCAGCGCTTTTCTGACCGTATAAACATGAAAAGATTGTCGGATTTTTGTCGTTTCTAATTCGATATTGGTTATAAAATGACGTGTCGTTGATTGCTTTTTTACTTTTTCAGATCAGAGACACTAATTATGAAAAGTACTCCTTGATCGTAACGGTCAAGCGGTTCTCTCAAGTATTATTTTATACTTTTTCGGGCTTGGGAGACACAAATTTACGAAAAAGGACAACCATGGAGTTTTCTTAAGTTTTTTCAGACTCCCTAAAATTGAAAAATGTCGAGTTTCTCCTATATTGGACTTGTTAAAATTTAACAGTAAAGGACCTGTTCAATTACAAACAAGAACGGACCACTCCTTCTTAGGGTTCGAATTTAAACTAAGTTGGACTCATCCGAAGGATGAGCTTATAATCAAGCAAATGTTATCCTCCTCAAGCTTGTTAAAAATAAAGAGGTACTTGCCAGAAATGGTGGGGGAAAAGAGAGAAAAATGAACCTGTTTGTCATACTTTGTGTCTCAGAAAAAGTAACCACTCTTGAACACGACACTTTTTGTTCACCTGCGTTGGGAAATCCTTTGCCTAACAGTTAATCAAACCATATTGAAAGTCTTCAGCCGGTTTCTGGGTATTAGCTTTGGGTCAATTGTCACCAAACCATCTGCAGTGTCGTCATGTGTTCAAGAGGTCAGTGCAAATAAACCATTCATCTCCAAAATATCTGTCATCCATCTTGACCATCCCTGAGTCAGTCCTTGCAACTATATTTCTTCAAACTTGATGTATGATTTCGTGTTGTGGGCTTGCCTACGACAGATCGTTTTCTATCGACTTCAGCTCATTATCTAGAAAGATGATCTAGAAATCGTCAGTACCTTGGGATCTGCATGCCTTAATGGCAGGTTTCTCGCCTTCGACGATAGGTTGCATCATTGACCTTCGATCAAAGGATTCTGTGACATGTTCGACATCAACACATCTATTCACATTTCATGGATTGTACTGAGTACTTTGAGAGCCATTGACATTACTGGTGGTTTCTCTCACACTTGTTAACAATTTACATCATTGACTGGTAATCAAGTGGTTTCTACCATGTTCGACTTCGACACATTCATTCACATGGATAGAATCGTACTACTTCGGGAAGTAGAAATCAAGACCCTGGATCTAGTTTCCACCATCCAGGCTGCGAGAAATTTTGTATTCATTATACAGTGGACTATTCATAAACAGATGGTTGCGCCCATACTGTGTCTACATGTGTCTATACTTGTGATGTATTACAAGATCATTCCTATATCAGAGTAGTTTATTTAGTTTTCTAGTCAGTTTTGATATGAGTATGGGAATGCCTACCTTAGCGATGATATGATCACATATATATATTTTGTATTGAATGTTTTTACAGGTTCCAACCAGGCTCTCCGCAAGATGATCCTAGAAATGATAAAGTACTTCACTCTTCTTATATGATAAATGAAATCCTCATCTACTATAGACTTCGCACTTTAGGGAGCAATCTGTTACACAAAATATTGTCACCATGACTTTCTGCAGTCAGTGTGAGTCTATCACCACTCATACTGTCCTCCTTTGCAAGTCTTAAACCTCAGCTCTTCATGTCAAAGCCTTAAAAATGAGAGAAAGTCCTTGAAAAGCTCTAAAACTCTGGTTCCGCACTTTCTCTTACCATTACCTGCAGTCCCGAACCCCTTGGTCATGTTACCTGCGGACCTGCCCGCTCTATCTCTAAAGGAGGACCCCTGTAAAAGTCAAAAAGGCGCAATTTTATTATTAAAAACTCACTTTGGATTAATTCTGGACACTTCTAGAAAGAATCTTGAGGTGGCAAGTTCGCTCCTAGGTGGTTCATGCATCCCATAACTAAAGGAGCTAACCCCTTGATGAGAGGAGCTTATCCCTTTGAAGGTGGACCTGGTAACTTACTTCCTCTGCACTATAAATTGAGGCATTGGGCTGGTTGCTAGGGAGGTTGAAAGCTAAACATTTTTTAGGGTAAATGCTGTTGGAATTTAGACTTCCTAATTGAGCTTGAGAGGAGAGATTACATACATTTTGGCTTCTTTGGGAAGAGAGTGAAACTTTTCAAAGTAGAGGAGATTCTTGCTGGACCCTGGGAGGAGCTTGTACAACATCAAGGCACCAAGGCTGTAAAGTTCTTCTTTGTTTAAAGTTAATACAATCAGATTCATTTTTCTCAATAAATTGTCTTCTATGGTTTATTTCATGAATTCCTTGATCATCATGATAAATATGGTTTATTATATTGGCTATGCAGGTGTTATTTGATGTGTGTCTGTTTGTGTTTGCAGATTCTTTGAAAGGGAGCTCATTTGGACAAACTGAGCATGGCTTCCACAAACTAGCACTGGACTTGAGGTAGGGTCTGAAACATCTCTTGGCTTTTATTTATAAATCGCATATTTAGAGAAAGATAGAATTTGTTTGGTTTGCTTGTCGCTAGATATCCATAGATACTAGGGAGATCGGTCTTGTCCGCAAGAACGATTTATCCGCCCGACAATCTCGATCAGAAATATTCGAAGTAGGTAACCCAAAATGAACCCATACATTCTAGAAGAACATCTTTGTAGTTTGTTCAGCTGTGACTTGTTTTTTACAAGGCATCAACACACACATTTTGTTGAAATGATCAACTACAAGATATAAATAATCGTGTCCTTTCCTAGACATTGGTAGTCCCCCAACAAAACCCATAGGAATACTTTCCCAAGGACAAGAAGGGATAGGAAGTGGATTGTACAAACCCAATTTCCTATTACTTGGCTTTCTAGTAACACACATAGAACATCCTTTTACATATCTTGATATAGTTTCATTCATATGAGGCCAATAACAATACATGTGTAGTTGAGCAATTGTTTTGCCTACACCAAAGTGACCAGCAATAAGAGAAGTATGGGATTCCCTTGTGACATTAACTCTTTCACCTTGTGGAATACACAACTTTCCAAGATGATACAACAACTTGTTATGAACATGATAACCCAACTCTTCAACATGGTTTCCTTGACTCAAAGTTGAATAAACATCTTTAAAATCTTCATCTTGAGCATACTGTCGATATAAATTTCATCCATAATTGAGTCATGCTTAAGAATGATATATGCATTAACAATAGGCCTTGATAACATATCTGTAACTTTGTTGTATATGCCTTTTTTATACCTGATGACCAAATGAAATTGTGGCAGAAATCCCATCCAACTGAAATGTCTAGCTTTTTTTAGCTTAGTTTGCAGTTGTAAATATTGTAAAGGTTGATGATCAATGTAAATAATTGTTTCTCTACCCATCAAGTAGTGCTTCCATTTCTTCATGCTTTGTACCAAATCATACAAATATTTATCATAAGTTGGATAGTTAATTACTACATTGGAAAAGGTTTCAGAATGATAACATATTGACTTGCCATGCTACATAAATATTGCTCCCATAACGTATTCACCTGCATCGGTTTGAATTTCAAACGGTTACTTAATATCTGGAAGTGTCTAGAACAAGTGATGTATTGATTTTCTCTTTCAAAGTGTCAAAGGGTTTTTGTTGCTTTCCTCCCCACTGAAAGACCTGCTTCATACTTTTCAAAGCATGTAATGGTGCTATAATGAATGAGAAGTTAGCGATAAATTTTCTCCAATATTGGGTTTCTCCCAAAAAAATCCTAACTTATGTTACATTATTGGGTTTAGGCCAATTCACAATAACATCAACTTTGGAGGGATCAATCTTCAATTTACCACCTCCTACAATATGACCTAAGTAAACCAAAGAATTTTTCCCAAATTCAAATTTGGGCATCTTCAAATACAACTTTTCCTTTTTCAAGACATCTAGAACTTGCTTTCCATGCTTGACATGCTCTTCACGAGTCTTATTAAAAATCAGAGTATCATCTAAGCATACTATGACAAAATCATCAAGGAATGGTTGCAATACATCATTCATAACTCTCATGAATGTGGCAGGTGTGTCACAAAGCCCAAATGACATAACTAACAATTCAAATAGTCATTTTTTTGTCTTGAAAGTTGTTTTCCAAATATCATCGTAAACAATCCTTATCTGTTGATAATTGTTTCTCAAGTCTAACTTAGTAAAATAAGCATCATCCTTTAACTGATCTAGTAAATCATCAATGTGAGGAAGAGGATAATGATTCTTTACCGTGATCTTGTTCAAAGCTCATAAATCTATACACATGCTCTCCCTAAGACAATCCCACAAATATCAAGTGGTACAACATCAAGCTCTACCTCATCTATAAAATTAGCAGTGATGGCAAATTTGAGTTTACATTTTCTTTTCACTTGCAATTTGGAATCATCACTTACCCAACCCAAGGGGTAAGGTTTAAAATGAGGTGTAGTGTCTAAATTAAGTTTCTTTACAATTGCTTCAGAGATAAGATTGACTGGAGATCCACTATCAAATAATGTATCAACCTTTTTATGTTTTGTAATGACCCTAATATGAAAAAACTTACTTCTTTCTTTATCATTTTGAGATTCAACATGCTTGCTAGAAGAACTAATACTTGTGTTACAAGATATACCTTTCATCCCCATGGTTGTGATTTTGGTCTCATCACCTAAATCAGAACCTAGATCTTGTTGAGTTGTAGCAACATTCTTTTGTTTCCCCTTTTTATTGAACTTCTTTGGTCTCAATTTTGGATGTAATTTCCAACAATGATCTTCATCATGGCCATATTTTAAATAATGTTTACAAGTAAGTTTCTCTCCCTCTTTCTTGACAATAGCATTCTTCTTACCTTTGCCTTTAAATTTCCCCTTTCCTTTGTCTCCAGATTTAAAAGGTTTCTTGTTGGATTCTTGAGGAACATTCTTGCCTCTTGATTCTAAATGAGTAGCCTGAACACATACTTCATCTATATTGGTGGGATTAAACATAAGTATAGTATGTCTCAAATAGCTATGCAACCCACCTATATATTTAAGGAGAGTATCTTGTGAGTTCAAATTAACGTCCAAGATTAATGCTCTTTTTCTAAATTCTAGTGTGTAACTTTGGACACTTTGACCTTTAGCTCGTCTAAAATTTTTCCTATCCATTATTTATTTTTGCATATAAGTTAATGGATAAAATTTCCTTTGTAATGCAGCTATAAAATCATTCCAAGAAGAGAGAATTTTACCACTTTTCTTCAAATCTTCTTGAGTTTTGGCCTCCTGCCAGATGAGGGTTGCACCTTCCAAGAAGAGAGAAGCAAGTTAGATATTTGTGCAATCATTATCAATCTTTTGAATCCTGTAATAAACTTCAATTTAACGAAACCAATTATCAAACTTTCAACATTTACTTCTCCATTATACATTGGCAATTAAAACTTGACATCAATCTTAAGCAAAGGAGGCTTAGTATGTCCTGTTGGAGATGTAGGAGGAGTAGATCTCTGTGAAGAAGGAGGTGAATAAGGAAGTGAGGATGGAGGTGAAGGAGGAGGAGGATGTGGAGGCTTTCTTCCATTACCACCATCACCTTTTGGTTTATTAGAACTTTCTCTTTAAAAGTGTGTTGTTGTTTCATTAGACAACACTTTCACCATCTCAGTCATATCAAAGAAAGCTTTTCTAAAATATTTATCATCCTCAGACATCAATTCTTGTACTTGTCCTTCTTCATGTTCCATGACATGTGGATTTTTTGGCCTCCTTAAGCCAATTTGAGGATTAGGTTCTTCAAGTACTCCTTCTCCTCTTCACAATCTAGACCTTGTATGCATTCAAAAACCTTGCAAATTTTGTCAAACCTTCACAAAAACCATGCTCTGATACCAAACTGGTCTAAAATTGAAAAGTGAAGGTTTCATGAAATAATTTGCAAGCTAGTTCATGTATTTTAGGCAATGGATTGTGGTTTCAAAAGCACACAAACTTAAGTAAATTTGCAGAATTATAACAATTAAAAGTGGACAAACATGCAGCATCAAACACAAGAAAATTGATAACGAAATTCACCCCTCTTGGGCTACATCTCTGGGTTCAAATTCCAATGGTGACATTTTTATTATATGCTCAAATGCTGAATACATCAATAAACAAGCTTCAATCTAAAAAATAACACTGCCATTACATCCAAAATGCTCAAAAACCCCTGTATAGGCTCTTCTTAAGCTCAAAAAGGATGAAAAATGAGCAAGTTATGTCTCATTTTCCAAATAGTATGCAAACTGCCCTACAAAATCCCTCTACTCTGCAAAAAAATCAACAAAGTCCACCTAGCCTGACTAGTTAGGCACTTTGGTTAACTCCCCGTAGGTTGGGGGTTCATAATTGGTGGTGAATGTTTTATATATTTACTATAATTTTAATTGGGGTTGTTGGCCCCCACCCCTTTTTTCTCTGCTTTTGCTGGTCATATGGCCGCATGGAGAACCATGGGTCGTAGCTATGAGCCACACACCCTACCCACCTCTGACGCCTTTGGTGTTGGTCGTATGGTGTTCCATGAAACTATGGGGTTAGCCCTATGCCCCCGCCATTCCTCCACACCTTCTCTACAGCACTAGGTCGTATTACTGCCATGGAACTAGGGTCCAAGCCTTACTCGACGCCCCCTCCTCTGCACTCCCGCCAATGGTTCCCACATATAAATGGGTCCTGGGGCCTTTGGTGATCCAAAATGGATTTTGGATAGACTTCTAAGTCTAACTGTTCCTCGCAGAGGAAAATGAAAGTCCAAGGATGTTCTTGGAAATAGCCCCATTGCAAATATCTTTTCCTTCTGAATCTACTCCAACTTGAATGGGCTAAAATGGACTTAGGATGCAGAAGTTATCACAGAAAGAAGATGCCCTTTGTTCTTTGGAAAAAGAGGCAAAATCCCCTAAAAATGGCAAAAAACCCTTATAAAGGGAAATCGCATCGGAGATGGTCCAAGAGGCGGACTTAAGCGGAGGTGGAAGAGACCCCGATTGCCGATCCTCGACATATCGGGTCGAAAGCAGGCATATGCACATGACATAAGGTAAGGACCTCGAGCCGATGCGATATTGCGATCGTCAATATCGGCGGATAGGCATCAGCGATGGCATGAGACAAGGGACGAACCCCCGAGCCAATGCAACTTGTGATTGCGATATATCACATCACAATGTCGCGTCGCAGCGATATAAAGGGGTGATAACATGCCAGACCCGACGGATTTATAAGCACGACTTTATAACATTTGAGTTCCACCATAAAGGGACTTTCCTGTGTATAAGCGCTTTTCGGTGTAAAAACCGAAATACAAAGGAAAGACGCCCGAAGTGATAAAGTCGGACCCGAAGGGGAATTATAGGCGCGATTTATAAAATTTGAGTTCTGTAAGCGGGATTTCGGGCGGGCCTTAGGTGGTAAATGGTATTGGCCCAGCTCCGCCCAATCCCATACAATGAACGACGCGTGGCTGGCAAAGGAGAGATAAAAACGCCTTTTCAGGCGGGTAACCTCCGTACCCTTAAGCCACCCGAAATCGCATATTGATCGTTGGATCAGAGATCTCGTAGATCGACGGTGGGGCTTGCGATAGCGGCCAAAGTGCCCCATTTTCATATCAAGTGGTATCAAAGCTTAAGATTGGTTAACCTCACCTTCAAGAAGGTGATATTAAAGCTGGGTATACCAAAGCGAGTGGTATCAGCTCATAATGCTTGATTGACAGAGCAAAGATTGCTTGTTTGAAGGGTATTTGACAATCGAATCCTTGACTGATTGATTGTCTGATTAATTGTATGCTTATTTTGTAGACTGACTATTGTTTGAGTTTGCAAAGGTGAAGGGAAATCTATTAATAGCTCAGTCCATGAAGGACAAGAAGGAAGAAGGGCTGAAGGCATTCTTCTATCCCAAAGGACCTCAAGGAAATCCTTGAAGCACAAGAGGTTTGTTGCAAAAGGTTGCTTAAATAAGATCTTTAGTAATCTTGTTTGAAGTTCTTTTGTTCATTGGTATAATGACAACTTCTACAAGTGAGTCCTCAAACTCCTCTTGCATCACAAGACTCTTTGATGAAGACATGAAGCAAGACTTGTTCATTATGATGGACAAGGTGAGAGAAATGTGTGAGGAGGGAAGGCAGAACAACATACTTAGAGAGCAGTTGAATTCCATGAAGGAAGAGAAGCAGTTGCTTTCTGACAAATTGAAGGAAATGGAGAGGCAACTTCATATTGCAAATATGAACCTGAAAAGGATGCATGAGTTGGAGTCATAGCTCTTTGTTGCCAAAGAATCGTTGGTCAAGTATCAGCTTGAAGAAGAGGTAAACCATTCCAGTTTGTCTTCAAATTCTTCTAAGAATGCTTATATTGGTTCCTTTGAAAAACATACTAGAGGCATAGGTTCCAAGCTAATGTCCAAGATAGGCTATGAAGGGAAAGGCTTGGGTAAGCATGCACAAAGTATTGTTGAACCAATAATGGTTGAGGAAAGGCCTAAGTATTTGGGTCTTGGATATGGACAGTCTTATGGAGAAAGTTCCAAAGCTTCCATGAAGGCCATTGAAATAGCTCCAAGAAGGAGTTGCATTGCAAAGTGTGAAGATTGTATTCAGGAAGAATGCAATGGCTTGAAACATCATTTTCAAGATGCAGGTGTTTAGAAGCACACACTTGAACTAGAGAGTTGTGGAAACTCTGAAAGCCTTGAGGAGATTGATGGTGTTCCAAAGGGAGCCACTTCTTCATTTGCTTCACCTCCTCATGAAGGCAATAAAGGTGAAAGAGGCAGGTATAAATTTGGTTCTAATCATATTCCTTTTGATTTTGCAAAGCATGATAAATTTCCACATAGATATGGGAAAAGAATTGCATGTTCCTTTTGTGGTTTGGATAACCATCATGTTTCTAGATGTTGGAAGAGAATGGCCACATACAAGAAACTTTTGAAGGGAAAGAAGCAAGAAGTCAAAGGTCCATTGGACAAGGCAAATCATGTTGTCAAGAGGATGCACATGTGTTGCACTTACTGCCATAAGCAAGGGCATCTTGCTGAAAGGTGTTGGACTCTGAATCCAGCAATGCTTCCACAAAAGCTGAAGAAGGTGGAAAGAGAAAATGGTAGAAATGGAAAGGAAGATTCCATGAATGATGTGTCTCAGGATGATTCACATGTTGATGCTGATGTGCAGACAAAGGGAGCACCTTTGAAATCGATTGGTAAGAAATGGTTAGAGTTCTTATCCAATTAAGATTGCATGTCTATTGATGCATCTGTTTTCATTTCTTTGTTAATAGAATGCAAGTTGTGGGATTTTACCAAGAAGGTGAATGGAAGAAGTTGAGTAGGAGACTCACTTTGTTGCTGCAACATTATATTTCATATCAGCTTTGAAAGTACAGTGTGCTTAAGCGAAAGTTGAAGGATGAAATGCATGCATGACTATGAGATGCATGAACACAGGGATGTTGATGTTTTCCTTGTTTTTGAACATGTATGTGTAATTAACTTGAAGGGTTGATTGCTTTGTTGTAAACATGCATGTATGTAATATTGACTTGGGAAAAGTTAACTTGGTCTCAAATATGGAGATAATGATGAAGTGTTTCATCTTTGAAAAAGAGTCCTAATGGTCTTTTTCTACATGCTTGACTTGAAGGGTCATTTGTTTTTTTTAAGGCATGTTTTGTGGGCTTGTTACCTAGTCCATCATTTCTATGCAAATGTAAGACATGGAGGTGTTCACAAGATGTGAAATATGTTTCTTTTGTTGAAGCAGGAGTTTAGGCCATCCAGTTGTTGTCTGTATTTCTGTTGTTGTTAATAGTTGGTGTTGATAGCTTGTCAAACAGGTACAAATGTAAGTTTTTGTGAAGCAGGTGTACTTCACATTTGTTTGAGCCACCTTGGATCAATGATCAAGGATGAGAAGTTCAAACTACCTTCTGTTACCATTTCAGCAGGAGTTCTACAGGAAGGCAAGGAGGAAGACAGTTCTTCCCATGAGAACCAGCACATCTAGGAAGGAAAGTGGTCAAAGGCTTTGGTTCAGATGCACTATGCAAGGCAAGTGTGTAGAGGCTGAAATAAGAGGGTGATGTTGCTCTCATTTACTGTTCAGATCAGTATATCAGTCTTTTGGAGACCAAAAGTTCTTTTAGTGGGAAGGCGTAGGACTTCTAAGTCTAAGTGTTCCTCACAGAGGAAAATTAAAGTCCAAGGATGTTCCTGGAAATAGCCCCATTGCAGAGATCTTTTCCTTTTGAATCTATTGCAACTTGAATGGGCTAAAATGGACTTAGGATGCAGAAGTTATCGCAGAAAGAAGATGCCCTTTGTTCTTTGGAAAAAGAGGCAAAATCCCCTAAAAATGGCAAAAAACCCTTATAAAGGGAAATTGCATTGGAGATGGTCCAAGAGGCAGACTTAAGTGGAGGCGGAAGAGGCCCCGATTGCCGATCCCCGACATATCAGGTCGAAGGCGAGCATATGCACATGACATAAGGTAAGGACCCCGGGCCGATGCGATATTGCGATCGTCGATATTGGCGGATAGGCATCGGCGTGGCATGAGACAAGGGACGTACCCCCGAGCCAATGTGACTTGCGATTTCGATATATCACATCACAACGTCGCGTCGCAGCGATATGAAGGGGCAATAACATGCCGGACCCGAGGATTTATAAGCACGACTTTATAACATTTGAGTTCCGCCATAAAGGGACTTTCTTGTGTATAAGCGTTTTTTAGTGTAAAAACCAAAATACAAAGGAAAGACGCCCGAAGCGATAAAGCGGACCCGAAGGGGAATTATAGGCGCGATCGATTTATAAAATTTGAGTTCCGTAAGCAGGGTTTCGGGCAGGCCTTAGGCAGTAAATGGTATAGGGCCGGCTCCGCCCGATCCCATACAATGAACGACGCGTGGCTAGCGGAGGAGAGAGGAAAACTGCCTTTTCGGGCGGGTAACCTCCATACCCTTAAGCCACCCGAAATCGCATATTCACTGTTGGATCGGAGATCCCATATATCGACGGTGGGTCTTGCGATAATGGCCAAAGGCGGACCCAATCTGATTATAGGGCAGATGCGATGAATTTTCAAGTCCGATAGAAAGAGTTATGTCAGGTTTTTCACGTATTTCCCGTGTATTTGGGGTTTTACCCAAAACACTTATGCGATGCGATATGTTGTCTAATGGCAGACCCAATAGGGATTTTAGGGGCGATTGAATAGAATTTCACGTCCAATAGTGTATTTTCCAAAACTCTCTGTGTAATGAAATTTTCTCTGTTTTCAGGTTTTTGTCTAAGACAAGGCCCCGAAACCTTTGTAACCTCTCCAGATCCTCATGCCATGCTGCAAGCGAGTGTTTTTACAGGCAATGATGCATTTTGAAGCCACAAAGCTAGATGGCCAGTCAAACTGACAAGGAGCAGGGAAGCCGCAAAGGCACAGAGAGATGATGATACGCAGAGAAACGGTTGGGGTAGCCGAAAAGCCGGAAAAGTACCTCAAAGGAGGCAGAGAGCTCAATTGAGAGCAGGTAGAAGCAAGAGAGCAGAGAGAGCGAAAAGCTAATGCGCAGAGCAGCTGAGGGAGTCTTTGGAGTCACTTGGAGGTCAAGTGAAAAGCTAGAGAGCTGAAAGTTGTAGAAAGCCAAAGTCAGAGCCAAAGAAGCCAGAGCCAAAAAGCCAGAGCCAAGGAAGCCAGAGCCAAGGAAGCCAGAGCCGAAGAGCCAGAGCCAGAGCCGAGAGCCAGAGCCAGAGCCGAGCACCAGAGCTAGAGCTAGAGCCAGAAAGCCGAGAGCTTTAGAGCCAGGGGATAAGATGGTGTTCTGAACCCATTGTGTTCTGTGTAAACCAGTGGAGTTGAGCGTGGAGCTTGTAAAAGAACTTAGACCATAATCCCAAAGAGCCTAGTTGAGTTGACTAGAGCTCAAGGAGATGTAGCCCAAGAGTTTTGGGTGAACTCCATATTAAACTTGTTGTCTTATGTGTGATGCTCATTTTCTGCATTGTTTCACTGTTATATGTTTTATATCAGTTTAAGCAAATCAATTTACAGCACATAAATAGTTTAAAACAACCATAAGCATACACCTTATTTTCAAGCACATATTTAATTCCGCATTATTTAATCATAAAGACTTGGGAATGTTTAAGCGTTGGAAGTGGGAGAGGTGCTTGTAAGTTAGACAAGAAGCCTAAGTGCCCCATTTTCAGATCATTTGGGATTTGGGCACAGGCAAAGTGCCATGTGCCCTGCCCCCAAATATTTCGTCGATGGTCGCATTTGGTTACCGTAACCGTGGGTCGAACTCTCACACCCCCTTTCATTTTCTGCGGCAATCACGTGGTATAACATAAAACCAGGGCTGGTTCGTTAGGGTGTGCCTGTCAACCCGACCCTCTCCCCAACTATCACACCACTAAACCTTAATAACAAGTGGGTGCCTATGGTTAACAAAGATCACCAGTTACCCAACGGTTGGGCACACATTTTGTTGGTTAAAGGTTATGTGATCGAGTCCATCAGAGGTTGTCTGTCGACATAACGAAATTTTGGCTCGATTTTTGAAGCCGTGTGGCAGCCTCTCATAGGACCACATGGCACCCTCTTATTGGCCTACATGGTGGCTTATGATTAGCCCAAATATAAATTCTTCCGCCAATAAGCATGTGCCAAGTGTCCTCACGGGATTGGCCCACCTACCCATCATACAACCAAGTCATCCTGTTGACATCAGCACCATGTCAGCGTATGTACTACCACGTGGCATCCATCCCTGCACTTTGACTTTTTTGTTGTTTGCCAAAAACTTCAAAACACGATAACTTCCTCATACATTGTTGGCTTGAGGTGATTCAAGCATCGTTGGAATCAGAGCGGTGACCTCTGCGATTTGGAATTTGTTTCAGGGAATTTTGAGCACTTTTATTTTTAAGCATATTTTTTATTCCCTAGATCAGAAATAAACAATTGTTAATTATCTAACCAACACAAAAGTAATATTGCAAGTAAAACAAAGCAAATAAGGATGCATAACATTTAAACTACAAACTAAACTATGAGTATACCATTCAAATAAGAAGGTGGAGGGAAACAATAATGCTCATATATTGTCCAATGGAAAGGCATGAACACGAATAACAATGCCTTGGGAGAATGGTTGGATGCAAATGAGCTCTAACGCTCTCCCTGGGATGGATGCTTTTGCTTCTTGTAAATTGTCTCTAACAAATGGTGAATGAAGAATTCCTTGTTGTTTGAGGAAAGAAATCAAACAAACATGATGGTGATGAACAATAGAGAAGAGAGAGCAATATATTGGTCCCCGATCTCATACTTACATTATCATCTTGCAATTATTCCCCTCTTCAAATGCTTACCCATGTGTTTCATTTATAGAGAAATTATGAGCTCCATGAAGAAATAGTTCCAATATGAAAGATCTCCATTCAAAATGAAAATCCCAATGCTAGAAAGGGACCTTGAGAGGCCAAATCACTCTTCATAAATGGGATGGAAACTCAAATTTCATGTGTACATCAATCTAGAGGTACATGAGCTAGGCCTTCATCTTTAACTATGTTGAAGAAGTTGCACTCACACATGTGAGCATACTTGCATAGCTTTCAAAGGAAATGTCTCACAAGTCGCTTGTGTGCCAATGAAGAAAGGTCATGCAAGTGTATGAAACCCCACTCTATAATGTTTTTCTATGCTCTTTGAGGTGATGTAAATTAGCTATGAGGTAGCCTTATTTTTATTGTATTCTTTAAACGATCACTTGAACGTCTCTTGTGGGTGAAATTAAGGTGATAATAATTAGATGGCAATTATATATTGAAGTAAAAGCAACGAAATGGGATATCTTGTGAAGCATATTGTAATTGGTGTTCTACACATATCGAGGTTTCCCTCTCAAAGAAACAAGCTAACATTGCTTTCATCAATAAAAGTATTTTTATTTGTGGCGTTATCATTCTTCTACAATTGCGTATTCTTCCTATAATCGATCATTTATGCTCTCTCTTGTTATATTTTATTGTTTCTACTATGAATCTTATATTATGCAAACAAAGAACACCACGGTCATTATGAAACTTATATGATGTTTGATATTTGTATTGTCATCAATAAAACCATTGAACACATATATTATCATCAAGGTTGAAAAATGTTAAAAAGGTAATGTATAGACAAACTAGAACCAAAGCTACAATTCATGAATCCGTGCAAACAATATTATATTATTCAAATAACAAAGAGTAATCTATTAATAAAATGACTTTGATGTGCAAAGTTTGGAAACAAAACATTTGAGATCATGTTTATCACTAATTGCATAATATTACATATGGAAAAATTATGGAGATACTATAAAACATGTTTTTGTACCATAAATAATCAAAGGTATAGCTTTGTAAGCTGAGTAGAAGAATAAATTCGAATGAGATTTTATATATTCAATTTTTTTAGGTGTAACTATTCAAGGTGGGATTTGAAAGGTGGAAAGAATCATAATTATGCTCCTTAACCATCCAAACTAGACGTAATTGACATATTATGATTTATACAAAAGGTTTTAAATTTCAATTATGATGGCATAAGTAAGCTATTGTGATTCTATCAATGACAATTAAGCGTGAAATATGATATGTGTATTTTTGCTACTATCTCATGCATTACCTTTGAAGAATAAGATTGGCATTTATCATTAAATGCATCATAATTTATATCAATATGAATAAGTTTAAGTTGAAGCAAGAAACCATTGCTACCACTTAATCCATAGAGTTACATGATAACCCATATTTTAACATGCCAGAACAAAGTAAAGCAAAAGAAAATTTATCAAGTAATAATCCAATGAATATAATAAAAGAAACCATAATAGAGGAAAATTCACAACACAAATAAATATGTTTACTTGAACACATTCCAAATGAAGCATGAAAAGATTGGAAAAAACTTACTGTCCACAACAAAACTAAACAGCTATATTACACTAGAAAATACCTTCAAAAATGATGAGTTAGATCTTTCTCATGGACCCCTTGCATCATTTCATTTATATGAATACATAAAGGCTTCATTCATGACCAAGAACATTGTGTTCAAAACAAATACAATTAAATTAAAAATTGCATTTGCAACTAATCGTATGTCACTCAATCTAGATAATCAAGCCAATATGACGCATCTAAAGGATAACCTAATGGCCATTGTCTTGGCATAATTCAATGCCATAGGCCTACACACAACACATTCAACTCTCAAGTAGCATAGGCATCCATTACATTTAGAAGGTCAATTTCCACCTTAATTCAAATTCCCAACCATTGTGCTACCACACTCGAGCACTATCCACCTACACATGCAATTATGGCGTGCAAATAGTCATAACATAACATCTTATAAATCTCTTTGAAAATGAGGCCAAATGTTTTGCGAGTTAACAACTTATGTTGAAATTCATTAGCAAGGAACATATTAACTTATGTTGAAATTCATTAGCAATGAACATATTCATAGAGTCTCCTAAGCCGAAGAAATCATTGTTGTTAACTAGTTCGTCTTTTTGTGATTGTAAAAGTCAAATATTTAATATTAAAAAAGATGAACCATATATATAATTTCAACTAAAAAAATAGTATTTACAGTTAATTTTTCCATAGAAAAATGACACGTATTCTTATTCATTAGAGAAGAAAATTACATTTTATACGTGTTATAACATTCCAAGATAATCAGACTGAGAAAGCAGTCTCCAGCAAAAGAAAACCCTGAACGACCAACATGAATGACCCCGGGGGCCTCACATACAAAACCCAAACTAGGCAGCCAACATTTAAAAAAACCCCTAAGATCCGCACAAGAACTACAAACCCTAGGTTACTTGACTAGAAACAAACGGTGATGAACAGGCCATAATACATACATAAAAAAACACACAGGGCACATACGCCCACCATCAAAACCCCAAAAAGTTATATATGTTGCAAGGGTCGAAACCCAGAGAGAAGTTGAGGGATGGCTACAAGCGCTAGACAAGCGACGGCGTGAACCGCGAACCCCACATATGAGGACAACACACACCATTGCACCAAAGATGCAGAGTGAACAACGAGAAAAAACCCCATAACCAGCTCCTGTGAGCACCGATGCAGCGACAAGAAGACCCAGTGCAAACAAAGCACAGTGCGCAAAGCCCAAAAAGAAGCAGGCGGTGACTACAAAAACCTCGGCAAAACGCAACAGCATAAACAAGCATCAGACAACAATGACGAGGAAGTTGGACGGCAACAAACCCAAGCAAATCCCCAACACCAAGGCCAAAAATATGAACCCGGCAGTGCAACAAACAACAAAACTTTGCGCAGAGAAAACACTGCAAAGACAACAACGCCCACCACGACAGTGGAAAAACTCCAGCATCATTGACAGAGAGGCATGAACCAGGGGCCGAGGCGTCTAGAATTCGAAGTGCCCCACTCCCTCAACTCCTCCAATTTACAATTAATTAATATACAATTTACAATAATTAAAATCTCAAATACACCTTCAATCATAAATTTTCATATATATTTTTTAAAATTAAAATTCCAACTTAATTACTTTAAAAAAAAATTATATTTATATATATATAACTCCACCTTTCCACTAAACAAACATATTTTTAATATATATATATATATATGAAATAAAACGTTTTTAACAAACTTTTCACAAAATTAATTTTTCAAAAAAGATTTCTGGGTTCTTTCAAAACATGTATTCCCTTTGATATTTTTGTGAGAAGCTCAAATATTTGAAAAAAAAAAACATTTCATTTGGGAAAGATTTTATAAAAGTAGCTTAGTGGGACAAAACCTGTAACATTTTATGTCAATGTGTCAACAGTGTTTTTTTTCCAATTTTTGCTTGAGCATTAAAAGTTTAAATTTAATTATTTTTTATTTTTACAGTTTCGAAAAGATATTTAAATGTTGATACTGATCAGCAGCAGCAAAAATTTTAAAATGGATAATTTACTTGTTACCAGCTTTTAGGAAAATCTAAATACAAATTTAAAACTATTAGCTTTTAGGAAAATCTAAATACAAATTTAATATTATTTTTTCTTAATTTTTAGGAATTGATATTTTTTAAGCTATAATTAATTTAAAAAATTAAGGCTTAAATAGATAATTTACTTATTTGTTATTAGTTAAATCTAAATATAAATTTAATTTTAATGAAAACTATTTTTTCTTTTTAATTTAGGCTTTTTAATTTTTAAACTAAAGGAATTTTAGGCTTTTTAAACTATAATTATTTTAAAATTGAGGTTTTTTAAGCTAAAAAGGAATTGAGGCTTCTCTTCTTTTTCGAAAACCGAGTATATTATTTTCACATAAAGATGACAGATCCCTTTCACCCAGGATCATATGTTCTAAGTTCTAACTTTTTGACAAGATTTTCCAAAGTCAGTGTTAGTTTAACTATTTGTTCCATCAGTGTTAGTTTAATTATTTGTTCCATGAAAACACATATGATGCATTATTTAAATAAATGAAAAGGAAAAAGAATAGCCAACTTAGATATTTTCATTGTCTAGTTATAAAACAAAAGACGAGATAAAAAACTATGGGATCCTCTTTCACTCTTCTTGATTCTTCCCTTTTTCCCAACCCACAGTTTCAATCTCTTTTTCAGACCCTGGGAAACACTCTGATTTCTTGTAAAAACTTGTTTTATTGACCATTCAGTATTTTCAAGAACACGCAGGATAACAGAATGTCAACTAGGCTGTCTTATTAACCATCAAGGCAAAATCACCTTAACTGCATAAAATTATTGGATGCAAGATCTTTAAGGTACAATTTAATTAATCATCCATGCCTTCAGTTTCAAGTAAAAATCTTTGGCATATGCAAATCCAGAACATGAAAAAAACCTTGTGGTTATGAACAAAGAAATTACTTTGAAAAAGAAAACTGAAGGCATATTTTATTGCAAGAGTTTGAAAAAAACAAAATCTCCATGCAAAGTTGCCATATTTGTAATTCACCTTGGTTACAAAACCCATATTCAGTTTGCAGCACCTTACTGGTGTTATAGCAGAACAATAGAGTGAAAGCCAAGAGCATACAACGTTGGATATGCACTTGAGGCGAGTTGGATATTCTGTACTTGAACGTGATTTGGAAGATGCTTTGGATTTCTGGCTTAATGAAAAAATAGGACCATCCAAGGCAGCAAGCATCAATCCAAAATCATGAGAATGTGAACATTTAGGACCAGCGAAATATTTTAGTGATATCAGTTAGTCACATAACTACGAATATCGATTGTATTATATGGATTAGAATTTAAGATACACAAAAATATAACTTGTTCAACATTCGACCTGTTATTGAATCCACCACTGATCTCTGACATAGTACACCAATAATTGCACTGCAAACTCTAGTGATTGTATGATTAATACAGATACATTGTTATGCTTAAAATCTGATTTTTTGGAGCCTGCAAACAAATTCTCTGTTTTATCAAAAGAGTTTACAATGAAAATAAGGACCAGACACCCACTGAAGAGCACAAATGGGACCCCTAAGAACCTTCAGTCATTCTAATTTCATGAAGTGTAATGGTACAATGGTTGAAAATTAGTGCCATGCACTAAGCATTAAACAAGAAAAGCAAAACTGGTCCCCTTAACCCCACCACTAGTACAGTAGCTATAGCAACATGAAAATGGCTACACTGATATTAAGATCAATGATATTGTTGGCAGGTGACTTACCAATATCAAGAGAAACTATAACACAAGAGTTACACTGTTAGTTCTACAAATAGTTTTTTATGCGACAAATTCCCCCATATGGTTGACAGAAAATGGGCCCTGTATTGTGCACCAAAAGGCCTATGATATCGAGTTCCTTCTCTCCCTTGAAGTTGTTGATTTAGTGTCAGCGGGATTTACAGAAACAGGACTTAAGGAGCTTCCAGAAGTTTCTGAACTCCTATTTACTGAATGTGCTTTGTTCGACCATAACTTGTTGAAAATCCTCTTTGACCTTGATGGTAACAAAAATAAACCTCTTGCTTTTGTATCTTTTACTTCTTCGTGCTGCATGTTAGTTCCTTCTCTTTCTGTTTCAGCTATTCTAATCTTCATTGAAGTTATATCTCCTTTAAAATCATCATGTACTGCTTCCCACTCGTCTTCAGGATTAGTTGCTGACTGAGAGCTTTCCTGAGACCCATTTTCCTGGGGTAAGAGAGCTTTGACATTACTAGGCAAGTCATTCAGCAGCAATCCACCTGACATGGCAGTTCTAACATGCTCAAAGAAGAGAACCTGCACAACCACACGCAGAGGTAAACGCTCGTTCTGTGCAGCGTGCATGCAGGCATCCATTGATAACTTCTTACAATCCATCAACCTGCATATCTTTTTCCTTTCACTCTTTGTGAGCCCAGGATGCTCCTGCACATTAAGCAATGATCCAATATTTGTTCAGAATGCAGAAGTTTTTGTAGAAAAATAAAAAGAAAGATATAGATATTATTTTATGAGCCTTGAAAGGGCAATTAATCAACATGGGATCATGATGATTTTGTCCATTAAACCATGAAGATTCATACGAAGATGGAGTTTTACCTTGAGATATATGTCGATAGCCCTGTACAAACCATCATGCACTGGTCGTTCAATATCGGATATTGATTCAGCGAGATTGATAAACTTTGACAGGGGTAGATGTGTGTCATGGGCTATTTCTGCAAGATATCCATCAATGAGCTTTGCAACACTCAACTTTGAAGTATGGGTCACAGAAGTCAACCTTCTACCTTCAGAAAATTCTAAAGTTCCAGCAGACCTTGTTCTCTGCCTATCGTAAGGCAATTGTGCCCTTTCTGGACTCCTTCGAGGACTCTTATCCTGCATCAGAAAATGCTCTAATATGCATTGCACGAGATCTACATCATACAGGGAATCATTCGTGTCTGATGAAGATGGAATCAATAAGTCATTAAGTGAAGCTTCTTCTAACTGGATGCCTATCCTCCTTGCAAGTTCCATTTCAGATGAAGTTTCTTCTCCCAGTATAGTAGCAACCTTCAATAGCTTAAGCAAAAAGCTGCAGGAAGTTGATCCTTTTTCTGGTGGTAATAAGCTAACAATAGTTTCCACAAGCTGTCTATGTTTTGCTGTTGTCTCCACATCATTTGAAATTGGCCCATTTTCATTTTTTAAAGTACCTGTATGGTCATGATCCTTTGAAAAACCAGGTAACCAACGGAGAGTGTAAACCTTCAGGGCCTCACCTATTAGCTTATGTGACATTCTTCCCTTGGATTTAATAGCTACTATTACTCGCTCATACAAATCAATTTCCAGTTCACAAATGTCTTCAATCCACCAATCCTTTGGAACATAGCGATGTTTGGAATTTTGTATTCCATTCCATGGAGGACTATTACTGTTTCCTACACATGGTTGGCCATTTACTAACTTCACTCTTGTGTAAGTGAAGGACCAATCAACCTTTGAAGGATCAACTGAAGTCTTTGAAGCAATTGAGTCAATACATCTTCCTACAACCTTGAGGTCTTCTGACCAAGGTAAGAATGATTTGGCAGCCTGCAATACAATAATGGAATCTTTCCAGCTTCGAAATAAACTAGAGCTGAAAAACACCTCAATCTTATAGATTAGATTTCCTTTTTCCATAGCTTCTGTCATCCCAAGATATTCTGCAGCACAGCGAACTGCAACAACATTGTAGGCATTGAGTGTAACAACAATTCCATAGCAGAATTTGGCACATAGCTCAAAGGCATGAGGCCCTCCTGGAAAATCAGGAAGATCAACTTCATCATTCTGTGCTTCAGCAGCTTTTGCTACCAAACTTTGTAAGCAGCGGCTCTTACACAAAAGGGGAAACTGCAACCACAAAGTCGCATACTTAATTTAAGAGGGAAGTGGTAAGCACTGACTTGTTCTAAAGAAAAAGCACGTTTTGAACTTCAATTTTTTCAACAATCAAGTTCTCCATACACTGAATCAGGATACAATAATTTTACAAACAGAACCAAAAGAAAAAGACATCAAATGTACGTGTCCGTGTTAGGATAGTATGCATCTGCATTCAATGTCATACCTAGCAGCACACTTGAAACCACCAAACTAATAGCAAATATTGCAATCAATAGATCCAGCAACAACTTTCATCAATTGGTATTCCACATCAGACAGACAAATTCACACTTTCTAAATTTGATTTTTTATTGCCACGTTTAGGTAATAGGAACAGTAACAAATAAAGGCTATTTACTAAGAATAAAATACACAGTGACGAGAGAATCAATAAAAAATCACATAAAATGCATAAAGATTTTGCATGAACAGCTGAAAACAGCTACAAAATCTGAAACAAATCGATATCACGTGTAAATTGTCAGTGCAATACCTCCGGTATAAATAACTAAATATAATGCAAAACTTATAGAGATTGAACTGCTTGGCTCAGAGGAATTCTACAAAAGGAAATCAGAATGCAATAAACAATTCTTCAGAGTTAGATCACAAGATGAAGTAGCCACAGGTCCATTTATAGCTGAAACTCTAGCACAGTTATGATGCGCTTATTTAGAAGACATGTTAGAACGATAAGGTAAAGTTACTTTTAAAACATACCATGAAAAAACATTTTATTGATAAAAACAGTTTAGAATATTAAAATAAGCCAAATTCTTGAGCTAATGCATGTCATAACAAAGACGAAAAATAGACTTTGAATCTTTCGAAATGCTTTTGTTAATGTTGCATTTCCTTATGGAAAATCAATTTGAAAAGACAGATTGACCGCTATATTACAAACTCCGTGATACAGTAAAACTAATAGAGGCCATTGAGGGATTGCAAGCCACCAACACAGTACTCATCAGTAAGGGGTGAGAAACTCCCTTAACATGTACTAATATAACGAACTTGCATGAGAAAAGACGTTGGGGCTGTTCCAATCCAAAATTCAAATATAGAGCAAAGCTCATCTCCAAAGAGGGAACGAAGTTTCAAGTAAAATGATTATTATACAACAAAAGACTAGCATACCAGATAATCACTCTGAACTTTGAAGCTATGCACATAAAGTTGCTCATGAATTTCTTCAGCATGATTACTGCATCTTTTTAAACCCAAAAAGAAGTTTGATTGGATATAAGCACAAAACTGTAGTAAAAAATCAATTACAAAAGGCAGATATTGGCAATACCAATTGGATACTCAAAGTCTAGCTAGAGTATAAATAAAAATTTTACTTATTTGCATGATATAGGTCTCTAAAGAAACCAAACACGTGCCTAACTCTATACATTGTTTTAATCAAACTGTAATACATTCACAGATTTCTCACACACATTAATCTTACCTTGTGCAGATAGAATTTTGAATCTTCCACATTTATAATAATGTCGCTTGACATCTCCGTTGCCACATACCTACACAAGATGGTTACACTTAAGTAGAATGTTCATGAAAAATTGTAAAAAGGAAATGCTGGAAACATTTTATAAATTGAATTGGGAAATTGAGAATCTTATATTACTAGAATCAATACTCTTGTGTAGCTATTCATCAGGATCCTATGAAATTGGAAGTAATACACACCATATACGTCCCATTTGTCATTTGAATTTTAAAAATTAAGAAAAAATAGAAAAAGGATAGATTGATCACCTTCAAAAGTACATGTAATTCCTACTTTGCGCTAAAAATTCCTACCAAGAGACATTTACATCAATTAACCAGACAGATACATAAATAAAGGTTTATGATGTGATGATAACAATGATTAGCATCCACTAAGACCAACATTGGTCTATCAGACCTGTTGAGATAGCAACAACCCTCCATACTATTTTTGACTTGAGCATCTAATGGACGCAAGATAACATGGGGTCCCTCCTTTTACTTTAGATGTTTCTAGGCCTTCATGACCTTTACTACACATTGTCTTCATTTACTGAAAAGTTTTTGCTTATGAAGCTTATCCTTCTTCTTTCCCTTTGAATTCACTAAGATTCTCAAAGAGTGGTTTGATCCGTTCTTCAACCTTTAGACAAGTACTTTTTCCTTTGGAAATTCTCCCAAAACATGTGCAAAACATCTTTTTTGCATCTTGCAAAAAATCTCATACTTGCATTTTATCGCACTCAAACTTCTTTTATCCACAACACATTGTGTCTCGCAACTCAAATGTTTTCTAGTGTGAGACATTGCATCACTCTAAAAAATTCCTTGGTGCAACACATCACATCGCTAAAAACTTTCCTTGATCGCAACAAAGGTAAAAAAAACTTGAAGTCAAATTCTTCTCTATCGCCAACTTTCCTTTAGTGCATCCTTAAAAAGTTTGCTTCCTTGTGTCATTTTGTACTCAAAGTTCTTTTAATTTGCAAAACAATGCATGGCACAAAAGTTTACTTTGATGCGATACATCACAATTCTTGAAAATATTTCCCTCGCAACATGCCAAACTTTAGATCCATGCAAAAAAAGTTTTCTTCCTTGGCCAGACATCACACCACAAGAATGTTTACCTCCATGAGACATATCGCATCACAACAAAGTTTATGTCAGTGCGACATGTCACATAACAACAATGTTTTCTCCCTCATGACGTTTCACATGGACCAAAAAAACTTTTTCACGCAATGCAAAAATTTCTTCCTTCACATTGTATTGCACCAAAAACATATTTCTATTCGATGTGTCACACTTCTACAAAGTTTTTGCATGCACAACATAACATATTGGCCACAAGTTCTCTCCTCTAAGATATGTCACACTCAAAATCCCCTTTTGTGCAGTATGTCACACTGCAATCAAGTTTCTATCTTCGCGACAAACTCTTTATTGCACCTCACCAAAGCTTCCATTCATGCAACACACTCCAAGGAAGGTTTTATAGTATGCATCATCCCAAACTTTTAAAAGAACATGACATTATGCCTTGAAGAAAGAGCCCAATAGAGTGAAGATCAAGCTTCAAAGCCAGAAACTAGCAACCTCCTAGATCAAGAAAACATACAAGGATCATGAAACTTGAAACAAGAAACCTGGAGGAAAAGATTTACAAGACAAAATGGCTACAGGTGCCAAGGATCAAGAGCACGACGTATCTTCTCCTGTCCAAAAGAAATTGATGAAGACTTTAGCGATTATTCCACCTTTCTCACAACAAAAAGAATTATCTAACACTCCAAAGAATGCAGAACAATCTTCCTAAAAGAAATCACCCAAATTTAATGAGGGGTGCCACACCCAAAAGGATCTTCCTTGTGATACACAAGGTTTGAAATCTGATTCACATGGAAAGTGAAAAGGTTTGCAACACAGTGCTTTTCACACAACACGTTAAAAGTGGTGAAACACAGGGATTTCATGAGAGATGGATAGCTATTAGCGACAGATATGAAGATGTTGGTTGTGGGTGGGACTGAAAGGTACCTTTCAGCAGATCTAGACTACCACCTTTCAAAAGCAATTAAAAGAAACTGTTCACTTCCAAGGAGATGACTGAAACTGCCACTTGGCTATATCTCATTGCTCACATTTACTTTGTTGAAAATGACACCGCCACCTAGCCAATTTGTTGAAACTGAAACTACCACTTGGACACCAACGAGGGGCAATTATTTTGTAAATAATTATAAATATTAGAAAATCTAAGGAGAAAAGGAAGCTTTTGGCTCTTGTATCTTTCAGGTACTATTGCTAGAACTTCTAATGAAGAGAAGCCATTTTGACCAAGCCATTTTTTGGAGAACTTTGATTCTTATGCCGCATTCACCATGGACTATTCTGTTGCCTGTGCTAAGCACTAGACTATTCATATGTGTAGTTGCTGCATTTTTATTTCTGTACTTCTGAAAATGTTTGTTTGAATCTATGAGCATAGGACTGTAAATGGTTGTTTTAATGCTGAACTATTCTGCGTTTACAATCATTTACTCATATTATTGTCTTTATTCTCAGCAAACTACTTCAGTGGGTCTTTGACAGGAGCATGTGTGGTTTTGTAATTGATTTTTTATTATTGCTAGTTTCATCCAGATACATTTGCATCTTTGATTAACTGCATTTCATTCTTTAGTTTAGAAAGCCAATAAAGGGTGGATTGGGGGGCAATTGATAAACCCAAAAAATTAGTAATGGCTGCCAGGCCATAATCCAGATGGGTTCCCTATTCCAAATGAGACCCTAAGAAATTTGATGATTAATTGATTTTTTTTAACATTTTGTTTTTATGATCAAAAAGATTGTAGGGAAACTTTCCCAGCTTTATTTGGCTCCCATGAGTTAACAAGTTATGCAGATCATTAGTGTTACAAATATTGAGGGAAGTGATGCCTTTAACAGTCCCTTTCAGTGCAAGAATGATCAGAAGTGTACTAATCTACATTAAAAATTTAAAGCACATAATCTTCACTTGTACAATGATTGCCTACACATTCACACATTTCTCCTCTCTCTCTCTCTCTCTCTCTGAGAATCAGATGTTCCTTCTAATAGTTTTCCTACCACTTTGGTGAGTGAGTGTTACTGCTTAATAACCTTTTTTCATTATTTATTATCCAATTTCTTAAATTTAGAATAGTCAGACCAAAAGAAGAAACGTTCCATACTATGGGAAATCCATAATGTATAAGAATGTTCCAGACTAAGAAATAAGGATTAGAACAATCGAATACTGTTTTGTAGTTCAAGAAAATGTTACAAGATTAAAGCAATTGTTTGGGTATTACATACACACAAGACAGAAGATCTACAATGAATCCATCAAAAACCTAAGAGCCTTGCCCGCATTGTACTGAATCCACTGATTTGTCCATCAGACACTGTAGCATCTGTGAATCATCAAATACCTGTTTCTTAGTTTTCAGAATAGACTACTGGTCCTTGAGAAAGGTCATGGAGATAATCCCATTAGACTCCATTCTAAGTTGTAACCAATGTTCGTTTTAGTAATCAATCATTCATGGGACTTATTTTCTTTGAACTTGAGACATCATTTGAATAGAATATTCTCTTCCTACTCATTCTTGTCTTTTAGTGGAATGGTTGAAAGAGTTTTTCTTTATATTTTTGAAAAAAAAATCCTCAGCTAGACAGCGCATTTTCCCAGGATGGTAAAGGTCTCCAACATAGTTCCTAGAATCTTTGAATTTCTCCACAATTTTCTTTGAAGCCATTATTTTGCTCTAGTTTGGAAAAATATTAACATTTTGGTTTATGAAACCATTGTGATATTGTTTCTTACTGTCTAGTTCGAGATGTCTGATTTCAGACTCCATCAATGGTATTGTTTCCACAATATTACTTTACTTCCAGTGAAGTTATTCCAAGAGTTTGGCCACTTAAGACGCCTCTTAAGGTTGTTTAATGATTGATCTATAACCCTGAAATTGGCAAGGAAACAGCAAACTCTTACTCTATATTTGTTAACCTCATTATAGAATTGCAGGCTGCATATATTACTGCTTTGTTGATTTTTGCATGAAATAGTAAGAAACTTCACTCCCATGATAGAATTGCCAGCTGCATCTATTACTGCTTTGTTGATTTTTGTACGATATAGTAAGAAACCTTACTTATCACAGAAGATCCTTGCCAAAAATTCAAAATCTGTGTGGTATCCAAGATGTAATAAGATCTTGATGTTTGAAATGATTCAATACTTTTTCTCAGAACACAGTATGCCGTCATATTGTATAATGACTCGTGTGAGACATTTGAGGACTGAAAGCTAGCAAGAGCAATCTCAGTACAACTTTCATTATGATGACACATGTTCAGTCCTAAATTACTGTCTTTGATTAATTAGTCAGTAACATCAATATGTAGCTCAAGATTTTCAGAGTTATGTCTCATGCCAAGTCACTACTTTTAAAGTAGTATTTTCTTTTTTGTTAACCAAAGCATGTTCTTTCCTAGAAAATCAACAAAAAGTTAAACTGGAATAGAAAACTTCTTGATGAACCGTACAGTGGGATACAATGTCTATTTATGTCTAGGGAGATAACCTCTTCTATTCTCCCATCTCTTAAACCTATACTCTATCGGTTCTTTCTTTTTCTTTTTGTAACCTTATCCGCAGTCCTTTTAGTGTAGACTGACATAGTTGGGAAATTTTGTTCCTTGGCACTTCCTACAGGAACAGCTCTGTATGTAGGCATCTTGGTCCCATAAGCCAGTTCACCTATTGGACTGTTTGATCATATTTCCATTCCATTTTGACTCCATCATTTATTATTTTCATATCCACAGGTTGGGAATCGGGATACCTAGCTATGAAATTAATGAACATTGCAATTCATAGATGTAACTGTTTTGGATTTCATCTACATTCAAGTTTCATCTTTTGCTGTTTATTAATTGATTGCTTTCATTCTCCACTATGTTACTTATTGTGCATGCATTTTAAGAGAGTAATAACCTCCATTGCATTCTAAAGAAACCATGAGTACTCTTTCATCATCTTTTCTGAGATATCCATTTGGTAATGTTCAAAAGCTATCCTTCTTTAAACTCTTCTTATGGTCTTAAGAGGAGGAACAAGTTAAGTTCACCATCTTCCTGAAGGTCATATCTTAATTCAATAATTGTTCAAAATCTTATTACAAGCTTCTCAAGAACAACAGATCACTTCACATCGGTGCCAACATCATGTAGCAAAGTATTCGTACTGTATGCTTAGTGAAATCAAAAATGGGTTACATCCAAACTAAGCTGTACTGCTTTCATCCTGGAGGAATGCTGGCATATATCTTTGATGTAAAAAATGTTCCCTCTGCATATTAATGGGCAATATGAAGAAGCCAAGAAGACCATTGTTCAGATGTTGCAGATCTATAACCACAGAAAACCTAACAAATTGGATACTCTTTCATCTATACAACACACTCTTGTAGGACCACAACTCTGTTGCATGTACATCTCCTAACAGCAATCACTGCCCACAACCATGTCTTCTTAATAAACAACATACTCTTGTGGGACCACAACTCTGTTGCATGTACACCTCCTAACAGCAATCCCTGCCCACAACCGTGTCTGCTTAATAAAGAGAAACTCAAACTGAAGTCTAGGCTTACTTTCATGTGGCATGTTGCTTAAGTTATCCCAATTGCCTTACCTTTGCTATGCTCAGGTAGGCATTTCCTTCTGCATAGTGAAAAGAAATTCAAACGAGAGTTCAAGTTTGAGCTTATCCTGTTTTTCAGAAACATGCACTTTCCTTCAAATCTCAACCAACCCTACCTACTGGCAAGTTCTTTTAGCTTGAAACCAGCATTGTTTCCCTTGTGTTCAAACATCGTTGAATAGGATTTCCCCAAAAATCATTCCCTTTTTTGCAAGAAAGACAAATGGATAAATCTCTAACTTAACTGGAAAGGGTATTGTGGCAAATACTGAATGGATCATCAATTCCAGTTCAATGACCAAATATGCTTACATCTCACTATGGAGATAATTGAAGAATGAAAATCAAACCCATTTGATATGATGGTCCATAATACCTTTAAGTTGAACTCACTACCCTACTTGGAATTACACTTGGTTTTCAATGTAAGCAAGCTTAGATTATTATACACGTCATTATTTCTAGATTATAGCCATAATGAGGTGCACAATCTGCATAGCTGTAACAAGGAATTAACCGACCATGAAGAGAAGATAAAATAGTTGAGTACTTTCATGCCCAAACTAATCAGCACCCTGCACAAAAAGTCATTGTTCCTACCACCTTTGTTACTAGAGTTATCCGCATCCCTGTTAATAATATCTTAAACTTGAAAATTCCCTCCTCAAGGAAACCCTCCAAGACAATGGCTACTCTAATTCTCAGATAAACAAAGCTTTCCCACAAAACCAGCCATGCAAGGCCCACCACTAACTCTCATACCTTCTTCTCCACACTGGTATCTTTTTTCGCTAAATTCATGTCACCACAGAGAATTTTTCCAAAATACTCCAAAAAGGAAGATCAAAACTCCCCATAAAATCCTAGAAAATTTCGTCAAATAATGGCAAATTTAAATCTGATCAGTTCCTAAACCAATGTGTTTATGAAATTCCTTGCTCTTGTGGAACCTCTTAGATATGTCCAACTGGTCATTCCATCAAAACCAGGCTTAAAGAACACATCACCAATACCAACATAACCATACCACCAAAACAAAGCAAATGTTGAACATTTTTAATCATACCATGCACCCCATTTGTTTTGACAAAACCAACATATTAACCAAAACCGACAATTACATCAGGAGACTCACTAGAGAAAGAAGCCATCGAAATTCAAAACAAAGCCAATAACATGAATCGCAAAGTTGGTTTAAACTAAGCCAATCTTGGCAGACCATCATCAATCCCCTTCCTTCCCTAGATGTACCATCTACTCAGGTCTTCCTTTGTTCCATCCACCCCAGCCATTTCATTTTTCTGTCCTTTGAGTATTTTGATTGCTTTCTTTCTTCCTCTTCCTTAATTCTCCTCTCCTTTCTCCCTATCTCATTTTAAGTGATTTTGTGCTTTCCCTGCTTTCTCTTTATTTTTCCTTCTTACCCTCCCTCATTGTTTGTATTTATTTTATTTTCTTCCTTTCCTTTTCATTTTATATAAATTATTGTTTTACTCTTTTCTTTAGTGTCTCCTTTATCATCCCCCTTTCCCTCCCTTTTTCTTCTTGTCCTCTTCTATTTATTCTAGTTTCCTTCATTTTCAGCGGTATTGTTCTCTATTTTCTGCTATTCCCCTGAGAGGATGAGTGAAGTGTTCACTCAAAAGGTGTCGGACTAAAACATTTTAGATGGTTAAAACCAAAAATTTTGATAAGTATTAAGAAGATAAAAACCTTCATGGGATAGATAAAGATATTCATAGACCGCAGGATTAATACTGGAAGGAAATTACATTATCCCGACACTGCCAAATGGATATCTGAAACAATTATCTAGAAAAAATTTGTATTTCTGAAATACAGCAAAAAAGACATTTTTATTTTAAAAGAGCAAATTATAAAGAATAAAAACATCAGCAGACGAAAAAAGAGGGAAAATTCAAGGAGAAGATTAAAAGAATACATGTGATGCCATTGGTGCACACATGTAAGTAATATCGAAGTAGTTCAACTAGTAAACAGAAAAGATATACAAAAAGGTATCCACCATGTAGTATACATAAAAATTGAAACCAAATAAGCATGCCATTTATATTTTTCCACAGTAGAATCTATTTATTTTCAAAATATTTCTTTTCCACTTAATGCCGGTTTCCAAGTAACATCATGCTATCCAGCAAATTCTATTTCCTTTAATTTTCATAAATAATTTGTTTCCTAGGAGAGAAGAATTTTGTTACTTATTGCTGGCCCCACCACAATGGTGAGTTACAAAGAGACCAAACTTCCAAAAAAGGAAAAGCGACACTAGTTTTGCAGGAATTATTTGGAGTAAGTTCACCTTTATTTGCATAATCCCAAAATAATTGAGAAGTTGCTAGAGGCAATTAACAACTAGATAACGTTTTCATAATAGATATTAGACATTATGTCAATATCATTGGAGAACATGGTGAGATGCCTATTTTCATCTGAGAAATCTATACATGCTTTATTAAATGTGGTAAGCAACATAACATGCTCAGCTTGTGCTGCTTACATGCTGTATGTTCTAATTTTGCAGAAACCAACTATTCGAAATTCTGCTCAGCCATCTAGATGATTCATGTCATAGCTTGTGTTCTTGTTCACACTGTATAGTTTTATATAATGTCACATAATAGATGTCAGGGAGTATTTTGCACCTCTGAAATGTCACATGCGTACATTTTAGTATTTTACTACTATGACCAAATTGAGAATTAGTACATCGGACTCCATGAAATTAATGTCATTGCTTGTGGAAGAAGTTAGCATTTTCCTAGCCTGTAATAGAAGCTAGAACCAACTAAATGAATATGGTTTGGGCTTTCAAATTAGACTACTTGCTTCCTGAGGCTGGCTATGCTTGGTTTGTGCGTATTGAAGAAAGATGCCCTTATATAAACTACTGACATTTGTGTACATGATAACGCAGTTCGAGAACCTATATTTTAATATTTCCCAAGATTTGCCTGCTGGTTTCCTACAATCATTCTAAGCAATATTCTCTGTATGATGAGCATTGAAAACTCATGCTGTCGTAACTTTTGGTATGTACGCTGTCAAGTTCCAGATTTGTTTATAAGAAAAGATAATTTTCAGAGCTTCTTATCTTGGAAAGAAAAAGCGGTTTGAAACAAGGCAGTGTATCCTGGAAAAAATAAATAGAGTAGAATTCTTCAACAACACCACAGAAAATATTCAATATACAGAATAACTGCAGAAATACAAAACATTTATTTTCAAAGGGTGTGTGTGTGTAAAGAGAGAGAGAGACAGATGTACATAAATTGTACGGACCATGGACGGAAATTTGAACAGTTAGAATATGAGTTAAGGGGATCCAAAGAATAGGACCGCAAAGTTGCGACAGTTCCAATCTTGCAATGATTTCAATTCTACATGTCAGAGTAGCTATTAATAACAGGTCTCTGGAAGAGGCCTAAATTTCATTCACAGAGTACAGGGAAATATTCCTGTAAGAAGGAATGAGAGGGAACAAAAATCCAAGGCAAAGCTGAAGATTTTACCTGAAGTGGATAGTTTTACTTTTACCTGATTAAAGTAAGGTAGGTCATATGACCCAATATAAACAAAGCAGATACTGAAAGCGCAGCCAATGGTCAGATCACTGGGGTCGAAGCTTCTAAAATTCTAGGGATGGTGCGCATATAAATATATAGACTCGAGCTAGTAGAAGATAAACTGGAATCTATCCCTCAAATTACTTTTAGAGCAGCCAATTACAGCCTCTCCAAAGAGGGGCTGCTGCTGGTACTCTAACCTTCTGCTAAAAAGGCATGCTTCTACTTTTTATGGGGTTTTGTCCAGGATTCATAGCCCATAGCATACTCTTCCTTTTCTGGAGCAACGAAATAATTATTAGCCCATGGTATTCCATTAGAGTTTTCAGTAAACTACTTCTGCTCTATACTATGGAATTTTTATTTGGGGTTTAAAGCTCTGGAATTTCAGACAGCAGCTAAAATGAAAGACTAAGCATTCACAGATATGACCTTATGGCTTTAAGAATGACAAGTATCATTCAAAAAGCTAGATGACAACTCTGCCTCAAATTGCTTCAGAAGTACGAAATATCTTTCTTCAATGTTTCAATTCATAAACTCAATTTTCAAATGCATCCGGCGTCTATTTTTCCAACTCTATAAAGATAACAGCAGTTTTGTCAATTTGGAACCAGTCTGGAACACACAACCTGAGAAAACTTTGTATAACAGAGCTTTCAGTTAGACCTGAACAATTATTTTAAGAGAAACAAAACGTTCGAACACTCTCATACATAAGTTATACACTGTTTTGAGAGAAGAAGCCTTTGAGCATCTTCGGCCGCAACTAGAATTAGTCACAAAAAAAAACAAGAAATAAGAAAAAAGAGGCCCACACAGAAAACTACACCAAGCTGCGAATCTGAAATTTCTCACAACTGTGACTTGAAGCTGTAGACGTTGAAATAATACAACAAACAAGTAAGTCAAAGGCATTCCATCCGAAGCTTTTGCAAGAAAAACCAGGAAACAAAATACTCAAATTTGGCCACAATCAACTTTTCTTACAAGAAATGCTTCCTTGCTAGGAATGTCTTTCAACATAAACTATCGCAGCTAGTTGATTTTTAAGAAAATTTATCCCGAACTAAACTAGATGACAGGACATACAATCAACATCAAAGATACCCAGTTAGTAGAACCCCCTATAATCCTCTGAGAGCATGCTGATTTTCTATAGAGAGCTTCACACTTGCCATGGCAACAAAGTATCATAGTTGAGACATTTTTTCCCATATCGATCCTGAGCTAAGCTAGACGACAGTGAATGCCCTTTGAATTTATTTCTGAATACTGATATCCTGCTGCAACATCCTACAATGACATAAATGATAGTGGCTCACCTGATATTGCCATCTGCCTGAAATACATCTGACTTGGATCCCAGCTTCATAAACTTCATTCTGAAGTATATATCTTGCACTTTCTTCAGCCAATGATGTTCTTCCAGAGACACGACTCAAAAATCACTGGATATTATGCATGTCATTCCACCCCTTCAAAGTTCAAACTGTAGACCCCTGGAACACTGAGGAATTTAGGATTTTTAGATCAAACATGAACTTGGGTGTTGGAAAACTCTGTCAAAAGGAGATGGGTGGAGATGTGAATGCAAAGAAAAAGTTGGTCAGGACGGAGAAGTAAACAAATGATAGGCTTTGTTTTCTTTATAGTTCCCTTCTCCCTCCCCTCAAACAATGGTGAGTTTTGCAGATTTTGTTTTTATGGGCTTGTTTCCCAAGGCTCAAACAGAGCCCCTCAGAGTCCGGGCAAATAGTCAGCAACCTCAAGTATTGCCAACCTAGTAAAATAATAATAACGCATAATAAATGCATAAGCTCAGAGGCAATAACAATGACATTAACAAAGTCTGACAGCAAGTTTTGCTTCCATTTTACTTCAACAAATAACGTCCATCCCATTCATTCCTGTCTCATCATGTGCCAAAGCAGGAGAGCAACGTTATATCATATGGTTGTCCACAATTTACTCCAGCGGTGGTGTCACACGCTTTAATTTATTTTCCTTCCTTTTTTCACACTGGTGTACTGTAATGGACTATAGTCTTACAGTTGATAGCGCAGAGGATCTTGTTCCCAAGTCCAGCAAGTAGCTCCTGTAGGCGAACAGGGAGCAGACAAGGACAGTAATGGGATTCTCCTGGCCTCCTGTGATGCAGTTTTGTGTTTGTTGGTCATCTTAAGAGACACATTTTTCTACCAAGTTGCCTTCCCTTAACTTTTATATCAAGTTCTGGCAAATGGGCTTAGTCTGCTACCTTTTCTTTTTGTACAAGGATTGGCTAACCATGCCTGAGAAGTCAGAAGTGGGAGCCAAAATCCATACTTTACTCAGTATCAACAAACATATGGGTTGATTGATGATGCTCTGCTTTGACAAATGGGCTAACTTAACTTCCTTAGGCAAATGGACAGGCTAGAAAAAGCCAAGGAAGGCCTGGAAGATGGAAGGGAAAAAAGGGGAATATTCTCTGGTTATATATGGCATATGTAATCCATGTCTTGAGCATTGCCACCAGCGTTTGTCATAATAATATTCAGAAGAAGAAGAAATGTGGCAGACAATGGCACAGACAGAGAGGACGACGTTAGTGGAAAACCATCAACTTGTACAATCTGCCCTGTTTTTTTGCAAAACAGGCTTACCCTGCCAAAAACCGCAGCCTTATACTTAAGTTGGCCTCTCAGAGCTTTAAGGTGTTCTCCGTTCCGTTGTCTGTGCGTAGTGTTATTACGCATGAAAAACATGCTCTGGGGATTGAACCCATGACCATGCTAATACCCATCTCCGGCCAGCCAGCAGTACTGGCAGGAATAAGTTAATCGTGTAGTAGTCGTGTAGTAGATAACAAATCTTTTCGAATGCCTTTTTTTCTTCGTAAATTAAGTAGAAATTTTCAAAATTCAAGATTGCGCTTCAAATTTTCAAAGCTTATTGAAACTGTAACGAAGAAAAATTTAAATTATTGAAATTATTGTAAGGAGTTGTTGGAATCAAATAAAAATTTAAAATTTATTATTTTTTACCGATGAATTCCTATTTTTCATGATCTAAAACCACCTAACAAAATAGAAAACTTCATCTGGGGTGATATCTATTGTGGGTTTGGGTTTGAGTATTCTTTATTTGTGGTGATATCTATCGTGGTTTTGGGTTTGTCTAAAAATTATTTTTATTTGGTTAAGATATTGTTTTTTCTCTAAAGTAAAGAAATAGATTTTTTTTTAAAGATGATTTGTTGAATTAACTAAATCAAATTAATAGTTGAAGGAAAAATAAATTAATAGTCTAAAATTTATTAATAGTTTAAGAAAAAAATAGATTAATGGTCCAAAACTATTAATAATTTAAGGAAGAAATAGATTAGTGGTCCAACACTTATTAGTATCTAGCCCATAAAAACTCACTTCCTATTTCTTTAGACACTGGTAACAAGTAATGTGAAGTGACTAATAATACCAAGTGAAATGGTGTGGAATGGTTGAGTTAAATAGATAGTTAAATAGAATACCGTAATATTAAGTAAGTGAAATGATTTCTTTAAATAATAATGATAGTGATGAATTAACTTGCATTCAACTTTTTACTTTCTAAAATACTGGTAACAAGTAATGTCAAGTGACTAATAATACTAAGTAAAAATGGTGCGGAATATAAACTATCAAGTAAATAAAATAATTTTTTTAAATAATAATAATAAATCAACTTGCATTCAATATATTTCATTGATTTGCAATTCCATGATTTCCAGACTCAGTACTGATCAATTTTCCTTTACTTACAAAAACGGTGACCCTGATAAAAAGACTCTGAGCAATTTTCCTTTACTTGAAAAAACGGTGACCCTGATAAAATGACTCTGAGCAGTTGCATATACGCCGCCTGAAATGGAAGAGTGACTGAGCAGTAACCAGCGTAGGAAGGACACGAAAACATACGATATAAATACATACAGTCGTTACCAAGATACGTAGGCCACGCACATGGGGATGCACATGCAGGTTCAGAGCAGAGGATATGGCTTTAAAACCTAATAATAACAACAAAGGTATATACACAGAAAATATATATATAATGGTATACACAATACAAATACCCTCCATCATATGATTTGATTTGATTGCAGTTAGAGCAACACAAAAGTTGAGAGCGGCGGCACATGTAGCCAGCGGTCTCACACTCTCCTTTTGAAAGGCGAGTGGGAAAAAATCGGAGCACAATATATGATATTATGATTGCGGGAGCCACCAGCAACAAATGTGGGATATTATTATTTATGCGTACTTTACTTCACATAATATTCACCTCCAAGACATCATAATTATTAGAACGTCCAACGGAATTGGGGTGCAAATAGGAAAAAAAAAAAAAATATGAGATTATGTGATTTTTGACGTTATATGAAGATCATCACATGGTTTGAATGATTTATCAATGTCATTGACGAAGTCCAAGTTCTCTCACATTCAAATGAATTGGAAAATAACTAAAAAAAAATTACCAAAAAAATTGGTTGAAAAGAATGAGAAGATGAAATTTATATATTTGGTATAAATGTAATTTAGTAATTGAGATAAGATATTATTGTAATGATGTATATTGTTTAAATTATGGCAGACATAAAATTTGGAATTTTAAATTGGTCGATTTTATAGGAGCATTAATTGTGAAAAATAAAAGTGTGTTTTTTTCTTTAAATTATAAAAAACTATATCGATATTTTTGATAAATAGGTAATAGTAACAATATGTGCTAATAAATTAATGATATTTTTGATAAATAGGTAATAGTGACAACATGTGTTAGTAAATTAATGAATGAGAGACAATGGTTGACATAGAGAATAAGGAGTTCATTTTTAACTAATAAAATCCATATGTGCATTCTCAATGGATTTAAAATTATTAGGGACTTCTAAAACATATTATTGACAAATTGAGAGATCAAATATAAACTCAAACTGATCTAGAACCATTAAGGACTTCCAAAACACATATTTGACAAATCAAGAGATCAAATATAAACACAAATGCAAAGGTTAATCCAACTAAAAGAGAAAGTTTAAATAAAAAACCCAAAAAGACCTAACAAGCATAAACAATGATCCTAAAAAAAAGAGGACCTTACCTAGATACTAAACATCAAAAGGAGAAAAGCACAGGCATACTTCTAGACTTAGTTAAGGGGACACACAAAAAATGCTAAATAACAAATATGAAGAGTTACTAAAAGTTGGAGACCTATTTTCATCCAGGGATATTCGAGACATGGAAGTGCTTTAGAAATATCACGCACATCATTATTCGATAGAAGTGGATTAGCAATAAAAACCAAGTGAAAAATTTATACACTATATATAACATTTTCATTTCATTATGAAATTTGTTATCTATGGAAGGATAATAATAAGGCATTATATATAAGTATCATGTTAAGCAAAAGCAAAAAAAAAAATACACAAAACTAACACACAATGGTAGAGTTCTCATATTCAAATATTAAAATATAATATAAGATTAAATTTGTTATCAGTAGAAGGATAACAATAAAGCATCATATATAAAGTATAATAGTAAGCAAAAACAAATTAAAAAAAAAAAGAGAAAACAAAAAACACAAAACTGAAATTCTCAAATTAAAATACAATGTAAAACCACAAACACTAGGCATAAACATTAAACAGATAAAAAACAAAAATAATAAATACATTATAAATAAAATAGTATTAAAAAAACAAATAAATCTAACTATTGCAAATTAAATAACCAAATAAAAAATGTAAAAATAAATAAAATTATAAGACATAACACTTACATATATGTGTGGTAACCAAAACACTAAACAACAAGTAAAAATCAAATACCTATTAAGCCAAATTCCATATATTCAAATATTAAATAGAAAAATTGTATATCTGTCCATCCAAATTCCATAATATCAAAATATTAATATAATTTTTGAAGAAAACAAATAGAATTATATTATTTTTCTCCATTAATATAATAATATATCTATAAAACAAATAAAAAACACCCAAACAGAGTCTTGCACATCGTTCAAGTTGACACATACACTTTTCAAGAAACTCCAAGGCATTAATCATTACTTTGGAGCATCTCCTTATCAATATCGAATGGAATGGAATGATCTCAAGTTTCAAGTCAAAATTCTCTAAATTAAAAATGTCAAATGTATCATAGGGCCATGACCCTAATCATGTCTTCCCATAAAGTGAAATTCACCCCCCATGCATGTTTCACCTTCCTCTCTACACACATATGGACATAGATTTCATAAAATTTGTGTCATAATTATTGCCACATTATGTTATTATTTATGTGAAAGTGAGTGTGAAGGAGAAATCATATAATATATTACCTACCCATATCCATATCCAAACCCTATGAAGTCCAGTGTCAAAATCATTACAACTAGGGGAAACATATATCTTGTTTTTGCTGTGAAATATGGGTATCATAACGCCCATGATGGGACTCCTATATGTGACCTGCCCAAGTTGGTGGGTTTTCTACCCAACACCTGGCAAATTGTCTAGAGTCTATTAAAAAAATGACCCCAGCTTGTCTGGTTTAGTTCAATTTCTCTACCCAACAAAGGCAAACTAGCTATGGTCTATACAAAAATGGTCCCAACTCGTTTGGTTTGGTTTGAATTTTCTACCCAACAAAGACAAATTGGCTAATATAGTTTATAAAAAGAGTGACCCCAACTGGTTTGGTTTCGTTTAATTTTTCTACCCAGCAAGAATAAATTGGCTATGGTTTATAAAGAATTGACCTAAATTGACTATGGTTTATAAAAAATTGACCTAAATTGGTTTGGTTTGGTTTATTTTAATTCAATTGAGGTGATGAGCCTCAAAATTATTCAATAATTTGATATGTGAGTTACGCATGCAAGCAGCCACTAAATAAATATTTGGAGCCGCCGCCTCCTCCTAGGGAGATGATAAAGGAGAAAAGGGAAAAGACGACAGTGCATTGGGATACTCACTAACTCTGGGGTCTGCATCATAGGACACATGAAGAATCATGTAGATTGGATACAAATGGCAATATGGTGGGCCAGGGCCAAGATGTGATTTTCTGACCTTAGTAGCAAGTGGAGCCCACTTAACACACAGGCTGCACACCAAAATATGTTAACAATGATGGACAAAACCGTATATATACTTAAATACTATATTCAATTAAGATAAAACCGTAGGTATACTTATATACTATGTGCAATTAAGGAAAATACGCATTTTGTCACCGCGTAAACCTGTCCACCCGTTCACATGCATTTAACATAAAATATAACCAGGATGTTAATTTTTTTAATTAAGGAAAATTGACTTTAGCGTAACTATGTCTCAATAGGATGAACGTAGAATTTATAATTGCCTCGCTCCACATGGGAATAAAAAGCTCACCTATCTGATGAGGGAGAGGATAAGCCGTTAACATAATAAATTAAGAGTGATATATATATATATATATATATATATATATATATATATATATATCGTTTATATATACATAAAATTTTGTAGTTTTTTTTGGTTTTTAAAATTCGGTGAATTTTTTTATCAGTTTTAAATTTTGGTTTAATCTGTTATAGTTTGGATTACATGAATTTTGAATTAGGCTACAATTTTATTTATATAAAAAATATATTTTATTTTTATTTTTGTTTTTAGAGTATGAAGAATTTCTTAATTGGAGATTATGTTGTTGAATATTTTTATTTCAAATAATTATATTTTATGATCAAAATAATTAAAAGATTAAATTTATATTAATAAGATAATTAAATATATATTTATAAGAAAAAAAAATTCGGCATAAATCACATGATAATACATTTGTCGACGCGTTTGGAACCAACGAATAATACATTTGTTGAGGCGTTTTGAACCAACCAGTGTGGTTCATCGTCAAAACAAGTTTTTTGTTTTTGGAGTATGAAGAATTTCATAATTGGAGATTATGTTGTTGAATATTTTTATTTCAAATAATTATGTTTTATGATCGAAATAATTAAAAGATTAAATTTATATTAATAGGATAATTAAATATATATTTATGAGAAAAAGGTTTTTGGCGTAAATCACATGTGTTTCGAACCAACCATTGTGGTTCATCGTGACACATGATAATACATTTGTGGACGCTTTTGGAACCAACGAATAATACATTTGTCGACTCGTTTCGAACCAACCAGTGTGGTTCATCGTCAGGACAACTTGTCCTGAGGATGAACCACACTCGTTGGTTCTAAAGGCATTGACAAATGTATTATCATATGATCGTCCTGACGATGAACCACACTCGTTGGTTCTAAAGGCATTGTCAAATGTATTATCATGTGAGATCACAGAAGCCTCAATTCAACAATTAAATATATATTATTAATTATGTAAATAGATATGTTTTATTTTAGAATAAGGTTTACATAATTTTAATTTAATTATCAATAATTATGAGATTATAGTAGGATTTAATTTTCATTGAGTATTTTTAGTAGTAATTATTGATAGAGAGGGTTGAGATTTATCTCAAAGATAATTACATCATTTTTACTTTTCAATTTAATTAAAAAATGTCCTGTCTGTAAGTGTCAAATTAAATTTCCATTATATTGTTATTTATAGCATCTAACTCTATGTTTTTTTTCATTATATGTCTTTTTAAATTGATAAATGTCTAACTCATATATTAATTATTTTTATAATTAATAATAATTTAAAATAAAATTACAATTTAGTTAAATCTTATGTTTTTTTTAGGGGGACAAGTGAGATGTATGATGAGATAAGTGTTTTGATGTATATAAATATTTATCAACTATTTAATTTATATCGCTATACTAGTTTTACATTTCAGAATTAAAATTAAAAAATAATTTTTTTTCAATAATGAATATTAAGTGGATAGCCATGATTTTAGAAAATGAAACATGGACTATTCTTCCTTTTTGTCAAAAATGAGGGATATGATCAAACTCTAATCCTTATCTTGACACATATTTCCATCATTTTTCCATTTTTAGCTTTATAATTTTAAATATTTCTAATTATGCGAAGTGTTTGGATAATTTCAAATAATAAAATAACCTCTACACTTTTTATTTTCCAATTTAAATTGCTATCCATATCACATCATTATATCACTTTCAATGTATTTTGCAATTTGGAAAATGTTATGACCACAATCTATAGTTACAAGAATGAAAAGAACATGTTGTGAATGGAAATATATTATTATTTGACCAACAATTATTTTGATAATTTTAATTTGAATTTCTTTTTTTCAAATTGAATTTTTTTTAATTTATTTTCTCTCTTTTTAACAAATTTTACAAATATACATTTTAATATATTTATAACTAAATCCAACCATATTCACCAACCATATTCCATCCATTATTATTAATATAAATGTAATCATTTTTATAATAAATTAAGTTATATATTTAAATATTCTCTTCACCATCATTATATTTTGGAATCTAAAAAATTTCATTTAATTAATAACTTTGGTAAATAAATTAACATTTGTATAATTAATCTTAAATTTATAAAATAAACTCTTCATCCACTTCTCTCTAGTTTAAAAAGAAATTAAAAATAAAAATAAAAAATAAAAAATTCAAACCAAATATCATATCTATGAAAGTTATAAATACTATTATTCTAATGTATCAAGTTCTCACAACTTGATAGATTAATCTTATTGAGAATATTACCCAATAACTATAAAAGTTATTTGAGAAAAAACAACATCAACAATTATATATAAATATTCTTAATACATAATCAACTCACAACTTTTTAATATAATTTATTAGCAAAGTTAGTGGAAAAGGAACAAATCATGTGATTAACTTTAACACCACCATAATTCCCCTTCATATTTAACACTTTAATTTTATAACATAACATGAATCACTATATAATTTATGATTATTTTTCCCACTAAGTAAATAATTCAAATTATATACTTGTAAAACATGATATGAAATTATAAACAATATTATGTAGAGTTGGGGACCCCACCATAAAGATAGGGCTCATCATGTCTTTCACCTTGTCATAAAAGTAGACCATGCCTTTTATTGGTTAAAAGTCATATTTTGTGTAAGACAAGCATATAAACACAGAAGAGCCCCTTCAATGCCCTTGGGATTATTGGTGGGCACACATCATAGTTGTTCTTCCCAATGATGTTAAGTCAGAAATCCCTTACCCCAATCATAAATAAAGCATTGAAGTGCATTAGGCCTTATTTATTTATAATTTGTAATGATACAAATATGCTCACTAAGTTTACACACAATTTATATAGATTTTTCATTATTAGATTATGATTAGATTGGGCTACCTCATATATGTTATGGAGAAACAAATTTTCCATATTAATAAAATGATGTTATTAAAGATTGGTGTGAAGTTAGTTTGTTGAAATATTGTAATTTTCACAATTAATTTTTTTTTCAAATTTATTTTTATAATATTTTATTTTAACACTTTATAAAAACTAAAATCTCACAACCAATGAAATTTAATCCCATCCAATCTCAAATTCACTTAAATTATAATTACCTAACAAACTCATCATGAACTTGAGATTAGTCTAACAAATTTATAATTATATATAAGCAAATCCATGTCCAAAGTAACCAATAAAATTTAATCCCATCCAATCTCAAATTCACCTAAATTATAATTACCTAACAAACTCATCATGAACTTGAGATTAATCTAACAAATTTATAATTATTATATATAAGCAAATCCATGTCCAAAGTTCTATAATAATAATATATATGTAATGTATTTACGTAGTGGTGCGCCTTTACTTTCCCTAATGTATTCATGCATCCGTCCACCAAATGATTAAACCCGGTGGATGTGACATTTGTGAGTGTACTTAACTTGTCCAATATGCCCAGATACATTATTATCCTCACAATTTTTATCACATACTGCAAAGATCCTGTTAAATATATTTTAATTTTCTTAATCACTACAAACCATGAACCACTAACTATCTATTTATTTATATTTATTTTAATTTAGTGTAGGTATACAGGCAGACAAACAACAACCAAATCTACTTTTTAATTTAAACCCTGACCTTAAAAAGTGCACCTTTATTAAAGTGAACAACTAAGATATATATTTAGTGGCTTAAATATGATGTATTTAAATAAATTATATAAAATGTATGACACATTTAGCTAATTTATTGTTTAAATGATATCTGATGAATTAAAAATGGTAAATGCTATTTAATATGTAAATGTTTTGTGTGGAATTTTACGTGAATATGACACAGAAAAGCATATATTATATAAAGTTAATTAAATAAATTAATTAATATTAAAAATAAATAATCATTTGTTTGTTTGGAGTAGTTCAATTAGTAATGGTGTGGAAATGAAGTTTTTCACGGAACTGGAAGCTTTGGGTTTAAATCTTGTGCTATTCTTCGATCGGGGTGAAAAAGTTGGACATGATAAAGATGTAGTCCTATCAAACTTAACAAAAAAAATTCACTTAATTTAAAAAAAAAAAAAAAAAAAAAAAAAAAAAAATATTAAAATAAAATAATAAAAAAATTGAGACCATTTAAAATTCTTTTACTTAAAAGTGAGAAAGGTTCAAGACCATTTAAAATTGTTTGAATGTAATATTCCATTTTGAAATATTATAAAATTATAAAATTGCTAGATTCCCTTTTAGTCTAGATAATTAACTCATCCAAATCATAATGTAGCACTATTGAAACTTTTTAAGGTAAAGAGAATTTTGTACTTTGTACTTTAAATATTTTAAAGCACTATGTTTATTAAACATGATTGGTATAGCTGAGTGTATTTTGATAATAAAGTTTATGAAAACAAAAATTCATTATCCAATTAAATTATCAAAAATTATAATGGGATTTTTTTAAATAATATTTAGTAATTGTTTAGTAATTATTTATTTATTTTTTGTTTATGTTGAGGGGTACTAGTTTGAATGGTTGGGAGGTAGGTCTTACACTTTCTCCACCTAAGTTTAACTTTCTAATAAGACAACTGCTTCACTGTGATTAGGCTAGAAGGGTAGATATGCACTAAGAGTGGGAGCCCCCTTATTGGTGTGTCTTTGAATGTCTAAACTTTTGCTAGATAATAAGATATTTGTATATTGGCTTGTGCCCCATTGGATATATTATTGGGTTATAGTGAAAAACAACTTGAGCCTAGCCCAGATCACTCTAACAAGTTATTGATTTCCCTTGGTTTAAAAATTTAAAAATAAAGTCTTTAAATAAAATCTTAGAAAAACATTATTAAGAAAATGACTTATAGCTTAATACTTTTAAGGCATGCAAAGCGACCATTATTTAAAAGGTAAAGGGATCTTAATCGTTGAATTATGCAAGCCATTTTGGAGTCACATGAGGTTGATTATCATTTTCCTCTTCTTGAGGCTTAGCCACATCGAAGATAAGTAGTGAAATGTAATGGATCTTATCATCTCTTGTATATCGTCTACAAAACCATGTGGCTATGTGGGCCTCGTAGGAATGTTATGATGGCAATGGTAGCTTAGGTTATGAGTGATCTTGATCTAAATCTAAAGATCAAATCCTAGTGACAACCAACAAATAGGTATAACTTAGGGTTATGTGAAGAATCTGTAGGTGCTAATTGTCTTAGTTAAGTAAGCAAGCAAATAAAAAACAAAGATGTGCATGTAAATCATCAAATAATAACATCACCTAAATAATATCTTGAAAGAAACAAAATAAATATGAGAAGAGGAGTAAATCGCTATCGACGAGTCCATATAATATAATCTTAATATCTTAAGGTGTCTCTCTCAGCTTTATAGGAGAATCTAGAATCTTATTTATACTAATCTTAAAAGAACGTAGAATTATAAATGAGTGGATAACAATCTTCTTAGAATCACATAGGCAAAATTCGAAATAGAAAAATGTGTTTTAAGAAATATCCTCTACGACATTTGAAGAACTTCCCTTCCATATTTGTGTTGCTCATGTCGATTTGGATGCTTTGGAATGTTGGATTACACATGCCAACCCATGTTTAGAGTATGTCATTGTGTGCCAAGAACGTGTTCTATGTCCAAAAGAGTGTACTGTGTTATTACATATGGCATTGTTTGCATATTCCTTGGCCTTTGTGTAGTGCCTTGGTGTGTTTTCATTATTAGGTGCATGTTGTTTCCCTTTATCATAGTATACATGTTTAGTCCATGACACATGGTAATGGCACTAACTAAATGCAATGATGTCATAAATATACTTGGCATAGACCATCAACACTTAAGCAAACCTTAATATGTGTGCCTAAGCTAACATTATGACCAAGTTCAAATTAGTTTTCACAATCCCCTAGCCCCCTTGGTTAACAATGGTCCTCCTTGTTTGTCCCCACTACATTTGGTTAACTTCAACCTACAAAAGGGGAAACTTATAATAAAGTTGCTCAAGTGAACTATTTATATTGTGTAATATATTTACCCACTTTGACAACCCTAGATAGTAAAATCACCTTATTATATGTATTCTTAGTTTGTTACTCTAAGATATCATCATTTCACATAGAAATATGTGTAAGGAAAAGATCTTCTACAACATTTTAATAGCTTCCCTTCTACCTTAGCATTGCTCATGTGGATAAGAATTATCTAGAAAGTTGGATTACATATGATAGATCATGTAGGTTATGTTAGGTCCCTACACAAATGTAGGAATCATCTATGGATTTCATAATAGGTTATGTATCCTTAGATATACCATTATATAGATGTTCCTTGGTCTTTTTGTTTTATCAATGTTAGATGTATGTTTGTTTTTATCTATCCTAGTGTCCATGTTTGGTCGATGGCATAAAATTAAATTGAGTCATTGACATTAACTATGGGCATTGGCATTGCTAGAATACTCAGCACAAGGAAGAAGAACCTAACAAAACCTTGAGATTTGTCCCTAAGCTAACATAGTGGTTAGGATTCAATCACTCTCCCCTTGGTTAGGTTGTTGATAGAAGTTAAGATACCTTGAGAAAAAAATCATATACCATCATAGAGAAGAAAAAAATTTATCTTCTTCTAAAATTTATTCACATTGTTATGCAAGTATTGTAGATTAACATGACTGCTTACAAATATGACTTGATGTAAGTAACTTAATTGATTTGATTCTATAGTAAGATGTTAAGGAATAACCAATTATTACAACCTAAAATGGTTATGACATTGAGGAATTGATCCACAAAATAAAATCTTTGTAGAAGAAGAACAAGCCCATGCACATTGTTGTCAAAGATGTAAATGGAACCATCCAAAGAATGAATGCCCAATGGGTCCTTTCAGTGTGGACACGTGGGTTAAACCAATCATTATTGACATAATTTCTCTAAGTGAAACACCCTATAAATTATTGATATGTCCACAAGACACTTGTGCATAAAAACAATGAGTGTTGTAAGCAAAGAAAGATTATAAATATGTTATTGCACTAATAACATAATCAAATTAAAGGTCTTATATGATATTGTGAACAAAGAACTAGAACCAACAAATCGAAATTTCATGTACCCAACCACCTATTTACTACTATTAAGGTGATGGGAAACTCTAGAACAATTGAAATTTCTCACTATCAATATGTAGCATCCTTGGGATGCCTTCCCTGGCCATCCAACACTACCCACAAGGTTTATTTTCCTAATAAATAATGTGTGAGGCCAAATCTAACCTCTAGTGGCAATACAATATAAAATTTATATGCAAATATAAAATAACAATGGAAATAACAAGGTATATTATGAATTATTTCATTATCCATTAAACTTGAAATGCACTAGAAAAATAGAAAAGCATTCCAAAAAGAAGCCAACCATGAATATATATCCACAAATAAGTCCATATCCACCAAAATAGTTTTTGTGGAGTGATTTTCCACCCAAATGTAGGAAGCATCCATGGATTCCATCCCCATGCCAAATCATAATACCACTAGGGTGAAGGATCCTCCTAAAAGGCTCTATAATTACTCAACCCAACACATTACTCTCATGACAAGTTGTTTTTCTCACTACAAAGCACTTGTGTCCCTCTTCAAACACATAAACTAGCCATGTTACTCTATTCCATCGCCCCACACAACACAAGGAAGGCGCACTCCCTCTTTTCTCAAGAATCCATTAGAGTGATCTTCCCTTCCAATGTGCTTATGTGTGCAAAGAAAGAGCCTAACCTATTATTTTTCTTCTATTAAAAACCCAGGATAGAAAATTGTTAGCCTTAAGACAATGAATGAGTAGCAATACTAAGGTTGTAGATCTAAAAGTTTTGCATTAGACACTATGGAGATTCTATATGTGGTATATCTCTTCAACCATCCCATTTCTTCCATGTTTACAACAACAAGCTCTTCCAATTCCATGGCCTCTTGACTTCCATAATTACATGAGGAACACTTACCCGTAACAACCATAAAAACTATGGAAAAATCCTCGTACACAAGCATTTATCTCCTCTTCCTTCCTAAATGGTTAAATAATTCCCATGATGGCAAAATATTCATGGAAAAGATAATGGAAGGCATTTTCCTTCATGAAACCCATCTCTCTTCCCGAGTATATGACAAATATGAAAGGTGTACTTAGTTCACTTGTACAGTTCAAACATTGGTGAGTCTGACAACTTGTAAGAAAGCATGGATAAGAAAGGATAGTACTCCAAAGGACAACGACAAAGTCAATTCACCCAACAACCCCTTTTCCTTTTCACCTCTTGAGGTCTCATAATCTCATTGTTACTTCTTCAAGCAAATATTTTAATGGATATTATATTATTATGCATTTATCATTTATATATGTGAGTATATAGGAGGAATTGCACCCACCACATTGTAAACATGGCCCACCACTTAGAATCTTATGCATTCACTAGTCACTTTTACTTCACACTAAGATTATTTACAATACATTTATGATATTCATGACATGGAATCATTATATCTCAAACCGCATATCATGATTCCCATCCCATAAATAATATATGTTTTACTACATTACATTTAGGGATCAAAACTAGGATATTGTGTTCCCTTTTCCCTTTGAAGAACACCATCATCAATGCTCTTTTTCTTCCAATAATAAGACCATATATTTATTTCTTTGTTCTCTAACTACATTTGTAATGGTATCCTCTTCATTGCAACTTGCATTTGATGGCTATCTAGACAACGATGTGGAATATTTCCTTTCATTACCCTTAGTATTTCAAGATTTATCTATAGCAATCATCCAAGTAAACACACATATCATAGCCATTTCTATAGTGCAATTATTGTATCCCTAAGAATTTCAATTTTGAAATGAATCATATATATTCGTAACACAAGATAAATTATGAAAATTATCCTGATACTTATATTTATGAATATATATCTTCTTGACATGTCTATCATGAGTGAGATTGAACTCACCATATTCTTTGACACACCAAAAATATGTAAGGACTTCTTGATCCCAACAAGAATATAACTTGAAATTCTCACAATAACTTCATTCAAGTCACCTCCTTGTTGTGCTCACCCTTTTTAGCATAGGCATCCACTTCTCTACTACACAGTCCCCCAAGTGATCCATATTATAAAGGCTTTCATGTGCAAGAAGAATGCAGCTTATAAAGCATTATTGCTAGGGCATCTAACTAGTAACCTATAATAAAAATAGGTTGTGGAAATCAAGGCACATCATATGGATTCAATGTCATCACTAGAACCCTATGATGTGCCTTGAATGTAATCAAGTTGGGTTGCAATGTAGATAGTAATTTTTAGATGTTTGAAGAGATCAATCAAAGCTTTTGAATGAGTTTAATTAGATTAAATAACCAATTTATAAGTACTTGAATGTCAATAGTTTATACCTCAGTTGATTCATATCTACAATAAGGATGATGAGGAATGTCCTAGTGTTACCACCAAATGATTTTGATATTGAGCAATTCATCCACAAAATCATTTTTTTGTAGAAGAAGAATAAGCCTATACATAATTTTGTCCAAGATGTAAATGGAACTATCCAAAGAATGAATACTTAATGGGCTCTTTTAGTGTAAAAACTTAGGATAAAGTAATTGTCATTGATGTAACTTCTCCAAGTAAGTGAACACCCTAAAAATTATTAATGTGCCCACAAGACATCATGCATAACAACTATGCATGTTGTAAGCAAAGGAAGATTGTGAATATGCTACTAAACTAATCACATAATCAATTGAAGGTCTTTGTATGATAAATAAAGAAATATAACTGACAAATTCAAAAAGTCATGTACTCATCTACCTCTTTACTATTCTTTAGGTGATGGTAACCTCTAGTCTAGCAATTAAAAGTCCTCTATTATCATTATGTAACATTCTCAGGATGCCCTCTTTAGCAATGTAGCATTACCTACAAGGTTTATTTTCCACGTAAATAATATGTGAGGTCATATTTAACCTCTAATAGAAATATAATACATATTTCATATACAAATATAAAAAAAAAAATGGAAATAATAAGGCATGTTATGAATCCTTTTATTATCCAATAAAGTCAATACATTAGCAAAATGGAAAAACATTCCACAAAGAATCCAACCAAAAATTTTTATTCAGAAATAAATCCATGTCATCAACCTAGTTGTTGAGGAGTGATTTTCCACCCAAATGTAGGACTCAACTATGGATTCCACCCCCAACCAATTCATGATACCATCAGGGTGGAAGAACCTCGAATGAGGCTCTAGAATCAGTGAAACCAACCCATTACTCTCATGATAATCCAATATGATCACTACAAAGTTCTCAAAGTCCTATTCCCACACTTTTTTCCACCACTCTCTCTTCCACTGCCCCACATAACATAAGGAATACCCACTCCTTTTCTCAATAGTTTGTTAAAGTGATCTTCCCTAATTGTGCTCTTCAATGTGCACATAAAGAGCCCAATCTATTGTTTTCGTTCTGGTAATAACCTGAGATAGAAAACACTTGGCGACCTCAAGATAATTAATGAGTAGCTTAATTACAACAATAAGCTTTCCCAACTTCCATTGGATTTTAACATCCATAAACACATGGGAAACCCTTAACATAATAATCATAAAATCTATGAAAACTAGGGGAAAATCCCCATACACAAGTGTTCATCCCTTCTCCCTTCCCAAGAATAGTTAAATAACACCCATGATGGTAAAATATGCATGTACAATACAATGGAAGGCATTTTCGTTCATAAGAGCCCTCTCTGTTTCCAAGGATATGACATATTTCAAACTTGTACTTATTTCACTTGTACAAGTCAAATATTGGTGAGACAACTTGAAGAAAGTATGGGTAAGTAAATATAGTACTCCAAAGGACAATGACAAGGTTAAACACGTAACAACCCCCTTTCATATTCCCCACTTGTGGTATCATAGTCCAGTTGTTGCTCCTTCAAGCTAATATTTAGTGGAAATTATATTATTATGCATTTTCCCTTTACATTCACATGAATATATCATAGAAATTTCACCCGCCACATTGTAAACATGTGTCATGCCCCAAATCAATTTAATTAATAAAAGAAATAAAGACACAAGGAAAAATAAACAAGACATAGGGAAAGAAAAATTAAGATATGGATCTTTATGACAAGTAGAGTCTTAGGATTGAGTTCTTTATGATGGAAATACTCTATATAAGAAACAAGGAAAATAAGAAGGGAATCTGGAGCGTAAGAGGACATACTTGTAAATGTGGGAGTAACAGATTGAGGCTTAGGGTGACTAACTATGGAGCTAAGCTTATGGTTGGGAGGAGAGGTGTTCCCATACCATTGTTGCAAAGTTGTTGAAGCAACATGAAGGAGCCAAATTCTCACTCTTTGGATACAAGGTACACATCTTAGTACTTCATTTTTATGGATATTACATGTGGCTTAACAACATAGCTGACCACATAGTCTCTTATGCATTCACTAGTCAAGCCTTACCCTTGAGCTCTACACTAAAAATAATTAACAATTCATTTCACAAATTCACAATATGGCATTATTATATCTCAACCAACATGGCTTGATTCCCATCGCATAAATATTACATGATCTATTACATTACACTTTAGGGATCAAAGTTGGGATATTATATTCCCTTCCCCCATGGAATAACATCATCCTAAATGTTCTTTTCCTTCCAACAATAATACCATATCTTCTTGTCCTTATTCTCTAGCTACATATACAATGTTATCCACTTCACTGAAACTTGTATTCGATGGCTATCTAGACAACGGTATCACACATTTCCTTTCACTACCTTGAGATGCTTTTGAGGCCTCGATATTTCAACATATCATCCATGGAAACATTTATATGTAATAGTCATTGCATCCCTAAGAATTTAAATTTTGGATTGAAGCATATGTATTCATAACACAAAATAAAGTATGCAAATTAGCCCAATTCTTATATGCATGAATACATACCTTCTCTACATGGTTGTCACAAGTGAGATTCAAGTCATTGTCTTCTCTGATACACTCAAAATATATAATTTCCTTCTTGATCATGACTAGCACATAACATGAAGCTCTCACAATAGATGCATATAAGTCACCTCTCCCTTGCTACACCCACTTGTTTAGGTTTACACATCCTCCTTTGTACTAAATAGTCCCTTGGGTGATCCATCCTACGAATGGTTTCATGTGCAATAAAAGTGCGAATTATAGAGCTTTATTATTAGGGCATCTAAGTATCAACCTCTAATAAATAATAGCTTATGCAGTTAAGGCATATCATAGGGTTTCAATGTCATTACAACAACATCTTCCCATGTTTTCCATCTCACAACAAATATCATTTGTCCTTACTAGACAAATTCATTGTTAGTATAAAGTTTTTGGAGAAGTGTACCAAAAAGGATTTACATAAGTTGATGGTGACAAGCAAACCTAACAACAAAAAATGGTTGTTAATGTATTCTTCAGACCTGCAAAACAAATGTTAAAATCATGTAGCAAAATAATATGCAAATCGAAAGATACATATGACAACAAAATAAGAGTGTAACAACCCAATGGAAATATGAAAGAAACTTTATTTTATTAAGCAAATGAAAATTTTACACTTGATGAGGAGAGATAGTAAACTTGGGTCTGCAAATCCCCCTCTGTGGGATGGTTCCTTTGAAGAACCTGTGCTTCATCTCTTTCTCTCAATAGTTGAATGTAATGGGCAAAAGATGGCAATGGAGGTTTGAGCTCAAATGATATAGGACAACAATGGGGACAATAAGAATGGTCATGGTGAAGAATGAGGAGAAAAATATCCTATTTATAACAAAATATTAAGATATATTGAGATTTAGAAAATAATAAAATATTATAGACTAAATCGAAATTTAGTTGTTGTGAATATTTTATTATATTTTTTTAGAGGGAAAAGATATTTGAAATTGTCAAATATCTTTATTTAGAAATGGTTAAAGTAATTAAAAAATAAATAAATGATTTATTAATTACTATATGGTGATTAAGGAAAATTTGAATTAAAAACAACTATTAAATAATTATTTAATAATTATTTCATGAGAGAAATAAGGGAATAATAAATAAATAATGATTTATTTAATTATCCCTGAGTGGTTGAGTAAAAAATGGTTAGAATAATCATTAAATAATTATTTAATAATTATTTTGAGAGAATATTAAATAAATAAATATTTATTTATTTATTTATTTATTCTCATGAGGTTTTTGGATTTTAATGAGAAATAATTTAAAAAAAATGGTTCACTAAATTATTTCCTAACGTGAAAGTGGGTTTTATTATGTAAAAACCCATCATACACGACGTATTTCGATCAACCTAGTAAGACATGGCTAGGTGATCATTTTTTGGGTGATAACAAATTCCCCCCCAACATAAGAGTGTCAGGAGTACATTGTATGATAGAAATACGTTGTAGGTTCACTTTCACAAGACACTAAAGGGGAGTCATAGAGAGAGAGAGATCATTGAAGCAACGGGAAGGACTAAAATTGAAGGGGGTGAGACCTACTTGCCAAATAGAAGTCTCCTTTTATTGATGAGTACAAGATCTCAATTAAGTGGGGGAGGCATACCCATACTCGTCGATATAACTAAGTACAAATGATAATGGTGTGCCCAACAATATGGGTATGAGCTACATAATACATGATACATAATATGCTAGCATGAATGGGCTAGAAAGTGATACAATGATATAACGAGTCCCATATGCATAAGTTGTCTGGAAGATAAAGGCCAAGTCTGATACAATAAACTCTGTTAATTTGAGTACATGGGACATAATTCCCCTAAGTTTATGTGGTGGTGGGGGGCAACACAACCAAATAAGCCCTGTTGAACAAGAAAGGACTCTAAAAATCTGAATGGACCATCTGAAAAAGAGCTGTATGTTGTGGGCTCTGCGATCAACAGAAACCAAGCCAGTTAAATCAACAAAACTACATCTGAGGCTGGATCATAATCTGCTGACATCCGGGCATGTGGGGGGCTACTTGAAGAGCCACCCCCTCATGAAGTCTGGAATGTTTCACACACACCCAGGGAATGCTGGAACAATCTGTTGGATCACTTAACCATCAAGTGTACGATTCTCGATCATGGAATAATGAGCTAAAGTCAAGCACGTGAGAAACAACCAAAACAAAGGGAAATGATGATTCCCTTTGCTTGATCTAAGGCCTCAAACAAGGATGAAAATTGGAACCAAGGTACACCATCCTCTAAACCACTCTCCTCGAATAAATGTGTTGAAGTTGACAGAAGAGGGCCCGCCAAAGTTGAGGCAATGAGGATTCCTCAATAAAGACACAAGGATCATAATATTGTGACTGATATACACTGACACCAAGGATGATGATGGAGGAATAAGGGGATTGGTGGACTTATGACTTCCATTTTCATAGCATAATATGCAAGGTTAAACTAGCAGTGACTAACACAATTTCAAAGGGGATGATCAATTACTCAAACAAAGGCTTTTTAAAGACAGATCATAATAGCTAGAGGCCAAAGATGAGCAATACGGGATAAAGGTGATACACAAAGGGATAATATATTGTAACATGATTCAATGGGACTCTGAACAGATTCCATGGATGCAAGGACGACTCATCTCTAATGCTCTAAACAAGGGTGACTTGATGCTACCACATAGGAAAGGCCCAAAGGGGACCATAAAAAATGAGTAAATAATGGTTAACAATGATAAAACTTGACACATAAGTCAACAACTGCAAAGACAAAGTGGTGCCAGAGTACGAGTGACTCATATGAAGAGATTTGATTTTAAGAGGCGACAAAGTGAGACCTCATGGAAAAAATGGTTTTTTCAGCAAATTTTCAAATTAACAAAAAGGAAGAGAGACCCATTATAGATCTTGGTGCTATATTTCCAACTGGGAAAACGGTTTTTCAAACCAAGCTACGGTTTGCTCGTAATGGCCAATAGAAAAAACTAGGGTTTTTCCTATAAAAGGGCTTCTTGCCCCCTATTCCAATTCATTTGCACATTGAGTTGGTGGAGAATTTGGAGAGGAGGAGGAGGCCCTAAATCTTGACAACCTCGTAACAAACAAATTGACCATTAGAATTCAAATTTGTGACTTTCAATTAGGTGGCCTAACCCTACTCATCAGTTTTAGTGGATTGGATTTCCATATTAGGGCTTCATCTGGCTGAGGTAAACCCTTGCTCTTCTTCGTGGTCATAGCGCAACTGTTTGACCTCTTTTTGCACCTTGGGGGTGAATAAAATGGTACCCAGTGCAATTTTTGATGGAAAAACTGCACCTTGGACCTAAGGGAAAGACAAAACTAGGGATTTCCTGAAGGTTGAAGCTAAGGTCGAGAAATGCATTTGATGAATCTGGGATTGACAAAATATAGTAATATTTTGCAGATATAGCAGAGTTGAAGGTGTTATGGCAAGAACGAGACTTAGATGATCTTCACTCTCAGGTTGAGGGGAACCAGGTTGTCAGAGGGCCTTTAGCACACTATGTGTTACTTAAGTTCTTTGAGAACCCATTAATGATGGCTCGTGTGCCACTATTATCTCATATCATAAGCTATTGGGATCAAGATTGGGAAAAAAAATAGTATAGGGTCATGTGATCGAGATCACCATCTAGGATATTTATTTTTTGATAGGGTTGCCACCCTTGGGGGTGCCTGGGGAGATACATCTAGTGCTACCTCGTGGGAGGCATATTGGGAGTTTTGGATAGCCATTGTGTGTCAAGTACTTGGGTAAAGGATATAAGTATCCAGATACATGACTTGGAGTGATTAGAGACACAGGATACAACTACAACAATGGTGTGTATATGGGGTAGCCATGCTTTCCACTGCATCACTAGAGGGTAGATAATGCTAGCAAAGAGTATGCTCATACGGACCTACTATGGGTGGGCCCAGATGTTACTGATGTCATTGAAACGTTAGTTAAGTTTATGTAGGTGGGTGACTAATGTGAACTTTTAATTTGGGACAGTATTATGCTCATTCTTCTTTGAGAAGATCCCCACCATATGACCACATGTGTAGATTTGTTATCGGGCCCACAGGAGCCCATGATGTGCCATTGGGGACAACTATTATGGTGAGCTATAGGGGGAGGAGTCAGACATGTGTTCCGAGTTGAGTTTTTTCCCATTAGTATCATATGCCTCTCTACATGCACGACTATCCATACAGTGGTATGAACTTCCAGGGGGATCCTGAGCTACCACTTCCACCATGACGAGCATGGGGACCAAATAGTTAGTGATAGATGTTATATTTTGGTTGTATGCATAGTTTAGAAAATATATGTATATGGTATTGATTTCAAAACCTTTGACATGCATATATATCACTAGTAAAGCCAATAGGATATGTAGGATGAGCTGCAGTGCCTGGGGCTACATATCAAAGGGGGTCAACATCTCAATAGAGGCCAAATAGTGATGTATTGTTGGAGGATCCTTGTCATAGATTCAACCTATTATTGACCGGTGTGATAGAAGTGTGGATGGAATGAGTTGGAATATCAGTACACGGATGTGTGTACGAGTCTTCCCTCTGAGTGGCAAGTTATTATGAGGTGTGCATCTATGGTTGGTCAGGTGATCAGAGATTTACGAGATGGGGGAGTGGCCCCAGTGGCTCGGGACCCTTTAAAGGATAGTGATTAGGCATAGGGGCATAGGAATTTTTGTATGTATGGTTATAACATGTTATGGACATGCCAGAGGTATTTAGAATAGTGAACTCTAAACACTTATTATGAATATTTTGATACATAATATGGTTATGTATCATTTTGACGATGTGGTTGCCATTTTTTTATTTTGTGGATGCCTTCTTGTGTACGCATGTGATAAATTCCAATCTAGAATATTGTTTGCAATGGTATCTACATAGTCAATTTTGGCTCTAGGAACATGATTGAATGAAATGGATTCAAATTCATGTGCCAAAATCTTAACTCATAGATATTTTCTAGATATAAAAAGATTACGCACATGATAAATGCCATTCAATTCCATGACGAGAAACAAGGAATCAAGGCAAACATGGAGATGAAGGATGCGATGAGCGAGGGCATCGACTAACAAACCTATCATTGTGTCATATTTAACCTGGTTGTTGGTGGAAGATCCAATGCATATGCTATTAGAGTGGACTAATGAATGCAAAGGGGAGAATGTAACAACCCAGGGTTAAAAAAACCATGTAATAAAGTTAATAAAGGCAAAATAAGACCAAGGTCATGGGACACATATTCCAAGCTGAATGTTGAACAAAACATCCTAGCAGGTGTTCATTTGGTTTATTTTGGCTAGGGGAAATCGACAAAGGCAATGGAATAGGCTTTAGAAAGGCAAGAGGCATTAATTGGCATTTTATTTACGAAAATAAAGGAAATTAGGAGAAAAGGAAGATGAAAGGCCACAAGTTGCACGTGAGGAGGAAATTGAAGGAAAATAGAGGCCTCATTAATAAAAAGGCTTCTGGGGATCGGTTCACAACCATTTGTGAGTTCAATTTTGGAGCTCTCTCTCATACTCTTACACACTTAGAGTGTTCTTGGAGCACTCTAGCATTGGATAAAGGAAGGTAAAGGAAGGGCAATAAAGAAAAGGAAAGCAAACGTCAAGCAAGGAACAGTTGGATCAAACAACTACAATGGGATTACTTGTAGGTATTGAGTTGCATGTATGATTTCCTTGCTAGTTTTGGCATGCATGGTATATGCATGTATGTATTTGGTTCTCTTGCTATCATTGGCATGGGTTTTGTTAGGTGTGACAATGGTTTTCAACCTTGTCTTGCCATTTCTGGATAACCATTTAGTGATGGAGTTATTTTACTTGGTTGAGTTGGATTTTCGAATGGTTTCGAAATTGAGTGGGGTGGTCTCAAGAAAATTCCCAAAGGCCTAGGAATCCCTTGACCAGTAATGGTGGGATACACAATAAATCCTAAGGGTGGATACAAATGAATTCCTCACTGTTTAGGTGGAGAGATCCAGAGGCATCCATGCTTGTTTAGGGCCTAGTGATCCATTGAACGGTATATGGCGGGATTGTGGTAAAGCCTGGTAGTGTATGTTTATTGTTTGGGCATAGGAATCCCTTGATTGGTAATGGTGAGATACACGATAAAGACTGGTTGTATAGATGAGGGTTTCAAGCCTAAGAATCCCTTGACCGGTAATGGTAGGATACATGATAAAGCTTGAGGAAGCCCTACTTTATTTTGTTGTGAGTCCCATGTTCATGCTTGGAATATGGCATGGGGGTGATTGACTAAAAGGAAGATTTGGTTCAGTACAATCTATGGTCGGGTGGTACATGGAATTCCTTGACTTGGTTGGCTTTTGCATATGTTAATAAGAGCTCTTTTCCCTTGTATTTCATAAGTAAATTTATTTATTATTATGTTGCTTTGATGGTTGTTCTATCAGTATTAATTTGTTAGTTGTATGTTGGTTATAAGCATGGTTTTATGATAGACTTGAGTTATGACTCTCATCATGATTTGGTTAGTAAATGAAATGATAATGAATGAATGACCTAATATATGATATTTCAGCTATGGTGAGAAGGCATCAAACCTTCTTGATGATTCTTAAATAAGTATGAGGCCCCTATGTTCAAATATGTGATTATGACCTGTAGATTTAATGTTCATCATGTGTTTGAAAGAATGTAGGTCATGGTTAGGTAAATTCTTGTCTAAGTTTTGTATGGAAGGATTTTTCCCTGTGTCATTTAGCATTCCTGAGAGTTTTATGAAGTTCTGGGTAGTGGTCTGGAGACTAGCCTGAAAAAGTGGCTTAAATCTCGCAGTCGCTGGCACAAAAATGGGTGAAAAAGTTTGCAGTCGCACGGAGGCCTTGTTGTGGAATAAATTGGAGACTTACAATCGCATGGAGGGATTTTTATGGGAGCCACTTGGGTTTTATTTTAGTTAAAAAGCAATTTAACTCAGGGGTTGGGCACATGGAGTGGTTGATTAGCCCTTGGGGGTCCTATAGCTCCTGAGGAGGGTCAATTTGGTTTTGGTTTGTCTATTACACTTCCTTAATTGTACTTGGGAAGTTGAAGCATATCATAGTAACTCTTCATCATATGTTTACCCCAGTATGACCAGTTCTCTTGGGTAAGTATGGGAGGAGGGTGTTACAGATTGGTATCAGAGCATGGTTCAACCCTTGGACTAGATGGACAGAATGTGTTGTCATGCAAACATGTAGGTTGTGTATGTGCTTGATGTGTATGCATGGTGATGGTCATTGTTACATTCATGTTGTCATGTAGAATTTGATGACATTGTTGTTGGGTATGAGTTTGTCATGAATGCATGTTAGTGATATATGTGTTCGTTATACATGTCAGTGTCTATATGTTTTTATGCATGCATTATTTCTACTTGGTGTTATAGTTGTGGTATCATGCATGGTAACTGGGATGATGATTGAGATGATATTTATATACTATTATGATTATGATTATACATGTATTGTGCTAATTTGGTTGATCTTGTAGACGAGATATCCTCCCCTAAACTATACTGAGGTATGTTGGTTGTGTTTATATTTTGGTTTAGATAACATGATATACATGCAAGAATCATAAGATCAAAGATGAAAATAAAAATGGTGGACTATAGTTCACGTGATTCTCCCTATAGATCAGATGAGCAACATGGTGATGAGTACTCCCCTCACATAGTAGACACTTTGAGAAGTTTGGGGGCAAAAATAAGGAGTTGCAAAGTAGATAACGACAAAATCATTTAGTCACAAGAGAGACTTTCCAGGGCACAAGAGAAACAAGAAGAGGTCAATGCAGTTATTCTTCAGAGTTTGTCAGACTTACATAGATGAAGACCACTTAGGATCATTCATGGACAAGAGGACATAAATAATGGAGCATATGGTAACAGATCTCGTGATGGACACAGGTTGGACAAGGATGATATCCCCAGGGATGGAAAATTCTTGGACACACCTGATAGGAGGGGAAATAGACATGGGCTTTAATATAGTTATGGTTCATACAAGTATCATGGTTCTTGAACTCCTTATCATCCTTACAGGAGGAGTGATAGGGGATATTTGTCGGATGAGTTCAAGAAAGCTAAGCCACCTACATTTGATGGAGAAATGAAGAAGTCACAAGATGCATAAACGTGGTTACTTGGGATGAATAAGTTATTCATATTGCATGACTATTCAGAAAACATGAAATCCATGATAGCTACCTCAACTCTTAAAGGTAAAGAAGACATTTGGTTGGAATACATGAATAATTTTAGAGGCATTCAGGAAGAGGAGTGGACTTGGAGGGAGTTTGAAAGACTTTTCAAGAAGAAGTATCTATTTGAGAGATACTATGATGACATGGTGAAGGATTTCTATGAGTTAAAGATGGAGTCTATGACCAATGAGGAGTATACTAGAAAATTCTTGGAGTTATTGAGGTATGTGCCTTATCTTAAGGAGGAGAAAGTGAAGATTCAGAGAATCATCAGGGGGTTGCCGATAGTGTTCAAAGACAGGATCGAGTTTGATGAGCCTAGATTGTTGGAGGAAGCAATCAGAAAGTTGAAACACTATTATGAGTAATCGAAGTGTAAGACAAAGTCTCAACAAGGTTGGAAAGGGAAATACAAAGGTAAGGGAAAGTGGCCACCAAAGTGAACAAGACCTCAGGATGCAGGTGAGAAAGAGAATGTTGTTCCTTACTAGAAGTTTAATGTAGTTGGAAAGAGACATGGGTCACAACTTGGAGGGTCGTTGAATAAAGGTGAGGGTAAGGGACAATTGTAGTGTTGGATATGTGGTAAGGAGCATCTCAAGAAGGATTTCCTGTCATATCAGGGTGGTAGGCCTCAGATCTACAGTGCACAGGAAGTGCAGACAGTTGGGGATGTTGGACAAAGCATTCCTCGAATCTATGCAACATTGGATAACAGGTAGGTGGATCACCAAGCATCTATTATCGAGATGGATGGTAAGCTTTGTGATCAAGTTGTTTCTATTTTGATTGACTCTGGATCTAATTATAGTTATGTTAATTCTGACCTGGTGGATAAGTGTGGTTTGAATAAATAAGTGCATGCAAAATCTTGGTTAGTGCAGTTGGCTACAGGTACAAAGAAAAGAGTTCATCATTGGGTAAGATATTGTGCATTTGAGTTGAATGATATGCCTACATCAACTTAGTTGAATGTACTTCCGTTTGGATAATATAGTATGTTTTTGGATATGAATTGGTTGTACCTTCACAAGACCAAAGTAGATTGTTATGACAAGGCCGTTAAATGTTTGGATGACAATGGGGAACAAAGTATATTACAGGGTAAGAAAAATGATACATCAGTTAGAATGGTGACGACTATGCAGGAAAAACACAGTTGCAAGAAAGGGTGTGTGTTATTTACAATTCACATTTCTAGTGATAAAGGTAATGATGTTGAGGATGCAGAGGTATTGAACAGATACCCATTTTTACAGCAGTTTAGGATGTATTTCCCATAGATATTTCAGATTTGTCGCCTCACAGGGAAGTGGACTTTTCTATTGAGTTAGTACCAGGGACAACACCAACATCAAAGGCACCTTACAGGATGAGCACACCAGAGTTAGTGAAATTGAAGTTGCAGTTGAAGGAAAGGGATACATTAGGCCAAGTGTGTCGCTTTGGGGTGCACCAATATTGTTTGTCAAGAAGAAGGATGGTATTATTAGGTTAGGCATTGATTACAAGCAATTGAACAAGGTAACCATCAAGAACATGTATTTGTTGTCGAGGATTGATGATTTGTTTGCCTAGTTGAAGGGAGCAACAATGTTCTCAAAGATTGATTTGAGATCAAGTTATCATCAGGTATGCATCAAATAAGAGGGTATTTACAAGACTGCTTTCCGGACCATGTATGGGCATTATGAGTTTCTTGTAGTTCCTTTCGGTTTGACTAAGGCTCCAACTACTTTTATGTGCTTGATGAATAGTGTATTGTGTCCTTACCTGAACGAGTTTTTTATTGTAATCATTAATGATATATAGATATATTCTAAGAATGAGGAAGAGCATGTTGAACAATTAGCAATAGTATTAGGATTGCTAAGAGAGAATCAATTGTATGGAAAATTTATCAAATGCAATTTCTTTCAGACAAAGGTACATTACTTAGGGCATGTTGTTTCCAAGGAAGGCATAACAATGGATCTGGAAAAGATAAGAACTATCATGGAATGGGAATCTCCTAGGAATGCGAATGAGGTCAGATCATTCATGGGGATGGAAGGTTACTACAGGAGGTTCACTAGGAACTTCTCATAGATTGCATATCATATCACATCATTACAATGAAAAGGGAAGAAAATTGAATGGATAGGGGAATGTGCAACAAGTTTTGAGCAGTTGAAACAATTGTTGACAAACGCTCCAATTCTAAAGATTGCAGATCTGTATAAAGAGTTTGTGGTTTGTACAAATTCTTGTAAAAGAGGACTTGGTGGAGTCTTGATGCAAGAAGGACAGGTAGTTTTCTATGAGTCAAGGAATCTGAATGAGCACAAGCAAAACTACGTGACACATGATCTTGAGTTGGCGATGATCATTCGTGATTTGAAGATGTGGAGACACTATCTTCAAGGATAATTTTAGGGGCGAATGTTCGCCCTTTGGCGAAATTAAGGGGTTTTAAATTTTTAGTGGGTGAATATTTTGTATCATAGTACATTTTTACAAATCACCTCAAATAGCCCACCTTATTTTAAGGGAGAGTGTAAAAAAGGTAAATTTAGCCCTTGAAATTAGGACTTACAACCTTCCATTCGTCCATTTTCAAGAATAGGTTTTATTTAAGTGAATCCATTGGCCCATTTTCAAGAATAGGTTTTATTTAAGTGAATTCTATGGGCCAAATACCATATTTATAAAAGAGGTATGGTAAATTAATAAAACATTTTTTATATTTACTCCATAAGTCACCTTATATACATGTAAGGGTGTAAACAAATAAAATATAAGTAAATTTGAGGTATGGTAAATAAATAAAACGTCTTTTTATACTTACTCAAAAGGTATGGTAAATAAATAAAAATATAAATAAACTAGACGTATCGTAAATATATAAAACCTCTTTTTATATTTAGTCCATAACCCTCCTTCTATTTATGAAGGCTCAAGAAAGAGGTTTTATTTAAGTGAATCCTATGGGCCAAATACCATATTTGTAAAAGAGGTATGGTAAATTAATAAAAATATAAATAAACGAGAGGTATGGTAAACAAATAAAACATTTTTTTATATTTACTCCATAAGTCACCTTATATTTACAAACACTCAAAAAATGGGTTATATTTAGGTGAAACCTATGGCCAAAATACTATGGGACAAATACCATGGGCTAGATTGTTATTAATACCATGCAAAAAACCATTATTAACCCTAATATTAGAATTAATAAAAATAAAAATGGCACATGGTATTGACCCATGGTATTCACCAAAATGGCACATGGTATTGACCCATGGTATTCACCTGGAATGTAGCCTATTTAAATGGGGGAATTAAACCAGCATGTAGCCTATGCTAAGATTCACTAGGACTTTACAAAGTTTTATTATTTAGTGAAAGACTCGCCAAGATCTTACAAGATTTTATAATTGAGTAAAATATTCGCCATGCCTAGTGAGGGATTCGCCAAAAAATTATATATACATATTATATTATTGATAAAATCGCCTTCAATTTTTCCTATATACCATGGAGATTCGCCCGTTTATTATATTTATAAATTTAGGGGGGTTCTTAAAATTTTCCCTGACTATCTTCTTAGAAGGCAGTTCATCTTGATGAATGATCACAGTGGATTGAGATACTTATTTGACCAACCGAATCTGAATTCCAGGAAAGCTAGATGGTTGGCGACGATCAGTGAGTTTGACTTCGAGATTAGGTACATCAAGGGAAAGGAGAACAGGGTTGCATATGCTCTTAGTAGAAGAGTACAACTAAATCATATAGAAACTATGATTTCATATGGGATAGATTTATAGGATCAGATGTTATAGGAAGGAAAACATCATGACAGGTATAGGGAGCTTAGGCACAGGTTATAGCAGTAGGGTACAGGTGAATAAGATGTGGACTACCATCTTATGATAGATGGTTTGATCAAATTTAGGGACCGGATCTATGTGTCAGACAACAGTGAGCTCAAGAAGCTTATCTTGAGGGAATTTCATGTTAATTTGTATTCAAGTGATATGGGATATCAGAATAAATTGAGAACGGTGAAGAAGTTCTACTATTGGCCGAATCTGAAGAAGGAAGCGGTAGAGTTTGTGGCTATCTATTTGGATTGTCAACAGGTAAATGCAGAGCGTAAGCATCCAGGTGGTCTAATACATCCGATTCTGATTCCAAAGTGGAAATTGGAGGTCATTTCCATGGATTTTATTACAGGTTTTTCGAGGACACCTAGATAACATGATTCTATTATGGTTGTGGTTGACAGGTTGACAAAGGTAGCAAACTTCATTCTAATGAAGTCTACTTATTCAGGTAGTGAGGTAGCATAGGTCTTCATCAGAGATATAGTGAGATTGCATGGTGTTCCAAAGAATATTGTATCGAACAGAGATGCTAAGTTCACTTCTGGGTTTTGGAAAGATTTATTTTCAGGATTGGGTACAGAGTTGGCCTTCAACATAGCTTATCATCCACAAACATATGGAAAAACAGAGAGGATCAACATGATATTGGAGGATATGTTGAGGATGCTTGTGATGCATCAACAACGGAAGTGGGAAGAGTATCTTCCACTAGTTGAGTTTTATTACAACAATGATTATCAGGAGTCATTGAGGGTGAGTCTATCTAAGGCACTCTATGGGCAGAGTTGTAATACTCCCATCAGTTGGAGTGATCCAGTGAACATGGTATTAATAGGACTAGACATGTTGGAAGAGATGGAGCATGAAATAGAGGTTATCAAACATAATCTAAAGGTAGCATAGGACAAGAAAAAGAGTTATGCAGATCAACACAATGTGTTTAAGGAGTTTCAGGTTAGGGAGCATGTGTACTTGTGCATCAATATCAAGAAGAGCTCCTTGAGGATTGGGCCATGTGTGAAGCTAGCACCTTGGTATTTCAGGCCTTTCGATATCCTTGAGAGGATTGGACCAGTGGATCTCAGACTTGCACTGACTCTGATAGTGAAAGTCCATGATGCTTTCCATGTTTCATTGCTTAAAATATATGTAAAGGATGTTGATCATGTTATTGCTTGGTTTGTATTGTAGGTGGAGCCATAAGGAGAATTCGAGCCAGAAACTCAGTGCAATTTATGGAGAAATATGCTCATTCTCTAGAACCGAGCAATCAAGTAGGTTAAAGTGCAGTGGAAGCACTTTGGGCCCAATGAAGCTACATGGTAGATGGATGATCAGATGTGGGCTATGTATCATTACTTGTTTGTCGGATGAGGCAAAGATATTTTGGTATATGTATATATGTATATGGTTGTAAATACCGCCACAAGATGTGTTATAAAGATCCAATAAGTGGTATGGTTGTCATGTTGTTATGTTTTTCATGTTGGTGTTTATTTTCAGCAGGTTATTCATTGTAAATACTGCATCGAGCTAAATTATAAAGCTTCATGAGAAGTATCTTTTTCTTTCAGTAGAATTTCTGGTTGTAGGTCTCATAGAACACCAAGGACGATGTTCCCCTAAGGGGGAGGGGTTTTTAACAACCCTGGGTTAAAAAATCCATGTAATAAAGTTAATAAAGGCAAAATAAGACCAAGGTCATGGTACATGTATTCTAAGTTGAATGTTGGACAAATAATCCTAGCGGACGTTCATTTGGTTTATTATGGCTAGGGAAAATTAGCAAAGGTAATAACAAAAGATTCGAAAAGACAAGAAACATTAATTGGCATTTTATTTATGAAAATAAAGGAAATTAAGATAAAAGGAAGTTGAAAGGTCACAGTGCATGTGAGGAGGAAACTGAAGGAAAATAATGGAAATTGGAGAAAATAGAGGCCTCATTAATAAAAATTCTTATGACGATTAGTTCACAACCTTTTGTCAGTTCAATTTTGGAGCTCTCTCTCTCTTCTCTCTCTCTCATACTCGTACACATAGAGTATTCTTGGAGCACTCTAGCATTAGAGAAAGGCAGGCAAAAGAAGGGAAATAAAGAAAAGGAAAGAAAGGAAGAGTTGGATCAAGTGGCTACAATGGGATTACTTGCAGGTATCGAGTTGCATGTATGATTTCCTTGCTAGTTTTGGAATGCATGGTATATGAATTTATTTATTTGGTTCTCTTGCTTTCATTGGTGGTGAGCCCTAGTATTGCACCAAGAATATTGCAACTCCCAAGGGATACTCAACTTAAATTATCAACTAGGGATTTGTACAAACTTCGAGGTGACAATTCTATATGCACAATAGATAGGATTCCACTCATGCCACCCTTAGTTATGACATTAGATCAAAAAGTGCTCAAAGACCCTTTCTCCTACAAAATTAAAATAAAATCTTGATAAAAGGACAATTGGAAATTGCTTCTAGCTATGAAAATAGAAATGCCATTGACTCAACTTGTAAAACCCTAACTACTCAATTCATGAAAGGACAAAGGCTAACCTACTTGCATAAATAAAGCTATGTTATTTTACAAAATTAATATAATTATCTCATTTACTTGCAAAAAGGAAACTAGTTTATCTTGCATGATTCATCAAACTACCAACCAAAATTGCATGTACCATCTACCTAGATCATACTTCATCACAAGTCAATAACCTACTTGCATAATAAAGAAACTAACTCTAATATGTTTTAACAGTGAAGAAGAGGAAGGTTTGGAGTGGCCTAGGAGCTGTCCTTGATCATGTTATCATAGTTTGGGGTCATTATGCATCTATGCTAAGTCAAAGTTGTATTGGGGGTTGAAATTGATGAAGGAAAAGGCTGCTACAAGTTTTGCTACAAGTGATTGCTACAGGAGGCATGTAATGCTATAGGCAAACCTGTAATGCTACAGGAGAGCATCAGAGTGGTTTTTGAGGGTGAAGACGTTGGCTTGAGAGTATGGAGAGGGTGATAGTAGTTGAAGAAAATGAAAGGAGGTTGGCTTAAGCCCCTAGCCAAGCTCAGGACCTCTTGGAGGCCTGCCTTGCACTAGGATGAGTGCTCTTGGTGACCTAGGCATAATAGCTTATAAAACAGGGTTTTTGGGACAGATTTTGGAGGTGGAAGAAAAAGATGAAAGAGCTAAGGATGGAAGTGGTGAATGTTCCCTTCCCTGCATATCAATCAACCCTACAATCAATCACATGCATGCATCCATTTATTATTTACAAAATGAAATAACTTATGATGGAAAGTATGAGCTAAATTTAAGTGACATATACTTCATGTAATACCACTGATCTAACCACTAAACTAACTTCTAAACGACAACAAGAAAATTTGAAACATGACAACTCACACTAATCTATTTCCAAGAAATCATAAACATAATATTTTTGGGTTGTGGTTGTGAATTCTTCCACTCATTCTCCCATAAGAGAGGTGATGTACAGACTGCAACCACAAGATTTTGTAGGTTAATTTATATTGAAATGCAAGAAACTATGAACTGCTTGGAATCAAGAAGAAACATAAGTACAATAAGAGGGACCAAAGCCTCTAGGTTGCGCCCAAACCCAAGGGTCTCAACCCTATGAAAATAACTCAAATGCAACTTAAAATCCAACTTCTCATTATCAAAAAATTCAGATCTAATATGTCACATAAAATTTGAAAATAACAATGTCAAGCTTGGAGCTCAATAGCTACACCTACCCGAACAAAAACTTTGAATCCTAATGAGCTATTCTTCTAGTTTATTTATACAAAAGGGCACTTGAAGCAACTCCCTTGAAAGTAGGAATGGTTCCCTCCCTTATCTAGAAAATGTGGATCTTGTCATTCTTGATCTTCACTTGGACTAGGAGCCACTCAACCGCCAATGAACTCGAACTGGTGAGAGAGGATATGGTGATCCCAAGCCGAGTTTAGGTAGTTAAGGAGGTGGAAAAACCCATAGATTCTCTCCTAGTTGTCTCCATTAAGTCCCTGCATAGTAATAGCCTAAAAAATGCTTCATTTTCCTGCAATTAAACCACATTAGGTCACATACTATGACAAACACTTTTTACTCCTCTTACTAAGCATAATATAAAGAAAAATGTGAATTAATGCAAGATAAGAATAGTTTTAAGTCTGGAAGATGGAATATTAATCTTAAAAATATACCTATTGATGAGACTCATCATTAGCCCCCTGCTGAAAGTGTTGCTCGTCCTCCGAGAAACTTAGTCATCCGTGTGCATCTATTTCATGGCCTTGGTGGCTTCCCTGACATCCCAAGGATCCTTAGATGGTTTTCCCTCTTGGAGGTAAAAACCTGCATTCTTCTCTATTTTTGTCCATTATTTCTACTCCCCTACTTCATCTCTTCCTTCTTGTAAGCCTAGTAGTAAGGGTGGACTAAGCTTGAGTCCTATCCACCTGCCTTTCATCCTCTGTATGATCCTCTTGTATAATGGTGTTCTCTCCAAGGCATTCCTTAGCCTTCTAGGAGAGTGATATTATCTGATATGTATACTATGGGGTAAGGCATGCCATCTCCTCTCAAAAAACTTGCAAACTTTCTATTCCCAACGACCCAAATTTACCTTCAAAGTGTAGAATGACTTGCTCTTGGATAACAAGGTATTTAGGTGCTAAAGTAGCATCATTGGAGATGAGGCCATGATTTCTAATGAAAACCCTTGGGCTCACTAACTCTGCCTTGATATACAATGGTTCCTTTTCTTCCTTTGTCATTACCCTTTTCACTTCCTCAACTCTTGTCTCCTCATGAGTCATCTAGGATGCTAAGGCCATCAACTGCATATCTCCCAATCTTGCATTGGGATCCCAAAAATTCATATTTGTCAAAGTGAGGTTGTGCATGTAAAATTTAGCCAATTTTTCTTTGTCTTCCATGTTAGTTTGGCTGCAAAATTCAATGAACTATTTGTAATCCTGAAAGGGCATAGATCCATGTTGTGCCAAGGTTTTGATTTGGAATTGCAACCACTGTTCTTTGAGAAATAGGGCATAAGACTTTGATGGTTTTCTGCATTGCAATTCTTCCATGGTGGAAAGTTGTGTTTCTTTCTCCTGCAACCTCTCTCTCAACCTCATGTTTTCTACCTATAGCTGCTCCTTCATTATAGACTCTCTCATTCTCAACTCACTTAATTATTTTCTCATTTCAATGACCTTTTCTTCCATGAGGCCTACATCCTCTACCTTCTTAGATTTATAAATTTGCATCCACCTGTGGGTTCTACCTCTTTCTATCTCTAGCTCATAAAGGAGTGGGACTGCAAATTTTTCAAGGATAATCCTCCCTCCTTCAATGAATTTATAGTAGGATCTCAAGCTAGGTTGTGGGCTAGGTTCTTGGAGCTCTTGTAGGTCTTTTCCAACAGTTTTTGAGGTGGTGGCTACCTCTTGTGAATCTTTCTTGGGCTCCTGTAGCTTTCCCTATTCCTCCTATAGAAAATGTTGCCCCTCTAGTAGCAAACCCTGTCTCTCGTGTAGCAAGCCTCGATCCTCCTGTATCTTCTCTTTTTTGCCTTCCTCAAAGGCATATTTTGTCCTTGGCTTCTTGAAGGTGACAAACCTATTGGTAGGCATACTCACAGGTGCTATGGGTGACTTGTTTTCGGTTCTAGGAGGAGTGAACTCAACAATATTTCCCTCATTGGGTCCTATTTCCTCCTTTTTGCTTGGTGACTCATCAATAATTACAGGAATGCTTGCAGGAGCTTATGGCTTTCCTTGTCTAATTCTAGTGCTCTTCCTAGTTCTGAAATACATTTGACTTGGTCTTGATTTCTTTCTCTTGGGATTGACATGAGTGCCCAATGTAGCTAAGGTTGCAACTACTTCTTGTTTATTGTCTTCTGTTCCTTTGGGTGGATAGGTCTTCTCAGGGCTTATTATTTCTTCTCCTCCTTTCCTCCTTTCATCTCTGTTTCTCCTTCCTCTATCTCTGCTACCTCTTTTTCTTCTTCCTTTATTTCCTCTTCTTATGTTCTTGTTTCCTCTTCCTCTTCTGTCTCTGCTCCTTCCTCCTCTATTTTTCTATCTATTCCTCCAACATTAGAGGCTGGAGTTTCTTCTAGTGCGAGGGCTTGTGTTTCTATGAAAGTTTCCCTATCCATGTCTACAAATTTGTTCCATAGAATAGGGATTCTCAAGTTGTTCATAGCATCTACCACTATCAATTTGATGAGGCCATGGTGAGATAAATGTTGATGTTTTACTTCCCTTACCTTCTGACTCATATCCAAGGTTGACTGCAGAAGGAAATGGGGACACTAAGTCTTTGAGAACGGGGTAAGTCTTCCTTGTATATCATCTCTTGGAGCAACCTGAAGTGGTAGTCATAAACTACACTTAATATCCCTTCACAAGATATGTATTTAAGGATATGGTAGGCTACCTCATCCCAAGGGTAAGGAAAAATTTCTCTCCTCACTCCATTCTTGTCTTCTACAGGCTTCTCTTTTGAAAGAAATAAGTTTTTCCTAGTTGTGACACTTGCTTGTCTTCTTTGCTCCATCTCATTCCTAGAGGCAAGGTGGTCACTTTGCTGATAGTTTCTAGACTGAGAGAAATGGCCAACCCTTTGACAATAGTTGTGGCACTGTCTTCCCCTTGAGAGTGTAATGTTGTGGAAAATTCATGGGAAAGATCATCATCATACCCCTTTAGTAGCTCAAGGAAACCCAGCCACTGGTGTTTTTTGAAGATATCAACTACATGAGAGTGTTGATGAATTCTCCTAGTGTTTGAGGGTTCCCTTCTGTTAAATCCTCCCCCCATATCTTCTCTATTACCCCTTGATGCTATGTAGGTGTGAAATTCCAAACATTCAAGCAGTCTCAGTGGTGAAATCATGGCATAAAAATGGTGAAACAGTGGCACAATGCTTGGTGATAGTAAGGAAGAAGGGTGCTTAAAGTTATATTCACCAAGTTATTTTCTTTTATCTTAACCACAACAACTTCCAAAAGGATCCCCTACTGATCAATTGACTGCTATATGCTCTTAATTTCAAGCAGATTGTCCATGAAATTGGGTGTAGAAACAAAGAAGGAGGGTATCACTTACTTATTATTAAAGCGATTATAGGTGTGCATTAATATTTTGAGACAGTATCGAGCCATTGTGACTCTTTTTTCTCCTCTCAGTTCCTCCTGTAGCTCCTCTTGGCCCTCTTGTAGCAATTGTAGGCCTACTTGTAACTTTCTCTTGTAGCATTGTGTAGGTAGGGTTCAAAACTCCTCAATGGCACTCTAGCTTCTCGATGCACTAGCTCATCCTTCCTCCACCGGTTTTTGGAATGAGTGATGGTGTAAATGGAGTTGAGCCAACACATAATATCCTTTTTTGGTTAAAATCTTGGAGCGTTATGGTGACTTGGCATTAACACGAGTTTCTTCTTTTGGACCATTGTCCCCACTAACTATAATCATCTCTCCCTCCTCGTGATTATCACCCCACTCTTCGAGGACACTAGTTTGTTTTGAGTTGACATTTCCACGTTGCATGGGTGACTTAACTCACACTTGAGTTGACTAGTCAAGGGTGGCCAAGTTCATTGGCCACCTCTAGCCTATTAAAACACATTTTCTCGCTTAAAACACATTTTTGTCATTTTTATGCAAAGGGAGGAGGTTAGGGTTTCCATACCTGATCCTACCTATGGATCGATCTGTTGCAGAGGATTGCGTGCTGGAGTTGTACAATACATCATTATGATAAAGTTAGTTGAACTCTTTGACTTATTTCCTGTGCATGTATTAATTTTCTATGTTGCCTTGATTGTTGTTGTTGTTGTGTGTTTGTAGGTGCCTCTTCTAATATCCAAGTTGTTGTTGCTAGTGGAAATACTCCCCGAGAACAAGGGGTTTCTTCACGGCTGCAAAACGAGATTCATCATCCCTTCTGGTGGTGGAAAAAACATGATATCAATATCTACTGTGTGATTATACATGCTTGATACATGATGATTTTCTTCATGTAACAGTCTTTTGTTATCCCCTTTAGGTATTTCATTGGCATGAGGGAGATGATTATGAGTGATGAGGATAGGCTTAGAATCATGGAGGAGTAGTGTAGGCACTATAGAGATAGAAATGCTAGCTTCTGTGTTTTTTTAAGGTAGGACATAGTGAAGAAGTTCGAGAAAACTTTTGGTGAAATGAGTGGATGGTTGATCGATGGGTGATAAAAATGTCATAGGAGGACCACCTTTATCATTTCGCAGAGTTAGGATGGCCTTTTGAATTTTTTTCCTCCTCGAATATCCCTCCTTTAGCTCCACAAGCTCCTTTTGTAGCATTACAAGACCTTCCTATAGCAATACAAGTCCTTCCTGTAGCATCACAGAGAGGAGGTGGATTTCAAATTTCTTGATGATGGGATGGTGGAGAGAGATAGTAATGTGACTAAAGAGGATGGATATGGGGTGTATGTATAGAGGAATGGATGGTATCCTGTAGGCCTTGGCCTGTAACCATGAAATATGACACTGTGTACAACTCTGTAAAACAAAAGAAAGGTTAGCAAATAGGATATAAGATTCCTCATTTTTCTCTTTTTCTCTTTTTTTTTCTTTTTCTTTTTTCTTGAGACACAGAGGCTGCCTTAGAGTTGGATTTCAACCTGCATGCTTGCGCTAGGTTCGTCAAGAGTGGTTTTCACCTAGGGATCTTTATTATTGTTGGGTGTGGAGCCTGATTATTTTCTTTATTTAGAGGTATCGACGCATTGGACCCCAGTTCCTAATGTGGCAGCAACGCTACTCATAAAATGTGCACTGTCAGGGGGGTCTTGGGGGGGGGGGGGCGACAACGATTATTTGGAACCCCCCCCCTGGCGGGGGATCGGGGGCAGCGCCCCCAAAGCGAAAAATAGATGTAAAGTTTCCTTGTAAAATGTTGTAATTTCGTAGTCAATCTGGGCCGTTCATTAGGCGGATATCTGACGGTAGAAGTTATGTTTAATTTAGGGTTTTTTTCCCTAGAAGGCAACCCCTCGCTATATATGAGGGAATTGTATTGCGTCTATGTAGATCTGTATTCTGAGCGAGAAAGAGAGAGAATATTGTGTGAGAGTGAAGAGGGAATTACAACGGATTTGTTGTAGGTTGTATCTCTTCATTTTGTTGGATAATATAAAAGGAAGGACTGGCTGTTTCTCCGTGGACATAGCCCAAATTGGGTGAACCACGTATATCTGTGTCTCCCTTGTTTTATGTGTTTATATTTCTGCAATATATTTTATGTGTTCCATTTCTCTGTAATATATAATTTTCTAACAATTGGTATTAGATCAGAAGGTCTATTTGGCTGATCAACTCGTAGGAGAGAAGGCTTTTTGGCTCGAGTGGGAGCAATGGTGGAAGATGGTAGGTTTATGTTCAAAACGTTTAACGGCCAAAACTACTAGTTGTGGAAGATGTAGATGGAGGATTATATGTATCAGAAAGATTTGTACCTACCATTGAGCGGAAAGACAAAGAAGCCAACGAGTATGACAGACACAGAATGAGATATTCTCGACAGAAAGGCACTTGGAACAATACGGTTGTGCCTAGCGGCGTCGGTAGCCTTTAATATTTCAAAGGAAACGACAACAGAGGGTTTAATGTCGGCATTGGCCAAATTATATGAAAAACCCTCGACCTCAAATAAGGTATTTCTTATGAAGCGTTTATTTAATATGAAGATGTCAGAAGGTGGATCTGTTGCTGATCATTTAAATGAATTTAATACAGTTACCCGCCAGTTAAGTTCTATAGGGGTAGCTTTTGATGATGAAATTAGGGCTTTGTTATTTCTATGCTCATTGCCAGAAAGTTGGAATGGTTTAGTTATGGCCATTAGTAACTCTGTTTTTGGATCTAGTGCTTTAAAGTTTGACGATGTTGTCGATGCAATCCTTAGCGAGGAAATGCGACGGAAAATCTCTGGTGAGACATCGGGTAATGCTTTGAATGCAGAGACTAGGGGAAGAAAAATGGAAAGAGAAAGAGCCTAGGATATCGCAGTAAGTCAAGGAAAGGTAGATCTAAGTCCAGATCATGGATAGTGTGCTGAAAATGCGGGAAGAAAGGCACCTGAAGAAATACTGCAAGTCTCGGAAGGGAAAAGAAGGAGATGCGCAGCAAGAAAACAATTATGAAGCGAATGTGACTGGTGATGTGTTGCAAGATGCTTTGATTCTTTCATTAGAAAATATTATTGATGCTTGTGTGGTAGACTCAAGGGCCTCATTCCATGCCACACTTGATAGAAACATTTTCATGATTATGTTCAAGGATATTTTGGACAGGTTCGATTGGGTGATGATAAACCCTGTAAAATCATTGGAATGGGTACAGTTTTCATAAAACAACAGAATGGAAATCAATGGTTTTTGAAGGAGGTAATGCCTGTTCCAGATTTGAAGAAAAATCTAATTTCAACAGGGCAGTTGGGAGGTGAAGTTTGTATAACTATTTTTACAGATAAAACCTGGAAGGACACTAAAGGAGCCCTGGTAATAGCAAAAGGAGAAAAAGTTGGTACATTGTATTTATGCAATGTTATTTCTAATTCTGTTAATGCTTTAACCTCTACTAGAGAAGACACGACATTGTGGCATCATAGGCTCGGGCACATGAGTGAGAAGGGGATGCAGATTCTTCACTCAAGAAATTTGTTGCCAAGTTTGAAGCATGTTGATTTAAAATTATGTGAGAATTGTGTTTATGGAAAATAGAAGAAAATCAGATTCCTTAGAGTTGGGAAAGAAAAGAAGAGTGAAAAATTAGAGCTTGTGCATACAAATGTATGGGGACCTGTTCAGGTATCATATCTCGATGGCTCTCATTATTATGTTACTTTTATTGATGATGCAACCAAAAAAACCTGGATTTATTGTATTCGAAATAAATCCGATGTATTTGATACTTTCAAGAAATGGAAAGCTTTGGTTGAAAACGAGACATGAAAAAGGTTGAAGTGTCTCAAATTAGACAATGGAGGTGAATATTGCAGCAAAATGTTTGATAGGTATTGTTCAGAGAATGGAATTCGCAGAGAAAAGACAATTCCAAGAACACCACAAGAAAATGTTGTGTTAAATAGGATGAACATGACAATCATGGAGCGTGCAAGGTGCATGAGATTGCATGCAGGATTGCCTTTACAATTTTGGGTAGATGCTGTAGATACTGTTGTTTATCTAATAAACAAAGGGCCTTCAAGTTCCTTGGATGGTGGTATTCCAAAGGAGGCATGGATAGGTAAAAAGGTAAACTACTCATTTTTAAAGAATTTTGGTTGTGAAGCCTTTGTCCACATTAATAAAGAAAACAGAACAAAGCTTGAAGCAAAATCAAAGAAATGTACCTTTATTGGATATGGTGTTAATGGTTTTGGTTATCGCTTTTATGATTATGAAAAAGACAAAATCATTAGGAGCAAAGATGTCATATTCAATGAAAAGGTTTTGTATAAGGATCAGATGCAGGAAAAGAAACAGGAAAGAGAAAACAGAGAATACACAGTCCTTGATGACATCACATAAAAAGTGAAGGTGTCTAAAAATCATAATGATCAATAGCCAGAACAACAACAACAACCACAAAAGCAACAAGCACCTCAAACACCTAAAAGTGGTGTTAGAAGATCTACCAGGATAAGTATACCCCCTGACCGTTACTCTCCTTCATTATATTATGTATTGTTGATTGATTCTTGTGAGCCAGAATGCTATGAAGAAGCATTGTAGGTAGAAACTAGGAAGAAGTGGGAGCAAGCAATGAAAGAAGAGATGGACTCCTTAGCACATAATCAGACTTGGGACTTAGTCAGGTTGCCTGCAAGTAAAACAACATTGCAGAATAAATGGGTTTACAGGTTGAAGGAAGAAGATGGAGGTAGAAAAAGGTATAAAGCTAGACTTGTGGTGAAGGGGTTTGCACAGAAAAAGGGTATAGACTTTGATGATATATTTTCTCTTGTTGTTAAAATGACTACAATCAGAACTATTTTAAGTCTAGTAGCAGCTAAAGACTTGCATCTTGAGCAGTTAGATGTAAAGACAACCTTTCTCCATGGGGATTTGGAGGAAGAGATATATATGCTGCAACCACAAGGATATGAGGTAAAAGGGAAGGAGAAACTAGTGTTGAGGTTGAAGAAGATCTTGTATGGCTTAAAACAGGATCCAAGGCAGTGGTATCTAAAATTTGACAGCTTTATGTCTGAACAAGGTTATACTAGATGTCACTCTAATCATTGTGTTTATCTCAAAAGGAAAAATGATGGTAGCTATATTATATTGTTATTGTATGTAGATGACACGCTTGTTGCAGGTTCTAACATGCAGGAAATAAATGTGCTCAAAAGAAAATTGGCAAACTCATTTGCAATGAAGGATTTGGGTGCTGCAAAACAAATCCTTGGTATGAGAATAACTAGAGACAGGAAGAATCGAAAATTAACATTGTCTCAGAGTGAGTACATAGAAAAGGTGTTGAAAATATTTATATGCAGAATGAAAAAACAGTTAGTATACCTTTGGCTAGTCATTTCAAAATAAGTAAGTAGGTGTGTCCCAAGAATCAGGAAGAAATGGCTTATATGTCTAAAGTTCCATATGCATCAACAATTGGAAGCTTAATGTATGCAATGGTCTGCACAAGGCCTGATATTGCACATGCAGTGGGAGTTGCAAACAGGTACATGAACAATCCAGGAAAAGAACATTGGATGGCGGTGAAGTGGATTCTCAGGTATTTGAGAGGTACCACAAATCAAGCATTATACTTTGGTGGTTCAAACATTACTCTACAGGGATATGTTGATGCAGATATGGCGGTTGACAGAGATAACAGGAGGAGCACCACAGGGTATGTGTTTACTATAGGTGGAACAACTGTCAGTTGGGTTTCAAAACTACAAAGTGTTGTTGCACTCTCAACAACAGAAGAAGAGTATGTTCTTGCTACAGAGGCTAGTAAAGAAATGAATTGGTTACAAAGGTTTCTGGATGAATTGGGTAAGAAGCAAGAGTTGGGAAAGTTATATAGTGACAACCAGAGTGCCATACATCTTGCAAAGAACTTTGCATTTCATTCCAAGACTAAACATATATAGCTCAAGTACCATTTCATACGGTCAGTGTTGGAAGATGGACAGTTGAAGCTGGAAAAGATACACACTAGCCAGAATCTTGCAGATATGTTAACAAAAGTTGTAACCAGGGAGAAAATGAGATTCTTCTCAGTTTCAATTGGTCTTCAAGTATGATGAAGAAGATCAGAAACAACCAGGTCCAAAGTGGAGTAATTGTCTAGAAAATGGAGCAGCGGTGGAGTTGTTATAATTAGTCCCCAAGTGGGAGATTGTTGGGTGTGGAGCTTGATTATCTTCTCTATTCTGAGGTATCGCTGCATTGGACCCTAGTTCGTAATGTGATGGCAATGGCGCCCTTAAAATGTGCGCTGCCAGGGGGGTCTTGTGGGGGGGGGGGGGGGGGGACGACGATTATTTGGAACCCCCTCCTAGTGGGGAATTGGGGGCAGTGCCCTCGAAGCTAAAAATAGATGTAAAATTGCCTTGTAAAATGTTGTAATTTCGTAGTCAATCTGGGATGTTCATTAGGCGAAGATCTGACGGTAGAAGTTATGTTTAATTTAGGGTTTTTTTCCCTAGAAGGCAACCCCTCGCTATATATGAGGGAATTGTATCACATCTATGCATATCTACATTCTGAGCGAGAAAGAGAGAGGAGATTGTGTGAGAGCGAAGAGGGAATTACAGTGGATCTACTGCAAGTTGTATCTCTTCATTTTGCTGGACAATATAAAAGGAAGGACTGGCTATTTCTCTTTGGACATAGCCCAAATTGGGTGAACCACGTATATCTGTGTCTCTCTTGTTTTATGTGTTTATATTTCTGCAATATATTTTATGTGTTCCATTGCTTTATAATATATAATTTTCTAACAATTATTTTTCTCTTTTTTTTTGTCTATTTTTTCTCCTAGGCTGCCTTAGAGAGTTTTTCAACCCAAGAGTTCGCCTTAAATGCCTCATAGAGGTTTTCATCTAAGCCTCTTATTTTTCCTTTTCTTTTTTAAAATTTCTAAGAGTGTTATGGACTAGAAGCTATGAAACTCCCAATCACATTAAATTCCTTGACGGCTGAACTCATAAATTCCTCCTTGGACAAAGGTCTTATATATAACTTCAACTTGTAAACATTTCAAAACAAGGGAATGCCTTCCTCATCAATGGTTCTGATATGGACATATCCATTTTCATGACACTTTTCCACTAGGTATGGGCCCAACCATCTTGTCATTAGCTTCCCTTTAAAATATTTGATCCCAGAATCATAAAACTAGGCCTAATCCCTTTCTTGAAAAGTCTTTTCCTTGACATACTTATCATGCCAGACCTTCCTTTACAGTTGTATGACTTCAGTGTGTAAGAGAATTTGCATTCTGAATTCATCTAAGCCATTCAGTTGGAGCAATCTTTCTTGTTGTGTTGTGGTGACATCTAAGTCCAACTGAGCCGCCATTCTCAAAGTGTTATATTCAAACTCAATAGAAAGCATAAATTTCTTCCCATAAACCAAATTATATGGAGTGAATCCAGTGGTGGTTTTCCAAGTGGTATTGTAGGCCCAAGTGGCCTTTACTAGTCTTTGTGGCCAATCTTTCCTGCTGCTGCTAACACCCTTGGTGAGGATGCTCTCCAGTGCTCTATTTGTGACCTCTACTTTCCCAATGCCCATTTTCTTGCAGATCATATGCAGTGGATGTATTGTGCTTGATATGGTGTTGCCTCATGAGATCCTCAATAAAATTAGATGTGAATTGTGTTCCTCTATCAATGACTACCTCCTTTGGACACCCAAACTTATAGAATATGTTATCTCTTAAAAATTCTGCCACTTTCTGCTCAGTGGTTTCTTTTATTGCCTTTGTCTTAGCCCACTTTGTCAAGAAATTAATGCACAAAATGATGTACTCTTTCTTCCCTGATGGTGGATCAATTGGCCCAATGAAATCCATTCCCCACTTGTCAAATGGCTCTAAGGCCACTTGAGCTTGTAGGGGAATTTCATCCCTGGGTGTGGGTTTGCCCATTATTTTGCACTGGTCACACCTAGTGGTATATTTCCTTGCATCTTGATGTAAGGTGGGCCAATAGTAACTAACCTGTAAAACTTTAAAGGTTGTCCTTTTTGCAGAAAAATGACCTCTATAATGACCATCATGACATGATGAGGGGATGTCAAAGGCCTCCTCCTCTCTTACACATCTCCTCAAGATTTTATCTGTTCCCAATCTAAAAATATTGCCCCCAATTGTTGTTGGGAAAAGTATCCAATACAGAATGACCCTATCCCACTCTAAGGGTGATAGTACCTCAGCAACAATCAAAGCAAAGCTATTCAAGATTACTTCTTTATGAGATGTAAGAGAGGGGAGGAAGAGATCCACTAACCGATGTCTTCCGCTAATGATTGATCCAATCTTCTCTCCTTGCTGCTTGCTCCCAGCTCCTTGCTCTTTCACTGGCCCAGCTACACCAAGATCCTGTAAAATAGCAAGAGAGGGAAACTACAAGAAGCATACATTCATAATTGATTCAAGGATTAGAATAAATCAAATATACAAGTATAGCAACACATCATTGAAACACATGTATATAGAAGAACCTCAAATGCTTTATTAATGGAAGAAGTAAAGTTCAGGAAGTGATACAACCATAAGAGGCCCAATCCAGCATCACCTCCCAGCAGAAAGAAATCTCCTCTTCACCTCCTTCAAGCAAATCACCCAATAGTTCTATACTCAAACCAACAACACTTCCTTACATTCACCAAATTCCAACCTCCTTAGACCTCATGAGAGAGCTCTATATATAGGAGTTTTGGGGAAAGGATGAGTCAGCTTGAGGCTGGCATGAAGCTGACTAGTGTCCTCTCCCACTTCAGTTATTCTTCAGTTCTTGAGTCCACTTGGAGGTTCTTGCTTCCACTTGGAGATCTAGATCCTCTTACTCATCACAAGTCGAATTCCCTGATCCAAGTGTCATTTTGGAAGCTTCCTGGGCATTGACACCTTGAGGAATGACTGTGCCACTTGGCCAAACTCGCCCAGCGCAGGTAGCCTTCTTTGCAGTTGACATTTAGCGCAGGTACATAGTGGAGCAGTTGACATTCAGCGCAGATGCTCAGTGGAGCAGTTGACATGATCCAGAATTAGCTTGTTTTTGAGTGTTTTCAGGTGGAGAACTGATATTCAGCGCTGTGGTTTGCTGACCTTGTTCCTCTAGGGGTAGGAACAACATGTTTAGGGACTTTGGATCCCTTAGATTATTGACATTTCATGCTTCATGCTATAAGGCACAAAAATGTCTATAACAGTTGCCCCCTAAAGTATGAGGTCGTTTATCGGGTGAAATGCTTTATCAGGAGGATCCGAAGTTCATTCAATCGCTGAAAGGTGACCTGTAATAAAATACAATGCAATACATTATTTTTCATTCTGCTTTCATGATCTAGCTGAGGCGGGCATTCCCATGCTTAGCTTTATAAATTCATTTTGGTACATAGAACAGACGATCGTCTGATGGTAGACTGATAATTCTCTGCTGAAATTATCATCCTTTGAGTAGGATGATCATCTGCTGTAATGATGTACATGTCAAATGTCTTTATATTTCCTGAATATATATCGCAGCCCGGATGGATGAAACTAGATCTGGGGTCTTCGATCTTCACTCTAAGTACAAGTCGATCCATGTGAGAATTGTGTTGAAGTCGAACATGGAAAGACATCGCTTGATTACCGGTCAATGATGTAAACCGTTAACAAGCGCGAGAGGAATCACCGATAATGATAATGATCCTCAAGGTACTGCAGTACAATTCACGTGGTGTGAATAAAGGACTTGGCGTCGAACACCACGCAAAATCTTTCGGTCGAAGGTCATTGATGTATACCTATCGCCGGAAGTGAGAAACTTGCCATTGAGGCATGCAAGCTTCAAAGTACTGAGGGGGTTGTTCCTAGATCAACTTCTTGGATAATGAGCTGAAGTCGACAAGAAGCGATCTGTCAAAGGAGGGCCTTAATGAATCCCACATCAGTGATGCAGAACGGAGCTAATGATTTTAGTGGAGGTGAAAAACAATCTGTGACATAAGATTCAGGGTGGCGATCATGGGTGGATGAAGGATAATGTATGGCAATGGATGGGACACGGTTGACTCTTCCTGAACAACATCTCTTGAACATATAACGACACTGATGCGATGGATCGGTAGCATTACCCCAAATGTGGATGGTTTGGCGAAGACCATGGTGGTGAGACCGGTGAATGGAACAACCCAACCCGATGTGATACGGAGGAAAAGTGTCATGTTCAAGAGCGACTTGCTACCATTAAAGCTTTGAGGTTATCCCAATTTTCCCCCAGTCATTTCTGACCAGTACCTCTTTATTTTTGTCAAGCTTGAGGAGGATAACATATGCTTGTTCTATAACCTGCCCTTCGGGCAAGCCCATCGCTATGTTTTAACGAGCCTAGCGATAGGGAAACTCGTTCTCGTCTAAAGACAAGTTTGTCACTATTTAATCATTTTAACGAGTCTAACGACAAGGAAAACTCGGTCCTTTTCATTTTTAGAGAGTCTGAAAAGGTACAGAAAGTTAACTCCAAAATTCCTTTTTCGTCATCTAATCCCTTAAGTCTGAAAAAGTATAAAACAATACAGAAGGGATGAATTTTCGATAACTTTAACGAGCCGAATAAAACAAGCGCTCGACCTTTTTGTGCAATAATCCCTCAGGTCCAAAAAGATTAAAATCTACGGGAGGGATAGCTCTTCCGGTCTTTTTAACGAGCTGGAAGGCCAAAACTCGGCAAACTTTTCATATTTTACGAGTCAAGAGAAAAGAGGTCAAAGAAGACTCGTCTTTTGAGGAACGAGTGATAAACAAGGATAGCAGCAGATTCTAGGTATAGGTTGGAATTTTCCAATCACGGCAGTGTCACAAGGATGGCTAGGTGAAATCACTCTTCGCAGCTGTTCCTCAAAATGGGTAAACAATCATATGGAGGTGAACGATCGGCCAAATGAAAGTGAGGGGTGCACATACGACCAAGGCTTTTATGGCTGATAAATTTATGATCACAAAGGTTATTTACCGGGATAGGTTCATTTTTTTTATTTAAAAATGAGCTTAAACTCTGGAGGAAACATTGCTCACTGCTTTTATTTATTTTTTAACGAGCATGAAGAACGCGTTAAAACTGCTCGGATCTTGCGTTTATTTTTTAACGAGCATGAACTTTATGCTAAAACTGCTCGATGATAAGTTTGCATGCCCCCAGCATAATAACGCAAATCGAGGTGCATGCCCCCCAAGCTTCATTGCATTCAACTTGGTGGTTGGAATGAAGGTTTACCTTTGAGATTTGGAAAGGGGGTTCGTTTCATTTTTTAATGAGGTTGACACAGTAAAAGAACTATCCTCATGACTCCTTGTTTCATGTTTTAACGAGGTTGACACGAGATAAGAACCGTCCTCAGAATCCACCGTATTTACAGTATTTGTTAGGAATTCAAAAACTGAAGGGTGATAAAGGTCACGTTGAGTATCTTCTTCATACTCAGGAAGAAGGGAACGATGGTGGTGATCATTCCATGGTGCCCCCTCAATCAACATTGATTGTAAGATTCCTTCGTCAGTCCCATGTACTTTCGACCGAGGATCTAATGGGGTACCATATTCTCTAGACCTATCTACCCAAACGCATGACGAGCGTTGATTTGGGTTCGCCTCCCATGCTTGAAACATTGATTGCTACAATATTTCTAAAGGGCTTGGGGGCAAAACAATCATATGATCCATGTCGACCTTGTCTTTTGCGACCTTCGTGGAAGATATCATGTTGCAGTTTGCTACAAACGGTATATTTCCTATAATAGGAGGTGGTAGTGCGAAAGTTCCCATCAATGTGGGGTCTTTCAATAATCCTACTCCGATATCTTGAATTGAATGGTTGCTTTCATGGATCATGGGAATGCTTCCTGTAACTTGTGAACCATTAGGGAGGAAGTTCTGTTGGTCGACGACCGTAATCCCTCCTTCAAACGAGAATGCGATCTTCCTAAAATAAGTCGACACGACAGCTGCCATGGCGTAAATCCATGGTCTACCCAGTAGGATGTTGTAGTCGAGATTTCCATCGATGACCTCAACATCAATTTCTATTGTTTTTCCTCCTAGCTCAACTTTCAAGTTATTAAGGATACCGTATGGGGTATAAGTCCTTCCGTCGAAAGCTTTTAATGTCGTCAATGATCGAGACAAGGTTGGAGATCCTAAAGTTTTCCAGCAGCTCATCGACATAATGCATGTTGATGCTCCCTCATCAATAATTGTTCTGTGAACAGTTTTGTTGAGGGCTTTCACTTTAATAAGGAAAGCTAGTTGAGCTAGTAACTGAGGATCATATCCTTTGTGATCAAAGGATACAAGATTGGAATCCTTGGGATCAACCCCACCAATAGCTGATAACAACACCTGCCTTTGGGATGGACAATTTTGTAATACCTCAAGAGTCGACATAGCAGATGGCGATTGTGCCAAATCCTCTACTATGTTATAATGCTGCGCCGCTCTGGCGCGAGGATTAAATGTCGACTTGTGTACTACTCCCTTCGGCGGTTTTATTGTTAATTTAGGGATGATGGGCAGTACAACTTCTGTCGAAGTTTTTGTCGAACTACTTGGTTGATCTTTGCCCTTTTCGTTTGACAGATGAGGATTCCCATAATGTTTGTTCCTCGTCGAAATCAAAGCATCATTCTGCTGTTTTGAAACCGACAACATAAGCACTTGCGACGGGGAAGCATTTCCACTATCAACCAGATTTTGACCTGGGTTGGGAAATGGATCAGTTAACACAGCTGAGGTTTGGGAACTTTTAAAGAACCTCTTTAACTCAGCTTTGAATGGGCAATTCTTTGTGTTATGATCCTTATCATCACATATTAGACATGGATAATTTTGTTTCCCTTTCCCAGGAGGGTTTGAAGAATTTTTTCCAGGGGATGACTCACCCTGTTTCTTCTTCTTCCCTTTGTTTTGCCTCTTCTTGCTTCCTGGTTGATTGGTTTCTTTGCCTTTATCTTCCGATATGACATTTACTTCCGAAGCAAGAATTTCTTCTTTTGCATTTTGATCCGAATTCTTACGGGCTTTCTTTGACGAAGCCTTTATCGATTTCGCGTTCGCCGTGCCAATCACACCATCACCGGCATGAGAGTCACTATTTGATTTAGGAGGAGGAGGAATTGAAAATTCCGGTCTAGGGGCGTCTGGTATTTTGTCGTAGAGCGTGCCGGACTGAGTATAAACTAAGTCCAAATATTGTGCCCGAGCAATAACTTGCTCCTTTGTTACGACTCCCCCCTTAGCCACATCTTCCGTTATAGCCGGAAGTAATGAATTTATAAACCATTCAGCCAATAGTTGATCGGGAACGTATGTTTTCACCATCCTACGACGACGACGCCACTCATGTATATGATCAGATATATGGGTGGCAGTTGTCTGCTTGAAGTTGGTTAATATTTCTGTTCCCGTTTCATACCTTATCGGTAATTGAAAATGGGTTAAGAAAGTCGTGGCTAGGGAACTAAAATTGTCGAAAGAGGCTCTTGGCAATTCAATATACCATTTAGCCGCTGGACCTGTCAATGTCCTCTGAAAAAGGCGAAGCCTTATCGAATCGTCGTTTAGGGTGTTCGACGAACACCACAGATGAAAAGTCATCACGTGATTCGATGGGTCTTCACCTGGATTTCCATTGAATTTAGGAATGTCAGACAGAAGTTTATGAGGAATTGCTGGCCACCAAGGGGCATAAGCAATCGGATTGTTGGTTAACCGGTGTAAATCGGGTAACTCTAAAGTTGCCGCGAATGGTAACTGTTGATTCAGGTTAGGCGAAGCGTAACCAGGGTACGATGGAATTGCTTGAGCAGTGGGCCTTTGCATACCAGCATAATGTAATTGATGCTGGTATGACTGTGTTGAGGCCTCGAAAATCGCTGCCACAACAAAGGGGATACCACCCGGTCCGGACCTTAATGCAGCTCCTTTTCCGTTTGGAATAGTGGTTCCGACTGGGGATAATGGGACCAGTTTCCCAAGAAGTATAAGTGAATGGGATGGATGAATGACTTATGAGATAAGATGGTAATGAGCGGACAGCTAAACTATAAACAAAATGTAATAACTATAATCGGATCCCGAGACTTATTACTAGGCAAAGCGTAGCATTTGATGATCTGTGATTTAAGGCAGGCATATAAATGACTCTAACACTTTAAGCATAGACGTTTGAACCATTTAAACATTGCTCTACATAATTAGTTATGCAGAGCGATTAGAGCGAATTACTACACTTAATCATTCATATCATTGATACATGCATGAGTGAAAGAGATAACAAATCAACACACACATTCAATAGTGAAGCGAAATGACGATTCGCTGTTATATCGCATACATGCATTCAACAATAGCAAAGATAATAACACAGCAATTCATATAATCAGAAAGAACACAGATACAGATAATAGTACCATGTAAGCTGATCGATCAATCCAGTACATCAATCACTATGTCGCAGTCCTTCCTTCCAATCGGAAAGCCTTCCAAACAACAGACAGTCGTGCGCAATTGTATAAAACAGCCTTCTAATCAAAATTCAGAACCATTGGTCGAGTTTCACAAAAAGAATATAGACTGAAGCACAATAGTGCAAACTTCAGCCTTTAAGTCTTATTACAAAATTTTACGACCCTTTCCAAAACAATGAAAGGGTCTATAAATACTATACTAATCTAAATATCTAAACAACTGAAAAGCTATTAAATTGGCATCAATAAATATTTGTTCCATCTTTTTTGGCAATCTGGCAGTTGGCGGCAATGCTTCATTCGACGGGTTCTTTGCCTTTACTCCTTAGCTGACATATCGCCAGCATTGGCTCTACTTCTGGTGGAGTGTTGAGACGCGAAGTTAGCTGAGCATCATATGTAGCATCTTGAATGTCGAGGATCAGGTATCCGAGGGCATCTGTTAAACACTTAAGAGCAGACCTTTGAGTATGTGGCTTAATTAGAAAGAGCCAATATGCATCAGAGGTTAAAGTATTTACTCTGGTAATTAATTTCCTCTGTTCCTCCAAGTCAGGATAACTTGATTCTTCAAGCATACCTGCTGTTGTTATGCTTCCAGGTGTGCACTTGGAGATCATGTTCGCCAAATAAAGTGTATCATTGACTAGGTTGATCATATTGCTGGCAATTATTTTACACCTGGAAGTCGCCCTTTCTGCCTTCATTACCTGAGTATTCCATTCGGTGAAGAGTATGTCCTTATACGTTTCATAGATTCGGGACAAATTCGCCGCTTTCCCTTCTGGAGTGTCTTGCCACTCAACGTATTCGGATATGGCTTCTTCGGCCTGATCTAGCTCATTCCTGGCCTTCTCTATTTGCTCACACACTGTTGTAGATATTTCACATAATTGCTCAGCCTTAGCAAGTTTTTGACATAAAAGTCTGATCTGAGACAGTAATGTGCCATTTATTTGAGTTGCTTCTGCTCTGAAGACTTTCACATTCTGTGTGCTCTTGATACCTTCGAGCTGTGTTGATAGTTGAGCTATTCGCTCATCTTTTGATTTCATCATCAGCTGATTTGATGCTTCCAACTGTGACAATGCCTCCGACAATTCTTTTGCCTTCTGAGTTTCACTTTGGTCTATCCTCTGTCTTTCAATTTGCAGTTGCTGGGTTAACAAATTGTTCTCTTGCTGTTGAGCCAGCAACTGCTCTTCCACCTGTGCTGCTTTGTTTTTCGCCTCAATTATCTCCGCCTGTAATGCATATATTTTATGGTCCTTAGTCTTCAACAGAAGACTTACCTCTGATGCTTTGTCGATGGTTGCTGCAGAATAAGCTCCCGCGAATTGCGACAGCTTTGTTAGATCATCGGAGGGATCCAAATCCTCCTTCCAGACCATATTGTCCGTGACTGTTTTCTCAGGAAAGATAGAAGGTTGACCAAGCCTTCGTCTTTTCTTAGAGCGCTTGATAACGGCTTTATGCTTTGGGCTATAGAAAATATCCAGGGGAGGAATTTCTTCCACCTGGAGAATAATTTGATCGGAAGGGTCCTTATTGATAATCTCAACATCCTGTGAAATGGGTGGGCCGCTGGTTCCTCCTAGAACCTGAGAAGAAGTGATATCGGGCGCATTGCTTGTTTTAGAGGAGCCTGTGTCTTTGGAGCCTTCCTTTCCACTGATAATGGAATCAAATTGATTCCATTGTTTAATCAATTCAGGATCAATGGAAGATTGCTTATGGGCTTTGCTCCGTTCTTTCTCTTGTTCTAACTTCTGCTGTTCTTCAAGTGATTTTCGCTGCTGCTCCTCTCGCGTTTTCCGCTGCTGCTCCTCCAATTCCTTTTTCTGCCTATCTGCTAGTTCTTTCTTTAATCTTTCTTCTTCCTTCTTCTTCCTCTGCTCTTCTTCCCTCTGTGTCTTTTGCTGCCTTTCTATCTGCTCCTTTTTCTGCCTCTCTGCTTGCTCTTTTTTCTGCTTCTCAGCCTGCAGCTTTTTCTGTCTTTCCTCCTGTTGTTTATCCTGTTCTTTAGTTGTAACCGGAGGTGAATGTATCTGTTGCCGACCAGGCTCGCTTGAGGAAGACGCTAGGGTTGTGGATAATAACTCTAGGGGCAGAGTTTGCAACCTCTGCTCCCTAAGTTTATTAAACTCAGTCAACGCCTCATCGTTGTATTTCATTATGGCAAGCTGTTTGACTTGGCTTATTGTCTCGGCACCTACGAACAAGTCATCAAATGTATCCTCTTGATGATCAACTTTTGTTAATTTTGCTTGTTCTAGGGCAATGTAGGCAGTTTTCTTTGGATCATAGAGTCTGTTTGGGAGAGTGGCCAGGGATAAAGCTTGGATTTTTGCTGCTTCTTTTTCTGCGTGCTTGTAATTAAGCAGAGTAAAAACCCCAATTCTTAAAGAAAAAGAGGGCCAACCTTTCTTCTTCTCTTCTTTGAGAGTTTGTGTGACACTGTCGGCCATAATCTGGTAGCAGATTTCCCGGGCTAACAGCTTGTCTGGGATATACAAAGGGAGGACATGTGGCCTAGCCTTACTCCCAAAAACTCTGATATAGGAGAAATACTCTTCCCCAAACCAACTCGCTACGGCAGGTAAGTCAAAGGAGGCTTCATAAGAAATTCTGGAAATGGGTCTGTCAAAAATAGAATAGTAAATGGGGACCATGAAACCATTACAAATTTGGTACAAGTGGTCCTTGTAAGAGGACTTCCACAATTTCTGATGGTATAAATGAATGGGTGTTGGATCCTGGGTGGTCCATCTCCAACCGAGGACAGGAAACTCAGAATTAAGACACAGGGTATCCATAATGTAAGCAGAATAATAGAATGGAGGGATTTTCCTTTCGGAGACTATAGTTTTGTTTCTGAATTCACGAACAGCTACGACCAATTTATCGGAAAGAATAGTGGCCCAGTCCATGATTATAGAATTGATAGCCGCTTCCATTAGGGGAACCATGTCAATATTGATATTAACAGAGTCATGTAATCCCCACAATCTACACATCATAATCCCCGCATAGCAATAGGGAGAGGCCAAAGAAACGTTGGAGTACTTACCCGAACTTTCATGCTTGTGCTTGGCTGGGTTCTGCCTCCAATCTCGGAGGGGTTCGGATGGTGATTCATTTTCTTTTGCGAATTTCTCCACGAAGGTTCTGTTGTAGACTAGCTCCGGTTCAGGCAGATGATACATTCGCCTTAGGTCATCAGGCTTGAATGACCCGAAAATCCTTCCGTCCCTTGTATGGAAAGTTCTATCAGTGATGGGGATTTCTTCGATTGCCCAGCGCACCACGTCTGTGTAAGGGAGAACCTGCTCTCTGGCCGCTATTCTGTGTAAAAAGGAGTCGGCCAAGTCTTTGAGTGTTGCATCAGACTTCCTTAATACATCTACACTAGTCGTTCTCACTGTTACTTTTGGTTTCTCGGCCTCCAACAGATTATATGTACCTTGCCATGTGGTTCTATGAAGACCAGCGCACGTAGTGTCTGAGATTAAGCCTTTCTTTGAAATTGGAGCAGCTTGACCTGCAACAGATGTTGTAGTAGTACCAGAACTCCTCTTATTTTTCTTCCCCATCATGTTCAGGCTTTCTTCAACAAACGAACTCTACACAAGTGCGAGAGAAATCGTAACACAAGGAATAATGAAGACAAAGCATAATTGGAAAGTATATATCACTTGAAGCGTGGCGCTATTAATCTTCAAAAAATGGCTGCGGATCCGATCACTGGTAAGAGATTGCATATGCATTAATGGTGATTTTAAGGCTTGCTACCCATTAAATGACCATTTACGCTGTTATTCAGTTGAATGACCACCCAACGCGTGCAACAGATATGATATGCCTTAGACGCAAGTATTCGTTAATCGAAGGGGCAAGGTTATTAAATACGCATGCATTACCTTATCCCTGCATTTAACGGCATTTTGAAATCTGCGCCTTATCAACCGGATTTTAAATATAACTTTAAAGTTTAAAACAATCACTTTTTGAAAATGCCGATTACCGATGAACAATGTCGCATCGCATGGGAGGAGAGTGTTACATTATCGTTTGAAAGTAGCCCTGGCGAACGCCGATTGCGATATCGCATTGGATTAGCATATGAACCCATTGCCAGATGCAATTTAAGTGATTTGCCGAACTCCGATAGCGAATTCGCATCGCATCGGGGAGAGAAGTGGGCGCCTTATAAAAATGCATGGGATACCGCCGACGGCCGATAGCGATATCGCATCGGGTCGGGGTTTATAACTTGACGCGTTTTCTCATAAGAGGCAGTGCCGATATCCGATCGCCGATATAGCGTCGCATCGGGGTGTGAGATATGTGCTCTTTTTGTGTATGCAAATAAAACACCGACTGCCGATAGCGATATCGCATCGGCAAAGGCCAAAGTGCCGTTTAAGTGCGCCTCTCTTGTCATTGCGATATGCGATCTTGCGATTGCTTTATCGCAATAACAAAAGATTGTTTTATTTTGGAAACATTGTTATTCGAAAAAGGCTTCATTTTACATACTTATTTGATTATCATCCCTTTTTCGAACAAATTCATTAATACCGATTAATTTCTAAAAGGGACCCCTTTCATACGTTGATTATTTGTAAATACAGATGATATGAAATGGGGGGTTGTTGTAGGGCACAACAATTGGCGATTCGTTGGTAGAACCAGTTATCTCTGAAATTAACATAAACATTCAAGCCTTTCATAAATAGAAACTCAATCAGAAGGAGAAATTTCTAATATAACTAGATATTCATGTGTTCTGACAAAAGTGAATTCTATTTTATTAACTTCGTCCCATTAAGTTTAAAGAAACCAAATACATAAAAAGTTTCTAAAATAAATCTTTATTGGTTCATAATGATAAAAATAAAAAACTTTCCCATATCAGCTTTTATAATTAACTCCTTTGTCATAGGTAGAGCCTCTGTTGCCAGCAGACATTTATAGTCTCGACAGGGATACCTTTTAACCATAGTATTGTCCACTTTTCCATTCACATAAGAGTGTGATTAACAGAATGAATTCATAAAATGTTTTCATATTTTACTTCTTCATCTGTTTTTCTTTGTAATAAATAAGATAAAAAGCCACTGTCCTGGTTTGGTAGCCAGCTTATGACAATGCCATTCACTGGTAATAAGTTAACTGATCAAGCCGGCTCGTAATGAGACCCCTTGTCTTGAATCTTCAAGCCATTACCCTGTTTTGGTAGGCAGTATTGGTAATGTCAGTTAAGCTATTTCCCTATGAACATGGTAAGCAGGCTTATGATAAGACCTCTTATCTTTAATCTTTTATATTTTAGAATTACACTCTGAATAATCACATCCTTTAGTGAATGGGGTGAACAATTTTCTCCTTAAGAGCCGATGGATGACAAGTGAAGAGTTGAAGATACTGAAAAAATGGTTTAGCCTCTATTTCTTTTAACAGATAACCTTTGGAGACTATTTTGGAAACATAAAATGTTTCAGAACTTTTACCTCCTGAGAGGAGTCTTCAAAATTTAGATTAAAATTTCAGAACACAAGGATATCTAATTTCCTAGAAACTATTTCTTTTGAGTGAGGATTCTATTATCTAGAAACAAGCATTTATATTATTTCTGTGAGACAGCTTTCTCAAACACAACAAAAGGTCAATGTAGGTACTCTACAGTTTTATTTCCTACTAATCCTACAAACTATGTAAATCTAAAAAGTAGAAGGGGTTACCTTCTCAGTTAAAGAATTTTTTCAGGACCAGGCCATTGACGGGGAGAGAATCTCTCAACCCTGATAAGCTTTGCAATATAAAAGTTGAATGACCTATCTTTTCACAGATCTGAAATGGTCCAAGCCACATTTTCTGAAATTTGGTATGCTTGCCTTTATCCTCATGGGCCTTGTCCCATTTGAGAACTAAGTCACCAACTTGAAGTTGTTTGGAAGAGGATGATGCTGAGTCAAAAGATGCTTTGATGATTTGTTGATGCTTGGCATGAGTGATTCTGGCCTTTTCCCTTTCTTCTTCTAATTTGAGAATTTGGTCATATCTAAGTTGGATAGAAGAAGACGGAGTCTCTTGAATAAACTGCACTAGGGCTAAAGATGGAAGAACAAGATTTGTAGGCAACACGGCTTCTTTTCCATATACCAGATTGAAAGGAGAGGTCCCTATTGAAGCCTTTTGTGTTATTCTATCAGCCCATAATGCAAAGACCAAAGATTTATGCCAGTTTCTATGATTCTGTTCAACAGTTCGCTTAATGATTTTGATGAGGTTTTTATTAGTAGATTCGGCTAAACCGTTTCCCTGGGGATAGTAATTGGAAGAATATTTCATTTTAAACCCCCTTTTAATAGCAAAATCATATATAGCGTTTGCTGAGAAATAAGAAGCATTATCGAAAACAAGAGCATTTGGAACACCGAACCTGGTAATGATGAATTGGTCGATGAACTCGATGATTGCCTCTGCATTTGCTGCCTTCAAAGGAATAGCCTCTACCCATTTAGTAAAATAATCAGTAGCGGTAAGGATATACCTATGTTGTTTGGAAGATGGTGGAGTAATTTCCCCGATGATATCTAATCCCCATTGTTCGAATGGCTGTTCAATGTTGACAGGTTGCAGAGGGAAAGCGGGCTTTCGTTGTCTTCCACCAGATGTTTGGCAATTAAGGCATTTTCTTACGTGCTCATGGCAATCTCTAAATAGAGTAGGCCAATAATATCCAGCATGAATAATCTTATGAGCTGTTGTGTCGGCTCCAAAATGTCCTCCAGCTGGTCCATCATGTAGCTCCTGCAGAACCTTTAGTGCTTCAGTTTTCTCAAGACATCTTAGCAGGATAGAATCATAATTTTGTTTAAACAACACATCATCTTTGAGAGTGAAGTTCTTAGCTTTCAACCTAATGGCCCTTTTATTTTTGTAAGATAAATTTGGAGGAGCGTAACCGTTCTTCAAATAAAATATCAAATCAGCATACTGAGATTCAGAATCAGTGAGACTTATCTGATTGATGGATTCGATCTGATCTTCATCGCTTGATTCGTGAATGTTTGATGCTCCTGCCAACATCCTGCAAAAACCTTGGCCCCTAACAATCTTTGCTGGCTTTATTTCTAAGTCATACTCTTGAAGCGCTGTAACCCAATTGGCTCTTTTTTCACCCAATTCTTTCTGAATTAATAGTTGTCTTACCGCTGGGAAAGGAACTATAACTTTCGTGTGGGTTTTCAAAAGGAAGGGTCTATAATGTTTGACTGCTTTGAACACAGCAAAGGCTTGTTTTTCCACATCTGAATAATTTAATTCGGCACCTTGAAGATTTGAACTAAAAAATGATATGGGTGCTTCTAGGTTGTTATCATTCAGTTGTGTAAGTACTGCAGCATATGAAGTGTTGGATGCAATAGTATATAGTGTAAAATGATTAGAAAAATACGGGGTATTCAAAGCCAGGGCATTGATTATTGACTGTTTGATAACATCAAAAGCTTGCTTTTCTTCAGATCCCCATTTGAAGACTGAATTCTTCTTGATCATTGTCTGAAGTGGTAGTACAATCTGTGAAAAATCTGGAACAAATCGTTTGACAAAATTAATCTGACCTAAAAATGACTGCATTGATTTCTTGTTATGTGGGAAAGGGATTTCAGAAATTTCATTAATCCGATCAGGATCAATATAAATACCATCTTTGGATACTATAAACCCTAAGAGTTTTCCTTGATCTAGAGCAAAGAAGGACTTTTTTGGGTTTAGAGAAATACCATATCTTTTGCATCTCTGAAAGATCTGATTTAAGTCATGCAAATGATTATCTCTCTTTTTAGAATACACAGTAATATCGTCTAGGTAGACGACTACTGATCGATTAATTAACCCTCTGAAGGCTATGTCCATAGCTCTCTGAAATGTCGCTCCGGCGTTTATAAGACCAAAAGGCATTTTCTGATATGCATAGGTTCCCCATTTTGTCCTGAATGTAGTTTTGAGCTGGTCATCGGGGTGTACCAGAACTTGATTGTACCCTGAAAAACCATCTAGAAAAGACATCAATTCAGAACCTGCCACTGATTGGAGAATTTGCTCCATAGTGGGCAATGGGAAGTTGTCTTTTAAGCTCGCTTTGTTTAAATTCCTGAAATCAATACAAATTCGAATGTCGCCATTTTTCTTCCTGACTGGCACCATGTTAGAGACCCAGTTTGAATGTCGGACTGGAAAAATAATTTTGGCTTTTAAAAGCTTATTAAGCTCCGACTTAATCTGGCTCTCCAAATTTGGGTGTATTTTTCTTAATTTTTGCTGAATTGGTTTTTTATCAGGAAGCATAGGAATGGTATGCTGGATAATAGATGTATCGTATGTCTTTAAGTCATCATATTTCCAAGCAAAAACCTGTTTGTTCTTTCTCAACAATTTAATAAATGCTCCCTTTTCATTCTGAGATAGTCCTGTTCCTAAATTGATGTTTTGAGGAGACTCGTTGGTTCCTAGATTTATTAATTCAAACCTAAGGGTAGAACTTTGAAGCTTTGTGTTAATTACAGGTTTGAACCTGTCTTTAATATCATAAAGGTCTTCTAATTTTACCACTGGTTTGGGGATCGAATTTTCTTTGGGCACTCCTTTCATCTGGGAATCATGATCATCTTCCTCAATAACTTGCTTATCATAAGAATTCTCAGAAGTTAAAAACTGCAAAATATCATCGTCATGATTAAATACTCTCCAATTAGTGACATTGTCGGGAATTGAAGGTCTGAAAAGTAATTCTACGGAAAATCTATCAAGGCTGTAGTCTTCAGAAGGTAGAAGCTTTGAAGCTACATTGGCTAGCAAATCTGCGGCTGCATTTTGAGATCGAGGTATAGAAGAAATGTTGAATGCAAGAAAATGTGAGGTAAGTTCTTGAACGAGCGATTGGTAATGTTTAAGGTGAGTCGAAAGGCAATGAATTGCATTTCTAACCTGTTTGACAATGATTTCCGAATCGCCGAAAACCTTTAGATATCGTACCTCCAGACCGATTGCTTTATATAATCCTTGGATTAAAGCCTCATATTCGGCTGTATTATTAGTGCACTCAAACTCTAACCTACAAGACAACAGTGTCTTTTCTCCTTGCGGACTAACCAATATACATCCAGCTCCTGAACCTTCAGGGGACTTAGAGCCATCAAAATACAGAGACCAAAATAAAGGAATATTAACAAAAGTATCTACATTTTTCTCAGCATCATTATAACATCTGGACCTATCAGTTTGTGAAAAATTTTCTATTTGAGATGTAAAATGATTAACTGAAAAAGGAGATGGTTGGGCAACAAAGTTGCCAAAGAATGATTCTGCCGAATAATTCCCCAAAATGTTATTGTTGAATGCGACAGGCTGGTTTTCTTGCTCGAATTCAGTAACTGTGTGGGTCATATGTTTCTCACGATCGATCCTTATCTGATTTGGCTTTCCCTTGTAGGGAAGCCACATGTGTGACCAATCTGTAGAGATATACCCATGTAGTTTTTCGGACCAATCTCTGCTTAAAATCAATCCATAAAATTCAGGTATGTCTGCGATTAAAATGTCAATTCTCTGGACAATTCTGGGGTCGGCTGACAACCTGATGGTCACAGAATTAATTTCTCCCACCACCTGCACTTTAGTTCTATCCAACTGTACAATATGAATTGCAGATTTCTAGGGTTCAATGTTCAGCTTAGAACAAACTGAAGCTGGCATTATATTTGATGAGGCCCCTGAATCTATTAAACAGTTGTGTAGGTTTCTATTATAAATCTCATAAGTAAGCAGGAAGGGTGGAGTGTGAGAATTTGATTTATCTCCGATCAAGACTGAATCGGTAATTTCAACCATGCCTGCAGGAGGCTGGCCTGAATCGTTGGCAGCTCTTGCACTGGGAAGGGGAGTAGAGGGAACAGCGTTTAACTCTTTAAGAAGTAGCTTTTGCTGATGCTTCAGTTTACTAAGTTCAAACATGGTTATATTTGCCTTGGTTTTCTTCATATCATCAACAATGTTATATTCCATGGAATCAGATACTACTAGAGTCTTGGATGTTGAAGGAGAACTAGAAGTTGAAGGCTGATTTGAAGGAACTACCACAGGTGACTTCTTTAGGGGAACTTTTTCTTTTGCTGTAGTAGCGCCTGCGCTCCTCTTCTTTGAAGCTGCCTGGGGGAGTTCAGAAGCAATTTTACTTCTAGTAGTAACCGGGAAGGCTTCTTCTTCATTCTCAGTATCAGAGTTTGGGAGTATAAAATCCAACATTCCGTGACATTCAGCCACTTCTTCATCATCATCAGTCTGTGGAGGTGTTTCCTCTTCCTCTTCTTCTTGGTCTGAATCAGCGTTAGATATAACATTAGGTGGCTTTGATTCGGATTTCTTAAAAGTCCTAAATGGTCTTTTGCTTGAAGTTTCGGCCACTTGCTTTTTAATCTCAACCATTTCATTAGACAATGTTTTAAGGACCTTCTGTAAACCTTCCATGTCATATGGGTCCTTGGGGGTTTTCTTCTTGGAATCTTCTTTAAACGAGACTTTTTTAGCTTTTCTATCTTCTAGAGCAGCTTTCTTTTCAAGAGAATTGATGCGCTTTTCAACTGCAAGTGCTTCTTTCATATTTTCAGCTAGGGTAGGTTTGCCAGCCCTGTCAATAAAGATAGCTATGTTGGCGGGTAGGGCAGTGATGTACCATTCGCTTCGGATTTGCTCACTCGGTTTAGAAGCGGTAGGGATTTTATTCAGTAGTTTATTAAATCTGGCATTAAATTCTTTTATTGGTTCCCTGTGCTCTATTCTCAAATTGGAGAGGTCATTTATTAAAGTTGCTAGGGACCGGTCGTCTCCATACTTGGTGAGAAACTGCTCTTGGCATGTAACCCAACTGGTAATCGAACCAGAGGGTAAGGAAAAATACCAGGATCCTGCTGATCCTTGTAAAGTATAAGGGAACAGTCTTACTACGACATCTTGCTCTGTCACTCCTTTTAGATTAACTGCTAACATGAAGTTGTTGATGTGTTCTTCGGCTTGGGTTCCATTATCTGGATTAAATTTAGGCAGCCATTTTTCGGGAGCATCTGGTAGATCATGTAATGGTCCAGGCATGTTGACAGCACCCGGTCTAGTCCATGGATCTGCCATTATGCTAGCGACAGTGGTTGTCACTACTGTCGGGGTTCCAGATGTTTGGTGAAGTATTAAAGAGTGAATAGGTTGGGATATTGAGGCTCCTGTTCCCTGATGAACAACAATTTGTAATGGAGGGGTGGGTGGTTGACTTTGCAGATGAGGAGATGAAATGGATGATATGGAAGAAAAATCCCCACTGTCAGATCCTTCAGTGTTTTTCTTTGGCTTTTTCCTTTTGGGTAAAGGAAACTCAGTAGGTTCAATACCAAGTTTTTCGCTCTGAAGTCTGGTAAGAGGATGAGTGAGGTTGAACTGCGAAGTCGCACTGCTTTCTGATATCTCAGATTTCTGTGGTGAGATCGAGAAGCTCTGAAGTTTATGGATTAGAGACTGAACTTCAGGAGATTCAAGACTTAGTTGTTCTGGGATATGATGGGATTGAGCAGTGGTGATAGATTCCTCTTCTTCTTGGTTATGGGCTGGAGAACCAGCATGCAATTGAGAAGAATGAGGAGATTTGGAGGGAGAATTACTCTTAGAATGACTTGCCGATTTGGGTCGGCTTGCCATTCACAGTTGGCCCTCCTTCTAGCGCCAATTTTGTTGAGGCCTCGAAAATCGCTGCCACAACAAAGGGGATACCACCCGGTCCGGACCTTAATGCAGCTCCTTTTCCGTTTGGAATAGTGGTTCCGACTGGGGATAATGGGACCAGTTTCCCAAGAAGTATAAGTGAATGGGATGGATGAATGACTTATGAGATAAGATGGTAATGAGCGGACAACTAAACTATAAACAAAATGTAATAACTATAATCGGATCCCGGGACTTATTACTAGGCAAAGCGTAGCGTTTGATGATCTGTGCTTTAAGGCAGGCATATAAATGACTCTAACACTTTAAGCATAGACGTTTGAACCATTTAAACATTGCTCTGCATAATTAGTTATGCAGAGCGATTAGAGCGAATTACTACACTTAATCATTCATATCATTGATACATGCATGAGTGAAAGAGATAACAAATCAACACACACATCCAATAGTGAAGCGAAATGACGATTCGCTGTTATATCGCATACATGCATTCAACAATAGCAAAGATAATAACACAGCAATTCATATAATCAGAAAGAACACAGATACAGATAATAGTACCATGTAAGCTGATCGATCAATCCAGTACATCAATCACTATGTCGCAGTCCTTCCTTCCAATCGGAAAGCCTTCCAAACAACAGACAGTCGTGCGCAATTGTATAAAACAGCCTTCTAATCAAAATTCAGAACCATTGGTCGAGTTTCACAAAAAGAATATAGACTGAAGCACAATAGTGCAAACTTCAGCCTTTAAGTCTTATTACAAAATTTTACGACCCTTTCCAAAACAATGAAAGGGTCTATAAATACTATACTAATCTAAATATCTAAACAACTGAAAAGCTATTAAATTGGCATCAATAAATATTTGTTCCATCTTTTTTGGCAATCTGGCAGTTGGCGGCAATGCTTCATTCGACGGGTTCTTTGCCTTTACTCCTTAGCTGACATATCGCCAGCATTGGCTCTACTTCTGGTGGAGTGTTGAGACGCGAAGTTAGCTGAGCATCATATGTAGCATCTTGAATGTCGAGGATCAGGTATCCGAGGGCATCTGTTAAACACTTAAGAGCAGACCTTTGAGTATGTGGCTTAATTAGAAAGAGCCAATATGCATCAGAGGTTAAAGTATTTACTCTGGTAATTAATTTCCTCTGTTCCTCCAAGTCAGGATAACTTGATTCTTCAAGCATACCTGCTGTTGTTATGCTTCCAGGTGTGCACTTGGAGATCATGTTCGCCAAATAAAGTGTATCATTGACTAGGTTGATCATATTGCTGGCAATTATTTTACACCTGGAAGCCGCCCTTTCTGCCTTCATTACCTGAGTATTCCATTCGGTGAAGAGTATGTCCTTATACGTTTCATAGATTCGGGACAAATTCGCCGCTTTCCCTTCTGGAGTGTCTTGCCACTCAACGTATTCGGATATGGCTTCTTCGGCCTGATCTAGCTCATTCCTGGCCTTCTCTATTTGCTCACACACTGTTGTAGATATTTCGCATAATTGCTCAGCCTTAGCAAGTTTTTGACATAAAAGTCTGATCTGAGACTAGAATGCGCCATTTATTTGAGTTGCTTCTGCTCTGAAGACTTTCACATTCTGTGTGCTCTTGATACCTTCGAGCTGTGTTGATAGTTGAGCTATTCGCTCATCTTTTGATTTCATCATCAGCTCATTTGATGCTTCCAACTGTGACAATGCCTCCGACAATTCTTTTGCCTTCTGAGTTTCACTTTGGTCTATCCTCTGTCTTTCAATTTGCAGTTGCTGGGTTAACAAATTGTTCTCTTGCTGTTGAGCCAGCAACTGCTCTTCCACCTGTGCTGCTTTGTTTTTCGCCTCAATTATCTCCGCCTGTAATGCATATATTTCATGGTCCTTAGTCTTCAACAGAAGACTTACCTCTGATGCTTTGTTGATGGTTGCTGCAGAATAAGCTCCCGCGAATTGCGACAGCTTTGTTAGATCATCGGAGGGATCCAAATCCTCCTTCCAGACCATATTGCCCGTGACTGTTTGCTCAGGAAAGATAGAAGGTTGATCAAGCCTTCGTCTTTTCTTAGAGCGCTTGATAACGGCTTTATGCTTTGGGCTATAGAAAATATCCAGGGGAGGAATTTCTTCCACCTGGAGAATAATTTGATCGGAAGGGTCCTTATTGATAATCTCAACATCCTGTGAAATGGGTGGGCCGCTGGTTCCTCCTAGAACCTGAGAAGAAGTGATATCGGGCGCATTGCTTGTTTTAGAGGAGCCTGTGTCTTTGGAGCCTTCCTTTCCACTGATAATGGAATCGAATTGATTCCATTGTTTAATCAATTCAGGATCAATGGAAGATTGCTTATGGGCTTTGCTCCGTTCTTTCTCTTGTTCTAACTTCTGCTGTTCTTCAAGTGATTTTCGCTGTTGCTCCTCTCGCGTTTTCCGCTGCTGCTCCTCCAATTCCTTTTTCTGCCTATCTGCTAGTTCTTTCTTTAATCTTTCTTCTTCCTTCTTCTTCCTCTGCTCTTCTTCCCTCTGTGTCTTTTGCTGCCTTTCTATCTGCTCCTTTTTCTGCCTCTCTGCTTGCTCTTTTTTCTGCTTCTCAGCCTGCAGCTTTTTCTGTCTTTCCTCCTGTTGTTTATCCTGTTCTTTAGTTGTAACCAGAGGTGAATGTATCTGTTGCCGACCAGGCTCGCTTGAGGAAGACGCTGGGGTTGTGGATAATAACTCTAGGGGCAGAGTTTGCAACCTCTGCTCCCTAAGTTTATTAAACTCAGTCAACGCCTCATCGTTGTATTTCATTATGGCAAGCTGTTTGACTTGGCTTATTGTCTCGGCACCTACGAACAAGTCATCAAATGTATCCTCTTGATGATCAACTTTTGTTAATTTTGCTTGTTCTAGGGCAATGTAGGCAGTTTTCTTTGGATCATAGAGTCTGTTTGGGAGAGTGGCCAGGGATAAAGCTTGGATTTTTGCTGCTTCTTTTTCTGCGTGCTTGTAATTAAGCAGAGTAAAAACCCCAATTCTTAAAGAAAAAGAGGGCCAACCTTTCTTCTTCTCTTCTTTGAGAGTTTGTGTGACACTGTCGGCCATAATCTGGTAGCAGATTTCCCGGGCTAACAACTTGTCTGGGATATACAAAGGGAGGACATGTGGCCTAGCCTTACTCCCAAAAACTCTGATATAGGAGAAATACTCTTCCCCAAACCAACTCGCTACGGCAGGTAAGTCAAAGGAGGCTTCATAAGAAATTCTGGAAATGGGTCTGTCAAAAATAGAATAGTAAATGGGGACCATGAAACCATTACAAATTTGGTACAAGTGGTCCTTGTAAGAGGACTTCCACAATTTCTGATGGTATAAATGAATGGGTGTTGGATCCTGGGTGGTCCATCTCCAACCGAGGACAGGAAACTCAGAATTAAGACACAGGGTATCCATAATGTAAGCAGAATAATAGAATGGAGGGATTTTCCTTTCGGAGACTATAGTTTTGTTTCTGAATTCACGAACAGCTACGACCAATTTATCGGAAAGAATAGTGGCCCAGTCCATGATTATAGAATTGATAGCCGCTTCCATTAGGGGAACCATGTCAATATTGATATTAACAGAGTCATGTAATCCCCACAATCTACACATCATAATCCCCGCATAGCAATAGGGAGAGGCCAAAGAAACGTTGGAGTACTTACCCGAACTTTCATGCTTGTGCTTGGCTGGGTTCTGCCTCCAATCTCGGAGGGGTTCGGATGGTGATTCATTTTCTTTTGCGAATTTCTCCACGAAGGTTCTGTTGCAGACTAGCTCCGGTTCAGGCAGATGATACATTCGCCTCAGGTCATCAGGCTTGAATGACCCGAAAATCCTTCCGTCCCTTGTATGGAAAGTTCGATCAGTGATGGGGATTTCTTCGATTGCCCAGCGCACCACGTCTGTGTAAGGGAGAACCTGCTCTCTGGCCGCTATTCTGTGTAAAAAGGAGTCGGCCAAGTCTTTGAGTGTTGCATCAGACTTCCTTAATACATCTACACTAGCCGTTCTCACTGTTACTTTTGGTTGCTCGGCCTCTAACAGATTATATGTACCTTGCCATGTGGTTCTATGAAGACCAGCGCACGTAGTGTCTGAGATTAAGCCTTTCTTTGAAATTGGAGCAGCTTGACCTGCAACAGATGTTGTAGTAGTACCAGAACTCCTCTTATTTTTCTTCCCCATCATGTTCAGGCTTTCTTCAACAAACGAACTCTACACAAGTGCGAGAGAAATCGTAACACAAGGAATAATGAAGACAAAGCATAATTGGAAAGTATATATCACTTGAAGCGTGGCGCTATTAATCTTCAAAAAGTGGCTGCGGATCCGATCACTGGTAAGAGATTGCATATGCATTAATGGTGATTTTAAGGCTTGCTACCCATTAAATGACCATTTACGCTGTTATTCAGTTGAATGACCACCCAACGCGTGCAACAGATATGATATGCCTTAGACGCAAGTATTCGTTAATCGAAGGGGCAAGGTTATTAAATACGCATGCATTACCTTATCCTTGCATTTAACGGCATTTTGAAATCTGCGCCTTATCAACCGGATTTTAAATATAACTTTAAAGTTTAAAACAATCACTTTTTGAAAATGCCGATTACCGATGAACAATGTCGCATCGCATGGGAGGAGAGTGTTACATTATCGTTTGAAAGTAGCCCTGGCGAATGCCGATTGCGATATCGCATTGGATTAGCATATGAACCCATTGCCAGATGCAATTTAAGTGATTTGCCGAACTCCGATAGCGAATTCGCATCGCATCGGGGAGAGAAGTGGGCGCCTTATAAAAATGCATGGGATACCGCCGACGGCCGATAGCGATATCGCATCGGGTCGAGGTTTATAACTTGACGCGTTTTCTCATAAGAGGCAGTGCCGATATCCGATCGCCGATATAGCGTCGCATCGGGGTGTGAGATATGTGCTCTTTTTGTGTATGCAAATAAAACGCCGACTGCCGATAGCGATATCGCATCGGCAAAGGCCAAAGTGCCGTTTAAGTGCGCCTCTCTTGTCATTGCGATATGCGATCTTGCGATTGATTTATCGCAATAACAAAAGATTGTTTTATTTTGGAAACATTGTTATTCGAAAAAGGCTTCATTTTACATACTTATTTGATTATCATCCCTTTTTCGAACAAATTCATTAATACCGATTAATTTCTAAAAGGGACCCATTTCATACGTTGATTATTTGTAAATACAGATGATATGAAATGGGGGGTTGTTGTAGGGAACAACAGACTGATACGGTTGGTGGATTTGACCACTGTAAAGTGGTTGGTTTTGACCGTTTTGGATATACGGTTGTCCACTGTTCGCAAAGATCTGCTGCTCAGAACCTTGGTACACCTGCTGGAATTGCGGTTGTTGGTATTGCACTAGCCATGGTTGTGAAGCCATGTTCTGTTGTGCTATGCTAACCGTTGGACCAAGGTGTGGGGTAATTGTACCCGTTTGGACCTGTGTCGCCCCACCAGTTGGCGATTGTGGTTGTGACCCATGATCAAGTGGCTGTTGCATTACAACCTGAGAAATCTGAGGTTGACATGCAATAGGTATCACTTGAACTTGCGACACTGTTACAATAGCCGGTGTGGTTGGGATGTTCGTCATAGGCACACACTGTTGCATAGAATATACAACCCTTGGTTGTTGAGGTAGCATAGGTACCCAACTACTTGATGCAATTCCAGTATAACCTGAATACTGTTGTGAACTCACGTATGGATACCCTCCCGGAGGGGGTAATGAAAGGGCATATTGCCCCCCATACGGTAGAAATCCGGAACTCAAGGGGATTGATTGTCCTTGGGGATTGGATTGCCCAAATTGACCTCCAAATGGATCAATTTAGCGAGTCTCAACATAAGAGTTGCCGGGTATTACTCCGGATGAACAAACTGGAACAGACCATACTGTCGAAATAGTCTCTTGGTGGACTCCTTCTAGCTGTTGCGAGCTAGTTGGGACAGCTGGTATGCCGGCAAACATTGTAGGAGTGACAGCAGGGGCTTCTGCTGTCGCTGTGTCATTTGACACAGTCCTAGATGATGACGGTTGTTCAGACATCTTAAGTCTATCCAATAGATTGCCTAGCGATTCTATAGGCACTTCCACTTGTGGTGGATTAACTTCTGATGAGGGAAATAGCGTGACCCCGACTCCAAAATGGGTTGGAGTACTTGCTTGCGGATCTTCTGCGATTTCCTCTATCGCAATCAAACCCGGTGGAAGAGGAAGACCGTCAGGTCCGTAAAATATTTCTGGTGCCGAAGAAGTGGTTGTTTCGACAGCGACAGTTGTTTGAGGAACAAAACTCTCTGGACCGGTTACAGATGGAACTGGTTCAGTTATACAAGTATTTGCCCCCAGACTAGGATCAGTATTATTGTCCTTCTGTGTATGTTGAACTTCTTCTATAGAGGCAGGGTTTCCAGAAATGTTTGGAGTAACCGGAACCTCAGATGCAGTTGGAACACTTGTTCTAACTTTTATAGGAGATTTTGAACCAGTTAAACGAGTTCGCTTTGTCCGTACTGTTTTCGATTCCGGAGACAAAGACGGTTGACTCGTAAGCCTCCGCGAACGACGGGGTTTCAATTGACTTTCTTCCACGATTGCGGATTACTCAATCAACCAAAATATTAAAAGGGGAAATTTGTGTTTCCGAATTGAATGAATTTTATTAGACGCTTTTAGACACAACTTGCTTTTTCACTTTTTAAGAGTCGAGAAAAAGCTAAAGATGACTCTAGTCTCCTTCGATGTTTTAACGAGCCCGAAGTGACAAATTCTCGGATGGAATTTTTCAGTTATAGAGTTTGAAAAAGGCCAAAAGAAACTACTCTGGAGATCTAGGCAGAGGGTGTGCCAAACCTTTCGCAAAACCACAGAATACGTTTTACGGTACGGGTGGTCGATCTTCGTGAATGCTGTGTTCACTGCATTGCGATCAGTAGGGCGGCCGACACAGCTTCCTAAGGATAAAAGATATATGCCTATAGGGGTCTCCCAATATATACGCGACGGTACGTGGGAGCACAAGTCCGTATTAGTGCCACCGACTCTCAGGAGGAATCACCCACCTTCTTCGAGATCGACAATCACTACGTTTAACGACGCCGGAACACGTCTCTAGCTTAGACCTCTATGTGTTTGCGTTATGTTTCAAAGCGTTGTTATGTTCATTCAATATATTTTAAGTTGATCTTTTTAAAGTTTGCCTTTCAAGGTTCACCACGAGATGTATGATACCAATTCCTAAATGCAGTCTAAGATGATAAGCAAGCTTTTCAATCTTTCAACTTTGAAAATCTTAACTACTGAGGGAAAATAAAGACATCATCTTTTCACACAGATCAAAGAGCACACACTAATGCACTTTTTCCTAAATCAACATGTAAACTTATCAAATGCAAAATGTACAATGCAGGTATTTCTTTTCTCTTTCTTAATGTTGATGTAATACAAAAAGAAAGCTGTTGTATAACTTTGAATTCAATTTCAAGTGAAAGCAAACAAGCTTGTCCAAATCAAAAGACACCTTAAGATTTACTTGTTTCGACACTAGAAATATATAAATTCAAACCATATGATGAAAGCAAAAGCTCAATCAGCTATGAACAGCAAACAAACTAACTCTTAAGATCAAAACGACACTTATCACAGGTCTAGATCTAAGAGGCCACAACAAGACTAGTTCACTTTTCGTTATGGGAAACTGCAAATGATGTAAGAAATACACAAAGAAAAAATACAGTTTCTTTATACAACCGAGGCGGAATAGAGGCAAGGAAAGTTGGTTTTAGACAGGTACATTGACTGACAACAGGCTGCAAAAACAAGGATGAAAACAGGGCAATAAACAGCAGGGAACCCCAGTAGCACAAGGCAAAACTGGTTCAGCGCAGGTAGTACACTGTCAGTTTGACATTTAGCGCAGGTAGCCCCTTCGGGATCTGCGCTGAAATGCAGACTGCCTTCACAGTGCCTGCACTGAAGAGATAAACTTTCGTTTTTCTCAGTTTCCGGGTCACAGATTGCTCAAAAATTCACAGTTTTTGGCCAAATCAGAAGCTATCAATCAAGTACACACTAAGGGATGAAAAGGAGGATGAAAAGCTATCACTACGAGCTATTTAGAGTCCTTGTGGATCAGCTCTTCAAATCATAAACATGCCCAGAAACTGAGCTAGAGTAGCTGCCCTCTACTTTGCATTTGAAAGCTCCAAATGTAGTTCGATTCGGTACTCCCTGTGTTTATGAAATGAATAGCAAAAACACAAACAACCAACAAGATACGTTCCCCAGCGGTGTCGCCAATTTGTTGTTGGGAAAAGTATCCAATACGGAATGACCCTATCCCACTCTAAGGGTGATAGTACCTCAGCAACAATCAAAGCAAAACTATTCAAGATTACTTCTTTATGAGATGTAAGAGAGGGGAGGAAGAGATCCACTAACCGATGTCTTCCGCTAATGATTGATCCAATCTTCTCTCCTTGCTGCTTGCTCCCAGCTCCTTGCTCTTTCACTGGCCCAGCTACACCAAGATCCTGTAAAATAGCAAGAGAGGGAAACTACAAGAAGCATACATTCATAATTGATTCAAGGATTAGAATAAATCAAATATACAAGTATAACAACACATCATTGAAACACATGTATATAGAAAAACCTCAAATGCTTTATTAATGGAAGAAGTAAAGTTCAGGAAGTGATACAACCATAAGAGGCCCAATCCAGCATCACCTCCCAACAGAAAGAAATCTCCTCTTCACCTCCTTCAAGCAAATCACCCAATAGTTCTATACTCAAACCAACAACACTTCCTTACATTCACCAAATTCCAGCCTCCTTAGACCTCATGAGAGAGCTCTATATATAGGATTTTTGGAGAAAGGATGAGTCAGCTTGAGGCTGGCATGAAGCTGACTAGTGTCCTCTCCCACTTCAGTTATTCTTCAGTTCTTGAGTCCACTTGGAGGTTCTTGCTTCCACTTGGAGATCTAGATCCTCTTACTCATCACAAGTCGAATTCCCTGATCCAAGTGTCATTTTGGAAGCTTCCTGGGCATTGACACCTTGAGGAATAACTGCTCCACTATGTACCTGCACTGAATGTCAACTGCAAAGAAGGCTACCTGCGCTGGGCGAGTTTGGCCAAGTGGCACAGTCATTCCTCAAGGTGTCAATGCCTAGGAAGCTTCCAAAATGACACTTGGATCAGGGAATTCGACTTGTGATGAGTAAGAGGATCTAGATCTCCAAGTGGAAGCAAGAACCTCCAAGTGGACTCAAGAACTGAAGAATAACTGAAGTGGGAGAGGACACTAGTCAGCTTCATGCCAGCCTCAAGCTGACTCATCCTTTCTCCAAAACTCCTATATATAGAGCTCTCTCATGAGGTCTAAGGAGGCTGGAATTCGGTGAATGTAAGGAAGTGCTGTTGGTTTGAGTATAGAACTATTGGGTGATTTGCTTGAAGGAGGTGAAGAGGAGATTTCTTTCTGCTGGGAGGTGATGCTGGATTGGGCCTCTTATGGTTGTATCACTTCCTGAACTTTACTTCTTCCATTAATAAAGCATTTGAGGTTTTTCTATATACATGTGTTTCAATGATGTGTTGCTATACTTGTATATTTGATTTATTCTAATCCTTGAATCAATTATGAATGTATGCTTCTTGTAGTTTCCCTCTCTTGCTATTTTACAGGATCTTGGTGTAGCTGGGCCAGTGAAAGAGCAAGGAGCTGGGAGCAAGCAGCAAGGAGAGAAGATTGGATCAATCATTAGCGGAAGACATCGGTTAGTGGATATCTTCCTCCCCTCTCTTACATCTCATAAAGAAGTAATCTTGAATAGCTTTGCTTTGATTGTTGTTGAGGTACTATCACCCTTAGAGTGGGATAGGGTCATTCCGTATTGGATACTTTTCCCAACAACACCAATCCAAGTGAAAGGATAGCTTTTCCTTAGAATATTTCTTTTCTCCCTGGACGATAGATGTTGGGAGCGGGATCCCCCAAGGGCAGTTTTGGGGCTAAAAGCCCATGTTCAAGTAAAATTTTGTAATATAATTGTAAAGACTCCGTATTTTGTGGTTGCGGAGCGCGGAGGTGTTATGTGTCATAAAGGGTAGTCCACCCTTAGTTTTGTAAAGTAAAGTCGGCTGTAAGAGATCTACCCATGGTCCGTGACCATGGGATTGTATAAAAAGAGCTAAGCTCTAAGTAGTTTTAGAGACAGAACATGTAAGAGAGTCGTAGCTCTGAAGTAAGAAGTCTAAGTCTCGGGTTGTAGTGTAGGTAGAGGCTCTGCAGCTGAGTGCACAGAGGCCTAGGGTAGAAGTCCGCAGCTGAGTGTGCAGACCCCTGCAGCTGTGTACGCAGGGTGAACATAGTCTGTAAACACTTGGAAGATATTAATAAAGAGAGATATTTTGCAATTTCTTTGTCTTTGATATGTTGATACATTTAGATATTTTATGTATGAATTTCCTTTATTGTGCTTATATGATGCGCGAATGACTGCAATTACATTGAATAATTGAACGAAATTACGAATATCTGTTTATGCGGTGTTAACTATAATTGTTTGATAAGATAAGAAAGTCACTTAGATTAATTGGGCAATTTATACGGCATGCTGCCATAGCAGTGCGAAAGTACCTGAGGCGCATGTTAGCATTGTGCGAAGGTCGATCGTATACTTTCATGGAGGTATTGAAGACCTGAATACAGGGTTTGTCTTGCAAGCCCTAGAAAGAAGCGACCTACACAAAGGCAGGGATAGAGGGAATTAAATGACATCATAACCATCTTAGGGTGCGGAAACTTGGTTCTAGAATCCCCCCATACTACTTTGGGTGAGACTTCAGTCCGCGCTCTGCGGGCTGATGCCGAAAGGGCTAGTAGTGTAGGGATTTATTTGGCTAATTAACGCTGAACCTAGGTCAGGCCCTCTCAAGCCAACAAATGGTTCCGTTGCCGGGACCGGAATCTGCATGAGGGATGTGTGATGTCGTATCACTGGAATCCAACTAAAAAGGAGATCGGAGACTAGTTGGATAGGAAGATCAACGAATTCACGGTGTAGGAGAACAAAAACCCGCGATTGACAAAGGAACAATGGTTGGATAGATATCTGTATACAGAGATCCACAAGATCATTTTCTGCTCCTTCCCTATTGAGCTATACGAGTGGATCGCGAAGCTAGCAGATAGCCAAGGAAGGTGGAAACTTGACGGTCCTATTGTGTGGACCTCGGAGCTAATAAAGAAATTGGAAGCATCGGAGGGTAAGATCACCCACACTGTCGATCATTGGCTCAATCACGTCATAGGAGGATTTGTGACTGAATTTGTAGTCGACACCTCAGTCAGCTATAGCGAGGTGGAGTGACGCTTTTTCAAAGGACCACAAGGTAAGTACGTAAAATATTTGAATCCCTGGATTAAAATGCTATTGTTCAAAAACGGGTTATGTAGCTACCTTGATGTTCAGGACTACGCGAAGCGGAAAAACTTACAGAAACGAAGGAAAAAAGGGTCCAGAGTACATTCCATTGATTTCACCTCCACGAGGTGACTTGGAAGAAATATTGAAGGTTTTTTCACGAAGTTATATTCAATTAATAAGGCAAGGATTTCTACGAATACCACCTCCAACTTCACCACCATCGCCTCCAACTTCACCCGTACCACCTCCACCTCCACCAGAGTTCAGTATGGAAAATATAGTGAAGCTTCCTTTGTTTAAAGGCTTGGGAAATGAGGCCCCAGACCAATTGCTGTATGGGAAGCTCAAGGTGTTACAGATTATCATATAAAGAAGGCGACGCTGGTTAGTGCTCTGCAAGATCGCACACTAACATGATATACTAAGTACTCTAATGATAACCCTAATGCTGGAGTGGTAGACATCTAGACAACACTGAATAAGAATTAAACAAACCTAAATCTGAGGTGCAGTCGATTGTGGGATTCAAAGAAATCGCGATGCAACCAGGCGAGATGCCTTGGGAACTAGATCAGAGGTTGAAATGTACAATCCACGAAGCCAAAATGAACCTAACGGACAGACAACATCGTGAGTGGTTTGTTTCTTCACTCCTACCACACTTAAGGGCTGCGTTGTCGTAGTAGAAGATAACCACTCAGGCGGAGGCCTTGGAGATTGCCATGAGACTACATGAAACTCCGATGCAAGATCCAAATCTAGGATTTCAGCAGATCCATGTGAAATTGAAGAATTTGTGCCTTGAGATGCAAACTCTGAAGCAGGACAGGATGGTTTGACTAGAGGTGCGCAAGGAGGTATGGTGCTTGAAATGCAAGAGTCAGGGGCATGATAAGAACCATTGCCCGGTCTTTGCGAACTATATTGCAGGAGGGCGACCGATACCTTTAAGGCCAGAATCTCAAGCAGGACCTAGCGCGGGGCCTGCATTATGGTGCGCTATCTGTTAGGTAGCCGGAAAACATGCCACGGATAACTGTCACTTGTTATAGAAGTTTGTACAGACACCGCAACAGTTGTTCTGCAACTTTTGTAGGTCGGTAGAGCATGATAACTGTACTTGCAGAAGCTATGAATTGATGATGGATAGAACTCCTGCCTATAGGGTTCAGGCTGAAATGCGGCCCCTTGACCAGGGCGTAGGGATGGTGCGGACAGGATTTCAGGGGCATGGAAGAGTCCGAGGTAGAGGAGGACCTGGTCGAGGTCGAGGATAGTTGATTTGCTACAACTGCAGAGGACCATGACACTATGCCCATGATTGCACTAACCCAACACATTCGTCGTGCAAGTATTGCACGATGTTTTATCATGAAACAGAAGACTATCCTATGGTGATAGCCAGGATACGTGATAAAGGGGCGCTACCACCTCCGCCGACTCAGAACCAGCAGATGATTAGTGTTGGGTGCTAAAAGGTGTCTTTGAAACTCCTAATTGCCTCACATTAGTTATCAACCTGGGTAAGTCTTTTTATTCCAAGAGTGTACACAACATGTGCAAGCTATAAATCCAGAGAGTAATGATTTGAACTAAGTTATTAAATTCAATAGAAGAGTAAATGTATGCAATCATAAATCTCAAGCTTGTAACTTTAAAGGAAATAATTCATCTAAGCATCATGACTCTATCTCAAACAAGTTCGTAATTCGATCTTAATCAACCAAATTCAAATGACAATCAACCGAGAGCACCATAAGATTAACTAATCTCTTTCAGCTGGACTTAAACTATTGGATAGAAGGAAAGCATTTAATCAATCACGCTCTATTCTGTAATTAACCCGAAATGATTCTTTGACTGATAACTAATTCAATCCACGACATGAATTTAAATAAAACCAACTATGACTACGCATTAATGAAATGAATACTAGAAATCCGATTCAACGAAAATACATCAACTGAAAAGCTATAAAGTAGAATAACTTGCAGGAAACGGAAAATGCATAAAACAAGGAAAAGCAGTAAGTTCCACCAGAGACCGAGCCCTAGCCACCAGCGAACACTGCTCAGTGATTTTAGAATATCCAAATGAACAACAACGCAAGTTGTATATTAATCATCAAAGTCACTTATCATTACAATACGATCTTGTTCCTCAGAATCACCCTTTTGTAAATTTAAATTACAATCCAAGTAAAAGACGAGAGATCCCTCTTCAGTCTTCTCTTTTATAGTAAAAAAGAAAAGATAAATGTGATACAATTCTTCTATCTTGAGCTGATCTTCTTGACTTATTCCTTGGTTCGACCGCACCTGATGCGTCTCATTTTCCTCGATTAGCTTTTGTTGTTCCGACTTTGGAACAGTAGTTGTTCCTTCTACTATTTTTCTACATAAAAAGTAATGAGAGTTAGTTTGGTCGGTCAAATCGTATCAAGAGTAGTTTTATTCATTCCTTATCAAAATCCTATCAATTTGTTATTATATCATGGCATAAGATGGATAAGAAAGGAGTAAAAAGATAATAATCAAGAGTAAATACATACCTATTGCAAGGCTCAACATACTCCCCTGTTGACCTTTTTTCATGTCCTCATGAAAAATAAATAGTTCCTATGTAATGTAGTTAAGGAGTAGGCTGGAAAAAATGTTTCTTTATCAGGCCTGAAACCATGATTTTGTGCCAAATTTGCAAAGGTTGTCTGTTCATGTCCTTCAGGTAACTCATAGTCAAACCGATACCCTTAAGGAGGATACCAAATAATGGGACATCTAAATCGACGTCCTAATGAATAAGGCGCTTCCCTCAGAATAAGATTGCTATATGTGATTAACCGGCTTGCAGCAACTTTGAAGTTCCCACAATTAAATGGTTATCTTTCCTTAACACTGTTAGTTGAGACCGTCCATCTCATTTTGGATGCAGTTAGGGATCTTTCCTGGATAGAGAGGAAATATGTTGTTCCTTTCTATACAATTTCCTTATGTATGGGCCCTAAAATTTGAATCACGCCTTCTTGTGTCATCAACCTTTTATGTCTAGCAAACAGTTGCAAAGGGTGAGTAGGCTCACTCCTTACCTAGAGATCCAACCCGTGTTCCTATCTTTGGAATGAATTATACGCCTTAAACCACTTAAGTTGATTAACTGCAAAAGAGATAAAAGCCTGGAATTGAATATCTCCAACAAAAGGGCTAGGGTTCTTATCAACTTCTCCTTCTAATATGAAATTATGCAGATAAAATTTGCAAAGAAGCCTTTGGACTTTTGCCCCATGTTCCTTGCAGCAACTTTTAAAATCTTCAGTTTTCTTTAACTCATTTGGCTTGCCGGCTCTTACGGCTTTAACCTTTAACAATAAGTACCATTCTAATAAGAATAGGGCATAATTTGTGGCTGGAGACCTACATGTCAAGACATCCGAATATAGAGAGCAAATGGTGTCTATGTGATTCCTGGCTCTATCCAGCTTGGTATTCACCTTCTTTAGCTTTTATTCTTCCTGTCTAAATCTGCCAAAAGTCCCATTCCCAGTTATGGTTAATTCCCTAAACTGTTTCTACAACTCTTGATATTTTTGCAGAGGGACTATCTCTTGTTCACATTGTTCTAGAGCAAGCTGGGCTTGCATCAGTTCTTCCTATAGCTTTAGGAGAATAGGGTCTTTGCTTGACAGGATATCCTTGGCTTTTTCTTCTGTCTGAGTGCCTGTGCTATGAGAGGATATTTCCTCGGTTTGTACTTCCTTATTGTGGGAGGACCAACCCTCCATTTGAATGGCTGCATCCACTAAGTCTGCATGCAAATTTGCCTGGGTGGCTATTGTTTGAGTAGGAATGAGTTCGGTTTGGGTCTCTGTTGACCTACCCTTACATATTTCTGTTTGCATAGCCATAGAGACTACCTCAGGAGTAGTGTTCTGGGCTTTGCCATTTGAAATTCTTTTAAGCTTCCGGCGTAGCCTTTTAACAGTCTTTTGAAGCTTTTGATATTTGTGTCTCAACTTCTTTAGTTTTGCTCCGGCTACTCGCCTCTTCTGAGGAGCATCTTTTACACTAACAGGCTTGTCAATAGCTTCTGTATCTAAATATTCTTGTTGTTTATCATGGCTGTGTTCCAATAGAACCATGTCACCAGACTGGTTGTCTGATTCATGAATAACTTCTGTGTCTGCTTCCTTTTCCTGGTCAGAGGGAAGAATTTCTGTATTCCCAGAATCTTCTGGGGATTGAGCTTCCATTAGATTAGGATCAAGTGATCCTCCAGGCTACATGTATGTGTTTAGATTTTCCAAGACCTGAGCCATCCCTGTCTCAAAATCCTGTAGAATATCATCTTGGGGACTCATGGTTGATGTTTGAGGAGGTTCTTCTTCATTTTCCAGTTCATCATCAAGGTGCTGTGCCATTTCTTGTTCTGAGTCTGGTCTATCCTCTTCCTCAAGTTCTTGTCCTGAATTGGCCTCTTCCTCGGGTTCTGTTTCTAGATGACATCCTTCCCCTTATTCAAGTTCTTCCTCTGGTTCCAACTCAGAGTCTTGTATACTAATTGGTATGGATGGTTCCACAGGTTGTTTGGCGCTATCTACAGACATTCTCTGGACTAGATGTAACCTTGCAGAATGCCTACACTTGTGGGGTTCAATGTTTGAGTGGGTAGTCCTTTTCCTTTTCGGAACAGGGCCCTGCTGGCTTATCGCCAAAATTTTAGGATTTTGGATTACAGGGTTTTGACTAATCTCCAGGGGCATTATGAGACCATCCCAAGTTAAGTTTTGTTGAATGAGGTTGTGGGTAACAATTAGTCTAATCAATCCATGGTGGCTAACTATGGTTTCTGGGTGCCTAGCCCATCTTATTCTATCGGCGGTATCATGCAGCAATAAATTCAAGAAAGATGGCAAATTAACAGTGATCTTTAGTTTCAAAACAGCTAAAAGTTTGAGTTGTCATGGTCTTACCACATCTCATCATCCATCACAGGTAATGTACCTCTGGACAACACTTGCCAACTCATGCCATGGTTCTGCCAGAGAATATGGTTGTATGCCCTTTCCTTTCTTGGTTAATTCCTCGCCTGCATCTCTAAAAATGTCCACCGCATCTTGTAACATTATGTGTTTTTTTGGCCATGTAGTTCCTTCCGCTGGCAGCCCAGATACTTCAGCTATTACAACGTCTGATACTGTAATTCTTCTACCTCTCACCAGGGATTTCCCATTCTGCAGATGCTGTAGAAATTCAATAGTGATTTCCTCACTAGGGGGTTGAAATCTTGTGAAGTATGATATCCACCCTACGCAGACCAGAATTTCCCTGGCTCTGTCGGAGACTTCCAACACTAAAGGTTCTCGGCGCACTGACTTACCACCCATAATGCTTGAGTTCTTCCTACTATTGCAAAGGATTAGTGTAGTGGAGAAAACACAACAACAGACATCAACAGAGAGATAGAACAACAAGTAAGTTGTAACAACTAAGTTTTCCAATGTTAAACGATATTTCTATGAGAATTCATTAATTCGAGGACTATTATTTTGCCACATGCCGCATGATCATAGAGTACCATATCAACCTATGAAATCCAATAAAACAATTATAACACATGCACGAGTGTAATGAAGGTCCCCTCCCTCCTTCAAGATGAGAGGTCACCTACGACCGAATGGACGGGGGAATGCTATTCTAATGGCAACGTACAAGGGTGAAAGATACGACATTAATATGGGACAAAGTACGTATATTAATGAGAGGACTATAAAAGGTATGGATATAATGAAAGCGAGGTGTGTAATGATGGTTATTGATAAGAGACAAGATGCTTTGGTTGATGATAGGTTATGTGGTAAGGAAAAAGGACAACAATATGCAAGAAAAGATGCTTTGCTGATGATATTCCAGCTGCAAATGATATGATTGATTAAAAACATTAACTCATGCATAAAGGTTCAAGGTAGGGATAAATTAAGGAAATAATTCTTCTGATAAAAATAAAAGTAAGAAGAGGGTATTATAATAATTATTGATGTTGAAAATGGAACTTCAATACCATAAGCAGAGCTTCTGTTGCCAACAGGCGTCCATAGCCTCGACAGAGTTTCTTTTTAACCCATATGAGCCAGGATCCTCAATTTATAGTTGGAGAATTCCATTGTTGTTTCTACAGAAGAGATCAGTGTGCTAGCATGGTAACCAGATGACCACACTGCCATTCACTGGGAAGTAGCAAAAGTGATCAGGTCAGCTCGTGATGAGACCTCCTATTCCAAGGATATTTTAGCCATCCTTTGGATCATAACCTTGGTGTGGTGGCCATAGTGGGAATGTCACATTTCTACATCCTTATGAACATGGTAGGCTGGATCTTAATGAGACCCCCTATCCTCTATCTGTAGGCAAAATTTGTTGTTATTACACATTTTTATAATAAATAGAGGGAGGCTCAGTACTCCTTAAGAGCAGGGATGGTGGAAGAAGTTGAACATATCAATAGAAAAAAAAATATACCCATAATCTCACTTATAATAGATAGAGAGTATTATAACCAGGAGAGGTGGAACCAACATGGTAAAGATGATCAATCAGTATTATATACAACAGAAATCAATACAATAAAGTAATATATAAATAATTGTGTCCTTCCCCATTCTTTTTAAGAAATCTATCATCAAGAAGTTGTCTTGTTAAAAATCATAACATTAAGGGTATTCACCTGCTTCAATAGAATCCATAATTCTTGTCCTGATAAAAGTATTGTACTTCATATCATGAAAGGGAATCAGAAAAATGGGGCTGAGATGAGCTAGGAATAATCCTGGAAGTGTTGTTCAACATCACAATAATGCAAGGAAAAAGGGTCTTGTTTAAAAAACACATAACTTCAAGAAGAAAAAATGTTGTTCCAAAGAAGGAACAACAACAAATTATGAAAAAAAAGTAGTATTTGAACAACAAACAACAAAAAGTGTTTTTCCAAAGTTGGAACAACAAACACGCAAAAAGTGACGTTCTGAAGTGGGAATAACAAAAACGAAAAGTGTTGTTCCGAAGTGGGAACAACAAAAACAAAAAGTGTTGTTCTAAAGTGGGAACAACAAAAACCAAAAGTGTTGTTCCGAAGTGGGAACAACAAAACCAAAAGTGTTGCTCCAAAGAGGGAACAACAAAAACCAAAAGTGTTGTTCCAAAGAGGGAACAACAAAAACCAAAAGTGTTATTCCGAAGAGGGAACAAAAAAAACCAAAAGTGCTATGCCGAAGCGGGCACAACAAAAACCAAAAGTGTTGTTTTGAAGAGGGAACAACAAAAACCAAAAGTGTTGTTTCAAAGTGGGAACAAAAAAAATCAAAAGTGATATTCCGAAGAGGGAACAACAAAAATCAAAAGTGCTGTTTCGAAGAGGGAACAACAAAAAGTGTTGTTATGAAGAGGGAACAACAAAAACCAAAAGTGTTTTTCCGAAGAGGGAACAACAAAAATCAAAAGTGTTATTCCGAAGAGGGAACAACAAAAATCAAAAGTGTTGTTCCAAAGAGGGAATAACAAAATTCAAAAGTGTTGTTCCGAAGATGGAACAACAAAAACCAAAAGTGTTGTTTCGAAGTGGGAACAACAAAAACCAAAAGTGCTTGTTACACAAAATATTGTCACCATGACTATTTGCAGTCAGTATGGGTCTATCATCATTCATACTGTCCTCCTAAGCAAGTCTCAAACCTCAGCTCTTCATGTTAAGCTTTGAAAATGAGAGAAAGACCTTAAAAATCAATAAAGCTCTTGTTCCGCACTTTCTCTCACTGTTGCCTGCGGTCTCGCACCCCTTGTTCATATTACCTGCGGACCTGCCCGCTCTGTCTCTAAAGGAGTGGGTGCGGTCCCCTGTGAAAGTCAAAAAGGCGCAAGTTTATTCTTAAAAACTCACTTGTGGTTAATTCTAGATGATTCTAGAAGGAATCTTGACGTGGATGGTTCGCTCCTAGGTGGTTCATGCATCTCAAAACTAAAGGAGCTAATCCCTTGATGAGAGGAGCTTATCCCTTTGAAGGAGGGCTTTATCCCTTTGAATGAGGACCTAGTAACTTCCCTCCATTGCACTATAAATTAAGGCATTGGGCTAGTTGCTAGAGAGGTTAGAAGCTGGACATTTTTGAGGGTAAATGCTGTTGGAATTGAGACTTCCCAGTTAAGCTTGAGAGGAGAGATCACATACCTTTTGGCTTCATTGGGAAGAGAGTGAAACTTGTCAAAGTAGAGGAGACTTCTTGCTGGACCCTGGGAGGAGCTTGTACAGCATCAAGGCACCAAGGTTGTAAAGTTCTTCTTTGATTAAAGTTAATACAATCAGGTTCATTTTTCTCAAAAAATTGTCTTATGTGATTTGTTTCATGAATTCCTTGATCATCATGATAAGTATGCTTTATTATATTGGCTTTTCAGGTGCTATTTAATGTGTGTGCTTGTTTGTGTTTGCAGATTCTCCACAAGGGAGCTCATTTGGATCAACGGAGCAAGGCTTCCACAAACTTGCATTGGAGCCAAGGTAGGCCTAAAACACTTGTTTTCCTTTATTTATAAATTGCATATTTAGAGAAAGATAGAATTTGTTTGGTTTGCTTGTCGCTAGATATCATTAGATACTAGGGAGGTTGGTCTTGTCTGCAAGAACGACTTATCCGGGCCGACAAAATGGCGACTCCGCTGGGGACTTGAATTTTTGATTTTTTCCTTGCTTTTACTTTGACTTGAGAAACTGTGTTTTTGTTTCTGTTTTTGGCTTGATGTGTGTGGGATTGGGTAGGTTTAGTTAATCTTGAATTATTTTTTGTTTTTCATACTTTTGGGAGAGGACCGCACCCTCTGCTTGTAACACAGTGCGGACCTATCCGCACTTTTGCTTTACACATAGAGCGGTCCTGCACCTGGGTAAACTGGGAGCCTGCGGACCCTGTCAAAATTTTGAAAAACTTAAGATTTTCTCTTTCAGTCAGCTTAGGATTTGTTTAGGTGTTTTTAGCCTCTGCCCAGATCTGCACGTGACTTGTCAGGAACTTTTCTTAGGTTAATTCCATTGGCATTAGGGTTTTAGGTGAAATTCCTAGAAGTTTTGGTTGCCGGGCTTGATTTTCATTTTGGTCTTGTAGTAGCTCAGAGCTTAGAAGCCTCAGATCACCTTGGTTTTTACTGGCCTTCTTATGAGTCTGACCGTTTGAAAAATCTGCCTTTGTTGAGGAATCCATCTTGTTTCTCTTTGCGAAACTTCGAAAGGACTTGTTTTAAAAGTTTTGGATTTCATTTTTAGAAAAGAAAACAAAAATTGGTTGTTTTTTGACTGATTTGTGATTCTGGACAAATTAGTCCTTAGTTTGCTTATAGCTAAGTAAAACATCCTTGAAAAAGAATGTTGTAAGCTTTTACTTCAAATAGTTTTTAGAATTTATAGATCTCAAGATTAGATTTTTCCATAGTTTTGAGTGTTTTATAAAAATATAAAAAATCTCTTTTGAAAAAAGTGTGTTTTTTAGTATTTGAGTGTTTGAAAGAAAAGGAAATTTTTCGTGAGCATAACTAGTTGTCTCATTTTTGAGTGTATTGGGAAAGACAAAAAGCTCTTCTTTTGATTTGTTTGTTAAGGAAAGATTTGTTTTTATAAGCATTTGCATTCTCAACTCTTTCCTATCTAGAAATTCATTAAAGGGAAAAGATTGCTTATCATCTTAAGTGCATTTTTTAGTGATTTGGAGTCGAGTCTTCACACCATAAGTTTCATCTCCGCACCTTTTAACTTAAGAAAAAACCAATAAAAAATAACGCTTAAAGTAAAATCTATCTAGTAATCTTTTTATTTCTAGGGCTCTATATCACCAACATAGCTTAGGCTAGTATCTTGGAGTAGGGAGTAATTAACTCTCCAAGATAGTAAAACAAACAAGTAGCTGTATCTTGTGGTAGGAGATAAATTCCAATTGTTACATCTATGCTCTGGGAAAGCTCCTCTTAAAGGAGAAGCACGAGATCATATCTGAACCAGTGTGGGAATCAATCCTTCCTCATTGGGAACGATAGAAGATATTCACGTATTAAAAATGGTAAACCTTGGATTAACCATTGTCGAGGAGCCTGGGGTCACTTGTTGGTAAACCTTGGATTATGTCAAGGAGCCTTCAAGGGGATTGAGCTTGTTACTCTGCCCTTGCGTGCGTATCAGATCGTAGACTGTTCCCCCAGGTATATTTGTTTCCGTTGGTAACCATAGTGACCATATTCTATAGGATTCTTTCCTAAGGTGACGGTGGAGGGAGGATCCCACTGTACCTGGAGCAGACGTCAGCTAGACTCACTTGGATTTTCTGGGGGGTTCTCTTCACTCGAGACAGTTTAGTGGAGAAACTTGTGCCAGTCTATTCATTAAGCAGGTTTCCGGGGTAACTGTTCCAACCGCCATTTCTGTATTGAATTCTGCGACGTTGGATTTCATCACCAACTAGTGTTTTTGGTATGGAAAGTTACTGTTTGCGTGTGGTTTGACCTCCTAGATTCTTTAGGTGTGTGATTCAAAATTGTTTGGTTCTTTAGAGGCTTTAGGTGGTTTTCATTGAGATTTTTCTTTGTTTGCGTGTGAAGTAGTTAAAATATTTAATCGTGGGTGAATTACCGACGAAGTCCCGTAGACTTCGGGGCCAACCTCTTGAGTTTTCACCGAGCCAGCTTGAAGGGCTTCGAGTCCTTGTAACTCCTAGTGACAGTAAAGTTGGGTCACCTGAAGAAGGAGAGTCTTCTTTAGTGGTACATCCTGATTATCAAGCTCTAGTAACAGATTATAATCCACAATCTATTTCATTTTCCGAAGTTACTGGTAGTTTTTCATCTACTAGTGATTTAGCTGAGGAACCTAAAATATCTGAACCTGAAACTGAATTTGCTACTACTCCAACATCAGGATTTTCCTCTCCAACTTCCAGTGGTCCTGGTTCACCCAGGGTAGAAAGAGTCATTACCCAAAATCTTCCTTTTGGACTTATTGCTATTGAAGAACTTGTTACTCTGGAAGAAAGTATTCCTATCCCTGAAAATCAACCAGCTATAGAACTTAGGGAGCGTGAATCGATCTTTTACAGTCCACCTAGGAGTGACGCTTAGTATCTTTCATTGACCAATTTTTTGGAAAACCCGAGACTAAGTTTTTCACCACCTCGCATTCCTTTTCACCCAACACCTAGGGGTTATTATCCTCCGTTAAATATGTCAAGACAGTCGTCCATGTTTTCTCAATCTCCAGAAACCTTTTTATACGGCGGTCCTTCTGTTCCCTCTGGGTATCAGTCACTTACTGGTACTTTTTCGGGAGCATCTCCTCAACCTATTGAACAAGGGTTATTAACTGGTAATAATGGAACTAAGCCGTTGAGTGTAGAAGATATTCTTATGATGTCAGGTACTATTCCTAATCCACAACCTCAAGGTGGCCAGTTACTGCCTGGGGGGCAGCCTCAAAGTCCTCAATTATCGCCTGGGGGGCAACCTCAAGGTACCCAATTTCCGCCTGGGGGGCAACCTCAAGGACAGTACATACCTACGGGACAATACATTCCTCAAGGTCAACCCTAGACTTAGTATGTACCTCAAGGTCAACCCCAGTATCAATATGTACCTCAAGGTCAACCCCAGTATCAGTATGTGCCTCAAGGTTATCAACCTCAAGGTTACTACCCAACCCAAGGTTTCCAAACACCTTCCGGTCAATCATTTGTCCAAGGAGCTGGAAATGTACCTTGGAATTATCAACCCTACCCTCAACCCGGTTATGGTCATCAATATTCTCAACCTGCTATGGGTCTGTACCCCGGAATGAACTTAGTGTGGGATCCATCTCAATCTCAACAGATCTTGCAACCGAATGTGAAGTTGTCATCTCAATATGGACAACCCTTGGTTTCTGGTTCACCCCAGCAACCTGTCCAGTCTACTATTCAAACTTCTGCACCTTCTTTAGTTTCTTAGCCAGGGCCTAGTACGCCTCGTACTCCGCCTCAAATGATTGCTGCAACTGCTGCAACATCTGTTCAATCTACCCCACCTACTTCTGGAGTATCGACAAGTCCGGTTTCTAGTGTTCCTCTATCAACTCCTCAGACATCTTTACCTCAGTCTGGATCCACAATTCAGACTTCGGTTCAAATGCCTGTAGGACAACCTGGTCCAAGTACGATTGTCACAAGTCAACCTCAATTTACTTATCAACTGTACCAGGGACAGTACCAATTCGGTCCTGCTGTGCAACAGCCAGTCTATCAGTATGAATCGTACCCTGGATATACATATCAACAACCTCAACAACCCTAGTACGGTCCGGTTAATCATGGTTTTCCGGGAGGATATAATATCCCAAATGCAATTCCAATTCCTATTTATCCTGGATATCCTCCTCCTGGGGCTGGTCTCATGACCCAGGGTTTCGGGGACCCTAATCGTCAGTTACCGTTCATTGCAACTTTGGACTTGCCTGACTTGTCGCGCCTTACAAATGATCCAATTAACTATCTTCTGTTTTGGTTGCCAATGCCGAATAAGTTGCCTAGTGATATTCCTAAGTTTGAAGGCAAATCAGGAGAGGACCCGTCAAACCATGTGATGACTTATCACCTCCGGTGTGCGTCTAACTCCATTTCAGATGATTCAATCCGTTTAAGGCTTTTCCAACGCACTTTAATTGGTCTTGCGGCCAAGTGGTACATTGAGTTACCGCGAGCCACTTTTTCTAACTTTAGTCAGTTGGCTACTTCGTTTTTAACTCATTTTCAATTGCCAGTCAGATATGAAAATGTTACGGAATTATTAACTTCATTAAAATAGTCAATGTCCACTTACATTTCAGATCACATTCATGAATGGAGACGTCGACGATGTTTAGTGAAGGTTTTTATTCTGGATCAGATCTTAGCTGAATGGTTTGTAAAATCTTTATTATCGAAGATCACTGAGGATGTAGCTAAGGCAGGAGTCGTTACTGAAGAGCAAGTAATTTCTCAAGCTCAGTACCTTGACTTAGTTTATAAGTAGTTAGGTACGTTACACAAGAAAATCCCCGACCTTCCTAAACAAAATCAAATAACTGCAGCTCCTTCAGGGTCTCATGCCGCTGATGGTATGATTGGTATGGTTAATACCAAAAGTAAGAAGAAATCTTCCAAGAATTCTTCTCCTATCACAACTTTACCAGTTTCCTCGATAGGAGATTCTTCCGCAGAAATTTCTGCTGATATTCATGTTGTAGAGTCATCTACGGCGAAATAAAAATCCAGCAGTAAAAAGAAAGGGAAGAAGAAAAATAAAACAGATAAAAATTCGAAAGAGAAACCAGAAAAAACGGAATCTACTGATGAGAAACGCAAACCTTGTTATCCTTGTCTCATTTGTGACGAAGAGCATTTTACAAGAGACTGCCCTCATCGCGCTGAGGTTGTGAAAATCGTCAAAGGTTCCCAAAGGCCTGCTGTTTTGAAGGATCCTTTTCCTAGTCAAGACAGTAAGATGATAGGTTCTTCCTCAAATGCCTCTGAGGAACCCATAATGATGATGTCCCATGTTAGGATTGTGATTCGATCGCAAGATTATGGAAGTGAAAGTCTTGTTGATGGTAAGGAAGCAGAATCTTCTCATTCGAACCCATCAACTTCAACTCCCGGTTCCGATCCACTATAGATCGAGAAACCTAACCCAGACTTAGTAATAAAACCACCTGCCAAGGGTATACTTCGAAAATCAGCTTTCAATCCACATGCGAGAGCGGCTCAGAACTATAACATTGTTGAATATTTGGCTATTTCACCTTCAGCAATGTCAGCTTTGGAAGTGCTGTAATCATGTCCAGCACAGTGTAAATTGCTATTGTCGGCTATAAGAGCTGTTGACGTTCAGGACTCTAACCTCATAATTTTCGATCTAGAAAATAGTACACCTCGCTTACCTCATCAAATGGCTTTCCAGATTCCAGTGTTAGTAAAAAACAGATCTTGTTATAGGACTGTGATTGATGAGGGAGCCTTGACGCGTATTATGTCGATCCAGTGTTGGAGATCGTTTGGTTCTCCTACACTTAATAAATCCCCGACGATTCTAAAGGCCGTTGATGGTCGTGGGTTCCATCCTTTTGGCATTCTACAGGATTTACCTATAGGGCTTGAAGGCAAAACTATTAATCTAGATGTGGAGGTGGTTGATGCCCCTCTAGATTACAACCTTCTCTTGGGTCGTAGTTGGTCTTACGCTATGCCAGCTGTTGTTTCATCGGTCTTTCGGCTTATAAAGTTCCCTCATAATGGAAAGATCGTAACTATATACCAGCTGACTTACTTTTCATCCGACCCACCCTCTTCTAAAAGTATTCAGCATGTCGGCAAAACAACTATCCCATATAAGGATGTGGGAGTAGGACTAGTTAAAGATTCTGGTTTACTAGGAACTTTTCCTTTTCCTCCTATCAACGCATCGTCTTCTACTGCAACCATTCATATGATTTTGTCAGACGCTATTGTTTATGATGATCCTTGGATCGTACCTTCCAAATCTGAGATAGATTCATTTGGTGATGCTATGCCTTTGAGTCCATATGAAATTGCGTATCAGGTCGTGCAGTCGTTTTCAGACCCTTCTTCAATCGAAATTGACTTCATGAATGTGGTCCATGATGAATCATTTTCAACGTCAAACTCAGATTCAACAACGTTTTCTGAACTTGTCCACACTGATGAGCAAATTCGTGAAATCCTATGTGTTGATGATTTACCATGGGAAGATCTTCATCATATATCTTCGTTTTTACCTGAGATTGATCGCTTTGAAAATGATTTTTCATCTATTTTTACGACTGAATATGTCAAGGAACCTCAGGATCCAATGAAAAATCCTGATTCTGAGTTAAATTTGGGAAACATTTCTCGGACTATTCCTATTGATATTTCGGTTAAGCCTCGAATTGTTGAAAACATTCATATAGGTGCCTCTTGTATGGAAAATGAAATTCAAACATATAAGGCCCTATTTCAAGAATTCCACGACGTGTTTGCCTGGTCATATGAGGAAATGCCAGGAATTGACCCAGAAATTGTTGTTCATGAAATCAAAACTTACCCGGATGCTAAACCCGTCCGGCAACGTTTGCGTCAGATCCACCCGCGAAAAGCTGCTGCTATTAAAGTAGAAGTTGAAAAATTACTTAAAGCAGGTTTCATTTATCCAATTTTGTTAACGGATTGGGTATCAAATATTGTTCCTGTTAACAAAAAGCAAGGAACAATAAGAATATGTATCGATTATAGGGATATTAATCGAGCTTGTCCAAAAGAAAATTACCCAACTCCCTATATCGATCAAATCATTAATGATTGTGCTGGCTGTGAAATATTCTCCTTCATGGATGGTTTTTCCGGATACAATCAAATAAATATTCTACCTGCTGATCAACCAAAAACAACTTTCATTTGTCCATGGGGGACATTTGCTTATTGCAAATTACCTTTTGGGTTCAAGAACGTCGGGGAAACTTTTCAAAGAGCCATGTCTTACGCGTTTCATGACATCAAGCACATTGTGCAACCCTATCTCTATAATTTACCTGCTCATTCATTACATCGAGCTGATCATCTCATCCATTTACGAGCAATATTTATGAGGTGTAGGCATTATCAAATTAGGTTGAATCCACACAAGTGTGTTTTCTGTATAGAAACAGGTCGGTTACTGGGGTTTGTTGTTTCGAAAGCTGGCATTCGTGTCGATCCCTCGAAGGTTGAAGCTATTGTCAAATTGCCTCCTCCTTCGAGTCTTCGCCAACTCCAAAGTTTGCAGGGGAAAGCAAACTTTTTACGTCGATTCATTCCTAACTACGCCGAGATCACAAAGGGTTTTACAAGGTTGTTGAAACAGAATACTCCATTCTTTTGGGATGAGATAGCTGATAAATCTTTTGATGCACTAAAACATGCGTTGACCCATGCACCGTTATTGCATCCTCCCAACTACAACCAGGACTACTTCTTATATCTCGCTGCCTCACATTCCACCATTGGAATGGTGTTAGTTCAGGAAGATGAATTCGGTACTGAACATGTGATATATTACCTTAGTCGCACTTTAAATCCAATCGAGCTAAAATACTCACATGTGGAGAAATTGGCATTGGCAGCTGTTCAAGCTGTCCAACGCTTTCATCATTACATTTTACTACGCAAAATTACAGTAGTTTCCGATTGCAACCCTATGATCTATATCTTGACCAAACAATTTCTAGGGGGCAAGTACTCCAAATGGATTGTGATCCTGCAGGAGTTCGACTTGGAATTTGAAAAGTCTAAGTCAAAGAAATCTTTAGTTTTTGTGGAGTTGATGTGTGACTTCTTGCGTGCTGACACGGAAACTGTGGCGGAGGAGCCCATTGCGGATGAATCCTTGTTTCTAATCAACACTTTAGATCCATGGTATGGAGATATCATCGTTTATCTCCAGACCCAATCCTTTTGGCCAGAAATTTCAAGATCAGAGCATCGAAAAATACGATTCCAGTCCCAACAATTCAAAATTATTGGAGATACACTTTATCGTCGAGGGGTGGACTCTGTTTTCCGGCATTGTTTAACTCATGAGGAAGCTGAAAGGGTTCTAAATGACTGTCACTCTGGAGCGTGTGGCGGTCATATGTCTGGGTTTGCCACAGCCCAAAAGATATTGCGTGCTGGCTATTTATGGCTGTCTTTGTTTAAAGATTGTATTAACGCGGTCCGAAAATGCCACAACTACCAAATTTTTGATCGAAAGATGCGCGCTCCACCTGCTCCTCTCCACCCTATAATTGCCGTCGGTCCTTTTGCGAAATGGGGTATCGATTTTATTACATGTAACCCTCACTCGGCCGGGGGGCATGCGTATATTATCCTTGCGGTAGATTATTTTACCAAGTGGGCCGAGGCGATGCCTACATTTGAGGCAGACGGCAAAACTGCTGCAATTTTCGTGTTCAATCATATAATTGCTAGGTTTGGTGTTCCAAAAGTGATTATCACTTATCATGGGCGTCATTTTCGAAACATTATGATGACTGAACTTACAGACCAACTTGGCCTGCGTCACGATAGTTCAACTCCATATTATCCACAGGCTAATGGTCTGGTTGAAGCCATCAACAAAGTTCTAGTCATCATGATCCGACAAATCATTGGGATTCATAGGTTGAATTGGCGTAACATGCTATTTTCAGCGCTTTGGGCGTATCGAACCTCAGTAAAAATGTCAACCGGTTTCACTCCTTTCCAACTAGTTTATGGTCTGGAAGCTGTGTTACCCATTGAATGCAAAATCCTGTCATTGCAAATTCCCATCGAATTACTTCCAGCTACTTCCGAAGAGGAAAAACGTTTGTTGTACTTGGCTCAGCTAGATGAGAATCGACGTGATGCTGCATTAGCAATCGAAACTCATGCCAAACGTATTAAAGCTCAGTATGATCGAAATGTTACCCCTCGTAATTTTTCAGAAGGAGACCTAGTCTTATTGTACGATCAAGAAAATGATAAATTGGCCGCTGGAAAATTTGTACCCATGTGGTATGGTCCTTATGTTGTTAAGCAAAAGCTGGCAAAAGGGGCCTATGAATTGGTAGACTTTGACGGGGTCTCTTTAGGTAAACCCAGAAATGGTCTTTACTTGAAGAGGTATTATGCTTAAATATGGGTGTGGAGATTTTTAGTTAGGTTAGTTTTCTTTCTAGCTGGTGTGTTTTAGATTAAAAAGTGTGCTTAGCTTAGAGAGTGTTTTTTGTCATTATTCCTGGTATCTTGATTTTACTCTTGATATTGCAGATGTCGATGTCTCTCCAAACATACATTGGTTTTGCTGATGGTGCTTGTCGTAATACACGGAACATTTCTTCCGTAGCTTGGGTTATCTATTCGCCCTCTGACAAGTTGGTATCTATGCATGGCGTAAGCCTCGGTCAAACAACAAATAACATTGCCGAGTATAGTGCAGTGATTGAGTTATTATCTGAGTCTATCTCATTTGGGATTCGGAGTTTGATAGTGAGGTTAGATTCTGAACTTGTTGTATTACAGCTTAATAGAGTATATGCCAGTAGAAATCCAGTGTTATTGAGATTATTTTTGAGAGTTCATCTCTTGGAACGTGAATTTGACTATATTGAATATCAGCATATTCCAAGATATTTAAATACATTAGCAGACGCAATTGCTTCTCGAATGTTAAGTAGACATTTGCAATAATCATACAAGTAAATTTAAAAACATTCCATAACATGTTTTACAAGATAAGCCGATAATAGTGATATAGTATAGCATAGAAGTGTGTCAAATATACATCGTCTTCGATCATAGGTTGAAAAACACCTTATGATCGGCAAAAATGATAGTACAAAAAGAAAAAAATGTCATATGTGTCTACAACAGGCGATCATCCTATCACTGGTGATGATCACAATAAGAAACCACTGTACGGGCCACCCTACAAAGGAACCTCCTGAAAGGTCCTTGGACCCCAATCACATAGCGCTGTAGCCTAAGAGGAATGTCATCTATGCTGGTCTCCGGAATGTTTGCTGTCAAACGCTCTAGATGACTCTCCAATTCGGCCAAGGTATCTGTAGATTCGTCTTGTGGGGCTAGTGCTGCTGCAGCTGGTTGTTTCCTCTCATAGGGTCGGAGAGTGGCTGGTCACTGTGGACCTACATCTACATTTGAAACTTTTACTATCAATTTTGGGACGAAATAAAAACAAAAAAAAATTAAATTAGAAAATGTTGAAAATGATTTTACCTGAGTCATCCCATTGCTCTCCTGGTGGAAGAGCCATGTCTGGGTCACCACGATAATCTACCCCAGCATAAGGAAAGTCCTGAATAGCAAAAACTTGGTTCTCCAACCAATGAAAATACTCAGGAGTGAATCGAATGACTTCTGTTCCCTCCTCAGGATGACGGGCCATAACTGCAACCCAACGCATCAGTTTGGGCTCTCGGGGAAGTCCAGCTCCAACAATGAGATGCTGTGGGACCAACATTGGAACCCTCTCTAGACCAAAGCTCACAACTAAAGCACCATATCCAAAGGTCTTTAGTTGTTCGTTCTTTTCTCTAGTCAGTTGGCCTTTTATATTAGCCAACACAGCATCGCACCAGTTGAAGATGGTGCCTCGAAAGCAGTCCACTGCCATTCGCATTTGGGATCCAGTGGCTATATGTAGTGTTGCGCTTCCGCAGAGCCTGATAACAGTAAACACAATCACTTTGAGCTTAGGAAGGGAGATGGTTTTGATATCTATCCCTTTGTCTCTAGTTTGGTCGTTGCAAAACTCTAGCCGGAGGCTATCGACAGACTGGCCACCTGGCCTAGTCCCGAATAGAGTCAAGTGTTCACCTCTCTTAGTCAAACCAGTCAAAAAGTAAATGTTGTCCAGCTCCATTTCGAGCTGGTGGCTGCCAATGAAGAAGCACTGGTCTTGTATATTCCATCTGTCTACCAGCCACTGCAAAAATTCCACCTGGGCCCTCATGCCAGGTATGCCCAGAATTTGTATAAGCCGCATGCCTTCAATGCATCAATCAAAGGTTGATGATTTATCGCAGCGAGATCTACATCCTCGTGCTCCCATTCTCACCAATCAAGCATGATGTATACCCTACATTCAATAAAAAGGCGAATTATAATATCTAAAATCAAAATTTTTGGGTGGAATTTGAGAAATTTAGGTTTAAAAACCTTTGCTGTGGAGACCGCACCCTCTCTGTTAGAGACAGTGTGTGGGTCCGCACTCTGCCTTCACGACAGGTGCGGACCCGTGACTTTTTTCCTTTTACGAAAAAGTCGGGGTCCGCAGGTTACCTATGCTATGCTTGCGGACCCGCGCGCGCGGGTTTCTAACCTAAAAATTCATTAAAAAACGAAATCAAAGCCTAAAAACAAATTTGAAATGGATGAAATGAAAGAGTAGGATGATGTAGATTACCTGGAGGAGATGGCGTTCGATTCCAATGGATGGATTTCCGCAATATTCACGGGAAGTTTCTAACCAAAAGCTTTCTTTTCTCACTCTGAAGTCAAACGGTAAAAATGAATTTACAAAAGCCCTTTTTATAAGTTTTTTTGAATAAATGAGTTTTTAATTTGTTTATTTTTCACTTTAAAGAGGTAACTTTTGCAGCATTTTTATCTATTTTAAACAGGTATGAGTAATGTTTGAGTTTTTGTGCAGGATAACGGATTTTTCAGGCAACATCGGTCATTTTCGACAAAAAACATTAGAGTCACCTTTAAGCTATTTTCTGACTCCTAAAACATGAAAAGATTGCCGAGTTTTTCTTTTTAAGCTCGTTAAAACGAAACTAAAAAGACGGTCCACTTATAGCCCTTTTCTGACCGTAAAAACATGCAAAGATTACCGGATTTTTGTCGTTTCAAATTCGATATTGGTTATAAAACGACGTGTCATTGATCACTTTTTTACTTTTTCAGATCAGAGGCACTAATTATGAAAATTACTCCTTGATCGTAATGATCAAGCGGTTCTCTCAAGTATTATTTTATACTTTTTTGTGCTTGGGAGACACAAATTTACGAAAAAGGACAACCATGGAGTCTTCTTAAGTTTTTTCAGACTCTCTAAAATTGAAAAACGCCGAGTTTCTCCTATACTGAACTCGTTAAAATTTAACAGTAAAGGACCTATTCAATTACAAACAGGAACATACCACTCCTTCTTAGGGTTCGAATTTAAACTAAGTTGGACTCATCCGAAGGATGAGCTTATAATCAAGCAAATGTTATCCTCCTCAAGCTTGTCAAAAATAAAGAGGTACTTGCCAGAAATGGTGGGGGAAAAGAGAGAAAAATGAGCCTGTTTGTCATACTTTGTAACCACTCTTGAACACGACACTTTTATTCACCTGGGTTCGGAAATCCTTTGCCTAACAGTTGATCAAACCATATTGAAAGTCTTCAGCCGGTTTTTGGGTATTAACTTTGGGTCAATTGTCACCAAACCGTCTGTTGTGTCGTTATGTGTTCAAGAGGTCAGTGCAAATAAACCATTCATCTGCAAAATATCTGTCATCCATCTTGACCATCCCTGAGTCAGTCCTTGCAACTAAATTTCTTCAAACTTGATCTATGATTTCGTGTTGTGGGCTTGCCTACGACAGATCGCTTTCTATCGACTCCAGCTCATTATCTAGAAAGTTGATCTAGAAATCGTCAGTACCTTGGGATCTGCATGCCTCAATGGCAGGTTTCTCGCCTTCGACGATAGGTTGCATCATTGACCTTCGATCAAGGGATTCCGTGACATGTTCGACATCAACACATCTATTCACATCTCATGGATTGTACTGAGTACTTTGAGGGCCATTGACATTACTGGTGGTTTCTCTCACACTTGTTAATAGTTTACATCATTGACTGGTAATCAAGTGGTTTCTACCATGTTCGAATTCGACACATTCATTCACATGGTTAGAATCGTACTATTTCGGGAAGTAGAAATCAAGACCCTGGATCTAGTTTCCACCATCCAGGCTGCGAGGAATTTTGTATTCATTATACAGTGGACTATTCATAAACAGATGGCTGCGTCCATACTGTGTCTACATGTGTCTATACTTGTGATGTATTACAAGATCATTCCTATGTCAGAGCAGTAGTTAGTTTTCTAATCAATTTTGATCTGAGTATGGGAATGCCTACCTCAGCGATGATATGATCTCATATATATATTTTGCATTGAATGTTTTTACAGGTTCCAGCCGGGCTCTCCACAAGATGATCCTCGAAATGATAAAGTACTTCACTCTTCTTAGATGATAAATGAAATCCTCATCTACTACAGACTTTGCACTTTAGGGGGCAATCTGTTACACAAAATATTGTCACCATGACTATTTGTAGTCAGTATGGGTCTATCATCATTGATACTGTCCTCCTAAGCAAGTCTCAAACCTCAGCTCTTCATGTCAAGCTTTGAAAATGAGAGAAAGACCTTAAAATCAATAAAGCTCTGGTTCCACACTTTCTCTTACTGTTGCCTGCGGTCCCGCACCCCTTGTTCATATTACTTACGGACCTGCCCGCTCTGTCTCTAAAGAAGTGGGTGCGGACCCCTGTTAAAGTAAAAAAGGCACAAGTTTATTCTTAAAAAATCACTTGTGGTTAATTCTAGATGATTCTAGAAGGAATCTTGACGTGGATGGTTCGCTCCTAGGTGGTTCATGCATCCCAAAACTAAAGGAGCTAATCCCTTGATGAGAGGAGCTTATCCCTTTGAAGGAGGGCTTTATCCCTTTGAATGAGGACCTAGTAACTTCCCTCCATTGCACTATAAATTAAGGCATTGGGCTGGTTGCTAGAGAGGTTAGAAGCTGAACATTTTTGAGGGTAAATGTTGTTGGAATTGAGACTTCCTAGTTAAGCTTGAGAGGAGAGATCACATACCTTTTGGCTTCATTTGGAAGAGAGTGAAACTTGTCAAAGTAGAGGAGACTTCTTGCTGGACCCTGGGAGGAGCTTGTACAGCATCAAGGCACCTAGGTTGTAAAGTTCTTCTTTGATTAAAGTTAATACAATCAGATTCATTTTTCTCAAAAAATTGTCTTATGTGATTTGTTTCATGAATTCCTTGATCATCATGATAAGTATGCTTTATTATATTGGCTTTTCAGGTGCTATTTAATGTGTGTGCTTGTTTGTGTTTGCAGATTCTCCACAAGGGAGCTCATTTGGATCAACGGAGCAAGGCTTCCACAAACTTGCATTGGACCCAAGGTAGGCCTAAAACACTTGTTTGCCTTTATTTATAAATTGCATATTTAGAGAAAGATAGAATTTGTTTGGTTTGCTTGTCGCTAGATATCATTAGATACTAGGGAGGTCGGTCTTGTCTGCAAGAATGACTTATCTGGGCCGACAGTGCTGTTCCGAAGAGGGAACAACAAAATCCAAAAGTGCTGTTCCGAAGTGGGAACAACAAAAATCAAAAGTGTTGTTCCAAAGAGGGAACAACAAAAATCAAAAGTGTTGTTCCGAAGTGGGAACATCAAAAACCAAAAGTGTTGTTCCGAAGAGGGAACAACAAAAACCAAAAGTGCTGTTCCGAAGTGGGAACAACAAAAATCAAAAGTGTTGTTCTGAAGAGGGAACAACAAAAAACGAAAAATGCAGAAAATCAAATCACCAATCATATTTATAGTTTTTACAAAAAGGAAATAACTTTTTACAATAATGAAGCTGCTGAAGGATTTCCTTCTACAGCTAGAATTTGCAATGGTATATCCCAATTCGGCCCCCGTAATACTGGTGCTGTTGATAGTAGCTGTTTCAACTCTGTAAAGGCAATGTCACATTTTTTAGTCCATATAAAAACAACATTTCCTGTTAGGGCATATAATGGTGCAGCAATCTATGAGAAGTTCTTTATAAATCTACGATAATATCCTGCAAATCCCAGAAAACTACGTACCTCTGTTTGAGTGCAGGGAGTAGCTAATAAGAGGATTACCTATATTTTTGCTGGATCTACCTGAATTCTAGTTGCTGAAATGAAATGACCCAGGATCAGGCCCTTAGTCATCATCATATGGCACTTCATGGCTTAAGCATAGCTTAGTAGTGATACACCATTCCAGGACTTTCTCCAATGTCTGTAATGCCTGTTCAAAGTCATCTCCATAGGGTGTGAAATCGTCCATGTATACCTCCAATCCTTCATTTATCAAGTCTGCAAAAATACTGAGTATGGCTCTTTGGAATGTAGCAGGTGCGTTGCACAATCCAAAAGGTAATACCCTGTAAGCAAATGTTCCCCACGGGCAGGTAAAAGTAGTTTTATCTTGGTCTTCAGGGGCAATCTAAATTTGGTTGTAGCCACTGAAGCCATCCAGGAAAGAGAAGAATTTATTCCCTGCCAACGTATCTAGGACCTGACTGATGAATGGAAGGTGAAAACGGTCTTTTTGCGTTGCTTTGTCGATTTCTCTGTAGTCAACACATATCCACCACTTACCATTCTTTTTGGGGACCACTACTAATGGAGAAACCTATCTACTGTTAGATATAGGATAGATAAAATTCACATCTAATAGTTTTTGAAGTTCTTCTTTAACAATATCCTTTAGGTGAGGATTTAATCTACGCTGAGGTTGTTGAATGGGTCTTGCATCTTTTTCAGTGTAAATGTGGTGCATACATAGCTGAGGGTCAATCCCTTTCATGTTTGGGTAATCCCAAGCAAAAGCTCCTTTATATTTCCTAAGGACTTGAATAAGTTTCTGTTGTTGGTCATCACTCAGATTATTGTTAATGTTTAGGATCTTCCCTGGCTCGATTTCAATAGGTTTGCTATTATAGACAATAGTTGTTGGTATTGGTTGGTCATTGATATCTCTCAGGGAATCTTCTTCAATTTCATTGTCAAGGACTGCTTTAATCATGTGACATTTCAAACTAGACACTGTAGCAAGATGATTGATAAAAGTATTAATGACATCGTCTTCTGTTTGGTTTTTAAATTCAAGGGCATCTGCCACATTCAATGGTGACCGAATATTTTCTATTAAATATGTTATAGGTTGCTTCCTAGTTTTTACAATGGTTAGGCTTGGTTGAGAAGGAGGGTATAAGGCTAGATTCTTCACATCATTCCCTCTGGTTATAGTCATACTACATGTTTGGCAGCTGATATAAGCATCAACGGTTGCTAACCAAGGCCTTCCTAAAATTAAAGGATGTCCATCTAGACGGTTCCTAGAGTTAATAATAAAAAAATCTGCCGGATATTCCCAAGTGTCTACAGAAACCATCACATTCGGTAATGTTCCTTCTGGCCTAATGAGCAGTCAGCAAGTTCCAGCAAGGTAGTTGTTGGTTCCAAGGTTGTGATGCCAAGTATTTCGCAAGTTGTTGTTGTGAGAATGTTAATGGCTGCCCCTAAATCAACTAAAGCATTGGGAAAAGAGTGGCCATTTATCTGTACTGTGACAATGGGGTTTCCTGGGTCTTCATATTTTACAGGTGTCTCTTTGCCTAGTAATAAATCAGACAAAGTCCCGACAACATGGACAATTGGGGTTATTTTTGTTTGCCTCACAGACTTCTTTATACACAATTCTTTAATAGTTTTGGCATATATTGGAATGTCTTGAATAGCCTGGAGGAGGGGTATTTTTATACAAATATTCTTGAGTTCACCCAGAAGATCAAAGTCGGGGTGTTCAATTGGGCGTGGTATCATCAATATTTCTGGGAATGGTGGGGAAGTAGTTATGATATGTTCAGGAGTTTTCTGCTTGACTGTATCTTCCCCTTGTCGATCGTTTACAGCCAAAGGCTTATTTGGGTGTGGTTCTTTAGGTTGCAAATTTTTATCCTCATCTAGAGTGATTATGCGTCCATATCTTAACTTGAGTTCATTACACTCTCTCAACTCTGCTTCAGGGTCCAGACCTTCAATGATTTGTACTGACTGGATTGGTCTGTTGTTGGGATTTGGGTTGGGTTGGGCTGGGAGTTGTGGTCATATATTAGATTGAGGATTCTGCTGCAATGTATAAGGTGCTGGTAAAGTAGGTTGAGACAGAGGAATTGTCCCCATAGGCTAGTTTGTGGATATTTTCCAGTTTTATTGCTAGTTCTGATTTTGTGAGGTGGAAGGCGACTGTTGGGATGGATAGGGATTGTTCTGCTAGAATGGTGGAGGGTAAGAGGGATTTGATCAATTATTGTTTGGATTTGACTGGTTGGGCCATGGTGGCATAAAAAATGTTTGAGGTGGCCAAGTAGAAAAAGGTGGTTGGTTCTGCCATGCTGCCCCTTAATATTGCCGAGAATTATATTGCAAGGGAGGAAAGAACGAAGATGGATTGGTAGGCATACCTGTCTAATGTGCTTGCCATTGACGACACTGGTTCAATAGGTATACTAGTTCCACTTCTTCTTCCGCTTCCTTGAAGACTGCTTTTAATCTTGGTAGTGATGGGCAACTTTCCGTGGCATGCTCCTTAGTACATGTGGCACATGCATGTATCATATCTAGCGGGCATTTTTTATGACTGTGTTTTTTCTGCAATGGGGACAGAAAATAGCCAGGTTCTGTTTTGCTTCGGCCTGCTTTCATTTAGCTTGCATGATATCCAATTGTGTCGTTAGGGTCCCTAGGATATCAGTCTTGAAATATTCCAATAGATTGTTGATTTCGACTCTTGTAATGCTTCCTCCTGAGGCTTTGCTGTCTCTGGTGATCGCATCGTGTCCGGCTAGTTTCAACCTTGTACTACCCCTGGAGCACCTGATGCACAAGTCTATAATATTGTCATAATCTTCTTGATAAATATCACCCTTACCCATTATATTCAGTGTTTCTACCCATTGGTCTTTCATACCTTTAATCATTGTGGTTTTTAGAAAATTATCAGGCAGATTTGCATAAGGAGATCTTTTCAGATTATATTGGAAATGCTCCACATATTCTTCTAGAGTCTCATTAGGCTTAGCTACCATTTGAAAGATTTCATCTTTTAGTTCTCTAGTTCGGAAATAATCTTAATATTTTTTAAGGAAGGATGTTTTCATCTGTTCCCACTCATTGATGGTACCTCCACCAAGTCCCATAAACCAACGCAGGGCTACTCCCTTCAGAGTAGAGGGGAACAATTTCAACTTCTGGGGGTCAGTGGTGTAATCATAACCCCTACATAGGAAATAGGGGTCTTCTGAAGTTAGCGCATGAAAGGTAGGAATATTCTGTAATGGAATAGCTTTCATGGGGGCATTGACAATTGTGTCTAAAATAAGGTATTATAACGTAGAGGTCTGGGGCTGTCGCTAATTATTGGCCATTTGGTCAAAAATATGCTAATATTCTTTAGGGATCTCTGGAGCTGGAGAGTTGTTCCTAAGATGTCCAGAAGAGGATGGAATGATTTTAACAGCGCTACCTCGATCCAGAACACTGGGTGTCCTCTGTTAAATCATGACTTCAGGAGATCTAGGTTCTGATGATTTAGTTTTAGGATTACCTGTTTCTCCTTCTCCTTCATGGAGGTTGCAGGAATTCCCTTCTTGTGAAGGGCGTGGTTGTGAATTTTCAATATCTTGAAAACTCTGTTCAGACCCTTCAGTCTTACTGTGAATCTCAGTGTTAGCTACAAATGGTGATCATGTGGCCTGAAGGGAAACAATAGGGTGTCTGGTAGCAATAGTTCGGGGTCCTACTGATGATTGAGACTCAACTTTTCTTATTATTTCGTCAATGAAGGTTGATCGTCCAAGGGTCACCGGTCCCTTGGATTTTTTAGGTTTGGGGGGAGGAATTATATCTTTTTTCTGGTCTTTTCTTCTTAGTCATTCATACAAAAATACAAACATTCATTTATATCTTAAATTCCTACGCAATTCTGCTGGAAAGCGAGGATTTTACTCACTCGTTACGCAAGTTCTTACCTCCCATTTTTAATACCCAATTCTCTCTCAGCAAAAAGAAATTACTCTTTGTAAAATGGCAACACTCTTCCTGACAACAGCACCAAAATGTTGGGTGCTAAAAGGTGTCTTTGAAAACTCCTAACTGCCTCACATTAATTATCAACCTGGGTAAGTCTTTTTATTCCAAGAGTGTACACAATATGTGCAAGCTATAAATCCAGAGAGTAATGCTTTAAACTAAGTTATTAAATTCAATACAAGAGTAAACGGATGCAATCATAAATCTCAAGCTTGTAACTTTAAAGGAAATAATTCATCTAAGCATCACGACTTTATCTCAAACAACTTCGTAATTCAATCTTAATCAACCAAATTCAAATGAAAATCAATCGAGAGCACCGTAATATTAACTGAGCTCTTTCATCTAGACTTAAACTATTGGATAGAAGGAAAGAATTTAATCAATCATGCTCTATTCTGTAATTACCCGAAATGATTCTTTAACTGATAACTAATTCAATCCACGACATTAATTTAAATAAAACCAACTATGACTGCGCATTAATGAAATGAATACCCGAAATCTGATTCAACGAAGATACATCAACTGAAAATCTATAAAGCAGAATAACTTGTAGGAAACAGAAAATGCATAAAACAAGGAACAACAATAATTTCCACCAGAGACCGGGCCCTAGCCACCAGCGAACAATGCTTAACGATTTCAGAATATCCGAACGAACAACAACGCAAGTTGTATATTAATCATCAAAGTCACTTATCATTACAACACGATCTTGTTCCTCAGAATCACCCTTCTCTAAATTGAAATTACAATCCAAGTAAAAGACGAGAGATCCCTCTTCAGTCTTCTCTTTTATAGTCAAAAGGAAAAGATAAACGTGATCCGATTCACAAATAAATGCTATCTTCAGACAATTCTTCTATCTCGCGCTGATCTTCTTGACTCGTTCCTTGGTTCGACTGCACCTGACGCGTCTCATTTTCCTCGATTAGCTTTTGCTGTTCCGACTTTGGAACAACCGCTGCTCCTTCTACTTTTTTTCTACATAAAAAGAAATGAGAGTTAGTTTGGTTGGTCAAATTGTATCAAGAGTAGTTTTATTCATTCCTTATCAAAATCCTATCAATTTGTTATTATATCATGGCACAAGATGGATAAGGAAGGAGGAAAAAATATAATAATCAAGAGTAAATACATACCTATTGCAAGGCTCAACATACTCCCTTGCTTACCTTTTTTCATGTCCTCATGACAAATAAATAGTTCCTATGTAATGTAGTTAAGGAGTAGGTTGCAAAAAAGGTTTCTTTATTAGGCTTGAAACCGTGATTTTGTGCTAGATTTGCAAAGTCTGCCTGTTCGTGTCCTTCAGGTAACTCATAGTCAAACCAATACCCTTAAGGAGGATACCAAATAATGGGACATCTAAATCGACATCCCAACCAATAAGGCCCTTCCCTCAAAATAACATTGCTATCTGTGATTAACCGGCTTGCAGTAGCTTTGAAGTTCCCATAATTAAATGGTTCTCTTTCATTAACATTGTTAGTTGAGACTGTCCATCTCATTTTGGATGAAGTCAGGGATCTTTACTAGATAGAGAGGAAATATGTTGTTCCTTTATGTACAATTTCCTTATGTATGGGCCCTAAAATTTGAATCACGCCTTCTTGTGTCATCAACCTTTTATGTCTAGCAAACAGTTGCAAAGGGTGAGTAGGCTCACTCCTTACCCAGAGATCCAACTCGTGTTCCTGTCTTTGGAATGAATTATACGCCTTAAACCACTTAAGTTGATTAACTGCAAAAGAGATAAATAGATGCAAAAGAGATCCGTTTACTAGGGTTCAGGCCGAAATGCGACCCCTCGACCAGGGCGTAGGGATGATGTAGATAGGATTTCAGGGGCGCAGAAGAGTCCGAGGTAGAGGAGGACCTGGTAGAGGTCAAGGATAGTTGATTTGCTACAATTGTGGAGGACGAGGACACTATGCTCATGATTTCACTAACCCAACACGTCCTTCGTGCAAGTATTGCATGTTGTTTGATCATGAAATAGAAGACTATCCTACGCTAATAGCCAGGATACGTGATAAAGGTGCGCTACCACCCCTGCTGACTCAGAACCAGAAGATGATGAGGTCTCGGTCGTGCGAGGAGGATCCAAACGTAAATATAGTGCTTAGAAGTGGAATCGCGACAGGAGATGACAAGGGGAAACAACTAGAATACAATACATGGGTTCGCAAAGCTCCAATGAGGAGGTTGAGTTTGATTTGGAGCGCACACGTGAAACCTTCATGGAAGTAAAGAAGAGCTTCACTGAGGCCTCCACCTTAGGAAGCAAGGATAAGCCTGAGTAGGAGATGGACCCCTCTATGATCACAACTTTCCTGGAGACCTGTATGAAGTTACTGCGTGATAGTAAGGCTGTGAAAGGGTTACAAGAGCTCATCAATAAATGCGCTGGAACTGCGTCAGGTGAGCTGCACATAGTACGAAAGATTGGCAAGCATAAAACAAGGACGGGACGGGAGATGAGACTGACCACGTAGATAGGACAATATGAGATGGATCAGGTTATTTTGGACCTGGGGTCAGACACGAACGTCCTACCGAAGCAGACTTGGGAACGAATGGGGAGACCCGCGCTGCAATGGTCTTTGATTCAGCTAAGGATGGCCAATCAGTAGAAGATCATCCCCATGGGGCGGCTGCAAGGGGTGACCGTGGATATTGAGGGAGCGAGCGCACTAGCTGATTTTGAAGTAATAGAGATAGTGGATGACATCAATCCCTATCCTACGCTCCTAGGAATTGACTGGGCCACTGATATGAATGGGGTAATCAATCTGAAGAAGTGAAAGATGATCTTTGAGAAGAAATCACTACGCGTAATAGTACCTCTAGATCTTGCTGAGGGATCGCACTATACGGAACTAGTCCGCGATTATGAGAGTGATGACAATTTGGACTGTATCTATAAGATAATGGCACGAGATCAAGATTGGGTGAATCCCACCGTGGATGGATAGATTACATGGGATCACGATAGTTCCTGCACTTCAGACTCCGATGAAGAGTTAGAGCACTGGCAGAATCGGTTACATGAAGTGAATACATTGAACTTCAACATGATGACTCGATCGCTGTGCTGTGTGTCCTCAGAGGTAAGAAATATGCCTACTTATGATGGTCTAAATCAGGTAGATATATTTTTGGATGCATTTGAAAGGGAGGTACCAGAAAAGCAACACTTCCAGGTGTTGGACTAGGCACTGCGCGCTACGCTCGCAAGATGGTGGGGTATGCACAAGGGAAGCTTTGATGATTGGTGCGAATACAGGAGAATGGTGAGAACTCACTTTGGGAAGCCGAATATGTGAATGACAGACAAGTAGGATGGGCAGGATGATCCGCATGCGCATTTGGCCAAATGGACCCAGGCTTATGGAGAAAGTCCCCAAACTGAATGGGTGCACTTGTTCTATCACACCCTGGATATTGTCCCGATGAACTGGTATGTAGAAACTGATCTCTCCCATGGGACAAGTGAATGGGATATCCTGCGCGAGGGATTCATGATGACATTCAGTTTTGAGGACGGTTTTGACAGTATTGATGAAGCACTACAAGAAATGAAAGCAACAATATTTAGGATACCGCAAGATCCTTTAGACATGATTCATCCTGAATGGTCTACACAAATGAGTCAAGCACTAGAATTTTATAATGTAACTACTTAAGAAGAGGATGAGGATCCGTGGAAGGTTAACATTCCAGAAACAGAAGGTCATTGCGAGGTTCAAGGACCGCAGATTGAGAACCCTGATATAACTGCGCCGTTGAAAACAAAACAAGTAAACATTGGTACGGAGGTAGAACCCAAATTCGCGAAGATTGGAGACTACTGGGATGATGCAATGGTGGATAAGGTCACTGAATTTCTCCGTGAATACCAGGATTTATTCCCTACCAAGTTTACAGATCTGAAAGGGATAATCAGGGACCTAGGAATGATGAAGATTACGTTGAAGCCCGACGCGAAGTTGGTTAAGCAAAGGCCTTACTGTCTCAATCCGAAATATAAGGAAAAGGTTCGCTTAGAGCTGGACAAGATGCTCGCGGTAGACATCATTGAGCCTGTGGAAGAATTTGACTGGGTAAGTCCAATGGTGGTAGAGGAAAAGAAGTAGAAGGATGAAATAAGGATATGCGTGGATCTCAGAAAGCTAAATGATGCCTGTGTACATGATCCTTTCCTGACTCCGTTCACTGATGAAGTGATGGACAATGTAGGTGGCTAGGAAGCATATTCCTTCATTGATGGGTTCTCTGGGTACCACCAGATCAAAATCGCGCCGGAGGATAGGAGCAAGACAACCCTTGCGATCGAGTGGGGTTGTTTTCAGTGCACTGTAATTCCATTTGGATTGAAGAATGTGCCTACAATCTTCTCAGGCGTAGTTGTTACTGCATTCAAGGAATTTATTCATAAGTTCCTAGAGGTATATTTTGATGACTGGACTATGTTTAGGCTGGTTAAACGCCATGTAGCAAGCTTGCACCTAATGCTGGATACCTGTCAAAGATACCAGATCGTGATCAATCTCAAGAAGTGTCTGTTTTGTGTTCCTTTTGGGAACTTGTTGGGGCATGTGGTTTGCAAACAGGGACTGACGGTAGACCTCACAAAGATTGCAGTGATACTAGACTTTGAAGCGTCGTAGAGTGTGAAGTAGCTGCGCGCTACTATGGGACATACGGGATATTATAGAAAATTTATCAAAGGCTATGCCCATATCATCACGCCTATGGAGAAATTGTTGAAGAAGGATGTCACATTTTGTTGGAGTGATGACTGTAAGAAGAGCTTGGATATATTGAAAGAAAAGATGGTCATTGCGCTGATTCTAGTCTTCCAAGATTGGAAGAAAGAGTTTCATGTACATGTCGACGTGTCATGTATCGCGCTGGGAGTAGTATCGACACAAGTTGGTGGAGAGGGCTTGGACCGTCCTATCGCATTCGCAAGTCGAAGGTTATCCAAAGCGAAGAAGAACTATTCCACCACTGAGCGCGAAGGGCTAGCTATGGTGTATGTGCTCCAGAAGTATAGGCACTACTTGTTGGAAGGCTAGTTTAAGATGTATACAGATCACTCCGTGCTAAAGTACCTGGTTAATAAGCCGGTGTTGGGGGGGAGAATTTGCAGGTGGCTCTTATTGTTCCAGGAGTATGATTTTGAAGTTGTTGTGAAGCCTGGATGGTTGAACGTGGGACTAGACCATCTGTCGCGCATCGAAACAGGGGAGGAACCCACTAGCTTGGAGGAGGGATTGCCTGACGCTCAACTATTTGCACTACGTGTCGTGGATGGTCATTTTGAGGATACAGTACATTTTCTATTGACAGGTACTGCACCAGAAGGATACACTGTCCAACAGAAGAAGGAAATAGTGGTGCACGCGACAGATTTCTCTATCATTGCTGGGCATCTGTACAAGATGGGGACTGATGAGATATTGCGATGGTATGTACTTGAGTTCAAGAGAAGCATCATCCTCACGAATGCTCATGGGGGCGCCGTGGGAGGACAGTATGCAGGGAGAGCAAGCATGAAGAAGATTCTATGTGCAGGGTTGTGCTGGCCAACCCTTCATCAGGACTTAAAAGCATATTGCAAGGCGTGCGATGTGTGTCAAAGTATTGGCAGACCATCGCGGAGGAATGAGATGTCTTTGAATCCTTAGATGACATTGAAAACCTTTGAGAAGTGGGCGATAGATTTTGTAGGACCCATTTAGCCACAAGGAAAGACAAGAGAAAGTTATCTTATCACCGCGACGAAGTATTTGACTCGTTGGGTAGAGGCGCAGCTGGTGAAGGATTGCACAGGCACGACTACTGCGAAGTTCCTATTTGAGCATGCACTGACGTAATTTGGATGTCCAAAGATCTTGATGAGTGTTCATGGTACACACTTCTTGAATGAGATGATCAGTGCGCTAACGAAGGAATTTTAGGTATACCACCAGAAGATCACACCTTATCACCCACAGGCTAACGGGACACTGGAAGCGTTCAACAAAGTGCTTGAAAATGCGTTGACCAAGGTTTGTAATGCTCAACAAAGTGAGTGGGACCTACGCATACCTGCAGTATTATGGGCTTATCGAATGACATGCAAGAAGTTGAATGGACAAACCCCCTTTAGGCATGTCTATGGGGTTGAAGTGGTAATGCCTATGGAATACATCGTGCCTAGTCTGCGCATAGTAGTGCTCACAGGTATGATGGATCGTGGAGCCTTGGAGGAGAGGCTCACATGGTTGGATGAGCTCGAAGAAGAGAGATTTGTGGCTGGATTTCACTAGCAGGTCCAGAAGCAGCGCGAAAAGGCATGGAATGATCGACACATTAAGCTACGCACATTTAAGGTAAATGACATGGTTTTGTTATATGATAATAAGTTAGATAGATTTCTTGGGAAGTTCAGGATGCACTGGTTAGGGCCTTATGTTATTAAGGATATTACCGACGGAGGAGTGGTATAGCTGGTCAAATTGAATGGAGAACCCTTCCCCGGAAAGGTGAATGGCAGTCGCTTGAAGCAATACACTGACGGTCTGACCATGTGACTAAATGAAGGTAGCACAGTCTTAGTGCTCAAGGAAGCTGAAAGGAGGCGTAGGACTATAGACTACACTACCCAGGTTTGGAAACTATGCGATTGGTGAATGGTGTGAAGCAAGGAAGTGTCACTGAGTCCGCGACAGCGTGGAGGGAGCTACACTACCCAGGGAGAAATTGAACAGGTCAACCGAAAAGTGAGTGTTAAAGTCACTGTTCATGAAAAGACAATAGAAGTGAGGGCAAATGGAGTGGGCGACCGACATTTAAGATGAAATTTATGGCTTAGATCCTTGAAAATCTACTGCCAATTCGGCATTAATGAATCGATTTTGGGGGGAATGGTCGGATTTGAATTTGAAATGCCATATAAATTACAAGTTGCTACCTAGTGAAAACCACTTGGAATTTTGAGAATTGAGTTGTTGTGCTCTCAGGTGCACATGAACCGTGAATTCTTTCAAGATCTGATAGCGAGTTCGACATTTGAATAATTTTCAAAGGAGACACAGAACTAGTGAATAGCGTCATGTCGACACGCGCGGAAGCTATGGACACCGAAGAAGTGGCAGCTGAGGAGAATGTGCAGGAAATTGATGTGGAGGCCAAAGAAGCTGCCCCAAAGGTTGCTGAGGTATTGGAAGAGGTCCTTAAGCCACTGAGAATGCCGAGGCCAAAGCCAACCCCAACAAGGGAAACTATGAAGGACAAGAAGGGCAAACAACCTGCCATACCGGTGCGTGCCTCACCAAGGAAAAACTCACCAAAGCCCACTGCACAGGAGAAGGGAAAGGCCATAAACTTAGAGGCAGAAGAGGAGGACATCGAAGACATCCTGATGGATGATGAGGATGTGGGGGTTGAAGTAGAGGAGGTTGAAACCCAGGGTGCAGACCCTATTACATGGTTTTCGGAGTTTGTCCCTCCGTGCAAGCCTAAGTCCAAGGTCCCAAAGGACATTGATGAGAGTAAGACTCCGTTGCAAACCTCTCAGCTACCGAATGAAATTGCTTTCGACGGTCCGCGTTTGGAACGGGTGCCGATATTGAAGCTTGAAGACTGGGATTTGGCAGACCATGAGAAATTCTCGCACCTGGCGCCGCATCATAGACACGAATACGGGAATGACTACCTTGGAGCCGCGGAGGTGGCTCAAAGGGGTAGAGAAGGCAGGATTAATCAACCTGCTCTGGGTGCCGCATTATAACTGCACCTTGGTGACATTTTGGGTCATTAAGAAACTGTTGTGCTTGGTGCATGATGGGTGTCTGTGGCTGGAGGAGACGATACCCATCATAGATATGTTAATTCACTAGATAATGCACCTGCCGTATTCAGGCAAGAATCCAGTGATGATCTTTGGCGACAAGGGTGGCAAGCAGGCTCTCGCAGAGTCAATGAAGGAGAAATTCAAGCTGGTGAAGAAGCCGCGCGGGTACACTATCTCCAGCATCTGTGACCCCACTGTGAAGGTAGCAACATAGATCCTTGCAAGGAAGGTAATGCGAAAGTGTCGCACCGACAAGGTGTCGGTGCCTGTCGTCATGCTCGCACAATAGTGCATAGAAGGAGTCCAGTTTAACTGGTCAGACTACCTTCGCGGAGAGTTCCTCTCAAACTGTCGTGAAGCACAAGAGCAAAGCAAGACATTCCACTACTCGTGGATCTTGCTGTCGATTGTTCTGGTAGTCGGTCACACCAGACCTCCCTGAAGAAATGAAGTATGCTTTGCTATGGGCGACCAAGGACGAATAACGAGTTCGGGAAAGCAGCAGGTCGAGAAGAGGAAAAAGGAGGCCATTGAGAAGGCCCAGGTGGAACAAGCAGAAAAGCATACAGGTAAGCAGATAAGCGGAACAGAGCGTGGCTCTGATGAAGGCGCGTGGTTACCTTCACTTGCGATAGGAGAGGAAGACACAAAACAACATGACGCAGACCCTCAACAGACGTCCGCCTGCATTAAGCGCCTAAGAGAGCTAGAGAAGGGAGGGACTAGAAAGAAATCTAAGGTGACCAAGACCTCGCTGGACCCTATCACACTGACGGAGGGTGAGTTACATGATATCGGTGACACAATCAGAGGTGTCGCCATGGAGGCCCTGTAGCAATTTGAATAGCAACAACAAATCATACTAGGGGCTATCCAGACCGGGTTGCAGGAGTTGCAGACTTGCGTGTCGCAGGTTGGTACGGTGTCTACCAGCTTGGCCATCGACACTTCAAAGGCTGCTGATATGTTGCGCACGAAGGCTTCCAATGTGATAGTGCTTTTGGATGGAGCACTGACCACAGACAATGAGGCTAACAGGCCCACTTTAGCACCTTGAAGGGATTTGGGTTGAACCTGGCAGCGCTTCCCTGTGAAGCACTCCACCTCTTGCAGGATGGAGTAATTGCAGAAATGAGGGCTCAAGAGCACCGCGCCCTCCAGGTGATTAGCGAACAACGGATCAACAATGAATAGATGGCCCTGCAGAGAAATTCTTCCATCGCCGCTGAGACCGAGGCGACCAACCAGAGTAAGAAGATCATGCAGGTCATTAAGGAGGCATGCAGAATGGTTCCAGAGTTGGCCATTTTGGAGGAAGACTAGTCGAGATCTGCATTTGCCAATTGGCCACAAGGGTGTGCGACACTTAGAATGAGATGGCGTGGGTTCAGCCGGAGTTGAACCTACAAATTACCAAGCTACAACTGAGGGCCTAGCCCTCCACATTGCCAGAAGTAAAGGAGCATCAGGTGACCGCTGTCATAGAGGCAGTCGTGACAGTGGAAAGTGCAGAAGCAGATTGCACACAGTTGTTCGAGCAATCATTTGAGATACTGATAAGCTTGTAGGAGGACCCAAATGTACAAAGGCTAGAGCCAAAAGTGTGCAAGCTACAAAAACGCTTTGATTAAGTTAAGGGCACAACGCGAATCGTCACGCAGACACAGAGGCTAGCCAAGCTGCAGGAGGCCAAGAAACTGAAGGAACAGGTGGACGGAGCGCTGCACAAGGAATAAGTGCTAAAGGCATGACTAAAGCCCTGGCTTGAGGAAGCTTACGCAGTCACAAAAAATATTGAAGGCAAGCTTGTGACTCTGCAAGTGATGCAACAAAAGCTTCAGGCTGACAGTGCAGGAGTAATGGCTGAGAAGACAATGGAAGATGCGAAGCACGCGGTAGCTCAGTGCACGGCTGAGGTAGTGGTCATATGGGTTGAGTTGGACGGGCTTCGCACAAAGATCTACGCGCCTACCAAGTGACTCCAGGGCGAGTCACGCTGTTTGTGTTGGGGGCCTGTTGGGAGTGGGATTCCCCAAGGGCAGTTTTGGGGCTAAGAGCTCATGTTCGAGTAAAATTTTGTAATATAATTGTAAAGACTCTACATTTTGTGGTCACGAAGCGCGAAGGTGTTATGTGTCATAAAAGGTAGTCCGCCCTTAGTTTTGTAAAGTAAAGTCGGTTGTAAGAGATCTACCCATGGTTCGCGGACCATGGGATTGTATAAAAAGAGCTAATCTCTAAGTAGTTTTAGAGACAGAACATACAAGAGAGTCGTAGCTCTGAAGTAAGAAGTCAAAGTTTTGGGTTATAGTGTAGGTAGAGGCTCTGCAGCTGAGTGCGCAGAGGCCTAGGGTAGAAGTCTGCAGCTGAGTGCGCGGACCCCTGCAGCTGTGTGCGCAGGGTGAACATAGTCTGTAAACACTTGGAAGATATTAATAAAGAGAGATATTCTGTAATTTCTTTGTCTTTGATCTGTTGATACATCTGGATATTTTATGTATGAATTTCGTTTGTTGTGCTTATATGATGCGCGAATGACCGCAATTACATTGAATAATTGAATGTAATTACAAATATCTGTTTACGTGGTGTTAACTATAATTGTTTGATAAGATAAGAAAGTTGCTTAGATTAATTGGGGAATTTATACGGCATGCTGCCATAGCAGCGCAAAAGTACCTACGCCGCAGGTTAGGGTTGCGTGAAGGTCGATTGTATACTTTTGCGGAGGTATTGAAGACCGGAATATAGGGTTTGTCTTGCAAGCCATAGAAAGAAGCGACCTACGCAAAGGCAGGGATAGAGGGAAAAATGAAATCACAACCATCTTAGGGTGTGGAAACTTGGTTCCAGCATCCCCCCATACTGCTTCAGGTGAGACTTCGGTCCATGCTCCGTGGGAGTGGGCTGATGCCGAAAGGGCCAATAGTGTAGGGATTTGTTTGTCTAATTAACGCTGAACCTGGGTCAGGCCCCCTCAAGCCAACAATAGATTAGGAGGGAACCTCCTAGCAACCAAGTAGTTTTCTATGTCAACAAACCAGGGAGAAAGCACCAAGATGGAAAAGTGGTGTTCATATGGAAGTTGATCATCCACCATATCTTGATTCCCTGCAAGAAAGGTTAACATTTCCAACCACATTTTATTTTCCTGGTTTGTCAATGATAGTCAAATCTAATTGTTGTAACAATAACAACCACCTAATTATCCTAATATTCTCATCATGCTTTTTCATCAAATATTTAATGGATGCATGATCAATGTGAACAAAAGTTTGGTACCCAATGATATAGTGCCTAAATTTATTTAAAGAACGTACTACAATTAAGAGCTCTTTTTCAATGAGTGTAATTCAACTCACTTTAGACAAATTATTACTAATGAATTAAATGGCATAAGGCAACTTATCCTCTACTTACCCCAAGGCTCCCCCCACAGCTTTATCTGATGCATCAGTATGGATATGGAAAGGAAATTCCCAGTTGGTACCTCTTAGGATGGGTGCATTAGTCAACTTTTCTTTCAACACTTCAAGGGCCTCTTGACAACTATTGGTCCAACATAAATTCGCATCTTTGGCCAGTAAACCAAATAAAGGTGAAGCCACTTTACTAAAGTCTTGGATGAACCTCTTATAATACCCTGCTAGTCCCAAGAAGCTCTTGACATCCCTTTGCTTCTGAGGGGTGGGGACCCTTTTGATGATGTCAATTTTGTTTGGGGCTACCTATATCCCTTCCTTAGAGATGGAATGGCCAAGGACAATCCGCTTATTAATTAATAACTCACATTTCTCAGGGATTAGAGAGAGATTCATTTCAATGTAATTTTTCAAAACCTTGCACATATTGGAGAGAGATTCATGGAAGTCACATCCATAAGGAGTGAGATCATCCATGTAGATCTCCACAGAATCATGAACTAATTTAGTAAAGATACTCAAAAATGTCATCTGGAATGTAGCAGGGGAATTTCACAAACCAAATGGAAGAAAAATATAAGAAAAGGTACCCCAAGGACATGTGAATGTGGTCTTGTATTGGTATTCGTATTCGGGGCTAATATGGATTTGATTGTATCCACTAAATCCACCTAGGAAGGAGGATATTCATCCCTGCAAGGCCATCTAGGACTTGGTCAATAAAGGGAAAGGGAAAATGGTCCTTGTTTGTAGCCTTGTTGAGCTCGCAGTAATCCACACATATCCTCCACTTCCCATTATTCTTAGGAACTAACACAAGAGGTGACACCCACTCACTATCTGAACTAGGGTATATGAACCCTACATCTAATAGTTTTTGCAGTTCTTCCTTCACAACATCCTTAAGAGCAAGGTTCATCCTCCTCTGGGTTTGGCACATAGGCTTTCATCCCTCCTTGATGTAAATATCGCTAGTACAAACCGAGGAATGCAAACCTCTCATTTCCTTATAGTCCCAAGCAAAAGCATCCAGGTGTTTCCTCAACACTTTGCACAATTGTTCTTCCTGTTTGGTCAAGAGAGGAGGGTTGATTTTAAAGGTTCTTGATGGGAAAAACTCTACAATATTGACATGGTGTGGAGTTGGTTCAATAGGGAATAATTCAACCCAAGGATTAATATCAGATTCTTGCATCAACTCATCAATGGGGATGGGATTGGGAGGTTGATTCTGAAGGATATGGTTAATGAGATCATCTTCATCAGGTTGCCCCCTCCCTATAATGATGTCCAAAGTGCATATTGGGTGGGGGGTGGTGTGATACAGTTCATCTTCTTCCTCCTCTTCTAGCCACAAGGTTAAGCCATGCTAATAGAAGGCTGAGCAGGAGGATACAATACCAATTTTTTAGACAAATGTCCATTCTTTATGGTCGTCCATTCTTAATGGTCATGTTCCCAATGCTAGAACTAATGTAAGCATCAATAATGGCTAACCATGGTCTTCCCAAGAGGATAGGATAGCAATTAAACTTGGTTTTGGCTTGGATAACTAGGAAACCAATAGGATACTCCCAATAGTCAATGGAGACCATAACATCTTAAACAACTCCCTCAGGAGCTACTGTGGATCCATCTATAAGCTGCAAAATTGTGGTGGTGTTTCTCAAAGTCTCTTGGAGGTTTAGATTTAGCATGGTTTCCTTAGCCATCACATTAATTGCAGCACCAAGATCAATTAGGTTGTTAGGGACTGTAAGGCCATCAATGTGCACATCTACTACAGGGCTTCCAGGGTCTAGATATTTCAGGAAAATCACCCTCCCAAGCATCAAATCAGATTAATTGCCCAACAACATGTATGGTGGGGGTGTCCCTTTTTATTCTCCCATGATGTTTGAAACATTTCTCCTTCATGAGATTATTATAGATAGGAACATATTTAATAGCCTAGAGAAGGGGCATTTTAACACACAAATTCTTCAATTCTCCTATAAGTTCAACCTCTTTTGTGGTGTTCTCGCTAGGGTGGATCAACCTCTCAAGAAAGGAGGTGGATTGAATTGAGGAACACTCTCTTCCTTCTCTCCTCTAAGCTCTTTAGGTGAAGAAGGTGGGTGGTTATCTAGAAGCACTCTGCCAGACCAAAGGTCGATCTCCTGTATTTCCACAACATAAGCAGGGTAAGATGTCTCTCCATTATACATTAGTTGTGCTTGCTTGTTGTTCGGGTTCGGATTTGGTTGAGCATGAATTTGAGGTTGCTTAGGTGGAGTAGGATGAGTGAGATATGAATGAGGTTGGGATGGAGGTAGTAAAGAAACAAGTTGGTTAACTTGAGGCCTCCACCCTTGTGATGGGTTGCCCCATTGAGAAGATTGGGGTGGATATTGATGAAAAGGATGGTTGACAAGTTTAGGAGGATATTGAGGAGAATAAGACCAAGAATGGGGTGTGGACTAGGATGGGTGAGTGGAAGAGTACCAAGGTTGAAAGGGTGTATTCTGATTTGGATTACAATAAGTGTAGTGTGCACTTTTGCATGCCTTGTTGATATGGCCTAGGTCCTTGAGGTCTTCTTTGATTGATGAAACAAAGTTTCTATGACCCCCTTCCACTCCTTGATACACAAATTTTAGTCCTGGAAAAGAAGGGAACTTGTTTGTTGCATGATTTTCTTCATAGACTAGGCATACCTCTATGACATTAAAGGGGCACTCATTCCTAGGATGTATTTTGGTGCATCTTGGGCAGAAAATAGCTAGTGCCCTTTGTGCTTCCTCATGTTTTCTTTTGATTTGCATGGTATCCATTTTCAGTGCAAAGGTATGCATCATTTCACTCTTGAAATCCTCCAACATGTTTCTTATCTCATTCTTAATGGATGTTGCGGAGGGAGAGGAACTGGCCAAGCCTTGACTAGTGTTAGAAAATTATATATTACGGAGAAATGGAACACATAAAATATTGCAGAAATATAAACACAGAAAACACACAAAACAAGATAGACACAGATATACGTGGTTCACCCAGTTTGGGCTACGTCCACCCCGAACAGCCAGTCCTTCCTTTCTATTATCCAGCAAAATGAAGAGACACAACCTATAGCAAATCCGCTGTAATATCCTCTGTTTTCTCTCACAGTCTCACCTCTCTGTTTCTCGCTCACAGAATACACATCTATCTCACAGCCTCAAATACAATACCCTCATACAAAGAGAGGGGTTGCCTTCTAGGGAAAAAAACCCTAAACTAAACATAAGTTCTACCGTTAGATCATCCGCCTAATGAACGGCCCAGATTGACTAGAAATTACTATACTTTTACAAGGAAAATTTGCAGCTGTTTTTAGCTTCGGGGGCGCTGCCCCCGAAACCCCCTGCTAGGGGGGGGCTCCCAAAGGTCGGAACCGCCCTCCCTGGACCCCCCCTGCAGCGAACATTTTACGGGCAGCATTGCCGCCCCCATTTCGAACTGGGGTCCTATGTGGCGATACCTTTGAATATAGAAGATAATCAGGCTCCACACCCAACAATCTCCCACTTGGAGACTGATTGTAGCAACTCCACCGCTGCTCCATTTGCTGGACAATGACTCCTCTTTGGACTTGGCTGTTTCTCATCTTCATCGTCATCCTTGAAGACCAATTGAAACTGAGCATATTCCTAGTTTCTCCCTGGTTACAACTTTTGTTAACATATCTGCAGGATTCTGGCTAGTGTGTATCTTTTCCAACTTCAACTCTCCATCTTCCAACACTGATCGTATGAAATGGTACTTGAGCTGTATGTGTTTAGTCCTGGAATGAAATGCTGAGTTCTTTGCAAGATGAATGGCACTTTGGCTATCACTGTATAACGTGCCCTTATCATGCTCCTTACCCAATTCACCCATAAACCTTTGTAACCAAATCATTTCTTTACTAGCCTCTGTAGCAGCAACATACTCTGCTTCTGTTGTTGAAAGTGCAACAACACTTTGGATTTTTGAAACCCAACTGACAGCAGTTCCTCCAACAGTAAATACATATCCTATAGTGCTCCTCCTATTATCTCTGTCACCTGCCATATCTGCATCAACATATCCCTGTAGAGAAATGTTTGAACCACCAAAGCATAATGCTTGATTTGTGGTACCTTTCAAATATCTGAGAATCCATTTCACTGCCATCCAATGTTCCTTTCCTGGATTGTTCATGTACCTGCTTACAACTCCCACTGCATGTGCAATATCAGGCCTTGTGCAGACCATTGCATACATTAAGCTTCCAACTGCTGATGCATATGGAACTTTAGACATATAATCCATGTCTTCTTGGGTCTTTGGGCACATTTCCTTGCTAAGTTTGAAATGACTAGCAAAAGGTGTACTAACTGGTTTTGCATTTTGCATATTAAATCTTTTCAACACCTTTTGTATGTACTCATTCTGAGACAATGTTAATTTGCGATTTTTCCTGTCTCTAGTTATTCTCATACCAAGGATTTGTTTCGCAGCTCCCAAATCCTTCATTGCAAATGAATTTGCCAATTTTCTTTTGAGCACATTTATTTCCTGCATGTTAGATCCTGCAACAAGCATGTCATCTACATACAATAGCAATATAATATAGCTGCCATCATTTTGCTTTTTCAAATAAACACAATGATCAGAGTGACATCTAGTATAACCTTGTTCAGACATAAACTTGTCAAATTTTAGATACCACTGCCTTGGAGCCTGTTTTAAGCCATACAAGCTCTTCTTCAACCTGCACACTAGTTTCTCCTTCCCTTTCACCTCATATCCTTGTGGCTGCTGCATATATATCTCTTCCTCCAAATCCCCATGGAGAAAGGCTGTCTTTACATCTAACTGCTCAAGATGGAAATCTTCAGCTGCTACAAGACTTAAAATAGTTATGATTGAAGTCATTTTAACAACAGGAGAAAATATTTCATCAAAATCAATACCTTTCTTCTGTGCAAACCCCTTCACCACAAGCCTAGCTTTATACCTCTGTTTTCCTCCATCTTCTTCTTTCAGCCTGTAAACCCATTTATTCTTCAATGTAGTTTTTCCTGCAGGCAACCTGACTAAATCCCAAGTTTGGTTATGCATTAAGGAGTCCATCTCTTCTTCCATGGCTACCTCCCACTTCTTCCTGCTTTCAACCTGCATTGCTTCTTCATAACATTCGGGTTCACCGGAATCAGTCAACAATAAATAATATAATGAAGGAGAGTATCGTTCAGGGGGTCTACCTATCCTGGTAGATCTTCTAACACCACTTTCAGGTGTTTGGGGTGCCTGTTGCTGTTGTGGTGGTTGCTGTTGTTGTGGTTGTTGATTATTATTATTTTCAGGCACCTTTACTTTTTCAGTGATTTCATCAAGAACTGCGTATTCCTTGTTTTCCTTTTCCTGTTTCTTTTCCTGCAACTGATTCTTATACAAGACCTTTTCATTGAATATTACATCTCTGCTCCTAATGATTTTGTGATTTTCATAATCATATAAGCGATAACCAAAATCATTAACACCATATCCAATAAAGGTACATTTCTTTGACTTTGCCTCAAGCTTTGTTCTATTTTCTTTATCAATATGGACAAAGGCCTCACAACCAAAAGGCTTTAAAATAGAGTAGTTTACCTTTTTACCTGTCCATGCTTCCTCTGGAACACCACCATCCAAGGAACTTGAAGGCCCTCTGTTTATTAGATAAACAACAGTATCTACAGCATTTGCCCAAAACTGTAAAGGCAATCCTGCATGCAATCTCATGCACCTTGCACGCTCCATGATTGTTCTGTTCATCCTTTCTGACACACCATTTTCTTGTGGTGTTTTTGGAACTGTCTTCTCTCTGCGAATTCCATGCTCTGAACAGTACCTATCAAACTCTTTGCTGCAATATTCACCTCCATTGTCTGATCTAAGACACTTCAATTTCTTTCCTGTCTCAATCTCAACTAAAGCTTTCCATTTCTTGAAACTATCAAATACATCAGATTTATTCTTAATACAATAAATCCAAGTTTTTCTAGTTGCATCATCAATAGAAGTAACATAATAACGAGAGCCACCGAGAGATGATATCTGAGCAGGTCCCCATACGTCTGTATGCACAAGCTCTAATTTTCCGTTCTTCTTTTCTTTCCCAACTCTGAGAAATCTGACTCTCTTCTGTTTTCCATAAATGCAGTTCTCACAGAAGTCCAAATCAACATTCTTCAAACCTGGCAACAAATTCCTTGAGTGAAGAATCTTCATCCCCTTCTCACTCATGTGTCCGAGCCTATGATGCCATAATGCTGCATCTGCTCCTCTGGAAGTTAAAGCATTAACAGAGTTAGAAATACCATTGCATAAATACAATGTACCAACCTTTTCGCCTTTTGCTATTACCAGGGCTCCTTTAGTGACCTTCCAAGCTTTATCTGTGAAAGTTGTCACACAACCTTCACCGCCTAACTGCCCTGTTGAAATCAGATTTTTCTTTAGATCTGGAACATGCCTTACCTCCTTTAATAGCCATTGGTTTCCATTCTGTTGTTTTACAAGAACCTTACCCATTCCAACGATTTTAGAGGGTTTATCATCACCTAGACGAACTTGTCCAAAATCTCCTTGAACATAGTCATGAAAGTATTTCTTATCAGGTGTGGCATGGAATGAAGCCCCTGAATCTATCACCCAGGAATCAGTAATATTTTCGAAAGAAAGAATCAAAGCATCTTGTAACACCTCACCTGTCACATCTGCTTCATGATTGTTTTCTTGTTGTGCATCTCCTTATTTTCCCTTCCAAGATCTACAGTCTTTCTTTAGGTGTCCTTTCTTTCCACATTTCCAGCACACTATCCCCGATCTGGACTTGGATCTGCCTTTCCTTGATTTACTGCGATATCCTGAGCTCTTTCCTCTTTCCATTTTTCTTCCTCTAGACTCTGCACTCAAAGCATTTCCCGATGTCTCACCGGAGCTTTTTCGTCGCATTTCCTTGCTAAGGATAGCACCGACAACATCATCAAACTTTAAAGTACTAGATCTAGAAACGGAGTTACTAATGGCCATTACCAAACCATTCCAACTTTCTGGTAATGAGCACAAGAGTAACAGAGCTCTAACTTCATCATCAAAGTTTACCCCTACAGAACTTAACTGACTTGTAACTGTATTAAAATCATTTAAATGGTTTGCAACAGATCCACCTTCCGACATATTCATATTAAATAACCGTTTCATAAGAAATACCTTGTTTGAGGCCGAGGGTTTTTCATATAGTTTCGACAACGTTTGCATCAAACCCTCTGTCGTGGTTTCCGTCGAAATGTTGAAGGCGACTGACGCAGCAAGGCACAACCGTATAGTTCCGAGTGCCTTTCTATCGAGAAGGTTCCATTCTTCGTCTTTCATACCCGTCGGCATCTTTGTTTTTCCGCCCAAGGGTAGGTATAGATCTTTCTGATACAGATAATCTTCCATCTGCATCTTCCACAGCGAGAAGTTTTGGCCGTTAAATTTCTCGACCCTAAACTTACCATCTTCCGCCATTGCTCCCACTCGAACCAGGAACCCTTCTTTCCTGCGAGTTTATCAGCCAAATAGACCTTCGGCTCTGATACCAGTTGTTAGAAAATTATATATTACGGAGCAATGGAACACATAAAATATTGCAGAAATATAAACACAGAAAACGCACAAAACAAGAGAGACACAGATATACGTGGTTCACCCAGTTTGGGCTACGTCCACCCAGAACAGCCAGTCCTTTCTTTCTATTATCCAGCAAAATGAAGAGACACAACCTACAGCAAATCCGCTGTAATATCCTCTGTTTTCTCTCACAGTATCACCTCTCTGTTTCTCGCTCACAGAATACACATCTATCTCACAGCCTCAAATACAATACCCTCATACAAAGAGAGGGGTTGCCTTCTAGGGCAAAAAACCCTAAACTAAACATAAGTTGTACCGTCAGATCATCCGCCTAATGAACGGCCCAGATTGACTAGAAATTACTATACTTTTACAAGGCAATTTTGCAGTTGTTTTTAGCTTCGGGGGCGCTGCCCCCGAAACCCCCCGCCAGGGGGGGGCTCCCAAAGGTCGCAGCCACCCCCCCTGCAGCGAACATTTTACGGGCGGCGTTGCCGCCCCCATTTCGAACTGGGGTCCTATGTGGCGATACCTTTGAATATAGAAGATAATCAGGCTCCACACCCAACAACTAGCACTACCCTTCTTTCTAGGAGCCCTAGAGTGATTCTTGAACACATTTTTAATGTCATCATAGGATAACTGATAGATATCTCCCCCAGACAACATGTTGAGGGTATCCAACATATCTTCCCTGATCCCTTAGAGAAGAACTAGTTTGAGTGATTCAGGATCAAGGGTGCAGTTATCCCTCCTATAACTGAGATGAAATATCTCCTTATAGTATTCTAGGGATTCATCAAGTCCAAGAGTCATCCTAAAGATTTTTTCCTTGATTTATTTGGAGCTATAGTATTCCTTATACTTGTTATTGAAGGCTTATTACATTTCAGCCCAGGTAGTGATGCTACCCCAGACAAACCCATTAACCATCTCTAGGCTGTATCCTTAAAGGTAGAGGGGAATAACTTCAGCTTCTGCTCATAAGAGGCATAATCATAGGTCCTACAAGCAACAGCAAATTCAAATATGAACGTATTAGAATCCTCAAAGGTTAAGCCATGGAAGCGTGGAAGTGAAGTACGGCTTATATTCTTCATTCTAGCCTCTCCATTGGTCTCTCTGATAGGGAAAACCTTATTGTCCATGTTTTCAGCCATAGTTTTGATAGGTGAAGTGGGTTTTTCTTCTTCCCCAATAGATTCTTCAAAAATTTCAGGCTTCTTACCTAGAGGGTCTTCTAACTCCCCTATAGTAAGAGAGTGAAGCTGAAAGTGACTGAAGAAGAGTGAAGGTTGACTATTTGAGGGTGTGGGTGTTTTTGCTAAGAACTTTCCTTGATTATCCCTACTCCCACGAGGCATGAATATTTTTTTATTTTTTTTTTAATTTTTTAATTTTATTCTTTTATGTTACTTTTTCAAAAATTGTATGCAAGACAGAAAACAATTCTTAAGTAGAAACAACATCTACTTAGACATCTCCCCGACAACAATGCCAAAAAGTGGTCAACCCTGGTATTGAACCAATAATGTTGCAACTCCCAAGGTCTCCTCAACTCAAATTATTAACTCAGGGTTCGTACAAACTTCAAGGTGACAATTCTGTATGCACAACAGATAATATTTTACTAATGCCACCCTCAGTTATGACCTTAGATGAAAAAGTGCTCAAAGACCCTTCCTCCTACTAAATTAGAATGAAAGCTTTATAAAAGGAAAATTGAAAATTGCTTCTAGCTATGAAAATATAAATGCCATTGACTCAACTTGTAAAACCCTAACTACTTAATTCATGAAAGCACAAGGGCTATCCTACTTGCAAAAATAAAGCAATGTTATCTTGCAGAATTCATCAAATTACCTCATCTACTTGTAGAAAGGAAACTAGTTTATCTTTCATGATTAATCAAACTACCAATCAAAATTTCATGTACCATCTACCTAGCTCATATTTTCTCATAAATCAGTAACCTACTTGCATAATAAAGAAACTAACTCTACTTTGTTTTTTTAGTGAAGAAGAGGAAGGTTTGGAGTGGTCTAGGATATTTCCCTGATCATGTTATCATAACTGGGGTTCATTATGCATCTATGTTAATTCAAATTTGTAGTGGGGGTCGAAATTGATGAAGGAAAAGACTGTTACAAGTTTTCTACAGGTGATTGCTACATGAGACCTGTATTGCTACAAGAGGGAATCCGAGTGGTTTTTGAAGGTGAAGGCGTTGGCTTGAGGGTATGGAGAGGGTGAAATTAGTTGAAGGAAATGAAAGGAGGTTGGTTTGAGCCCCTAGCCAAACTCACGACCTCTTGAAGGCCTGTCTTGGTCTAGGATGAGTGCTCTCAGTGACCTAGGCAAAATTTCTTGTAAAACAGGTTTTTTGAGATAGAGTTTGGAGGTGGAAGGAGAAGATGAAAGATGTAACAACCCTGGTTAAAAGTCCATGTAAAAAAATATAAGACCATGGCCATGGGACATGTATTCCAAGCTTAATGGTGGAAAAAATCATCCTAGTGGGGTGTCACTTAGGTTTATTATGGCTAAGGAAACTGGCAAAGGCTTTGGAAAGGTAAAATGACATTTATTGGCATTTTATTTATGAAAATAAAGGAAATTAGGAGAAAAGGAAGATGAAAGGTCACAGGTTGCACGTGAGGAGAAAATTGAAGTAAAATAATGGAAATTGAAGAAAATAGAGGCCTCATTGATAAAAAGGTTTATGAGGATCAATGGGCAAGTCTTTCTTGACAGGTTTTGGTGGAGCTCTCTTCTATTCTCTCTCTCATACTCTTGGACACTTAGAGTTTTCTTGTAGGACTCTTGGAGGAGTGTGGCATACTTGGAATTTGGAGCAAGAAGGAAAAGGAAAAGTAGGAAAGCACAAGAGGACATCGGGATTAGCAACTACAATAGGTTTTGCTTGTAGGTACCGAGTTGCATGTATGGTTTCCTAGCTAGTTTTGGCATGCATGGCACATGCATGTGGCTTCTTGGTTATGATCTGTCATTGGCATGGAGGATTGCCTGGATTGACATAGGATTTGCCTAGCCTTTCCATTTCCGAGATAGCCATGGTGTTGTGGGTTCATTTCTTTGTTTTTCTAGTTGGTTCTCATGTTTCATTTAGCTTCGGTTGAGTTACTAGTCCTAGAAGACCTGGTTGGAAAAGCGCTCTAGAATCCCTGTAACAACTTGGGTTGAGTTACTAGTCCTAGAAGCCTTGGTTGGATAAACGCTCTAGAAGCCCTTGGTGGGTTGAGTTAGTAGTCCTAGAGCCTTGGTTGGACAAACACTCTGGATCCCGACAACAACTATGATTTTAGTCACTAGTCATGGAGCCTTCATTGGAACAAAGGCTCTGGAGCCCTGGACAACTTGGGTAGAGACCAATATGGTGATATTTTGTGATGTCCTACCATGAGGTGGAATCACTATTTGACGTGTTGAGGTGGTTTGGCATCTAGAAGCCCTGGTTCATTTTTGATGGATTTTTCCATGAGATCCCACATTTATGGTTGTAATATGGCATGGGGGTGTCTGGCTGAAGAGAGATTCGGCTCAGCCATGTCTATGGTCAGGTGGTACGTGGAATTCCCAGACCTTGTTGCATTTTGCATATGTTAATAAGAGATATTTTCCTCTTGTAAATGATGGGTAAGTGTACTTGTTATTATGTGATCTTGATGGTTGTTTTATCATTGTTATGCTACTGGTTATATGTTGGTTATATGCTGGTTATGAGCATGTTTTATGACAGTGATGATGTATGGCTCTCATCATGTTTTGATTTGTAAATGAATGAACAATGTATCTATGGCCTAATAGATTAAATTGTAGCTAATGTGTTGAGGCATCAAGTCTTCTTAGCGATTCTCAGATAAGTATGCGACCTCTATGCTCAATTTTGTTGTTAAGACCTATAGATATCATATTTGTGATATCTTTGATAAAATGTCTGTCATGGCTAGTAGGGGTCCAATCTAGTCCTTGTTGATGTTTTTTCAAATGTATCTTTGTTCTGCTGTGAAATTTCATTCTTGAAGGTGTCATTGAGTTCTGGGCAGTGACCTGGGCTCTGGGCCTAAAAAAGTGGCACAAATTCTAGAGACACAAGCACAACACTGGGGAAAAAATTCCCTGGAAGCTCCCTTTCCCTTGTTGTGGGAGTGTCTAGAGCCTCCCAGACACACCCTTGTCCATATCAATGGAGCGTACAGGGGTTTGATGCACTAAAACTTTAGTTGGTCTAAAGGGCTAGTTACTTGAGTGGTTGGGATGGCTCCTGGGAGTTTTGTTGCTGATGTGGAAGGTTTGTGTGATGTGTTCTACCGGTTCCACTTCCTTAACTGACACATAGGGAGTCAAATCATATCATAGTAATTTCTCATCACATGTTTACCTCGGTTGGCTGGTTACTTGGGTAGATGTGGGAGGAGGGTGTTATAGAGTGGTATCTAGGCAGGTTGTGCTCTCTTTGTGTCATATATGATACCATAGAGTGGTATCAGAGCATGGTTCACCCCTTGGATTAGATGGGCTGTGTGTTGGTCATGCATGCATGTAGGTTGTATATGTGCTTGTTGCATTTGCATGATGTTGATCATGGTTGTAGTGATGTCGCCATGTGAAGGTTGATGATGTTGTTGTTGGGATGATTTAGTCATGAATCATGCCAGTTATATATGAATTTGTTATGCATGTCAGTGTCCAGATGTTATGATGCATGCATTGTCATGGTTATAGTTATGCATGTATAGTAGGTCAAACATGCATTGTGAGGTCATTGTATGCATTTTAGGTCATCATGATGATGTTAGTTGTTATGATGCTGATGTGTTGGCTAAGATAAAGTAGGAGATGTAGATCACTAGAGCGAGATTGCAACACTAAACTTCAGGGTAAGAGCATATCGTCATACAAGTTTGTATGGTGGGCATGCAGGTATGTGATTAATGCTTGTTATAAGAATTAGGGTTACTTATATATTTGTCATTCTATTTTTGTTATGGTTACATACATGGTAGATGCTAGTTAAGTGTGGTCATATGCAGGTGTATTAGATAGTCATGTAGGATATTAAATTGTTTTATATGCATTGTTATTGATGCTTATATTTTAGTTAACTTAATGATTATGTTATATGTTGTTGATGTGTATGTTATATGTTAGCTTGTTGTTGTTATATGTTAGTTAACTGGATTATTAGGGTTATTTCCTTTAAGACCTTGATGTTATATGTATCGTGCTAACCTGTATTGACCTATGCAAATGATTATGGTAATGACATTCAGGCATGAGTTAATATATTGTGATATTATGTCATACTAATTTAGATTGACTGTACATATGTGATTGTTATGCATGAATGACAATTGTTTATAAACTTATGAGGTGAACATGTTAGTTAGTTATTATTATAGATATCATTATCTTATTTATGTTTGAGTTGATATGTTGTGAAGTTATATCATGCTAGTTTAGATTGATTGTGCATATAAGATAGCCTCCCCTGAGATACATTGAGTTATGAGTTTTCTTATGTCTCCTATTTGATGTTTGAATGTTTGATTTATCTAACATGGTATGTTTATAGTTTGTTTGAATGTTTAATTAAATGCATGATATGAGTAGGTGTCTGTAAGATTGCATGAAGGAACGATTTTGTTTTAAGATGGTTGTACTAACACATACGTGTTGAGACAACTAATATGTACTTGAGTGTAAGTAGGTGATAATTGTAGAATTATGTATTATGACTAATGAATGTGAGTTGATTGTTGAGTATGACATGGTTGTTAGACTTGGTAAAGGTTGATTTCAAATCAATATACATGATATCTTGATCTTAGGAACATGAGAATGACATGTGTAAGTAGTTGTAGGGCGACATGCTTGGTATTAACATGACAAGGTAATAGTTGATGTGTTATATAACTAACAGTTGGGTGATGTGATAGTGCATAGTAAGACTCTATTGCAACAAAGCAAAAATGTAAAAGAAAGGAATTGGGCAAGAATTCCTTTGGCTATGTGTGGAAACCCTAATTCCAAACAAATGAGTGCTTTGCATATAGGAATTCTTATTAACCTTGAATTTGTATGACATTATGAGGATATGTGTTATATTCACAAATACGTATTTGACAGGTATAACAATTGGTTCTAGTTACGTCTAGATTTGTCAAAGGATTGGAGTCCCTTGAGAGATGGTGTGAATGTGTTCAGTTGAAAGCAACGTGCTTGGCACAACAAGGTAATGTAACTGGTGTATTGTTATGTTTATTTATGCACTGACAATTATGTTTATATGGAAATATGATGCAAGGGGTTGCATGGAAAAGAGACTGCCATGAAATGTTGAAGAAGGCACAGGTTGAGCTTTTCTTCGGAAGCACTGGGAACCATGGGGATTGAGTCATGGTGTATGTTGAGATTATTTTGATTTCAATTCTTTGTGCTTTGTTTGCACTTGATTTGAAACTTTATTTATGTCTAGTGTATGGCCATACCACTTTGTTCGTGGTGTCATATTGTTATTGGTTTTCATGATTTTATTCTTGTTTTCATTTTTTCTTTCCTTTTATGTCTTGAGGGTCTTGGGAATTGGTTGGGAAATATGAAAGTTAATGGAGCTTAGGGAGAGATAAATGAAACCTAGCAGATAATGTAAGACCTGGATGAAGCTCAGTGCATGAGTAAGGGAAGTTGAAGGTAAGAATATGACAATTGGTTGGCTTGGTTCGGTCCATTGGTGTAAATGGACAGTGGCAGTACAATCATGAGAAAGGTAACATGAAAGGTGAAATAAATGGATTTGAGGCATCAAATGTCTTGGATATGTTGGGAACGACTATTCTCACGATGCGTAGATAAAGGGAGTTGTCTTAACCTTGACCTTATGCTATCTGGTAATTATGTTATGATCATGATTATGCTGATGTTTATATACGAATGTATGTGTGTATGTATGTCATTGTTTGATAGGATCATGATTGTTTTAAGCTAATGTTTATGTATATGTATCTATGCATCTATGTCACTATCAAATAAGATTTTTAGGGATCATTCTTATGGAGGAATGATTGCTTATGCACGTGAGTGGCATGACGAGGTTCCTGGCCTTATGGGGAATCAAGTGGGGAGAGTAGTCATGACAAATATATGAGGTCAGTATCACGAGGATATGAATTGATGTTGTATGCTGGTACTATGCCTATGTTTATGTTATGACATGTAACTTTGGGGGATACATCAGCTGAATGAAAGCAATGAGATTCGCAGCATGCCAGGATAAGCATGGATGGTGGAGAGACACTAGAAGCAAGGTTTCCTGTTACAAACATTATGGTTTTGGATGTGCATTACTACTATTGTGTATATGTTGTGCATGTTTTATATTAAGTGATTGTACCTATGGTGATGTGTACATGTAATGTACGTAGTATTGTGTACATATGATGTTGTGTGCATGTTGTATGTATGGTGTTGTGTGTACATTGCATATGTAGTGTTAGATATAGATGGTTTTATGTACATGTCAGATATGCAGTGTTGTGTACATATTGTACTGAGTGCACGATGGATATGTGGTGTTGTGTGCATATGGTGTTGTGCGCATGTTGAATATGTAGTGTTGTGTACATAAGGTGATATGTACATGTTGTATATGCAACATTATGTACATATGGTGTTGTGTGCATGTTGTACATGTGGTGCTATGTACATATGGTGTTGTGTGCATGATTGTACAAGTTGTGGGCATGTGGTGTCGTGTACATGTTGTACATGTGGTGCTGTGTGCGGGTGGTTCTGTGTACATTTTGTGCATATGGTGTTGTGTACATGTGGTGTCGTGTACATGTGCATGTGGTGTTGTGTACATCTAGCATTGTGTACACGTTGTACAAGTGGTGCAGTGTACATGTGGCATTGTGTACGCATTGTGCCGGTGGTGTTGTGCAGATGTGATGCTGTGAACATGTTGTGCAGGTGGTGTTGGGTGCAGGTAGTACTGTGTACATTTTGTACATATGGTACTGGTGTACATGTGGTATTGTGCACATGTCGTACATGTTGTGTTGCAAGCATGTAGTACTATGTATGTGCATTGTGTAGACGTGGTATTATGACATATATGTTGATTGTGTTGTACTCTGTGTACGTATTTGTGTTGTGTTGTGCACTAGGTGTAGGTGTATGTATTGCGTTGTGGTGTACACCGAGTGTAGGTGTATGTATTATGTTGTGGTGTACACCAAATGTAGGAGTATGTGTTGTGTTGTGTTTTACACTGGGTGTAGGTGTATGTGTGGTATGTAATGTGTAGGTGCATGCATTGCATGGTGTTGTATGTCGTGTGTGGTTGTATGTGTGTGATGCACACTATATGTATGTGCACATGGTTGAGGAGAAGGCACTAAGTGTTTGTCAGGTGTGGAAACAGGTTTGGAGTGCGTACGAAATAAGCTAAGGATACGTATCAATATTTTATTTCAGTTTTATTATGCATGTGATTTATGATTCTAGTCTATGATGATTACATGTGATCAATGATTTTGGTTTATGATGGCTACATGTGATTTATGATGGTTTTGTTTTGAGATAATCTGATGTGATATGTTTATACATGGTGTTTTGGTTAAAGATGCTAGTTTGACTTGTTGTGATAGGAAGTACAAATTATTACAAGTGTACCTTAGTGACGAGCTACCAATGAGGTATGATGTGAATTTATTTCAATTTATTTTAAATCTAATGGCAGTTATGTGCTTGGTACAGGAAAGCATGAGAAATGCCCAGGTTGGGTGGTTGAAATTGATAGCAAGAATTCAGGAGTAGGGCCATTGTGGGACACTGGTACCCAATAACATCCATTGATTGCCATGAGCATGCTATGACCGGTATGATGGTTTGAGGCATGGCTATGCCTTTCCTTTTAGACCTTTAGATGCGAGGAAACCTTGCTGAGGGATGGACTATTCGGGATGGGGGTGCCAACAAAACATGGAAGGTGTGTGACAACACGGAAGGGGGTGACCAGATTGCCCAAGGGATTGTGTAGCAGAGAAGGGAAGGTCATGGATATATTTGTTTTGGTCATTAGCATTTCTAGATGGAATCAAATGCACATTGGGAGTGTGTCTTGGAACAATGATCTGGTAACTGTTCACTGAGAGAAAAAATGGCACATGATTATAACGTTGGACATTGGACGCAACATTGAATTTGCAGTGGATTCTGGACTTCCTAGGAAGGAGGTGAATCCTGGTATTACTTTGAGGGTGGAGGTGTGAGCCTATGGATTCCCTTGTTGCGGATGCAGGCATCATATCCTTTTATTTGCTAGATGAGAAAATGTGCATATGTGTATATCATTGTAAATACTGTATCAAGTTGGATTTATAAATCTCCATAGACAATATGGTTATTTTCTTGTTAAGGCAAATGTGTATGTGTGTATATGTGGTTATTATTGTAAATACCATAATGAGTTGTGTTATAAATCTCTAATAAATAGTATGTTTGTCATGTTTTAGGAGATGGTCATTGTAAATACTGTAACGAGCTATGTTAAAAAGCTCCATGGGCAGTATGTTTTATTTTCAACAGTTTTCTGGTTTGTAGGTGTCATTGAACTCCGAGGACAATGTTCCCCCAAGCAGAAGGGTTCTGTAACAACCTTGGTTAAAAGTCCATGTAAAAAAATATAAGACCACGGTCATGGGACACGTATTCCAAGTTGAATGGTGGGAAAACAAATCCTAGTGGGTGTCACTTTGGTTTATTATGGCTAAGGAAATTGGCAAATGAAATGGCAAAGGCTTTGGAAAGGCGAAATGGAATTTATTGACATTTTATTTATGAAAATAAAGGAAATTAGGAGAAAAGAAAGGTGAAAGGTCACAAGTTGTATGTGACGAGGAAATTGAAGGAAAATAATGGAAATTGAAGAAAATAGAGGCCTCATTGGTAAAAAGGCTTATGAGGATCAGTTGGCAAGTTTTGCTTGATAGGTTTTGGTGGAGCTCTCTTCTATTCTCTCTCTCTTTCATACTCTTGGACATTTAGAGTTTTCTTAGAGCACTCTTGGAGGAGTGTGGCAAACTTGGAATTTGGGGCAAGAAGGAAAAGGAAAAGCAGGAAAGTGTAAGAGGACATCACGACAAAAAACTATAGTGGGTTTTTCTTGCAGGTATCGAGTTGCATGTATGGTTTCCTTGCTAGTTTTGGAATGCATGACACATGCATGTGGTTTCTTTGTTATGATCTGTCATTGGCATGGATGGTTGCCTAGATTGACAGTGGATTTGCCTAGCCTTTCCATTTTCAGGATAGCCATGATGTTGTGGGTTCATTTTTTTTTTTGGTGTGTTCTCATGTTTCCTTTAGCTTAGGTTGAGTTACTAGTTCCTGGAAGCCATGTAACAGCTTGGTTGAGTTACTAGTCTTGGAAGCCTTGGTTGGAGAAATGCTCTAGAATCCCTTCATGGGTTGAGTTATTAGTCATGGAGCCTTGGTTGGACAAACGCTCTGGATCTCGACAATAGCTGTGAGTTGAGTTACTAGTCCTGGTGCCTTGGTTGGAAAAAAACACCTTGGAGCCCTTGATAGCTTGGGTAGAGACCAATCTGGTGATGGTTTGTGGTGTCCAATTGTGAGGTGGAATCACTGTTTGATGGGTTGAGGTGGTTTGGCCTTTGGAAGCCCTGGTTCAATTTTGATGGATTTTTCCATGATATCCCACATTCATGCTTGGAATATGGCACGGGGGTGACTGTTGAAGAGAGATTTTGCTCAACCATGTATATGGTCGGGTGGTATGTGGAGGTCCCAGACCTGGTTGCATTTTTCATATGTTAATAAGAGCTCTTTTCATCTTGTAATTGATGGGTAAGTGTACTCATTATTATGTGATATTGATGGTTGTTTTATCATTGTTATGTTGTTAGTTATATGCTGGTTAAGAACATGTTTTATGACAATGATGATGTATGGCTCTCATCATGTTATGATTTGTAAATGAATGAAAAATGTATCTATGGCATAATAGATGAAATTTCAGCTAATGTGTTGAGGCATCAATGATTCTTAGAAATTCTCAAATAAGTATGAGACCCCTATGCTTAGTTCTGTCATAAAGACCTGTAGATTTCATATTTGTGATATGTTTAATGAAATGCCTATCATGGATAGTAGGGGTCTAGTCTAGTCCTTGTTGATGTTTTTTCAAATGTATCTTTGTTCTGTTATGAAATTTCATTCCTGAAAGTGTCATTGAGTTTTGGGCAGTGACCTGGGCTATGGGCCTGAAAAAGTGTCAAAAATCTGAGAGACATAGGCACAACATTGGAGAAAAAAGTCCCTGAATCTCCCTTGCCCTTGTTGTGGGAGCGTCTAGAGCCTCCTAGACACACCCTTTTCCATGTCAAGGGAGCACCTGTTGTGTGTGGAGCATGATTGTTCAGAGGTCTTTGTTTCAGCCGGATGTATACCCTAGGAAGTTTGTACACTCCTCCATGCGGGGGGGGTGCGGGGGGGACTTGTCCCCCCCGCGGGGGTCCGGGGGCCAGTGGTCCCCCGGTGGAGGCTCGGGGGCAGCACCCCTAAAGCCAAAAATAGATGTAAAATTGCCTTGTAAAAGTATAGTAATTTATAGTCAATCTGGGCCGTTCATTAGGCAGATGATCTGACGGTAGAACTTATGTTTACTTTAGGGTTTTTTGCCCTAGAAGGCAACCCCTCTCTTTGTATGAGGGCATTGTATTTGAGGCTGTGTAGTATATGTGTATTCTGTGAGCAAGAAACAGAAAGGCAAGACTGTGAGAGAAAACAGAGGATATTACACCGGATCTGCTGTAGGTTGTGTCTCTTCATTTTGCTGGATAATAGAAAGGAAGGACTGGCTGTTCTGGGTGGACGTAGCCCAAACTGGCTGAATCACGTATATCTGTGTCTCTCTTGTTTTATGCGTTTTCTATGTTTATATTTCTGCAATATTTTATGTGTTCCATTGCTCCGTAATATATAATTTTCTAACAGCTGGTATCAGAGCCGAAGGTCTATTTGGCTGATAAACTCGCAGGAAAGAAGGGTTCCTCGTTCGAGTGGGAGCAATGGCGGAAGATGGTAAGTTTAGGGTCGAGAAATTTAATGGCCAAAACTTCTCACTGTGGAAGATGCAGATGGAAGATTATCTGCATTAGAAAGATCTATACTTACCATTGGGCGGAAAAGCAAAGATGCCGACGGGTATGAAAGATGAAGAATGGAACCTTCTCGATAGAAAGGCACTCGATGTTGGCATTATGATTCAGGTTTGGTGTTATGGCACAGGTGTTGTACTTGATGGTAACTCACTCAAGTGGCAAATCTCTGTTCAGGCTCTCAAAATGATGGAAAATAAGGGGTTCGTAGGTTCACCATTAAAAAAGTGCGAACCCACAGGCACGTCGTTCACAAAGTGCGGTCATGTCCGCAGGTTATCCGAACAGAAGGTGCGGACCCTAGTTCACTCACTCCAATGCAGAGAAACATGCACACGTGGGAATTCTTATGTTTGGCCCATGGTATTTAGCCCGACGTTCATGATCCTATGGTTTTGGTTCGTGGTATAGGATCTAAATTATTGAACCCCGGTTTTGATCCCTTGTATTGGTTTTCGATTGTTTTGTCCCTTGGTTTGAGTATGGGCTTGCCTATAAAAAGGAAAGGAGATCATTTGGCTAGACACTTGTGAAATTTGAATATCTTAAGATCTGAAATTTTTGGGTAATCGGTTTAAAATCCTAGATCTAAATCAAGGAGAAATCTGAAAAGTGTAAGGCGGATCTGTTGATAGGTCGTGATCGAGATCAGATTTGTGGATTTGACAATCTGTGGCACATTGGAGGACTGTTAATTTGGCTCTATCTGGAGGTCCACAGGAAATCCACAGCTCAGGTGCGGAGGTATGCAGTGCAGCGAAAGCCGCAGGTGCGGAGGTATGCAGTGCAGCAGAAGGCGCAGGTGCGGAGGTACGCAGCGCAGCAGAAGGTGCATGTGTGGGGGTACGCAGGGAAATAGAAGAATTAGGTGCGGAGGTGCGCTGTCGGGCAGATAATGCAGGTGTGGATCTGAGCAGAGGTACGCAGTTCAACAGAAGGGCTTGGTGCGGAGGTACGTAGAGCAGAAGAAGGATCAGGTGCGGATTTGCGCAGTCTAGACACAGAAGAACTGCGGATATTCGCAGTCTTCTATTGGTGAAGTTGCGGACCCCGTTTTGAAATATTTGCTCGCTGCCTTTTATCTATTGCTGCAGAGTTCTGGGTTTAGATTACTGGTATTGCTTTTCTGTTTACAACATTCTGAGAAGTTATTGGGTGATTCATTGGTTGATTGTATAAGAGATTGGTTGATTCACATGTACTTGATGATTATTTGATGCTCTTGGATCCAGTCTGAAAATTAATGAAACGTGGTCCTTGGAAGAAAAGAAGTAGGTCAGCACGTACGTACTAGTAGCTTAGCTAGTACAAGAGCTAAGGGGGTTGTAGCTCCCTTCCAGGAGAGACCGAAAAATGAGAGAGCGTTGTACCTCTCTGCAGGTTGCAGCCTGCGTACTGGTAAAGGACTGCACCAGTACAAAATCATTGTAAAAGAAGTTTCTAATTGAAAGAAGATAGAGACATATTGCAGCAAGTGGTTTTCACCCACATTGGGTTTCCACCTTATATCTGGTGTTCTTTGGTGTGACTATTTTCTTTTCTTGTTCTTGCTCATTATTATATGGTACTGACATACAAATTAATGATCAATATCTGAAGAATAAATTAAAGTATAAATCTGAAAGATATTTTGAAAAGAGTTTGATAATACTGATTCACCCCCCTCTTAGTATTATTTCCAACACTCGGAACAATACGGTTGTGCCTTGCAGCGTCGGTCGCTTTCAACATTTCGAAGGAAACAACGACAGAGGGTTTGATTAAGGCATTGGAGAAACCATATGAAAAACCCTTGGCCTCAAACAAGGTATTTCTTATGAAACGGTTATTTAATATGAAGATGTCAGAAGGTGGATCTATTGCAGATCATTTAAATGATTTTAATACTGTAACAAGTCAGTTATGTTCTGTAGGGGTAAACTTTGATGATGAAGTTAGAGCTCTGTTATTCTTGTGCTCATTGCCAGAAATTTGGAATGGTTTAGTAATGGCCATTAGTAACTCTGTGTCTGGATCTAGTACTTTAAAGTTTGATGATGTTGTTGGTGCTATCCTTAGCGAGGAAATGTGACGGAAAAGCTCTGGTGAGACATCGGGAAATGCTTTGAGTGCAGAGTCTAGGGGAAGAAAAATGGAAAGAGGAAAGAGCTCAGGATATCACGGTAAATCAAGGAAAGGCAGATCCAAGTCCAAATCGGGGATAGTGTGCTGAAAATGCGGAAAGAAAGGACACCTAAAGAAAGACTGTAGATCTCGGAAGGGAAAAGAAGGAGATTCATAGCAAGAAAACAATCATGAAGCAAATGTGACAGGTGAGGTGTTACAAGATGCTTTGATTCTTTCTTTCGAAAATATTACTGATTCCTGGGTGGTAGATTCAGGGGCCTCATTCCATGCCACACCTGATAAGAAATACTTTCATGACTATGTTCAAGGAGATTTTGGACAAGTTCGTTTGGGTGATATAAACCCTGTAAAATTGTTGGAATGGGTAAGGTTCTTGTAAAACAACAAAATGGAAACCAATGGCTGCTAAAGGAGGTAAGGCATGTTCCAGATCTAAAGAAAAATCTGATTTTAACAGGGCAGTTAGGCGGTGAAGGTTGTGTGACAACTTTCACAGATAAAGCTTGGAAGGTCACCAAAGGAGCCCTGGTAATAGCAAAAGGCGAAAAGGTTGGTACATTGTATTTATGCAATGGTATTTCTAACTCTGTTAATGCTTTAACTTCCAAAGGAGCAGATGCAACATTACGGCATCATAGGCTCGGGCACATGAGTGAAAAGGGGATGAAGATTCTTCACTCAAGGAATTTGTTGCTGGGTTTGAAGAATGTTGATTTGGACTTCTGTGAGAATTGCATTTATGGAAAACAGAAGAGAGTCATATTTCTCAGAGTTGGGAAAGAAAAGAAGAATGAAAAATTAGAGCTTATGCATACATAGGTATGGGGACCTGCTCAGGTATCATCTCCCTGAGGCTCTCGTTATTATGTTTCTTTTATTGATGATGCAACTAGAAGAACTTGGATTTATTGTATTAAGAATAAATCTGATGTATTTGATACTTTCAAGAAATAGAAAGCTTTGGTTGAGATTGAGACAGGAAAGAAATTGAAGTGTCTTAGATCAGACAATGGAGGTGAATATTGCAGCAAAGAGTTTGATAGGTACTATTCAGAGCATGGAATTCGCATAGAGAAGACAGTTCCAAGAACACCACAAGAAAATGGTGTGTCAGAAAGGATGAACAGAACAATCATGGAGCGTGCAAGGTGCATGAGATTGCATGCAGGATTGCCTTTACAGTTTTGGGCAGATGCTGTAGATACTGCAGTTTATCTAATAAACAGAGGGCCTTCAAGGTCCTTGGATGGTGGTGTTCCGGAGGAAGCATGGACAAGTAAAAAGGTAAACTACTCCTTTTTAAAGCCTTTTGGTTGTGAGGCCTTTGTCCATATTGATAAAGAAAATAGAACAAAGCTTGAGGCAAAGTCAAAGAAATGTACCTTTATTGGATATGGTGTTAATGATTTTGGTTATCGCTTATATGATTATGAAAATCACAAAATCATTAGGAGAAGAGATGTAATATTCAATGAAAAGGTCTTGTATAAGAATCAGTTGCAGGAAAAGAAACAAGAAAAAGAAAAAAAAGGAATACGCAGTTCTTGATAAAATCACTGAAAAAGTAAAGGTGCATGAAAATAATAATAATCAACAACCACAACAACAACAACCACCACAACAGCAACAGGCACCCCAAACACCTGAAAGTGGTGTTATAAGATCTACTAGGATAAGTAGACCCCCCTAAACGATACTCTCCTTCATTATATTATTTATTGTTGACTGATTCCGGTGAACCCGAATGTTATGAAGAAGTAATGTAGGTTGAAAGTAGGAAGAAGTGGGAGGTAGCCATGGAAGAAGAGATGGGCTCCTTAATGCATAACCAGACTTGGGACTTATTCAGGTTGCCTGCAGGTAAAACTACATTGCAGAATAAATGGGTTTATAGGCTGAAGGGAGAAGATGGAGGAAAACAGAGGTACAAAGCTAGACTTGTGGTGAAGGGGTTTGCACAGAAGAAAGGTATTGATTTTGATGAAACATTTTCTCCTGTTGTTAAAATGACTTCAATCAGAACTATTTTAAGTCTAGTGGCAGTTGAAGATTTGCATCTTGAGCAGTTAGATGTAAAGACAACCTTTCTCCATGGGGATTTGGAGGAAGAGATATCTATGCAGCAGCCACAAGGATGTGAAGTGAAAGGGAAGGAGAAACTAGTGTGCAGGTTGAAGAAGAGCTTGTATGGCTTAAAACAGGCTCCAAGGCAGTGGTATCTAAGATTTGACAAGTTTATGTCTGAACAAGGTTATACCATATGTCACTCTGATCATTGTGTTTATATGAAAAAGAAAAATGATGGAAGCTATATTATATTGTTATTGTATAAAGATGACATGCTTGTTGCAGGATATAACATGCAGGAAATAAATGTGCTCAAAAGAAAATTGGCAAATTTATTTGGAATGAAGGATTTGGGAGCTGCAAAACAAATCCTTGGTATGAGAATAACTAGAGACAGGAAAAATCTCAAATTAACATTGTCTCAGAATGAGTACATACAAAAGGTGTTGAAAATATTTAACATGCACAATGCAAAACCAGTTAGTACACCTTTTGCTAGCCATTTCAAACTTAGTAAGGAAATGTGCCCAAAGACCCAAGAAGACATGGATTATATGTCTAAAGTTCCATATGCATCAGCAATTGGAAGCTTAATGTATGCAATGGTCTGCACAAGGCCTGATATTGCACATGCAGTGGGATTTGTAAGCAGGTACATGAATAATCCAGGAAAGGAACATTGGATGGCAGTGAAATGGATTCTCAGATATTTGAAAGGTACCACAAATCAAGCATTATGCTTTGGTGGTTCAAACATTTCCCTACAGGGATATGTTGATGCAAATATGGCAGGTGACAGAGATAACAGGAGGAGCACTACAGGATATGTATTTACTGTTGGTGGAACATCTGTCAGTTGGGTTTCAAAAATCCAAAGTGTTGTTGCAATTTCAACAACAGAAGCAGAGTATGTTGCTGCTACAGAGGCTAGTAAAGAAATGATTTGGTTACAAAGGTTTATGGATGAATTGGGTAAGGAGCATGATATGGGCACGTTATACAGTTATAGCCAAAGTGCCATTCATCTTGCAAAGAACTTAGCATTTCATTCCAGGACTAAACACATACAACTCAAGTACCATTTCATACGATCAGTTTTGGAAGATGGAGAGTTGAAGCTGGAAAAGATACACACTAGCCAGAATCCTGCAGATATGCTAACAAAAGTTGTAACTAGGGAGAAACTGAGAACATGCTCAGTTTCAATTGGTCTTCAAGGATGACGATGAAGATGAGAAACAACCAGGTCCAAAGAGGAGTCATTGTCCAACAAATGAAGCAACGGTGGAGTTGCTACAATCATTCTCTAAGTGGGAGATTGTTGTGTGTGGAGCATGATTTGTTGGGTCCCTATAATACTAGCGATTACCCCATTAATATTGTAGTTATACCCCTTATTTATATTGTTGTGCCCCTATTACCCCCATATTGTTATTTCTGTGCCCCATAGAATCCCTCTATTGTTATTTTTGTGGCTTTATATTATTATTGTTAGGTCGGCTGGATTATATTGTGACTCCTTAGACTCCTATATATAGAAAAGAGGTTTTGTCATTTGTATCATCCAAGAATTGTTCATTTATGTAATGTAAAGGAGGTTTCCCCCACGAAGAGGCCGAATTCTAAGGCGTTGATCTCTCTTTTCTATCTTTTTGTGAGCTGGTTTCATAACATTTGGTATCAGAGCTTTGGATTCTAGGGTTTCGCTGCTCCAAACAGGTCATCGTGGCATTTTCACTAGAAGTTTTTTTCTGTAACGTTTCAGAAGTCACAAAAAAAACCCATTTGAGAAGAAATCGCGCTGAACCTTGGGTCCGAATTTCAGAGCTTTTCGCACGATATTTGCAGAGATATGATCTGAGGAAGTTGGTCTTTTTGAAGACTCGTGAATTACATTCAAAACAGGTGACCTGGGGAAAATTGTCATAACTTTCTCTCTGGGATCGGATTGAAATTTCTTAAGAAGGTGCAGAAAGAGGACGGACTATAGTTTCTTGTATGTGTGTTTCAGATTCAAAGGTTGAAACAGTGACTCGTGGCACGTCGTACAAGTTTGCTCTACTGAACTAGTCTAAAAGCAAGTCACTGTGGGAGATTTCACATAACTCTTCCTTGGAGAATCCAATTTGGGTCAGACTTGTGGCATTGGAAAGAGGACACGGAAAGCTACTACAGGTCGCAATTTCAGAGCTAGATGATCCAAAATTACAGAGATACATTAGATTCAATATCAGGCTTCTATAAAGTGAAAAAAAGGTGTGTAGTTTTTTTTTAATTTTTATGTAAGCTTGGTTTAACGAAATTCAAAGGGCATAGTAAAGCATTATTATCGGTAACTGATGCCCCGAGGAAAGAAAATGCAAAAACCTAGTAAGGAACCTGAAAGCTCTAGCATGACTCATGAAGAAGAGGAAGAAATGCTACATGATATATCAAAATTACAAGAACAAGTGCAACACATGTCACGCTCACAAAAGCTAACAAAAGCTAAGATAAGTGGCATGGAATCTAAGATAAATGGCGTGGAAGCTAAGATGGACGATTTGAAGATAGATTTGAAGACATACATGGAATAATTGAGGAAGTTTCTACAAGAAAGGGTCACTAATGGTGAAAAGGTAGTAAAGGAAACTCATGATGAGAACAAAAGAAATGTTAATCATGATTCCATAGACGCTAATGTTGGATTTAAGAATCACCATATTCCAAAAATCGATATGAGGAAGTTTGATGGCAAGGATCCCGCCACATGGATATTACAGATGGAGCAATTCTTCGATCTCAATAATGTGCAAAACGCACAAAAGGTACGTATGGAAACTGTATATTTGAAACCAAATCAGTTTGTATGGTATCAATGGCTTTGCTCTCGTAAACAATTTATCACTTGGGAAATTTTTACGGAAGAATTGATAGCACATTATGAAGATACAAAAAGCAACACTTTTTTTAGCCAATTGATAAGTCTCAAACAAAAGGGTTCAGTAATGGAGCACATTGAGGAGTTCCAAAAATTGAACATAAGGGTAAAAGATATTCCAGAGGAGCATAGGATTGATGTGTTCATAGGGTCTTTAAAGGATAATATCCAAAATGATGTTCGCCTTTGGGAACCTGATTCATTAGAGAAGGCATTCAGGTTAGCAAGAAAAATGGAAAGCAAAATTATGGCAACCAGGAAGCATACCACTCACAACTATAAAGACGGAAGTGTTGTTGCCCCTAGTCTTCCACAACCTATAAGGTTGACACCACAACAATTGGAAGAAAAAAGAGCAAAAGGGCTTTGTTACAGTTGTGATAGCAAATACACTAAAGGTCATAAGTGTGCTGAGAAGAAATTATTCTACATAGATTGTGAAGAGGAAGAAGAGCAAGAAAGGTCAAAAGAAGAAGATATACTCCAGGAACAAAGCCTAGATGAAGAACAAATAAATCCGACCATATCTTGTAATGCATTGGCGGGAATTACCACTCCTCAAACCATCAAGATAGAAGGACAAATCAAGAAGAAAAAGGTAATAGTGTTGATTGATTCAGGAAGCACCCACAATTTTATTCATTGTAGGGTAGCAAAAGAATTGAATTGCTTCCTATATCCAGCACCAGAGTGTCAAGTGATGATTGCAAATGGAGGAACAATAAATTGCTCTGGAAAGTGCCATAATATCAAGCTATCCATGGGAGAATATGTATTGACTAGCCCAATGCTTTCCATTCCAATGGGAGGTGCTGATGTTGTACTAGGAGTCCAATGGCTACAATCCTTGGGTACAATAGCTTTTAATTTTCAAGAACTTTTCATCAAATTTTCTACGGAAGGAAAGGAAGTTGAATTAAGGGGTATTGCAGGGAAACCAGGAAAGATAATCAGCTCTAATGGCATGACAAAGCTTCTAAAAAAGGAGCAAAGAGGTGTAATTGCACAATTATGTTCGCTAGATGTTTCCACATTGGAATCATCTATTTCTCCAGATCTCCAAAAAGTCCTGGACAATCATTCCAAGGTATTTGAGACTCCAAAAGGTCTCCCACCTATGCGTGATCATGATCATGCTATTCATCTGATTCCAGGAAGTGTTCCTCCAAACATCAGGCCGTACAGATATCCCTATGCCCAAAAGAGTGAAATTGAACGTATGGTTGCAGAAATGCTAGAGGCTGGTATAATTCAACCGAGTCAAAGTTCTTTCTCAGCTCCAGTAGTATTGGTGCACAAGAAGGATGGATCATGGTGCATGTGTTCGGATTATAGGGAGCTCAACAAGCTCACTATTAAAGATAAGTTCCCCATTCCTGTTATTGATGAATTACTGGATGAATTGCATGGATCAATTTACTTCACCAAGTTGGATCTTCGTTTAGGATATCATCAAATCAGAATGAAGATTGAAGACATTCCGAAAACGGCATTTAGAACTCATGAGGGTCATTATGAATTTTTGGTCATGCCTTTTGGCCTTACCAATGCACCTTCAACATTTCAAGGTTTGATGAATTCAATTTTCAAACCATTCCTTAAAAAATTTGTGTTAGTATTTTTTGATGATATACTAATCTACAGCAAGTCTTGGAAGGATCATGTTGAACATGTTGACAGGGTGCTACAACTATTGGAGGAGAAACAATTATATGCAAAAAGATCCAAATGTTTCTTTGGAGTTCAGGAGGTGGAATATTTGGGTCATATTGTATCTCATGAAGGAGTTAAGGTAGACCCTAGCAAAATTAAAGCCATTAAGGAATGGAAAATCCCCACATCCATAAAGCATCTGCGAGGATTTCTTGGGTTGACAGGGTATTATCGCAAGTTTGTTAAGAATTATGGGAGAATAGCAGCACCTCTAACAACATTATTGAAGAAAGATTCATTTTCATGGACTCCGGAAGCAACAAAGGCCTTTGAACATCTTAAAGAGGCAATGTGCCAAGCACCGGTCTTAGCTACATCGGACTTCACAAAAACCTTTATTGTGGAATGTGATGCTTCAGGAAATGGAATTGGTGCTGTTCTAATGCAAGATGAAAGACCCATTGCTTTTGAAAGTCGTCCAATCAAGGGAAAGTTTTTAAGAAAAGCTATTTATGAGAAGGAAATGTTGGCAATACTCCATGCACTTAAGAAATGGCGACCCTACCTAATGGGAAGACACTTCAAGGTAAAAACGGATCATGATAGCCTTAAATACTTTTTAGAACAAAGATTATCCTCTGAAGAGAAACAAAAGTGGGTCACAAAGATGTTGGGTTATGACTTTGAAATCATCTACAAAAAAGGGAAGCAAAATGTGGTGGCAGATGCACTCTCAAGAAAGGATGAGGATGTGGAAGCATTGTTGTGTGCCATTTCTATTATCCAACCAGATTGGATAAACGAAGCAAGGGAGGAATGGAAGAATGACGAAGAAGTGTGGCACTTATTCGAAAGCTACAACAAGATTCCAGTACTTCTGATACATTTAGCTGGAAAAATGATTCGTTATGGTACAAAGATCGCTTATACCTCTGTAAGAATTCCTAGCTAAAACAAAAGATTCTTATGGAATTGCACACTTCTCCCTTAGGAGGGCACTCAGGATTTTTAAAAACTTACCACAGGGTTAAGAAGGAATTTTTTTGGGATGGCCTTAAATCAGATATTCAAAAGTTTGTGGCAGAATGTTTGGTTTGCCAGCAAAATAAAGTTGAAACAATTAAGACACCGGGTCTATTACAACCTTTATCCATTCCAAGCCAACGTTGGGAGGAGGTTTCAATGGATTTTATCACAGGTTTACCCAAGTCTGAGGGAAAGAGTGTCATCATGGTGGTAGTTGACAGACTTACCAAGTATGCACACTTTTGTGCATTATCACATCCATTTAAAGCCAGTACAGTTTCTACTGCATTTATGGAAACAGTTCAAAAGCTACATGGAAACCCAAAGATTATTGTAAGTGACAGAGATCCCATTTTCACTGGAAATTTTTGGACAGAATTATTTTCTTGTCTTGGTACTCAGTTAGCTCATAGCTCATCTTATCATCCTCAATCTGATGGGCAAACTGAGATAGTAAACAAATGTTTGGAAGGATATCTTCGTTGCTTTGTATCTGATAAACAGACACAATGGGTCAAATGGTTTCCTCTCGCTGAATGGTGGTATAACACTTCCTTCCATACAGCAACAAAAATGACCCCATTTATGGCACTTTATGGGTATCAACCACCATCCATCACATCATATTTAAGAGAAAATTCTAAGGTTCAGGCAGTGGAACATCACATCGAACATCAACAACAAGTCCTCCAACTCTTAAAGGATAACCTTGTGGTGGCACAAAATAGAATGAAACAACAGGCAGATCAACATCGTAGTGAAAGAAGTTTTGATGTAGGTGATTGGGTATTCCTACGGCTACAACCATATAAGCAAATGTCCCTAAAGCAAGCTAAGAAGGATAATAAATTATCACCAAAGTATTATGGTCCGTACAAGGTGTTGCAAAAGATTGGTACTATGGCATACAAATTGGAGCTTCCTGCAGCTTCTCGATTGCACCCAGTTTTCCATGTTTCATGTTTAAAGAAGGTTATAGGTGACAAGCTCCCAATTCAAACAATATTGCCAGAACTTGACGAGGAAGGAAAAATTATATTAGAACCGGAAGCAGTCACAGAAACAAGAACTCGACAGCTATGAAATCGATCAATTTCAGAGTATCTTATCAAGTGGAAGAACTTATCCGCTGAAGATTCCACATGGGAGGATGAGAATTTTATGCAGAAGTATCCAGAACTACTCAAGCGTTGAGGACAACACTTTTTTGAAGGAGAGGGGCATGTTGGGTCCCTATAATACTAGTGATTACCCCATTACTATTGTAGTTATACCCCTTATTTATATTGTTGTGCCCCTATTACCCCCATATTGTTATTTCTGTGCCCCATAGAATCCCTCTATTGTTATTTTTGTGGCTTTATATTATTATTGTTAGGTCGGCTGGATTATATTGTGACTCCTTAGACTCCTATATATAGAAAGGAGGTTTTGTCATTTGTATCATCCAAGAATTGTTCATTTATGTAATGTAAAGGAGGTTTCCCCCTCGAAGAGGCCGAATTCTAAGGCGTGGATCTCTCTTTTCTATCTTTTTGTGAGCTGGTTTCATAACATGATTGTTCAGAGGTCTTTGTTTCAGCCGGATGTAAACCCCATGAAGTTTGTACACCCCTCCACGCGAGGGGGTGCGGGGGCCAGTGGTCCCCAGGCGGGGGCTCGGGGGCAGCGCCCCCGAAGCCAAAAACAAATGTAAAATTGCCTTGTAAAAGTATAGTAATTTCTAGTCAATCTGGGCTGTTCATTAGGAAGATGATTTGATGGTAGAACTTATGTTTAGTTTAGGGTTTTTTGCCCTAGAAGGCAACCCCTCTCTTTGTATGAGGGCATTGTATTTGAGGCTGTGTAATAGATGTGTATTTTGTTAGCGAGAAACAAAAAGGCGAGACTATGAGAGAAAACAGAGGATATTACAGCGGATCTGTTGTAGGTTGTGTCTCTTCATTTTGCTGGATAATAGAAAGGAAGGACTGGCTGTTCCAGGTGGACGTATCCCAAATTGGGTGAACCACGTATATCTGTGTCTCTCTTGTTTTAAGCATTTTCTGTGTTTATATTTATGCAATATTTTATGTGTTCCATTGCTCCGTAATATATAATTTTCTAACAGCACCAAGGGTTTGATGGACTAAAACTTCAGTTGGTCTCAGGGGCTGGTTACTTGAGTGGTTGGGATGGATCTTGGGAGTTTTGTTACTGATGTGGAAGGTCTGTGTGATGTGTTCTGCTAGTTCCATTTCCTTAACTGATATATAGGGAGTCGAATCATTTCATAGTAACTTCTCGTCATATGTTTACCTTGGTTGGCCAGTTACTTACGTAGATGTAGGAGGAGGCTGTTACAAAAGAGTTAAGGATGAAAGTGGTGAAGGTGCCCTTCCCTGCAAATCAATTAGCCCCGCAATCAATCACATGCATGTATCCATTTATCATTTATAAAATGAAATAACTTATGATGGAAAAGGCAAGTTGAATTTAAATGACATCTAATTCATGCAATACCACTAAAACAACTTCTAAACTATAGAAAACAAATGCAAAACAAGACAACTCACACTAATCTATTTCCAAAAATCATATACACAACGTTTTTGGGTTGTGGTTGTGAATCCTTCCACTCATTCTCCCACAAGATAGGTGATGTAGAGGCTGCAACCACATGATTTTATAAGTTAATTTCTACTGAAATGCAAGAAAATATGAACTGCTTGGAATCAAGAAGAAACATAAGTACAAGAAGAGGGACCAAAGCCTCTGGGTTGGGCCCAAACCCAAGGGTCTCAACCCTATGAAACTAACTCATATGCAACTTAAAATCCAACTTCTCATTATCAAAAAGTGTAGGTCTAATACATCACATAAAAGTTGAAAATAATAATGTCAAGCTTGGAGCTTAATATCTACACCTAGTTGAACAAAAACTTCAAATCCTAATGAGCTATTCTTCTAGTTTTTTATACAAAAGGGCAACTAAAGAAGTTCCCTTGGAACTGGGAATGGTTCCCTCCTTGATCTTGAAAATGGTGGATCTTGTCCTTCTTGATCTTCACTTCGACTACCAATGAACTCGAACTGGTGAGAGAGGATATGGTGACCCCAAGCCGAGTTTAGGGAGTTAAGGAGGTCAACAAACCCCCTAGATTCTTTCCTAGTTGTATCCATTAAGCCCCTGCATAGTAATGGCCTAAAAAATGCTTCATTTTCCTACAATTAGACAACATAAGGTCACATACTATGAAAAACACCTTTTACTCCTCTTACTAAGCATAATATAATGAAAAATGTGAATTAATGCAAGAAAGATTTGGTTCAACCCAACATATGGTTGGGTGGTACGTGGAAGTCCCTAACTTGGTTGGATTTTGCATATGTTAATAAGAGATATTTCCTCTTGTATTTCATGAGTAAATTTATTTGTTATTATGTGGCTTTGATCGTTGTTCTATCATTGTTAATCTGTTGGTTATATGTTGGTTATAAGCATGGTTTTATGACAGACTTGAGTTACAGATATCATCACGATTTGATTAGTAAATGAAATGTTAATGAATTAATGACCTAATATATGATATTGCAGTTATGGTGAGAAGGAATTAGACCTTATTGATGATTCTCAGATAAGTATGAGACCCCTATATTCAGATATTTGATTATGTCTTGTAGATTTCATGTTCATCACGTGTTTGATGAAATGTCTGTCATGGTTGGGGATGGTTAGGTTAAGTTCTTGTTTAAGTTTTGTATGGAGGGATTTGTCCCTATGTCATTTATCATTCTTGAGAGTTTTATGAAGTTCTTAGCAGTGGTCTAGAGACTAGCTTGAAAAAGTGGCTTAAATCTCGTAGTTGTTGACACAAAATTGGGTGAAAAAGTTTACATTCGCATGGAGGCCTTGTTGTGCTAGTGACTAGAGGGTTATAGTTGCATGGATGACTTGTCATGGGAGAGTTTGGGGGTTTAGTTTAGTTAAAAAAGAAGTTAACTCAGGGGTTGGGCACCTGGAGTGGGTGGTTAACCCCTGGGGCTATTGTAGGTCCCGAGGAAAGTCAATTTTCTTTTGGTTTGTTGATTCCACTTCCTTCAATATACTTGGGAAGTTTAATCATATCATATTAACTCTTCATCACATATTTACCCCAGTAGGAGTGGTTATCTTGGGTAAGTATGGGAGGAGGGTGTTGTAGAGAAATTTTCCTAAGCTATCGAGGCTAGATTCTTGGAGAACCAACTTGCACCATTGACATAACTAATATATGGTGTGAATAGTAGATCCATCTGAAAGGCGCAAGAAGAAAACCAATGAGATGATGGAAGATGCAACCTACCTAAATGTAAAAAGAAAAATAAACAATATACATTTCAGTGGGAAAATCTATGGGTAGAATTTCTTCAGGTAGAGTTTAGTGCAAGGGTTGGGAAGGATCTCTCCCTATGGACCCTCTAAAAGGTATTCCCCCTTCCGTGAAAATTTACGGATGATGTAAGGACCATGCAATAATGGTTCAAAATTTTCATGTCCTAGAACATCACGGGCTTGACCATACACCCAAACAAGATCACCTTCGTGAAAGGTGCGAGGGTGGAATTTATGTTCATAATAGGATTTTGTGTGCTTTTTAACCACTTCTATGGTTTGCAAAGCAACTCGACAGTCTTCACTGGTGCACTCTAGCATGATGAGTCTTTTTTATAAGGGTTGGGTGTTTGGGAGGAGTTTGACAACAAGGTGACTGATCCAGATTTAAACATGAACGCAATAAATTTCAGAGATAACCATAAACATAGAGATGTAGCGGAAATAATACTTCATTTCAGTAATGTAAAATACTGAAATATGCTTACAAACAACGATGGAAATAAACTAGCTAGGGCGATGATAACTTATCTCTGAGAAGAGATGTGGTGGCTACATGCCTCTGAACTGTGTTACAATGAGGCTCGAAGGCCTATTTATTGTTGAGAAACAATGGAAAACCCTTAACATCCCAAAACCTAACCCTAGAAGATGAAACGCCAAACTGTGGGCCCCGTTTGGGTAAATTGGTACATCAATTTCCTGGGGTCGTAACTTTGGCATACGATCTCTGTTTAACGCGCACAGTATCTCGTTAGAAAGATATATCCAAGAACTACAACTTTGGGAAGAGAAACATTTATCCATGGACCCATGTTGCTCCCATTTTTCCCAAAAAACGTCGTTTAGGGCCTTAAAACAGCTCCGGAAGTTCAGGACCCGAAAAATTGCTAAAAATAGTAATCTGGGCTACAATTAAGGAAACTGAAAAGCTGAAAGAAGCAATGGTGGGGGTCCAAGTGGATTTGGAAGGTGGCAACCAATATCCACCTGGATCATTCCTCCCCCCTTAGGAAACAATGGTCCCCATTGCGTTGAGTTCCTCCATGAGATGAGGAAACTTTTATTGAACTTGGTCCCTGGTGGGCCACTTGCCCTAGTGAAGGAGTTGGCCTACTTGACAACTCGATACAATTGGATATTCTGATGGCGAGTGTGCTTGATTTCTGTGTCCATGATCCGATCAGGCAGCTTTTTCCCTGCAATCTAGATTTAACTCTGTGGGTGTGAGTTGTTCTGCAATGTCGGATGTGTCTAGTAATGGTGGAAAGTATGGCCGAAGGCGGTCCACATTGCACGCTGGGTGCAGGCCAAGGAATGGGGGAATGATGAGCTCAAATGCATTGTCTCCCACAGCCTCGGTAATGATGTAAGGACCATATCGGAGTGGTCTGAGTTTCCGATAGGCTCTGGTAAGGCATTCCTTTTGCAAATGCAACCAGACTTTGTCGCCCACCTGAAACTTGTGTGGCACCCGATGTTGATCATGTCGCTGCTTGTACTTGGCATTTGATTTCTCTAGAATTTCATGTACCTGGTGGCAAATATGTTGGATGTTTTCAATGAAGCTGTTTGCCTTATCTATTTCAAACTGGACATGAGCTGAATCTGTGTGAGTAGTTTGCAAATGGCATGGCCACATCAATGGGACATAGTGGCTGGAATCCCAAGCCCACCTGAAAAGGGATGTGGCCAGTCGAGATGTGGAGAGCCCAGTTGTAGCTGTGTTGAACATAGGGGAGGCTCTTGTCCCATGTGCATGGATGATTTGAGTTGTACATGCGCAGAATGTGTATGATCATCCTGTTGACAACCTCTGTCTGGCCATCAGTTTGAGGATGGAAGGCTGTGGGCTTAGTGAGTTTGCTGTCCAGCGTTGATAAGAGACTAGACCAAAATGTACTGAGGAACCTGTTGTCCCGATCTGAGATGACAGACTATGGGATCCCAAAGTGTACCCACACTCGTTCAAAGAAGAGTTTAGCAGTGGCTTCTGCTGTGATATTCTTCTTGCAGGCCGCCATAATGGCCATCTTCGAGAGCCTGTCGACGACCACAAAAACATAGTCATTTCCATGCTTAGTGGAAGGAAGGCCTGACATGTAGTCCATGGAGATGGATTCCCAAGGTCGACTAAGGGTAGGCAGCGGGGTATAGAGGCCTTGCTTCTTGACGGTCAATTTGGCAATGGAGCAGGCAGTGCATGATCTGATGTACTTCCCAACATCTTGTCGAAGATTCAGCCAATAGAAATACTTTTGCAGTACTGCCACCGTTTTCTCGACCCCGAAATGCCTAGCACCCCGACTGTTGTGTGCTTCCCAAATCATCTTGGCACGCTAGCTTGAAGGAACACAAAGGTGACCCAGGTGGCATAACAGGGCATCTTGGAGGTGAAAATCTGGAACATGCCGACCCTCCAAGAGCGTCTGGTATGTGTGGCCAAATGCTGGGTCGCTTTTGTAGAGAAGTGGCCAATCAGAAGTCTCGTGCCCACAAGAGTTGACCACGGTGGTTAATGCCATGATCGGTGGTCGACTGAGGCAATCTGCAACATTATTGGTGCTGCCCTTCTTATACTTGATATTCAAATGGAACTGTTGCAGGTATGTGGATCACTTCTGATGGCGATCATTCTGCAATTTCCCTTGGGTCTATATGAATTGGCGGGGTTGGTGGTCTATGTGGATGATCGTTTCCTTCCCCAAAATGTAATGTTTCCATTGTCGGCAAGCCTGCACAATGGAATACATCTCTTTGTCATAAGTGGGATACTTCTGAACTATATCTAAAAGTGTCTCACTATGATATGCCACTGGATGCCCATGTTGAGTAAAGACTGCCCCAATAGCATAGTCAGAGGCATCTGTCTCGACCTCAAATGGTTGTTGCAAGTTTGGCAATGCGAGTACTGGTGCCGAGCAGAGGTGATCTTTCAACTATGTGATTGCCTTTTGTTGAGATTCAGAACAAAAGAATTTTGCTTTCGCTCCTCCCTTGGTGACTTGACTCAAAGGCCAAGTGATATGAGAAAATCCCAACATGAACCTGTGGTAGAAGTTGGCAAGACCTAGAAAGCTGCGGAGCTCTGTTAGAGTGGTTGGAGAGGGCTAATCCAAGAATGACTTGGATCTTGTCTAGATCCACATGGACTCCCTGTTCATCAATAATGTATCCCAGATACTAAACCTGGGTCATGCCAAAAGTGCATTTCTCCAAATTGGCACATAACTTGTGTTGCCGCAGTGTTTGGAGAACCTGTCGGATGTGGTGGAGGTGCTCTTCCTAGCTCTGGCTGAAGATCAAGATGTCATCCAAGTATACCACTACAAATGAATTGGTGAATGGCCACAAGATGTCATCCATTAGCCTCATGAAGGTTGCAGGAGCATTCGTCAATCCAAAAGGCATAACCATCCATTCGAAAAGGCCCTCCTTGTCTTTGAAGGCAGTCTTCCACACATCGGAGGGTTTGATTGGTACTTGGTGATCTCTTGACTTCAAATCGATATTGCCGAAATATTTTGCCCCCTTTAGTTAGTCCAAGAGGTCATCAATCCATGGGATCGGGTACCTATTACGGACAATGATCTTGTCCAACGCCCAATAGTCAATACAGAGTCTCCAAGTCCCATCCTTCTTCTGTATCAACATGATTGGGCTCCCACAGGGCGATGAACTCGGACGGATGTGATCTTTCTGCAGTAGCTCCTGAATATGCCTCTTGATTTCATTGTTCTCTAGAACGGAGCACCAGTAGATTGGTCTAACGGGTAGCGGCGCACCTGGGGTCAGATCAATGGAGTGCTTGACCTGATAGTGCAGAGGAACCCATGCGGGGGAGGTGAAGATATCCTCGTACTCCTCCACGACCTTGTCCATCTATAGTTGTCATGCGGAGGGGCCCTATCTGGAGGTCGTCACCACCATATTCTTCTTTCCTTGAGGGCATATCATAAGGAAAACAAATTTCTCGGTTTTGGAAATGAGCTTGATGCATTGTTTTGCAGTAACCAAAGAGATGGCAGTAGGTGGTGCTACCTCCAGTATCCTGTACAACTTATTTCCCAAAGTAATAATAACAGCATGGGGCCTTGATTCATACACAGCATGTCGCTTCCACAAGTATGGTTGTACTAATAGTACATCACAAACTTCAAGGGGAGTAATGTCACACAATACCTCATCTGTGAAGGGCTTGATGTTGTATGGAAGGCGACACTGCTGGCTCACGCAAAGATCCTTGGTGAAGCCACCCGATGGTATACGGTTGTGGATGTGCTATGGTCGGTAAGCCCAGCCGCTTCACGACCTCTGTTGAAATGAGGTTCTTTTGGCTCCTGCTGTCGACAATGAACTGTAGCAGGGATCCCTTTACCCACATCTAGGAGTGATAGAGACGCTCCTCCTCCTCTGGATCTTCGGGTTCCTCCTTCTGGATCTTCGTTGTGGCAACGATGGCGTTAGGCTCCGCATCGATAATCTACTTCCCTTTGTCATTCCCCTTGTCAGGTTCTGACTCAGAGTCGGAGCATGCATTTGATTCTAAAACCTTTAGCTCAGCCATTAGTGACTGCTTGGCCCGACACTCACTTTGTTGTGAGTGGAGCTCTTATGGAACTCACACCATTTTCCTGTGTCCTTTTTCCGCTTTGCAACACTGTTCTTTGCTTGTAGCTTTGGCGGGTTGTCTTGGGCCGCCCTGCCTTGGCTTTGTCCTTTGTTCTGCGGTTTGGGGGCACCTTTTGCTTGCTTCGGATTCATAGATCCAAAGTCTCGCTTCTTCTATTTAAACTTTTGCTCGACTTTGACGACATATCGGTATGCCGTGCCGAGCGAGGAGATGTTTAGGAATTCTATTTCTTCCTGGATGTACTTGTGTAGGTAGCCACAGTATTTGAGTATAAAATGCTGCTCCGAATCCTTGATACCCAACTTTGTGCGAAGGGTATGGAAAATATTGGTAAAATCCGGCACATCTTGGTCCCTTCCCTGCTGCAGCGTGGTCCACTTTATGTATTGATCCTCATAGCTTCCGACAGGGTAGTACTGCTCCTTGATGGCATCCCGGAATGAATTCCAGGTGGGTGCGACTGAAAATAGTGAGCCGGTTTTTTCATCCTTCTGCTCACAGTATGTTTCCCACCATTCCTTGACGTGGTGAGCTGCTTTGAGAAGAGTGAAAACAATATTTTCCCGACTCGAAAATTCGTGAACAGAAAAATATCCCTCTAGAAGATTTAACCATTCATCTACGACATCTGCGTCTATCTGACCCTCGAATATGGGGATTTCAAAATTAACTTATACGTTAAAGGGCGTGGTGGTTCTAGAGTAGCTGTTGGAAGCTAATGCGTCACCTTCGGGTAGCCACTGAAGGATCTGGGCAAAGCTGTCCATCATCGCGTTCCTTTGTCACTCGAGGGCCTCTTCGAGCAAGATTTTGATAGGATGTCCTGCCCCCTCATCTTTCTTCTCATCTGCCATGGGAGGCCATCGGGATTTGCGAGGCTGGTCTTCCAAAGGTTTGACTATCTCGACCTCGTTAGGGACATGCAAAGAAAAATAGAGAAAAAGCAGACCGCTCTGATACCATTGATTCAGATTTAAATAGGAACGCAATAAATTATAGAGATTACCATAAACATAGAGATGCAGCTGAAATAATAGTTCATTTCATTAATGTAAAATACTGAAATATGCTTACAAACAACAATGGAAATAAACCAGCTAGGGCGACGGTAGGTGTTGTGGCCAGCAACAACCCCCCTTCTTATTTAGTGTTATTCCTAATACTAAATAAGTGGGGACCCTTAGTTAAAAAAATTAAAAAATCAAAGTAGTGCTTAAATTTCCTTTTCGAATAAACTTACCATCATAAGCTTAGGAAAACCCCCTTGAAAGATCTAAAAATCTAAGCTTTATGATAAAGCAAGACAAAATCTTTCCCTAGGAAAATCACATCGCAAAAAGATAAAAAGATAACTCCTTACAAGCCGAATTCCAAACGTTGCGAGATCGCAATACGCGATAATAAAATATTGCATCGCATACAGCACAACTTACAATGAAACACTTTAATTTGCCGATATGCGATGACGCCGATCGCAAATCGCATTTCGCAGAAAACAGGTTAACAAAGATTATCATATATAACGTTCCTGCGATCTGCGATATTGCGATATTGCGATTTCGCGATACAGCGACAATGTGATAATGTGATGTCACGAGCGACCAAATTTGCGATGTTACGATTCTGCGACGTTATGATTTCGCGATATTGTGATCTGCGATATTGCGAAGCAAATCGCAAAATCGCTTCATCGCAGATCTTTCAGGCTTGTTATTCAAGAAAAGTATTTTCCATAAGCTGACACCTGGTTATGCGCTTTAATGCTAATGAATGAGTTAGTTGCCAGTTATTAATGGAATATGGTTTCATGCTTATCGAAAAATCATTTCACGTAAGGTGGTATACTTGATGTGTCTGCGACATTTAAAACTTTCCCATCACCCTTCCTTTTCATTATTTTCACTTCACTTGTGAATTGCAGGAACGGAGAACAGAGAACGATACAAAGCAATACACAGGTTAAAATGGGAAAGAAAGGCAAAGCTTCGAGCTCTGAAGAAAAAGAAATGGCACCCTTGTATACAGACACAGCCTGTAACAGAGACGCAGGAATTGGGGAAGGCATGTATAATCTGATTGAAGAGGAGAATCCCAGAGTAATGGAAGTTGCTGCTACTGCGGGCTCAAATAGTTCTTCTGAGGCATCCATCACATAGCTAGCTTGCTCATTCTTACACCGGATAGCAACAAGACCTAAAATTCTCCCATACACGGACATGGTCAAATGGATATTGGACAATGTAGATATTAGAAATAGACAGTTTAAGACTCAGAGTCAAGAGCTTACGGAAATATTATTGGCACAAGATTTGAACTTTATTTCACTTAAAAGGAAAAAGTGCAAAAGGCAAAAAACGCATCAAAGAAACCCGGATCAAGAAACGGAGGCAGTTTCCGATGCGTGATTACCGCGCATCGCTGAGAAAAATTTCTCGAAAAGGAAAGCTGCTAATTGCCCAGTCACCTGCAAGCCCCGAAAATTGCAAGATTGTAACGATACAGACAGATTGGAAGCAGAAAGCTCAAGAAAAGACACAAGCAATCCAAGGGTTAACCAAGTTGAACTGGGATTATTACTAGGCATACTTGGTAAAGCCACATAGCTAGTGGATGACTCTTAAGTGTATCATCAATTCGGCCGAAAAGATGGCGCCAGCTCTTGTTGATTTTGTTTTCTCAGCTCAGCTAAAATAGGAAGTCGGCCACCCGACTCTTCTCAAACAGATGCTGCATGCGTGCGATTTCAAGGACCAAATACAGAAGTAGTTTTAATTTTAGATTCAATTTTAGATTTAATTTTGTTTTATTTTCCTGAAATGAGGATGGTCATTTAAACCGTATCCTACATTTTTGTAATAATTTATTTTTAGATTTAGTTAGTAGTATTTAAACCCTTCTCATGCATTTAGAGAAGGGTCTTGAAATTTTTCAAAAACTTATCCCCAGAACATGCACTTTTGTACCCTCTGAGGAGGTTTTGATGAATGAATGGAACAAGATTTATTGATGTTTGCATTTGATATCTACTACTGATGTTGCACTTTTGTACTCTTAGTGGATGTTAGATCAAGAAGAGATAAATCATTATTGCTTGAAGCTCATGAGTAGGACTAGTTATAAATGGTATTTCTATCTCTTAACTATTTCTGCCCTTGTGTTAGAGTGATTTTCATGTTCAGTTATTTATATATTGATGTATGAATGCCTGAGTTATCATTTGGCACTTTTGTACGGTGATAGCTATTTATTTATGCTTAGTGTATGAATAGCTTATTATGCGATATGTTTTTCACAACTGTTTCGTCTAACTTTTTATACGAAGTGGTTCATCTTTATTGAATTCTTTTCTCATAACAGTTGAATGATATTTATTACCAGTTGTTATTTGAAATCATTTTAGATCGCATAAAAGAAAGATTAAACCCCAGGTTAGTGTAGATTTAGATATTTTTGTTTATTAGAATACAATTTCCATATTATTAGATTAGAATTAGAGTAGAAGTATTCCATTTAGAAATTGTTAGAAAGAGAAATGTCAGTCCAACACACACACACCTAAATTGGGAAACTGGTCCCATATCCCCGATCGGACCCACTATACCAAACGGAAAAGGAGCTGCTAACCAAGGTCCGGACTAGGTGGGTATCCCCCTTGTTGCAGACCCGATTTTCGGGGCTTCAACATATTTGGCGCTATAAGGAGGGCCTCGAACTGTGAATGGAAAGAAAATCTAAATCTAAATACCATTCTGAGAGTAAATCGCCCTCACCATCTCCCCCGACTTCTCCATTGCATTTAGAATCTGTAAATCCAGAGTTAGAAGTCGATGGAGCAATAGCCACTGCTACAAACCCTAACATTTCAGAACAATCTACTATTGAACCTCCTGAAGTTGAATCTTTGATTCACAAACTTCAGTGATTTTCTATATCTCCTCAAAAATCTGATAAATCTCAAGGCAGCGTGACTTCGCAATATAACCCTGCTCATCCTCTTACCAGGTTAAAGAGCGAAAAGTTTGGTGTTCAGCCAACCGAATTACCTCTAACTGCTAGGAAGAGAGAAAGGAAGTCTCCTAAAGGATACGATAGCGAGACTCTTTCATCATCATCATCCATCTCAACCTCTTCACTGCGAAGTCAACCATCCACTCCTCCACTTCAGATCATTGTCCATCAACCTACTGGAACTTCCCCAACTCCTTCTCAACCACCTGGAGTCGTAATATCCTCATCTTCTCAACTGCAGGGATCATCTTCTGCACTTTCCTATGTTAGTAGTTCAGTGATAGCCCAATCTCCATGGAATAACCCAGGGGCAGTCTTAATGCCTGCTCCCCTGGGTCAGTTACCGGCCCATCCTGAAAAATGGTTGCCTAAGTTTAATCCTGAGGCAGGCATGCTAGCAGAAGAACATATAAATAACTTTATGCTATCCATAAATCTCAATGGAGTTGTTAATGAAGATGTTGTTGTTCGACTTTTTCCTTATACTCTGCAAGGAACAGCCGGATCATGGTATTTCTCATTGCCATCTGGATCTATTACTAGTTGGAACATCTTCCAAGAACAATTCCTGACCAAGTTTGGTGATGACAGGTCTACAGTGACACTGATCAATGACTTGTCTAACCTTAGGGCCGAGTCAAGAGAACCTATCAAAGATTTCAATTTGCGTTTCAATAAAATCTTAAACAAAATTCCTACTACTTCTCAGCCTTGCGAAGAAGTGCGAAGTGAATGGTACATTACTGCTTTACCATCAAACTTAGCAATCTTTGTTGATAGGGCTAACAAAACAACCTTAGTTGAAAATATGAAAGAAACAATAGCAGTAGAGAAACGTATTATGGCCCTAGAAAAGAAAAACGTGATAGAGGAACGAAAATCTAAGAAGGTTTCTTTCAAAGAAGATCCCAAGAAAAAACAATCGAAAGATCCATTTGATTTAGAAGGATTACAAAAAGTTTTGAAGACCATGTCTAATGAATTGGTCGACATTAAGAAACAAGTAGCAGAAAATTATTCTAAAAAGCCATACAGGCCTTTTAAAAGAAATCCATCAACTGATTCAAAACCCCCTAACGCTATTTCAAATGCTGAGTCAGAAGAAGAAGAAGAGGAAAACGCTACTGAAGAACACACCGATGAAGAAGAAGTTGTAGAGTTACAAGGTATGTGGGATTTCATCCTCCCAGATGAAGAGGATCAAGAGGTATTCCCGGTTAGTACTCGCAGTAGAAATCAACTTGATCCTCCTCAACCTATACCTATGTCAAAGAGTGCAAGCTCGATGACTAAGGATAAAGTCGCAGCTAAGAAAAAATCACCTAAAGCGACTCAAACCAGCCCAGTCCAAACAAACACATCTACTCCATCTAAAACGCTAATCGTTTCGGATGAAATGGAGTATAATATCGTAGAAGACATGAAAAATACTAGGGCCAATATTACTCTTCTTGAATTGAGCAAGTTAAAACACCAGCAAAAAGTACTTTTGAAAGAACTACATGCTGTACCAGTTGCACCTTTACCAGCTGCTGTAACCTCTCAAACTTCCCATGATATGGGAAGACATCCAACTAATACGATGAATAAGGTTGATCCAAATGATATCGTGTTAATCGAAGGAAGATCAAGATCGCATACTCCCCCATTTCTCCTTATGAAAATTTCAATAAAAATGTGCATAATTGCTTAGTCGATTCTAGAGCTTCATCAAATATTTTACCAAGATCAATTTGTGCAAAACTGAACGTTCAACCATAGAAATCTGCTGTGTGCATAGTTCAGTGTGATCGATCGCAAGTCGAAGTGGTTGGTGAATTAAATCAGGTTACCATAAGGCTATCATCTAACCCAAAGGTATGTCAAGTTATCGACATTTTAGTTGCTGATATTCCTGAATTTTATGGCTTAATCCTTAGCAGAGATTGGTCAGAAAAACTTCATGGATACTTTGCAATTGACTGGTCTCACATGTGGCTTCCTTATAACGGTAAACCCAACCAAATAAAAGTTGAATGCGAAAAACATCAGAAATACATAGTAACAGAACTCGAGGGAGAAAATGAACCAGTAGCATATAATTCTAACATCATAGGCAACTATTCAGTAGATTCTTTTCTAGGAAATTTTAATGCTCACACTTCACCTTACTTAGAGCATTCTGTTTTATCTCAAGTAGAAATTTTTTCTCAAACAGATAGTTCTAAATGCATTAATTTTATAGATAGTCCTGTAAATATATATTTGTTTTGGAAATTATTTTTTGATGGTTCTAAGTCTAACAAAGGAACAGGAGCAGGATGCTTATTAGTAAGCCCAAAGGGAGATAAAACCATGCTAACTTGCAGACTCGAATTTGAGTGCACCAACAATACCGCAGAATACGAAGCTCTAGTCCAAGGGTTATACAAAGTGATCGGCTTAGACATCAAATACCTGCAAGTTTTCGGAGATTCTGAAATTGAAATCAGATAGGTACGTAATACTATACATTGTTTATCGGGTCGTTTAAAGCATTACCAATCTTTAGTTCAAGATCTGACTGAACATTTGATAGCATTTAATATTTCATCAATCCCAGACTCCAAAATGCTAGTGCAGACCTCTTAGCCAACGTAGCTTCCAAGCTCATTCCTTCAGAAGATTTTAGCCCTGACCGATTTTCAATTGAGTTAATTTTTAGACCATCTATTCCTGATAACATTACCAATTGGAGGGTTTTCAACGACGATCCTGATATCGTGAGTTTCCTCACATCTGAAGGATCCTATACCAATCAAATAATTGACGAAGACCAACATGACCAACAATTGCAACAGGATAGTACTAACAATGCTATACCTAAATCAATAGTCAAATTAGAAGACCTTTATGATTTGAAAGATCGATTCAAAATATCTACCAATTCAAAACTCCAAAGTTCAAGTTTGAATTATGAATTAGTAAATCTAGGAACTGATGCCAAACCGCAGATCATTAACCTAGGCCTTGGCCTAGCCCCTGAAGAAAAATTAGCATATATCCATCTCTTGAAACAATACAAAAGTGTCTTTGCTTGGAATTACGATGAACTCAAAACATATGACACTTCCATCATCCAACATACTATCCCAATGATTGATATTGAAAAACATGTCCAACAAAAATTGAGAAAGATCCACCCAAATTTAGAAATCAGATCAAAACTGAACTCAATAAGTTACTGAAAGCCAAGATAATCTTTCCCGTTAGACATTCTAAATGGGTCTCCAATATGGTACCTGTTAGAAAAAAAAACGGAGATATTAAAATCTGCATTGACTTTCGAAACCTTAACAAGGCCTGCCAAAAGGATAATTTTCCTTTACCTGCCATGGAACAAATACTGCAGGCAGTTGCGGGCTTAGAATTAATGTCATTCTTGGATGGATTCTCAGGATACTCCTTCCCGGCCACCCTAAAGGGATTCTTTCTTCCTCGAAGCTAGTGCCGTAGTAGCTGATACCATTACTTTCTTAGAAAACAGCATGGATGATGACCGAATTCACCTTCGGGGCCCCAGGAAAAGGAGACCCCTAGCGACAGTGAACTAAGTCAGTCATATTAATACGTCTATGATACGAACGACTACGGCGGATGAGTGAATGGGACAACCAAGTGCTGGTACATCCCGACGATCAATTAAAAACCACATTCAGAACTAAATGGGGCAGATACGCATATCAAAAGATGCCATTTGGTTTGATTAACGCGGGTGCCACATTTCAGAGAGCCATGGACATTGCATTCAAGGGGTTGGTTAATAAATCAGTGGTAATCTATTTGGATGATATAACTGTTTATTCCAAGAAACGAAACAACCATCTTAGAGATTTGAAACAAATCTTCCAACGATGTTTAAGGTATGGGATTTCGCTTAACCCAAAAAAATATTTTTTCGCATCAAGTGAAGGAAAGCTTCTAGGATTCATAGTGTCAAAATCTAGAATTCACATAGATCCTGACAGAATCAAGGAAATTTCCGCAGTAACCCTACCTCACAACAAAAAAGCCATGCAATCTTTCCTAGGCCAAATTAACTTTGTAAAGAGATTTTTTCCAGTTTTTTCAAGAATCGTATCTCCTTTACAAGCCATGATTAAAAAGAATGCAAACTTTAAATGGGGCCAAGATGAGCATGAGGCATTCAATCTGATCAAACAAGCAATTATCAATGCTCCATCTTTAGCAACTCCAAATTTTTCCAATCCTTTTATTTTGTATACATTTGCCTCAGATAGGTCATATGCTGCGATACTCACTCAAGCAAATCAAGAAAAGGCAGAAGCCCCAATTGCTTTTTTCAGTTCCAATTTACAAGGTGCTGAATTGAATTATTCATATGTGGAGAAACAAGCTTATGCTGTTTTCAAAGCAATTAAATATTTCAGACCTTTTTTACTCAAAACACATACCAAGATCATAGTACCATTCCCAGCGGTAAGAAATCTTCTAGTACAGAAGGATGTGGGTGAGAAAAGGGCCAATTGGGTTACTGCTTTACAAGAATACGACGTAGAAATCAAACCAGCAAGTATTGTAAAAGGTCAAGGCTTTTGCAAAATGCTGGTAGGAGCATCGCTAATGCCCGAAAATCCATCTGAAGAGGTACAAGTGTACGAGGTAAGCCTAAACGATGTTGAGTCATTATATGCTGATATTATTTATTATCTAAAGAATGGATATGCTCCTCCAAACCTCGATCATACGAAGAAAAGAGCCCTGAGGTTAAAAGCCAAACAATATCAACTTGTGAATGACGTTCTTTTTAGAATAAATTATGATTATGTTCTCCTTAGATGTCTTGAGAAAGCTGAAGCTGAAAAAGTCTTGCAGGAACTCCACAATGGGCCAGCAGGCGGACACTATGCTAGAGATGCAACTGCTCACAAAATTTTACGCGCAGGCTATTACTGGTCCACATTATTCAAAGACGCACATAATTACGTAAGAAAATGCCAAGTCTGTCAAACCGCTGCTGGGAGACAAAAGAAACCATCCTTGCCACTGCAACCAGTTACCATTGAACATCCTTTCGATCAGTGGGGATTGGACGTAATAGGTGAGATCGTTTCTCACTCTTCTAAACAGCATAGATACATCCTTACAGCGACAGATTACTTTACTAAATGGGTAGAAGTAGTTCCAATCAAGATGGATAATGCTGAAAATATCATTGAATTCATAGATCAGTTCATAATCACCAGGTTTAGATTGCCTTCCACTTTAATATTTGATAATGCATCATATTTTTCTAGTAATGCAATGATTGAATTTGCACTCAAAAGGGGTTTCAAGCTTAAATACTTGGCCAATTATTATCCACAAGGGAATGGGTTAGCTGAATCTGCAAATAAGAACTTAATCAGGATCATTAAGCGAACCATTGAACAAAATCATAAAAATTTGCATAAGTCTTTAACATATGCTTTATGGGCAAATCGAATAATGCAGAAAGCCTCTATCAACACTTCTCCCTTTAATTTAGTTTATGGGAAAGAAGTAGTTCTTCCAACACATCTGGAAATTCCCTCTTTAACCTTGGTTCAATATATTGATGAAGCACCAACTTCTTCTTTACAACTTAGGCAGCTGGAATTAATTAAATTAGAAGAACAACGAGAACGAGCTAAGATAACTCACGCTCATCATCAAGCATTGGTGAAAGCCTCTTTTGATTCCAATATGATATCCAGAAAACATTTTTAGATGGGAGATCTAGTTTTAAAATGGGACAAGGCTCATGAGGAAAAGGGAAAACATACAAAATTTCAAAGAATGTGGCTTGGTCCTTTTCAAATCATAGAAGTCATAGGTCCGTCTACCTTCATGTTACAATATTTAATAGGCAGAAGAGATTCTTTACCTGTTAATGGTCAGATTCTTAAGAAATATTTTCCATAGAAGATCATTCTTCTATTCTTGTAGAGTAGTTGTTTTTCTTTCCATAATAAAATCGGTTGTAAATGGTTATTTTTGAGATTCACGAAAAATACACAAATTCTCTTCTAGATTTTGTTTTTTCGCTTGTATAAATAGAATTCTTTCTGAAAAATTAATCATTACTATTGAAAGATACAGTTAAAGACTATAGGCCTAGAAATGATATTAGTTTCAACTGTATAAATTTTGATGAAAGGCCACCTTTAGTTAGAAATTGTTTTATTTCAGTCAATGAAAGGTATCAATAACAAAATGAAGATTCTCTGTAGAAAGGCTCTTTCCAAAAAACTCTATCATTGTCGTCCAGAGTTGTCTTAAGGAAACAATGACTTCCTCCCCACCTAGGAAACTACAATATTGAGAGAATGAACCAAAGATACACTTGAACTTAAAGAGTAAGAGGTCTCATCATGAGCCAACTTATCATGATCATAGATATTATAGCTTGCTGACTTTGCCAATATTGCATACCACAACAGGGCAATGACTTAAGATTGTTAAAATCAAAAGACAAGGGGTCTCATCACGAGCCAGCTTGTTCAGCGAAGTTATAAATCAGTGAATGACCGTGTCATGAATTGGCTACCAAACCAAGACATTGCTCTTTAATAATAAAAAGAAAATGAAAGCAGAAAGTGTGGAAATGGATTCTTCTTTGAAAAGTTGCAAATTTCTCTAAGTAGGATACAGGATCATTGCTGGATAATAGGTAACCCTGTCGAAGCTATAAACGCTTGCTGGCAGTAGAGGCTCTACCTACGACAAATGAGCATATATCAAACTGATTTAAAGAGAAGAATTTGTTTTTATCTTTATAAACCAAGAAATGACTGATGTAGATACAAGGACTAGCTTGAGGAAGTAAATAATCAAAGTTGATAAAAAGAAGAAACAAAATATCATTGATAGGCAAAAGCGTAATGTACTTAGTCTTTCTATAGTAAAGTTTAATTTTCTGGAAAATTTTCTGTTTTGGAAGTTTTGAAAATTCAAAAAGCAGTAGAGATAACTGGTTCTTCCAAGTGAATCGCCAATTGTTGTGGCTAGCAACAACCCCCCTTCTTATTTAGTGTTATTCCTAATACTAAATAAGTGGGGACCCTTAGTTAAAAAATTTAAAAAATCAAAGTAGTGCTTAAATTTCCTTTTCGAATAAACTTACCATCATAAGCTTAGGAAAACCCCCTTGAAAAATCTAAAAATCTAAGTTTTATGATAAGGTAAGACAAAATCTTTCCTTAGGAAAATCGCATCGCAAAAAGATAACAAGATAACTCCTTACAAGCCGAATTCCAAACGTTGCGAGATCGCGATACGCGATAATAAAATATCGCATTGCATACATCACAACTTACAATGAAACACTTTAATTTGCCGATATGCGATGACGTCGATCGCGAATTGCATTTCGCAGAAAACAGGTTAACTAAGATTGTCATATATAACGTTCCTGCGATATTGCGATATTGTGATTTCACAATACAATGAAAATGCGATGTCACGAGCGACCAACTTTGCGATGTTACGGTTCTGCGACGTTATGATTTTGCGATATTGCGAAGCAAATCACAAAATCGCTTCATCGCAGATCTTTCAGGCTCATTATTCAAGAAAAGTATTTTCCATAAGCTGACACCTGGTTATGCGCTTTAATGCTAATAAATGAGTTAGTTTCCAGTTATTAATGGAATATGGTTTCGTGCTTATCGGAAAATCATTTCACGTAAGGTGGTATACTTGATGTGTCTGCGGCATTTAAAACTTTCCCATCACCCTTCCTTGTCATTATTTTCACTTCACTTGTGAATTGCAGGAACGGAGAACAGAGAACAATACAAAGCAATATGCAGGTTAAAATGGGAAAGAAAAGCAAAGCTCCGACCTCTGAAGAAAAAGAAATGGCACCCTTGTATACAGACACGGCCTGTAACAGAGACGCAGGAATTGCTTCGTGGGAAGGCATGTATAATATGCTTGAAGAGGAGAATCCCAGAGTAATGGAAGTTGCTGCTACTGCAGGCTCAAATAGTTGTTCTGAGGCATCCATCACAGAGCTAGCTTGCTCATTCTTACACCGGATAGCAGCAAGACCGAAAATTCTCCCATACACGGACATGGTCAAATGGATATTGGAAAGCGTAGATATCAGAAATAGACAGTTTAAGACTCAGAGTCAAGAGCTTACGGAAATATTATTGGCACAAGATTTGAACTTTATTTCACCTAAAAGGAAAAAGTGCAAAAGGCGAAAAACACATCAAAGAAACCCGGATCAAGAAACGGAGGCAGTTTCCGATGCGCGATTTCGCTGAGAAAAATTTCTCGAAAAGGAAAGCTGCTAATTGCCCAGTCATCTGCAAGCCCCGAAAATTGCAAGAAAGTAATGATACAGACAGATTGGAAGCAGAAAGCTCAAGAAAAGACACAAGCAATCCAAGGGTTAACCAATTTGAGCTGGGATTATTACTGGGCATACTTGGTAAAGCCACATACCCAGTGGATGACTCTTCAGTGTATCATCAATTCGGCTAAAAATATGGCGCCATCTCTTGTTGATTTTGTTTTCTCATCTCAACTAAAATCGGAATTCGGCCACCCGACACTTCTCAAACAGATGCTGCATGCGTGCGATTTCAAGGACCAAATACAGAAGTAGTTTTAATTTTAGATTCAATTTTAGTTTTAGTTTTGTTTTATTTTCCTGAAATGAGGATGGTCATTTAAACCGCATCCTACATTTTTGTAATAATTTATTTTTAGATTTAGTTAGTAGTATTTAAACCCTTCTCATGCATTTAGAGAAGGGTCCTGAAATTTATCAAAAACTTATCCCCAGAACATGCACTTCTGTACCCTCTGAGGAGGTTTTGATGAATGAATGGAACATGATTTATTGATGTTTGCATTTGATATCTGCCACTGATATTGCACTTTTGTACTCTTAGTGGATGTTAGATCAAGAAGAGATAAATCGTTATCGCTTGAAGCTCATGAGTAGGACTAGTTATAAATGGTATTTCTATCTCTTAACTATTTCTGCCCTTGTGTTAGAGTGATTTTCATGTTCAATTATTTATATATTGATGTATGAATGCCTGAGTTATCATTTGGCACTTTTGTACGGTGATAGCTATTTATTTATGCTTAGTGTATGAATAGCTTATTATGCGATATGTTTTTCACAACTGTTTCGTCTAACTTTTTATACGAAGTGGTTCATCTTTATTGAATTCTTTTCTCATAACAGTTGAATGATATTTATTACCAGTTGTTATTTGAAATCATTTTAGATCGCATAAAAGAAAGATTAAACCCCGGGTTTTTGTAGATTTAGATATTTCTGTTTATTAGAATACAATTTCCATATTATTAGATTAGAATTAGAGTAGAAGTATTCCATTTAGAAATTGTTAGAAAGAGAAATATCAGTCCAACACACACACACACACCTAAATTGGGAAACTGGTCCCATATCCCCAGTCGGACCCACTATACCAAATGGAAAAGGAACTGCTAACCAAGGTCCGGACCAGGTGGGTATCCCCCTTGTAGACCTGAATCTATAACAGCTCCTGAATCTGCCTCTTGATTTTATCGTTCTCTAGAATGGAGTGCCGATAGATTGGTCCATTGGGCTGCGACGCACTTGCGGTCAGATCGATGGAGTGCCTGACCTGACAGTGCAGAGGAACCCCTGCGGGGGAGGTGAAGATGTCCTCGTACTCCTCCACGACCTTGTCCATCTATAGTTGTCGTGCAGAGGGGCCTTGTCTAGAGGCTGTGGCCACCGTCTTCTTGTTTCCTTGAGGGCGTATCATCAGGGAAACAAATTTCCCGGTTTTGGAAATGAGCTTACTGCATTATTTTGTAGTAACCAAAGAGATGGCGGTAGGTGGTCCTACCTCCGGTATCCTGTACAACTTATTTCCCAAAGTAATAATAATAACATGGGGCCTTGATTCATACATAGCATGTCGCTTCCACAAGTACGGTTGTCCTAATAGTACATAACAAACTTCAAGGGGAGCAATGTCACACAATACCTCATCTGTGAAGGGATTGATGTTGTATGGAAGGCGACACTACTGGCTCACGCGAAGATCCTATCTTTGGTGAAGCCACCTGATGGTATATGGTTGTGGATGTGCTATGGTTAGTAAGCCCAACCGCTTCACGGCCTCTGCCGAAATGAGGTTCTTTTGGCTCCTACTGTTGACAATGAATTGTAGCAGGGATCCCTTTACCCACATTTAGGAGTGGAAGAGATGCTCCTCCTCCTCTGGATCTTCGGGTTCCTCCTTCTGGATCTTCATGGTGGCAACGGTGGCGTTGGGCTCCACATCAATAATCTACTTCCCTTTGTCATTCCCCTTGTCGGGTTCTGACTCAGAGTCAGAACATGCATCTGATTCTGAAACCTTTAGCTCAGCCACTAGTGATTGCTTGGCCTGACACTCACTTGTGTTGTGAGTGGAGCTCTTATGGAACTCACACCATTTTCCCGTGTCCTTTTTCGGCTTCGCGACACTGTTCTTTGCTTGTAGCTTTGGCGGGTTGTCTTGGGCCGCCCCGCCTTGGCTTTGTCCTTTGTTCTGCGGTTTGGGGGCACCTTTTGCTTGCTTCAGATTTGAAGATCCAAAGTCTCGCTTCTTCTGTTTAAACTTTTGCTCGACCTTGACGACATATCGGTATGGTGTGTCGAGCGAGGATATGTTTAGGAATTCTATTTCTTCCTAGATGTACTTGTGCAGGTAGCCGCGGTATTTGAGTATCAAATGTTGCTCCGAATCCTTGATACCCAAATTTGTATGAAGGGTATGGAAAATATTCGTAAACTCTGGCACGTCTTGGTCCCTTCCCTGCCACAACGTGGTCTACTTTATGTATTGATCCTCATAGCTTCCGACAAGGTAGTACTGCTCCTTGATGGCATCCTGAAATGAATTCCAGGTGTGTGCGGCTGAAAATAGTGAGCCGATATTTTCATCCTTCTGCTCGCAGTAGGTTTCCCACCAGTCCTTGACGTGGGGGGCTGCTTTGAGAAGAGCAAAAACAATCTTTTCACGACTCGAAAATTCATGAATAGAAAAATAACCCTCTAGAAGATTTAACCATTTATCTACGGCATCTGCGTCTATCTGACCCTCGAATATGGGGATTTCAAAACTAACTTGTACCTTAAAGGGTGTGGCGGTTCCAGAGTAGCTGCTGGAAGCCAATGCGTATCCTTTGGGTAGCCGCTGAAGGATTTGGGCAAAGCTGTCCATCATCGCGTTCCTTTGTCACTCGAGGGCTTCCTCGAGAAATATTTTGATAGGATCTTCTGCCCCCTCGTCTTTCTTCTCATCCTCCATGGGAGACCGTCGGGATTTGCGAGGCTGGTCTTGCAAAGGTTCGACTAGTTCAAGCCCTAATTCCTTATATCTCGACCTCGTTGGGGACATGCAAAGAAAAATAGAGAAAAAGCAGACCGCTTTAATACCACTGATCTAGATTTAAATAGGAACGCAATAAATTACAGAGATAACCATAAACATAGAGATGCAACGAAAATGATACTTCATTTCATTAATGTAAAATACTGAAATATGCTTACAAACAACAATGGAAATAAAACAGCTAGGGTGATGGTAGCTTATCTCTGAGAAGAGATGTGGCGGATACAAGCCTCTGACCTGTGTTACAATGAGGCTCGAAGGCTTATTTATTGTTGAGAAACAATGGAAAACCCTTAACATCCCAAAACCTAACCCTAGAAGATGAAACGCCAAACTGTGGGCCCCGTTTGGGTAAATTGGTACATCAACTTCCCGGGGTCGTAACTTTGGCATACGATCTCCGTTTGACGCGCACAGTATCTCGTTAGAAAGATATATCCGAGAACTACAACTTTGGGAATAACAACAACAAATTGTCAACCCATGTTGCTCCCAGTTTTCCCAAAAAACGTCGTTTAGGGCCTCAAAACAGCTTCAGAAGTTTAGGACCCAAAAAACTTCTAAAAATAGTAATCTGGGCTACAATTAAGGAAATTGAAAAGCTGAAAGAAACAATGGTGGCCACCAATATCCACCTGGATCATTCCTCCCCCCTTAGGAAGCAATGGTCCCCATTGCGTTGAGTTCCTCCATGAGATGAGGAAACTTTTGTTGAACTTGGTCCCTGGTGAGCCACTTGCCCTTGTGAAGGAGTTGGCCTGCTTTGACAACTCGATACAATTGGATATTCTACTGGAGAGTGTGCTTGATCAATGTGTCCATGATCCGATCAGTTGCAGCTTGTTCCATGCAATCTGGATTTAACTTTGTGGGTGTGAGCTTTTTGTAATGTCGGATGTGTCTAGTAATGGTGGAAAGTATGGTTGAAGGTGTTCCACATTGAACATTGGGTGCAGGCCAAGGAATGGGGGAATGCTGAGCTCAAATGCATTGTCTCCCACAGCCTTGGTAATGGTGTAAGGACCATATTGGAGTGGTCTGAGTTTCCGATAGGCTCTGGTAAGGCGTTCCTTTCGCAAATGCAACCAGACTTTGTCGCCCACCTGAAACTTGTGTGGCATCCGATGTTGATCATGTCGTTGCTTGTACTTGGCATTTGATTTCTCTAGAATGTCATGGACCTGCTGGCGAATATGTTGGATGTTCTCAATGAAGCTTTTTTCCTTATCTGTTTCGGACTGGACATGAGCCGAATTTGCGTGAGTAGCTGCAAATGGCATGGCCACATCAATGGGATATAGTGGCTAGAATCCCAAGCCCACCTGAAAGGGGTTGTGGCCAGTTGAGCTGTGGAGAGCCCGGTTGTAGTTGTGCTAAACATAAGGGAGGCTCTCGTCCCATGTGCGTGGATTCTTTGAGTTGTACATGCGCAGAATGTGTACGATCATCCTATTGACAGCCTTTATTTGGCCATTAGTTTGAGGATGGAAGGCTGTGGACTTAGTGAGTTTGGTGTCCAACATCAACCAAGGACTAGACCAAAATGTACTGAGGAACATGTTTCTCGATCTGAGATGATAGACTATTGGATCCCAAAGTGTACCCACACTCGTTCAAAGAAGAGTTTAGCAGTGGATTTTGTTGTGATATTCTTCTTGCAGGTCGCCATAATGGCCATCTTCGAGAACCTGTCGATGACCACAAAAACATGGTCGTTTCCATGCTTAGTGGAAGGAAGTCCTAACATGTAGTCCATGGAGATGGATTCCCAAGGTTGACTAGGGGTAGGTGGCAGTGTATAGAGGCCTTGCTTCTTGATGGTCGGTTTGGCAATGGCGCAGGCAGTGCATGATCTGATGTACTTCCCGACATCCTGTCGAAGATTCAGCCAATAGAAATACTTCTGTAGTACTGCCACCATTTTCTCGACCCCGAAATGCCCAACAACCTGACTGTAGTGTGCTTCCCAAATCATCTTGGCACGCTCGCTTGAAGGAACACAAAGGTGACCTAGGTGGCACACTAGGGCATCCTAGAGGTGAAAATCTGGAACATGCCAACCGTCCAAGAGTGTCTAGTATGTGTGGCCGAATTCTGGGTTGCTTTTGTAGAGAAGTGGCCAATCTGAAGTCTCGTGCCCACAAGATTTGAGCACGGTGGTTAGTGCCATGATCGGTGGTCGACTGAGGCAATCTGCAACATTATTGGTGTTGCCCTTGTTATACTTGATATTCAAATGGAACTGTTGCAGGTATGTGGACTACTTTTGATGGCGATCATTCTGTAATTTCCCTTGGGTCTGTATGAACTGGCAGGGTTGGTGGTGTGTGTGGATGACCGTTTCCTTCCCCAAATTGTAATGTTTCCATTGTCGGAAGGCCTACACAATGGAATACATCTCTTTGTCATAAGTGGGGTAGTTCTGGACTGTGCTTGAAAGTGTCTCACTGTGATATGCCACTGGATGCCCGTGTTGAGTAAGGACTGCCCCAATACCGTAGTCAGAGGCATCTGTCTTGACCTCAAATGGTTGTTGTAAGTTTGGCAATTTGCATACTGGTGTTGAGAAGAGGAAATCTTTCAACTCTGTGAATGCCTTCTGTTGATATTCAGACCAAAATAATTTTGCTTTCGCTCCTCCCTTGGTGACTTGACTCAAGGGCCAAGTGATATGATAAAATCCCAACATGAACCTGTGGTAGAAGTTGGAAGACCTAGAAAGCTACGGAGCTCTATTAGAGTGGTTGGAGAGGGCCAATCACGAATGACTTGGATCTTGGCTAGATCCACATGCACCCCCTATTCATCAATAATGTATCCCAGATACTGATCCTGGGTCATGCCAAAAGTGCATTTCTCCAAATTGGCACATAACTTGTGTTGCCGCAGTGTTTGGAGAACCTGTCGGATGTGGTGGAGGTTCTCTTCCCAGCTCTGGTTGAAGATCAGGATGTCATCCAAGTATACCACTACAAATGAATTGGTGAATGGCCACAATATGTCATCCATTAGCCTGATGAAGGTTGCAGAAGAATTCGTCAATCCGAAAGGCATAACCAACCATTTGAAAATGCCCTCCTTGGCTTTGAAGGTAGTCTTCCACACATCGGAGGGTTTGATTGGTACCTGGTGATATCCTGACTTCAAATCGATCTTGCTGAAATATTTTCCCCCCTTTAGTTGGTCTAGGAGGTCATCAATCCATGGGATCGGGTACCTTTTATGGACAGTGATCTTGTTCAGCACCCGATAGTCAATACAGAGTCTCTAAGTTCCATCCTTCTTCTGTACCAACAAAATCGGGCTCCCACAAGGTGATGAACTCGGACGGCCGTGACCTTTCTGCAGCAGCTCTTGAATCTGCCTCTTGATTTCATCGTTCTCCAGAACGGAGTGCCGATAGATTGGTCCATTGGGCAGCGACACACCCCGGGTCAGATCGATGGAGTGCTTGACCTGACAGTGCAGAGGAACGCCTGCGGGGGAGGTGAATATGTCCTCGTTCTCCTCCACGACCTTGTCCATCTATAGTTATCATGAACAGGGGCCCTGTCTAGAGGTTGTGGCCACTGTCTTCCTCTTTCCTTGAGGGCGTATCATCAAGAAAACAAATTTCCCAGTTTTGGAAATGAGCTTACTGCATCTTTTTGCAGTAACCAAAGAGATGGTGGTAGGTGCTGCCAGCATCGGTATCCTGTACAACTTATTTCCCAAAGTAATAATAACAGCACGGGGCCTTGATTCATACATAGCATGTCACTTCCACAAGTATGGTTGTCCAAATAGTACATCAAAAACTTCAAGGGGAGCAATGTCACACAATACCTCATCTGTGAAGGGCTTGATGTTGTATGGAAGACGACATTGCTGGCTCACGCGAGGATCCCATCCTTGGTGAAGACACCCAATGGTATATGGTTATGGATGTGCTGTGGTTGGTAAGCCCAGCCGCTTCACGACCTTTTCCGAAATGAGGTTCTTTTGGCTCCCACTGTCGACAATGAACTGTAGCAGGGATCCCTTTACCCACATCTGTGAGTGGAAGAGACACTCCTCCTCCTCTGGATCTTTGGGTTCCTCCTTCTGGATCTTCGTGGTGGCAATGGTGGCATTGGGCTCCGCATCAATAATCTACTTCCCTTTGTCATTCCCCTTGTCGGGTTCTGACTTAGAGTCGGAACATGCATTTGATTCTGAAACCTTTAGCTTAGCCACCAGTGACTGCTTGGCCCGACACTCACTTGTGCTTTAAGTGGAGCTCTTATGGAACTACACCATTTTCCTGTGTCCTTTTTCGGCTTCACGACACTGTTCTTTTCTTGTAGCTTTGGCGGGTTGCCTTGGGCCACCACGCCTTGGCTTTATCCTTTATTTTGTGGTTTGGGGGCACCTTTTTCTAGCTTTGGATTCGTAGATCCAAAGTCTCGCTTCTTCTGTTTAAACTTTTGCTTGACTTTGACGACATATCGGTATGCCGTGCCGAGCGAGGAGATGTTTAGGAATTCTATTTCTTCCTGGATGTACTTGTGTAAGCAGCCGCGGTATTTGAGTATCAAATGCTGCTCCGAATCCTTGATACCCAACTTTATGCGAAGGGTATGGAAAATATTGGTAAATTTCGGCACGTTTTGGTCCCTTCCCTGTCGCAGCGTGGTCCACTTTATGCATTGATCCTCATAGCTTCTAACAGGGTAGTACTGCTCCTTGATGGCATCCCGGAATGAATTCCAGGTGGGTGTGGCTGAAAATAGTGAGCCAGTATTTTCAACCTTCTGCTTGCATTAGGATTCCCACCAGTCCTTGACGTGGGGTTTGCTTTGAGAAGAGCGAAAACAATCTTTTCCTGACTCGAAAATTCATGAACAGAAAAATAACCCTTTAGCAGATTTAACCATTTATCTATAACATCTGCATCTATCTGACCCTAAAATATGGGGATTTAAGAATTAACTTGTACCTTAAAGGGTGTGGCGGTTCCAAAGTAGCTTCTGGAAGCCGATGCATCGCCTCTGGGTAGCCGCTGAAGGATCTGGGCAAAGCTGTCCATCATCACGTTCCTTTGTCGCTCGAGGGCTTCTTTGAGCAAGAATTTGATAGGATATCCTGCCCCCTCATCTTTCTTCCCATCCGCCATGTGAGGCCGTCGGGATTTGCGAGGCTGGTCTTGCAAAGGTTCGACCAGTTCAAGTCCTAACTCCTTATATCCCGACCTCGTTGGGGACACGCAAAGAAAAACAGAGAAAAAGCAGACCGCTGTGATACCACTGATCCGGACTTAAACAAGAATGCAATAAATTATAGAGATAACCATAAACATAGAGATGCAGCGGAAATAATACTTCATTTCATTAATGTAAAATACTGAAATATACTTACAAACAACAATGGAAATAAACCAACAGGGGCGATGGTAGCTTATCTCTGAGAAGAGATGTGGCGGCTACATGGCTCTGAACTGTGTTACAATGAGGCTCGAAGGCCTATTTATTGTTGAGAAACAATGGGAAACCCTTAACATCCCAAAACCTTACCCTAGAAAATGAAATGCCAAACTGTGGGCCCCGTTTGGGTAAATTGGTACATCAACTTCCCAGGGTCGTAATTTTGGCATACGATCTCCGTTCGACACGCACAATATCTCATTAGAAAGATCTATCCGAGAAATACAACTTTGGGAAGAGCAACATCGGTCCATGGACCCATGTTGCTCCCATTTTTCCCAAAAAACATCGTTTAGGGCCTCAAAATGGCTTCGGAAGTTCAGGACCCGAAAAACTGCTAAAAATAGTAAACTGGGCTACAATTAAGGAAACTGAAAAGCTGAAAGAAACAATGGTGGGGGTCCAAGTGGATTTGGCAGGTGGCCACCAATATCCATCTGGATCAGTGAAGGGATGGAATTTCACACTTGATTGGTAAGACTACCTCCTCTCTATAAACAAGGTGGAAAGGAGTGAACCTAGTGGTGGTTTTAACAAAAGTTCTATAGGTCCACAACACAAGGAAGAGCATTAAATGCCAGTTGGTCTTATGTTTATTCACCATTCATTGAAGCGTGGTTTTCAAAATTTTGTTGATGAATTCAACTTATCTATTCCCTTGGGAGTACTAGGACGATGAATATTGATGTTCAAAACTCAATAGTGAGGATAGCTCATGCAAAATATCATCTTCAAAGTGTCATCCATGGTCAAAAACCAATTGTTTTAGAACCCAAAATCGAGCGATAACATGGTTAAAAAAGAAGAGGGTTGCAATGGTTGCGGTGTTATTGAGGGTAGGCTTGGCTTCAACCCATTTGGTGAAATAATTGAAAACCACAATGATGTATTTATGGCCATTAGCATATGTGGGTCGACATTCCATAAAATTAATGGCCCATTTGCAAAAAGGACGAGCTGCGATAACATGGTGGAGAGGAGAAGATGGAGCTCATGCCTTTGGGGTCTATAATTGGAAATTGGAACAATGTTTGATTACCTCAATTCAATCACTAAAGAGAGAAGGCCAAAAGTATCCAACGCGCATGAATTTCTGGGTTGTCGTGATTCCAAAGAGATGGCCATAACAAGCATCACTATGACAAGTTTTGAGCACTTGCTCAACTTCACATGGGTAAGACAACAATGAAGGACAATGTCGACACCACGACGATACAAATAATTGCCTATGAGAAGTAACGAGGGGCTTGATGTCGAATATGTCATCGATCATCATGAGTGAGATGGTGTGCGAATTTTTGGGTTCACAAATAAGTGAGGATGTCACCATACTATGGATAGTTAGAAGATATAGCAAATAAGTGTTCATCTGGAATGTCATCATTCACTTGAGGATCTTTCATACCAGTAGGAAATTTAGATATGAATTCAAAAAAGGCTAATATTTTCTTGCTCTTGGGTGTTCCAAATTCCAAGTCAAATGCATAAAGGATAACTACCCAACATGCATACTTCACATTGATGATCTGCCGACTCAATAAGAAGGCCATAGGATTGGAATTAGTAACGACCTTGGTGGTATGCATAAAGATATAATGAAAAAGTTTATGAATAGAGAACACAACATACAAAGCCATCTTTTCTTCATGGGAATAGGAAAAAGGGGGTCCACTAAGGTTCTTACTGACATAATAGATAACATGTTCACTATCGATTTCGCCTTCTTGTACTAGGGCCTTGGTTGCAACATAGGTGGAGGTCGAGATGTATAGGATGAAATCCTTCTCAAAGTTATGTGGACTAATAAAAGGAGCATGAGTGAAAGCACGCTTAAGGGAATTGAAGGATTGTTGAGCTTATTCATCCCACACAAACGGAATGTTAGATCATAAAATTCTAAGAAACCCATGAGTAGTGGTGGCATAGTCAGGAACAAATCGAGGCAAAAAGTTGGCTTTTCCTTGAATGCTCTATAACTGGTGAAGATTGCAAGGAGGAGGAAGTTCAAGAACGGATTGAACTTTGGGAGGGTCTAGGGAGATCTTGACTTTGGATATAATGAAGCCCAAATTCTACTGACAGGAACACAAAAGACACACTTAAGGGGGTTAAGGAAAATGTTATACTTACGACATCATAGGAAGATGGTACACAAATCATTAATGTGCTGCAACCGATGCTTGGAACGAGTGGTTAGATCATTGAGATACGCAAGGGTAATGTGAGCTAGGTCATGGAAATAATATGACATGACATGTTGAAAAGTGGTTCCAACATTCTTTAAACTGACAGACATGACCCTATAAGTAACATTTCCCCACAGACTAGTAAAAGAAGCTTTATGTTGATCTCCAAAGGAGATATGAATCTAATTATTCCCCGAGAATCCATCCATGAAGGAGAGGACCTCATGTCCCGCACACTCGTCAATGATTTGGTCAATATAAGTTGTGGGGAAGTTATTTTTAAGACAAGCCTTATTCATATCACAGAAGTTTGTGCAGACATGTATGGTGCCTTGTTTTTGAAAATGGGAACACGGTTGGAAACCTACAAGGTATACATTGTTGGGTAAATGAATCTGATGTGCTTGAGCTTATCGATTTCAGCATTAATGGCATCACGCTTGGAAGTATGAATAGGCCTTTTTTCCCGACAGATAGGAATGGCATTAGGCCACTTGTCGATATGATGTTCAACAATGGTGGGATAAAGTCCAGGCATCTCAAAATAAGATCAAGTGAAAACATCACGAAATCCTTTGAATAACTTAGTGTAAGCCTCATTTTCTTCTGGGGTACATTCTCCCCCCAAGGTGATATTTTCTTCAACTCTTGGCTTGTTCAAGATGTTAATTTTAATGGTGAGTGAAATTTTGGCCATGTTACCTTCTTCAAAAGCATATACTGCAGGAATAAGATTTTTAAACCAATCAAATTCACCAGGGATGAAGTCTTTGGATTCCACAACATATTTATCATGTGATTGCTGCGGAAGGAAGTACGAATGATGGTGCATATCATCCCAAGGGTAATCAGGGGTGCTCATGGCTTCTATAATGCCTTCATCAGAGTGAAGGATAGGGGGAATAAGGAACGCTTGATAATGAGGAAATACCTGAGGCATCATCATGGGAGACAAGGTTCACATGCACATTGTCAAAAAGAGGGGACATATGACTAGTGGATGTAGAATCCTCCGATGTTGAAACCAAAGTGTCTTGTGAATAAGGTTCAATAGAAGCGCAACAAGAAACTCCTAAAGAGTTTGAATATATCGATCCCATGGATGACGACAGGTAGAGAATGGATACAAAATTATTTGACATCTCAACATTAGGAGGAGGAATCACAATAGTGGGTTGAGAGGCCTCCTGTCTTGGCCAAGAATTGGTACTAGGACCCAAAAGTAGAGGAGAAGGAGGGTCACTATGAGAAATAGATATTTCATGAAGAACATGGAGCGTATCGCAAAATTCTTTGAGACAAGGACAATGATGGGAGTAATGTCTGTACGTATCGCACAAAGTGCGAGGGTGGATCGTATGTAATGATTTATTCTTTTTGGTGGACTCATGAAAGTTGGCATGGACCTATGGAATATCAAGATTGGGTTGAGTATCTAAGACCATGCTCTTAACATGGGGAAGTTTAGGACAATTATTTTTGGCATGCCCAGGAACATCACACAAATTGCATGGAGGATTATGCTTTAGCGCTTTATTAGGAGTGGTAGTCACTTGGGTTCGCTTTTCTTTTCCCCCCTTTTTCTGGGCTTTTCCCCCCTCACCAGATGCTTTCATAATAGGAGTAGAATCCTACTAAGGTTGTTGTGGAATTGAATCAAAGGAAGGGGTGGTAGGAATGGGTTAAACTAGAGTCAAATCCATATAATGTTTGAGTTGGTCGGGAGGAGTGTTTGCAGGAGGATCAATGTACCAAAATGGGATCCCCAAGGTCATGTTAGGAAGACTTAACATAGCCATTACAGAGGTAGAAAATATTCCTGGAAGCATGAATAAGAAAGGTATCTGACCAAATGGGTAATGACCTGGAGGAGCTCCTCCTGAAGGAGAAGGTCCATAAGGAAAATAACTCGAAGGGAAGTGGCCTAGAAGAAGTGTTCTTGAATGATGAGTTGAGTCTTTAGAAATGGATTAATTTTTGGAAATAATACTGAGAGGGGGGGGGGGGGGTGAATCAGTATTATAAAACTAATAATTTTTCATTTCCATAATCAGATTAATATACGCTACTTCAGTTAAGGTAACTCGCGTGTACACACAACTGTGTTTAGAGCAACTAGCATATATCCAGCAAACTTATGATTCAGTTAATTCATCATATATTGTTCTTTAATTAGTGCATCATAATCATATAAATAGTAACCAGGTGTAGTAAAACAGAACATATCATCACACATAGGAAACACACATGAACACCAAGATATAAGGTGGAAACCCAATGTGGGTGAAAACCACCTACTACAATCGTCTCTGTCTTCTTTTAATAATAAGAGAATTTTGTTTACAATTTTTGTACTGGTGCAGTCTTATACAAGTACACAGGCTTCTACCTGCAGAAGGCTACAACCTTCTCTGGTTCTCCAGCTTCTACTAGAAGGGAGCTACAACCTTGTTATAGACATATTTGGGCACCGCAACCGCAAACTTATATGTCCATAAACTAAGGGCTCCTTAAGTCCCTAAAAGTGTTGTTTCATACCCTAAAGGATCATGGTCAACTGATTACATCATTTCCCAGAAGTTCCACCTGAAAAACTACTCAGAACTGGCCAAAACTGGACCATACAGACTGCTCCATGGGCAAGGTGCGATGCATACTGACTGCCAAACTGGCTAGGTGCGATGCATACTGAAATGGCCTTCTGTGGGGTGCGATGAGCGAGAATAGACAAATGGCAGAGACAGTTTGCAAGGTGGATGATCATGGAATCTTCCAGAAACTTCTCCTATGACACTTGCCTCTCTAAATTCGCCCAGGGATGAGTAAGAGATCATTGAAATCTCCAAGTGGAACCAAGAACTATCAGTGGAATGACATTAATAAAAAAACTAGAGCTGACTCACACCATTGCAAGACATCTATAAATGGATCCCTCATCTGAGAGATTTTGAGGCTGGAGTTTTGTATTTTGTAAGGAGGTGCTGTTGGTTTGTTGGTGAGAAGAGACATTGCATTTTTGGGTGATTTGCTTGTTCATGAGGTGAAGAGGGCTTATACAACTGGGAGGATGATGCTGGATCAGACAGTTGGTTTGTAATCCTCTCTTACATTATTGTTAATAAAGTTCTTTGAGTTTTCCTCCATATAATGTTGTATTTGTGAATCTTATTGTTTATGAATGCAATTGTACGGTCAATGTGTTTCTGATTCCGCACTGTTTATGATGTTTTAGATAGATATGCTTTGATAGTTTGCTGTTACTTTGGCTCTATGGGTGCTCTTTGAAGCGGGACAAGTAGGAGAGGAGTGGCAAATTCTATCAAGGAAAGGAGAAATCAAGCTAGGATCAAAGCGGAAAATCCAGGTTGGTCCTCGTTTCTTCTCTTCCATCTATCACACTTAAAGGAACTATTGAAAAGCTTTCATTGTTTGTTTCTAAGACAACTACCCATCTTAGTGGGACTAGCAGTTTGAATCGACACTAGTTTTCCCTAAAACAAAATGGCGACTCTGCTGGGGAACGAGTAGTTTGTTTTGTTTGCTTATTGTTTGCTTTATAAACTACAGACGGAGTCTGAAGTTAGCCAGCTAGCCTTCGAAACGCCTTTTCTATGCAATTGCGAAGTAGATGAATGTTGTTTCAGTCAATCTCCGGGTTGGTGTATGAACTAAACATATGACTTACAAAGCACTCTAAGTGCCCTTGTGTTATCTCATAACCTCATCAGATCCTACCCCTATGCTTTGTTTTTACTGTCCATCATTACTCAGCCTAAATCAATGAACTTAGTTGCAAACTTTGAGCAAAAACCAAGCTCAGTTTTGCTCCCTGGCCCATCAAATTGTCTATAACTGTGCAACCTGGATGCATCACACCTCCTGTGTGTTGCAGGTGAGATGCATCCCTATTTCCCTGTGTTACAGGTGCGATGATTGAGTGATACTACTTTGTTCTCTAAAAGTTGGTTTTTTCCTCTTTATTTTCAGCTTTATTCAGTTGTTTTACTCTACATGATCAATATCTTCCTGCTGAAACCTTCTTCCTTCACATATTTCAGCCTCCATCAATTAGGAATTGTAAATGTTTTTGTGTATTTTTCAATCATTTACAGTTTTCCTTTGTCAAAAGTATCCTAATCGAACTGTCGTTTTTGATGCAAGTGTCGTAATTGTCATTTTGAATCAAAAGAAGAGTGTCGTAAAGTCTTCCTCTTCTAGATAGTTGATTGCATGTTTGTCATTGTACTTGATTTGAGTTATTAGTATTTGAAGTGTCATTTTACAGTTTTCATTTCAAGATTGAAAAGTGTCGTCTTAGTCTTCCTTTTGTTTTGAAAATAAATTGTTAGAAATTTCGCTTTGAAAGAAAATAGTTCAGATCTGTACTTAGCTTTCCTTTTGTTACTCACACATTAAGAAAGAAGAAAACAAATACATGCATGTGCATCTGCATCTTGACTACATGCGAAAGTTGATTTAGGAAAGTGCATTTAGTGTGTGCTCTATGCTCTCCACTGAAAGAAAATCATTATCTTCTTTCCTGTGTAGCTAGGATTTTTATTGCTAAAAGAACATAAACGACTGTTTATCATTTTAGATTGCATATTTAGGAATTTCACATCTACATCACGCGGTGAACCTTGAATGACAAACTTCTAAAACGAACTCTAAAATAAACCTCAATGAACATAAAAAATCTTTGGAACCTAACGCAACACATCTAGAAGTCTAGGCTAGAGACTTGTTCCAGCGTCGTAAAATCTGGTAACTATCATTCTCATCGAGGGTTGGGTGATTCCTCCTCTTTGATACGACAAGTGCCAGTACAAAATTTTGCTCCTCGTACCGTCGAGTATATATTGAGAGACCACAATAGGCTGATATCCTTTATCCTTAGGAAGCCATGTCTGCCACCCTATCGATCGTAATGCACTAAACACAACATTCGGGAAGATTGATTGCCGTACATAAGTACTTGGAAATTTCTCTATCATTTATCACCAAGGTCTATTTTGAAGTTTTACGATCGGTTTGGTAAACCCTCTGTCTAGATTTACAGAGTAGTCACTTTCATTCCTTTTCGACTCCTTAAAAGAAAAGGTCCATCTGAGCACTTGTTACTTCAGGCTCATTAAAAATCAAAGGCGACTAGAGTCACCTTTAGCTTTTCCTTGAGTCTTAAAAATTGAAAAAGCAAGTTACGTCAAAGTGTTTTAAAATTCATTTAAATCGGAAGAACATTTTTCCCCTTTAATTTTTGAGTTGATCAAGTAATCCGCAATTGTGGAAGAAAGTCAATCAAAACCCCGTCGTTTGCGGAGACTAGTGAGTCAACCGTCTTTGACCCCAGAAACAAAACCATCCCGGGCAAAGCATCCTCGTTTAAGTGAGTCCAATTCACCTGATTTATTTGAAACTTGTGTTTCAACATCGTCAGAGACTACAGTTACTCCAATTATCTCTGGTACATCTTCCTTTACAAAAGAAGTTCCGCAGTTACAAGAGGACATTAGAACTGATCCTAGTGTAATGGTAGACACCTATATTCCTGAAGCAGCTCCACCTAGGACTAATCCAGAAACTGAAGTTCACTTACTTGAACATTTGGAAGTTGAGTTCCATAATTCAGAGGGTATCACCCCTCCAGTATCTGTTACTGTAGAAACTACACTTTCTTCAGCTCCAGAAATATTTTACGGACCTGCCGGTCTTCCTCTTCCACCTGGATTGATTGCCATAGAAGAGATAGTAGAGGATCTTCCACCCAGTATTCTAGTGCATTTTGGAGCTAGGATCCACTTATATCCTTCTACTACAGAAGTTAGTTCTTTGTCATCGCAAGTTCCTGTCGAATCACTCAGAAATATTTTAGATAGACTAAATATGTCTGAGCAACCATCAACATCTAGGACTGTGTCAATTGACACAGCTACGACGGAGCTTCTTGTTGCCGTTCCTACAATGTTTGCTGGTATACCATCTTTCTCGACTAGTTATCAACAACAAGCCGGAGTCCACTGAGGGACTATTTCGACAACATGGTCCGTTCCTATTTCTTCATCTGGAATTTCATCTGGTATTTCTTATGTTGAAACTCAACAAGTTGATCCAATGTGTCTTTAAAGGCAAATATACCCTTTAAGTACTGGATTGCCACCATATGGGGGGCAGTATGCCTTTTCATTGTTCCCTCCTGGAGAACAACCATCTGAGAGTTTACAACAAAGTTCAGGTCAAACTGGAATTACATCCAGCGGTTGGGTACCAATAATGCCTGAACAACCCAGGGTTGTATATTCAATGCAACCAGTCCATCCTGTGTCGAATATTCCCACTACACCTGCTATTGTGACTGTATCGCAAGTAGAAGCGCTACCTGTTGTATGTCAACATCAAGTCTCTCAGGTTGCAATACAGTAGCCTCTCATCTCAGCGATTCAATCACAACCTCAGGTTAGTTCCTCCTTATTTGGAGTGACTCAGGCTCAAATCGGTACTATCACTCCGCATCTTGGTCAACCATCCAGTATTGGACAACAACAAATTGTCCAACAACCATGGCTGGTACAATATCAACAACCAAAATTCCAACAACTATACCTAGGACCTGAGCAACAAGGCTTTGTAAGTAACAGGCAACCGCATTTCCAAAATGGTTATCAACAACCATACTATAATGGTTATGCCTATCAACCTTATCAAAGTTACCAGCATCAAATACATTATGTTGGCATGCAAAGACCTACTGCTCAGGTGATTCCATCTTATCCTGGGTATGCTTCGCCTAACCTGAATCAACAGTTGCCCTTTGTAGAAACTCTATAATTACCAGATCTAAACCAGCTGACGAATGATCTAATTGGTTACGCCCCTTGGTGGCCTACGATTCCTCATAAAATTCCCTCTGATATTCCTAAATTCAATGGAAATTCGGGTGAAGATCCATTGAATCATGTGATGACATTCCATTTGTTGTGTTCATACAACACCCTGAATGACGATTCGATTAGGCTTCGCCTTTTTCAACAAACGTTAACTAGTCCGGCAGCTAAATGGTATATAGAATTTCCTAGAGCTTCATTTGATAACTTTAGCACCATTGCCACTACCTTTTTAACCCATTTTTAGTTACCCATAAGGTACGAAACAGGGACAAAACTCCTTACCAACTATAAACACACGAAAACCACTCACATATCTGATGATATTCATGAGTGGCGGTGTCGTCGAAGAATGGTAAAGATGTACGTTCCTAATCAGCTTTTAGCTGAATGGTTTATAAAGTCATTGTTACCCTCTATTACAGAGGATGTGGCTAAGGGAGGAGTTGTCACTGAAGAGAAAGTCATTGCTCGTGCGCAATATTTAGACTTGATCTATACTCAGTTTGGCATGCTCTACGACAAAATTCCTGACGCTCCTAGACCAGAATTTTCCGTTTCCCCCCTCCTAAATCAAACAGGGACTCTCATGCCGGTGATGGCGTGATCGGTACCTCAAGTACGCAAACCGCAAAGGCTCCATCTGGTAAAGCCCTTGCAGTTTCTAGTCAAAAAGTGAATGAAAAACTTCTTGCCTCATAGGTTAATGCTGTGTCATTTGATAAGGGTAAAGGACCAAAGCAACTAGCGGGCAAGAAGAAAGGGAAAAACAAAAAGAAGAAACAGGAAGATTCGACTCCTGAGAAATCTTCTGGAAACCCTACTGGGAAACAAGGTAGTAATGCTCCTTGATGGCATCCTGGAAAGAATTCCAGGTGGGTGCGATTGAAAATAGTGAGCCAGTATTTTCATCCTTCGGCTCGCAGTAGGTTTCCCTCCAGTCCTTGATGTGGGGAGCTACTTTGAGAAGAGTGAAAACAATCTTTTCCCGACTCGAAAATTCATGAACATAAAAATAACCGTCTAGCATATTTAACCATTTATCTACGGCATCTACGTCTATGTGACCCTCGAATATGGGATTTAAAAATTAACTTGTACCTTAAAGGGTGTGGTGGTTCTAGAGTAGCTGCTGGAAGCTGATGCGTTGCCTCTGGGTAGCCGCTGAAGGATCTGGGCAAAGCTGTCCATCATCGCGTTCCTTTGTCGCTCGAGGGCTTCTTCGAGCAAGATTTTGATAGGATCTCCTGCCCCCTTGTCTTTCTTCTCATCTGCCATGGGAGGTCGTCAGGATTTGTGAGGTTGGTCTTGCAAAGGTTCGACCAGTTCAAGCCCTAACTCCTTATATCCCGACCTCGTTGGGGACATGCAAAGAAAAACAGAGAAAAAGCATACCGCTCTGATACCACTGGTCCAGATTTAAACAGGAACGCAATAAATTATAGAGATTACCATAAACATAGAGATGCAGCTGAAATAATACTTCATTTCATTAATGTAATATACTGAAATATGCTTACAAACAACAATGGAAATAAACTAGCTAGGGCGATGGTAGGTTATCTCTGAGAAGAGATGTGGCGGCTACATGCCTCTGAATTGTTTTACAATGAGGCTCAAAGGCCTATTTATTATTGAGAAACAATGGAAAACTCATAACATCCCAAAACCTAACCCTAGAAGATGAAACACCAAACTGTGGGGCCCGTTTGGGTAAATTGGTACATCAACTTCCTGGGGTCGTAACTTTGGCATATGATCTCTATTTGATGCGCATAGTATCTCGCTAGAAAGATATATCCAAGAACTACAACTTTGGGAAGAGAAACATTGGTCCATTGACCCATGTTTCTCCCAGTTTTCCAAAAACGTCGTTTAGGGCCTCAAAACGGCTTTGAAAGTTCAGGACTCGAAAAACTGCTAAAAATAGTAAATTGGGCTACAATTAAGGAAACTGAAAAGTTGAAAGAAACAATGGTGGGGGTCCAAGTGGATTTGGAAAGTGGCCACCAATATCCACCTGGATCATTCCTCCCCCCTCAGGAAGCAATGGTCCCCATTGCGTTGAGTTCCTCCATGAGATGAGGAAACTTTTGTTGAACTTGGTCCCTGGTGAGCCACTTGCCCTAGTGAAGGAGTTGGCCTGATTTGACAACTCGATACAATTGGATATTCTGCTGGCAAGTTTGCTCGATCTGTGTGTCCATGATCTAATCAGTTGCAGCTTGTTCCATGCAATCTAGATTTAACTCTGTGGGTGTTAGCTGTTCTGCAATGTCGGATGTGTCTAGTAATGGTGGAAAGTATGGCCGAAGGCGGTCCACATTGAACACTGGGTGCAGGCCAAGGAATGGGGGAATTCTGAGCTCAAATGCATTGTCTCCCATAGCCTTGGTAATGGTGTAAGGACCATATCGGAGTGGTTTGAGTTTCCGATAGGCTCCGATAAGGCGTTCCTTTTGCAAATGCAACTAGACTTTATCGCCCACCTGAAACTTGTGTGGCACCCGATGTTGATCATGTCGCTGCTTGTACTTGGCATTTGATTTCTCCAGAATGTCATGGACCTGTTGGTGAATATGTTGGATGTTCTCAATGGAGCTGTTTTCCTTATCTGTTTCAGAGTGGACATGAGATGAATATGCGTGAGTAGTTGCAAATGTCATGGCCACATCAATGGGACATAGTGGCTGGAATCCCAAGCCCAACTGAAAAGGGCTGTGGCCAGTCGAGCTGTGGAGAGCTCAGTTGTAGCTGTTCTAAACATAGGGGAGGCTATCATCTCATGTGAATGGATGCTTTGAGTTGTACATGTGCAGAATGTGTACGATCATCTTGTTGACAACCTCTGTCTGGCCATCAGTTTGAGGATGGAAGGCTGTGGGCTTAGTGAGTTTGGTGTCCAGCATCGACCAGAGACTGGACAAAAATGTACTGGGGAAGCTGCTGTCCCGATTTGAGATGATAGACTGTGGGATCCCAAAGTGTACCCACACTCGTTCAAAGAAGAGTTTAGCAGTGCCTTCTGCTGTGATATTCTTCTTGCAAGCCGCCATATTAGCCATCTTTGAGAACCTGTCGACGACCACAAAAACACAGTCGTTTCCATGCTTAGTGGAAGGAAGGCTTGACATGTAGTCCATGGAGATGGATTCCCAAGGTCAACTAGGGGTAGGCAGTGGGGTATAGAGGCCTTGCTTCTTGACGGTCGGTTTGGCAATGGCGCAGGCAGTGCATGATCTGATGTACTTCCTGACATCCTGTCGAAGATTCAGCCAATAGAAATACTTCTGCAGTACCGCCACCATTTTCTTGACCCCAAAATTCCCAGCAGCTTGATTGTAGTGTGCTTCCCAAATCATCTTTTCACGCTCGCCTAAAGGGACACGAAGGTGACCTAGGTAGCATAACAAGGCATCCTGGAGGTGAAAATCTAGAACATGCCGACCCTCCAAGAGTGTCTGGTATATGTGGCCGAATTTTGGGTCGCTTTTGTAGAGAAGTGGCCAATCAGAAGTCTCGTGCCCATAAGAGTTGAGCACGGTGGTTAATGCCATGATCGGTGGCTGACTGAGGCAATCTAAAACATTATTGGTGCTGCCCTTCTTATACTTGATATTCAAATGGAGCTGTTGCAGGTATGTGGACCACTTATGATGGCGATCATTCTGCAATTTCCCTTGGTTCTCTATGAATTGGCGGGGATGGTGGTTTGTGTGGATGACCGTTTCCTTCCCCAAAATGTAATGTTTCCATTGTCAGCAGGCCTGCACAATGGAATACATCTCTTTGTCATAAGTGGGATACTTCCGGACTGTGTCTGAAAGTGCCTCATTGTGATATGCCACTGGATGCTCGTGTTGAGTAAAGACCGCCCCAATAACATAGTCAGAGGCATCTGTCTCGACCTCAAATGGTTGTTGCAAGTTTGGCAATGCGAGTACTGGTGCCGAGCAAAGGCGATCTTTCAACTCTGTGAATGCCTTCCGTTGAGATTCAGACCAAAAGAATTTTGCTTTCACTCCTCCCTTGGTGACTTCACTCAAGGGCCAAGTGATATGAGAATATCCCAACACGAACTTGCGGTAGAAGTTGGCAAGACCTAGAAAGCTGTGGAGCTCTGTTAGAGTGGTTGGAGAGGGCCAATCTCGAATGACTTGGATCTTGGCTGGATCCACATGCACCCCCTGTTCATCAATAATATATCCCAGATACTGAACTTGGGTCATGCCAAAAGTGCATTTCTCCAAACTGGCACATAACTTATGTTGCCGTAGTGTTTGGAGAACTTGTAGGATGTGGTGGAGGTGCTCTTCCCAGCTCTGGATGAAGATCAGGATGTCATCCAAGTATACCACTACAAATGAATTGGTGAATGGCTGCAAGATGTCATCCATTAGCCTCATGAAGGTTGCAGGAGCATTCGTCAATCCGAAAGGCATAACCAACCATTCGAAAAGGCCCTCCTTGGTTTTGAAGGAAGCCTTCCACACATCAGAGGGTTCGATTGGTACTTGGTGATATCCTGACTTCAAATCGATCTTGCTGAAATATTTTTCCCCCTTCAGTTGGTCCAGGAGGTCATCAATCCATGGGATCAGGTACCTATTACAGACAGTGATCTTGTTTAGCGCTCCCACAGGGTGATGAACTTGGACAGATGTGACCTTTCTGTGGCAGCTCCTGAATCTGCCTCTTGATTTCATCGTTCTCCAGAACGGAGCGCTGATAGATTGGTCTATTGGGCAGCGACGCACCTGGGGTCAGATCGATGGAGTGCTTGACTTGACAGTGCAGAGGAACCCCTGCGGGGGAGGTGAATATGTACTCGTACTCCTCCACGACCTTGTCCATCTATAGTTGTCGTGCGGAGGGGCCTTGTCTGGAGGTCGTGGCCACTATCTTCTTCTTTCCTTTAGGGCATATTATGAGGGAAACAAATTTCCCGGTTTTGGAAATGAGCTTACTGCATTGTTTTGTAGTAACCAAAGAGATGGCGATAGGTGGTGCTACCTCTGGTATCCTGTACAGCCTATTTCCCAAAGTAATAATAACAGCACGGGGCCTTGATTCATACACAACATGTCGCTTCCACAAGTATGGTTGTCCTAATAGTACATCACAAACTTCAAGGGGAGCAATGTCACACAATACCTCATCTATGAAGGGCTTGATGTTGTATGGAAGGCGACACTGTTGGCTCACGCGAAGATCCCATCCTTGGTGAAGCCACCCGATGGTATACGACTGTGGATGTGCTGTGGTTAGTAAGCCCAGCCGCTTCACGGCCTCTACCAAAATGAGGTTCCTTTGGCTCCCACTGTTGACAATGAATTGTAGCAGGGATCCCTTTACCCACATCTGGGAGTGGAAGAGATGCTCCTCATCCTCTGGATCTTCGGGTTCCTCCTTCTGGATCTTCATGGTGGCAACGGTGGCGTTGGGCTCCACATCGATAATCTACTTCCCTTTGTCATTCCCCTTGTCGGGCTTTGACTCAGAGTCGGAACATGCATCTGATTCTGAAACCTTTAGCTCAGCCACCAGTGACTACTTGGCCTGACACTCACTTGTGTTGTGAGTGGAGCTCTTATGGAACTCACACCATTTTCCCGTGTCCTTTTTCAGCTTTGCGGCATTGTTCTTTACTTGTAGCTTTGGCGGGTTGTCTTGGGCCAACCCACCTTAGCTTTGTCCTTTGTTCTGCTGTTTGGGGGCACCTTTTGCTTGCTTCGGATTTGAAGATCCAAAGTCTCGCTTCTTCTGTTTAAACTTTTGCTCGACCTTGACGACATATTGGTATGCCATGCCGAGCGAGGAGATGTTTAGGAATTCTATTTCTTCCTAGATGTACTTGTGCAGGGAGCCGCGGTATTTGAGTATCAAATGCTGCTCCAAATCCTTGATACCCAACTTTGTGCGAAGGGTATGGAAAATATTGGTAAACTCTGGCACGTCTTGGTCCCTTCCTTGTCGTAGCATGGTCCACTTTATGTATTGATCCTCATAGCTTCTGATAGGGTAGTACTGCTCCTTGATGGCATCCTGGAATGAATTCTAGGTGGGTGCGGCTGAAAATAGTGAGCAAGTATTTTCATCCTTCTGCTCGCAGCAGGTTTCCCACTAGTCCTTGATGTGGGGGGCTGCTTTGAGAAGAGCGAAAACAATCTTTTCCTGACTCGAAAATTCATGAACAGAAAAATAACCCTCTAGAAGATTTAACCATTTATCTACGGCATCTGCATCTATCTAACCCTCGAATATGGGGATTTCAAAATTAACTTGTACCTTAAAGGGCATGGTGGTTCCAGATAAGATGCTGGAAGCCGATGTGTCGCCTCTGGGTAGTCGTTGAAGGATCTGGGCAAAGCTGTCCATCATCGCGTTCCTTTGTCGCTCGAGGGCTTCTTCGAGCAAGATTTTGATAGGATCTCCTACCCCCTCATCTTTCTTCTCATCCTCCATGGGAGATCGTCGGGATTTGCGAGGCTGGTCTTACAAAGGTTCGACTAGTTCAAGCCCTAACTCCTTATATCCCGACCTTTTTGGGGACATGCAAAGAAAAACATAGAAAAAGTAGACCGCTCTGATACCACTGATCCAGATTTAAACAGGAACGTAATAAATTACAGAGATAACCATAAATATAGAGATGCAGTGGAAATAGTACCTCATTTCATTAATGTAAAATACTGAAATATGCTTACAAACAACAATGGAAATAAACTAGCTAGGGCGATGGTAGCTTATCTCTGAGAAGAGATGTGGCAGCTACATGCCTCTGAACTGTGTTACAATGAGGCTCGAAGGCATATTTATTGTTGAGAAACAATGGAAAACCGTTAACATCCAAAACCTAACCCTAGAAGATGAAACACCAAGCTGTGGGCCCCGTTTGGGTAAATTGGTACATCAACTTCTCGGGGTCGTAACTTTGGAAAACGATCACCGTTTGACGCGCACAATATCTCATTAGAAAGATATATCTGAGAAATACAACTTTGGGAAGAGCAACATTAGTCCAACAACCCATGTTTCTCCCAGTTTTCCCAAAAAACGTCGTTTAGGGCCTCAAAATGGCTCCGGAAGTTCTGGACCCGAAAAAATGCTAAAAATAGTAAACTGGGCTACGGTTAAGGAAACTGAAAAGCTGAAAGAAACAATGGTGGGGGTCCAAGTGGATTTGGTAGGTGGCCACCAATATCCACCTGGATCATTACTCCCCCCTTAGGAAGTAATGGTCCCCATTGCGTTGAGTTCCTCCATGAGATGAGGAAACTTTTGTTGAACTTGGTCCCTGGTGAGCCACTTGCCCTAGTGAAGGAGTTGGCCTGTTTTGACAACTCGATACAATTGGATATTCTACTGGTGTGTGTGCTTGATCTGCGTGTCCATGATCTAATCAGTTGCAGCTTGTTCCATGCAATCTGGATTTAACTCTGTGGGTGTGAGCTTTCTGTAATGTCGGATGTGTCTAGTAATGGTGGAAAGTATGGTCGAAGGTCGTCCACATTGAACATTGGGTGCAGGCCAAGGAATGGGGGAATGCTGAGCTCAAATTCATTGTCTCCCATAGCCTTGGTAATGGTGTAAGGACAATATTGGAGTGGTCTGGGTTTCCGATAGGCTCCGGTAAGGTGTTCGTTTTGCAAATGCAACCAGACTTTGTCACCCACATGAAACTTGTGTGGCACCTGATGTTGATCATGTCGCTGCTTGTACTTGGAATTTGATTTCTCCAGAATGTCATGGACCTGCTGGCGAATATGTTGGATGTTCTCAATGAAGCTTTTTTCCTTATCTGTTTCGGACTGGACATGAGCCGAATTTGCGTGAGTAGCTGCAAATGGCATGGCCACATCAATGGGACATAGTGGCTAGAATCCCAAGCCCACCTGAAAAGGGCTGTGGCCAGTCGAGCTGTGGAGAGCCCTGTTGTAGCTGTGCTGAAAATAGGGGAGTCTCTCGTCCCATGTGCGTGGATGCTTTGAGTTGTACATGCATAGAATGTGTACGATCATCCTATTGACAACCTCTGTCTGGCCATCAGTTTGAGGATGGAAGGCTGTGGACTTAGCAAGTTTGGTGTCCAGCATCGACCAGAGACTGGACCAAAATGTACTGAAGAACCTACTATCCCGATTTGAGATGATAGACTGTTGGATCCCAAAGTGTACCCACACTCATTCAAAGAAGAGTTTAGCAGTGGCTTCTGCTGTGATAATCTTCTTGCAGGTCACCATAATGGCCATCTTCGAGAACCTGTCAACGACCACAAAAACACAGTCGTTTCCATGCTTAGTGGAAGGAAGGCCTGACATGTAGTCCATGGAGATGGATTTCCAAGGTTGACTAGGGGTAGGCAGCGGGGTATATAGGCCTTGCTTCTTGATGGTCGGTTTGGCAATGGCACAGGCAGTGCATGATCTAATGTACTTCCCGACATCATGTCGAAGATTCAGCCAATAGAAATAGTTCTGCAGTATTGCCACCATTTTCTCGACCCCGAAATGCCTAGTAGCCCGACTATAGTGTGCTTCCCAAATCATCTTGGCATACCTGCTTGAAGGAACACAAAGGTGACCTAGGTGGAATACTAGGGCATCCTCGAGGTGAAAATCTGGAACATGTCGACCCTCCAAGAGTGTCTGGTATGTGTGGCCGAATTCTGGGTTGCTTTTGTAGAGAAGTGGCCAATCTAAAGTCTCGTGCCCACAAGATTTTAGCACGGTGGTTAATACCATGATTGGTGGTCGACTGAGGCAATCTCCAACATTATTGGTGCTGCCCTTGTTATACTTGATATTCAAATGGAACTGTTGCAGGTATGTGGACCACTTCTGATGGCGATCATTCTGCAATTTCCCTTGGGTTTGTATGAACTAGTGGGGTTGGTGGTCTATGTGGATGACCATTTCCTTCCCCAAAATGTAATGTTTCCATTGTCGGCAGGCCTGCACAATGGAATACATCTCTTTGTCATAAGTGGGATACTTCCGAACTGTGCCTAAAAGTGTCTCACTGTGATATGCCACTGGATGCTCGTGGTGAGTAAGGATTGCCCCAATAGCATAGTAAGAGGCATCTGTCTCGACCTCAAATGGTTGTTGCAAGTTTGGTAATGTGAGTACTGGTGCGGAGCAAAGGTGATCTTTCAACTCTGTGAATGCCTTCTGTTGAGATTTAGACCAAAAGAATTTTTCTTTCGCTTCTCCCTTGGTGACTTGACTCAAGGGCCAAGTGATATGAGAAAATCCCAACACGAACCTGCGTAGAAGTTGGAAAGACCTAGAAAGCTGCGGAGCTCTGTTAGAGTGGTTGGAGAGGGCCAATCACGAATGACTTGGATCTTGGCTGGATCCACATGCACCCCCTGTTCATCAATAATGTATCCAAGATACTGATCTTGGGTCATGCCAAAAGTGCATTTCTCCAAATTGGCACATAACTTGTGTTGCTGCAGTGTTTGGAGAACCTGTCGGATGTGGTGGAGGTGCTCTTCCCAGCTCTGGCTAAAGATCAGGATGTCATCCAAGTATACCACTACAAATGAATTGGTGAATGGCCGCAATATGTCAACCATTAGCCTCATGAAGGTTGCAGGAGCATTCGTCAATCCGAAAGGCATAACCAACCATTTGAAAAGGCCCTCCTTGGCTTTAAAGGTAGTCTTCCACACATCGGAGGGTTCGATTGGTACCTGGTGATATCCTGACTTCAAATCGATCTTGCTGAAATATTTTTTCCCCTTCAGTTGGTCCAGGAGGTCATCAATCCGTGGGATCGGTACCTATTATGGACAATGATCTTGTTCAGTGCCCGATAGTCAATACAGAGTCTCCAAGTCCCATCCTTCTTCTGTACCAACACAATTGGGCTCCCACAGGGCAATGAACTCGTACGGATGTGACCTTTCTGCAGCAGCTCCTAAATCTGCCTCTTGATTTCATCATTCTGTAGAACGTAGCATTAATAGATTGGTCCATTGGGCAACGACGCCCCTGGGGTCAGATTGATGGAGTGCTTGAATTGATAGTGCAGAGGAACCCCTACGGGGGAGGTGAATATGTCCTCGTACTCCTCCACGACCTTGTCCATCTATAGCTATCGTGCGGAGGGGCCCTGTTTGGAGGTCGTGGCCACCATCTTCCTCTTTCCTTGAGGGCGTATCATCAAGAAAACAAATTTCCTGGTTTTGGAAATGAGCTTACTGCATTGTTTTGTGGTAACCAAAGAGATGGCGGTAGGTGGTGCTACCTTCGGTATCCTGTACAACTTATTTCCCAAAGTAATAATAATAGCACGGGGCCTTGATTCATACACAGCATGTCGCTTCCACAAGTATGGTTGTCCTAATAGTACATCAAAAACTTCAAGGGGAGCAATGTCACACAATACCTCATCTGTGAAGGGCTTGATGTTGTATGGAAGGCGACACTGCTGGCTCATGCAAAGATCCTGTCCTTGGTGAAGACACCCGATTGTATACGGTTGTGGATGTGCTGTGGTTGGTAAGCCCAGCCGCTTCACGACCTCTGCCAAAATGAGGTTCTTTTGGCTCTCACTGTTGACAATGGACTGTAGCAGGGATCCCTTTACCCACATCTGTGAGTGGAAGAGGCGCTCCTCCTCCTCTGGATCTTCAGGTTCCTCCTTCTGGATCTTCATGGTGGCAATGGTGGCGTTGGGCTCCACATCGATAATCTGGTTCCCTTTGTCATTCCCCTTGTCGGGTTCTAACTCAGTATCGGAACATGCATTTGATTCTGAAACCTTTAGCTCAGCCACCAGTGACTACTTGGCCCAACACTCACTTGTGTTGTGAGTGGAGCTCTTATGGAACTCACACCATTTTCCCATGTCCTTTTTCGGCTTCGCGACACTATTCTTTTCTTGTAGCTTTGGCGGGTTGTCTTGGGCCACCCCGCCTTGGCTTTTTCCTTTGTTTTGCGGTTTGGGGGCACCTTTTGCTTGCTTCGGATTCGCAGATCCAAAGTCTCGCTTCTTCTGTTTAAAATTTTGCTCGACTTTAAGGACATATCGGTATGCCATGCCGAGCGAGGAGATGGTCAGGAATTCTATTTCTTCCTAGATGTACTTGTGCAGGCAGCCGTGATATTTGAGTATCAAATGCTGCTCCGAATCCTTGATACCCAACTTTGTGCGAAGGGTATGGAAAATATTGGTAAACTTCGGCACGTCTTGGTCCCTTCCCTGCTGCAGCGTGGTCCACTTTGTGTATTGATCCTCATAGTTTCCGATAGGGTAGTACTGCTCCTTGATGGCATCCCGGAATGAATTCCAGGTGGGTGTTGCTGAAAATAGTGAGCCGGTATTTTCATCCTTCTGCTCGCAGTAGGTTTCCCACCAGTCCTTGACATGGGGGGCTACTTTGAGAAGAGCAAAAACAATCTTTTCCCGACTCGAAAATTCATGAACAAAAAAATAACCCTCCAGCAGATTTAACCATTTATCTATGGCATCTGCGTCTATCTGACCCTCGAATATGAGGATTTCAAAATTAACTTGTACCTTAAAGGGCGTGGCAGTTCCAGAGTAGTTTCTGGAAGCCGATGCGTCGCCTCCGGGTAGCCACTGAAGGATCTGGGCAAAGCTGTCCATCATCGCGTTCCTTTGTCGCTCGAGGGCTTCTTCGAGCAAGATTTTGACAGGACCTCCTACCCCCTCGTCTTTCTTCTCATCTGCCATGTGAGGTCTTCAAGATTTGCAAGGCTGGTCTTGCAAAGGTTTGACCAGTTCAAGCCCTAACTCCTTATATCCCGACCTCGTTGGGGACATGCAAAGAAAAATAGAGAAAAAGCAGACCGCTGTGATACCACTGATCCGGATTTAAACAGGAATGCAATAAATTATAGAGATAACCATAAACATAAAGATGCAGTGGAAACAATACTTCATTTCAGTAATGTAAAATACTGAAATATGCTTATAAACAACAATGGAAATAAACCAGCTAGGGCGATGGTAGCTTATCTCTGAGAAGAGATGTGGCAACTACAGGGCTTTGAACTGTGTTACAATGAGGCTCGAAGGGCTATTTATTGTTGAGAAACAATGGAAATCCCTTAACATCCCAAAACCTTACCTTAGAAGACGAAACGCCAAACTGTGGGCCCCGTTTGGGTAAATTGGTATATCAACTTCCTAGGGTCGTAACTTTGGCATACGATCTCCGTTTGACGTGCACAATATCTCTTTAGAAAGATATATTCGAGAAATACAACTTTGGGAAGAGAAACATCGGTCCATGGACCCATGTTGCTCCCATTTTTCCCAAAAAACGTCATTTACCTCAAAATGGCTTCATTCAGGACCCTCGTAACTTTGGCATACGATCTGTTTGACGTGCACAATATCTCTTTAGAAAGATATATTCGAGAAATACAACTTTGGGAAGAGAAACATCGGTCCATGGACCCATGTTGCTCCCATTTTTCCCAAAAAACGTCATTTAGGGCCTCAAAATGGCTTCAGAAGTTCAGGACCCTTGCTAAAAATAGTAAACTGGGCTACAATTAAGGAAACTGAAAAGCTGAAAGAAACAATGGTGGGGGGTCCAAGTGGATTTGGAAGGTGGCCACCAATATCCACCTGGATCAGTGAAGGGATGGAATTTCACACCTGATTGGTAAGACTGCCTCCTCTCCATAAACAAGGTGGAAAGGAGTGAACCTAGTGGCGGTTTTAACAAAAGTTCTATAGGTCCACAACACAAGGAAGAGCATTAAATGCCAGTTGGTCTTATGTTTATTCACCATTTGTTGAAGCGTGGTTTTCAAAATTTTGTTGATGAATTCAACTTATGTACTATGACAATGAATATTGATGTTCAAAACTCAATAGTTAGGATAGCTCACGCTAAATATCATCTTCAAAGTGTCATCCATGGTCAAAAACCAATTGTTTTAGAACCCAAAATCGAGCGATAACATGGTTAAAAAAGAAGAGGGTTGCAGTGGTTGCGGTGTTATTGAGGGTAGGTTTGGCTTCAACCCATTTGGTGAAATAATTGAAAACCACAATGATGTATTTATGGCCATTGGCATATGTGGGTCGACATTCCATAAAATTAATGGCCAATTTGCAAAAAGGACCAGCTGCGATAACATGGTGGAGAGGAGTAGATGGAGCTCACACTTTTGGGGTCTATAATTGGAAATTGGGACAATGTTTGATTACCTCAATTCAATCACTAAAGAGAGAAGGCCAAAAGTATCCAACGCGCATGAATTTCTGGGTAGTGGTGATTCCAAAGAGATGGCCATAACAAGCACCACTATGACAAGTTTTGAGCACTTGCTCAACTTCACATGGGTAAGACAACAATGAAGGACAATGTCGACACCACGACGATACAAATAATTGCCTATAAGAAGTAACAAGGGGCTTGATATTGAATATGTCATCGATCATCATGAGTGAGATGGGGTGCGAATTTTTGGGATCACAAATAAGTGAGGATGTCACCATACCATGGATAGTTAGAAGATATTGCAAATAAGTGTTCATCTAGAATGTCATCATTCACTTGAGGATCTTTCATACCAGTAGGAAAATTAGATATGAATTCAAAAAAGGCTAATATTTTCTTGCTTTTGGGCGTTCCAAATTCCAAGTCAAATTCCTAAAGGATAACTATCCAACATGCATACTTCACATTGATGATCCACTGACTCAATAAGAAGGCCATAGGGTTGGAATTAGTAACGACGTTGGTGGTATGCATAAGGATATAATGAAAAAGTTTATGGACAGAGAACACAACATACAAAGCCAACTTTTCTTCACGGGAATAGGAAACAGGGGGTCCACTAAGGTTCTTACTGACATAATAGATAACATGCTCACTCTCGATTTCACCTTCTTGTACTAGGACCTTGGTCGCAACATAGGTGGAGGTCGAGATGTATAGGATGAAATCCTTCTCAAAGTTAGGTGGACTAATCAAAGGAGCATGAGTGAGAGCACACTTAAGGGAATTGAAAGATTGTTGAGCTTATTCATCCCACACAAATGGAATGTTAGATCATAAAATTCTAAGAAACCCATGAGTAGTGGTGGCATAGTTAGGAACAAATCGAGGTAAAAATTTGGCTTTTCCATGAATGCTCTGTAACTGGTGAATATTGCAAGGAGGAGGAAGTTCAAGAATGGATTGAACTTTGGGAGGGTCTAGGGAGATCCTGACTTTGGATACAAGGAAGCCCAAATTCTACTGACAGGAACACAAAAGACACACTTAAGGGGGTTAAGGAAAATGCTATACTTACTACATCGTAGGAAGATGGTACACAAATCATTAATGTGCTGCAACCGATGCTTGGAATGAGAGGTTAGATAATTGAGATACGCAAGGGTAATGTGAGATAGGTCATGGAAATAATATGACACTACATGTTGAAAAGTGGCTCCAACATTCTTTAAACTGATAGACATGACCCTATAAGTAAAATTTCCCCACATACTAGTAAAAGCAGTTTTATGTTGATCTCCAAAGGAGATATGAATCTAATTATTCCCCTAGAAACCATCCATGAAGGAGAGGACCTCATGTCCCGCACACTCGTCAATGATTTGGTCAATATAAGTTGTGGGGAAGTTATCTTTAAGACAAGCCTTATTCATATCACAAAAGTTTGTGCAGACACGTATGGTGCCTTGTTTTTGAAAACGGGAGCACAGTTGGAAACCCACAAGGTATACATTGTTGGGTAAATGAATCTGACATGCTTGAGCTTATCGATTTCAGCATTAATGGCATCACGCTTGGAAGTATGAATAGGCCTTTTTTTCCGACAGATAGGAATGTAATTAGGCCACTTATTGATATGATGTTCAACAATGGTGGGATAAAGTCCAGGCATCTCAAAATAAGATCAAGTGAAAACATCACGAAATCCTTTGAATAACTTAGTGTAAGCCTCATTTTCTTCTGGGGTACATTCTCCCCCCAAGGTGATATTTTCTTCAACTCTTGGCTTGTTCAAGATGTTAATTTTAATGGTGAGTGAAATTTTGGCCATGTTACCTTCTTCAAAAGCATATACTGCAGGAATAAGATTTTTAAACCAATCAAATTCACCAGGGATGAAGTCTTTGGATTCCACAACATATTTATCATGTGATTGCTGCGGAAGGAAGTACGAATGATGGTGCATATCATCCCAAGGGTAATCAGGGGTGGTCATGGCTTCTATAATGCCTTCATCAGAGTGAAGGATAGGGGGAATAAGGAACACTTGATGATGAGGAAATACCTGAGGCATCATCATGGGAGACAAGGTTCACATGCACATCGTCAAAAAGAGGGGACATATGACTAGTGGATGTAGAATCCTCTGATGTTGAAACCAAAGTGTCTTGTGAATAAGGTTCAATAGCAGCGCAACAAGAAACTCCTAAAGAGTTTGAATATATCGATCCCATGGATGACGATAGGTAGAGAATGGATACAAAATTATCTGACATCTCAACGTTAGGAGGAGGAATCACAATAGTGGGTTGACAAGCCTCCTATCTTGGCCAAGAATTGGTACTAGGACCCAAAAGTAGAGGAGAAGGAGAGTCACTATGAGAAATAGATATTTCATGAAGAACATGGAGCGTATCGCAAAATTCTTTGAGACAAGGACAATGATGGGAGTAATGTCTGTACGTATCGCCCAAAGTGCGAGGGTGGATCGTATGTAATGATTTATTCTTTTTGGTGGACTCATGAAAGGTGGCATGGACCTATGGAATATCAAGATTGGGTTGAGTATCTAAGACCATGCTCTTAACATGGGGAAGTTTAGGACAATTATTTTTGGCATGCCCAGGAACATCACACAAATTGCATGGAGGATTATGCTTTAGCGCTTTATTAGGAGTGGTAGTCACTTGGGTTCGATTTTCTTTTCCCCCCTTTTTCTGGGCTTTCCCCCCCTCACCAGATGCTTTCATAATAGGAGTAGAATCCTACTAAGGTTGTTGTGGAATTGAATCAAAGGAAGGGGTGGTAGGAATGGGTTAAACTAGAGTCAAATCCATATAATGTTTGAGTTGGTCGGGAGGAGTGTTTGCAGGAGGATCAATGTACCAAAATGGGATCCCCAAGGTCATGTTAGGAAGACTCAACATAGCCATTACAGAGGTAGAAAATATTCCTGGTGTTAACACCCAGGTTGTTCCCTTTGACTCCTGAGGGAATATGGCCGGGGTAACCACTAACCAGGCTTTGGATTATAGGTTCTAGCCAACCTGTAATCATAGAGGGCTCTCTCTTTTAGTTTTTACTTTTTTCTTGAGGATCTTAGGCTAGTTATGAGGTATAGGTTTTGATTTTAAATTTTGGTTGAATGATGTCTTTCAGTACCTAAGATGAGATCTTCAGACAGTTTCAGTCCATTGGGCAATGGAGTCTATGATTATGGGTTGTTTGAGGTGTTGAGTAAGATTGCTTGGAACTGCAGGGCCTTTAGATATGTCATGAAACAAACTTAAGACTGTGGTGATAAAATATGATTAGCCAGTGAAAGGCAATTAAGAGTTTTTCACTAAGCTGGTGATGTGAGAAAGAGACATATCACCCAGGAGCAGATTTGAATTCCTGGATAATAGTCACTGTGAAAGTTTTAGTCTGAAGGTGCAACAATTAAGAATTACACTTTCATAACTATAACCGGAGGAAAACATTCATAACGACATAGATTGAGTTCAGGGTATTCAATGAATAAATCTTGAAACTATTCTTTTTCTGTGCTATTAAACTGTGAAACATAGAGCATGAACGGATTATGAAAGAATGAAATACATAACAAGAAGGTTAAAGAAACTTATTGTGCCATGAAATATGCAGGAATCCTGTAGCAGTCAGCAAACACACCACAACGTATCAAACAACACAGAACTTTGGAAATTCCATTAGCTCCCTGTATTAAACTCTGAAATTTACAACATAGGCTCCTTTTAAGAGAAAATCAACAACCCCCGCAAGCTTGTGCGAGGGGAAATATATACAATCGGTTTTACAAAATATCTGAATCGCTGAGTCATTTGATTAATAAATGCGTTCACCAACTTTCAGAATAGCAGATAAGGAAGTTATTGCTGCTCTAAATACATAATGAACACTCTTTAGTTTTGTCAGAAAGCTTTTTTGACTTTTGGAGGCCATTGAGTCGGTTGAGCGCTCTGCATTAGTTCTGAATGATGTGCCTTTAATGCTTTTTCGTGCTGTAGCTTTCTCGGCCCTATAATCTGTACTTGTCACTGTTGCTTTTGTGGCTGAATTGCGCTGCTGAGTTGGCTCAGTCCATTCTTTTCCAGTGATAGTAAATATGTCAACTATCTGAACCTGCTGATTTATATTTTTTATGAAAAAACTTGATGAATACCTGTTGGTTCACAGCAATAGTTGTATCATGCTGGTCCACCATTCCTGTGTAGGCAACTGATGCCTCAAAATTTTGCCTAGTGTTTCATCTGCCTCAGTATATTTGAAGTAAGTAGGAGGCACTTCAAACAGATGCCTGATTTCATTCATAATAAAAAACAAATTTTCTACTTTCTCATAGAGGGTCTGCCCAGTTGCAGGACCTGCTTCCTCTGGGATACTTGATCCTGCAGTGATCTGATTGGTGGCAAATGTGTTTACCCTTTTAGCATAATTTTCATGGGATAGTAGCCTTCCTGCGCTGTTCAGTAAGCTGAGAAGGCCTCTGCTGTGTAATGCTGTAAATTTATCAGTGAATTTGTTTACCTCTGTTTGCATCTCCTGGCACCTTCTATTCAATGTCTGCACCAGACTTCTCAAAGTTAGGACCCTCTTTATCAGCAAGATGGTGTCCGTTCTATTGGTGATTCCTATGGCTGCCAACTGAGGGCCTGTGCGGTTATTGAGAACATTGATCATTCTGTTGGCTATCTCAGGCATAGTGCCTAGAGATGCCCTTGCCCTTTGGCTTTCCTTGTGTGCCCTGCCTATGAGCTCCAAGTGCTCATGAATGGTCTCAATGTACTGCCATTGATTGGCCAATATTGGCCCATAAAACTTTCTTGATCTCAGCTACCACTTTGTCAAGGGTGAGCTCTTTCTCTAGCTCTTTTATTTTCTCCTTAAGAGCCTTCACCTCTCTTGCCTTTTTAGCTACACTTTGATTTTATTTGTCATATTTCTCATTAAGTGTGGCCAATTTCTCCTTGGCTTCATTCAGCTCTGCCATCTGTGCTTCTAGCACCTGAATCTCTTTCATCATCTTCTGCATGTCTAGGCTTTGAGCCTGTTCTGATGTCGTTACTGGTGCTGATGTTGATGGAGCTGTTTCCGCTGTCTGTCCTGTGGGAGGAGTGATGATTTGAGGGGGCTCCTCAAGGTTGATCACTCGCTGAGGGGGCTGAGATGTTCGGCCTCCTTCTTTTTGCTTTAGTGCCTCCTGTAGTGCAGCCTTTGTCTCTACCAGCTTCCCTTCTGTTTGTACCAGTTGCTTATGTAGTGTTAGCAGCATGGCTGCTACATCTTGGTCCTTCCTCTGTTGAGCAACCTCTTCTGTTTGAGGGTGAAGGGTTGCTGGGATCTTCACCGTCTTTCTCAAAGCTGCAATATCTGCATCTCTTTCTTTTAGCAGTGCTTGTACAGCTTTGGGATCCTTTGGGTCATGCCCAAGCTCTATAATAATGTCTTCCAAAGATCTGATCCTGTTGTCTTTGGCCTGAGAGGATGCCTTTTCCAACTCAAGTTGAGCTGTTGTATTGTGCAGACTGTTTTGCAACTTATCTGCCAGGAAGGTCTTGTCTGCAAGTGTTGAATAGACCATCTCACCCGTTTTCTTGTGAAGCTCTATCTGGTCCATAAGGTGTATGTCTTTGGCAAGAACCTCAAGGTTGGTCCTTATATAATCTGCAGTTGACTGTGGCTGCAACATAGTGGGCAAGAAATGACTCATAGTCATTTTCCCCTCTGTTATGTCATATGCTGACATAAGTCTTTGTTGGTTTGTGGGAGCCATTTTTAGCAGGTGATTGTAGAGCTGAAGTCTGACTGGTTCATTTCTCTTTTTGATGTCAATGAACTGCTGTTTTATACTGGACTCTGCCCTTCTCTGCTGGCTTGAGGAGCTGACCTCTCCTCCAAGGGTTCTTTCTTGTTCCTGCTGAAAGGAACTAGCAGATGCCTCCATGCTTGGTGGACCCATACCCAAGGATTGCCCAATAGGAATTTCTTCTTTAGAGAGGGGATTTAATCTCTGCCTTTTCTCCCCTTGATTTGTGGATGTGGTGAGGCGAGTTTCCTGTTCTCTATCCCTCTTCCTGGTTCTTTCTTCGTTCAGTGGAGTTTGGAGCACCGAGGCCTCCACTGTCGTTTCCTGCCTAGGAGGCATAGTTTCTTGAGCCTGCTGCTCTGTAGCTATTGGGGCCTCAGCTGTTTCTTCTTGCTGCTTTGGCTACTCTTTTTGCTGTTCTACTGTAGGGGGTGGCTGTTCCTACTCCATCTCCTTTTCTTTACCCTTGCTGGCTGCCTGAGGAGTAGTTTTAGCTGCTTGCTGGTGGGCTGTAGAGGATGAGGCAGCTGCTCCAAGTTGCCTTTGATAGGAAGAGGAAACCTGCCCACAAGTTTCCAAGTCAGCTTCTTTCTCAAGTTTCTTTGCTTCTATTTGTAGTATTTCCTCTCTAGGACTTGCTTCCTCTAAAGTGCCCTCTTTCCATCTTAACAAATTGGCATATTTCTCAATGTGTGGCAGCCTGACATGATCATAGCTAGCCAATTTAAACTTGACCCTTCTAAGACTAATGAAATGATTGGGGTCATAGGGTGACCAGAGGAAACTGGTTTTCAATTGGAGGCCCTCTAGGATCCTATCTGCTTCTTTCCATCCTTCTTCTCTTTTGTTATAAAGAAATGGGCCTAGCTGGTTCCTGATTTTGAGTAGTACCTTCTTGTTTTTGCTGTGGAAATGGACCATGTCTGCATTTCCAAATTGCCTGAAATATTCTAAGGCAAAGAGTCTCATAGGGACATATCTTGGCAGGCTATATGGGGCCAATTCACAGCCATATATTCTGATCACTGTATGGTTTTGGTAAAAGTACCAATCCCCAATGCTGTAGGCCTTTGAGAGCTGGAGAATCCTTTGCATCTCATCTATCAATCTTGGAGGAGGGGTACCCAATAGCAAGGACATAGCTGGATGGCTAAAGAGGTCTATGAACTCACAGTAGCTGTATGGTGAGTAAGATGTGTGGTGAAAAACTGAAGTCCAAAATACCACAGACCTTGGGTTTCCCTGAGCATCAAACTTCTTGAGAGGAACAGGGAAGCCATCAGGTTGATAAAATAGAAACAAACTATAGATGTATGAAGTGTATCTAAACACCTTTTCCCTCTCTAGATTCATCAATTGCTCATGAATATTATTAGCAATGTATGCAGCATAATCATAGTGCACATCAGGAGGCATTCCAGGGGAGAAGACAGACATCATTGCCAGAATGGTTTCATCAGCATCCTCACCTGATCTGTAACCCAGGACATAACTGATCAAATCTACAAGCAACCTGCCCAACTCATTAAAATAGACATTTCCTATAGGAGGGGTCCTCACAGTTTGAGAGCCTGATTCAATGAATAGCTGATTAATCTTTAAGATTTGGGCACTAGACAGCTGACCTCCTTTCTTTAGCAAGTCCATCATGGAAAGAGGAGTCAATGGCTTTGTAGAGTGAAAGTTCAGCATCTGATTTATAGCCTCAGGGGTGACATGGAACAAAACTGCACCTAAGGTATTGAGGACTGCTCTTTGACATGGGTCATAGTTGGCACTGCATCTATGAATTAAATCTAGAAGGACATTGACTTGAGGGAGGTTATAAATGGGAAAATTGGAGTCCCAAATCCCTAGAATATCAGTTCCATTGAGGTGCTGGGCCTTCAGCTCATTGAGTACATGGATATTATATTTGGTGTGCATTGAGAGTGTCTCTGTCATCTGGTAATCTCTATCACCCAGGGCCTGCCATTCCAACTCTCTGCGTGGGGCATTCAAGGGTGGAATGTTTAGTGCTACAGGTGTTTCCATGGTTAATTAGTACTCTGAATTGTACTAGAACTTGTTTCACTGGGCAGAGCAACACAGAGAGGTATTTTTTGCAGAATTAAGGCAATTTGCAGGGGAAGCAGGGTGAATTATGGTGAGAACAATTGAAATGCTCCCAAGAAGGTCTAATGAGCAAATGCTGGGACTAACAAAGCTGTTTTCTCGGTGAATTAGTGCAGCAAAGGTTTTAAGTTCACGAATGCGCGAACTGACTGTAAATTTATGAAAACTTGGCTCAATGTGGACTTCTGCAGGTGAATTTCGACCTTATAACTGAAGATAAATGCTGGTCACCGAGGATTTGCTGGTAATTACAGTGATTTCTCTCTCTTTTCTCACTTGTTTTGGTGAATTTCTACAAAAACCAGGCGCGGAAGGGAAACTTGGATAAATACCTGGTGAACTTTGGCAATGGCGGCAAGTGCAGGCAGATTGAGGGCGCCCACGGTCTTTAAGTCAATTTCTGCAGGTTGGCGGCGAAATGGTCGTAATTTGCATGCAAAGAGCAGAAATAGTTCTTTTGGCAAAAGTGATAAAAAACACGAATTTTGGTGAAAATATGGACTTTTTGGGTTATTGGCCCTTTTTTTGGGTGACGTCAGCATGACATCATCGGGTGGGGTCGGGTACGGAAGGGTGACGTGGTGACCTGTGAGTTGTCCATGGGGACTGGTGAGGTGGCGGACAGGTCGGAGCGATGGCGGGCCAGGTGCTGACACATGGCCGACTTGGCATGACGTGGGCGTGACGTAGACAGGCGGTATAGGGAGGGCGGTAAGTGGTTCCATCAGACCGCTTATGGTACGGGGGCGGTATTGGCAGGTGGCCTCCTGATACGATTTGGGAGCGACGCGTGGCACTGGCCTGACGTCACCCTCTGACATTTTTCGGGAGGTAATGTCCGGACATCGGGGGCGGCCCGATATGGATATGGGCCGTCGGATGGGAAAGCCCAGATCTGACGGTTGACGGGTCAATAAAATGAAAGGACAATACGACAGCGGGGCGGGGAATAATTTATTATATTTCTTGAAATGTGCGCCCGGGCGGTACTTTGGAAATCAAAGAAATATGGGTTATTTCAATGTTTTTGTGTTTTCAATGCGCTTTAATCAAAACTTTGGGTTAAGGGATAAAAGTGGGTTTATGGGTGTTTTTTGCAAATAGTGCGGGTTAGAGAAAATGTGGGTTTTTACAAGGTTTTTCGCAAATAAAGTGGGTAAAACATTTCAAAGTGGTTGTAAGGGGAAAAAGGGTAGGGTTTAGGCTATTAAACCAACCAGGGGTCAGTTTAATCCCTGACTTCACACAACCACATGCAACCAGACTTTATCTCTGCATGGTTTTCCAATATTTGAGCATATGGCTATAATGCCAAAGGGGAGGGAATATACAATTTTTTGGGGTTTTATACACCATGGTGTTATAGTAATAGGGAGGGGGAAACATAGGGAGTTAAGTATAGATAGAGTTAGTAGTTAGTTTTGGAGGGGAATGTGAATGGGAAGTGATAGATACTAAGTTTTTAGGAAACAAACTTAGTTAGGGAGTAGATCAAAATGAAAAGAATTTTACACAGGAAATGTGGCTCTTTATGCAATATGGATCAATCCATGAATTTGATTTATCTCATGAGCAAAGGTGGTATTGGGATGTTAGCAAGGAATGTGATGGGGGATGATTGGGAAGTTAGACATGCATCATTTTGCTGCTACAAACTGCTGAATAGGAAGATTTGCACTGACACCATGTTTTTCCTTTGCTTAGGCCAGTGAAATGTCATAAATCATGCTTCTGCAACCCCATCTACCTACCCATTCTATTGCCTAGCATTTTTTGTTACTTCAAGGAGGGTGCACTTAGACTTGCAAACCCTCATGTGCCTTTTTCTTTTCCTTTGGCTTTTTCTTTTGATTTTCTATCTAAGGCTAGCCTTATTACTTCCAAGGCCCCAGATTAAACAGTTTGGAACCTTCAGTCTCTACCTAACTACTTTATCTACCAATATTGAACAGTTTGGACAGATTTCTTTCTCTAATCTACAACAAACAATTGAAACATGGCATGACCCAACTTATACTGTTGGATCACCCATTCAGAAGTAGGACAGCATCAACCAACTGTAAATAGGTGTTTTCCACAAGAATATGAGATCTTTGCATCACCAAAGTAGATCATATTGGCACTTCCCCTGCCAATCATGAAAAATGAAACCTATTGGTATAGGTAGCTAACAGTGGCTCCACTTGGGGATGGTTTTTCTACTTGAAAGACCAAGAACAACAGGTCAGAATTCCTTGGCTTTTGACTTCTTCTCAAAACTTGAAAACTTCCTCTTAGGACTGTTAACACCCAGGTTGTTCCCTTTGACTCCAGAGGGAATACGGCCGGGGTAACCACTAACCAAGCTTTGGATTACAGGTTCTAGCCAACCTGTAATCAGAGAGGGCTCTCTCTTTTAGTTTTTACTTCTTGAGGATCTTAGGCTAGCTATGAGGTATGGGTTTTGATTGAAATTTTGGTTGAATGATGTCTATTAGTGCCTAAGATGAGATATTTAGACAGTTTCAGTCCATTGGGCAATGGAGTCTGTGATTATGGGTTGCTTGAGGTGTTTGAGGAAGATTGCTAGGAACTGCAGGGCCTTTAGATATGTCATGAAACAAACTTAAAATTGTGGTGATGAAATATGATTAGCCAGTGAAAGGCATTTAAGAGTTTTTCACTAAGCTGGTGATGTGAGAAAGAGACATATCACCCAGGAGCAGATTTGAATTCCTGGATAATAGTCACTGCGAAATTTTAAGTTTGAAGGTGCAGCAATTAAGAATTACACTTTCATAACTATGACTAGAGAAAAACATTCATAATAGCATAGATTGAGTTCAGGGTATTCAGTGAATAAATCCTGAGACTATTCTTTTTCTGTGCTATTAAACTGTGAAACATAGAGCGTGAACGGATTATGAAAGAATGAAATACATTACAAGAAGGTTAAAGAAACTTATTGTGCCACGAAATATGCTGGAATCCTGTAGCAGTTAGCAAACACACCACAACGCATCAAACAACACAGAACTTTGGAAATTCCATTAGCTCCCTGTATTAAACTCTGAAATTTACAACATAGGCTCTTTTTTAGAGAAAATCAACAACCCCTGCAAGCTTATGTGAGGGGAAATATATACAATCGGTTTTACAAAATATCTGAATCGCTGAGTCACTTGATAAATAAATGCGTTTCACCAACTTTCAAAAATAGCAGATATGAAAGTTATTGCTGTCTTAAATTTATAATGAATGCCCTTTACTTCTGTCAGAAATCTTTGACCTTTGGAGGCCACTGAGTCGGTTGAGCGCTCTTCATTAATTCTGAATGATATGTCTTGATGGCTCTGTCGTGCTGTAGCTTTCTCGGCCCTGTCATTTGTACTTGGCACTGTTGCTTTCGTGGCCGAATTACTTTGCTGAGTTGGCTCATGCCAGTTTTTTCAGTCATACTGAATGCATTAACCTTCTGAACCTGCTGATTATATATTTTTTATGCAAAAACTTGATGGATACCTGTTGGTTCACAGCGATAGCTGTATCGTGCTGGTCCACCATTCCTGTGTGGGCAACTGATGCCTCAAAATTGCACCTAATGTTTCATCTGCCTCTGTATATTTGAAGTAATTTGGAGGTACTTCAAACAAATGTCTGATGTCATTCATAATAAAAAACAAATTTTCCACTTTCTCATAAAGGCTCTTCCCAGATGCAGGCCCTGCTTCCTCTGGGATGCTTGATCCTGCAGTGATCTGACTGGTGTCAAATGTGTTTACCCTTCTAGCATAATTTTCATGGGATGGTAGCCTTCCCGCACTGTTCAGTAAGTTGGGAAGGCCTCTGCTATGCAATGCTGTAAATTTAACTGTGAACTTATTTACTTCTATTTGCATTTCCTGGCACCTTCTATCCAATGTCTGCACCAGATTTCTCAAAGTTAGGACCCTCTTTATCATCAGGATGGTGTCAGTTCTATTGGTGATCCCTATTGCTGCTAGCTGAGGACCTGTGTGGTTATTAAGGATATTTATCATTCTGTTGGCTATCTCAGGCATATTGCCTAGAGATGCCCTTGCTCTTTGGATTTCCTTGTGTGCTCTGTTTATGAGCTCCATGTGCTCATGAATGGTCTCTATGTACTGCCATTGATCTGTTATTGATTGGCCAATATTGGCCCATAAAACTTTCTTGATCTCGGCCAATATTTTCTCAAGGGTGAGTTCTTTCTCTAGCTCTTTTATCTTCTCCTTAAGAGCTTTCACCTCTCTTGCCTTTTCAGCTACACTTTGCATTGATTTGTCATATTTCTCATTGAGTGTGGCCAATTTCTCCTTGGCTTCATTCAACTCTGCCATCTGTGCCTCTAGAACCTGAATTTCTTTCATCATCTTCTGCATGTCGAGGCTTTGAGCCTGTTCTGATGTCTTTGTTGGTGCTGTTGTTGATGGGCCTGTTTCAACTGTCTGCCCTGTGGGAGGAGTGATAGATTGAGGGGGCTCCTCAAGGTTTATCACTGGTTGAGGGGGCTGAGATTTTTGAACTTCCCCTTTCTGCTTTAATGCCTCCTCGAGTGCAGCCTCTGTCTCTACCAGCTTCCCTTCTGTTTGTACCAGTTTCTTATGTAGTGTTAGCAGCATGGCTGCTACATCCTGGTCTTTTCTCTGTTGAGCAACCTCTTCCGTTTGAGGGTGAAGGGTTGCTGGGATCTTCACCATCTTTCTCAAAGCTGCAATGTCTGAATCTCTTATCTTTAGCAGCTCCTTTATAGCTTTGGGATCCTTTGGGTCATGCCCAAGCTCTATAATGATGTCTTCCAAAGACCTGATTCTGTTGTCTTTGGCCTGGGAGGATGCCTTCTCCAACTCGAGCTGAGCAGTTGTATTATGCAGACTGTTTTGCAACTTATGTGCCAGGAAGGTCTTGTCTGCAAGTGTTGAATAGACCATCTCACCCGTTTGCTTGTGAAGCTCTATCTGGTCCATAGGGTGGATGTCTTTGGCAAGAACCTCAAGGTTGGTCCTTATATAATCTGCAGCTGACTGTGGCTGCAGCATGGTAGGCATGAAATGACTCATGGTCATTTTCCCCTCTGTTATGTCATATGCTGGCATAAGTCTTTGTTGGTTTGTGGGAGCCATTTTTAGCAAGTGATTATACAGCTGAAGTCTCACCGGCTCATTTCTCTTTTTGATGTCAATGAACTGCTGTTTTATACTGGACTCTGCCCTCCTCTGCTGACTTGAGGAGCTGACCTCTCCTCCAAGGGTTCGTTCTTGTTCCTGCTGAAAGGAACTTGCAGATGCCTCCATGCTAGGAGGGCCCATACCCAAGGATTGCCCAATAGGCATTTCTTCTTCAGAGAGGGGATTTAATCTCTGCCTTTTCTCCCCTTGATTTGTGGATGCGGTAAGGGGAGTCTCTTGCTCTCTGTCCCTCTTCTTGCCTCTTTCTTCATTTACTGGTGTTTGGAGCACTGAGGTCTCCACTATTGTTTCCAGCCTTGGAGGCACATTTTGTTGAGCCTGCTGCTCTGTAGAAATGGGAGCTTCAGCCACTTGTTCTTGCTGTTTTGGCTGCTCTTTTTGCTGTTCTGCTGTAGGGGGTGGCTGTTCCTGCTCCATATCCTTTTCTTTACCCTTGCTGGCTGCCTGATGAGTAGTTTTAGCTGCTTGCTGGTGGGCTGTAGAGGACGAGGCAGCTGCTCCAAGTTGCCTTTGATAAGAAGAGGAAACCTGCCCACAAGTTTCCAAGTCAGCTTCTTTCTCAAGATTCTTAGCTTCTCTTTGTAGTATTTCCTCTCCAGGACTTGCCTCCTCTAAAGTCCCCTCTTTCCATCCTAACAGATTAGCATATTTTTCAATGTGAGGCAGCCTTATATGATCATAACTAGCCAATTTATGCTTGACCCTTCTAAGACTAATGAAATGATTGGGGTCATAGGGTGACCAGAGGAAACTGGTTTTCAATTGGAGGCCCTCTAGGATCCTATCTGCTTCTTTCCATCCTTCTTCCCTTTTATTATACAGAAATGGGCCTAGTTGGTTTCTGATTTTGAGCTGTACCTTCTTGTTTTTGCTGTGGAAATGGACCATCTCTGCATTTCCGAATTGCCTGAAATATTCTAAGGCAAAGAGTCTCATAGGCACATATCTTGGCAGTCTATATGGGGCCAATTCACATCCATATATTCTGATTACTGTATGGTTTTGGTAAAAGTACCAATCCCCAATGCTGTAGGCCTTTGAGAGCTGGAGAATCCTTTGCATCTCATCTGTCAATCTTGGAGGAGGGGTACCCAATAGCAAGGACATAGCTGGATGGATAAAGAGGTCTATGAACTCACAGTAGCTGTATGGTGAATAAGATGTGTGGTGAAAGACTGAAGTCCAAAATACCACAGACCTTGGGTTCCGCTGAGCATCAAACTTCTTGAGAGAAATAGGGAAGCCATCAGGTTGATAAAACAGGAACAAGTGATAAATGTATGAAGTGTATCTAAACACCTTTTCCCTCTCTAGATTCATCAATTGTTCATGAATCTTATTGGCAATGTATGCAGCATAGTCATAGTGCACAGCAGGAGGCATTCCAGGGGAGAAGATAGACATCATTGCCAGAATGGTTTCATCATCATCCTCAGCTGATCTATAACCCAGGACATAGCTGATCAAATATACAAGCAACTTGCCCAACTCATTGAAATATACATTTCCTATAGGAGGGGTTCTCACAGTTTCAGAGCCCGATTAAATGAATAGCTGATTAATCTTTACAATTTGGGCACTAGACAGCTTGCCTCCTTTCTTTAGCAAGTCCTTCATGGAAAGAGGAGTCAATGGCTTTATAGAGTGGAAGTTCAGCATCTGATTTATAGCCTCAGGGGTGACATGGAACAAAACTGCACCTGAGGTGTTGAGGACAGCTCTTTGACATGGGTCATAGTTGGCACTGCATCTGTGAATTAAATCCGGAAGGACATTGACTTGAGGGAGGTTATAAATGGGCAAATTGGAGTCCCAAATCCCTAGAATATCAGTCCCACTGAGGTGCTGGGCCTTCAGCTCATTGAGTACATGGATATTATATTTAGTGCGCATTGAGAGTGTTTCTGTCATCTGGTAATCTCTATCACCTAGGGCCTGCCATTCCAACTCTCTGTGTGGGGCATTAAGAGGTGCAACATTCAGTGCAACTGGGGTCTCCATGCTTCACTAACACTTGGAAATGGATTTGAGCTTGATTTTGTAGGCACAACAACACAGGGCAGTGAATTTCGCAAAAGCAGGGTGATTTGCGGAGGAAAACAGGTGGATTATGGCGAAAACAAGTCACAATGCCCCTGAAAGAGGTTCAATGAGCAGACATTTGAGATTCACAGGTGGTTTTCCCGGTGAATTAGTGCAGCAAAGCTTTTAAGTTCACGAATGCGCGAACTGACTGTAAATTTATGGAAACTCGACTCAATGTGAACTTCTGCAGGTGAATTTCGACCTTATAAGTGAAGATAAATGCTGGTCACCGGGGAATTATTGGAGGTTACAGTGTTTTTCACTCTTTTTACGCTTGCTTTGGTGAATTGTGCACAAAACCAGGTGCGGAGGGGAAATTGGAGAAATACCTGGTGGATTCTGGCAACGGTGACAAATGGAGGTAGATTGAGGGCGCCCACGGTCTTCAAGTCGATTTCTGCAGGTTGGCGGCGAGATGGTCGTAATTTGCATGCAGAGAGCAGAAATAGTTCTTTTGGCAAAAGTGACAAAAAACGCGAATTTTGGTGAAAATATGGACTTTTTGGGCTATTGGTGCTTTTTTTGGATGACGTCAGCATGACGTCATCGGGTGGGGTCGGGTACGGAAGGGTGACGTGGCGACTTGTGAGTGGTCCATGGGGACCGGTGAGGTGGCGGACATGTCGGAGCAATGGCGGGCCGTGCGCTGATGCGATGCTGACTTGGCGACTCGTGGGCAGGCGGTATACGGAAGGCGGTAAGCGGTTCCATCGGACCGCTTATGGTACGGGGGCGGTATTGGCAGGCGGTCTCCCGATACGAAATGGGAGCGACACGTGGCAGAGGCCTGACGTCATGGTCTGACACTTTTCGGGAGGTAACGTCCGGACCTCGGGGGGGGGGGGGGGGGGGTGATATGGATATGGGCCGTCGGATGGGAAAGCCCAGATCCGACGGTCGACGGGTCAATAAAATGAAAGGACGATACGGCAGCGGGGCGGGGAATAAACAATTTGTATTTCTTGAAATGCGCGCCCGGGCGGGACTTTGGAAACCAAAGAAAATATGGGTTTTTCAGTGTTTTTTGTATTCAAATGCGCATTACCACAAAACTTTGGATAAGGGGTAAAAGTGGGTTTATTGGTGCATATTTCAAATAGCGCGGGTTAGAGATAATAGTGGGTTTTTACAAGGTTTTTTACAAATGATGCGGGTAAAACACTTCAAAGGGGATGTAAAGGAAAAACGGGTAGGACCTAGGTTATTAAACCAACGTGGGGTTAGTTTAATCCCTGATTTTGAACAAAACATCTGGAACCAGACTTAGATTCTGCATGGTTGTCCAATATTTGGACATATGGCTATAGTGCCAAAGGGGGGGAGAATATACATATTTCTGGGGTTTTATACACAATAGTGTTATAGTAATAGGGAGGGGGGAAGCACAGGGAGTTAAGTATAGATAGAGTCAGTAGTTAGTTTTGGAGGGGAATGTGAATGGGAAGTGATAGATACTAAGTTTTTTAGGAAATAAACTTAGTTAGGGAGTAGATCAAAATGAAAAGAATTTTACACAGGAAATGTGGCTTTTTATAAAACATGAATCAGCAAAAGAGTTTGACTGCTCTCATGAACAGAGGTAGTATTGGGATGTTAGCAAGGAATATGATTGGGGATGATTGGGAAGTTAGACATGCATCATTTTGCTGCTACAACACTGCTGAATAGGAAGATCTGCACTGACACCATGTTTTTCCTTTGCTTAGGCCAGTGAAATGTCATAAATCATGCTTCTATAACCCCATCACCTACCCATTCTATTTCCTAGCATTTTTTGTTACTTCAAGGAGGGTGCACTTAGACTTGCAAACCCTCATGTGCCTTTTCTTTTGATTTTGGCTTTTTCTTTTGATTCTCTATCTAAGGCTACCCTTATTACTTCCAAGGCCCCAGATTAAACAGTTGGGAACCTTCATTCTCTACCTAACTACTTTATCTGCCAAGATTGAACAGTTTGGATAGATTCCTTTCTCTAATCTACGACAAACAATTGAAACATGGAATGACCCAGCTTAGACTGTTGGATCACCCACTCAGAAGTAGGACAACATCAATCAACTGTAGGTATGTATCTTCCACAAGAATATGAGATCTTTGCATCACCAAAGTAGATCATATTGGCACTTCCCCTGCCAATCATGAAAAATGAAACCTATTGATATAGGTAGCTAACAAGGACTTCAAAACTGGAATCTGCCACCGTTGTGGAACCTTTGAAATAAAAGCTTATTTCCTGCTTATTTACAAAACTTCTTGAATTGAACTATTTAAAGGCTGAAAGAGAATAGTATATACAACTGATTATGTACATGCAAAGTAATCAAAGTAGTGCTTTAACATCCGGCCATTTACAGGGCCCTCTTCAGCTTCAGTGCCATCCAAATTTTCCAAGAAATAAGTGTTATTTCCTTGTACTGCTTGAATAACAAAAGGCCCCCTCCAAAGGGAGTCAAATTTGCCATGCTTACCCTTGTCTTCTCTTCTTGAATCCCATTTAAGCACTTTGTCCCCAATGAAGAAATCTTCAGCTTTGGTTCTTCTATCAAAGGCTTTCTTCAGCTTCTCTTGTAGGATTTGAACTCTGTTATACACTTGATCTCTGGTTTGCTGCAAACATATAACCTGGTTTATTCTTCTTTGCATGTCATTTGGTTCAGCTTGACTTTCCTGAAGCAGCTTCATGACAGGGACCCCCAATGATGAAGGGAATTTGGCTTCCATTCCATACACCAAATCATATGGGCTGACCCCTATAGATCTCTTGGTTGTTAGCCTGTCAGCCCACAAGGCATTTACAAGCTTCTTGTGCCAATTTTTCTTATTCTCTTCTAGTACCTTCTTAATAATGTTGATAAGACTTTTGTTGGATGATTCAGCTAACCCATTCCCTTGAGGATAGTATGCAGTGGAATGTCCCAAAGTAATGTGGAATTTGTGGCAAAAGTTCACCATTTTCTTGGATCTAAAAGCAGCAGCATTATCTGTTATAATTTTGTCAGGACAACCAAATCTAGAAAGGATATTAGTCTCAAGGAACTGGATGATAGTAGAATCATTTGCTTGTCTACATGGAACAACCTCAATCCATTTAGTAAAGTAATTTGTGGCTGTTAGAATCCATCTATGTTGGCCTGAGGATGAAGGATGAATTTCCCCAATGAAGTCCAAGCCGCATTGCTGAAAGGTCCTTTCTGTTGCAATAGGCTTTAAGGGAAGTGGTAGTAACTTTCTTTTTCCCTCAAACACCTGACACTTGTGACATGAAGTGGTAAATTTTTTGACATCAGAGAACAGGGTGGGCCAATAGTAACCTGCCCTTAATATCTTATCCACAGTGGACTTCCAGTACAAATGCCCACCACAATCACCTGCATGGAATTCTTTCATAACATTGTTAGCCTCGTCCATATTCAAACAGTTCAGCAGTATACCTTCATGATTTTTCCATAGTAAATTACCATTTATAACACAAAATCTTGAAGCCTTCATTTTTAAAAATCTAGATTTGGTTCTGGACAATCCTGGGGGAGCACACAGGTTTTGCAATATATAACAGATGTCAGAATACCACAGGGATTGTTCAAAGGATACATTGATCTTTGGAGTCGCCAGCTCCGGTTCATTGTCCAGTTGGTTAATATCCAAGGCTTGGAAATTTGTTTCAGACATTAATTTAGCCAAACCTTGGCCTTTTATCAGTTTTGTAGGTTTTATTTCAATGTCAAATTCTAAAATACTAGCAATCCATTTTCCTCTTCTTCCCTCTAAGTTTTCTTGAGTTAGTATGTCTTTCACAATGGGATTTGGTACATAAGCAATAACATGGGAGTATAGGATGTAGATCCTAAAGTCCTTGATGGCTTTGACCAAAGCATAAGCTTGCTTTTCCATGATCTGATATTTCAAAGGTGCATCTCTAAGGGCTCTACTAAAGAAAGCAATGGGTTTTTCATTCCCTTGATCATCTTTCTGCAATAAGACAGCAGCAATGGTATGTTGGGAGGCAAAAGAGAATATGATAAAGTCTTTGTCAAATTGAGGATTTGTTAAGACTGGAGTTTGGGTAAGGGCCAATTTAATACCTTCAAAAGCTTGATTTGCTTCTACTGTCCACTTCACTTTTGAATCCTTCTTTAGCATGTTGTTTAGTAATCTGATCAATTCTGCTAAGTTTGGGATAAATCTCGTTAAAAAGTTGATATTTCCCAAGAAGGCTTGTAGTTCTTTAATGTTTCTTGGATGGGGCATTTGCAATATGGCCTGTATTCTGTCTGGGTCAATTCTAATGCCATCCTTTGAAATGATATGACCTAATAGCTTACCTTCTTCCAAACCAAATAGAGACTTCTTGGGATTTAAGGAAATTCCATACTTCCTACATGTTATGAATATTTGTCTCAAATGTTTTAAATGTTCTTGGTCAGATTTTGAGAAAGGTGTAAGGTCATCCAGGTAAATAACAAGGAACTCATGAATCTCTCTAGCAAAAGCAATATCCATTGCTCTCTGAAATGTAGCTCCAGCATTTTTCAACCCAAAAGGCATTTTAACATATTTGAAAGTTCCCCATGGGGTTGTGAAAGTTGTTTTATCTTGATCATCATGGTGAACTAGGATCTGATTAAAGCCTGAGAATCCATCTAGTAATGAGATTCTAGAATCCCCCACCACTCTTTGGAGAATGTGATCCATTTTTGGTAAGGGATAATTGTCTTTAAGGGACACTTGATTCAAATTCCTTAGGTCAACACAGAGCCTAATCTCCCCAGTTTTCTTTCTTGTGGGCACCAAGTTTGAAATCCAGTCTGAAAACCTGATTGGTGCTATGATACCAGCTTTAAACATCTTTTGTACCTCTTTCTCAATTGAAGGGAGAAGCATAGGATTGATTCTTCTCAATTTTTGCTTGAATGGCTTTTGATTGGGCTTGAGAGGGATAGTGTGTTGAATAACAGAGGTGTCATAGGATTTCAAATCCTCATAACTCCATGCAAACACATCTTGGAACTCTTTAAAGAGGTCAATGTATTTAGGCTTCTGGTCAGGAGGTAAAGAGGCAGACAATTTTATTATCTTGGGTTTTTCACTAGTTCCAATGTTGCATTCTTCAATGGCAGCATTAAGGGGTTGCATTTTTGGTTTTCTAGGAACATCATTTGAGTCAAAAATGTCTTCCAATGGAGTTAGGCCTGTTGGTAGAAAGTTATCCTTTAGCTCTATAATTTCAGCCTCTGTACCAGCTACTTCATCAAAATGCAATTGTTCAAGTTCTTGTATTTTCTCCTTGTCAAAGTTTGTTGGACATAGTATTTGATTTGCTGTTTTGGGTGATATTGCTGTTTGGTCCTTTTCACTCAATGGCTGTGTGTCTTTCACAGTATCAACATCAATGTTTAAGCCTGAAAATTCATGCTGCAAGGTTAAGAAACTGTTTATTTGTGTGTCATCCTCAAACACTTGCCAATATTTGACATTGTTAGGGACAGAAGGTCTGTGTTTTATCTCAGCTGTAAAGCAGTGATTGGGTTCAAAAGGCAATTTGCATGTACTGGAAAATGTAGCTAAACTGTGAGCATGAAGGTTGTGAGTGCTAGGTATTTTGGTTATTTGAAATTCAGTGAAGGCTTTGAGTATTTCAATAGTAGCAGCCCTGTATGATCTTAGTCTTTTGTCATTGGTGACAAAGTTGCCTTTTACTTGCTGAATAACAAGGTCTGAATCTCCCATGATTGAAACTTTTGTGGCCTGAAATGATTTTACCAGTTTGAGGCCTAGCAAAAGAGCCTCATATTCTGCCATATTATTAGTACATCTGAAATTAAGCCTATAGGCTCGACCTTCTGCATGATTGCTTTGTTTGTTATGAATCCACACTCCCGCTCCTGCCCCTAATTTGTTGACTAATCCATCAAACTCAAGAAACCATAGGATCTCTTGATTTAGGGGAGTTTCAATATTTTCTCTATGACTTGGGATTATAAGTTGGAGTTCTTGTCTTTCACTTGGTTTGCCTTCTAGAACAGTTTCATCACTTGACTGTACAACCTTGATTTCTTGGGAACTTGATTCCTCACTCATATGCAGATCTTGTTCAAGTATGATAGATTTGATATCACTTATTGGACTTATGTCATCATTGAACAGAATAAAGGAATCCATATCTGAATGGACTGCATAAATGGGGAAATTTTGGGGTTTTTCTTCACTGCTCACCATGTATTTCATGAGTGACTCTCTGTATAGCCTCTTGGGTTGCCCAAAGACAGAGATGGTGGCATATGACATGTCTAATTGCAGGGAACCTTGGAGTTTAGCCCCCCATGATCTTGATAACAGCATTCCATACTTGGGTGGAATATCAGAAACTACCACATCCATTAAAATTGTTTTATTTGGGTACTGGACTAGGGACACACATAGATCTTTTATCAAGCCTAAACACTTAACTTGGCTGGAGTCAAATGAGAATAGGTCCTTATATGGTCTTGTGATGTCTAGATTCAACCTCTCCATGACTGATTTGGGCATCAGGTTGTGAGAGGCGCCTGAGTCAAACATTGCATTGTGTAATATCTTATCATGAACATGCAAGCTGACATAAAAAGGTAAGATTCCTGTAACTTCTATCTTTCCATCAACCTCTGGACCGAAAAGTAGTTCTGGGGTATCATCCAACACATTGACATCATCTTTGTTGTGGGTCAGTTGAAGGGACTTCTTGATTTGTTGTTTGTAAATGTCATGCTTGGCTAGCTCTTAAAGAGGAATGGCTATCTTCAATTTTCCAATTTCAGCTTCTAAGTCAAAAGGTCTTTCAGATTTGGTCTTGGTGTTCTGGTTAACAACCCTTTCTCTCTCAACCGAATTTTTAGAATTTTCTTCTTGATTCTCATTTTGATCTAGAGGCTTGTCCTTTGTGCTTATCTTTTGGGAGGTGCTGATTGGATTATGCTGTAAAGGAGATGTAGCCCTTGGTTGTTGATTTGAGGGAAATCGTTCTGTTACCTCTTCGACTATTACTTCATTTGTAATTGAATCAGTCTTGTTAGTAGGCTCAGTGACAATAGCTTTCCTAGGCTGTAGACTATCCTTTGTTTTCTCAGGCTGTGGCACATTTACGGTTCTGCTTCTTAGTTTGTATTGTTTATGAACTTCAAACACCGCTGTGTCATAGCCTTGTTTGAAATCAAATGGTTCACCTGATTTAGTTTGGAATTGGCTTATGTCTTCTTCTTCATGATCTTCTTGACTCAGAAAAACTTGCTGATCCTCGTTCAGGCCCATCAAATTGATGTGGGTGTCATCTATCTGCTCATTAGAAGTGGATGTTTCAGCATAGTTTTCTTGGAATGGAGGTCTAATTTCTGGTTCAGGGCTTGCTTTGCCAACATTAGGATTTTGGTTTCTTCTAAAATTGGGATTCCTGATTGGATTATTCTGTGGTGCTTCCCATGATGACTTTCTCTCAACTGATTCTACTCTGTCACCTAACCTATGCATACCAGTGATTATTGCATCTAATTTCTGATCCCAGCCCGAGGGCTCTTCTTTGAAGGTAGTCTTTCTTTCAGTTCTGGTCCTATTTCTCCTAGCTATCAGGTTAGCTTCTACACTCACTGCTATGTCTTGCATTTCAGCTAAAGTCCGGGGAGCTCTCTCTCTCAATTGGTATGCCATATCTGAATCAAACCCATTAGGAAAGGTGTATAGAGCTAGGTCAGGTGGGGGTCTGAGATTTTGGGGAATAGCATTGTAGATATTGTTAAACCGAGCACAATAGTCCAAGACAGTTTCTTGGGGACCTCTTTTGATAGTATTGTATTCAGATAAAATGTGAAGTGGATCCTTTTTCTTCTCCCATCTGTTGATAAAGGTTTGATACAGGGCTTCAGGGTCACCTATGGAATTTGTTGGGAGTGATCTAAACCATGATCTTACATCTCCTGTTAGGCTTTGCACAAAAATTTTCATTCTAACCCCATCATCATCTATCTCATAATTTTCAAAGTAGTCCTGCATTTTCTTAGTATGTTGAAGGGCTGGATAAGAGCCAGTACCATCAAAATATGAAATCTTTCTTTGGTAATCTTGAGGCATATGCCCTGGATTTGTAGGTAGCTGCAATGGAGCATATCTATTAGCCATGTTTGGTGGGACAATAGGGATAACAGGAATGAATGGGACAAGTGGAGGAAAGGGGATGAGAGGGGTATGTGTAGTTGATGGAGTGGCTGAAAGGATACCTTGTGAAGTGGATGAAGAACTAGGAGGTTGCGGGACAGTGGTGTGAGGATGTGGAGAAACCTTAGCAGGGGTTGGAATGTCAGCTTGAAGACCTGTTTCAGAACTTGAATCTGATAGAGTCCCTTCTGATTTGTGTCTCTTGAGGTTTCTTGAAATCAAGTTTGGATTTTGGAATTCAGGTGATGGATCTGGGTTTGGGTTTGACCTAGTGTAGCCAGTTTTCTTCTTAGGAGCCAGTTTCTGTGAGTTTCTTGTAGGAGAATTTTCTAGGGGATAGTGATATTTGACAAGGACTAATCAGGCATAGCACATCTGTATGAGACTTAAGGTTGAATAAAGATTAACTGAGGCAGCTTTTATGTACTCCTGCAAATGGAAAGCAGAGGTAGTTTCTAAGGTTGTCTGGCTGTCACCCAGGCTTTATCCACAGTATTAAGGATCAGACAGGGGGTTATAAAGTTCATTCAGTTCCCCAGTGGAGTCACCATTTATGTTAACACCCAGGTTGTTCCCTTTGACTCCTGAGGGAATACAGCTGGGGTAACCACTAACCAGGCTTTGGATTACAGGTTCTAGCCAACCTGTAATCAGAGAGGGCTCTCTCTTTTAGTTTTTACTTTGTTCTTGAGGATCTTAGGCTAGTTATGAGGTATAGGTTTTGATTTTAAATTTTGGTTGAATGATGTCTTTCAGTACCTAAGATGATATCTTTAGACAGTTTCAGTCCATTGGGAAATGGAGTCTATGATTATGGGTTGTTTGAGGTGTTGAGTAAGATTGCTTGGAACTGCAAGGCCTTTAGATATGTCATGAAACAAACTTAAGACTGTGGTGATAAAATATGATTAGCCAGTGAAAGGCAATTAAGAGTTTTTCACTAAGCTGGTGATGTGAGAAAGAGACATATCACCCAGGAGCAGATTTGAATTCCTGGATAATAGTCACTGTGAAAGTTTTAGTCTGAAGGTGCAGCAATTAAGAATTACACTTTCATAACTATAACCGAAGGAAAACATTCATAACGGCATAGATTGAGTTCAGGGTATTCAATGAATAAATCCTGAAACTATTCTTTTTCTGTGCTATTAAACTGTGAAACATAGAGCATGAACGGATTATGAAAGAATGAAATACATAACAAGAAGGTTAAAGAAACTTATTGTGCCATGAAATATGCAGGAATCCTGTAGCAGTCAGAAAACACACCAAAACGCATCAAACAACACAGAACTTTGGAAATTCCATTAGCTCCCTGTATTAAACTCTGAAATTTACAACATAGGCTCATTTTAAGAGAAAATCAACAACCCCCGCAAGCTTGTGCGAGGGGAAATATATACAATCGGTTTTACAAAATATCTGAATCGCTGAGTCATTTGATTAATAAATGCATTCACCAACTTTCAGAATAGCAGATAAGGAAGTTATTGCTGCTCTAAATACATAATGAATACTCTTTAGTTCTGTCAGAAAGCTTTTTTGACTTTTGGAGGCCACTGAGTCGGTTGAGCGCTCTGCATTAGTTCTGAATGATGTGCCTTTAATGCTCTGTCGTGCTGTAGCTTTCTCGGACCTGTCATCTGTACTTGTCACTGTTGCTTTTGTGGCCGAATTGCGCTGCTGAGTTGGCTCAGTCCATTCTTTTCTAGTGATAGTAAATATGTCAACTATCTGAACCTGCTGATTTATATTTTTTATGAAAAAACTTGATGAATACCTGTTGGTTCACAGCAATAGCTGTATCATGCTGGTCCACCATTCCTGTGTAGGCAACTGATGCCTCAAAATTGTGCCTAGTGTTTCATCTGCCTCAGTATATTTGAAGTAAGTAGGAGGCACTTCAAATAGATGCTTGATTTCATTCATAATAAAAAACAATTTTTCTACTTTCTCATAGAGGGTCTGCCCAGTTGGAGTCCCTGCTTCCTCTGGGATACTTGATCCTGCAGTGATCTGATTGGTGGCAAATGTGTTTACCCTTTTAGCATAATTTTCATGGGATAGTAGCCTTCCTGCGCTGTTCAGTAAGCTGGGAAGGCCTCTGCTGTGCAATGCTGTAAAATTATCAGTGAATTTGTTTACCTCTGTTTGCATCTCCTGGCACCTTCTATCCAATGTCTGCACCAGACTTCTCAAAGTTAGGACCCTCTTTATCAGCAAGATGGTGTCCGTTCTATTGGTGATTCCTATGGTTGCCAACTGAGGGCCTGTGCGGTTATTGAGAACATTGATCATTCTGTTGGCTATCTCAGGCATAGTGCCTAGAGATGCCCTTGCCCTTTGGCTTTCCTTGTGTGCCCTGCCTATGAGCTCCATGTGCTCATGAATGGTCTCAATGTACTGCCTTTGATCTGTTATTGATTGGCCAATATTGGCCCATAAAACTTTCTTGATCTCAGCTACCACTTTGTCAAGGGTGAGCTCTTTCTCTAGCTCTTTTATTTTCTCCTTAAGAGCCTTCACCTCTCTTGCCTTTTCAGCTACACTTTGCTTTGATTTGTCATATTTCTCATTAAGTGTGGCCAATTTCTCCTTGGCTTCATTCATCTCTGCCATCTGTGCTTCTAGCACCTGAATCTCTTTCATCATCTTCTGCATGTCTAGGCTTTGAGCCTGCTCTGATGTCGTTGCTGGTGCTGATGTTGATGGAGCTGTTTCCGCTGTCTGTCCTGTGGGAGGAGTGATGATTTGAGGGGGCTCCTCAAGGTTGATCACTGGCTGAGGGGGCTAAGATGTTCAGCCTCCTTCTTTCTGCTTTAGTGCCTCCTGTAGTGCAGCCTCTCTCTCTACCAACTTCCCTTCCTTTTGTACCAGTTGCTTATGTAGTGTTAGCAGCATGGCTGCTACATCCTGGTCCTTCCTCTGTTGAGCAACCTCTTCCGTTTGAGGGTGAAGGGTTGCTGGGATCTTCACCATCTTTCTCAAAGCTGCAATATCTGCATCTCTTTCTTTTAGCAGTGCTTGTACAGCTTTGGGATCCTTTGGGTCATGCCCAAGCTCTATAATAATGTCTTCCAAAGACCTGATCCTGTTGTCTTTGGCCTAGAGGATGCATTTTCCAACTCAAGTTGAGCTGTTGTATTGTGCAGACTGTTTTGCAACTTATGTGCCAGGAAGGTCTTGTCTGCAAGTGTTGAATAGACCATCTCACATGTTTGCTTGTGAAGCTCTATCTGGTCCATAGGGTGGATGTCTTTGGCAAGAACCTCAAGGTTGGTCCTTATATAATCTGCAGCTGACTATGGTTGCAACATAGTGGGCAAGAAATGACTCATAGTCATTTTCCCCTCTGTTATGCCATATGTTGACATAAGTCTTTGTTGGTTTGTGGGAGCCATTTTTAGCAGGTGATTGTAGAGCTGAAGTCTGACTGGCTCATTTCTCTTTTTGATGGCAATGAACTGCTGTTTTATACTGGACTCTGCCCTTCTCTACTGGCTTGAGGAGCTGACCTCTCCTCCAAGGGTTCTTTCTTGTTCCTGCTGAAAGGAACTAGCAGATGCCTCCATGCTTGGTGGACCCATACCCAAGGATTGCCCAATAGGCATTTCTTCTTCAGAGAGGGGATTTAATCTCTGCCTTTTCTCCCCTTGATTTGTGGATGTGGTGAGGGGAGTTTCTTGTTCTCTATCCCTTTTCCTGGTTCTTTCTTCGTTCAGTGGAGTTTGGAGCACCGAGGCCTCCACTGTCGTTTCCTGCCTAGGAGGCATAGTTTCTTGAGCCTGCTGCTCTGTAGATATTGGGGCCTCAGCTGTTTCTTCTTGCTGCTTTGGCTGCTTTTTTTGCTATTCTACTGTAGGGGGTGGATGTTCCTACTCCATCTCCTTTTCTTTACCCTTGTTGGCTGCCTGAGGAGTAGTTTTAGCTGCTTGCTGGTAGGCTGTAGAGGATGAGGCAGCTGCTCCAAGTTGCCTTTGATAGGAAGAGGAAACCTGCCCACAAGTTTCCAAGTCAGCTTCTTTCTCAAGTTTCTTTGCTTCTCTTTGTAGTATTTCCTCTCTAGGACTTGCTTCCTCTAAAGTGCCCTCTTTCCATCTTAACAAATTGGCATATTTCTCAATGTGTGGCAGCCTGACATGATCATAGCTAGCCAATTTAAACTTGACCCTTCTAAGACTAATGATTGGGGTCATAGGGTGACCAGAGGAAACTAGTTTTCAATTGGAGGCCCTCTAGGATCCTATCTGCTTCTTTCCATCCTTCTTCTCTTTTGTTATAAAGAAATGGGCCTAGTTGGTTCCTGATTTTGAGCTGTACCTTCTTGTTTTTGCTGTGGAAATGGACCATGTCTGCATTTCCAAACTTCCTGAAATATTCTAAGGCAAAGAGTCTCATAGGGACATATCTTGGCAGCCTATATGGGGCCAATTCACAGCCATATACTCTGATCACTGTATGGTTTTGGTAAAAGTACCAATCCCCAATGCTGTAGGCCTTTGAGAGCTGGAGAATCCTTTGCATCTCATCTGTCAATCTTGGAGGAGGGGTACCCAATAGCAAGGACATAGCTGGATGGATAAAGAGGTCTATGAACTCACAGTAGCTGTATGGTGAGTAAGATGTGTGGTGAAAAACTGAAGTCCAAAATACCACAGGCCTTGGGTTTCCCTGAGCATCAAACTTCTTGAGAGGAATAGGGAAGCCATCAGGTTGACAAAATAGAAACAAATGATAGATGTATGAAGTGTATCTAAACACCTTTTCCCTCTATAGATTCATCAATTGCTCATGAATCTTATTAGCAATGTATGCAACATAATCATAGTGCACAATAGGAGGCATTCCAGGGGAGAAGATAGACATAATTGCCAGAATGGTTTCATCAGCATCCTCAGCTGATCTGTAACCCAGGACATAACTGATCAAATCTACAAGCAACCTGCCCAACTCATTAAAATAGACATTTCCTATAGGAGGGGTCCTCACAGTTTGAGAGCCTGATTCAATGAATAGCTGATTAATCTTTAAGATTTGGGCACTAGACAGCTTGCCTCCTTTCTTTAGCAAGTCCATCATGGAAAGAGGAGTCAATGGCTTTGTAGAGTGAAAGTTCAGCATCTGATTTATAGCCTCAGGGGTGACATGGAACAAAACTGCACCTGAGGTATTGAGGACTGCTCTTTGACATGGGTCATAGTTGGCACTGCATCTGTGAATTAAATCTGGAAGGACATTGACTTGAGGGAGGTTATAAATGGGCAAATTGGAGTCCCAAATCCCTAGAATATCAGTTCCATTGAGGTGCTGGGCCTTCAGCTCATTGAGTACATGGATATTATATTTGGTGTGCATTGAGAGTGTCTCTGTCATCTGGTAATCTCTATCACCCAGGGCCTGCCATTCCAACTCTCTGTGTGGGGCATTCATGGGTGGAATGTTTAGTGCTACAGGTGTTTCCATGGTTAATTAGTACTCTGAATTGTACTAGAACTTGTTTCACTGGGCAGAGCAACACAGAGAGGTATTTTTTGCAGAAGTAAGCCAATTTGCAGGGGAAGCAGGGTGAATTATGGTGAAACAATTGAAATGCTCCCAAGAAGGTCTAATGAGAAAATGCTGGGACTAACAAAGCTGTTTTCTCGGTGAATTAGTGCAGCAAAGGTTTTAAGTTCACGAATGCACGAACTGACTGTAAATTTATGAAAACTTGGCTCAATGTGGACTTCTGCAGGTGAATTTCGACCTTATAACTGAAGATAAATGCTGGTCACCGGGGATTTGCTGGTAATTACAGTGATTTCTCTCTCTTTTCTCACTTGTTTTGGTGAATTTCTACAAAAACCAGGCGCGGAAGGGAAACTTGGATAAATACCTGGTGAACTTTGGCAATGGCAGCAAGTGCAGGCAGATTGAGGGCGCCCATGGTCTTTAAGTTGATTTCTGCAGGTTGGCGGCGAAATGGTCGTAATTTGCATGCAAAGAGCAGAAATAGTTCTTTTGGGAAAAGTGATAAAAAACGCGAATTTTGGTGAAAATATGGACTTTTTGGGCTATTGGCGCTTTTTTTGGATGACGTCAGCATGACGTCATCGGGTGGGGTCGGGTACGGAAGGGTGACGTGGCGGCCTGTGAGTGGTCCACAGGGACTGGTGAGGTGGCGGACAGGTCGGAGCGATGGCGGGCCGGGTGCTGACGCGGGGCCGACTTGGCGTGACGTGGGCGTGACATAGACAGGCGGTATACAGAGGGCGGTAAGCGGTTCCATCGGACCGCTTATGGTACGGGGGCGGTATTGGCAGGCGGCCTCCCGATACGATTTGGGAGCGACGCGTGGCACTGGCCTGACGTCACCCTCTGACATTTTTCGGGAGGTAATGTCCGGACATCGGGGGCGGCCCGATATGGATATGGGCCGTCGGATGGGAAAGCCCAGATCCGACGGTCGACGGGTCAATAAAATGAAAGGACGATACGGCAGCGGGGCGGGGAATAATTTATTATATTTCTTGAAATGTGCGCCCGGGCGGTACTTTGGAAATCAAAGAAATATGGGTTTTTTCAATGTTTTTGTGTTTTCAATGCGCTTTAATCAAAACTTTGGGTTAAGGGATAAAAGTGGGTTTATTGGTGTTTTTTGCAAATAGCGCGGGTTAGAGAAAATGTGGGTTTTTACAAGGTTTTTCGCAAATAAAGTGGGTAAAACATTTCAAAGCGGTTGTAAGGGGAAAAAGGGTAGGGTTTAGGCTATTAAACCAACCAGGGGTCAGTTTAATCCCTGACTTCACGCAACCACATGCATCCAGACTTTATCTCTGCATGGTTTTCCAATATTTGAGCATATGGCTATAATGCCAAAGGGGAGGGATATATACAATTTTTTGGGGTTTTATAAACCATGGTGTTATAGTATTAGGGAGGGGGAAACATAGGGAGTTAAGTATAGATATAGTTAGTAGTTAGTTTTGGAGGGGAATGTGAATGGGAAGTGATAGATACTAAGTTTTTAGGAAACAAACTTAGTTAGGGAGTAGATCAAAATGAAAAGAATTTTACACAGGAAATGTGGCTCTTTATGCAATATGGATCAATCCATGAATTTGATTTATCTCATGAGCAAAGGTGGTATTGGGATGATAGCAAGGAATGTGATGGGGGATGATTGGGAAGTTAGACATTCATCATTTTGCTGCTACAAACTGCTGAATAGGAAGATCTGCACTAACACCATGTTTTTCCTTTGCTTAGGCCAGTGAAATGTCATAAATCATGCTTCTGCAACCCCATCTACCTACCCATTCTATTTCCTAGCATTTTTTGTTACTTCAAGGAGGGTGCACTTAGACTTGCAAACCCTCATGTGCCTGTTTCTTTTCCTTTGGCGTTTTCTTTTGATTTTCTATCTAAGGCTAGCCTTATTACTTCCAAGGCCCCAGATTAAACAGTTGGGAACCTTCAGTCTCTACCTAACTACTTTATCTGCCAAGATTGAACAGTTTGGACAGATTTCTTTCTCTAATCAACAACAAACAATTGAAACATGGCATGACCCAGCTTAGACTGTTGGATCACCGATTCAGAAGTAGGACAGCATCAACCAACTGTAAATAGGTGTTTTCCACAAGAATATGAGATCTTTCCATCACCAAAGTAGATCATATTGGCACTTACCCTACCAATCATGAAAAATGAAACCTATTGGTATAGGTAGCTAACACCTGGAAGCGTGAATAAGAAAGGTATTTGACCAAATGGGTAATGACCTGGAGGAGCTCCTCCTGAAGGAGAAGGTCCATAAGGAAAATCACCCGAAGGGAAGTGGCCTAGAAGAAGTGTTCCTGAATGATGAGTTGAGTCTTGAGAAATGGATTACTTTTTGGAAATAATACTGAGAGGGGGGGGGGTGAATCAGTATTATAAAACTAATAATTTTTCATTTCCATAATCAGATTAATATATGCTACTTCAGTTAAGGGAACTCGCGTGTACACGCAACTGTGTTTAGAGCAACTAGCATATATCCAGCAAACTTATGATTCAGTTAATTCATCATATATTGTTCTTTAATTAGTGCATCATAATCATATAAACAGTAACCAGGTGTAGTAAAACATAACATATCATCACACATAGGAAACACACATGAACACCAAGATATAAGGTGGAAACCCAATGTGGGTGAAAACCACCTATTGCAATCGTCTCCGTCTTCTTTTAATAATAAGAGAATTTTGTTTACAATTTTTGTACTGGTGCAGTCTTATACAAGTACGTAGGCTTCTACCTAAAGAAGGCTACAACCTTCTCTCGTTCTCCAACTTCTACTAGAAGGGAGCTACAACCTTGTTATAGACATATTTGGGCACCACAACCCAAAACTCATATTTCCATAAACTAAGGGCTCCTTAAGTCCCTAAAAATGTTGTTTCATACCCTAAAGGATCATGGTCAACTGATTACATCATTTCCCAGAAGTTCCACCTGGAAAACTAATCAGAACTGGAAAAAAATAGACCATACAGACTGCTCCATGGGCAAGGTGCGATGCATACTGACTGCCAAACTGGCCAGGTGCGATGCATACTAAAATGGCCTTCTGTGGGGTGCGATGAGCGAGAATAGGCAAATGGCAAAGATAGTTTGCAAGGTGGATGATCATGGAATCTTCTAGAAACTTCTCCTGTGATACTTGCCTCTATGAATTCGCCCAGGGATGAGTAAGAGATCATTGAAATCTCCAAGTGGAACCAAGAACTATCATTGGAATGACACTAATAAAAAACCCAGAGTTGACTCACACCCTTGCAAGAAATATATAAATGGATCCCTCATCTGAGAGATCTTGAGGCTGGAATTTTGTATTTTGTAAGGAAGTGCTGTTGGTTTGTTGGTGAGAAGAGACATTGCATTTCTGGGTGATTTTCTTGTTCATGAGGTGAAGAGGGCTTCTATAACTGGGAGGATGATGCTGGATCAGAAAGCTAGGTTGTAATACTCTCTTACATTACTATTAATAAAGTTCTTTGAGTTTTCCTCCATATAATCTTGTATTTGTGAATCTTATTGATTATGAATGCAATTGTATGGTCAATGTGTTTTTGATTCGGCATTGTTTATGATGTTTTAGATAGAGATTCTTTGATAGTTTGCTGTTACTTTGACTCTACAGGTACTCTTTGAAGCGGGACAAGTAGGAGAGGAGTGGCAAATTCTATCAAGGAAAGGAGAAATCAAGCTAGGATCAAAGCGGAAAATCCAGGTTGGTCCTCTTTTCTTCTCTTCCATCTATCACACTTAAAGGAACTCTTGAAAAGCTTTCATTGTTTTTTTCTAAGATAGTTACCCATCTTAGTGGGACTAACAGTTCAAATTGACACTAGTTTTACCTGAAACAAAATGGCGACTCCGCTAGGGAATGAATAGTTTGTTTTTTTTGTTTATTGTTTGCTTTATAAACTATAGACAGAGCCTGAACTTAGCCAGCTAGACTTCTAAACGCCTTTGCTATGCAATTGCGAAGTAGATGAATGCTGCTTCAGTCAATCTCCGGGTTGGTTTATGAACTGAACATCTGACTTACAAAGCACTCTAAGTGCCCTTGTGGTAGCTCAGAACCTTATCAGATCCTACCTCTATGCTTTGTTCTTACTATCCATCATTACTCAGCCTAAATCATTGAACTTAGCTGCAAACTTTGAGCAAAAACCAAGCTCAGTTTCACTCCCTAGCCCATCGCACTTTCTGTAACTGTGCAACCTAGATGAATCGCACCTCCCGTGTGTTGCAGGTGTGAAGCATCCCTGTTTCCCTGTGTTACAGGTGCGATGATTGAGTGATACTACTTTGTTCTCTGAAAGTTGGTTTTTTCCTCTTTGTTTTCAACTTTATTCAATAGTTTTACTGTACATGTTCAGTATCTTCTTACTGAAACCTTCTTCTTTCACATATTTCAGCCTCCATCAGTTAGGAATTGTAATTTTTTTGTGTATTTGTCAATCATTTACAGTCTTCCTTTGTTGAAAGTAGCCTAATCGAACTGTCATTTTTGATGCAAGTGTCGTAATTGTCATTTTGAATCAAAAGAAGAGTGTCTTAAAGTCTTCCTCTTCTAGATAGTTGATTGTACTTTTGTCATTGTACTTGATTTGAGTTATTAGTATTTGAAGTGTCGTTTTACAGTTTTCATTTCGAGATCGAAAAGTGTCGTCTTAGTCTTCCTTTCGTTTTGAAAAGAAATTGTTAAAAATGTCGCTTTGAAAGAAAATAGTTCAGATCTATACTTAGCTTTCCTTTTTTTCATTCACACATTGAGAAAGCAGAAAACAAATACATGCATGTGCATCTGCATCTTGACTACCTGCGAAATTTGATTTAGGAAAGTGCATTTAGTGTGTGCTCTATGCTCTCTGTTGAAAGAAAATCATTATCTTCTTTCCTTTGTAGCTAGGATTTTCATTGCTAAAAGAACATAAATGACTATTTATCATTTTAGATTGCATATTTAGGTATTTCACATCTACATCATGTGGTGAACCTTGAAAGAAAAACTTCTAAGATCAACTCTAAAATAAACCTCAATGAACATAAAAACGTTTTGGAACCTAACGCAACACATCTAGAAGTCTAGGCTAGAGACGTGTTCCGGCGTCGTAAAACCTGGTAACTATCGTTCTCATCAAAGGTTGGGTGATTCCTCCTCTTTAATACAACAAGTGCCAGTACGGACTTGTGCTCCCCGTATCGTCGATTGTATATTGGGAGACCACAATAGGCTGATATCCTTTATCCTTAGGAAGCTGTGTCTGCTGCCCTATCGATCGTAATGCGCTAAACACAACATTAGGGAAGATTGACTTCTGTACATAAGTCCTTGGAAATTTCTCTATCATTTATCACCAAGGTGTATTTTGCATTTTTACGATTGGTTTGGTAAACCCTCTGTCTAGATTTCTAGAGTAGTCACTTTCATTCCTTTTCGACTCCTTAAAAGAAAAGGTCCATTTTAGCACTTGTCACTTCAGGCTCATTAAAAATCGAAGGCGACTAGAGTCACCTTTAGCTTTTTCTTGACTTTTAAAAATTGAAAAATCAAGTTGCGTCAAAGTGTCTTAAAATTCATTTAAATTGGAATAACATTTTTCCCTTTAATTTTTGAGTTGATCAAGTAATCCGCAACCGTGGAAGAAAGTCAATCAAAATCTCATTGTTCGCGGAGACTAGCGAGTAAACCATCTTTGAACCCATAAACAAAACCAACCCAGGCAAAGCGTTCTCGTTTAACTGAGTCCAATTCACCTGATTTATTTGAAACTTATGTTTCAACATCGTCAGAGACTACAGTTACTCCAATTATCTCTGGTACATATTCCTTTACAGAATAAGTTCCGCAGTTACAAGAGGACATTAGAACTGATCCTAGTGTAACGGTAGACACCTCTATTCCTGAAGCAACTACACCTAGGACTGATCCAGAAACTGAAGTTCACTTACCTGAACATCTGGAAGTTGAGTTCCAAAATTCAGAGGGTGTCACCCCTCCAGTATCTGTTACTGCAGAAACTACACTTTCTTCGGCTCCAGAAATATTTTACGTACCTACCGGTCTTCCTCTTCCACCTGGATTGATTTCCATAAAAGAGATAGTAGAGGATATTCCAACCAGTACTCCAGTGAATTTTGGAGCTGGGATCCAATTATATCCTTCTACTACAGAAGTTAGTTCTTTTTCATCGCAAGTTCCTATCAAATCGCTCAGAAATATTTTAGATAGACTAAATATATCTGAGCAACCATCAACATCTAGGATTGTGTGAACTGACACAGCTACAATGGAGCTTCCTGTTGCCATTCCTACAATGTTTTTTGGTATACCATCTGTCCCAACTAGTTATCAACAACAAGCCGGATTCCACTCAGGGACTATTTCGACGACATGGTCTATTCCTATTTCTTCATCCGGAATTTCATCTGGTATTTCTTATGTTGAAACTCAACAAGTTGATCCAATGTGTCTTCAAAGGCCAATCTACCGTTTAAGTACTGGATTGCCACCATATGGGGGGCAGTATGCCTTTTCATTGTTCCCTCCTGGAGAACAACCATATGAGAGTTTACAACAAAGTTCAGGTCAAACTGGAATTACATCCAGCGGTTGGGTACCAATACTGCCTGAACAACCCAGGGTTGTATATTCAATGCAACCAGTCCATCTTGTGTCGAATATTCCCACTAAAACTGCTATTGTGACTGTATAGCAAGTGGAAGCGCTACCTGTTGTATGTCAACCTCAAGTCTCTCAGGTTGCAATACAACAACCTCTCGTCTCAGCGATTCAATCACAACCTCAGGTTAGTGCCTTCTTATCTGGAGCGACTCAGGCTCAAACAAGTACTATCACTCCGTATCTTGGTCGACCATCTAGTATTGGACAATAGCAAATTGTCCAACAACCATGGCTGGTACAATATCAAAAACCGTAATTCCAACAACTATACCTAGGACCTGAGAAACAAGGCTTTGTAAGTAACGGGCAATTGCATTTCCAAAATGGTTATCAACAACCATACTATAATGGTTATGGCTATCAACCTTATCAAAGTTACCAGCATCAAATACATTATGCTGGTGTGCAAAGACCCACTGCTCAGGCGATTCCATCTTATCCTAGGTATGCTTCGCCTAACCTAAATCAACAGCTGCCCTTTGTAGCAACTCTAGAATTACCAGATCTAAATCAGCTGATGAATGATCCAATTGCTTACGCCCCTTGGTGGCTTACGATTCCTCATAAACTTCCCTATGATATTCCTAATTCAATGGAAATCCGGGTGAAGATCCATCGAATCATGTGATGACATTCCATTAGTTGTGTTCATCCAACACCTTGAATGATGATTCGATTAGGCTTCTCCTTTTTCAAAGAACGTTAACTAGTCCAGAAGTTAAATGGTATATAGAATTTCCTAGAGCTTTGTTTGATAACTTTAGCACCCTTGCCACTACCTTTTTAACCCATTTTCAGTTACCCGTAAAACACAAAACAGGGACAAAACTCCTTACCAAATTTAAAAAGACGACGGCCACTCACATATCTGATCATATTCATGAGTGGCAGCGTCTTCGAAGAATGGTAAAGATCTAGTTCCTGATCAGATTTTAGCTGAATGGTTTATAAAGTCATTGTTACCCTCTATTACAGAGGATGTGGCTAAGGGAGGAGTTGTCACTGAAGAGAAAGTAATTGCTCGTGCGCAATATTTAGACTTGATCTATACTCAGTTTAGCACGCTCTACAACAAAATTCCTGACGCTCCTAGACCAGAATTTTTCGTTCCCCCCCTCCTAAATCAAACACGGACTCTCATGCTTGTGATGGCATGATTGGTACCTCAAGTACGCAAACTGCAAAGGCTCCATCTGGTAAATACCTTGCAGTTTCTAGTCAAAATTTGAATGACAAACTTCTTGCCTCGGAGGTTAATGATGTGTCATCTGATAAGGGCAAAGAACCAAAGAAACCAGGGGGCAAGAAGAAAGGAAAAAACAAAAAGAAGAAACAGGAAGATTCGACTCCTGAGAAATATTCTGGAAACCCTACTGGGAAACAGGAACCTCGTTATCCATGTTTAATATGTGACGACGAACATTTCACGAGAGATTGCCCACATCGAGCTAAGGTTGCGAAATTTTTAAAAACTTCAACTACATCAACGGTGTTGACTGATCTATTTCCAAACCCAGAAACTAACCTGGTTGCTATAGATCATGCTTCCAAATCCCAAGTGCTTATGCTATCCATCTCAAAAAAGCAAAATGGTACTTTGATATTAACAAGGAATAAAGATTATGGGAATCCATAGTCGTTGAACAACAAGGCTACAGATCAACCCAGTAGTTCGACAACAACTTCACCTGAAGTTGTTCCACCCATCATTCCTGAGCTGACTATAAAACCGCCAAAGGGAGTAGTACATAAATCGACGTTTAATCCTTGTGCCTGAGTAGCACAAAATTATAATATAGTGGAGGATCTGGCTCAATCGCCATCTGCTATGTCGACACTTGAAGTACTGCAGAATTGCCCCTTCCAAAAACAGGCTTTGTTATCAGCAATAGGTGGGATTGATCTAGTAGATTCCAATCTTGTGGCCTTTAACCATAAAGGATACGAACCTCAGTTACCAGCCCAACTTGCTTTCCTTATACAGGTAAGATCCCTCAATAAAACTGTTCATCAAACAATAATTGATGAGGGAGCATCTACCTGTATTATGTCAATGAGTTGCTGGAAAACTTTAGGTTCACCACCCTTGTCACGATCATCAACAACATTAAAAGCATTTGATGGAAGAACATACACGCCGTATGGGATATTGAGTAACTTGCAAGTTGAACTGGGGGGCAAGATAGTAGAAATTGAAGTCAAGGTAATTGATGGAAACCTTGACTACAATATCTTACTGGGAAGGCCCTAGATTTACGCCATGGCTACCGTTGTGTCTACATATTTTAGAAAGATTGCATTTCCCTTCCATGGTGGAATTACAATAGTTGACAAACTAACCTTTTTCCCCAATAGTTCAAAAGTTACTGGAAGCATTCCATTGATCCATGGAAGTTCTAAATCGCTTCAAAATGTCGGAGTAGGTCTCTTAAAAGACCCTTCCTTAATGGGTACTTTTTCCCTCCTGCCTCCAAGTAATCTGGCGAAAGTGGCCACAGTGGAAACTTGTCATATGATATCTTTTACATGATCAAATCTTAAGAAGAACTCTGACCATTTTGATACTATGGGTCAAAGAGGATAGTTCATTGACTGGTGTCAACCTCATTAAAAAATGAAACCAAGGATCTAAGCAAAATTCCTTGTCTTGTGCCAAGCTCGTTAAAAAATGAAACAAGGATGAGCAAAGTTCCAAGTCGAGTCTTTCACTTGATCTCATAAAGGAACCTTCATTCCATCCATCTAATTATCGTGAGTAGTCTGGTGAATGTAACGAAGCTTAGGGGGCATGAACCCTTGTCTATTTTGCGGATAAACCCAGCTGTGGAGATAAGTTTCCCTATAAGTTATGTGATCGGTCCGAGTGACCTTTCACCTTTGTCTATTTGGTGGGCAAAGTGCAGGAAGTGTTTTGTCTAAATATTGACAGAAAATCATCCTGCTTAACCACAATAAGTTTCCCTATGGTTACTGAAGAATTTTTTATGCTGGGGGCATGCAAACCTTTTTATACAAGAAAAAACAACCAATTTCATTTTTTAGCTTTTTAGCGTTTTTAGCTTTATAGTTTGGTCATTCCTAGCTTACATAAAAACGAAAAAGAGAAATGTTCCCGCAAGGTTCAAGCTTGTTAAAAAATCAACCTGCACTGAGCACATGTTGGCACAAGGTTCAAGCTCATTAAAAAATAAGCCCGCCTTTGGTAAATAACCTTTGTGATCGCTTTGATATCAACCCTTTTTAACTTTGGTTGTGTTCCTTCCATCACCTCCATTCGTTTGGCCGACAATACGATTCCACTTGATTGTTTACCCTTTTGAGGAACACCTATGATGAGTGATTCTGATTGCCACCCTCTTCACACTGCCATGTTTTGAGAAGTTCCAAACTTACCTGGAACCAGTTGCTACCTAGAAATACCACTCGTTCCTCAAAAAACGAGTCCCTTTTAAACTCTTTTTAGACTCGTTAAATATAAAAAGATTGTCGAGCTATTAGCCTTTCCAGCTCGTTAAAGTAAGGGGAATTCCATCCCTCTCATATATTTTAATATTTTTGGACTTGAGGGATTATTAAACAAAAAGATCGAGTGCTTGTCTTTGTCGGCTCGTTAAAACTATCGAAAAGTCATCCCTTTCGTATTATTTTACACTTTTTCGGACTTAAGGGATTATGCCACAAAAAAGGACTATTGGAGTCTCCTTTTCGTCCCTTTTCAAACTCTCTAAACATGAAAAGGACCGAGTTATCTTTTTCGTTAAACTCTTTAAAACAATAGCGACAAATTTGTCCACCCAGACAAGAATGAGTCTCACTGATGCTAGGCTCGCTAAACACAAAGCAACAGGTTTGCCTGAAGGGCAAATTCTAGACCAAGCATATGTTATCCTCCTTAAGCTTGTCAAAAATAAAGAGGTATTGGTCAGCAATGACCGGGGAAAAATGGGAAGAAAACTTGAATAACTTTATTGGTAGCAGGTCACTCTTGAACATGACACTTTCACTCCATCATCGTGATTGAGTTGGGTTGGGTTTTTCCATTCACCGTCACCATTGGTCCGCCGTGCCATCCATGGGGTTAATGCTACCAGTCCATATCAGTGTCGCCAATATGTTCAAGAGAAGTCATTCAGAGAATTCACCATCCAACAAACGCCTCATCCACTGCATTACATCCACACTTCATTTTTCATGACTGCCATTCCTGAACCTTATATCATCAGATCGTTTTCACCTCCACAAAAATCATTTGCTCCGTTTCGCGTCGTAGATGTGGGATACATCAAGGCCCTCCTATGACAGGTCACTTCTTGTCAACATCAGCTCATTATCCAAGAAGTTGACTTAGAAACAACCTTTTCAGTACTTTGAAGCTTGCATGCCTCAATGGCAAGTTTCTCACTTCCGGCGACAGGTTTACGTGAATGACCTTCGACCAAAAGACTTTGCATGGTGTTCGACATCGGCTCATATATTCACACCATGTGAATTTTATTGTAGTACCTTGAGCGTCATCATCACTATCGGTGATTCCTCATGCATCTGTTAACAGCTCACATCATTGGTTGATAATCAGGCGATGTCTTTCCATGTTCGACTTCAGAACAACTTTTTCACATGGATTGACTTGTACATCAGGTGAAGATTGGACGAGTTTTGAAGACCCTAGATCTAGTTTCATCCATCCGGGTTGCGATATATTCAGGAAAATAAAGACATCAATTGTACACAGAAGCTGCACAGATAGTCATCTAAGCCAAGGAAGATGATTCTTCATGCGAAGAATCACTAGTCTGCAACAACAGACGATTGTTTGTCCTATGTACATGAAAATGAATTTATAAAGCTGAGCATAGGAATGCCCACCTCAAATAGATCATGAAAATAATATGATGATGATGTATTGTATTGTATGTTATATAGGTCACCTTTAGTACGAATACCTCGGATCCTCATGATAAAGCATTTCACCCGACATCAGAAGATTTACGACCTCATGCTTTAGGGGGCAGCTGTTATAGACATATTTTGGCACTGCAAACCCAAACTCATATGTTCATAAACTAAGGGCTCCTTAAGTCCCTAAAAGTTTTGTTTCATACCCTAAAGGATCATGGTCAACTGATTATATAATTTCCCAGAAGTTCCACCTGAAAAACTACACAGAACTGGCCAAAAATGGACCATACAGACTGCTCCATGGGCAAGGTGCAATGCATACTGACTGCCAAACTGGCCAGGTGTGATGCATACTAAAATGGCCTTCTGTGGGTTGCGATGAGTGATAATAGACAAATGGCAGAGATAGTTTGCAAGGTGGATGATCATGGAATCTTCCAGAAACTTCTCCTGTGATACTTGCCTCTCCGAATTCGCCTAGGGATGAGTAAGAGATCATTGAAATCTCCAAGTGGAACCAAGAACTATAAGTGGAATGAAACTAATCAAAAACCCAGAGCTGACTCACACCCTTGCAAGACATCTATAAATTGATCCCTCATCTGAGAGATCTTGAGGTTGGAATTTTGTATTTTGTAAGGAAGTGCTGTTGGTTTGTTGGTGAGAAGAGACATTGCATTTTTGGGTGATTTTCTTCTTCATGAGGTGAAGAGGGCTGCTACAACTGGGAGGATGATGCTGGATCAGACAGCTAGGTTGTAATCCTCTCTTACATTACTATTAATAAAGTTCTTTGAGTTTTCCACCATATAATCTTGTATTTGTGAATCTTATTGTTTATGAATGCAATTGTACGGTTAATGTGTTTCTGATTCCCCATTGTTTATGATGTTTTAGATAGAAATGCTTTGATAGTTTGCTGTTACTTTGACTCTACAGGTACTCTTTGAAGTGGGACAAGTAGGAGAGGAGTGGCAAATTCTATCAAGGAAAGGAGAAATCAAGCTAGGATCAAAGCGGAAAATCCAGGTTGGTCCTCTTTTCTTCTCTTCCATAGATCACACTTAAAGGAACTCTTCAAAAGCTTTCATTGTTTGTTTCTAAGATAGCTACCCATATTAGTGGGACTAGCAGTTCGAATCGACACTAGTTTTCCCTAAAACAAACCTCCTAGCTCTTGTACTAGCTAATATGTTTACTAGTACGTAGATGCCGACCTACAGAAGGCAACAACCTTCTCTTTTCTTCCAGGGACCACGTTTCATAAATTTTCAAACTGGATCCATCAACAACATCATTCAATCATCAAATATATCTGCATCAACCAATCTCCTATTGAACCAACCACAACCGAATCAATCAATCACTCTGATCATTCAGAATGCTGTCACCAGAATACAATAACCAGAACCCAAGAAATAACCCAGAACACTGCAATAGCAAACAACAACAACTAAAACATAGATTATAAGGTATATGCTACTTTCTTGTGCCGAACCTGCGTGTATACGCGCTTTCCTCAAAGCCAACTAGCGTATACATCTGTAAATGTTAATTCATAATTCTGCAGCTATAATAGACTTCAATTATACCTAGATCATATCATTTACAGAATAATATATGCGTCAGTATTCAAATCTAGAATATTCATGAGCAAAAACACATAATGATAGTTCACTTTATGGCTTAAGATCCCGATCCATCATTAGATATTATTCTCCATAAACTTCTAAGGTTCCTCCTTGGTTCAGATCCAACAATGCACCATAACCCAATAACCTGCATACTCAATCTCACTCTTCATTAGATATTCAATGCTTGAGTGTCATGGCCTAATGATCTTCTCCTCCTTTTATAGTTTTAGGCCTTTCTCAATACCATGGACCAAAACCACTTAGGACCAATACCTTGGATCAAATACCTAGGGTCAATACCTCAGATCAAATACCATGGAGCAATACTATGGATCAAAATACCATGGACCAGATACTTCGGACCAAAACTTAGTTTTCCAAGGTATACGCGCTTTCCTTTCTATGAAAGTGTGTGTGTACGTTATACACTCCTTTTGTTTTGTTAACCCGCGTCTATACGTAGCTTGGTTAATGGTGAACCTGCATATACCTTTCTTTCTTCATTTTGTGAGTTTGATCTATAACTCTGTATTGTTAACCTGTAGTACTGTGATCTATCATCTGAATGAGTTACTTTCATCACATCTGTAAACACTACTGTCATGCATTCTATCACATATGATATCTCTTCTGTAGTTCATCTAGTTACCATATACAAGTGAGTTGTTCTGCTATAAGTGGGTTGCCATCAAGTACAACACATACATCATAATGCCAACAATCCCCCCCTTTGGACTTGATGGCAACAATAACCACACCACGTCACTCTCCCTCTTTGACATCAAGGGAAAATGGTCATGCTCCCCCTGGGTGCATGCTGAAATCTCTGATATGTTGAAGTGTGTTGATTGAGCTCTCATGATCGAGTCCATGCTCCCCCTGAGCATAAGAAAAGTCTGCAAAAAGATGTTCTAAAAGAAGAACATGACTCTATACATACATCACAAATGACCTTCCTATCACCAAAGACTCATACATACATCCATCTCCCAACCAAGTGGGGATATACCAAATTTGACTCATCCACTCAACCAAGTGGGGATATACAATGGCAAAACACAAACATTACATCATCCATCCCATGCATAGTGGGGTTACAAATTTGGTCTTTTCATGACCTTTTCATTAAAAGATGTGTATGACTTATATAATAGAGACCAGCTATCTAAAACAAGACCATGATGGTCATCAGCAAGCAACATCTTGCAATCAGCATCCAGACCAACAACTTGTATATGTCCATCATTAGTTCCCAAACTATCATCAACCATGTTCTCTCTCTGAACTTGTTCCACTTGTTTAATGTTAGATCTGATCATTGCATATGTCAGTAAGAGATATCAAAGCATCATCATCAATCAGATATACATCAAGTTATCAACAACTTTATGAGAACCAACGTGTTTCCACATATCATCTGTAACCATCATCAAGCAGAGTAGATAATTCACTGAACCATATCAGACCCCTTTCTCCTGAGTCTGGCCCACTTCTTTTCCTCAAACCAACATATAAACTACTATACCCGCAGAAACTAGCGTATATACGCGACTACAATTCATGAAACTCGCTTATAACCACCTTTCTTTGAAAACATGGATTTTAACAGTAGGATGATGTAGCAACTACTCCCAGCTTCTGTCTGAGATATTCAAATATCTCTCTGGGCAGTGGTTTAGTGAATATATCAGCAACCTGTTCTTTGGAGGGAACATACTCCAATTTGACCTTTTGTTCAAGCACTTGTTCATGTAGAAAATGATATTTGATGGGTATGTGCTTGGTCTTGGAGTGCATGACTGGATTCTTTGAAATACTGATGGCACTTGTATTATCACATAGAATGGAGATGGGTGGAGTACATGTGATCTGAATGTCTTGCAATGTTTGCATCATCCAAAGTAGTGGTGTGCAACAAGACGCAGTAGCCACATATTCTGCTTCAGCTGTAGATAATGAAATCGAACTTTGTTTCTTGCTGAACCAAGACACTAACCTGGAACCCATATAGAATGCACCACCAATAGTGCTTTTTCTGTGATCAACACTTCCTGCCCAATCTGCATTTGTATATACAGGAAGTGTAAGATCTGTATCTCTGGGATAATAACCCAAAGTTCTGTGTTCCTTGGAGATATTTGAAAATTGTTTTGACTGGATGAAGTTGTGTTTCCTTAGGATTTGCTTGGAATCTTCCAGCTATTCCCAGTGCATGCATGATGTCTGGTCGGGTACCTGTTAGATAAAACAGACTGCCAATCATGGATCTGTAAGTTGGTTGATGTACTGCTGTTGATTCATCATTTGAGCTAAGACTACATCCTATTACCATTGGGGTACATACTATTTTATAATCTTCCATGCCATACTTTCTCAGGATCTGCTTGAGATATTTGATTTGTGAGAGAAAAATACCATCTTTATTTTGCTGAACTTGTAGACCAAGAAAGTAGGTAAGCTCACCAAGCAAGGAAATTTCAAATTCTTGCTGCATTATTGAAGCAAAATTTTGACTCATGGATTCTTCATTGCTACAAAAAATGATATCATCAACGTACACAAAAATTATTAGCAATTTATCAGTGTCCATTTTTGTATATAGATTGCTATCTGCTGACCCCTTTGAAAAACCCTGTTGGTGGAGATATTTGTCAAGATGGTAATACCATGCCCTTGGAGCCTGTTTTAGACCATAGAGAGATTTTCTGAGCTTGCATACAAGCTTTGCATCATTTCCAAGAATGAATCCTTCTGTTTGTTCAATATGGACTTCTTCTTCTAAGTCTCCATTAGGAAAGGCAGATTTTACATCCATTTGGTATACTTTGAATTTCTGAAAACTAGAAAGAGCAAGAAACATTCTGATGGCCTCAAGTCTAGCAACAGGTGCAAAAGTTTCTTCAAAATCTACACCTTCTTGTTGAGCATATCCTTTACAAACAAGTTTGGCCTTGTTTCTAATAACTTCTCCATTTTCGTTCAGATTGTTTTTGAATATCCATTTAGTTCCTATGATATTCTTATCATGAGGTCTAGGAACTAATTCCCAAGTATTATTCTTTTCAACTTGATCAAGTTCTTCATTCATGGCCTTGACCCAACATTCATCTTTTCATGCTTCATTTACATTTTGAGGTTCAATGGAAGATAATAATGCTAGATAGCTTAAAGCTTCGGGAATGGTTGTTCTAGTCTGCACACCTGCCCCTTTTTATCCTAATATTTGAGTTTCTGGATGATTTTTCTGAACATACCTGGACAGAGTCTTTTCTTCTATCATTATCTCTTCTTCTAGTGCTTCATTGGTTTCTTCTTCAGAATCAGTGTGATTTGATGTGGGAAAATGATCCTCATCTTCTTCATTGTCATAATCTTCGGTTTTTATCTGTTTTGGAATTTTGCATGCTTCATCAACCACAACATCAATACTTTCAATAATTTTCCCAAGTATTTTGTTGTAACATTTATATCCTTTACTTCAGGAAGAGTAGCCAAGAAGAATACCTTCATCTGCTCTGGGTTCAAACTTACCAAGTTTTTCATCAGTCCTTTTGATGTAACATTTGCTTCCAAAAACTTTGAAGTATTTTACAGTAGGAGTCTTACCATACCAAAGTTCATGTGGAGTTTGAGTGCTATTTACCCGAACATTTGCTTGATTGAGAATAGTGATGGCAGCGAATGCAGGTTCACTCTAGAAGGTTGCAGGAGTTCTAGATTCATTTAGCATAGCATGAGCCATTTGTTGAACAGTTCTGTTCATCCTTTCTACCACTCCATTTTGTTGAGGAGTCCTTGCAGTGGAGAACTGCCTTTTTATTCCATGTTGTTCACAAAAGTCAAAGAATTCGTCTGAGGTAAATTCCCCTCCTCGATCAGATCTGAGGCATTTGATTTTGCAATATGATTCATTTTCAACCAAAGCTTTGAAGGCTTTGAAATTTTCAAACGCTTCATCTTTATGATTTAGAAGACCTATCCAACACATTTTGGAAAAATCATCAATGAACAATATAAAGTATTCTTCTCCACGAGGTGACTTTTTCCTTGATGGACCACATAAATCAGTATGAACAAGTTCAAGAGGCTTACTAGCTGACCCTTCCTTTTCGATGAATTGAGATCTGGTTTGCTTACCAAATTGACATGATTTGCATATAGTATTTTCAGGAATGTTGATATTTGGAAGATCATGAACAACCTGGAATCTGCATGCTTTTCTTATTTGAGAAAAGCTTAGATGTCCCAATCTTCTGTGCCATAGCCAGTTTTCATCATTTTTTCTTAGATAGAACTGTTGTTGTCCTCCCTTGAGTATGTATAGGTTGTTTGGAGTTCTTGTCCCTTTAATCACGGTTTCTCCTGTATCAAGCTCACAAACAACACATCCATTTGATCGAAACACTACTTCATTTCCTTGATCACACATTTGACTCACACTCAACAGATTATGCTTTAAGCCATCAACATACATAACATTCCTAGCTTTAACTTTTTCTTTCAAGAAAACAGAGCCTTTACCTTTTATGACAATAGGAGTGTCATTTCCAAATGAGACACTCTTTTCCTTTTCTAAGGCATTATATGAGTGTAGTTTTTCTCTGTCACCTGTAATGTGTTTTGAGCATCCACTGTCGATGTACCACTGGTTTTCTTGTCCTTCTACATACAAGGCTATACCACATATTTCTGTTTGTGGTTCTTTCTTTCTCCATATTTTGGGATTTAATGGAGTTTTCTCTTTTTGAGTTATTTGCCGAAATTTACTCCTGCATTCAGATTCTTCATGGGCAAAGTTGTTACAAATTGAGCATTCTATTTCATTTTCAAGAAGAGAAAAGTTATTATAGGAAATTTTCTTGATCCCTGTCACATTCCTTTGATTTCGTGCTTCACTAGTCATGATAGTTTTGTAAGCAACACATTGAGTAGCTTTGTGTCCAAAACTATGACATGAGAAACATTGACCATTAAAGAAGTTCGTGCGATTATCGAATCTACTGACCTGTTGATTGTAGTTGAAGTTCCTCCTACTGACTTGTTGATTGATATTATTTGAATCAAATTGAGTATGATTTACCTGAGGTTGATTGTGGCTTCTGTTCATTCTTGAAGCAAATTGAGCCTGATTCACCTGGTGATCTGCTTTATGCCTTTGCTGACGATTGTCGAACTGTTCACTGCTCTTTGCTGCATCACGATAGCTTTTAGTGGAGGTTGATGGCTTCTGTGATTGAGATGTTTCTTCAGTGTATCCAAGACCTGTCTTTATTAGAGGAGAGTGCTGTACTTTGATAATTTCATTTAAGGTTTCTGATCCTTTAGCAAATCTAAGATTGAGAGCTTTTGTTTTCTCAAGATCCTTTCTTAGACCCACAATTTCACATTCTAGATTTTCATTGTGTTTCTCTCTTTCAGCAAGTTGGAATGTCAAGGTATCTATAATCATATTCTTTTTTTCTAAACAGATTTTTGAGTTTAGAGATTTCTTCATAAAGGTCATCTTCATCTAAAGCATCCAAAAAATCATCATCTTCATAAGCCATCAGAAGTCTATAGTCATTACTATTTTCATCTTCATCACTATTTGATAAACCATCACTATATTCATGAGTATAGTAGCTCTTTTTACTTACATTTTGTTTTCTATTCCATTTTTCAGTTTCCTTCCCTTTATCATATTTGACTTTATGAGGACATTTGGCAGCATAATGACTGAATCTACCACATGCAAAACATTTGAAAGGTAGTTTACCTCTGAATCTACTAGAACCACGTTGAAGATTCTTGACAAAGTTCGATTCCTCTTCTTCTTCTGAAATATGTCCTGATTCATTGAGTTCTTCTTCTCCTTTTTCTGAAGATTTAAATGTGGCTTCTCTCATATTTAATGGACCTCCTTTTCTCATCTCAAAGGCAGTTAAGATTCTGTGAAGCTGTGTCATAGTAATAGTATGTAGATCCTGCTTTTCTTCTATGGCAGATACTTTTGATACAAATTTAGCAGATAAGGATCTTAAAACTTTTTCAACTAAGGTAACTTCCTTTATCTCTTCACCCAAATTCTTCATGCAATTAACAATCTCATCTATATGTAAGAAGTAACTAGCTACACTTTCATCATTGTGCATCTTGAGAGTTTCATATTGAATTCTGAGAGCTTGCAGTTTAGCACGTTTTACTTGAGAGTCTCCTTCGTAGCTTAGAACGATTTTGTCCCATATTTATTTGGCTGATCTGAGCTGCATAACTTTGACAAACTCTGATTGGGACAAAATTCCCAATAATTTATTGACAATCTTGGCATTGGTTTCATGTTGCTTTTTACCTGCTGCATCTGTAGGAATTGTTGATGGAAATGTATATCCTCCTTCCATGATTTCCCAGAAATTTGTTCTAAGAGATTGAATATAGGCTATGGTTCTTACCTTCCAATAAAAAAAGTTGCTCCCATCAAATATTGGCGGTCTGATGGATCCCCCGCTCTCTTGATTACTCATGATGATGGATCTTCCTTCAATCGATCAAGCTTCTTCTGAAGGACCTGCTCTGATACCAATTGTTGGAAATAATACTGAGAAGGGGGGTGAATTAGTATTATCAAACTAATAATTTTTCATTTCCATAATTAAATTAATATACACTACTTCAGTTAAGGGAACTCGCGTGTACACACAACTACGTTTAGAGAAACTAGCGTATATCCAACAAACTTATGATTCAGTTAATTCATCATATATTGTTCTTTAATCAGTGCATCATAACCATATAAACAGTAACCAGGTGCAGTAAAATAGAATAGATCATCACACATAAGAAACGCACATGAACACCAAGATATAAGGTGGAAACCCAATGTGGGTGAAAACCGCCTGATGCAATCGTCTCTGTCTTCTTTTAATAATAAGAGAATTCTAGTTACAATTTTTGTACTAATGCAGTCTTATACCAGTACGCATGCTTCTACTTGAAGAAGGCTACAACGTTCTCTCATTCTCCAGCTTCTACTAGAAGGGAGCTACAACCCCCTAGCTCTTGTACTAGCTGATATGTTTAATAGTACGTAGGTGTCGGCCTACAAAAGGCAACAACCTTCTCTTTTCTTCCAGGGACCACATTTCATAATTTTTTAGACTGGATCCATCAACAACATCATTTAATCATCAAATATATATGCATCAACCAATCTCCTATTGAACCAACCACAACTGAATCAATTAATCACTCTGATCATTCAGAATGCTGTCACCAGAAGACAGTAACCAGAACCCAAGCAATAACCCAGAACACTGCAACAACAAACATCAGCAACTAAAACATAGATTATAAGGTATATGCTACTTTTTTGTGCTGAACATGTGTGTATACATGCTTTCATCAAAGCCAACCAGCGTATACATCTGTAAATGTTAATTCATAATTCTGCAGCTATACCAGACTTCAATTATACCCAGATCATATCATTTACAGAATAATATATGCATCAGTATTCAGATCTAGAATATTCATGAGAAAAAATACATAATGATAGTTCACTTTACAACTTAAGATCCTGATCCATCATTAGATCTTATTCTCCATAAACTTCTAAGGTTCCTCCTTGGTTCAGATCCAACAATGGACGATAACCCAATAACTAGCATACTAGATCTCTCTCTTCATTAGATATTCAATGCTTGAGTGTCATGGCCTAATGATCTTCTCCTCCTTTTATAGTTTTAGGCCTTTCTCAATACCATGGACCAAAACCACTTAGGACCAATACCTTGGATCAAATACCTAGGGTCAATACCTCAGATCAAATACCATGGAGCAATACTATGGATCAAAATACCATGGACCAAATACTTTGGACAAAAACTTAGTTTTCCAAGGTATACGTGCTTTCCTTTCTGTGAAAGTGCGTGTGTACGTTATACACTCCTTTTGTTCTGTTAACCTGCGTGTATATGCGGCTTGGTCAATGGTGAACCTGCGTATACCTTTCTTTCTTGATTCTGTGAATCTGATATGTAACTCTGTGCTGTTAACCTGTAGTACTGTGATTTGTCACCTGAATGAGTTTCTTTCATCACATCTGTAAACAATACTATCATGCATTCTGTCACATCTAATATCTCTTTTGTAGTTCATCTAGTTACCATATACAAGCGAGTTGTTCTGCTATAAGTGGGTTGCCATCAAGTACAACACATACATCTGTTATAGACATTTTTGTGCCTTACAGCATGAAGCATGAAATGTCCATAATATAAGGGATCCAAAGTCCCTAAACATGTTGTTCCTACCCCTAGAGGAACAAGGTCAGCAAACCACAGCACTGAATATCAGTTCTCCACCTGAAAACACTCAAAAACAAGGCAATTCTGGATCATGTCAACTGCTCCACTGAGCATCTGCGCTGAATGTCAACTGCTCCACTGTCTACCTGCGCTGAATGTCAACTGCAAAGAAGGCTACCTGCGCTGGGCGAGTTGGGACATGTAGCACAGTCATTCCTCAAGGTGTCAATGCCCAGGAAGCTTCCAAAATGACACTTGGATCAGGGAATTCGACTGGTGATGAGTAAGAGGGTCTAGATCTCCAAGTGGAAGCAAGAACCTCCAAGTGGACTCAAGAACTGAAGAATAACTGAAGTGGGAGAGGACACCAGTCAGCTTCATGCTAGCTTCAAGCTGACTCATCCTTTCTCCAAAACTCCTATATATAGAGCTCTCTCATGAGGTCTAGGGGGGCGGGAATCTTGTGAATGTAAGGAAGTGCTGTTGGTTTGAGTATAGAACTATTGGGTGATTTGCTTTGAAGGAGGTGAAGAGGAGATTTCTTTCTGCTGGGAGGTGATGCTGGATTGGGCCTCTTATGGTTGTATCACTTCCTGAACTTTACTTCTTCCATTAATAAAGCATTTGAGGTTCTTCTATATACATGTGTCTCAATGATGTGTTGCTATACTTGTGTATTTGATTTATTCTAATCCTTGAATCAATTATGAATGTATGCTTCTTGTAGTTCCCCTCTCTTGCCATTTTGCAGGATCTTGTTGTAGCTGGGCCAGTGAAAGAGCAAGGAGCTGGGAGCAAGCAGCAAAGAGAGAAGATTGGATCAATCATTAGCGAAAGACATCGGTTAGTGGATCCCTTTCTTCCCTCTTTTACATCTCATAAAGAAGTAATCTCAAATAGCTTTTCTTTGATTGTTGCTGAGGTACTATCACCCTTAGAGTGGGATAGGGTCATTCCGTATTGGATACTTTTCCCAACAACAAATTGGCGACTCCGTTGGGGATCGTATCTTGTTGGTTGTTTGTGTTTTTGCTATTCATTTCCTAAACATAGGGAGTACCGAATCGAACTACATTTGGATCTTTCAAATGCAAAGTAGAGGGCAGCTACTCTAGCTCAGTTTCTGGGCATGTTTATGATTTGAAGAGCTGATCCACAAGGACTCTGAACAACTCTTAGTGATAGCTTTTCATCCTCCTTTTCATCCTTTAGTGTGTACTTGATTGATAGCTTCTGATTTGGCCAAAAACTGTGAATTTTTGAGCAATCTGTAACCCGGAAACTGAGAAAAACGAAAGTTTATCTCTTCATTGCAGGCACTGTGAAGGCAGTCTGCATTTCATCGCAGGTCCCGAAGGGGCTACCTGCGCTGAATGTCAAACTGACAGTGTACTACCTGCGCTGAACCAGTTTTTCCTTGTGCAACTGGGGTTCCTTGCTGTTTATTGCCCTGTTTTCATCCTTGTTTTTGCAGCCTGTTATCAGTCAATGTGCCTATCTGAAACCAACTTTCCTTGCCACTATTCCGCCTCGGTTGTATAAAGAAACTGTGTTTGTTCTTTGTGTATTTCTTACATCATTTACAGTTTCCCATAACGAAATTGAACTAGTCTTGCTGTGACCTCTTAGATCTAGACCTGTGATAAGTGTCGTTTTGATCTTAAGAGTTAGTTTGTTTGCTGTTCATAGCTGATTGAGCTTTTTCTTTTGTCATATGGTTTGAATTTATGTATTTCTAGTGTCGAAACAAGTAAATCTTAAGGTGTCTTTTGATTTTGGACAAAAGCTTGTTTGCTTTCACTTGAAATTGAATTCAAAGTTATACAACAGCTTTCTTTTTTGTATCACATCAACATTAAGAAAGAGAAAATAAATACCTGCATTGTGCATGTGCATTTTGACAGCTTGCATGTTGATTTAGGAAAAAGTGCATTAGTGTGTGCTCTATGATCTGTGTGAAAAGATGATGTCTTTCTTTTTCCTCAGTAGTTAAGATTTTCAAAGTTGAAAGATTGAAAAGCTTGCTTATCATCTTACACTGCATTTAGGAGTTGTACCATACATCTCGTGGTGATCCATAAAGGCAAACTGCTAAACAAGATCAACCTAAAATGAATTGAATTTACATAACAACGCTTTGAAACATAACGCAAACACATAGAGGTCTAAGCTAGAGACGTGTTACGGCGTCGTTAAACGTGATATCTTAGCGTTGAGTGGTTGGGTGATTCCTCCACGGTGAAGCGATAAGTATCAATACGGACTTGTGCTCCCACGTACCATCGCATATATATTGGGAGACCCCTATAGGAATAAAGCCTTTATCCATAGGAAGCCGTGTCGGCCGCCCTACTGATTGCAATGCAGTGAACACAGCATTCACGAAGATCGACCACTCGTACCGTAAAACGTATTCTGTGGTTTTGCGAAAAGTTTGGCACACCCTCTGCCTAGAACTCTAGAGTAGTTTCTTTTGGCATTTTTCAAACTCTATAACTGAAAAAGTCCATCCGAGCATTTGTCACTTCGGGCTCGTTAAAACATCGAAGGAGACTATAGTCATCTTTAGCTTTTTCTCGACTCTTAAAAAGTGAAAAAGCAAGTTGTGTCTAAAGCGTCGTTATAAAATTTATTTTAAACGGAACATAATCACCTCCTATTCCTGCGTTGATCTGTAAGTTGAGAACATGGAACGCCCCAACCAAGGAATTCCACATGATGGAAATCCTAGTCCTTTCTCCTCTTGGGGAGAAGTTGGTGCGCCCCACATGGCCTGCTAATTTGGCTATTCTCAACCAATGTAGTTCAGAACACCATGGTTCCTGAACAGTCGAGTCAACAGTTAGATCAGTCTAGAGCTGCCCACCAGCCTTCTACTTCCTATAACTCTTCCTCCAATCCTTCATCTTCGTAAGGTAGAGCCGGCAAAAGCCAAGCTCCCATGGAGAAGAAGGAGAAGAAGAAGAAAGAGAAGAAGAAGAAGGAGCCTAAGGCGACTGGGGGCAAGCAAAAGACATCTGACAAAAATCCATACACAGCACAGACCGGGCCTAAATTGCCATGTGTCATATGTAGAGGAGACCACTTCCATAGAGATTGTCCCTGTATTCCCCGGATACTAAGGGACTGGTCCCCTCGTTTGCACAATTCGGGAGCATCAACCTCTGATAGCCATGTTGAATGCTTACCGTCAACCAGCGAAAGTGAAGGTTCAAGACAAAGAGGGGGAGCAAGATCCCCCTGTAGACTGTGTGAAGGCGATCACGCCATCCACCGTTGTCCCTTCTTAGACGAAGCGAAGAGAGTTTTGGAAGATCGTCCGGTTTCACCGTTGAGGCTTCCTCCTGGATACAAAAAACTCGTGCCAAGTCCTTCGTTGGTTGAAAATGCAGCTGGCCCGCTCAAGTGGTCAGCTGAAGCATCAGTCATTGAAAATGAGCCTACTGAATCCAGACCGGACGAAAGTCCAAAGGTCGAAACGGCAGTTGACCCGGTTCTTCCTTCAGAAGTTTCATCTTCAAATGACACCGTCACTGAAGATTCATCTTCAAATGACACCCTCACTGAAGAGAATAAGGATGACACCATCCAGATTCTTTTCATCAACACAGACTCTGATGAGCATCAGGGCAATGCGCCCATTCCTTTATCGCAGGAAGGAACATCGTCAGGGTCATATCCGGCCGTGTATTCAGTCCCACCACCAAGCAACCTGGTTGTGTCCTTTGATTGGAACCAACTAGGCAGACCCCGGTTGCCAGCCAGTATACCATTCAGAATCATGGTCCAAATATACAGAATGGTAATGGCTGGAACTATCATTGATGAAGGGGCATCTGTGAGTATCCTTTCCTCTGTTGCTTGGAAAGCACTGGGTTCCCCGGCGCTTTTGCCTGAGATAAGAAATCTCTCAGGTTTCGATAAAGGAACCAGTCGACCATTAGGGATCCTCCCCAATGTGCCTGTTACATTGAAAGGGAAGACAGTTCAAATGAACGTGATGGTCGTTCAAGGACCCTTGGATTATAACCTACTCCTTGGACGAGACTATATATATTGCATGGGAGCAATAGTCTCCTCACTCTTTAGAGTAATGTGTTTTCCACACGAAGGAAGAATGGTCAAGCTCGTAGACCAACTTTCATTTCCGGGATCACGCATCGCAAATAGTCACATACCAACCCTGAATGGTCTGATCAATCAAGAAATGTCTCCACCCCCAGTCCTTCTCCCCGATGAGTGCGAGTGATTCGGAAAGATGGGACTGGAACCCAGGGGGCATGCATCCTGGTCTGCTTTGGGCAGAGAAAACCTTGGGTATAAGATAGAATTTCCGCGAGAGAATATGACTAGTCCGTACCCCGTCCATAGAGGAAGAGGGGTTGTTCTGGAATAGGATTCTTTTGTCAAAGTTACGTGTTTGACAAGAGTCATTCACCCTTGTCTATTTCGGTAGACAGTGCCGAAGAAATGTTTTTGTTTGAAGAAGTTAACGAAACAATCTTTGGGTAGCCTGAAAGAGGTAAGCCTCACCCTTTAAAACAAATGTTTTGACGGATAAGTAGGGGCAGCCTTGAAATTGTATTTCATACCTGGGGGCATGCAAACCTTTTGGAGTGCAAGCTAAGAACGGTTATTTATCTATTTTTTGGGTTAGCCGTTTCCGAACTTACATAAAGAAAGGATATGGAGTAAAGCTTAGTGAAGATGAAACTCCTTAAAAAATAGAGATCTCACAGGGGACATTTCTTATCTTATGACTGGTATATCGGGCAGTTTTAGCATAAAGTTCATGCTCGTTAAAAAATAAACGCAAGATCCGAGCAGTTTTAACGCAGTCTTCATGCTCGTTAAAAAATAAATAAAAGCAGTGAGCAATGTTTCCTCCAGAGTTTAAGCTCATTTTTATCTAAAAAATGAACCTATTCCAGTAAATAACCTCTGTGATCGTAAATTTATCAGCCATAAAAGCCTTGTTCGTATGTGCACCTACCACCTTCACTTTCATTTGGCAGATCGTTCACCTCCATATGATTGTTTACCTATTTTAAGGAACAGCTGCGAAGAGTGATTCCACCTAGCCATCCTTGTGACACTGCCGTGATTGGAAAATTCCAACCTGTACCTGGAATCTATTGCTATCCCTGTTTATCACTCGTTCCTCAAAAGACGAGTCTTCTTTAAGCTCTTTTCAACTGACTCGTAAAATATGAAAAGTTTGCCGAGTTTTGGCCTTCCAGCTCGTTAAAGTGACCGGAAGAGCTATCCCTCCTCTAGATTTTAATCTTTTTGGACCCGAGGGATTATTGCACAAAAAGGTCGAGCACTTGTTTTATTCGGCTCGTTAAAATTATCGAAAAATTCATCCCTTCTGTATTGTTTTATACTTTTTCGGATTTAAGGGATTAGATGACAAAAAAGGAATTGTAGAGTTGACTTTATGTATCTTTTCAGACTCTCTAAAAATGAAAAGGACCGAGTTTTCCTTGTCGTTAGACTCGTTAAAATGATTAAATAGCGACAAACTTGTCTTTAGATGAGAACGAGTTTCCCTATCGCTAGGCTCGTTAAAACATAGCGATGGGCTTGCCCGAAGGGCAGGTTATAGAACAAGCATATGTTATCCTCCTCAAGCTTGACAAAAATAAAGAGGTACTGGTCAGAAATGACTGGGGAAAAATTGGGAGAACCTCAAAGCTTTAATGGTAGCAAGTCGCTCTTGAACATGACACTTTTCCTCCGTACCACATCGGGTTGGGTTGTTTCATTCACCGGTCTCATCACCATGGTCTCGCCAAACCATCCACATTTGGGGTAATGCTACCGATCCATCGCATCAGTGTCGTTATATGTTCAAGAGGTGTTGTTCAGAAAGAGTCAACCGTGTCCCATCCACTGCCATACATTATCCTTCATCCATCCATGATCGCCATCCTGAATCATATGTCACAGATTGTTTTCGCCTCCATTAAAATCATTAGCTCCGTTCCGTGTCACTGATGTGGGATTCATTAAGGCCCTCCTTTGACGGATCGCTTCTTGTTGACTTCAGCTCATTATCCAGGAAGTTGATCTAGGAACACCCCCCTCAGTACTTTGAAGCTTGCATGCCTCAATGGCAAGTTTCTCACTTCCGGCGACAGGTATACATCAATGACCTTCGACCGAAAGATTTTGCGTGGTGTTCGACGCCAAGTCCTTTATTCACACCACGTAAATTGTACTGCAGTAATTTGAGGGTCATTATCATTATCGGTGATTCCTCTCGCGCTTGTTAACGGTTTACATCATTGACCGGTAATCAAGCGATGTCTTTCCATATTCGACTTCAGCGCAATTCTCACATGGATCAACTTGTACTTAGAGTGAAGATCGAACGAGTTTGAAGACCCCGGATCTAGTTTCATCCATCCGGGCTGCGATATATATTCAGGAAATATAAAGACATTTGACATGTACATCATTGCAGCAGATGATCATCCTACTCAAAGGATGATAATTTCAGCAGAGAATTATCAGTCTACCTTCAGACGATCGTCTGTTCTATGTACCAAAATGAATTTATAAAGCTGAGCATGGGAATGCCCGCCTCAGCTAGATCATGAAAGCAGAATGAAAAATAATGTATTGTATTGTATTTTATTACAGGTCACCTCTCAGCGATTGAATGAACTTCGGATCCTCCTGATAAAGCATTTCACCCGATAAACGGCCTCATACTTTAGGGGGCAACTGTTATAGACATTTTTGTGCCTTACAGCATGAAGCATGAAATGTCCATAATCTAAGGGATCCAAAGTCCCTAAACATGTTGTTCCTACCCCTAGAGGAACAAGGTCAGCAAACCACAGCACTGAATATCAGTTCTCCACCTGAAAACACTCAAAAACAAGGCAATTTTGGATCATGTCAACTGCTCCACTGAGCATCTGCGCTGAATGTCAACTGCTCCACTGTCTACCTGCGCTGAATGTCAACTGCAAAGAAGGCTACCTGCGCTGGGCGAGTTGGGACATGTGGCACAGTCATTCCTCAAGGTGTCAATGCCCAGGAAGCTTCCAAAATGACACTTGGATCAGGGAATTCGACTGGTGATGAGTAAGAGGGTCTAGATCTCCAAGTGGAAGCAAGAACCTCCAAGTGGACTCAAGAACTGAAGAATAACTGAAGTGGGAGAGGACACTAGTCAGCTTCATGCTAGCTTCAAGCTGACTCATCCTTTCTCCAAAACTCCTATATATAGAGCTCTCTCATGAGGTCTAGGGGGGTGGGAATCTTGTGAATGTAAGGAAGTGCTGTTGGTTTGAGTATAGAACTATTGGGTGATTTTCTTTGAAGGAGGTGAAGAGGAGATTTCTTTCTGCTGGGAGGTGATGCTGGATTGGGCCTCTTATGGTTGTATCACTTCCTGAACTTTACTTCTTCGATTAATAAAGCATTTGAGGTTCTTCTATATACATGTGTCTCAATGATGTGTTGCTATACTTGTGTATTTGATTTATTCTAATCCTTGAATCAATTATGAATGTATGCTTCTTGTAGTTCCCCTCTCTTTCCATTTTGCAGGATCTTGTTGTAGCTGGGCCAGTGAAAGAGCAAGGAGCTGGGAGAAAGCAGCAAAGAGAGAAGATTGGATCAATCATTAGCGAAAGACATCGGTTAGTGGATCCCTTTCTTCCCTCTTTTACATCTCATAAAGAAGTAATCTCAAATAGCTTTGCTTTGATTGTTGCTGAGGTACTATCACCCTTAGAGTGGGATAGGGTCATTCCGTATTGGATACTTTTCCCAACAACAACATCATAATGCCAACATTGCTGGGGAGCTGATCACTGGGAAGACGTACTAGATTTCCTGTTGGCATCTTGTGATGCTTGAAGCATGCAAACATTTGAAGAGCTAGGCGTAGTTGAAATAAGCAGTGGGCCATAATAAGCCCCAAGCGACATGGAATTTTTATAGACTCCAAGGGAAACATCAGTAAAGGTAGGGATGGTCTTATTGCCTGTCATTGATGAAATAATATTCTCAGGAGAAGTCTGAGACTGAGGGTCAAAGTAAGTCAGTTGATCAATAGTGATGATCTTTCCATTATGAGGAAATCACATCTTGCGAAATATAGGGGACACGACAACTGACATGGTTATAATCTAAAGGGGCATCGACAACTTCAATATCAATCATGATTGTCTTTCCAATACCATTAATGGGGAAATTCCGATATAAACAAAGGGGCTATGAGGGGTGACCATACCACGCATGAAGAGTGATGGTTGATGGTGACAGGTCAAGGGAACAAAGTTTCTTCTAGACACTAGCAACCATCACACAAGTGGAGGCACCTTCATTGATTATACAGTGTTCAACAATGGCATTTTTTTACTGAGACTAGTATCTGAAAAGCAAGAGATGAAGGGAGAGGGGGATGTTCCACTTTATCAACATCAAATATCATCAAATGATCATTATAAGGATCCACAACACCCAAAGAAAACAATAGATATTTCCATTGGGATGGGCACATTTGGAGGACTTCCAGCGTTGTCATGGCAACAAGGGACTGCACCAAGTCATCTACTATACTATAAGTATGGATGGCTAGAGAAATAGAAACATTTCAATGTAATGGTCCTTTAGTGATCTTACAATGAAACTCTACCTTAGGTAGAGGGATTTTTAAGGTACCATTTGGTGACAAAAAGGGCTCAGTGGAATGTTTGGGTTGAGAATTAGTCACTGAATTATCAGGAGGACTGTCATAATGGCATGACTGAGTATAGAGGTTCGTATCTTCAAAATTCATTGCGAGAATATGATAATTTCCATTCCATGGACGTGAAGGTTGGGGGGCTAGAGGATTCTAGGTGGGTTGGGGAACCACATATCCTTAGTGAGGGAATGGATTAGTAAGAATTTCCAACTGCGTTGAAGAAGGATGGGGTTGAGCAATGGGCTGCTTCCCTCTAGAGGAAACTTCTTGATTATACCATGAATGTCACATATGAGAGAAAATGGGACATTCATGAGTGTAATGGACATAAATCTAGAAACAAACAAAATGTTTATGGTTCTAAGAGCCTTTTTCTACTTGGGCCATCTACCCTGTTGCATGGTCGCGAGATTGGACTGGTCACTCTTATTGACATTAGATTGTCTACCTTGATCACCTTGATTACCATGATATGGTTGATTATGGTTACCCTTCCCCTTGTTCTGTGTCTTATGGTTGGGGGGAATGGGATAATTCTGTTGAGCATATACTTGAATTTGATGAGGTAGTTGTTGCTGCGACATATAAGTTGAGGTGTGGAAGGTTGAGGTGTTGGTGCCATTGGGGATGGATCACTAGGCGATGAAAACAAATAATAAGGGTTTGCGATAACTTTTTTGTAACCTGGTTGAGCAACAACTGGCCTTGGCATTGGTTAATGTGAATGGGAAAATGCATATGATGTGTTGTACCTTGGTAAGAGTTGACAGTTAAGGATTAGGAAGGGGATAAGTGTAGGTGGAACAGGTCTCCCCTTAGGGTTAACCATAAATCATATAGGTTGAGAATATGGCTATGGATGAGGGTAAGTTATGGATCCAATGATATTGTCAATGACATGAGATGGCCCTGTTGCAGAAGTCGCACCAGGCCTAAGGAGATTGGGAAGGAAGGTATAAACATAGCCTAAGACTACATCATATTTCAATGCTATTTGGAGAGATACTTCCTCAGTCTGAGGGAAGTGTGAAGCGATATATTTACCTATGGGGTCGAGGATAGTTTTCAAAAACTAATCCATATAAACATGTTCCTCAAACTCAGGAGATTTATAGAGGCTCCTCCCTTTTGCACAATTCTTATACATGATCAGAAAGACGAGTGGAAGAAGTTTGACGGAAGGAAGTCAAAAGTTAAATTCTTGAGTCATACCAGAGAGGTAATTAGACATATGATAGGAAGGCATTGGCCAGACTAGAAAATGTGGAATGAGAGGCATGTGATTGGTTGACATACCACTTGGCAGAAACTCCTGTTAGAGTACATTGGAAAATATGAAGATGAATGGAGTCCTCGTTGATGGAACTGGATGAACAAATATGGAAAGAATGAACGTGATTGGTAGGGTATTCTCCAGGATTTCCTTTGAACTTGGGGATGTCTGAGGAAATTTTGGTAGGCATGGGAGGCCAATTTTGGTTTTGAAGAAGGGTATCATTGATAAGTTGGCTTAAGTTAGGGAGAATCAAACCATCCATGTAGGGAAGGAGAGGTTGATTAGCAGCCATACCTGAAGAGGTTTCAATATTTCCACCTTGAGGTTTACCTTGGTTAGAACCTTACCACCTTGGTTTCCACCACTCGTATTAGCCCCTGACATGGTAGTGGTGCAGGGTTAGGAGGATGCAAAATCTGAGGAAGAGCTAGAAGAATCGGAAGAACTAGATTTTGTATGTGGACTCTGTTATCACTAAACAAATCTCAAAGGAAAAGGGTAAGGTAAGAAACATTTGGTCTTGGTTATTGTCATGCTCCTTTCATGCATAAGAAGCACTTGGAAAACTCAGGGTCAGCATACATAAAGGTTCTTTGAAGGCTCAAGCAAGGCAAGCAAGTTTCAAGGCAGATGAGAAGGACATTTCAAGATAAAAAAGCTCAAGACAGTCAAATTTGGCATGTAAGCTGTGTTTTTGAAATCACACAGCAGTTTCGTAGCGCGCTACGAAACTGCTGTAGGTGATGCCTCATGCACAGCAGTTTCGTAGCGCGCTACGAAACTGCTGTAGCTACATATTATCATTCGATGGGCCAATTTTGAGAGACAAAGGGAAATATTTTCAAAGGGGAATCTCTGCAAAAGATTAATTACAAATTATCAATCTTCAGCAAAGTTAATACAGGTGGAAGAAACATGTATTCGAATGAAACTTTAAACTTTTGTCATAAAGTGAATACATTTACTACAGTCCAAAATATGTCAGGCAGCTTGGAGGAGCTTTTGTCTTCACACATGGACAAAGGTTGACAGCACACAAAGACGTGGCATTCTGATATTTTTGTATAATCAAAGGAGAAGTACATGTTACAGTTTATTACAAAGCTTGTTGCAGCTCACAATGAACTCAGAAGTTATTACAGCCAGGTTATAGATGACAAGGAGAATGCTATTCTTGTTTATGGTAGAGGTTGGAGAAATGCCGTGTCAGGCATTGATGGAGAACTACTTTGGCGAATAGACTTTTCTATTGGGAGTGAGCAAACTGAAGACAGCGTTGAAAGGATTGTTTTATCTCCTGATAGAGAAAGCATTTATGCAATAGGTTTTATTGAGAAATCAAGTGTGGCTGTTTTTGAAGATTTTTCATCTGAGGCAGAACTCCTTCCATTAAAATTTGAAGGTGCTTTTGCATTTAAAAGTTGCTTCACATATATTACTAATAAAAATTGGAAATACTTGTAGGGAGCTTTATTTACTTGAGAAAGTAAGTGAACCGGCTATTATTAGTGATGGCCTACTGTTATCATCAGAGCAGCAAGCGTTTGCAGTGGTGCAACACTTAGACAAGAACAGGGTTTCTCTGACTGTTATGCTGGATGATGGTCAAAAGAATGAAACTCTAAAAAGGAGTTTTGTTTCCCTGGTTTTACTAGTCAACTTCCAGGAGGTCTCTAAAGCAACTGAAAGCCTATTTTGGGAAATGGAAAGAGGTTTTTATTCCTAACAGACAGAAATAAAAAAACCTCCTTCAGTTTCCTCAAATCCATTATGATTTGGGAGAAATGAAGGACCAAACTTGCGCTACGAAACTGCTGTAGGTGCAGTTTTCTACAAGCTTATTTCTCTGTTTTACACCTGTTTTTCAAAGACGCATTCTCGGTGGTAGGAAAAGTGTTTCAAACAACCAAGAGAGGTTTCTGTTAAGAACGGATTGGTTCACAAAAACCTCCTTCAGTTTTTCCAAATACATTTTTTACGAGAATTTATGACCTCTGTCCCAAGACCTATTTTTCAGCCAGAACAGAGCAAGGGACAGTTACCTGTTTGACACGTGTTTTTCAAGGACAGATTCTGAACAGCTGGAGGAATTTTTTAAAAAACCAGGAGAGGTTTTTGTTCTAGACAACATGGGATACAAAAACCTCCTTCAGTTTTGTAAAATGTGTCATGGATGAAGAGATAAAGGCTCTGTCCCACGTGCCATTTTCAGGGATCCTAAACCTAAAAACAAGGAAACATGTTCCCTAATTTCTAGGGTTTGTCTTCAGCAGTCAGATGACCACGTGGGAGGCTTCATCAAATTCGACTTCTTGAGGTTGAAAGTTGTCAAATAATGCTTTAAATGCTTAGATAAGGTTGTTGAATCATGATAAGGAGTTACACTCCTAGCTGTATTAGGTCTCTAGGACTGCTAGTTAGGTGTCATTTGCATTTAATAGTTAGTTTTGAGTGTCAATAGGTGTCAGGTCAGGTAGAATTCGAATTTTCCTCATCCTAGAAGAGGAATCTAAGTTGTGTAAAGAGCTCTATATATAGCAGAAGAGCTGATGTACAAAGGGTTGGAAATTTTATGAACAAAGCTTGTATTTGGCTTATGTAAAGACTCACTTTCAGTAATATAATTTTGGTTTTACTTCTCAGGATTCATGAAGGATTTTTCATATTCAGAATGTGTGATGTTGTCTTCTTCTTAGTTTTGTTTACATTGGTATGGATGTATAATCACTCAGAATTCACTGAATGTGCTCTGATTTCCTGTATGCATCTATAAACTGTGTGGTTCCTTATGAGTATATATTCTGAATATTCAAATGCTGAATGCCCTGACTTCCATGTAAGGTCAAGATCTTTGTTGTATTGAAGTGTTGTTGACTCCATAGGCCCAATGGATAGTTGTTTAGTATGTTTCCAGCATTCATATTTGTTACAGTTGTTTCACAAGAGTTAGCCATCTTATCTTAATCAAAATCATTAACCCATCTAGAGAGAGCCCTCTTAGGTTGAGGAGGCTAAGCCTCAGCCTAAAGTAGGTTTGAAATAGTTACTTGAAGTCTTCCTGGTCTGTAGCCTTCCAGGGCCTGATTTTGAGATAACAGACTCAATGGAGGATTGGGAGGATAAATACTAACTTAACAAGCAGGGGTGAGAGGATGTCTGAAAGGAAACTAGGGGTAAAGGCCATGAATTCTCTATGACAAATGCCTAGGGGGCGTAATGGTGTCAATACTAGGTAAGACAGAAAAGGATAAAGGATGAGGATGAAAGAAACATGAAGCAAACACCTAGTGTAGTGGTGCAAGGCGAAAACTATATATAATGATATGCTACTGTAATCAAGAAAACACGTCCTATCAAATAAAAAATGACCTCTAACCTAAAGGTTTTCTATATCCTCAAACAAATCTTAGTTCTACTATTTTAGATGGCCATTCAAAATAATTTTTACTTGATAGGGTCTCATGTCTTCAAGTAGAGTTGTCTAGAGAAAGGTAGGGTAGGGAGATGGTTGCTTACCCACAAACACCTATATGGGGTGTTTTCCTAAGACTGGCCACAAAGGTTACCTTTGTCCCACGGGGGCAGTCGAGTCTTGAGATTTTTGGTAGTCAATAAAAAATGTGGACCCCTGGACCAATGAGTCAGGTAGCCTCGTGGAGAGACACACACATCGATACCTAAGCTTAACCCCTTCTAAATTGGGTCTCTGGCATGCTTTGGTTTTGACCGTGGGATAGTGAAGGATTTTAAGCTCCCTACAAGGATAAATTTCTTTTTCTCGATGTAAGTAATCGATGGGGGATTTTGGAATTATATCCCACTGATCCTAAACCTAACTACAAATTTTGTTTTTCCCTATTGCTCAAGTGGGCTTAATCTATGTTAGTTAAGTTATGATTAATGTGAAGTCTTTCAAGTATTGGCTTGGCGGTTCTAACCAAGCTCATGTTTTCTTAGTGTGTGAGTGTGTGAATAATGTGTGAATAATGTGTGAGTGGATGAGTTAATTGAGAATGTTTTATGATGCCAGTGCTGCTGAAAAATAAAGTGCATAAACTGTAAATAATACTGACTATGAACAACAAAATAAAAAACAATTTGAAGCACACATTCCCTCACCTAAGAAATCTATCAAACAAAAAGAAAAGTGATGGAAAAATGAGCAACTCAAAGACACACAATGACCAAAAGATCTAATGTCTAAAGGGAATGGGATCTTAAGGAAAAAATCTACTGAAATGATTAGGAAAAACCAACAAAAAGTAGAAAGCAAAGTGTTGGAAAATAACAGAAACAAGCTACCAAAAGAAGGATGCTTAAGGGGATCCTAAAGAAGAAAAGTAAGACAAGCATCTAAGGGAAACAAAGTTCTATAAGGATGGACTAAAAAGGGATGAAAAATGATGGGAAAAATGCTGGAAAATAATGGCTGAAAGTTCTGCAAACTTAGACTTCTAAACTCAACAAAATTTCTCCTAAATGGTAGAGGTGTACTCTAAACCCTAAGGGGTATTTTTCCTTCCTTAAATTGGGAAAAAGGCTAAGAGTCTCTAGGCATAGGGTGACTAAGAAAAGTACATAAACCTTTCTTGGCACACAGGCAAAAACTCTTGGAAAAAATTGAAAATTATGAAAAAAATTGGGAAAAAGAGCAAGATGCAGATTCTAACCTGTTAAGTGCACCCAGATGCAGAAAGTGGTCCAAAAAGTGTGTTATGGGGTGCGAGTTTTGGTCCAAAAAGTGTACTCTGTTTCTGAGGGTTCCGCTTAGTAGATCTATTAGAAACTGTGGCATCTCCTACACGGCTAGTACTTGTGACCTGAAAAAAAAGACACGAAAACCCAACAAAAGGAATAATTTTTCAACAAATAGTAGCAATCTAAAATTATAAATGAGTATTGAGAGAAAGAAGAAATTATGAAAATCCTGAAGAAAAAAAAGTTGAAACAATAGTCACCGAGGCTTCTAAATTTCTACACCAGTTGAGTTACCATTTGTTAATATACAATTTTTGGAGAAGTGTACCAATAAGGATTTACTTAAGTTGCTGGTGACAAGCAACCCTTACAACAAAAAATGGTAGTTAATGTATTCTTCAGACCTGCAAAACAAATGTTAAAATCATGTAGAAAATTAATATGCAAATCGAAAGATACATACGACAACATAATAAGAGTGTAACAACCCAATGGAAATATGAAAGAAACTTTATTTTACTAAGCAAATGAAAATTTTACACTTGATGAGGAGATATTGTAAACTTGGGTCTGCGAATCCCCCTCTGTGGGATGGGTCCTTTGAAGAACTTGTGCTTCAACTCTTTCTCTCAATAGTTGTATGCAATGGGAAAAAGATGGCAATGGAGGTTTGAACTCAAGATGAGAGCTCAAATGACATAGGACGATAATGGGGATGATGAGAATGGTCATGGTGAAGAACGAGGAGAAAAATATCCTATTTATAACAAAATATTGAGATATATAGAGATTTAGAAAATAATTAAATATTATAGAGTAAATCAAAATCTACTTGTTGTGAATATTTTATTATATTTGTTGAGAGGGAAAAGATATTTGAAATGGCCAAATATCTTTATTTAGAAATGGTTAAAGTAATTAACAAATAAAAAACAATTTATTAATTACTTTATGGTGATTAAGTCAAATTTGAATTAGACGCAACTATTAAATAATGATTTAATAGCCAGGAAGCCTCCGGTGACACTTGTTCCTTGGGAACGGTATAAAGTCCGGTAAACGCGTAGACAGTCAATCTCTGTAAGGAGATTTCTCCTATGTAATATCTGCATCCATATAATAAAATATCCCAGTTCAAAATTCCGCAATCTTGCTGTGTACATTTCATTTTGGTATCATGAGTGTTCATTTACTTTCATTAAAGGTCCTGTGAGAGATGGTATCAGAGCTGAAAGGCCATATATCTTCCACCACTCAATGAACCATTCTGGTGTAGGATCTTCTTGTTCCAAGGCTTCTGCTGACATACCTTCAAATAAAAATGAGGACTGTATAGAATAAAATAAATTGGCTGAGCAATTTTGGAGATTCATAGCTGTATAGAAACATTCTTTTTGCCTGTTAGGGTCATAATTTTCTCTGTGAAGAGGGTTATCAAACCTTCTCAGTGTGATGTGGCAACTCGTTATCCGATCATCATCCTCATCATCTCTCTCAAGAGTATAGTGTATGCTGTCAATGTATTCCAAATATTCCAGAGCATCCACTGCTTCTTGATTCATTTCATCTTGCATTGTTTCTGTCCATAGATAAGGAATATCTTCTCGATGTCTAATTTCTTTGATTGGGTACCAATCTACATCATGGATAAGTACTGGAGTTTCAAGCATATAACTTACCCATCCATTTGGTGTTTCTATTTCAATAGTACTTTCCCTTCTCCTGATATAATTGCAATGTAGACTTAAAATTGAATGTTCTGATAGAAATTCTCTACTCAGCATATCTGCAAAATTGTTCTTATCGCCTTTAACAAATTCAACATCAAAATTGTACTGGCTTAACTGCATCATCCACCTGACCATAGCAGCATCCTCAAAATCACATTTATGAATTGCAAATTTCAATGCCTGGCAGTCTGTCTTAACAGTAAATTTGGTGTAGATAACAAAATCCCTGAATTTTTCTATTCCTAAACAAACTGCTCTGAGTTCTTTCTTCAAACTTGACCAATTCAATTGATTTTTTGCCCATAATCCAGATGCATATTGTCAGATTTCAATCTCTCTTTTGCTGCTGGGGTTCTTCTGACATAAAACTGCTCCCCATCCTTCATAACTAGCATCTGTCATAATGATTTTCTCCCATTCTTCTCTGATAGGGGAGAGTGGCTGAATATTTCTGACTTTTTCTTTTATTGCCTTGACTGCTTGTGCGCAATCATTATTCCATGGTATTGGATCCTTTTGAAGCCTTTTGTTTAATAATTTCCTTTCTTGTGCACAATGCTTCAGAAACTTAGAAATGTAATTCAAACTTCCCAAAAACCTTTGTAGTTGAGTTTTATCCTTGATTTCATCAGGGAAGTGATCAACAAAATTTAAACTTCTTTGGATTACAGTATAGGATCCGTACTGTATATTGTAACCCAAAAAGTCTATCATTGGCCAGAATAGTTTCATCTTGGATTCTGATAATACTATACCCATTTCTTTGACCCTGCGAAGAAAGATTTTCAAATGTTTAACATGGTCAGCAATATTATCAGAATTAATTAATAAATCATCAATATATTTTTTCAGGAATTCTTCCATTCCTTCAAAAGTTTCATCCATTATTCTCTGAAAAGCTGAAGGAGCATTGATCAAACCGAATGGCATGATATTCCACTCATAATGCCCCTCAGGTACAGAGAATGCAGTCTTCCATTTGTCTTCTTCCTTGATCCCTACTTGCCAAAAACCAGATTTGAGATCAAATTTAGAGAATATCTTGGATCTTGATATCTGGGCGAGTATGGAGGATGGTTTTGGCAAAGGATATGCATCATAATCCAGAATATTATTCAGAGGTTTATAATTTACAACCAACCTTGGTTTTCCTCTGGCTATTTCAGCATGTTTATTAACATAAAATGCAAAACATGCTATGGGGATCTTCCTCTTCCTGATAAGCCCTTTCTTCAAAAGATCTTTAATTTCTTCTCTGCAGAGTTTCATCTATTCTTCATTCATTGCCACTGCTTTAGACCTTCTTAATTTTCCACTGAAGTCTTTCTTGAGAGGAAGTTCTACCTCTTGTTTCTTAATATGCCAAAAGGCATTTGGATCATCTGAACAACATTCTTTGAACTGGGAAGTGAGCTTTGCTATCTCAGAAGCATACTTTCCGTTATCCAGATGTTCTTCTGTTTTCAATACTTCCCTTTTCACTTCCATCTTTGCCAAAATATTTTCCATTCTTTCAACTCTCTTAATCCTCATTGGAGAATTAGAATTGATAAATGGGAAAAAGACTTCCTTATTATCAAAATTAATAAAATATCCATACCTTTGGGTTTTTGCATCAAATTTTGCTCCATGCATGCTAAAATTCTGAAAAAATGGTGTCCCGAGGTACATTGCACAATCCAATCCTGGAACAACAGGACAAACTAGATGAACTCCAATTTTTTCTGTAAGCAGAACATCAATTTCTGCTTCATGCTTTGTAGGGATATCACCACTTGCAGTGATTACCCTTGGACATGTTGTTGGTCTTCTATGATGCATGCCAACCACTGTATCACTTACAATATTTAGCCTGGAACCAGTATCCATAAGAACTTTCCAAAACTCATACTGGTGTCCAATCTTTACCTTCATTTTGACACAATACATGACATCTCTATTCATGCTATTGCATCCAAAATCTGTTCTTGCTACCTCTTCTTCTTCTTCTTCTTCTCCTTTGTTATACTGCTGTTGAACTGGCCCTGTATGATAGGTCCAGTTTTCTGTCTTTCCTGAGATAGGATCTTGTGATGAAGAAGCAAAAGGAGCTTGTGCATTTAACATCTTTAGGCTTAACTCATTGTGCCTTTCAACACACAATTTTCTATTCTCTTTGATTGTTTTTCTTAATTCTTTTATTGCCTGATGCTCTGCAGGTAAGGTCTGTGGCAAGTCTTCTCCAAAATCTTCATTCTTAAACTGTCTGGTTAAGGCTTCAACAGAGAAAAGAGTAGCAGGAGGCACATACCCTTTATTTGGAGAATTCTTTGAAGTAGAGGGTGCTTTCTTCAAATGTTCTGTCAGCAAAGATCTGTACATTTCTTTCATTTGTGGATCTGTAGCAGCCATCATTTGTGCAAAAATATTCTTACTGATTTCATCATAATCAGTCTTCATCATCCTGACTGCATTGCATGTACAAATATCAGGATCATCACAATCATAGAATTTACATTCTGTACAATGGGGATCATTACAGAATTCTTCATCAGATGATTCATCTGAATCAACAAAATTAAATTCATTTTCAGATTCTGAATCAGAAGATACCAATTCATCACAGCTACAAGGAAGATAGAATGAATTTATCTTTCCTTTCTTATTTCTATACTGGACTTTCTTTTTAGAAGAGTCTTTCTTTTTATTTGGACAATTTGGAGCTGTGTGACCTTTTTTGTTACAGTTGTAACAAATTATTTCTCTATCCTTAGAAAACATCTTTGTATGCTTGTAAGGTTTTTCTTTGTAATGTTTTCTTTTTGGCTTATCTTGGGAGATCTGGGAATTCTTCTTGAAATGTCTTTTTCTCCTCTTATGCCCCTCAGAATTGCCAGCTTTACCAAGATTCCATTGCTTCCAAAGCTGTTGATATCCATGGGGCTTTTTAGGATTTGTGGCCGCTCTTGCAATCTTCATTTGTGAGCATAATTCAACAATGATTGCTTTTACTGCTTGTCTGATTATGCCAAATTTATAGTCCCCAATCTTTCCTGGTAATTTATTGACAATGGCTGAAGAGACCCATTGGGGAAGAGATGCAACAAAAATTTCCTTCCATTTTGGCTCAAGAATGAGATCTGGAGTCAGAGTATGCAATCTGTGAAGGAATTCATTAAAGTATTCATCAAAATGTTGCATATTATGCAATTTCATGGCCAACAGAGTAATGGTTGTAATATCATTGGTTATCTGGGGGAAACCAATGAAATTAACAGTAATAGCATAAAGAAGTTTTCCGATCATATTGTTTACATGCAAACTAGTGACAGGATCTATGTGAGTAGATCCATCTCCATTTTCAACAACTGCTTGTTCCCATCCTGCAAGGAGATGGGGGTCTTTTACTGTCTCAACTTTTAGCCAAGAATCCAACGTTCCTTCAAATCCTCCGATTATTCTTCTTGTAGCATTGATAGGTCCTATGTCATCTGCAAGATAAGTCCTATAGCATACAAGCATGGAATGTAAAACAGACATGATTTCAGCCTCTGTGCAATTATCAATATTCCATGAGTAAGTAGCATTTGCAGACCAATCCTTATGGTATTCAGATTTCATAAGATCTCTTCTATCAGGAGCAGGATTCCAAGTAGTTTCCCATCTTGACCTGGATGATGTAGCATTGACTTGATTTTCATTATCAGGTTGATCCTGTTCTTGATCTGTCAAAGATAAGTTATTGATACAGGTTTCAAGCTCTTCAATCTGTGGTTCTGCTTCTATCTTGTGAAGAGTCATATCACCAAAGGATGTTTCTGTTTTGTGAAAATTTGTATCAAAACTTTCTTCTTCTTCTCTAGTATAGGAATCTTCAGTCATCAGATTAGAAGATTCTGGTTTGCTAGATCCACTAGTTTCTTTGGAATGTTTTATGATAGGATGTGGACTAAAGAAACTGGGATTTGCAAACACAGAATATGGATGAGAAGAAGTGGGTGGTGGAAAAGTTATAGAGTTGGGTGTTCTAATAAGGCTTTCCACAGAAGGAGTAATAGAATATGGGACATAAGTCTTAGGCTCTGAAAATATAGTTGCAGATTTATAGGTTTCAACCTTAGGCTTCTTCTTCAAGGATTCTATCCCTTGAGTGACTTCCCAGACTTGTTTCTTTACAATATCTAGGGAATTACTGATCTTTACCATTTCCTTTCCATGAGCATTGGTAGCATCATGGGGTTTTTTATCTATCTGCCCTGTTTGTAAAGATAATCTGTCAAGACTCTTAGCAAGAGCCTTATCATTTTCTGCCAAAGTATTAACACTGTTGTTCAAGCAGACTGTATTATAATCTTGTTTTCTCAAGATACTTTCAAGCATGATCTTCATTTCAGAATTGGCAGTTTCAATATTTTCAAACTTAGAACTGACAAATTTCTCCAGACTGGATAGAGCTAAATTTGTCCAATTTGTAGCAGCAACAGCATCTCTTGCTACTAAACTAGGATCATCAACATGGGATGGAAGTAATTTATACAACTTCCCATCTTGGCTTCTAATCACAAAATTTTTCCAAGGGGGAAACTCTGTGTCTGTTTCTAAAAGATTTCCATCAAGGAGTTCCCACTTATGCTTATTTGGGGTCCCAGTCCACATCATGTTTACTTGGAATTGAGAACAAATTTTTCTTAGTAGTTTTTCTCCTTCAATTTGAACAACAATCAGAGATCTGGGAATGTTTGGCTTATTTAGCATGCTCTGAATTTTTGGCTGAAAAACATGTGCTTTCAAAGGAGGAGGAATTACTACTGGATTCTCTTTCAAATTTTCTTCTACAAATTTTTCTGGATCCTTGATTTTTTTCTGTTTAGCCTGGTTCCTGAATTGTTTCATCAAGGATTGTTCTATTATATTTGCAGAAGGATAATACCATTCATAAAATGATATCCATTGCTTTTCTGCCTTCATCCATTCTTTCCAATTTTCAACATTCTGTCTGTTCAAGGCAGGACGATCATTCTTTGGAAGAAGCATTACTTCTTCAAAATACAAATGTTCTTTTTCATGAGTAAACATATCCCAATTGAACATTTTCTTTTTCCACTGATCATCAGGATCATATGGACTAATTCCTTTAAAAATCTTTAGAAAGGAAATTATCTCTGAATCAGAAGGAATTTCTACATGTCTTGGAATCTTATCAATGGGATTTCTTCTGTAGTCAGGAATAGGTGAAGAATCAACATAACCTAAACCATAGGTAGAAGAACTGGATACAGTATGTACAAGTAGTTCTTCTTGTGGATTAAAAAATATAACCTTTTTGTAATTTTCTTCAGATGAGTCAGATGAAGGAGTGAATCTGATCATATTTATCCTATGACGGTCTGATGACTCCCCATGTGGAGTTGGTGGTTCTGAAGAAAATTGACAGAAGGTCTTGGAGCAGTGTGGATGGTCACAGACTGAGCTAAAAGGCTGAGATGAGCTTGGCTGTGAAAACATTCTTCTGATAGAATCGTACATTGCTTGGTCTATTACAAACTGTGGGGGTGCAGGAGACTGCCTCGGATGTAACTGACTGATTGTAGTAGGAATTGCAGAGATAGAAATAGAGGTTCCTTCATTCTGAAATGTGTTAACTCTGGGAAATCTTGTGGTAACCTTTCCATCTATCTCTGTTATTATTGATTGTGCAGCAGCAACAGGTTTCTTCGTGGGTTTTCCCCAATTAGTTACCCAATCATCAGGCGGACATAAGTCATTTCTGGAGACATAGACTGGTGCTACTGGATTACAAGATGAATCATACTGGATAAGAGTGACTCGGCCTTCATCTTTATCAGGGGTGTGCAAAACAGCAGGGATTGTTGTATTATAAAATCTAACACAGGTAATATAAAAAATGGCCAAATTTTTTGATTTTTCTTTGAAGTTTTGATACCCGGCAGTCTGGATACCTAAGGTTAGGCATTGCAAGACATTTGGGTCGTCGAGTGCAACAGAGAAATCTGGAAAAACATCATACTGGACAGGGCCTTCAGCAAGGCTTGTTTCAATGCCACCTATCATGGCCTGGGTGAATGTGGTCCATCGATTATCAAATAGGGATGAGAACACATAAGCTTTTTGTCCTTTTCTATGTAATGCATTTAGTCCTATCCTCACCATCCCCAGATGGACATACTGGTAACCAGCTTTGAGAGCGGATTTGATATGTTTGGCTTCCAGGAGAGATATAGTTAACATAGCATTCAAAGTTAAATCTGCTTTGATGGATTTTTCTTTGATTTTGATCTGACTAAGGGCACGGAAATTAAAAGAGGATAAATTTCTGTATACATCATGCGGAGACACTGGTGGAAGTTTCCAATTAACAGAGGGATCTGTTTCTTCTTGTTCTATGATAGCAGAATTACCAGAAGTGGATTCAGATCTACATAGCCCTTCTAATGCAGATTTTGATTTTTCTTCATCTTTCATAGTTCTAAAGTGCTTAGATCCAAAAATAGAGTCAGAAGATTCAGCTGAAGAATTTCTAGGAGCATCCATTTTAGAATAGATAAATACCCGATCAAAAGTCTTGCAGAAAATGATGAGAAGAATTGCGGTCTTCTTCTCAAGGAGAAATTGCAGCAAATTCTCCTCCAACGTCTTCAACGCTCTCCAACGCCAACACCGGCAACAATGAGCTCGAACGCTATTAAGGACTCAAGAAAATTTTTTCACTCAAACAATATCTCACAGCAAAATATTGTTTGATCAAAGCCAAGTATTGTTTGAGTTGATATTTTGCTGTGAGATATTGTTTGAGTGAAAAAATTCGCTTGAGTCCTTAATAGCGTTCGAGCTCGTTGTTGACGGTGTTGGCGTTGGAGAGCATTGAAGACGTTGGACGAGAATTTGCCGCAATTTCTCCTTCAGAAGAAGACCGCAATTCTTCTCATCATTTTCTGTAAGACTTTTGATCGGGTATTTATCTATTCTAAAATGGATGCTCCTAGACATTCTTCAGCTGAATCTTCTGACTCTATTTTTGGATCTAAGCACTTTAGAACTATGAAAGATGAAGAAAAATCAAAATCTGCATTAGAAGGGCTATGTAGATCTGAATCCACTTCTGGTAATTCTGCTATCATAGAACAAGAAGAAACAAATCCCTCTGTTAATTGGAAACTTCCACCAGTGTCTCCGCATGATGTATACAAAAATTTATCCTCTTTTAATTTCCGTGCCCTTAGTTAGATCAAAATCAAAGAAAAATCCATCAAAGCAGATTTAACTTTGAATGCTATGTTAACTATATCTCTCCTGGAAGCCAAACATATCAAATCCGCTCTCAAAGCTGGTTACCAGTATGTCCTTCTGGGGATGGTGAGGATAGGACTAAATGCATTACATAGAAAAGGACAAAAAGCTTATGTGTTCTCAGCCCTATTTGATAATCGATGGACCACATTCACCCAGGCCATGATAGGTGGCATTGAAACAAGCCTTGTTGAAGGCCCTGTCCAGTATGATGTTTTTCCAGATTTCTCTGTTGCACTCGACGACCCAAATGTCTTGCAATGCCTAACCTTAGGTATCCAGACTGCCAGGTATCAAAACTTCAAAGCAAAATCAAAAAATTTGGCCATTTTTTATATTACCTGTGTTAGATTTTATAATACAACAATCCCTGCTGTTTTGCACACCCCTGATAAAGATGAAGGCCGAGTCACTCTTATCCAGTATGATTCATCTTGTAATCCAGTAGCACCAGTCTATGTCTCCAGAAATGACTTATGTCCGCCTGATGATTGGGTAACTAATTGGGGAAAACCCACGAAGAAACCTGTTGCTGCTGCACAATCAATAATAACAGAGATAGATGGAAAGGTTACCACAAGATTTCCCAGAGTTAACACATTTCAGAATGAAGGAACCTCTATTTCTGTCTCTGCAATTCCTTCTACAATCAGTCGATTACATCCGGGGCAGTCTCCTGCACCCCCACAGTTTGTAATAGACCAAGCAGTGTACGATTCTATCAGAAGAATGTTTTCACAGCCAAGCTCATCTCAGCCTTTTAGCTCAGTCTGTGACCATCCACACTGCTCCAAGACATTCTGTCAATTTTCTTCAGAACCACCAACTCCACATGGGGAGTCATCAGATCGTCATAGGATAAATATGATCAGATTCACTCCATCTGACTCATCTGAAGAAAATTACAAAAAGGTTATATTTTTTAATCCACAAGAAGAACTACTTGTACATACTGTATCCAATTCTTCTACCTATGGTTTAGGTTATGTTGATTCTTCACCTATTCCTGACTACAGAAGAAATCCCATTGATAAGATTCCAAGACATGTAGAAATTCCTTCTGATTCAGAGATAATTGCCTTTCTAAAGATTTTTAAAGGAATTAGTCCATATGATCCTGATGATCAGTGGAAAAAGAAAATGTTCAATTGGGATATGTTTACTCATGAAAAAGAACATTTGTATTTTGAAGAAGTAATGCTTCTTCCAAAGAATGATCATCCTACCTTCAACAGACAGAATGTTGAAAATTGGAAAGAATGGATGAAGGCAGAAAATCAATGGATATCATTTTATGAATGGTATTATCCTTCTGCAAATATAATAGAACAATCCTTGATGAAACAATTCAGGAACCAGGCTAAACAGAAAAAAATCAAGGATCCAGAAAAATTTGTAGAAGAAAAGTTGAAAGAGAATCCAGTAGTAATTCCTCCTCCTTTGAAAGCACATGTTTTTCAGCCAAAAATTCAGAGCATGCTAAATAAGCCAAACATTCCCAGATCTCTGATTGCTGTTCAAATTGAAGGAGAAAAACTACTAAGAAAAATTTGTTCTCAATTCCAAGTAAACATGATGCGGACTGGGACCCCAAATAAGCACAAGTGGGAACTCCTTGATGGAAATCTTTTAGAAACAGACACAGAGTTTCCCCCTTGGAAAAATTTTGTGATTAGAAGCCAAGATGGGAAGTTGTATAAATTACTTCCATCCCATGTTGATGATCCTAGTTTAGTAGCAAGAGATGCTGTTGCTGCTACAAATTGGACAAATTTAGCTCTATCCAGTCTGGAGAAATTTGTCAGTTCTAAGTTTGAAAATATTGAAACTGCCAATTCTGAAATGAAGATCATGCTTGAAAGTATCTTGAGAAAACAAGATTATAATACAGTCTGCTTGAATAACAGTGTTAATACTTTGGCAGAAAATGATAAGGCTCTTGCTAAGAGTCTTGACAGATTATCTTTACAAACAGGGCAGATAGATAAAAAAACCCATGATGCTACCAATGCTCATGGAAAGGAAATTGTAAAGATCAGTAATTCCCTAGATATTGTAAAGAAACAAGTCTGGGAAGTCACTCAAGGGATAGAATCCTTGAAGAAGAAGCCTAAGGTTGAAACCTATAAATCTGCAACTATATTTTCAGAACCTAAGACTTCTGTCCCATATTCTATTACTCCTTCTGTGGAAAGCCTTATTAGAACACCCAACTCTATAACTTTTCCACCACCCACTTCTTCTCATCCATATTCTCTGTTTGCAAATCCCAGTTTCTTTAGTCCACATCCTGTCATAAAACATTCCAAAGAAACTAGTGGATCTAGCAAACCAGAATCTTCTAATCTGATGACTGAAGATTCCTATACTAGAGAAGAAGAAGAAAGTTTTGATACAAGTTTTCACAAAACAGAAACATCCTTTGGTGATATGACTCTTCACAAGATAGAAGCAGAACCACAGATTGAAGAGCTTGAAACCTGTATCAATAACTTATCTTTGACAGATCAAGAACAGGATCAACCTGATAATGAAAATCAAGTCAATGCTACATCATCCAGGTCAAGATGGGAAACTACTTGGAATCCTGCTCCTGATAGAAGAGATCTTATGAAATCTGAATACCATAAGGATTGGTCTGCAAATGCTACTTACTCATGGAATATTGATAAGTGCACAGAGGCTGAAATCATGTCTATTTTACATTCCATGCTTGTATGCTATAGGACTTATCTTGCAGATGACATAGGACCTATCAATGCTACAAGAAGAATAATCGGAGGATTTGAAGGAACATTGGATTCTTGGCTAAAAGCTGAGACAGTAAAAGATCCCCATCTCCTTGCAGGATGGGAACAAGCAGTTGTTGAAAATGGAGATGGATCTACTCACATAGATCCTGTCACTAGTTTGCCTGTAAACAATATGATCGGAAAACTTCTTTATGCTATTACTGTTAATTTCATTGGTTTCCCCTAGATAACCAATGATATTACAACCATTACTCTGTTGGCCATGAAATTGCATAATATGCAACACTTTGATGAATACTTTAATGAATTCCTTCACAGATTGCATACTCTGACTCCAGATCTCATTCTTGAGCCAAAATGGAAGGAAATTTTTGTTGCATCTCTTCCCCAATGGGTCTCTTCAGCCATTGTCAATAAATTACCAGGAAAGATTGGGGACTATAAATTTGGCATAATCAGACAAGCAGTAAAAGCAATCATTGTTGAATTATGCTCACAAATGAAGATTGCAAGAGCGGCCACAAATCCTAAAAAGCCCCATGGATATCAACAACTTTGCAAACAATGGAATCTTGGTAAAGCTGGCAATTCTGAGGGGCATAAGAGGAGAAAAAGACATTTCAAGAAGAATTCCCAGATCTCCCAAGATAAGCCAAAAAGAAAACATTACAAAGCAAAACCTTACAAGCATACAAAAATGTTTTCTAAGGATAGAGAAATAATTTGTTACAACTGTAACAAAAAAGGTCACACAGCTCCAAATTGTCCAAATAAAAAGAAAGACTCTTCTAAAAAGAAAGTCCAGTATAGAAATAAGAAAGGAAAGATAAATTCATTCTATCTTCCTAGTAGCTGTGATGAATTGGTATCTTTTGATTCAGAATCTGTAAATGAATTTAATTTTGTTGATTCAGATGAATCATATGATGAAGAATTCTGTAATGATCCCCATTGTACAGAATGTAAATACTGTGATTGTGATGATCCTGATATTTGTACATGCAATGCAGTCAGGATGATGAAGACTGATTATGATGAAATCAGTAAGAATATTTTTGCACAAATGATGGCTGCTACAGATCCGCAAATGAAAGAAATGTACAGATCTTTGCTGACAGAACATTTGAAGAAAGCACCCTCTACTTCAAAGAATTCTCCAAATAAAGGGTATGTGCCTCCTGCTACTCTTTTCTCTGTTGAAGCCTTAACCAGACAGTTTAAGAATGAAGATTTTGGAGAAGACTTGCCACAGACCTTACCTGCAGTGCATCAGGCAATAAAAGAATTAAGAAAAACAATCAAAGAGAATAGAAAATTGTGTGTTGAAAGGCACAATGAGTTAAGCCTAAAGATGTTAAATGCACAAGCTCCTTTTGCTTCTTCATCACAAGATCCTATCTCAGGAAAGACAGAAAACTGGACCTATCATACAGGGCCAGTTCAACAGTAGTATAACAAAGGAGAAGAAGAAGAAGAAGAAGAGGTAGCAAGAACAGATTTTGGATGCAATAGCATGAATAGAGATGTCATGTATTGTGTCAAAATGAAGGTAAAGATTGGACACCAGTATGAGTTTTGGAAAGTTCTTATGGATACTGGTTCTAGGCTAAATATTGTAAGTGATACAGTGGTTGGCATGCATCATAGAAGACCAACAACATGTCCAAGGGTAATCACTGCAAGTGGTGATATCCCTACAAAGCATGAAGCAGAAATTGATGTTCTGCTTACAGAAAAAATTGGAGTTCATCTAGTTTGTCCTGTTGTTCCAGGATTGGATTGTGCAATGTACCTCGGGACACCATTTTTTCAGAATTTTAGCATGCATGGAGCAAAATTTGATGCAAAAACCCAGAGGTATGGATATTTTATTAATTTTGATAATAAGGAAGTCTTTTTCCCATTTATCAATTCTAATTCTCCAATGAGGATTAAGAGAGTTGAAAGAATGGAAAATCTTTTGGCAAAGATGGAAGTGAAAAGGGAAGTATTGAAAACAGAAGAACATCTGGATAACGGAAAGTATGCTTCTGAGATAGCAAAGCTCACTTCCCAGTTCAAAGAATGGTGTTCAGATGATCCAAATGCCTTTTGGCATATTAAGAAACAAGAGGTAGAACTTCCTCTCAAGAAAGACTTCAGTGGAAAATTAAGAAGGTCTAAAGCAGTGGCAATGAATGAAGAACAGATGAAACTCTGCAGAGAAGAAATTAAAGATCTTTTGAAGAAAGGGCTTATCAGGAAGAGGAAGGATAAAACTCAACTGCAAAGGTTTTTGGGAAGTTTGAATTACATTTCTAAGTTTCTGAAGCATTGTGCACAAGAAAGGAAATTATTAAACAAAAGGCTTCAAAAGGATCCAATACCATGGAATAATGATTGCACACAAGCAGTCAAGGCAATAAAAGAAAAAGTCAGAAATATTCAGCCACTCTCCCCTATCAGAGAAGAATGGGAGAAAATCATTATGACAGATGCTAGTTCCTTCCTCTTCCTGATAAGCCCTTTCTTCAAAAGATCTTTAATTTCTTCTCTGCAGAGTTTCATCTGTTCTTCATTCATTGCCACTGCTTTAGACCTTCTTAATTTTCCACTGAAGTCTTTCTTGAGAGGAAGTTCTACCTCTTGTTTCTTAATATGCCAAAAGGCATTTGGATCATCTGAACAACATTCTTTGAACTGGGAAGTGAGCTTTGCTATCTCAGAAGCATACTTTCCGTTATCCAGATGTTCTTCTGTTTTCAATACTTCCCTTTTCACTTCCATCTTTGCCAAAAGATTTTCCATTCTTTCAACTCTCTTAATCCTCATTGGAGAATTAGAATTGATAAATGGGAAAAAGACTTCCTTATTATCAAAATTAATAAAATATCCATACCTCTGGGTTTTTGCATCAAATTTTGCTCCATGCATGCTAAAATTCTAAAAAAATGGTGTCCCGAGGTACATTGCACAATCCAATCCTGGAACAACAGGACAAACTAGATGAACTCCAATTTTTTCTGTAAGCAGAACATCAATTTCTGCTTCATGCTTTGTAGGGATATCACCACTTGCAGTGATTACCCTTGGACATGTTGTTGGTCTTCTATGATGCATGCCAACCACTGTATCACTTACAATATTTAGCCTGGAACCAGTATCCATAAGAACTTTCCAAAACTCATACTGGTGTCCAATCTTTACCTTCATTTTGACACAATACATGACATCTCTATTCATGCTATTGCATCCAAAATCTGTTCTTGCTACCTCTTCTTCTTCTTCTTCTTCTTCTTTGTTATACTGCTGTTGAACTGGCCCTGTATGATAGGTCCAGTTTTCTGTCTTTCCTGAAATAGGATCTTGTGATGAAGAAGCAAAAGGAGCTTGTGCATTTAACATCTTTAGGCTTAACTCATTGTGCCTTTCAACACACAATTTTCTATTCTCTTTGATTGTTTTTCTTAATTCTTTTATTGCCTGATGCACTGCAGGTAAGGTCTGTGGCAAGTCTTCTCCAAAATCTTCATTCTTAAACTGTCTGGTTAAGGCTTCAACAGAGAAAAGAGTAGCAGGAGGCACATACCCTTTATTTGGAGAATTCTTTGAAGTAGAGGGTGCTTTCTTCAAATGTTCTGTCAGCAAAGATCTATACATTTCTTTCATTTGCGGATCTGTAGCAGCCATCATTTGTGCAAAAATATTCTTACTGATTTCATCATAATCAGTCTTCATCATCCTGACTGCATTGCATGTACAAATATCAGGATCATCACAATCACAGTATTTACATTCTGTACAATGGGGATCATTACAGAATTCTTCATCAGATGATTCATCTGAATCAACAAAATTAAATTCATTTTCAGATTCTGAATCAGAAGATACCAATTCATCACAGCTACTAGGAAGATAGAATGAATTTATCTTTCCTTTCTTATTTCTATACTGGACTTTCTTTTTAGAAGAGTCTTTCTTTTTATTTGGACAATTTGGAGCTGTGTGACCTTTTTTGTTACAGTTGTAACAAATTATTTCTCTATCCTTAGAAAACATCTTTGTATGCTTGTAAGGTTTTGCTTTGTAATGTTTTCTTTTTGGCTTATCTTGGGAGATCTGGGAATTCTTCTTGAAATGTCTTTTTCTCCTCTTATGCCCCTCAGAATTGCCAGCTTTACCAAGATGCCATTGTTTGCAAAGTTGTTGATATCCATGTGGCTTTTTAGGATTTGTGGCAGCTCTTGCAATCTTCATTTGTGAACATAATTCAACAATGATTGCTTTTACTGCTTGTCTGATTATGCCAAATTTATAGTCCCCAATCTTTCCTGGTAATTTATTGACAATGGCTGAAGAGACCCATTGGGGAAGAGATGCAACAAAAATTTCCTTCCATTTTGGCTCAAGAATGAGATCTGGAGTCAGAGTATGCAATCTGTGAAGGAATTCATTAAAGTATTCATCAAAGTGTTGCATATTATGCAATTTCATGGCCAACAGAGTAATGGTTGTAATATCATTGGTTATCTGGGGGAAACCAATGAAATTAACAGTAATAGCATAAAGAAGTTTTCCGATCATATTGTTTACAGGCAAACTAGTGACAGGATCTATGTGAGTAGATCCATCTCCATTTTCAACAACTGCTTGTTCCCATCCTGCAAGGAGATGGGGATCTTTTACTGTCTCAGCTTTTAGCCAAGAATCCAATGTTCCTTCAAATCCTCCGATTATTCTTCTTGTAGCATTGATAGGTCCTATGTCATCTGCAAGATAAGTCCTATAGCATACAAGCATGGAATGTAAAACAGACATGATTTCAGCCTCTGTGCAATTATCAATATTCCATGAGTAAGTAGCATTTGCAGACCAATCCTTATGGTATTCAGATTTCATAAGATCTCTTCTATCAGGAGCAAGATTCCAAGTAGTTTCCCATCTTGACCTGGATGATGTAGCATTAACTTGATTTTCATTATCAGGTTGATCCTATTCTTGATCTGTCAAAGATAAGTTATTGATACAGGTTTCAAGCTCTTCAATCTGTGGTTCTGCTTCTATCTTGTGAAGAGTCATATCACCAAAGGATGTTTCTGTTTTGTGAAAATTTGTATCAAAACTTTCTTCTTCTTCTCTAGTATAGAAATCTTCAGTCATCAGATTAGAAGATTCTGGTTTGCTAGATCCACTAGTTTCTTTGGAATGTTTTATGATAGGATGTGGACTAAAGAAACTGGGATTTGCAAACAGAGAATATGGATGAGAAGAAGTGGGTGGTGGAAAAGTTATAGAGTTGGGTGTTCTAATAAGGCTTTCCATAGAAGGAGTAATAGAATATGGGACAGAAGTCTTAGGTTCTGAAAATATAGTTGCAGATTTATAGGTTTCAACCTTAGGCTTCTTCTTCAAGGATTCTATCCCTTGAGTGACTTCCCAGACTTGTTTCTTTACAATATCTAGGGAATTACTGATCTTTACGATTTCCTTTCCATGAGCATTGGTAGCATCATGGGTTTTTTTATCTATCTGCCCTGTTTGTAAAGATAATCTGTCAAGACTCTTAGCAAGAGCCTTATCATTTTCTGCCAAAGTATTAACACTGTTGTTCAAGCAAACTGTATTATAATCTTGTTTTCTCAAGATACTTTCAAGCATGATCTTCATTTCAGAATTGGCAGTTTCAATATTTTCAAACTTAGAACTGACAAATTTCTCCAGACTGGATAGAGCTAAATTTGTCCAATTTGTAGCAGCAACAACATCTCTTGCTACTAAACTAGGATCACCAACATGGGATGGAAGTAATTTATACAACTTCCCATCTTGGCTTCTAATCAAAATTTTTTCCAAGGGGGAAACTCTGTGTCTGTTTCTAAAAGATTTCCATCAAGGAGTTCCCACTTGTGCTTATTTGGGGTCCCAGTCCGCATCATGTTTACTTGGAATTGAGAACAAATTTTTCTTAGTAGTTTTTCTCCTTCAATTTGAACAGCAATCAGAGATCTGGGAATGTTTGGCTTATTTAGCATGCTCTGAATTTTTGGCTGAAAAACATGTGCTTTCAAAGGAGGAGGAATTACTACTGGATTCTCTTTCAACTTTTCTTCTACAAATTTTTCTGGATCCTTGATTTTTTTCTGTTTAGCCTGGTTCCTGAATTGTTTCATCAAGGATTGTTCTATTATATTTGCAGAAGGATAATACCATTCATAAAATGATATCCATTGATTTTCTGCCTTCATCCATTCTTTCCAATTTTCAACATTCTGTCTGTTGAAGGCAGGACGATCATTCTTTGGAAGAAGCATTACTTCTTCAAAATACAAATGTTCTTTTTCATGAGTAAACATATCCCAATTGAACATTTTCTTTTTCCACTGATCATCAGGATCATATGGACTAATTCCTTTAAAAATCTTTAGAAAGGCAATTATCTCTGAATCAGAAGGAATTTCTACATGTATTGGAATCTTATCAATGGGATTTCTTCTGTAGTCAGGAATAGGTGAAGAATCAACATAACCTAAACCATAGGTAGAAGAACTGGATACAGTATGTACAAGTAGTTCTTCTTGTGGATTAAAAAATATAACCTTTTTGTAATTTTCTTCAGATGAGTCAGATGAAGGAGTGAATCTGATCATATTTATCCTATGACGGTCTGATGACTCCCCATGTGGAGTTGGTGGTTCTGAAGAAAATTGACAGAAGGTCTTGGAGCAGTGTGGATGGTCACAGACTGAGCTAAAAGGCTGAGATGAGCTTGGCTGTGAAAACATTCTTATGATAGAATCGTACACTGCTTGGTCTATTACAAACTGTGGGGGTGCAGGAGACTGCCCCGGATGTAATTGACTGATTGTAGTAGGAATTGCAGAGACAGAAATAGAGGTTCCTTCATTCTGAAATGTGTTAACTCTGGGAAATCTTGTGGTAACCTTTCCATCTATCTCTGTTATTATTGATTGTGCAGCAGCAACAGGTTTCTTCGTGGGTTTTCCCCAATTAGTTACCCAATCATCAGGCGGACATAAGTCATTTCTGGAGACATAGACTGGTGCTACTGGATTACAAGATGAATCATACTGGATAAGAGTGACTCGGCCTTCATCTTTATCAGGGGTGTGCAAAACAGCAGGGATTGTTGTATTATAAAATCTAACACAGGTAATATAAAAAATGGCCAAATTTTTTGATTTTGCTTTGAAGTTTTGATACCTGGCAGTCTGGATACCTAAGGTTAGGCATTGCAAAACATTTGGGTCGTCGAGTGCAACAGAGAAATCTGGAAAAACATCATACTGGACAGGGCCTTCAGCAAGGCTTGTTTCAATGCCACCTATCATGGCCTGGGTGAATGTGGTCCATCGATTATCAAATAGGGCTGAGAACACATAAGCTTTTTGTCCTTTTCTATGTAATGCATTTAGTCCTATCCTCACCATCCCCAGATGGACATACTGGTAACCAGCTTTGAGAGCGGATTTGATATGTTTGGCTTCCAGGAGAGATATAGTTAACATAGCATTCAAAGTTAAATATGCTTTGATGGATTTTTCTTTGATTTTGATCTGACTAAGGGCACGGAAATTAAAAGAGGATAAATTTCTGTATACATCATGCGGAGACACTGGTGGAAGTTTCCAATTAACAGAGGGATCTGTTTCTTCTTGTTCTATGATAGCAGAATTACCAGAAGTAGATTCAGATCTACATAGCCCTTCTAATGCAGATTTTGATTTTTCTTCATCTTTCATAGTTCTAAAGTGCTTAGATCCAAAAATAGAGTCAGAAGATTCAGCTGAAGAATGTCTAGGAGCATCCATTTTAGAATAGATAAATACCCGATCAAAAGTCTTGCAGAAAATGATGAGAAGAATTGCGGTCTTCTTCTGAAGGAGAAATTGCGGCAAATTCTCGTCCAACGTCTTCAACGCTCTCCAACGCCAACACCGGCAACAACGAGCTCGAACGCTATTCAGGACTCAAGCGAATTTTTTCACTCAAACAATATCTCACAGCAAAATATCAACTCAAACAATACTTGGCTCTGATACCATCTCTCACAGGACCTTTAATGAAAGTAAATGAACACTCAATGTCTCACAGGACCTTTAATGAAAGTAAATGAACACTCTCACAGGACCTTTAATGAAAGTAAATGAACACTCATGATACCAAAATGAAATGTACACAGCAAGATTGCAGAATTTTGAACTGGGATATTTTATTATATGGATGCAGATATTACATAGGAGAAATCTCCTTACAGAGATTGACTGTCTACGCGTTTACCGGACTTTATACCGTTCCCAAGGAACAAGTGTCACCGGAGGCTTCCTGGCAATAGACAGGCTCTGCCTTAGAGATTACAGACAAACTCTCAGACTTTCCTACTGGTTCAGCCACTTTAGGTTCTCACCAGTGCCGAGCACACTGATGCGCAGGCTTCCAAACCAGACTCTAAGACTTATCAAACTCTTCGTGATACAAGCAGATCAGACACAAATGTCCGCAAATGCAGAGCAGGAAAAGTTTTTGACTCTAAACTCTCTCGACCCGAATGAGTCTTACTTCGCAGCTAGCTCTTATTTATAAGCTGGAAGGGAACAAACATTCATGAGTGCACTATGTACAGACTGATGACTCAAAAACACAAATACTCAGACAGATTTGAGTAGCTCGCTGAAAGCAAGATTCGGGCATAGGACAATATCGTCCTATGTTATCTCGTCCCTACTCTTTATCAGAGAGCCCGAGGCATGTGGGGACCGAATCTTAGTACCAACAGACTATTTACACAGAGGAAATTCATAAGTGAACCCTCGAAAGACTAAAATGACATAAATATGAGATTTGCAAATCTTAAAGGTTTGTACAAAGTGGAGATTCCAGAGCGAGGGAATCCACGAAAGCTCGTCCGGCACCATAGTCGGCCAGAAAGACGTCACTCAATCCATAGTATAGTATTCTATCTGAGGATGTGTATAATGCTGATATCTGAATCTTTCGATCAGAGAATTATTAAAGTATTGCACTCTTATTTCTTTCTCTGATTCCCACATTTGTGAAATATTTTGGTTGGGTGGTTCCAAAAAGTTGATGGGTTGGAAAGGATTTGATGTGATATCAACCTGATGGTGGAAATCTTCATAATTAGTACTATGGGATATCATCCTTGCCTTGTACTGGTTTGTGACAAACCATCTGATATGACCACATCGTCGGATTGCTTGCAGAAAAGATAAATCACTGATGTCGACAACATTTTCAACATCTTTGTATACAATTCCATTCATATGGGAAAATGGTTCACTGAAACCAGGGATTTTAAGCATATGGAGTGTATACGGCTTGATGATTAGAGCTGAAAGGGCATATATCTGCCACCACTCAATGAACCATTCTGGTGTAGGATCTTCTTGTTCCAAGGCTTCTGCTGACATACCTTCAAATAAAAATGAGGACTGTATAGAATAAAATAAATTGGCTGAGCAATTTTGGAGATTGAGAGAAATAAGGGAATAATAAATAAATAATGATTTATTTAACTATTCCTGAGTGATTAAGTAAAAAAATGGTTAGAAATAATGATTTAATAATTATTTCGAAAGAATATTAAATAAATAATGATTTATTTATCGCATGGGGTTTTTGAATTTTAATGATAAGTAATTTAGGAAAATGGTTCACTAAATTATTTCCTAAGGTGAAAGTGGGTTTTAATATGTAAAAACCCATCCTACATGGTGTATTTCGATCAACCTAGTAAGACATGGCTAGGTGATCATTTTTTGGGTGATAACATCTATCATGTTCCTTGCACCACACACATATAATGACCTTGAGATGTCATCATACAAATTTCAATCAGAATTGCAAATCAATTTTATAGAAAAATATGATTATATAATTGCGAATTCCTTCTCCTAATGTTTTCCCCTTGCATTTGTTAGCAACCAATCTTCATTATGGGCCTATAAATATTTACCATGTCTAAAATATTTTTCGCAAAAACTGTCCTCTTGGACAAAATCTTCAATCAACCAAACACATTATCAGTTATTCATGCATGTTATCTTTTCATTGCAACAACCCATGAAAATATCTAAAAGTTATGATGTTCCAAAAATTTTGGTCTGCACTGTCATGGATATTCCACTTGAATGATTCATCACAAAAAATCTTGTATTACACTAATAAAATTTATTATCCAGGTTTATTTCCTTAGATATGATATTAATTATCATGATCTTATTACTCAAATTTATGAAAATAACTAAAATACAAAAATGAAAGAATAAAAAAATGAGCACCCCATCTCCATAAATTACCTTAAGATGTACCATGGGAAAATTGAAACGAGAGAAAACTAAACTAGAAGGTGAGGCCTATGCTACGTTCTCTTTTCTTAAATTATAAAAATGCGGGATTGATCCCTTGTTTGACTCAGGATCGATCCCTTGTTTGACTCAGGATCACAGGAAAATCTCATTGCAGAAGAGATGGTCAAGAATTTGGGGTTGGAAGTTTGTGATCATCCAAATCCATATCCACTGGCATGGGTAAATAAGAATGCAAAGCTTAAGGTAAAAAAATAGTGCAAAATTAGATTTTCTATAAGTGCCGATTTTATTGATGAAGTAGATCTAGATGTGGTTCCCCTTTATGTATGTGCATTTATGTTTGGGAGTCCATACATGTACATGCAAGATGAAATATTCTTAAGGATATCTAACCAATACCAACTCGTTAAGGATGGAAAATCATTCATCATAAATTCACACAAAGGCAAGTTGAAAATTTTTCTGGTAAGTGCCAATCAAACCAAGATATTGATCAGTTCCAACAAGAAGTATGTTTTATTCTTTTTAGAGAAAGTCAGTCAATAGAAGGGTTAATAAGAGGAAATACATCCCTATATAAGTGTACTAAGAAACATAAGCAACAATTGGAAGAGTTGCTACAAGTATATAGGGATGTGTTTCGAGAGCCTAAAGGACTACTGCCTAAGAGGGAAGTGGAGCATGAGATCCATCTTTTGTCGAACTCCCCATTTCCAAACATTGAATTGTACAAGCAGTTTGTTATAGAAGAAAGTGAGGTGAATAAATAGTTGCAACAATGACTGGAACAAGACGTCATTCAACCGAGTACATCAGCATGTGGTCCATCCATCATCATTCTTCCAAAGAAGGATGAGACTTAGTGGATGTGTATAGACTACAGGGCGTTGAACAAAATGACGCTCAAGGAAAGATACCCCCTACCCAGGATAGATGATTTGATAGATCAATTGTGACAAGAAATGTACTTCACCAAGTTGGACTTAAATTCTGGATATCACTAAGTTTGAGTCAAAGAAGAAGATACCTTAAAGACTGCCTTCAAAACTAGGCAAGGTTTGTATGAGTGGTTAGTCATGCCATTTGGCCTATGTAATGCATTAACTACATTTATGAGATTAATGAATGATGTATTGTGAAATTTTATAGATTCATTTGTTATTGTCTATTTGGATGATATACTCGTATACATTTCTACTTGGGAAGAGCACATATCACATTTGATGCAGGTGCTGGAGACATTAAAGAAGCACCACGTAATAGAAAATCTCAAGAAGTGTGAGTTTTCAAAACAATATTTGGTGTATCTAAGATATGTGATAGGTGGAGGAGAGCCGAAGATAGATCTTGAAAAAATAGAGGCCATCATGAAATGGTCAGTGCCTGCCAATGTTTCTAAGGTCAAACGTTTCATTTGGGAAGCACAGTACCTATGGAAGTTCATATCCTCATTTTCAGTGGTAGGAACACCACTCCATGTTATAACAACAAGTGGCAAGAGTTTCTAATGGGGAAAGGGTTAGTAGAGGGTTTTCAAGGAGCTAAAAAAGAAGATCATTCAAGAACCCATTTTTGCATTACCAAACTTGCAACAACCTTTTTAGTGGAGATAGATGCGAGTGGGTATGTTATGGGAGCGGTCCTTATGTAGGGAGAAAGGCCCTATATGCTACCATTCTTAAGTATTTCATGGGGCAGTTCTTAACTATCCTACATACAATAAGGATCTCTATGCCCTAGTGCAAGATGTGAAGAAGTGGAAGCACTATCTTATGGTAAAGGAGATAGTAATTCGCACATATCACTAACCACTATGGTACTTGTAGGCCCAAAGTAATCTACAACATACTAGGCATTACAAGTGGTAGGGTTTCTACAATAGTTTCATTTGGTGATCAAGTACAAAAAACTAAGCACAAACAAGTTGGCCAATATGCTCTCAAGGCCACCCACATCAAAGATCATAGCTTTGGGGACTCTTATACACATGGGGCGATTTACCCATGATGCATATAGGGAGGCATATTAAGAGGATGAGGACTTCAAGGAGTTGTATCAATAGTTGTAGTGTCAGAGTCATGTGCACGATGGCGACAACGTCGTTGACTACCATCTCCGAGATGGGTTACTATATAGTCTCGATAAGCTATGTGTTGCTAAAGGTGAGTGATTGTCGCTGATTAGAGAGCCCCACACCTCCAAGGTTGCATGGCACTTTGGTGTAGGGAAGACGGTGGCCAACTTGTAGAGGTATGTGTATTGTTCCAAGATGTAAGAGCATGTAGCTAGGTTCATAAGAGGATGCATGATTTGTTGTACTAGCAAGCCTAACAACATGAAACATGGTCTATATCATCCTTTACCTATACCGAATCATCCTTGGGAAAGTATTTCCATATACTTTGGTGGAGGTTTACCAAAAAATAGGAAGGGACATGGCTACCTGTTCATGGTAGTTGACAAGTTCAACAAGATGTGTGTTCTGATGCCTTGTAAAAAGACCATCAGTTGCATCGAACTTATTCTTTGGACATGTTTGGGTGCACTTTGGGATATCAAGAGAATCATTTCAGAGATGGATACAACATTTCTTAGTGCATTTTGGACTACATTGTGTAAGAAGATTGACATGAAGTTTAAGAGATCTACAACATTCCATCCACAGACAAATGGATAAACAAAAGTAGTCAATAGGACTTTGGTGTAGCTTCTGAGGGGTTACAAACAAAAGGATCCAAATACCTAAGATGAAAATATGATATATACACAACATTCTTACAACAACGCAGTCCATACTTCTATAGGAAAGTCCCCATTTGAAACCTGTTTTGGATATTTTCCACCTTCACCTTTGGCTATTGCATATGGGAAACAAGGACAAGTGAGGGAAGATCTTACAAGAGATGCATTGAGGGATGAAAAGTTTTTAGAAAATATTAGACATATCCATCTATAAGTAAAAGGGACATTGTAGAAGTCACAGGAGAATTATAAGGCTAGGCATGATCAACATAGAACAAAGAAATCGTTCAAGGTGGGAGACAAAGTATGGCTACATTTGAACAAGGATATGTTGCAAGGGCATGGTAAGAAAATAAAGGCTCTGAGGTATGGTCCCTTTGAGATATTGGAAAATGTGGGTGATAATGCCTATCAAATTAGTTTACCACCATATATTCTCATTTACTCAGTTATGAATGTAGAGAATTTGAAACTCTATGAACTTTCCATGCTAGATCAGGAAGAGGAACATGTCCTACCTTCTGTGGAGGATTTGGCACCATATGCTCAGGTAGAGTTGAAAAAATATATAATTTTTTAGAAGAGGTCCAAAACTACAAGACAAGGGTAACATGACCTTTGGTAGGTTGAGTTGAAAGGAAAACTTCGAGGCAAAGCTAAATGGTACATCAAAGAGAAGGTGGAGGAAAAATTTCCTCACCTCATTTAGTAGTAGCTTTTAGGGACCAAAAGCCTCCCAAAATGGGGAGGTTTTATATGTATTGGATCATTATATTGTTTTTCATTGATATCGATGCATTCCGAGTGGAAAAAGTGGCAGAATAAGATCATGGGACCTTTTTTACTAGTGGGATCCAGTTTAGCAAAACAGGGTCTAAAACCTTCTAGGAGAATTTTGAGGCATCAAACGATATTTTTTTGGGGTAAAACCTTGTACCTTTAATTCCACACTTCTTCATGTTATTCTACATATAGATATATTTCCAACGATGCAAGAAGCACGTTAATCATAGTCCGTATGTGAAAGTTATGCCACTCAAAAGTTGACCTTCCTGTTTTCATACCCATAATTTAGGGGGATGGTACGTTAGCCCCCATTATTCATGTTAAAGGGGCTAGCCATGTGACTATGATGTAAAAGAATCTAGAAGAGTCTATATTGTAAATCTGGTTAAGAGTTGAGGTAGTCAAACTTGAACAATAGTGGGTTATTGGGATGTGTTATAACAAGGCCACTAGGAGAAATAGGGATTCCATTATTTTGAGTGCATTTGTTCCATAGTTGAGAAAAAATAACAAAGAGGGATAGAAGGTAGAGCACATATAGAGGATTTGTGCATTGCAGAATCCCACGGGCCACATGCCATACTTCTCTGTACTTGCATCCGTACTTCTAGACAAAGAAAGAGAGTGGAGCGACCTCACCTTCCAGCTGTGTTTCTCTCACGAAAGGGTTTCCCAGAGAGAATATTATGTCTTATGTGTGTGTGAGTTTTTTTTTTTTTTTTTTTAAGTTCTCTATTTTATGCATAATTTCCATTTTCATGCATGTACTGTTTACAGTAAAATCTATAGATATAGAAATTTAATAAAATTGTAATAATGTAGAATTTCATATTCTAAGCATAATATTATCATATCTATTGTGATGAACTATCTAGTGGAATATCCATGAAAATTTATGGATCAACGAGATCCATGTAATATCAGGAGTAACATATTAGAGGAAATTCACCAAGTGCTATAAGGAATCACCGAGATGGGAATTTTTGGTGTGATGTCACAAGTTCTATACGTCAGGGTGACGTGGGAGTTCCTATACACCAATGCCTTCGTTTTATTGCTTAGGGTCTTAAATGATCAGGTCCACATGCCATGTCATATTGGGAATATAATCCCAGGAGATCCAAATAGAGCCTCCTTTTGAAACCTCCTACGTACCATACCTCTAGGTTCATCCAACAACACAAACTCATGAGGGAGACCGATGACCTTGGTAACATGTCACTCTCACCTTCAGTCATATCACCCAACCACATGGATGTATGAGGCTTAAGGCTTATTTCCTCTAGGGCCTAAAGTTACAATTCCTACACGTTGACAACTTCAAAGATTTTATGAGTATAATTAACATGTCCCTTGCTCAAACCTCTAAAATCATAACATATGTGAGCCTACTGGTGACCTGACTAGCTATCCGTCCAGGGCTTTTAGTAGTCTCTGTCCATCTCGGCCTGAAACCTGTAAATTATAAAATTATTACACACACACACACACACACACACACACACACATATATGAGAGCACAATTATCCCTCTTGGGCTTCCATCAAGACTGAACCCTTTCGATATTTGAATGTAACTGAACCCTTTTGATATTTGAATGCAAGGGTATATACAAGTGCATAGGTATATGTGTATATATATTCCTTGCACTATCTGTTCTGAGCTTTTTATATTGAGAGAGAGAGAGAGAGAGAGAGAGAGAGAGAGAGAGAGAGAGAGAGAGAGAGAGAGATTTATAAGAAAATAGGGCTATCCCTCTTGAGCTTGAAGATTGTAAAATAAGGCCTGAAGGTTAATTTGCTTTTTATCTGAGGTTGTCTTTCTATTTTTTTCCACACTCAAGTATTTAGAAAATCTGCAGGCTTAAAGTAAACATAGGAGATGAAAATAGGGCTATCCCTCTTGAGCTTGAAGATTGTAAGATAAGGCCCGAAGGTTAATTTACTTTAACATATGATTTCAATTTCTTTTTATCTGAGATTGCCTTTCTATTTTTTTCCACACACATGTATTTAGACAATCTGTAGGCTTAGAGTAAACATAGGAATAACCCATTCCTTAGGAAAATAATAAGGAATTCAACCTCTCATTTATACATAAGAAAGAGGTCACTCCATGCTATGATTTGGAGCCATCAAGTCTAGAATGCACTCCATCAATAGTAAATAAAAATATTCAGACTTATATCCCTCAGATATATTATAAATATTCATAAAAGAAATTTAAGTACTCACGCATTACGTTCAACAAGTTCATGCATCAACATTACACAACAAAGAAAAATCATTTAGAGCTACATGTCAATTTCTACAGAGAAATTCTTTAATTTCATAGCTCTCAGCTCAAAGCATCTTATTTACATTACAAAAAATGGGGCAAAATGAACATGGGACTTCAATTTTCCACCCAACCATAGACCTGATGTAGCCAAAATCAATTAGAATAATCACCCTTAAGCCAGATCCATGATCTAAAGGAAATTTCTTTTAGTAGACTTAACAGGAAGCCATCTTTAACACATAGAGGATAGGAAATACATATGACATTAGGTGGTTTTCTAGCTAGTCAAGCACAACAAATTTCACAACAATGGGTGGTTTATCACCTGTGTCAAGAACTATAAGAGTGGTTTATCAACCTAAAACAAGCACCCTAGGTGGTTTATCATCTCTCTCTCAACATTCACCCTTATGCATGTGGTTTATCAACCCTAGCTAGCACCTTGAGTGGTTTCTCAGCCAATCCTTGGAAATGACTCATTCTCATTTCCTCTTAATCCTCTTGTACTTCTGGTGACAATTTCCTATTTCAGGCAATCCATTTCCATTAACTGATATGTCTTTCCAGCTTTACTCATGAGCTTCACCAAGAAGATGTCCAACCCCCACGATGTTGTGTGTTTTTCTTTTTATCGTTTCCTCATGTTTTATTTCCATGTTCCTCTTCTTTTTATTATTATTTACACCATAAAATTAATTAAGGGTATCAGTTAACCCCATGGGTTTATATTTCCTCATCCCTCGTAGATAATGGATATGTAGCCCCACACTTTAGGTCATTACATAAAAATATACTCATGTATAATTTTAGAGTATTTTTACATTACAAAAATCAGGGGAAAAGGGTACCAAGGGTGTCACAAACCCCACCCCTTTAAAGGGAACACCATCCTTGGTGTTCTTATTAGCACATAAAACAACAAAACTGAGATTTACACACATCCCATACATCTCCTTATTCAGTAATCAAAAGACGGGTACTCTGCCCTTATTTGCTTAGCTATCTCCTAGGTGGCTTCATCAAGTCCAAAGTGTTTCCATTGCACTTTTACATGCTCTATTATTCTATCCCAGAGCATGATTTGCCTCTGATCTAGGATGCATAGTGGTTCTAGTTGGAACTCTCCCTCTAGTTCCATGTGTAGCACTGACCAATTAAAAACATGATTAGTATCATGAACCTATTTCTTAAGCAAGCAAACATGAATCACATTGTGTACTTTCATTGTGGGTGGCAAGGATAATGTGTAGGCCATTGGCCCCACTCTCTCCAAGATTTGAAATAGTCTACTATATCTAGGTGCCAACTTAGCACATGAACCAATTTTAATGAGTTTTTCTTTGGATTAATACGAAGAAAAAAATGTTTTCCTACTTGAAACTCTTTATGTAGTCTATCTTGGTTTGCATAACTTTTTTGCCTATCCTGAGTTTCCTTTATATTTTGCCTGATCTTGATCATTTCCTGCTCCATTATTTCAACAAATTCAGCCCAACAGTCACTCTATTTATTGGATCCTCCCAACTGATATGGGTATTGAATTTTCTACCATAAAGTTCCTCAAAGAAATTCATTCCCAATGACTTGATAACCATTGTTGTATGCAAATTATACTAGTGGAGGGTGGTATTCTCACTTTCTTGGTTGATGCATCACATACATCCTCAACATGTCTTCCAATATTCTAATTTCTCTCTTTGTTTGACCATCAGTCTAAGGATGATAAGTTACTCTTAAGGTTAGTTGGGTTCCAAAACTAGTAAAAAGCAATTTCCAAAATTTTGAAGTGAACTTGACATATTTGTCTGATATTTGCTTTTTGGGTACTCCATGGAACTTGATTATGTCTTTCATGAAAATATGGGCTATATCAATTTATTTGTAATTACTTTTAACAACTATAAAGTGAGCCACCTTGCTCAATTTATTCATTACCACCATGATGGAAACATGTTGCCTGTATGTCTCGGGTAACCCTGTAATTAAGTCCAAGGATATGACCTCCCATTTCCATTTTGGAATTGGGACTGGTTGTAGCAGTCCAACTAGATGCCTGCATTCCACCTTCACTTTTTGACATTCTAAACATTTTGCAAAGTATTTTTCAATATATTTCTTCATTATTGGCCAAAATTATGTCCACTTCATGGTTGTCATCATCTTTTGATATCTAGGGTGACATGAGCAAGGTCTTTTGTAGAATTCATCCATGATAAGCTTCCTTAAATCCTTGGCATTGGGCACATATTCTGAGTTCTTGAATATTAGTATTCCATCATCATTGAGTTGGTAGCTTGGGCTTACCAATCCATGTGGCCGTTCTTGCCAACACTTCTCAAATTATTAATGTTCATCATTTATTATTCCTTCTTTAATACTCTCCTTGATGGCAAATGAGAAAGTTCTTATGTATGCTAGGTGAACCTCTTGCTAACTTCTACTGAGTGCATTTGCCACCTTATTCGATTTTACTTTGATGCACTAAATTTCGAAATCAAATTCACTAATCAAAGCCAACCATCTAGCTCATATTTCATTTAGTTTGGGCTAGTCAAACAAGTGTTTCAATACACTGTGATAAGTAATAAATACAAACCTCCTTCCCAATAGTTAATGTCTCCACATTTTTAATGCATGCACAATGGATTCCAACTCCAAGTCATGACTTGACATAATTCCTCTCATCCTCATTCAGTTTTCTAGATCCATAGCCGATCATGTGTCCTTGTTACATTAGGACTTCGTCAAGTCCCTCTTTGCAAGCATCAATGCAAACTACACAATCTTTATCTGGATCAGCTATCAAAATAGGTGCACAGATGAGTAACTTCTTCAACTATTCAAAACTAGTTGCACATTCCAAATTCCACTAAAATTCCACTCCTTTTCTTTGTAAGGAAATGATGGTATGCCAAATTTTTGAGAAGTTTCGAATGAAGCTTCAGTTGTAGCCAACCAACCCCATAAATTATGTGACCTCTATCATATTCAGGGGTGTGGTCTATTCCATTATTGCTTTCTTCTTCTCTAGGTCCACAACCACTCATTTTGATATCACATGCCCAAAGTATTTAACCTGAGTTTTAAAGAAATCACATTTGCTGAGCTTGGCATACAATTTGTGTTCTCTGAGCAATTATAGAAAAACTCTTAGGTGGTCCTCATTCTCCTTTTCATTCTTTGAATACATCAGGATGTCATCAAGCACATAAATATTTTTGGAGCATTTGTAATCCTGAATGTTACTAAAATAAATTCATAGTGGCCATACCTCATCTTGAACTCAATTTTATGAATGTATTCTTTCTTGATCCTGAACTAGTGGCATCCAGTCCTTAAGTCGATCTTGGAGAACATAACAACCCCTCTCAATTGGTCGAACAGATCGTCAATTCTAGGAATTGGGTACTTATTTTTCACAATGGCCTTGTTTAGATGATGTTAATCTATGCATAGACACAACATTCTATCTTTGTTTTCGAGAAAGAGTGATGGGGCTCCCCATGGTGAAACATTGGGCCATATGTATCCTTTCTCCATTAGTTCCTTCAATTGTAATTTTAACTTCACGAGTTCATGGGTTCTCATATGATAGGGGGATTTCACTACTGGTTTTTTTATCGAGATTAAATCAATGGTGAAATTGATATCTCTGTTGGGTGGTAGTCCTGAAAACTCATCCGGTAATACATCTCTGAACTGCGTTAGCACTGGGAAATTACTAAGGAATCTGTGTTCATATCTTTCTCCTCTATTATATAGATGGCATAAAGGGGACAAAGTTTTTTGCTACAATGCTTTACTTGCATCCCTGAGATCATTCTGAGTGTTATTGGCTTCTTAATACCTTGTAGCATTATTGGGTCACCTTCATTGTTGAGGAACTCTGGTACTTTGTCATAACAATCCAAATTTTTCTCGTGGGATGCTAGCCAATCTATACCTTTTAGGAAATCATATGATAATAATGATAACAAATTTAATTTGATTGCAATAGAGATGCCCATGATTTCTACAGGGAAACATTCAACCATATCTGTTATCCATCTCTTTCTCCCGTTGGCCAGCTAAACAAGCCATGATTCCTCAAGGGTTTTCTTTAAAAAATCACATTTTCCCACAATCTTAGGGCTAATATAGTTGAAATTAGATCCTCAATCATTTAAAATTGGGAGCAGTGAGTTTTTGACCATACCTTCCATTTGAATGATTGATGCTTGTTGGCTTGCCTACCTCTTATCCAATGTTGTGTATACCTTGACAATGCTTTAGGCCACATCATTTATAGTTGTTTCCTCTTGTATGTTATATAAATTCTTTCCAATCTTCTACAATAGAGGAAAAATATTTCTTTACAAAAGGTTTTCTCCACATTCCCAACATTGTATGCTCCCTTTCCCATATCCTTCACCCTACTCATTCATTGATTTCTAAGGTATATTTTTGCTAATTGTAGAATTTCGTTGATGTTAAATTTGGTGATGTTATTGAACTTTCCAACTTTTCCTCCTTGTTTATATCCTAAGGTTATTTGTCCTTCTTTTCCTTTCTTCTTCCAGCCAGTCTGAACCTCATTCTTATGCTTAGACTATTGATAATAATTCTTGTTCTTCCAAATAAACTTCTCCAGAGTCTTTGGTTCGTCAAATTGTATTCTATCTCGATATGCTTATGGTAACCCACTGACATACCTCTAGGTATTAGTCTTATCATCCTTGATATAAGGAAAATACCCTAGTAGTTCCAAGAATTTGTTGGTATACTCCAAAAGTGTCGTCTACCCTATTTTTTGTTCAAATAATTCCTTGTCTCTGCTGTCATATTTCTTAGATATGTACGTTGCTTGGAAGTAATTTTCAAACTTCCTCCATGTCAAATCCTTTTGTCTGATGCCTTTGATGTCCTTGAAATCCTCCGAGCATATATCAATTTTTCCCTTTAAGTTGCAGACGTATATCTTGGCCTTCATGTTCTCAGAATAATCATGCAATCTAAAGTAAATTCTTATTCTCAAGAGCCAAGCCTTTGCCTCTTCTTCTTTATTTACCTCTCCATCAAAGGTAGGGGTTTTTTCTTTCTTGAATTCTTCTAGCATGGGAATACTCTTGCTCTTCCTTTAATGATAATGTCTCCCGTCTGCACAGTCTGATGATCTGTCAGGGTTTCTTGATTCTTGTTCTGGTGTGCTGAGTAAAACTATTCCTCCCTCTATATGTCTATGCCAATTTCTTGATTAGTTTCCTTCTGCCTTCTATTTTAAAACTCATTCTTTTAGATCTCTATTGAGTTAACCTTAGGATTATACTTATCTAATGGATGGTACCAATCTCCTATTGTCTCTGTCTTTACAAGTCTGACAAAATTTGTAGTAATATGGCATTCCCTTCTGCTTGCTCTCTAACAATATTTTCATTATATACCTTGCAACTTCTTATTTCATCTCTTAGTCTTCTAAGAGTGTTCATCAATTAATGATTGTCTTCTTCTTTCATCTTCCAAACTAACTCTTGTCTGGGGCCTTATTGGTTTCTGTTCACACTGTACTATTCAAATTTGTTGCTCATTATTTCTCTTTCTTATTGTACCTTGATGCTTGTTAATCCACTTTTACACACACATATATGTTAGACAACTAGAAAAGAAAAGCCAAAGAATATTGATTCTCATCACCTTGGCCTATATTGATATGAAACACCAAATTTCAGGTAGTAGATAAATAACATTCCATCAATATTTCCATGAAAACATGCGTTTCAACAATTTGCACTTTCAACACCATAACACATCTATCAACAAAAAGGAAATCTAGAAAATCGATCATATCAATCATTCATTGAGAGTATGCATGTCAGCCTTTCTAGGTCTAGGTCTTGAAACTAGAGCTTTGATACCAGTTTGTAACACACCCCCCTACTATCCCTAGCCCCTATTAAGGGTAGAAAAAGGGAAGTTACTCAACTAACCCGACCTCCAAGGTTCCATTTATGGAAATGGGGTTAAATTTTTCAATATTTATCAAACTCTTGAAAACTCAAAAATGGATAGCATCTTGCGTTCATCTTGTTGAGACCTTTCGAATGATATAGAATCTACATCAATCTTACTCCTAGATCAAAAGATATAGCCATTTAAAAATTTTCCAACTAACTTCTGCCAAGTCATTCTGGCCTACCATGTGGCACTTGTGTAGCCTCCACATGGTGCCCACATGGCATCCAAATCATATTATGCATGTCAATTGTTGACCCTTTCATGACTGTTGATACTCATGAAATCCTCGTTCCACTGACTATTATATTTAACATACATATATATTATAACTTCACCGCCTTGTGTGTAATACAAATTGGCACTATAATAAGATGAGTGAGGCCCTCAAGACCATGTCATCCCAGGGATAAAATCCTAAGAATTTTCCTTTGAGACATTTTTTCAAAAGTGTCGGGTGACGTGGGAGCACATACATGAATGATTTTACCCATTGGTTATCACATGTACTGTGTGTGTCGCTTGACTTCGACCTTTGTTTTGACAGGCCCATGAGATCCACATAATCCCAAGAGTAAAATCTCATAGGAAATGCAATAAGTTCTATTAGGAATTTTCAGGGTGGGAATCACCAGGGTGACATCACAGGTTCTATACGTTGTGGCGACATGGGAGTTCCTATGCACCTTGACCTTTGTTTTATTGCACATGCTCATAAATGATTGGGTCCACACACCACATCATCCCAAGAATATAATCCTAGTAGCTCCAAGTAGAGCCTCCCTTTGAAACCTTTGGGGTACCATACCTCCAGGGTCATCCAACAACACAAAATCATCGAGGATATTGATGACCCTAGTAACACGTAGCTTTTTCCTTTGGTCATGGTTCCCGATCACATAAGCATATGAGGCTAAAGGCTTATTTCCTTTAGGGCCTAAGGTTACAAATCCCATCCATTAACAACTTCAGAGCTTATATGAGTATAATTAATAAATCCCTTGCTCAAACCTCTAAAACTGTAACATATGCGAGAATTTTGGTGATCTAACTAGTTATCCCTCCTGGGATTTTAGTAGTCTCGACCCATCTTGGACTGTTGCCAACACATTATAATTTTTTTTGTGTATTTATATATAATTATATGAGAGGAGGGATATGCCTCTTGAGCTTCCACCATGACTCAACCCTTTCTATTTTTTTATGCGAAGGTCTATGCAAGTGCACATGCATATGTGTATGTATAATCCCTGCACTATCCCTTCTAAGCCTTTTATACAACTTTGGCCCCCCTCATGCCTCTACTACAATATATATATATATATATATATATATATATATATATATATATATATATATATATATATATATATAGGGCTATCCCTCTCGAGCTTTTAGAATATGACATAAGGCTTGAAGGCCAAATTGCTTTAACATAGGCTTTCAATTTATCTTTGGCATGTTGTGTTGCCATTGATGTCACTTGATGGATATTGACGAGTCCCATCAAGAGGTACATTTTGAAGATAAATATGCCATCCTATAGCCTTAAAACTATCCTTCTCTTACTTTAATTCACATTTTTTGTTATATTACGCTTAGTAAGAGGAGTAAAAGGTGTTTGTCACAGTATGTGTCCTAATGTGGTTTAACTGCAGGAAACTGAAGCATTTTTTAGGTTATTACTATGAAAGGGCTTAATGGAGACAACTAGGAGAGAATCTAGGGGGTTTGTTCACCTCCTTAACTCCCTAAAATCGACTTGGGATCACCATATCCTCTCTCACCAGTTCAAGTTCATTAGCAACCGACTGATTCCAAGTCCAATTGAAGGTCAAGAAGGACAAGATCCACCATTTTTGAGACCTAGAAGGGAACCACTCCTACTTTCAAGGGAGCTGATTTAGCTTCCCTTTTGTATAAATAAACTAGAATAAGAGCTCATTAGGATTCAAAGTTTTTGTTCAGCTAGGTGTAGCTATTGATCTCCAATCTTGACATTGTTATTTTCAACTTCTATGTGATGTATTAGGTATGCACTTTTTGATAATGAGAATTTGGATTTTGATATACATTTGATTTCGTTTCAGAGGGTTGAGACCCTTGGGTTTGGGCCCAACCCAGAGGCTTTGATCACTCTTATCGTACTTATGTTTCTTCTTGATTCCAAGTAGTTCATAGTTTCTTTCATTTCAATATAAATTAACCTATAAAATCTTGTGGTTGCAGCCTTTACATCATCTCTCTTGTGGGAGAATGGGTGGAAGGATTCACAATCACAACCCAAAAAGATTGTGTTTATGATTTCTTGGAAATATATTAGTGTTAGTTGTCTTGTTTTACATTTGATTTTTGTAGATTAGAAGATAGTTTAGTGATTAAATCAGTGGTATTGCATGAATTAGATTTTATTTAAATTCAACTCATCTTTTCCATCAAAAGTCATTTCATTTTGTTAATGATAAAGGGATGCATGCATGTGATTGATTACAGGGCTAGTTGATATGTAGGGAAGGGAACCTTCACCACTTCCATCCTAAGCTCTTTCATTTTCTCCTTTCACTTCAAACTCTGTCCCAAAACCCTATTTTTTAAGCTATTCTACCTAGGTCACTGAGAGCACTCACTCACGATTTGATTAGTGAAATATTTAAAACTTGAGCCAATGGAATTTATATTTTCATAGCTAGAAGCAATTTCCAATTGTCATTTCTTTAAGATCTCATTCTAATTTAGTAGGTGGAAGGGTCTCTGAGCACTTTTTTATCTAATGTCATAACTGAGGGTGGAATTAGTGGAATTCTATTTGTTGTGCATATAACAATGTCACCTCGAATTTTATACGCACCTCAGGTTGATAATTTGAGTTGAGGAACCCTTGGGATCAGTTGCAACATTCTTGGTGGAATACTAGGGCTCACCACTTTTTGGCACCATTGCCAGGGTGGTGTCTAAGTAGATGTTGTTTATGCTTAAGCATTGTTTTATGTTTTGCATACAATTTTTGGAAAAGAAAAATAAATAAATAAAACAAACAAAATTTTAGTTCATTCCTTGTAGGAGTAGGGCTAATCAAGGAAAATTCTTACCAAAAACCCCCACACCCTCAAACAATCAACCTTCACTCCTCTTCAGTGACTGTGAGCTTCCCTCTTTGACTAAATGGGAGATAGAAGACCCTCTAGGTGAGAAACCTGAAATTTTTGAATAACCTATTGGGGAAGAAAAAGAACCTACTTCACCTACCCAAACTATGGTTGAAAATAGGGACAATGAGGTTTTCCCTATCAGAGAGACCAATGGAGAGGCTATAATGAAGAACATAAGCCCCACTGTCGTTTGCACTTCCATGGATTAACCTCTGAGGATCCTGATACCTTCATGTTTAAATTTTATGTTGTTTGTAGGACCTATGGTTATGCCTTTAATGAGAAGAAGATGAACTTATTCCTCTCTACCCTTAAAGAGGCAACCTTGTGTTGGTTTATGGGTCTGCCTGGGGGTAGCATCACTACCTGGGCCGAAATGCAACAACCCTTCAATAACAAGTACAAGGACTACTTTACGTCCAAATAAACCAATGAAGAAATATTTAGGATGACTCTTGGACTTGATGAATCCCTAGAAGATTATGAGGAGAGATTTCAACTTAGTTATAAAAGGGCCAACTGCACCCTTGATCCTGAATCACTCAAACTAGTTCTTCTCCGAGGGATCAGGGAAGACATGTTGGAAACCATCAACATTCTGTCTGGAGGAGATATCTATCAGTTATCCTATGATGACATTAAAACTATGTTCAAGAATCACTTTAGGGATGCTAGGAAGAAGGGTAGGGCTTGTAAAATCTTGGTCAGTTCCTCTCCCTCCACAACCTCCATTAAGAATGAGATAGGTAACGTGTTGGAGGATTTAAAGAGTAAAATTCTACATACCTTTTCATTGCAAATGGATACCATACAAATCAAAATAAAACAAGAGGAAGCAAAAAAGGGCACTAGCTATCTTCTGCCCTAGATGCACCAAAAGGCATCCTAGGAATGAGTGCCCATTAAATGTCATAGAGGTCTGCCTAGTCTGTGAAGAAAATAATGCAACAAACAAGTGCCCTTCTTTTCCAGGACTAAAATATGTATATCAAGGAGCAGAATGGGGGTCAGAGAAACTTTGTTTCATCAATCAAAGAAGACCTCAAGGACCTCGGCCATATAAACAAGGCATGCAAGGTGCACACTACTCTTATTATAATCCAATTGAGAATACACCCTTGCAACCTTGGTACTCTTCCACTCACCCATCCTAGTCCACACCTCCTTCTTGGCCTTATGCTCCTCCATATCTTGATCAACCTTTCAACCATCCTTTTTAGCCATATCCCCCCCAATCTTCTCAATGGGGAAACCCATCACAAGGGTGGAGGCCTCAAGTTAACCAACCTCCTAATTTATTGGCTCCACCCCAACCTCAACATAACTCACTCATCATACTCCACCTAAGCAACCTCAAATGTCTTCCTAACCAAATCTGAACCCAAACAACAAGAAAGCACAACAAGTCTACAATGGAGAGACATATTATCCTACTTATGATGTGTAAATCTAGGAGATCAAACTTCAGTTTGGGAGAGTGCTTCCAGATAACCACCCACCTTCTCCACCTGAAGAACTTGAAGGAGAGAAGGAAGAGAGTTTTCCTCAAGTCAATACACCTTTTCCTAAGAGGTTGATCCACCCTAGCCAACACACCCCATAAGAGGTTTAAATTTTGGGAGAATTGAAGAATTTGTGTGTTAAAATACTCCTTCTCTAGGATATTTAAGATGTCCCCATCTATAATAAGCTCATCAAGGATAAATGTTTCAAAAATCCCAAGAAAATAAAAAGAGACACCCCCACCATAAATGTTGTTGGGAAATTATCTGATTTCATGCTTGGGAGGGTGATCTTCTTGAAATATCTAGACCCTAGAAGCCTTGTAGTATATATGCACATTAATGGCCTTATAGTCCCTAACACCGTGATTTATCTTGGGGCTACAATCAACCACTAGAGTGTTTCAACTTGTAGACAGATCCACAGTAGCTCTTGAGAGAGTTGTTGAAGATGTTATGGTCTCCATTCACTCTTGGGAAAATCCTAATGATTTCCTGGTTCTCCACCCCAAAACCAAGTTTAATGGCTATCCTCTGATATTGGGAAGCCCATGGTTAGCCACTTCTGATTCTTACATTAGTGGTAGGCTTGGGAAAATGACCATTAATAATGGACATTTGTCTAAACAGTTGGTATTGTATCAACCTGCTCATCCTTCTATTGAGCATGAATTACCCTTGTGGTTAAAAGAGGAGGAAGAATATGAACTGTATCACATCACCCCCCACCCAGTATGCACTCTGGACATCATTACAGGAGGGGTAAAACCTGATGAAGATGATCTTATTGACCATATCCTTCAAGATCAACCTCCCACTCCCATACCCATTGATGAGTTAATGAAAGAATATGAGAGTAATCCTTGGTCTAACTTATGCCCTATTGACTCAAGTCTAGACCATGTCATGATTGTAGACTTTGGCCTGTCGAGAACCTTAAAGATCAACTCTTCTCTCTCAGCCAAACAAGAAGAACAATTGTGTAAAGTGTTGAGGAAATGCTCGGATGCTTTTGGTATGGGCTATAAGGACATGAAAGGTGTGCGTCCCTCGGTCAGTACTCACTATATTTACATCGAGGAGGGATGCAAGCCTATGTGCCAATCCTAGAGGAGGATGAACCCAACTCTTAAGGACATTGTGAATGAAGAAATGAAAAAAATAGTGGATGCAGGGTTCATATACAAGAGGTGAGTGGGTGTCACCTCTTGTGTTAGTTCCTAAGAATAATGGGAAGTGGAGAATATATTTGGATTATTGGGAACTTAACAAGGCTACAGAGAAGGACTATTTTCATTTTCCCTTCATTTACCAATTCCTAGATGGCCTTATAGGGAAGAAATTCTTCTGCTTCCTAGATGGATTTAGTGGATACAATCAAATCCATATTAGCCCTGAAGACCAAGACAAGACCACATTCAGATGTCCTTAGGGTACCTTTTCGTATAGAGTTCTTCCTTTTGGCTTGTTCAATGCCCCTGCTACTTTACAAAGGGAAGTTTTGAGTATTTTTGTTAAATTGGTTCATGACTCTGTCGAAATATACATGGATGATTTCACTCCTTATGGATGTGACTTCCATGAAGCCCTCTCTAATCTGTGCAAGGTTTTGAAAAAATGCAGTGAAATGAATCTCTCTCTAAGCCCTTAGAAATGTGATTTCTTGATGAACCATTCCATATCCACTGAAGGGATACAGGTAGACCCAAACAAGATTTCCATCATCAAAAGGGTCCCTACCGCTTAGAAGCAAAGGGATGCTAGGAGCTTCTTGGGACTAGTAGGGTATTATAGGAGATTCATCCAAGACTTTAGTAAAGTGGCTTCACCTTTGCTTGGTTTACTAGCCAAAGATTTAGAATTTTGTTGGACCAACAGTTGTCAAGAGGCCTTTGAAGTGTTGAAAGAAAAGTTGACCACTGCACCCATCCTTAGACTCTCCCAACTGGGCATTTCCTTTACATATCTATAATAATGCATCAGATAAAGCTGTGGGGGCAGAATTGGGACAAGTATAAGATAAATTTCATTATGCTATTGACTTCAATATTAAGAATTTATCTAAAGCTAAGATGAATTACATTGTCACTGAAAAATATCTCTTAGCTGTAGTACATTCTTTAAAAAATATAGGATTTATATCACTTGGTACCAAACTTTTGTTCATACTAATCACGTAACCATTAAATATTTGATGAACAAGCCTGATATTAATGCTAGGATAATTAGGTGATTTTTATTGTTACAACAATTTTATTTGACTATTATTGACAAACCAGGAAAATAAAATGTGTTTGGAATTTTTTTGTCTAGGTTAACCTTGCCTGCAAGAAATGAAGAGATGGTGGATGATCAACTGCTAGATGAGCACCTCTTTGCCATCTCGGTGATTTCTCTTTGGTTTTCTGACATAGAAAACTACCTGGTTGCTAGGAGGTTCCCTCCTAATCTATCATCCAGGGAGAAAATCAAGATTTTAAGGAAAATCTCTCCTTTCACTTAGGTTGGGGGAAATATTTTTAGATTGGGACCAGATCAAATCTTTAGGAGATGTGTAAGAGAGGAGGATGTATTTGACATCCTCTCTGCATGTCATGATGGTTCTTGTGGAGGTCATTTTTCTTCAAAAATGACAACCTTTAAATTTTTACAGGATGGTTACTATTGGCCCACGTTACATCAATATGCAAGGAGATATACCACTAGGTGTGATCAGTGCCAAAGGATGGGAAAACCCACACCCAGGGATGAAATTCCCCTACAACCTCAAGTGGCCTTAGAGCCATTTGATAAGTGGGGCATGGATTTCATTGGGCAAATTGATCCACCATCGGGGCAGAAAAAGTACATCATTGTGTGCACTAGTTACATGATGAAGTGGGATGAGACAAAGGTAGTCAAATAAACAACTAAGTAGAAACTGACAATTTTTTTAAGAGAAAACATCTTCTAGAAGTTTGGGTATCCAAGGGAGGTAGTCACTAATCAAGGAGCATGATTCACATACAATTTGATTGAGGCTCTCATGAGGCATCACCATATCAAGCACAAGACATCCATTGCCTATCATCCTCAAGCAAATGGGCAAGTAGAGATCACAAACAAAGCACTGGAGAGCATCCTTACCAAGTTTGTTAGAAGCATCACAAAATATTGGGCAAAGAGACTAGTAGAGGCCACTTGGGCCTACAATACCACTTGTAAGACCACCATTGTATTCACTCCATATGATTTTATTTATGGGAATAAATATTTGCTTTCTATTGAGTTTGAATATAACACTTTGATAATGACAACTTAGTTGGAATTAGATGTCACCCTAACACAACAAGAAAGGCTTCTCTAAGTGAATGGCTTAGATGAGTTCAAAATCAAAGCTCTCTTAGACACTGAAGTCATACAACTGCAAAAAAGATCTGGCATGACAAGAATATCAAGGAAAATACTTTTTGAGAAGGGGATTGGGCCTTGTTATATGATTCTAGGTTCAAATAATTTAAAGGGAAGCTAATGACAAGATGATTGGGCCCATACCTAGTGGAAAAGTGTCATGAAAATGGATCTGTTCAAATTAGAACCATTGACGAGGAAGGAATTCCCTGTCTTGTAAATGGTTATAGGTTGAGGTTATATAGAAGACCTATGTCCAAGGATGAATTTATTAGTTCAATCAGCAAAGAATTGAATGTGATTGGGAGTTTCATAGCTTCAAGTCCACTACACTCTTAGAAATTAAAAAATAAAATAAAATAAAAATAAAAGGCCTCAGATGAAAACCTCTATGAGGCATATGAGGCCAACTCTAGGGTTGAAAACCTCTTTGAGGCAGCCCAACAACAAAAATGATAGAAAAAAATAATAAATATCCCTAGGTGAAAACCTCCCTTGAGGCACCTAGGGAAGGCATGCAGGTTGAAAACCTCCTCTGAGGCAGCTTGTGTGTCTCACGAAAAAAGAGAAAAAAAAAAGAGAAAAGAAAAGAGAATAAGGAAGAAGCTTATATCATATTTTCTAACCTTTCTTTTGTTTTGCATAGTTGTACACAGTGGCAGATTTCATGGCTACAGGCCAAGACCTACAAGCTACCATCCATTCCTCTATCCATACACCTCATATCCATCCTCTCCATTCACATTACTATCTCTCTCCACCATCCCATCATCAAGAAATCCAAAATTCACCTCCTCTCTGTGAAGTTACATGAAGGACCTGTATTGCTACAAGAAGGTCCTGTAATGCTACAAGAGGGAGATCCGAGGAGGAAAAAAATCCAAAATACCATCCCAACTCTGAGAAATGATAAAGAAGGTCCTCCTATGACTTTTCCATCACCCATCCATCATCCATCCACTCATTTCACCAAAAATTTGCTCAAAATTCTCCACTCTGTCCTACCTTAAGAAAAAACACAGAAGCTACCATTTTCTATCTCTACAATTCCTACACTACTCCTCCATGACTCTGACCCTATCCTCATATCTCATCATCATCTACCTCATCCCCCTCATGCAAATTGAAGACTTCAATGGGAGAGAAAAATACTGCTATAAGAAGAAACTCCTCCTGTAGTAGCCTGTACAACCACATAGTAACCACTGATATCATTTTTTTTTTCTACCACCAGAAGGGATGATGAAGATTTGTTTGCATATATGAAGAGACACCTCATTATAAGGGAGGCTTTCCACCAACAATAGTAACTTCGATATCAGAAGAGGCACCGACAAACACACAACAACAACAATAATCAAGGTAGCATAAAAATTGAAGACATGCACGGGAAATAAGTCAAAGAGGTAAACTCCCTTGATTATAATGATGTATAGTCTATCTCCAACATGCAAGCCTCTGCAATAGTTTGATCCATAGTTAGGCTCAAGTATGGCAATCCTAAACTCCTCCCACTACATAAAAATGTCAAAAATGTGTTTTAAGCAAGAAAAAGTGTTTTAATAGGCTAGAAGTGGCCAATGAACTTGGCCACCCTCGATTAGTAAACTCAAGTGTGAGTTAAGTCACCCATGAAATGTGGAAATGTCAACTCAAAATGAAGTGGTGTCCTAGAAGAGTGGGGTGATAATCACGCGGAGAGAGACATGATTACAGCTAGTGGGAATAACAGTCCAAAAGAGGAAACTCGTGTTAATGGAAAGTTACTATAGCACTGTAAGATTTTAACCAAAAAAGGATATTATGTGTTGGATAGACTTAATTTTCACCATCACTCATTCCAAAAATTGGTGGAGGAAGGACGAGCTAGTGCATCAAGCATCCTAGAGTGCCACTGAGGATTTTCAAACCCTGTCTGCACAGTGCTATAGGAGAAAGCCATAGGCAGGACTGCAATTTCTGTAGGAGGGCTGAGTGGAGCTATGGGAGGAGTTGAGAGGAGGAAAAGGAGTCACAGTGGCTTGACACTATCTCAAAACCTTCATGCACACCTAAAATTTATCTGATAAGAAGTAAGTGATATCCTCCTTCTTTGTTTCTATGCCCAATTTCATAGGCAGTTTGCTTGAAATTAAGAGCCTATAGTAGTCAATTGATCAGTAGGGGATCCTTTTGGAAGTTGTTGTGGTTAAGATAAAATAAAATAGTTTGGCTAATATCAATTCAAGCACCCTTCTTCCTCACTATCACCAAGCACTGTTCTACTATTTTACCACTTTTTATGCCACTATTTCACCACTGAGACTGCTTGAATTTTTGAATTTCAAACCTACATAACATCAAGGATAAATATATAAGAGATGGGGGGATGATTTAACAAAAGGGAACCCTCAGACACCAAGAGTATTCAACAACACCCTCCTATAGTTGACATCTTCAGAAATCACCAATGGTTGGGTTTCTTTGAGCTAATAAAGGGGTATGATGATGATATTTCCCATGAATTTTCCATGGCATTACACTCTCAAGGGGAAGACAGTGTCACAATTGTTGTCAAAGAATTGACCACCTCTCTCAGTCCTAAAACTATCAACAGAGTGACCACCTTTCCTCTAGGAATTAGATGGAGCAAAGAAGACAAGAAAGTAAGTGTCACATTTAGCAAAAACTTCTTCCTTTCAAAAGAGAAGCATGTATGTTACAGGGAAAAGTGTCTATTTAGAACTGCTCTATCCCACTAAGGTGTGACAGCTGCCTTAGAAACAAACAGAGAAAAACTACTTTTGTATTTCCTTTATGAACTATAGATAGAGAGGAATAGAAAGAACCAACCTGTGTCTTGCGCTAATCCTTTGATCCAATCCATCTCTTCTTTGATAGTCTCCATCTACCTGCTCCCTTACTTGCCCAGCTTCACAAAGTACCTATAAGATCACAGAAGAAGAACACTATACAAAGACATGGATCTATATTCATAAACAACTTAGGATCAGATTTAAGTTAACCATACAAATGTAACAAACATCAATGATACAAAAGCATGGAGGAAAACTCAAATAGCTTTTATTGATAAACAAGAAAAGATCCAGGAGGAGTTAAACCAGTGGTTCCTGACCCAGCATCAACCTCCCAGCAAAGAAGCCCATCTTCACCTCAAACAAAGCATAGATCACCCAACAATCTGATGTTTGTCTCAAAAAACCAACAACAATTCCTTACAATATGAAAAATTCCAGCCTCCGGATCTCTGGGATGAGGGATCCATATATAGATATCTGTAAGGAGGATGAGTCAGCTTGTGATTTGATTAGTGTCTTCTCTCTGTCAGTTCTTGCTTCCACTTGGAGACTGAAGGCCTCTTACTCATCCTTGGTCGAATTCAGTGAGGCAAGTGTCACAGGAGAAGATTCTGGAAGCTTCCATTGTCTCTCCACCTCGCGGAATGACACTGCCATTTGTCATTTCTCGCCCATCGCACCCCACAGAAGGGAATTTTGAAATGCAACGCACCCTCACAGTGTATTTAGGTGCAATGCAACGCACCTAGCTAGTGGAGCAACTGAAATGATCCTGTTTTGACCTATTCTGAGCAGTTTCTGGTGGAGAACTTCTAGGAGAAGCTGTAATCTGTTGAACTTGTTCCTTTAGGGGTTAGAACAACACTTTTAGGGACTTAGGAGCCCTTGGTTTATGGACATTTCATGCTTGGAGTTGTAAGGCACAAAAATGTCTATAACAATGTAGAAGACATGAATGGAGTGAGAGGAGAAAGTTTTCCTTACCCTTGGGATGAGGTAGATTACCATATCCTTAAATACATATCTTGTGAAGGGATATTAAGTGTGGTTTATGCCTACCACTTCATGTTACTCCAGTAGCTGAGATTCAAGGCATAATTACCCCTCTCTCAAAGACTTAGTGTCCCTCATTTCCTTCTGTAGTCAATCATGGAGATGAGTCAGAAGGCAAATGAATGAAAACACCAACACTTAGCTCACCATGACCTCATCAAATTGATAGTGGCATATTCTCTGAACCACTTAAGAATACCTGTCATATGGAACACATTTGTAGACATGGATAGGGAGAATTTCATAGAAACACAAAACCTCACACCAGGAGAGAATCAAACCTCTAGTGTTGGAGGAAAAGAAGGAAAGACAGAGGAGGAAGATGTAACAATATTAGAAGAAGAAGAAATAAAGAAAAAGGAGGAAGAGGCGGCAAGATCAAAAGAAGAAGAAAGAAAGATAGAGGAGGAAGACACAACAAGAACAAAATAAGAAGAAATAAAACCAGAGGAAAAAGAGGTAGTAGAGACAGAGGAAGGAGAAGTAGAGATGAAAGGAGAAGAGGAGGAGAAGAAAGGAGAGGAAATAATAAGTCCTGAGAAGACTTCTCCACCCCAAGGAGTAGAAGACATTGAACAGGAAGTAGGCACAACCTTAACTACATTGGGAACTCCTGTCAAGCCCAAGAGGAAGCAATCAAGACCAAGTAAAATGTATTTAAGAACCAAGAATAGCACTAGAATTAGACAAGGGAAGCCACAAACTCGTACAAGGGTCCCTATAATTATTGGTGAGTCACCAAGCAAAACGGAAGAAATAGGACCCAGTGAGGGAAAAATTGAGGAGGTCACTCCTCCTAAAACCAAAGCCAAGTCACCCATAACACCTATGAGTAGGCCTACCACTAGGTTTGTCACCTTCAAGAAGCCAAGGACACAATCTGCCTTTGAGGAAGAGGAAACAGATAAGCTACAGGAGGATTGTGGGTTGATACATGAGAGACAAGGTTTGCTACAGGAGGGGTAGAGTCTGCTACAGGAAAGATAGGGGAAGCTAAAAGAGCCCAAGAAAGACTCACAAAAGGAAGCCACAAGAGCTCCAAAAACCTAGCCCACAACCTAGCTTGAACTCCTAGTACAAATTCATTGAAGGAGGGAGGATTATCCCTAAAAATTGTTCAATTCCACTCCTTTATGAGCTCAATATAGAGAGAAGTAGAACCCACTGTTGGGCTCCAAAAATGTCATACAAATATCACTCATTACCATACATTCTTCACCTATGCTTCCGTTATATCACTCACTATTCACCACCTTGTCACTCCATTTTCCCTATTATTCACCATTAATGGGTCTCATTTATATTTTCCAAATATTATTTATTTTTAAGCATTTTTGAGAGAAATTATTGATTAAATATTAGAAAATAATATATTTTACTTTATATATGGAAAGTGGGTTGTTTTTGTGACATGTGTAGGTGCCAAGGACGCTTCCAAGACACCTTTATGTGGCCTTGAAGGATCAAATTCGAATTTCAAGAGATAAACCTCATGGAGAAGATGATGATCTCATGGAGAAGATCAAAGACAAAAGGGGGTTATGTGTCTAGATGGTTGAGAGATGTATGGAACTAAAAGAGAGATTAGTGGATGATCATTATGAGTTTGTTACTCATCCCATTGTATAAATAGAAGTACAATCTCCTCCATTTGTAATCTTAGAATATTAGAATGTTGAAGTTTTTGTAATCTTAGAATCTTGAAGTTTTTGTAACGAAGATTTTGGAATAAAGGATCATACTTCAATTTTTCTTCTACATTTGAGTCTCCATTGAAGTGGTGTGCTTGTGGAGTTATGGAGGGCCCCCATGGCCTCACTTGCATGCTTATTTGTTTATCTTAGGTATAATTTATTTTATGTTTTTGTTTGATTTCAATTTTCAAGTTTTTATTAAATGTTATAATATTGGAAGGATCTTATTTGAAAGTGTTTTTGTAAAAGAACCATAAGATCTCATACAATGATTAGATCTAGGTTTACTTCATTTCAGCTTTTAAGTTCTTATTAGATGATCTAATTTTTGGAAGAGATCTTGTAGAATATGTTCTTGTAAGAGAATCATAGATCTCAAACAATTGTTAGATCTAGGTTTGATTAGTTATTGAAAGAGATCTTAATGAATATGTTCTTCTAAGGGGACTTTAAGATCTTGGACAAATTAGGAATCTTTCTAGATCTATAAATTTTAGATAGGCACTTCTAAGTTTACCTTCCCAGGTTGACAGTAAATTAAACTCTAATTTGCATCCGCATTTTAGACCAAACACCCACATGTGGATGCAAATTGATAAATCTAAGAAGGTAGAGGATATAGACCTCATGGAAGAAAAGGTCATTGAAATGAACAAAGAATTAAGTGAGTTGAAAATGAGAGAGTATATAATGAAGGAGAAACTACAGGTAAAAAACATGAGGTTGAGAGAGAGGTTGTAGGAGGAAGAAACACAAATTTCCATCATGGAAAGTATCTCCATGGAAGCATTGCAATGCAGAAAGCCATCAAAGTCTTATGCTTTATTTCTCAAAGAACAGTGGTTGTAGTTCCAAATCAAAACTTTAGCACAACATGGATCTATGCCCTCTTAGGACTATAAACTGTCCATTGAATTTTGCATCCAAACTAACATGGAAGACAAAGAAAAATTGGTTGAATTTTACATGCACAACCTCACTTTGAAAAATATGAATTTTTGGGATCCCAATTCAAGATTCTGAGATATGCAACTGATGGATTTAGCATCTTGGATGAATCATGAGGAGACAAGAGCCGAGGAAGAGAAAAGGGTAACGGCAAAGGAAGAAAATGAACCATTTTATATCAGGGCAGAGCTAGTGATCCCAAAGGCTGTAATTAGCAATCATGGCCTCATCTCCAATGATGTTGCTTTAGCACCCAAATACCTTTCTACCTAGGAGAAAGTCATTCTACAATTTGAAGACACATTCAGGTTGTTGGGAACAAAAAGTCTACAAGATTGCGAGAGGAGATGGCATGCCTTATCCAGAGTCTACATATCAGATAATTTCACTCTCCTAAAAGGCTAAGGAATGCCTTGAAGAGAACACCATTATACAAGAGGATCATGGAGAGGATAAAAATCAGGTGGATAAGACTCAAGCTCAGTCCACCCTTGCTACTAGGTTTACAAGAAGGAAGAGATGAAGTAGGAGAGAAAAAGGAATGGACAAAAATAGAGAGGAATTGATCCAGGGAGATTTTGGAGGATTGATCCAGGTGGATCTTCAGAAAAGTACCAGTGGCATGATAAAAGGCCCAAAACTCAAAGTGCCATAATTTGGATAAACTTAGCATCAGATCGAAGTGCTTGTCATCCTGATTCCAACAATGTGAACGACACTCAAATCTGAGTTCATATGAAGAAGTTAGAGCAATTCAAAGTTCAAGTTTGACTTGTCCAAGTGGCAGGAGGAGATGACGTGGCAAAAGTCTCAGCGAATGGGGGAGCACCAAATGGCAGGCTGCCATTGGTCCCACATATCGGATATCAAACAAGGAGGTGAAGCGGCTTAAAGGAAAATCATCCATAGGGAAGTTGTGATGTGATAATCGCATATCGCACTTGAAAAAAGATAGAGTGGTTAAGATTCAATCCCCGTAGTAATCACCGATTGTGATTTGTGATAGGACTGCTGGATGCGATGTTCTATACATTGAGATTTATAATCCCGACGGGTTCGTGTTATCGCAGAATGCAATTTGGGTTGATACGCTGATGGTTTAGGCGCTTATTGCGATTGTGATGGGGTCCCCAGATCTGATATGTTATATATTATGTTTTATAAGCCTGACGGGTCCGCTGTATCACAGGTTGTGTGATATAAGGGTTGGTCTGTATGCCGATGGAATGCCGATTGCGAAGAACCACAGATAGCATCATCCGATGAATTTAACATGCAGTCAAAGGGGTTTATGGGAGGCGCTCGGAGCCGCCTCATCCCGCTTACCCATGCCCGATTTTTCAAGCTTAGGCCCCTCCCGCACTCGCTCACGCTTCACACACTCACATATTTAAAAGGGGTTTATCCATAATTGTAAAGGTTTTTTTCATGTATCATTCAGGCCCGAGATCCCTCGTCTTAATACAATCTCGACTGCCTAACTTGGCCTATGGTTAGAACTTCCCGGGAGTTGAGGAATTGCCGCCATGCTTGTATAAAAGACCCTTTTGTGTCAGAAGAAGGCGGGGAGGACTAACCGATTAATTTAGAATCCATTATACAACAGATCCTGACCCTGAAAACAGGTTGGACCTCGTGTTGAGTAGTAGGGAGGTTCCGAGAAGTTGCAGAGGGCCCGATTATCAAAATTGGGAGCTTGGATAGGCATTTTTGCACAATTTTTTCTTAGGAGTTCAATGATACTGTATGTTTTTGAAGCTGGTCTCTCCATTCTTTGTCCATCTTCCAACTTGGAGGTATAAGGATTGTAAAGACTATGGCTTGTACTTTTATCTCTTTTTTTATGCCACTTAATGAATGAAGGCCTCCCCACTATTGAGTAAGGCCCAGAGATGTGGTCCAAATTGGACGAACTTTATAATCAAATCATTGTGTCATGGTTTTCATGTTCTTCTAGTTATTTCTGCATTGTTTATGTGTTTTTAAGTTCTATGGTTAAGAAGCTCTATTTTATGTAATTTTGATGCATTTGTAAGTAAAAGATCTTGGATCAAGTTTGGTATTAGAGCAGGTCTTTGTAGATGTAAATTGTAGGAGTTTATGCTAACTTGAAACAAGTTGCAAAAAGGAGAAGGAACGTTTAAGTCCTTTGATCCTGAAGCAGGACGTGCACAACGAAGAAGAAACATGGCCAATGAAGAATCTCATTGGGAAGAGGAGCAGAACTTCCGCAAGGTATTCTACAATATGGTAGGAAATGTGGACAACTTGTTCACAGAGTATGAGAAGGAACTTGGGCATGAGAAGAAGGATACCAATGACCATGGATCAACAAATGAGGAAGGTGGTGGAGAAGAGCCTCGTCCCTCGCCTTCTTCAAGTGATAGTTGTCATCACTCTAATAGAAATTCCAAGCATTCATCTAAGAAACCGTTCTTCAAGTTAGATGAAAATTTTCGTCTGCCCATGTAAAATGGAGAGTGTAGTGCAGAAAAACTTAATAATTGGATAATACAGATAGAGGTTTACTTTGGGATCCAACAAATCAAAGAAGACGAGGCGAAAGTCCAGTTAGTATCTCTTCAACTGAGTGGCACTGCTCTTGTTTGGTGGGAGAGAAAGTTGAAGAAGGGAAGCACAAAGTCAGGTAACCTTCAATCCTCTTGGTATAGTTTTATTTCTGCATTGAAAGACCAATTTTATCCTTGGGTTATAAACAAAAGGAACTTATGGAATGGTAATATCTAAGGCAAGGTAAGGGCTAGAATGTGCAAAGCTTCAGTGAAGAATTTCAGAAACAAGCATTGAATCTAGACATCTCATTAGATTCGCCCGAGACTGTAACTAAGTATGTAGGTGTGCTACATAGTTACATCAAAAACTCACTATTATTGTTCGAGCCTAATACAATTGACGCGAGTAGCATAGAGGCTATTCATCTTGAAATTTGAGGCAATAATGACAGAGATGATCAAGCCAAGAAACCACCATTCAAACCTCAACATGGTTAATTCCATAAGAAAGGCAAAGGGAAGGATAAGAAGATTACCGAAACCAAGAAATGGGACAAAGCAAAACCGTCTTGCACTCATTGGAAGAAAGATGGTCATGACGAGGACCACTGTTGGAAACTGCATCCAGAGCTAACACCAAAGAGATTCAATGGAAAGGGGAAGCAGAAGATGGTGGCTACAACGCAAGACCTTGGATCAGATTCTGGCGATAAGACATTGATCACAACTGTGGGCGCAAAAGGTACTTTTTCTGATAGTCCTGATTCGATTGTGAGTACTAGTTATTTGAATGAGCCTGTAAGTAATGAGTGAAAGAGAATTGAGTTATTCCACATTAGAGTTGTTATAAAACATACGAAGGTGGAAACTCTGTTCGATTCAGGTTCCCAAGTAAACTTAATCTTAGAGTCCTTAGTGAAAAATTTAGGCCTTGAAACCAAGCCTCATCCGAGTCCATACCCGCTTGGCTGGGTAAGTGATAAAGCCAAACTACACATAACCAAGTAGTGTAGGGATAGATTTGTTATTGCTTCCAAATTAGTTGATGAGGTAGAGTTAGATGTTGTGCCTTTGGACATCTGTGGAATCATCTTGGGAAGCCCATATCTATATGACAGAAAGGCAGTTTTCTTTCGACATGAAAACAAATACCACCTCACAAAGGATGGGGTAGAGTATATAGTCAGATCTCATCATACAAAAGTTAATGCTAGCCTTGTAAGTGCAAGACATATTAAACGACTAGTTAATTCCAACAAAGGGTGCATGCTCATGATAGTGAGAGCGAAAGAGGCTGAGATGGCTGACACTTTCAAAGGTTGTAATCCTGATCATAAGAAAGAATTATTTGAAATTATTTATGATTATGATGGATTGTTTTAGGAACCGAGAGGATTTCCCCCAAAATGGGAAATCAAAGATGAGATCCATTTAAAATAGGATGCTCCTTTACCGAATGTTGGCCTGTAGAGAATGGCTTCTATCAAGATGGAGGAGATGAAGAAACAGGTGCAAGAATTGTTAAATCAGGGAGTCATTAGACTGAGTTCTTCTCCTTATGGCTCACCAATTATGTTGGTGCCAAAGAAAGACGACACATGGAGAATGTGTGTAGACTACAGGGCGCTAAACAAGATTACAGTGAAGAATCGATACCCTCTCCCTCGCATTGGTGAATTGTTACATCAGTTGAAAAATGTTGTTTATTTTACAAAACTGGATTTCGTAGTGGATATCACTAGGTTAGAATTGCAGGACAAGACATTTGGAAGACTACATTCAAAACCAAACAAGGGCTATTCGAATGGATGGTGATGCCATTCAGACTATAAAATGCTCTGACCACGTTTATGAGGGTAATGAATGAGCTATTTAGGAATTTTCTTGATAATTTTGTGCTTGTATATCTGGACGATATTCTTGTGTACAATAGGACATGGGATGAAATGTATGTCATATGAAGAAAGTGCTTGATGTTCTGAGAAACGAAAAATTGTATTTGAAACTATCAAAGTGTGAGTTTGGGAAGACCTCTCTCGTTTATTTAGGCCACATAGTCGGTGATGGGAAATTGAGGATACATCCCTCTAAAGTGGAAGTGATTATGAATTGGCCTGAGCCAACAAATGTTACAGAGGTCTGAAGTTTCTTGGGCGTGGTAAAATATTGGAGAAGGTTCATTGCGAACTTCTCTGTTATCGTAGCCCCCTTGCATGCATTGACTAGTTTGAAGCAGGCCTTTCAGTGGGGAGAAAAGCAACAGAAATCCTTCGATACACTGAAAGAGAAGATCACCACAACACCAGTGCTAGCCTTACCAGACCTTCAAAAAACTTTTGATATTGAAATAGATGCTAGCGGATATGCTGTGGGCGCTGTATTGATGTAGCAAAGAAAGCCTATATGTTACCAGTCGAAGACTTTCTCCCAAACTGTTGTGAATTATCCCACGTATGACCAGGAGTTGTACGCCTCGGTTCAGAGTGTAAAGAAGTGGAAACACTATCTGATTGGAAAGGATACCATCATCCATATGAGTCATCAACCCTTGCAGTACCTTTAGTCATAGGCCAAGCTTCAGTAAGGCCATCACTTCAGATGGATGGGATTCCTCCAACAGTTTCATTTGGTAATACGGTACAAGAAGGGCACCAACAACAAAGTAGCAGATATGTGATGAGCCCCGAATTGGGTAACTTATTGGGCTCATTTTTCCTAACTGTTCTTGATCAATCCACCATTTTTCATAGTTTATGCATGTTTTTTGAGTATATTTATGTTAGTTGAACGAATGAGGATGGTCACTTTACCAAGAAGGATAATACGTGGCTATTTCAGGTTTTTGGACAAATTTTGGAACAAAGCCAAGCAATTATGAGCCAGATGACAGCCAAGCATGAAGGAACAAGGGTGAGGATTCGTAGGAAGGGTGTCTCTTGCATTAAATGGCCCTTCCTCGAAATATCCACCCTCAACTCGGAGCTCAGCAGGCCACCAAAATGAATCCTAAAGGCAGCCGAGCAGCTTTGTGAAAAGTGACTATTTACTGGCAGTTTGAACAGCCGAGCCCCTTGATTTAAGGAGGGCTACTGAAGACCCTCGTAGTGCAGAAATAGGAAGGCTTTCAGCCTTCGTAGGTTACTTTTTGAACTATTGTGTTTTGCACTATAGTGCTGTCATTTTCTCAGCTCATTTTCGTAGCTACTGCTATATAACTTTCTTGTGACATGGTTATTTTCGGGTAATGAAAAGCAGCTTTATTTGGCATCAATTCAGAGTTTTTCTTAGGAGCCTATAGCTCTTGGGGTTGGGCCCAACCCAAGTGCCAAGGCTTCCTTTGTGTACTGTTATTTGCTTTTTATGTCTTTGCAAAATAATTTCTGTTAAGTAGATTAAAATCTTGCTGGTTACCTAGGTCATTGTTGATGATTAGAAAGGCTTTTTTATGTTCAGATTGAGTTGATAGGTTAATAATAGGGAAGATCTTCAGAAAAAGGCCATCAATCACCTCTGATCTCACCTCTCCCTTAGTGGGATTGTGAGCTGGGACAAAGGTGACCTTGCTGCCAACAAAAACACTATCTTTGCCTCACCATGCAATCATTAGTGTTAGATTCTCATTTGCAGAAATTGATACCAGTTGTGGTTACGTGTTCAAGTTCATGATTGCTTAGTTTGCATAGCTATTTCATGTGATTTCATTGCAAATAAACTTCTGTTCATTTCCTTTGCTGTTACTTAGGTCAGATTAGAGTAAAGTAGCTAGGTCATTGGTTTTCCAAGTCATTGTTTGTTTAGTTTGAGAAATAACTTGCAAAGTTCCTGTAATACCTCTCCATTTACCTATACTCCATCAATCCCATCTGCTCCATCCCCTAACTCAGATTCTTGCCTCACGTTTTCCACATTCGCTCGCGTAGCCCTAATTTTTGTGCAACATTGCTCTACTCCTCCTTGAACAAATCCAACCATCCTCCTCACTCTTCAGCTCCATCCACCAAGTCCTGGACCTCCTCACACCCTTATCATACCCCAATACTCACTTCTCCACCTTTCTCTCTCCATCCACCCTACAAAATCCCATTTTTGAACATCCTGTAGAAAATACAGAACATCCTGTAGAACCCCTGCAGACTTCCTGTAGAAGCTCACGAAAGCGGTTTCTTGATAGCAAAACTCTGTGAAACTCTCTGGAAGGGTGCTAGGGACCCCTTAGGCCCTCTTCTAACCTTCCAAACCTCTTGTAAGCATTTCCTCTCGCCAATCCACCTCTGCACAGTCAAAAACCAGTTAAAGCACATGCGTGACAATTCTGACACTTTACTCAAACATACAAAAAGATGTTTTTTTTTTTTTTCTTTAGATTTTACTATAGAAGTAGCTTAGACACATGCATTTCACCTTCTTAGAAGTCAATGGCATCTATTTCAGTAGCTTTTTTCCTCTTTCTTGCATCAGTAGGATTAGCTAGTAAAATTAGGGTTTGCTAGGGTTTGTATTTCCTTTCAGCTTTTCAGTTTCTTTCTGCAAGTAGATTAGCCTCCTTTGAGTTAGCTTCCATCCATCAATTAGAAAGCTTCTTCTTAGAGCTCATAGAAGTTAGCTTAAGCTCCTAGCAGACTTGTGCCAGCTGACCAAGTGACAACTACGACAAGAGCTAGTACTTGTGCATACAACACCGTTGCTTCCAAGTTTGTTACGAACTACCGGGCTGATAAAAGTAAAGAAGGAAGTCCTAGGAGTTGCAACATTATTGCTGAAATACTGGAGCCCACCATATTTTTGGCGCCGTTGCCGGGGAAGCGTCAGAGTATTGGTGATTGCTGCTTTTCTTCTATTTTCTACTACAACCTTCTGCTAAGTAGTTTATTTCAGCAAGCGTAGAGTAGATTGTTTCATTTCCATTCTGCAATTTCATTTCCGAAAAAGTAGATTAGACATTTCCTGATTTCATAGATTAGCCTTTTAATTCCGAAATTTCAATTTTGCAAGCATAGATTAGCATTTCAATTCTGCAATTTCAATTCTGCAAGTGTAGATTAGCATTTCAATTTCGCAGTTTCATTTCAGCAAAATAGATTAGTCCTTTCCTGCTTTCATTTCAATTCTGCATTTTCATTTCCGCAAGATAGATTTTAGTTAGTTGCAATTCCATCTATTTCAATTTTGCAGGTACAAGAAGAAAAAAGCAAAAGCAACCAAAAATCTTTCATTTCATGCCTCGTAGGAACAGAGACAATACCGGGAAATTCTTGCCCAACACCTCCACCATGTCACTGAGTCACCCTTTCCTCTTCTTTGGTGGCAGTGATCCAGATGAACCTATAGGTGAACCTCTTGAGATATACGAAGGTCCTATAACAGAAGACGAGCGAGAGAAAATTCCTCTTGAGACCATGGCCGAGCACAGAAATGGTATAGGAGATGACGAGAGAATAGAAGGTGCCTTCCCCATCCGAGAGACCAATGGGGACATGAAAATGAAAAACATAAGTCCCTCAGCCTTACCTCACTTCCATGGATTGACCACTGAAGACCCTGATACCTTCCTGTTTGAGTTTGCTGTCCTTTGTCGAACTTATGACTATGCTGAGGACAAGCAAAAGTTGAAACTCTTTCCTTCTACCCTCAAGGATGCAGCACTACGCTGGTTCATGGGGTTACCTGGAAACAATATCACCACTTGGGCTCAGATGCAGCAAGCCTTTAACAACAAATACCGGGACTACTGTAGGTCCAAGGAAACAAAGGGAGAAATCTTCTAGATGACCATGGGAAATGATGAGTCTTTAGAAGACTACGAGGAAAGGTTCCAACTTAGTTATAAACGGGCCAGGTGCACACTTGACCCTGAATCTTTGAAGCTGGTTCTACTCCGAGGAGTCCCTGAAGACCTTCTAGATACCCTTCATTTTCTAGCTAGAGGGGACATCTATCAACTACCTTATCAGGACATAAATACTGTGTTTAGAAACCATTCTAGGGCAGCCCAGAAAAGAGGTAGGGGGAATCCACTTTCAGCTAGTTCTGCCTTCTCCAAGCATGAGTTTGCTAATCAGATGGAAGACCTCAAAAGTGAGATGAGACAAGCCATTGCCATGCAACTTGATACTTTCTGAATCCAAAAAAAGAAAGAGGAAGCTGAGAGGGCTTTGGCCATTTTCTGTCCCAGATGTACGAGGAAGCACCCTAAGAACGAGTGTCCATTACACTCAGTAGAGGTATGTTTCATTTTTGAGGAAGACCACCCCACAAACCAATGCCCAACCTTACCCGGATTTAAAGCCATGTACCAAGGGACTGAGGCAACCACTGAACCTCTCTACTTCCTCAACCAAAGGAGGCCGCATGGGCCCAGACCTTACCAGCAGGGGATGCAAGGGACATCCCAAGCTTATTATAGCCCCAACCAATCTGCTCACATACCTTCTTGGGCCCCCCCTGCTCATCCTTCCTGGTCCGCACCTCCTCCGTGGTCTTATCCATCTCAATACCATACTCAACCCACTGCTCATTCGTTTCACTCACATGTCCAGCCACAACCTCAGTGGAATGCACCTCAACCAGGGTGGAGGCCCCAATACAACTCTCCTCCCACCATTCTGCCTCCACCACCAGCTCAACCACAACCATTACCTCCTGCTCCTCCAAGACAACCCCAGATGCCTGCTCAACCGAACTCGAACCCTAACAACAGATAGGCCCAGCAGGTATACACTGGGGAGACAACATGCCCTACCTATGCTGTGGAGATCCAGGAGATCAACCTGCGACCTAGGAAGGTCCTTCCAAATCGCCAACCTCCTCCCTCGGAGGATGAGGAAGAGAAACAAGAAAGTGAACCCAAAGCCATTCCACCCTTTCCTTAGCGACTAACAGTAACCACACAACCAAACCCAGAGGAGACTGAACTTCTGGGAGAACTTAAATAGTTATGTGTGAAAATACCACTTCTCCAGGCCATAAAAGATGTTCCAATATACAAAAAATTGATCAAGGAGAAGTGTTTCAGGCACCCAGGCAGGCGAAAGAGAGATGCCTCGACTATCAATGTCATAGGACAACTGTCTGATCTAATGTTGGGGCAAGTAATCTGTCCAAAGTATTTGGACCCTGGGAGTCCTGTAGTTGATGTCCACATCAATGGCACCATAATCCCCCATACCTTGATTGATCTAGGGGTAGCCATTAATGTGATGACCAGGGAAACTATGCTTAAACTCAACCTTCAGAATTCCTTAAGGAAGACCTCGACAGTACTGCAGTTAGCAGACCGCTCCACCGTGACTCCCGAAGGGATTGTGGAAGATGTCCTGGTCTCTGTTTACTCTTGGGAGTACCCTGTGGACTTCTTGGTCCTTCAGCCAAAGGCAAAGCTCACTGGATACCCCCTTATTTTACGAAGGCCTTGGTTAGCTACTATGGATGCTTACATCAGTTGTCGAGCTGGAAGCATGACCATCAAGAATGGGCCTATGTCCAAACAGCTAGTCCTATACCCTCCTGCCCAACCTCTGCTGGAACATGACTTACTACTCTGGTTGGAAGAGGGATATGAGGATGAGGTCTACTCTACACCATTGTGCACAGTAGAAACCACAAGGGGAGGCCCTCAAACCGAGGATACTTGATTGAGAATTTGATTCAAAATCCACCTCCCAGTGCACTGTCCTTAGAGGAGTTGGTGGAAGGTACCCAAGCCAGTGCTTTAGTGGACCTCTGTGTGACTGATCCAACCTCTCCCCGAGTTAAGAATGTAGAATTTGGCCTCGAAAGAACCTTAAAGATCAACTCCTCCCTGTCTCCCTCCCAGGAGAAGGAGCTGTGTAGCTTACTGAACAATCATCTGGATGCTTTCACTTGGAGCTATAAGGAGATGAAAGGAGTCCACCCTTTAGTCTGTACCCATCACATTTACATTAAAGAAGATTGTAAACCAGTCAGGAAACCTCAAAGGAGAATGACTCCAGCCCTTAAAGACATCGTCAAAGAAGAATTGCAAAAAATGTTGGATGTAGGATTCATCTACCCTATCTCCGATAGTGAGTGGGTCTCACCTCTAGTGCTTGTGCCCAAGAAAAAATGGAAGTGGAGAATCTGGGTAGATTACCGAGAACTTAACAAAGCCACCAAGAAAGACCATTTCCCTTTGCCTTTCATAGATCAAGTGTTGGATGGGCTGGCAGGGAAGAAGTTCTTCTCTTTCCTAGATGGTTTCAGCGGGTATAATCAGATCCAAATCAGCCCGGAGGACCAAGATAAGACCACCTTCACTTGTCCATGGGGTACCTTTGCCTACCAAGTCCTTCCCTTTGGGCTATGCAACGCTCCTGCCACTTTCCAGAGAGCAGTATTGAGCATATTTTCTGAGTTGGTCCACGATTTGGTAGAAATCTATGTGGATGACTTTACTCCTTATGGGTCCAACTTCCAAGAAGCATTAACTAACCTAGGAAAAGTTTTAACCAAGTGCATTGAGATGAACCTATCCCTCAGTCCCGAAAAATGTGAATTCTTGATGACTGAAGGGACTGTGCTAGGTCATACAATTTCTCAGCAAGGATTACAGGTGGATCCTAACAAGATTGCTATCATCCAAAAGGTCCCACCTCCTCAAAAGGTAAGAGATGTTTGGAGTTTCCTAGGCTTAGCAGGATATTATAGAAGATTCATTAAAGATTTTAGTAAGCTAGCCTTGCCATTGTTTGGCCTCTTAGGGAAAGATGTTGAGTTTAAATGGACTGAAGACTGTCAAGGGGCTCTAGATGAGTTGAAAGATAAGCTGGTGTCCGCCCCAATCTTGAGAGGTCCAAACTGGGCCCTACCTTTCCACATCCACACCGATGCCTCGAACAAAGCCATAGGGGCAGCCTTAGGACAAGTTGAGGAGAAACTACCCTATGCCATATACTTCGTTAGCAAAAACCTGTCCAAGGCAGAGATGAAATATACTGTAACCGAGAAAGAGTTCCTGGCTGTAGTCCATTCCCTAAACAATTTCAGACACTACATCACTGGTTATCAAACATTCATACACACTGATCATGCTGCGATTAGATATTTAGTGAATAAGCCTTATGTAAATTCTCATATCATTAGATGGTTACTTTTGTTGCAGCAATTTGATTTGACTATATTCGATAAGCCAGGTAGGGAAAATGTTGTTGCTGACTTCTTGTCTAGATTGGATTTGCCTGCAGGTGAAGAAGGGACAATGGATGAACAGATGCTAGATGAACACCTGTTTGCTATATTAGTACTCTCTCCATGGTTTGCTAATATAGCAAATTACTTGGCCTCAGCACAGTTCCCTCCACATCTATCCTCAAAGGAGAAGAGCAAAATTGTGAGGAAGAGTGCCCCCTTCACTTGGATCGGGGGCAACCTGTTTAAACTTGGCCCAGATCAGATCTTGAGGTGTTGTGTTAGGAGGAGGAAGTCTTTGACATCCTCCTAACCTATCACGATGGGCCCTGTGGAGGCCACTTTGCAGCAAAAAGGACTGCCTTCAAAATTCTACAGGCAGGCTACTATTGGCCTACTCTTCATCAAGATGTCAGAAGATACATCAGCCAGTGTGATCGATGTCAGAGGATGGGGAAACCGACTCCAAGGGATGAAATGCCTCTCCAACCTCAAGTGAACTTCGAGCCATTTGAGAAGTGGGGCATGGATTTTTTGGGTCTTATCAACCCTCCTTCAAAGCAAAGGTCTTACATCATTGTGTGCACCGACTACCTGACAAAGTGGGCAAAAACAAAGGCGATCAAAGCAGCGACAAAAGAAAAGGTGGCTGAGTTCTTAAGGGAAAATATCTTCTACAAGTTTGGCTACCCAAGAGAGTTAGTCACCGATCAAGGAAGCCAGTTCACCTCTAACTTGATTGAAGACTTGCTTGCTCATCACAAGATCAAGCACATGACTTCCACCCCATATCATCCACAAGAAAATGGGCAGGTGGAAGTCACTAAAAGAGCATTGGAAGGGATTTTGACTAAGGTGGTGAGCAGCAACAGAAAGGATTGGGTAGATCGCCTGGTTGAGGCCACTTGGGCCTACAACACCACTTGGAAGACTACAACAGGTTTCACACCTTATGAGCTGGTCTACGGGAAGAAAGCTTTGTTGTCCATAGAGTTCGAGTACAACACATTGAGGGTGGTAGCTCAGCTGGACTTAGATCTCAGCCATGCTCAATGTGAAATATTACTACAGCTGAATGGATTAGATGAATAGAGAATGCAGACCCTCCTCCACTCAGAAGTAGTTCAACTCCAGAGGAAGATATGGTATGACCGGCACCTTAATGAAACACAATTCTAGCCAGGAGATTGGGCGCTGCTGTATGACTCAGGATACAAGGATTTCAAAGGGAAGCTGAGGACACGATGGTTAGGACCATATACAGTGGAGAAATGCAATGATAATGGTTCAGTCCTTATCAAGACCATTGATGAAGAAGCCATCCCCATGCTTGTCAACGGGCATTGATTGAAAATCTACAGGAAACCCCTTTCGAGGCAGGAGTTCATTGAAAATTTGGACAAATCAGTGCTGGTAGTGGACCAGGGCTCTACCTCTATTCCACGCACACCTTGATCATATAAAAAAAAAAAACAGGAATAAAAAGATCCTTGGGCAAAAACCTCTCTGAGGCGCCCAGGGCAGACAGTGAGGGTGAAAACCTCATGGAGGCGCCCCAGCTATCTCTCAAAAAATAAAGAAATGGAATAAAAAAGATCCTTGGGTGAAAATCTCTTCGAGGCGCCCAGGGCAGATAGTGGGGGTGAAAACCTCATGGAGGTGCCCCAATTGTCTCTCTTAAAAAAAAAAAAAAAGAGAAAAAAAAGAGAAAAGAAAAAGAAAAAAAAAGAAACAGGCCTAATCTGTGTAAAATAATTGCAGGTTGCAAGGAATACATTGCAGGTAAAGAGGGTCGTGCAAAACGAGGACAAGGGTCCGTACCAGGCTACAGGACATCCTTACAGACACTCCCTCCATGGCCACTCACCTTTCCTAGGATTTGATCACTCTAGTAACAAGTCAAGCAACAAAGGCTCGCACACTCTACCTGTTCAAGCTCCATCTAGACTCTTCATCAACGAATATAGCACTGCTCATTTAGCCTGCATCCCAGGAGGAGAAGCAGCTACGGGACATCCTACAAGAATCCTGTAGCGGCTGATCCCTCTGGAAGACATACTCTAGAGGCAGGGACAGCCGAAACCAACAAAATGAAACATGTAAAAAGGCTCCTCCTGAACGTGAAAACATCCTCGACAGCTGAACAGAACCTGTGCATGTAGCGTTTCCAACCGAAGGATCGGGTTCCAAAGCCGTGCATGCAACATCAACAATTGAAAGAATGGGTTCTAGCACCTGTGCACGAGGCAGCAGCTAGCGAAGCAGTGGTTCCAAGTCTCAAAGTCTGCATAACGCATCCACGACCACGTAGGTAAGTTTCTAACCTCATTCGTCAACTGCATAAACTATATTTCGAAAACTGCATGTCTGTGAAAATGGTTCGGATTGAACATAGCCAGTCACATAGCTTCGTGGGATCTGAACAAGCTCAGTTATGCTCAAATTTTCCAACAAGACGTGCAGCTGACATGTGTGGAGTGTCCAGTCGGGGAAAATCGGCGGGACTGACAGTGGTGGCGGCGGTTAATGGCAGAGGAGAGGTAATGGTGGTCAGGGACATGCAGAGAAATGATGGCCGTGACGTTGGCTAATGGTTCGATCCGGCCACCTCACCCCCTCGCCACAAATTGCGATGTAGTTCAAACATTCTCGGCTGAAGATTCGCGTTACCCGCTGTTCATTTGCACTTGCAAACGTCCTCGGCTGAAGTATGTGTCCTCTGCTTCCACAATCTGTTAACCCGTCGTCCTCCACCGAGATTTTCGGCTTGTTTCAAAATTCTCCCACATACCAGGCTCGTTCAGAAGCGCAGTGACATCCTACAGAAGCCGGCAAGAGTTCTACAGGAAGAAGCTCTACAGGAAGTACGACATAGCCTTCTGGAGCCTTCCATGTATTTTAAGGCAAGAAGGAGCATGCAGATAAAAATTGGCAGACCCCAGCCACAGTCAAAGGAGCCAATTACGATTGTGGACACCCCAACTAAACAAAAGGAAAGGTCTCCTTTAAAGGCATCCATTACCTATGAACGGGGAAGCCCGAAAACATCCACCTGGAGAGAAAGGATTAAAATGTTGGACACAAAGACCTCTCTACAGGATGCTGAGACTGTTCTATAGGAAACGCTGGCTAGGCTAAAGGAGACCGAAGAATTGGAAGGAAAAGTAGCTAAATCATCATAGGAGGAAGAAAAGGATGAGAACATCGTGGAACCAAGCCCCCAACCTAGCTTGGGCTCCTACTATAACTTGTTAGAGTCCAGAAAGATCATTCCCCAAAAATTCGGAGTGCCACTTTTCCTTGCACTAGAAGAAGAGAGAGTGAGGACCCGCACTTGGATGAAGATCGCCAAGTCCAAGGGTGTGGCAGATATAGGTATCCTGGAGGAACAACTCAAAGATGCAAGAAAGGAATTGGCTATGGTACGACATGTGAAAAGCAGCCAGCGGGCCAAGCTACAGGAAGAAAATGAGCTGCTTAAACAGCAGCTACAGCTACAGGGACATGTTGTGGCCAGCAACAACCCCCCTTCTTATTTAGTGCTATTCCTAATACTAAATAAGTGGGGACCCTTAGTTAAAAATTTAAAAAATCAAAGTAGTGCTTAAATTTCCTTTTCGAATAAGCTTACTATCATAAGCTTAGGAAAACCCCCTTGAAAAATCTAAAAATCTAAGTTTTATGATAAGGTAAGACAAAATCTTTCCTTAGGAAATATCACATCGCAAAAAGATGACAGGATACCACCTTACAAGCTGAATTCCAACATTGCGAGATCGCGATATGCGATAAAAAACAAATATCGCATCGCATACATCAAGCACAATTTACATTGAAACACTTTAATTTGCCGATATGCGATGACGCCGATCGCAAATCGCATTTCGTAGAAAACAGGTTAACAAAGATTGTCATATATTACGTTCCTGTGATCTGCAATATTGCGATATTGCGATTTCGCGATACAACGACAATGCGATAATGTGATGTCACAAGCGATCAAGTCTGCGACGTTATGATTTTGCAATGTTGCCATCTGCGATATTGCGAAGCAAATCGCAAAATCGCTTCATCGCAGATATTTCGGGCTCGTTATTAAAAAAAAAGTATTTTCCATAAGCTGACACCTGGTTATGTGCTTTAATGCTAATAAATGAGTTAGTTGCCAGTTATTAATGGAATATGGTTTAGTACTTATCGAAAAATCATCTCACATAAGGCAATATACTTTATGCATCTTCATCATTTAAAACTTTCCCATCACCCTTCCTTGTCATTATTTTCACTTCACTTGTGAATTGCAGGAACGGAGAACAGAGAACGATACAAAGCAGTACGCAGGATAAAATGGGAAAGAAAAGCAAAGATCCGAGCTCTGAAGAAAAAGAAATGGCACCCTTGTATACAGACACGACCTGTAACAGAGACACAAGAATTGCTACGTGGGAAGGCATGTATAATCTACTTGAAGAGGAGAATCCTAGAGTAATGGAAGTTGCTGCTACTGCGGGCTCAAGTAGTTCTTCTGTGGCATCCATCACAGAGCTAGCCTTCTCATTCTTGCACCGGATAGCAGCAAGGCCCAAAATTCTCTCATACACGGACATGGTTAAGTGGATACTGGACGGCGTTGATATCAGAAATAGACAGTTTAAAACTTAGGGTAAAGAGCTTACGGAATCATTATTTTCACAAAATTTGAACTTTATATCTGCTGGAAGGAAAAAGCGCAAAAGGCGAAAGACGCATCAAGGAAACCCGGACCAAGAAACGGAGGCAGTTTCCAATGCGCGATTAGTGCCTAGCGCTAATCACGCATTGCTGAAAACATTTTCTCGAAAAGGAAAGCTTCTAATTGCTCAGTCACCTGGAAGCCCCGAAAATTGAAGGAAAGCAACGATAGAGACAGATTGGAAGCAGAAAGCTCAAGAAAAGGCACAAGCAATCCAAGGGTTAACCAAGTTGAACTGGGATTATTACTGGGCATACTTGGTAAAGCCACATAGCTAGTGGATGACTCTTAAGTGTATCATCAATTCGGCCGAAAAGATGGCGCCAACTCTTGTCGATTCTGTTTTCTCAGCTCAGCTAAAATCGGAAGTCGGCCATTCGACTCTTCTCAAACAGATGCTGAATGCATGCGATTGTAAGGAGTAGATATAGAAGTAGTTTTAATTTTAGATTCAATTTTAGTTTTAATTTTATTTTATTTTCCTGAAATGAGGACGGTCATTTAAACCGCATCCTACATTTTTGTAATAATTTATTTTTAGATTTAGTTAGTAGTATTTAAACCCTTCTCATGCATTTAGAGAAGGGTCCTAAAATTTGTCAAAAACTTATCCCCAGAACATGCACTTCTGTACCCTCTGAGGAGGTTTTGATGAATGAATGGAACAGGATTTATTGATATCTACTACTGATGTTGCACTTTTGTACTCTTAGTGGATGTTAGATCAAAAAGAGATAAATCATTATCGCTTGAAGCTCATGAGTAGGACTAGTTATAAATGGTACTTCTATCTCTTAACTATTTCTACCCTTGTGTTAAAGTGATTTTCATATTCAGTTATTTATATATTGATGCATGAATACCTGAGTTATCATTTGGCACTTTTGTACGGTGATAGCTATTTATTTATGCTTGATGTATGAGTAGCTTATTATGCGATATGTTTCTCACAACTGTTTCGTCTAACTTTTTATACGAAGTGGTTCATCTTTATTGAATTCTTTTCTCATAATAGTTGAATGATCTTTATTACCAGTTGTTATTTGAAATCATTTTAGATCGCATAAAAGAAAGGTTACACCCCGGGTTAGTGTAGACTTAGATATTTCTGCTTATTAGAATACATTTTCTTTTTTTATATTATTAGATTAGAATTAGAGTAGAAGTATTCCATTTAGAAACTGTTAGAAAGAGAAATATCAGTCCATCACACACACACACACATAAATTGGGAAACTGGTCCCATATCCCTAGTCGGACCCACTATACCAAACGGAAAAGGAGCTGCTAACCAAGGTCTGAACCGGGTGGGTATCCCCCTTGTTGTAGACCCGATTTTCGGGGCTTCAACATATTTAGTGCTAGAAGGAGGGCCCCGAACTATGAATGGCAAGTAAATATAAATCTAAATACCATTCTGAGAGTAAATCGCCCTCACCATCTCCCCCGACTTCTCCATTGCATTTAGAATCTTTAAATCCAGAGTCAGAAGTCTCTAGAGCAACAGTTGCTGCTACAAACCCTGACATTTCAGAACAATCTACTATTGAACCTCCTGAAGTTGAATCTTTGATTCACAAACTTCAGCGATTTTCTATATCTCCTCAAAAATATGATAAATCTCAAGGCAGCATGACTTCGTAATATAACACTGCTCATCCTCTTACTAGGTTAAAAAGCGAAAAGTTTGGTGTTCAGCCAACCGAATTACCTCTACCTACTAGGAAGAGAACAAGGAAGTCTCCTAAAGTATCCGATAGCGAGACTCTTTCATCATCATCATCCATCTCAACCTCTTCACCGTGAAGTCAACCATCCACTCCTCCACTTCAGATCATTGTCCATCAGCCTGCTGCAACTTCCACAACTCCCTCTCAACCATCTGGAGTCGTAATATCCTCATCTTCTCAACCGCAGGGCTCATCTTCTACACTTTCCTCTGTTAGTAGTTCGGAGATGGCCCAATCTCCATGGAATAACCCAGGGGTAGTCTTAATGCCTGCACCTTTGAGTCAGTTACCGACCCATCCTGAAAAATGGCTGCCTAAGTTTAATCCCGAGGCAGGCATGCTAACGGAAGAACATATAAATAACTTTATGTTATCCATAAATCTAAATGGATTTGTTAACAAAGATGCTGTTGTTCGACTTTTTCCTTATACTCTACAAGGAACAGCCGGATCATGGTATTTCTTATTACCATCTGGATCTATTACTAGTTGGGACATCTTCCAAGAACAGTTCCTGACCAAGTTTGGTGATAATAGGTCTATAGCGACACTGATCAATGACTTGTCTAACCTTAAGGCCGAGTCAAGAGAACCTATCAAAGATTTCAATTTACGTTTCAATAAGATCTTAAACAAAATTCCTACTGCTTTTCAGCCTAGTGACGAAGTGCGAAGTGAATGGTATATTACTGCTTTACGATCAAACTTAGCAATCTTTGTTGATAGGGCTAACAAAACAACTTTAGTTGAAAATATGAAAGAAGCAATAGCAGTAGAGAAACGTATTATGGCCCTAGAAAAGAAAAACGCGATAGAGGAACGAAAATCTAAGAAGGTTTCTTTCAAAGAAGATCCCAAGAAAAAACAACCGAAAGATCCATTCGATTTAGAAGGATTACAAAAAGTTTTGAAGACCATGTCTAACGAAATGGTCGACATTAAGAAACAAGTAGCAGAAACTTCTTCTAAAAAGCCATACAGGCCTTTTAAAAGAAATCCTTCAACTGATTCCAAACCCCCTAATGCTATTACAAATGCTGAATCAAAAGAAGAGGAAGAGGAAAATGCTATTGAAGAACATACCGATGAAGAAGAAGTTGTAGAGTTACAAGGTATGTGGGATTTCATCCTCCCAGATGAAGAGGATCAAGAGGCATTCCCAGTTAGTACTCATAGCAGAAATCAACTTGATCCTCCTCAACCTACACCTAAGCCAAAGAGCGCAAGCTCGATGACTAAGGATAAAGTCGCAGCCAAGAAAACATCACCTAAAGCGACTCAAACCAGCCCAGTCCAAACAGACACATCAACTCCATCTAAAACGCTAATCGTCTCAGATGAAATGGAGTATAATATCATAGAAGACATGAAAAAGACTAGGGCCAATATTACTCTTTTTGAATTAAACAAGTTAAAACACCAACAAAAAGTAATTTTGAAAGAATTACATGTTGTACCAATTGCACCTTTACCAGCCGCTTTAATCTCTCAAGATTCCCATGATATGGGAAGAACTCCAACTAATACGATGAATATAGTTGATTTCAACGATATCACATTAATTGGAGGAAGATTGAGATCGCATACTCCCCCATTTCTCCTTATGAAATTTTAAATAAAAACGTGCATAATTGCTTAGGGGATTCTAGAGCTTCATCAAATATTTTACCAAGATCAATATGTGCAAAATTGAACGTTCAACCACAGAAATCCACTGTGCGCATAGTTCAGCTAGATCGATCGCAAGTCGAAGTGATTGGCGAGTTAAATCAGGTCACCATAAGGCTGTCATCCAACCCAAAGGTATGTCAAGTTATTGACATTTTAATTGCTGATATTCTTGAATTTTATGGCTTAATTCTTAGCAGAGATTGACCAGAAAAACTTCACGGACACTTTGCAACCGACTGGTCTCACATGTGGCTGCCTTGTAATGGTAAACCAAACTAGATAAAAGTTTAGCGCGAATGACATTAGAAATACATAGTAACAGAACTTGAGGGAGAAAATGAACCAGTAGCATATAATTCTAACATCATAGGCAACTATTCAGTAGATTCTTTCATAGGAAATTTTGATGCTCATACTTCACCTTACTTAGAACATTTTGTTTTATCTCAAGTAGAAAATTTCTCTCAAACAGATAGTTCTAAATGCATTAATTTTATAGATAGTCCTGTAAATAAATCTTTACTTTGGAAACTATTTTTTGATGGTTCTAAGTCTAATGAAGGAGCAAGAGCAAGATGCGTGTTAGTAAGCCCAGAGGGAGATAAAACCATGCTAACTTGCAGACTCGAATTCAAGTGCACCAACAATACCGCAGAATATGAGGCTCTAGTCCAAGGGTTATACAAAGCAATCGGATTAGACGTCAAATACCTGCAAGTTTTCGAAGATTCTGAAATTGTAATTAGATAGGTACGTAATACTATACATGGTTTGTCAGGTCATTTAAAGCATTACCAATCTTTAGTTCAAGATCTGACTAAACATTTTATAGCATTTAATATTTCATCAATTCCCAGACTCCAGAATGCTAGCACAGACCTCTTAGCAAACATAGCTTCCAAGCTCATTCCTTCAGAAGATTTTAGCTCTGACTGATTTTCAATTGAGTTAATTTTTAGACCATCTTTTCCCGATAACATTACCAATTGGAGGATTTTCAATGACGATCCTGATATCGTGATTTTTCTCACATCTGAAGGATCCTACACCAATCAAATAATTGACAAAGGACAACATGACCAACAATTGCAACAGGATAGTACTAACAATGCTATGCCTAAATCAGTAGTCAAATTAGAAGACCTTTATGATTTGAAAGATCGATTCAAAAGATCTAACAATTCAAAACTCCAAAGTTCAACTTTGAATTATGAATTAGTAAATCTAGGAACTGATGCCAAACCGCAGAATATCAACCTAGGCCTTGGCCTAGCCCTTGAAGAAAAATTAGCATATATCCGTCTCTTGAAACAATACAAAAGTGTCTTTTCTTGGAATTACGATGAACTCAAAACATACGACACCTCCATCATCCAACATACTATCCCAATGATTGATAATAAAAAACCTGTCCAACAAAAGTTGAGAAAGATCCATCCCAATTTAGAAAATCAGATCAAAATTGAACTCAATAAGTTATTGAAAGCCAAAATAATCTTTCCTGTTAGACATTCTAAATGGGTCTCCAATATGGTACCTGTTAGAAAGAAAGATGAAGATATTAGAATCTACCTTGACTTTCGAAACCTTAACAAGGCCTGCCAAAAGGATAATTTTCCTTTGCCCCCCATGGAACAAATACTGCAGGCAGTTGCGGGCTTAGAATTAATGTCATTCTTGGATGGATTCTCAGGATACAATCAAGTGTTGGTACATCCTGACGATCAATTAAAAACTAAATTCAGAACTAAATGGGGCACATACGCATATCAAAAGATGCCATTTGGTCTGATTAACGCGGGTGCCACATTTTAGAGAGCCATGGACATCGCATTCAAGGGGTTAGTTAATAAATCAATGGTAATCTATTTGGATGATATAACTGTTTATTCCAAGAAACGAAATAATCATCTCAGAGATTTAAAACAAATCTTCCAACGTTGTTTAAGGTATGGGATTTCGCTTAACCTGAAAAAATCCTTTTTCGCATTAAGTGAAGGAAAACTTCTAGGATTCATAGTGTCAAAATCTGGAATTCACATTGATCCTAACAGAATCAAGGAAATTTCTGCAGTACCCCTACCTCACAACAAGAAAGCCATGCAATCTTTCCTTGGCAAGATTAACTTTGTAAAAAGATTTGTTCCAGACTTCTCAAGAATCATGTCTCCTTTACAAGCCATGATTAAAAAGAATGCAAACTTTAAATGGGGCCAAGATGAACATGAGGCATTCAATCTAATCAAACAAGCAATTATCAATGCTCCATCTTTAGCGACTCCAAATTTTTCCGATCCTTTTATTTTGTATACATTCGCCTCGGATAGATCATATGCTGTGATACTCACTCAAGCAAATCAAGAAAAGGCGGAAGCCCCAATTTATTTTTTCAGTTCCAATTTACAAGGAGCTAAGTTGAATTATTCAGATGTGGAGAAACAAGCTTATGCTGTTTTCAAAGCAATTAAATATTCCAGACCTTTTTTACTCAAAACACATACCAAGATCATAGTACCGTTTCCAGCGGTAAGAAATATTCTAGTACAGAAGGATGTGGGTGAAAAAAGGGCCAATTGGTTACTGCCTTACAGGAATATGACGTAGAAATCAAACCAGCAAGTATTGTAAAGGGTCAAGGCTTTTGCAAAATGCTGGCAGGAGCATCGCTAATGTCCGAAAATCCATCTGTACAGGTACAAGTGTACGAGGTAAGCCTAAACGATGCTGAGTCATTATACGCTGATATTATTTATTATCTAAAGAATGGATATGCTCCTTCAAACCTCGATCATACCAAGAAAAGAGCCATGAGGTTAAAAGCCAAACAATATCAACTCGTGAATGACGTTATTTTTAGAACAAATTATGATTCTGTTCTCCTTAGATGTCTTGAAAAAGCTGAAGCTGAAAAAGTCTTGCAGGAACTCCACAATGGGCCAGCAGGAGGACACTATGCGGGAGATGCAACTGCTCACAAAATTTTACGCACAGGCTATTATTGGCCCACATTATTCAAAGATGCACATAACTACGTAAGGAAATTTCAAGTCTGTCAAACCGCTGCTGGAAGACAAAAGAAACCATCCTTTCCACTGCAACCAGTTACCATTGAACAGCCTTTTGATCAATGGGGATTGGACGTAATAGGTGAGATCATTCCTCACTCTTCTAAATAGCATAGATACATCCTTATAGCAATAGATTACTTTACTAAATGGGTAGAAGCAGTTCCACTCAAGACGGCTAATGCTGAAAATATCATTGAATTCATAGATCAGTTCATAATCACCAGGTTTGGATTGCCTTCCACTTTAATGTTTGATAATGCATCATATTTTTCTGGTAATACAATGACTGAATTTGCACTCAAAAGGGGTTTCAAGCTTAAATACTCGGTCAATTATTACCCACAAGGGAATGGGTTAGCTGAATCTACAAATAAGAACTTAATCAGAATCATTAAGCGAACCATTGACCAAAATCATAAAAATTGGCATAAGTCTTTAATATATGCTTTATGGGCAGATCGAATAACGCAGAAAGCCTCTATCGGCACTTCTCCCTTTAATTTAGTTTATGGAAAAGAAGTGGTTCTTCCAACACATTTGGCAATTCCCTCTTTAGCCTTGGTTCAATATATTGATGAAGCACCAACTTCTTCCCTACAACTAAGGCAGCTGGAATTAATTAAATTAGAAGAACAATGAGAACGGGCTAAGATTACTCACGCTCATCATCAAGCATTGGTGAAAGCCCCGTTTGATTCCAATATGATATCCAGAAAAGATTTTCAGATGGGAGATCTAGTTTTAAAATGGGACAAGGCTCATGAGGAAAAGGGAAAACATACAAAATTTCAAAGAATGTGGCTTGGTCCTTTTCAAATCATAGAAGTCATAGGTTTGTCTACCTTCATGTTACAAGATTTAACAGGGAGAAGAGATTCTTTACCTGTTAATGGTCAAATTCTTAAGAAATATTTTCCATAGAAGATCATTCTTCTATTCTTGTAGAGTAGTTGTTTTTCTTTCCATAATAAAATCAGTTGTAAATGGTTACATTTGAGATTCACGAAAAAGACACAAACTCTCTTCCAGATTTCTTTTTTCACTTGTATAAGTAGAATTCTTTCTGAAAAATTAATCATTACTATTGAAAGATACAGTTAAACACTATATGCCTAGAAATGATATTAGTTTCAACTGTATAAACTTTGACAAAAAACACCTTTAGTTAGAAATTGTTTTATTTCAGTCAATGAAAGGTATCAATAACAAAATGAAGATTCTCTGTAGAAAGGCTCTTTCCAAAAAACTCTATCATTGTCATCTAGAGTTGTCTTAAGGAAACAATGACTTCCTCTCCACCTAGGAAACTACAATATTCAGAGAATGAATCAAAGATACACTTTAACTTAAAGAGTAAGAGGTCTCATCATGAGCCGACTTATCATGATCATAGATGTTATAGCTTGCTGACTTTTCCAAATACTGCATACCACAACAGGGCAATGACTAAAGATTGTTAAAATCAAAAGACAAGGGGTCTCATCACGAGCCAGCTTGTTTAGCAAAGTTATAAATAAGTGAATCACTGTGTCATGAATTGGCTACCAAACCAAGACATTGCTCTTTAAGAATAAAAAGAAAATGAAAGCAAAAGGTGTGGAAATGGATTTTTCTCTGAAAAATTGTAAATTTCTCTAAGTAGGATATCGGATCATTGCTGGATAATAGGTAACCCTATCGAAGCTATAAATGTTTGCTGGAAGGCTCTACCTACGACAAATGAGCATATTTAAAACTGATTTACAGAGAAGACTTTGTTTTTATCTTCATAAACCAAGTAATGACTGATGTAGATACAAGGACTGGCTTGAGGAAGTAAATAACCAAAGTTGGGAAAAAGAAGAAACAAAATATCATTGATAGGCAAAAGCATAATGTACTTAGTCTTTCTATAGTAACGTTTAATTTTCTGGAAAATTTTCTGTTGATCCGGATTTAAACAGGAACGCAACAAATTACAGAGATAACCATATACACAAAGATGCAGCGGAAATAATACTTCATTTCATTAATGGAAAATACTGAAATATGCTTACAATCAGAAATGCAAATAAACCAGCTAGGGCGATGGTAGCTTATCTGTGAGAAGAGATGTGATGGCTACATGCCTCTGAACTGTGTTACAATGAGGCTCGAAGGCCTATTTATTGTTGAGAAACAAGGGAAAACCCTTAACATTCCAAAACCTAACCCTAGGAGATGAAACGCCAAACTGTGGGCCCCGTTTGGGGGTAAATTGGTACATCAACTTCCCGGGGTCGTAACTTTGGCATATGATCTCCGTTTGACGCGCATAATATCTCATTAGAAATATCTATCCGAGCACTATCATTGTTGGAACGGGCAACATCGGTCCATTCCATGGACCCATGTTGCCCCCGGATTCCCCAAAAAACGTCATTTAGGGCCTCAAAACGGCTCCGGAAGTTCAGGACCTGAAAAACTGCTAAAAATAGTAAGTTGTGCTACAATTAAGGAAACTGAAAATGCTGAGAAAGACAATGGTGGGGATCCAAGTGGACTTGGCAGGTGGCCACCAATATCCACCTGGAGCATTCCTCCCCCCTTAGGAAGCAATGGTCCCCATTGCGTTGAGCTCCTCCATGAGATGAGGAAACTTTTGCTGAACCTGTTCCCTGGTGAGCCACTTGCCCTGCTGAAGGAGTTGGCCTGCTTTGACAACTCGATACAGTTGGATATTCTGTTGGCGAGTGTTCTTGATCTGTGTGTCCATGATCCGATCAGTTGCAGCTTGTTCCATGCAATCTGGATTTAATTCTGTGGGTTTGAGCTGTTCTGCAATGTCGGATGTGTCTAGCAATGGTGGAAAGTATGGCCGAAGGCGGTCCACATTGAACACTGGGTGCAGGCCAAGGAATGGGGGAATGCTGAGCTCAAATGCATTGTCTCCCATAGCCTTAGTAATGGTGTAAGGACCATATCAGAGTGGTCTCAATTTCCGATAGGCTCCAGTAAGGCGTTCCTTTTGCAAATGCAACCAGACTTTGTCGCCCATCTGAAACTTGTGTGGCACCCGATGTTGATCATGTCGCTGCTTGTACTTGGCATTTGATTTCTCAAGAATGTCATGGACCTGCTGGCGAATATGTTGGATGCGCTCAATGAAGCTGGTGGCCTTATCTATTTCGGACTGGACATGAGCTGAATTCATGTGAGTAGCTGCAAGTGGCATGGCCACATCAATGGGGCATAGTGGCTGGAATCCCAAACCCACCTGAAAAGGGCTATGGCCAGTGGAGCTGTGAAGAGCTCGGTTGTAGCTGTGCTGAACATAGGGGAGGCTCTCGTCCCATGTGCGTGGATGCTTTGAGTTATACATGCGCAGAATGTGCACAATCATCCTATTGACAACCTCTGTCTGGCCATCAGTTTGAGGATGGAAGGCTGTGGACTTCGTGAGTTTGGTGTCCAGCATTGACCAGAGACTGGAACAAAATGTGCTGAGAAACCGATTGTCCCGATCTAAGATGATAGACTGTGGGATCCCAAAGTGCACCCACACTCGTTCAAAGAAGAGTTTAGCAGTGGCTTCTGCTGTGATATTCTTCTTGCAGGCCACCATAATGGCCATCTTCGAGAACCTGTCGACGACCACAAAAACACAGTCATTTCCATGCTTAGTGGAAGGGAGGCCTGACATGTAATCCATGGAGATGGATTCCCAAGGTCGACTAGGGGTAGGCAACGGGGTATAGAGGTCGTGCTTCTTAATGGTCGGTTTGGCAATGGCACAGGCAGTACATGATCTGATGTACTTCCCAACATCCTGTCGAAGATTCAGCCAATAGAAATAATTTTGCAGTACTGCCACTGTTTTCTCGAACCCGAAATGCCCAGCAGCCCGACTGTAGTGTGCTTCCCAAATCATCTTGGCACGCTCCCTTGACGAAACACAAAGGTGACCGAGGTGGCATAATAGGGCATCCTGGAGGTGAAAATCTGCAACACGCCAACCCTCCAAGAGTGTCTGGTATGTGTGGCCGAATTCTGGGTCGCTTTTGTAGAGAAGTGGCCAATCAGAAGTCTCGTGCCCATAAGAGTTGAGCACGGTGGTTAACGCCATGATCGGTGGTCGACTAAGGCAATCTGAAACATTATTGGTGCTGCCCTTCTTATACTTGATATTCAAGTGGAACTATTGCAGGTATGTAGACCACTTCTGATGGCGATCATTCTGCAATTTCCCTTGGGTCTGTATGAACTGTAGGGGTCGGTGGTCTGTGTGGATGACTGTTTCCTTCCCCAAAATGTAATGCTTCCATTGTCGGTAGGCTTGTACAATGGAATACATCTCTTTATCATAAGTGGGGTACTTTCAGACTGTGTCTGAAAGTGTTTCACTGTGATATGCCACTGGATGTCCATGTGGAGTAAGGACTGCCCCAATAGCATAGTCAGAGGCATCTGTCTCGACCTCAAATGGTTGTTGTAGATCTGGTAACACGAGCACTGGTGCCATGCAGAGGTGATCCTTCAACTCCATGAATGCCTTCTGTTGAGATTCAGACCAACAGAATTTTACTTTCGCCCCTCCCTTGGTGACCTGACTCAGGGGCCAAGAAATATGAGAAAACCCCAACACAAACCTGCGGTAGAAGTTGGCAAGACCTAGAAAGCTGCGGAGCTCTGTTAGAGTGGTTGGAGAGGGCCAATCCCGAATGACTTGGATCTTGGCTGGATCGACATGCACACCCTGTTCATCAATGATGTATCCCAGATACTGAACCTGGGTCATGCCAAAAGTGCATTTCTCCAAATTAGCACATAGCTTGTGTTGCCGCAATGTTTGGAGAACCTTTCGGATGTGGTGGAGGTGCTCTTCCCAACTCTGGCTGAAGATCAGAATGTCATCCAAGTATACTACTACAAAGGAGTTGGTGAATGGCCGCAAGATGTCATCCATTAGCCTCATAAAGGTTGCAGGAGCATTCGTCAATCCGAAAGGCATGACCAACCATTCGAAGAGGCCCTCCTTGGATTTGAAGGCAGTCTTCCATACATCAGAGGGTTCAATTGGTACCTGGTGATATCCTGATTTCATATCGATCTTGCTGAAATATTTCGCCCCCTTTAGTTGGTCTAGGAGGTCATCAATCCGCGGGATCGGGTACCTATTACAGACAGTGATCTTGTTCAGCGCCCAATAGTCAATACAGAGTCTCCACGTCCCATCCTTCTTCTGTACCAACACGATCGGGCTCCCACAGGGCGATGAAATCAGACGGATGTGACCTTTCTGCAGGAGCTCTTGAATCTGCCTCTTGATTTCATCGTTCTCCAGAACGGAGCGCCGATAAATTGGTCCATTGGGTAGCGGCGCACCTGGTGTCAGATCGATGGAGTGCTTGACTTGACAGTGCAGAGGAACCCTTGCCAGGGAGGTGAAGATGTCCTCGTACTCCTCCACAATCTTGTTCATCTGTATTTTTCATGCAGAGGGACCCCGTCTGGAGGCCGCGGCCACTGTCTTCTTCTTTCCTTGAGGGCGTATCATCAGGAAAACAAATTTCCTGGTTTTGGAAATGATCTTACTGCATTGTTTTCCAGTAATCAAAGAGATGGCGGCAGGTGGTGCTACCTCTAGTATCCTGAACAACTTATTTCCCAATGTAATAATAACAGCACGGGGCCTTGATTCATACACAACATGTCGCTTCCACAAGTATGGTTGTCCTAGTAATACATCACAAACTTCAAGGGGAGCAATGTCACACAATACTCATCCGTGAAGGGCTTGATGTTGTATGGAAGGCGACACTGCTGGCTCACGCGAAGATCTCGTCCTTGGTGAAGCCACCCAATGGTGTATGGTTGTGGATGTGCTATGGTCGGTAAGCCCAACCGCTTCACGACCTCTGCCGAAATGAGGTTCTTTTGACTCCCGCTATCAACAATGAACTGTATCGGGGAGCCCTTTACCCACATCTGAGAGTGGAAGAGACGCTCCTCCTCCTCTGGATCTTCGGGATCATTTTTCTGGATCTTTACGGTAGCAACAGTGGCGCTAGGATCCGCATCAATGATCTGCTTCCCTTTTTCATACCCCTTATCGGGTTCTGACTCAGAGTCGGAACATGCATCTGATTCTGAAACCTTTAGCTCAGCCACCAGTGACTGCTTGGCCCGACACTCACTTGTGTTGTGAGTGGAGCTCTTATGTAACTCACACCATTTTCCAGTGTCCTTTCTCGGCTTCGCGGCGCTGTTCTTTGCCTGCAGCTTCGACTGGTTGTCTTGGGCTGTCCCGCCTTGGCTTTGTCCTTTGTTCTGTGGTTTCGGGGCACCTTTCCCCTACTTTGGATTCGCAGATCCAAAGTCTCGCTTCTTTTGTTTAAACTTCTACTCGACCTTGACGGCATATCGGTATGCTGCACCGAGCGAGGGGATGTTTAGGAATTGTATTTATTCTTGGATGTACTTGTGCAGGCAGCCACGGTATTTGAGTATCAAATGTTGCTCCGAATCCTTGATACCCAACTTTGTGCGAAGGGTATGAAAAAGATTGGTGAACTGCGGCACGTCTTGGTCCCTTCCCTGCCGCAGCGTGGTCCACTTTATGTATTCATCCTCATAGCTTCCAACATGGTAGTACTGCTCCTTGACGGCATCCCAGAATGAATCCCAGGTGGGTGCGGCTGAAAATAGTGAGCCAGTACTTTCATCCTTTTGCTTGCAGTAGGTTTCCCACCAGTACTTGACGTGGGGGGCTGCTTTGAGGAGAGCAAAAACAATCTTTTCCCGACTCGAAAATTCATGAACAGAAAAATAACCCTCTAGCAGATTTAACCATTTATCTACGGCATCTGCGTCTATCTGACCCTCGAATATGGGGATTTCAAAATTAACTTGTACCTTAAAAGGTGTGGCGTTTCCAGAGTAGCTGCTGGAAGCCGATGCGTTGCTTCTGGGTAGCCGCTGAAGGATCTGGGCAAAGCTGTCCATCATTGCGTTCTGTTGTCGCTTGAGGGCTTCTTTGAGCAAGATTTTGATGGGATCTCCTGCCCCCTCGTCTTTCTTCTCGTCCGCCATGGGAGGCTGTCGGGATTTGCGAGGCTGGTCTTGCAAAGGTTCAACCAGTTCAAGCCCTAACTCCTTATATCCTGACCTTGTTGGGGACATGCAAAGAAAAACAGAGAAAAAGCAGACCGCTCTGATACCACTGATCCGGATTTAAACAGGAATGCAAAAAATTACAGAGATAACCATATACACAAAGATGCAGCGGAAATAATACTTCATTTCATTAATGGAAAATACTGAAATATGCTTACAATCAGAAATGCAAATAAACCAGCTAGGGCGATGGTAGCTTATCTCTGAGAAGAGATGTGATGGCTACATGCGTCTGAACTGTGTTACAATGAGGCTCGAAGGCCTATTTATTGTTGAGAAATAAGGGAAAACCCTTAACATTCCAAAACCTAACCCTAGGAGATGAAACGCCAAACTGTGGGCCCTGTTTGGGGGTAAATTGGTACATCAACTTCCCGGGGTCGTAACTTTGGCATATGATCTTCGTTTGACGCGTACAATAGCTCATTAGAAAGATCTATCTGAGCACTATCATTGTTGGAATGGGCAACATCGGTCCATTCCATGGACCCATGTTGCCTCCGGATTCCCCAAAAAACGTCGTTTAGGGCCTCAAAACGGCTCCAGAAGTTCAGGACCCGAAAAACTGCTAAAAATAGTAAGTTGTGCTACAATTAAGGAAACTGAAAATGCTGAGAAAGACAATGGTGGGGGTCCAGGTGGACTTGGCAGGTGGCCAACAATATCCACCTGGATCATCTATTTTGTAAGTTTTGAAAATTCAAAAAAGTAGCAGAGATAACTGGTTCTTCCAAGTGAGTTGCCAATTGTTGTGGCCAGCAACAACCCCCCTTCTTATTTAGTGTTATTCCTAATACTAAATAAGTGGGGACCCTTAGTTAAAAATTAAAAAAATCAAAGTAGTGCTTAAATTTCCTTTTCGAATAAGCTTACCATCATAAGCTTATGAAAACCCACTTGAAAAATCTAAAAACCTAAGTTTTATGATAAGGTAAGACAAAATCTTTCCTTAGGAAATATCGCATTGCAAAAAGATGACAGGATACCACCTTACAAGCCGAATTCCAACATTGCGAGATCGCGATATGCGATAAAAACAAATATCGCATCGCATACATCAAGCACAATTTACATTGAAACACTTTAATTTGCCGATATGCGATGACGCTGATCGCAAATCGCATTTCATAGAAAACAGGTTAACAAAGATTGTCATATATTACGTTCCTGCGATCTGCGATATTGCAATTTCGTGATACAACGAAAATGTGATAATGAGATGTCACGAGCGATCAACTCTGCAACATTATGATTCTGCAATGTTGCGATCTGCAATATTGCAAAGCAAATCGCAAAATCGCTTCATCACAGATCTTTCGGGCTCGTTATTAAAAAAAAAAGTATTTTCCATAAGCAGACACCTGGTTATGCGCTTTAATGCTAATAAATGAGTTAGTTGCCAGTTATTAATGGAATATGGTTTAGTACTTATCGAAAAATCATCTCACGTAAGGTGGTATACTTTATGCATATTCATCATTTAAAACTTTCCCATCACCCTTCCTTGTCATTATTTTCACTTCACTTATGAATTGCAGGAACGGAGAACAGAGAACGATACAAAGCAATATGCAAGATAAAATGGGAAAGAAAAGCAAAGTTCCGAGCTCTGAAGAAAAAGAAATGGCACCCTTGTATACAGACACGACCTGTAACAGAGACGCAGGAATTGCTACGTGGGAAGGCATGTATAATCTGCTTGAAGAGGAGAATCCCAGAGTAATGGAAGTTGCTGCTATTGCGAGCTCAAATAGTTCTTTTGAGGCATCCATCACAGAGCTAGCTTGCTCATTCTTGCACCGGATAGTAGCAAGGCCCAAAATTCTCCCATACACGGACATGGTTAAGTGGATACTGGACAGCGTTGATATCAGAAATAGACAGTTTAAAACTCAGGGTAAAGAGCTTACGGAATCATTATTTTCACAAAATTTGAACTTTATATCTGCTGGAAGGAAAAAGTGCAAAAGGCGAAAGATGCATCAAGGAAATCCAGACCAAGAATGGAGGCAGTTTCCGATGTGCGATTAGCGCCTAGCGCTAATCGCGCATCGCTGGAAAAAAATTCTCGAAAAGGAAAGCTTCTAATTGCTCAGTCACCTGCAAGCCCCGAAAATTGCAGGAAAGCAACGATAGAGACAGATTGGAAGCAGAAAGCTCAAGAAAGGGCACAAGCAATCCAAGGGTTAACCAAGTTGAATTGGGATTATTACTGGGCATACTTGGTAAATCCACATACCCAGTGGATGACTCTTAAGTGTATCATCAATTCGGCCAAAAAGATGGCACCAACTCTTGTCGATTATGTTTTCTCAGCTCAGCTAAAATCGGAAGTTGGCCAGCCGACTCTTCTCAAACAGATGCTGAATGCATGCGATTTTAAGGAGTAGATACAAAAGTAGTTTTAATTTTAGATTCAATTTTAGTTTTAATGTTGTTTTATTTTCCTGAAATGAGGACGGTCATTTAAACTGCATCCTACATTTTTGTAATAATTTATTTTTAGATTTAGTTAGTAGTATTTAAACCCTTCTCATGCATTTAGAGAAGGGTCCTGAACTTTGTCAAAAACTTATCCCTAGAACATGCACTTCTGTACCCTCTAAGGAGGTTTTGATGAATGAATGGAACATGATTTATTGATATCTGCTACTAATGTTGCACTTTTGTACTCTTAGTGGATGTTAGATCAAAAAGAGATAAATCATTATCGCTTGAAGCTCATGAGTAGGACTAGTTATAAATGGTACTTCTATCTCTTAACTATTTCTGCCCTTGTGTTAAAGTGATTTTCATATTCAGTTATTTATATATTGATGTATGAATGCCTGAGTTATCATTTGGCACTTTTGTATGGTGATAGCTATTTATTTATGCTTGATGTATGAGTAGCTTATTATGCGATATGTTTCTCACAACTGTTTCGTCTAACTTTTTATATGAAGTGGTTCATCTTTATTGAATTCTTTTCTCATAACAGTTGAATGATCTTTATTACCAGTTGTTATTTGAAATCATTTTAGATCGCATAAAAGAAAGGTTACACCCCAGGTTAGTGTAGACTTAGATATTTCTGCTTATTAGAATACATTTTTTTTTTATATTATTAGATTAGAATTAGAGTAGAAGTATTACTTTTAGAAATAGTTAGAAAGAGAAATATCAGTCCATCACACACACACACATGTAAATTGGGAAATTGGTCCCATATCCCCAGTCATACCCACTATACCAAATGGAAAATGAGCTGCTAACCAAGGTCTGGACCGGGTGGGTATCCCCCTTGTTGTAGACCCGATTTTCGGGGCTTCAAGAGGACAATATAAGGAAGGCAGGCCCCACATCTTGGGGGAACAACAACAATAGGAGGAGCCCACAACAGACAAAGAAACCCCTAATGAACAACAGAGAAGAGATGGGTTGCAGGCTGAAATTGAGACACTAACTAGACAGCTACAGGAGAAGGACTTGGAAGCAGCACAGGAGATACAGTCTCTGAAACAACAGGTGCAAGAAAAGGACGCTGAACTGGCCTGCACGGCTAGCTGGGCGATGGAAGATCTGAAGTGTAGGCAACCTACCAAATCATACACCCTATACCTTAAGGATCAGTGGTTGTAGTTTCAGATTAACACCTTGGCCGAAAGGGGCATCACTCCATTTCAAAATTACCATCAATTCATGGCTTTATGTGACAGCAGCTCATCAGAGGACAAGGCCAAAATATCAGAGTTCTACCTCCACAATTTGGCCCTTCCCAACATGAATTTGTGGGACCCCAACGCTGCAGTAGGAGACGTGAAACTTATGGCCATGGCCTCGTGGCTAAATCATGAAGAAAAGAGAGCAACAAAGGTCCAAAATGTTATGGACAGGGAACTAAAGGAACCATTATTGATCAGAGCAAAGCCGAAGGATCCCTTAGCATTAATATCCACCCACCAACACTTGACCAATGACTCTTAGGCCCTACCAGATTACATGGAACGAAAAGCTCAAGCCATAGACCATTTTGAGGACATGGAGAGACTGTTGGGGGATAACTGTATTCATGCTTGCACACGAAGGTGGAACACACCGTACCACAGCCTAAAGATAAGAGAATACCACTCCCCAACAAGGATGAAGGAGGCCTTGGCAAGAGTACCCCTCTACAAACAGTCCATGCAGAATCTTCAGGCCAACTGGATCGACCTCAAGTTCAGTCCTCCCTTGCTTTTGGGGCTGTTGGAAGGAGGCAAAGAAGAGGAGGAACACAGGCAGTGGGAAGAAGTGGAAAGAAAGGCCATATTTCATGACCATGAAGAAGATATCACCTCGGAGGCCTGGGATGTGAGAGAGGCGGTCAAGGAAATCAAGGATGAGGAGTTGGATTAGTTGCTCAGAGGATGAGCAACCCATTTAGCAGGGGGGTGATGATGAGCCCTGAATTGGGTAACTTATTGGGCTCATTTTGCCTAACTGTTCTTGATCAATCCACCATTTTTCATAGTTTATGCATGTTTTTTGAGTATATTTATGTTAGTTGAACGAATGAGGATGGTAACTTTACCAACAAGGATAATACGTGGTTATTTCAGGTTTTTGGACAAATTTTGGAACAAAGCCAAGAAATTATGAGCCAAATGACAGCCAAGCATGAAGGAACAAGGGTGAGGATTCGTAGGAAGGGTGTCTCTTGGTAAATGGCCCTTCCTCGAAATCTCCACCCTCAACTCGGAGCTCAACGGGCCACCAAAATGAATCCTAAAGGCAGCCGAGCAGCTTTGTGAAAAATGACTATTTTTTTTTTTGTATTGTTTTGTTTTGTTTTTTTGTTTTTTGTTTTGTTTTGTTTTTTTGGTTTTGTTTTTTTTTTTTTTTTGTTTTTTTTTGTTTTTTTGCTTTGTTTTTTTGTTTTGTTTTGTTTTGTTTTGTTTTGTTTTTTTTGTTTTGTTTTTGTTTTTTTTTATTTTTGTTTTTGTTTTTGTTTTGTTTGTTTGTTTGTTTTTTTTTTTTTTGTTTTTTTAAGATTTTACTGTAGAAGTAGCTTAGACACATGCATTTCACCTTCTTAGAAGTCAATGGCATCTCTTTCAGTAGCTTTTGTCCTCTTTCTTGCATCAGTAGGATTAGCTGGTAAAATTAGGGTTTGCTAGGGTTTACGTTTCCTTTCAGCTTTTCAGTTTCTTTCTGCAAGTATATTAGCCTCCTTTGAGTTAGCTTCCATCCATCAGTTAGAAAGCTTCTTCTTAGAGCTCATAGAAGTTGGCTTAAGCTCCTAGTGGACTTGTGCCAACTGACCAAGTGATAGCTGCGGCAAGAGCTAGTACTTGTGCATACAACACCGTCGCTTCCAAGTTTGTTACGAACTACCGGGTTGATAAAAGTAAAGAAGGGAGTCCCAGGAGTTGCAGCATTATTGTTGCAATACTGGAGCCCACCAATATGCTTTCTCACCCTCCTACTTTTGCATCTGTAGTTTTGCAAAATGTTTCTTTATCATTAGAAAGTTATGCCAAACAATATGCTAACGATGTTGATTTTAAAGAAATCTATGCAAAACTGACTCATGGGTCGCAGGTGGACAATTATTATTTGCAAGGAAAACTATTGTACCACCTTGGAAAACTATGCATACCCATTTATGAAAGGGTTCATGTAATCCGAGCGGCTCATACCTCTCTAGTGTTTGGTCATTTTGGAGTTGAGAAAACTTTATGTTATTTATAGAGGTTTTGTTTTTGGCCTCATATGAAAAACATTGTGACTCGCTTTGTAAGGGGTTGTGTGTTGAGTTCTGTTTCAAAGCCCTCTAATAGAAAACTTGGGCTCTACACACCACTCCCTATTCCAAGTCGACCATGGGAAAGTGTGTCCATGGACTTTGTAGGAGGTTTGCCTATGTCTAGGAAAGGTCATGACTATTTGTATGTCGTTGTGGATCGTTTTAGTAAAATGTGTATTTTAATGCCTTGTAAAAAGCAAGTCACTGCTAAGAAGATTACTTATCTTTTCTTTTAGCATGTTTGGGTCCATTTTGGGTTGCCCACATCTATTATGTCAGATCGAGACTCTCACTTTCTTGGGGAGTTTTGGACCAGCTTGTGGAGAATGATGGACACTAAGCTGAAAATAAGTACGACATTTCATCCATAGACCGATGGGCAGACAGAGGTCGTCAACTGCACCGTGGTACACTTGTTACGAGGCTATTGTGGAAAACATCCCAAGTTGTGGGATGAACAAATTCCTTATGTGAAGCATGTATACAATCAAGTAGCACATTCATGTACACAGAGCTCACCGCTTGAGATATGTTTTGGTTATCTACCAAGGGATCCCTTAGACATGGTCTTTTGGAAAGATGAGGATGGAAAAGGACGAGATGATAAGGACAAAGCACATAAGTTTATTCAGTGGATACAGGTGATTCATTAGGCAGTACATGAGCAGTTGTAGAAGAGCCAAGCTCAGTATAAAGCTCGACATGATAAGCATCGAGTTGACCATCAGTTTCAAGTTGGGGACAAGGTATGGCTCCACATCAACAAGGATAGAATGAAGGGAGAAGGGAAGAAATTTAGACCCATTTGATATGGTCCCTTCACCCTATTAGCAAAGATTGGAGACAATGCTTTTTGTCTTGACTTGCCTCTTTATATGCAAATGTACTCAGTGGTAAATGTTGAAAACTTGAAGCTTTATCAACCTCCATTGATTATGGATACCGAAGAGGTTGCAAAGATTCCTACAGTGGATGATTTTGCACTAGATTATCTAGACAAGTTGCCTGAATATATCATTCTCGACAGGAAAACTAGAACTTCAAGATGGGGAGATGTGGAGTAAATTTGTGTTGTCTTCAAAGGAATGCATACGAGTAAAGCTTGATGGATGGAGAAAGAGAAAGTGAGGGAGAAATTTCCTCACTTGCCAATTGACTAAAAAGGATTTTGGTTGTCCAAAATCTCTTAGTGGGGAGGATTGATCTAGGAGGATCTTGGAGGATTGATCCAGAGGATCTGGAGGATTGATCTAGGTGGATCTTCATAAAAGTACTAGTGACATGGTAAAAAGCTCAAAACTCAAAGTGGCAGAATCTGGATAAACTTAGCATTTGATCAAAGTTCTCGTCATCCTGATTCCAACGGTGAGAACAACACTCAAATCTGAGTTCATATGAAGAAGTTAGAGCAAGTCAAAGTTCAAGTTTGACTTGTCCAGGTGGCAGGAGGAGATGACGTGGCAAAAGTCTCAGTGAATGGGGGAGTGCCAAATGGTAGGCTTCCATTGGTCCCACATATCGCATATCGCAACAAGGAGATGAAGCGACTTAAGGGAAAATCGGCCCTAGGAAAGTTGCGATGCGATAATCACATATCACACTTGCAAAAAGATAAAGTGGTTAAGAATCAGCCCCAACAGTGATCTTCGATTGCGATTTGTGATAGGATTGCTAGATGTGATGTTTTATACATTGAGATTTATAATCCCGACGGGTTCGTGTTATCACAGAATGCAAGTTGGGTTGATATGCTGATGGTTTAAGCGCCTATTGCAATTTCAATGGGGTCCTCGGATGTGATATGTTATATATTATGTTGTATAAGCCCTGTGGGTCCACTATATCGTAGGTTGCGTGATATAAGGGCTGGTCTGTACACCGATGGAACATTGATTGTGAAGAACCATCGATAGCATCAGTCGCCAAGTTCAACACACATTCAAAGAGGTTTCGTGCCATATTTAAAAGGGGTTTCACCATACTTTTAAAGGTTTGTTTCATGTATCATTCAGGTCTGAGATCCTTGGTCTTAAGACAATCTCGCCTGCCTAACTTGGCCTATGGTTAGAACTACCTAGGAGTTGAGGAATTGTCACCATGCTTGTATAAAATACCCTTTTGTGTCGGAAGAAGGGGGGAGGGCTAGCCGATTAATTTAGAATCCATTACACATTAGACCCTGCCTCTGGCAGTAGGCTGGGACCTCACCTTACGCAACAGGGAGGTTCCGAGAAGTTGCAAAAGGCCTGATTATCCAAATTGGGAGCTTGGATAGGTGTTTTTGCATGATTTTTCGCCAGGAGTTCAGTGGTACTATCTATTTCTGAAGCTCGACTCTCCATTATTTTTCCATATTCCAACTTGGAGGTATAAGGATTGTAAATACTGTGGCTTGTACTTTTATCTCCTTTTTTATGCCACTTAATGAATGAAGGCCTCCCCACTATTGAGCAGGGCCCATAGATGTAGTCCAAATTGGAAGAACTACGTAATCAAATCATTGTGTCATGGTTTTCATGTTCTTTTGGTTATTTCCACATTGTTTATGTGTTTTTAAGTTCTATGGTTAAGAAGCTCTGATTTATGTAATTCCGATGCATCTGTAAGTAAAATATCTTGGATTAGGAATGAAAGGTTTTACCCCCAAGAGGGAACAACATCTGAGGAGCCTTGGGATGTCAAGGAGGCCACCAGGGCCATGAAAGAGTTGCACATGGATGACTAAGTTACTCAGAGGATGATTAACACCTTTAGCAGGGGGTTGATGATGATTCCCATCAATAGGTACATTTTGAAGATCAATATGTCATCCTCCAGCATTAAAACTATCATTCTCTTACATTAATTCACATTTTTCATTATATTATTCTTAGTAAGAGGAGTAAAAGATGTTTGTAATAGTATGTGGCCTAATTTGGTTTAATTGCAGAAAAATGAAGCACTTTTTAGACTATTACTATGCAAGGGCATAATGGAGACAACTAGGAGAGAATCCAGGGTTTTTTTTTACCTCCTTAACTCCCTAAACTCAGCTTTGGATCACTATATCCTCTCTCACCAATTCGAGTTCATTGGCAGATGAGTGACTCTTAGTCCAAGTGAAGATCAAGAAGGACAAGATCCACCATTTTTGAGATCAAGGAGGGGACCACTCCTACTTTCAAGGGAGTTGGTTCAGCGATCATTTTGTATAAATAAAATAGAAGAAGAGGTTATAAGGATTTGAAGTTTTTTTCAACTAGGTGTAGCTATTGAGCTCTAAGTTTGACATTGTTATTTTCAACTTTTATGTGATGTGTTAGACCTGCACTTTTTGATAATGAGAAGTTGAATTTTAAGATGCATTTGAGTTAGTTTCACAAGGTTTAGGCCCAACCTAGAGGCTCTGGTCCCTCTTCTTGTACTTATGTTTCTTCTTGATTCCAAGCAATTCATAGTTTCTTGCATTTTAGTAGAAATTAACCTACAAAATCCTGGGGTTGTAGCCTCTACATCACCTCTCCTGTGGGAGAATGAGTGGAAGGATTCACAACCACAACCCAAAAATATTGTGTTTATGATTTCTTGGAAGTGTGAATTGTCATGTTTTACATTTGCTTTCTGTAGCTTAGATGTTAGTTTAGTGATTAGATTAGTGGTATTGCATGAATTAGATTTTATTTAAATTCAACTCATCTTTTCCATCATACGTCATTTCATTTTGTTAATGATAAATGGATGCATGCATGTGATTGATTGTAGGGTTGGTTGATCTGCAGGGAAGGGAACCTTCACCACTTCCATCCTATGCTATTTCATCTTCTACTTCCACTTCCAAACCTTGTCCCAAAACCTTGTTTTATAAGCTATTCTACCTAGGTCACCGAGAGCACTCATCCTAGTGCAAGATAGGCCTCTGAGAGGTCCTGAGCTTGGCTAGGGGCTCAAACCAACCTCCTTTCATTTGCTTCAACTACTATCCACCTCTCCATACCCTCAAGACAACGTTTTCACCTTCAAAAAACCACTTGGATTCCCTCTTGTATCATTACAGGCCTGCTTGCAGCATTACATGCCTCCTTTAACAAACCTGTAGCAACATTTTCCTTCATCAGTTTCTATACATACTACAAATTTGACTTAGCATAGATGTGTAATGATCCCCAGATATGGCAATATGATCAGGAAAATCTCTTAGGCCACTCAAAACCTTCCTTTTCTTCACTGCAGAGTAGAGTTAGTTTCTTTATCATGCAAGTAGGTTACTGATTTGTGAGAAAGTATGAACTAGGTAGATGGTACATGAAATTCTAGTTGGTAATTTGATGAATTATGCAAGATAATTTAGTTTCCTTTGTGCAAATAGATGTGGTAATTTGATGAGTTCTGCAAGATAAAATAGTTTTATTTATGCATGTAGGTTAGCCTTTGTCGTTTCATGAATTGATTAGTTAAGTTTTTACAAGTTGAGTCAATGGCATTTCTATTTTCATAGATAGAAGAAATTTTCAATTGTCCTTTTATCAAGAGTTCATTCTAATTTAGTAGGAGGAAGGATCTCTCAGAATTTTTTGATCTAATGACACAACTGAGGGTGGCATGAGTGGAATCTTATCTTCTGTGCATAAAAAATTGTCACCTCAAAGTTTGTACGAGCCCTGGGTTGATAATTTGAGTTGAGGAGCCCTTGGGAGTTGCAAAATTCTTACTGCAATACCAGGGCCCACCATATATCATGATTCATATGATTGTATTGATGCATTCTCGATGTATGCCATGGTGTTGTAGAATTCTATCATGGTGTTAAAGGGCCTGAAGATAACTCCCATGTTGTCTCATGTTCACTCCTAAAATTGACCTACTACTACATGGAGAACACCTGATACTTGCATAGGGAGATTGAACATGTTTGTAGGTCTTGTCATGTTTATCCATGTCTTGATGTTGTAGAGGTGTTGTAAAGGCTATCATGATATACCAAGCTCATTTTTGACGCCGAGCTACATGTTTGATGCCACGAGATGCAATTCTTGCACTCATGAGTTTGTTCTTGCACTAATGAAGTCTATGTCTTGTATGAGCTCAAAAAGAGGTTGAAAAGTTGTTTATGAGACTTGTCATGGCTTGGAAAAGTATTACAGATGTTGGAGAATTTGTTCAAGTGGTTTGAGAGAGTTTTGAGCTGAAAGGAGTTGAGTTTTGCTATCCTCATCCACAACTACTGGGAGAGAGTTTCATGGGTGTGGCTATAAGCCTTCAATTGAGATCTACTAGTTAGATACATGTGACTATAGACGAGATCTGCTAGTGTTTTCCAAATGGTTGTGGCCTAAATGGGAAATTATCCACATTTCTCCTGCATCTAAGGTATTTTATGAGTTTTTCTGGCTGTCTTGTTTAAGACTCCATTAAAAGGTAGGAAAAAGGTTAAATAAGTTCTAGAAGATGGCTTAAGTGGATAATCTCTCTCTCATTGAGTGGAATTAGTGGAAATATCAAGTCAAGGAGTTGAATCCAGATCAAATCAAGTGTATGAACATATTCTTTGAGTGCTCCATCACTTGTGGTATTTACTGATTTAATCATCTCAGAAAAATTATAAATAGTAGAATGCTATGAGGTTATTTGGTTCGTTATTTTGAGTGTGTGAGAGAATTCCATTGAGATGGAATTGAGAGAGAAAATATATAGCTATAGCCTCTCACACAGAATTGCATAAAGTTTTTAGAGTGATGTATGTAGGAATTAGAGATCAAATTTGATGATAATATACATAGGGTGAATTTCATAATAACATATGCTATGTGTTGATTTTCTTTTCATTGTAGCTTTTGGTTAGATGGATTGAGAGATGCACATGGTGGATGTAGTGCATACTATATATTAGTTTTTATTATGTAGGTTTCAGAGTTTATTATGCATATAATGGTTTTTAGAGAAGAGAAGAGGTAGAAAAAATTGGTTGATAGACTGTGATGATTTGATTTGGAGATTTGTTGCTAATGATCTATCATGGTTTTGCTGTATAGATTGTTGCTTTGATGAGCTTGGAGCCTAGTTTGAAAATGAATGAAATCATGGCTCCGAGAGTTTGATAGGGGTGGTGGTTCCTTGTTGGTAGTAGCCGACAAAATAATATTTTGGGAGTTGTGACTCCACCTGTGGTGGCAGATAGTCCATTGATAGCTAAGTGAGGCTCAGAGGGAGTGGTTGCTTTCAACAATTGGTGGCTTGTAGAGACGTGTGAGTAGAGACTTCCTAGCTGGTCAATGCAAATAATACTATTTACAGGAGTGGTGGATCCTTTCTAGTGGATGCTAGATAAATCGATGTAAAATAATATTTGATTAACGAATATTCAGAGAAACGCAATAACAATAGGGTGGTTTTTCTCCCCTCGAGGGTTTCCACAAAAAATACTTGTGTCTTATTGTGCATGCTTGTGTTGATGCTTATGATGGTTTTTATGTGTTGAATTCATGTTGCTTTGACTTTAATATATGTTAATATTGTTCACGTGTATGGATATTTGGTAATACATCAATTTTTTTTAAAAGTAATATAGTTGTTATCACTACTAATTTAGCCCCCCCTCTTAGTACTGATCTTGTTTCTAACAATTGGTATCAAAGTCAATACCTTTGATGCAACTTAATTGCTGGAAGGTGGATCTAGGAAAATCATGGGTTATCAAGATGATTCATGACACAATGCCTCAGAATTTTGAGCTTGGAGAGAGAAGGTGAAATCATAAATATTTGCTCGAGGATTTGAGGTATGGAAAATGGTGATAGATTATAATTTTTCGAAACCATTTTCACAACAATATCAACTATTGGATACAAAAGCCATATGAGTAATGTATGACAATCTTCATGATCAGGACATTGAGAAAATCTTGGATCTCAATATTGCAAGAGAGATATGGGATAGGTTTCATTCACTGCATGGAATAGAGACTTGGATAAATGATGAAGAGAAGGGGAAATTGATTGAAGATGAAACCCAACTTAGTGCAGCATCGGCACAAATAAAGCAACTTTCAACAGGAAATAGAGATTTGAAAAGGCTTCTCCAATTTTTTGATGAGAAGGAATGTGTCTTCAAGGAGGTAATCATTAGATTAAAAACCTTGCTGGAAGAAGGCACATGAGTTGAAGAAGGAATAAGAAAGAAATACATAGAAAAGGAGGATCAATGTGAAAGACTAGAAGTTGAAGTGGAATCATTAAGAAGATATTTAGAGAAGAAAACCACTCAACTAAAAATCAACCAAAATTCCACATCAGTTAAGTCATATTGCAACATGCATAAAGGAGAAACTAGCTTAGTTGTAGCTATAAGCATAACAAATGATAACAATAGAAAAAAAAGAAAGAAAAAAAGCCATCAACACAACCAATAGTTAAAGAAGGAGTTGATTGAAGAAAATCCAAAGGCGATTCCAATAAAAGAACCTAGAAGATCATTCCCACCCTTTTGAGATGTGAGATGCTTGAACTATCAGAAGTATGGACATATCAAAATAAATTGTAGAATCATGCTACAAAATAATTAGTTGTATAGAAGACCCTATCAAGCATACAACCAAAGAGGATTTTCGCCTTCACGAAGTTCAACCAAAATCAGATATAATGGTCATTTTTTCGGTTAAAAATGACTTTGGCTACAAGGCTATTGAATGCAGGTTGCATGCAAAGATGAGTAAAAGGAAGATCAAGAGATTCAAGTCTTTTTTTCCATTCCTTGGTCATATCAAGTGCTACATATGTTACTATTTTTTTCATATGGCCAAATTTTGCAAGATGCCAAGGTTCTTAAGGCCATCCAATCAAAGAACAAAGAACATGTAAAGTAGGCTAGACAAGAGGACATGAAGTCATTTGCATGCAAGGGATCAACCACTCAAAGTTTGGATGGAGAAGGAGCAGCAAGAATATGCGAGGAGAAATTAAGGCTCACATGGCCTTAGGGGGAGAATATTTTTAATTTTCCACTGCTCTAGGTTATATCAATTTCTATATCCTAGAGGCAATCCTTCATTAATCAATATTTCCAGCAATAATTAATTCTTACAATAATCAATAGTAATTGAAGATAGAACAATAAATGTAATGACAAGAGGAGAAAAACAATAACATCAACAAGAGACACCGATTTGGTCAAAGACTAGGGAAAAACCCCACAAGGGGGAAAACCCTTTCAAAATTCTTCTTCTGTTAGATTGTCTTCATATGTTTAGCATAAAGTACAATGAGCCAAAATCCATAAGAGTTAAAGCCAAACTTTGACTATTCAAATAGGAAAACCGATATCCAATCAATATGAGCTGATAAAGTGAACCTTAGTCAAAGTTTCAAATCTACTATACTGTCAAAGTCAACAACACTCAAAACTGCCCTAACCAATCCACTAGTCAACAATTAAAGTGCCTTCTAACAACTCGGTCAAAGGTAAAACAACTTGAACTTGAATGCAGGTGAAAGATTAGTAAAAATAGTCTTGAAATCCATGGTCAAACATGGTTAATAGAGAGAGGATGTTTGCGGTCAATGCAGGTTTGAAATCTGCATTTAATCCATGTGGTCAACAATGGTCAAAATTCCCATAACTTCTCGGTTTTTGTGCCAACAAAATTGGCTTGCTAAAATAGAAATATACCCAGGATATTGAACCAAAAAGTAGCTTCATAAAAGGTGGTCAATGCTGGTCAAAGTGGAAATGAATTTCAAAATTTCAGCCTATTGAAAATTTCCTTCCTCCTACTCGCATGTTTGAAGAGAAACCCCTGCAATTTCAGATTGTGAGAACCAAATGAAGAAGAGATGCTTGAGATGTGATGATTTCCAAATGAGCTTGATGTTTCATGAATTTATAGGCGTTGGAGGAGGGCTAATATTTCCTTAGTCTGACCTTGACAATTTGTGTACTTGTGGGCTTGACTTCAAAAATACATTTTTCCTTATCCAAATTCAGTGCTTCAAAGGTCAATTTTGGTCCTCTCGGAAACAAGAATCTAGTACAATGATTGGAATTTTCATTAAGCTACCAAATTAACACTCCCTCTCAGATAGGGATAAATTCTAACTACATCATGTGATCATCACAAATATCTCATCATCAAATCATATATCATCTATGATCGATTCTATCTGTTGAATCATTCTCAAACTTAAAGAAGAAAAATAATAGGGGAGCTTCAACTATCTCCCTCTATATCCATCGTGGAGCCATTGCTACCACCGAGAATCACTGTTAGTGGGGAACCCAATTCTATTACTTAGGAATCTTTTCCAGCGGCGAGCCAATGTTACTACCTAGGAAATGTACAGAAAATAGGAGGATTCCACTTACCTTATGAGGTAAGGATCGTGCCTAACCCACTACCTAGTGACAATAGGAGGTATACTACTTACCATAAATGGTAAGGATCACATCTATCCTATTATATGCTGATCTTCCCAAATGAAACCTCAAGAGTCAATGGTAGAACACCTGCATCTCTAGCTTGAGTGGGATGCCACTTACCATAAATGGTAAAGATCATGCCTAACTCAGGCAGCCAACACCCATTTGCTAAATGGGTGGGAAAGGAAGATGCTAAATGGGGTATACTTTGTCAGATCTAGAGGTCCCTCAACCCTAAGATCTCTAAGGCTCAATTCCTCAACCTGGGAGCTTAAAGAGGGGGGAAGAGCATAACTCAGTGTCCTCTATCAGTCAGGACCCTTACCCAGGAGGGTCACATCCATCAGTCCAAGTTTCTCCATGTATGGAATATACTCATTAAATGAAGTATGATGAAGTCTGATAGATCCTCTCTGCACCATATCACATATGTAATGATATCTGGTCTCAATGTGCTTGGATGTGGGATTCATTTCCAATCAGATTCCACTCCTGTTGCCACAATATATCATCTTCGCATCTAAGACATACTCAAACAACTCTAGAATGTTAACAATGTATCAGTCCTAGGCTATGCTTAAGGAAACGAAATTCTGATTCTTGCTTATCCATGTTATCATCGTATATCCCAAGCAACACCCAAATGTAATCTTCCTGTCATTAACGGTTCCAACCCAATCATCATCTGTGTATCCATGCAGTCTCATATTTATGGAAGTGTATTTTAGACCAAGATATTTCACCTCGAACTCAAAAGACAACTCCTTCTTACGTTCAATCATTAGAGGCTCACTACCTATCAATAATGGATCATCAATATATAAAACCAAAATCAAAGTCATACCTTGGATTAGTTTGAAGTAGAGGTTAAGATGGACACTGCTTCTTGTGAGTCCAATCTTCACCAGGTAATAGTCAATTCAGGCATATGAGGCTTGGGGAGCTTGCTTCAAACCATACAATTCTTTCTTCAATCTACAAACTCAAGACTTCTTGTCTTTCACTTCAAATTCTTGAGGCTTCTCAACACATAATTCTTCATTGTAACTCTCAATGCTTCCATTTGCTTCATGCTTGATCTTATATAGACATTTTGAAGTTGTGTCAAACTCCCCTTGAGGTCTCGGAACAACATCCCATACATCATTCTTCATCATCAATTATTCAACCATAATATCCTTTCAAACCTATTCTTTCACAACTACTCCATTTTGTTCAGGATTATCATTGATCTTGATCTTACTATTGAGGAATGGTCCCCTTGATTTCTTTTAATTTGGTGCCATAACTCACTTTGATAATTAATGTCATGGACCATTGTTAGAAGAGGTTCTCAATTGAATCTATATAGTCCTTCAACTCTATATCCCAGTGTAAAAGCACCTTTCATTTGAGATTCCTTCTGCCAGGAGAGGACCTTTCCATTAATGAAGGTTACTCTCATTCCTTTTTCCTCCAAAGTAGATATAGATACAAAATTTCTGTTTAACCCCAACACATATATCACATTATGAGGATTTCCTTGCGGATCCTATCCTATCAATATAAATAACTATCTATGGATCTTAATGGCCATTACTACTAATGGTAATTATAATGAAAGGTAGGGGTCTCACTCATTTACCCTTCCTGGTAGGGGAATGAAAGGTAGGGGTACTATGACCTCTACTACTAAGGTAGGGGAATGAGTGAATGGTAGGGCTATGGATCCTATCAAGAGGATCCAAAGTAATAAATAGCTATCGGGAGAAGCGGAGGTATAAGTAGCTCTCGGGTAGATGGAAAGTAATAAATAGCTATCGGGGAGAAAAATAGATTCACCAGAGTCCAAATGAATTTTAACAGAACCAAAGCCCTTCATAGGATATGAAGTGTTGTCCCCAAGAATAATCTTCAAATTCGTCTCCCTCTCAACTAGATTTGAGAGGAATTCCTTATACCCGGAGAGGATTATAGAAGCCCCAATATCTAAAAACCAACTATTATATGAATTTGGAGGAGAAGAACCAAAAAGGGCTGAAATAAGAATGTATTCAAATCGACTAGTAGCTACGTTACTTTCATACCTGGAGTTGCTTGACTTCTTTTGAGGACAAGGACTTTCTTCACAATCATTTGGAGAATCTCTTCTCCTACAATGGTTTCTCCCTCTTCTATCATCTCGTCTTTTTGTATCATCACTTCTTATTCTATCATCACTTCCTCTTCTATCATTGTACCTATTGTTGTTTTAGCTTTGGTTGGATCTTGGAGCATCTCTATTTCTCAGATAATCTCGGGCATAGTGACCACGCTTGCGACAATTGTAACATTCAATATCCCTTGATATTATATTAGGGTCCTTTGGTTCGAGAGAGGGTCTATTTGAACCAGATGGTCTTCCTTTCATTTTTTCTTCTTGTATTGTGTAACAAATGTAGCGGGTTCTTCTTCTCCATTGAGAACATCAATTACTTTATCCCAATTCAATCCTTAATCAAGAAATCTTTTTAACAATAATTAATTCTTCCAACAATCAAAATTAATTGAAGATAAAATAGTAAATGTAATGACAAGAGGAGACAATCAAGAACACCAACAAGAGACACCGATTTGGTCAAATACGAGGGAAAAACCCCACAAGGGGGAAAAGCCTTTCCAAATTCTTCTTCTATTATATTGTCTTCAAATGTTGAGCAAAGAGTAAAATGAGCCTAAATCCATAAGAATCAAATTCAAAATTTGACTATTCAAATAGGTAAACCAATATCCAATCGATATGAGCTTCAAAAGTCAATTTTAGTCAAACTATCAAATCTCCTATATTGTCAAGGTCAACAATAGTCAAAACTTCCCTAACTAGTCCACTAGTCAATGGTCAAAGTGCCTTCCAACGACTTGGTCAAAGGTCAAACAAATTGGCCTTAAATTCATGTCAAAGATTATTCAAAATAGTCTTGAAATCCACAGTCAAACTTGGTCAATAGAGAGAAGAGTTCTATAGTCAATGTTGGTTCAAAACTTGCAATCAATCCCCGTGGTCAACGATGGCCAAACTGCCCAGAACTTCTTGGTTTTTTCCAACAAACTCAGCCTGAAAAATAGAAATATACCCAAGAGATCGAAACAAAAATAAGCTTCAAAACAGGTGGTCAATGTTGGTCACAGTGCCAATAAATTTCAGAATTTCGGGCTCTTGAAAATGTCCTCCCTCCTACTCACACGTGTGAAGAGAAACCCCTGCAATTTCAAATTGTATGAACCAAATAAGGAAGAGATTATTGATATGTGATGATGTCAAAATGAGCTTTAGGTGTCATTAATTTATAGACATTGGAGGAGTGATAATTTGTCCTTAGGCCAACCTTGACAATTTGTGTACCTTTGGACTTGACTTCAAAAATACATTTTTCCTTATCCAAATTTAGTACTTCAAAGGTCAATTTTGGTCCTCTCGGAAAGAGGAATCTAGTCCAATGATTGGAATTGATCGCTGACATTCCAAATTAACACAAATGGCACATATTGGTTTGCATGTAGATTCACTGAAGATGTTGCCATAATAAGAGAAACACATGCGAATAGATCTGCTTATTGAAGAGTTGTTTTGATGTATGCAAACAAGGTTTGATGATACTTATCCTTTTTGGTGATGATTTTATGATGATATATTTTTTCTACTAATGTTGTACCTGCATCAGCTATTGTGATCATGTTATGATAGAGGATTTGTGATGTGAGCATGAGCACATATATCTCTAGGAAGAATGTTGACAAAGTGTGATGGCACATGTTCAAGGGGAGAATATCATATGGTTCCAATGTTTTAGTGATATTGATGGAATCATGGTTCCTTGGAGGATTTTGCTATGTATTCCATGCTATGTGATTATCTGACATTGATCCATTGTAGGAGTATGTGTTTTGGTTGTGCATGGATTATATGCTAGCTGGTAGTATTACATGAATTAATATGCAATTAGATTATATTAGCTTGAGGAAAAATATTTTTTTGGATAGATGATGTCATGTATGTGTTGGTTCCATGGATATTAGTATGATGGTGGTGTTTGGTTATAGTTGTTTGCATTCACGTGTTAGAGATTTGCAGCTATATGTAGAAGATCTAGGAGATGATCATGTTGGATACATTTCATGTTATTTCTATTTTTGCACATGGTGGTTGTTTGCTGGTCATTTTTCATTCTATCTACTAGGATATTTACCCATGTTGTTTATGAATGAGATCTAATCAGGGTTTTCGTGATTGTTCTATTGTTGGAGTTTTTTGCATTAAGAATATTGTGATGTATAGAAACATTTCTAATCTACTATCTAGTGTTGTAGCTTGCGCTTTTCTAGGAGTATGGATTCATGGTGTTGAACCATGTGGTGTATGATGCTTATATTTATGAGGATGTTTTCTGATGTGATATGTATTACTACTACCACATTATTATGTGTTTGTTGTTTCTGCCAGTTCACTTTTTCTTGTAGAGGCTCATGCTCCATATGATGTTTATTGTTGCTGCCATATATAGCTTCAGAGGGTTGATATATTGTTCATGATGATTGCTAATGTTGCTATGAGGGCTCTCATGTTTAAAAAAGGTTTCATGATGCATTTGTTGGGCCACTGAGCATTGTTATGTATTGTTGATTTTTTTTGATGAAATATTGATCGATGGCTGGTGATTTGGAAGAGGCTGACACATGTCTATCATGTGTTATATATCTATCTATCTATCTATATATATATATATATATATATATATATATATATATATATATATATATATATATATATATATATATATATATATCTATATATACATTATCTTGCTATTATGTAGGGCACTTATTGTTGATCATACATGTCATCTACTTGTTAATGCCATGCAAAGAGGTGAGCCATGGTGTTTGGCATGCATTGTAGTCAGTGTTTGTTTGATCCATGCATTCTGTTGCTTTATCTCTTGGGTCTACTGGTTGATTCATGCATGAGAGCATTTGTTAGCATGCACTATAGTGGAAGATATGTTTTATCCATGTACGAGGTGTCTCTTGGGTCCACTGGTTGATTCATGTATTTGAGTATTTGTTAGCATGCACTATAGTGGAAGATATGTTTTAGCCATGTACGAGGTCTTGGTGTCATTTTACCAATGAGGTTTGGTCTTCATAATGACATTTGTAATCATGATTTTATGTAATTGATGTAAATAAGAAAAATAAAATTATTTTTGTAATGCTTGAGTCATGGGTTTCATGATCAAGGAATTTTATTTTTAGTTGAAGCTCCCATTAAGAGCTATTAGGTTTGGTCATCAAGTCATAAAGTCTATTAAGTCAATGGCATGTAATGGAGACCCATTTGGGCATGTTATAAATTGTAAAGGAAAAGTTATTTGAGTCATTAACCCTCCAAGACAATGTCAAAAACCTTACTTAAAGTCGTCCTAAGAAGAATTCTAGAAAGGAATGCCTTCCTTTTCACAAGGAGAAGTCGAATTACCTTGATGGGAAGATCACTATATATAGGGAAACTTGGCCTCACCTTGGAGTAGAATTTTGGTCAAGCAATCTGAGGTAAGAAAATAATTAGTGCGAGAATCACATTATAAGAGCCTCTCTCCAAGTGAAGAAGGAAGGACTAGAAGATGAGTTGTTCAGGGATGGTTTAGGGATAATATATATTACACATGTGAGGAGGAGTATCATCTACTGGAGGGGAAGCCGAGATTATCTCACTCATCCTAGGAGGCTGAATCAAGGAAGAAAACAAGTCAAGAACTCAAGCCGAGTTGAAGTAGAAGAAGTCTCTATCATAAGCGAAGGAAAAAAGGGTAAAACATTAATGGAGATACTTCTCATATGCTACAACTAGGGTTTCTGAAGAGACCAAGAGTTGTAGGTTTGAAACAAGAGGTCGAAAATCTAAAGGATAGCCAAGATCCATAGGAAAGCAAACAGATTGAATAATGTTGACTTGGTTAAGAAGAAGAAACTGGAAATAAGGGTTTTTGACTTGGTCTTGGAGAGGTTGTGTCAAGCGTCTTGGTCTTCGTATTCATCAATTGAATTCTCTATAAGAAGAATAATTCATTTGGGTTTTCCTCTCAAGTTGGAGAGGTTTTGGCCCTGGCTTATCGCCTATATTCTGTGTCTCTTGTCTCTTTATTTTTTATGCATTAGTAGTTGTTTGATGAAGAAGAACACTATGATAATCTAATTAAAGAGAAGATCCTAATATAAATAAGTAAAAATAATTCAAAATCAGTTTTCATTAGAAGAGAAATCACCTAATTGCTATGCCCTAGATTTCTCAACAAATGGCATGTGTTGCATAGTGGGTCATGGTGTTGAAGCCTAGAATTATCCTCTATTTTGACATATTTTCCCTTCTTTTCATCTATTCCATACTTTTTTTTGACATATTTATAGGTTATAAGATCATTTAGGTCATCCTCAGCTATAACATAAGGTATGAAACATTTGTGGCTCATAATCTAGATTTTATTTATGAAAATGACTGAAATATTGCTATGGCTACTGAATTGTTCAATTTCTGTAGCTAATGATAATTTTTGTAGCTCAATATATGGTTAGAAATGGTCCATAGACTTTGAAGAAGAACAAAAGATATGGATAGATGCCAAATGTCAAAGGCAAGGGCATCCACCTATTAGGTTTATTCAAAATATCATAAAGCTCGAGGATTTGATCTGTCAAAGTATAAGTCAACTCTAGTCTGTTCGTGTGCACGATTTTGAAGAAAATAGTTTCAACAATAGGTGAGCGTGACATCAATTGAACAAGCACCTTATTTCAAATAGATGATGTGTAGACGAATACAATGTTCTACTTTTAATATTAGTTGACTTACAATTGGTTCGTTTACACAGGTTGAGAGCTCACAATCCAAACAAAAAAGAATATTTCCTTAATTAGTTTCTTGCCATAACATTTCTTCTTAGTCTCATATTTAAGTTAATGTTTAGGTTGGCTCTGATCATGGCAAGCACACATTAGTAATCTATAATATTTTTAGTCTAGATTTGAATCACTACTTTCGAGTTCATTTTAATTCTGATTTCTAGTTAGATTTCTTCAGTATGTTCCTAGAATAAAGTTAATTCAAAAAGCACTTAGAATAGTTTCATTTCTAGTCAAGAGTAGAATAGATTTATTTCAAGTCAAGTAACATAGACTTTTGATTTGGTTTCAATTCTTTCAATTAAAATAGTCTTTCAATTCACTTCAATAGCATAATATTTTCATTCTGCAAGATATAATAGATTTACAATTCTTATTCTTAGATTGAATTTTTAGTTCATTTCCTTTTGATTTAAACACATCTTATAGAAATAACATGTGCATATACTTGATGAGGGGAAAATATTGAATAGATCATATTTACAACTTGCATTTGAATTTGATAGACTATAATTTAATTTATTGATAAAAAATAAACATCCTAGCATATATAGTGCACAAGTACACGAACATTGGTTTGAAAATTTAATGTTGTAATTTAACTATCAATTAAATTACCCAACATTTTCATTGCCAGGGAAGTGTATATAGGACTTTAATTTTGATTTTCATATCATACTAGATGCATTCATTTTCTATTTTCATAATTAAAATCATATTAAAATCATTTTCGATGCATGTATAGAGAACGATATTCTAGGGGTAGATTTATAAGTAGAGGTAGAGGATGTAGTTTAATACCAACATCACAAACCATCCCCGCTAGACCACGTAGTGCCACACCATCCACTGACACTCACATTCCATCCATAACAGGTAGAAATAAACTCCCTGAATTACATAGGTCTGAAATTCAACCGAGGGATTCACCAACCTTGTCCATATAAGTTGTAGTTGAAGAACCTACATCCCTTACTGAAGGAGTCATATTTCTCTCTTCAATAGGTGAAAAAATCTTAGGACATGAGTTAGAAGTACCTAGTGAAGGAGAATATGATTTTTTTTCTTACATACCATTAGTATAAGAACTAGAGGAAGAAGTAGACAACCCTATTATTGAACCTTATATTAGCTTTGAGGAATCTACAATGGCAGGAGAAGGGGAAGGAGAAGTACACAATGGAGATGGTGGACTAAGGATTGGTGGAGGAAGAGGTAGAGGAGGAAATAAAGGAGGTCGAGGTGGTAGAGGTTGAAGGGGAGATTATGGAGACCTTCATGAAGATGATCCTTATGGGTTTCCTATCATAGATACAGATACCATTGCTACCATGAAAAATACATTACCTTCTGTCCTTCCTAATTTTCATGACTAAGGAATTGAGGATCCTGAAACATTTTTTTTTTGAGTTTGAAGTATTATGTAGATCATACGATTATCTACTTGATACTCAAAAATTGAAATTGTTCCCAGCCACTCTAAAATATGGAGCTCTCAATAGGAACACATTCTATCAAAACATGGGATGATATGAAAAGAATATTCCTAGAAAAATATAAAGATTATTGTATGCACTGCAACCTTAAGGATTAAGTCTTTAAGATGTTTCAAAAAAAGGATTAAAACCTTGAAGATTTGGTGGAAAGGTTTGCCTACAATATCAAACGGGCTAAAATGAACAATTTAGATGAAGAAACATTAAAAACTCTTTTGTTGAAAACCATAAGGGATGAGTGAATTGATATTCTCAATTTAATGAGCAAAGGAGATGTTTCTCAATTGTCATTTGATGAAATTTGTGAGTTGTGCAAACATATTTCAAGAGGAAAGGCAAAATATGGTAAGAATATAAGAGATCCAGTCATGTCAAGGGTAAGAAAATATGCATTTGGAATAATAAGTAGAGTAGAATTAGGAAATTTTATTGACAACTTAAAAAAAATATCCTTGGAAATGTTAGTGAATAATTGGATACTTTAAGGATACAAAACAAGAAAAAATCCAAAAATGTTGCATTATCGTTTTTCTATCTGAGATATAGGAAAAAACGTGATTTATGAGAATGTCCTCTATATAGTGTTGAAATATGTGCTATATGTGCAGAAAATCATGATAAAAAAGAATGTCCCTCAATACTTGTGCTTAAGGATGTTTTCCAGGATGAAGTTGGAACAAGTCAAGATGAATCAGTTTGATTTGTTTCTCCTAAGAGACCTTGGAAGCCTAGACAAATAGGTATGGTACAAGATCCCAATGCACAATATAAATCATATGCACAACCACAAAGTAAATGGAACACACCTATGCCCTTTACAAACTTGGCCACCTCTACCTGAAAACTCATCTTGGTCATAGGGTTGGAAAAATTCTTATGGTATGAATCCTAAGTATCCTCAATTCCAACAACAATACCCTTAATCTTCATAACCTACTCAACCACAAATCTAACCCCAGTTGAATAAAAGTCAACCACTTCCCTTGCCATCTACTCCATTTCCAAAATACAATCAACTACCTTCTCAACCACTTCTGAATCCAAATAATAAAGATTCTCAACAACCCATATATAATGTTGAGGGTAAAAACTTTCAAGCTTGTATGATATCCCCTCTAGGTCTAAATTATGGCCAACTTAAATCTGGTAGGGTTTTGCAAAAGAAGTCACCACTAGTTGTCACCCAAGAATTTAAGGAGGGTAAAATTCTTGAAAAAGAGGTATCTCTTAATCAAGAAAATACCTCCAAAGGAAGATGTTCCTACAAAATTAGGTGACAACCAAATAAAATCAACTCCTACAATATTTCTAGTAGAGCAACCTTATGTTTCCCTATAATGTCCCCCTTTTCCTGAAAGGCTTCAAATTGATAAGGGAATATAAAGGAAAATCATTCTACCTAAATATAATATGCTAGATGAATTGAAAAACATTTTCATCAAAATTCCTTTAATTCAAGTTATAAAGGAAATACCCATATTTGCAAAAACAATAAAGGAGTTGTGCATTAAAAAATGAGGAAGAAAGAGAAAAGGCATTAAAAAGATTCAATTGGTAGGAAAGATTCCAGATATTATAATGGGGAAACCAATAGTTCAAAAATATCTAGATCTAGGTAGCCTTATCGTAAAAATTCATATCAATGGTACTAAGATCCCAAACACTTTTATTGATTTAGGAGCAACTATTAATATCATAAGCAAGCAAGTTATGGATCAATTAAAGCTTCCTAATCTTTAATATACCCCAACTTTGTTGCAAATAGCAGATAGATCTATTATCAAACTTGATGGTATATTAGAAGATCTATTTGTATCTTTAGGTTCATGAGAGTATTAGTTGATTTTATGATTTTAATTCCCAATAATAATTTAGGAGGTCATCCATTGATCCTTGGTAGACCTTGACTAACTATAGCTAATGCATTTATAAGTTGTAGATATGGTGATATGCATATTTCTGATGGCAGTTCTACTAAGAGATTCACATCATATCCACCTGCAAAATCAATAACTGAAATAGAAAGTCAAGTTTGGATTGGTGATGGTAATGAAGACTTTGAGGGTATTCAACCTATATTTACTCTTTCAAAAATAAATGAGGAGGATCAATTAATAAATTTGATGAATAATAATGTTTCTTCTACATATTTTGAAAAAGATCAAAGTTTTTAGGAGAAATGTAATATTGAATATTTATCATCTGGACAATCTAAAGTAGGCTTACATTCTATGGAAAAGCTTGGCAATTCTTTAGTAGAGATTTTCCCAGGTAAAACATTGAACGTTAATAATAACTTGGAAGAATTTAAAAATAAACAATTTATAAAGATGCTACAAAAACATTCCTCTACATATGCATGGGAATATAATGACATGAAGGGAATTGACCCGAATACATGTATGCATCACACTTACATTCAGGAAAATGCCAAACCAGTGAGACAACTTTAGAGAAGGATGAATCCTAATCTAAGATAAAATGTTAAGGAATAACTACAAAAATTTCTTAATGTGAATTTCATTTACCTAATATAAGATAGTCAATGGGTCTCACATTTAGTGATTATTCCTAAGAAGAATGGAAAGTGGAAAGTGTGAATTGATTATAGAGAACTAAATAAGGCCACTTTAAAATATCATTTTCCTCTACCTTTCATTGATCAAGTATTATATACTTTAGCAGGGAAGAAATATTTTTTATTTCTTGATGGTTTCAGTGGATATAACCAAATTCAAATGGCACCAGAAGATCAAGATAAACAACTTTTACATGTCCATAGGGTACATATGCTTACAAGGTACTTCCTTTTGCATTATGTAATGCACCTGCAACATTCCAAAGAGAAGTTTTAGGTATCTTTTTGACTTGCTTCATGATTGTGTAGAAGTTTACATGGATGATTTCATTGTTTATGGAAACACTTTTGAAGAAGATCTTGAAAAATTAGAAAAAGTTCTCATTAGATGCAAAGAAGAAAATCTTTCATTAAGTCATGAATTTTTTTTATGATGTTTAATGAGGGAATTGTTTTGGGTCACCATATTTCAGGTTGATGAGTGCATTTGGAACCTTCCAACCACATGGAGGACATTTTGTCTGTGCAGTTATGACCAAGATTTCATAATTTTGTCTATGCAGTCAAGGGACTTGTTCTAGAGACTTATGGTTCATAGGAGATTAGTTTGATTGATGTTCTTATCTCATTTATTCGAGTTGGCTAGAACACATTATTGACAATCTTCTCTAACTTCTCTTCATCCTAGGTTTCTACATTCATCCTCCTGGGAGTCTCCTTCTTCCTATTTATACTGCGCACTCAACTGCAGAGCCTCTTCCTACTACTATGACCCAATAAGGGACTGCGAGGTAAGTATATTAAATCTTTGAATACCTAGAATAAGATGCTCTTATGTGAAAAGCGGGTTATGCAAATAAATTAATGTTTGGGACTACGCGGAGCGGAAGAATCTACAAAAGCAGAAGCAGTGAAGAATTAGAAAACAGTCCCTTAATTTCACCCTCGTGGGAGAGCGAGGACGAGTTCGAGAAAGCTTCCCCGAGAAGAGTGGTCAGTTTGATAAGGTAGCGGATTCCGCTGCTACCTCCATCCACCCTGCCACCTGCTTCACCTCCCTCACCTCCATCCCTGCCCACTCCACTGCCACATGCTTCACCTCCCTCACCTCCATCCTCGCCCACTCCACCTCCACCACCTCCACAGTTCAGTATAGCGAGCGTGATCAAACTAACGGTATTCAGAGGAGTAGGGAATGAGGATCCGGACCAATTTTGGTTCATGGTAAGAGCAGTATGGGAATCACAAGGTGTCACGGATGACAATATTAGGAAGGCTACATTGGTGAGTGCGTTGCAGGATCGCACATTAACATGGTCCATCAAGCACTCCAATGACCACCCAAACGCAGGGATAGCAGAGATCGGGATGCTTCCAGGCGCGACTACCTGGGATCTGGACCAAAGGCTGAAGAGTATGATTCGCGAAGCTAATATGACGCTGATGGATGCACAACATCGCACATGGTTTTTAGCATCTCTGACACAACACTTGAGAACAATGTTGTTACAGTAGAAACTTTCTACCTAGGCCGAAGCATTGGAGATGGCGATGAGGTTGCATGATACCCTGATACAAGACCCTGGGTTGTGAGTTCAACAAACCCATGCACAAATATAGAATCTGTGTTTGGAAATGCAACGCTGGAAGCAGGATAGAGCATCATGGCCAGAGGCGCGTGAGGAAGCATGGTGCATAAAATGTAAAGGCGACGACCATGACAAGGATCACTATCCAGTGTTCATGAACTACTTGGCAAGAGGGAGGCCAATCTTGTTGAGGCTAGAGGCACAGGCAGGACCGAGTGCGACACCTGCATTATGGTGCGTGATCTGTCAGATAGGAGGAAAACACACGACGGATAATTTTCATTTGTTGCAGAAGTATACACAGACTCCCTAGTAGTTGTTTTGTAATTTCTGCAGGTCAGTAGGCCACGACAAGCGCACTTGTCATAGCTACGAGTTAATGATGGATCAGAACCCAACCTATAGAATGTAGACAGAAACACGAGCCCTCGACCTAGCTGCAGGGATGACGTGTGTTGGATTTCAGGGGCGAGGTTGAGGACAAGGAGGAATGGGACCAGGAAGGGGCCATAGACAGTTAATTTCTTACAATTGCAGAGGACCAGGGCACTATGCCTGTGATTGTACCAACTCGACAAGGATATCATGTTCGTATTGTGCTCAGTTTGATCATGAAACAATAGATTGCCTTACATTGATCACACAAATGCACGAAAAAGGGGTATTTCGGCCTCCTCTGACTCAGCATATACAAATGATGAGGTCTGAACAGCACGAAGAAGACCTGAATGTGAACATGATGCTCAGAAGTGGTGCGACCATGGGGGAGGATAAGGGGAAGCAGCCTGAGGAAGGTACATGGGTTCGCAAGGCTCCTATAAAGGAATCTGAGTTTGACTTTGAATGTACAAAGGAGACATTCATGGAAGCTAAGAAGAGTTTCACAGAGGCCTCCACTTCAGGTAGTAAGGATCAACCAGAGCCAGGGATGGATCCTTCTATGCTTACTACCTTTCTAGAGACATGCATGAAACTGCTGCAATGAAAACAAGGTAGTTAAGGGACTACAGGAGTTGATCACTAGGTGTGCGGGGCCAGGAGAATCGCGTGTAGTCCGGAAATTGGGAAAGCATGCCTTGCGCACTGGAAGGGAGATGAGATTGACTGCACAGATTGGTGAGTATGAAATAGATTAGGTAATCCTAGATTTGGGTTTGGATGCGAATGTGTTACCGAAGCAAACATGGGAATGCATGGGCAGGCCCGCGTTACAGTGGTCCCCTATTCAATTACAAATGGCGAACCAACAGAATATTTTTCCCATGGGGAGGTTGCAAGGGGTAACAGTTGATATTCAAGGCACAAGCACATAGACGGATTTTGAAGTGATAGAGATTGTCGATGACAGTAATCCCTATCCCGTGCTGTTAGGAATCGACTGGGCCATTGATATGAACAGAGTCATCAATCTGAAGAAGCGCAAAATGATCTTCGAGAAAAAGTCGCTACACATAGTAGTCCCATTGGACCTAGCTGAAGGGGTGCGCTACACTGAACCAGTGTGGAATGATGGAAGTGACAATGATCTTGATTGTATTTACAAGATAACTGTGCAAGACCAGGATTGGGTGAATCCGACTACAGATGGGAGGATCTCGTGGGAGCGCGAAAGCTCCTACACTTTGGATTCAGACGAAGAAGTAGAGCACTAGCAGAATTGGTTGAATGAAGTAATAACGTCGAATTGCAACATGATGATTAGATCACTGCGTTGCATGACAACAGAGGCCCGGGATCTACCGACATATGATGGAATGATAGCGGTGGGTGAATTCTTGAGCAAGTTTGAAAGTGCAGTACCAGAACAACAAGGGTTCGATGCGTTGAAGTGGGCGCTGCGTGCGACACCTGCGCGCTGGTGGGGAACACATCAAGGAATTTTTGAGGACTGGAGTGGATGTAGAAGGATGATGCGCCTACGATTTGGAAAACCACATCTACGATTACAAGACAAATACGATGGATGAGATGACCCGCACACACACCTTGCGAAATAGGCCAAGGCCTATGAAGATGAACCACAACTTGAATGGGTACATTTATTCTACCATACCCTGTGTTACAGGGAAAAGTGTCTATTTAGAACTGCTCTATCCCACTAAGGTGTGACAGCTGCCTTAGAAACAAACAGAGAAAAACTACTTTTGTATTTCCTTTATGAACTATAGATAGAGAGGAATAGAAAGAACCAACCTGTGTCTTGCGCTAGTCCTTTGATCCAATCCTTCTCTTCTTTGATAGTCTCCAGCTACCTGCTCCCTTACTTGCCCAGCTTCACAAAGTACCTGTAAGATCATAGAAGAAGAAAACTACACAAAGACATGGATCTATATTCATAAACAACTTAGGATCAGATTTAAGTTAACCATACAAATGTAACAAACATCAATGATACAAAAGCATGGAGGAAAACTCAAATAGCTTTTATTGATAAACAAGAAAAGATCCAGGAGGAGTTACAACCAGTGGTTCCTGACCCAACATCAACCTCCCAGCAAAGAAGCCCCTCTTCACCTCAAACAAAGCATATATCACCCAACAATCTGATGTTTATCTCAAAAAACCAACAACAATTCCTTACAATATGCAAAATTCCAGCCTCTGGATCTCTGGGATGAGGGATCCATATATAGATATCTGTAAGGAGGATGAGTCAGCTTGTGATTTGATTAGTGTCTTCTCTCTGTCAGTTCTTGCTTCCACTTGGAGACTGAAGGCCTCTTACTCATCCTTGGTAGAATTCAGTGAGGCAAGTGTCACTGGAGAAGATTCTGGAAGCTTCCATTGTCTCTCCACCTCGCGGAATGACACTGCCATTTGTCATTTCTTTCCCATCGCACCCCACAGAAGGGACTTTTGAAATGCAACGCACCTAGCCAGTGGAGCAGCTGAAATGATCCTGTTTTGACTTATTCTGAGCAGTGTCTGGTGGAGAACTTCTAGGAGAAGCTGTAATCTGTTGACCTTGTTCCTTTAGGGGTTAGAACAACACTTTTAGGGACTTAGGAGCCCTTGGTTTATGGACATTTCATGCTTGGATTTGTAGGGCACAAAAATGTCTATAACAGTTGCCCCCTAAAGTATGAGGCCGTTAACCTTTTGGTGTCGAGTGAAATGCTTTATTATGAGGATCCGAAGTTCTTTCAATGCTGGGAGGAGACCTGTAATAAGATACAATACAATACATTATCTTCATATTATTTTCATGATCTAGCTGAGGCGGGCACTCCCATGCTCAGCTTTATAAATTCATTTTCATGTACATAAGACAGACAATCGTCTGAGTGTAGACTGATGATTCTGGTAGAGCCATCATCCTTTTGAGTGGATGATTATCTGTGCAGCAATGATGTACATTTAATGTCTTTATTTTCCTGAATATATATCACAGCCCAGATGGATGAAACTAGATCCGGGGTCTTCAATCTCGTCCGATCTTCACTCGAAGTACAAGTCGATCCATGTGAGAAATGTTCTGAAGTCGAACATGGAAAGACATCGCTTGATTACCAGTCAATGATGTAAACTGTTAACAAGCGCGAGAGGAATCACCGATAATGATAATGACCCTCAAGGTACTGCAGTACAATTCACGTGGTGTGAATAAAGGACTTGGCGTCAAACACCACGCAAAATCTTTCGGTCGAAGGCCATTGATGTAAACCTGTCGCCGGAAGTGAGAAACTTGCCATTGAGGCATGCAAGCTTCAAAGTATTGAATGGGGTGTTCCTAGATCAACTTCTTGGATAATGAGCTGATGTCGACAAGAAGCGATCCGTCACAGGAGGGCCTTAATGAATCCCACATCAATGACACGGAATGGAGCAAATGATTTTAATGGAGGTGAAAACGATCTGGTGATATAAGGTTTAGGGTGGCGGTCATGAAAGAATGGAGTATAATGTATGGTAGTGGGTGAGACACAGGTGACTTCTCTGGGTGACTTCTCTTGAACATATCGGCGACACTGATGTGATGGATTGGTAGCATTAACCCCAAATGTGGACGGTATGGCGTGACCATGGCGATGTGACCGGTGAATGAAACAACCCAACCCGACTCGGACACAGAGTGGAAGTGTCATGTTCAAGAGCGACTTGTTCTTTGATTTTTCTTCCCAATTTTTCCCCAGTCATTGCTGACCAGTACCTCTTTATTTTTGTCAAGCTTGAGGAGGATAACATATGCTTGTTCTATAATTTTCCCTTCGGGCAAACCCATCGCTATGTTTTAACGAGCCTAGCGATAGTGAAACTCGTTCTCATCTAAAGACAAGTTTGTCGCTATTAATCTTTTTAACGAGTTTAACGACAAAGATAACTCGGTCCTTTTCAATTTTAGAGAGTCTGAAAAGGAACGTAAAGGAAACTCCAAAATTCCTTTTTTGTCATCTAATCCCTTAAGTCCGAAAAATTATAAAACAATACAAAAGGGATGAATTTTTGATACTTTTAACGAGCCGAACAAAACAAGCGCTCGATCTTTTTGTGTAATAATCCCTCAGGTCCAAAAAGATAAAATCTAGAGGAGGGATAGCACTTCCTGTCCCTTTAACGAGTTGGAAGGCCAAGGACTCGGCAATCTTTTCATATTTTACGAGTCAGTTGAAAAGAGCTTAAAGGAGACTCGTCTTTTGAGGAACGAGTGATAAAACGGGTAGCAACTGATTCCAGGTAAGGTTTGGAATTTTCCAATCACGAAAGTGTCACAAGGATGGCTAGTGAGATCACTCTTCGCAGCTGTTCCTCAAAATGGGTAAACAATCAAATGGAGGTGAATGATTGGCCAATGAAAAAGTGGAGGTGACGGTGCAAACACGACCAAGGCTTTAATGGCTGAAGTACTACATTCACGATGGTTATTTACCGGGGAATAGTTCATTTTCTAACGAGCTTAAACGCGGGTAGAAACATTTGCTCATGTCTTATGTTTATTTTTTAACGAGCTTGAACTATGTGCTAAAACTACTCGATTAATCCAGTCGTATGATAAGAATTTCTCATATAAAAACGAAAACTTTTAGAGTTTTGCCGCACATCCTTTCTTTATACAAGTTAGGAGACGACCAATCCTATGAGTTTAAAGGGTTAGAGGTCCTATAAATTTAAAAAATAAATAGTCGCTCTTCGCTTGCACTCCAAAAGGTTTGCATGCCCCCAAGTATAAAACAGAGTTTCAAGGTTACCCCTCCTTTAGTCCGTTAAAACATTCGTTTTACCGAGAGAGGCCTACCTCTTACAGGTTACCCAAAGATTGCTCTATTCATAGTGCAAACAAAACACTTCTTTGGCGATGTCTACCGAAGTAAACAAAGGTGAGTGGATGGTATGGCGTGACCGTCCCTAACATAACTTTGACAAGAGGATCTTGTTCCAGTCCAACTCCCCCTTCCAATCACAGATGGGAGTACAGAGGTCATATTCTCTCGCGGAAACCTACCTTATACCCGAAGTTTTCCTGCCGAAGCAGACCAGGATGCATGCCCCCCCGAATCACTCGCACTCATCGGGTGGACGGACTGGAGACTGAGACATTTCTTGCGTGAAAAGACCATTCAGGGATGGTATACGACTATTTGCTATGCATGATCCGGGAAATGAAAGCTGGTCTACGAGCTTGACCACTCTTCCTTTGTGCGGAAAACACATTACTCTAAAGAGTGAGGAGACAATTGTTCTCATGCAATAAATATAGTCTCGTCCAAGGAGTAGATTGTAATCCAGGGGTCCTTGAACTACCATCACGTTCATGTGAACGGTTTTCCCTCTCAATGTTATGGGCACATTGGGAAGGATCCCTAACGGTCGACTAGTTCCTTTATCAAAGCCTGTCAGATTTCTCATCTCAGGCAAAAGCGATGGCAAACCAAGCGCTTTCCAAGTAGATGAGGAAAGGATACTCACAGAAGCCCCCTCATCTATGATGGTACCAGCCATAACCATTCTATATATTTGGACAATAATTCGGAATGGTATACTAGCTAGTAAACGGGGTTTGCCTAGTTGATTCCAGTCGAAGGAGACAACTAGGTTGCTTGGAGGTGGGACCGAATAGACGGCTGGGTACGACTCTGAAGAACTTCCTTCCTGCGGTAAAGGAACAGGTAAATTGCCCCCATGTTCGTTGGAGTCTGTGTTTATGAAGAGAATTTGGACGGTGTCATCCTTGTTCTCTTCAGTGACTATATCATCTGAAGATGAAACCTCTGAAGGCAAGACCGGGTCAACTACCGCCTCGACCTTTTGAATTTCGTCTGGTATGGATTCAGATGGTTTATCTTCAATGATAGGTGCTTCAGCCGACCACCTGAGTGGGCCGGCCAGATTTTCAACTGGTGACGGACTCGGCAAGAGCTTTTTATATCCAGGGGGAAGTCGTGACGGTGAAACCGGACGATCGTCCAAAACTCTTTTAGCCTCGTCTAAGAAGGGACAACGGTGGATGGCATGATCACCTTCGCACAGTTTACAAGGAAATCTATATTTTCCTTTTTGTCCTGGGGCTTCACTTTCACTAGTTGACGGTGTGTTTTCAACATGATCATCAGAGGTTGACGACACCAGGTTGTGCAAACGGGGAGACCAGTCCCTTAAGATCCGAGGGATGCAAGGACAATCTCTGTGATAGTGGTCTCCCTTGCAAATGACACATGGCGATTTAGGCCTGGTCGGTGCAGTGTGTGGATTTTCGTTAGACGACACTCGTTTGCCCCCATTCGCTTTTGGCTCCTTCTTCTTCTCTTTCTTCTTCTTTTCCTTCTTCTCCTTAGGTACTTCACTTTTGGCTTTAGTAGCCCCATCAAGCGAAGAGGAAGGAGGAGAGGAAGAATTAGAGGAAGTAGAAGGTTGGTGGGTAACTCTGGACTTGTCTAATTGCTGATTCGATTGTTCAGGAATAGTGGTGTTCTGAACGACAGAGGTTGAGAAGAGCCATACAGGCAAACCAATTGTCAGTCCTGGAAGCGAAAATGTGGCCATATGGGGTGCACCAACATCTCCCCAAGAGGAGAAGGGACTAGGATTTCCTCCAAGGGGAATTCCTTGGTTGGTGGACTCCATTTTCTCAACCCAAGATCAACGTAGGAAAGGGGTAATGAATATTCTGTTTAAAATAAATTTTAGATGCTTTGACACAACTTGTTTTTTCAGTTTTTAAGAGTCGAGAAAAAACAAAAGATGACTCTAGTCTCCTTCAATTTTTAATGAGCCTAAAGTGACAAGTGCTCAGATGGACCTTTTCCGTTAAGGAGTCTGAAAAGGAACGAAAGGGACTGCTCTGGAAGTCTAGGTAGAGGGAGTACCAAACCAATCGCAAAACTACAGAATACATTTTACGGTACAGCAGTCAATCTTCCCGAATGCTGTGTTCAGTGCATTGCGATCGATAGGGCGGCAGACACGACTTCCTATGGATAAAGGATTTAAGCCTATAGGGGTCTCCCAAAATATACTCAACGGTACGTGGGAGCACAAGTCCGTACTGGCACTTATCGTCTCAAAGTGGAGGAATCACCCAACCAACAGTGAGAACAACAGTTACCAGGCTTTACGACGCCGGAATACGTCTCTAGCCTAGACCTCTAAATGTTGTGCGTTAAGTTCCAAAGCGTTGTTAGATTCATTGAATTTATTTTAAGTTGATCTTGCTTATGAAGTTTGCCTTTTGGGTTCACCACGAGATGTAGATGTAATTCCTAAAATGCAATCTAAAGATGATAAACAAACTTTTTATCTCTTTTATGCAATGAAAATCCTAGCTACTAGGGAAAAGAAAGACAGAATATTTTCACAAAGAGCAAAGAGCACACTGTAAATGAACTTTCCTAAATCAAGCCAAACAGACTGTCTATATGCAAATGCACATGCATGTATTTGTTTTCGACTTTCTTAGTATATGGATGCTAAAAATAAAGTTGATGCACAAATCTGAATTTCTTTTCAAGCGACAAACATAAACAAGCTTCTTTTCGAAATCAAAAATAGAGATGATTACGACACCTTACGATTTTGAAATGAATACTCGTTTTTTGACACTAGAAAATCACAAATCCAGACCAAAAGCAATAGTAACAGGATAATCAACCATCAACAGCAATCAAACTCTTTCCAACGATTGAAATTGACACTTACGACAGATTCAAATCAAAGGATGACAGTACGATTACGCTACTTTTGCTAAGGAGAACTGTAAATGACTCAACAAACACACAAAAACATATATAGTTCTTTTGTACAAAGGAGGCGGAATAACAGCAAGGAAAAGGGGTTTCAAACTGACATATACTGATCACAGGTAGCAAAATTCAGAGATAGAACTGGAAAGAATGAAGCACAAAACCACAGCTGCACAGGGCTAGTCTGATCAGCGCACCTGTAACACAAAGAATCTGAAATGCAGCGCAGGTTGCCCTTTCGGGAAGTGCGCTGAAATTCAAGATCTCTTAACAGTACATGCGCTGGTCTAGAAACGAGACTCTGTCCGGGTTCCGGATCACAGTTTGCAGTTCAATCTTTGGTTTTTGGACGAGTAAAAAGCAATCAGTAATTCAACAATCAGGGGTAGATCTAAGGAGGATCTAAAAGCTATCACAAGGGCAATCAGATAGTTTGTGAATCAACTGTTTAAATCATAAAGAGATCCAGTGAATGGATTGAAGCAGCAGATGTCTACTTTGCATTTGTTATGGCAAATGCAGTTCGAATGCCACTTATAAGTTTATGAAACAAACAAGCAAAGAATGATAAACAAAAAAACTAATTAGCTCCCCAGTGGAGTCGCCATTTTGTTACAGGGAAAAGTGTCTATTTAGAACTGCTCTATCCCACTAAGGTGTGACAGCTGCCTTAGAAACAAATAGAGAAAAAACTACTTTTGTATTTCCTTTATGAACTATAGATAGAGAGGAATAGAAAGAACCAACCTGTGTCTTGCGCTAGTCCTTTGATCCAATCCTTCTCTTCTTTGATAGTCTCTAGCTACCTGCTCCCTTACTTGCCCAGCTTCACAAAGTACCTGTAAGATCACAGAAGAAGAAAACTATACAAAGACATGGATCTATATTCATAAACAACTTAGGATCAGATTTAAGCTAACCATACAAATGTAACAAGCATCAATGATACAAAAGCATGGAGGAAAACTCAAATAGCTTTTATTGATAAACAAGAAAAGATCCAGGAGGAGTTACAACCAGTGGTTCCTGACCCAGCATCAACTCCCCATCGAAGTCGCCATTTTGTTACAGGGAAAAGTGTCTATTTAGAACTGCTCTATCCCACTAAGGTGTGACAGTTGCCTTAGAAACAAACAGAGAAAAACTACTTTTGTATTTCCTTTATGAACTATAGATAGAGAGGAATAGAAAGAACCAACCTGTGTCTTGCGCTAGTCCTTTGATCCAATCCTTCTCTTCTTTGATAGTCTCCAGCTACCTGCTCCCTTACTTGCCCAGCTTCACAAAGTACCTGTAAGATCACAGAAGAAGAAAACTACACAAAGACATGACTATTTGTTACAGGGAAAAGTGTCTATTTAGAACTGCTCTATCCCACTAAGGTGTGACAACTGCCTTAGAAACAAACAGAGACAAACTACTTTTGTATTTCCTTTATGAACTATAGATAGAGAGGAATAGAAAGAACCAACCTGTGTCTTGCGCTAGTCCTTTGATCCAATCCTTCTCTTCTTTGATAGTCTCCAGCTACCTGCTCCCTTACTTGCCCAGCTTCACAAAGTACCTGTAAGATCACAGAAGAAGAAAACTACACAAAGACATGGATCTATATTCATAAACAACTTAGGATCAGATTTAAGTTAACCATACAAATGTAACAAGAATCAATGATACAAAAGCATGGAGGAAAACTCAAATAGCTTTTATTGATAAACAAGAAAAGATCCAGGAGGAGTTACAACCAGTGGTTCCTGACCCAGCATCAACCTCCCAGCAAAGAAGCCCCTCTTCACCTCAACCAAAGCATAGATCACCCAACAATCTGATGTTTGTCTCAAAAAACCAACAACAATTCCTTACAATATGAAAAATTCCAGCGTCTGGATCTCTGGGATGAGTCAGCTTGTGATTTGATTAGTGTCTTCTCTCTGTCAGTTCTTGCTTCCACTTGGAGACTGAAGGCCTCTTACTCATCCTTGGTCGAATTCAGTGAGGCAAGTGTCACTGGAGAAGATTCTGGAAGCTTCCATTGTCTCTCCACCTCGCAGAATGACACTGCCATTTGTCATTTCTCGCCCATCGCACCCCACAGAAGGGACTTTTGAAATGCAACGCACCCTCACAGTGTATTTAGGTGCAATACAACGCACCTAGCCAATGGAGCAGCTGAAATGATCCTGTTTTGACTTATTCTGAGCAGTTTCTGGTGGAGAACTTCTGGGAGAAGCTGTAATCTGTTGACCTTGTTCCTTTAGGGGTTAGAACAACACTTTTAGGAACTTAGGAGCCCTTGGTTTATGGACATTTCATGCTTGGAGTTGTAGGGCACAAAAATGTCTATAACAGTTGCCCCCTAAAGTATGAGGCCGTTAACCTTTTGGTGTCGGGTGAAATGCTTTATTATGAGGATCCGAAGTTCTTTCAATGTTGGGAGGAGACCTGTAATAAGATACAATACAGTACATTATCTTCATATTATTTTCATGATCTAGCTGAGGCGGGCATTCCCATGCTCAGCTTTATAAATTCATTTTCATGTACATAAGACAGACAATCGTCTGAGTGTAGACTGATGATTCTGGTAGAGCCATCATTCTTTTGAGTGGATGATTATCTGTGCAGCAATGATGTACATTTAATGTCTTTATTTTCCTGAATATATATCGCAGCCCGGATGGATAAAACTAGATCTGGGGTCTTCAATCTCGTTCGATCTTCACTCGAAGTACAAGTCGATCCATGTGAGAAATGTTCTGAAGTCGAACATGGAAAGACATCGCTTGATTACCAGTCAATGATGTAAATTGTTAACAAGCGCGAGAGGAATCACCGATAATGATAATGAACCTCAAGTTACTGCAGTACAATTCACGTGGTGTGAATAAAGGACTTGGCGTCGAACACCACGCAAAATCTTTCGGTCGAAGGCCATTGTCGCCGGAAGTGAGAAACTTGCCATTGAGGCATGCAAGCTTCCAAGTACTGAATGGGGTGTTCCTAGATCAACTTTTTGGATAATGAGCTGATGTTGACAAGAAGCGATCCGTCATAGGAGGGCCTTAATGAATCCCACATCAATGACACAGAACGGAGCAAATGATTTTAATGGAGGTGAAAACGATCTGGTGATATAAAGTTCAGGGTGGCGGTCATGAAAGAATGGAGTATAATGTATGGTAGTGGGTGAGACACAGGTGACTTCTCTGGATGACTTCTCTTGAACATATCGGCGACACTGATGTGATGGATTGGTAGCATTAACCCCAAATGTGGACGGTATGGCGTGACCATGGCGATGTGACCGGTGAATGAAACAACCCAACTCGACTCGGACACAGAGTGGAAGTGTCATGTTCAAGAGCGACTTGCTACCAACAAAGTTTCTTTGAGTTTTCTTCCCAATTTTTCCCCAGTCATTGCTGACCAGTACCTCTTTATTTTTGTCAAGCTTGAGGAGGATAACATATGCTTGTTCTATAATTTTCCCTTCGGGCAAACCCATCGCTACGTTTTAATGAGCCTAGCAATAGTGAAACTCGTTCTCGTCTAAAGACAAGTTTGTCGCTATTAATCTTTTTAACGAGTTTAACTAAAAAAAAATAACTCGGCCCTTTTCAATTTTAGAGAGTCTGAAAAGGAACGTAAAGGAAACTCCAAAATTCCTTTTTCGTCATCTAATCCCTTAAGTCCGAAAAAGTATAAAACAATACATAAGGACTGAATTTTCGATACTTTTAACGAGCCGAACAAAACAAGCGCTCGATCTTTTTGTGTAATAATCCCTCAGGTCCAAAAAGATTAAAATCTAGATGAGGGATTGCACTTCCTGTCCCTTTAACGAGTTGGAAGGCCAAAGACTCAGCAATATTTTCATATTTTACGAGTCAGTTGAAAAGAGCTTAAAGGAGACTCGTCTTTTGAGGAACGAGTGATAAAACGGGTAGCAGCTGATTCCAGGTAAGGTTTGGAATTTTCCAATCATGACAGTGTCACAAGGATGGCTAGTGAGATCACTCTTCGCAGTTGTTCCTCAAAATGGGTAAACAATCAAATGGAGGTGAATGATTGGCCAATGAAAAAGTGGAGGTGACGGTGAAAACACGACCAAGGCTTTAATGTCTGAAGTACTACATTCATGATGGTTATTTACCGGGGAATAGTTCATTTTTTAACGAGCTTAAATGCGGGTAGAAACATTTGCTCATGTCTTATGTTTATTTTTTAACGAGCTTGAACTATGTGCTAAAACTGCTCGATTAATCCAGTCGTATGATAAGAATGTCTCATATAAAAATGGCAACTTTTAGAGTTTTGCCCCACATCCTTTCTTTATGCAAGTTAGGGGACGACCAATCCTACGAGTTTAAAGGGTTAGAGTTCCTATAAATTTAAAAAATAAATAGTCGCTCTTCGCTTGCACTCCAAAAGGTTTGCATGCCCCCAGGTATAAAACAGAGTTTCAAGGTTACCCCTTCTTTAGTCCATTAAAAAATTCGTTTTTCCGAGAGAGGCCTACCTCTTATAGGTTACCCAAAGATTTCTCTATTCACAGCGCAAACAAAAAACTTTTTTGGCGATGTCTACCGAAATAAACAAAGGTGAGCGGATGGTATGGCGTGACCGTCCCTAACATAAATTTGACAAGAGGATCTTGTTCTAGTACAACTCCCCCTTCCAAGCACGGATGGGAGTACGGAGGTCATATTCTCTTGCGGAAACCTACCTTATACCCGAAGTTTTTCTGCCGAAGCAGATCAGGATGCCTGCCCCCTGGGTTTCAGTCATGTCCCCCCGAATCACTCGCACTCATCGGGTGGACGGACTGGAGAGAGACATTTCTTGCATGAAAAAGACCATTCAGGGATGGTATATGACTATTTGCTATGCGTGATCCGGGAAATGAAAGCTGGTCTACGAGCTTGACCACTCTTCCTTCGTGCGGAAAACACATTACTCTAAAGAGTGAGGAGACAATTGCTCCCATGCAATAAACATAGTCTCGTCCAAGGAGTAGATTGTAATCCAAGGGTCCTTGAACTACCATCACGTTCATGTGAACGGTTTTCCCTCTCAATGTTATGGGCACATTGGGAAGGATCCCTAACGGTCGACTGGTTCCTTTATCAAAGCCTGTCAGATTTCTCATCTCAGGCAAAAGCGATGGCGAACCAAGCGCTTTCCAAGCAGTTGAGGAAAGGATACTCACAGAAGCCCCCTCATCTATGATGGTACCAGCCATAACCATCCTTTATATTTGGACAATAATTTGGAATGGTATACTAGCTGGTAAACGGGGTCTGCCTAGTTGATTCCAGTTGAAGGAGACAACTAGGTTGCTTGGAGGTGGGACCGAATAGACGGCCGGGTACGACTCTGACGAACTTCCTTCCTGTGGTAAAGGAACGGGTAAATTGCCCCCATGTTCGTTGGAGTCTGTGTTTATGAAGAGAATTTGGACAGTGTCATCCTTGTTCTCTTCAGTGACTGTATCATCTGAAGATGAAACCTCTGAAGGCAAGACCGGGTCAACTGCCGCCTCGACCTTTTGAATTTCATCTGGTATGGATTTAGATGGTTTATCTTCAATGATAGGTGCTTCAGCTGACCACCTGAGCGGGCCGGCTGGATTTTCAACTGGTGACGGTCTCGGAAAGAGCTTTTTATATCCAGGAGGAAGTCGTGACGATGAAACCGGACGATCGTCCAAAACTCTTTTAGCCTCGTCTAAGAAGGGACAACGGTGGACGGCATGATCGCCTTTGCACAGTTTACAAGGAAATCTATATTTTCCTTTTTGTCATGGGGCTTCACTTTCACTAGTTGATGGTGTGTTTTCAACATGATCATCAGAGGTTGACGACACCGGGTTGTGCAAACGGGGAGACCAATCCCTTAAGATCTGAGGGATGCAAGGACAATCTCTGTGATAGTGGTCTCCCTTGCAAATGACACATGGCGATTTAGGCCTGGTTGGTGCAGTGTGTGGATTTTCGTTAGATGACACTCGTTTGCCCCCATTCGCTTTTGGCTCCTTCTTCTTCTTCTCTTTCTTCTTCTTTTCCTTCTTCTCCTTAGGTACTTGACTTTTGGCTTTAGTAGCCCCATCAAGCGAAGAGGAAGGAGGAGAGGAAGAATTAGAGGAAGTAGAAGGTTGGTGGGTAACTCTGGACTCGTCTAATTGCTGATTCGATTGTTCAGGAATAGTGGTGTTCTGAACGACAAAGGTTGAGAAGAGCCATATAGGCAAACCAATTGTCAGTCCTGGAAGAGACAATGTGGCCATATGGGGTGCACCAACATCTCCCCAAGAGGAGAAGGGACTAGGATTTCCTCCAAGGGGAATTCCTTGGTTGGTGGACTCCATTTTCTCAACCCAAGATCAACGTAGGAAAGGGGTAATGAATATTCCGTTTAAAATAAATTTTAGACACTTTGACACAACTTGTTTTTTCAGTTTTTAAGAGTCGAGAAAAAACAAAAGATGACTCTAGTCTCCTTCGATTTTTAATGAGCCTGAAGTGACAAGTGCTCAGATGGACCTTTTCCGTTAAGGAGTCTGAAAAGGAACAAAAGGGATTGCTCTGGAAGTCTAGGTAGAGGGAGTACCAAACCAATCGCAAAACTGCAGAATACTTTTTACGGTACGACAGTCAATCTTCCCGAATGCTGTGTTAAGTGCATTGCAATTCTGGAAGCTTCCATTGTCTCTCCACCTCGCGGAATGACACTGCCATTTGTCATTTCTCGCCCATCGCACCCCATAGAAGGGAATTTTGAAATGCAACGCACCCTCACAGTTTATTTAGGTGCAATGCAACGTACCTAGCCAGTGGAGCAGCTGAAATGATCCTGTTTTGACTTATTCTGAGCAGTTTCTGGTGGAGAACTTCTGGGAGAAGCTGTAATCTGTTGACCTTGTTCCTTTAGGGGTTAGAACAACACTTTTAGGGACTTAGGAGCCCTTGGTTTATGGACATTTCATGCTTGGAGTTGTAGGGCACAAATATGTCTATAACACCCTAGATGTAATACCCATGAACCAATATACTGAGATAGAACTCCGACATGGTATGGGCGAATGGGATGTCTTGTGTGAAGGATTTTTGTTAACATTCACATTTGAAGACCGATGGTCGAATACTATTGATGATGCGCTGCAAGCAGTCAAAGCTGCCATCTTTAAAATACCACAGAAGCCATTGGAAATGCTGTAGCTAGAATGGACGGTACAGTTAAGTAGTGCGTTGGAGTGTTATAACGTGCAGGTGGAGGAGGATGATGATGACCCCCGAAATATTGATATTCCAGAAATCGAAGGCTGTTGCGAGGTTCGAGGACCATCAATTGAGGATACCGACATCACTGCGCCACTCAAGACAAATCAAGTAAACATTGGCACAAAAGTGGAGCCAAAGTACACGACGCTCGGGGACTATTAGAACGATGCTATGGTAGATAAGGTCATCGAGTTACTCCGCGAATATCAAGACTTGTTCCTGACCAAAATCACGGACTTAAAGGGGATCATTGGCAACTTAGGTATGATGAAGATCACTCTGAAACTAGACACGAAGCCAGTTAAGCAACGACCTTACCGCTTGAATCCCAAGTATAAAGAAAAGTTCCGCAACGAATTAGATAAAATGCTCATAGTCAGAATCATTAAACCAATGGAAGAATCCAACTGGGTGAGTCCTATGGTAGTGCAGGAGAAAAAACAGAAGGGCAAAATAAGAATATGCATGGACCTCAGGAAGCTTAATGACGCCTGTGTTCACGATCCATTTTTGACACCGTTCACAGATGAAGTATTGGAGAATGTTGGCGGTTAGGAAGCTTACTCATTCACGGATGGCTTCTCAGGGTACCATCAGATCAAGATCGCGTTGGAAGATAGGAGCAAAACAAACTTCGCAATAGAATGGGGCTACTTTCAATACACCGTTATGCCCTTTGGACTGAAGAACGCGCAATATTCTCGTGCATAGTGGTGGCAGCATTCAAAGAATACATCCATAAATTCTTGGAGGTCTATCTGGATGATTGGACTGTCTTTGGATTAGTTAAGCACCATGTAGCAATCTTATAGTTGATGCTGGATACTTGCCACCGACACCAGATTGCGTTGAACCTTAAAAAGTGCACCTTCCTCATTCCCTTTGGAAACCTGCTAGGCCATGTGGTCTGCAAACAAGGCCTGATGGTGGATCCTGTGAATATTGCTGTTATCCTGAATCTGGAAGCACCACGCAGTGTCAAACAGTTATGCGCTACTTTGGGGTAGACTGGCTACCATAGGAAGTTTATCAAGAGTTATGCCCAAATAACTGCGTCGATGGAAAAGCTATTGAAAAAAGATGTGACATATTGCTGGAATGATGATTGCATGAAGAGTTTGGATGTCCTAAAGGGGAAGTTGGCCTCCGTGCCAATTTTGGTCTTCCCGAAATGGGACGTGGAATTTCATGTACATGTTGATGCGTCATGTATCGCGCTGGGAGCTATACTCATGCAGGAGGGCGCAGAGGGTGTGGATCACCCGATTGCGTTTGCGAGTCGAAGATTGTCCAAAGCAGAAAAGAATTACTCTACCACCGAACATGAGGGGTTGGCAATGGTGTACACGCTCCAGAAATACCGACACTATTTACTTGAAGGACATTTCAAGATGTATATCGACCATTCTGTGTTGAAATACTTGGTGAACAAGCCTGTGTTGGGGGGGTGCATATGTATATGGCTCTTACTATTTCAATAATATGATTTTGAGGTCATAGTCAAGCCGGGACGCTTAAATGCAGGACCAGACCACTTGTCATGAATTGAGACGGGCGATGAACCAACAAATTTGGAGGAGGGACTACCTGATGCACAACTCTTCGTAGTATGCGTTGCAGACAGACAATTCGAGAATATAATCCATTTTCTAACAATAGGGACTACACCGAAGGAGTACTCTATCCAACAGAAGAAGGAATTGGTGGTGCGCGCGACAGAATTTTCTATCATCGCAAGTCACCTTTACAATATGGGCAATGATGAGATATTGTGAAGATACGTACTTGAATTTGAAAGGGGTCAAATCCTCACGGAAGCACATGGGGGTACTGTAGGAGGACACTATGTAGGACACGCGACCACATAAAAGATTCTTCGCGCAGGTTTATGGTGGCCGACCCTGCACCAGGATTTGAAAGTGCATTGTAAGGATTGTGATATATATCAAAGGATGGGAAAACCATCATGAAGAGATGAGATGACATTAAATCCCCAAATGACACTGCACCCATTTGAGAAATGGGAAATCAACTTTGTAGGGCCAATCAAACCTTAGGGAAAGACAGGTGCATGCTACATCATCACCGTGACGGAGTACCTGACACAATGGGCAGAAGAACAACCGGTCAAGGACTGCACTGCTGCCATGATTGCAAAGTTTTTGTAAACGTGTTGACATGATTTGGCTGCCCAAAAATCTTAATGAGTGATTATGGAACACATTTCTTAAATGAAACCATTAGCGTGCTCATGGAAGATTTCTAGGTTTATCACTAGAAAAGTACACCATACCACCCATAGGCTAATGGAATAGTAGAATCATTCAATAAAATACTGGAGACTGCATTGACCAAAATATGTAACGCGTAGCGAAATGACTAGGACCTGCACATACCCGCTGTGTTATGGGCGTATAGGACAACGTGCAAGAAATTGACGGGATAGACACCATTCTAGTTGGTCAATGGTACGAAAGCAATCATGCCAATGGAATATATTGTACCTAGTTTGCGAATAGCAGCGCTCACAGGCATGTCGGACTGCGAAGCTTTAGAAGAAATGCTCGCACAATTAGAAGAAATTGAGGAAGAACGATTTCTAGCTGGATTTCACCAGCAAGTACAAAAGCAGCGTGAAAAATTCTGGCACGACCGCCATATCAAGTTACGCACCTTCAAGGTAAATTACTTAGTACTACTATATCACAACAAGTTCGAAAAATTTCGTGGAAGATTCAGAATGCACTGGTTGGGACCATATGTGGTAAAAGAGGTTACGGACGGAGGTGTAGTCTAGCTAGTCAAACTTAATGGAGAACCCTTCCCAGGAAAAGTAAATGGCAGTTGCCTGAAGCCCTACATGGGTGGGCCAGCTATTTGACTAACCGACCGAAGCATAGTCTTCACGACCCAAGGAGCCAGACAGGGACGGGGGAATATAAACACAAGCACTAGAAGCTGGTACCAAAGAAAAGACATGATTTAGACACAGATGATTCAGAAGCAGGACTAGAGCAGATTCAGTAGACAACAGAACAGAGTGTTGCAGACCTTCGCGCAGCACAGGCACAGTTGGAAGGGCTCCGTGCCAGGATTGCCACACAGTGAATCGGGACGAGTCAGGATGATTGTGTTGGGGGCCTATTGGGCAGCGGATCCCCCCCATAGCATGTTTTTGGGGCTTAAAGCCCAATTTTTGGACAATGTAATGTAAAGACTCTGCGAAGTATGGACGTGGAGCGCGAAAGTTTAGGATGAGTCATAGGGTTGTCCGCCCTAAGAATTGTAAAATAATGTAAAGTTGTGTCAGCCTACCCATGGTCCGTGGACCATGGGATTGTATAAATAGAGTGAGGCTCTAAGTGTAAAGTTAGTTTTTGGGGAAGTAAGGAAGCAATAGATAGATGCGGAGGCATGGTTAGAGGATAGAAGTGGAACTGAAGTGTATTGGGTCATAGTAGGAGGAAGAGGCTTTACAGCTGAGTGTGCAGAGGCCTAATAGAGTCCGTAGCTGAGTGTGCAGACCCCTATAGCAAGGAGGAGTCAGATCTGTAAGTGGATTGTACTTGTATTTGAAAGCTAATAAAGAGACGTTTATTCTGTGCACCTATTCTTGAATTTGTATGTTGATGTTATGCATTACTTTACTGTGTTATTTACTGTGTGCAAGTGATAATTACGTATATGAATGCTTATATGTGAATTTAATCTAAGTAATCGGCTAAAGAAGACTAATTAAGGAAGATTATGATAAATAACCTGGGTCGCGCTGCGACTAGAACTGTGCGAAGACAGTATCACAGGGCGCGGGGAGCCCGTAGGTGCGCGTAGTGGAGTAAGTGCGAAGGTTGGACTGCATACCAATCACCACATATCAGACATCCCCAGGGTGTGGAAACCTGGTTCCAACACACTCTCATACTACTTCGGGTGAGACCTCAATGAGCGCTTCGCGGACTGTTGCCGAAAGGGCCAGTAGTATCGGGATTTGCTTCGCTAAATCACTTCCGAACCTGGGTTAGGCCCCACTAAGCCAATATTAAGCCATATATTTTTGCTGCCTAGTGATCCTACTAGGGCATAGGATTGCAAAGTAATGGCTCCTTACGTGTAAAATTTATTGTAACATAACTGGTGCTTTCAATGAGATCATTCATTTTCTTTGCCCACTTCACTTTGGAATCTTTTGAATTTTTCTCCTATTCTAGTTTATGGTTCTCTCCCAATTTTTTTTTGAGCATTTCTAGTTAGTTTTGGGGTTTATTTTTATGAAAAAAAATTATTTTTCTCGCAACCGCACGTATTTAACTGTTTCAGTGCAGTTGTGTCTTTTCAACCGCTGTTTTCCTGTGTCATCCATGTAATTATAACCACAATTAGCTTGGATCATATGTGTAGTTCAGATTGTAACCCTAAAAACTTAAAATATCCTTCTGCAACTTTCTGCCTCAGATATGATGTGTTTTATCCTTCTGTCTAGTGTCTAGTTTTGTTTCAAATATGGTCTTATTTTACTGATTTGACTGGATTTGAGTGTCTACTTTTGGAAGTGTTTCTTGCTACATTTCGGATTTTCATCTCTCATTTTCTCTCTTATTTGTTCTATTATCTTTTGGATCTGTTTTTTTGTTACTATCAGCTTCTCTATACCTTTGATATGAATCCATTGAGTGTGGCTTGTTCATGGTCCTCCTTTTTCCATTTTCTTCAAAGTTTTCTTTGAGGGTTATTTTGTGCCTTGGTTGAAGCAATTGATTTCATTTTGGGATCTCATTTTCAGATTTGGGTGCTTGATTGAGTGACAATATAGAACTGCCTTACATTTCATATTTGCAACTTTTTTCTTTTGTTTGGCTTTCATCACTCTTGTTTGGGTGATTTTTTTTTTTGCTTGCTTGTTTGCGAGTGGTGGTTTTTTCTCTTTGGTTGTGCAGTTATAATCTAAAAATTTTTATTTGGTTTTGTTTTTCCTGTTTTTTGTTGCTCCCTCTTAATATTATTTAGGTATTCCTTCCACTAGGGTTTGGTTTTGACATTTGTAAAACATTGGCTCTTATGGATACATTGTGCTACAACCCTAGCTTGTTGACATTTCCTTCCTCTTTTCGATTTTGGATTTCTTGTTGATTGCTTGAGAGTGCTTGTTTTTCTTTGGCTTCCTATACTTGATATTTTTGAAGTGATTTCCATTCTAGCTTGGGGACTCTCTTGGTATCCTTTCAATTTTTCTCTTTTGCTTTTTTTTTTGGATCACAATTCTTATAACTTTTGGGATTTGCATTTCATAACTAGTGAGAGGTGCATTTGGGTAGGAATTTGTGTGTTTGAAGTGAAACGACTCTTACCCTCATATAGTTATAATTCATCCAATTGAAAAGAATAACTTTCATATAACTGCATTAGGGTTACTAACAAGAGTCAATCACACCATCAAATTTTCACGTTGTATCCCAAATGGTTAAACAACAACCATTTAAAATCAATGAAATAATAAAATCAACTAGGCTCGTCTTTTTATTTTTACTGTTAGTACACCAACATTAGCTTAGGCTAGGGTCTTGTAGGTAGGTGTGTGATTCAACTGCTCCAATATTATAAAATCGACTTAACAACCTAATTTAAGGAATAAAAAATCCCCCATTATCCCACAACAAAACCAGAGCATTTTAAAAACCTAATTCAGAGGGGGTTAGACTAGCTCACAGTGTGAGCAGCTCTACTCGAGGCCACCCACCTCATGGTAGGGAATCTCATGTTGTGGCTGACTACCAAGAAGCTCAATATTCATGCACTCCCGTGGGACAGAGGTAACTTAGGGGACATTCTTAGGAAAACTACCCTATAGGTGATGGTTGTGGTCATCCCTCTTCCTTACCTTCCTCTCGACAGATCTGCTTGTGGAGTTGAGATCCTGTAAGTAAGAAGTCTACTGGAAGGTGTTATAGACATATTTGGGCACTGCAACCCCAATCACATGTGCCAATAAACCAAGGGCTCTTAAACCCCTAAAAGTGTTGTTTCATACCCTAAGGTCAACTGATTACATCATTTCCTAGAAGTTCTCCCTGAAAAACTACTCAGAACTAGTCAAAACTAGACCATACAGACTGCTCCATGCTGAGGGTGCGATGCATCTCACCTGCTACACACAAAGGGTGTGATGCATACTGAAAATCCCTTCTGTAGGGTGCGATGAGCGAGAGCAGACAAATGGTAGAAGCAGTTTGCTAGGTGGAAACTCAAATAATCTTCTAGAAACTGCTCATATGACACTTGCCTCTTTGAATTTGCCTAGGGATGAGTAAGAGATCATGAAATCTCCAAGTGGAACCAAGAAATATCAATGAAATGACACTAACAAAAATCCCAGAAGCTGACTCACTCTCCTGCAAACATCTATATATGGATCCCTCATCCTAGAGATCCAAAGGCTGGAATTTTGTAATTTGTAAGGAAGTGTTGTTGGTTTCTCTTTGAGACATTGTATTGTTGGGTGATCTTTCTTTTTATGAGGTGAAGAGGGCTTTCATGCTGGGAGGATGATGCTGGATCAGACAACTTGGTTGTAATCCTCTCTTCTACTACTTCTATCAATAAAGCTATTTGAGTTTTCCTCCATATACTTGTATATCTCTGAATATTGTATTTGTATATGCATTTGTATGGTTAATGTACATATAATCCTATATTGTTTATGGTTATAGATCTCTATGCTTTGATGGTATTTTTCTGCTTTGAATCTACAGGTGTTCTTTGAAGCGGGACAAGTGAGAAAGGAGTGGTGAAAGCTCTATCGAGGGAGAGAGGAAACAAGCAAGGAGACTAGCGGAAGACTGAGGTTGGTACTCTCTGCTTCTCTCTCATCTATCTCCCATAAATGAAAACACAAGTAACTTTGGTTTGTTTGTTTCTAAGATAACTACCCGTCTTAGTGGGACTAGCAGTTTTGAATGGACACTAGTTTTCCCGATAATAGAAGGACATCTAAAACATAGTACTAGGATTGGTTTGTGTGTGTGACTACCTCCTAGGACTTTTCTAGTGCGTGATATTTGGTCCGAGTTAGTAGATTGGCCTTACGGTTGTTTATACTAACTTAATTTGGTTAATTTACATTTATTCACAATGATTGAACCAAGTCACCATAAGTCACGTCATATTCATGGTTTTCCTCCTGAATGAGGTGGACATGTTACTCCTTCTTGAGGAGTTTCTGTCAGTTCTTAAGACTTAGACCATCCTATAGTTTTGGAATCTTTTCCTGGTCCTCTTGGTAGTGATTTGATATCCACTAATAAATTGGTGGATGATTTTGTCTCTCTCACTAATCCACATTTGACCGATCCTTTAGGATCAACGTTATTGTGGCTGAATGCTAGCAGTTCTACAACTTCTTATACATACATCCCTATCTTACATATGGAGGAGGTTAGTTCCTCGTTACCATCTGCATCTGTTGTTTCTGCTACCATGTCATCATTTCCACCATTTAGTGTGGAAAGACCTACGCCTCTTTCTAACACCTCTCACCTCTACTTGGGGCATTCCATCAGTCACATCTATGGCTCCTACAAATTTCCCTAGTGTTTTTTCACCTACTCCTTCATGCACGCTGACTATGGTTGTTAATCCTAGTCAACCTGTAGGATCATAGATTTTTACTCGTAACTTTTCTCAACCTACAGTTCCTTTTTATCAAATAGGCATGGTCACTTATAGAAATGTGTGGGGAGGGTAATTTGTTTCTCTTAGCCATACTGGGGGTAATGTAGCTTTAGTTATGTCTTAAACTTGGTATAGTTCATTGTTTAGAGGGACACCACCCTCTAGTACTTTTCCCGGAGTGACTAGTTTACCTGGGGGAAACATTACTACTGGTACTGTAATTTCCATGAGTTACCCTCCTTATGTTGGTGCTACTACACAAGCTGGTCCATCCATCCCTTCCTGGTAAAACCTTATTAGAAGTCATGCTCTTGGGGGTCATGCACTCTCTGGGGGCATTTACTCTGGGGGGAAAACTCCTTTGACCAATCATGTTGGCCCACATGCTTTGTATGATGGGAAGAATCCTTACCGAAGTCAACAAAATTTACATCATAATCCTTACATGGGGAGACCTCATGGTTGGTCCAATGAATCTCCTACCTATGACCCATTTAGTCATCTCCATAATCCATTTTTATCCTCATTTGACTTATTGGATCTAGAAAATATGAAAAATGACCCCATTCGACATGATCCTCGGTGGCCACCTATGCCCACAAAGTTATTGTCCGATATTCCAAAATTTGAAGGAAATCCTGGAGAGAATCCATCCACCCATATGACCACTTACCATTTGTGGTGTTCCTTAAATTCCTTAGTGGATGATTCCATTAAATTACTCTTGTTCCAATGAACATTAACTGGAGATGCTGCTAAATGGTACATTGAATCGGACACAAAATCTTAGCCACCTATGCCCAAAAAGTTATTGTCTAATATTCCGAAGTTTGAAGGAAATCCAGGAGAGAATCCATCCACCTGTATTACCACTTACCATTTGTGGTGTTCCTCAAATTCCTTAGTGGATGATTCCATTAAATTACTCTTGTTCCAATGAACATTAACTCGAGATGTTGCTAAATGGTAAATTGAATCGAACAACACATCTTACAATGATTTTGCATCCTTGGCCCAAAATTTCTTTACCCACTTTTAGTTACATACGAGGTATGGCATCGATTCAAAAATTTTGTCTAACTTTAAACAAGACGATTCCACTTTTATTTATGGTCATATCCATAAGTGCGATGTTGCAAGAGGTTGGTTAGAACTAAACTTCCTAATGGAATACTACGCAAATGGTTCATTCGATCGTAAAGACCTCATATTGACAAAGATGTGTCTATGTTTAGAACGATTACTGATGAACATGCCATCTTAGCTGCCCAATAATTGGACATGATCTATTCCTAGTTAGGTACACATTATGAAGTACTCTAAATTGCTCCATGATATTCCATTGACCCAACTAAACCTGCTTCTAGCCCACACACTGATGGTGTGATTGGGTTTGTTTTTGATTCTATGATCCAACTTTCTGCTCAACTTGGGAATGGGCACTTGATCGTTACATCTCGAGCCCCAACAAGTGTGTTTGGCTCTACAAAAGCACCTTCTTCTAAGCAGTCCATTTATGTTCTTACAGTAAAGTACACAACACCAAATAACAATCAACAACTTGGTGGTAACAATAATAATAATAATAATAAAGAAAAGAATCAAATTTCTCAGGAGCCTCAATTGAAACCATCTAATTAGGTAGGGGGAACATATGAGTGTTGTCCTAAGATTAATTTCCCTTGTAATATTTTTCAAGGAGAACACTTAATTCATGAGTTCCCTTGAATGCATGAAGTTCATAGGCTTCTTGCACCGCCACTTGCTACCCAACAACTTGTTGCTTTAACTCATCCATTTCCTAAACAACCTCAACAAAAAATGGTTGCATAACCTCCTCCACCTCTGTAAGGGGGAAATGAGGGGATGGTTTTCAATCCTGCAAATAATTCATCCATATTTATATGCAAAGAGAACATCAATGTGACTATGTGAGCTAAATCTTATGAAGTTCCTGATTCGAGCTCTTCCTCTAAGGACTCGACCACTCCACCTCCTTCCATTGGACATCTTATGTTAGATAGAAACTGTTTATCACCCACCTAAGGGTTTCGTTTGTTAAACAACACACAATCAATTTTCTTGGGCTACTCAACACTACAATATTGTTGAATATCTAGCCCAAGCTCCTTGTGGGATGTCTTCCTTGGAGGTATTGCAAAACTGTCCTCAACAATGCAAAGCCTTGTTGTTTGCGATTGATAGAGTGGACCCATTAGATTCAAATATTATCACCTTTGATTATGACAAGGTTGTCCTTCGAATTTCCACCAAATCTCCTTTTAGATTACCATGCATGTATTTCATAAGAATATTCATCACACTTTGGTGGATGAAGGCTCTTCCACTTATGTCATGTCAGCATCATGATGGAAGGCTCTCAGCTCGCTAAGTCTAATACTACTCTTCAAGCATTTGATGGAAATAATTTTTGTACCTAAGGGGGTTGTTCCCAAGTTTTCCATTGAGCTAGGAGGTAAAACCATTTATGTTGATGTTGAAGTCGTTGACACCACTTTGGATTATAACCTGCTCCTTGGCCGTAGTTGGTTTTATGATATGACCACAATTTTATCGTCTGTAATTCGTGTCCTTCGATTTACTCATGAAAGAAAAATTGTCACCATTGAACAACTTGATTATTGCATGCCATTGGCACAACTTTCCACCATGGGGACCTTAGTCAAACTTATGGGAGATAACCCTGGTCAATATCAAAGTGTGGGTGTGGGTTTGTTTAAAATCTCATCTCTTATTAGGGTATTTCCTAAATTACCACTGCCCATAATTCCTTCATCCTCTTCTAAAGATACTATGTGTATGATCTCTTCTGACATGTGTGTATCCCATAGACCTCCTGATCCTTGGGTGGTGTCTCTTGATCTTATGGAAGTTGATCAAGCTAGTGCGAATCCTCCACTACATTTTGTGGAAGATATTTCCTCTTCGGCAGTCTCATCAGTACCTCGTAACATTGGTCAGAAACTCCATCACAATATGGAATATGACCATGTTCCTTTGCCCACATAGGCTACCTCTTTTCCTTTTCCACATGAATCCGTTATGAAAAACCTCCCCGACAAGTCAACTTGGAGGTCATGGATTCACCTATTATCCATCCTAGGGAGATTATGCCTCTTGATTCCTCTATCCTCCCCGATTTGGAAAAAGTAGAGCTTGGAAACATCAATCTTGAAATAAATCAGAGGGAACCTCCTCGACCCTCCTTGGAAGTCCCACCCTTGGACCAATTCAAGTCTTGGGATTCTACTATCAAACTTTCCAACAAATTTCCAATTTCTTTACCACTTGATGATGACCATCCTATACCCCCTTTATGTCTTGATCCTCCCTTACATCGTGAGGTTAATTTTAAGAGTGAAACCATGTTAGCATGTCCTTGGCATGGCTAGTCTTTTTGAATTGGGAAATTAGACTTCGTTTGACATGGCCCCACATTGCTAAGCCATATGGTCCCCTCACCCTCCATAAGTTTTCATATAGAAACTTGTTGGCTTAGGGGGCCTTGACCTAGGTTCAGAGTTAGTTGAGCCAAACAAATCCCTATACTACTAGCCCTTTCAACATCAATCCGCGGTGTACGAACTAAAGTCTCACCCGAAGCAATATTGGGGGATGCTGGAACCAATTTTCCACACCCAGAGATCAGTGTGATGTCCTTTTGGTGACCTAGATCTGCCTTCGCATAGACCTCTATGCTCCTGTAGCCTGTTACGGTAACTTCCTCCAATCAGCCTCTAGACCTCTGCGAAGGTCTACGATTGGCTTTTGCTGACCCTGAACAAGTCAATTAGCTACTTAAGCATGCTTTAAATTACCCTTAGACCATTATTTGCTCAGATCTACTTTAGTGTCTGATAACTTTAGCATAAACCGTTATAATCTTCGCGTAATCACTTAAAATTAATTGCATGTAGATAACAATGTAGATCAAGTAAAGTCGTGCATAAATACATCATTATTTCATAAACCCATTATTCATCACAGCATAAAGCACATTCATACATAACAGAAGTTAATAGATAAAACATAGGAATTTCTACAACAATCTTCTTTATTGATATTTAGTTAAGCTTACAGACTCAAGATTTTCCTGTGCACTCAACTACAAGGTTTCACGCACTTAGCTGCAGACACTACTCTAGGCCTCTGTGCACTCAACTGCAGAGCTTTCCTTATTACTCTCCCACACTAACTCTCTAGACTCTTTCCGTCATACCCATAAACAACTTCAATTAATTTCCTTAGGCTCTCTAAGACACACCTATTTATACAATCTCAGGGTCTGTGGACCACGGGTAGATCTCAAAATTCGACTCAAGTTACATAAAAGAAGGGTAAAACCCTTTTTGTCTCTTAACTAGTTGCACGCTCTGTGACCATAATTTGCAGAGACTTTACATATTTTTACATCAAAATTTTGGCTTTTTCCCCAAAAATGACCCAGGGGACCCCATCCCAATAGGCTCCCAACACAAAGATCGTGACTCGCCCTCGAGTTACACAGTTGAAATGGATATCTTGCTGCGAAGATCCCCCAGCTCTAGTTGCACCAGTGCTACTTCATCTGCGCTCTGCATGGCTGCCTGCTTCACTTGTTTGACCAGTTGTTCTGTGGCTGGTCCTTCGCTGTCCTACTTGATCTTTTGCTGTGTAAGCTACTGGTTTGCCAACTTTTCTTGTATGTTGGCGGAAAATTGGTAGGCTTCTTCCAACCAAGGATCCAACTGCGCCTTAAGGACTGCCTCTTTTTTCTGTGCATCTTCCACTTGTGTAAGGAGTTTCTTCCCCTCCTGCAACTTGGCGAGGTGTTGCACTGTAGCCACTGTGCGCATCGTCGCCCGCACTTTTTCATACTTCTGCTGAAGCTCGCAGGGCTTTGTTTTTAATATCTGTAGGTTGGGATCTTCCTGCAGGGTCGTCACTACTTCCATGGCCTGCTCAAACAACGATGTGAAATCCACAACTGAAACATCCATAGTGGATATTGCATCCTTAACAACAGCTTCACGCTGTTCCCTAACTGCTAGCGAGGTCAAACGCTGTGACTTGAGATCCAGTTCTATGATTTTCATGTTGAGCTCAAACTGAACTCGGGACACCTCTGCCTTAGCATCGCAGACACCTGCTGCAAGCTTCCTAATCTTGGCCTTGAATGGTGCCTCCTCAAGTATGTGCAACTCTGGCTCTGTCCTGCAAGCCTCTGCCACCACAGCCTTGAGCTGGGCGCTCTGTGTCTAGATTGTTTCCTTTGACTTCAAGGCCTGTGTCTTCTCGGCGAACATTTACTCATTGTTCACCTGGTATTCACTGATTAAGCTGAGAGGGCACTGCTCCCATGCTCTTAGCTCCGTTGTCACCCCTGTTTGCAGTGTGTGAAGATACTCGTTGGGGAGCACTACGAGGTTGAGGCCGATGTTCTTTAGAGTACCCACGATGACCTTGTCATCAGCTGATTCCATGCTCAAAGACCCTTCGGGTAGCATGACTGCTTAGAGATCCACTGACCTGACCATCTTGGTAGCCTTACTGGTCCCTAGTGCTAGGCTCATTTGTGCAACGCTCACATGCCTTGCACCCACCTGTATCCTACTAGTCTGGATCTGCAGCTCCCGCAGATCCTTTTGAAGAGTGCCTAGTGATTGCAGGTGGTTTTGCTCGAACTGCTGCAACAATTTTGCTGTGGTGTTGTCCACTTTATCTCCAATATCATCGAGATCGCCTTCTATGAGATTGATGGGATCCAGTAGTGGCTTTGTTGCTTTTGACTTCTTCTAAGGCCCGTCCTTCTACTGTTCCCTTGCCTCTTCACCCAAAATGGAGTGATTTGTTCTTCATCTTCGTCACCTCCCTCGTCTGATTGCTCCTCTTCCTCGGTCTGGGGCAAAGGGGATTTACCTCTCCACTCAAAGTCACGCTATTCCTATTCATCCTACTACTTTGCAGCATGCTCCTTTTCTAATCGGGCCTTCTCCTCGGCCTCCTTCCCTTGCTTCTCAACCAATTGCTGGACTGCTTGCTTTTCTGCCTCTTTCTACTTTTTCTCTACAGAATTCCCTGCACATTTGCTAGTGCCTACGGCCAGATCATATGAATAATTCCAATCTTCCAGCCAATGCTTGATAACCTCCTGAATGGCATTTTCTATTGCAAGATAAGGCCGATCAAACCAATTCTGTTGTGGATCCTTCTGCACCCTGATATACACATGGTAGAAGTCTACCTTAAACTCTGCGTACTCTAATAACTGCTCAAACATAGTTGGGGACAACCATGGCTTGTAGTTGATGGCCATGCGAAGGCTTGCCTCCATCAACACCCAGAATTTTTTTTTCTCCATCACCCGTGCAGAGTCCTTTATGGCCCAAAGGGAGGAAAAATGTGTAGCCTCCAAAAATCCTTTCTCCAAGGGAGGAAACTGGCTGTCCTCAAGTAGCTCCCAAGCTACTAGCACGATGGAGAGAAACAACCATCCGTAGTGGAAGGTTTTTCTCTCATCTTGAGCCTCACAAAAATTTGTAAGGAACATATTGCAGAGGTAGTGTGACCAGTTAAATTGCACGCCTTTCGCACACTGTGCAGCTAACGCGATTACTGACGCCGAAACCTCATCCGCGCGGCATCATGACCTTACCAGTGAGGATTTGCGTGGAAATTTGTACCATGGGGTTGGTGATAGACATGATGGATTACTCGCATGACTTATTAACTAGATCAAACTTCTTCTTCATATTTTTTGCCAGGTCGTGCTCACTGGTTTTTCCGCCAAACTCCTTTGCCGGATTCAAGCTTGAATGTGGCAAGAATGTGATCTAATGGATCAGCATGTCTGTGATTGGGATTGGTGCACTCAACCACAAACATCCATGATGTACTAGGGTTAGAAATTGCTTGATACAGATGATATTAACATTGGAGCGGTGGTAGTGGGGCACCCACAACAGGTTCAGCAGCCCTGACTCATTCACTCCGTGAATCCACTCGACTAGCTCCAACGCGGTGACATCAGATTCTTTATAGTACACCCACTTCATGTAGTTCTCCATCGCGAGGTGGGGGAACCTCTCATGGTCTGCCAAATCCCAGTCTTCCATTTTCAAATGGGGAATCCACGCCAGGCGCGAGCCTTCAAAGGTGATGCCTTCTGGTAGTAGGGGCATATTTATGAGGAATTTCGTCGCATCTGGGTCCTTAGTGACCTTAACCTTTCCCTTACGTGGAGGGATGTAATCTAGAAATTTGGAGATGGGCTCCACGTCCTCGGCATTGATATCCTCCGCACCCTCTTTGACCTCCAAATCTACAACTTTCTCCTTATCCTTCGCTAATTGTTTATCTTTCTTCTAGGCCTAGGTATCAGAGTGCTTCCTCGGTGACTTGCGCATTGGCATCGACTGCTTTTACTTCTCTTTATTCAGCTTTTAGTTTTCATGCACTGGACTAGGCTTTAGCCTAGGCGACCTCAGTGCCATAGGATTACCCATGATAGACGTGATGGATTACCCACACGACTTCTTAACTAGATCGAACTTCTTCTTCATCTTTTCTGCCAGGTTGCGCCCACTGGTTTTTCTACCAAACTCCTTTGCCGGATTCAAGCCTGAATGTGGCAGGGGCATGATCTAATGGATCAGCATGTCTGTGATTGGGATCAGTGCACTCAACCACAAACATCCATGATGTACTAGGGTCAGTAATTGCTTGATACAGATGATATTAACTTTGGAGCAGTGGTAGTGGGGCACCCACAACAGGTTCAACAGTCCCGACTCATTCACTTCGTGAATCCACTCTACTGGCTCCAACACGGTGACACCAGATTCTTTATAGTACACCCACTTCATGTAGTTCTCCATCGCGAGGTGGGGGAACCTCTCATGGTCCGCCAAATCCCAGTCTTCCATTTTTAAATGGGGAATCCGCACCAAGCGCGGGCCTTCAAAGGTGATGCCTTCTGGTAGTAGGGGCATATTTATGAGGAATTTTATCACATCTGGGTCCTTAGTGACCTTCACCTTTCCCTTACATGGAGGGATGTAATCCAGAAATTTTGAGATGGGCTCCACGTCCTCGGCATTGATATCCTCCGCGCCCTCTTCGACCTCCAAATCTACAACTTCTCCTTATCCTTCGCCGATTGTTTATCTTTCTTCTGGGCCTAGGTAGCAGAGTGCTTCCTCGGTGACTCACGCATTGGCATTGACCACTTTTGCTTCTCTTTATTCAGCTTTGGGTTTTCATGCACTGGTGTAGGATTCAGCCTAGGCGACCTTGGTGCCATAGGCACAAGAGTTGTAGCCTCCATGCTGACATCTTCTGGAGCCGCTCCTTTAGAGGCAACAGTTCCTCCAGTGCTTGCAGTCTCACCTGGTCTGGACATAGTGCTGAGAATAAACTGCTAGGTATCCTTAGGTAAAGTATCAAACATAGAGCTTGTGATAAAATCTGTGAAAAACTGAGGATTCATAAATGACAGACAGCACAACTAAAAAATTCTAAGGATGCAAAGTGTTCTCTGTTGGACGGCCATGCATAGTTTATAGGCGAATTTGAATTCAAATCCAACCGTTCCCCCCAAAATCTGTCCATAAATGTTGATTTGGTGGCAGATCTTCAAATATTTCAGCCTTAAATTCCCCCCCCCCACTCCTCCTAACCATATCCTCGTTGTCAAATCATGAACAATGAATGTAATGGTCATTTTCTCATTGTGTTGCGCGATATCTCCCCTTATAGTGCAGCTCCCTTTGCGCACCTTCGGATACTGTGACATCACCCTTTTCCACACAACCCCTCTGTCGCGCAGTTCCACCAACCGGGCAATGTAGTTTATAGTCTCGCCCTCCCTTGCAACTACCTGGAGCGCTAAGACTGTCCTGCCATCATGTGGTCATTGAGCTAGATCCCCTATATATGGATTCAACCGGCTTCCATTTACCCTTCTCAGAAATGGTTCTCCATTCAACTTTGCAAGCTGAACTGCGCCACCATCTGTAATTTCTTTGATGACATATGGACCTAGCCAGTGCATTTGAAACTTTCCTGGAAACTTAGCAAAATTGATATCATATAATAAAACCAATTCATTTACCTTGAAGGTGTGAAGCTTAATGTGCCGATCATGCCAAGATTTTTCACATTCCTTCTGAACTTGCTGATGGAATCTAGCCAAAAACCTATGTTCTTCGAGCTCCATTAGCTGTGCCAACCATTCTTCTAAGGTTCCACCGTCTGCCATTCCTGTGAAAGATGCTATGTGTAGACTAAGCACGATATATTCCATAGGCATTACAACCTCTACACCATAAACCAATCGGAAAAGGTGTTCAACCTGTTATCTTTTTTAAGTATTCCTGTATGCCCATAATACCGTCGGTATGTGCACGTCCCAATCATTCCGCTGCACATTGCAAATCTTTGTCAGTGCATTTTCCAATATATTATTAAAAGCCTTAACTGCTCCATTGGCTTGAGGATGATATGGTGTACTTTTCTAATGGTAAACCTGGAACTCTTCTATCAACACGCTGATCATTTCATTGAGAAAATGTGTACTGTGATCACTCATCAATACCTTCGTGCAACCAAACCTAGTCAACACATATTCAAACAATAAATTTGTTGTTGTTTCCCCTGTACATTCCTTGACAAGCGATGCCTTCACCCATTTGGTCAAATATTATATTGCAGTGACAATGCAGCATGCACCTGTTTTCTTACCTGGGGGCTGAATCGGTCCTACAATATCAATTGCCCATTTCTCAAATGCCTATAGTGACCCCTGTGAATTCAGGGGCATCTCATCCCTTCGCGATGGTCTTCCCATTCTTTGACATGCATCACATGCCCTACAATATGCTTTAGAATATTTATGCAGTGTCGGCCACCACAACCCAGTGCGCAAAACCTTCTACATTGTTTATTTTCCTACATAATGCCCTCCTGTAGCTCCTCCATGAGCCTCTGCAAAGATGATATTTCTTTCAAATCGGGCACATACTGTCAAAGTATCTTGTCTGAACCCATCTTATATAAATGGCCTACAATTACTAAGAAATCGATCGCATGCACCATCGACTCTTTCTTGTACTGACTGGTGTATCCTTCTAGAGCTATCCCTGTAGTCAAGAAGTCGATAATATCCGTGAAGTGGTTATCCGCTACACACACTGCAAAGAGTTGCACGTCGGGAAACCCTTCCTCCAAATTAGTAGGCTCCTCCCCTATCTCAATGCATGATAGATGGTCAGGTCCTACATTCAACCTTCCTAGTTTCACAATTACCTCAAAATCATATTCTTGGAATAACAACAACCATCTGCATATTCCCCCCCCCCCCCCCACCCCCCAACATAGGCTCATTGACTATATATTTCAATGCAGAATGGTCTGTGTACATCTTGAAGTGTCCACTGAACAGGTAGTGTCTAAATTTTTGGAGCACGTACACCATAGCTAATCCTTCACGCTCTATTGTCGAATAATTATTTTCAGCCTTTGACAAATTTATGATCGCAAATGCTATAGGATGATCCATCTCCCCTTCACCAGCCTGTGTTAGTACTACTCCCAACGCAATACACGAGGCATCAATGTGCACATGGAATTCCTTTTTCCAATCCGGGAATACCAAGATTGGTGTGGTGACCATTTTTTCCTTCAAGACATCCAGACTGCACTGACATTCTTCATCCCAACAGAATGTAGCATCCTTCTTTAGTAACTTCTCCATGGGTGCGATAATCTGAGCATAAGCCTTGATGAACTTCTGAAAATTCCTAGTATGGCCTAGCGTTGCACGCAACTATTTGACACTCCTTGGGGCTTCCAAATTTATTATTACTGTGATGTTGGTAGGGTCCACCATGAGTCCTTGGTTGCATACCACATGACCCAGCAAAATTCCAAAGGGGACACAAAACGAGCACTTCTTCAGGTTTTGCACGATCCGATACCTTTGACACGTATCCAACATTAAGCGCAGACTGGCTACATGGCGCTTGACTAACCCAAACACTGTCCAGTCATCAAAGTATAACTCCAAGAATTTGTGAATAATTTCTTTGAACACCATGATAACTATGCACGAGAATATCGCCGACGCATTCTTGAGTCCAAATGACATTACTGTATACTGGAAACAACCCCATTCCATCGTGAAGGTTGTCTTGCTCCTATCCTCTAGCATGATATTAATCTAATGGTACCTAGAGAACCCATCAGTGAATAAGTAGGCTTCCCATCCTCCCACATTGTCCAATACCTCATCAGTAAACGGTGTCGGGGAAGGATCATGAACTCAGGCATCGTTAAGATTTCTTAAATCTATGCAAATCCTTATCTCTCCCTTCTACTTCTTTTCTTGAACTACCATTGGGCTCACCCAATCAGATTCCTCCATTGATTCTATAATACCTGTTTTGGGCATGGAATCCCCCCCAAGGCATGTTTTGGGGCTTAAAGCCCAAGTTTTGAACAAATCCTTTTGTAAAAGCTTCTGCGAATTGTGGGCGCAGAGCACGAAATCATAATTGAGTCACAGGGTTTTCTGCCCTAGTTTTTGTCATGTAATGTCTGTTAGATAGACCTACCCATGGTCCGTAGACCATGGGATTGTATAAATAGAGAGAGGCTCTAAGTAGAAAAGGGAAAGAAGGGAAATGATAAGTCTAAGTGATTGAGTCGAAGTGTAAAGTGTGTCTTTGGGTCGTAGAGTAGGAGAAGGCTCTACAGCTGAGTGCACAGAGGCCTAGTAGTCCACAACTGAGTGCGCGGATCCCTGAAGCTGAGTGCAAAGGGCAGGTCGAGTTTGTAACTGTTGGAAGAATCAATAAAGAGAAGTTTACCATATTTATATGTATCTTTTCCTATTTTAATGTATGATTGGGTATAAATTGCAAGTATACTATTTATTTGCTACGCGAACTCATATGAATGTTTTGTATAAATAAATATAACGTAAGACATTCAAGTACACAAAGGTAATTAACTGGCATAGGAAGATAAATAAGATCTCGGGTGCGTCTTCAGGGAATAGCGTAGAGCACTGCTCTAGTAGCGCGGAAGCTCCATATCCCCTGGTTAGGGCTGCACGAAGGCAGTGTATCAAGGCGCGAGGAACGAGGAAGTACGTGAAGTAACCTGCACGTAGGGATGAACAGTTGGACCAGTTGAACCTCTTAGACATCTCAAGGGTGCAGAAACCTAGTTCCAGCGCCCCCCCATACTACTTCGGGTGAGACCTCAGTCCACGCTCCATGGACTGTTGCTGAAAGGGCCAGTAGTACAGGGATTTGTTTGGCTAATGAACTCCGAACCTAGGTTAGGCCCCAACAGGCCAACAAATGGTTCCATTGTCGGGATCAGGATCTGCATAGAGATGTCTGATGTCGTATCACTGGAATCCAACAAAGAAAGGAATTTGTTGGGTCCCTATAATACTAGTAATTACCCCATTACTATTGTAGTTGCATCCCTTATTAATATTGTTGTGCCCCTATTATCCCCATATTGTTATTACTGTGCCCCATAGAATCCCTCTATTGTTATTTTTGTGGCTTTATATTATTATTGTTAGGTCGGATGGGTTATATTGTGACTCCTTAGACTCCTATATATAGAAAGGAGGTTTTTTCATTTGAATCATCCAAGAATTGTTCATTTATGTAATGTAAAGGAGGTTTCCCCCTCGAAGAGGCTAAATTCTAAGACGTTGATCTATCTTTTCTATCTTTTCTTGAGCTGGTTTCATAACATTTGGTATCAGAGCTTTGGATTCTAGGGTTTCACTGCTCCAAACAGGTCATCGTGGAATTTTCGCTATAACCTTTTTTCTGTGATGTTTCAGAAGTTGCAAAAAAAAACCAATTTGAGAAGAAATCCCGCTGAACCTCGGGTCTGAATTTCAGAGCTTTTCGTGCTATATTTGTGGAGATATGATCTGACGAAGTTGGTCTTTTTGCAGACTCCTGAATTACATTCCAAACATGTGACCTGGGGAAAATTGTCATAACTTTCTCTCTGGGGATCGGATTGAAATTTCGTAAGAAGGTGTAGAAAGAGGATGGACTGTAGTTTCTTTTATGCATTTTTTTAGATCCAAAGGTCGAAATAGTGACTCGTGGAACGTCGTACAAGTTCGCTCTACTGAACTAGTCTATAATCAAGTCACTGTGGGAGATTTTGCATAACTCTTCCTTGGAGAATCCAATTTGGGTCAGACTTGTGGCATTGGAAAGAGGACACAAAGGGCTACTGTAGGTCACAAATGCAGAACTAGATGATTGGAAAGTATAGAGACACATCAGAGGCAATATCGAGCTCCTACAAAGTGGAAAAAGGTGTGTAGATTTTCTTAAATTTTTGCTTAAGCTTGGTTTGAAAATTTATTTTGAAGGAATTCAAAGGGGCATAGTAGAGCATTATTATCGGTAACTGATGCCCCAAGGAAAGAAAATGCAAACACCTAGTAAGGAACCTGAAAGATCTAGCATGACTCATGAAGAAGAGGAAGAAATGCTACATGATATATCAAAATTACAAGAACAAGTGCAAAAAATGTCACTGTCACAAAAGCTAACAGAAGCTAAGATAAATGGCGTGGAAGCTAAGATGAATGGCATGGAAGCTAAGATGGACAACTTGAAGATAGATTGAATGCAAATTTGAAGACAGGCATGGCAGATTTGAAGACAGATTTGACAAATTTTCTACAAGAAATACTTACCAATGGTGAAAAGGTAGTAAAGGAAACTCATGATGCGAACAAAAGAAATGTTAATCATGATTTCTTAGACTCTAATGTGGGATCGAAAACCCACCATATTCCAAAAAGTAATATGAGGAAGTTTGATGGCAAGGATCCCGCAACATGGATATTACAAATGGAGCAATTTTTCGATCTCAATAATGTGCAAAACACACAAAAGGTACGTATTGCAACTTTATATTTGGAACCAAATCAGTTTGTATGGTATCAATGGCTTTGCTCTTGTAAACAATTTATCACTTCAGCAATTTTTACGGAAGAATTGATATCACATTATGAGGATACAAAAAGCAACACTTTTTTTAGCCAATTGATAAGTCTCAAACAAAAGGGTTCAATAATGGAGCACATTGAGGAGTTCCAAAAATTGAACATAAGGGTAAAAGATATTCCAGAGGAGCATAGGATTGATGTTTTCATAGGGACTTTAAAAGATAATATCCAACATGATGTTCACCTTTGGGAACCTGATTCATTAGAGAAGGCATTCAGGATAGCAAGAAAAATGGAAAGCAAAATTATGGCAACTAGGAAGCATACCACTCACAACTATAAAGATGGAAGTGTGGTTGCTCCTAGTCTTCCACAACCTATAAGGTTGACACCACAAAAATTGGAAGAAAAAAGAGCAAAAGGGATTTGTTACAGTTGTGATAGCAAATAAACTAAAGGTCATAAGTGTGCTGAGAAGAAATTATTCTACATAGATTGTGAAGAGGAAGAAGAAAAGGAGCAAGAAAGGTCAAAAGAAGAGGATATACTCCAGGAACAAAGCCTAGATAAATAAGAAATGAATCCAACCATATCTTGTAATGCATTGGCGGGAATTACCACTCCTCAAACCATCAAGATAGAAGGACAAATCAAGAAGAAAATGGTACTAGTGTTGATTGATTCATGAAGTACCCACAATTTTATTCATTGTAAGGTAGCAAAAGAATTGAATTTCTTCTTATACCCAACACCAGAGTGTCAAGTGATGGTTGCAAATGGAGGAACAATAAATTGCTCTGGAAAGTGCCATAATATCAAGCTATCAATGGGAGAATATGTATTGACTAGCCCAATGCTTTCCATTCCAATGGGAGGTGCTGATGTTGTACTAGGAGTACAATGGCTACAATCCTTGGGTACAATAGCTTTCAATTTTCAAGAAATTTTCATGAGATTTTCCGTGGAAGGAAAGGAAGTTGAATTAAGGGGTATTGCAGGGAAACCGGGAAAGATAATTAGCTTTAATGGTATGACAAAGCTTCTAAAAAAGGAACAAAGGGGTGTAATTGCACAATTATGTTCGCTAGAGTTTCCACATTGCAATCATCTATTTCTCTAGATCTCCAAAAAGTCTTGGACAATCATTCCAAGGCATTTGAGACTCCCAAAGGTCTCCCACCTATTCATGATCATGATCATGCTATTCATTTGATTCCAGGAAGTGTTCCTCCAAACATCAGGCCCTACAGATTTCCCTATGCCCAAAAGAGTGAAATTGAACGTATGGTTGCAAAAATGCTAGAGGCTGGTATAATTCAACCGAGTCAAAGTTCTTTCTCTGCTCCAATAGTATTAGTGCACAAGAAGGATGGATCATGGCACATGTGTTCGGATTATAGGGAGCTCAACAAGCTCACTATTAAAGATAAGTTTCCCATTCCCGTCATTGATGAATTACTGGATGAATTGCATGGATCAATTTACTTCACCAAGTTGGATCTTCGTTCAGGATATCATCAAATCAGAATGAAGACTGAAGACATTCCGAAAACAACATTTAGAACTCATGAGGGTCATTATGAATTTTTGGTCATGCCTTTTGGCCTTACCAATGCACCTTCAACATTTCAAGGTTTGATGAATTCCATTTTCAAACCATTCCTTAGAAAATTTGTGTTAGTATTTTTTGATGATATACTAATCTACAGCAAGTCTTGGAAGGATCATGTTGAACATGTTGACAGGGTGCTACAACTATTGGAGGAGAAACAATTATATGCAAAAAGATCCAAATGTTTCTTTGGAGTACAAGAGGTGGAATATCTGGGTCATATTGTATATCATGAAGGAGTTAAGGTAGACCCTAGCAAAATTAAAGCCATTAAGGAATGGAAAATCCCCACATCCATAAAGCATCTGCGAGGATTTCTCGGGTTGACAGGGTATTATCGCAAGTTTGTTAAGAATTATGGGAGAATAGGAGCACCTCTAACAACATTATTGAAGAAAGATGCATTTTCATGGACTCCAGAAGCAACAAAGGCCTTCAAACATCTTAAAGAGGCAATGTGCCAAGCACCGATCTTAGCTACACCGGACTTCAAAAAAACCTTTATTGTGTAATGCGATGCTTCAGGAAATGGAATTGGTGCTGTTTTAATGCAAGATGAAAGACCCATTTCTTTTGAAAGTCGTCCAATCAAGGGAAAGTTTTTACACAAAGTTGTTTATGAGAAGGAAATGTTGGCAATACTCCATGCACTTAAGAAATGGCGACCCTACCTAATGGGAAGACACTTCAAGGTAAAAACGGATCATGATAGCCTTAAATATGTTTTAGAACAAAGATTATCCTCTGAAAAGCAACAAAAGTGGGTCACAAAGATGTTGGGTTATGACTTTGAGATAATCTACAAAAAAGGGAAGCAAAATGTGGTGGTAGATGCACTCTCAAGAAAGGATGAGGATGTGGAAGCATTGTTGTGCGCCATTTCTATTATCCAACCAGATTGGATAAAAGAAGCAAGGGAGGAATGGAAGAATGACGAAGAAGTATGGGCACTTATTCGAAAGTTACAACAAGATTCCAGTATGTCTGATACATTTAGCTGGAAAAATGATTCTTTATGGTACAAAGATCGCTTATACCTCTGTAAGAATTCCCAACTAAAACAAAAGATTCTTATGGAATTTCACACTTCTCCCTTAGGAGGGCACTCAGGATTTTTAAAAACTTACCACAGGGTTAAGAAGGAATTTTTTTTGGATGGCCTTAAATCGGATATTCAAAAATTTGTGGTGGAATGTTTGGTTTGCCAACAAAATAAAGTTGAAACAATTAAGACACCGGGTCTATTACAACCTTTATCCATTCCAAGCCAACATTGGGAGGAGGTTTCAATGGATTTTATCACAGGTTTACCCAATTCTGAGGGAAAGAGTGTCATCATGGTGGTAGTTGACAGACTTACCAAGTATGCACACTTTTGTGCATTATCACATCCATTTGAAGCCAGTACAGTTTCTACTGCATTTATGGAAACAATTCAAAAGCTACATGGAAACCCAAAGATTATTGTAAGTGACAGAGATCCCATTTTCACTGGAAATTTTTGGACAGAATTATTTTCTTGTCTTGGTACTCAGTTAGCTCATAGCTCATCTTATCATCCTCAATCTGATGGGCAAATTGAGATAGTAAACAAATGTTTGGAAGGATATATTCGTTGCTTTGTATCTGATAAACAGACAGAATGGGTCAAATGGTTGCCTCTGGCTGAATGGTGGTATAACACTTCCTTCCATACAGCAACAAAAATGACCCCATTTATGGCACTTTATGGATATCAGCCACCATCCATCACATCATATTTAAGAGAAAATTCTAAGGTTCAAGCAGTGGAACATCACATCGAACATCAACAACTAGTCCACCAACTCTTAAAGGATAACCTCGTGTTGGCATAGAATAGAATGAAACAACAGGTAGATCAACATCGCAACGAAAGAAGTTTTGATGTAGGTTATTGGGTATTCCTACGGCTACAACCATATAAGAAAATGTCCCTCAAGCAAGCTAAGAAGGATAATAAATTATCACCAAAGTATTATGGTCCATAGAAGGTGTTGCAAAAGATTGGTACTATGGCATACAAATTAGAGCTTCCTGCAACTTCTCGATTGCACCTAGTTTTCCATGTTTCATGTTTAAAGAAGGTTATAGGCAAAAAGCTCCTAGTTCAAACAATATTGCCAAAACTTGACGAGGAAGGAAAAATTATATTGGAACTGGAAGCAGTCACAGAAACAAGAACTCGACAACTGCGAAATCGATCAATTTCAAAGTATCTTATCAAGTGGAAGAACTTATCCACTAAAGATTCCACATGGGAGGATGAGAATTTTATACAGAAGCATCCAGAACTACTCAAGTGTTGAGGACAAGAAGATTGGTTGGACAAGAAGATTCACGAGTTCGCGACACAGGAAAACAGGAATCCGCTACTATCAAAGGAAGAGTGGTTAGACTGCTACTTATATACAAAGATCCATGAAATTTTCTTCACATCCTTCCCCACTAAGCTATATGAGTGGATCGTGAAGCTATCAGATAGCCAAGGAAGGTGTAAAATCGACAGACCTATTGTCTGGACTCCAGAATTGGTGCGCAGATTGGAAGCATCGGAAGATAAGATCGCGCACGCTATCAATCATTGGTTCAATCGAATCATTGGAGGATTCATCACTGAATTTGCAGTAGATACTTTAGTTAGTTATAGCGAGGTAGAACGATGCTTCCTCAAAGGACCACGAGGTAAGTATGTTAAATCTTTGAACACTTGGATTAAAATGCTACTGTGTGAAAAATGGGTTATGCGAATAAATTGATGTTTGGGGCTTTGCAAAGTGGGAGAATCTATAGAAACGAAGGTAACACAGAACTAGAATCTATCCCCTTAATTTCACCTTCGTTAGGAGGTGAAGAAGAGCTCACGAAGGTCTTGCCAAGAAGTGCAATCAATCTGATAAGGCAGAGAATTCCACGCATACAACCCCCACCCACACCACCGCCAGTTTCACCGTCTTCACCCCCGTCTTCGCCCATACCACCACCGCCACCACCGCGAAGCAATATGGCGAGCACGATAAATCTACCAGTGTTCAAGGGAGTAGGGAATGAAGATCCAGACCAGTTTTGGTTCGTGATAAAAGCTGTATGGGAAGTGCAGGGAGTCACTGATGACAATATAAAGAAGGCAACGTTGGTCAACACTCTGCAGGATCGCACGCTGACTTGGTACATTAAGCATTCCAATGACAATCGAAATGTGGGGATTTCGGATATCCAAGCTGTGCTAAACAAAGAATTTAGCAGGCCAAAATCATAGGCACAGTCGATCATTAGGTTGAAAGAAATCACAATGCTATTGAAGTGCACAATTCGCGAAGCTAACATGACGTTAACAAATGGGAAACATCGCAAATGGTTTGTAGCATTGTTAACGCCACATCGACAGAATGCATTGTCACAACAGAGGCTAACCACTCAAGTCAAGGCCTTAGAGGTCATGATGAGATTGCACAAGACCCCGCTACAAGATCCCAACCTGGGAGTTCAGTAGATTCACGTGTAGTTGAAAAACTTGTGCCTTGAGATGCAGAGTTTGAAACAAGATAGGACAACCTAGCCAAAGATGCGTGATGAGGTATGGTGCATAAAATGCAAGGGCCAGGTGCATGACAAGGACCATTTCCTGGTGTTCGCGAATTACCTTGCGGGAGGAGGGAAAATAACATTGAGACCAGAGGCACAAGCAGGACCGAGCACGACGCTTGCACTATGGTGCGGGATTTGTCAGATAGGAGGAAAGCATGCTACAGATAACTACCATCTATTATCGAAGTATACGCAGAATTCACAGCAGTTGTTCTGTAATTTCTGTAGGTCAGTAGGACATGATGAGCGCACTTGTAGAAGTTATGAGCTGATGATGGATCGAACTCCTACCTATAGAGTTCAGGCTGAAACATGGCCCCTTAATCATAACACAAGAATGGCACGCACCGGATTTCAGGAGCGTGGATGAGGCCGAGGTGGAAGGGGACCAAGAAGAGGTCACAGATAGCTGATATGTTACAATTGCAGAGGGCCATGGCATTATGCCCATGATTGTATGAATCCAACGCGACCATCATGCTTGTATTGTATGTTGTTTGATCATGAGATGGAGGATTGTCCCATATTGATAGCGAGGTTGCGCGATAAAGGAGCACTCCAACCTCCTCCGACTTAGAACCTACAAATGATGAGGTTTGAGCCATGCGAGGAAGACCCTAAAGTAAATATGATGCTCCGGAGTGGAATTACGATAGGGGATGACAAAGGCAAGCAGCATAAAGAAAGTACTTGAGTTTGCAAGGCTCCAACGAAGGAACCAAAATTTTATTTGGAGTGCGCTAAGGAGACCTTCATGGAAGCTAAGAGGAGCTTCACTGATGCCTCCACTTCAGGAAATAAAGATAGACTAGAGCCGGAAATGGACCCATCAATGCTTACTACATTCTTGGAGACATGCATGAAGATACTGTGGGACAACAAGGATGTAAAGGGGCTACAAGAACTCATAAATGATGCGCTGGGACCGCACCAGGAGAACCATGCATAGTCCAGAAGCTCGAGAAGCACATGACGTGAACAACAAGGAAGATGAGATTGACCGTGCAGATTGGGGAATATGAGATGTACCAAGTGATTCTAGATCTACGATCGGATGTGAACGTCCTGCCAAATCAGACATGGAAGCGCATGGGTAGGCCTGCGCTGCAATGGTCCCCTATCCAACTGCGAATGGAGAACCAGAAAAAGATCCTACCTATGGGGAGATTGCAGGGAATCACAGTATATATCAGAGGAGAAAGTGCACTAGCAGATTTCTAAGTGATAGAGATTATTGATGACAACAACTCCTACCCCGCACTATTGGGAATAGATTGGGTCATTGACATGAATGGAGTGATAAATCTGAAGAAGCGCAAGATGATTTTTGAGAAAAGATCTTTGCGTGTAGTTGTATCTTTAGACCCTACAGAAGGATCACGCTACACGAAGCCAGTGTGCGACTATGACAACGACGATGAGCTAGACTGCATCTACAAGATAACCACACGGGAGCAAGATAGGGTAAATCCAACCGCGGATGGCCGAATCTCATGGGAGTGAGAAAGCTCCTGCACATTGGATTCTGATGAGGAGATAGAACGATGGCAGAACCAGTTACACGAGGTAAACACACTAAACTGTAACATGATGATGATATCACTGCGCTGCGTAGCAACAGAGGTAAGAGATCTGCCTACGTATGACGGGTTAAGTAAGGTGGATGACTTCCTGAATAGATTTTAAAGAGAAGTTCCAGAATAGCAATGCTTTGACACTCTAAAATGGGTACTGCGAGCTAAGCCTGCAAGGTGGTGGGGTACGCACCAAAGAAGTTTTGAGGACTGGCACAACTGCAGAAGAATGATGCGCATATGATTTGGGAAGCCTCAGATCCAATTAACAGACAAGATTGTCGGACAAAATGGTCCGCGCACCTGTAGAAGTTATGAGCTGATGATGGATCGAACTCCTACCTATAGAGTTCAGGCTGAAACATGGCCCCTTAATCATAACACAAGAATGGCACGCACTGGATTTTAGGGGCGTGGACGAGGCCGAGGTGGAAGGGGACCAAGAAGAGGTCACAGATAGCTGATATGTTACAATTGCAGAGGGCCATGGCATTATGCCCATGATTGTATGAATCCAACGCGACCATCATGCTTGTATTGTATGTTGTTTGATCATGAGATGGAGGATTGTCCCATATTGATAGCGAGGTTGCGCGATAAAGGAGCACTCCAACCTCCTCCGACTTAGAACCTGCAAATGATGAGGTTTGAGCCATGCGAGGAAGACCCTAATGGAAATATGATGCTCCGGAGTGGAATTACGATAGGGGATGACAAAGGCAAGCAGCATAAAGAAAGTACTTGAGTTTGCAAGGCTCCAACGAAGGAACCAAAATTTTATTTGGAGTGCGCTAAGGAGACCTTCATGGAAGCTAAGAGGAGCTTCACTGATGCCTCCACTTCAGGAAGTAAAGATAGACTAGAGCCGAAAATGGACCCATCAATGCTTACTACATTCTTGGAGACATGCATGAAGATACTGCGCGACAACAAGGATGTAAAGGGGCTACAAGAACTCATAAATGATGCGCTGGGACCGCACCAGGAGAACCATGCATAGTCCAGAAGCTCGAGAAGCACATGACGTGAACAACAAGGAAGATGAGATTGACCGTGCAGATTGGGGAATATGAGATGTACCAAGTGATTCTAGATCTAGGATCGGATGTGAACGTCCTGCCAAATCAGACATGGAAGCACATGGGTAGGCCTGCGCTGCAATGGTCCCCTATCCAACTGTGAATGGAGAACCAGCAAAAGATCCTACCTATGGGGAGATTGTAGGGAATCATAGTATATATCAGAGGAGCAAGTGCACTAGCAGATTTCTAAGTGATAGAGATTATTGATGACAGCAACTCCTACCCCGCACTATTGGGAATAGATTGGGTCATTGACATGAATGGAGTGATAAATCTGAAGAAGCGCAAGATGATTTTTGAGAAAAGATCTTTGCGTGTAGTTGTATCTTTAGACCCTACAGAAGGATCGCGCTACACGAAGCCAGTGTGCGACTATGACAACGACGATGAGCTAGACTGCATCTACAAGATAACCACACGGGAGCAAGACAGGGTAAATCCAACCGCGGATGGCCGAATCTCATGGGAGTGAGAAAGCTCCTGCACATTGGATTCTGATGAGGAGATAGAACGATGGCAGAACCAGTTACACGAGGTAAACACGCTAAACTGTAACATGATGATGATATCACTGCGCTGCGTAGCAACAGAAGTAAGAGATCTGCCTACGTATGACGGGTTAAGTAAGGTGGATGACTTCCTGAATAGATTTTAAAGAGAAGTTCCAGAATAACAATGCTTTGACACTCTAAAATGGGTACTGTGAGCTAAGCCTGCAAGGTGGTGGCGTACGCACCAAAGAAGTTTTGAGGACTGGCACAACTGCAGAAGAATGATGTGCATATGATTTGGGAAGCCTCAGATCCAATTAACAGACAAGATTGTTGGACAAAATGGTCCGCGCACCCACCTATCGAGGTGGATACAGGCATATGGTGCGAAACCTGCATGGATGCACACAATCCTCGTGGTAGGAGACACGGTTAGTGTTGGCTACATGGGGCCTGACCTAGGTTCAACAGTGAGTTTAGCCAAGCAAATCCCAGTACTACTGGCCCTTTCGGCAATAGTCTATGGAACAAGGACCGAGGTCTCACCCAAAGTAGTATGGGAGGGTGCTGGAACCAGGTTTCCACACCCTAGGGATGTCTTGATGAGGGTTTTGGAGGTTCGCGATCCTAATCTGTACGCTGCACTGCTTCGCGCAATGTTATATTCTTCACAATCCGTGCGCACCTTTGTGAATACCGTATTATTCCAATCCGATCCTTACTGTGCTATTATATTAATGCTTAACTTAGTTTGTGCGGGCCCAATATTCTTTATTACTTGTTCAATCTTTCAAATTAGTGCGTGTGCTCGAAAACAATATAAATGCATAAAGATAACCAGAACATAGAAATACAGATCTATAACTAGACGCACAATATTCTGAATCAATCTTATCTTTATTAATACTTAAGTTCAGTTACAGACCCAACTCCACCCTACGCACTCAGCTGCAGGGGTCCGCACACTCAGCTGCGGACTCTACTAGGCCCCTGCGCACTCAGCTGAAGAGCCTCTACCTACCATTATGACCCAATATACTTCAGGTTCACTTCTATATTCTCACCATGCATTCGTATCTATCAATTACTTGTCAAAACTCCGACTGAATTTACACTTAGAGCCTCACTCTATTTATACAATCCCATGGTCTGCAGACCATGGGTAGGCTGACACACTTTACATTAAATTACATTATCTTAGGGCAGACAACCCTAGACTCTCACACTTCGCGCCCACATTTCATAGGGTCTTTGCATTACATTGACCAAAATGCGGGCTCCAAGCCCTAAAAACATGCTATGGGGGGATTCGCTGCCTAACAGGTCCCCAACACAATCATCGTGACTTGTCCCGAGTCACTCTGCTGGTGTGGAAATATTTGCACAAAGTTATTCCAACTGTGTTTGGGCTGTGCGAAGGTCCACAGTGCACTACTCTGCCGTCTACTGGATCTGCTCTGCTCGCTCGGCTGAATGCTTACTGTCAGGGTCAAATCCCTATCTTAGGTCATGCATCGCTTTCATGTGTGCGAGTTTTCCTTCAATGTCGGTTGTGATGAAGAAGGCCTCAGCAATGTAGTGCTGGACACGTGCTTTAAGTACTGCCTCTTTTTGGTGCGCTACGCCCACTTGCTCCTTCAATGCCTTCACTTGTTGTAGCCTTGCGAGCCGCCGAGTTAGGAATATTGTCTGCGCCATCCCGCACACACTATCATATTGCATTTGAAGCTCCCGCGCCTCTGTTTCCAACCACTGTATGGTGGGGTCCTCCTATAAGGTTGTGAGGACCCCGAAGGATTCTTCCAACAAAGTGGTACAGCTCTACACTGCCTGTTCAATTTCTTCCAGCCCTTTTCGGATATCGCCGGCGCGCTATTCTCAAACTTCTGGGGGCGTGGAGGGCTGTGCCTTTAATCGTAGTTCAACAATTTGTAGGTTGAGGTCCATCTAGCTCCTCATAGCTTCCTCCTTTGCCTCACGGAATCCACTAGCGAGTTTGTGGATCCACATTCCTATTGGTAGATCTGTTGCAATTTCCAGTTTTGGGACGCGGCGACATGCTTCTTCTACGATCTGCTCCAATTGCTAGTTCTGCACCACCGCTTCATCGCATTGTAGGCTAAGATGTTCGATGTTGATTCGATGTTCACTTAGCATTTTCACTTAGCACGGAGTTCTGTTGTCGCTCCATCCTATAGCTGGTATAAAATATCCCGCAGAAGGGCAGCCAAGTTTGGGCCAAGTCCCTTGATCCGTCCTACCACGGCTATATCCTCCATGTTGTCCGCTATCAGTGCTCCTTTCGGTAGCGTGACGGTGTTGACCATTTTGGCCCGCAACAACTACTCTGTTGCCGATGCTCTCATGGCACCATAGACGGCTACCGTTCCCTCTTGTGGGAGTCGCACCTAAAGTCCCTGCAGTTGTGCCCTGAGTGCCCCCAACACATTTTGCTACTCCATTGCTTCTTGGAGCGCTTCCCTGGTGACCTCACGAACTATGTCGCCGATGTCATATAGGTCACCCTCTGTTAGTGTAATAGGTTCCCCATCCAGCTTGGAAGCTTTGGCCTTCTTCCCTGGCCCTGTTCGTTTCGTACCGCGCGGCCATTTCAGTTGTGTAGTTGTTGTGCTTGGGTCCATGCCTTCCGCCGTGTCTTCTGTCCCCTATCTTGTGGTTAGGTCCGGGCCTCTTCCTCCTGTGTTGTGGTGGCCCCAGCTACTGCTGCTTTTTCGGCAGCCTTGGTTTGCATTGCGGCAACCTTCGTTGCCTCATGGGAAACCCTTACCTCCTCGGTGAACTGCTCGTTTTGCTTTTGTTGTGCCAGCAGCTTGGCGACATTCTTTTGCCTTTATATCACTACTTCATCATGTGCTGTCAGATCTGGGGTGCGCCATTCGGGTGGCCGTGTGTCGAGCACTATGAAAACAACGTCATCAATCACAATGAAGGGGAGTTTGGTCCATTTTTTCTTCGGATCCTTCTGCACCTTGATATACACATTGTGCATATCAGCCTTAAAGTCTGCAGAGCTCCGCAGACTGTTGTATACCATGGGGGATAGGCACAACTGTTTGTTGATCCACATCCATACACTCGCCTCCATGAGTATCAAGAAGATCTTGATCTTTCGTATTCGCGTGGCGTGCCTTGTCGCCCAGAGCGATGTGTATTTTGCTGCCTCTGGCAAGTCTTGGTCAAGAGGAGGAAACTGACTGTCCTCCGGCAATTCCCCTGCAACCAACAAGATGGATAAGAGCAACCACGCATAGTGGAAGGTCTTACCTTGCTCCTGGGCCTCCTTGTAGTTTGTCAGGAACTCCTCATAGAGGAACTGCGCCCAGTTGAACTGTACCACCTTGGCACATTGTTTTTCCAACGCCATGACCGTTGCTGGTACCTCATTGCCGCTACATTTTCTCATCACTTTTCTTGCCAGTAGGTGAGTGGCTATGACCCCTTTTTCTTGAATGCTAGTAATGACATAGCCCCTCTGATTCTTCTCCAACCTGTATTTCTTATTCATGGCTTCTGTGAGCGCAAAGTCTCTGCTTTGGCCAGCTATTTCCGTGGGGTCCCCTATCGTACAAGGAAGGTGAGAAGTCCTATGAATCAGCTCCACCGTGATGGGAATCGTCTCCTCCAGCCACAAGTACCCATCATGTACTAAGCAAAGTAGTTTCCTGATGACGAATATCGTGATTGGTGCCCGGTGAAAGTGTGGAATCCATAGTAGGTGGAGTAGCTTGGCTTCCTCTACCCCACGTAGCCATTTCCGTGGCTATAGCACTGTAATTGATCCCTCCTTACTTTGTTTCATAAGTTGTCTAGTCTCCAAATGTGGGAACTTTTCGTTGTCCGCGAGGTCCCAATCTTCAAATTTCATCGTGGGCATGTGGCCCAGGACTGAACCCTCAAATAGAATTCCATCTGGGAGGAGTGGGGTTTCGAGTGCGCTCTTAACGACATCCATGTCCTTGGGTACTTTTGCTTTCCCTCTCCGTGGGGGGACATATTTGGGCAGTTTTGCTGCAGCGCACACTGGCTAAATGTCTTCCTCCATTTCTTCATTTGGTTCAATCTCTTCTACAAAGGACTGGAGATCATCCTCTGCATCATCTGTCTCAATATTAACCGTATTTCCCTTGTCTTCCATAGACAATTTACTAAACCATGGATTTCACGGGGACATGCAGACTGGTCCTGCTGCCTGTGGATCCTGTTTGGGCCTTGATGTCCAGGGCGATTTTGGAATTTCCGCTGCCTCCCCACCAGTGGCATAGAGCTCTGTGTGGCTCCCTTGGTTGTTGACATCATTTTGATCAGGAAATCCTGTGTCTCCTTCGGCAATGTCTCAAACACTGAACTTGCTCTCACAGCCTCCAAATTCGTCAGGTCCATACCCAATTGATAGCGCAACAACTGAATTCTCAAAACGCCAAGATTTGTTCGATGGAGAGCCACCTACGATTTATAGGCATTTTTGAATTCAAATTCAACCATTCCCCCTTATTCGGCTCATTAATGTGAGATTGGCAGTAGTCATTTTCGAATTCAAATTCAACCATTCCCCCCTTATTCGGCTCATTAATGCGAGATTGGCGATAGTTAGCCCCAAATCTAGTTCTAAATTCATGTCTTAATTGCTCGTCATCCACTCCTCATTGCCTTAAATTGGACATCTTGTCATGAACAGTGATACCAATGGTCACTTCCCAATCTACCCGCACGGTAGCGCAGCCCCTTGTGTGCGGACGCAACTCGTGTGTCATACTGATCCGGTGCGCAACTTCCGTGTCGCGCAGCCCCCATAAAGACTCTTTTATAGTCCTGCACTCTCTTTCAACTGTTTGGAGCGTTGAGACTATGCTTCCGATGGATAGTCAGGTGGTCGCACCACTGGTGCAAGGCTTCAAGTCACCTTCCAACTTGGTCTGCGGACCTTCCTTAGTTACCCTCGCACTAGTCAGCGCCTCGTGTTCTTCCTTATGCGGCACACTTCCCTGGTTACTTTGCCTGATAAGGTGTGGTCGCAGCCATGGTAGCAGAGCCAGAAATTCTCGGTGACAATCTTCTAGTGCGGTGGTATGGCTGTCCATATCTTGTCCTATCCTTTTTTTGACGCATAATGCTTGCGCGATTTCGGTTTCTAGTTTTCTGATTTCCACGTCCATTAACATGCTTTTCTGCTTCAGTTATACCCGATCTTCTTCGAGTTTTCGAAGCTCAAGGTTCCCTCACTAAATGGCTTCTTGAATCTGCATGTGTTCATCCTTGCGCGACTGCATAATCTCTTCAATCTGGTCCTCGCGTGCTGTCCCAATTATGGGAGTTATTTTGTGAGGATTCTTTTCCAAAGCTACGGCCTCGACTCTGCTCGTCATCTTTGGAATCATTCCCATGCTCAGGTTCTTTTGCATGGCCCTATAGGCCCATCGGATTGCTAGTACGTGCAGGTCCCAATCAGTTCATTCCACCTGGTAAATCCTATTCAGGATTTTGCATACCTTCTTGAATGCCTCTACGTGGAACTTATGTGGGGGGCGTTGCTTTTCCTGTTGCTGCGTCATGTTCCGATTTTTGATTCTTAGTTTGGGGTGTGTTTATGTGGTTTGCAGGCACCCGTCTACACTCATCGACACAAGTGGGCACGTAAGCTGCTTCGTCATGGCTTCCCGGATCTCATTCGACACTGGGGTCTTCCAAACCGTAAGCGCATCTGTCTTATACATTTGCGCCAGTTTACAATGGTATTCTGATGTGTATTCCACCATTGTGAGGGTGTTGCGCACAGTGCCCATTCCATTGCACCGAACCTTTGCTGTTCCGGTACTGCGCTTTCAAATTTGTCTAGGAATTCATCCACCACTGTCACTCCATCATATGTTGGCAGTTCCCTTGTCTCTGTCATCACGCAACGTAGTGATCTAATCATCATGTTGCAAATTAGCGTTGTAACTTCGTGCAACCAGTTCTGCCAGTGTTCTACTTCTCCGTCTAAGTCCGAAGTACAGGAGCTGTCACTCTCCCATGAGATTCTCCCATTTGCAGTCGAGTTCACCCGCACTTGGTCTTGCGCTGCTATCTGGTAAATACAGTCCAGCTCATCGTCGCCTTCATCGTCGCGCACTGGTTTAGTGTAGCGCGCTCCTTCGGTTGGGTCTAGTGGGACTACTACGTGTAGAGACTTTTTTTCAAATATCATCTTATGCTTCTTCAGGTTGATGACTCCATTCATATCAATGGACCAGTCTATTCCTAGCAACGCGGGATAAGGATTCCTATCGTTGAAAATCTCTATTACTCCAAAGTCCATCTGTGTGCTTGCGCCTTCGATATCAACTGTTACCCCTTGCAACCTCCCCATGGGAAAAACCTTCTGTTGGTTCTCCATTCGTAATTGAATAGGGGACCACTGTAACATGGGCCTGCTCATACTTTCCCATGTCTGCTTCAGTAATACATTCGCGTCCGAAACCAGGTCTAGGAATTACCTGATCCATTTCATACTCACCAATCTGCGCTGCCAATCTCATTTCCCTCTCAGTGCGCAATGCATGCTTTCCCAATTTCCGGGCTGCACCTGGTGATCATTTCCTGTAGTCCCTTAACTACCTTATTGTCATGCAGTAGTTTCATGCACGTCTCCAAAAAGGTAGTAATCATAGAAGGATCCATCCCTAGCTTTGGTTTATCCTTACTACCTGAAGTGGAGGCCTTCGCAAAGCTCTTCTTAGCTTCCATGAACGTCTCCTTCCCACGTTCTAAGTCAAACTCAGGTTCCTTTGTAGGAGCCTTGCAAACTCATGTATCTTCCTCGGGCAGCTTCCCCTTATCCTCCTTGTGGTCACATCACTTCTGAGCACCATGTTCACATTTGGGTCTTCTTCGTGCGGTTCAAACCTCATCATTTGGATGTTTTGAGTCAAAGGAGGCTGGAGTACCCCTTTCTCACGCATCTGTGCGATCAACGTAGGACAATCTACCATTTCATGGTCAAACTGAGCATAGTATGAACAAGATATTCTCTTCAGGTTGGTACAATCATGGGCATAGTGCCCTGGTCCTCTGCAATTGTAAAAAACTAACTGTCTGTGGCCCCTTCTTGGTCCCATTCCTCCTCGTCCTCGGCCTCGCCCCTGCAATCCAGCGGACGCCATCCCCACAACTGGGTCGAGGGCTCGCGTTTCTGTCTAAATCCTATATGCTGGGGTCTAGTCCATCATTAACTTGTAACTACGAGAAGTGCGCTCTTCATGGCCTACCGACCTGCAGAAATTACAAAACAATTGTTGGGGAGTCTGCGTATACTTCTGCAACAAATGAAAATTATTTGTCATGTGTTTTCCTCCTATCTGACAGATCGCGCACCATAACGTGGGTGTCACACTTGGCCCTGCCTGTGCCTCCGTTCTCAATGGCATTGGCCCCCTTCCTGCCAAGTAGTTCACGAATACTGGACAATGGTCCTTTTCATGGCCCTGGCCTTTGCATTTTACGCACCATACTTCCTCACACGCCTCTAGCCGCGGTGCCCTATCCTGCTTCAAGCTCTGCATTTCCAGGCAGAGATTCTGTAGTTTTGTGTGGATTTGTTGAACTCCCAGCACTAGATCTTGTATCGGTGTCTCATGTAACGTCATCTCCATTTCCAATGCTTCGACCTGGGTAGAAAGTTTATGTTGCAACAACGCCATCCTCATGTGTGGTGTCAGAGATGCCACAAACCATGCGTGATGTTGTGCATCCGTGAGCATCATGTTAGCCTTGTGGATTGTACTCTTCAGTCGCTGATCTAGGTCCCAGGGGGTCTCACCTGGAAGTATCGCAATCTCTTTAAACCCGATGATTGACTGTGTCTCTGATTTCATCTAGCTAAATTCTCTGTTCAATGCATTTTGGATCTCTGCCATCCCTGCATTTGGGTGATCATTAGAGTGCTTGATATACCATGTCAACGCGCAATCCTGCAGCGCGCTCACCAATGTAGCCTTTTTAATGTTGTCGTCCGTGACCCCTTGTGCTTCCCACACTGCTCTTACCACGAACCATAATTGGTCCAGATCCTCATTCCCTACTCCTCTGAATACAGGTAGCTTGATCGCGCTCGCCATGTTGAACTGCGGGGTTGGTGGAGGTGGAGTGGGTGGAGATGGAGATGAAGGAGGTGAAGTGGGTGGTGGTGTGGGTGGAAGTGGTAACTGCGGAATGCGCTGCCTTATAAAATTGACTGCACTTGTTTGAGAGACCCGAGCGAGCTCTTCCTCGCTCTCCCGTGAAGGTGAAATTAAGGGACTGTTTCCTAATTCCCCGCTGCCTTTGTAGATCTTTCTGCTCCGCTTTGTTCCAAACATTAATGTATTCGCATAACTTGCTTTTCACATAACAACATCTTAATCCAGGTATTCAAAGATTTAATGTACTTACCTCGTGATCCACTCATACAGTTCAGAAGGAATGGATGCGAAGAGGATCTCATGGATTTCTATATACACGTAAAGATCCAACCACTTTTTCTCAGATACTTGCAGAGTTCTGTTTTCCTGTGTCACGAACTCCTGAATGTTCTTGTCCAACCACTCTTCAGATTGGTACAATCATGGGCATAGTGCCCTGGTCCTCTGCAATTGTAACAAACTAACTGTCTGTGGCCCCTTCTTGGTCCCATTCCTCCTCGTCCTTGACCTCGCCCATGAAATCTAGTGGGTGCCATCCCCACAGCTGGGTCGAGGGCTTACGTTTCTGTCTAAATCCTATATGTTGGGGTGTGGTCCATCATTAAATCATAACTGTGACAAGTGCGCTCTTCATGGCCTACCAACCTGTAGAAATTACAAAACGATTGTTGGGGAGTCTGCGTATACTTCTGCAACAAATGACAATTATTTGTCATGTGTTTTCCTCCTATCTGACAAATCGTGCACCATAACGTGGGTGTCACACTTGGCCCTGCCTGTGCCTCCGGTCTCAATGGCATTGGCCCCCTTCCTGCCAAGTAGTTCACGAATACTGGACAATGGTCCTTTTCATGGCCCTAGCCTTTGCATTTTACACACCATACTTCCTCACACGCCTCTGGCAGCGGTGCCCTATCCTGCTTCAAGCTTTGCATTTCCAGGCAGAGATTCTGTAGTTTTGTGTGGATTTGTTGAACTCCCAGCCTCGGATCTTGTATCGGTGTCTCATGTAACCTCATCTCCATTTCCAATGCTTCGGCCTGGGTAGAAAGTTTCTGTTACGACAGCGCCGTCCTCATGTGCGGTGTTAGAGATGCCACAAACCATGCGCGATGTTGTGCATCCGTGAGCATCATATTAGCCCCGTGGATTTTACTCTTCAGTCGTTGATCTAGGTCTCAGGGGGTCTTGCCTGGAAGTGTCGCAATCTCTTTAAACCCAATGATTGACTGTGTCTCTGATTTCATCCGGCTAAATTCTCTGTTCATCGGGAAGGTGTAGAAGAATATTTTGTGTATTTCGGTGTACAAATATATGTCCAACCACTGTTCTTTTATCAGGCGTGGATTCCTATTTTCTTGCGCCATGAATTCATAGATATTTCTATCCAACCACTTCTTGATTTCCTTCTTGGTCAGATTCCAATGATGTGACATCACACATCTCTCTATGTAGATCCCGGTCCCAACAACGAAACCATTTGTTGGCTTAGCAGATCCTGACCCAGGTTCTGTTGGACGCAGGATCCCCCAAGGGAAGTTTTGGAGCTTAAAGCCTAGATTTTGACCAAATCCAATGTAAAGACTCTGCATTTTGTGGGCATATAGCGTGAAGATTGTAAATGATTAATAGGGTTGTCCGCCCTCATTTTTGTAATGTAATGTCAACTTTAGAAATCTACCCATGGTCCATGGACCATGGGATTGTATAAATAGAGCGAGGCTTTAAGTTGTAAAGGACATAATGATAGTCATGAATGAATAATGAAGAATTGAGTCTTATCGAAGTGTAGAGTCGAGTCTTTGGGTCGTAGAGAGGAGAAGGCTCTGTAGCTGAGTGCGCAGGGCGAGTTGAGTCTATAACCATTGGAGAAGTAATAAAGAGAAGTTTTACATCATTTATGTGTATCTTTTTCCTATTTTTTGCATTGAATGTATCATATATATATATTGCATTTCTATTGTTTATATGATGCGTGAACTTATATGAATGTGGTGATAAAGTGAATATAAGATAAAGTATCTATTTACACGAAGATAACTAACTGTTATAAGAAGATAAGTAAGATACGCAGTGTAACTTGGGGAAGTAGTGCAGATCACTGCCTTAGCAGCGCGAAAGCATCCAAGTCCTTGGTTAAGGCTGCGCAATGGCGATTATAACAGATCACGAAGGCCTCGCAGGCCAGGTGGTGCGCGAAGTAACCTACGCGAAGGTATTCACAGTTGGAATAAACCGACCCCTCAGACATCTCAATGGTGCAGAAACTTGGTTCTAACATTCCCCCATACTGCTTCAGGTGAGACCTTAGTCCGTGCTCCACGGGCTATTTCCGAAAGGGCCAGTAGTACAAGGATTTGTTTGGCTAATTAACTCCAAACCTGGGTCAGGCCTCCTCAAGCCAACAAATGGTTCCACTGTCAGGACCAGAATTTTCATAGAGATGTCTGATGTCGTATCATTGGAATCCAACTAAGAAGGAAATTGAAGGTTGGTTGGACAGGAGAATTCACGAGTTCGCAGCGCAGGAGAACATGAATCCACGACTACCAAAGGAAGAGTGGTTAGACTGCTACCTGTACACAGAGATCCATGAAATATTCTTCGCATCTTTCCCTACTGAGATGTATGAGTGGATCACGAAGCTAGGAGATAGCCAAGGAAGGTGGAAACTCGACAATCCTATTATGTGGACCCTAGAGTTGGTGCACAGATTAGAAGCATTGGAAGATACGATCATGTGCGTTGTTGATTATTGGCTCGATCGGATTATAGGAAGATTCATTACTGAGTTGCGGTAGATATTTTAGTTAGCTATAGCGAGGCAGAGCAACGATTCCTCAAAGGACCACGAGGTAAGTACGTAAAGTTTCTGAATCCTTGGATTAAAATGCTATTATGTGAAAAGAAGGTTATGGAATTACCTTGATGTTTGGAACTATGCAAAGTGGAAAAACCTACAGAAACGAAGGAAGTAAGGGACCAGAGAATAGCCCTTTGATTTCACCTCCACAAGGGGACGAGGAAGAGCTCGCGAAGGTCTCTCTGCAAAGTGCGATCCATTTGATAAGGTAAAGGATTTTGGGCATACCATCCCCACACACACCACCACTAGCTTCACTGCCTTCACCTCCATCTTCACCCGTACCACCTTCACCACCACCGCGAGTCAACATGTAAAGCGCAATAAAGTTTCCTGTGTTCAAGGGAGTAGGAAATGAAGATCCAGACCAATTTTGTTTGTGATAAGAGCCGTATGGGAAGCATAGGGAGTTACAGATGACAATATAAAGAAAGCGACACTAGTTAGCACCTTGTAGGACCACGCGATAACCTGGTATATTAAGCATTCTAGTGACAATCCTAATGCAGGGATCATGGATATCCAAAATGCACTAGATAAGGAATTTAGCAGGCCGAATTCAGAAGCATAGTCAATCATTGGGTTCAAATAAATCATAATGCTACTAGGTGAGACTCCTTGGGAGTTGGACCAGAGACTGAAGTGCACAATTCGTGAAGCTAATATGACTTTGACGAATGGACAACACCATGAATGGTTTGTAGCATCGCTAACGCCGCATTTGAGGAACGCACTATTGCAACAGAGGTTAATGACTCAGGCAGAGGCCTTGGAGATCGCAATGAGGCTACATGAGACCCTAATATAGGATCCTAACTTGGGAGTTCAGTAGATCCACGCGCAGTTGAAAAGCTTATACCTTGAAATGCAGAGTCTGAAACAAGACAGGATAGCTCGACTAGAAGTGTGCAAAGAGGTATGGTGCGTTAAATGTAAGGGTCAGAGTCATGATAAGGACCACTTCCTGGTGTTCATGAATTACCTTGCGGGAGGAGGACTGATACCGTTGAGGCCGGAAGCGTAAGCAAGACCTAGCGCGACACCTACTTTGTGGTGCGAGATTTCTAAAATAGGAGGAAAGCATGCTATGGAGAACTGCCATTTGTTACAGAAGTACACACAGAATTCGCAACAATTGTTCTATAATTTTTGTAGATTGGTTAGACACGATGAGTGCACTTGTAGAAGCTATGAGATGATGATGGATAGAACTCCCACCTATAGAGTTCAGGGTGAAACGCGGCCCCTAGACCAGAACACAGGAGTGGTGTGAACCAGATTTCAGGGGCGCGGACAAGGCCAAGGTGGAGGAGGACTTGGAAGAGGTCGCAGACAGCTGATATGCTACAATTACGAAGGGCCAGGACATTATGCCCTTGATTGTACGAACCCAACATGCCCATGAAGTCTATATTGTACCTTGTTTGATCATGAGATGGAGGATTGTCCTATGCTGATTGTGATGCAGGAAAGTGTTCCCTCTACGGACAGAGGCAACCCCTCTAGCCCTAGAGTGGGTCTAGTCACAAACAAGGACATATCAACAATATTTTTCCTTAAACAGTCATAGTTGGAGGCCTACCTCAATCGGTGGTCGATGGAGTTCCATTGTGCTGCTCCAGATTCCGCTTCCTTCTCTCAATGAGTAATCAACCTGAAACAATGTAAAGTAAATACAACAAAGCACGTAACCGGAACAACAAATGATCTATTTACTCACAAAGTCAAGAATTCATGAGCTATCAAGTACATTACATAAAAGACATAGGAAAACATCATTGATTTCATTAATAATGAAATAAGAGTAAGCTTACAACCAAAGTCTTGACGTCACAAGCCTTCTCAGAGGGATCCACCCAGCATGTTCCTCAAGCATTCACTCTTGAAAATGGATCTCCCAATACACAAGTCTCTCTCACTCACAAGTTTTACACAAGATCAAAGGCACTTCACAACCTTCCTCAAGCTCTCAACAATCCCACACTTTTCACACTCACACCAGCTATCTAACAAGCTCACAAGTACTAACAGCACTATCAACAACCACTCCAAAGACTAAGAATTCTAAACTAGCAGCACATAGCAATGGTGAGAGTTTAAAAAGGAGAAGGAGTCTCTATGAAAGGTGAGAGGATGAGCTTATCTCCAAGGAAGGTAGCACAAATGATGGAACAGCCATGCTAGAGAAAGGAGGGTGACATAAACTAGGCTAACAACCAGGTCTGGAGTCATTTGGAAGGCTGACTTTTGGAACAAATTCGCCCAAACTAGATCATCGCGGGCACATAACTGGTCTGCGATGCTGACATCGCTATTTCATAACGGAGATAGTCAGGTCATCGCAGAAGATTACAAGATACAGTTGCGCTGGCACATAAAATTGGACCATCGCGGGAATCACGTGTACTTCCACAATGGCAGCGCTTCTGGACTATTTTGGAGCACCCTTCAGCGCGTTTATTTGGCCAAAAGACGCGATGATGCAGAAACCTTTGGAAAAGTGGGTCATTTGGCAACATCAGAGAGAATTTGTCTAACATGAGCATGTATGACTTGGACACATGACACAATAGGAAGACTGGAGTGAAGACAGTGACAATATACTATGTAACAGATGCCTCCTAAAGCATGAAGCCCGAGAGAGAGGGAGGGGTGAAATTCTTTATGAAACTGACTGAGTTGGAACACGATCTGGAAGAAACTGCACGCAAGTACAACTGATATCCCTGATAATGAGGTACATGTAGTCTAGGCATGGGCACAGCCATCCAAAAGACATATGAAATAGGTCTGTGGTATGGACGCAGCCATCCATGAAGACTCAGGTATGGTCGCAGCCATCCATCAATGAGTCATGTAGTCATAAACCAATCCACGCAACCCGAACATGTGTAATCTGAGTTCGGTGTCTTGAACCCATCCGATCATAGTACAAATTCTAACATGCGAATAGATGTGCTGAGGTCGAGCATGATAGAACATCGCTTGATCACCGGCCAATGATGAAAACTGTTAACAAGCACGAGAGAAACCACCAATAATGCCAATGGCTCTCAAGGTATTGTATAGCACAATCCACGAAGTGTGAAAAAGAACTGAAGTCAAACACTCGTGGAATCACCCAATCGACGACCAATGGTGAAAGTTGATTGTTAGGTGCGAAGAACTTGCCATTGAGGCATGCAAGCTCTAAGGTACCAAAGGGGATCTCTAGATCAATCTCCTGGATAATGAGATGAGGTTGACAGGAGACGACCCGTCGCAGGAGGGCCATAATGTTTCCCCCATCAATGGCATGAGATAAGGAGCAAGTGGTATATGGCGAAGCAGAGTATCAGAGGAGAAGACGAGGGTGTAAACTGCAGAAGGATTATACTCTTGAACATGTTGGCGGCATGACTCCGGAGGGGGGTGGCAGCATTCAGGCACAAAGGGATCATAGGCTCAAAGGAGACGAAATGAATCGGATGGAAGAAGGCTAGAATGATAACCCAAACCTGCGGAAGGCCAAATGACGATGTATGGATGTCCCAACCTGACAAGAAGCAAAAGTGTCGATGTTCAAGAGTGACTAGCTACCATAGACAATCAATGATAAACCTGTTGTTGAGTCCAACCTAGTAATGATTTAACGAGCCTTAGGGAGGAGAAGCTCGAGTCTTGTCATGGTGACGAGTCCAATGTCGTCAGGGTTTAACGAGTCCGACATAGGTAAAACTCGGAGTCTTTTTCATGTTTAGAGAGTTTGAAAAAGACACGGAAAAGAAAACTCCAGGGGGTCCTTTTTCGTAGAGTTGTGTCTCTCGAGTCCGAAAAAGTATAAAACGATACTTGAAAGAACTGCCCGACCATTATGATCAAGGGGTACTTTTCGTGAATAGTGACTTCGACCCGAAAAAGTAGAAAAGCGGTTGGAAGCATGTCGTTTTGCAACCAATAACGAGCCTGAAACGACAAAAACCCGGCAATCTTTTTGTGTTTAAACGGTCGGAAAAAGAGCTTAAAAGCGACCGCCTCTCGTTTCTTTTAACGAGTCAAGAGGAAAACTCGGCCATCTTTTCATTTTTCAAGTCAGAAAAGAGCTTAAAGATGAATTTTTGGGATCAAGTGTATATAAGACTGTCGTAATTCCACTACCTGAAGCTTTGCACAAAAACACTTCACACGTAAACCCGTTCGAGATAATATGAACAATACATATAAAAACATAGTTAAAAAGCATATTTTGACTATCCATATGGTAAAACAATGAGAAAAACAGACATTGATAAAATTTAATTTTTTAATTTGCAAAAATCAATATAAAAAGGGATTAACCCATTCATATTTACCATAGCACTGTTCAATTTACCGTGGAGCAACTTGGAGCACTGAATTTGGTGAGCGAAATTCGGCCCCATTCGTGCATCATTCGTCCCGAAACTTGTTCCAGGTAGACACACATTTCCCTATGCTTCATTTTAATACTTATTTCATGCGTTTTGAATGTTCCAAGTGTTAGTTTAGGCAGATTTTCAAACTGGGTTCCGCTGCTCAGTCATCGCAGGTTTACCCTATCGGGCCGCGATGGCCGAAATTTTTTTACACAAGGCGCGCCCTGATCATCGCGGAAAAGTGGTGTACTTCCACGATGATCGCAAAAAACTTGAACTAGCGACCTCTCGCCATCGCATCTGTTTTTAAAATAGATGCGATGATGTAATGAACTTATGATTTTATGCAAATTCCGCATCAAAATTTCTAAAAGAAGTGCTAATCCAATTTTTCTCGTCCTGCAGGCTATAATGCCATTTTTCTGGCAAGAATGCACACATGATAACAATGATATAGAAGCTTTTTCCGATGTGGGGTGCTGAAACGCATTACGGGCATGCAGATTGCTCAAATTCTTCCTAACTCCACACCTGCGGTCACAACCTGACTTGCTGGAGTTACTAATCAGGGCTTGGAATCCCACAGATGGGAAATTCATCATTCGAGGCTGGGATATCGAGTTTGACTCTACAGACATATATTTTTTGACTGGGCTGTCTCGTCTAGGTGAGAGGCCCATTCTGGAGGGGCAGCGACCTGGGGGTGACTCTTTAGATATGTTGATAGCTCAAGTGTGCCCACGGGCGCGCAAGACAAGGAGTGGGAAGGTGGCAATCCCAACAGTGGACGATGTAGTCCTTCATGCTATGCTTTTCATGGTGACATAGGTAGTGAGGTCCCAAGCCCAACATGAGGCTTCGAAGACCCAGCTCTGGCTGGCTCTCGAGTGTCTCAATCCCACCATGTTTAACTGGGCAGAGACGGTGACGACGAACATAAAGAGGCAACTCACCAATTGCCGTCGCGGAGAGACGAAGTAGTTTGGTTATGGATCCATCTTAGTCCTGCTCAGGCTAGAGCGGATGCCAACACTACAGTTGCAAGACATGGATTTGGACTTACCCAGGCCACGTGAGACGAGGGCCACACGATGGGCCCATGTCATGCCACGAGGAGGTGGCAGATGACCAGTGGCGTGGGGGACATTTTTCCGAGAGTGGTTGGAGCGACAGACGATCTCTATGGAGGATTGGCCGTATGCCGGCATGGACATCTGTGGAGATCCTGACATGCAACTGCCCGCTGGAGAGCAGTGGGATGACGGTGGTAAGACACTTGATCACATTTTTTGCATTTTTATTTTTATGATGTTTTTTATTTTTTCATGTACATGTCCTAATGACGAACACTATGCTATGCAGATGTAGGACCAGTGAGACCCCTCGTGCTGGCTCCAGAGGCATGGAGGGATGCGTAGGGCATTGCAGCACTAGCCCTGGCTCCTCCAGAAGATGATACGATGGAAACAGTGATCCAGAACCTTAAGGGCCTGCTAGCAGGGATTCCAGATTACATGGGGATCAAGGAGGTCCCCAGAGCGTCCCAGATCCACACAGTAGGAGTAGAACCCAGGATGCACCACTTGTTGAGGCGGGTGACACGAGCGGCGGTGTACTATAGGGAGCACAACCCACCACAGTAGACACCTAGGTTTTTATTTCCTACTGGTGATTTTTTGAGGGACATGTGTCTCAGATGTACGGAGAACACAGACTCTATTTGGACATGTACACTTATTTTTGAGTGCCTTGGTGTGCCACACGATATATATATATATATATATATATATATATATATATATATATATATATATATATATATATATATATATACATATTCCTATGGTCTATTATTGTGCTTTATATGCTTTCTTGTATGATGTTTTGATTACATGTTATGCAAATGTCTGTCTAATACATGATTAGCCGATGCATCAGTTAACGTATTTAACCGTCGTGGAATATGCTGATATGTAATGAAATCAAAATCCCTCTCTAACAATTTAACACGTAAATACAACCTTAAAATACGATGGTCTCTGACGGAATATCGCCCATTGAGCTGGTGGACGACAAGTTGAGATTCCAAGTTCATAAATGCACGGATACTGAGATTAATCACCTTGGCCAGTAACTCAATCACAGCACTATATTCAGCGACATTGTTTGTGGTACAACCTAAACACACACCTTGAAGGTCTATCAACTAACCATGAGGATCGTAGATCACCCATGCCGCAAAGGACAAGTTGCGGGTACTGCAGCAGTCACCATCAGCGAAACCAATGTAAGGTGCACCAGAAATCTGCACAAGAAACAAAAGACACAATAAGCGGCAATCACGCCTTCACACCAAGCCAAAAACATGAAACACACACACAACATACCTGCTAAAAACACACGTATGTACAAACCAAAGTGCATGGAATTCACGCATAGTACTTTTTCAAGTACAGCCTGTTTCGGGGCTTATCGAGAGGATTCCCTTCATAGTCAACTAGCTCGTAGGCCCCTTTCTGCAAAACTATCTTTACAATATAAGGCCCAAGCCACATGGGTTTGAGTTTGCCTGCCCCTAGCTTATCATTCGCTTGATCGTAGAGCATGACTAAATCTCCCTCAACAAAAGAATGAGGATGGACAGTATGATCGAAGTGAGTTTTCACTCTCTTCTTTTGTGCTTCGATAGCTAGAGAGGCTAGCCGACAGGTCTCGTCCAGTCGTTCTACGTAAAGAAGGCTTTATTCTACCGGAGTAGTGTTGGGAAGTAATTCGACAGCTAACTTCAAAGAAGGGATCTCGCACTCGATTGGAAGGGTAGCCTCCAGTCTGTAAACTAATTGAAATGGAGTGAAATCGGTGGCATCCTTCACAGAGGTTCGGTAGGCCCACAAGGCAGAGAACAACATCAAGTGCCAGTTAGAATTGTGCATGCCAACGGTACGTTGAAGCATTGTAACTAGAACTTTGTTGATGGATTCTACTTGGCCATTGGCCTGAGGATAGTATGGAGTCGAACTATCATGTCGTAAGCCTAGCTGGGTTGTTAGCTCGGTCATCATGTGATTACGGAAATGCTTCCCGTGATCAGTGACGATAGTCTGAGGGACTCCGAACAGTGAAATAACATGGTTAAACAAAAATTGCTCCGCTGTGCGATCATCTTCAAATAATGTGGGCATTTCCTCGGCCCATTTTGTGAGGTAATCAACGGCAACGATAATATACCCATGCCCCCTGGCTGAGCGAGGGTTACAGGTCGTATAATCAATACCCCATTTTGCAAAAGGACCAACGGTAACAACAGGGTGCAATGGAGCGGGAGGTGCACGCATCTTTCACTGGTAGATCTAGCACTCGTGACAGGAGCGGACGACAAGAATGCAATCCTTAAAGATGGAGGGCCAGAAATAACCGGCGTGGAGGATCTTTTGAGCAGTAGCATATCCGGACATGTGACCACCACAGGCACCAGAATGGCAGTCATTCAAAACTCACTCAGCTTCCTCGAATGTTAAGCATCAGCGAAGAACGGAGTCGGCGCCGAGACGGTACAGGGTGTCCCCAATGATACGATAGGCTTAGACTGATGACGAATCTATCGCTAAGCATACTTAGACACATCGGGACGAAAAGAGGACGTCTGTAGATATACAATCATATCCCCGTACCGGGGATCGAGGGTGCTAATTAGGAACAGAGTTTCGTCCGGGATATGGTCCTCTGGCAAAGAGCAAAGTAACTCAACAAAGACAAGGGATTTCTTAGACTTGGCGGTGGTGAATTCCAAGTCGAACTCTTGGAGGATGACGATCCACTTCGAGTACTTTCCCCCCAGCAACTGACGTGACAGAATGTATGTCATCGGGTTGCAATCAGAAACCACGGTTGTAGTGCGCAACAAGATATAATGGCAGAAACATTGGATGGCACAAACAGCGGCCAGTGCCAACTTCTCGACGTAAGCGTATCGAGTTTCTGTATCTAGAAGATTGTGGCTAAGATAATATATGACATGCTCAGTGTCATCATCGTCATCTTGAACGAGAACCATGCCAATAGTGGTATCGGCAGTGGCCAAATACAGAGTATAGTCGTGATGATAATTCGGAGGACGCAACAATGGAGCAGAAACAAGGAGACCCTTGAGACACTTGAAGGACTCTTGAGCAGCGGCATCCCAATGAAATGGGGTATCTCGCTTCAGTAACCACGTGAAACCTTTAGCCACTTCGGCATAGTTTGGAATGAATCGTCTTAGAAAATTTGCTTTTCCCTGCAAGCTATGTAGCCATTGCAAAGAAGCAGGGGGAGGAAGATTCAGAATAGCCTCGACTTTAAGGGGATCCAAATGGATGCCCTATCAGAAGACGATAAACCTGAGCAGTCTTCCTGACTCAATGTAGAAGACACACTTATGAGGATTGAGCCTGATGCGGTAGTGTCGACAGCGGAGAAAGATTTCATGAAGATGAGCGGGATGGTCCTGGCGTTTTGCTGAATGAGCTGGTAGATCATCCAAGTAGCACTATACAATGTGGCGAATGTCATGGAAGGCATAGGACATTGCACATTGGAAGGTAGCATCAGCGTTCTTCAAACCGAAAGGGAGATTTTTGTAGGCGAAAGTTCCCGAAAGACAGATAAAGGCAGTCTTGTGCTGATCTACGGGTGTAATATTGATCTGGTTATACCCAGAAAAACCATCCATGAACGAATAAATTTTGCTCCCAGCACACTCATCAATGAGCTGGTCAATGAAAGGTGTGGGGAAGTTATCTTTGGGACAGGCCCGGTTAATATCATGATAATCAACACAGACTCGAATGGTACCCTGTTTTTTAGTCACAGGGACGATATTGGAGACCCAATTTGTAAGTGGGATGGGGTAAATAAAACCTGCCTTAAGAAGCTTTTCAACTTCCGCTTTAATGGCTACAACCTTTCGGGGGTGCACAGGGCGTAGACATTGACGAACAGGCTTAGCACCTGGATACGTAGGTATCTCATGCACCACTATGCTAGGATCAATGCCGAGCATTTCTTCGTAGGACTAAGCAAAAATGTCACGAAATTCGCGAAAAAGATCAGTATAAAGTTGAATTTCCTTCGGAGTACAAGTGACTCCGACATGGGTATGCTCGACAATCCTTGGTTTCATAGAGATGTCGATGGGCTGGGTCTGCATGATGTTTCCCATATTGCCTTCAGAAGACACTTGATAAACTTGAATGGGTGTTTGAAGGGATTGGGATGGGAGACAAGGAGAAAACCGCTCGAGACAGGTAAGCAGTTCCCGGTGGGCAGGGAGAAACGAGGAACGATGGTGATGATCAGGCCAAGGGGGTTCCTCGAGAGACATGGTCTCGATAATGGCTTCATCGGAAGGAAATGTTTCCTTTAACGAATCCAAAGAAGCATCATCTCCAAGCCAAGGGGAATGAGCGTACGAGTCAGGAGCCCTGCTCGAAGGAGCAGGTTCAGAAGGGGGAGCCGATGCAGAAACAATTTCGACGTAGTTGAGCTCAGCAGGACTCAACGGCATCTCATCGCCCCAAGATTCTACCTGATCAACGGGGGGAAGAACCCACGGATCAGAGCGAACGGAAATCATATTGATAGAAGCGACGTTAGGAGGTGGGAGTGAAAAGACACCCATCAGGGCATGATCTTTAAAAAGTCCGGCTCCCACACTCTCATATGGGACGGAGGTATGCTCCACAAAGGGAACATTTCCTTCGGAAGAGGAAACGAAGAAGGACAGTTGGTCTATGGTGACGATCTTCCCCTGATGAGGGAAACGAATGACATGGAATAGAGATGAAGCCACAGCTCGCATGGCATATGTCCAGCTACGTCCGAGAAGGAGGTTGTAGGTAAGATTAGCATCAACAACTTCAACTTCCACTTCGACTATCTTCCCTTCCAAAGAAATGGGCAAACGTTGGAGTATACCATAAGGGCGAGACTCTCTCCCATCAAAGGCTTCCAAGGTCATAGGAGACTGGCTCAGAGTCGGAGAACCAATAGCCTTCCAATAGGCAACAGATATGATGCAAGTTGAAGCGCCTTCATCAATGACTACACGATGAATCATTTTGGAATTGATAATGACCTGTATGAGGAAGGCAATTTGGTGAGGTAGTCTCGGTACATGGATTTCTAGGTCAAAAGTAATCAGATCCGAGTCAGCCGGGTCTATGCCACCTATGGCCGATAGCAAGGACTTCCTCTGAGAGGGGCAGATTTGGAGTACTTCTAAGGCAGACATATCTGATGGAGCCTAGGCTAAGTCCTCAACGATGTTGTAGTGCTGGGCAGCACGAGCATTAGGGTTGTAAGAAGATTTCCAGAGTACACCTTTCAGAGGGGGTCGGACGGGCGTCTCAGTGCTAGGTCTCTCGATATGGAGCAGGCCAGAACTGGACGAAGGAGCGCTAGAGGGGACCTCAGGCTCTTTCCCAGTAGGCGACGGATACTCTTTTGCCCGAGTACTGATGTGGATGGGAATCGTCCCAGAGATAAATACTTGAGAACCAAAGAGTGAAGAGGATTGGGATGGTCAGCCACCATTTGCGTTTGTTGTGAGGGAAAAGGTTCTTTGAGCACAGCAGGAGTCCCGAGAGAGCCTTTCAACAAACGAATAACTTCAGACCGCCTCGGGCAATCTTTGGTATAGTGATCCTCGTCACAGATAAGACAAGGGTACTTGGGCTTGCATTTGGCACCTTCCTTGGGTGGAGGTTTAGGGGAATCCTGCTTAGGTTGATCTGCTTTATTCTTTCCTTTTCCCTTCTTTTTGCCTTTCGAGGCTTTGTCTGCCGTGGTGGACTAGACGGCGTTAACCTCGGAAGTACTACCAGAATTTGACACAGCTTGAGAAGTATTTTTTTTGGAGCATTCGAATTTTGCTTCCCAAGGTTCATGGAAGTTTTCTTTGAAGGCGGATTAACGGAACCGATGATACCGTCAATAGATGGCGTTGGCGGGGCTTTGGAAGTTCCAGGTCTCGGGGCATCAGGAAAATAATCATATAGCGTACCAGACTAGGAGTAGACCAAGTCAAGGTACTAAGCGTGCACAATAGCTTGCTCTTCAGTTACACATGCCCCCATAGCAATGTCCCGTGCTATCGGATCGACGAATGAGGTCGTGAACCAGTCGGTGAGAAGCTGATCGAGAATCCAGAACTTAATCAAACGATGACGCCATCTCCATTCATGGATATGATCAAAGATATGCATAGCCGTTGTCTATTTTAAGGATGTCAGGAGGTGTGTGCTCATTTCATATTGAATCAGCAACTGAAAATGAGTTAAAAATTCCATAGCCAACGAGTTGAAATCCTGAAAATATCTGCGAGATAACTCAATATACCATTTAGCAACAGAGCCAGTGAGAGTCCTTTGAAAAAGGTGGAGCTGGATTGAATCATCAAGCCACGAATTCAATGAACACCATAGATGATAAGTCATGACGTGAGCTTGGGGATCTTCTCCAGCTTTGCCATCGAATTTGGGACAATCACCGGGAATCTTAGTTGGAACCGGGGGCCAATACGGATTATGAAGAATAGGATCATTTGTCAGTTTGGACACATCCGGTAATTCCAACGTCGCTAAAAATGGTAATTTGGGGTTAAAGAACATCTAGGGCTATGGGTAGGAAGGAGTACCAGAGTTCCAGCCAGCTGGCGGTTGCCCCCATTGATTTTGTCCAGAAGGATTTGGCCTAGGAGGGTTTTGTCCGTAGGGATTTTGTCCATAGGGGTTATAAGAGGGCTGACCCTGGATTTGCCCCCCAGCATTCCATTGATTACCAACTTGGCCTGCAAGAGCAACATAAGGGTGCTGGTAATTCTGATAAGGATTCACCTGTAGTTGTTGATAATTTTGATACGGGGCAAATTGAGTTTGCCCTTGGGATTGCTAGAAACCATAAGGCGGCTGGGCTCCAAACTGAGCCTGAGAGGCAGGTTGCGTTTGATAGGCGGGTTGGGATTGAGGTATAACCTGCATTTGAAGACTGGATTGGGTCTGGGGCCCAGCCTGGGGCTAAAAACCGGGTTGAGCTTGAGAAGCAACAATCATTTGAGTGCCCGGTTGAGCAGGCCCAGAAGGATGTCCTTGAGAGAAATGAGGCTGAGCCATCTAGCCAAAAGGTTGACCCAGTTGAAATTGAGATTAACCCATATGCCCAGAAGGTTGAGCTTGTTGGGCGTTGGGCTAGCCTTACACAACTGAGGGTTGTCCTGATAGACCGAATGGCTGAGCGGGCTGGACAGTAGGTTGGCCTTGCTGAAAGTAAGGTTGACTACTTGCCTCGAAGGGTAGCCTTGCTGGACACCAGGTTGGCCTTGTTGCATATAAGTTTGTCCCGGATTACCAGAAGGTTGCACAAAATAGGTAAAAGATGGACCACTAGAGGCTGAAGGTTGTCCCTGAAAGGGTTGTCCTTGTGGGCCTTCAAGTTGCCCTAGATAAGATTGGCCGTAATACTGTTGCCCATGAGAGGTTTGCATGTAAGATGGTCAGCCTTGATGAGGTGGTCCTTGAAGATGTGCAAACGATACTTGGCCACCGCCATAACCAGTGGGGGTCCAAGCAACAAATAATGGGACCGAGACCTCAACTGCAGGTTGAAGTGGAAGAGGTCCGCAGTAATAGATATGAGCCCCTCTAGAATCATAATAATGAAACGGATTTTGAGGATCCGCATTCTGAAGAGCATGCAAATATTGATCGTATGCCCCCCCGCTGGGATATCACCAGAAGAAGGTGGGGCACCAAGTGTAGGGTTAACAACTCCGGGTATGGATGCAGATGGGCCACTATTAGCTGAGCCTGAAGAAGGTCCAGCAGCAGCGGTCACAACTGAGGATGCAGTAACAGCACTGACAACAGGGGTTGAAGAAGCCACACAAACAGTAGGAATAGTCGGGATGGAAGTGATAGGCATATTATGAATTTTAGGAATAAAGGATTCCGAGGTCTAAGTGATGGTGTGCAACCACATAGAACTCGTAGGGGGAGTCCTAGAAGACATAACATCCCTCAATGCCTTATAGCATAAAGGCAACGTAACACCAAGAGGGGTGATACAAAAAGGTGGAGTTTCCGTCGAGGTGGGAATTTCACCGCTCATCGCAACGGACTCTTCACTTGTGACGGGGGATGTGTCCTCCATATCAGAAGAAGACATTGGGACTAAACACTAGGAGGAGTACCAGGCTCCCAAATGGGGTTCCAGTGAATCTCGTAAGTCTCGTCCTCTGGAGCACGAGAGTTAATCGGTTGGATACTTGGAATAACAGGGAGAGTATCACTCACAACCGGTACCTCAGGGGCAACAGAAGAAGGAGACCCTTGGTCACTTAGAACGGGAGACGGGATTGGTGATTCCACCAGGATGATGACTTCAAAAGATCCTAGGCAAACTAACGAGAAAGGAACCTACTCAAGCTAACGCAAACAAGATCTAATCAGGTAAATGTGAATCGTGGCCGAATAAATTTTAAGACACAGGAACAAAACTTGACCTTTTCATTTTTAAAGAGTCGAGAAAAGGACAAAAGATGACTCTAGTCGCCTTCGAATATTTAATGAGCCTGAAGTGACAAGTGCTCAGATGGACCTTTTCTTTTAGGGAGTCTGAAAAGGAATGAAAGTGACTACTCTGGAGAACTAGGCAAAAAGGTTTACCAGATCAATCTGTAAAACTGCATATACACCTCGGCAGTCATATGAAAACCAAGGACTTTCTGTACGGCAGTCAATCTTCCCGAATGATGTGTTCGGTGCGTTACGGCTTGTAAGGCGACAGACACAGCTTCCTATGGATAAAGGATGATAACCTAATGGGGTCTCCCCATATACTCGACGATACGTGGGAGCACAATTCCGTACTAGACCACTATTGAGTCACCGAAGGAGGAATCACCCAACCTTGAGTGGAAACAAAAGTGACTAGGTTTAACAATGCCGGAGCATGTGTCTAGCCTAGACCTCTAAATGTGTGCATTATGTTCCAATGTGTTGTTAGATTTATTCAGTTCATTTTAAAGTTGATCTTGGATTACGTTTCAGTTTTCAGGCCTTACCGTATGTATATAACAAAACCTAGGATGCATCTAGAATGAATGAAATATCCTTTTTCTTCGATGAACACCTACGTATGGGAGGGTAGAGAGATCATTCCCAAACCAATAAAACCAAGGCAACATAACAGTCACTCAATGCAAGCAGACATCAAACGCTAAAGTGCACGGATACTACTAATGAGAGATTTAATCATTCGCTTTTCAATATGCAACTTGAAATGCAAATTCACTTTCACTTTCGCATGCTAAATGAAATGCAATCTTTTTGATTTTGATGCCTTTAATCTAAAAGAAACCAATAAGCAACAAACAAATGTGGAAAAACAGTTGATCCAAAAAATTTTAATCTATGTCCGGGTGGTGAAGAGAAATTGAATCAATGCCGAGATTGGTCCAATAACAATCACTAAACAATCAACCAAAAGTAAGCAAAGGGGAAGGCTCAATCAAACCAGTAGCGAGCAGCAAACGAATCTTTGCAAACAGGAAACCAAGTGAAATTGATCCAAAAGACTTGAAACAATGAAACTAGGTCATAAAGAAAGAAAAACAAGATTCATTTAACAAAGCTCACAAGAGAGTGCCTCAACCTCTAAACAGTGAGAAACATGTTATCAAACAAGTGAGAACAGCAAGGGACTAGCAAGACTGACGGATTCAGGAGGCAGTATTGAAAAATTCAATTCTACAGCAATCAGTGCAGGCAATACACTAGCAATAAGGTGCTGATAAAGAACAATACGCAGCAACAAAGCGATGTCAACGTAGAATTACACGACTTTTCTGCGATGGTCCGATTTACAGAACCGTCACGAATGTTAATCGTAATTGAGCGATGAACAGGATACTAAAAAAGGGGTGACGCGATGACAACATGACTGTTAAATTAAAAGCTGCGATGATGTTCAAAACAGTAACACGCGAACCAAAAACTCCTAAATAAAAAACGATCAATCTTTAATCAAACAAGGACATTTCCCAGATCAGGCCAGGAAACTCAAAAGATTGGTAACTAATCCCCAAAACTTCAAAAGAGACTAAAACAAAAATCAAGACAAGAGTAAACAAGAAAAGAACAAAGGCCAGCTCCCCAGCGGAGTCGCCAATTTGTGATGCAGGAAAGTGTTCCCTCTGCAGACAGAGGCAACCCCTCTAGCCCTAGAGTGGGTCTAGTCACAAACAAGGATAGATCAACAATAGTTTTCCTTAAACAGTCATAGTTGGAGGCCTACCTCAACCAGTGGTCGATGGAGTTCCGTTGCGCTGCTCCAGCTTCCGCTTCCTTCTCTCAATGAGTAATCAACTTGAAACAATGCAAAGGAAATACAAAAAAGCACGTAACCGGAACAACAAATGATCTATTTACTCACAAAGTCAAGAAGTCATGAGCTATCAAGTACATTACATAAAAGACATAGGAAAACATCATTGATTTCATTAATAATGAAATAAGAGCAAGCTTACAACCAAAGTCTTGACGTCACAAGCCTTCTCAGAGGGATCCAGCCAGCATGTTCCTCAAGCATTCACTCTTGAAAACGGATCTCCCAATACAAAAGTCTCTCTCACTCACAAGTTTTACACAAGATCAAAGGCACTTCACATCCTTCCTCAAGCTCTCAACAATCCCACACTTGTCACACTCACACCAGCTATCTAACAAGCTCACAAGTACTAACAGCACTATCAACAACCACTCCAAAGACAAAGAATTCCAAACTAGCAGCACATAGCAATGGTGAGAGTTTAAAAAGGAGAAGGAGTCTCCATGAAAGGTGGAAGGATGAGCTTATCTCCAAGGAAGGTAGCACAAATGACGGAATAGCCATGCCAAAGAAAGGAGGGCGACATAAACTAGGCCAACAACCAGGTCTGGAGTCATCTGGAAGGCCGAATGTTGGAACAAATTCGCCCAAACTGGATCATCGCAGGCACATAACTGGTCTGGTACGCTGACATCGCTATTGCATAACGGAGATAGTCAGGTCATCATGGAAGATTACAAGATACAGTTGCACTGGCACATAAAATTGGACCATCGCGGGAATCACGTGTACTTCCGCGACGCTTCTGGACTGTTTTGGAGTGCCCTTCAGTGCATTTATTTGGCCAACGGACATGATGATGCAGAAACCTTTGGAAAAGTGGGTCATTTGACAACATTAGAGAGCATTTGTCTAACATGAGCATGTATGACTTGGACACATGACATAGTAGGAAGACTGGAGTGAAGACAGTGGCAAATTACTGTGTAACAGATGATAGCTAGGATACACAACAAGGGAGCGCTACCACCTCCCCCGACTCCGAACCTCCAGATAATGAGGTCTGAGTCACGCGAGGAAGATCCGAATGTGAATATTGTGCTCTGAAGTGGAATTACAGTAGGAGATGATAAATGCAAGCAGCGCGAAGATAAAACTTGGGTTCGCAAAGCTCCAGTGAAGGAAGCGGAGCTTGATTTGGTGCATACTAAGGAAACCTTTATGGAAGCTAAGAAGAGCTTCGCTGATGCCTCCACTTCAGAAAGCAAAGATAGACAGGAGCTGGAAATGGACCCATCTAAGCTTATGACGTTCATGGAAACATGCATGAAGCTACTACGTGACAGTAAGGTTGTAAAAGGATTGCAGGAACTCATTAACTGATGCACTGGGATCGCGCCAGGAGAACCACATGTAGTCCAAAAGATTGGAAAGAATAAGACAAGGACATGGAGAGAAATGAGGCTAACCATGCAGATTGGAGAATATGAGATGGACAAAGTAATTATAGACTTAGGATCAGACACGAACGTTCTACCGAAGTAGACATGGGAGCGCATGGGGAGGCCTACGCTGCAGTGGTATCCTATTCAACTACGAATGGTGAACCAACAGAAGATAATACCTATGGGGTGATTACAGGGAATCACCATGGATATTGAGGGAGAGAGCATGCTAGCAGACTTTGAGGTGATAAAGATTGTTGATGATAGCAATCCCTATCCCGCGCTCTTAGGAATTGATTAGGCCATTGACATGAACGGGGTGATTAATCTGAAGAAGTGCAAGATGATTTTTGAGAAGAAGTCTCTGCATGTAGTTATACCCTTAGACCCTGCTGAGGGATCATGCTACACCGAGACGGTGTGCGACTATGAAAGTGATGACAATTTGGACTACATCTACAAGATAACCACGTGAGACCAAGACTAGGTAAATCCCACCATGGATGGACGAATATCATGGGAGTGGGAAAGATCCTGCACTTCAGATTTGGATGAGGAGATAGAATGATGGAAAAATCGGTTACATGAGGTAACCACGCTTAATTGTAACATGATGACAACGTCACTGCATTGCATATCGACAGAAGTAAGGAATCTACCTACTTATGATGGGTTAAGTGAGGTGGATACTTTCCTAGATAAGTTTGAAAAGGAGGTGCTAGAAAAGAAACATTTCCAGGCCTTGAATTGGGCACTGTGCACTACATCCGCAAGGTGGTGGGGTACACATAGAGGAAGCTTTGAAGACTGGCGCACATGTAGAAAAATGTTGCACTCACGGTTTGGAAAACCTATAGTGCGATTGGTAGATAAATACAATGAACGGGATGGTTTGCACATGCATCTGTCTAGGTGGGTATAGGCATATGGTAAAAAACATGCGCAGATACACATGAACTGCGCATTGGGAAATATGGTCAATAAGCCTGTGTTGGTGGGGAAAATGTGCGAACGATTCCTCAAGTTGGAATGGCAGAATGTGGAAAGAACGATCGCGCAGAAGGTTATCCATGTGGAACCCTTCAACGAGATGTGTGAAGCATTGAATAAGGTATGTAGTGTGCAACGGAGTGATTGGGACCTGCGCGTACCAGCAATCTTATGGGCTTATAGGACAACGTGCAATAAACTGACGGAACATACACCTTCTAGGTTGACCTATGGAGCGAACCCCATAATGCTGATGGAATATATCATTCCTAGTCTGCGCATAGTAGTGCTCCCGGATATGATGGTTTGCGGATCCTTGGAAGAAGGGATCGCGCAGTTGGAAGAGCTCAAAGAAGAATGCTTGGGACCTGATGAAGAGATTCAACAGGGTGATCTCAGGCTCCAAGAACTCATGAATGAAAGATTTCGTTTGAGGGAGAAAAGTGTCATGGTAGAAGAAGAAGTCAAGAAGCTGGAGGAAGGAATAAATAAGGACTTTCTTGATAAGAAAACTGTGGATGCACATGATTACGTTGACGAATTTGGGGACTACCACCCAGAGTTGATCAATTTGATGCCTTGGATTGGACCATATGTTACTAAGGGGATCACAGATGGTGGAATGATGCAAATGGTAAAGTGCATGATGCAGATAATAAAGTTAAATGGAGAACCTTTCCCAGGGAGAGTGAATGGAAGTTGGTTGAAGCCATACACGGCTGGCCCGACTATCTGACTAGCTCACCGAAGCATAGTCTTAGCACTCCAAGTAACTGAAAGGAGGCGCGGGACTATAAACAGATGTAGGGAATGCAGGATCAGATACAAGGAAGTAGTTTAGATACAACAATCTTTGAACAACGCATGCAGGAGGTACAATAGGGAGCTGCTCAGTGCGTTGCCGATCTTCTAGCAGTTCGGGCAGAGTTGGAGGGTCTCCGCACGAAGATCTCCACACTGAAAGAGTGACTCAAGGGTGAGTCATGATGTTTGTGTTGGGGGCTTGTTGTACGCGGGATCCCCCAAGGGAAGTTTTGGGGCTTAAAGCCTAGATTTTGACCAAATCTGATGTAAAGACTTTGCGTTTTGTGGGCGCAGAGCGTGAAGATTGTAAATGAGTCATAGGGTTGTTCGCCCTCTTTTTTTAATTTAATGTCAGCTTTATAAATCTACCCATGGTCCGCGGACCATGGGATTGTATAAATAGAGCGAGGCTCTAAGTTGTAAAGGATAGAATGATAGTCATGAATGAATAATGAAGAATTGAGTCTTATCGAAGTGTAGAGTCGAGTCTTTGGGTTGTAGAGTAGGAGAAGGCTCTGCAGCTGAGTGTGCAGAGGCCTAGTAGTCCGCAGATGAGTGCGTGGGCCCCTGTAGCTAAGTGTGCAAGGCGAGTCGAGTCTGTAACCGTTGGATAAGTAATAAAGAGAAGTTTTACATCATTTTTGTGTATCTTTTTCCTGTTTTGTGCATTGAATGTATTGGATATAAATTGCATTTCTATTGTTTATATGATGCACGAAATATATGAATGTGTTGATAATGTGAATATAAGATAAAGTATCTATTTACGTGAAGATAACTAACTATTATAATAAGATAAGTAAGATACGTAGTGTAACTTGGGGAAGTAGCGTAGATCACTGCCTTAGTAGTGCGAAAGCATCCTAGTCCCTGGTTAGGGGTGTGCAAAGGCGATTATAATAGATCGCAAAGGTCTCGTAGGCCAAGGCAATGCATGAAGTAACCTACGCAAAGGTATTCACAGTTGGACTAAACCGAATCCTCAGACATCTCAAGGGTGCAGAAACTTGGTTCCAACATCCCCCCATATTGCTTCAGGTGAGACCTCAGTCTGCGCTCCATGGGATGTTGCCGAAAGGGCCAGTAGTACAGGGATTTGTTTGGTTAATTAACTCTAAGCCTGGGTCAAGCCCTCTCAAGCCAACAGGTTCAGAGTTAGTTGTGCCAAACAAATCCATACACTTTTGGCCCTTTCAACATCAATCCATGGTGTGCAGGCTGAAGTCTCACCCAAAGCAGTATGGGGGGATGCTGGAACCAAATTTCGGCACCCATAGATCAGTGTGATGTGATTTTGGTGACCTAGATATACCTTCGTGCAGACCACTATGATCCTGCAACCCATTGCTATAACTTCCTCCAATAAGCCTCTAGACCTCTGTGAAGGTCTACGATTGGCTTTTGCAGACCTTGAATAGGTCAATTAGCTACTTACGCGCACTTTAGATTACCCTTAGACCATTATTTGCTCAGATATACTTAAGTGTTTGATAACTTTAGCAGAAAGTGTTATAATCTTCGCATAATCACTTAACATTAGTTGCGTGCAGATAACAATGTAGATAAAGTAAAGTCACACATCCATACATCAATATTTCATAAACCCATTATTCATCACAGCATAAAGCGCATTCATACATAACAGAAGTTAATAGATAAAACACAAGAATTTCTGCAATAATCTTCTTTATTGATATTTAGTTAAGCTTACAGACTCAAGACTTTTCTCGGCACTCAGCTGCAGGGGTCCATGCACTTAGTTGCAAACACTACTCTGGCCTCTGCGCACTCAGCTGCATAACCTTCCTTCTTACTCTCTTGTGCTAACTCTCTAGACTCTTTCCATCATACCCATAGACAACTTCAATTGCTTTCCTTAGACTCTCTAAGATACACGTATTTATACAATCCCATGGTCCGCTGACCATGGGTAGATCTCAAAAGCTGACTCAAGTTACATAAAAGAAGGGTAAAACCCTTTTTTACTCTTAACTAGCTAGGCGCTCCGTCACCACAATTTGCGGAGACTTTACATCTTTTTACATCAAAATTTTGGCTTTTGCCCCAAAACTGACCCAGGGGACCCCATCCCAACAAAACCCTTGGCCTGTGCCTAGCTGTGGGCACACTTTACCATGACCTATTGGATTGTGTTTCACTTGTACATATTATATGTAGGAGTGTGATGCGTTATCATTTTTTGGTTTTGGTGTGTGATTCAAGTATTTTTCATGCCTTATTTATGCCAAAAATCCAAAAAATTATAAAATTCAAAAAATAAACAAAATATGGTCCTAGTTTTACCTCATACATGTTTTATTTCTTTCATTATGTGATTTAACCATTTGTCTAGTCTTTCTAGATGTTTTTTACAAGATAAGGTGGTGTTTTCATAGCAACATCCATTAGTCCTGACGTATGTTTCCTCTTACCGACATATAGGGGTAGGTCATTTTCATCCTCATTAGAGAATTTTGAATATTATTTCTGCATCTATGCCTTAGGTCCAACCCCATCAAGTTGCAACTTTAGCCACTTTCCATTATGCATGTCGTCGCTTGGCAGTAGAGCTTACTTGATGATGGATATCCTATTATAGAACCTCCTTACTATTTTGGTGTCCATGCAGCCATTTCAGAATCCCTCCTTCTAAATTGCCATGACTTAGAATGTGAGACCCATGTACTCTTCTTTGTCATATTTTCGGATATACTCACAGAGGATTCCACAATCTTATCCCTTGTGATTGCCACTTTTTATTAGCCTATTTTTGCGCGATGAGCCTTTGTTTCTTCTTTCCATCATCATCATTTTCTCGACCTACCATTCACTTTCATTTGGAGTTTTACCCTTTCTTGGAGGAATCACTATAATAAGTGGTCCTATTATCCAATCACTTGTCCTCTTTATCATGAGTAGTTCCACCATTACCAGAACCAGTTGTTATCCCTTATACTACTTATTCCTGTAGGAGAAGTTTCCTTTAAGCTCTTTTTAAACCCCTTAATCTAGAAATGATTGTCGACTGAAATTGTCTCCTTCACACTCATTAAAGTACTTGAAGGGTCATCTATTCAGTATAAGTTTAACCCTTTTCTAGACTAAGTAGACTAGTTATGGAAAATGAATACTCTAGTCTCCTATGGCTAGAAGGTTCTCCCTTGTATTTTTTTTAACTCTTTTTCAGGCTTGGGGGACTAAATTTACTAGAAAAGGAACCTAAAAATAGAAAAGAGAAGGGAACATTTATTTCCATTAACCATCAAAATGGAAATGTTAGTCACGTCACCCTTGAACATGGCACCTGCTTGCATCGTTATCTCACAGTTGGGTTTTAGCTTGCCTAGGAGTGGTACCACACATATGACTCTGTTTAATCCTCTGATGGTTCCTATTCCAGTCGTTTGGAGCATGATTCAATGCCTCCTGCATTGTTGCACGGTATCACGAGGTGCTCATTAGTGATGCTTCCAAGTCACTTTTGTGTCGTGTCACTATGTGTTAAAGGGAAGTATTAGCTTGTGTTGGCCATCTGCAATCGCCTATTGACAGTCAGCCATCCATGTGTTAGTTGTGCTTCATTATCTCATGACTTCATCCATACATCACATCATCCTATTTTGTTCCATGTTGGTTGATGGGGGATACATCAAGGCCCTCCTTCAATGGATCTTGTCTTGTTGACATAAACTCATTATCTAAGAGCTTGATCTAAGAACCAGTAGTACCTTGGAGCTTTCATACCTCAGTGGCACAATTCCTCGTGATTGATAGTGGGTTTAAATGATTGGATCTTAATCGGTCTAGTTCACTGGTGTTTAATGTCAACTCATCTATTCACACTTAGTGGACTGTAATAGGTACCTTGTGGCCATTTTTTCTCATTGGTGTATTCCCTAATGTCCATTACTGGTTAACCTCATTAGCTGGTAATCAAGCAGTTTTTACCATCCTTGACCTTAGCACATCTATGTGCATGGCACATATTTGTACCATCGGGGTTATGTCAAACACCCTGGGTTAGGGACATCTCACTCTTACATGCCACCCTTCCTAGGTTGCGTTGGATTTATGTATCATTCATGTACTTTGAGGACTATTTAAGGGAACCTCCTATATGTTATGTGTCCATAGTCCTATTGATGTATACTGTGACATAGATGCACATTGTAATTGTTGGTGGCTATGCTCTATCTATTAAGTCACATGGATCACTGTGTATTTTTCGTGGCCATGTTTTAGCATTTCATGTCATGGATCTACATTGTATGTTTTGGTGGTCATGTTCAGTATCTCTTTATGACTGAGCTTGGATATGCCCACCTCGGGGATGTTATCAACACATATGAGACTTCAACATTTGGTACCTTTTGATCTGAGTTCTTGTCTTTGTATCCTCACTCCTATTTTGACCTTTGAGCTTTATTATAATGCATTTTAGCCATCATTTACTCTTCTGACCTCATGCATTAGGGGGCATTTGTTATCAACCTATTTTTCTCCCTAGGGTTAGTCCTCTTGAGTCATTATGCTATTGACCTTTTGTTTTGGCCTTAACCACTCTTTTTCCAAGATTTTCTCCCCAACTGCATGCAACTCGACTTGTGAGTGCGATTGGAACCTTCAAACTACATGGAGGACACTTTTTTTGTGTGGTTATGACCAATATTTCATGGTATTGTCCATGTGGTTGGGGGAATTATTCTAGAGACTTATGGTTCCTAGGAGATCAGTTCAAATCACTTTCTTATCTCATCTATTCGAGTTGGGTAAGACACATTATTGAGAAAATTATATAACTTCTCTTTGTCGTAGGTGTCTACATTTATCCTCCTAGAAGTCTCCTTCTTCCTATTTATATTGGGTTATCCTAGAGGGTCAGGCTAGTCACAATTTGCAAAAGAGTCATATACTGCTATTGTGATTCAGTTTTGAGAGCTCCATGTTGCTTTGAGTTTTTGTTCATTATAGTGGGGAGATGTTTCTAGAATAAGGATAGGAGTTCCAAAGCTAAAGGTATATTTATATATTCTTGATTATATGGTTAATGAAGATTCATGTTCCCTTCCTTTATACCAACATTTGCAGTGATTTATGTTCATGTATTTATTGATGTTTTGAGCTAATAGTCTTCTGCAGAAGACTACTTGTTGTCTTTGTTTATTTTTGCTTATGTGTAGTCTTGGGATCAATAATAGAAGACAGAGATCACTTGATTAGAGAGAAAGGATTCTGCATCAAGCCCAAAACCATTCACTAACCTACGAGGAGGCAAGGTACTTGCTCAAACCTTATAACATTAAGAACTACTTGGAGACTTCTTTCATGATCATTTGTATTGTGGATTTTTGTTGTCCTGGGTTAGGCCTATATTTTTGTTGTCTAGTGATCCCACTAGGGAATAGGATTGCAGAGTAATGGCTCCTTCCATGTAAAATTTACTGCAACATAGGTGATGAAATCAAGGTGGATGCGTCTAAGGTGGAGGTAATCTCTAAAATTTCAGTTTCTACTTGTCAAAGAGATGTTATAATTTTTCTTGGTTTTACAATATATTACAGAAGATTCACAGAAAAATTCACAAAAAGAGCTTCTCCACTCTTTAAACTTCTTACAAAAGATTGTGATTTTGTTTGGAATTCTTACTACCAGAAGGCATTTGAATCATTGAAATAGAAAACCACTGAAGCACCAATTTTAAGAGGGTTTAATTGGTCTTGATGGGCCTCGAAAATGCCCATGTTTTCATCATGAAATATCACCATTCATACCCTAAAACCCTAGGTCTTTAACCTGTTCCGTACCCTAATTCCATCATTTATCGCCAAATCACATCCTATGCCTCATGGTTGATTATCATTGGTTTTATTAGATTTTCTATGATTAAATATGATTATGTCATGATTTACTAATGATGGTTTCGCTAAGCTCATTTTCACAGGGTTCCATCGCCAAGTTTCTTCACGAGTCAGTAGAGTACAGAAATGGTCAACTTCAGGCTTTTGACACTTTCGGCATGCTTATGGAGAAACCGAGAGAGGTTATTGTCAAAAATGATGTTGTAATACCTTTACATAACCTGGATTGCACCCAGGTCACTCATGTGGGTCTCTAGAAGGAAATTCATAAATTTGCAATAATTTTCAAAATGCCAACTTCCGCCTCGATTTCCGTGCATATAAAGGCAAATGAAGAAAATATGGCACATGGGTTTTGGTCTCCGTATAGTCAATTTACTAACCGTTAAATGGTTTTCTAAAATTCCATACGGCTTGGGAGATATGCAAAGTTCTATGAGGCCAATTTGTATAAAATATCCAGATTTGTACTTAACAGTGAAATTTGGATTTGCCTATTTTTATGCCACAGTTACGGTTTGATAAGTTCTTGTCCTCCATCCATGCATTAATCAACATAAACATCAACCATTATCTATTTGAAGGCCATCTAGAGAAGTCAAAGACAACGTGAATTTGTTTGTTGTCACATTTCATTTAGAATGTAATTAATCTCACCTTCATCTAGAACATGTATAAAAAGCAGAGCAACAATCATAGGGAGGGAAGTAAAAGCCATTGAGAATTGAAGTGCTGTTAAAACACCTTACAATTATAATTGACTTTGTTTTAGTAATATACATGGCCTTGGCGTGAGCGAGATCATTCTAGTTTTAGTTAGCTGTGAGTATTTGATTTGCATGTTTTAACAGTCTTCCTTTCAATGTAAGTTCCAAAGCTTCCCTAGGTGTGGCAAGGGCCCACCATCACCTAGGAGAAAGCTTCCTTGTTCATATTAGATTGGTTTTTGTAGCTTTATTCATTCGTACTCAGTTAGATTTGTGATTGCTGTAGTTTAATTTATTTTCATTCAATTAAATGCTTGATTGCTATTCAATTCTTCATTTTGTTGTGTGAAAGTAGTCCAGAGTTAGCTTCTTGTAATTGTATGCATAACATAGTTATAATATCTGTATGTATTAGTTTCTATTTCATTGTCGTGTGAAACATTTAAGATTGCCTTTTGAACAATTAATTTAGTTTTCATTTTGATTGCCTGACAAGTTCAATTTGATTACCGCATGTTGAATGTTTGTCAATTTCAATTAGACTACAGAGTGCTGTAGCTTTTGAGAAGTTCAATTGAAAGACTGAGCTCCATAACCTTTGATAATTTCGTATACATTGGTCTCAAGGATCACGTACAGGTCACTATGTGTTGACTGCTTAACCTTCACAGAGCATCGCTCTGCCTCATTAGATTAGCATTGTGAATGCTTGTTGATGTATTAAATCCCTATACGCAGAGCATACTTAAATCTCTTATGTTGAATGCAAGTGTATCATTAACCTTTGAGAAAAATGAGGATTTCCTGTGTGAGTTTGATTGGTGAATTGTGAATTGGACCAAGTGTGAACCTCTCATGCATTGATAAGCATAAATAAAAAACAGAGCATGATTTGGAGTTGTAGGGTCTTTGAGATTGTATCATAAGATCGCTTCTGCGTGTTTGCAGTAGTAGTCATAAAACAAAGTCATGTTAAATCTTTAGCTAGGCAGCAGTACTTCAAATTGTTGTAGTAACCAAATAGATTTACAACGTGAGGATTGAAGAATACTTTCATTTGGTAGAATGTGGTCTTGGTTTATCAATTCCTTTTGCTAAGCAACGAGATATTTTAAGTTTAATAGGAATAGTGTGAGTGTTGTAGTTAGTTTGGTTTGATCAAATGCTTGTAGGATCTCAATTGTTTTGATAGATAGTCTTTGCATTTCAATGTTTGAGTGTCTTTTAAATTATGAATCCAGAGCTTAGATGGATTAGATAGTTTCCATTTAATTAAAATAGCTGAGAAGTGTTGGTAAGTGTGAACGCTAAATTTCATAAGTAGGAATGGTTTTGTAGTCTTATCATAGTTAAAGTAATAATTTAGCTTCAAATAGGTTTTGAGTACAATATTTGCTTTAGTTTGAGTAGATTCAATTCAATTTGATAGCATAAGGTAATTTAGAATTAGTTCACTTTCCATAACAGTAACAATGATTTGGTTTCATAAGAAATGTGACATCAATTCAATTTCCTTTATAAACTTAGGGCATTTCATTAAGATTTCATTTTGTTTCTTTAAAACCATTATTATTAAGGAAACTTATATACTCTGACCATTAAACTGAGTTAAAAATGCAATACAGCTCGTGTTTACGAGTCCCAGATTGACAATTAAAACTCCCAACAAGTCTCTCCCTTTTCATATTTCAACCGATGCTTCAAATACAACCTTAGGAGATGTGTTGGAACATAAAGACTTGACTCATGCTATTTATTATAAAAGTAAAAATTTGACTCCTGCAGAGTTAAATTACACAGTAATAGAAAAGGAGTTTTTAGTTGGTGTTCATGCCATCAAAAGTTTAGACATTATATTATTGGTTATGAAACTTTCATTCATATATCATTATGTTATTATCTATTTAATGAATAAACCAATTACTAATGGCAGGATCACTAGATGGTTCTTATTATTATAGGAATTCAATATTACCATTCTAGATAAGCTAGCAAAGGAAAACACAGTTGCATATTTCCTTTCTAGGACGTATAATGATAATAATGATACTCGTGTGAAGGATAATTTTCTTGATGAATATTTCTTTGTAGTGTCTACTAAAACTCCTTGGTTTGTAGATATTTCTAACTATTTGGCTACAAGAAAGTCCCCCCCACAATTATCCGCCAAAGAATGGAATTTTTTTATCAAAACCAATGTACCTTACTCATGGATAGGGGAAGAATTGTACCAAAGTGGACCTGATATGATTATATGAAGATGTGTTCGAGAGGATGAAGTACCAGAAATATTAAAAGCTTGTCATGATGAACCATGTGGAGGACACTTCATTGATAAAATAACTACATACAAAGTTCTTATTTTGGGAGATTACTGGCCTTCTCTTTTTAGATATGCTAAGGAATATGTTAAAAGATGCGACAGCTACCAAATAATGGGAAAGTCCATACCATCAGGTGACGTGCCTCTGTAACCTCAGGTACCTGTAGTTTCTTTTGAAAAATGGGCTCTAGATTTTGTTGGTCCAATCAACCCTCCATATAAACAAAGGAGGTATATTCTTGTTTGTAAACATTATGTTACAAGATGGTAGAAGATAAGTCACTGCCTTTTGCTACTGAAAATGTTGTAGTTGCATTTATTTTTGAGGATATTTTCACTTATTTTGGTGTCCCAAGGGAAATTATGACAGATCAAGGTGCTCCATTCACATCCAAGTTGGTGCATAAGATTATGGAACAATATTAGATCAAACATCAGAAGTACACTCCATATCATGCATAAGCCAATGGGCAAGTTGAATTTATTAACAAGGTACTTGAAGCACTCTTGACCAAGATGTTGGGTGTGGAGCCTGATTATCTTCCTAATTCAGAGGTCTTTGTTTCAGCCAAATGTATACCCCAGGAAGACTATACACCCCTCCATGCCGCCTCCCCCCCCACCACGGGGGTCCAGGGGAAGCGGACCCAAAGCTAAAAATAGATGAAAATTTTCCTTGTAAAATATTATAATTTCATAGTCAATCTGGGCCGTTCATTAGGCAGATGATTTGATGGTAGAAGCTATGTTAATTTATGATCTTTTACCCTAGAAGACAACCCTAGGTTTATATGAGGGAATTGTATTGCGGCTGTGCATTATTATTTTAAGCGAGAAAGGAAAAGGGGATTGTATGAGAGTGAATAGGAAATTATAGCAGATATGATGTAGGTTGTATCCCTTCATTTCACTGGATAATTTAAAAAGGAAGGATTGGTTGTTTCTCCATGGACGTAGCCCAAATTGGGTGAACCACATATATCTATGTCTCTCTTGTTTTATGCATTTTCTATGTTTATGTTTTCACATTATTTTATGTGTTCCACTGCTCTGTAATATATAATTTTACAAAAATTGGTATCAGAGCTGAAAGTCTATTTGGATGATAAACTCGCAGGAAAGAAGGGTTCCTGGTTCGAGTGGGCGCAATGACAGAAGATGGTATGTTTAGAATTGAGAAATTTAATGACCAAAGTTATTAGCTATGGAAGATGCAAATGGAAGATTATCCATATCATAAATATTTGTACCTACCATTGAGTGGAAAATCAAAGAATCCGACAAGTATGACAAACAAAAAATGAGATCTTCCTGATAGAAAGGCGCTAGGAACAATACGACTGTGTCTGGCAGCGTTGACGGCATTCAACATTTCAAAGGAAACAACAACTAAAGGTTTAATGATGAAATTGGCCAAGCTATATGAAAAACCCTCAACCTCAAATAAGGTATTTCTTATGAAGCACCTATTTTATATGAAGATGTCAGAAGGTGAATCTCTTGTTGATCATTTAAATGAATTTAACACGGTTACCAGCTAGTTAAGTTCTGTAGGGGTAAATTTTTATGATGAAGTTAGGGCTCTGTTATTTTTGTGCTCATTGCCAGAAAGTTGGAATGGCTTAGTTATGGCTATCTGTAACTCTATCTCTAGATCTATTAGTTTAAAGTTTGATGATGTTGTTGGTTCCATCCATAGTGAGGAAATGTGATGGAAAATATCCAGTGAGACATCAAATAATGCTTTGACTGCACAGACTAGGGGAATAAAAATGGAAAGAGGAAGGAGCCCAAAAAATCATAGTAAGTCAAGAAAAGGAAGATCCAAATCTAGGTCAGGGATAGTGTGATGGAAATGTGGGAAGAAAGGACACCTGATGAAAGATTGCAAATCTCGAAAGGGAAAAGAAGAAGATGGACAACAAGGGAATAATCATGACGTGAATGTGACAGGTGATGTGTTGCAAGATGCTTTGATTCTTTCATTGGAGAATATTATTGATGCTTGGGTGGTAGATTCAGGGGCCTCATTCCATGCCACACCTGATAGGAAACATTGTCATGACTATGTTCAAGGATATTTTGGATAGGTTTGTATGGGTGATGATAAACCTTGTAAAATCATTGGAATGGGTAAGGTTTTTATAAAGAAACAAAATGTAAACCAATGTCTATTGAAGGAGGTAAGGCATGTTCCAGAACTGAAGAAAAATCTAATTTCAACAAGGTAGTTAGGTAGTGAAGGTTACGTAACTACATTCACAAACAAAACTTGTAAGGTCACTAAAGGAGCCTTTGTAATAGAAAAAAGAGAAAAGGTTGGTATGTTGTATTTATGTAATGGTATTTCTAATTATGTTAATTTATTAATCTCTACTGGATAATATACGACATTATGACATTATAGGCTTGGGCACATGAGTGAGAAGGGGATGACAATTCTTCACTCAAGAAATTTGTTGCCAGGTTTGAAGCATGTTGATTTGGATATTTGTGAAAATTGTGTTTATGGAAAGCAAAAGAGAGTCAATTTTATCAGAGTTGGGAAAGAAAATAAGAGTGAAAAATTATATCTTGTGCATATAGATGTATGGGGACCTGCTCAAGTATCATCTCTCAGTGGATCTTTCTATTATGTTACTTTTATTAATGACGCAGCTAGGAAAACTTGGATTTATTGTATTCAAAATAAATCTGATGTATTTGATACCTTCAAGAAATGGAAATATTTTCTTGAGCATGCGACATGAAATAAGTTCAAGTGTCTCAAATAAGAGAATGGAGGTGAATATTGTAGCAAAGAGTTTGATAACTACTATTCAGAGCATGGAATTTGCAGAGATAAGATAGTTCTAGGAACACCATAGGAAAATGGTGTGTTAGAAAGGATGAACAGGACAATCATGGAGCGTGCAAGGTGCATGAGATTGCATGCAAGATTACCCTTACAATTTTGGGCAGATGTTGAAGATATTACTGTTTATCTAATAAACAGAGGGCCTTCAAGTTCCTTGGATGGTGGTATTTTAGAGGAGGCATGGACAGGTAAAAAGGTAAACTACTCATTTTTAAAGACTTCCGGTTATGAATCCTTTGTCCACATTAATAAAAAAAATAGAACAAAGCATGAGGCAAAATCAAAGAAATGTACCTTTATTGGATACTGTGTTAATGATTTTGGTTATCGCTTATATGATTATGAAAATCACAAAATCATAAGGAGTAAAGATGTCGTATTCAATGAAAAGGTCTTGTATAAGGATCAGATGCAGGAAAAGAAACAAGAAAATGAAAACAAATACACAGTGCTTGATGAGATCATAGGAAAATTAAAGGTTCCTAAAAATTATAATGATCAGTAGCCACAACAACAATAATAACCAAAACAACAATAGAAACCTTGAACACTTGAAAGTGGTGTTAGAAGATCTAAAAAGATAAGTAGACCCCCTGAATGATACTCTCCTTCATTATATTATGTATTGTTGGCTGATTCTGGAAAACTAGAAAGTCATGAAGAAGTAATGCAAGTAGAAACCAGGAAGAAGTGGGAGATAGCCATGAAAGAAGAGATGGACTCCTTGATATATAACGAGACTTGGGACTTAGTTAGGTTTCTTGCAGGTAAAACAAAATTGTAGAATAAATGGGTTTACAGGTTGAAGGAAGAAGATGGAGGTAAACAATGGTACAAGGCTAGAATTGTTGTGAAGGGTTTTTCACAGAAGAAAGGTAAAGAATTTGATGAAATATTTTGTCCTATTGTTAAAATGAATTTAATCAGAACTATTTTAAGTATTGTGGAGGAACAGGATTTGCATCTTGAGAAGTTATATCTAAAGTCAATGTTTCTCCATGGGTATTTGGAGGAAGAAATCTATATGCAGCAGCCATAAGGGTATGAGGTCAAAGGGAAGGAGAAATTAGTGTGGAGGTTGAAGAAGAGCTTGTATGGCCTAAAACAAGATCCAAGGTAGTGGTATCTAAAATTTGATAGGTTTATGTCTGAACAAGGTTATACTAGATGTCACTTTGACCATTATGTTTATCTTAACAAGAAAAATTATGGCAACTACATTATATTGTTATTGTATTTAGATGACATGCTTGTTACAGGGTCTAACAAGCAAGAAATAAATGTGATCAAAGGAAAATTGGCAAATTTGTTTGCAACGAAGGATTTGGGTGCTACAAAACAAATCCTTGGTATGAGAATAACTAGAGACAGGAAAAATTGCAAATTAATGTTGTCTCAGAGTGAGTACATACAAAAGGTGTTGGAAAGATTTAATATGCAGAATGCAAAACTAGTTAGTAAACCTTTGGATAGCCATTTTAAACTAAGTAAGGAGATGTGTCCCAAGACCCAAGAAGAGATGGATTATATGTCTAAATTTCCATATGCATCAGCAATTGGAAGCTTAATGTATGTAATTTTCTACACAAAGCCTGATATTGCACATGGAGTGGGAGTTGTAAGTAGGTACATGAAAAATTCAAGAAAATTACATTGGATGGCAGTGAAATGGATTCTCATGTATTTGAGAGGTACAACAATTAAAGAATTATGCTTTGGTGGTTCTAACATTGCTCTACAGGGATATGTTGATTCAGATATGGTAGGTGATAGAGATAATAGGAGGAGCACCATAGGGTATGTGTTTACTGTAGGTGGAACAACTTTTAGTTGGGTTTAAAAAATGCAAACTGTTGTTGCACTTTCAACAATGGAAGCAGAGTATGTTGCTACTACAAAGAGAAGTAAATAAATGATTTGGTTACAAAGGTTTATGGATGAATTGGGTAAGAAGCAGGAGATGAGAAGGTTATACAGTGACAATTAGAGTGCCATTCATCTTGTAAGGAATTAAAAATTTCATTCAAAGGCTAAAAATATATAACTTAAGTACCATTTCATACGGTTAGTGTTGGAAGATGGAAAATTGAAGCTGGAAAATATACACACTAGCCAAAATCCTATAGATATGTTAACAAAAGTTGTAACCAGGGAGAAAATGAAATCCTGCTTAGTTTCAATTGGTATTCAAGTATGTTGATTAAGGTGAGAAACAACCAGGTCCAAAGTGGAAGCATTGTCCAACAAGTGAAGCAGCGGTAATGTTGCTATAATCAATCTCCACGTGGGAGATTGTTGGGTGTGAAGCTTGATTATCTTCCTGATTTAGAGGTCTTTGTTTTAGCTAGATGTATACTCTAGGAAGACTGTACACCCCCCCATGTAGGGGGGTGCGGGAAGGATTCCCCACCCCCCATCCGCAGGGGTCCAGGGGCCAGTGGGGGTTCAGGGGTAGCGCCCCTAAAATTAAAAATATATGAAAAAGTGCCTTGTAAAATATTGTAATTTCATAGTCAATCTGGGTTGTTCATTAGGTGGATGAAGTTATGTTAATTAGGGTTTTTTTTCCCTAGAAGGAAACCCTAAATTTATATGGGGGAATTGTATTGCGGCTGTGCATTATTATTTTGAGTGAGAAAGGAAGAGGGGACTGTGTGAGAGCAAAGAGGAAATTATAGTGGATCTGCTGTATGTTGTATCACTTCATTTTGATGGATAATATAAAAGGAAAAACTGGATGTTTCTCCTTGTACGTAGCCCAAATTGGGTGAACCACATATAGCTGCATCTCTCTTGTTTTATGCGTTTTCTGTGTTTTTGTTTCTGCAATATTTTATGTTTTCCATTTCTCTGTAATATATAATTTTCTAACACAAGACTCTATTCTTACACAAAAGGGATCAAGCAAAAATAATTTTGGAGGTATTTTGGGTATACTGTACCACATGGAGAAAAACTACTGGATATACTCCTTCTGAGCTTGTGTATGGGAAGCAACTCTTGCTTCCAAATGAATTCTAGGTGGAGACTTTTAGGAAAACAACAAATTTGGGGCTTGATCTATCTAAAGATCAAAAACAAAAATTGACACAAATTAACGAGTTAGATGAGATACAACAATATTCCATACAAAGAACAAACATAATACAACAACAAAGAACCAAGTGGCATGACAAATTTATCAAAGTCAAGAAATTCAATCTAGGTGACTAGGCTCTTCTTTTTTATTTTACGTTTAAGGATTTTTAGGGAAATTTCATACACATTGGCTTGGTACCTACGAAATAGATAATTTTTTTGATAATGGAGTAGTCAGAATTGGGACTATTAATGAAGAAAAGGTTACCTTCATTTTTAACAGGCATAGGTTAAAATTATATCATAAGCCCTTGATAAGAGAATATTTTTTCAAACATTTGCAAGATAATTCTGATTTGAACTTAGTAAGAAAAGAATAATTTTCTTGATTTGAAGTTAGTAAGAAAGGAAGATTTTTCTTCCTTATCACTGAAAGAACTGTAATTTCTTTTTCTTAAAAAAAAGAGAAAAACTAAAATAAAAAGAATAATAAAAAAAGTAGAGAAAAAATAAAAGCATAGGTATTGTTACCACCAAAATAAGACCCTGATAGGCTGCTGATCAGACTATCTCAGTTTAACTATTTCAAACCAATCTTTTGGCTGAGGCTTAACCTCCTCAGCCTGAGAGGGCTCTCTCAAAGGGTTAATGATTTTGATTAAAGATATGGATAGATGGCTAACTCTATGGTTTGTGATTGTATATGTTTATAGGTTAAAAGATGAAGGCTGGCTACCATTGGGCTATGGAGTCAAAGTATGTTTCAGTACCACAACAAGATCAACTTAACATGAAGTCAGGGCATATAGAGTTTTTATACATCAACAAAACAAAGATACAATGCAAGGAAACACAGTTTATAAATACATGAAGGAAGTTAGAGCATCATTGATGAGTTCTAAGTAACATGTATTCATACCTCTGCAAGTAAGTGAAAGAGGAAAGCCATAAGACAATAGGACATTAAAAAATCTCTTTGAATCCTGAGTAGTGAAGCCAAAACATTCTACCTAGCATGGAAGTCAAGCCATTATAGAGTTCAAGTGTAGAAATGCAAATATAAAACAGTGAGACACAGTTAGTTTATCTATGAAGGAAGTCAGAGCTTTGACTTCATTTGATGTCTATTGGTGATAACTGGAAAGAACTTTTAGCGATGAATCATTTCATAGAGGTTTTAGAGGAAGAGGAGCAAACAAAAACTAAGAAGAGTTGGCATAGAGTAGTTCAGAACCCTAACCCTAGACCTATTATCGAGGAAGAGGGTTTGACCATAAGTGAATTAATGGAGATGGAAATTATACTAGAGGATACAGAGGATGACACTTCCCTTAGCCAGTTTTTGGAAGAGATTAAACAAAAAGTTGACCAAAAAATGTTAGAAGAAATAAATCCAGTCAAAATGTCAAGCAAGAAGAAATAATAGAAGAGCCAGAGACAACCAATAAGAAGAAACAAGGCAATAAAAGAAAAAATACATGGGATGTAGTAGAGAAAAAGAAAAAGTTAAGAAGAAGCAAGCAACTTTCGAAGCATTCAAATGAGTCAACACAACAAAACCCTCTAGAGATTGTCAATCTTGAAGAAAAGGATGATGTTGACATGGGAGCAGCAGAGGAGACCTCATTCTATCAAAGTCTAATGAGGAAATCTCCCAAAATTGATCCATACCAACAAGAAGTCTATGAATACTTAGAGACTTTGGATCAAAAAGCATAGAAGAAGGTAAAATATCCCGAAGAAACTCAATTCCATGAAGAAGTTTCATATGATGATGTTCCTATAATCAATTCCGAGGCTCATACTACTACTTCTCAAGAAGAACTAGATAATGTTCATACTTTCATACATGACATTTATTAGTTAGAGGTATTGAACAAATACATGAGAGAAGAAAATGAAATAGTCAAGGATTGTAATCAAATTTTGAAGGCACAAACTGACGTTATGTTGTTAAGGATGTGTTATTGGTACAAGAAGAATAAAAATCTCAAAGAAAACAACAAAGTGCTAAAAAATGATATAAAAGGGATACAAGGAGAACTTCTCATGAGAAAACCTAGATGGTCTATTAATGTGAAAAGAAAAGGGATGCCAAGAAATATGGATGTGTTAATTCAAGCCTTAGAAGCAACACAATAGCAAGGATATTTCTTCACTTTTGAGTTTTTGTGCATGAGGACATGTAACATCTTCAACATGGGGGAATGTTGAAGCCTCAAATTGTGATAAATTTTGACATCTTTTCCCTTGTTTTCATCTATTCCATACTTTTTTTTGACATCTTTATAGTTTATAAGATCATTTGGGTCATCCTTAACTATAAAGTAAGATATCAAACATTTGTGGCTCATAATCTAGATTTTTCTTATGAAAATGACTAAAATATTGCTATGGTACCAAATTGTGCAATTTCCAAGCTAATGATAATTTTTACAACTTAGTCCATGGTTATACATGTTCCAAAGACTTTGAAGAAGAAAAAAAGAAATAGATAGATGCTAAATGTCGAAGAGAAGGACATCCACCTATTGTGCTTATTCAAAAGATCATAAAGCTCAAGGATTTTATTTGTCAAAGTACTAGTCAACTCTGGTCTCTTCACATGCAGGGTTTTGAAGAAAATAGTTTCAATAATAGGAGAGCAAAGCAAAGCATGCCATCAATTGATCAAGCACCTGATTTCAAATTGTTGATGTGTAGATGGAGATATTTCTCATGGTTTGCTACATAAAGAGAAAATCATGAGAAAATCGATTTCTATTTCAATTTAAACAACTAGTTGTCACTTAGTGAACTCGCCTTTCGGTGTTTATTCCTTTGGTTGTTAAGGATAAGGAAAATTATAAATATTGCCTCGATCTTGAAAATGAGAATGATCAAGAGTTCTAAGTTTGCACTCATTTGAGATCCAAAACTCTGTAAATGCATTTTTATGTTCCAAACTTGAATTATGAATGCATTGGTTACTAGTTTAATTTGAGTTCATATGTACATTACGCTCAACAAGAGCCCCCCCTGAAGAGTCATAAGATAGCTTAGTCATTCAATTTCATTCTTTTTTTAGAATTTGTTTCATTTGATTCACAAATATCTTGTGATTTGTTAATGTTCCACTTTTAATCTTATTTTACTTACTATTGGTTTGTTTGCATAGGTTGAGCGCTCACAATCAAAATAAAAAACACAAAAAAATTTCCTTAATCAAATTCTTGCCTTAAAATTTCTGCCTAGTCTCAGATTTAAGTTAATTTTCATATTGGCTATGATCATAGCAAGCGCACATTAGTAATCTATAAATTTTGTAGTCTAGATTTGAATCACTTCTTTTGAGTTCATTTCAATTATGCTTTCTAGTTAGATTTCTTCAATATGTTCCTAGAATAGAGTTAATTCCAAAAGCACTTAGAATAGTTTCATTTCTAGTCATGATTGGAATATATTTATTTCAAGTCAACTAACATAGACTTTTGATTTTGTTTCAATTTTGTTAAGTAAAAGTCTTTCAATTCAGTTAAGTAGCATAATTTTTTCATTCTGCAAGATAGAATACATTACAATTCTTGTTCTTAGATTAAATTTTTAGTTCATTTCGTTTTGATTTAAACAATTCTTATAGAAATAACACGTGCATATAATTGATGAGGGGAAAATCTTGAAAAAAACATATTTACAACTTGAATTTGGATTTGGTAGACTAGACTTTTATTTCTTGACAAAAAATAAACATTCTAGCATATATAGTGCACATACACTTCATAAGTACACGAACCTTGGTTTGGAAATTTAATGACGTAATTTATCTATCAATTAAATTACCCAACACATGGTTCAACCATATATGGGCTTATTTATGTCATTGTACAACCATGTATTATCATTCTTGTAGCCATGTAATAGGCCTATGAAGCCCTGTACTTTGATTGCATATCATTGGTCATAGTACTTGGTTCATATGGAGTAGCATCTTTCATATGGCAAGGAGATAATGGCAGTGATATAGATCATTTCACAATTAGCCATGGAGATGCTTGCATTTAGGGGAGTAAGTTGCTATTTGCATAAATATTGGGTAGAGTTATTATTCAGAGGATTGATGTTTTGTTGTTGCTGCTAGAGATGAATAGAGAGAGGTTGTTGTTGATGTTGTATGAATTTTCTGTTGCTATTATCTGGATAGTACAGTGTGGAGGTGCATATATGAGATAGACAGGATGTATATGTTGCTGCTTTGGATGTGATTGAAATATGCTACTACTGCTATAGATTTTATCAAAGTTTATTACTGGTGTTGCTGATAGAACAAGTGTATTGAGACATTAGTGTGTTCTTTTTATCAAAGCTAGCTCATGTGCAGGGGGGAGTTTGTTGCACATTTTCTTCAATTATGAGATTAGTGGAGGAGTGTTGTTATTGATCTCATCTTTCAACTGTTGGGTTGTGTTATATTCTTTCCACGACTAGCCCATGTAGTTAACCGGGGGGTTAAAGGGGGAGTGGAGCCCCCCCTTCGTTGCACTGATTGTGTTGTGGGGGGGTCACAGGGGGTTTGAGGGGTGCAAGTAACCCCACTCTATGGGGCCCAGGGTAGCGCCCCAGAAAATTTTGGTTTTGGACCCTATGTGAGGTTAGGCGGACCTACCGATGATTTTGTGCATGATTTTCGCACATGTTTTTAGACGTGATGGTTTTAGGTCCATGGTTTTGGACGCAATGGTTTTTGGTCCATGGTATTGGATGCTTCGGCATGTATAAATATGTATTGTAACATTGAAAGGAACATAATAAAAAATCAAGCTGGTAGTCCAGGGGAAAATCTTTGTGTATATGTGTTTTATGTGTTATGCTCTCGCATTGTTTATTTTCTGTGTTTTAGAATTCATATGCAGGTAATTTCTGTACAGGGTTAGAATCTACATTTGGCATTAGAGCTGTTTTGGCTTCAAGGGGACGCCTTTGTTGCTGAGGGGTTTCGCTCAGGCATGTGGTAGACCCTGTTCAGTGGGAGATCTGCGAGATCGATTCTGGTGGTGAAAGAAGATGGTGAGCAGTAGAAAGATAGAGATCGAGAAATTTAATGGTCAGAGTTTTGAGTTGTGGAAACTCAAGATGGAGGATTTGTTGGTGGATAAAGATCAGTGGATCGTGGTAGATCTGGGTACTAAACCAACGGGAGTGTCCGATGAAGAATGGAAGAAGTTGGATCGGAAGGCAAAGAGCACAATGCGATTGTGTGTCTTAGATTCAATATTGCTGAATGTATCAGGGGAATCTATAGCAAAGGCTTTGTGGGACAAGTTAGGGACTTGTACCAATCTAAGTCTCTGGTGAATAAACTGTTCCTGCAGAAAAAGTTGTATAACCCGAGGATGAAAGATGGAGACTCAGTGGCAGAGCATCTGAATGCATTTAGCACTGTGGTAAGTCAGTTAGCATCTGTTGATATTAAAATTTCAGATGAAGATAAGTGCATCAGTTTGTTGTGTTCTCTACCAGATTTGTGGGATAGTCTAGTTATTGCAATAGGTAGCAATACAACTGCCTTGCAGTTTGATGAAATAGTCTCATCCTTGCTAACGGAGGAGATGAGATGAAAAAATATGGAGAGCCAGAATGGTGATGCCTTGTCTATATGAGGACGGTCCCAGAACAGAAACAAAAATAAATCATCGAGTGGGAGATCTAAATTTAGAGGGAGATCTAAATCTCCAGGAAAACCTGTAAAGGTGGTGTGCTGGAAATGCGGAAAGGAAGGACACTACAAAAGGGACTGTAAATCTAAAGCTCCTGATAAAGGAAAGGGATCTGATGATGCTCCTTTTGTAGAGGCGAAAACCACCTTAGATGAAGGTGGGGATGTGTACTTGGCTTCTTCAAGTACACATTTAGATCATGAGGCATGGTTGATTGACTCGGGTGCATCCTTTCACTTCACAACCCATAGAGAGTGGTTCTGTGAGTATGAGAAATATGATGGTGGTGATGTCTTCTTATGGGATGATAGGAAGGCTAGAATCGTTGGTCATGGAAAAGTAAAGTTGAAGTTGCAAGGTGGAAGGGTTAGAACACTTCCGGGTGTTCTGCATATTCCTGCATTGGCCAGAAATCTGATTTCTGTAAGCAAGTTGGATGATGCGGGTGTAAAAATAGTGTTCAAGAAGGATACTTGCAAGATGGATCGAGGAGAATTGGTATTAATGTGGGGAGTTTAGATTGGAACTCTGTACAAGCTGCAAGGTAGCACGGTTGTTGATGGTTGCAACAGCTCTGTGGTTCCTGAAAGTGGAGCAAAAAATATAGTGGTCTTTGGAGAGAAGACCATGCTATGGCATCAAAGGCTTGGACATATTGGAGAGAAGGGCCTTCGAATACTTTATGGTAAAGGTATGGTAGAAGGTATGAGTAATAGCTCTCTGGATTTTGATTTCTGTGAAAATTGTGTATATGGGAAGCAGAATCGGGTGAGTTTCCCGTCTGGTGGTAAGAGGGTGAAGTAGATATTAGAGCTTGTGCATAGTGATGTGTTTGGACCTGTGAAGGTTCCATCACTGGGTAAGCCTGTGTACTATGTATCATTTATAAATGACTTCTCAAGGAATACATGGATATATTTCCATAATAATAAATCTAAAGTCTTTGACAGGTTTAAAGAATTCAAGGCTCTGGTGGAAAACCAGAAAAAGAAGAAAATAAAGGTGTTGAGGACAGATAATGGTGGAGAATTTTGCAGTAAGGAATTTGAAGAATTCTATAAGAAGTGTGGTATAGCACGGTAGAAGAATACTCCATATACACCTCAGAAAAATGGAGTTGCAGAAAGAATGAACATTACATTGATGGAAATGGCAAGAAGCATGCTTAGTGGTGTCGGGTTAGGACAAGAATTTTGGGCAGAGGCGGTGGAGACAACATGTTACTTGGTCAACAGATCACCTTCATCAGCTTTGGAGGATAAAACTCCACAAGAGGTATGGACTGGTAAGAAACCCTCTCTTTCACATCTAAGGGTATTTGGATGTGATATATATGTACATGTTCCAAAGGAGAAACGAACCAAGTTGGATAATAAATCTGAAAAGTGCATCTTTATTGGGTATAAGGATGGTTTAAAGGGTTATAAGCTTTGGAACCCAGTAACACGGAAGGTTGTGTACAACCGAGATGTGGTGTTCAGAGAGGTGAAAGATGTTATTAAGACCATATATTGCTTACAAATTTCTATGATGTAACATAATTCATACAATATACATCAAAATGTCAAACAATAAAGCATGATATAGTGTTGGGCAGCATGGGCTCTTTTTGATAAGACTTGACATCAATATTTATACAAAAATCATACCAATTATCACTAATATAAAGAAATACTAGATGTTCTAATAGCAGTAATTAATGTAAAAAATAATAGAAACCTTAAGAAAAAGGACCCAAAAATTATATGAGCTCACTTTACTCCTTGTCACTCAAAGTATTTATGTTGTCACTAAAATAGGTAAGCTCTAGTACTTTTTAGATGATGAATCAAAGGAAAAATGACAACTGTTAGAATTTATGCATATTTCTCCTCACTAGCATTTTCCATCTCTCCCTTCCTTGCATTCAATTTAGTTTTATAATTCCTTAGGTGGTTGGAGGGAAAACCTATTTTTAAACTAATTGTGTGTCAAGATAAATATATTTTCCTTTTATTAGGAGAAGGTATTTCAGAGGGATCAATTTTTAATTAATTTAATTTGACAAAGTAGGTGGGGTCGTTGACTATGCTCATGAAGTATCCACATTAACCTTTTAAATCCATAATAAACATATAAAATATGACATTATCACTAGCACCACCACCATAATAATCATGAACATAAAGTGAGCCACTAACCATGAACATATATAAGAAAGCATATAAAATCATCTTGTGTCTCCCATATGACTTCGTCATCATGATCATGATCATCATTATCTCTCTCACACACACATATATATGACAAAGTGTTTTCCCAAAATATACCAATGCCAAAATATGAACTACTGTAAGTAAAATAAAGTAAAAACCATGTCAACACAGAAAAACTCATAATAACTTAGGATCTCTACTTGGATCAACCTAGTAAGAGGGTCTCTTTTCTTCCTTATCTATCTCTCTTTGTGTCTCCAGATGCATATTAGTAAAGGAAATTTATCTCTTTCCTCCCCCTTCAACTGTAGGATATCAAAATGAGTATGAGAGGAAGTCGCCTCACAAGGGGAATGTACAACTATAATAGGTGCATTCAATTTTCCCACCACCAACTGTGCAAGAGAGTCAAGAGGATTCTATGCATGAAGTGATGTAGCATGAGCAGAGGGTATCTAAGGGGAAGCAACAAATGGATGCAAAAAGTGATGAGAGAAGGTGGGCCAATGAGAAAATACCAAGGCAGGTTTGACAAGGTTAACCTCCCATCCATCTTTTTGAATTGGTTGTTATTAAGGATCTTAGGTTTAGGAAATTCTACTATGATTTGGTTAGGCAAAAACATGTTTTGAGATGCATATCGTGTTGTAGTAGGGGGCGCTCCAAGGTACAAATGACCAGTCTGGGTTAATTGGTTAAATTCGTCCAAACTTGCACCAAAATGAATAGAAAACTTGATATTCATATTTCTACTTTCTATCCATGTCATATTACCCTTCTTGTTCTGCCCCTTTATATTTCCCCTTGAACCATTTTTTAAAAATCACATGTTGACTGAAATCAAAATCATTTTGTTATGTAGCCATTAAACTCTTTGATCACGAAATAGAAAAATAAATTTTGTTTACAAGCATGTTTCATGTCATACTCGAGTCTTTGTAAACACACAAAAGGGAAATAAATAATAAAGAGAAAGATATTGTCCATGCATGCATCAAGATTGGTGTAATAAAACATGTATGAAGATATAGTAACTTAATGGGAATAATGGAACGTTTCTATGTCCATATAGGTTATTTGTCAAAATGATGGGGTTGTAAGAAAGAACAATAAGTAAATGATTGGATTGTAAGTGTTTCCCCCCTTTGGTTACGTCACACATGAAGCAAGGTCAATATACATTATGAAACATAATTTGTATTAGATGCCTCTTATATGAAAATAGTGAAATCATATGAAATTTCTATCACTGAGTAAAAGTTAAGCTAATATTCATGGAAATTACTACAAATAAGTATGATGTGAGATATAGAGCATGAGTATAAGGGAATGTGTAAGTAGAAATACTCATTTACTTGCAGATACTTGTACCTAGTGATCATATATAAAAAATAATTGAAATGGGGAACATTATTATAATGTGGGCAGTGGAAAGTGTTAAGTATGACATGGAAAAGGAATTGCTATGCATTAATGCTCATTCTCATTTACTGAGGCATAACAAAATATTATTATTTCATTTTGGAAAAGGAAGAATGAGACTAATTAATTGGTGATAAGAGAGTTAGGGTAGAATGCCTCAAATATACATGATTAAACGAAGACCTTAGGCCCTAAAAATAAAAAGGAAACATTTTCTTATCTGACAAGTTCAAATGAGATTCTACACATATTGAGAGCATGAGCAATATACGGTGGAAACGGTCATGAAATATTGAGAGCATGAGCATTATACGGTGGAAACGGTCATGAGCAATATACGGTGGAAACGGTCATGAGCATAGATTGAATGATATGTATATACTCCCTTTTTTCAAATCCCATGATATATGTTGTTCATCATGCAATCGAACAAAAGGGTGGCGAGTTACGTTGGTTTGGATTGCCTTGACATGGGTTAATATCACCATGCAATGGCCTAGAAGGCACACAAACTTTACTTCAAAAAAAATTGACTTAGTAGGCCTTATTGGGCTCCATTCCTTTATTCTAGGCCATGCAGTGAAAAACGACAGATTACATAACAACACATTTGTTTACATTGTTATGTCTAATAACTCATTTATGTGATTAAACAACAGATTTGGGAAAACATAATGGGGATTCATATTTACACATATTTACGAATGAATCAACAAGACTTTATAAGGCCCATATGGCATGGGTCTATTGGTTGTATAAGTCATTTATAATAAATTGATGGAGCTATGCCAATAAACATTAAAACCATATTGAAATATGTTGAGGGGATTAGTTAAGTGCAAGACCCTTTTAGTTTATACGGAGAGCACACAGAGAGCTACACAAAGAACAAGATGAAGTCATGACAAGGTTAGGTTGCACCAAAAGAACAATTATATATGGCATTAATTGAGATGTCGTGGGAGTTTTCCAACTGCGTTAAATGGTTTGTGTGCAGACTCAGGCTCTTTGTTTTGCACTGGAAGAGCATGTTGAAGACTGAGTATGTAGGTGATATGCCTCAATGGAATGTGAATTCGAGCTGAAAAGGGAAATGATACAACAAGAACAAGGAGGGATGAGCTTATGTTCTTGTAAGTCTCAAAGTCGTGGCTTGAATGGCCAAAAGTGGTGAAAAGAGAACTACATAAAATATACAACACTGCTCTATTGGAGTGGGCCCTTCCTCCATAGAACTAAGTGTTGATATTTACCAACATTTGTTACATTAACCACATAAATGAATTTAATTAACTAAGTTAGTTAAAAGAAACTAATATTTCATAAATATGCAAAAAAGAAATAAAACAATTTAATTAATCAAATAAATATGCAAAAATAAATAAATTAAAATTATTAATCTAACCATAAACTATGGAACTTATAAATTACAATTACAATAAAAACTTAATAATTAAATTATTTCATTATGATTTGGAAAATTCTCCAAGAGTCCTCCCCTAAACAATGGAGATGGTTTTCCTTTTTATATAACATTTGTTTAAAAATAAAATAGCAACCAATAAATGAGATCCACAAGTTTCTCATATGGTTTGCTAACAATTAGCAAACAATAAATATGCCTATGCAAATCTCTCATTTGGTTTTATAATGATTATCAAGCAATAAATGACTCATACATAATTCCAAAATAATTATTAATAACTCTATTAATCATGTCGAATATTGTTCCCAATTGAAATAATAGAATAACAATTGTGTAACAACATCAACTAAAGGTTCCAATGGAGCATGGTTCTGGAGTTGCAACAACGACATGAACTAGAGATATAACAATGCATGAATTGGAGTGGCAACAACAATGTGAATTGTAGTTGTAGCAACAACCTGAACTGGAGTTTCTGCAACCATGTGAACTAGAGTTGAAACAATGAGAGTTGTCAGGCCAGAGTTGCAACGTAATTCCTTAGTGTTAAAAACGATGTGAATTGGAGTTGTGGTAATGACGTAAATTGGAGGGTCAACAATAAGAATTGTAGCAACATAGTTTTGAGTTGTAACAATGGGGGTTGTAACAACATGGTTCAGAGTTACAACAATAGAGTTCAGAGTTGCAGCAATGGGAGTTGGAGCAATAGGAGTTGTAACAACAAGGTTCAAAGTTGCAACAACAGAGTTCAGAGTTGCAACATATGTAACCAAAACATCCCTTGGGGAAGCATCACAACTTGCAAAATAAACTGTCTAACACATCAACTTTGCAAATTATATAAAAATGTTGTGGCCACAACCACCACCCTATTAAAACATGCTTTGATAGCAAATTTTGAATGGGTCCCCTAGAAGTTTGATCTTTCATCTTTCCAAATGATCTGTTTTATCCCAGGGATTTTAACTCTTTGCCGAGTCAAATTTTCAATGCCTAATGGCTAAGCCCCTTGAATAAACCTCTGCTGCATGGTTCATTCATGACCCAGCCTAGCCCTTCATTCATTCCCTTCATTGGGACTTTTCAATCTTCATAAGAATTCATGGTACATTTATGCCCGCACATATAATCACCCCCACCCTTATTATAATCGTTTGTGTGCTTAACCCACAAAATCTTCCATCGCGTCTTTATTCCCATCATAACTCTTTATAATGGGAATACTTCGCAAAATACACATAACATTCCTTTTCGCTTATCGCATGCAACATTGGCGCGCAGCATGTACCATGAGGCACTGGACCCGATGACATTATAAACCATAATTTATATATTTCGGGTCCGGAGCCCGTCGCATATCGCAATCGGCAGAACCCGGGGATCATATATAAAATACAATGCGATATGGCGGACCCGCCGTGTTATTAAATATAACATATATATATATATATATATATATATATATATATATATATATATATATATATATATCGGGTCCGGCCTAATCGCATATCGCAATCGGCGGAGCCCTAGGCCTGTGCATATTGCGATATGCGATATGGTGGACCCACCGATCTTATTAAACATAATATATATATATATATATATATATATATATATATATATATATATATATATTATCGGGTCTGCCCCCGCCCCATCACAAATCGCTATCGGTGGAGTCTAGCGCTCATGCATAAGGTGCGACACCATATGGTGGACCCAACGATGGTTATAGATCCGGTACATAATTTTTGAAGTCCGCCTTAGGGTCCGGTCACGGTTTTCCCGTGTTTTCCTGTGCATTCGATGAAATGTCGTGGTCTAGGTTTTCAAAGGAAATCTGATAGGGGTGATGTTGCATATGATTTCCCGTTGAGATGTGTGATTGCGGCTCGGTCGCAGCACAACTTTGGCTGAGCCAGGGGCCGATTCTTTCGCACTCGCTCCTTTTGATTTCATTACGCCTTATCATTTTTAAAGTTTCAATGATGGCAAGAGTTGTTCTTGGGCGTTTCTATCATATGTTCATAATCATAAAGCTAATGTTAATCGTCTCTGCAGGTGAGGAGTAAAAGACGCTTGAGCAGATCCGAAGAGTTCAGGTATGCGGGTATGTTCTGTTTAAAGATCTGGCCTTGGGCATTCTCGGTTGGGGTTCCACGCGTAGCCTGTGTATTCTAAAGGCAAAGTTGTCCTAGGTTTCATCATGGGGAGATGACACACAGTCACCCCCTTTAATTAACATCTATCCATTTCCCCAGGAAATGAAGCGCTCCAGCAGATATGCCTTTTACGTGTCAGCGGTTACACTAACGGTTCTATCTCTGTATATTTTGATTTGTATACTGAAAACACCAGGGGGAAGAGGAAAAGTGAAAGGGAAGACCGAAGGTCATCTCCAGAGGCATAAATATTACCTCCGTAGATGAGGAAAAGGGCTTTTTGTTTGAGGAGAACAACTTTGATTTATTATGAATAAAGAAGACTGTTTGGTTGAATGAGGAGCCTTTGGTTTCTGATTTATTTTCCTTTGCTTTTATGTGTTTTGAAACAGGGTGTTGTTGCTGGCATAAATACACATGTGTTTTGTTTTTGTGCATATTGATAACGATATAGCTTGTGATTAACCTTGGTTGTTTGAATGTAATTCTTCATCATAGTTAACTCATGAGCAGTCCTTGATTTGAAACTATGTTAGACATCAATTGCAAGCTTTATTTGTATGAAAAGGAATGTGTATTCTTGTATGAGTAATTGGATTGCAATTCAAATTTAATGCAGCGTTGTTCTTATGTGAACTAGTAATTGATTCATTTGGACTTGGAATTTATATATGATGTTTAACCTCTTTTTGTTATGCTCTTGCAGGATAGATTAGGATAGTTAAGACTAGCATAAGTAGTTTAGATAGGATTTGATACATATAGGTTAGCTGTTTCCTTTTGTTGATTTAATTGAAGTCTTCCTCTAGGAAGAAATCTCTCAACACCTATAACAGTTCACGGGGTCCTTTAAAACCCGTTGGAACTAGCCACTCCAAACGAAAGCAGATCTAATTGGGGTCTGTGATCGGGTTAGTTCCCCTTGTTGGTATAGCAAAAATTTGCCATGTCAACACAAAGGTAAGTACAAATATGATATTTTTCAATGTTTAATCATAAATTTATATAAAATATTAAATAAATGCAATGGAAATTTTTTTATGTCTAAATCTGTCATATAAGTATTAGAATGGATTAATATAGGGTTATAGGTTAGTGAAAACAAACTAATAATAGGGGAAATAGGGTGTAAAAAATATCAATTCTGAGGCCCGACATTTCTGCATAGCTGAAAATGTTGAATGTCCTCATGCAACCTAGTACCTCTGTATTAGCCACACTCTAGGTACACTTTTTTTTTTCCATTGCACACCTCTTTCTATTGTTAACATTTTTTTTCATTTTTCTCAAATGCTTTCCATGAATTGTCATAAAGCATCCTCCAAATTTCAAAATTAGCATCCTAAAACAATTTTAAAGAGCTTGCAAAAAATCTCACGGAGTTGCAAGAAGAGTGTTGTAAGAGTAGCAACAAACTTATTTTGTCCATTTTCTACAAGTCAATTGCTATGAAGTGACCATTTTATTCATGATATAAAAAAATCATTTTCTACATATAATATGAAAATCAAAACAACAATGAACAATGTTATAATTGGAGTAATAACAACAATAAATCATGATTCATGATACAATGAATTTCCTACTATTGGTTGGTGTGCAATAGTAACAAGTATTCTTATTATTGGTTCTTGTGTAACAACAATAGGGTTTCCTTGTGTCTTTGTTGCTACCATACTTTCTTACTACTAAAACAAATGACAACAACTCATAACTTTTTATGGGAATAGATTCTACAACAAATTCTTCTGCTGCATGTTGTTGTGTGCCATCCTAATGCTTTTTAAAGTTTGAAGATGGGTTATGATTTACTGGAGAATATGCTACTCAAAACCATATTTTAATGTGTGGACCTAGAAATTCTCACGGATAAAAAAGAGAGTTATGGCATTAACAAATGTTGACTATCCATTTAAAATACATTTTTTTTGTGTGTTGTTGGTTTGCGTGGAGTGACAACAATGCTTTATGTTTCTCTTGCTACTAGTTCTTGAGGGGCAACAATAAGGCCTTTTACTATTGGTATCTTTGAATACTCCTCATGCATGGATATTGTAGTGGTGAGGGAATGTTATGGAATGCAAAAGGTGATGGCACCCCTCCAAATTGAAGAGATTGTCCACCCTCAAGAAATGGAAAAAGATATGGACGTAGGACATAATCCTAAGTGTCTTTCCAAATCCAAATCCTTAGAATATATTGAACTTATATTAAATAAATAAAAATAAGCATACCTACACTTTCCTAAGAGGTGTTATAGAAATTGATTGATAAATGTTGTAGTAGCTCATTGATGGGTGTTGTAGCAATTGAATCAACACCATTATTACACCTGTAACAACACCAACTCTTATGAAAAGTTGATTTGAAATTTGCAATAAGTGTATAATAACATGAACTAGTCCTCCCAACCTAAGTCCAACCATTCATTTTCCTCTCCTCCCCATTGATCCAGGTCCGGGTGTGACAAAGAACCCTTCTAAGACCTTTTACTTTCGTGATGTGTTAAATTGCATTTTTAAAAGAACATAAATGATTACGTTTGCATGCTGTAAAGAAGAGGAACATGGAAATCATAAACACATGAAAATATAAGCCGTTGATAATAGAGTTCGTCTAGGAGGGACTATGTCTCTGGGCCCCGATGTCAAGATGGTGTAGGCCGCTGCACTAAGAATTGTCAATAGTGATGATGTACATAAGATGTGACGTCACTATCATACAAGGAAAATTCCCTCATGCAGGAGTGCCGCCAAGATATGTTATTCTACAGGAACTCTCATTCAAAAAAGGATTCCTATCAATATGACATAAAACTCATGCATGATGATATTGAGCCTCCCGCTGACATGGCATAAAAGGGATCTCAATGCAAAAATACATGGTGACACATGAGTATCCTTTCAACATAACGACAAAGTGATCTCAAACAAAACATAACGAATCATGACAACAAGTACATCCCACAAACGATTACATGTCACATCAACTAGGAATCATGAAAACAAGTAAGAAACAAGATCCCTCATCAAACATCAGATAGGGATCTGTGCAGCACAATGCATAGTAAAAAAAGTACATGAACACACTGCATATACCTCACATCTAGCGGCCATCTGAAGAGAAGGATGTCAAACTGCTAAAGTTGGTCATACCATCAATCTCGCGGCGTCGAATCTCATGGAATGGCTACTCGCACATGAATGCTTACACCTACACTCCACTTAGAAAAGTGGCTGAAAAATGAAATGAGCAAATGGAAAATCTGACCACACCATCATATTTGTGGCGTCGAATAGTGCAAAATCGACTGTCAAATTTTCTGAATTCTAAGAAAGTGAGAATCTGGGGCTCAAGGAATCTTTTAGATTCCCCCTAGATTCCTAAAATATTCCCTCCTCCGGGTCCTCTGCAAATTTTCTGCTCAGATCAAGAAATTGACTGCACCATCGGGTTTGTGTCGCTGAGAGGTGTAAGATCGACATAAAGTTTGTCCAATTTGGACATTGCAAAAATTCCACCCTCCTGGAAATTTTTCTCAGTCATGGTTCCACCTGCGTTAAAAATTAATTAAAAATATTGCCTCGAAATCGATGCACACTCCTATTTCCTCCATGCTCCCTGGGTGCACTGAGAAACTACATTTAAATAATAATTTTGTGGTGGACATCACAAGAACTTCCGTTGGCGAGTTGGTTTACGATCCGGTTATTATTGATCTGTAAATGAGATCTTAATCAATATTAAGGTATTACAGACTCATGTGCAGGAATGCCTATATTATTTAGTGCAACAGATCGAAAAGATTGCGAATAATATAGACAATTAACAGTTGGAAAACATAACAATTCAACACATCAACATAGTAACTAATCAAGGAGTTCACTAGACTTCTTGGCTACGTCTCCTCGTCCAAGCTTTTAGTGTCGACCTCTATATTATATCTTCAAGAGCAGATGATTACAAGTGTGAGCTCGAATAGAGTCTCAACACAATAGTGACAAAACACAAGGATTCCCTTGAAATCCTCAAGTCTACAAGAGTACACAGCTGCTCCCTCTTGCTCTCTGTCTCCTGCTTTCTCTTCCGCTCTCTTCTTATCTTCTCCTCTTTTGTCTACCATAGAGTGGTTTTTAAGCCTCTCGGCCCTGTCTGTTCACCTCGCTTTTCGGTGTGGACACATTTTGTTAAAAACGCTTAAGGCACAAGAACAATTTCTTTTAGAAATGGAAGAATTGGTGAGTGCGCTGAAACCGACCATTCGGTCTTCCTCTGCACAAATCCCCGATATAACACATGTTTGGTCTTTATATGATATTAACAGAAATACATTGAAAACCAATGAAAAAACCGACTGCAACATTAAATCCAGACTTCAAATGGTATAAATTCCACCCTATAATCCTCTCTAGTCCGCCTTTTATTGTTGTCGCAAGCCCAGCGTTGATCCACGATCTCCCAATCCAACGGCTAACAGCCATTTTAGGTGGCCTACGTGCACAGAGATTACTCACTCGAAAAAGTGGTTTTCTCTCTCCTGCGGTGTGCTACGTGTCGGCCAGTGTATGGGATCGGGTGGAGTCTCTCCAATACCACTTACCACCTGAAGTCCACTCAAAATACTATTTACCACGGAACTCAAATTATATGAAGCCATATTTATAAACCTTTCGGGTCCACCATTCTATCGCAATATCGCAATATCGCATTGCATGTGGCCAAACATCAATACACAGGGAAATACAAAGAAATCCGCAAAAACCGGACTTCAAATATATTTAAATCACATGCATAATCCCTATCGGGTCCATCCTTTATTGCATGTCGCAAGGCCCATGATACTCTTGGCATCACCCCTTTGTTATATTGCGATGCGATAATTCGCAATCGCATATCGCTTGTGTCTCTGGCCTAAGATAAGTCCTTCCCTTTTAAATCTATGATGCAATATACATGGTCTCCACCATTGATCTGCGTGTCGATCCGACGGTCCATGTTATATCGTTGGATTGTAGTCGCAACTCACTCAAGGTTGGCGCTGATATGCCCCATTGACCTTCACCGATGCAATATCGCCGATTTGATCTGGACCGTTGATCATCCTGATCTAATGGCTCTTGTGCAGCGCAATTTGAACCTCTGCTTAGCTTTGTTTCCACTAAGTCTTAGTGTTTTTCCATGCGATATTGTTTTCTGATATTTGAAGACTTAGAGGTTTAGAGGATTTAAGATCCATTTTGGATCATACCTTCCCACTGAAAATCTTTTGGACCACCAAAAGTTGGTTTTAGGCATCGATCAAGTGAGGATACAGTTCCCTCACTTGTCCAATTTCTATCCATCGTGCCTTGCTTGGATTTGAACCCTTGAGCCCTACTCTCAGGTACTCAACATCCCCTTGACACGTAGTTCTTACCTTCCTGTCCAGAACTATGTCCTCCTGTAACTCATTGAGATACTCAGGCAACAAATCCCCAATAGAAGGAAACTAACTTTACTCTTCAGGATCTTCAATCAATGAAGGTTCATACAATCTCAAATTTTTTGCATTAACGACTGAATAGATCTGCATATAAGCTGCAAATCAAAGTGAAAAGAATTTTCACAAATTTATCAAGTATCTTGAAGGGTCCATACCTTATTGGTTTTAGATTCTTACCTTCACCTTGCATTCTGTCTTTGCTGATGTACAGCCAGACTTGATCACCAACTTGAAAACTATGCTCAACTCGATGCTTGTCATGTCTTGCCTTGTACTTGGCTTGACTTCTTTCTAGCTGTTCCTATACTGCCTGGTGAATTTCTTGGATTTGTTCAATGAACTTGGTTGCTTTGTCCACATCACTATGACCATCAACTGCTATGTCTTTACCAAAGACAAAATCCAAGGGAGACTTTGGCATAAAACCAAAACAAGTATCAAAAGGAGATCTTTGTGTAGAAGAATGCTTGGCATGGTTGTAAGTATGGTACACATAACACAAATGCTCATCCCAAAGCTTGGGATGCTTGCTGCAATAACCTCTGAGCAACTAGATCACTGTCCTATTGACCACTTCTGTCTGACCATCTGTTTGTGGATGAAATGTTGTGCTCTTCTTCAACCTGGTGTCCATCAACTCCCATAGATTTGACCAAAACTTCCCAACAAATTGAGAATCTTGATCAGATACAATAGAAGTGGGTAACCCAAAATGAACCCATACATTCTGAAAGAACAACTTTGTTGTTTGTTCAGTTGTAACCTGCTTGTTACATGGTATCAAAATACACATTTTACTGAACCTATCCACAACAACATACAAGTAATCATGACCTTTCTTAGATTTTGGCAATCCCCCAACAAAATACATGGAAACACTTTCCCAAGGACGAGAAGGAATTGGAAGTGGAGTGTACAAGCCTAATTTTATATTACTTGGTTTGCTTGTAGCACACATTATACATCCTTTGATATATCTAGAAACTGTCTCATGCATTCTTGGCCAATAACAGAACCTTTGCAATTGTGCAACTGTTTTACTTACACCAAAATGACCTGATATAAGAGAAGTATGTGCTTCTAGAATTATGTTAATTCTTTCAGTTTGTGGAATGCATAACTTTCCCAAGTGGTATAAGAGTTGGTCCTTTACATAATAATCCAATTCTTCTACTTGCTTGCCATGACTTAAAGTTTCATATACATCTTTAAAATCTACATCTTGAGCATATTGTTCAATGTAACTTTCATGCATCACTGAGTTATGCTTAAGTATAGTAGATGCATTTAAGATTGGTCTTGATAACATGTCTGCAACCTTATTGTGTATGCCCTTCTTATATCTGATGACAAGATGAAATTGTTGTAGAAAACCCATCCACCTATAATGTCTTGATTGCTGCAATTTAGTTTGTGAGTGCAAATATTGAAGTGGTTGATGATTTGTATGTATGATGGTTTCTTTACCCATTAGTTAATGTTTCCACTTTTTCACACTTTGTACTAATGCATACAATTCTTTATCATATGTGGGATAATTAACTACTGCAGAATTAAATGTCTCAGAATGATAGCATATGGGTTTTCTGTGTTGTATCAACATTTCTCCCATGGCATAGTCACTGGCATCTGTCTCAATATCAAATGGATGTTGAAGATCTGGCAGTGCTAATACTAGTGCTGTACTGATTTTCTCTTTAAGGTGTCGAAGGCTTTCTGCTGTTTGCCTCCCCACTTAAACACCTATTTCAATCCTGTTAAAGCATGTAATGGAGCTGCAATCAAAGAAAAGTTAGCATTAAACTTTCTCCAGTATTTTGCTGCCCCTAGGAAACTCCTAACCTCTATAGTAGATTTGGGTTTAGGCCAATTCACAATGACTTCAACCTTAGAGGGATATATCTTCAATTCACCACCCCCTACAATATAACCCAAATAATTTAAAGATGTTCTACCAAATTCACATTTTGACGGTTTTACATAGAGATTTTCTCTTTTTAAAACATCTAAAGTTTGCTTTACATGCTTTACATGGTCTTCCCATGTGCTACTAAAAACCAGAATGTCATCTAAATAAACAATTACAAAATCATCAATAAATGGTCTGAGTACATCATTCATAACTCTCATAAATGTAGAAGGAGCATTAATTAAGCCAAAAGGCATAACCAACCATTCATAAAGTCCTTTCTTTGTCTTGAAAGAAGTCTTCCATGCATCCTATTCTGCAAATCTAACTTGATGATTACCACTTCACAAGTCTAACTTAGAAAAGTAAACTGCTTCTTTCAATTGATTTAATAAATCATCAATACGAGGAAGAGGATAACGATTCTTGATCGTTATTTTATTTAGTGCTCTATAATCAATGCACATTCTCCACGAACCATCTTTCTTTCTCACCAGCACGATTGGAGATCCACATGGTGATGTGCTTGGTCGTATAAACCCTTTATCGAGCAACTCCTGTACCTGCTTCTTTATCTCTACATTCTCTAAAGCTGACAACCTGTACATTCCAATGTTAGGTAATGGAGCATCTTGCTGCAAATAAATATCATGTACTATTTCTCGCTTGGGTGGCAGACCTTTTGGTTCTTGAAATAGAACATCATACTCTGAAACAACTTTAACTAAATCAACTTTTTGTTTAGAATCACAACCTTCAAATGCATTGGATTTTTCAGGATCCTTTTCCTTTACAACCATTAGTAAAAATCACTTACTTGAATTCACAATTATTTTCATCTGTCCCGAGTTTATGAGAGAATAGTTATATTTGAGTTTATGAGCTCTTATAGTATATTCAATTCCATCTCTATTGAGTTGATACTTATTCTCAGCTCTATAGAAAATAGCTTTCCTATCATACAAGTATGGACTTCCCAAAACAATACCACATATATCCAATGGAACTATATCTAACTCAACCTCATCTACAAATATTGATCCAATAGCAAACCTAAGTTTACATTGTCTCGTTACTTGTAGCTTTGTTTTATCACACACCCAACCTAATGGATATGGCTTCTCATGAGGTTTTGTTTGTAATCCCAACTTCTTTACAATTGTTTCAGAAATCAAATTTACTTGTGATCCATTATTAAATAAATTATTTTCTTATTGTTCTTGGAAATTACTCTAATACAAAAAAGCTCATTTCTTTCCCTCTCATTACTTTCATTATCAATAGATTGTGTAGAATTACTTGTGGCTACTTCAGAATCTTTACCTTTAATACCTGTGGCTGTAACTGTTGTTTCATCGCCTGAATCTGATCCCAAGTCCTGTTGAATAGCAGCAACATTCTTTTTCTTCTTACCACCTAACTTCTTAGGTTTCATTTCTGGATGTAAAAACCAACAGCGTGCCTCATCATGTCCTTCTTTCTTGCAATGAGTGCATGAAGGTTTATCCTTCTTTACAGTGTTTGCTTTCCTCTCCTTCCATTTCAGTTTCTTCTTTTCCTTACTCTTGCTTACAGAATATTTAGATGATCCCCCAACATATGGGTTTACATTCTTACCTCTAGCTTCTAGATGTGTGGCTTGAACTGATACATCATCTAAGCTAGTGGGATTAAACGTGAGAATAGTATGCTTTAAATAGCTATGAAGACCACCTATATACTTTAATAAAGTCTCATGTGAATCTAATGATATACCTAGAGTTAAATCTCTCTTTCTGAATTCCTGAGTATAACTCGGTACACTCTAAACTTTCAACTGATGAAGAGTTTTCCAACTCATCATTTCCTGCTGCATGTAAGCTAAAGGATATAATTGCTTTTTGATAGCAGAAACAAATTCATTCCAGGTAGAAATGATTTTACCATGTTTTTGCAGATCAGCTTGTGTCTTGCCTTCCTACCATACTAGTGTAGTTCCTCCAAGTCAAAGGCTAGCCAACTGAATCTTCTTCCTTTCTGAATCAACGTTCTGTACCCTACAGTAGACATCAATTTGTCTTATCCAATTATCTAGCTTTTCTGCATTGAGCTCTCCATCATAAATTGGCAAATCAAACTTCACATCTAATTTGATTAAGGAGGTTTTCTTCTTCGTCTTAGAAGATCTAGAAGATGATGAGGATGATGAAGGTGATGATGGAGGAGATGGTGGAGGAGGCATTCCTCCTTTGCCTTTGCCTTCTGGAGGGGCAACTAGAAAAGGTTCGTCTGCTCCTTTGTCTGGTTTAGGTGTTGAAGTGCTTTCACCTCGACCCTTCTTAAATTTCAGATACATCTCTTCCACCATGGCTTGGAGTGTCTTAAAACTTTCTATAAATTGAGATTCTAATCCCAATGGAGTTTCTTCTGCCATTCTCTTCTGATAATAGACTCTTCCAATCTCTGGATTAGCCTCAACAAGTTCTCCTTCTCCTAGTTTGAGCTTTGATCTAGTTAGCATTCAAAATCCAGCACAAGCTTTTCTAACCTTAACAAAACCAAAACCAAATGCTCTGATACCACTTGACCTGTAAATGAGATCTTAATCAATATTAAGGTATTACAGACTCATGTGCAGGAATGCCTATATTATTTAGTGCAATGGATAAAAAATATTGTGAATAATATAGACAATTAACAATTGGAAAACAAAACAATTCAACACATCAACACAGTAACTAATCAAGGAGTTCACCAAACTTCCTGGGTACGTCTCCTGGTCCAAGCTTTCAGTGTAGACCTCTATATTATGTCTTCAAGAGCAGATGATTACAAGTATGAGCTCGAATAGAGTCTCAACACAACAGTGACAAAACACAGGGATTCCTCCGAAATCCTCAAGTCTACAAGAGTACATAGCTGCTCCCTCTTGCTCTTTGTCTCCTGTTTTCTCTTCTGCTCTCTTATTCTCTTCTCCTCTTTTGTCTACTATAGAGTGGTTTTTAAGCCTCTTAGCCCTATCTGTTCATGTCCCTTTTCTATGTGGACATGTTTTGTTAAAAATGCTTAAGGCACAAGAACAATTTCTTTTAGAAACAAAAGGATTGGCGAGTGTGGTCAAATTGACCGTTCGGTCTTCCTCTGCACAAATCCCCGATATAAAACATATTTGGTCTTTATATGATACTAATAGAAATACATTGAAAACCAATGAAAAACCCGACCGCAACATTAAAGCCGGACTTCAAATGGTATAAAGTCTGCCCTATAATCCTCTCGGGTCCACCTTTTATTGCTGTTGCAAGCCTACCATTGATCCACGATCTCCCAATCCAACGGCTGACAGCCATTTCGGGTGGCCTACGTGCACGGAGATTACCAGCCTGAAAAAGTGGTTTTCTCTCTCCTGCGGTGTGCTACGTGTCAGCCAGTGTATGGGATCGGGTGGAGCCTCTCCAATACCACTTACCACCTGAAGTCCACTCGAAATACCATTTACCACAAAACTCAAATTATATGAAGCCGTATTTATAAACCTCTTGGGTCCGCCATTCTATTGCAATATCGCATTGCATGTGGCCAAACATCAATACACATGGAAATACAAAGAAATCCAGAAAAACCGAACTTCAAATATATTTAAATCACGTCCATAATCCCTATCGGGTCCAGCCTTTATCGCATGTCGCAAGGCTCGCGGTCCTCTTGGCATCACCCCTTTGTTATATTGCGATGTGATAAGTCACAATCGCATATCACTTGTGTCTCTGGCCTGCGATAAGTCCTTCCCTTTTAAATCTGCGATGCGATATATGTGGTCTCTGCTGTTGATCTACGCGCCGATCCAACAGTCCATGTTATATCCTTGGATCACAGTCGCAACTCACTCAGGGTTAGCGCCGATATGCCCCGCTCCGCCGATGTGATATCACCGATTTGATCTGGACCATTGATCTGCCTGATCTGACGGCTCCTGTGCAGTGCCATTTGAACCTCCACTTAGCTCGATTTCTGCCAAGTCTTAGTGTTTTTCCATGCGATAGTGTTTTTCGATATTTGAAGACTTAGAGGTTTAGAGGGTTTAAGATTCATTTTGGATCAATTATGGAGTAGGCTAGGCGGTCAAACCCCGCCTCCTCCTTTTTTTACACAACCGAATGTTAATTTTTAAACATTTGGTTCAGTCTAGGCCCACCTTGGGCAACCTGCCCACTCCACTTACCTCTGGTGTCTTCATTAGTAGTTGGTGTGTGGAAGGTTGGGTCCACGCCCCAAGGTTCGACCCACCTTTTATGCACGTTGTTTTGTTTTTATCGGGGTTGGGTCCGTGGCACAAGGGTCGACCCACCCAAACTTCCGCCTATGTATAATAGTCCCGTGAATAGGGGGAGGGGCCGAGGGTCGTGGCTTGCCCCTCCATTAATAATTGTATTGATGAGATTTGGGGTGGTGGGGTTGGTGGCCCACCACCCTTTTTTTTATAATTTTTTTGTTATAAAAAAATCAACATGACATTTTTGAAAAATCGGATTTTTAACCAAGGGATTCGTTTTAACCAAGCGACAATTTCGCCTGGAATCTGGACAGAGTTGGCCGGATTCCCTTCGTCGGAAAAGTTCAAATTGTGTCTTTGTTAATCCTACCCAATTCAACCCAACTTTGACTGCCGCTATCTTCCTCATCCGCACTCGGATTGACGAACCATTCACACCACCACAATCACGATGATGAGATCTTTAACATGAACCTAGTTCGAGCATAATCCAAACACTTTGATTCTTGAACCTTCCTGAGTCCTCTGGGACTTCTGCCCATGTTTGGATCCACCTGGATCGCCCATGGTCAAGTCTCTCTACTGTACATAAAAGGAACCACTGATATCATTTCTAAGATCTTGGCCAAAAGGAACATAAAACCATATTTAAACCCCATAAAACTTTGAAGTAGATATTCTTGTCAACCAAATACAAGTTTGACCCCGTGTTAGGTTCAATATTTTACCAAATTCCTTGTTCCTATGAGAAGTATTACATTGGCCAGACATGCTACCCCTTCAAAGCCCACCTTAAAGAACATAAAGCTGATACCAACCATTACTAGTTGTCAAAGTTTGCCATTGTTGAGCAATCTTTTAATTGCAAAAACCTCATTTTCTTTGATCAATCTAAAATCCTAGCTTCTATCCATTTTTATAACTCTTGAATCATTCGAGAGGATCTTGAGATCGAGAAGAACCCAAAAAACTTCAATATGGAAGACAACTATAAGCTAAGCCAATCCTGGAAGTTGGTCATTTATTAACTCACTCATTGATCTGGTTCCCCCCCCACCTTAATCTGTTTCTTCATCTTTTTCTTATCTTTCCCTCATCCTAAATTTTTTCCTTTTCCTTTGTAATTTTAATCTAGCTTGGATTTCCTTTTATTATTCTTTCCACCCTCTCTTTTCTTCATGTCCCCTCCATTTTTGTTCTAGTCCCTTCCTATTTAGTTCTTTAATATTTATCCATTTCGATCTTTAATGCTTCTATCTTTCCATCTCATATATATATATATATATATATATCTGTCACAAGTACAACACTGTATATTCTAGATGAGGAATATATGTTTACTATCAATAATGTCAACATCCATCATGTCACTTGTGGGACTTGAAATTGGGTGGGGAGTATTTCATTCCTTCCTCTCAACCACCTAGGATATATATATATATATATATATATATATATATATATATATATATATATACTTCCTCGTTGTTTCATTTCTTTTAAATTTCCACCTCCTCATCTTTCACGTCCACTCTATCCTTGCTACCGATCCCATTCATTCCATTATTTAATCCTAATACTATTTTGTTTTATATTTATGTACATATAAGTGTGTGTGTGTGTGTATTTATATATTTATTTATCTCTTAACTTTCTCCTTTGACTTACTAATATAATCAAAGATTTTAGTAACACTCCCCAATATTGATATTCTTAATCCTTGTGCTACAAGTAATTCAATCTTTAATGCTCCCCAATATTGATCTTAGTTATCGTATATATATTTATAATATTATTTATTTAATATATGTCTGCTTATTTTCTTATTTAAACATTTAACTTGGTCCCTTAACTAATTTATTAATTATTTTACAACTATCTTGATTAATTTATTATTGATTCCTTTAACGACTACCTTGTGACCTTTTCTATTTAAGGACTCCTTAACACTCATTTGATATCATTATACTTTCCAGTCCTTGATGATGGGTGGAGTTTCCACCCGAAGCATTGGACAAATTAAATCCTTTACACAATTTCTTCCCAAAATTCTCTACAACTTGAATAACTATGAAAATTTGCACTTACTCATAACCCACAAAATGGTCTAAAATTTATAGTGTATCAATAATTTTGAATTGTAAAATGTCATGTATATGTCACTACAATGATTCATCGCAATAAATATTATATTATGCTAAAAAATGATTATCTAGGTTTATTTTCTTAGATATCAAATTTATTATCATGAGCTTATTGCTGAAATTTATGAAAATAACTAAAATACAAAAATGAAAGAACAAACACATGAACACATCATCCACACAAAAGAACATAAGTTGCATCATGGGAAACATGAAATGGGAGAAAACTAAACTATAATGTGAGTTCTTGATACAAATTGAATCATTATATTTCTTATCATCCATCTCAATGCTTCTAGGGTGGAAAAATTGGAGAAATCAACTTACAGGAGCAATTTCAGCAATGGGACCCATTTTGGAGAACCTTCTTGGATGATAACTTTTATATTTAAGTGTAGGATACAATGGTGTTATTCTACATTAAAACACCTTTGAAATGATGAAATAATTACATTAATTAAAGTTTGGATGCAAAATTTATGCCTCTTGAAGGTTGATGTTTGATATTTGATCACCATAATTAAAGAGGATGCCACACGACCCCTGTTACTCATGGAAAAGGGCCTAGGTGCATGGGAGTTGTGAAGAAGGCTTTAGAAGGGTCAAAATGTAACTCATATTGAGGGTTGAATGGGTCAAATTTAACAACTGGTTGGGTATTGAGTTGTGTTATAACTGGACCACTAGGAGGAAAAGGGGGTTGATTCTATTCTAGTGCATTTTTTTGCATAGTAAGGCAGAGTAGATGAGAGTGGACAAAGAGAGGGAAGAAAAGAGAGGTTTTGTGTTCTATAGAAGCCCACATGCCACATGTCTTACTTTGTATTTTCACCATTTTCGTTTTGAGAAAGAAAGGGCACAATAGCCTCACCTTCTAGCTGCATTTTCTGCTAAATGGTTTCCTAGGTCATAGCTTGGTGTTATTGGGTATGTGAGTGATTATCTCACTTGTTCTCTATTTTCAAAATTTTATATATTTCATTAATAACTAGAAACAATAACTTAACAAATCCATAAATATAAGGAAAATTAACCCCCATTTTATAGATTTCAGATTTCAATATATTTTTATTAGATATGTTGTGACGAATTATCAAATGGAGTATCCGTGACAATTTATAGATCATATTAGTATCAGAGTAGGTGTCTATGGATATTTTGTGAGAGGTTGGAGGGGATCTATATTGGTTTAAGCACAAAGTCATAAAACCCTAGCCGTGGCTGATAAATCTATTTTTAATAACCCTCAAGATCCAGAAGAGAAGAGATTCACAACACTAGAAGAGAATGTCATAGATGCCAACCATAATATAGACCTATTTATGGCATCTTTGGAAAATAATATTGGAATCTAAGAAGATAGAGGTTTCAACTCAAAGGTTATATTCGCGGGAAAATCAAGGGACCAGGAAGAACCAAAAAAGGAGTTTAAGAAAAAACCTATAAAAGAACAACCCAATTTGAGTGTCATGAACCATTTATAGTCCTTGTTCAAGATGGAAGCAAAGGTAAAAATTAGGCCATATCAATAGGAGATTGACACTTTCTAATTAAATAATTGGTTCTAGAAGTTAAGGGTTTATTTTACTTTCCACCATATACAGGAGGAACATAGGAGGAAGACCTAGTGGGAAATGCACATGGAATCTTTGAGGTTGGAAGAGGATCCTCTAGTGATTAAGTGGAAGGATTAAGAAACTATTATAAATCTCCAATTATACCCTATTGGGTATGTGGAGGACCAATGGATTCTATGGAATTACTTTAGGTAGTGTTGGGAACGGGTTCCCCCAAGGACAGTTTTGGGGCTAAAAGCCCATGTTTTGGGACAATTTTGTAATAAAGTTGTAAAGTCTCTCAAACATAAATCAACATACATGAAGTGGGATTCCACCGCAGTTCAACATGGTGAATTCAGTGAAGCTGCCTTTGTTTAAGGGCTTGGGAAATGAGCACCTGGACCAGTTCTAGTTCATCGTAAAAGTTGTATGGGAAGCTCAGGGCGTCACAGATGATCACATGAAGAAGGAAACATTGGTTAGTGCTTTATAGGATCGTGCGCTAACTTAGTACATCAAGTACTCTAATGATAATCCAAACGCTGGGTTGGCAGAGATCCAGACCGCGCTAAATAGAGAGTTCAGTAGGCCTAAATCCGAGGCACAGTCGATTGTGGGGTTCAAGGAAATCGTTATGAAACTAGGTGAGGCACCTTGGGAATTGGATCATAGATTGAAGTGTAAAATCCATGAAGCTAATATGAACTTAACAGACGTACAACACCGCGAATGGTTCGTGGCTTCGCTCCTGCCTCACCTTAGGGTTTCACTATCACAATACAAGATTACGACTCAGGCAGAGGCCTTGGAGATTACAATAAGACTACATGAAACACTGATGCAAGATCCGAATCTGGGGGTTCAGCAGATCCATGCACAGTTGCAAAATCTTTGCCTCCAAAAGCAAAGATTGAAGCAGGACACAACAGTTCAACTAGAGGCATGCCAAGAGATATGATGCCTGAAATGTAAAGGTCAAGGGCATGAAAAAGGCTACTGCCCAATCTTTGCGAACTATATTGTAGGAGGAAAACCGATGCCTTTGAGGCTGGAAGCCCAAGCAGGACTGAGCGCGGGGCTTGCGTTGTGGTGTGCTATATGTCAGGTAGTAGGGAAACATATGATTGGTAATTGTCATTTGCTGTAGAAGTTTGTACAAATACCGTAACCATTGTTCTACAACTTCTACAAGTCGGTAGGGCATGACGAGCGCAAATGCTGAAGTTATGAATTGATGATGGACAGAACACCTGCCTATAGATTTCAGGCAGAAAAGCAGCCTCCTGACCAGAGCGCTAGGATGGTGCGAACAAGCTTTCAGGGGTGCGGACGACGCCGAGGCAGAGGAGGACCTGGCAGAGGTCAGGGATAGTTGATCTATTACAATTGTGGAGGACTAGGACACTTTGCCCATGAATGCACTAATCCAACGCGTTCGACCGGTAAATATTGTACTTAGTTTGATCATGAGACAGAGGACTCTCATACACTAATAGTAAGGATACACGATAAAGTCGTGCTACCATCGTAGCCGACTCAGAACTTGCAGATGATGAGGGCTGAGCCTCAAGAAGAGGATCTGAATGGGAATATAGTGCTCCGAAGTGGAATTGCAATGGGCGACGATAAGGGGAAGCAACCTGAAGACAACACATGGGTTTGCAAAGCTCCGAAGAAGGAGGTTGAATTTGATTTGGAGCACGCACGTGAAACATTCATGGAAGAAAAAAAGAGCTTCGCAGAGGCCTCTACCTCAGGGAGCTGGGATAAGCCTATTCAGGAAATGGACCATTCTATGCTTACGACCTTTCTAGAGACCTACATGAAGCTGTTGCGCGTAGCAATGCTGTAAAGGGGTTACAAGAACTTATAAATAGATGTGTGGAAACACTCCGGGTGAATCGCACGTGGTACGAAAGATTGGTAAGCATAAAGCAAGGACAGGAGGTGAGATGAGACTGACCGCACAGATATGAGAATGTGAAATGGTGTTGAAAATAGCAACAAGAAATGCTAAATATAGAAGTGCTAAATTTAGTACTTCTATAAATAGCATTTTGGGATACCTTCCTATTTTAGTTAGTCCCTTGTTGTAGAAGTAGATCTTGTATTTTGATTTAGTCTATTGCATAATCTGTTGATCTATAGTGGGAATTTCTAGATGGTATCAGAGCAAAGGTGATCAAAGGAGAAGAACAATATACAAGAAGGGAGAAGTTCGAAGTTTGTGGTTCCTGAATATAGAAATTAAGTTCTTATCACATCTCAATTTCACCAATGGCGTTCAGTGGTTTAAGACTTGAGTATTCCCTTGATGGCAGCTCGAATTATATAGCCTGGAAGGATTGCATGGAAGCAGTATTAGAGGATAACGGTCTAAAGGAATTCATTGATCAAGAAGTCCCCAAGCCGACTGATGCTAATCAACTGGCGGAATGGAAGAAATGTGTGGCTAGAGCAAGGAGAATCCTCATGGAGGGAGTTCGAGACCACATTGTCTCGAGTCTCCATGGGAAGAAGACACCATTTTTGATGTGGAAAACATTGAAAGATCTATATCAGAATAGCAGCGATCAAAGGAAGTTGGCGCTAAAAGACAAGATTCGTAAGATCAAGTGTGAAAAGGGCGACGCGATCTCTACATATCTGAACAAGCTCACCACCTGTAGGGATGAGCTTGGAAGTGTAGCGATCATGACTGCTGATGATGACATGGTGAGTCTTGCATTCCTCCGTCTTCCTAAGAGCTGGCATAGCTACCAAGACTTGGTTAATGGAAGAGAAAAACTGCCAGATTGGGAATGACTTTGGTCGGATCTGATGCAAGAGGAAATAAGAAGAAGCACCAGAGATGGATCCTCATCGAATCAAGATGATGAGGAAAATCTAGCCTTAGCGAGTAAGGTGAGGAAAGGGAAAGGGAAGATGTCCCATCCCAAATCCGGTTCTTTCCATGGTGGGAAGAATATTGACAAATCGAAAGTGCGATGCTTTCATTGTCATGAAGTGGGCCATTATGCTACGAATTGTCCATAGAAGAAATCCAACAAGGGTTCCTCGAAGGGATCTGATGGTGAGGCACTGGCCTCACAGTTTGAGCTGGATTTCTCACTTATTGCATACATGGCTTCATCCATGGTGGGATGTGTGTGGTACCTGGACAGTGGAGCTTCATTCCACATGTCAGGTGACAAGAATCTTTTCAGTACCTTGGAGGAGAAGGATCTCTAGATGCGGATCGAGATGGGAAATGATGGAAAGTACCATGTTTCAGGTGAAGGTATAGTTGTGTTTCAGAAGGAGCATGGAGCTCCCCTCACCCTGACTGATGTAAAGTATGTGCTAGGTCTAAAGAAGAATCTTGTGTCTGTCGCTATGTTAGAAGATAAAGGCTATGATGTAGTCTATAGTAAAGCAAAGGTACTCCTAAGGCATATCGTTACTGGACAGACAAAGCGAATTGGGATTCGAGTAAAGAATCTCTACAAGCTAGAGGTAGATGACTATGCTGCATTGAGTTCCAAAGCTGAGATGGTGCAGAGCCAAGATGTTGGTGAGCTATGGCATAGAAGACTGGGCCACTTGCACCATGGATCCCTGAAGATCATGCAGCAGATTTCTATCGGATTACCCAAGGGAAAACTTGAGCAAACAAATACATGCAAAGGTTGTACCTTGGGTAAGTATGAAAAATATTCCTTTCCGGATCAAGACAGTAGAGCTGGAGCAATCTTGGAGCAAGTTCACTCAGATGTTTGTGGACCATTCTCTACAGCCTCCACTGCTAAACAAAGGTACTATGTTTTTTTTATTGATGATTTTTCTTGTAGATGCTGGATCTACTTTATCCAAAAGAAGGATCAGACCTTCTTAAGGTTTTATGAGTTAAAGCCTTGGCAGAGAAAGAATCTGGAAATAAAATAAAAGCCTTACGTAGCGACAATGGTGGAGAGTATGTCTCCCAACAGTTTAAAGACTTCTACACTACAGAAGGAATTAAATGGGAACTGATGGCACCCCATAGCCCACAGCAGAATGGGGTGGCCGAAAGGAAGAATAGATCGATTGTGGGAGAAGCTCGAGCAATGTTGCATGACCAAAGCCTACCACTACATTTGTGGGCTGAGGCATGCAATACAACAGTATACTTGCAGAACAGAAGCCCGCACCGTATACTGGGAATGAAGAAAACTATGGAGGCCTTTTCCGGGAAGCGATCTGATGTAAGTCACTTCCGAATCTTTGGATCATCAGTTTACTGTCATGTGACCAAAGATGCCAGGAAGAAGCTAGACCCAACAGCTGAGTTGGGAATATTTGTGGGGTACACAGATACACCCCACAACTATCAGGTGTACCTGCCTTCCACTCAAAGTACAGTAGTATGCAAGGATCTGAAGTTCGACGAGCAGAAATCCATGTGATTATCACTTGAGAGGGAGCTCAAGTTGCATGCAAAGGAGGAACTTTCAGTTTCTAAGGAGGAGGAGCCTAAGATTGATGCAGAGCAGCTGCATGCAGAGGATCCGAGAGTGGAGACATCCACTCATGTTGAGACTTCCAGAGATGGGTAGAAACACTCAAGGGAAGCTGATATGTTGATGCTAGATGCGCGAGAGAATGTGGGACAGCCATCTTCTCAGTGCAGATAGAGGAGGTTGCCTGAGCGGTACACTGGGTACATGGCCCTCATTGGGGAGTGTGTAGATACTGAACCTTCTTCATTCGAGGAGGCAATGCAACAACCAGTCTGGTTTGATGCAATGGTAGAGGAGTATGACTCTATCATTTAGAACAGTGTGTGGGATGTTGTCCTAGGACCTGAGGGTAAGTCAGTGGTGAGTTCTAGATGGCTTTACAAGGTAAAGCAAGCAGCTGATGGCAGTGTTGAGAAACATAAGGCAAGGTTTGTTGCCCGGGGTTTCTCACAGGTCGAGGGGATCAACTACGATGAGACTTTTGCTCTCGTAGCAAGGTACTCATCGATTAGATCGATGTTGGAACTATCAACTTAGATGGGGTGGAAGATCCACCAGATGAATGCGAAGACAACATTCCTCAATGGGAAGATTGAGGAGGAGGTGTACATTGAGCAGCCAGAGGGTTTTGAGACCTTTGATCGTGAGTCGCATGTGTGCTGACTCAAGAGGGCTTTGTATGGGCTGAAGCAAGCACCCCATGCTTGGTACACCAGGATCAACAATTATTTCACCATATTGGGCTTCTCTAAGAGTGAAGTAGATGCGAACCTTTACCACATCATGGTAGAAGGTAAACCATTGATCATTGTTCTTTATGTCGATGATCTGATTTTGACAGGTGATGATCAACTAATATAGTCTTGCAAGGAGGACCTTGCAAGAGAGTTCAAAATGAAAGACATGGGTCTTATGCACTACTTTCTAGGCATGGAGGTGTGGCAAAAAGATGGTGAAGTATTTGTATCTTAAGGCAAATATGCCAATGAGATACTCAGACGCTTTCACATGGAGAAGTGCAAGCCCATGCAAACTCCTCTAGCTGGGAACTGGAGGAAGGAGGATGCTACTTCAGGTGAGGTAGTAGCTGCTACTATTTATCGGCAGCTGGTGGGTTCACTCATGTATCTGGTGAATACACGACCTGAATTATGCTTTGAGGTGAACCAGCTGAGTCAAGCTATGGTTTAGCCTACCAGGCTGTTTTGGAAGGCAGCGAAGCATGTGCTGAGATACCTCAGAGGCACATCTCAGTTCGGATTGTGGTACAGATGGACAGAGGGAGTGAAGCTTCAGGGCTTCACAGATGTGGATTGGGAAGGGAGTCCATTAGACTGGAAGAGCACTTCTGGAGGAATCTTCAACCTTGGTTCAGCTGCAGTTTCCTGGTACAATAGGAAACAAAGATCAGTTGCACTTAGCTCAGCAGAGGCTGAATACATGGCTGCTAGTCAGGCTGCATGTGAGGCAATTTGGATGCGAAAGATTCTAGTGGGATTTTTTGGTTAGAGGATGGATCCTACAATGATCTACTACGATAACTAGAGTTGTATCAAACTCTCTGAGAATCCAGTTTTTCATGACAGGTCCAAGCACATTGGTATCCGGTATCACCATCTTCGAGATTGTGTGGTCAAGAGGATCATGTTGTTGTTGTATGTTTCGGCCAAGGAACAGGATGCAGATATTTTGACTAAGGCATTGTCAAAATGCAAGTTCGAGTTCCACAGAGATAGGATTGGGGTTACTGATAATCCCTTTCTTGTTGAGAGGGAGTGTTGAAAATAGCAACAAGAAATGCTAAATATAGAAGTGCTAAATTAGTACTTTTATAAATAGCATTTAGGGATACCTTCCTATTTTAGTTAGTCCTTGAACTAAAATAGAGAAGTAAAAATTCAAATTTGTTCTTAGCAGTGGTTTGTAAAATAATTAATTAATTCACTATGAGTTAATTAGTTATAGAAAATCAAACATGAAGTGTATGTGGGGACATGCAACAGTTCTCCATTAATTGAGGAATTTATCCATCAGTTAAAGAGATAAGGATGAGTTGTAAAATTGAGTTGTAATTAGTTGACTTAGTTAACCGAGTCAAGTCCAGTTAGATTAATTCAAATAGTTTGTTGAATTAATTGTGATTTCAGCTAGTTAATGCATGCATGCATGTAACTGCTGCACTTCAGATAACTGAATATTATCTCATAAATAACTCATGCATGTCAGTTCAGACAGAGACCCAGTTGAGATCAGATGGAGGGGTAGTGTACTATCAGTTGCTAGAATATTCCATTGTGAATATTCCTTGCATGCAGAAGGAATTCTTTCCTTGAGGATTGCGCAGTTACTTCTTCAAGTTTTGTGAGTGTGATGAGGCCAATTCACACATGTGGCTTCACTAGACCCCAAGAAAAACTGCGCAAGGAAATAGGAGGCTTGGAGGGCTTGAGGAGGACATATATAGTGTCTATTCAGTCTGTGAGTTGTATTGTTTGATTGCAGAGAGAGCAGGATAGCTTGAGAGATGATTCTTTTTGTAACTTGAACAAGATTTCCACTTGTATGATAATACAGAGATTGGGGTTTTAGGCTGAGGCTTTCCCCAGGTTATTTCTTCTGTGTTATGTGTGATTGATTTCTCATTCTCAGTTATATGTGTTCTCATTGATCTTTCTCAATTCGATTAAGCTTCCACAAAGTTTTTTGTAGAAGTATATCTTGTATTTTTCTTTAGTCTATTGCATAATCTGTTGATCTACAGTGGGAATTTCTACAAATGGATCAGGTTATTCTGGACCTGGGGTCAGACGTGAACATTTTACTGAATCATACTTTGGAGCGGATGGGGAGACTCACACTGCAGTGGTCTTCGATTCAGTTAAGGATGGAAAATCAGCAGAAGATCATCCCCATGGGACGACTGCAAGGAGTAACTGTAGATATTGAAGGCGCGAGCGCATTGGCTGATTTTGAAGTAATAGAAATTGTGGATGACAACAACCCTTACCCTGCACTCCTTGGCATTGATTGGGCTACTAACATGAATGGGGTAATCAACCTAAAGAAGCGAAAGATGATATTTGAAAAGAAATCACTTCACGTAATAGTACCCCTAGATCCTGCTAAAGGATCACGCTATATTGAACTAGTTTGTGATTATGAAAGCGATGACGATTTGGACTGCATATATAAGATAATAGCATGAGACCAAGATTGGGTGAATTCGACAGTGGATGGATGAATTACATGGGATCGCGAGAGTTCCTGCAACTCAGACTCGGACGAAGAATTAGAGTGTTGGCAGAATCGGCTACATGAAGTAACCACGTTGAGCTGTAACATGATGACCCGGTCGCTGTGCTGTGTGTCGTCAGAGGTAAGAAATCTGCCCACTTATGATGGCTTGAATGATGTGGATGTGTTTTTGGATGCATTTGAGAGGGAAGTACCAGAGAAGTAGTGCTTCCAGGCTTTGGACTGGGCACTGCGTGCTACGCCCGTGAGATGGTGGGGTATGCACAAGGGTAGTTTTGACGATTGGCGTGAGTGTAGGAGGATGATGAGAACACAGTTTGGGAAGCCGAAGGTATGAATGAAAGATAAGTATGATGGAAAGGATGATATGTGCGCACACTTGGACAAATGGGCTAAGGCCTATGGAGCGAAGCCCCAACCTGAATGGGTGCACTTTTTCTGTCACACCTTGGATGTCATCTCGATGAACTGGTACTTGGAGACAGAGCTCTGCCATGGCATAGGAGAATGGGATATTCTACGCAAAGGGTTCGTAATGACGTTTAGCTTTGAAGATGGGTTTGACTTTATTAACAAAGCGCTACAAGAAGTTAAAACAACAATATTTAGGATACCGCAGGATCCTTTGGATCTGTTTCAACCCGATTGGACCACTCAACTGAGCCACGCGCTGGACTACTATAACGTTATTGCTGAAGAAGAAGACGAGGACCCACAAAAGATTAATATCCTTAAAATTGAGGGTCATTATGAGGTCGAGGGACCACAGATCAAGAATCTTGATATAACCACGCCACTAAAAGAAAAATAGGTAAATATTGGTATGGAGGTGGAGCCCAAATTCGTGAATATTGGAGATTACTGGGATGATGCGATGGTATATAAGGTCGCCAAATTGCTCCATGAGTACCAAGATTTGTTCCCTACCAAGTTTACGGAGTTAAAGGGGATAATTAGAAACCTGGGCATTATGAAAATCACATTAAAACCCGACGCGAAGCCGGTTAAGCAAATAGCTTACCGTCTCAATCCGAAGTATAAGGAGAAGGTTCACTTAGAGTTGGATAAGATGCTCATGGCAAGCATCATTGAGCCCGTAGAAGAATTTGATTGGGTAAGCCCAATGGTGGTACAGGAAAAGAAGCAGAAGGATGAAATAAGGATATGCATAGATATCAGGAAGTTGAATGACACTTGCGTGCATGATCCTTTCCCGACTCTGTTCACTGATGAGGTATTGGATAATGTAGGTGGCCAGGAAGTGTACTCCTTCACTGATGGGTTTTCTGGGTACCATCAGATCAAAATCGTGCCTGAAGATAGAAGCAAGACAACCTTTGTGACTGAATGGGGATGTTTTCAGTACATTGTAATGCCTTTCAGATTAAAGAATGCGCCAATGATTTTCTCGCACGTAGTCATTGTTGCATTCAAAGATTTCATTCATAAGTTTCTGGAGGTGTACTTTAATGACTGGACTATGTTTGGGTTGGTGAAACGCCATGTGGCAAGATTGGGCTTAATGCTAGATACTTATCGAAGGTACCAGATTGCGCTCAATTTGAAGAAATGTTTGTTTTGTGTTCCTTTTGGGACTCTGTTGGGTCATGTGGTTTGTAGATAGGGATTGATGGTAGATCCCGTGAAGATCGCAGTGATACTTAACTTGGAGGCACCAAGGAGTGTGAAATAGCTATGGGCAAACTTAGGACATACTGGGTACTATAGGAAGTTTATTAAGGGCTATGCCCAGATCACTGCGCCTATGGAGAAGTTGTTGAAAAAGGATGTTGCGCTACGTTGAAACAACGACTGTCAGAAAAGCTTGGATGTATTGAAAGGAAAAAATGGTCACTGCGCCGATTTTAGTCTTCCCAGATTGGAAGGAGTTTCATGTACATGTAGATGCGTCATGTACAACATTGGGAGCAGTACTGCCACAAGCTGGCAGAGGAGAATTGGACCATCCTATAGCATTCACAAGTAGAAGGTTATCCAAGGCTGAGAAGAACTATTCCACCATCGAGCGCGAAGGATTAGCCATGGGATACGTGCTCCAAAAGTTTAGACACTATTTGCTGGGTGGACATTTTAAGATGTATACAGATCATTCTTCCTTTAAGTACCTGGTCAATAAGCCTATGTTGGGGGGGAGAATCAGTAGGTGGTTATTATTGTTCCAAGAGTATGATTTTGAAGTTATTGTGAAGCCTGGATGACTGAACGCAGGACCAAACCATCTGTCACACATCAAAACGGGGGAAGATCCCACTAATTTGGAGAAGGGATTTCCTGATGCACAACTATTTGCAGTGCGCGTCACAGACAGTCACTTTGAAGACATCATACACTTCCTAATGACAGGAACCGCCTCGGAAGGCTACACCATCTAGCAGAAAAAGGAGTTAGCGGTGCATGCAGAAGACTTTTTTGTCATTATCGGACATCTGTACAAATTGGGGTTTGATGAAGTATTACGATGATATGTACTGAAGTTTGAAAGGAGCATTATCCTTGCAGACGCTCATGGGAGCACTGCGGGGGGCCATTATGCAGGAAGAGCGACTGCATAGAAGATTCTACGTGCAGGGTTGTGGTGGCCAACCCTCCATCAGGATTCCAAAGCCTACTGCAGGACATGTGAAGTGTGTCAAAGGAATGGCAAGCCATCGTGGAGAGATGAGTTGCCTCTGAACCTGCAGATGACGTTACAACCTTTCGAGAAATAGGTGATAGATTTTGTGGGACCCATTCAGCCCCAAGGGAAGAAGATGGGAGCATGGTACATTATCACCACGACTGAGTATTTGACTCGATGGGTGGAGGCACATCTTGTGAAGGACTGCATAGGCACTACCACTGTGAAGTTTCTCTTTGAGTATGTACTGACGTGATTTGGGTGTCCAAAGATTTTGATGAGTGATCATGGTACACACTTTTTGAACGAAACGATTAGTGCGCTGACGGAGGAATTTCAGGTGTATCACCAGAAAAGCATGCCTTATCACCCACAGGCTAATGGGACGGTGGAAGCATTCAATAAGATACTGGAAAATGCACTGACTAAGATTTGCAACCCTCGGCTTCAGGCTGACAGTTCAGGACCAGCGACAAAGCAGTTGGTTGAAGAAGCGAAGTAGGTGACCACACAGTGCACCGCCAAGGTTGCCGTCATTCAAGTCGAGATGGGAGGTCTCCATGCCTGCAGAGTGACTCAAGGGTGAATCACCATGTTTGTGTTGGGGGCCTGTTGGGAACGGGTTCCCCCAAGGATAGTTTTGGGGCTAAAATCCCATGTTTTGGGACAATTTTGTAATAAAGTTGTAAAGTCTCTGCATTTTGTGGTTGCAGAGCGCGAAGGTGTCAAGAGTCATAAAGGGTTGTCTGCCCTTATTTTGTAAAGTGTAAAGTCAGCTGTAAAGATCCACCCATGGTCTACAGACCATGGGATTGTATAAAAAGGAGCTAAGTAAGTAAGCTCTAAGTAGTTAGTGAAGAGGGAGGCATTGGAGTTTTGGTAGAGAAGTCTAAGTGTTCTCGGGTCTTAGCGTAGGTAGAGGCTCTACAACTAAAAGCGCAGAGGCCTAGGGTGGAAGACCGAAAATGAGTGCATGGACCCCTGCAGCTATGTGCGTAGAGGCCTAGGGTGGAAGTCCGCTACTAAGTGCACAGACCCTTGCAACTGTGTGTGCAGGGCGGATAGTGTCTGTATTACACTGAAAGATATCAATAAAGAGAATTATTCTGCAATTACTGTCTATTTAGTTCCTGTTAATGCATCTGATTATATTTCATTTTGGGTTTAATTTACAGTGTTGATTTGATGCATGAATATATGTGATTGTATTGGTTAATTGAACACAAGTAAGGATATCAGTTTATGCGGTGCTAATTGTAAGTTAAGTAAAACACTTGAGATAACTTGAGAACCTATACAATACATTGTTATAGCTACACGAAAGTACCCAAATTGCGGGTTAGGGTTGCACGAAGGTCAATCATACACCTTCGCGGAGGTGTTGAAGGGTAGAATAAACAGTGGATTGACAAAACCCTAAGGCTTAGCGACCTGCGCGAATGTAGGGGTTGAGGGTATAAACTGACATCATGACCATCTTAGGGTGCGGAAACTTGGTTCTAGCATCCCCCCATACTACTACGAGTGAGACTTCGGTCCACACTCTGTGGGCTGATGCCAAAAGGGCTAGTAGTGTAGGGATTTGTTTAGCTAACTAATGTTGAACTGGGGTTAGGCCCCACAATGCCAACATGTAGAGACAAGGTTAGAGTTTACAAGAGTACACCGCAAAAGTCAGGAAGATGGAAATAATGTTGGGTATCTCTATTAATAAACCAAACATACTCCTCCAATATATTTGTGGTCTACACAAACATCTAGGGAAGCATGTGATGATTTCCAAACCTAGGATGGTGGTCGTGGCTTGTTTACATGCATAATACCTAGAAAACATAGGACAAAAGAAAATGGTAGTCAAGTGGTTCAAAGTAGAAGGAACACCAAGAAGCTTCCAAAGAAGGGAAGAAGAATGGAAAGAGAGGAAGGACACGAAGAAAATAACAATAGAAAATTAGTGCAAACATCCCAACAATCACTACAACCACTATAAAATTTATTATCACATAGAGGATACATGTTGGGAACTACATCCATAACTCAACCCATAGAACCGAAAGAAGGAAAAGAAGAAGAAAAATCTCATGGCTACAAATTTGAGAAATTAGGTGGAACGCATCTCATATGTGGATGAGAATATTGTCTGGACATCCATGTAGAAGGGGGTGGATCTGAGTATCCTTCAACAATAAGGAGAAGGAGACGACCAAACTCTTCCATATAAAGATACATGTGAAGAAGACAAAATTTGATGCTTTGTTTGACTTGGGATCAAAAGTGAATAACATTGCAGTAGAGTTGGTAAACAAATTGGGATTGGAGGTTCAAGATCATCCTATCCCATATCCATTGGAATGGGCAATTAAAGGCGTGGAAATCAAGGTAAAAAAACAATGTAAAATCAAATTTTCTATCAATGTTGATTTTATTGACGAAGTTTAATAGGATGTAGTTCCACTTGATGAAGTTCCACAAAATTTGATGATTTATTGGATTTGGGATCAAAAGTGAATAACATTCCAGTAGAGTTGGTCAACAAATTGGTATTGGAGGTTCAATATCATCCTATCCCATATCCATTGAAATGGGTAATTAAAGGCGTAGAAATCAAGGTAAAAAAACAACGTAAATCAAAATTTATACCAATTTTTATTTTATTGATAAAGTTTAATAGGATGTAGTTCCACTTCATGTATGTTGATTTATATTTGGGAGACCCTATATGTGATATGCAAGCTTCATGTAGAGATCCAACCAATACTGCCTCATCAAGGACATAAAATCCTTCACCATCAACATGCATAAGGGAAAGTATAAAATTTGATTCTTAAGTGTCGAGCAAGCCAACAAACCAATAAATTATATCAAGAATTATGTTTTAATAATTTTAAGAGAAACTTAGTTTGTAGAAGAGGCAATGAGAGTAAAGGCATGCTTAGAGGATTGCATTAAGGAATTGAGACAAAAAATAGAAGATTTGCTACATGAATAAAGGGAAGTGTTCCAAGAGCCTAAAGGGCCACCTAAGAGGGAAGTGGAGCATGAGATCCAATTGTTGTCGGACTCACCATTTCCAAACACTAGGTTGTACAAGTAGTTTTTAATAGAAGCAAACAAGGTGAAGAAGTAGTTGCAACAACCATTGGAGTAGGGAATTATTTGACCAAGTACCTCACCATTTGCGTCACCCATGATAATTATGTCTAAGAAGGATGGGAATTGGTGAATATACATTGATTATAGGGCATTGAACAAAATTACACTCAAGAATAGGTACCCTCTTCTAAGGATAGATGATCTATTGGACTAGTTGCATCAAGCAAAATACTTCATGATCCAGGTGGTTCAATGCAAACACTCATTTTCAAAAGGTTTCAAATGCATCAAAACATAGTACCATGTTGAAGTGCTCGATGACATGCACCCAACGCTATGAACTTCACATCAAATGGACGTAATATACGAATTCTATGCTCAGTTGAAGTTTGTCTAGTTTTGCAAAAAGAAGGGCTACATGGCGCCACACAGGAGTGCCACATGACCCCATGACTCAGTAGTGATTGGGCACACAGTTGGACAAAGAGGAATACATGGCCAATCTAGAGATGCCACGTGGCAGTTCGGCCTAGTGGCCCAAGGAATTCGAAAAAAGGTTGTAACAGACTCCATGGGAATCAAACCCATAACCTCAAATCCGGTAAAGACCTCAACAAATCCGGCTAAACAACATGTCCAACGGGTAGTTCATGATAGGATAATGGATTTGGTTGTATTTATTAGCTATATATTTGAGCGGAGTTAAATGGGGGCGGAGCCTACCATAACTGGCGGCTCCGCCACCCCCACCTCTAAATATGGCACACAAATGGAGTGGCAACGGGATAAGGTTTCAAACCTTATAATATAAAACAATATATATCCAAATCGCATCAAATCTCCAAACGCACTGTGGATCGGGGTCGAGGGGAGTCGAACCTCCGACCTCCCCTCCCCCACTGTGTTATTTAACCAGTGCGCCACCACACTCTTTGGTATAGTGATTCCCATTGTGCCACCCGAGGATGTCCCTTAAGGGGGGGAAGCACCAAAGGTACTGCCTTGATCCTGGAAGATGGATGTTGAAGTCGACAAGAGATAAGCATCAACCAGTCGAGATGTTGATTTAGGAAATCAAGATGTGGAGTGAAACAAATTGTAATAAGGTGGGTCAATAAGGCATTATAATGAGACTTGACTATATGAATGGATATAAACAACTTACCCGAGTTCAGAGTTGTAATGTGAGTGGTGGCAGTCAAAACAATTATTTTGAGAGGAATTGCCCCAGAGTCGGTAGGACATTGAGTGTAGGTGTGAGTATGTTCTGACTGGCGTGAAGAGGGTAAATGAAGGTGGATTATGTGTGAGCTCGGACTAAGGGCAACTAAGAACTACCATCGGGCACAAGGCATGAAAATATGGGTGGGAACCCTTTTCTTATTTTTTTTTGTACACTTTCCAAGAGAATGTAAAGATGGCTTGGGATGTACATACACGGAGGCGGGTGCCCCTTGAAATTGGTGGTCTACATGATGATGGAGGTAAAGTGTGTTTTGCGGAGGGTAGGAGTCCCATTGGTTGGTCTTAGTGCTGGGTTGATGATGCAGATGAAGTGATGAAAATGAGCTTATGTTGTACAAATGGAGGGATGGTAGGACAAATGTAGAATGCGGTTGTGCATTCAACTTGATCCATCACAAAATAAATGAGGTGGCCCGGGAGTGGGGTTGGTAAGAAATATGTGAAGAAGAGGAGAATGAGGCTAATCTTATAAATGCAAGTGAAATGGATCGCGGGCTTGAGTGGATGGTCATGGATCGAATGGCATGAGGGGTCTACAACAAGGGGTGATCCATGAATGGCAAGGTTATACCGACCGACATGGATGATTACCATGTGCTAGGGGAGGTGTTGGTAAACGTGGTTGAGATGATGGACCTTATGGTGCATTTAAGAGAAATGATGTCAGGATATGCAATACTTTGTAGGAATCCTATCATGTTTGGTGGAGAATGATACCTTGAATGTCGACAAACACCAGGGTACTAGTTATGGCGGGAAGCTGTTGAAGTACCTGCAAATTCGACAACCAATACCCTAAGTGAACACATATTTATAAAAACATATATAAGTGGAAATGCGGTGAACAAGATGAATCAAAGAACATGAGAAGGTGCACTTGAACGGGTACTCTGAGCATGCGTTGGGCCAAAAAAATGAGTTTGGGGTTGTGAAGGTAGTTTTCTACTGACCCGCTTGGTGACTCTAAATCTGATTATACCTATAGAACCCATCCATGAAGTATAGGGCCTCGTGACTGACACAAGCGTCAATCAATTGGTCAATGAGGGGTGTAGGGTAATTGTCCTTGGGACAAGCTTTGTTCAGATCTCAAAAATCAGTACAAATGCGAATGGTGCCCTATTTTTTCATGACGGGTACAGGGTTAGAAACCCAAGAGGTGTAAGTGATAGGACATATGAAAGTAACTTTATGTAACTTATCAATTTCCTGCTTGATCGCTTCAACTTCAGAAGGGTGGAGCTGATGTTGTTTTTGCTGGACAGGGTAAGCCTAAGGCCAAGTGTTAATATGGTGCTCCACGATGGTTGGATTGATTCCTGACATCTCAGAATATTTCCATGCGAAGATATCCCTATATTCTTGAAATAGGGCTTTATATGAGGCTACCTCGTTTGGGGATCTTTCTTCCCCTAATGATATTTCTTCGAAAATGCCAAAGTTGATTGAAATATCAACCTTCGTGGTAGGTGAGATATTATACATGTTCCCTTCCTCAAAGTTGTCTGGTGCCGGGATGGGATTTTTGAACCAATCTACCTATCCTGGTGGTAGGAAATCCTTAGACTCTATGGTGCAAACATCGTGTGTTGGTGCATCGAGAGGCACGAAGAATTTTTTAGGTAGGAAGAAAGAGTGGTGATGCATGACATCCCAAGGAAACTCAAGCTCCATCATGGCCCCTAGAATATCTTTGTCTGAGTGAAAAATATTATATAATGTTGAATCGAGTTGCATGAGGTTGTAAGGGAGGAGTTCCATATTTGTTGTGCTGAAAGATGAGAAAGACGATGATTCAGTGGTTGATTCTGTAGAACCTAACAAAGTTGAGAATGTGTAGATGGAATGAGTCTACACCGTTGGTGGTGGTGCCACCAGGGTGGCGGGTTCATCAGTCTCGACACCAAAAAATGATGAGCGCACAACACGAATCATGGTTCCTATGGACAAGGAAATCGATTGCATGTGATGTTGCATGTTGTTAGCATTAGGTGGTGGTAGAATTTCCGTAATAGCGGGTTGATAATGAGTGGGAGGAAGTTCTTTCAACCTCGTTGGTATGTGAGGGGTGAAAGTGCCTTCATCTATGTGAGTTTGATGCTGAATCCTAAGATGTCTAAATTATGTAACATATGACATGTCTCAGAACTATGAGAGTTACTAGTGAAAATACTGCACACAGAATTAGTGCTAACACAATAAATGGTGTGGGTGTCAATATTGTCCATAATGTGAGACGATGATGCCTGGTTGGTGTTATGAGGTGGGGCATTCCTAGGTGTCAAAAGCCTCTGGATCTTAGTATCAGTATGAGGTGTGTCCCCAATGTGAGGTTGTCTCAATGCTGTTCTCGTTGCTCAAAAACGTGGAAGGTACTGAAAATTCCACATATGGTGTGCTTGAGAGTAGATGTGACTCTGATGGTGCAAGTGTCTAATGTGGTTGGGTCATAGAATATGGAACAATAAGCAAAAGTAGGCTTGAATCTTGCCCAATTGCTCACATCAATTTACTCGGTAAGTTGGGTCTATTGCATATGGCGAACGTGTGGGGTGATTTTGACAATGTGGCCTGAGGCCTTTTTGTCTGTCTTCTAGATCTTGACTAAGTGTGGTGGGGGTTGACACATTCATGGGTGCCTAACTTTGTCTTAGGTGATGTTTTGTCCTCGAATATGCACAAGATGGACCTAGATACATCATCCCCACTAGTGTGGTATTATCCGGGGATTGGGTTTATGGCTAGACTAATCTGAGTTCTCAGCGATGAATCGATGCATGAAATCCAATGTTTCGAGGAATCAGGGAAAATATCAAAAAAATTGAGTACGCTAGTTTCCTACACAAATTTGGGAACTATGACACATGTGTTTGAGTATATTTCTTCGGTTGATGTGTAGGTTAGGGTAATACCTCCTAAATTCTTGTAACTCAACACATTGGTTTATGAAATGGTCTGGTTTGTCACATAAAGTGCACATAGAGGTATGTTGGGGTGTCACTGATTCTGGTTGTCTCTATGTATATCGAGATGTTGGGTGACTAGAAGAGGGATATGAACATGAAGCTTCTTCTCTTGTGACGTAAAAAATGGTTTTAGATCCATTATTTGGCATTGGTGTGAAAGGTAGTGATGGGGTAACGATATTGGATTGGGTGTGTTCACCTAAAGAATCTTGATATCGAGGGATTTCAAGGAAATCATGAGTGTAATGCCCATATTATGTGCATATGGCGCATGCATGGTTTGTGTAAAATGCGTTATTACACATAGGTGTGGTATTTTCTCCAGTAGGTGGAAGAGGATTCACTAGTGCTTTTGGGGCATGCAAAATAACTTTTAACTCGTATAACTCAGGGCACATATTGGTAGGGTTCCCAAATATTTCAAACAAAGTAAAGGGTGGAGGTACCCTAGAGGAGGAAGTATTTGAAGCTTCCACCTTCTTTATTTTTTACTTATCCCTTTTTCTGGCACTAGCTGGTGTCAATTCAGGCATTGCTTGTTGTGGGGTGTTGTCCTGAGGAGGGGATATAGGAATAACGCCTGTCAATGTGATGCTTGAGTTTTCTAACATGTCCTAAGGGGATATATACCAAACCGGTATCTCTAGAGCCATATTGGGAAACATGAGTTTTGCAATGAATTGGTGCAAGACAAAACTAGGTGGAGGGCATAAGAAGGGTGTTTGGGTGATAGTATATGGTAGGAATGTAGAGTCAACAGTTGCAACTCTTGTGGTGTCTGGCGTTGGTTCTTGACTTAGTAGGGTGTTTGATGAACTCATCATTCACACCAAAGCTCCTGTGGTTGCGAGAGTGACTTTTAGCAACAGGGGGTCTCCAGGGTATGTACCGAGGAGTGTTGATGGTTTAAATTGTCTAGGTTTGAATTTAGTGTAGGTTGTGGTTAACTCAGGAGAAGATATGATGAAAGGTAGCATGCCATCAAGGGAGGTTAATGTATTCTTCTCATAGTATGTGGGTTGGTCAATTGTAACAAGTTTTTCTTCATGAGGGAACATCATTATCCTTAATACAAAATATGCCACTACTGTCATTTCATACATATAACTTCGGCCAAGAAGGATATTGTAATCCAACTGTGCATCCAAGAATTTGATGTCAATGAACACAGTTTTACTAGCTAGTTCTATCGACACATCTTGGAACAAGCCAATGAGGGTGGAAGGGCACCCTTCATATGCTTTGAGCATGATGTCAGATGGTTTGAGTTCTAGGGATCCGAGTTTCTGCCAAATTGTTTTGGAAATAATACATGTGGATTCTCCTTCATCAACTACGCAGTGGTGAATGGTGCTATTCTAGATTGTAACCTGGATTTGGAAAGCGACTATCAAGGGAAGACATGGGGCATCTTTATCAAAATTAAAATCCATTAAGAAATAATTGGTAGGATCGATTACTCCTAACACAAAATGTAGGGATTTCCATAGGGTTGGGCATGTTTGCAAGACTTCCAATGCTGACATATCTGATGGAGATTAGGCTAAGTCCTAGACTATGTTGTAGCTATGAGCAACTTTTGAGTTATGTCCTATTTGTTGCAAAGGGCCTTTTACCATCTTATGCATAGCTTATATAGGGTTACGAGGGATAGTCAACGATGATATAGTGGATGAAGTGGTCGAGGCAGATGGGTTGGTTTTTGGGGGAGTTCCATAATCTCTATTTTGGGTCTGCAAGAGAATGTCTTTCCCTTCCATGTAAATGTCACGACTTGAGTTATTCTAGGAATTCCCTCCAGGAGGGTTGTAAAGTTGTTGGGAGGGTTCCTTCTGAGTATTAACCACTCCCTAATGGGGGAAGGGATTTTGCATTACTGTAGTTTTTTGGTTTTTCCCTCCATGCCCCTTAGTATCTTTCATCCTTTTTAACTTAGGAGGACAATGATAGGTATAATGACCATATTCCCTGCAGATGGCACAAGCATGATTAGTCCATAGACTTGTGTTCTTGTTTTGCCTACGTGGGTTGTTATTAGTCTATCCTTGGTTTTGATTCTAATTGGGGTTGCCCCTAGCCGGTGCCCGCAGAGGTTGTTGCTGATTGTTCCCCCCCTAGCCATGCTCTCCCTTTGGATTTATCATTGATTTTTTCTTAGAAGCGTTAGGTTGGTTAGCTGTGTTCAACTATTCAAATGATTTTTTCTTTTGAGTCAGAGAGGGTTGCACTAGATTAACCCCTGCATTATCCTGTGCTGGTGTGTTATTCTGTTGGGGTGCCAAGAAAGGGAAATATTGATTCCCTTGTCCCTAACTAGAATATGAGTTCTGGGAATGAGGAATTGCTTCCACATTCCTAGGGGGTATTTATTTCCCTATGGGGGAGGATATGAGCCACCCTACATGGGAGGTTATTGGCCACCTTGCATGGGATGGTATTGGTTGACATGTATAGTAGGATTCTGCATAGGCATAGGTTGACTAGGGTAATATCCTATGTGGTGTAGTGGTGGCGTTGTAGGTATAACACCAAATGGTTAGCCACTATAAGTGTATCCAAGGTACTGTAAGGTGTTTCCATGTTGATTTTGGGCTATGGTCCCAATCAATCCATCGGTAGCATTGGATGCACCTGGTGTCTCTTGCTTAAAAGTTTGCAGGTGGGGGGCATCTCGAAGGACATGATAGAGGTACCTAGACTGTGTGTATATCAACTATAATTGTTGAGATTTGATAATGGCATCATCCTCATTTTGTGGGGATGATTTCTCGATATATTTTGAGATTTCCAGTGTGAGAGATATAAAAAATAGGTCAAGGAGGAGTTTGGCTTTCAAATGTGCTTTGAACAAGCTGTGACGTTTCTACCATTCATGGATGTGATCTGATATGTGTGTAGCAGGTGTTTGTTTGAAATGGGTAAGGAGTTCCAAGCTTGAGTCTTGATGGAACAGGAGCTGGAAGAATGTGAGGGATATTGTGGCCAGGGAACTAAAGTTTCAATGTGACCCGGAAGGTTGGTCTATGAACCATTTTTTTGTGGGTCGTGTGAGGGTGCATTGAAACAGTTGCAATCGAATAGTATCGTTTGTAATACTATTGTATGAACACCAAAGGTGAAAGATCATGACATGATTTCCTAGGTCTTTTCGTTGTTTCCCTTCAAATTTTGAAATGTCTAAAGGGAGATTAGTGGGCATGGGTGTCCAATTATAGTCATGTGAAATTGGGTCATTGGTTATCTTGCTTAAATCTGGGAGTTTTAAAGAAGCTAAAAATGGGACTTGTAAGTTGTCCGTCATCATAGAATGATTTTGAACAACTATATTTAAAAGGGTTCCCTGATGAGAATGGTTACCTTGGTGAGAACCGCGTGGACTCCTAGGAGGGGAGTTGTGTGGGCTCCCCTGATGGCTTCTTACTATAGGGATTAATGCATGGGTAGTTGTAGACAAAAAAACCCTCTCAGGTCTCCCGAGACCTAGGGTAGACAAAATTAAGTGACCTGCAACCGTTCAAAGATTCATGCATATATTCATGTTACTCTTATAATCGAAAAAGTAAAAGAGAAGAGTTACCTATTAGTCTCTAGTGAAGTTTCACCGAATATCTCAGTGTGGTAAAGAGAGGACCACTTCACCCGCTCCTAGAGGAGAACCTGCACATAGACAAGGAAAGAAGTAACCTTCACAACATATACATACTGACAATTAAAAGCATTAACATATAGGAATACATAAAGCTAGCATGCATCTAATATAATCATCAATTTCAAATTCGCATCAACATATACAAAAATGAGTTTTCAACATCATCAAGTAAAGAAAGCATATCTATATTATCAGATGAGAGAAGAATGATTACAACCATGGTTGTTGAATCAATTCTTCCCTTAGCTCCTTGGATCCTTTCCCTCTCTCTCTCTCAACTCTTTGAAAACATAATAATACTTGTCTCAATAATTATGATCTATGTTACAATGGCCAAGCCTCTAATTTATTGATGAGGAGAGGCTCTCTCCTTGATCATGACTTCCAATTAGCGGAAAAATCTTGGATGTTGCCTCGCTTTATTGCTCTTTCCCTTCATGTGAAGCTCTGTTAAGAATATCAATGTCCTTAGTTAGGCTTGAGGTGTATGTTTCCTACTTTTTGAGCTGACATTTGAGTGAAAAGCAGAGCGTCAGTCAGTTAACCTACGAAATAATTCCCTTTGCTAAGTCATGAGGAGTGCTATAACTAATTTTTTTTTGTTTCTGGGGTGCGTTTCTTCTAGTCAAAGTGTCATTCTCCTCTGAGATGATGAGGAGGTCATTTTGTGTATAACAGACACTCCCTAAATTGTGAGGTCAGACATGGAGACAATGGCTGAAATATTTTATATATAAGAGAGACGGAGGATTGAAGCTTTAGAACTACAGGAGACCTAGAAACAACAATATATGTAAGAAATATATAAACATGTCCTAAGTCAGGCATTCCCATTCTCAGTAGCTATATCAAAATGATTTCTCAGAAGAGGTATGACTATTATGTCCATTGATAGGCACAATGTGGAAGCTGAGTCATAATATGGTCAAGCTGAAGAGCTATCTCCGAAAATAATATACACAGCTTGGGAGAGGAAACAAGGATGAGTGATGTAAGCATCTACCCAAGGTCATGGTCGCCTCATATATGAACGACGTATTTCTACACATGTGATTAAAGGAGTTGAAATCAAACATGTGAGAAATTGTCTGATTACCAGGTAATGATGAAAATTGTTAACAGGCACGAGGATGGCCTCTAATATGGATGATGGTATCTAAGATGTCTAGTAGAAACTAGCGAATGTGAAAAGTGTGTTGTCGTCAAACAGTCGTAGAATCGTTCAACTGGGAGCTAATAATGAAAACTCTGAATCAAACATAGGGTAACTTGCCACTGAGGACTGCAAGTTCAAGGGTACTGATATGTTTCTGGATCTGCTTCCTAGATAGAGTGTTGAAGTTGATAAGAAGAGATTTGTCAAAAGGTAGGCAATGAGGTGTCCTACATTAATTGACACAAAACGTGACATGAATGATTGTTTTGGAGATATATTAGAGCAATGGGTCAAACAGACGAAGGCCAATTTCAGGCATATGATGGTATGGTCGATACAAGAAGTATAGGATAAATGAATCCCTTGAATAATATTGATCCAGGTCCGGGTGTGAAGAAGGACCTTTCAAGACCTTTTACTTTCGGGATGTGTTAAAATTTCATTTTAAAAGAACATTAACAAATACAGTTGTAGACTGTAAAGAAGCGGAACATAACAATCATTATCACATGAAAAAAAAAGTCGTTGATAACGGAGTTCGTCCAGGAGGGACTACGTCTCCGGGCCCCGGTGTCAAGATGGTGTAGGCTGCTGCATTAAGTGCTGCCAATAAGGTGATGTACATAGAGATGATGTCTCAATCATACAAGGAAGAATGCCCTCACGTAGGAGTTGCTCTAAGAGATGTTCCACAACTAGAACTCTCAATCAAAAGACTCCTATCAGTATGACACAAAAACAAGCATGGTGCGCATCCCACCAACATGACACAAAAGGGATGTCAAATCAAAACACATGCATGATGGCAAAAAGAGTATCCCAGCAACATAACACAAGGGATCTCAAAGCATGACATGATAAGTTATGACAGAAAGGACATCACATAAAAAGATTTTGCATCAAATCAAACAAGGAATCATGACAACATGTAATAAACAAGATCTTGCATCAACATCAATCATGGATCTGTACAACATAATGTAGAAAGAAGAAGTACATGAACACATCATATACCTCACAACCAAGGGCCATTTGAAGAAGTTGATGTCTCACTACTGAAGCTGCTCGGACCATTACTCTCAAGGAATCGATCTCATGAAGATGGCTACTCGCACATGAATGTAGACATCTGCACTGGCACTTGGAAGCGTGAAGAGAAGAAGAAATGAGAGAATAAGAAATCTGAAGCCACCATCAGATTTGTGGTGTCAAGTAGTGCTGAATCGACTATCCAAAATCCGAATTCTAAGAAGTTGAGAATTATGGGCTCAAGGAATCTCCTAGATTCCCCCAAGATTCCTCAAATATTCTATTCCATGGATGGACTGTAAATTTGCAACTCAAATGGTGAATCTGATCTCGCCATTGCGATCCCTGTGGAAAACCATGAAAAAAAAGTATAAAATTGACTATATTCTGAAATGTCAAAATTTTACCTTGGGAAAATTTCATGGCTCATGGTTTTGCTCCCTGTTTTCACTGAAATCATGGTTCCACGTGCATTCTGGAATTGGCTGGAAAATGCAGAACTATGATGAAGAAACGAACAACACCATTGTGTTCGTGGCGATGAGAGGTGTAAAAACCATATAAAACTTGTTAATTTCTGACAAAGTGAAAATTTTTCCCTCCTGCAAAATTCATGGTTCCTACATTAAAATATAAATTAATCCGCTGCCTTGAAATTCATGCCTGCATTTTGCCTCGAAATTCGTTCCTTCAGTCTCTCTCCTCCTTGAAATACGTGCAAAGGCAAAAATGACTGTTTATGTAGAATTCATCAGCGGATTCTCCAACAAATAGGTCATTGGCCTAATGGTAAATAATATGAGTCGTTGAGGAGAGGTCGGGGGATCAAATCCCACCCCTCCATAGATAAACATTTTATAAACCAAAATATGTTTGAAATAGGGCGGTAGTCCCCTTAAACCTCGCAATATTACCATATCGGTGCATTTTAATACATATATCACGTGCATAAATCAGCATTCGGCAGTTGCAAGGGGCACTGGAGCATATATCGGCGCCCGATATAGGGTTTTGCCGATATCAAATCGGCGATCACATTCAACGGTGGTCGGTGCGGCATTGTTATCAGCGATCAGCAGAGCAGTTTGGCATGATACATGGAGGTTGCGCCGATATATATATATTGACGATATATATTATGGATGGATCATTGGGGTGTGCGCTGGGCCCACCGCCGATGGCCCGGACCCACCCCTTAATACATTGTTTTAACCATATAACATGCAGCGACTGTGGCGGAGGGTTCGACAGTAGTTATTGCCACTAATACCTTAATACGACTTGTGATAAGGTTGTTTAAAAGGGTTCCGCAGGGTTTGTTGCCATCGATCTTGAAACCATGTCTTCGATTGTTTTTATATAGTTATTTTTTAACTATATATTAAACAACATTTTGTTATATGGTTATTTATTTAACCATTTTCCATGATTTTGTCTCTTATGCAAGTTTAGGAGACAAATGAGAAAACACCAAGTGTTAATTGCTGATGGGCTGCCATGTGGGTCTCGCCTGCTTACTGGGATGCCATGTGGCATGCTGTGGGCCCCACTTTCTCCTGTCATGTCAAACTTTGAATAGCTCTATCTTTCCCATACGAGCTCAGTTTGACGATCCGTTCACACCACCACGACCAGGACAACGAGGTCTTCGATTTGGTCCTAGTTTGAGCACAATCCAAACACTTTTATTTTTGAGCCATCTTTGTCCCGTGTGTCTTTCTGGAGCCTCCTGGATCAATCCTCCCATTTGAGGAGCTTTTGGTCCTCCAAAAGCATGAAAAATAATTTGCATCTCTATCTGTACTATGTCCACATCACAAGCGTCCTGAAAAGGTCTTGCTTCCATCTCCTTCACCTTTGTTCTTCGGAGCCTTAAGCAACGAGCCGACACCTACTACTTCTGCCACCTGTAGTACATTGCTTACAAATTACGTGCTTTGAATAACATGACCCAACTAAAGACCCAAACGTCCTATACTTGCCACAAGTTTATAACACACACTCGGTGTTCAAGTTTACTACAAGATGGACGTAATACCCCAGTTATGACACAAGGCCAATTCATCATGGTTGCTTCAAAAAGTGATGGTAAACACATCATCACTGCAACACATGATTTACATACATAAGGCCAGACACCATTATTTTGACAAGTGATGGAAACATAACATCACTTTCAGAGTTTTAACATGCAACTCAAAATACGACTCAAAACATGACCAGACATCATTGTTGCTGACCAAGTGATGGAAACACATCATCACTTTTACACTTTAAAAATGCAACAAATGATTTACAAAGAATGACCATGAAATGACATCATGTCAAAAAAACCACTTTTCACTGATTAACGTGAATGGGTCACCTCCTTGAGGTGGTTTTGCTTGTCGAATAACTGCTCTTCCTGCTTCACGCACCAATGCTTTGTCTTTAAGGCGCTGCTCTAGATGGAGCTTCTAGTAAGTGGCTCTTTGATGGCCATTTCTGTCGCAATGATTGCAGCAAGCTTTCTTCCTCCATATCTACTTAACCTATTTCTTTTCATGCTGTTGAGAGGGTCTTTCATGCCTCATCCTTGTGAGTGCTGCCATTCTTTTCCAACACTTGGAAAAGGTATTGTTAGGTAAACCAAAAAAAGTACATGTTTTTCAATGCCTTAGTCTTCATTCATTATTAACAACATGATCATAATCAAAAGGAAAATTCGAAGAGTGAAAGTGATTATACCTTCCTTTGCTATCTTTGATGTCAGTATGGTGATGAGAGCTTGCCTTAGCTCTCTCCCTGCAATGGAAACTACCATGGGATGATGGGGATGTTTTCCCATCATTCTCTTTCCTCGAAAATGTCTCGGACGAATCTGACACCTTTGAGCACTCCCCTTTAGTGTATCTTGATCCTGTAAATTTATGCTCATGCACAACCTCCAAAGGTTGAGTTATGCCTTGGTTGTTAGTGCTATGCTCTTTCTCCTCGTGCCTTGTCTTTGTAAGGAGCCTCATATTTGTCCCTGTAATCATGATTTCCAAATCTCCAACAGACATCATACTATGAGAAGATGAAATTGAAAGGAAATCAACATATTTTACCTTCTCTTTTGATTTGGAAAGAACTAATGAGGTCTGCTCATCATTTGTTGTTGGTGGATCACATTCCCCAACTTCTTTCCTGACATACCCAAGTCCTACCTAATGGGGTAATTCCTCTACTTTGATGGGATTGAAAATGCCTTGGCCATTAATGCCCAAGCCTTTTCCTTCATATCCCATTCTCTTTAGTAGTTTGGAGCCAATTCCTGTGGTGTGATTTTCAAACATAGCGAAATCATCATCAGGAAAAATACATGAAGATGGAGAACTACTTTTTACCTTACATGGGTCTTGTGCAGCTTTTCCAAGGCCTCGTCCTTTGCTTGCAATTGTAGTAGTAAACTCTTCTTCTACTCTTTCTCTTCATGTAGACACATATTCAATTCATGATTCTCTGCTTGAAGATTATGTTTGTCTTGCTTCAGTTCTTCCATGGCCTCTTCTGTGGCTTTCAACTGAAGCTGTAATCGTTGCTTTTCCTCTGTCTCTTTTTGTAGAGTTTTATACATGATTTCCACTTTCTTGGAAATGTTAAGCATGGTCTCGTACATTTCTCTTTCATCTTCTGTCAGTGCATGTTCCATTGTTCACACTGCAATTCACATCAACACAAATACCGCTTTGATACCACTTGATCCAGGTCTGGGTGTGAAGAAGGACCTTTCCAAGACCTTTTACTTTCGTGATGTGTTAAAATTGCATTTTAAAAGAACATTAACAAATACAGCTGCAGACTGTGAAGAAGAGGAACATAACAATCATCAACACATGAAAACAAAAGTTGTTGATAATGGAGCTCGTCTAGGAGGGACTAAGTCTCTGGGCCCCATTGTCAAGAAGGTGTAGGTCACTGAATTAAGTGTTGTCAATAAAGTGATGTACACAGAGATGATGTCTTGATCATACAAGGAAGAATGCCCTCACGCAGGAGTGGCTCTAAGAGATGTTCCACAACTAGAACTCTCAATCAAAAGACTCCTATCAGTATGACACAAGAATAAGCATGGTGCGCATCCCGCCAACATGGCACAAAAGGGATATCAAAGCAAAACACATGCATGACGACAACAAGAGTATCCCAACAACATACCACAAGGGATCTCAAAGCATAGCATGATAAGTTATGATAGAAAGTGCATCACATAAAAAGATTCTGCATCAAATCAAACAAGGAATCATGACAACATGTAATAAACAAGATCCTGCATCAACATCAATCATGGATCTGTACAACATAATGTAGAAAGAAGAAGTACATCAACACATCATATACCTCAAAACCAAGGGCCATCTAGAGAAGTGGATGTCTCACTGCTGAAGTTGTTCGGAACATTGTTCTCAAGGCATCGATCTCATGAAGATGGCTGCTCGCACATGAATATGGGCATCTGCACTGGCACTTGGAAAAGTGACGAGAAGAAGAAATGAGAGAATAAGAAATCTGAAGCCACTATCATATTTTTTGCATCGGGTAGTGCTAAATCGACTGTCCAAAATCCGAATTCTGAGAAGTTGAGAATTCTGGGCTCAAGGAATCTCCTAGATTCCCCTGGGATTCCTTAAAGATTATGTTCCATGGATGGACTGTAAATCTCCAACTCAGATGGTGAATCTGATCTCTTCATTGTGATCCCTGCTGAAAACCATGAAAAACAAGTATAAACTTGACTATATTCTAAAATGTCAAAATTTTACATCCTTGGGAAAATTTCATGGCTCATGGTTTCACTCCCTGTTTTTGCTGAAATCATGGTTCAACGTGCATTCTGGAACTGACTAGAAAATTTAGACCTCTAACGAACAACACCATTGTGTTCATGGCGATGAGAGGTGTAAAAACCATATAAAACTTGTCAAATTCTGACAAAGTGAAAATTTTGCCCTCCTGCAAAATTCATGGCTCCCACATTAAAATATTAATTAATCTGCTGCCTTGAAATTTGTGCCTGCATTCTGCCTCGAAATTCATTCCTACTGTCTCTCTCCTCCTCGAACTGCGTGCAAAGGAAAAAATGACTGTTTAAGTAGAATTCATTGGCAGATTCTCCAACAAATAGGTCATTGGCCTAATGGTAAATAATAGGAGTCGTTGAGGAGAGGTCGGGGGATCAAATCCCGCCCCTCCATAGATAAACCTTTTATAAACCAAAATATGTTTGAAATAGGGTGGCAGTCCCCTTAAACCCCGCAATATACCTTATCAGTGCATTTGAATACATATATCGCGTGCATAAATTTGCAGTCGGCAGTTGCAAGGGGCGCTGGCACATATATTGGCGCCCGATATAAGGTTTCGCCGATATCATATCGGCAATCATGTTCAACGACGGTCAGTGCGGCGTTGTTATCAGCGATCGGCAGGGTAGTTTGGCATGATACATGGAGGTTGCACTGATATATATCTATATATATATATATATATATATATATATATATATATATATATATATATATATATATATATATATATATATATATATATATATATATATATATATATCTATATATATATATATATATATATATATATATATCGACGATATATATTATGGATGGACCATTGGGGTGTGGGTCGGGTCCACCGCCGATGGCCTGTGCCCACCCCTTAATACATTGTTTTAACCATATAACATGCGACGACTGTGGCAGAGGGTTCAGCGAGGGTTATTGCCATCGATCCCATAATGTGACTTGCGATAAGGTTGTTTAAAAGGGTTTGGCGGGGTTTGTTGCCACCGATCTCGAAACCATGTCTTCGATTGTTTTTATATAGTTATTTTTAACTATATATTAAGCAACATTTTGTTATATGGTTATTTATTTAACCATTTTCCATGATTTTGTATCTTATGCAAGTTTAGGAGACAAATGAGAAAATGCCAAGTGTCAGTGGCTGATGGGTTTCCATGTGGGTCCCACTTGCTTACTGGGATGCCATGTGACATGCTGTGGGCCCCACTTTCTCCTGTCATGTCAAACTTTGAAGAGCTCTATCTTTCGCATACGAGCTCGGTTTGACGAGCCATTCACACCACCACAATCAGGACGACGAGGTCTTCGATCTGGTCCTAGTTTGAGCACAATCCAAACACTTTGATTTTTGAGCCATCTTTGTCCCATGTGTCTTTTTGGAGCCTCATGGATCAAATGGAAGGCACAACATCAAGGTTACCAGACAACTTAGACTCATGAACACCAAAGAGTGTTAGGATACAGGGATGCGGGAACATTAGAGTATGAAGGCTAAAATCATAGGATGGTAAGGTTCAACGGAAAGACAAAGAGGTTTGCTGATGGGTTTCCATGTTCAAGGGATTGATTTTTGCCAAAATATCCTTAAAAATATAGATATTGAGCCACTGTTCTATTCATTTTTTCCACATATGATTAATTTTAACAAGTAAAGATGGGCAAACTCGGTCGTATTTTCATATTTAGAGAGTTTGAAAAGATCGTAAAGACAACTCCAAGGGGTACCTTTGTCATGGTTGATGACCAGGTGTGGCAAATGGTTAATAGTATACATGATCTAGGTGTATATTTATGGCCACCTGCCTATTCCACCTAGATCTCTAGTCGATTTCATTTGTTTCCTTGTTTATTTCAACATTTACTATTTTTAGCATTTTTTCATGTCTTGAACTTTCGGAGCAGTTTTGACCCCCTAAACGATGTTTTTTTGAGTTTTGCAGCAGTCCCACAACCATTTGCAAAGGCTTGTTGTAAAGATTGTAGTACTTAGAGATACCTTCCAACAAGGTATCATGCACACCAAACAAAGATAATATGACCAAGTTACGACCACGGGAAGTTGGCTGCCCAACTAACCCCAACGAGGCCCACAAAATCTTGGTGTTCCATCTCCCGGGATTAGGGTTTTGGTTGTTTATGGTTTTCCCTTGTTGTTCAATAATAAATGGGCCCTTGAGCTTCATTGTAACATAGTTCAGAGGCATGTAGCTGCCACATCTCTTCTTAGACATAAGCTATCATTGCTCGAGCTAGTTTATTTCCATTCTGTTTGTAAGCATATTTCAGTATTTTGATATTAATGAAGTGAAGTGATATTTCAAATGCATCTTTGTATTTATGGTTATATATGTAATTTTTGTGTTCCTGTTTAAGTTCAGATCAATGGTATTAGAGCAGTCTACTCTTTCTATGTTTTTCTTTGCATGTCCCCAATGAGGTCAGGATATAAGGAGTTAGGGATCAAACTGGGTGAACCTTTGCAAGACCAACATCGTAAACCCTAACGACCTCCCATGGTGGAAGAAAATAAATATGAGGGGCTAGGAGATCCTTTCAAAATATTTCTCGAGGAAGCCCTCGAGCGATAGAGGAACTTGATGATGGATAACTTTGCCCAGATCCTTTGACGGCTACCCACAGATGACGCATCTTCATCAGGTAGCCACTCTGGAGGCACCAGTCCTTTTAAGGTACAAGTTAGCTTTGATATTCCCATACTTTAGGGTTAGATAGATGTAGATGCCATAGATAAATGATTGAATCTATTGAAAGGATATTTTTCATTTCATGACTTTTCCAATCGGGAAAATACTACTTTTGAACTTCTCAAAGCCGCCCCACATGTCAAGGTGTTGTGCAACCAACTCACAAAACAGAAGAAAAGATAGATCAACAACTTTAAAATAAGCCTCTTTGAGGGGGAAACCTCCTTTACATTAGACAAAATGAATAATTCTTGGATGATATAAATGACAAAACCTTCTTTCTATATATAAGAGTCTAAGGGGTCACAATATAATCAGAGTTAACATAATAATAATAATGTAAGGGCACAACAATAACAATAGTTGGATTCTATGGGGCACAATAATAACAATATGGGGTCAACAGGGGCACAACAATAATAATAAGGGGCAACAATGACAGTAATAATGGGGGGATTGTCAGACCAGGTAGTAACTCCATAAGGCAAAAATGATTCAACTGTATTATTCCATCAAGTAAGTGTTTGTTATATACATGAGGGAGAGACTGTTCGGTTCATCTCCCGATGAATGTTCATATTTCTAATTTATTTACATAAATTCACCCAATCAGAAGGATTAGGTGTCAACATTCACCCCCTTAATCTGAAGGGATGTTGGTGAGTCCAAGCATCATTCTAAATCGTTCAAGCTTTTCCCTTCCAAGCACTTTGGTGAAGATGTCTGCAATTTGCTCATTTGTGGAACAATGATGAAGATGGATTGTTTTGGCCTTAACATGATGTCAAATCAGATGATATTTAGTATTGATGTGCTTCATTCGATCATGGAACTTTGGGTTCTCCGCCAACTTTATTGCAGAGGTATTGTCAATTATGAGGGGAGTTGATTGTACTTGTTTTACCTGCAAATCTTCAAGAATTTTCCTGAGCCACACAATTTCTTTTGTTGCTTCAGCTGCTGCCACGAATTCTGCTTCTATTGTGGAATCTGCTGGAACTGATTGTTTGCGTGATCTCCAGGAGACAGCTCCTGATCCAAGACTCATAGCATATCCTGAAGTTGATACCCCAGTTTCTTTGTCTCCATCGAAGTCTAAATCAGAGTATCCAATCAAGCTGAAGTCGTCCACCTGTGTATATTTGATTCCAAAGTCTTGAGTTCCCTTCAAGTACCTTAGAACTCTTTTTGCAACAGACCAGTGTCCCTCACAAGGCTTTTGCATAAACCTGGAGAGGATTCCAACAACAAACAAAATGTCTGGTCTGGTAGTAGTTAGGTAGTTGAGACTTCCTACAAGCTGTCTATACTTTGTTGCATCCTCAAATTCTTTTCCTTCAATAGATGTGAGATTTAAGTTTTGTTCCATTGGATTAGTAAGAGGATTGCACTCTGCCATGCCAAACCTGTTCAATAGATCTCCAATGTATTTCTTTTGAGAAAGAAATATGGACTTTGGATGTTGGGTTATGTTATCACAAAATCACAACTGAAGGGCTGCTGATCAGGCAGACTCTGTGTAACTATTTCAGACCAAGCTTTTGACTAAGGATTAGCCTCCCTAGCCTGAGAGGGCTCTCTCAAGAAAAGGTTATTGATTTTGAATGTTGATAAGAGGGCTAACTCTTGTACAATAGATTTAATGTAAGCATAACTGGTTGGAAACACACCAAAAGATATCTCATTGGGCTATGGAGTCTATAATATCAAGTAAACAAGAAAAACACAGTGAACTCATAGAAATCAAGGCTCTTAGCATTACAAGTCAAACATATTCCACCACACATAGCTTGCTGTATACACAGGAAGTCAGAGCATATAAGTATGAATTCTGAGTGATTGCATACAACAAAACCATAAAATAACATAAGGTATAACACATCATCACTTCATTTGACCATGACAATCCTTCGAGAATCTTGAGAAGAGTATAACTCTGTTTTACTATTACTGTCAAAAAAGATCTTACAGTGGCCCAAAACAACACACTTTTTCTATTAAGTATCCAACCCTTTCTACATCTAACCTTGGCCCATATATAGGCAAGCAAACTAAAACACCTCGAGCTTCCTCCTCCAGCATGAGGGGAGCCTCGAAGGTGGCTATTAATTATTCCTACATGCTACTCACTAATGCATTAATTACAAAGTGCTGAAATGTAATTGCACACAATCCTAATCAAACTAAAACATTAATTCCTTTCTCCTCGTATGCTTGATGCTTTTCTGGCTCTTGACACACGTCCTTTTGCTAGTTGGATTGAGATGGCTGAGCTGCAGATACAATGAATACTGGCTTGGGATGCTTGAAAGCGCTGATGGCTCATTTAATGACCAGAAAGTGTGCTCCTATTATAATGGTCTATGTATCCCAACCTTCTCCGAAAGTGTAGCAACATGTTCCCAAATCATTTAACAACCCCAGGCATGAAGTACTACCATGTTTTTGAATGTACTGTAGGTGGCATAGACAGATGTCTCTCTTTCACAACTCCTGCTCACAGTATTACACTAGCTGCTCTGTGTTTTTTTTAAAATCAACACCTACAGCAGTTTCGTAGCGCGCTACGAAACTGCTGTGTGATTTAAAAACACAGTCCCCCTCACTGGTTTTCTGCTAACACTGTGCTACATTTATTAATGATCTTCCTCATTCCAACAAATGAACAACAATTTGCAAATAATCCTGTTTAGCTGCCAGGCTTCAATGTCAATAGCTTTTCCTAAAAACAAACTCAAACAGCATGCTCGGATTCCTCTGCTTTCTGGAGATACTTTTAGGCCTGCCAAAAGGTTCTTGTAAAACTTAAGAAATTCCAAGGTATCACCTCTAGCCTTGTGGACTTCAACCATAAAAAGAGAAGAAGCTACTTCAAATACCTCTGTAGCTACATTCAAATGACCCTTTCTTCCAGTCTTTGAACCTTGCATCTTCATCCTGTAATTTCTCTTTTGCACCAGAAGAAAACCATGAAGGGCATGTAAAATCTGATTTATATATCTTTTTATACAATGTCATAAGGTTTGGATCATCAAAAGGCAAGTAACCCGCTATTAAAACAAATAGGATGACACCACATGACCATAAGTCTGCAATTGCCCCATTGTATATCTACCCTTTTTCCAGCCACTATAGTGAGCAAATGACTGCATATGGAGGTCATCATTCAGAGTAATAGTATCAGCAATTACATGCAGTGTTCAACAGAGATTTAATAATTGTTTTTCACCTCCCAACACCTGGGTATACTCAGGAAATCAACACAAAGGTACTACAGTATTTAATCTAGCAAATTTCAACCCAGAAATGACAAATTCGTGGCACCTTCAGATCTGAGATCAACATGAAAATATCAGTCCCTAAGACAGATTTTTGGCCCACTAGTTGTAGTAAATTCGACCACAAGTTCAGCTCCAAATTTTGAAGATAGACTTGGCACAAATTCTTGAAATGCAAGTAAATCATTTGTCCTCCTCTAGGGTGTAATTGGCTGATCAAAACCTTGCTTTAAAAGGCAGCAATATGGACAAATATTCCAGAACTTGGCTGAGCGAATGATTTCTAGGAAGACCCTACACGGTCTCTCCAAAATTGGCACAACAATTCAACCTCAACTCCCTAAAAATGCACTTCAACTCCAACTACAGAAATATTACTTCATTCTTGGGATCTAAAATAATTAATTAGCTCTGCCTCCCTGAAGCAAACCGTCATCCCCGACTTGTTGAGACAGAGCACTTAGGCCAAAATCTGATACTTTAAGATTTCCATATGTATCCAGAAGCAAATTTTCTGGCTTCAAGTCCCTATGGTAGACACCCCCATTCGTTTCACCAGAAACGGATCCAATTCTTATGCTGCTCGATAGCCGAGGGATGAGCATCCATGGAAATATCTTTTCAGTGGCAGGCGCACCTCTGTGTCTTTTTTGGAATAACGCCATTATTTAAACCGTGGTGAGCTAAACAAAAAACATCACTCAGCACATCATCCTTCTAAGTAGCATCTGTATGAGTTACATTTGGCATTGGATACTCTGCACGTGCCTCTCGGATCTGCGCAACATGTTTACAAAATACTCGGGCTCCTTAACACCATTCACGGTCATGAGGATCGGATTTATCATGATACCGATTATGTGGACGCGTATAAATCAGCCAAAAGACCAAACCTAACTCCTTCAGCGCCATCTGTATTATCACTCATGTCGGTGCCAAACCAACGACCTGAAATTTCGGTCCTTATTTAAAAGTGCATTATGTCCACCGCAACCTTTGTTTGTACACCCTTCCCTTCAGAAAAACTCTCTTCACTTTCTCTAGACTATTCGCACCTTGGACACGGAAGAACCTTGCCCTTATAATCAGGCTTCTTCTTGGGTATCATCGAAGACACCTTACGATCACTGGTACTAGAGCTGCTGCTCTTAATTCTCGCACCTGCACATGATCCCTCATCAGCTTCCATTCTCCCTACATTTGGTTTTTTCGCATGACAATTATCACCAACATTACTATATTCGAACGACGCTTCTTCATCTCCTACAGCACGGCTGAGTTTGTCATTCGTTGAATATTTGCCTGCGCTATCTTCTGTAGAAATCGGTGTTGAAATTGTTGCTCCAAAGATTTTGAACGAGAGTTCCAAACACTTGGGTTGTACAGCAATCACTTTTTCATCCTCTTCACAAGTTTTCGCCAAAATAGAAGACATGTTATACTCCTGCTAGGTAATGAGGACACTGCTGCCACACAAGAAAACAATATTGAAGAACAAGGAATACAAAATAGTATTAACACTGGAATTGTCCAAATACTGGCATTGGGTAGAGAAATGAAGAAAGGGTGTATAAAAAGGTGGCCAAAGTTGCAAAATGGAGCACAGCTGACTAGCCAGAGAGGCCAGCACGTGCTTCTATTCCTTTCCACTCAACACCTTTTGCCTTTATTGGTAACCCTTTATTAATCACAAACACCTGAATGGCTTCAAAGACTTAAGGTGTTCTTGTTTATCATGGTCAAATGAAGCATGTTTCCAAATGTTCTCAATTCAGCAGATACCTGGTGCAATGTCAGTTCAAGCGTATCTAATCCTTTGTTGAAGGTCCACAAAAGAGAATTATCCCATGCAATAGTTGCTGCTAGAACAGAATTTCCATCAAATCTTTAATATGAGACTCCCCTCTTATATCATTATCATCCAACAGAAAAGAATAATCTATCGAAGACTGCACAAGCTCTTATTTGATTTACCAAGAAAATTGGCCACTAAACCATAGACACTGTTTTGCAACAATGCCACATATGCAGCTCTGTGTAGTTCTTCTAGAAGCTTCCCTTAAATATCTGTCATTTCCCAATTTCGCAGCGCAGCCAATGCAAGATCAGTGTTTTGCGCTACGAAATCATTAAAACAAGTGGCGCTGCGAAACTGCTAAAAGAATCCTGGCGCTGCGAAACTGCTAAACAGTATTCAGGCGCTGCGAAAACACCCTGACTTTAAGCCAAGCTAAAAATTTTTAACTACAGCATTTTCAGTGATAACAGGTTACTTCAATGCCAAGATAGTAATGAACATAGCCCAAATCAGTCATTTCAAAACTTTTCCCTAATTCCTTCTTTATGGATGCAATGTAGCTTTCATTGTTCCCTGTCATCAAAAGATCATCTACATATACCACAAGATATAAAACTGTTTTTCCAACTTTCTTGACAAATAAATTTGCATCATCAAGATCAAAATGTTTGAAATTGAGTTTCAGAAGATGCTCAGTTAGTTTTTCATACCCGGCTCACGGTGCTTGTTTAAGGCCATACAGGGACTTCACAAGTTTGCATACTTTATGTTCATGTCCTTTCATAGAAAATCCTTCAGGATGGGACATAAAAACATTCTCTTTTAGATCTCCATTCAAGAAAGCAGTTTTTACATCCATTTGATGGACTTTCCAACCGTTCTGAGCTGCTAATGCAAAGAGTGTCTGGATGGTAGCCCATTTTGCTGTGGGGGCAAAAGTCTCCTCATAATCGACCCCTTCCTTCTGTGCAAAACCTTTTGCCACAAGCCTAGCTTTGTGCTTGTCAAGTGAGCCATCAGCTTTATACTTGTTCTTGTAGACCCACTTACAGCCAATTGGTTTGGTTCCTAATGGAGGATCAACCAGCTTCCAAGTGCCGTTCTTTATGAGGGCATCATACTCCTTTCGCATCGCTTCTTTCCATTCATCATGAGAAGAAGCTTCTTTGAAGGAAGTTGGTTCAAAATCTGTAGACAAGTTCAATTCACAATCATAAGAAACATCCATATCAACAGGTGAATTAGAGTCATCTACATCACCTCCATTTTGCTGGTTTGAATTTCTGGTTCCTGTCTTTCCAACTTCATCAGGATGAACACTTTCAAGTGTCTTTGTCACCCATTTTGGGGGACCTTTTTTAGATGGTTCAAGCTGCTCCATTGATTGAGTTGGGACTGAATCAAGATTGAGTCTCCCAATTCTATCAATTACATCACTTAAAGCATCATCCGTTTTTGGATTTTCATGCGGGGGAGAGTGTTCTTCAGAAGAAGATTCCACATGTTGATCTAGTATAGGAATCCCCCCTTCAAGATGTGGAATCTGATTATCAAATTCTTGAAATGATTTTGCTTTTGCGAATCTATCCAAGAGATCAAGTTGTCGCTCAACAACATTGTCAGTTTTGGATGATTCAAGAAAAATTACATCTCTAGATACAAAAAACTTTTTATTTACTTCATCATAGAGACGGTATGCTTTGGAGGTGTTTGAATATCCCAGAAAGATACACTTACGACTTCTAGCACCAAGTTTATTTCTATGTACCTTTGGTATTAAGGCATAACAGGTGGAACCAAAGACCCTGAGATGCTTTACCGAAGGAACATGTCCATACCACATTTCATATGGAGTCTTGTTTCTTATAGCATTAGATGGACATCTATTCTTTATATATGCAGCACATAGAACAGCATCAGCCCAAAACATTATCTTTACATTTTTGAAGAAGAGCATGGATCGTACAATATTTAAGACTGTCCTATTCATTCTTTCAGCTACACCATTATGTTGGGGATTATAAGGCACAGTTGTTTGATGTTTGATCCCATGTTGGTGAAGATAGTTTTCAAATTCATTTGATGTGTATTCTTTTCCATTATCAGTGCAAATAGACCCAATATGAGATTGTGCATCATTTTCAATCCATTTATGAAAATTATTGAATGTTTGAAAAGCATCAGATTTTTTCTTCAATAAATAAACCCAACACATTCTGGTGTAGTCATCAATAAATGTCATGATATATTTATTTCCATTTGCAGAAGGAACAGGCATTGGACCACATAAATCTGAATGAATGAGTTCAAGTTTTCTATGTGCTCTTGAATGTGAATCATGAAAAGACTGTTTGCTATGCTTTCCTAGAATGAAAGCATCACATGGCTTAAGTTTCCTAGGAATTGTAGGCAAACCAGCAACACCATTTTTCTTCAATAAGTGGAGACTGTCATGGTTCAAATGTCCAAATCTAGCATGCCATAATAAACTTGATGGAAGTGTACCTTCTTCATGATGAGAATTGTATGAGAAATGTTGTGCATGAGCAGAGGTTCCTTGCAGCTTGATAAGACTTTCTTCTTCTATTCCCCTCATGACAAGTGAGTGGTCAGATGCTTTTCTTACCTCAAGCTTTCCATCAAACATATGAATGGAGTGACCTCGCTGGCGGATGTGGACCAAGGATAGCAAGTTTCTCTTGAGCTGTGGGAGATATAGAACATGATCCAGAAGAAAGTCTAGAAGACCAGGCAGTTTATGCCTGATTGTGCCAAGCCCTGATGGCTTGATTTTTGATTGATCTGCAAAGTATACTGCTCCATCAACATTGTCAGTGAAATCTTCAAAAAAATCCTTTCTATGAGTCATGTGGCAGGTTGCTCCTGAATCAAGCAACCAGTCATTTTTCCAAGAAGCAAGTGAAGCATTAAATAAATCTTCATTTACTCCAATGTTACATTGTGCCACAACATAGTGAGCGGATTCAGGTGCTTTACCTTTGTCTGTATCATCAGTTTTACCTTTCTGTTGGTTTCTTTTCTGCTCAATTTTGTCCCATGGTATCTTGCATGTAGAGGCATCATGTGATCCATTTCTTTTGCAGCGTATGCAGTGCAAATCTGCCTTTTCTCCTTGAGAGTCTCTGCCCCCCCTGCCTCTGAAATCTCTTCTACCTCTTGCTTTAGAAGAATCTTGAGCAAGATTATCCTCTCTGTGTGCAAGAAGAGTTGTCTTCTTTTCCAAACCCTTCACTTTTTCAACAAACTTCTCCATCATAAAATTTTTAATTGACCCCAAAAATAATTACAGTATTCGTAGAAAAACACTAATAATAATTTGCTATGAATTTCCAAATAATGGAATCAACTACACTCATGCAATATATGTCATGTCATCGACAAACAACATAAGCCCTAATGCCATCACCACATATCTTTCACTATCATTCAGTTGGAAAGCATCGGTCTATTTACTACAGCTCAAAAGGTCTAGATACTTGTTATAGTCATAGTTAGGCCATTTAATATATATATAGCCAGCGTCCAAAATAGTCAACGCTTGGAGCAACGTATAGTTCAATGCATGGAGTAGTGTACATATGGAATTTAGCAAAAAAACTTCAAGGTAAATACCAGCGTTATTTCCCAAAACAAACTTCAAAAATCGTTGACACCAGCGTTATATGCCAAAATAGTGTTATATACAATTCCAAACAGTGTTATAATACCGGTGTTAATAGCAGTATCGTTATTCAACAGAGCAGCGTTATTCCACTTCTGAATGTGGACAGATTCCACAAGTAGCAGCAGCTGTCCGCAGGCCAAAAGCTTAGGCCAGCTTCGCCATGTAGACATTCTCCTCCCACGATGACACCACCATCACCACTGCCACCATTTGTATACAGATATTAAAAAACTAACTTCACCTATGGATCAAAGAAACAGCCACTGAAATGCACAAACACTATAAAATGGCAAAACCACGAACAATAACTAGATTTTCGGTGAAAGTAGCAGCGCAAGACAATGAAAGGCACTACAGGCAGAGCGAGAGTGTATACTATCAACACGCATGAAAGTAAATCCTTAAAAACTCTCGGTGCAGTGTTAAATGGAGTTCTAAACGCAAGGGTTACGGACCAAACAGCGTATGTAAACAGCTCTATAAAATATACAATGTATAATTGCAGAAACTATGCCACATGGAACGCTGTTATACCAGCGTGGAGGGAGGCCATTCTGTGCAAAAATAGAAGCCGCTTGCCATGATGATAACAAGACCAAAGCAATGAATCTGCGGGAGAAAAATCGGAGAGAAGAGGATGGGTGAGAATTGAACACGAATAGGCGAGATGAATGAGCCGGGGTTCCTCCTCAGACTTATTTTACATGGAAAAAAGAAACAGTCGTAGAATTATTCAAACAGTTCCACGCTCATCGCCCCAGCGTTCATCACAAATGCTGCTATACTCAATGACTTCTGAATTTAGAGAACAATGGGCAGACTGCAAAGTAGACAAAGAGGACAGAGAGCACAGTAGACAGTGGACAGAGAGCCCAGTAGACGAACTCCATAGGGACAGAGGACAGGGAGCAGTAGGCAGAAGGGAGTTACAACTATTTTGGGAGTTGGCTCTGATACCATGTCAGACCAGGTAGTAACTCCATAAGGCAAAAAGGATTCGACTGTATTATTCCATCATGTAGGTGTTTGTTATATACATGAGGGAGAGACTGTTCGGTTCATCTCTCGATGACTGTTCATATTTCTAATTTATTTACATAAATTCACCCAATCACAAGGATTAGGTGTCAACAGGGATCACTAGTATTATAGGGACCTAACATTCCCCTCTCGTTCAAAAAAGTGTTTTCCTCAATGCTTGAGTAGTTCTGGATGATTTTGTATAAAATTCTCATCCTCCCATGTGGAATCTTCAGCAGGTAAGTTCTTCCACTTGATGAGATACTCTGAAATTAATCAATTTCGTAGTTATCGAGTTCTTGTTTCTATGACTACTTCAGGTTCCAATATGATTTTTCCTTCCTCGTCAAGTTCTGGAAATATTGTTTGAATTGGGAGCTTGTAACCTATTACTTTCTTTAAGCATGAAACATGGAAAACTGGGTGCACTCGGGAAGATGCAGGAAGCTCCAATTTGTATGCCATAGTACCAATATTTTGCAACACCTTGTACAAACCATAATACTTTGGTGATAATTTATTATCATTCTTAGCTTGCTTGAGGGACATTTCTTTGTATGGTTGTAGTCGTAGAAATACCTAGTTACCTACATCAAAACATCTTTCGCTACGATGTTGATATGCCTGTTGTTTCATTCTATTATGTGCCAAAGTGAGGTTATCCTTTAAGAGTTGGAGAACTTGTTGTTGATGCTCGATGTGATATTCCACTGCTTTAACCTTAGAATTTTCTCTTAAAGATGTTGTGATGGACGGTGGATGTTATCCATAAAGTGCCATAAATGGGGCCATTTTTGCTACAATATGGAAGGAAGTGTTATACCACAATTCAGCTAAAGGCAACCACTTGACCCATTGTGTTTTTTTATTGGATACAAAGCAAAGAAGATATCCTTCCAAACATTTGTTCACTCTCTCTGTTTTCCCATTAGATTGAGGATGATAAGATGAGCTATGAGCTAACTGAGTACCCAGACAAGAAAATAATTCGATCTAAAAATTTCCAGTGAAAATGGGATCTCTGTCGCTTACAATAATTTTTGGATTTCCATGTAGCTTTTGAATTGTTTCCATAAATGCAGTAGCAACTTTACTGGCTTTAAATGGTTGAGATAATGCACAAAAGTGGCCATACTTAATAAGTCTATCAACTACCACCATGATGATACTCTTTCCGTCAGACTTTGATAAACCTGTGATAAAATCCATTGAAACCTCCTCCCAATGTTGACTTGGAATGGATAAAGTTTGTAACAGACCTGGGGTATTATTTATCTCAACTTTATTTTGTTGGAAAACCAAACATTCCACCACAAACTTTTGAATATCAGATTTTTGGCCATCCCAAAAAAATTCCTTCTTAACCCTATGGTAAGTTTTTAAAAATCGCGAGTGCCCTCCTAAGGGAGAGGTGTGTAATTCCAGAATATTTTTTTGTTTGAGTTGGGAATTCTCACAGAGGTATAAGCGACCTTTGTACCATAACGAATCATTTTTCCAGCTAAATTTATCATATGTACTGGGATCTTGCTGCAAATTTTGAATGAGTGCCCAGACTTCTTCTTCATTCTTCCATTCATCCCTTGCTTTGTTTATCCAATCTAGTTGGATGATAGAAATGGAAAAAAGTAATGCTTTCACATCCTCATCCTTTCTTGAGAGTTCATCTGCAACAACATTTTGCTTCCCTTTTTTGTAGGTGATTTCAAAGTCATAACCCAACATCTTTGTGACCCATTTTTGCAGCTTTTCTGAAGATAATCTTTGTTCTAAAAAGTATTTAAGACTGTCATGATCCATTTTTACCTTGAAGTGTCTTCCCATTAGGTAAGGTCACCATTTCTTAAGTGCATGTAGTATTGCCAACCTTTCCTTATCATCAATAGCTTTGTGTAAATACTTTCCTTTGATTGGATGACTTTCAAAAGTAATGGGTCTTCCTTCTTGCATTCAAACAACACCAATTCAATTTCCTGAGGCATCACATTCCACAATAAAGGTTTTTGTGAAGTCTGGTGTAGCTAAGACTGGTTCTTGGCATATTTGCTCTTTAATATGTTCAAAGGCCTTCGTTGCTTCTATATTCCAAGAAAATGCATCTTTCTTCAGTAATGCTGTTAGAGGTGCTTCTATTTTCCCATAATTCTTAACAAACTTGTGATAATACCCTGACAATCCAAGAAATCCTTGCAGATTCTTTATGGACGTGGTGATTTTCCATTCCTTAATGGATTTATTTTGCTAGGGTCTACCATAACACCTTCATGAGATATAATATGACCTAGATATTCCACCTCCTGTACCCCAAAGAAACATTTGGAGGTTTTTTATTATAATTTTTTCTCCTCCAATAGTTTGAGCAACCTATCGACATGTTGAACATGATCCTTCCAAGACTTGCTGTAGATTAGTATATCATCAAAAAATACTAACACAAATTTTCTAAGGAAGGGTTTGAAAATGGAATTCATCAAATCTTGAAATGTAGAAGGTGCATTGGTAAGGCCAAAAGTCATGACCAAAAATTCATAATTACCCTCATGAGTTTTAAATGCTATTTTCAGAATATCTTCTATCTTGATTCTGATTTGATGATATCCTTAATGAAGATCCAACTTGGTGAAGTAAATTTCTCCATGTAATTCATCCAATAATTCATCAATGACGAGAATGGGAAATTTATCTTTAATAGTGAGCTTGTTGAGCTCCCTATAATCCAGAAACATGCACCATGATCCATCCTTCTTGTGCACCAATACTACTGGAGCAGAGAAAGAACTTTGACAAGGTTGAATTATACCAGCCTCTAGCATTTTTGCAACCATACGTTCAATTTCACTCTTTTGGGCATAGTGATATATGTAAGGCCTGATGTTTGGAGGAACACTTCCTGGAATCAAATGAATAGCATGATCATGATCACTAATAGGTGGGAGGACTTTGGGAGTCTCAAACACATTGGAATGATTTCCCAAGACTTTTAAGAGATTTGGAGAAATAGATGATTTCAATGTGGGAGCCTCTAGTGAACATAATTGTGCAATTACACCCCATTGTTCTTTATTTAGAAGCTTTGTCATCCTGTTAGATCTGATTATCTTTCTCGATTTCCTTGCAATACCCCTTAATTCAACTTCCTTTCCTTCCAAAAAAAAATTCAAAAAAAGTTCTTGAAAATTAAAATCTATCATACCCAAAGATTGTAGCCATTGGACTCCTAGTACAACATCAGCGCCACCCATTGGAATAGAAAGAATTGGACTATTAAATACATATTAGTCCCATGGATAACATGATATTATGGCACTTTCCAGAGAAATTTATGGTTCCTCCATTTGCAACTATCACTTGACACTCTGGTGCTGGATATAGGAAACAAGTCAATTCCTTGGCTATCTTACAATGAATAAAATTATGGGTACTACTCGAATCAATCAACACTATTACATTTTTCTTCTTGATATGTCCTTCTATCTTGAGAGTTTGGGGAGTGGTAATTCCTGCCAATGCATTACAAGATATTCTCGGATTCATTTCTTCTTTATCTAGGGTTGATTCCCAGTGTATATCCTCTTCTTTTGACGTTTCTTTTTCCTTTTCTTCCTCCTCTTCACAATCTATGTAAAATAATTTCTTCTTAGCACACTTATGACCTTCAGTGTATTTGCTATCACAATTGTAACAAAGCCCTTTTTCTCTTTTTTCTTCCAATTTTTGTGGTGTCAACCATGTAGGTTGTGGAAGGCTAGGGGCAACAACACTTCCATCTTTATAGTTGTGAGTGGTAGGCTTCCTTCTTGCTATAGTTTTGCTTTCAATTTTTCTTGCCAACCTGAATGCCTTCTCCAATGAATCAGGTTCCCAAAGGCAAACTTCATGTTGGATGTTATCCTTTAAAGTCCCTATGAACACATCAATCATATGCTCCTCTGGAATATCATTTCCCTTATATTCAATTTTTGGAAGTCCTCAATGTGCTCCACCATTGAACCCTTTTGTTTGAGATTTATCAATTGGCTAAAGAAGTTGTTTCTCTTTGTATCCTCATATTGTGCTATCATTTCCTCCATAAAAATTGACCAAGTGACATTTTTTAACGAGAGAAAAGCCATCGATACCATACAAACTAATTGGGTTCCAGATATAAAGTTGCAATGCACACCTTTTGTGTGTTTTTGCACATTATGGAGATAGAAATATTGTTCCATCTGTAGTATCCATGTTATGGGATCCTTGCCATCAAAATTCCTCATATCGATCTTTGGAACATGGTGGCTCTTCGTTCTAAAATTAGAGTCTATGAAATCATGATTAACATTTTTTTTGTTCTCATCATGAGTTTCATCTACTACCTTTTCACCATTAGGAAGCTTTTTTTGTAGTAACTTTGTCAAACCTTCCTTCAAACCTTCCATGTATTTCTTCAAATCTTCAATGTTGTCTTTCTTCAAATCATGATTAAAATTTTTTTTGTTCTCATCATGAGTTTCATCTACTGCCTTTTCATCATTAGGAAGTCTTTCATGTAGCAACTTTTTCAAACCATCCTTCCAACCTTCGAACCTTCCATGTATTTCTTCAAATATTCAATGTTGCCTTTTAGTTTTGCTTCTATACCATTGATGTCATTCTTCGAACCATCCATCTTAGCTTCTGTTACATTTTGTGAGAACAAAATTTCTTGCACTTGGTCCCGTAATTTTGATATATCATGTTGCATTTCTTCCTCTTCTTCATGTGTCATAGTAGAGCTTTTAGGTTTCTTACTAGGTTTTGCCATTTTATTTCTTCAGGGCATCAAAAATGATAATTTTATTCACTATGACCATTTAATCAATTGAAACTATTTTTTCAAACGAAACTTATGCAAATTTTTAAAAAGACTACACACCTTTTTTCTTTTTATAGGAGCTCGATATTGAATCTGTTGTATCTCTGTAATTTTGGATTTCCAAGGTTTGCAATTTCATCCTGTGGTAGCCCTCTGCTCCCTCTTTCAAACCCCACATGTCTGATCAAGATTGGATTTTCCAAGAAGAAGTTATGCCCAATCTCCCACAATGACCGAATTATAGATGTTCTTAGTAGAGCAAAATTGTATGAAGTGCAACATATCACTGTTTCAACTTTAGGCCCTGAAGATGATATCCAATAAACTAAAGTCCATCCTCTTTCTGTTACTTTTTACGGAATTTAAATCTAATGCTGAGAGAGAAAGTTATGACGATTTTCGCAAGGTCACCTGTTTGATATGGAATTCGGGATCCCGCAAAAACCCCAACTTCTTCGGTTCATATCTCCGAAAATATAGCACTAAACGGTCTGGAATTTGGACACTATGTTCATCACGATTTCGTCTCAAATTGGTTTTTTTTTATTTTTTGTTTTTTGTTTTGTTTTGTTTTGTTTTTTTGTTTTTGTTTTGTTTTTTTTGTTTTTGTTTTGTTTTTTTGTTTTTTGTTTTTGTTTTTGTTTTTGTTTGTTTTTTTTTTTTTTGTTTGTTTGTTTGTTTTTTTTTTTTTTTTTCCTTCTGAAGCTTTGTAGAAAAAACGTTATAGCGAAAATTCCACGATGACCTGTTTGAAACATCGAAATCCTAGAATCCAAACCTCTTATACCAAGTGTTATGAAACCAACTCACAAAATAGAAGAAAAGATAGATCAACTACTTTAAAATAAGCCTCTTCGAGGGGGAAACCCCCTTTACATTACACAGAATGAATAATTCTTAGATGATTCAAATGACAAAACCTCCTTTCTATATATAGGAGTCTAAGGGGTCACAATATAATCAAAGCTGACATAACAATAATAATGCAAGGGAACAACAATAAGAATAGTGGGATTCCATAGGCCACAAGAATAACAATATGGGGTCAACAGGGGCACAAAAATAATAATAAGGGGCTACAATGATATAATACTGGGGGACTCAATAGAATTATAGGGACCTAACACAAGGACTGGTGGGAAACCTATTGTGGACAAAAGGATGAGAGGGAACCCTCATTGTTTTCAACTGCACCCACTTGGGATTCTTTCTGAGATGCCATCAAGGAACAATATTACCCTGTTGGGAGATATGATGATAGATACATAAAGTGGACCATGTTATGGTAGGGAAGGGACCAAGATATGTCAAAGTTCACAAATGTTTTCCATACCCTCCACACGAAGTTGGGTATCAAGGATTCTGAGTAGCAGTTGGTACTCAAGTACCGCGGTTGTCTACACAAGTACATCTAGGATGAGATGGAATTCCTGGAAATCTCCTCGCTCAACACGACATACCGATACACTATCAAGATTGAGGAGAAGTTTAAATAGAAGAAGAAAGTCTTTGGATCTGCGAATCTAAAGCAAGGAAAAGGCACCCTCAAACTCCAGAGCAAAGGCCAAAGCCAAAGGGGGGTTGTTGGCTTGATGGGGCTTGACCCAGGTTCAACGTTATCCATGCCAACCAAAAAAACCCTAACTGTTAGCCCTTTTGGTAACAACCTGCATAGCGTAGGTTGCAGTCTCACCCAAAACAATATTAGGGGATGGCAAAACCATGTTTATGCATCCATAGGCCTATGTGATGGGTTCATGCAGTCCTTATAGCTCAGATCTATCTTCACACACCTTTTACCCTTCTGATCTTATAATTACTATAAAACCATTTAAACAATTTCCAGATCTTTACGAAGGTTCCTAATTATACTCAACATGCATAAATACTACATATCTACTAGTTTCGTGCAATAAATAAGCATTAAATTATGTAAATCATAATACAGAGTGAAGATACATACACTTGCAATAAATAAGGAACATATGCATCATAATTGGCTCAAAATTGTCTTTTAGTAAGTATATTCAATTCAGTACAAACTTCCTTTCCTTGCGCACCCAGCTGCAGGGGCTTGTGCCCTCAGCCTGTGGACTTACCAAGCTCTCCATGCACTCATTTGTAGGATCCTTCCCCTTTCACCTAAGTACAGGAAACAAACCTTTCCTTCCTTAGAACCTTGCCCTTACAATGATTCTTCACAAAAAGTTACTTTTCTAGACTCACTATGACTCATCTATATATAACATTTTCTTTACAATACCATGGTTTGCGGACCATGGGTGGGTCTCAAAACCACTCTACCACTTACCCACCTAAGTGACTAAATCCGCTTTGATTCATACTAGCTTTGCGCTTTGCTTCCACATTTCGCGAAGACTTTACGTTCGTTACAAAAAGATATTACAAAATTTACCAAAACTTGACCAAAATGACCCTAGGGACCCTATCCCAACAGGCCCCCAATACAAATTGGGTGACTCGTTCTCAAGTCACTCAACTGTCACAACAATATTTTCCTGGAGTTCACGAAACTCCACCTTCAGTAGCTACAAATCAGTAGTACCCTACAATGTGGCCTACTATACTTCCTTTACTAGCTTCTCTGTAGTATGGACTTCCACCGCGAGTCCCATCATCCTTTGTGTCTATTGGATGGCCTTCAATTTTTACTGAACTGACAAAGTGACCTAGCTTCCTTCCTCAATCCATGGCTGTGTCCTGACCTTGAAGATGACCTCCTTTTGCTTCAACTCCGCAATTTGTGTTTGCAATTATTTCCCTTCTTGCAACTGAGCAAAGTGCTGGACTAGTGCCAAAGTGTGTGTAGTCAACTTCAGTTCATCAAATTGCTGCTGGTTCTCCCAGATTTCTGTACAAATTTTTTGCAGAGTTGGGTCATCCTGTAGAGACGTCCATAGTTCCATTGTCTGCTCAAAGAGATTTGTGCAGTCCTTGACTATTGCTTCCAAAGTGGTCATTTCCTCTTTGATGGTTGCTCTGCACTGCTCTCGAAGTTCTAGAGGAGTGGTTGGCTACAACTTTAACTGTATTTCAAAGATCTGCATTTGTAACACAAATTAGACTCGACCGATTTTTTCCTTTGATTCCAAGACTGTGACAACAAACTTCTGAATCTTTGCTGCTGAGGCTGCATCTTCAAGAATGTTGAGTTCTGGTAGTTCATTACATGCCTGTGTAATGGTTGCCTCCATGTTCTAGCTACGCGTGGCCAATTCTTCCTTGTCTTTCAGCGCCTGTGCCTTTTCTGTGAAGATGTGTTTGTTGTTGGTCTTCACCTCACTGATTACTAGTAGTGTGCGTTGCTCCCTGACCCTAAGCTCATTGGATACTCCTTGATGTAATTCAAGGAGGGTCCGGATAGGTAGCGCCACAAGGTTAACACCCACATCCTTGATGTGTGTGAGATGGGTGTTCGCTTCATCTATCTGTGCGTGCAGGGATCCTATCTATTTCTGGAGTCCAATTTGTTTCCAGCACAGTCACATTCACCTACTGTAGGCTCACTTGAATCCCACTCACTTGTCTAACGCTCACTTGTAACCATCCTGTCTGAATTTGCAGCTCATGCAAATCCTTCTACACATTCCCCAACGCCTACTGGTATTGTTGCTCAAACTACGTGCACAGTTCTATTGTCATGTCACGGACCTTATCCTTGATCTCATCCAAGTCCCCCTTAGTGAGGACCATTGGATAAAAATGCGCATGCTTATCATATTTTTGCTTCTTCCTGGGCCCAAAAATTGTCTCCTTGGTCCACTTCTGTAGTTTAAAGGGAGTGCTTTGGTCCTCGCCCCCGCATGCTTCAACATCAATCTACCCTTTGTCCTCAGTGTGATGAGAATCAGACTCCTCAACATCAATGGTGGTCTCCTTAACCACTCGATTTTTAAGAGAAGTTGCCTTAACAGCAACTGCTTTGACAACAAATTCCTTCTTTTGCTGTGCAACTTTCTCTCAAGATGCAGCTCTCTTAGCCTTCTTCTTATTCTGCACTGTTGTGCCTTGCACAGAGGAAATTTCCTCAACCTTGCTAGTACCCACACCTGGATTTGAGGGGTATAGGCACTCCCTGCCCTTTTCCCAATGACCTCCTACACATTAGCCTTATTGAATAGGTAAGGTAACTTGTACCATGTTTTCTTCGGGTCCCGTCGCGCACAGATAGACACGTTGCGAAAGTATTCTTTGAACTATGCATAAGTATCCAGCTGTTCAAATAGAGTTGGTGATAGTGCGATCTATGGCTGATCACCATGTGGAGATCCATATCGACCAACACCCAGAACATCTTAGTTTCCATGACTCTTGCAAGGTCCTTCACCACCCAGAGTGAAGTGAACTTCGCAGCTTCTATAAGTCAGTTTCTTGTGGAGGGAATTGACTGTCTTCTAGAAACCTCCACACGATGAGGGAAATCAATCTAGCAACCAAGCATAGTGAAATTATTTTCCATCGTCTTGGGCCTCCGAGTAGTTTGCCAAAAATTCATTGCAGAGTATTGCGCCCAATTGTACTATACCCCCTTAGCACTTTGCGCAGCTAGGGAAATTACCGGTGCCAGAACCTCGTTCACACGACATTTCTGCATGATATTATAGGCAAAGATCTGCACAGAAAACTGCACCGCTTTGTTTGTAATGAAGCAGATGGAATATCTGTGCTACTTTTTCACTAAGTTGAACTCACTCTTCATTTTGACTGTGAGTTTCCTTTCCTTGGTCTTTCCTCCAAACTCCTCGACTGGATCCACCCCTTGGTATGACAACCTTGTGATGTCGTGGATTAGAATATCCATAATGGGGATGGGTTCTCCCAACCAGAGACCCCCATCATGTACTAAGGCAAGTAATTGCTTAATGCAAACCGTATTGATATTCATCCTGCTGAAATGCGGCACCCACATCATGTTCAACAAACCTACCTTCTCAACCCCTACGACCCATTTCCTTGGCTCCAGTTGCACGAATCTGGTCTCCTCATAATAGATCTTTGTAAAATACTTCTTTGGTGCCAACTGGGGGAATTTCTCATGATCCGCTAGATCCCAATCTTCCATTTTTAGTGCAGGAATGCACCGTAAGAACGCACATTCAAATACTACCTTCTTCGGTAGCAGTGGTGTAGAAACCATAAACTTGTCGGTATCTATATCTTTCGAGACATTTTCTTTGTCTTGTCATGATGGGATAGACTTCTAGAGCTAAGACATAGGCTCGACCACTTCAGCTTCCATCTCCTTAATTCCTTCGCGAAGCTCTTCTTCATCAAGATCCAGGGGTTCATGCAGTTGCTTGGACTTATCCATTTTCCCCTTTTGGTGAATCTCTTGGGGCTTTTTCCTTGGCGGCTATCTCACAGGAACCGACTGTAGTTTCTTTTTCTTCTTCTTAGGAGTAGAATGCTTAGGCCTAGACGACCTTGGTGTCATAGGTATAGAAGGTGTTGCTTCCATTGCCTATACTACTTCAGGGGCAGTGGCTTTGGAACTGGTGGCTTCTGCGGGGTTAGTGGCCATCATTCTCTCCAAGAAATCTTCATGGAATGCTTTGGGCACATTAGCTAACCCTGGATGTAAGAAAATATCTTCCCAATTAGACTAGTTCATAGACTTAAGGCACGAAAGCTCACAAGCGATTTTTAGAGAGAAAAGTGTTCTAATGCAAGGCAACATGCCATATTTATAGGTGATTTCAAATTCAAATCCGACCGTTCCCTCCAAATATCTACCATAAATGCATCTCTGGCGGCAGATTTCCAAAGTTTTGTGCCATAAATGCAACCTAACTTCTCCTTTTAATGAAAATTTTGCCATCCAATCATCTACAGTGCACCCAATGACTATTTCTTGACTTTGTTGCATGGCACCAACCTCCATGGCGCAACCCTCCTTGAGCAGCTCCTCCTGGTGCACTTCTTGATTCCATCACGAAACCCCCTTACTTCGCTTATCCACTTCTTAGGCAGTGTAGTTTATAGTTCCGTACTTCCTTGTAGCTTCCTAGAGTACTAAGACTATCCCACATCATGTAGTCATTGCGCAGGGGTAGGGTCCCCTTTATACAACTTCAAGTGACTTCCATTAACTCTACACGGAAATAATTCCCCATTTAGCTTCGTGAGCTGAACTATGCCACTATCTGTAATTTCCTTGACTACATAGGGTCCCAGCCAATGCATTTGAAACTTCGCAGGGAACTTCGTGAATTTTCTATCATAAAGTAGGAGCAAATCATTCACCTAAAAGGTGTGCAAATTAATATATCAATCATGCTAGGCCTTCTCGCACTCCTTTTGAACTTTTGGTGAAATCCTACTAAAAACCGGTCTTCTTCAAGTTCTAGCAACTACGCGAGTCGCTCCTCCATAGTCTCATGGTCTGCCATATTAGTCAATGCTACAATCCACGAACTCTGCACAATATACTCCATGGGCATCACAGCCTCGATCCCATAGACCAACCTGAACGGAGTTTGGCCTGTCAACTTTTTACATGTCATCCTATATGCCCATAGGACCACTGGTATGCATACATCCCAATCGTTCCTCTGCGCATTGCAGACCTTTGTCAACACATTCTCCAGGATTTTATTGAATGCTTCCACCATACCGTTAGCTTAAGGATGATAGGGTGTACTCTTCTGATGATAAACCTGGAATTCTTCAAGCATCACAAAAATTGTTTCATTTAAGAAATGTGTACCCCTATCGCTCATTAGTATCTTAGGACATCTAAACCGAGTCAAGACATTCTCAAATAGGAACTTTGCAGCTGTACCAGTGCTACAATATTTGATTAGTTGTGCTTCCACCCATCTCATCAAATACTCAATCACAGTAATAATGTACCGCACTCCTGTCTTCTTTCCTGGTGGCTGTATCGGACCCAAAAAATCAATCACCCATTTGTCAAATACCTACAACGAGATCTACAGGTTTAAGGGAAGTTCATCCCTCTGTGATGGTTTTCTCGTCCGCTAACAAGCAACGCATGCCCTGCAATATGCCTTAGAATCCTTGTGCACCATCGACCACCACAATCCTGTGCGTAGAATCTTTTGTGCAGTTTCTCTGCCTACATAGTGTCCCCTCGCCACTCCTCCATGTGCCTTAGCGAGGATGCTGGATTTTTAAAACTCTGGAACATATCGGCCTAGTATTTCATCATTGCCCATTTTATACAAGTTTCCAGCTATTACAGAAAAATCAGCTGTGTGGACCACCAATTCCTTTTTCTGCTGTGTAGAATATCCTTCCAGGGCTGTACGAGTGGTTAAGAACTAAATTACGTCTACAAAATGATTGTCTATGACTCGTACAACAAAGAGATCCACATCCGACAGTCCTTCTTGTAAACTAGTGGGTTCTTCACCTGTCCCAATTCTGGATAGATGATTTTGTCTCGCATTCAATCTAATGGGCTTCACAACCACCTCAAAATCATATTCTTAGAAGAGTAATAACCACCTATAGATATTCCCCCCCAGCACAAGCTTGTTGACCAGGTACTTGAGAGTGGAGTGATCTGTATACATCTTAAAGTGCGTGCCTAACTGGTAATGTCGAAACTTATGTAGCACGTACATCATTTCCAACCCTTCGTGCTCTGTAGTTGAGTAGTTCTTCTCGGCCTTTGATAATTTTCTACTTGTGAAGGCTATAGGATGATCAAGTTCACCTTCACCTGGTTGGGTCAATACCGCACCTATCGCAATACAGGAAGCATCAACATGAACATGAAATTCTTTCTTCCAATATGGAAACACCAAAATGGGCACAATCACCATCTTTTCCTTTAACATATTCAGATTGTGCTGACACTCCTCATCCCAACATAAAGTTGCATCCTTCTTTAGTAATTTCTCCATTGGCATAGTTATCTATGCATACGCTTTGATAAAATTCCTATAGTATCTGGTGTGGCCCAGTGTTGCGTGCAACTGCTTTACATTCTTTGGAGCCTCTAAATTTACAATTACAACTTCCTCATAGGGTCAACCATTAATCCTTTCTTGCATACCACATGACCTAGCAGGATGCCATACAACACACAAAAGATACATTTCTTCATATTCAGGGAAATTGGTATCTGTGACAAGTATCCAACATAAGACGCAGACTTGCAACGTGGCGCTTTACCAATCCAAACATAGTCCAGTCATCAAAATAAAATTCTAAGAATTTATGGATGAACTCTTTAAAAGTTGCAATTACAACCCTTGAAAATATTGTGGGCGCATTCTTCAGCCTGAATGGCATTACTATGTATTGGAAGCATCCCCACTCCATCGCGAATGTGGTCTTACTATGATCCTTCGGTACGATCTTAATCTGATGGTACCTTGAGAACCCATCAGTGAATGAATAGGCTTCATGTCCTCCAATATTCTCCAAAACTTCATCTATAAATGGCATTAGAACTGGGTCATGAATGCATGCATCATTGAGCTTTCGCAGATCTATGCATATCTTGATTTCATCTTGTTTCTTCTTCTCCTGAACAACCATAGGACTCACCTAGTCAGATTCTTCCACTGGCTCAATGATTCCAGCCTCCAACATTTTATCCAGCTCTTTGCACACCTTCTCCTTATACTTGGGATTTAGACGGTAGGGTCTCTATTTCACAGGCTTCACATCAGGCTTTAAGTTGATCTTCATTACACCTATATCCCCTACTATTCCCTTCAAATATGAGAACTTGGTAGGAAACAAGTCTTGATATTCGCGCAGTAATTCCACAACTTTATCAATGGTTTCTTCATCCCAATAATCGCCTATCTTCACAAACTTAGGCTGCGTGTCTGATCCAATGTTCACTTGCTTGGTCTTCAAAGGTTTTGTTATATGAGGGTTTGCTTCTTTAGCCCTTTAACCTCGCGTTATCCCTTGGTTTCTGGAATGTTGATATATCGTGGATCCTCTTCTTCTTCTGCAGTCACATTGTAGCATTCCGATGCATAACGCAATTGTGTATTCCAGTTCAGGTAAACCCTTTCCTCCGGCTCCTCCACTGTCTTGAAGATTGCGGCCTTGATTTCCTAGAGCGCTTCATCAATGCATGCAAATCCATCCTCAAAACTAAAAGTTAACAAAACATTTCCCTCAGGATATCCCATTCAGCCATCCCATGGTGTAGCTCTATTTCCAAGTACCAGTTCATCAGACTAGTATCTAGAGTATGACAAAAGATATGTACCCATTCCGGTTGAGGCTCTGCTCCCTAAGTTTTAGTCCATTATGCCAAGTTCTTGCGCGGGTCATCCTTTCTGCTGTATTTTTTGGTCATACGGGTATTGGCATATCCAAACCGTAGCTTCATAATTCACTTGTACTCCTTCAAGTCAGCGAAGCTATCCATATGTGTACCCCACCAATAGGTAGGCGTAGCGCGCAACGCCAGATCAAGAGCCTGGAACTGATGTTCCTCTGGCTCCTCCTTTTCAAACTTATCTAGAAACATACTAACATCATCTAAGCCATCATAATGAGGAATATTTCTTACCTCCGTGGATACACATCAAAGTGATTTTGTCATCATATTGTGGTGCAACATTGAAACTTCGTGCAACCTGTTTTTCCAATGCTTGAGTTCTTCATCTAAATCCAAAGTAGAAAAGCTATTTTTATCCCATGTAATTCACCCATATACAGTGGGATTGATCCAATCTTCATCGGGCGCAGTGATCTTGTATATTTGATCCAAATCATCTTCTTCTTCATAGTTGCGGACTGGTTCAATATAGCAGGTTGCCTCAGCAGGATCCAGTGGTACAATAAATCATAGCGCCTTCCTCTCAAATGTCATCCTTCGCTTCTTCAAGTTAATTACGACATCCATGTCGAAAGCCCAATAAATTCCTAATAGCACAGGGTAAGGATTGATGTCATCCACTATTTTAATTACTTCAAAGTCTGCCAGAGCGCTTGCTCCCTCAATGTCTATTGTTACCCTGTACAATCACCCCATAGGAATGATTTTCTATTTATTGGCCATGAGTAGCAGAATAGGAGACCACTGTAGAATAGGTCTACCCATTCTTTCCCATGTTTGCTTTGGCACCACATCGGCATTAGATCCTAGATCTAGGATGACTTGATCCATTTCATACTCTCCAATCTGTGTGTTCAACCTCATCTCGTGCCCTGTCCACTTCTTATGTTTACTCAGTTTCCTTACAACGTACTCTTCAAGAGGAGTCTTGATTTTACCCATATAGTAGTCAATTTTCTCCTGGAGTCCTTCTACTACCTTCCTATCCCACAACAGCTTCATATAGGTTTTCAGAAAAGTAGCCGATAACGATGGATCCACGTCTCGTGCTTCATTGTTTCCAACCGATTTCTCCTGAATTCCTCACGTAGAAGCCTCAACAAAGTTATTCTTGGCCTCCGTAAAAGTTTCTTTAGCCTTGTTGAGATCAAATCCGATCTCTTTCTCATCAGCCTTGCGCACCCAAAATTTAGTTTCTAGCTACTTTCCCTGATGTTCTCCCGTGGCAATACCACTTCGAGTCACGATATTGATGCTATGGTCTTATTCGGGTGGATCCACCCTCATCGTTTGTATATTTTTTGTGGGAGTCTGCGTCTTTTTCTCTAGCATCTTAGCTATCAGTACTAGGTAATCTTCAATCACATGGTTGAACTATCTACAATACTGACAGGAAGGATGTGTTGGGTTCTAATATTTGCACACAAAATGTCTAGCTTCTCCATAGTTGTAGCAAATAACTTGTCTTCGACCTCTTCCAGCCCCTCCTCTTCCTGTTCAATGGACCTGGAATCCTCCATGCGCCACACCTGTGCCTTGAACCTAAGGCTGATTTTCTACCTGCATTCGATACGTAGGGGTTCGCTCCATCATTAATTCGTAGCTTCAGCAGTTTCGCTCATCATGTCCAACTAACTTACAAAAGGTACAAAATAGTTGTTGCGGGGTCTACACGAAATTTTGCAAGTGGTGACGATGGTCAGTTGCGTGCTTCCCAACTATCTAGAATATAATGCACCATAAGGGTACTCTTGTGCTAGGTCTTGCAATGTTCTCTGAATTCAATGGTACAGGATCTCCTCCAATCAAGTAATTCTGATAAACAAGGTAGTGATCCTTATCATGTCCCTTGTCTTTGCATTTTATACACCAGAATTCAGTGTGCACCTTTGGTTGAGGTTCCTTTCCTGTCTTCAAGCTCTGCAACTCCATGTGTTGTCTTGCCAATTACAACTGAATCTGTTGTACTCCAACATTTGTATCCTGCACTAGCGAGGCTTCTAACCTCATCACGATCCCCACAACCTCTATTTGTGTTCCTATTTTCTGCTGCGATAGTGACAATCTTAGATGAGGCAATAATGAAGAAATGTACCAGTCTTTGTGTTGATCATCCGTGATCTTCATATTATCCTACCAGATCAGGCATTTTAGCCTCTAATCGAATTCCCACGAGGACTCATTTACCCTCTGTTGTATTTCATTAAACTCGATTACATACGACGCCTGAGACTTAGGCTTCTTAAAATCATTGTTCAACGCTTGTTGAGTCTCTAGCATCGTCGCTCTAGGTCTATCCATACATAACTTAATGTACCAAGTCAATACTATATCCTACAGTGTTGTGACCAGCTGCGATTTCTTCATATTATCATCTGTAACTTGCTGCACTATCCGTACAACATCCGCGACAAACCAGAACTATTCAAGGTCTTCACTTCCCACCCCTTTGAAGATTGGCATATTCATTACATTCGCCATGTTGAATGGTTGCTGCATAGGTGGAGGTGTAGGTGTATGCGGCGGAGGTGGAGGTAGCAGTGGAGTTAATGGATGGGGTATCCATGGGATAATGGGGCTAACTATCTAGAACGCGCTTTGTGGTGTTCTTAGTCCCTGCGTTGTCGCTATCAGATGATCCTAACAGTGAACTATATTCAGAGCTTGATTCTTCATTCCTTCACATAGTCCCAAACATCAATGTAATGGCATAACCCATTTCTCGCACAACATCATCTTAATCCAAGTTTTCAAAGATTTTAAGTACTTACCTCTTGGTCCCTTGAAGAATCTACGCTTTGATTCGATATAGCTAATGCTCGTATTGATCGCGAGCTCAGTGATGAATCCTCCTAAGATATGATCAATCCAGTGATCAACGACTCGTGCGATGTTATCTTCTTAAGCTTCCAAGCGCTTCATCAGTTTTGGGGTCCACACGATAGGGCTGTCAAGTATCCACGTACACTGGCTATCTGCTAATCTGGATAACCATTTGTTGACTTGCTGGGGCCTGACCCAGGTTTAACGTTATCCGTGCCAACCAACAAAACCCTAACTATTGGCCCTTTCAGCAACAACCTGTGTAGCGCAGGTTGCAGTCTCATCCGAAGCAGTATTGGGAGATGACAAAACTAGGTTTCTACATCCAGAGGTCTATGTGATGGGTTCATGTAGTCCTTATGGCTCGGGTCTACTTACGTGCACCTTTTACCCTTACGATCCTATAATTACTATAAAACCATTTAAACAACTTCCAGATCTTCAGAAAGGTTCCTAATTATACTTAACATGCATAAATACTACAGATCTACTAGTTTCGCACAACAAATAAGCATTAATTTATCTAAGTCATAATATAGAGTGAAAAAACATAAACTTGCAGAATTAATAAATAAGGCACAGATGCATCAGAATTGGCTCAAAACTATCTTTATTAAGTATATTCAATTCAGTACAGACTTCCTTTCCCAGTGCACTCAGCTGCAGGGGCCCGTGCACTAAGCCTGCGGACTTACCAAGGTCTCCACGCACTTAGCTATAGGAGCCTTCCCCTTTCACCTAAGTACAGGAAACAAACGTTTCCTACCTTAGAACCTTTCCCTTACAATGATTCTTCACAAAAAGTTACTTTTCTAGACTCACTATGACTCATCTATATATAGCATTTTCTTTACAATACCATGGTCCGTGGACTATGGGCGGGTCTCAAAAACACTCTATCACTTACCCACCTAAGGGACTAAATCCCCTTTGATGCATACTAGCTTTGCGCTTTGCTTCCACATTTGGAGACTTTACCTTTGTTAAAAAAAGATATTACAAAATTTGACCAAAATGACCCCAAGGACCCTATCCCAACAAGGGCGACCCAGGATAACTTGCCGAAGCCACAAGAAAAGAAAAGAACCATGAAGATAAACAAGGACATGGGGAAATGGTGTGAGTTCCATAAGAGCTCCACTCATAACACAAGTGAGTGTCGGGCCAAATAGTCACTGGTGGCCGAGTTGAAGGCTTCCGAATCAGATGCATGTTCTGACTATGAGTTAGAACTTGAAAAGGGGAATGACAAAGGGAAGAAGATCATTCACATGGAGCCTAGTGCCACTATGGCCACCACCAAGATCCAGAAGAATGAGCTTGAATATCCATAGGAGGAGGAATCCCTCTTCCACTCACAGATGTGGGTGAAGGGTTCACCGCTGCAGTTCATTGTCGACAATGGGAGCCAAAAGTACCTCATTTCAGAAGAGGATGTGAAACGGCTAGGCCTACTGATGACAACACATCCAAAACTATACACTATCGTGTGGCTTCACCAAGGACTATATTTCCACGTCATCCAACAGTGTCACCTTCCCTACAACATCAAGCTCTTCACAAATGAGGTACTGTGTTATGTTGCTCCTCTTGAAGTTTGTGATGTATTATTAGGAAAACCATACTTGTGGAAGTGACATGTTGTATATGAGTCTAGACCTCGCTTTGTGATTATTACTTTGATAAATAAGTTGTACAAGATACTAGAGGTAGCCCCACCTACCGACATATCTTTGATCACTGCAAAGAAATGTAGTAAGATCATTTCCTAGTTTAGAAATTTTATTTTCCTTATGATTCGCCTTGAGGGAAATAAGAAGGTTGTGCCCATGGCTTCTAAACATGGCTCCTCCATATACTAGAAGTAGATGGAAAAGGTCGTGGAGGAGTACATGGACATTTTTTCCTCACCTACAGGGGTACCTCTACACTGTCAAGTCAAGCACTCCATCGATCTTACCTCAGGCATGCCGCTACCCAATGGACTGATCTATCGACACTTTATTATGGAGAATGATGAGATCAAGAGGCATATTGAGGAGTTGTTGCAGAAAGGGAACATCAGGTCAAGCACATCACCCTGTGGTATCTTGATTGTATTGGTATAGAAGAAGGACGGGACTTGGAAACTCTGTATTGACTATCGGGCGCTGAACAAGATCACTCTCCATAATAGGTACCCAATCTTAGGGATTGATGAACTTCTGGACCAGATCAAGGGGGCCAAATATTTTAGCAAGATTGACTTGAGGTCTAGTTATAACCAGGTGCCTTTCGAACCCTTCGATGTGTGGAAGACTGCCTTCAAATCCAAGGAGGGATTTTTCAAATGGTTGGTCATGTCTTTCGGGTTGACGAATACCCCTGCAACCTTCATGCTATTGATGGATGAAATCTTGCGACCCTTCACCAATGCATTCATGGTGGTGTATTTAGATGACATCTTGATCTTAAGCCAGAGTTGGGAAGAACACCTCCACCATATTCAACAGGTCCTTTAAACCCTATGACAACACAAGCTGCTATAGGGATTAATGCATGGGTGTTTGGTGATGTAGAAACCCTCAAGTATCTTATCAGGATCCTTGGCAGACTGTCAAATTAGCTGCAACTGTCACAAAGATGCATGCATATCTATGTTAAGAAAATGAAAATCAAAGCAAGAAGAAGGACTTATTACCTCAAGTCTTGGTGTGGTGTTGTTGGAGAGAGTAATGTAGCTATGTGGAAAACCCTTGAGCTAGCTCCAGATCAAAATCTATACATAGATAAGATAAGCGTAATATCACAACATATAACTTTGACAAACAATGCATTAACATATAAAGATATCTAATTTCATATATCTAAGCCACTCATAATAACAACATTGCATAAATATGTAAACAAATTACACTACCAACATCACAGAGTGGACAATACAATTGTAGTTCTATATTGATATAGAAAAGAGTGATTACAACCATCGGTTGTATCAACCTTGCCTTACTCCTCCAATTCCTATCTCTCTCTCCCTTCTTAACCTCTTGTTATTCCTTAGTTAGAGACTATGCTCGACAATCAAATAGGCAATCCTTTCAAATGTTTCGACCTCTTCCACAATGGCCCTAGCCTTTCATATATAGCATGAGAGGATAAGCCTTGCCAAATCCTTCATGAGTTCCATTAGGAAAAAGCAGTGATGTTTCCATGCCTTTGTGCTCTTTCCCGTTTGTAGACTCCATTAGGAATTAGTAATTCCTCCAAATAGGTCGAGTTCTGATGTTTCCCTGCTTTTGTGAGCTAACATAGGAGAGAATCTTGGGATATTTCTCGGTCAACTCATTCCTTTGACCCATAGAAGCTCAATTAGGTTTACTAACACCCTTCCCGAGGTAACAAACAGAGTTACCCTAGGCACTAACACACCCTTAGCCTTGCTAGGAAGCTTTATAAAGTAGGTTGCTAGTTCCTAGACAATGTTAGCTTGGCAAATGGGCCTGTGAACTTGGTCAGTCCTTCAGTCATCCTTCTCTTCTCCTCTGAGTTGATGAGGAGGTCATTTTCCTGTATAAAATATGCCCCCTAAAGTGTGAGATCAGAGGCAGCGACGATGACCGAAATACTTTATATATAATTGTCCTTTTCTTTGGAAAAAAGAGAGAGAGGATCAGAGCTTTGGGAATACAAGAAACCTGATACAACACATATATAAAAAATCTAAAATCATGTCCTGAGTCGGGCATTCCCATGCTCAGTAGCTATGTCAGAGTGATTTCTCAACAAATAGATATGACGATTATGGCTGTTGATAAGCACAATGTGGATCTTGTGTCATAATAAGATCATTCTGATGAGCTGTCTCCAAATAACAATAAACGCAACTTGGGAGAGGAAACAAGGCTGATTGATGTAAGCCTCTACCCAAGGTCTTGATTTCCATTTCACTGTAACAACATAGTTTGATACATGTGAATAAATGCATTGAGGTCGAAAATGTACAAAATCGTCTGATTACCAGTCAATAATGGAGACTGTTAACAGATGCGAGGATGGGGTAGTTGGCAAGGTAACATTTTGGGATGGATTTATGGCCATTAAATGCCTAGAGGGAATTCAATAGTAGATATAGGGTTGGAGAACCCGAGGCAAGCCAACATGAAGTCGACATGACGCAGGTTGAAGCACCTTTGTCAATGACAGTTATATGTGTTATCACTAAAAATATTTCAAAGGAAAACGGTAAGGTAAGGAAGAATTGGTCTTCGTAATTCTCATGCTCCTTTCATGCATAAGAAGCACTTGGCAAACTCAGGGTCACCATACATCAGAGTTCTTTTAAGGCTCAAGCAAGGCAAGTAAGGTAATCCTAAATTTTAATATAGACTACCTTTTGAAGTTTACCTTGAAGAATGGTGTCAAGTTATTTAGTTTTGAACAGCCTCATGTCATATGGAATAGTCATTTAAAAGCAAAATAAAGACTCAAGAAAGTTAAAGTTTGGTCTTAAACTATGTTTTTGTAATTACACAGCGGTTTCGTAGCACGCTACGAAACTGCTGTAGGTGATGCCTAATGCACAGCAGTTTCGTAGCGCGCTATGAAACTACTGTGGCTACATATTATCATTTAGTGGACCAATTTTGAGAGACAAAGGGGAATATTTTTGAAGATTGGCAGCTGAAAGGGATTACTTAAAAGGTACAAACATCAAGGAAGGGAAAAACAAGTAAAGAAGGACATTTATGAACTCCAAAATTTTATGTTATGAAAACAGTAGTCAACTTCCAAGGCGATTACCAAGAAATGGAAAACTCATCTCTAAAAAGTGAAAGAGGTTTTCATTCCTAAGATACTGAAATAAAAAAACCTCTTCCACTTTATTCAAATATTTTATGATCTGGGAAAAAGGAATGACCAAACTTGCGCTACGAAACTGCTGTAGGTGCAGTTTTTCACAAGCATATTTCTTTTGTTTTACACTTGTTTTTCAAAGACACATTCTGGGCGGTGGGAAAGGTGTTTCAAAAAACCAAGAGAGGTTTTTTTTCAGCACGGATTTTTTCACAAAGGCCTCCTTCAGTTTTTCCAAATACATTTTTTATGATAAGATATGAGCTCTGTCCCAAGACCTATTTTTCAGCCAGAACAAAGCAAGGAATAGTCTCCTAGTTTCTAGGAACAGTAAAAGGATGAGTCATCAAGGGCCAGCTGGAGGGTTATGAGCACCATAAATTAGAATTCGTGGAGTTATAGGTGTCAAAAGGAGTGTTTAATTCCTATATAAGGTTGTTTTAATCATAATGAGGAGTTACACTCCTAATTGTTTTAGGTCTCTAGGACTGCTAGTTAGCTGTCATTTGCATTTAATAGTTAGTTTTAAGTGTCAATACGTGTCAGGTTAGGTAGAATTCGAATTTTCCTCATCCTAGAGGAGGAATCTAAGTCATGTAAAGAGCTCTATATATAGCAGAAGATCTAATGTACAAAAGGTTGGCAATTTTCAAAGAAACAAGCACATTGTGTTATTGTATGTGACTGTATGTTTTCAGGTTAATACAAAGAGCTTCTTTCACTACTCAGAATTCAGCAAGGGTTTTAATGTTTGATTTTCCTCATGGCTTCCTTCATATACTTACTTGCAGTGGTATAGACACATGTTACTTAGAATTCATTGATGATGCTCTAACTTCCTTCATGTGTTTGTAGGTTGTGTTCTCTATATTATATCTCTGTTTTGCTTTTATGTTAAAACCCTCTATGCCCTGACTTCCATGTGAAATTGATATTGCTACTGTATTGAAACACACTTTGACTCCATAGCCCAATGGATGTTTACTGATCATGTTCAACCATTCATGTTTTTCTCTTGTTTCATAGAGTTAGCCATCTAATCTTTATCAAAATCTTTAACCTAGTGAGAGAGCCCTCTCAGGTTGAGGAGGCTAAGCCTCAACCAAAAGTTGGTTTGAAATAGTTACTCAAAGTCTTCCTGATTAGTAGCCTATCAGGGGTCTGATTTTGTGATAACATTTTGGTGTGTATGCCTAGAGCCTGAAGATTATTCATTCCCGAAATCAAGAGGCTGAACTTCTGAAGGTAGCAGGAGCTCAGAAAACTTTTTGAGGCTACAAAACTACCTTGGCGACTCCACACATAGAATAAGAAATTGGAAGGTGACTCCACTGCTAGAAGATCAGTAGCTTGATGAAGTTTCAAGATGAGTTCCACTGCAAGAATGAATGCCAGGTATGCTCCTATGAATCGGTCTCATATCCCTGGTTTTCCAAATCCTATGCCAAAGGTTGATTGGTTAGAGGATCTTCCGATATTCAAAGATGAAAAGAAAGACAATGCTGCTCTTCATTTGGTTAGGTTTCATATGCATGTATGCAATCTTAAGGTTCAGTTTCCTGAAGATTGTCTCATGAGGATGTTTATGACCACTTTAGAAGGAAAAGCATAGTCTTGGTATAAAAGTTTGGAAAATGGTTCAATATATTCGCTTGCTAATTTTCATGATGAATTCTATGAGATGTATTAAGAGTGTCATCCCTCCTTGTTGTTGGTCCAAGATTGTTGTAAACATTCTTTGAGCCCTATTCAATATTTGGAGGATTGTTATGATGATGATGAATTTATGGATGAAGAAATTTTAGAGGCTCTTCATAACAATACATTTCAACACCAAGAAGAAAGAATAACATCCCATGAAATGCAGCATGAAGATCAGCAGGGGTTTACTTATGAAAATCATATTACATCCTCTGAGATTGATGTAGAGATGTAGCAGACTTGTCAGGCTTCGGATCATTATGAGTATGAAATTGATTGCAAACATTAAGAAGAAGTACTGGAAAATAGCTTTTATAGCCCTCAGGCAGAGGAAAAGGTTGTTCAATTTTGTAATTCCTTGTAGCAGCTTACATCAATGAATGATCATAATAAGGAGGAAAATTAGATTGTTTGTGAGAATCATTCAGAAAAGTAGTTGGATAACATATCAAAGGAATCTTGTGTGGTTGAGAATCAGTTGTCTGAAGATGTAGAATGTTATGATGATCATCAAAATAACCATGTCCTCTTTGACCCTATAAATGAATACATGGCCAAGCTTTGCACACCAGTTTTTCATTTTCATTTGCATTATGAAGATTAGGTACATTATGAGTTGATTTGGTCATCTCACTACCATGGTTATTTTGAGGTCGAATGCAGTCAAGAGCCTCCAATATCAGAAAGGACAATTGATTGGCTTTATTGGAAATATCATGTTGCTTGACCTAAAGTGGAAATTGCAGCTAGTAGGTAGGTAGGAAAATGCAAATAAGCTCAAGGTTGACTGAGCATTTTTCAGTAGATATAGATTTCTTTCTCCTACAGTGATCATCAAGCTTAAGCCCGAGGTGAAGGCCCAAGAAGCTTAAAGGGGATGCTTGTCAAACAAATTTCCATTTATCATAAGAGGATAAGGCACTGGACCTGCGAGTTCTTAGTGTACCACAAGGGCACACTATCCCAAGTGGAGCCACTATTATCACTAAAACGATTTCAAAGGAAAAGGGTAAGGTAAGGAAGAATTGGTCTAGGTCATTCTCGTGCTCCTTTCATGCATAAGAAGCACTTGGCAAACTCAGGGTCAGCATACATCAGAGTTCTTTGAAGGCTCAAGCAAGGCAAGTAAGGTAATCCTAAATTTTGATATAGACTACCTTTTGAAGTTTACCTTGAAGAATGGTGTCAAGTTATTTAGTTTTGAACAGCCTCATGTCATATGGAAGAGTCATTTCAAAGCAAAAGAAAGACTCAAGAAAGTTAAAGTTTGGTCTTAAACTGTGTTTTTGTAATTACACAGCAGTTTCGTAGCGCACTACGAAACTACTGTAGCTACATATTATCATTTAGTGGACCAATTTTGAGAGACAAAGGGGAATATTTTTGAAGATTTGCAGATGAAAGGGATTACTTAAAAGGTATAAACATCAAGGAAGGGAAAAACAAGTAAAGAAGGACATTTATGAACTCCAAAATTTTATGTTATGAAAACAACAGTCAACTTCCAAGGCAATTACCAAGCAATGGAAAACTCATCTATGAAAAGTGAAAGAGGTTTTCATTCCTAAGATACTGAAATACAAAAACCTCTTCCACTTTCTTCAAATCCACTATGATCAGGGAAAAAGGAATGACCAAACTTGTGCTACGAAACTGTTGTAGGTGCAGTTTTTCACAAGCATATTTCTCTTGTTTTACACCTGTTTTTCAAAGACACATTCTGGGCGGTGGGAAAGGTGTTTCAAAACACCAAGAGAGGTTTTTTTTCATCACGGATTGGTTCACAAAATCATCCTTCATTTTTTCTAAATACATTTTTTATGAGAAGATATGAGCTCTGTCCCAAGCAAGGAAAATTTTAAGGATGGAAAATTTTCTTGAAGTTTAAAACATTGGCGAATCTCACTAATCCCTAATATGCAAATTATAAATGTTTATTGATATATTTGTAAAATTAATCAAATTTATAATTATTTTATATATAGTCTCTCTATAATGTTGGCGATTTTTAAGGTAAAATAATTTTATATTCTAAAATTTGGGCGAATCGTATTTTATAAAATTGGAAATTGGCGAATCTTTTTTGTGGAAAAATCATGGAAAATTAGCCCACTGGGCGAACATTAGCCCCTAAAATTTTCCATGGTCCCAAGACCTATTTTTCTGCCAGAACAGAGCAAGGAACAGTCTCCTAGTTTCTAGGAACAGTAAAAGGATGAGTCATCAAGGGCCAGATGGAGGGTTATGAGAAATATAAAATTTGAATTCATGGAGTTATAGGTGTCAAAAGGAGTGTTTAATTCCTAAATAAGGTTTTTTTAATCATAATGAGGAGTTACACTCTTAATTGTTTTAGGTCTCTAGCACTACTACTTAGTTGTCATTTGCATTTAATAGTTAGTTTTAAGTGTCAATAGGTGTCAGGTCAGGTAGAATTCGAATTTTCCTCATCCTAGAGGAGGAATCTAAGTCATGTAAAGAGCTCTATATATAGGAGAAGATCTAATGTACAAAAGGTTGGCAATTTTCAAAGAAACAAGAACATTGTGTTATTGTATGTGATTGTATGTTTTCAGGTTAAACAAAGAGCTGCTTTCACTAGTCAGGATTCAGCAAGGGTTTTAATTTTTGATTTTCCTCATGGCTTCCTTCATATACTTACTTGCAGTGGTATAGACACATGTTACTTAGAATTCATTGATGATGCTCTAACTTCCTTCATGTGTTTGTAGGCTGTGTTCTCTATATTATATCTATGTTTTGCTTTTATGTTAAAACCCTCTATGCCCTGACTTCCATGTGAAATTGATCTTGTTGTTGTATTGAAACAAACTTTGACTCCATAGCCCAATGGATGTTTACTGATCATGTTCAACCATTCATGTTTTTCTCTTGTTTCATAGAGTTAGGCATCTAATCTTTATCAAAATCTTTAACCTAGTGAGAGAGCCTTCTCAGGTTGAGGAGGCTAAGCCTCAGCCAAAAGTTGGTTTGAAATAGTTACTCAAAGTCTTCCTGATCAGCAGCCTATCAGGGGTCTGATTTTGTGATAACAATATGTACCCCTCGCCCTTTCGAAAATATTTGCACCTGAAATGCAAGATGGTGTGAAAGGGGAGGTTTACATTTGTCCATGTCAAAAATTGTAAGCATGGAATCCTGAGGGTCGACCCCACCAATTGCCGAAAGCATAGCTTTCCTTTGTGCTGGACGAGTTTGTAATATTTTGAGTGCCGACATAGCTGACAATGCTTGCGCCAAATCTTCTACAATACTGTAGTTCTGGGCAGCATGTGCATATGTATTATGCGTTGTGTGACAAAGTGCCCCTTTTGGGGGGCAAATCACTAGATTAGTAATCGGCCTTTCGATATGAAGATCGTTAGGCAGCAATGGGTTTTGACTTGAGGAGGCTTCCTCAGTATTAGCAACTAGAGTTGCATAGGTTTTGTATCTGGTTTGAAGATCTACCATTTGAAAGGTGAAAATGGTAGATGGTCCTTCACCAGCTGAAGGATGATGCGAACCGCCGTTGCCCCCTTGCGGGGGTTGGGGTTGGTTTGCAATAAGGTGTTGCTGCTACTGAGCAAGGAAAGGGTTATTTAGGACCACAGGGGTCCTTCCAGTGTCCTTTTTAGTAATGAAATCTATGCATTCTTGGAGATGCGGACAATGATATGTCATATGGTGTTCTGCACAGATCTTTCAAGGGAATTTGGCCGGTTTGTCCTTTCCATCATCAGAGGGAGCAACAACCTTCTCCTTTGGGTTGTACTGCTTGGTTGATTTCTCTTCTGAAGGAGCGGTCTTTTTCTTATTCTTCTTGTTCTTACTGTCGGGCTTTTTGTGTAGACTGCACAAAGTTTATCATGGTGGTAGGAAGAGCATTCGACTTGGTAGAGGGGTCAAATTAAAACTAGGAAATGTGACCGCTAAGTTGGTTTACAATAGCTCTAGAGGTAGTGTCGATAATACCATCGGCGTGCGCATCGAGTTGTTGAGTAGCGGGAGCATTAGAGTTTCAAGGGGCATTGGGAATTACGTCGTATAAAGTTCCAGACTGTGAATATATCAAATCCAAGTGTTGGGCATGATGAATGGATTGGTCTTCCATGACTGCACCACCTAAGGCGACATCTTTAGTGATTTGGGGGAGAAGAGATTTATAGAACCAATCCACTAATAGATAGTCTAGGAGGGGAGATTTGACTAGCCTCTGCCTACGTCTCCATTCATGGATATGATCAGAGATGTGGGTGGTGGTGTCCTGATGTAATGAAGTAAGGAGTTCCATCCCAGATTCATAGCAAATGGGTAACTGTAAATGCTTAAAGAATTCCATCGCTAAAGCGCCAAAACTATTGACTAACACATGTGGTAACTTAATGTACCACTTGGCTGAACTGCTAGTAAGGGTGCGGGGAAAGAGCCATGGCCGGATACTATCATCCACCATGGAGTTATAAACGCACCATAAATGATAGGTGGTGATGTTCATACCCGGATCCTCCCCTTGTTTCCCTTCGAACTTCAGGATGTCCATCAAAATTTTGTGCGGGATTGGAGGCCAAAGTAAGTTGTGATAGATGGGGTCATTTGTGAGTTTGTACAAGTCGGGGATATCAAGTGTTACCAAGAAAGGCAAGTTGTTTGATGCCCCCGAATCGGACCAAGGCGATGAAATATGACTTGAGGATCCTTGCGGTCCTCCCATAGTGTTATTCCTAACATTATACACAAGATGTGTGGAATATTAATTTCCTTGGGGTACAGTCGTGTACTGTGGTTGTCCATAAGGATTGTTAGACTGGGGGTTGCAAGTGCCCCTAGGATAAGGGATGCCCCCTTGGCTCATTTGAGGTTGAGAGTGGGGTGGCCATATGGATTGATTGGGATCTTGTTGAGGGATCCCACTTTCCATGTAATTAAGTATAGGTCCTTGACTGACATAAGGAGGGTTCATGTCAATCAATGACTGTCCTTGTTGTCCTGTAAATGGAGGGGGAACTGTAGCATTCTCGACCGGTATGTGCATATTGGGAACATTGCCCCCAGGCATCTAAACCTGGGGGTTAGAACTAAATGCCAACCAAAGGGGCTGTTGATGGGACCGTTGCTAATCGCACTATATGCAACATTATAAGGAGCTATATGTAGCAGTTGTCGAAGGTCCGAAAGTTGACACAAAAGGGGTGGAAACTGACATGTATTGGGTTGCACTCACATTAGGTGTCATGATAGCATTTGAACCTAGGACAGGTGGGATAACAGGGTTTGCCATCAGAGGTGTGGTACCTACTGTCAACTGGGGAGGTGGCGGTGGACCAAAAGTGTCCACAAAAGCCCACAACCTGTTAGTCGTCGATGGGATGGGTGGTGTAGGTCCAACATAAGACATATGAGGTACAAATGCAACTGGAATCAAGAGTGGTCCCAATGGATTCTTGATTAGAGGATTGTATGGAGGAATGAAACCTTCAGTAAAGAAATATTCCAGTAAGCTTGAATTGTGGGATGTCAAAAATGATTCAGTGTTAGATTGTGTAGAATGATTGCCTGAAGATAGGTAATCTGGTTCACTGGGGCTCGACAGATCCTCCACAATGCATGGGGGAAGTACTAACAACCATCTATATTGACGATGAGGGTCAGATGTAGCCACGTGACCGATAAATTTTATCAATAGATTTTACATTGATATTTATTAAATATTCAGTGATAACAATCTAGCACCTAAAAAATAAAAACTACACTAAGGAAATCAATCAACAAGTAGAGGGAAATGAGCCTGTCTGATAACCACTGATCACTAGAGATGAAACCCAGTATCACAATGGATAAAAGAGAGAGTTGGCCAAATGTACAGTTACGATTACTCTTGAGCTTCGCTCGGACCTTAGATTAAGGGGCCAAGTACTCTCGTGAAGACGAGCACCCTCCTAAAAACCAAAGACAGAGTAGGTTCGTCTATGTTAGGTACCAGGGAAGCTTGCCCCAGTCATCTTGTGTTCGTCCCTAAAAGTATGGCCACTAAGGATACCTAAAATCACAGAGACTACCGAGGGGGAAATAGTCATAGATAATACGTTGTGTGGGCAGGATACCTAAGTCCCTGACTCAGGTCCGATATCCATGAAGGGATCCCTGATACACAAAATACTCAAAGGAGATGTAAGCAAAGGTGGGCTACCTTCATTTACAGTCTGATGTTGTCTCGTATTTAGCTCTGCTTTTACTAAAGTGGTCCCAAATAGTATGAGTGCAGAAGGATTTATCTTGTTATTGACACTAGTTTCGGTGTATGATCTTGGGCAATTAACTCACATTGCCTAACCCAAGATCCTAGCTTAAACTAATGTGTGTTTACTCTAAAAAGAGTTGCTTATTGTATTTATTAGGTGAATTTTGAATGTACTTCGTTAGAGTCTTCGGTAGGGGTGTTGACGTATGAAGTTATATGGGACTCTGACTCAAATCATGCAAAAACAATGCTTGTAAATTTCACTTTCAATGAAGAAGTTGCTTCTACAAAGGGAGAGTCATTCATACATCAATATATATACCATACATCCAGTTCAGTAAAACACTAGCACAACTGATAGAACTAACAATGCTCACTAATAACTTTTGAAACCAAATAATGTAGATCTAACCAACTAAGCAGAAAACAATAAAAATTTTATATTTTTTCTTTTATGAAAACAAAAACTTTAAGAAGTAAAGGTGTTTTCTTAAAAAAAAAATGTGTTCAGGAAACAGATCAATCAAATAATCATAGTTGTAGATCCCTGATCAGTCTACAAGCATATTTCCCAACCCACGAGGTCACAGAGCAGTTTGTTTATCAAGAAGGGGTTGGCTAACACTTTGTAATAGAGGGTACAGAGAGTTAATTGCAGCACTAACGCACTGTGTGTGAGGCCACAGTGCTATATAAAGCACTCATTACACTAGAAGACAACATTAGTGAGGAAAAAGGCTAAAAAAGAAGGCTGTGGGGATTAGATCTAGGGTTGAGCACTGAGAGAAGGGTGATGTATAGTCTTGAGTGGTTAGAAAGGGGATCAAGAAGTATAGGAAGGCTTGGAAGAAAGAGAGATCTAGGAACTTTGGGAGAAAACCAGGAACTAAGTGTAGCCCCCAACGGAGTCACCAATTCTGCTATAAGGACTAATGCATAGGTGTTTGGTGATGTAGAAACCCTCAAGGATTTTCTTGGGATCCTTGGTAGATTGTTAGATTAGCTATAGCTGTCACAAATATGCATGCATATCTATGTTAAGCAAATGAGAATCAAAGTAGTAAGAAGGACTTATTACCTCAAGTCTTGGTGTGGTGTTGTTGGAGAGCGTAATGTAGCTAGGTGGATGACCCCTGAGCTAGCTCCAGATCAAAACCTGCACATAGATAAGACAAGTGTAATATCACAGCATATAACTTTGATAAACAATGCATTAACTATAAAGATATCTAATTGCATATATCTAAGCCATGAATAATAAGGACATTTCATAAATATGTAAACAAATTACACCACCAACATCACGGAGTGGACAACGCAATTGCAATTCTATATTGATGTAGAAAAGAGTGATTACAACCATCGGTTGTATTAGCCTTGCCTTACTCCTCCAGCTCCTCTCTCTCTCTCCCTTCTTAACCTCTTGCTATGCCTTAGTCAGAGACTATGCTCGAGAGTCAAATAAGAAATCCTTTCAAATGTTTCGACCTCTTCCACCATGGCCCTAGCCTTTCATATATAGCATAAGAGGATAAGTCTTTCCAAATCCTTCATGAGTTCCATTAGGCAAAAGCAGTGATGTTTCCATGCCTTTGTTCTCTTTCCCATTTGCAGACTCCATTAGGAATTAGTAATTCCTCCAAACAAGTCAAGTTCTGATGTTTCTATGATTTTGCGAACTGACATAGGAGAGAATCTTGGGATATTTCTTGGTCAACTCATTCCTTTGACCCATAGGAGCTTAATTAGGTTTACCAATGCCCTTCTCGAGGTAACAAACATAGTTACCCTAGGTACTAACTCACCCTTAGCCTTGCTAGGAAGCTTTATAAAGCAGGTTGCTAGTTCGTAGACAACGTTAGCTTGGAAAATGGGCCTGTGAACTTGGTCAGTCCTTCAATCATCTTTCTCTTCTCCTCTGAGTCGATGAGGAGTTCATTTTCCTGTATAACACAATATGTGTGCCAATTTGGAGAAATGCACTTTTGGCATGACCTAGGTTCAATATCTGGGGTACATAATTGATGAGAAGGGTGTGCATGTGGACCCAACCATGATACAAGTCATTCAGGATTGGCAAGCCCCAACCACTCTAACAAAGCTCAACAAATTTTTGGGGCTTGCTAATTTCTACCGTAGGTTCGTGTTGGGGTTCTCTCATATCACTTGGCCTTAAATTCAAGTCACCAAGGGAAGTGATGAGCCCCAATATTTAAGCAAGGGTGTTGCAACTCCTAGGGTGACCAACTTTACTTTATCAACCTGGGGTTCGTACAAACTTGGAGATGACAATGCTATATGCACAGTAGATACAACAACCCAATCTTTTCTCTTTTTAACTGGGGTGATAGACCACTAGGATTTTTCAAACCAGTCTTCTATTGACTAGAAGGAGTTTGACTACTAATAGTGAATGTAAAGTTCTCTTTAATACAAAAATTAATTGCTTGCCTATTGTGGGAAAATGAAAATGTTGAATGGGAAGTGCTATGAAATGACCTAGCTAAGAATTAACACAGATTACTTGCAGAAGAGACCTAATTAACCTTGCATACTATCATCTAGCTATATGGAATAAGTAGGCATGGAAATTATCCTAACACTACTATGACTGATGTATGCATGCACTAGCTAAATACTACAGAAAAGAGTCTTTTGATTTTCCATTTAGAAATGTAAATTCTAAGATAAACAAGATGATATTTTTTAGGGGATGAAGGCATGGAAAATTTGGTCGAAAATGGAATTGAGGGGTATGGAAGTCAACTTGAGGGCCTACCCTAGGCTCAGATAATAATTTATTCCCAAAATAGTCCAAAATAGGCTGCTGCAGGGTTTCCTATAGTTACTACAGGATGTCCAGTTACTATAGGATATCCTGGTTTACTATAGGAAACTTGCTAAAGGCTATAGGAAGGTAGGGAAGGTGAAATGAAGTGCTAGGAAGATGCCTGATGGTGGAATGAGGTATGGGGGATGTGAAAAATACTCAAGGATCAACCCAACCCTTTAGGATGGTTGGATATTCTCAAGATGGCTATCCATGGTGGCTACAAAACAGAAATCTGAATTAGCGGTTGGTAGGCTTTGGCAGTAGATGGAGAAGGCTTAGATGAGGCTGGTGGAATGAGTTCCTCCCCATAGATAAAAAAATCCTACAACAACACATATTCTTTTCTTCATTCATGCACAACTTTATGTAAAGATGGAAAATATGAGTTGAATTTGAGAAAACAGTTTTATTGATGGCTAATGACTAAATCTATGCAATGAAAGACTTCTAGACTACAACAAACTCGGGAAACAAAAATGAAAATTGCATGTTCTTCTAAGAAATTATGAATAGTGATCTACTCAACTGGAAATCCTAAGCTATGCAATGATCAAAAGATAAATCTATTTTTGGGGTTGTGGGAGTGGGGCCCTCAAAGCATGATCCCATGAAGGAGATGAGGAAGAGGCCACTGCCACAAGATTTTCTGAAGTATTTTATTTCACTACTGTACCATTGATCTAATTCTTCAATTAATGGAAGCAAAACTAAACAACCATTCACATACTTGTAAATTATGAAAGCATAAATAACTTCTACAAATAACTATGATTATAATCTAAGAATACATGTACAAAAAGAGGAACCTCTGTTGTTGGGGTTGGGCCCTAACCCAAGAGCTTCAACCCTCTAAGTAAAATCAATGCTAGATCAAGGAAATCCTTTTCACTATCATCAAAATGTCAAAAATAACATAAGAATAAGAATAAAAATATCTTAGCTCGAAATTTCCTCTTGGCCACAATAAAAATGTTAGAAAATTATATATTACGGAGCAATGGAACACATAAAATATTGCAGAAATATAAACACAGAAAATGCATATAACAAGAGAGACACAAATATACGTGGTTCACCTAGTTTGGGCTATGTCCACCCCGAACAACCAGTCCTTCCTTTCTATTATCCAGCAAAATGAAGAGACACAACCTACAGCAAATCCGTTGTAATATCCTCTGTTTTCTCTCACAGTCTCACCTCTCTGTTTCTCGCTCAGAGAATACACATCTATATCACAGCCTCAAATACAATTCCCTCATACAAAGAGAGGGGTTGCCTTCTAGGGCAAAAAAACCTAAACTAAACATAATTTCTACCGTCAGATCATCTGCCTAATGAACGACCCAGATTGACTAGAAATTACTATACTTTTACAAGGCAAATTTACATCTATTTTTGGCTTCGGGGGCGCTGCCCTGAACCCCTACAGGGGGACCACTGGCCCCCAGACCCCCACGGGGGGAACAAGTCCCCCCCGTACCCCCCCCCACGTGGAGGGGTGTACAAACTTCCTGGGGTATACATCTGGCTGAAACAAAAGACCTCTAAACAATCACGCTCCACACACAACAATCTCCCACTTGGAGAATGATTGTAGCAACTCCACCACTGCCTCATTTGCTGGACAATGGCTCCTCTTTGGACCTGGCTGTTTCTCATCTTCATCGTCATCCTTGAAGACCAATTGAAACTAAGCATGTTCTTAGTTTCTCCCCGGTTACAACTTTTGTTAGCATGTCTGCAGGATTCTGGCTAGTGTGTATCTTTTCCAGCTTCAACTCTCCATCTTCCAACACTGATCATATGAAATGGTACTTGAGCTGTATGTGTTTAGTCCTGGAATGAAATGCTGAGTTCTTTGCAAGATGAATGGCACTTTGACTATCACTGTATAACGTGCCCATATCATGTTCCTTACCCAATTCACCCATAAACCTTTGTAACCAAATCATTTTTTTACTAGCCTATGTAGCAGCAACATACTCTGCTTCTGTTGTTGAAAGCGCAACAACACTTTGGATTTTTGAAACCCAACTGACAGCTGTTCCACCAACAGTAAATACATATCCTGCAGTGCTCCTCCTGTTATCTCTGTCACCTGCCATATCTGCATCAACATATCCCTGTAGAGAAATGTTTGAACCACCAAAGCATAATGCTTGATTTGTGGTACCTTTCAAATATCTGAGAATCCATTTCACTGCCATCCAATGTTCCTTTCCTGGATTGTTCATGTACCTGCTTACAACTCCCACTGCATGTGCAATATCAGGCCTTGTGCAGACCATTGCATACATTAAGCTTCCAACTGCTGATGCATATGGAACTTTAGACATATAATCCATGTCTTCTTGGGTTTTTGGGCACATTTCCTTACTAAGTTTGAAATGGCTAGCAAAAGGTGTACTAACTGGTTTTGCATTGTGCATATTAAATCTTTTCAACACCTTTTGTATGTACTCCTTCTGAGACAATGTTAATTTGCGATTTTTCCTATCTCTAGTGATTCTCATACCAAGGATTTGTTTTGCAGCTCCCAAATCCTTCATTGCAAATGAACTTGCCAATTTTCTTTTGAGCACATTTATTTCCTGCATGTTAGACCCTGCAACAAGCATGTCATCTACATATAATAACAATATAATATAGTTGCCATCATTTTGCTTTTTCAGATAAACATAATGATCAGAGTGACATCTAGTATAACCTTCTTCAAACATAAACTTGTCAAATTTTAGATACCATAGCCTTGGAGCCTGTTTTAAGCCATACAAGCTCTTCTTCAACTTGCACACTAGTTTCTCCTTCCCTTTCACCTCATATCCTTGTGGCTGCTGCATATATATCTCTTCCTCCAAATCCCCATGGAGAAAGGTTGTATTTACATCTAACTGTTCAAGATGCAAATCTTCAAATGCTACTAGACTTAAAATAGTTCTGACTGAAGTCATTTTAACAACAGGAGAAAATATTTCATCAAAATCAATACCTTTCTTCTGTGCAAACCCCTTCACCACAAGTCTAGCTTTGTACCTCTGTTTTCCTCCATCTTCTTCCTTCAGCCTGTAAACCCATTTATTCTTCAATGTAGTTTTTCTTGCAGGCAACCTGACTAAGTCCCAAGTCTGGTTATGCATTAAGGAGTCCATCTCTTCTTCCATGGCTACCTCCTACTTCTTCTTGCTTTCAACCTGCATTTCTTCCTCATAACATCCGGGTTCACCAGAATCAGTCAACAATAAATAATATAATGAAGGAGACTATCGTTTAGGAGGTCTACTTATCCTGGTAGATCTTCTAACACCACTTTCAGGTGTTTGGGGTGCCTGTTGCTGTTGTGGTGGTTGTTGTTGTTGTGGTTGTTGATTATTATTATTTTCAGGCACCTTTACTTTTTCAGTGATTTCGTCAAGAACTGCATATTCCTTGTTTTCTTTTTATTGCTTCTTTTCCTGCAACTGATTCTTATACAAGACCTTTTCATTGAATATTACATCTCTGCTCCTAATGATTTTGTGATTTTCGTAATCATATAAGCGATAACCAAAATCATTAACACCATATCCAATAAAGGTACATTTCTTTGACTTTGCCTCAAGCTTTGTTCTATTTTATTTATCAATATGGACAAAGGCCTCACAACCAAAAGGCTTTAAAAAGGAGTAGTTTACCTTTTTACCTGTCCATGCTTCCTCTGGAACACCACCATCCAAGGAACTTGAAGGCCCTCTGTTTATTAGATAAACAGCAGTATCTACAGCATCTGCCCAAACTGTAAAGGCAATCCTGCATGCAATCTCATGTACCTTGCATGCTCCATGATTATTCTGTTCATCCTTTCTAACACAGCATTTTCTTGTGGTGTTCTTGGAATTGTCTTCTCTCTGCGAATTCCATGCTCTGAACAATACCTATCAAACTCTTTGCTGCAATATTCACCTCCATTGTCTGATCTAAGACACTTCAATTTCTTTCCTGTCTCAATCTGAACCAAAGCTTTCCATTTCTTGAAAGTATCAAATACATCAGATTTATTCTTAATACAATAAATCCAAGTTTTTCTAGTTGCATCGTCAATAAAGGTAACATAATAATGAGAGCCACTGAGAGATGATACCTGAGCAGGTCCCCATACATCTGTATGCACAAGCTCTAATTTTTTGCTCTTATTTTCTTTCCCAACTCTGAGAAATTTGACTCTCTTCTGTTTTCCATAAATGCAATTCTCACAGAAGTCCAAATCAATATTCTTCAAACCCGAAAACAAATTCCTTGAGTGAAGAACCTTCATCCCCTTTTCACACATGTGTCCGAGCCTATGATGCCATAATGTTGCATCTGCTCCTTTGGAAGTTAAAGCATTAACAGAGTTAGAAATGCCATTGCATAAATACAATGTACCAACCTTTTCGCCTTTTGCTATTACCAAGGCTCCTTTGGTGACCTTCCAAGCTTTATCTGTGAAAGTTGTCACACAACCTTCACCACCTAACTGCCTTGTTGAAATCAGATTTTTCTTTAGATCTGGAACATGCCTTACCTCCTTTAGTAGCCATTGGTTTCCATTCTACTATTTTACAAGAACCTTACCCATTCCAACAATTTTACAGGGTTTATCAACACCCAAAGGAACTTGTCCCAAATCTCCTTGAACATAGTCATGAAAGTATTTCTTATCAGGTGTGGCATGGAATGAGGCCCCTGAATCTACCACCCAGGAATCAGTAATATTTTCGAAAGAAAGAATAAAAGCATCTTGTAACACCTCACCTGTCACATTTGCTTCATGATTTTTTTCTTGTTGTGCATCTCCTTCTTTTCCCTTCCGAGATCTACAGTCTTTCTTTAGATGTCCTTTCTTTCCACATTTCCAGCACACTATCCCCAATCTGGACTTGGATCTGCCTTTCCTTGATTTACTACGATATCCTGAGCTCTTTCCTCTTTCCATTTTTCTTCCCCTAGACTCCGCACTCAAAGCATTACCCAATGTCCCACTAGAGCTTTTTCGTCGCATTTCCTCGCTAAGGATAGCACCGACAACATCATCAAACTTTAAAGTACTAGATCCAGAGACAGAGTTACTAATGGCCATTACTAAACCATTCCAACTTTCTGGTAATGAGCATAAGAATAACAGAGCTCTAACTTCATCTTCAAAGTTTACCCCTATAGAACTTAACTAACTTGTAACTGTATTAAAATCATTTAAATGATCTACAACAGATCCACCTTCTGACATCTTCATATTAAATAACTATTTCATAAGAAATACTTTGTTTGAGGTTGTGGGTTTTTCATATAGTTTCGACAACGCCTGAATCAAACCCTCTGTCATTGTTTCCTTTGAAATGTTGAAGGCAACTGACGCAACGAGGCACAACCGTTTTATTCTGAGTACCTTTCTATCGATAAGGTTCCATTCTTCATCTGTCATAGCCGCTGGCTTCTTTGTTTTTCCCCTCAATGGTAGGTACAGATCTTTCTGATACAAATAATCTTCCATATGCATCTTCCATAGCGAGAAGTTTTGGCCGTTAATTTCTCGACCCTAAACTTACCATCTTCTACCATTGCTCCCACTTGAACGAGGAACCTTTGTTTCCTGCGAGTTTATCAGCCAAATAGACCTTCGGCTCTGATACTAGTTGTTAGAAAATTATATATTACGGAGCAATGGAACACATAAAATATTGCAGAAATATAAACACAGAAAACGCATATAACAAGAGAGATACAGATATACGTGGTTCACCTAGTTTGGGCTACATCCACCCCGAACAGCCAGTCCTTCCTTTCTATTATCCAACAAAATGAAGAGACACAACCTACAACAAATCCGTTGTAATATCCTCTATTTTCTCTCACAGTCTCACCTCTCTGTTTCTCACTCAGAGAATACACATTATCATGGCCTCAAATACAATGCCCTCATACAAAGAGAGGGGTTGCCTTGTAGGGCAAAAAACCATAAACTAAACATAAGTTCTACCGTCAGATCATCCGTCTAATGAACGGCCCAGATTGACTAGAAATTACTATACTTTTACAAGGCAAATTTACATCTATTTTTGGCTTCGGGGGTGCTTCCCCCGAACCCCCACTGGCCCTCAAACCCCTCAGACCTTGGCGGGGGGGACAAGTCCCCCTTGCACCCCCCCCCCGGGTGGAGGGGTGTACAAACTTCCTGGGGTATACATCCGGCTGAAACAAAAGACCTCTGAACAATCATGCTCCACACACAACAAAAAAGTCGAATCCTAATGAGGCCCTTGGCCTTTTTATTTATACAAAACGAAGCTACCAAAAAATTCCTTAAAACTAGGGAGACTTGGCTCCCAAACTTGAGAATGACTTGTCTTCATTGTCACTAGCTTGGCTACCAATGAACTCTGTTGGCTTGGCTACTTGTAACTCCAAGATGATGAGATTTGGTGGAGGAATATTTGAATGATTGACGAGTTAAGGAGGGAGACCAAGTCTCCTAAAATCCTTCTTTCTTGTACACTTTGAGTTCCTGCACTTAAATTATCCCAAAAAATGCTCCAAATCCTACAATCAATTCACATTAGGCCACGTGACATAACACCTCATTTTTACTCTTCTAACTAAGAAAAATATAATAAAATATGTAAATAACTATGAGAAAATTTGATTTTAATAAGCTGGAGAGTGGCATTAAGACCCATATAATTTACCTATTGATGAGCCTCATTACGTAGAGTGAAAGAAAAGTTTTTTTGGTTTGAAACCCAATAGAAGGCATTTTTCCAGTTGAAGCATCCCCTCTGGTTTGAACGAGTGCTCATATTACCAGACCTACAATAACCATTTGAGATTGAGACAAATGCCTCTGACTATGCTATTGGTGTAGTTCTTACTCTGTAGGGGCATCCAGTGGCTTACCACAGTGAGAAACTTTCAAACACAGTCCGAAAATATCCCACTTATGATAAAGAAATGTATTCCATTGTGCAGGCCTGCCATCAATGAAAGCATTACATTATGGGGAAGGAAACGATCATCCACACAGATCATTGACCCCTGTTGTTCATACAGACACAAGGGAAGTTGCATAATGATCGCCATCATAAATTGTCCACATACCTACAACAGTTCCATTTGAACATTAAGTACAAGAAGAGAAACGCCAATAATGTTGCATACTGCCTTAGCCAACCACCAGTCATGGCGTTGATCACTGTGCTCGACTCCTGTGGGCACGAAAATTCAGGGTGGCCGCATCTTTACAAGAGCGATGCAGAATTTGATAGCACATATCAGACACTCCTAGAAGGGAAGCAAGTTTCAAATTTTCACCTCCAGGATGCACTGTTATGTCACCTAGGACACATCTATGTTCCTTCAATTGAGCATGTCAAGATGATTTGGGAGGTGATTTCGGAGTAGAGAAAAAATTGGCAATACTTCAGAAGTATTTTTATTAGCCGAAACTTCGTCAGGATGTTGGGAAGTACATTAGATCCTACACCGCCTGCACCATTTCCAAACCAACCATCATGAAGCAAGACCTATATACTCCTCTACCTACTCCCAGTCGACCTTGGGAATCCATATCCACAGATTGCATGCTGGGCCTTCCTTCTACTAAGCATGACAATGACTGCATTTTCATGGTCGTCAACAAATTCTCTAAGATTTCCATCATGGCGGCCTACAAGAAGAGTATCATAGTAGAGGCCACTGCTAAGATCTTCTTTGAGTGAGTGTGGGTACACTTTCGGATCCCACAGTCCATTATCTCAGGTCGGGACAATAGATATCTAAGAGAATTTTGGTCAAGTCTCTAGTCAATGCTGGATACCAAACTTACTAAGTCAACGACATTCCACCCCAAAACTGATGGTTAAACAAAGGTCGTCAACAAGATGATCATACATATTCTATGCATGTACAACTCAAAGCATCCACTTACATGGGATGAAAGCCTCCCCTATGTATAACATAGCTACAACAAAGATCTCCATAGCTCAATAGGCCAAAGCCCCTTTCAGGTAGGGCTGGGATTTCAGCCATTATGTCCCACTGATGTGGCCATACCATTTGCAGCTACTCAGGCATATTCAAATCACTTGTAGTCTGAAGCCTATAGGGCTAACAACTTCATTATGTACATTGAACACATCTTCCAGAAGGTCCATGCTATATTGGACAAAGCCAATGCTAAGTACAAGCAACATTATGATCAACATCGAGTGCCACAAAAGGTCCAAGTGGGTGACAAAGTTTGGCTACATTTGTAGAAGGAGTGCCTTGCTAGACCCCACTGCAAGCTTCATCTGCTCTGATATGATCCATACACCATCACCAAGGCTATAGGGGATAATGCCTTTGGGCTTAGCATCCCACCATTCCTTGTTCTTCACCTAGTGTTCAATGTAGACCACCTTTGGCCATACTTTCCACCATTGTTAGACACATCCGATATTGCAGAACAAAGCTAAACCAATAAAGCTAAACCCAGACTGGATGGAACATGCCACAACTGATCAAATCATGGACACATAGATCAAGAACAATCGCCAATAGAGGATCCAACTACATTGAGTTTTCAAAGTAGGCCAACTCCTTGACCAGGGACGAGGTTCAACAGAAATTTCCTCACCTCATGGAGGCTCTGCACGCAATGGGGACCATTGTTTCCTAAGGAGGGAGGAATCATCCAGGTGGATATTGGTTGCCACCTGCCTATTCCACCTAGATCCCCAGTCGGTTTCATTTGTTTTCTTGTTTATTTCAACGTTTACTATTTTTAGCAGCTTTTCAGGTCTTGAACTTATGAAGCAATTTGACCCCCTAAACGACGTTTTTTAAGGTTCGTAGAAATCCTATTGCCATAGGAGCAACAAATCGTGTAGTATTTAGAGAGAAATTTCCAACAAGGTATTGTATGCACTAAATGAAGATAATATGAATAAATTACGACCCTGGGAAGTTGGCTTCCCAACTAACCCATCAGGGCCCACAAACTCTTGGCGTTCCATCTCCTAGGGTTAGGGTTTTGGTTTTTTAGGGTTTTCCCTTGTTGTTCAATAATAAATAGTACCTTGAACCTCATTGTAACATAGTTCAAAGGCATGTAACCGCCACATCTCTTCTCAAAGATAATCTACCATTTCTCGAGTTAGTTTATTTCCATTATGTTTGTAAGCATATTTCAGTATTTTGATATTAATGAAATGAAGTGTTATTTCTACTGCATCTCTGTATTTATGGTTATAGCTATAATTTGTTACATTCCTATTTAAGTTTGGATCAATACTCGACAAATTTCCTTTTCTATAAGTTAGTCCGTTGAGTTTAGATAAAGTGATAAACCTATGCTCAATAGACATCTACCTCATTTTGTTATGAGTAAGAGGAGACAAAGTGAAATCGACATTCTTCATGAAATTTTAATGAGTCAGATGAAGAAAACTTAATCTGTCTTCATAAAATTTTAATGATTCAGATGAAGGAAACTCGATAGATCTTCATAAAATTGTAACGAGTCAGATGAAGAAAACTTGATATGTCTTTTTCAGTTTTAGGGAGCGAGAAAAAGAGGTAAAAAAAATTTCTTAGGCCTTCTTCGTAGGATTTTTACGAGCCCGAAGAAGGTAACTTGAGGGTTTTTTAGTTTGAGAGCAAGAAAAAATCACAAAAAAGAATGTGCTCATATATTCTTTGTAGGAGTTTTACGAGCCCGAAGAAGGTAACTCGGGGTTTTTTCAGTTTTACAAGAAAGAAAAAGTCCCTAAAAAGAAGACTCAGTCTTCTTCATGGTAGTTTAATGAGCCCAAAGAAGGAAACTTAAGGTTTTTCGGATTAATGAGTGAGAAAAATACCATAAAAATAGTGCTCTAAGCTTCTTGATCTCATGCTCGACAATAGAAGGGTCTATGTCGAGCATTTCCTCATAAGACCAAGTGAAATCATCGCGAAATTCCTTAAAAAGGAAGTTGAAGCTCGCAATTTCCTTAGGACTACAATTAGCTCCAACCTGAATATTTTCTATGATACCTATTTTGGCCGAGATTCAGTCTTTGAAAGACTTCCCAAGTTACCTTCCAAATCCATAGTTTGGATAGTCATATAAGTTAAAGTAACAATCTTGGGTGGGTCAAAAGGGAGGATTTTTAAAGGTGTCCCGTCCGAATCAGATATCGAATTGCGTTGATGTGAATTTTCCCAAGGTCGCTCTTCTAAAGAGATGATCTCTCATATAGCTTCGTCGAAAGGTAGGGCTTCATTGAGGAGATCATTTGACGAAGAAGTGATGGGAGAGGAAGTGTTACCATTGGTTGTAACCAAAGTAGCAAAAGAATTCGATGTAGATTGAATGGCTTGATAAGCCAATTCAGCTGGTGAAAGTGACATTTGTTCTCCATAAGAGTCAATGTCTGAATGGGTTGGGAGGATCCAGGGATTGGTCAGGTCATGAGGAATGGTAGAGACCATAGAAACAATTTGTGGAACCTTGAGTGGCTAGATAGGAAAGCAACCCAAAAGGGAGGAACCCTTCAAAAGACCAGTATCTACACTGACATAAGATTCAGGTATACCACCCACTAAGGGCACTGTGCTACTAGGTAATAGGGAGTAATATGGGGTACATAAGGACATATGGTCCACTTGACTATTTTCCCATCCGACAGGAAGAGGATGAGTCGGAAGACCGAAGAAACAATGGAAGTCATGGCGTAAGTCCAACTATGGACCAAAAGAATATTATAGTCGAGATGATGATCCATGACTTCAATATCCACCATTAACATTTTACCACTCAGAGTGATGGGTAGCTGGCAAGGTATCCTTTCAGGATGAAATTGTGGCCATTGAATGCTTTACGTAAATTCGATGGTGATGTGAGAGTGGGAGAACCCAGGGTGAGAAACAATGAATTGGACATTACGTAGGTAAAAGAACCTTCGTAAGTAATTGTTCTATGGATAGCTCTGCCTTGTGATATAACTTGCACCTGAAATGAAAGATGGTGGGAAAGGCAAGGCTTAATATTATCCATGTAAAAAAGTTATAGCATGGAATCCTGAGGGTAAATTCCACCAATGACCGAAAGTAAATCTTTTGGTTGTGTTTTGTAATACTTCGAGGGCATACATGTTTGAAGGTGCTTGTGCTAAATATTCTACAATACGATAGTTTTGGGTATCACATGCAGAGGTATTGTGTGTTGTGCAATGGAATTCCCATTTGGGGGGATGAATCACAAGGTCAATGACAAGCCTTTTGATATGAAGATCGTTAGGCAGTGGTGGCTTTGAACTTCAGGAAATTTCATGAGCATTAGTGACTGGATTTCCATAATTATTGGCTCGTGTTTATAGATCAACCATTTCAAAGGTGTAAACAGTCGATGATCCTTCACTTGAGGAAGGAGGATGTGAACCGTTGTTGCCCCCTTATGGGGGTTGCGGTGGGTTTGAAATAAGATGTTGCTATTGCTGAGTAGGGAAATGGTTGTTTAGGATTGTTGGGGTACGACCAATGTAATTTTGAGCTAGAAGGTCTGTGCATTCCTGAAGACGAGGAAATTTGTAAGTCATGTGGTCCTCCACACAAATCTTGCAAGGGAACTTGACAAATTTTTCTTTCCCAGTATCATATTTGGCAGTAACTTTTTGTTTGGGGTTGTTCTGTGTAGTAGGCTGCTCCTCAGAAGGAGAGGTCTTTTTCTTATTCTTCTTTTTGTTACCGCTAGGTTTTTGTGTATACTTCATAGAGTTGATCATAATGGTCGGAAGAGCTGCCGATTGGGTAGTAGGAGTGGTATCGACAGATAATTGGGCAACTTGCCCACTGAGTTTTTTAGGGCAGCCCCAAAAGTAGTACCAGCGAGAGTTGTTGAGTAGTGGGAGCATTAGAAGTTCGAGGGGAATTGGGGAATACATCATAGAGTGTGCCAGATAGAGAGTAGATCGAGTCTAAATGCTAGGCTTGATGAATGGATTGGTCTTTCGTGACCGCACCACCTAAGGAAACATCCTTGAAAATTTGGGGAAGAAGTGACTTGCATAACCAATCTGCTAACTGGTAATCTGGAATTGGGGCTTTGACAAGCTTCTTCCTACGTCTCCATTCATGGATATGATCAAAGATGTGGGTAGAGGTGTCCTGGCATAAAGTAGTGAGGAGTTACGTTCCAGTTTTGTACCGTATAGGAAGCTAGAATTTCTTTAGAATTCCATTTCTAGGGCACAAAATGTATTGACCGACATGCATGGTAACCCAATCTACCACTTGGCAGCATTGCCAATAAGGGTGCGGGGGAATATTCTGAGCCAAATACTGTCCTCAACCATGGAGTTTGATACACACCATAAATGGTAGGTGGTGACATGTGTAGCCAGGTCATCCCCTTGTTTCCCTTCAAATTTCGAAATGTTGTCATGTATCTTATGTGGGATTGGGGGGCAATGCAAGTAATTATTGATGGGATCATTAGTCAATTTATATAGATCAGGGATATTAATTGCTTCCAGCAAAGGAAAGGTGTAGGTGTCCCCGAGTGTGAACAAGGTGATGAAGAATGACTTGAAGGACCAAAGGGTCCCCCCATCAAGTTATTTCCAACCGATTACATAAGATTCCTCAGATAATAACCTCCAGGTTGTAGTAGTGCAGTGATATAAGATGATAGTCCATAAGGGATATTAGGTTGGGGAGAAAAAGGCCAGTTTTCCCTAGGATAAAAAGTGTCCCCTTGACTCAATTGTGGTTGAGGAGGGGGTGACCAAATGGACGTAGCAAGACCGAGTTGAGGGATACCATTATCCATATACTTAGCAATAGGAACATGACTGACACTAGAATAGTGTCCACTTGGAGGAGGTAAGTTGATCATTAAAGACCCAAGTTGTCCTAAAGACAGAAGGGGAACCGTAATGCCTCTGACTGGTATATGAATGTTGGGAACATTGTCCCTAGGCATCTGAACCTGGGGGTTAAAATTTAGCAATGGGTTGAACCAAAAGGGTTACTAAAGGTAGCCATGCTAATAGTGCTACTAGGAGTGATAGCTAGAGGTACAAGAGCTAACATGAAAGGGGCAGAAACCAGGATGCGATGGATTCCACTCATAGTTGGTATAACTAGGTTGCTCAGACTAGGCATAGTTTGAATAGTAGTGTAACCAGAAAGCTGTGTAGTATTGACCATATGTGTTATAGACATTTTTGGGCACTGAAACCCCAATCAAATATGTCCATAAACCAAGGGCTCTTAAGTCCCTAAAAGTGTTGTTCCAACCCCTAAAAGAACAAGGTCAAATGATTACAACATCTCCCAGAAGTTCTCCACAAAAAACTACTCAGAAATGGTCAAAACTGGACCATACTGATTGCTCAGTGCTGAGGGTGCAATGCATCCCACCTAAATGCACATGAGAGGTGCGATGCATACTAAAAATACCTTCTATAAGGTATGGTGGACGAGAATAGACAAGTGGCGGAGACAATTTGCGAGGTGGATGATCGTGGAATCTTCCAAAAACTTCTCCTGTGGCACTTGCCTCTTAGAATCGCCCAAGGATGAGTAAGAGATAAATGAGATCTCCAAGTGGAAACAAGAACTATCAGAGAGAAGACACTAATCAAAAACCTAGAGCTGACTCACACCTCTGGAAATATCTATATATAGATCTCTCATCCCAGAGATCCAGAGGTTGGGGGGCTGGAATTTTGTATCTTGTAAGGAAGTGCTGCTGGTTTCTTGGTGCAACATCATAGCGTTGGGTGATCTAAGCTTTTCATGAGGTGAAGAAGGGCTTTCTTGCTGAGAGGATGATGCTGGGTCAGAACAATTGGTTGTAATCCTCTTTGCTATTCTTGATTATTAATAAAGCTATTCAAATTTTCCTCCACATTCTTGTATGATTGATGATATATGCATTTGTGTGGTCAATATATATCTGGTCCTATATTGTTTATGATAATAGATCTATGTTCTTGGAGAGTGTTATGCTGCTTTGATTCTACAGGTGCTCTTTGAAGTTGGGTAGATGAGGAAGCGAGTGGCAAAGATCTATCAGAAGAGAGAGGAATCACGCAAGGAACCAAGCGCAAGATAGAGGTTAGTCTCCTTTATTCCCCTCTTATCTATTTCTCATAAAGGAAAATGAAAGTAGTTTTAGTTTGTTTGTTTCTAAGGTAGCTACCAGCCTTAGTGGGACTAGAAACTCTGCATAGACACTAGATTTCCCGATAAAAAAATGGCGACTCCACTGGGGAGCAAATAGATTGTTTGTTTATCTACATTTGTTTGTTTTATAAACATACAGACGGAGCCTGAATTCAAGCCAGCTAGCCTTCGAACTGCATTTGCTATGCAAGTGCAAAGTAGATCAATGCTGCTTCAGTCTATCTTCGGGTTTTGTTTATGAGCTGAACAATCGATTTACAAGCTCTCTAATTGCCCTTGTGGTGGCTCTAGTAACCTCTTTAGATCTACCCCTGTGATTGATTTACTGATTACCACTTGCTCGGCCTAAATCCCTGAACTGAGCTGCAAACTGTGACCCAGAACCCAGTTGAAGTCTCGTCCCTAGACCATCACACTATCTCTTCTTTGGATTCTGGATGCATCACACTTCCCGAGTGTAGTAGGTGCATTGCATCTCTTTTTCCTTGTGTTACAGGTGCGTTGATCAGACAAGGCCTCTTCTGCTCTTAGATTTTGGTTTCTGTGTTCACTCTTTTCAGCTCTATTTAGGAGTTTTGCTGCCTGTAGTCAGTACACCTCTATTGAAACCCCCTTCCTTGCCATTATTCCGCCTCCATTGTGCAAAGAACTGTAAATGTTTTTGTGTATTTTGAGCCATTTTCAGTTCTCTTTTACAAAGAAGTAGCGTAATTTAACTGTCGTTTCTTGATTTGAAAGTGTCGCAAGTGTTGTTTTCAGTCATAGAAGAGAATCCGATTGTTCTTGATAGTCGATTACACTGTTAATCTTGTATTTGGTTTGAATTAGTAGTTTTTCAAGTGTCGAAAGCAAGTTTTCAATTCCAAATCGCAAAGTGTCGTCATTGTCTTCATTTTGTCTTGAAAAGAAACCTGCTAGTAATGTCGCTTTGAAAAATAATTCAGATTTGCGCTTAGCTTTCTTTTATCATTCACACATTAAGAAGGCTGAAAACAAATACATGCATGTGCATTTGCATTTAGACTATTTTTTGGTTTGATTTAGGACAGTGAATATAGTGTGTGCTCTCTGCTCTATGTTGAAAGAATATCATCTCTCTTTCCTTAGTAGCTAGGATTTTTATTGAAAAAAGAAGATTAAACGATTGTTTATCATCTTAGATTGCATTTTAGGAATTGCACATCTACATCACGTGGTGAACCTGAAAGGAAAATTTCTTAAGCAAGATCAACTGTAAATAAATTTAATGAATCTAAAAATGCTTTGGAACCTAACACACAACATTTAGAAGTCTAGGCTAGAGACGTATTCCAGCGTCGTAAAGCCTGGTAACTGTTGTGTTCATTGATGGTTGGGTGATTCCTCCACCTTGAGACGATAAGTTCCAGTATGGACTTGTGCTCCCACGTACCGTCGAGTATATATTGGGAGACCACAATAGGCTTTATCCTTTATCCATAGGAAGTCGTGTCTGCCGCCCTATCGATCGCAATGCACTGAACACAACATTCGGGAAGATTGACTGCCATACCGTAAAACGTATTCTGCAGTTTTGTGATTGGTTTGGTAATCCCTCTGTCTAGATTTCCAGAGTAGTCTCTTTCGTTCCTTTTCAGACTCCTTAAAGGAAAAGGTCCATCTGAGCACTTGTCACTTCAGGCTCATTAAAAATCGAAGGCGACTAGAGTCATCTTTTGTTTTTTCTCGACTCTTAAAAATTGAAAAAGCAAGTTGTGTAAAAGCGTCTAAAATTTATTTTAATCGGAATAAATATCACCTTTCCTATGCTGGTCTTAGGTTGAGAAAAATGGAGTCCACCAACCAAGGAGTTCCCCTTGGGGGAAATCCTAGTCCTTTCTCCTCTTGGGGAGATGTTGGCGCACCCCATATGGCCACATTGTCGCTTCCAGGATTGACAATCGGCTTGCCCGTATGGCTCTTCTCAACTTCTGTCGTTCAGAACACTGTGATTCCTGAACAATCAAGTTAGCAACTAAATGATACCAGAGTTACCCCCCAACCCTCTACTTCGTCCAATTCTTCCTCTCCTCCTTCCTCTTCGCCTGATGAAGCTGGTAAAGCCAAAAATCAAGTAATTGAGAAAAAGAAGGAGAATAAGAAGAAAGAGAAGAAGAACAAGGAGCCAAAGGCGAAAAGGGGCAACTAAGCATCTTCTAGCGAAAATCCACACACTGCACCGTCCAAGCCTAAATCGCCATGTGTCATTTGCAAAGGAGACCACTATCATCGAGATTGTCCTTGCATCCCTGGGATCTTAAGGGACTGGTCTCCTCGTTTGCACAATCCGATGTCATCAACCTCTGATGATCATGTTGAAAGTACACCATCAACTAGTGAAAGTGAAGCCCCTAGACAAAAAGGAAGATGTAAATTTCCTTGTAAAATGTGTGAAGGCGATCACGCCGTCCACCGTTGTCCCTTCTTAGATGAGGCTAAAAGAGTTTTGGATGACCGTCTGGTTTCACCGTTACGGCTTCCTCCTGGATATAAGAAGCTCTTGCCGAGTCCGTCGCTAGTTGAAAATCCGGCTGACATGCCCTTGCGGTCGGCCAAAGCGTCTATCATTGAAGATAAACCATCTAAATCCACACCAGACGAAAGTCAAAAGGTCAAGGCGGCAGTTGACCCGGTCTTGCCTTCAGAGGATCCATCTTCAGATGATACAGTCACCGAAGAGAACAAGAACGACACCGTTCAAATTCTCTTCGTAAGCACAGACTCCGATGAACATGGGGGCAGTCTACCCATTCCTTTACCGTAGGAAGGAAGTTCGTCAGAGTCATATACGGCCGTCTATTCGGTCCCACCTCCAAGCAGCCTGGTTGTTTCCTTTGATTGGAATCTACTAGGCAGACCCCATTTACTGGCTAGTATACAATTTTGAATCATTGCTCAAATATATAGAATGGTCATGGCCGGTACCATCATAGATGAAGGGGCTTCTGTGAGTATCCTTTCCTCAACTGCTTGGAAAGTGCTTGGTTCGCCATCGCTTTTGCCTGAGAAGAGAAATCTAACAGGATTTGACAAAGGAACCAGTCGACCGTTAGGGATCCTTCCTAATGTGTCGATAACATTGAGAAGGAAAACCATTCACATGAACGTAATGGTAGTCCAAGGACCCCTGGATTATAATCTACTCCTTGGACGAGACTATATTTATTGCATGGGAGCCATTGTCTCCTCACTCTTTAGAGTAATGTGTTTTCCGCATGAAGGAAGAGTGGTCAAGCTCGTAGACCAGCTTTCATTCCCCGGTTCACACATAGCAAATAGTCATATACCATCCCTAAATGGTCTTTTCACGCAAGGAATGTCTCATCAATCCCCAGTCTGTCCTCCTGATGAGCGCGAGGGATTCGGAAGATATGATTGAAACCCAAGGGGCATGCACCCTGGCCTGTTTCGACAAGAAAACCTTGGGTATAGGGTAGGTTTCCGCAAAGGATATATGACTGGTTGACACACCTGTCCATTTAGGAAAATGGGGTTAGACCAGAATAAGTTACCTCTCTTAAGGTAGGCCTTTCCCTATAGAACAAATGTTTTGTCTGCAAATTGAGGGGTAACCTGGAAAAGGTAGGCCTTTCCCGATAAAACAAATTTTTTGTCTGGAAATTGAGGGGTAACCTAGAAACTCTACTTCACTATACCTGGGGGCATGCAAACCTTTTGGCATGCAAGCGAAGAGCGACCATTTATTTTTTAAATTTGTAGGTCCTCTAACCCTTTAAACTCGTAAGATTGGTCGTTTCCTAACTTGCATAAAGAAAGGATGTGGGGCAAAGCTTTGAAAAAATGTTGTTTTTATATGAGACATCCTTATTATACAACTGGATCGAGCAGTTTTAACACGGAATTCAAGCTCGTTAAAAAATAAACATAAGCAATGAGCAAATGTTCCCCCAGAGTTCAAGCTCATTAAAAAATGAACCATTTTCCGGTAAATAACCATCATGAATGTATTATAATCAGCCTTTGAAGCCTTGGTCGTGTTCTCATCATCACCTCCACTTTGTTTTGGCCGATCATTCACCTCCATTTGATTGTTTACCCTTTTTGAGGAACAGCTGCGAAGAGTGATACTGTTAGCCATCCTTGTGACACTGCTGTGATTGGAAAATTCCAAACCTTACCTGGAATCAGCTGCTACCCGAATTTATCACTCGTTCCTCAAAAAACGAGTCTCCTTTAAGCTCTTTTCAACTGACTCATAAAATATGAAAAGATTGCCGAGCCATTGGCCTCTCCAGCTCGTTAAAGTGACCGAAAGTGCTATCCCTCCTTTAGATTTTAATCTTTATGGACCTGAGGGATTATTACACAAAAAGATAGAGTGCTTGTTTTGTTCGGCTCGTTAAAATTACCGAAAATTCATCCCTTTTGTATTATTTTATACTTTTTCGGACTCAAGGGATTATATGACGAAAAAGGATTATTGGAGTTTTCTTTACGTTCCTTTTCAGACTCTCTAAAATTGGAAAGGACCAAGTTATCTTTGTCGTTAAACTCGTTAAAATCGAATAGCGACAAACTTGTCCATACAGACAAGAACAAGTTTCACTATCGCTAAGCTCGTTAAAACATAGTGATGGGTTTGCCCGAAGGGAAAATTATAGAACAAGCATATGTTATCCTCCTCAAGCTTGACAAAAATAAAGAGGTACTGGTCAGCAATGACTAGGGAAAAATTGGGAAGAAAACTTGAAGAAACTTTATTGGTAGCAAGTCGTTCTTGAACATGACACTTTCACTCCGCATCCGAGTCGGGTTGGGTTGTTCCGTTCACTGGTCATATCACCATGGGTCCATCACACCATCCATATTTGGGGTTAATGCTACCAATCCATCATGTCAGTGTCACCGATATGTTCAAGAGAAGTTTCTCAGAGAATTCACCTGTGTCTCATCCACTGCAATACATTTACGCTCCATCCTTTCATGACCGCCACCCTGAACCTTATGTCATCAGATCGTTTTCACCTCCATTAAAATCATTTGCTCTGTTCTGTGTCATTGATGTGGAATTCACTAAGGCCCTCCTATGACGGATCGCTTCTTGTCGACATCAGATCATTATCTAGGAAGTCAATCTAGGAACAACCCTTTCAGTACTTTGAAGCTTGCATGCCTCAATGGTAAGTTTCTCACTTCTGGTGATAGGTTTACATCAATGGCCTTCGACCGAAAGATTTTGCGTGGTGTTTGACGCCAAGTCCCTTATTCACACCACGTGAATTGTACTATAGTACCTTGAGGGTCATCATCATTATCGGTGATTCCTCTCGTGCCTGTTAACGGCTTACATCATTGGTTGGTAATTAGGTGATGTCTTTCCATGTTCGACTCCAGAACATCTCTCAAATGGATCGACTTGTACTTTGAGTGAATATCGAACGAGATTGAAGACCCCGGATCTAGTTTCATCCATCCAGGATGCAATATATATTCAGGAAAATAAAGACATCAAATGTACATCACTGCTGCATAGATAATTATCCAATCTAAAGGATGATGGCTCTACCAGAATCATCAATCTGCACTCAGACGATTGTTTGTCTTATGTACATGAAAATGAATTTATAGAGCTGAGCATGGGAATGCCCGCCTCAGCTAGATCATGAAAATATTATGAAGATAATGTATTGTATTGTATCTTATTACAGGTCGCCTTCCAGCTCGAAAAAACTTTGGATCCTCATGATAAAGCATTTCACCCGACATCAAAATATTAACGACCTCGTGCTTTAGGGGGCAATTGTTATAGACATTTTTGGGCACTGCAACCCCAATCAAATATGTCCATAAACTAAGGGCTCCTAAGTCCCTAAAAGTGTTGTTCCAACCCCTAAAAGAACAAGGTCAACTGATTACATCATCTCCCAGAAGTTCTCCACGAAAAACTACTCAGAAATGGTCAAAACTGGACCAAACTGATTTCTCAGTGCTGAGGGTGCGATGCATACCACCTAAATGCACACAGGAGGTGCGATGCATACTGAAAAGCCCTTCTATAGGGTGCGATGGACGAGAATAGACAAGTGGCGGAGACAGTTTGCGAGGTGGATGATCATGGAATCTTCCAGAAACTTCTCCTGTGACACTTGCCTCTTAGAATCGCCCAAGGATGAGTAAGAGATCAATGAGATCTCCAAGTGGAAACAAGAACTATCAGAGAGAAGACACTAATCAAAAACCCAGAGCTGACTCACACCTATGCAAATATCTATATATAGATCTCTCATCCCAGAGATCCAGAGGTTGGGGGGCTGGAATTTTGTATCTTGTAAGGAAGTGCTGCTGGTTTCTTGGTGCAACATCATAGTGTTGGGTGATCTAAGCTTTTCATGAGGTGAAGAAGGGCTTTCTTGCTGAGAGGATGATGCTGGGTCAGAACAATTGGTTGTAATCCTCTTTGCTATTCTTGATTATCAATAAAGCTATTCAAGTTTTCCTCCACATTCTTGTATGATTGATGATATATGCATTTGTGTGGTCAATATATATCTGGTCCTATATTGTTTATGATAATAGATCTATGTTCTTGGATAGTGTTATGCTGCTTCGATTCTACAGGTGCTCTTTGAAGCTGGGTAGACGAGGAAGCGAGTGGCATAGATCTATCAGAAGAGAGAGGAATCAAGCAAGGAACCAAGCGCAAGACAGAGGTTGGTCTCCTTTATTCCCCTCTTATCTATTTCTCATAAAGGAAAACGAAAGTAGTTTTAGTTTGTTTGTTTCTAAGGTAGCTACCAGCCTTAGTGGGACTAGCAGCTCTGCATAGACACTAGATTTCCTGATAACAATATGTGGGGGAAGTTATGGTTGAGAAAAATTCTCCACAAAGGAACATGACCCATTAGTCACCAGAGGAATATTGGATGTGGGTACTAACAAAGACATGACAGGTATAGGTGCTACCTAAACTAACACTCGTCCAAGAGGATTGGTGAGGGGAGGATTGTAAGGAGGTATTACTCCTTCATTAAAAAAGTCTTCAAGGAGTATGGTTTCATGGGAAGTGTTATCTGATTCAGTGTTAGACACTAGAGACTGATTTCCTAGAGAGGGAGAATCCAAATCACTAAGGCTCGACAGGTCCTCCAGAGTCAGTGGAGGAAGACCTCATTGTCGTCTAGATAGATGACGAGGGCAGAATGTAGCCACGGTGAAAAATATATTTTATCAAAAAATTTAAAGTGATATTTATTATATTCTTAGTGTTAACAATCCAACACCTCAAAATAAAAAAAATACTCTAAAGGCAATCAAAAAACAGCTAGGGAACATAACTTTATCTTATAACCACCACTCACCAGAGATGAAACGCAGTATCACAGTGGATAAAAGAGAGAGCCAACCAAATTTAAAGTTACGATTACTCCTGAGCGTCACCTAAACCTCAACATGAGGGGCCAAGCACTCTCATGAAGAGAATCACCCTCTAAGTAGACCAAAGATGGAGTAGGTTCGTTTGTTTAGGTACCAGGGTAGCCTGCCCCAGTCACCTTGTGTTCATCCCTAAAAGGTCTAGCCACTAAGTTTACCTCAAATCATAGACACCACCAGGGGGGTCATGGTCATAGACAGCACGTTGTGTGGGAAGGATACCTAAGTCCTTGACTCAACTACGATATCCTCGGGGTGATCCCCAGTACATAGAATCCCCACTGGAAATGAAATCGAAGGCCGGATACCTTCTCTCAGACTCCAATTTTGTCTCACATTTAACTCCTTTGTGAGGGGAGCGGTCCTAGATGATATGAGTGAAACAAGATTTTACTCTCATTAATGACACTAGTATAAATTTTGTGATCTTGGTCGATTTAATCACCACTGCCTAGCCCAAGATCCTAGCTTAGACTAATCTGTGTGTAAACTCAAAAAAGAGTTGTTGATTACTTTTTTTAAGAATTAATTTTATGTGAACTTGTATTTGTGTCTCCGGAGGGGGTTTTGGCATATGGATTTTAATGAGACTCTGACTCAAACCATGCAAGAAATATGCTTTAAGTTTTTCATTCGATGAAAGAGCTTCTTACACGGAGAGATTATACATCATTTCAAAAATATACATCCAAATGCAGTAAGCACATGCACAAAATGTAGACATAGAATGGTCTAAAAACTAACCCAATATAAAAAGAAACATACTAGCTAAAACAAAAACCTAAAGTAAATTTTTTCATTTTCCTTTTGCTTGAAAATAAAATGCATTTAAGCTATTTTCTAAAAGGAAAAATGAGCATGCAAGCAAACTTCTTAGTTCCAAATCCCAAGGTCAGACCATAGGAAACCTATCAATCTAAGAATCTATAGAACTGGGTGGATATCAAGCTACTGGTTCACTAACACTCCTCAGAAGGACAAGCAGAGAGTTAGTAGTAGGCCTAATGCTCTATTCTAGACACTGTGAGTGTTATAACGCTCTGGATTGCACAAGGAAATGTGTTACAGAGAAACATGGTGCAAAAATGGTCTAGTTAGGGTCTGATAAGAAGTTTTGAGAAGCAACAGAGGTTAGGAAGCACAAAGGGTGATTAAAATGTGAATCCTAAAGATAAGGAAGGTCTGGAGAGAAAGGGAGATCTAGGAACAAGGAGAGAAAAACTGGGAACTAAGAGTCTTCCCCAGTGGAGTCACCAATTCTACTGTGGGGATTAATGTATTGGTGGTTGTACATAGAAAATCCCTCTCGGGTCTCCCGGGACCCAAGGAAGAAAAAATTAGGTGACCTACAACTCTTCAAAGATACATGCACATATTCATGTTACTCTTATAATCAACAAAGTAAAGGAGAAGAGTTACCTCTCAGTCTCTAGTGAAGTTTCGCTAGAGATCTAAGTGTGGTAAAGGGATGAACACTTCACTCACTCCTAGAGGAGAACCTACACATAGACAAGACATATAGGAATACATAAAGTTATCATGCATATAAGATAATCATCAATTTTGAATCCGCATCAACATATACAGAAAGGAGTTTTCAACATCATCAAGTAGACAAAACAAGAGAAGATCTATATTATCAAATGAGAGAAGAATGATTACAACCATGGTTGTTGAATCAAGTCTTTCCTTAGCTCGTTGGCTCCTTTCCCCCTCTCTCTCTCAACTCTTCGACACCATAACAATACTTGTCTTAATAATTCTAATCTATGTTACAATTTCCAAGCTTCTAATTTATAGATGAGGAGAGGCTCTCTCCTTGCCAATTGCTTCATGAGTTCCAATTAGCAGAAAAAGATTGGATTTTGCCTCGATTTATTTATCTTTCCCTTCTCGCAAAGCTCTATTAGGAATAGAAATGTCCTTAATTAGGACTGAAGTGGATGTTTCCAGCTTTTTGTGTTGACATTTGAGTGAAAAGTGGAGTCTCAGTTAGTCAACTTGTGCTTTGACCTCTGAAATCTCATAAATATCCAGTAACGCTGCCCTTTAGGAAAAAAATGCATTAACCTAGGGACTAACGCCATTTTCAAAGTCATGAGGAGCATTATGACTCATTTTGTCTATTTCTAGGGTGCGTTACCCTAGAAAATGGGCCTGTAACCTAGTGTTTTCTTCTAGTGAAAGTGTCCTTCTCCTCTGAGATGATGAGGAATTCATTTTGTGTATAACAATTGCATGAGGGGTTCCCTGAGGGGTTGCATGAGGGGTCCCCTAAGGGGTAGTTAATGGGGTGCTTTGATGAGGAGGGGTCCAAATACAAGTTACATCGATAAATGAAGATCCTATAACGGTGGATGTGTGGTGTTTTCAATGCCTAAATGACGAGAGACCAGACACACCTCTTTGTAATGGAGGGAGGTTTTGAAAATTTCTAGATCGATGGGGAGTGAGGGGGTCCCCTATGGTGTCGATTAGAGTGTGTGTTACTTTTTGTGATGAGGGAAGGAGATAAGTATCAACCCAAGTAAATCACATACATAAAAAAAAACAAAAATAAAATGATTACTTTCCCATTAACTGATGTTATGTGATCAATCAAACAAAAAAATGGTTTTTGTTTTTTTTTTGTGTATGATAAAAGATCCTATAAATACCTATTCATCCTTACCATTCTCAAAGTAACTGGGCCTTGCAAAGATATCTTCTGATGGATACTGGGGAAACATCCCAAAAGAACTGGCAACACTTTCCAGCAACTGAAGAATCAACCAAGGTAACAGATGAGACTTTAGTGTTTCCCTCATCTCCACCTATAGGTATGGGTGCCCTAATTTTTTCCACTAAGATACCTTCATTCCATAGGAGAAGTTGAGTCTCTAGCTTCTTGGTAGTCAATTACTAGTGCTGAGCACTAGATGGGTTGGGTAGCCCCAAATAGTACTGCACACACTAGAACTAAGCTAGACCCTCTCTGAATCGGGTCTCTGACACACTCGGGTGGTCTATTTCATGGGAGGATGAAGGATTTTAAGCACCCTAAAAATCAACTTCTATGTTTCAAAGATGTAGGATGCCCATGGCAACTTATGGGATGCCTACCCCCAATGGTCCTATCCTGAACTATTAATTGTTTTGTGGCCTTTGTGGGGAATTTAGTTGGTTTAAGTTATGGTTTCTTTTAAGAGTCTTGCTTTTATTTGGGTGTGAGATGTAAGCCAAAATAAGATAAGTACAAAAATCTCCAGAAACTAGATGCCTTCTTATACAAATCTTATAGAAGCTTAGTGTGTGATTTGGAATGTGTGTGCAAGTGGCATAGTGAACATACAAAGAGTGATAATATATGGATATGCAGTGATCCGTTATAATATCCTCTAATTACACTATGTGTGGATTGTTCCTTGCATGAAAAAAAAATAATGTCTGGATAATGGGCCACTTACTCTTTTTCCTATTACGCTATGTGTGCCTAAATGGAGATGGAAACCTAAGTGCTTTAAGAAAGCTTTCATATGCAAACCCAGTCTCACCTAAAAGACACAAGGGAAGCATATATTACTTACTTTCTGTAGTGACACTTGGTCATAGTCCCAAAAACTAATGAAATAAAAATGCTTTGGTTAGTAACAAGATGCGTGGATAATGGGCCACTTATTCCTTACTAATTAAGCTATGTGAGTTATGAGAAATAGAAAAATAAGTTGAAAAATATGTGTTGAATGTGGCCACTTACTTTTCCACTAATTAAGCTATGTGAACAATTGAAATAAAAAGTATAATCTAACTACTCTACTACTAGTGATTAGTAAAGCAATGAGACAGTCTAAACTGTTAGGTCCCTATAATACTAGTGATTCCCCCATTACTATTGTCATTGTATCCCTTATCATTATTATTGTGCCCCTATTTTCCCCATATTTTTATTAGTGTGCCCCATAGAAACCCACTATTGTTATTGTTGTGCCCTTATGTTATTACTGTTAGGTCGGCTTGATTATATTGTGACCCCTTAGACTCCTATATATAGAAGGGAGGGTTAATAATTTGTATCATCCAAGAATTGTTCATTTGTGTAATGTAAAGGAGGTTTCCCCCTCGAAGAGGCTAAATTCTAAGGTGTTTATCTATCTTTTCTATCTTTTTGTGAGTTGGTTTCCTAACATTGGTATCAGAGCTTTGGATTCTAGTGTTTCGCTGCTCCTAATAGATCATCGTAGAATTTTCGCTATAACTATTGTTCTTTGATGTTTCAGAAGCTAAAAAAAAACCCATTTGAGCCGAAATCATTCTAAACTTCAGATCTGAATTTCAGAGCTTGTCTCGCTACATTTTCGGAGATATGATCTGATGAAGTTAGGGTTTTTGCAGACTCTTGAATTACATTCCAAACAAGTGACCTGGGGAAAATTATCATAAATTTTGTTCTGATAATTAGATTAAAATTGCATAAGAAGTTTCAAAAAGAGGACAGCCTGTCATTTTCTGTATATCAGTTTTAGGTACTAAGGTCGAAACAGTGACACATGGCACTTCGTACACGTTTGCTCTATGGAACTAGTCTATAATCAGGCCACCGTGGGAGATTTGGCATAACTCTTCCATGGAGAATCCAATCTTGATTAGACTTGTAGGGTTAGAAAGAGGACTCAAAGGGCTACTGCAAGATGTGATTTTAGATATTCAAGATTTGCAGTTATAGAGATATAGCAGATTCAATATCGAGCTCTTACAAAGTGAAAAAAAGGTGTGTAGTTTTTTTTAAATTTTGCATAAGATTGGTTTGAAAAATTAGTTTGAAGGAATTCAAAGGGAATAATGAATAATTATTAGCATTAATTGATGCACCGAAGAAATAAAATGGAAACACTTAGTAAGAAACCTGAAAGCTCTAGCATGACTCGTGAAGAAGAGGAAGAAATGCAACATGATATATCAAAATTACAAGACCAAGTACAACAAATTTCACTCTCACAAAAGGTAATTGAAGCAAAGATGAATGGAGTGGAAGCTAATATGAATGGCATGCAAATTAAGATGGATGGCATGGACGCTAAGATGAATGGCATGGATGCTAAGATGGAAGAATTGAAGATAATTTGAATAAGTTGCTACAAGAAATGGTTCCTAATGGTGAAAGGGTAGTAAAGGAAACTCATGATGAGAAGAAAAGAAATGTTAATCATGATTTCATAGAATTTAATGTTGGATTTAAGACCCTCCATGTTCCAAAAATTGATATGAGGAAGTTTGATGGCAAGGATCTCGGAACATGGATACTACAGATGGAGCAATTTTTCGATCTCCATAATGTGCAAAACACATAAAAGGTACGTATTGCAATTTTATATTTGGAACCAAATCAGTTTGTATGGTATTGATGCCTTTGCTCTCATAAACAAATTTCCACTTGGGCAATTTTTACGAAAGAAATGATAGCACATTCTGAGGATACAAAAAGCAACACCTTTTTTAGCCAATTGATAAATATCAAACAAAAGGGTTCAATGATGGAGCACATTGAGGACTTTCAAAGATTGAACATAAGGGGAAAAGATATTCTAGAGGATCATAGGATTGATGTGTTCATAGGGACTTTAAAGGATAATATCCAACATGAGGTTCACCTTTGGGAACCTAATTCATTGGAGAAGGCATTCAGGTTAGCAAGAAAAATGGAAAGAAAAATCATGGCAACCAGGAAGCCTACCACTCACAACTATAAAGATGGAAGTGTTGTTTCCCCTAGCCTTCCACAACCTACAAGGTTGACACCATAACAATTGGAAGAAAAAAGAGCAAAAGTGCTTTGTTACAGTTGTGATAGCAAATACACTAAAGGTCATAAATGTGCTGAGAAGAAATTATTCTACATAGATTGTGAACAGGAGGAAGAAAAGGAACAAGAAATGTCAAAAGAAGAGGATATACTCCAGGATCAAACCCTAAATAAAGAAGAAATGAATTTGACCATATCTTGTAATTTATTGGCTGGAATTACCACTCCTCAAACTATCAAGATAGAAGGACATATCAAGAAGAAAAAGGTAATAGTGTTGATTGATTCGGGAAGTACCCATAATTTTATTCATTGTAAGATAGCTAAGGAATTGAATTGCTTCCTATATCTAGCACCAGAGTGTCAAGTGATGGTTGCAAGTGGAGGAACCATAAATTGATCTCGAAAGTGCCATAATATCAAGCTATCCATTGGAGAATATGTATTGAATATCCCAATGCTTTCTATTCCAGTGGGTGGTGCTGATGTTGTATTAGGAGTCTAATGGCTACAATCCTTGGGTACAATAGCTTTTAATTTTCAAGAACTTTTCATGAAATGTTGTGTGGAAGGAAAGGAATTTGAATTAAGGGATATTGCAGGGAAAATGGGAAAGATAACCAGCTCTAATGGTATGACAAAGCTTCTAAAGAAGGAACAACAAGGCGTAGTTTCACAATTATGTTTGCTAGAGGTTCCCACAGAAATCATCTATTTCTCCATATCTCCAAAAAGTTTTGGACAATCATTCCAAGGTATTTGAGACTCCCAAAGGCCTCCCACCTATTCATGATCATGATCATGCTATTCATTTTATTTCCAAGAAGTGTTCGTCCAAACATCAGCCCGTACAGATATCCCTATGCCCAAAAAAGTGAAATTGAATGTATGGTTGCAGAAATGCTAGAGGTTGGTATAATTCAGCCTAGTCAAAGTTCTTTCTCTACTCCAGTAGTATTGGTGCACAAGAAGGATGGATCATGGCACATGTGTTTGGATTATAGGGAGCTCAACAAGCTCACTATTAAATATAAATTTCCCATTCCTATCATTGATGAATTATTGGATGAATTGCATGGATCAATTTACTTCACCAAATTGGATCTTCATTCAGGATATCATCAAATCAGAATGAAGATTGAAGACATTCTGAAAACATCATTTAGAACTCATGAGGGTTATTATGAATTTTTGGTCATGCCTTTTGGCCTTACCAATGCACCTTCTACATTTCAAGGTTTGATGAATTCCATTTTCAAACCCTTCCTTAGAAAATTTTTGTTAGTATTTTTTGATGATATACTAATCTATAGCAAGCCTTGGAAGGATCATGTTGAACATGTTGACGGGGTGCTCAAACTATTGAAGGAGAAACAATTATATGCAAAAAGCTCCAAATGTTTCTTTGGAGGACAAGAGGTGGAATATCTAGGTCATATTGTATCTCATGAAGGTGTTAAGGTAGACCCTAGAAAAATTAAAGCCATTAAGGAATGGAAAATCCCCACATCCATAAAGCATCTGCGAGGATTTCTTGGGTTGACAAGGTATTAACACAAGTTTGTTAAGAATTATGGGAGAATAGTAGCACCTCTAACAAAATTATTGAAGAAAGATGCATTTTCATGGACTCCAGAAGCAACAAAGGCCTTCAAATATCTTAAAGAGGCAATGTGCCAAGCACCAGTCTTAGCTACGCCAGACTTCACAAAAACCTTTCTTATGGAATGTGATGCTTCAGGAAATGGAATTGGTGTTGTTTTAATGCAAGATGAAAGACCCATTTCTTTCAAAAGTCATCCAATCAAAGGAAAGTATTTACACAAAGCTATTTATGAGAAGGAAATATTGGCAATACTACATGCACTTAAGAAATGGCGAACCTACCTAATGGGAAGACACTTCAAGGTAAAAACGGATCATGATAGTCTTAAATACTTTTTAGAACAAAGATTATCCTCTGAAGAGCAACAAAAATGGGTCACAAAGATGTTGGGTTATGACTTTGAAATCATCTACAAAAAAGGGAAGCAAAATATTGTGGCAAACACACTCTCAAGAAAGGATGAGGATGTGGAAGCATTGTTGTGCTTCATTTCTATTATCCAACTAGATTGGATAAACGGAGCAAGGGATGAATGGAAGAATGAAGAATAAGTGTGGGCACTCATTCAAAAGTTACAACAAGATCCTAGTACATCTGATACATTTAGCTGGGAAAATGATTCGTTATGGTACAACGATCACTTATACCTATGTAAGAATTCCCAACTCAAACAAAATATTCTTATGGAATTGCACACTTCTCCCTTAGGAGGGCACTCAAGATTTTTAAAAACTTACCAGAGGGTTAAGAAGGAATTTTTTTGGGATGGCCTTAAATAGGATATTGAAAAGTTTGTGGCAGAATGTTTGGTTTTCCAACAAAATAAAGTTGAAACAATTAAGACCCCAGGTCTATTACAACCTTTATCCATTCCAAGCCAATGTTGGGAGGAGGTTTCAATGGATTTTATCACAGGTTTTCCCAAGTCCAAAGGAAAGAGTGTCATCATGGTGGTAGTTGATAGACTTACCAAGTAAGCAAACTTTTGTGCATTATCACATTCATTTAAAGCCAGTACAGTTTCTATTGCATTTATGGAAACAATTCAAAGGCTACATGGAAACCCAAAGATTATTATAAGCGACAAAGATCCAATTTTCACTGGAAATTTTTGGACATAATTATTTTCTTGTCTCAGTACTCAGTTAGCTCATAGCCCATGTTATCATTCTCAATTTGATGGGAAAACTGAGATAGTAAACAAATGTTTTGAAGGATATCTTCGTTGCTTTGTATTTGATAAACAGACACAATGGGTCAAATGGTTGCCTCTGGCTAAATGGTGGTATAACACTTCCTTCCATACTGCAGCAAAAATGACCCCATTTATGGCACTTTATGGATATCATCCACCATCCATCACATCATATTTAAGAGAAAATTCTAAGGTTCAAGTAGTGGAACATCACATCGAGCATCAACAACAACTTCTCCAACTCTTAAAGGATAACCTCATGTTGGTGCAGAATAGAATGAAACAACAGGCAGATCAACATCGTAGTGAAAGAAGTTTTGATGTAGGTGACTGGGTATTCCTACGGCTGCAACCATATAAACAAATCTCCCTCAAGTAAGCTAAGAAGGATAATAAATTATCACCAAAGTACTATGATTCGTACAAGGTGTTGCAAAACATTGGTACTATGGCATACAAATTGGAGCTTCCTGCAGCTTCCCGAGTGCACCCAGTTTTCCATGTTTCATGTTTAAAGAAGGTTATAGGTGACAAGCTCCCAGTGCAAGCAATATTTCCAGAACTTGACAAGGAAGGAAAAATCATATTGGAACTGGAAGCAATCATAGAAACAAGAACTCGACAGCTACGAAATCGATCAATTTCAGAGTATCTCATCAAGTGGAAGAACTTATCCGCTGAAGATTCCACATGGGAGGATGAGAATTTTATACAGAAGCATCCAGAACTACTCAAGCGTTGATGACAACGCTTTTCGGAAGGAGAGGGGCATGTTAGGTCCCTATAATACTAGTGATTCCCCCATTACTATTGTCATTGTATCCCTTATTGTTATTATTGTGCCCCTATTGTCCCCATATTGCTATTAGTGTGCCCCATAGAATCCACTATTGTTATTCTTGTGCCCTTATGTTATTACTGTTAGGTCGACTTGATTATATTGTGTCCCCTCAGACTCCTATATATAGAAGGGAGGGTTAATAATTTGTATCATCCAAGAATTGTTCATTTGTGTAATGTAAAGGAGGTTGCCCCATGGAATAGTCTAAATTCTTGGGCGTTTATCTATCTTTTCTATCTTTTTGTGAGCTGGTTTCCTAACAAAACCAACCGAAAAAAAATGCAAAGGTGAGGGATATTCACTACATGTTGCCATTCACCCAATATGAGAAAATTAAAATGTTTTTTATGCTCTTTGTAAACCATGCTACTTTTCCTATGCACATACGTGCATGCACGTTTGTTTGAAGAAAAACTGTATGAATGACAAATATTTTTTAACAGTCAAGCTTTCTGACCGAGCACAGGTCCAGGAGGTCCTGCAAAAATTCCATAGAGATTTTAAACACATCAAATAACGATTGCACATAGGAGGTTCTGAAAAACAACTGTTAGAGTAAAAAGGAAAACACCTGGAGTCACCAAATATGTTTCTATGGTTTTGTAGCAATAGGATGCTAAAAGAGACCTTCTTAACAGTTGGTTATTTCCTATAAAGAAATCATAGATCAATTTGGTTGCTGTTAGTGGAAAAATAGGAGAAACAAAGCAATGTAAATGGTAATAAACAATGCACACATAACATAAGATAAAAAATAAAAACAAAGCACATAAATAATTCTTAATGAAGAAAACAAGTGAATAATATAATGGAAAAGGGCTCCCTTTATTGATTGCTGAAAGTTGAAGATGAATACAATATATGGATACTAAACACTTGGAGAGAATTATTTGAGAAATGGTGCTAAAGAATCCTCAACAAGGAGGTTCCTTTCTTCACTCTCTTTTCAAGCTTCTCCTCTCTCTCAAGAAGTATCAGGGCTCTCTCAGTGGTGAAATCCTCTCCAAACTGGAATGATGGATTGCTAAGAAGAAACTATGCCAACCCAATAGTGCTCTACTTGTTCTCAACAATGAGAAGCAGGATTGTTTGAGAACAATTTTTCTAGCATAACATTGCCTTGTATTTGGTCCTCCAATGGCTTGTTTATATAGACTTTTGAATCCCTCTTCCCTCTCTTGATCCATTAATGAGAAAATGACCCATGAGTAGGGAAAGTGGAACCCTTTGGGGGCTGCATATCTTTAGGGCACCTCAAATGTGATTGTCCTTGACTAGAACATGTCAAGGAACTATATTCCAAGTGTCAGAAGTGGTTGTGAATTAGTTGATTCAAATTTTTCTTCGAGTGCACAAATTTCAAAGGAAAATCCATGTAGTTGTAATTTAATCCTTTAGATAAGCCGCACAATCCAATTTTACACATAATACCTTTGGAGAGTTTAAATTTTTTTAACTTCATAACGTCTTGAGTTGGAAAATCTTTAGTTGTATGTTCTACTGGACGACTTTGGGCGTATTTTGGATTGTGGAAATATGTGTACGATTTTCTGGTGTTAACAACCACCTAGAGATAGGGTTATTACATGCCTCAACCCTCAAATACTATTAAGTTTTGGACCTTCTAGAATATTTTTGAAATTCCACACATGGCAATACCTATGTGTGTTAGTAATGGGGTCCAACATGAAATCCACTTGATACCATGGTAATCAACAATGTAAGTCAACTTACAGAAGGCACAAATTCTACATATGATCTTTGATTAATGTTTTTTTAATACCACTGGAAAAGTCTTAGTGTGTAGAATGCCCTCAAACGTGTCATTTGATGCTCCAATTAAGCTCTAAATTGTTCCAAACCCCAAATTTCCAAATTGGGACCTACCACTAAAATGGGGCCTAAAATATAATTCCTCCCATTTTTCCTCCCAAAAAGTACAAATATAGATGAAAAATTATATATTGGCCCATTCAATATCATGCCTCCCCACTTATGGAGGCTTTTGGTCTAAAAAATGTTTTACTGAATATTGTGAGGACATTTTTCCCCGACCTTCTTGCTAGAGTAACATTTTCCTAGCTTGGAAGTTGTCCTTTCAACCTGATTTGCGAAAGGTCATGCTACTAATATTTAGTAGTTTTGGACAACCTCTACAAAAATGTGTTTGTTGTCAACTCTGATTTAGATTCTAGTGTTAAGTCCTTTATGAAAGGTACAACCCACTTCTTAGTTCTTGATCCAACATGGAGGTGTCATAGAGTTTTATAGTTTCCACATTTTCTACTAAGTAAATTCACATATATGGTAGTGGATTGGGTCTATAGGCAATATCACCCAACTTCTCCAATAACTTAAATAGACTATAACATAGATCCTTGATCTTATTACTATGATCCTATAGCCTTTATTTGTTCAATTTCAACAAAAATTTACGCTCCTACCATGCAATTTTATCAATTTTATGTTGACCATGTTGTGTCCTGTAACTTTTCTATAACTTCTTCAATGTCTCTTATACTTGAAAATATATTCGCCTATTTTTTTCAAAAAATTTCTCTACTTCAAATGCTTCTCTTGTGACATATTCCCTCGCTCCTCCTTATTGTCTAGATACAATATGTAAAGGAAACGGAAAAAAATACCCAAAGTAAGTATCGAATGGGGACTTACTGGTAAAATATGGAATGGTTTGTTATAATAATGTCGAATATAGATTATGTTTTCATCCCAACTCTTTGGATGTTTTCTATTATAACCCATCAAAATTTGGAACAACTTTTTTTTGAATACTTCTTTCTTCCCATTTGTATGTGAATGGAAGGTTGTAAATACCTTGACCTCGGTGTCCATCCTTTCCCAACGTTTAGTCTAGAAGGCACTAATAAATTCAGTATCCCCTTCTAACATGATGTTCCTTGGTATCCCAAAGTGCACCCAAGCCTATTCAAAGAATATGTTTGTTTCTCCTTCTCATTTGATGGTATTTTATAAGGAATAAATATGAACATCTTGCTGAACCTTTCAACTACCACAAATAAATGGTCATTTTCCTCCTTGGTTGTTGGAAAACCACACATAAAATCCATGGAAATTCTTTCTTAGGGTTGAGTGGATATGGGTAAAGGATGTTATAAACCTCTCTTTGTATTACTAGGTTGCTTATTACAACAAAATATGCATCCTATAATATAAAAAGCTACATATTCTTTCATTCTAGGCCAATACGCATATCTTTTTAAATTGGAAATTGTCTTCCCAACACCAACATGTCCTACAACCTTGGAGACATGAGCCTTTTTTATAGTCAAGATTATCTTCACCTTCTACTATATGCATATCACATTATAGCTACTAAAACACATCTTCAAAGTCCGCATCTTTTGCATAGGCCTCTTTGAATGCATCATTGGTAAAAGGTTCCATGTGCATAAGATTTCCTAAATATGTGGGTTGGTTTGAAAGCATGTATACCAACTTATTAGTGCTACCCTTATTATGTTTTGTGATTAGATGAAACTATTGTAAAAACCTCATCCACTTATATTGTTTAGTTTTATTAAACTTACTTTAGGCTTGCAAATATTGTATAGCTTCATGATTAGTGTGGATAGTGGTTTCCTTTCCCGTTAGATATTGCTTCCATTTCTTAATAACTTAAACTAGGGAATATAGTTACTTATCGCATGTAGTGTAGTTCAAGACTCCCCCAAGAAACATTTTAGAATGATAACACAATGTTGAGCATGTTGGAATTTGTTTTCATTGATGTCAAGTCTAAGTCATTGATGTCAAAACATCTTTTTTGTCAAGTTCAGGGGGAGCTTGGTAAGTGTGTTATGCTTGGTAAATGTGTTATCATTGATGTGTTAACGTGTGTTGATGCCTAGCTTGAGTTCATGGATTAAGGTAATATATTTGAAGGAATTTCTTCCTACGTTCCTTAGCTCACATGAGGAAACTAAGTGTTTTGGTAGATAACTTTCTTAGAAAGTTTTCCAACGATATATGATATTTTTCCTAACTCAAATGTGAAACCAAAATACAATAACAAACTAAAGAGGAACACAATGATGAGAGACAAGTAGTGGAGTAGTAAATCACTGGTCCTAGCCCCTGAAAACATGGATCTCCACTACATTGCTTATATGCTTATCAGACCGCTTGGTCCTTTCAATGCACAAATAGTAGCAATGAGAGGAAAGTGGAAAGTAGCAGGTGATAGGGGAAAAAGACCCTCAGTCACAGCCCCTAGTCATAGGGTGATTGGCCTAGGCACCAAGGTGCTTATTGGACTACCAAAACCTAATGATGTGCACATAAAGAAGACAACGACAAGGTGGTAGGCGATAAACCTTGACACATTTTTTGAGATGCCATGTGGTAGAGACAGGTGGCAGATGACATGGTCCAATGAGGTGATGACACACGGTGGTGACATTTACAATGATGACATGGCATCTTGAGGTGAGGACATGTGGCTAGCGAATTTCGAATTTATGGGTGGCCAATAAACCATTTTCTGAATGACATATGATAGTGATGTGGCGTGACAAGTGGTAGTGATGATGACATGGAAACATTTGAGAGTGACATGTGGAAATTGGATTTAACATTTTTTACAGTCCAAGTGGATGTTTGGTGAGTGACATGTGGTAGTTACACATCAACAGAGGACATGTGGAGACTTTAATTGGTCATACAATATTATGCGGATGGAATTTGGCACATGGTGATTGGTACACATGGACTTGATGTGGCATCTTTGGATTCCTTCGGATATGCACTAGGGATTGTTTTTTCAATATTTTTTAGTGTTATATGATTTTTGGATTTTTTCATGTTTCTATGAAGGTGGGGCCATCAATAGTTTCCAATGCTCATTAGGAAGGGAATAAGCATTTTTAATGTTTTCTGGTGGTATAATAGTGAGTGGTGAGGAATGAGACAAAGAATTCCCTATTAAAGTGCAACATTGTTGTGAAGGTAAATCCCCTCTACAGATAGAGGCGATCCCTCTAGCTCGATGAGTGAGTCTAGAAACAAACTAAACAAACTAACATACACTTTCCTAGGTATGTTTAATGAATGCAGAGATAAGGAGAAACCTACCTCACTCTGATGCTAATCACTCAATATTTTGGAGATGAATTTGATTCCTTCACTTCTAGGCTTGCTCCTTACTTGTTCTTCATGTCTGAGTACCTGAAAGAAAGATCAAAAAGCTATGAAAGATACAAGAGAATATATGGAATACATCAAACATAAACTACTTAATAGATCAAGGACTATTAAGCTAATAGTGTAAACATTTACACAATTATGGAAAGTGAACATCAGATGTATATATTAATGATATAAAACGGGAAGCATACAACCTATGCCTTGATGTTGGAGACCTCCTTTTGGTGGATGTCCAACTCCAAGCCAAGACTCTTCAAGCACTCCATCTCCAAGTTAGAATGGGCATCATTTGGGCATAATCTTAGTATATGAATGCAGGCAATCAATGACCAACCATTTGGGGATGGAAGGGAGTTGATTTATAGGAAGGGAGAGGGAGTTAGGGATCGACGAAAGAGGGAGGAAGGTCCACATCTCAAGGGGAAAGCCCATGATGATAAGATCAATAGGTCCAAATGGGAGAGATCGACCATATAAAAAATAACCAATATCCAACTCGTTGTTCTCGAAGGTTCTAGTGCACGAAGCTTCTCCTCTAGTTTGGGAAAACCTGCTAGAAGAGGTTCAGCGTGGGTTTTGATATGAAAACCCACGTTGGCAGCACTAGGGTAGAATACTAAAACATACCATTAGCATAGGCAGGAAATGTAGCAAAACATGCTGAACCTAAAAATTAGGTTTTTAGTTAACCTTCTTCAGAACTGACTTGGGGAAGTTTTCCTTTGATTCTTCAGGGAGGTTTTGGTCTGCATATCATGATGGATATGCTATACAATTGTCAATGTTTTGGAACTTTGAGATATGGAACAGGAAGTGCATAGGAGGTGTGAAAAAATACTGCGTAATAGATTTCCCCTAAAGCATGAAGGCAAAACAGGGAGTGATGGCTGAGATGATTGACAAGTTAGTGCAAGGACTAGAATAACACCATCAGGAGACCTGCAAATTAAGCATATACATATACATATACATATTCGACACCTTTGATGATCATGCCTAATGATACATGAATAGGCATCGAATGATACATGAAGCCATGGTATGGACACAACCATTTGAAATAGAAGAGATCATGTATATGGATCCACAGTATGGTCGCAACCATCTGAATTGAAAGGATCATGAATATGGACCCAATATATGGTCGCAACTATCTATCTAGAGGAAACATGTGTACAATCATTAATGACTCATAACTCCATGCAACCTGGATTTTATCAGACAAAATCTAGGGTATTGCACTCCATCTTGACCCGATCAATGTATGAATTCTAACATGCGAATAGATGTGTCGAAGTCGAACATGATAGAGAACCACCTGATTACCGGTCAATGATGTAAACCATTAACAGGCACGAGAGAATCCATCAATAATGACAATGTCTCTCAAGGTACAATCAACACAATCCATGAATGTGAATAATTAAGCTAAATTTGAACACTCATAGAATCATCCAATCGAAGGCCAATGATGTAAACCTATTGTCGAATGTGAAGAACTTGCCATTGAGGCATGCAAGCTCTAAGGTACTGGAAGGGAGTTTCTAGATCATCTTCCCGAATAATAAGCTGAAGTCGATAGGAAGTGATTCGTTGAAGGAGGGCCATAATGAATCCCACATCATCGACACGAGACAAAAGGATGTACTAGAGTAGATAAGTGTGATCCAAGACTGTGGAAAAAAGTTAGACATTGTATAAGCAGTAAAGAACTGCAGATAGGACTTCTCTTGAACATATCAGCAACACGATTATGGAGTTTGGAAACATTTGACTCAACATAGAATCAAAGGTCAAGATGACGAAGTGGTATAATCAGATGAGAGGAAAAATGGATTTCCCAAACCCATGAAGGCAAGTGACTAAGTGTGGATGTCCCAAAACTGGCACGGGCAACAAATGAATGTCATGTTCAAGAGCGACATGTTTCCTTTTCAAAATACAAGAGATGATCACTTTCACTTCTTCCCCCACCATTTCTAGTGAGCACCCCATTATTTTTAAATCGCAAAGCTTGGAGGGGATAGCATATGCTTTCCATATAAGTTCATCCTTCGGATTAAACCATCCTAGTAAGTTTTACAAGCCCTAGGAAGGAGAAAATCGGTCTCGTCATGGTGACAGTTCCTACATAGTTTAAGTTTTACGAGTCCAATGGAGGGGAAACTCGACATCTTTTCAACGTTTAGAGAGTTTGAAAAAGAAGCAGAAAATAAAACTCTTAAGGGCCCTTTTCATATATAGTTCCTTGAATCCGAAAAGGTAGAAAATGATATTCGAGAGAACCTCTTAGTCATGGTCGACCAAGGTATTCCTTTTTCGTACAATATTCTATCTCTGTTCAAAAAAGGGTTAAACTTATACTGAGTAGACCAAGGAGTAGTTTAAAATCTAAAGGGCCTTGGACAACCATCACGTCTATATAAAAAATCTTTCCTCCCAAAGTTATAGGTAACTTAGGAAGGATCCCTAACGGTAGCTAGTAGATTCTGGGTGATGGGGACAAGCTGAGGAGAAATAAAACTTACTAAGAAGTTGAGGACAGAATTCTAACAGATGCACCCTCGTCTATGTTTGTGTTAGGTACGACCACATTGTAAGCCTGAACTGTAATCTGGAAATGCACATAAGGCAAAAGGCGATATCCTGCCAATCGACTCCAATCAAAAGAAGACTAAAATACTCGGAGGGGGTGTCATAAGAACATGAGAGCTACCCTATTGCACTATGGGAACATGATAAATTCTCTCATGCATCTCGGGAATGGGAGGATTTCTTTCCAGTTCATTCAAAACTGAAGAAACCAGAAGAACCTTAGCAATATGAGGTTCATTCTATACCAGAAAGGTATGGTGAACTGAAGGTGGAGCCAGGTCTACCATTTTCTGAACCATTGGTTGGTCGATAACAAACTCACAAGACTCACTTTCAGAGAGAGTGGGGTTGACCAAAGATGAATTTTGATCAATCACTAGATCAACTATTGAAGGATCAGGGGAAAGATTTTGATAACCAGCCGAAAGACGAGGTTGGGAAGCTGTAAGGTTTTCCAACTCTTTGGAAGCTTCATCCATAAGAGGACAAAGGTGAATGGGATGATTACCTTGACACAACTTACATGAAATTTGACTTTTCCCTTTTTCCCATGGACTTTACTGTCACTAGTTAAAGGTTTATCACTAGCATGAACTCCAAACGCTAATGAAAAAGGTGGATGTGAATCTGTGGACCACACTTCTAAGACCTTGGGAATACTAGGAAAATTCAGAAGAAGGTGGTCACCCTTACATAACATGCAAGGGAATTTTATTTTCTGGGGCTAGTTGAAATATTTTTTTAGATCAATTGCATTCATAGAAATGGCTACTTGGTTTCCCTCTTGCTTATTTTTCTTGTTCCTCCTCCTCCTCTTCTTATTCTTCTTAACTTCCTAGTTACTAGAATCCAGACTTTCACTAGGCGAAGAGGAAGAACAAGGTGAAGAAATAGGTGAAGAAGATGAGGGGTCAACTTTAGGATCAATTTGAGGTTGATGTTGTTTAGGTGGAGGAGAACTCAGTTGAAAAGTTATTTGGACACTCAAAATCACCGAGGTTGAAAATAACCAAACTAGAAGACCAATGGTCAATCCAGGAAGGGACAAAATTGCCATATAAGGAGCACCAATATTTCCAAAAGAAGGAAATGGACTAGGATTACCGTTAGAGGGGTTTCTTTGACGGGTAGATTCAAGAAATGTTGCCATCAACATCAACCTAAGATATAATAAGGAGTATTTCCACAGGAAGGATGTTGTTCCTTGGTCAATTATTTGATTTTAGAAATTAATGAAACAAAAAAAAGAGAGTCAATCTAGGCAAGATGGTTTACCCAGTATCTGTGAACCGCAATATACACCTTATCTGAAACCAAGGACTTAGCATATGTAGACCAATCTCCCTGAATGTTGTGTTCGATGTATCACATCTACAAGGTGGCTGAATCAGTTACATGTGGCTAAAGGATAGCAACCTAGCAGGGTCTCCTAATATATACGAGATGGAATGGGGAGCACAAGTCCATATTAGTGTTGTCTAATGCATAAATATTTGATGAGAGCGTTCCCATATACCTGCCATATGTGAGTGCCTCCGATGTATCCGAGAGTATTGGAGAACCTCCTATACACTTCTGTACGTGGAACAAGATTTCACCCACGGGATATAATGATGGCATATAATGATAGCTGCTAGGTTTATAGACGTCGGAACATGTCTGTAACCTAGACCTCTAAATGTTTATGTTAAGTTCCAAATTCTCCTTAGGTTAATTCAGTAAATTTTAACTTTTATCTTGAATTATTTTTCGATTTTATGGCTCAAAGCGATGTCACCTGAACACCTGAGATGAAGCTATATGAGAAAAATATTGTTTTCCAATTTGATGAAAGCTAAGCTAGTAAGGGGAGAGATTTCAAACAATGATGCAACAAGCAATAATGCAACAAACAAAGTGCCCTTAACTAGTTTTTTACTTTCGTCTTCCAAATGCAATGCCAAAAGTAAAAATGATTTTCACTTTTCATTATCCTAAATGCAACTTTTCGAAAGAAAAATGATTTTACTTTACTAAGATGCGATTATATGAATTATGGCTTTATTTTCATTTTGAATGATTTGACGCACCTAATATAGTCTTTAGCTTTCAATCACCGAAAAATGTGATCTATTTTCAATGATGAATCTAAGAAATAACTTTTCAATGCAACTAATCTAATGCATTTTCACGAAAAGTAAATTTTGAAAGACAAGCTAAAACAAATGCAAAATTATGTTTTCAACGATTTCCACATAAAACAACACTCCATCAATAATCAAAACCAACATCTCACTGACACCAACAAGAAACAAGCGATGACCAATTGACTAGAAATCCTAGAACTCAATCAGATTTCACTTCAAATCCAACGAGACAAATTTTTCAAATTAATCAAGGAAATCAATAAAAAAAACTGACAAATCCAAGCATACAGGATGGGAAAAGACCTCAGGGGCAAAGACACACTAGATTCTAAGGCAGAAACCCTAAAAATTCTCACAATCAAAGATCAATGGTACTTTATATAACAAAACCCATGCTGATAGGGTCATCAACGCTGCTTTTAATTGCAAAACCCATGCTGTCAACACTATTTTTCACAGCGAAACATGTGCTGGTCTTCAATGTGGGTAAGCAATGGAAGATAGGGTTTTCAGTGTGGTTGCACATGTAAAAATAAGTTCTTCCAGAGTGACTGTCACTGAGAAAATTCACGCTAAATGATGAATATGGGAAAAAACATAAAATATTTTAAAAAATAATCCAAACTCAACACTCTAAGGCAGTTATCAGTGAATGTGCAGACCTATACAGGCTCAAACTAACTAAGAACTCAATGGTCAGTCAAAGTGATCAAAAGACCAAATCAAGAAAAGAGATTGAAGAGGCTATAACTTCCCCAGTGGAGTCACCATTTTGTTGTGAAGGTAAATCCCCTCTGCGGAGAGAGGCGATCCTTCTAGCCCAATGAGTGTGTCTAGCAACAAACTAAACAAACTAACATACACTTTCCTAGCTTATGTTTAACGAATGCATAGAGAAGGAGAAACCTACCTTGCTATGATGCTAATCACTCAATATTTTGGAGATGACTTTGATTCCTTCATTTCCAAGATCTCTTCTTACTTGTTATACATGTCCGAGTACGTGCAAGAAAGATCAAAGAGCTATGGAAGATAAAAGAGCATATATGGTATACATCAAACATAAACTAATTAATAAATAAAGGATTATTAAGCTATTATCATAAAAATTTACACAATTATGGATAGTGAACATCAGATGTATATATTAATAAGCTAAAAATGGAAGCATACAACCTATGCCTTGACGTTGGAGACCTCCTCTTGGTGGATGTCCAAGTCCAAGCCAAGACTCTTCAAGCACTCCTTCTCCAAGTTAGAATGGGTAGAATTCATTAGGGGAATTTTGAGGTCTAAAATGGGCCTCCTAAGAAAAATGTACAACCAAAATAAACTTTATAAGAACCAATAGGATTCAATATGATGATGTCAACCATGGGGGATGATTCACCATTTTTGGAGTAAAAAAATCAAAAGATTAAAAAATAGTAAAACTACCTTTTCAACTCGTATTTTCAACCTATCTCCCTAAGGTCTAACTCAAATTTCAAGTAGGATTACTTTTTGGATGAAAATTTTAATTCCCCATCCAAGCATTACCCATGTTGAATACTTTTAATGGACCTTGCTACACAAAAAATGAGAAATACATGAAAAAACGTGATTGCAGTCATGTTTTTCATGTATTTCTCATTTTTTGTGTAGCAGGGTCCATAAAGAGTATGCAACATGGGTACTCCTTGGATGAGGAATCAAATTCTACATCCAATGAGTCTTGCCACTTGAAATTTGAGTAAACCCATAGGGAGATAAGTTGAAAATATGAGTTGAAAAATAGTTTTTTCTTTTCTCCCTCTAAAATTTGATGATGTAATCTAATCTTATTTTATTATTTCCACTATTATTTTATAATTTACTTAGGAGGCCCATTTTAGACCTCAAAATTCCCCTAATGTGGGCATAATCTCAGTATAGGAATGTAGGAAATCAATGACCAACCATTTGGGGTTGGAAGGGAGCTAATTTATAGGAAGGGAGAAGGAGTTAGGGATCCACAAAAGAGGGAGGAAGGTCCACATATCAAGGGGAAATACCATGATGATAAGATCAAGAGGTCCAAATGGGAGAGCTCAACCATATCAACAACAACCAATATCCATCTCGCTGCTCTCGAATGTTCTAGTGCACAAAGCTTCTCCTCCAATTTTGGAAAACATGCTAGAAGAGGCTGAGCACGGGTTTTCATATCAAAACCCGCGATGGCAGTGCTAGGGTTTTCATATATAACTTGAAAATTAGACAATAATACAATTTTTCTTCATAGCTTAACAAATTGTGATAGAGGAATATTAGCCTTTTGCTGCCACTTTATCCTTCAAATTTTCACTGGATATCAACCCTTCAATTTGTGAATAAAACATCCCTTAAAAATCCTTACAAATTTGCTTTGAAAATTTCTCTTAATATCCTCCTCCTCTAGTATTGTTAGCTTTAGATTTTGACCTCTAATTTTACCAAAATTTATCTTGGAAGATGGACCTAAAATAGATCTAAGTCTACCTCTTGGATATGCCCTTTGTTGTGATTTATTTAACCTTGAATTGGTTCTTAGATCTGCCACTTAACTTAGCCAAAGATATGTCCTTTATTTGGCCTTGAATCAACCTTTTAGACTAGAAAATGAAAGCCTCATATCTACTTTAAACAAGCTCAGATTTGTCTCAGAAGAATATTCTAAATTGGGGAAAATGCTTTAGAGAAATGAATTTTTGAACATACTTAGAAAGGGGTCTCTATCCAATGAGAAATACCACAACAATATGTAACACTTAATCCCAACAACCCTTAACTTGAGTATTGCCTCAGACCTTAACTAGTGCTTGCCTCAACCTTCATAAGGGGGTCCGAAATTATGCCTCATGGGACCAAAGTCAAACTTTTAAACGACCTTAAACTCAGACTTAACATAGCCTCAAACAAGCCCTGGATATGCCACAGGTAGCTTGAATTTGTCTCAGAGGGGGGCCCTAAATACCAAATTTAAATAACCCTAGCATAGGGCCGAAAATAACCTCAGAAAATGTTTTCCCTACCTAAGATTTGGCCTGAGGATTTGGTGTGAAGTAGACCTCCAAATCGTCTTGATGAGGGTCGAAAGTGCCTCAGAATAGGCCTAAAACTTCATCTCTATCCCAATGAATAACGATCACAAAATGATAAAAAAAATAAGCCCAAATATTGTAAACAAACTTGGCCTCTCTCTCAATATTAGTGTGACTATATAGAACTAAGAAAATAAAACAAAATTGTTAGAAGATAAGCATGATAATGATGCATTTAGGAGGGAAATTGATCTTTTAATTTATAGTTGAAGGAGGGGGTTAGATGAGGGTTGTCTTACCCTAGAAATACTTAATAATAGGGAGCCAACCAGAGAAATAGGAGGAATTAATTCCAAAAATTAAATTTTTTAACAAGTCTGACCTATACCCATCTTTTGAAATTGATTTCTCCATGAATAATTTTCTCCTTTTAAGGTCGATTTGGTCAACTCTAGAATAACACGAATAAACCTAGATATTGTTGAATTATTAATGCCAAAATTTGACCAATCGTAGTGCTACCTTAAATAATTATTTTGGGCATCATAACCACACATTTAGGGCTCCAACTTTGATGAGGCATATGTCCTCAACCATGAGAATTTATGTGGTGTTCCACCTATCATTAGAAATGACACGATGAGGAGAATCAAATGATGATGGTCTTATGAGAAAAAATATTGATCTTCCCAATAATTTTCTTCATCAAATGTAGGGTTTCTTTTGTCTACTACTTGGGTTGACATAAATGATAACCAAATTCCAACAATCTCCCCCTTTGGCATTGGTGGTAACACATTTACTCCCCCTACGATTGCTGCTCCCCATGATTCCATCCTTTTATCCCCCTCTCTTGATTTCTCCCCCCCTTTGGCATTAATGGAAAAGGGTAACCCCCCCTAATGAAGTGTATCTCTCAATATCCTAGCAATATTCCTTTCTCCCTCTGTCTGGTTAGCTTGATGGAATGCATATCAATGTGAAAATGGAAGCACCCCAAGCATTTGTTGAAGATACTAAAACGTCTCTCATGTAAGAGGATTGGTGAAGATGTCAGCTAGCTCTTCCTTTGTCCCAATGTAGTCTACCTTGATATTTTTCTCTACAACCTGTTCATGAAGAAAGTGGTATTTGATAGGAATATGTTTTGGTTTTGAATGCATGACAATATTCCTGGAGGGACTTATGACACTGGTGTTATCATAGTATATTAGAATGGGCTTATCAAACTTCACTTGGAGATCCTGCAGAGTTTTCTTCATCTAAGGGACATGAGTAAAACATGCTGTTTTTGCAATGTGTTATGCTTCTATTGTGGACAAGGATAATGAAGACTACTTCTTGATTAACCATGATACGAGAAAATCACCAAAATAGAAGGTTCATCCACTGGTGATTTTTTTAGCATCAATGTTGTCTGCCAAATCTACATCTGTATAGGCTATCCTAGTTAATTTGTTCACCTTTGGATACCACAACCCAAATTCTATTATGCCTTTGAGATATCTGAAAATCCTTTTTGCTGCTACAACATGGGATTCTTTTGGTGCTTCTTCGAATCTTGCCACCTATCAAACTTCCTACATTACATCTGGTCTTGAAGTTGTCACATACAATAGGCTTCCAATCATTGATCTATAGAGTCTATGGTCTACTTCCTTGGATTCATTGTCATTTCTTAGCTTGTAAATGATCACTATGGGAGTAATTGCAAGTTTATTATCTTCCATTAAGAATATTTTCAACATTTACTTGATGTACTTAGTTTAGGAAATGAATATGCCATCATCTTCCTGAGATATCTAGAGTCCAAAGAAAAAGGTTGACTCTCCAAGTAGAGACATGTCAAACTCATTATACATATCATTGGAAAACTCTTGTCTTAACTTGTCATCGTCACTTCCAAATATGATGTTATCCACATAGACTTCAATGATAATTACGTTATCTTGATCAACCTTTGTATATAAATTTCTATCTGCATTTCCTCTTCTTAATCCTTGTTGCTGTAAATACCTATCCAGTCTTGTTTACAAGGCTCTAGGTGATTTCTTGAGACCATATAGGTATTTATTTGACCCACATACATATTTTTCATACGAAATATACAACTGTAGACAAAAGTGTCTTGCCTAGGCTTGGTGGGATGAACTAGAACAATAGAAACCAAAGGGCATAATGTATTCCTTAAATTAATTGAATGATCAAATGAGGCATACCTAGAATCCATCGCAAGCTTCAGTCCTTCCTTGGCTTGTACACTCCAATCCTAGCTTCGATTGCTATAATTATAACATGCACAATAAAATAAGACAAGCCAAATATATACAACATATATGTAGCATAATCCAATCACCTCATTCAATAGATCAACATGGTATTGAAATACATGAAATAATACGTCATATATAGGAAAAGAGTCCACTCTTTGTATTAATAGAAATGGATATAGGTACAACCAAAAATAGGATTTGATCATGTAGGAGTTCTCCCCAAGTTGAATTTTACTTTTCTTGCCACAAAGCATGCCTCTATGTCACCCTAATGCATAGAATAATGACTCTCAAAGAACCAACATGAGGGTAGAATCAATCTCCAAAAGCCAACCCCTTGCCCATGGATGGATGTAAATATATAGATGAGGGAGGTAGTTCATGAATTCTTATCCATTTACCAATCTAGGCTTGAGATCCACTTGAAATGGGAGGATGAGCTCAAGGGATCAGAGGTGAAATATCCAAGGTAGGATAGGATAGGATTCAAGACTTTAATCCAAGTTAAATTGTTAGAACAACCTATGGAATCTTTTGGAAGAGGAAGCTTTGTGATTCTTTTTATTTTTCCTAAATATATAGAATCAACACACCCCCAACAAGGGACAACCTATTGGTGATCAATGTTGGTGAAAAGAAGGTCAAACCGATGGTCAGCACCAGTCCCTAAAGGGCCAGGGTATGTTGGGCCTTAAAATCTTGGAAACCCAGCAGTGAAGAGTAGAAACTCAAGGATTCAATAGAGTAATGCTTAGGGATTTGTGTATGGATGATGAAAATATGTTGAAGAACGCAAATTGGTCCCGTTTGAAGGCCTATTGACCATATGTGAAAAAATGGCCTATAACAGATTTCCCCCTAAAGCGCAAAGTCAGAAATGACAACTAATGACTGAAGTGCTTTACCTTGTGACAAGTCAGGATCAAGAACAACTGGTCAAGAGCATCATTTGTTACAATACATTTACATCATGATATATTTGTTGAGGGAGGCATACCCATGCTCAGCACATAAACTAACATTACATGCACAATGACCAAAAGACATGTCCGTGAATGACTGATGGTGGACCCATGATTGGATGATTGTCTGTATGATCATAGCCATCATACATTTTGATCTTGTATTACTCCTAAATCATAACCTAGATGGATGAAACTAAATCCAGAGTCTTCTATCTTGTTCACACGACCAACCAATGTATGAGTCTAACCATGTGATTTAATGAGATGAAGTCGAACATGGTAGACACCATCTGATTACTGACCAATGATGTAATCTATTAACAGATGTGAGATAAACCAACGATGATGTTAATGGCTCTCAAGGTACTCTAGTACAATTCGTATGGTGTGAATAAATGAGTTGATGTCAGATACCACACAAAATATTTCGGTCGAAGGCCAATGATATAAACCTGTCATTGAGAGTGAGGAAACTTTCCATTGATGTATGCAAGCACCAAGGTACCAAAGGGGTGTTTCTAAGCCAAATTCCTGGATAATGAACTAATGTCAACAGTAAGCGGCCCATCATAGGAGGGCCTTGATGTATCCCCCATCAATGACACGAAACATGTATGATGATTTGAGTAAAAATGATCAGAATGATGCTGATACCGAACTGGATCAAGAATGATAGACATGGAATGAACGCTTAAGAGTATTGTAGAATATATTGAATAAATGACTACTCTTGAACACAATAGTGACACTGAAATGAAGTTGGCAACATTGACCCAAAACCAAAATGGAGGCTTTGAAAATGTATGATAAACCAAAAGATAAGAAAAATTTCCAACTCAATAGCCACAAAAATGAAGTGGAAGAGTGTCTTGTTACAGAGCGATTCGATGCCATTAATAAGTGGAGTATCCCATTTTCCCAATTTTCCCAACCATTACTGGTCAGTAACTCTTTATTTTTGACAATATTGAGGAGGATAACATATGTTTGATTTGTAAGTTCATCCTTTGGATGAATCCTTCTGAGTATATTTAGCGAACCCAGAGAGAAGGAGTGGTTTGGTCCCATCATAACTGATGATTCCATCATTGTTTGATGTTTGTATGAGTCTAGTGAAGGTGAAAACTTGACATATTTTTCTTATTTAGAGAGTTGGAAAAGGAGGTGAAAAAGAAAACTCCAAAGGTTCCTTTTCGCAGGCAATCCCTTGAGTCTGAAAAGGAAGAAAAATATACTCAAGAGACCCTCTTAGCCATGTTCGCCTTAGGAATTTATTTTTCGTTAGTCTATCTTAGTCCAGAAAAGGGTAAAACTTATACTAAGAAAATTTCTTTTCATTTACTTTAAAGAGTTTGAAAATACAAGTGCTCGAAAATATTTTCTTATTTTGGGAGTATGAAAAGAGATGAAAGAGGACTCCACTTGGAGAAACAAGTGGTAATAAAGGTAGCAACTGGTTTCAATCATGATGGAACTGCTCAAAATATGCAAAGTTCAAGAGGTTGACTAATTACCAAGAGAAAGCATATGATCGACCAAGTATATGGTGATGATGGAATGAGAAAACCAAGGCTCATATGGAATAAACAAGCTGATAGAAAATGGTAACCATGAGAGGTAGGATGAAAATGGTTTCATTTTTACACACGCTTCAAACATGTGGAAACTATGCTTCAAAACACTTGAAGATGGTTTCATTTTTACACAAGCTTGAAACATGTGGAAACTATGCTTCAGAGTGGTTTCATTTTTACACAAGCTTGAAATGAAGACAACTATGCTTGAAATAAGTTTGCATGCCCCCAACATAATGACTCAATTCGAGGCACATTTGCCCCAAACTTCATTTCATTCATCTAAGTAGACTATTGGTTACTAACAGGTGGATGGAATGAAGGTTCATTTACGAGATCAAGTTAAAGACTCGACTAGGAATTTACAAGATCTGATCAAAGACTTGAATTAAAAGGGGATATGTTTCATTTTTTAACAAGATTGACATAGGAAAATAAATATTCTCAAGATTGTTTCATGTTCATGTGAGCTTGAAACGTAGAGGAAACTATTCTCGTAGGAACCATTTTTTAACGAGATTGACATAATAAAAGGAACTCATCTATGAAAACTTGTTTCATTTTTTAACGATATTAACATAAGAAAATGAAATCTACCTTGACACCTTGTTTCATTTTTTAAGGAGATTGACACAAGATAAGGAAATCTTCTCTGAAAACCTTGATCATGGCCCATAAGAGGCCATGGTTTCCAATAGGTTCTCATTAGATGGGAGAAAAACAATCTTGAAGGAATACATATCAAGGGATCTAATGCAAAGATCAGGCTCTAATGCCCCCAGTACATGATGCACTACACCACCTACTATATCATCAGTAGATGCAAGCATGGAACAGGTTTCCACATAATTAATTTGAGACAGGAAGATACCACTAGCATATAAGGACCATTTAGGGAAGATGCTTGATTGGGAGTCAAATTAGGACTAATGAATTGATCCAGCTGGCTCCAGAGAGACACACAGAACAAAGAGGGCTAAAAAATAAAGGTGCTTAGAATGACTTCGACCTAGGACCAGATCGTAGATCTTGTCATCTTGATCATGGAGGTTCGAATGGTTCATCAAACTGAGCTCGTATGCGAAAGATAAAGATCTTCAAAGTTTGACATGACAGGGGAAAAGTGGGGCCCATAGTGTGCCACATGGCATCCCAATAAGAACGTGGGACCCACATGACAACCCATTAACCATTGACACTTGGAGTTCTTTCATTGGTCTCCTAAACCTGCATAAGAGACAAAAATCATTTTTAAAATAAGGAAAATGGTTATTTTAATATATAAAAACAAATCGCATATTTGTTTAGGCCAATGGCCATAACTCCCGCCGGCCTAATCGCAACCATCCGAACATCACTGTATTATTTGGGGCAGGCACAGCCACCAGCGGTGGACCCGACCCACACCCTATCGCCCCAACCCGTATATATATATATATATATATATATATATATATATATATATATATATATATATATGTATGTATGTATGTATGTATGTATGTATGTATGTATGTATGTATGTATGTATATGTATATGTATATGTATATGTATATGTATATGTATATGTATATGTATATGTATATATGTATATATGTATGTATATATATATGTATATATATACATATATATATATGTATATATACATATATATATATACATATATATATATACATATATATATATATATATATATATATATATATATATATATATATATATATGTATATATATATATGTATATATACATATATATATATACATATATATATATACATATATATATATATACATACATACATATATACATACATATATATATACATATATATATATATATATATATATATACATATATATATATATATATATATATATATATATATATATATATATATATATATATATATGCCGATTAATACAATTCCGACAGCGCCGATATATGCGGAGATCGCCGATATATATATCGGCGAAACCCCACATATCGTGCCGATATATATGCGATAACAGCTCCATATATAATACCGATCACCGATTTTATCGGCGCCGATCAGTGTCGATCATCGATGTAATCGGCATCGATCAGGCCGATCACCGATATATCGGCAAAATCCCTTAAATCGCGTCGATAAAACGTGCCAACGACCATATTAAGCACCAATCGTGAAGGCCGATCGCTGATAATGTTGTTTAGTGCGGGGTTTAAGGGGCGAGCTACCCAATGCGGACCCGACCTTAATTAATGCATTATTTTGGTTCATTAAAATATATATATAGAGGGGTGGGATTTGATCCCCTGACCTCTCCTCAACCAAATTCCAAATTTTCCATTGAGCCATAACTGCTCACCTTGGTAAATCTGCGCAAGGTTTTTATTTAAACTCATAGTTTTTACTTCTACACAGAGTTTGAGACAGAGGAGAGAGACTGCAGGCACAGATTTCGAGGCAGAAAGCAGACACGGATTTCAAGGCAGTTAATTAATGTTTTAATGCAAGAACCATGAATTTTGCAGGAGGGAAAATTTTTCACTTTGTTAGAATTTGACAAATTTTATATGGTTTTTACAACTCTCATCACCACGAATGCAATGGTGTTGTTCGTTTCTCCATCAGAGGTCTGCATTTTTCGGCCATTTCCAGAATTCACGTGGAACCATGATTTCAGCGAAAACAGGGAGTGGAACCATCAGCCATGAAATTTTCCCAAGGAGGTAAAATTTTGATATGTTAGATTATAGTCAAGTTTATACTTGTTTTTCATGGTTTTCCATAGGGGTCGCAATGGAAAGATAAGATCCACCATCTGAGTTGCAGATTTCCAGTCCATCCATGGAGCAGAATCTTTGAGGAATCCCAGGGGAATCTAAAAGATTCCTTGAGCCCAAAATTCTCAACTTCTCAGGATTTGGATTTTGGACAGTCGATTCAGCACTACTCGATGCCACAAGTCTGATGGTGTCTTTAGATTTCTTATTCTCTCATTTCTTCTTCGAGTCACATTTCTAAGTACCAGTGCAAATGTCCACATTCTTGTGTGAGCAGCCATCTTCATGCGATCGATGCCTTGAGATCGATGGTCCGAGCAGCTTCAGTAGTGTGACATCCACTTCTTCAGATGGCCTTGGTTGTGAGGTATCTAATGTGTTCATGTACTTCTTCTTTCTGCATTATGTTGCACAGAACCTTGATTAATGTTGATGCAAGATCTTGTTTCTTACATGTTGTCATGATTCCTTGCTTGATTTGATGCAGAATCTTCTATGAGATGTACTTGTTGTCATAACCCATCATGTTATGCTTTGAGATCCCTTAATGTATGTTGCTGGGATACTCTTTTTGTTGTCATGCATGTGTTTTGCATTGAGATCCCTTTTGTGCCATGTCCGCAGGATGCTCACCATGCATGTTTTTGTGTCATACTGATAGGAGTCTTTTGATTGAGAATTCTAGTAGTGGAATATCTCTTAGAGCCACTCCTACGTGAGGGCATTTTTCCTTGTATGATCGAGACATCATCTCTGTGTACATCACCATTATTGACAGCACTTAATGCAGCGGCCTACACCATCTTGACACCGGGGCCCGGAGACGTAGTCCCTCCTGGACGAACTCCGTTATCAACATCTTTTTTTTTATGTTGCTGATGATTGTCTTGTTCCTCTTCTTTACAGCATGCAGATGTATTCATTAATGTTCTTCTAAAATGCAATTTAACACATCATGAAAGTAAAAGGTCTTGGAAGTGTCCTTCTTCACACGTGGACCTGGATCATGAATGAAAGATGGTCAATGGCCACCGGTTATTAAACCAGCGCACAAAATAGAAGAAGAGATAGATCAATGACTTCAAAATAAGCCTCTTCGAGGGGGAAACATCCTTTACATTACACAAACGAACAATTCTTTGATGATACAAATGACAAGACCTCCTTTCTATATATAGGAGTCTAAGGGGTCATAATATAATCATAGTTGACATAACAATAATAATGTTATGGCACAAAAAATAATAATAGTGGGCTTTTGTGGGACATAATAATAACAATATGGGGACTACATGGGCACAAAAATACAATAAGGGGGTTGCACTAATAACAATAAGGGGCTACACTAGTAGTATAGGGACCTAACATGCCCCTATCCTTCAAAAAGTGTTTTCCTCAATGCTTGAGTAGTTCTCGATGCTTTTGTATAAAATTATCGTCCTCCCATGTGGAATATTCAAAGGGTAAGTTCTTCCACTTTATGAAATACTCTAAATTTGATCGATTTCATAGTTGTCAGGTTCTTATTTCTATGATTGCTTTAGGTTCCAATATGACTTTTCCTTCCTCATCAAGTTCTAACAATATTGATTGAACTGGGATCTTGTCATCTATAACCTTGTTTAAGCATGAAACATGGAAAACCGAGGGCACTCAGGAAGATGCAAGAATCTTCAATTTGTATGCCATAGTACCAATATTTTGTAGCACCTTGTAAGGACCATAATACTTTGGTGATAATTTATTATCCTTCTTAGCTTGCTTGAGGGAGATTTTTTTTTATGGTTGTAGCTGTAAAAATGCCCAGTCACCTACATCAAAACTTCTTTCACTACGATGTTGATTTTCATGTTGTTTCATTCAATCCTGTGCCAAAGTGAGGTTATCCTTTAAGTGTTGGAGAACTTGTTGTTGATGCTCGATGTGATCTTACGTTGCTTGAACCTCAGAATTTTCTCTTAAAGATGACGTGATGGATGGTGGATGATATCCATAAAGTGCCAATGCATTATAAGATATGGTCGGATTCATTTCTTCTTTCTCTGGGGTTGGTTCCTGGTGTATATACTCTTCTTTTGACGTTTCTTGTTCCTTTTCTTCCTCCTCTTCACAATAGATGCAAAATAATTTCTTCTTAGCACACCTATGACCTTTAGTGTATTTTCTATCACAACTATAACAAAGCCCTTTTGCTCTTTTTTCTTCCAATTGTCATGGTGTCAACCTTGTAGGTCGTGGAAGGCTAGGAGCAACAACACTTCCATCTTTATAGTGATGAGTGGTAGGCTTCCTTGTTGCCATAGTTTTGATTTCAATTTTTCTTGCCAACCTATATGTCTTCTCTAATGAATTAGGTTCCTGAAGGCGAACCTCATGTTGGATGTTATCATTTAAATTCCATATGAAGACTTCAATCCTATGTTTCTCTAGAACATCATCTACCCTTATATTCAATTTTTTGAAGTCCTCAATGTGCTCTGCCATTGAACCCTTTTGTTTGAGATTTATCAATTGGCTAAAGAAGGTGTTTCTCTTTGTATCCTCATCATGTTCTATCATTTCCTCCGTAAAAATGGACCAAGTGACCATTTTTTTATGAGATAAAAGTGATCGATACCATGGAAACTGACTAGGTTCTAAATATAAAGTTGCAATACATACCTTTTGTGTGTTTTGCACATTATGGAGATCAAAATATTTCTCCATCTGTAGTATCCATGTTATGGGATATTTGCCATGAAACTTCCTCATATTTATCTTTGGAATATGTTAGGTCTTCAATCCAATGCTAGATTCTATGAAATCATGATTAACATTTCTTTTGTTCTCATCATGAGTTTCCTCTACTACCTTTTCGCCATTAGGAGGCTTTTCTTGTAGCAACTTTGTCCCACCTTCCTTCAAACCTTCATGTATTTCTTCAAATATTCCATGCCTTTCTTCAAATATGCTTCCATACCATCGATATTAGCTCCCATGGCATAGATAAAACTATTTATCTTAGCTTTGATCACATTCTTCAAATCATCCATCCAATTTTTCTTACTAGGTGTTTCTATTTTCTTGATTTGAGTCATTCTTTTTCTTTCTTTTATAAGCTTGATATTTAAACAAATATAGCTATGTAATTTAGGATCTCAAAGTTATGAAATTTTGGCTTGTGGTGGCCCTCTGAGTTCTCTTTCCAACCCCACAATTATTATCAAAATTAGATTCTACAAGAAAGAGTTATGTCCAATATTCCATGATGACCTGATTATATACTAGTTCAGTAGAGAGAAATTGTATGAAGTGCCACATATCACTACTTCAACCTTTAGCCCTGAAAATTATACCCAACACAATATATTCTGTTTTTGTTTTGTAACTTTTTATGAAATTTGAATTTGATGCTCAGAGAGAAAGTTATGACAATTTTCCCAAGATCACTTGTTTACGATCAAATTCGGGAGCCTACAAACACCCTAACTTCCTTGGATCCTATCTCCGTAAATATAGTGAACCAAGACTTGAAATTCATACACAAGGTTTAGCCTGATTGCATCTAAAATGGGTTTTATTTAAGCTTCTGAATTTTCGTTGAAACAAAGTTGTAGCAACAATTCCACGATGAACTGTTTGAGAGAGAATTATGGAGCATGCAAAAACCCTAACTTCCTGAGATCATATCGCCGAAAATGTAGTGAGACAAGATCTCAAATTTGGATAAGAGGTTCATCACGATTTTTTCTCAAATGGGTTTTAATATCAGCTTCTGAAACTTTGTAGAAAAAAATTTATAGTGAAACTTCCACGATGACATATTTGAAGTAGCGAAACCCTAGAATCCAAAGCTCTGATACCAAACATTATGAAACCAACTGACAAAATAGAAGAAGAGATAGATAAACAACTTCAAAATAAGCCTCTTCGACAGGGAAACCTCCTTTACATTACACAAATGAACAATTCTTCGATGATACAAATTACAAGACCTCCCTTCTATATATAGGAGTCTAAGGGGTCGCAATATAATCAGAGCTGACATAACAATAATAATGTAAGGGCACAAAAATAACAATAGTGGGCTTCTATGGGACACAATAATAAAAATATGGAGACTACATGGACATAACAATACAATAAAATAGGTTTCAATAATAACAATAAGGGGCTACACTAGTAGTATAGGGACCTAACACCATGATTCTTCCCTCATGTGGGAAACATATCACACAAAAGAGTGAAGAGACAAGAGATCCCATGTCATAAAAATAGTCATGCCTAAGGAGTAAATTATAATTGAAAGGGAATTGAACTACCATCAGATATTTATAGATAGTCTTTCCTCCCAAAGTAATAGGAAACTGAGGAAGGATCCCTAATAGTTGATTGGTTCCTCTATTAAAAGCCAACAGATTTTGGGTAATGGGCACAAGGTGTAGAGAACTGAAAGCTTTCCAAGTAGTTAAGGAAATAATACTAAAAGACACGCCTTCATCTATCACTGAGCCAGGTATATGCCTATTATAAGAATTTACTATTATTTGAAAGGAAACGTAAGGAGGAAGATGATATCCTTCTAGCTGAATCCAATCAAAGGAAGTGACCAAATTACTTGGAAGGGGTTCTATGTGTGACACAGGCAAGTTCCCTCTAAGAATGGGGGTAATCCCTCTAGCCCTAGAGTGGGTCTAGTCACCGCAAAGACAATACCAAAGAAAATTTCCTTAGAAAGTTGATGCCATGAAGGCTTACCTTCAAATCATTGTTCGATGACATCCCTGTTGTGTTGCTCCAGCTCTCATTCTTCTAATCACTTGTACCTGAAAACAACATGTAGAACATGACCACGAACATAATAGAGTATGACAAAAACTATCTAGTTAAAGAGTCAAGGAGCTTCAAGCTATCATTATGCAATTCGACATACGATATAGGAAATAAGTTGTTGATTTGTATTAATGTAAATTAAAGTAGAACTTACAACCAAGCCTTGACATCGTAAGCCTCCTTGAAGGGTCTTGTTAGCATGTCTCCACAAGCATTCACTCATAGACTGTCTCCCAAAAGACGAATAACTCTCTCTTCTACCCAAAAGGCTAACACTAGAACATTCTTACAATCAAGCAAACTCCTCTCAAAACCATCCCAAGCTAAGTTATATGAGAGGCTACTTCCACACTCTAGAAAAACTTCTCTACTTTTATTATTGAATTCTTTACCTCTGAAGCTACCAAAAAACTAGCTGATCTTAGCCATGGAGGAGGTATTTATAGGAGGAGGATCTTCCATAAAAGATGGGAGAAAGATATTATCTCTTTGAGAGGTTGTAAAAAAGGTGGAACAACCATCCCAAAGGAGAGAGATGAGCTCATCTGATCCAAAAACCAACCCTAGGATTTCCCATGAAGTTGCTACACTTCGAAGCTTTGATGATTTGTTTAAAAAAAATGCCAAAAGTAGCTCGTCGCGAGTGCAACACAGGGATAGGGTGAAGACGTCACTAGGGCTAGTTAAATCTTGGCCATCTTCATAGGTGGAACAACTGTTGACCTGCGATGACCTAAAAACATAGGTAAAAAAGGGTCTACTCTAGGAGTAATGAACTGAGGTATTCTTCCTGAGATGACAAGGAAGACATTGACACATAATTTGCAACATGACACAAGGCAGATGTCAATAACACGGACTGGCAGTGTCTGGGATCAGGGAATGTGGGGTCGGTGATAAATTATTGTGTAACAGATGCCCCCTAAAGCATGAAGGCCGAGAGAGTGGGAGGGGTGAAATGCTTTATGAATCCATAACTGAAACAAAACACCATCGCGGAGAACCTGCAAATGCAAGTACAACTGATATCTCTGATACATGAGTACATAGTGAAAGGAAATACATGTGCATAAGGCATGGGTGCAACCATCCAGAAGATAAACATAAATGATCTGTGGTATGGACACAACCATCCAATCAGAAGGACCATATAAAAGACTCAGGTATGGTCGCAGCCATCCAATCAAAAGAGTCATGTATACAATCATGAATCAATCCGCGCAACCTGGACTTGTGTAATCTGAGCCCAGGGTCTTGAATCCCAACCCGATCATGGTACAAATTCTAATATACGAATAGATGTGCTGAAGTTGAACATACTAGGAAATCACTTGATTACCGATCAATGATGTAAATTGTTAACAACCGTGAGAGAGACCACCAGTGATTTCAATGGTCCTCAAGGTACTTCTAGTACAATGCACGAAGTGTGAAGAATGATCTAAAGTTGAACACCCGTGAAATCACCCGATCGAAGGCCAATAATGAAAGCCTGTCGTTGAATGTGAAGAACTTGCCATTAAGGTGTTAGTGTCAGTGTCTTCACACTGCCATCAGTGATCAAAATTTACTCTTTTGCATTTCATACTAGGAGTCCCATTCTGATGAGTTTGCATTCCATTAGCTCATGGATCTATTGATGGTAGGGTTTATTTCAGTTTTTCCCTCATGATATGTACTTGTTGACCTCCTTTCATACCTTTCAGTCAATGATTTATGCTCATTTTCAGTTCATTTCATCAATTACATAAGGTTTCAATCTCATTAGGTCTTAGGATTTCCACCATGGGAAAAATTCAGTGATTATTGCTAATAATGGTTAGCAAAGACATGAGGAGGTCAATAATGATCAAAAAATCATAATTTGTTAATTTGTAAGCTTAATGAAGTTCTCGCCTCAAAACTAGTTTCGAGGTGAAAACAGAGCATTTGTATTTTATTCTTAAATTTCATGTAATTTTAATGTTCTCATATGTAATAATGGTTCCATGCTGCTCCTGGACATCTGGTGATGTTGCCAAAGTACTGCCACTGCAAAAATTCAAAGAATTTGAGCATTAGTCCACATATCAAAGCAAAGTAGCCAAGCATAAAAAATAGAGTATTGGAAAAAACAGATAGACATTATAAAAGTGGGTTTTTATCAACAAAAATAAAAAATTGAAAGCTATATAGAGCATCCTTCTATTTATCATTTCATTATGCTAGTGTTGAAGTTCAAAGTGCCAAAAGAAGAGCCAAGGTTCGATTTCAAGCGTTATTGGGCAAATGCAAGTCAATTGCTGCATTTTTGGAAAGATCTGAGCGGCGCTGCGCTTTTGAGGAGGGCACTGTGTTTTTGAGTTGGCAATGTGCACGTGGCAGCATTTCTCTGTGTAATTTTACACAGATGCCGTGCTTTCAGAGTGGCACTGCGCACTTGTGTGAGGCGCTGCACTTCTGCCCAGCGAAGCTTCAAATCGCCCAAAATGTTCTGCACCTGCCAAATTCACCTCAAAGTCATCAATTTCGCTCTCTTGCCAGTAAGTACAATCATCATATCTTATGATCTAGGGTTTGTTTGCCAAGTTTGGTGCTTAGCTTTCTTAAAACTAAAACCCTAGCTTCTAGGGTGAAACCCTAGTTTTCCTCATATCACTAGTGTTTATATACCCTATATACTTGCCATTATTTACTAAACCCCATTCCTACATACCATATTTCCTAAATCCCATTCCCCTCATACATTTTCCCTAAATCCCTATTTACACTCTCCATCAACCCTACAAACCCTACCCACTCTCCCTAAAATCCTACTCATCCCTAAAAGCTTTTTCACACGTAATACTCTCACATACTCCTTCATCTTCACTCTATTCATTTCATTCATTCACCCTATCCCATCATTGTCCATAAGTGTTCACAGCCATAGAAAAACAATGGAAAGAGACAATGAATATGACTATGATGAAGAGGCACTCAGTGATAGTTCCATGGAGAGACATAAGCAGCAGAGGAAGCCTCATTAAGGAGGAAGAATTATCAGAGAAGAGCCTACTAGTTTGAGGGAGTTACAAGCCTGTCCATTTGCCATTTCTTACTTTAAACACCAGGCATGCTTTGATTTTTGTGAAATGATATAAAGAGTCAAATTTCATCATAAGTTGGCCGGGCTATTTGTAACTCATTTGCACAGTAATGAAGTAACCCTTGCCGGAATAACCTTCACCATATCACCAGCTGTCATCTCAGAGGCTACAGGAATTCCAGATGCAGGTGAAAATTGGTACAAAGGTCAGGATATTGATGAGGAGTAATATGAGCCTTACATCAAGGCTAGATACAAAGACAAAATCAAGAGAGTATTCCCTTTCAAGTTTTTGGAAGACAGGTAAGCCCCATTAATGAAAATCATTATCAAGTACTTCACTTGTGAAGGTAGGTTCTCCCGATTGTATGCCTACCACATTGGACTTCTCATGCATTTCACTAGAGTAAAGATGATGAATCTACCTTACTTCATGTTTAGAAACATCGAGAAGATGGCACATATTGTACAGAGGAAACCATACCCCCAACACTTGAATAGCATTTACCATTACTCTTTGATAAAAATAATTGTTCTTCACCACCTGAGCCTCCTTAACATGCCATGGGAGACTTTCATTTCTCATGAGATGTTCAAATGCCCTCAAATATTTTCATCAGTACATCATGAAGAAGGTGGACCTTCAAGCCATGAAAAAGTCAAAGCGACTAAAACTGTTGGAGTGCCAGTGTTTGTGACATATAAGAGGGGTACTAGGAAACTTTTTGCAGCTGCTAGGCAAGTATTATCTCCACAAGGTGTGGAAGGGGTCTTGCCTTAATCATCAAGCCATAGGAAAATGCTATCCCCATAAGGTGTGGGAGGGGCTTTGCCTTCTTCTTCAGCAAAACAGGTACAGGTTGAGCAGCAAAGCAAGGGCAAGGAAAAGGTGTACAAAGAGGATCTTGGTGATGAGCAGGAAAGAGATTTTGATCTTGTTGAGCATGAGGAGCCACAACAACACTTTACTCATCATGGAGTTGACATTATTGACTTGGAAGCTCAGGATCCGAAGACTGTCAAAGACATGATCATTAAGGAACAAGAAGCTAAAATACATTCCTTGTCAGATAACTTAGAGAGAGATAAGTTCATCATTAAATATTTAGAGTAGGAAAACAAACAATTGAGCGACAAGAAAATCCTCATGGAGCTGCAAATGATTAAAGAAAACAGGCAAAAGGCCAAGGAGGCTAATGTCAAGTTGACTTCAATTGAACAAGAGATTGAGAATGATAGGGAAACTTGGCTTGAAAGGGTCAACACACACCTTGAGGGGCTAATTGAGAAGGCCAATAGGGATAAGAAGATGCTTCACCACATGGCCTACCATTACTTGACCCGCAACAAAATCTGTAACATAAGGATCAGGAAACTTAAAGCTAGGTTGAGGAAGGCTTTAAAGAGAAAAAAGGAGCAAGATAAGTTGAAGATACTAGCTAAAGCCTCACTAGCCCATCAAAGTAGCTGATGGTGGTGTCCCATGCCAAATCTGGGCAAGTTTTGAAGATTTTTGTTTTTTTTCAAATTTTGAAATTTGCAACACAGGAAATTGGCCTAGTGGCGTTGCGCTTTTCCCTGGAGCACTTGTTGGAGGAAAATATTATACATCTAGATTTAGCATGATGAGAGCATTCATCCATGAAAATTTCATAATTTCTGGAGCAAAAATAGGTCACCAAAAGGTCCAAAAACTACCAAAAAATGACCTCTTTGCCCCTTTTTGGACACACAGAAGCAGCCTTGGGAGATTCAAGTTTTGAGGAGGCAAATGACCTCCAAATGAAAAAATTCAAGTTGTTCCAGAAACTAGATAGGAATACATTTCCAATGAGCTATCATGGGCTCAATTTTGCTAAGGGGAAGGCATCCAAAAGTATGCTAAAATTGGCGCTACGCTTTTGGCTAGTGGCACTGTGCTTTTAACCATTTTGCTCAGTAAGCCAAAAATTCGCTTGTTTTGACTGGAATCTGATTTCTATCTCCTCATGGATGTTTTTATGATGTAATTGATGACATGGTATGCAATTATGATGGTAAAATAGTGTTAGAGGGTAGATTCATTAGTTAGAGGTGGTTTTGAGGCCAATGAATCAGTTTCCATGCTTATAGAGGCAAGTAGTTTGACTGTCTATATTCCTTGTCCATGTTTGGAAATGCTTGTAATAGCCCCTTTTCTCATGGATTCGACCCCTGATGTTCAGGATGAGTGGTTTTTTTGTCTATATTATGTATTTTCTTCCTCATTTGCAAGGGTTGGACTCTCTTGGATGCTTTGAGCTACATTGTACACCTTTATCAGCAGTTTGGCAAGGAAATAAACCAGGATTTGCAGCTATTTTTATGGGATACTTGTGGTATGGTGTTTTTTCATAGTTTCTTCTTCTATTATCAGTTTTTCTCATGTTTTATGTGTGCCACAATCTAATTCATTGCTTCTAGTTGAATGATATCAAGATAGATAGGTAGAATTCATTGTTTACAGTGCTCTGCCTTGGGAAGCCATTCAGTTTTCTATGTTTTCTACTATTTGAGAAGGATACATGATCTTTGCATGCCCTCCTCAGCTCCTCACCAGTATTAGACCTATCATCTCACTCAATTTCAAGTTCCAAAGCACCTACCTACCCTGCCCCATAGAACACCCTGCATCCTAACTTAATTTCCCAGACCCAAAACTGCCTGGCTCCATTTGATCCAGCAACAAAACCAAAAAAATCAATCAAAACCCTAGAGCTACTATACCTAGCCTAAAATCCATATCTGATCCAGTCATCTTGACTGAGATTCATAAAGGAGATAGCCCTCTCCCGACCTGGTAGGGCTAGCTACCAAGTTAAGCTTGGTTTGTGGTTATCCTAGGATTGCCTTTCTTCAGCCTGAGGTCAATCTAGGCTCTAACATAAGGCATGCAAGCTCCAAGCTACTAGAAAGGAGTCTCTAGATCAACTTCAAGGATAATGTGCTGAAGTCGACAGGAAGCGATCAGTTAAAGGAGGGCCATAATGTTTCCCACATCATTGACGCAAGACAAAGGAACAAGATGAATGTGGATGAGACAAAGAATTTGAGGAAGGTATGTAAGGATACAAACTGCAGAAGGATTAAGCTCTTGAACATATCGACAACATGACTCCGAAGTTTGGCAGCATTTTGGTACCAGGTGATCAAAGGTCATGATGATGCAGAAAGGACCATATGGAATGAGGAAAAATGGATAACCGAAAACCCGGAAGGCCAACAATAAACTGAGGATATCCCAACCCGACATGAAGCAAAAAGATTGTCGATGTTCAAGAGTGACAAGCTGCTGTAATAATTAATACAACCAACATCATACTTCCAAATTTTCCCTCGCCATTTCTGGCGAGTACCCCAATTATTTTTCAAAAACAAGCTTGAAGGGGATAGAATATGCTTGTAATATAAGTTTTTCCTTCAGACAAATCTGACCTAGTCAGTTTTTAACGAGCCCTAGGAAGGAGAAGCTCAGTCTCATCATGAAGACAAGTCCAATGTCATCATGGTTTAACGAGTTCGACATAGGTAAAACTCGGAGTCTTTTTCATATTTAGAGAGTTTGAAAAAGATACAGAAAAGAAAACTCCAAAGGTCCCTTTTCATAAATTTTCCCCTCGAATCCGAAAAGGTAGAAAACAATACCCAAGGGAACCTATTGACCATGCTAGATCAACGTATACATTTTTCGTAAGTAATCTATCCCAGTCTGTAAAAGGGGTAAACTTATACTGGGTAGATGACGCTTCGCAACCTTTAACGAGTTCAAAGCGACAAGAGCTCGGTGATCTTTTCATTTTTAAAGGGTCGGAAAAGAGTTGAAAGTGGACACCCCCATTTTTATTCTCTTTAACGAGTCAAAAAGGAAAAATACTCGGCAGTCTTTTCATCTTTTACGAGTCAGAAAAGAGCTTAAAGGTGACTTGTCCTAGAGGAACGAGTGGTATAAAGGGTAGCAACTGCTTCCGACAATGGTGGAACTGCTCAAAACATGTAATGGTCAAGAGGCTGGCTAATAAAACCACTCATCGCTACTGTCCCTCAGGAAAGGAAAAACAACCAAGTGAAATCATATGATCGGCCAAAGAGATGGTGGTGATGAAATGAAACAACCAAGTCTCATCTAGCAAAAATCAGCTGATTAAAATGGAAATCACAATATGTAAATTGGGTGTGGGTTCATTTTTACACAATCTTTACCAATGGAGAACTCTGCTTGGATTTGGTTTCACGTTTACAGCAGCTTGAAATGAAAAACTATGCTTGTATGATAAGTTCGCATGCCCCCAACATAATGACTCAAATCGAGGTACATGCCCCCCAAGCTTCATTTCATTCAGCTAGGTGGATGACATGAAGGTGCACTTTCGAGATCTTAGAAAGACTCGACTGGGATTTTACAAGATCTAAATCAAAGACTCAATTTAGAAAAGGGATTTGTTTCATTTTTTAATGAGGTTGACACAGTAAAAGAACTATCCTCATAACCCTTGTTTCATTTTTTAACAAGCTTGACACAAGACAAGGAACTATGCACTGACTCCTTGTTTCATTTTTTAACGAGGTTGACATAAGAAAAGAACTATCCTCGAGACCCTATTCATGGACCATATGAGAACATGGCTCCCAAGAGGTCTTCACTAGATGGAAGGACCATGCTCCGGGAGTAATACATGTTATTTGGTACCAATGACAGATCGGGTTCCAATGCCTCAAGTAGATAATGTACTATACCATTTGCGTGATCATTAGTAGATGCAGAGATGGAACGAGTAGACACATAATTTACCTATGGCAGGGAAGGTACTGCTTGAAAACAAGATCCGATAGGGGAAGATGGTTGCAAAGGAGACACTTGGTGACCAATGAATCACAATTGATCAATAGTCACAATTCTTCCTTCGTGCAGAAAAAAAACCACACGGAAAAGTGAAGAAACAAGATCTCCCATGACATAAACATAGTCGCATCCAAGGAGAAGATTGAAATATAATGGAACTTGGGCTACCATCACAGCTATGTAGACGGTCTTTCCTCCCAAAGTAATAGGAAACTGTGGAAGGATCCCTAAGGGTTGACTGGTTCTTCTGTTGAAAGCCAACAGATTCTGGGTGACAGGCACAAGTTGTGGGGAGCCCAAAGCTTGCCAAGTAGTAGAAGACATGATGCTAATAGATGCACCTTCATCTAATATAGTGCCAGGTACTACCATATTATAGGGTTATACTGTGATCTGGAAAGGCACATAATATGGGAGGTGATAAGCAGTCAAATGACTCCAATAGAAGGAAACGACTGAACTGCTTGACGGGGGTATCGTATGAGTGCCCCCGTGCTCTGCAGGAATAGAAGAAAGAATTTCCTGAACAACTAGAATGGGAGGGTCGCTCTTCAATTCATGAGAATCTGAGGAGACGGGAAGAACATGAGCAATATGATCACCACACTCTTCCAGAATTGAGTGAGGAACTAGTGGTGAAGCTAAGTCAAAACTCTTTTCGAACAATGGTTGGTCGGGAATAGACACAAGAGAGTCAGGTTCAAGAAGAGCAAGATGGGTAAGAGATGATTCCAAGTCAATCTCTTTACCAACCAAGGGAGGGTTAGGAGAAAGCCTCTGATAACCAACAGGGAGTTGGGGCTGAGAGGCTGCAAGGTCTTCCAAAACTTTGGAAGCTTTATCCATAAGCATACAAAGGTGAAGAAGATGTTCCCCTTCACATAACCTATAGGGAAATATAACCTTCCCTTTCTTCTTACCATCTCTAGGCAAGAGTGCAACATTGACATGATCTCCAAAGGTCGATGGGGGTGGTCGATCCAGATTTTGAGACCATACCTCTAAGACTCTAGGAATACCAGGACAGTCTCGGAGGAGATGGTCACCCTTACACAACCTACAAGGGAATTTGACCTTGCATGGAGGATTAGAAGGTTTGTCGATGGGAGGTGCATTTGGAGTAATAGCCACACGGTCGGCCCCTCTCTTAGTTGACTTCTTCTTCTTAGCCTCCTGGTTACTAGATTTAAAACTTTAACTAGGTGAAGTAGAAGAGGAAGGTGAAGAAATAGGGAAAGAAGTTGAGGGATCAACCTTAGAATCATCATGATGTGATTCGAATGAAGGAGATGGCGGGGCAAGAGTTGAGACACTCGGGATCACTGAGGTAAAAAATAACCAGACAAGTAAACCAATGGTTAACCCCGGAAGGGACAACGTTGCCATATAAGGATCACCAGTGTTTCCAAAGGAAGGGAAAGGACCAGGATTCCCTTCTGAGGGGAACCCTTGACTGGTAGACTCTAGAAATGTTTCCATTGGAATCAACTTTTAAAGAATTACTAAGGAAGTCAACTTTTACTAGGAATATTGCGTGGGAAGTTAATTTTATAACACTAAAACAAAACATTGCCTTTTCATGTTTTAAGAGTCGAGAAAAGGACAAAAGGTGACTCTATCACTTTCGATTGGAAACGGGCTCGAAAGGACAAGTGCTCGGATGATCCTTTTACTTTCAGAGAGTAAAAGAGGAATGAAAGTGATTGCTCTGGATCTCTAGGCAAAAGGGTTTACCAGGCATACGTGAACTGCAGAATACCTCTTGGTGAACCAAGAAGTACGAGTAGGCTATCTCCTCGAATGCTGTGTTCGGTGTATCACGTCTGCAAGGCAGGCGACTCGGCTTCCTATGGATAATAGGATTACAACCTAGTGGGGTCACCCATCATATACACGACAGTAGAGGGAGCACAAGTCCGTACTAGTACTTATCAAATCACAAAAGGAGGAAACACCTAACCTTAGTGAAAACAACATCCACTAGGTTTAACGACGCCGGAACACGCCTCTAGCCTAGACCTCTAGATATAAGCATCAAGTTCCAATGTGTTTTTAGATTAATTAAATGAATTTTAGTTGTTAATCTTGAATTAAATTTCAGTTTCAAGGCCCTACTGAATGTATCTTCAAAAGCTCCTAGAATGCAACTAAATGAGAAAATAAACCATTCCTTTTCAATGAAAAACTAACTAAATAAAAGTGAGAAGTTCATTTCAAAGCAAGCAAAGCAACATGCAAGCAAATGCAAGAATGGTTCTTTTCGTCATTTCTCAAGAAACCAATCAAGAGGAAAGCGTTATGCTTCTATCTTTCAGTAACTTGCAAGAAATTTAATTAAGAAAATGAAAAATACATCCTTTGCTTTATAACTTCTAAATGTCAATAATTTACTAATGAAAAAGATTGTTCTCATTTCCTAATGCAAAATGAATGTGATATTTGCTCTTTCGAATAGATGACACGCAACCAAATGCAAAACTCAAAACAATGCTAGTTTTAAGTCCTTTCCAAATGAAATTATTCAATAAGTAAAGAGGAACATTCCACTTGGAAACGAATCAAAGACTTAATACAAAGATTATGTTTCTTTTTGCAAAACTTGAAAGCTTTCTAACTGACCGAACAACAATGTGATCTATGCAAAAGTGATGGAAGGAAACCAAACAAACAAGGCTTGAAAGTTTTGATAACCAAATGTCACATACCAATCAGAAAGATGAAAGAACAGTCGATAGGGAAAAACCTCAAACAAATCAAGGGATGGCTTCAAACAATGCTCAAAGTTTCAAAGGAACAAGCAACCCAAAGGTGAACATGCCACACAGATCAAAAGGAGCGATCTCAAGGGAATGAAACCAAGAGTCAAATATTCTAGCAATCAACAATTTGACACACAGTAAAAGAAAGAAGAGAAGCTCAAAAGGATAGGACACACTGGCCAATCAACAAGCAAAACCTCAAAATTGAATCCTACAGGAATCTTCGCGAGCATAAAACTAACAACATGCGCTGACAATAAAATGTCACACCTCCCTAACTAGTGACTTTGTGACGTCGTCCCTGAAGTTCACCAGTTAACAACGTTGAGCTGATTTCAGAGCTCTTCACGATTGTGAGGCGATTTAATCGCACCAAACAATAGAAGGTGCAACTAAGCAGAGAGCGCAGGCACAAATATAGTCGCGACTATCGTAAAATAAGCTGTGACGACCCTAATTCAAAGAAAAAAATTCAAAATCAAGCTGAAGGAAGGCCAGACCTATCACTCATGATAGAGGGAAGACTACCAGGAGTAGTCAAAACAACCCATAACATGAAGAATTCATCCCAAATGTAAAGGAGACAATAAACAAGTGAAAATAAACTTAAATTAAATAAAAAGACAAAAGACAAATATCGCTAGTATGGTCGCCAACTTGTGACACAGGCAAGTTCCCTCTACGGATAGAAGCAACCCCTCTAGCCCTAGAGTGGGTCTAGTCACCGCAAAGACATTACCAAAGAAAATTTCCTTAGAAAGTTGATGCCATGAAAGCTTACCTTCAAATTTTCGTTTGATGACGTCCCTGTTGTGTTGCTCTAGCTCTCATTCTTCTAATCACTTGTACCTGAAAACAACATACAAAACACGACCACGAACATAATAGAGTATGACAAAAACTATCTACTTAAAGAGTCAAGGAGTTTCAAGCTATCATCACGCAATTCGACATACGATATAGGAAATAAGTTTTTGATTTGTATTAATGTAAATTAAAGTAGAACTTACAACCAAGACTTGACGTGGTAAGTTGTTGGGTAGCGGAGGTCTCGCGTAATAGTTTTGGGGCTTGAAACTTGTAAGTTAGGATAAAAATATTGTAAATCTCTGAAATATGCAGAGCGTGAAATATAATAGGTCGAGTCAAAGGGTTGTCTGCTTGAGAAATAGTGTAGAATAATAGGAAGTAAGTTGGCCTGCCCATGGTCCGCGGACCATGGGAATGTATAAATAGAGCATGGCTCTAGGGGGGAAAAGGCAGTTTTTGGTTGTTGATGAATCTAAGTGCTATGGGTTTGGAAGGACAGTGATCTCTGCGTTTGTAAGTTCAAGTTGAGGGTGTGGTTGGGTAGATAGAGGCTCTGTAGCTGTGTGTGCAGAGGCCTGGTAGAGTCCACAACTATGTGCGTGGACCCCTACAGCTGAGTGCGTAGGGTAAATCTGGTTGTATTGGTGACAGAGTTGAATAAAGATAAGTTTGTTCTAAAATACTGTGTTGATTCTGAAATATTGTGGTTCTGGTTAATTTATGGTTGATATATCTGATTGATTTGTGCATTTATGCTTATGTGTGTATGCAAATCTATAACTTTTCTGGGTAAGCAAACTGGTTATCTCTATCAAATGTTGGCTTAAAGACAGTAAGAAGTAGAACTGATCTGTAATAAACTCAGTAATAATAATTATTAAAGAATTGCTTCGTTCCAGATCTACGCGGAAGCAGAGTGGCGCGAGGCCACAGAATGGCGCGCCGACCTTCCAAACCACATCAAGACATACCAAGGGTGTGAAAACCTAGTTCCAGCACCCTGCCTTGCTACCTCGGGTGAGACCTCAGCCTGCGCTCTGTGGGCTGTTGCCGAAAGGGCCGGTAGCTACGGGATTTGTTTGGCTAAATAACTCTTCCAAACCTGGGTCAGGCCCATAGAAGCCAACAAATGGTTTCATTTTCGGGACCAGGATCTGCCTAAGGGGTGTCTGATGTCGAGACGCTGAAATCCTACAAAGAAAGAGTCTGAGGATTGAGTGAATCAGGAGCGGTATGAGTTCATAAAAGGTCCTAGTGCACTGACGCGCAAACCAGTGATTAAAGATGACGAGTGCAATTTAATTGCCGATATTCAAAGGAGCAGGAAGCGATGATCCAGAACAATTTTGGTTCATGGTAATGGCAGTATGGGAAGCACACGGAGTCACAGATGACAATATTAGAAAGGCTACCCTGGTTAGCGCATTGCAGGACCGTGCACTGACATGGTATATAAAGTACTCAAGTGATCACTCGAAAGCAAGGACAGCGGATATTCAGGCTGAATTGAAAAAATAATTTAGCCAGCCAAAATCAGAAATGAAGTCAATCATAAGGTTCAAAGAGATCGCGATGATGCCTGGTGAAACTCCGTGGGATCTAGATCAGAGATTGAAAAGTACAATCCGTGAGGCAAACATTATGTTGTCAGATGCGCAGCACTGCGCGTGGTTTGTGGCGTCATTGACACCACATCTAAGGATGGTGTTGTCACAACAAAAGATCTCAACCTAGGCTGAAGCATTAGAGACGGCGATGAGGTTGCATGAAAATCCAATACAGGATTTGGGGTTGGGAGTTCAACAAATCCAGGCGCAAATACAAAACCTATGTTTGGAAATGCAAAACTTAAAAAAGGAAAAGGCGCCCCAGCCATGGTCACGATAAGGAACACTGTCCGGTTTTTGCAAACTATGTGATAGCGGGGGGACCAACGCTGTTGCAACCAGAGGCGCAAATAGGGCCGAGCGCGGCACCCTTGCTCTGGTGCGCAATCTACCAGGTGGGACGAAAGCACAACACGGACAACTGTCATCTACTACCAATATTTAACCAGACCCCCCAATAGTTATTTTGTAACTTTTGTAGATCGGTGGGCCACGAGGAGTGAGACTGTCATAGTTATCAATTATTAATGGACCAGTCACCTGGCTACAGAGTGTAAACTAAAGCGTGAGGTCAGGATCCAACCACGACGATAGTGAGTGGTGGGTTTGAGGGGTGTGGATGAGGATGGGGAGGAATGGGGCCAGGAAAGGGTCACGGGCAGCTAATCTGTTACAACTGCGGAGGACCAGGACACTACGCACAAGACTGTGCCAACCCAACCAGAATATCATGCCTTTACTGTGAGTAGTTCGATCAGGAAATGATAGATTGCCCCACATTGATAGCACAGATACGGGAGAAGAGGGTAGTGCAACTGACGATGACGTAGAATGTCCAAATGATGAGGGCCAAACCGCGTGAAGAAGTTCCAAACATAAAAATGGTGCTCAGAAGGGGCGCAGCTACAGAGGAAGATAAGAGGAAAGTGACCAAGGACGATGCCGGGGTTCGCAAAGAAATAGATCTAGAAGCTAGGGAGAGCTTTGCAGAAGTCTCTACCCTAGGTAGTAAAGATAAACTCGAGCTAGAGAGGGATCCGTCAATGTTAACTACCTTTTTAGAGACATGTATGAAATTGCTTCGCGACAATCGGGCGGTTAAAGGATTACAAGAATTGATAACTAGGTACACGGGGTTGAGGGAACCTCACGTGGTCCGAAAATTGGGAAAACAGGCGTCGCAGACTGGGCGAGAAATGCGACTAATGGCGCAGATTGGTGACTTTGAGATGGATCAGATCATTCTGGACTTGGGCTTGGATGTAAATGTACTAACTAAACAGACTTGGGAACGCATGGGCAAACCTACACTACAATGGTCTCCTATTCAATTACAGATGGCGAATCAACAGAAAATTCTACCCATGGGAAGACTGCAAGGAATTACAGTAGATATTGAAGGCGCGAGCACTCGAATGAACTTTGAGGTAACAGAAATTGTGGATGAAAGTAGCCCATATTTTTCATTGTTAGGGATAGACTGGGCCACAGATATGAATGGGGTTATTAATTTAAAGAAGCGGAAAATGATATTTGAGAAGAAGCCACTCCGCGTAGTCATTCCGCCAGACCCCGGAGAAGGACCGCGTTACATCGAGCCTGTGCGTGACAAGGGAAGTGATGATGAGTTAGATTGTATCTACGAAATTACCGCATGAAATTAAGATTGGGTCAATCTGATCGCAGGAGGAATGATATTTTGGGGGCATGCAGAATCCTGCACCGAAGATTCAGATGAGGAAGACGAGTAGTGGCGTAATCAGTTGAACGAGGTAACCACGTTAAACTGCAATATGATGACTAAATCACTGTATTGTGTTAAAGCTCAGGGTCGTGTACTGCCAATGTATGATGGGCTCACAGCAGTAGAGGAATTCCTGACCAAATTTGAAACCGTGGTTCCAGAGCCCCAACGGTTTGATGCGTTGCACTAGGCATTGTGCGTGACACCTGTGCATTGGTGGGGAACACATGAAGGAACCTTCGACGACTGGCATAGCTGCAGGTGCATGATGCAGATAATAATTGGGAACCCGGAACTATGGTGAACTAAGAAATACAATGGATGTGATGACCCGCGCATGCACCTTACCAGATGAATCCAAGCCTATGGAGAGGAGCCTCAACCGGAGTGGGTACACTTATTTTATCATACCTTGGATGTCATTCCAAAGAACTGGTATACTGAAACTAAGCTCCCACATGCTACAGGTGAATGGGATATATTGCACGAGGGTTTTTTGTTAACGTTCCTCTTTGAAGATCAATGGATGGATATGGTGGACGATGCACGGCAGTTGGTAAAGGCCACTATCTTCAAAATACCACTAGAATAAGAAGAAATCGTGTAGCCAGGTTGGTCGAGACAGTTGAACTAGGCCCTGGAATGTTACAATGTGCTGGTCAAAGATGATGAGGATGACCCTAGGAATATCAATATTCTGGAAACAGAGGGAAGTCGTGAGGTTCACGAGCTAGAAATCGAGGATCCAGACATCACTGCACTGCTGAAAACGAAACAAATAAACATCGGAACGGAGGAAGAGCCGAAGTATGCAACGCTTGGGGACTATTGGGATGATTCCACTGTAGAAAAGGTCGTTGAGTTGCTTCGAGAATATCACGACTTATTCCCGACTAAAATCACGGAGTTGAAAGGGATCATCGGTGACTTGGGAATGATGAAGATAACCTTGAAGCCGGATGCGAAGCCAGTCAAGCAGCGGCCTTACCAGTTGAATCCAAAATACAAAGTGAAGGTCCGGGAAGAATTGGACAAGATGCTCGCAATTGGGATAATTGAACCAGTGGAGGAGTTCGATTGGGTAAGTCCTATGGTGGTGTAGGAGAAAAAACAGCAAGGTGAAATTCGCATCTACGTGGATCTTCAAAAGCTCAATGATGCATGCGTTAACGATCCCTTTCCAATGCCATTCACAGATGAAGTACTGGAAAATGTGGGGGGCTAGGAAGCCTACTCCTTTACGGATGGCTTCTCGGGGTACCACCAGATCAAGATTGCACCAGAGGATAGGAGTAAAATGATGTTCGCTACCGGATGGGGTTGCTTTCAGTATATGGTGATGCCCTTTGGACTAAAGAACACACCGGCCATATTCTCACGTTTTGTGGTAGCGGCATTTAAAGAGTTTATACACAAGTTCTTAGAGGTATATCTTGATGATTGGACCATGTTCGGGCTGGTTAAAAAACATACCGTGAGCCTACGGTTAATGTTGGATACTTGTCGACGGCACCAGATTGCGCTTAACCTAAATAAGTGTACTTTCCTCATCCCCTTCGGAAACCTGCTTGGCCATGTGGTTTGTAAGCAAGGTCTGATGGTGGATCTGGCAAAGATTGTTGTCATAATCAACCTGCAAGTGCCACGAAGTGTCAAACAACTGTGTGCCACACTAGGACACACTGGTTACTATCGGAAGTTCATAAAAAGCTATGCACAGATCATGGCACCAATGGAACAATTACTGAAAAAGGATGCTACGTATTGCTGGAATGAAGAATGTAACAAAAGTCTAGAAACGCTTAAGGAAAAGATGGCATCCACCCCCATATTGGTCTTTCCAAAATGGGACATCAAATTTCACGTGCATGTGGACGCGTCGTGTATCGCATTGGGAGCGGTACTCACACAGGAAGGAGCGGAAGGAATTGATCACCCGATCGCATTCGCAAGTTGACAATTGTCAAAAGCTAAGAAGAACTATTCTACTACTGAATGAGAAATATTGGCGATGGTATACGAGCTCCAGAAATACCATCACTACTTGCTCGGAGGACACTTTAAGATGTATACTGACCACTCTACACTTAAATACCTGGTGAATAAGCCTGTGTTGGGGAGGCACATTTGTAGGTGGTTGTTATTATTTCAAGAATATGACTTCGAATTCGTCATAAAGCCGGGACATCTAAACGCAGGCCCAGATCACCTGTCCTGGATTGAGAATGATGAAGAGCCCAAAAACTTAGAGGAAGGACTGTCGGATGCATAGCTGTATGCAGTGTGTGTCGCGGATGTCCATTTTGAGGATATAATCCATTTCTTAACTACAGGAACCATGCCACAGGGATATTCTATTCAGAAAAAGAAGGAATTAGTGATACACGCAACAAATTTTACTGTTATTGTAGGACACCTCTACAAAATGGGCAATGATGAGATATTACGCAGATATGTACCTGAATTCGAGCACAAAAAGATTCTGCTGAAGCACATGGGGGGATTGCTAGAGGACATTATGCGGGTCGTGCCACAACATAGAAGATTCTTTGCGCCGAACTATGGTGGCCAACTCTACATCAAGATTCGAAAGCGTACTGTCGGGCCTGTGACGTATGTCAACAGATTGGGAAACCATCGCGGAGGGATGAAATACTGCTCAAGCCACAGATGACGCTGCAACCGTTTGAGAAATGGGCAATCGATTTTGTGGGGTCAATCACACCTCGAGGAAAGACAGGGGCATAGTATATCATCACAGCCATAGAATACTTGACCCATTGGGTGGAAGCACAGTGAGTTAAAGACTGCACGGCTGCTATAACCACGAAATTCTTGTTTGAGAATGTATTAACGCGGTTTTGATGCCAAAAAATTCTAATGAGCGACTGCGGAACACATTTCCTGAATGAGACTATCAGCGCGCTCACTGAGGAATTTCAGATATACCATCAACAAAGTACGTCATACCATCTGCAAGAAAATGGGACAATTGAAGCATTTAACAAAATTTTGGAGACCGCATTGACCAAGGTATGTAATGCGCAGCGCAACGATTGGGATTTACGCATATCTACTGTGTTATGGGCATACTGAACAACATGCAAAAAGTTGACGGGCTAGACACCTTTCCGGTTAGTCTACGGTAAGGAAGCCATCATGCAGATGGAGTACATTGTACCTAGTTTACGAATAGCAGCAGCGATAGGCATGGCAGACCGCGCGGCTTTGGAAGAGAGGATCGCGCAACTGCAGGAACTAGAGGAGGAGCGATTTCTGGCAGGATTTCATCAGCAAGTACAAAAGTAGCGAGAGAAGGCTTAGCATGATCGTCACATCAATATGCGCACATTAAAAGAGAATGATCTATATTACTATATGACAGCAAGTTCAACAAATTCCCTGGTAAGCTCCGCATGCACTGGTTTGGACCTTATGTAGTCAATGAAGTTATAGATGGAGGCGCGGTCCAGCTTGCTAAGCTCAGTGGAGACCCCTTCCCGAGAAGGGTAAATGGCAGTCGCCTGAAGCTCTACACATGTGGGCCGACCACCTAACTAACCACCCGCAGGACAGTCTCACCACTCCAGCCAGTTGTGAGAGAGCGCGGGATGTTAAAGCAGTCTGGGGAGCAGCTGCATGACAATCGGGGTGCGCATAGATTTGATCTATCACAAGGGTTGTGGTTGCACGGACAGGTCTACACTGTTGCATTGACAAGTAAAGAGGTGACTGTTGTTGTCACTATTCATGACAAGATGTTTGAGTTATGGCGAAAGGGAGCGGGCGACAGGCAATTAAGAGACGGGGTACAAGCCAGATCTAAAAAAATCTACCACAAGCTTAGCATGAGGGCAGCAGAAAAGGCGGGAGCCAACGAATTTGAATTTCGGGACACTTATAAATCATAGGGTGGAATCCGCCGAACGAGTATGCTTCTCAGAACCGTAAGATATTGTGCCTTTCAGCTGCTATGGAACTATTCATTATCCACGCTCAAGGAGTAAGGCTGAGGGTTGTGATCTGGCCATTGGAGGTACTAGGCTTTCTGAAAAGGATGGTGTTGACAACTGCAGGCACCATGTAGAGTTCAGTATCGACAGTAGGAGATGTGCCAGAAACTTATAGACATGAAGCAGAACTGGTCTGGATGCCGCTGCCTCACCCATGGGTTGGACGACAAACCATGAAAGATAAGAGAAAGGCTTTAAATAATGATACAAGTGGTGTAATTGCAGTTAATATGTCATCTCTGATGCACCTTGAAGATTGGGATCCTGCAAACAGTAGCCATGGTCTTGTAAAATTGCAACACAAGCTGCAACAGAAAGTGCATACAAAAGATACGAAATTAGAAAATGGTTGCGTTGGTATGAGGAGTTCCCATATGTGGCACCCCAGCTAGAGCTAAAATCCTATGACGGGGTGTTCTGTGTTAACTAAGTAGAGCAGAATGAGCAGTATTGGTTGCATGAAGTGGTAGCGACACTGGAGCAGGTGCTGGAAGAAGTGTTGCAGGAGATAAAGAGGGAGAAATACATCACTCATAGGAAGGTGAATCGTGGAGCCTAGGCAGCGCATTTCGTCACACTGACGAGTGACTCGGGATGAGTCACGATGATTGTGTTGGGGGCTTGTTGGGTAGCGGAGGTCCTGCGTAACAGTTTTGGGGCTTGAAGTCTGTAAGTTAGGATAAAAATATTGTAAATCTCTGAAATATGTGGAGCGCAAAATGTAATAGGTCGAGTCAAAGGGTTGTCTGCCCGAGAAATAGTATAGAATAATAGGAAGTAAGTCGGCCTGCCCATGGTCCATAGACCATGGGAATGTATAAATAGAGCGTGGCTCTAGGGGGAAAAAGGTAGTTTTTGGTTGTTGATGAATCTAAGTGCTATGGGTTTGGAAGGACAGTGATCTCTGCATCTGTAAGTTTGAGTTGAGGGTGTGGTTGGGTAGATAGAGGCTCTATAGCTATGTGGGCAGAGCCCTGGTAGAGTCCACAGCTATGTCCGCGGACCCCTGCAGCTGAGTGCGCAGGGTAAATCTGGTTGTATTGGTGACAGAGTTGAATAAAGATAAGTTTGTTCTAAAAGACTGTGTTGATTCTGAAATATTGTGGTTCTAGTTAACTTATGGTTGATATATCTGATTGATCTGCGCGTTTATGCTTCTGAGTTTATGCAAATCTATAACTTTTTTGGGTGCTCGAACTGGTTATCTCTATCAAATGTTGGCTTAAAGACCATAAGAAGTAGAACTGATCTGTAATAAACTCAGTAATAATTATTAAAGAATTGATTTGTTCTGGATCTACGCGGAAGCAGAGTGGTGTGAGGCCACAAAATAGTGCACGGGCCTTCCAGACCACATCTAGACATCCCAAGGGTGCGGAAACCTGGTTCTAGCACCCTCCCCTCCTACCTCTAGTGAGACATCAGTCCGCACTCTAAGGGCTGTTGCCAAAAGGGCTAGTAGTTGTGGGATTTGTTTGGCTAAATAACTCTTCTGAACCTAGGTCAGGCCCATATAAGCCAACATAAGCCTCCTTGAAGGGTCTTGTCAGCATTTCTCTGTAAGCATTCACTCATAGACTGTCCCCAAAAGACGAATAACTCTGTCTTCTACCCAAAAGGCTAACGCTAGAACATTCTTACAATCAAGCAAACTCCTCTCAAAACCATCCCAAGCTAAGTTATATGATAGGATACTTCCACACTCTAGCAAAACTTCTCTACTTTTACTATTGAATTCTTGACCTCAGAAGCTACCAAAAAACTAGTTGATATTAGCCATGGAGGAGGTATTTATAGGAGGAGGAGCTTCCATAAAAGATGGGAGAAAGAGCTTATCTCTTTGAGAGGTTGCATAAAAGGTGGAACAACCATCCCAAAGGAGAGAGACGAGCTCATTTGATCCAAAAACCAACCCTAGGACCGCCCATGAAGTTGTTACACTTCAAACCTTCGACGAGTTGTTTAAAAAACTTGCCAAAAGTAGCTCATCGCGAGTGCAACACAGAGACATAGCGAAGACGTCTCTAGGGCTAGTTCAATCTTGGCCATCTTCATGGGTGGAGCAACTGTTGACCCGCGAAGACTCAAAAACATAGGTAAAAAAGGATCTGCTCCAGGAGTAATGAACTGAGGTATTCTTCTTGAGATGACAAGGAAGACATTGACACATAATTTGCAACATGACATAAGGTAGATGTCAATAACACGGACTAGCAGTGTTTGGGATCAGGGAATGTGGGGTTGGTGACAAATTACTGTGTAACAGATGCCCCCTAAAGCATGAAGGCAAAGAGAGTGGGAGGGGTGAAATTCTTTACGAATCCATAACTGAAACAAAACACCATTGCGGAGAACCTGCAAACACAAGTACAACTAATATCTCTGATACATGAGTACATAGTGAACGGAAATACATGTGCATAAGGCATGGGTGCAGCCATCTAGAAGATAAACATAAATGATATGTGGTATGGGCACAACCATCTAATCAGAAGGATAATATAAAATACTCAGGTATGGTTGCAACCATCCAATCAAAAGAGTCATGTATACAATCATGAATCAATCCGCGCAACCTTGCCTTGTGTAATCTGAGCCTAGGGTCTTGAATCCGAACCCGATCATGGTACAACTTCTAATATGCGAATAGATGTGCTGAAGTCAAACATACTAGGAAATTTCTTGATTACCGATCAATGATGTAAACCATTAACAAGCGTGAGAGAGACCACCAGTGATGTCAATGGTTCTCAAGGTACTGTTAGTACAATCCACAAAGTGTGAAGAATGATTTGAATTCAAACACCTGTGAAATCACCCAATCGAAGGCCAATAATGAAAGCCTGTCGTCGAATGTGAAGAACTTGCCATTAAGGCATGCAAGCTCCAAGCTACCAGAAAGGAGTCTCTAGATCAACTTCCCGGATAATGAGCTGAAGTTGACAGGAAGTGATCAGTCGAAGGAGGGCCATAATGTTTCCCACATCATCGACGCGAGACAAAGGAACAAGATGAATGTGGATGAGACAAAGAATCTGAGGAAGGTATGTAAGGATACAAACTGCCGAAGGATTAAGCTCTTGAACATATCGGCGACATGACTCCAGAGTTTGGCAGCATTATTGTACCAAGAGATCAAAGGTCATGATAAGGATCAAATGGAATGAGGGAAAATGGATAACCCAAAACCCAGAAGGCCAACAATAAAGTGAGGATATCCCAACTCGACACGAAGTAGAAAGAGTGTCGATTTTCAAGAGCAACAAGTTGCCATAATAATTAATACAACCAATGGAATACTTCCAAATTCCCCCCCACCATTTCTAGCGAGTACCCCAATTATTTTTGAAAAACAATCTTGAAGGGGATAGTATATGCTTGTAATATAAGTTTGTCCTTCGGACAAATTTGACCTAGTCAGTTTTTAACGAGCCCTAGGAAGGAGAAGCTCAGTCTCATCATGAAGACAAGTCCAATTTCGTTAAGGTTTAACGAGTTCGACATAGGTAAAAAAACAGAGTCTTTTTCATATTTAAAGAGTTTGAAAAAGACACGGAAAAGAAAAATCCAAAGGTCCCTTTTCTTAAAATTTTCCCTTGAATCCAAAAAGGTGGAAAACAATACCCAAGGGGACCTATTGACTGTGATAGATCAACGCATACATTTTTCGTAAGTAATCTATCAAAGTCCCTAAAAGGGGTAAACTTATACTGGGTAGATGACACTTCGCAACCTTTAACGAGTTCAAAGCGACAAGAGCTCAACGACCTTTTCATTTTTAAAGGGTCAAAAAAGAGATGAAAGTGGACACCCCCATTTTTATTCTCTTTAACAAGTCAAAAAGGAAAAATACTCGGCAATCTTTTCATCTTTTATGAGTCAAAAAAGAGCTTAAAGGTAAATCGTCCTAGAGGAATGAGTGGTATAAAGGGTAGCAACTGGTTCCGACAATGGTGGAATTGCTTAAAACATGTAATGGTCAAGAGGCTGGCTAATAAAACCACTCATCGCTATGGTCCCTCAGGAAAGGAAAAACAACCAAGTGAAAGCATATGATCAGCCAAAGAGATGGTAGCAATGGAATGAAACAACCAAGGTCCATCTAGCAGAAATCAGTTGATTAAAACGGCAATCACGAGATTTAAATCGGGTGTGGGTTCATTTTTACACAAGCTTGAACCATGGAGAACTTTTCTTGGATTCGGTTTCATGTTTACACAAGCTTGAAACGAAAAAATATGCTTGTATGATAAGTTCGCATGCCCCTAGCATAATGACTCAAATCGAGGTACATGCCCCCCAAGCTTCATTTCATTCAGCTAGGTGGATGGAATGAAGGTGCACTTTCGAGATCTTGGAAAGACTCGATTGGGATTTACGAGATCTGAATCAAAGACTCGATTTGGAAAAGGGATTTTTTTCATTTTTTAATGAGGTTGACATAGTAAAAGAACTATCCTCATAACCCTTGTTTCATTTTTTAACAAGCTTGACACAAGACAAGGAAGTATGCTCCAACTCCTTGTTTCTATTTTTAACAAGGTTGACACAAGAAAATAACTGTCCTGGAGACCCTGTTCATGGACCATATCAGAACATGGCTCCCAGGAGGTCTTCACTAGATGGAAGGACCATGCTCCAGGAGGAATACATGTCATTTGGTACCAACGACAGACCGGGTTCCAATGCCTCCAATACATAATGTACTATACCATCTGCGTGATCATCATCAGATGCAGAGATGGAATGGGTAGCCACATAGTTGACCTGTGGCAAGCAAGGTACTGCTTGCAAGCGAGATCTGATAGGGGATGATGGTTGCAAAGGAGATGCTTGGTGACCAATGAATGATAGTTGATCAATAGTCACAATTCTTCCTTTGTGCAGAAAACAAACCATGCAGAAAAGCAAAGAAACAAGAGGTCCCATGACATAAACATAGTTGCGTCCAAGGAGAAGATTGAAATCTAATGGACCTTGGACTACCATCATGGATATATAGACGATCTTTCCTCCCAAAGTAACAGGGAACTACGGAAGGATCCCTAAGGGTTGACTGGTTCCTCCATTAAAAGCCAACAGATTTTGGGTGACAAGCACAAGTTGTGGGGACCCCAAAGCTTGCCAAGTAGTAGAAGACATGATGTTAATAGACACACCTTCATCTAATATAGTGCCAGGTACTACCATATTATAGGCTTGTACTATGATCTAGAAAGGCACATAAGATGGGAGGCGATAAACAGTCAAATGACTCCAATCGAAGGAAATGACAGAACTACTTGGTGGGGGTATCATATGAGTGCCCCCGTGCTCTGAAAGAATATAAGAAAGACTCTCCTAAACAACTGGGATGGGAGGGTCACTCTTCGATTCATGAGAATCTGAGGAGAAGAGAAGAACATGAGCAGTATGATCACCACTCTCTTCCAGAATTGAGTGAGAAAATGGTGGCAAAGCCAAGTCAACACTCTTTTCGACCAATGGTTGGTCGGAAACATACACAAGAGAGTCAGGTTCAGGAAGAGCAGGATTTGAAGAGATGATTCCAAGTCAATCTCTTTATCAACTGGGGGAGGGTTAGGAGAAAGCCTCTGATAACCAATAGGGAGTTGGGGTTGAGAAGCTACAAGGTCTTCCAAAACTTTGGAAGCTTTATCCATAAGCATACAAAGGTGAAGAAGATGTTCCCCTTCACATAACCTACAGGGAAATCTAACCTTCCCTTTCTTCTTACCATCGCTAGCCAAGAGTACAGCATCGACATCATCTCCAGAGGTCGATGGGTGTGGTAAATCTAGATTTTGAGACCATACCTCTAAGACTCTAGGAATACTAGGTCAGTCTCGGAGGAGATGGTCACCCTTACACAACCTACAAGGGAATTTGACCTTGCATGGAGGATTAGAAGGTTTGTCGATGGGAGGCGCATTTGGAGTAAAATTCACACGGTCGGCCCCTCGCTTAGCTGACTTCTTCTTCTTAGCCTCCTGGTTACTAGATTTAAAACTTTAACCAGGTGAAGTAGAAGAGGAAGGTGAAGAAATAGGGGAAGAAGGTGAATGATCAACCTTAGAATCATCATGCTGTGATTCAAATGAAGGAGATGGAGGGGCAGGAGTTGAGACACTCGGGATCACTGAGGTCGAAAATAACCAGACAGGTAAACCAATGGTTAACCCAGGAAGGGACAACGTTGCCATATAAGGAGCACCAGTGTTTCCAAAGGAAGGAAAAGGACCAGGATTCCCTTCTGAGGGGAACCCTTGACTGGTAAACTTCGAAAATGTTTCCATTGGAATTGACTTTTAAATAATTACTAAGGAAGTCAACTTTTACCAATAATATTTCATGGGAAGTTAATTTTAGAACACTGGAACAAAACTTTGCCTTTTCATGTTTTAAGAGTCTAGAAAAGGATGAAAGGTGACTCTATCGCTTTCGATTGGAAACGAGCTTGAAAGGACAAGTTCTCGGATGATCCTTTTACTTTTATAGAGTTGAAAAGCAATGAAAGTGACTGCTCTGGAGCTCTAGGAAAAAGGGTTTACCAGGAAAGCGTGAACTACAGAATACCTCCTAGCGAACCAAGAAGTACGAGCAGGCTATCTCCCCGAATGTTGTGTTCGGTGTATCACGTCTGCAAGGCGGTCGACTTGGCTTCCTATGGATAATAGGATTACAACCTAGTGGGGTCTCCCATCATATACACGATGGTATAGGGAGCACAAGTCCGTACTAGTACTTATCGAATCACAAAAGGAGGAATCACCCAACCTTAGTGAAAACAACAACCACTAGGTTTAACGACGATGGAACACGTCTCTAGCCTAGACCTCTAGATATAAGCGTTAAGTTCCAATGCATTTTTAGATTAATTCAATGAGTTTTAGTTGTTAATATTGAATTAAATTTCAGTTTCAAGGCCCTACCGAATGTATCTTCAAAAGCTCCTAGAATGCAACTAAATGAGAAAAGAACCATTCCTTTTCAATGAACAACTAACTAAAGAAAAGTGAGAAGTTCATTTCAAAGCAAGTAAAGCAACAAGCAAGCAAATGCAAGAATGGTACTTTTCGTCATTTCTCAAGCAAACAAATCAAGAGGAAAGAGTTATGCTTCTATCTTTCACTAACTTGCAAGAAATTTAATTAAGAAAATGAAAAATACATCCTTTGCTTTTCAACTTCTAAATGTCAAGAATTTACTAATGCAAAAGATTGTTCTCATTTCCTAATGCAAAATGAATGTGATATTTGTTCTTTCAAATAGATGACAAGCAACCAAATGCAAAACTCAAAACAATGCTACTTTTAAGTCCTTTCCAAATGAAATTATTCAATAAGTAAAGAGAAACATTCCACTTGGAAACTAATCAAAGACTTAAAACAAAGATTATGTTTCTTTTTGCAAAACTTGAAAGCTTTCTAACTGACTAGACAAAAATGTGATCTATGCCAAAGTGATGGAAGGAAACCAAACAAACAAGGCTTGAAAGTTTTGATAACCAAACATCACATACCAATCAGAAATATTAAAGAACAGTCGATAAGGAAAAGCCTCAAACAAAACAAGGGATGGCTTCAAACACCGCTCAAAGGTCCAAAGGAACAAGCAACCCAAAGGTGAACAAGCCACACAGTTCAAAAGGAGAGATCTCAAGGGAATGAAACCAAGAGTCAAATATTCTAGCAATCAACAATTTGACACACAGTAAAAGGTAGAAGAGAAGCTCAAAAGGATAGGACACACTGGCCAATCAACAAGAAAAACCTCAAAATTGAATCCTACAGGAATCTTCGCGACCATAAAATTGACAACATGCATTGACAATAAAACGCCGCACCTCCCTAACTAGTGACTTTGTGACGTCATCACCGAACTGCACCTGTTAATAGCGCCGAGCTGATTTCAGAGCTCTTCGCAACCGTGAGGTGATTTAGTCGCGCCAAACAATAGAAGGCGCAACTAAGAGAGAGCGCAGGTGCGACTATCTTCACATCTGTCATAAAATAAACTACGAAGACCCTAATTCAAAGAAAAAAATTCAAAATCAAGCTAAAGGAAGGCCAGACCTATCATTCATTGTTACACTAAAAAATGTCACCATGACTATTTACAGTTAGTATGGCTCTATCAACAGTCATGCTATCCTCTTAGGCAAGTCTTATGCCTCTGCTCTCCATGTCAAACTCCAAAAAGAGAGAAAGTCTTTATAAATGTATTTATCTCTGGGGACGCAGGTTCTCTCAACCTTACCTGCGGGGACGCACCCAATGTTCACAAAAGTTGAGTCTTTGGACGCTCTGTATGTAAAGGGGCAGGTGCGTCCCCCTGTAAAGGTTAAAATGCGCAAGTTTCATCTTTAAAAAGTTACTTGTGGTCATTTCTAGAGCATTCTAGAAGGTTGTTCGATGTGTATTGAGCGCCTCCAGATGGTTCATGCACTCCTACCAAAGAGAAACTTATCCCATCAATAAGGGAGCTATCCCATCCAAAGAGGGGATTATCCCATTGATGGTGGACCTGATTAACTTCCTCTTGAGCACTATAAATACAGGCATTGGGCCAGAAGGAGAGGGGGTTGGAAGCTATACATTTCTAAGGGTAAATGCTGCAGGAATTAGGACTCCCATTTAGAAGCTTGTGAGGAGAGATTGCCATCTTTGCTTGTTCTATTTGGAAGTGGGTGAGCTTTGTCAAAGTAAAGGAGAACTTTTGATGGACCCTGGGAGGGACTTGCACAACACCAAGGCTCAGGTTGTATTTGTTCCTTTTGTTACCTATTAATGCAAATGAGTCCATTCTTCTCAATAACTTGTTATTTATGAGTTGTTTCATGTACTCCTTGGTCTATGTGTTAAATATGTTTTATTCTATGAGATTATCAAGTGCTATTTAATCGTTTGATTGTTAGTGTATGCAGGTTTCAAAGTGAAGGAGGAGCTCATCCGGATTAGCGGAGCTGGACTGCTACAACAGCGTTGGACTACAGGTAGGATCTAACACTTGATTTCCCATATAGTAAATGCATGTTTAGAGAAGGATTGCTCTTGTTTGTCTTGTTTGTCACTAGAGAGTCTTAGGCTCCTAGGGAGGTTGGTTGTGTCCGCACAATCGACTCTTTCCGCCTGACAAATTGGTGACTCCGCTGGGGACTCCATTGATGTGAAAGTCTTTTCCTTTGTATGCAACTTTGCTCTGAGAAAAGTCATTTATTTTCTGGTTTTTGGCTCTGTGACTTTGTTTTTGGGTGGGTTAGCTTAGGGTTAGATTCAATTTAGTTTTTCTTGAATTTTCCAGTAGGACGCATCCTCTGAGTATTGCACAGTGCGTCCCTGGACGCACTGTCGCTGTGTGCACAGAGCGGGCCCGCACCTGTCTTAACGGGTTGCTTGTGTCCCCTGCTAAAATTTGAGAAAATTCCATTTTTTGCATTTTTTCTCTTAGATTTTGCTTTTTCTCAGTTTTTACTGCCCAGATCCATTAGTCTCTTGTCAAAGATCTTCACCTAAGCTTGTTTCATTGGCATTCCTGCTTTAAGCTTTCATCAATTGGGTGTTTTGAGTCTCTTTTTTGAGAAATTCTTGATTTGATTTCCTTTGGTCATTACTTGGAGGTTTCTCTCAGTCCTTTCACAATTTTGCATCTTTTTGCTCTTGTTTTTGCAAAAAAATTTCCCCCTCATTCGCCGGGGGGGGCTAAATTGTGTATGAGTGTTAATCGCCTTTGAGTGTTTTTATTTTTGATCTTTGGAACTCTCACCCAATTTTCTCAACTTGCACTTGATTGGTTCTTAGATCACATTAGAATCGTCTTGTGTTTGAGAATTCTCTTGCATAGATCACATTTGCATAATTAGAATTCTCATTTTCAGAATATTAATGAAAAATGTGCATAGATTACATTTGCATGCTTTTCAAGTGAATTGTGCATAGATTACATTCTGAAAAAATCAATCGTAGATTTAGATCAGTTTTCTTTGGTTTGAATTTACACGAAAATAAAAAAAATGGTTTGGAATTGATTTGCATTAGTTTTTCTTCATAAAATTAGTGCATTAGAGAATTTGTTATATTTTCTCTTAGTGATCAATTTTTTGCATTGTTGGAAGTGAATGGAAACTCTCTCCTTACTTTAGTTAGGATTCATCGAATTGAAAGGATTACATTATCATGTTCGATTGCATTCAGTTTTGAGTCGGGTCATAACACCATTGGTTTCATCTCCATTTACCCATTTGAGTAATAACAGCCTTAATAACACAACGCTTAATTAAAATTCATCTAGTAATTTTTACATTTATAGGGCTCTGAAACACCAACATAGCTTAGGCTAGTGTCTTGGAGTAGGAGAGTAATTAACTCTCCAAGACAACAAAACCAAACAAGTAGCTCATCTTGTGGTAGAATAAATCCAATTGTCTCATTTGTACTCTGGGAAAGCTCCTCTTAAAGGAGAAGCACGAGCTCGTGTCCGAACCAGTGAGGGGATCAATCCTCCCTCGTTGGGAACGATGCCAGACACGCATGTATTACAAACGGTAAACCTCGGATTAACCATTGTCGAGGAGCCAGGGGTCACTTGTCAGTAAACCTTGGATTATTGTCAAGGAGCCGGCAAGGGGATTGAGCTTGATACTCTGCCCTTGCGTGCTGTCGGAGTGTAGACTGTTCCCCCAGGTGCATTTGTTGCTGTTGGTAACCTTAGTGACCATTATCTTTAGGATTCTACTGAGGTGACAGTGGAGGGAAGATCCCACTGTACCTGGAGCAGACGTCGGCTAGACTCACTTGGATTTTCTGGGGGGTTCACTTCACTCGAGACGGTTAAAGTGGAGGAACTTGGTCCAGTCTATTCATTAAGTAGGTTGCCGGGGTAACTGTTCCACCCACCACTTCTGTACTAAATTCTGCGATGTTGGGCTTCATCACCAACTAGTGTTTTCGGTCCGGAAGGTTACTGTTTGTGTGTGGTTTGACTCCTAGATTTGATAGCGCGTGTTAATTTGTTTTTTTTTACTTTTAGAGACCATAGGTGTGAATTGTGAATTTTAATTGTTAAGTGTGAATTGTGAATTGTTAATTTTAGTTTTAAATTGTTAATAAAATTCACTGAAGTTGAATATAATGGCAAGTGTTCCGGAATTTACCAACCTAGGAACCCCTCCTAATGAGAATCCTAGTACTTTTCCTTACTTTGGAAATGTTGGTCCTCCTTATATGGCTACTTTGTCATTACCTGGATTTACAATAGGTTTACCGATATGGTTATTTTCAACTTCGTTGGCCCAAAATACTCCAATTGTTCCATCTCAACCGGATGCTTCACCTCAACAGAGTTCACCATCTCAACATCACCAACCTTCTGTTGACCCTTTACCTTCTTCGCCTAATTTTTCTTCCTCCATTTCTTCCTCTTCGCCTGGTAAAAGCCTTGATGCTAGTAACCAGGAGGCTAAGAAGAAGAAGAAGAAGAAGAAGCAAGATAAGAAAGAAGTCAACCAACCAACAATGACTGTAAGTGTTAGTTGTGTTGAGGAAAACTCCAACATGCACCGTAAACCAAAATACCCTTGCAGGCTTTGTAAGGGTGACCACTTCCTTGTCAATTGTCCTGGTATACCAAAGGTCTTGGAAGTATGGTCAGAAAAATCTCATCAACTTTCCATTGATCCATCAACCAGTGATAGTCAGGTTCCTGGGAAAAAGGGTAAAGTTAGGTTTCCTTGTAAGTTATGCAAAGGGAGTCATCAAACTCACATTTGCCCTCACATGGATGAAGCCTCAACATTGTTGGAAAAACTTACTGTTCCACAGCAAGAATTTCCAACTGGTTACCGTAAACTTTCTCCCAACCTACTGTCAACTGACGGAGTGATTGATCTAAATTCAAGTACAGTCAATCACACTCTTCCATTGGAGAGTGAAACTCATGTCACTCAGGTTGATGATCCATTAGTTAATCAAGTGGTCGATTCAATTTCACAAAGAGTCGATCCCACTTTCCCTTTAGAGAGTGAATTTCATACCGCTCAGGTTCTTCTTGTTACATCAGATTCTTCTACGCCAGGGGGCATTTCACTTGTTTCTATAGAACCCCCTCCCAGCACTGAGGTCTTTTCCTTTGATTGGAATAGACTGACAGAACCTCGTCTTCCTTCCTCCATCCCTTTCCAAATCATTGTCAAGGCTGGTGGTAGGGACATACATCGTACTCAGGTAGATGAGGGTGCTTCTGTTAGTATTTTATCCTCAACTGTTTGGAAAGCTTTGGGTTCCCCTCAGCTTGCGCCTATTACGCAGAATCTGAAAGCTTTTAACAGAACCATTAGTGAACCTTTGGGATCCTTCCTAAGTTTTCTATTACCTTGGAAGGTAAAACTGTCTGTATTGATCTTATGGTAGTTCGAGGTCCCTTGGATTTCAATTTACTCCTTGGGCGAGACTATGTTTATGCAATGAAAGCTGTCGTATCGACACTCTTTCGCGTGATGTCTTTCCCTCACAATGGCAGTATTGTGACTGTAGACCAGCTTTCATTCCCTAGTCTTGTCTCAACTACCAATACTATGACACCCCTAAATGTTCCGGATTCTAAAGTGGTATCTACCCTACCACGGGTTAATTATGTGGCAACTGGTCCCATGTTTTCAGTTACCGATGTAAGTGAGCCTCTCACTGTTGATTTAGATCCAGTAATTGACATGGAAAACTCTATGGGATTACTTGAACACGATGTTCTTATCCCTTTCGAGTCCCTTGACATGTGTTCCTTCCAGAGAAATATTCTTCCTTCTGATGAAGACCTCTTGGAAGCCATGATCAAGGTGTGTCCATTGACATGTCTTTCTTCCAGTTGGAAGCCATGATCAGTGGGTGCGAGGATAGTTTCTTCTAGTCTCAACCTCGTTAAAAAATGGAACTGGATGTTGTGAGGATAGTTTCTTCTAGTCTCAACCTCATTAAAAAATGAAACTGGAAGTCATGAGCATAGTTCCTTGTCTTCTGTCAAGCTCATTAAAAAATGAAACAAGGAGTTGCGAGGAAAGTTCCTTTTACTGTGTCGACCTCATTAAAAAACGAATCAGTGAGGGTGAGGAAAGTTCCGTCTACTGTGTCAACCTCGTTAAAAAATGAATCAGTGTGTATGAGGACAGTTCTTTTCCTGAGTCAACCTCGTTAAAAAATGAATAAGTGAGCACGAGGAAAGTTCCTTTTACTGTGTCAACCTCGTTAAAAAATGAATCAGTGTGTACGAGGATAGTTTTTTCCTGTATCAACCTCGTTAAAAAATGAAACAGGCTAGCATGAGGATAGTTCTTTTACTGAGTCAACCTCATTAAAAAATGAATCAGGTAGGTTTTAGGTTATATAGGTGGATTCTAGAAAGTAGGATTTTGAGGACAGTTCCTGTCACTGAGTCAACCTCGTTAAAAAATGAATCAGGTATGAGGACAGTTCCTGTTACTGAGTCAACCTCGTTAAAAAATGAATCAGGTATGAGGATAGTTCTTTTCCTGTGTCAACCTCCTTAAAAATGAAACAACTCCCTTTTCAAGTTAAATATTGAAAGTAAACCTTCATTCTATCCATCTGGTTGAATGCAATGAAGCCTGGGGGGCATGTCCCTCATTTTGCATCATTAAACTGGGGGCATGCGAACTTTTTGAGCATAGTTCCTTGTCTTGTGTCAAGCTCGTTTAAAAATGAAACAAGGGTAGGTTAAGTAGGTAGATTGTAGAGAGTAGTCATGAGCATAGTTCCTTGTCTTGTGTCAAGCTCATTAAAAAATGAATCAAGGATTTTATGAGCATAGTTCCTTGTCTTGTGTCAAGCTCATTAAAAAATGAATCAAGGATTTTAGAGCATAGTTCCTTGTCTTGTGTCAAGCTCGTTAAAAAATGAATCAAGGTTTTTAGAGTAAAGTTTTTGTTAGGTAGATTGTAGAGTAGGTATGAGCATAGTTCCTTATCTTGTGTCGAGCTCGTTTAAAAAATGAAACAAGGGTTTTGAGGATAGTTCTTTTCCTGTGTCAACCTCACTAAAAAATGAAACAGCTCCCACAAGTCTTTCCAAGATCTTGAAAGTAAAGCTTCATTCCATCCACCTCATTGAATGCAATGAAGCTTGGGGGGCATGTACCTCGTTTTGCGTCATTATGCTGGGGGCATGTGAACTTATAACAAGCATAGTTTTTCGTTTCAAGCTTGCGTAAACATGAAACCGAATCTGAGCATAGTTCTTTTCCTGTGTCAAGCTCGTTAAAAAATGAAACAAATCCTCCTCTACTTGAGTCGAGAGATTGACTAGAACTCATAGATGTTAAGTATTTAGGTTAGTTATTTCAGTGTTTTGCATAATTTTCTTACAGTTTTAGGTCGAGTCTTTCAAATGATCTCGTCACTCAACCTTCATTTCATCCAACTGGTTGAATGAAATGAAGCAAGGGGGCATGCGCTCTAGCAGTTACGCTTAGGGGGCATCAAGCACAGTTTTTTCTCTGTTTCAAGCTTGTGTAAAAATGAAACTACTTTGAAGCATAGTTTTTCTCTGTTTCAAGCTTTTGTAAAAATGAAACCTATTTCGAGTCAATTTCAGATATTTTCAAGACTCGTTAAACTCATGAAAATCTCGAGATTATTTTGCTATCTTTCATTCTCGTAAAACAAATGAAAATGCCGAGTTCTTTCCGTCTTTTCCTGCTCGTAAATTAAAATTGAAAGTCGGCCATATGAGTACATTTTTATCATTTTTTCAAACTCATTAAAACTTACGAAAAAGTGAAAACCATGAGTACATTTTTATCATTTTTTCGAACTCGTTAAAACTTACGAAAAAGTGACACCTCAGAGTCATCTTTTAAGCCCTTTTCTGACTCCTAAAATATGAAAAGATCGCCGAGCGTTTCTTTTACACTCGTTAAAGCGGAATTAAAAGACGGTCCCCTTATAGCCCTTTTCTGACCGTAAAAACAGGAAAAGGTTGCCGGGTTTATGTCGTTTCAAACTCGATACGGAAATAAAACGACGTGCCCTTGATCGCTTTTTACTTTTCAGGTCAGTGGCACTAATTATGAAAGTACTCCTTGGTCGCAAGATCAAGCGGTTCCCCCAGGTATTATTTTATACTTTTTCGGGCTTGAGGGACACAAATCTACGAAAAAGTTCAACTTGGAGTCTTCTTAAGTTTTTCAGACTCTCTAAAATTGAAAAACGCCGAGTTTCTCCTATACTGGGCTCGTTAAACATTTCACAGTAAAGGACCTGTTCAATTACAAACGGGAACGAACCACTCCTTCCTAGGGTTCGAATCAAAACTAGGATGGACTCATCCGAAGGATGAGCTTATAATCAAGCATATGTTATCCTCCTCAAGCTTGTTAAAAATAAAGAGGTACTTGCCAGAAATGGTGGGGGAAAAGAGAGAAGAATGAGCCTATTTGTTACCTTTTGTCTCAGAAGAAACTTTATTACCACTCTTGAACACGACACTTTTCATTCACCTGGGTTGGGAAATCCTTTACCTCACAGTTGATCAAACCACTTTGAAAGTCTTCAGCCGGGTTCCGGGGATTAACTTTGAGTTATTCATCACCAAGCCATCTGTCGTGTCGTTATGTGTTCAAGAGGTCTGCAAGAAAAACTTTCATCTGCAAAATACTTGTCATCCGTTTGACCATCCCTGAGTCAGTCCTTACAACAACATTTCTTCAACTTGAACAATGATTTCGTGTTGCGGGCTTGCCTGCAACGGGTCGCTTTCTATCGACATCAGCACATTATCTAGAGAGATGACTTAGAAATCGTCAGTGCCTTGAAGTCTGCATGCATCAATGGCAGGTTTCTCGCCTTTGACGTCAGTTTACATCATTGACTTTCGATCGAAGGATTCCGTGAAATGTTCGACATCAACTCATTCATTCACATCTCATGGATTGTACTGGGTACTTTGAGAACCATTGACATTACTGGTGGTCTCTCTCACGCTTGTTAACAGTTTTCATCATCGACTGGTAATCAAGTGGTTTCTACCATGTTCGACATCAACTCATTTATTCGCATGGCTAGAATCGTACCAATTCGGGAAGTAGAAATGAAGACCCTGGATCTAGTTTCCACCATCCAGGCTGCGGGGAGTTTTGTATTCATTATCTAAGTAGACTAATCATAAACAGATGGCTGCGCCCATACTGTGTCTACAAAAGTCTATGATTATGATGTACTACAAGATCATTCCTGTATCAGAATAGTTAGTCTGTTAGTTAAAGTTTTGATCTGAGTATGGGAATGCCTACCTCAGTGATGATATAATCTTATACATGTATTTTGTGTTGAAAATTGCAGGTTCTGACCAGGCTCTCCACGAGATAATCCTTGAAATGATAAAGCGCTTCACCCTTCCTAGATAATACAAAACCCTAATCTATTACAGGCTTCGCACTTTAGGGGGCAATCTGTTACACTAAAAAATGTCACCATGACTATTTACAGTTAGTATGGCTCTATCAACAGTCATGCTATCCTCTTAGGCAAGTCTTATGCCTCTGCTCTCCATGTCAAACTCCAAAAAGAGAGAAAGTCTTTATAAATGTATTTATCTCTGGGGACGCAGGTTCTCTCAACCTTACTGGCGGGAACACACCCAATGTTCACAAAAGTTGCGTCTTTGGACGCTCTGTATGTAAAGGGGCAGGTGCGTCCCCCTGTAAAGGTTAAAATGCGCAAGTTTCATCTTTAAAAAGTTACTTGTGGTCATTTCTAGAGCATTCTAGAAGGTTGTTCGACGTGTATTGAGCGCCTCTAGATGGTTCATGCACTCCTACCAAAGAGGAACTTATCCCATCAATAAGGGAGTTATCCCATCCAAAGAGGGGATTATCCCATTGATGGTGGACCTGATTAACTTCCTCTTGAGCACTATAAATACAGGCATTGGGCCAGAAGGAGAGGGGGTTGGAAGCTATACATTTCTAAGGGTAAATGCTGCAGGAATTAGGACTCCCATTTAGAAGCTTGTGAGGAGAGATTGCCATCTTTGCTTGTTCTATTTGGAAGTGGGTGAGCTTTGTCAAAGTAAAGGAGAACTTTTGATGGACCCTGGGAGGGACTTGCACAACACCAAGGCTCAGGTTGTATTTGTTCCTTTTGTTACCTATTAATGCAAATGAGTCCATTCTTCTCAATAACTTGTTATTTATGAGTTGTTTCATGTACTCCTTGGTCTATGTGTTAAATATGTTTTATTCTATGAGATTATCAAGTGCTATTTAATCGTTTGATTGTTAGTGTATGCAGGTTTCAAAGTGAAGGAGGAGCTCATCCGGATCAGCGGAGCTGGACTGCTACAACAGCGTTGGACTACAGGTAGGATCTAAACACTTGATTTCCCATATAGTAAATGCATGTTTAGAGAAGGATTGCTCTTGTTTGTCTTGTTTGTCACTAGAGAGTCTTAGGCTCCTAGGGAGGTTGGTTGTGTCCGCACAATCGACTCTTTCCGCCTGACACTCATGATAGAGGGAAGACTACCAGGAGTAGTCAAAACAACCCATAACATGAAGAATTCATCCCAAAAGTAAAGGAGACAATAAAAAAATGAAAACAAACTTAAATCAAATCAAAAGACAAAAGACAAAGATCCCCAGTATGGTTGCCAACTTGTGACACAGGGAAGTTCCCTCTGTGGACAGAGGCAACCCCTCTAGCCCTAGAGTGGGTCTAGTCACCGCAAAGACAATATCAAAGTAAATTTCCTTAGAAAGTTGATGCCATGAAGGCTTACCTTCAAATCGTCGTTTGATGATGTCCCTGTTGTGTTCCTCCAGCTCTCGTTCTTCTAATCACTTGTACCTAAAAACAACATACAGAACATGACCATGAACATAATAGAGTACGACAAAAACTATCTACTTAAAGAGTCAAAGAGCTTCAAGCTATCATTACACAATTCGACATACGATATAGGAAATAAGTTATTGATTTGTATTAATGTAAATTAAAGTAGAACTTACAACCATGCCTTGATGTTGTAAGCCTCCTTGAAGGGTCCTGTCAGCATGTCTCCACAAGCATTCACTCATAGACTATCATCCAAAAGACGAATAACTCTCTCTTCTACCCAAAAGGCTAATGCTAGAACATTGTTACAATCAAGCAGACTCCACTCAAAACCATCCCAAGCTAATTTATATGAGAGGCTACTTCCACACTCTAGCAAAACTTCTCTACTTTTTCTATTGAATTCTTGACCTCTGAAGCTACCAAAAAACTAGTTGATCTGAGCCATGGAGGAGGTATTTATAGGAGGAGGAGCTTTCATAAAAGATGGGAGAAAGAGCTTATCTCTTTGAGAGGTTGAACAAAAGGTGGAACAACCATCCCAAAGGAGAGAGGTGAGCTCATCTGATCCAACAACCAACCCTAGGACCACCCATGAAGCTGTTACACTTCGAAGCTTCGACGAGTTGTTTAAAAAAATTGCCAAAAGTAGCTCATCGCGAGTGCAACAAAGAGAAAGAGTGAAGATGTCGCTAGGGCTAATTCAATCTTGGCCTTCTTCGTGGGTGGAACAACTACTGACCCATGATGACCCAAAAACATAGGTAAAAAAGGGTTTGCTCCAGGGGTAATGAACTGAGGTTTCTTCCTGAGATGACAAGGAAGACATTGACACATAATTTGTAACATGACATAAGGTAGATGTCAATAACACGAACCGGCAGTGTCCGGGATCAGGGAATGCAGGGTTGGTGACAAATTACTATGTAACACCATGGGAATGGGAAAAATTCCCCCTTGCAGTATGGGAATGGTAGGGATACTCCCTTGTTCCATGGGAATGGGAGGATTGTCCCCCTATGCCATTGGATTGGGAGGATTCCCCCCCAGTTCATTGGAATATGAAGAAACAAGAAGAACTTGAGTGATATGAAGTTCACTCTCTAAGGGAAAAGTATGGTCAAATGAAGGTGGAATCGAGTCAACTATTTTATCAACCAATGGTTGGCTAGGAATGGAATCATGGGATTCATGTTCAAAGAGAGCAAGATTGATTGGATTTGGATTCTGATCAATCACTTCATCAACTAGTGGAGGATTAGGGGAAAGCTTCTGATAACCAATCGGAAGTTTCAGTTGAGAAACTGTAAGGTTTTCTAACACTTTTTAGGCTTCACCCATATAAGGAAAAAGATGAATAAGATGATTCCCTTCACATTAACAACAAGGAAATTTAACTTTGCCCTTTTTCCCATGGACCTTACTATCACTAGGTGATGGTTTATCGCTAGCATGATCCCTAAAGGATGATGAAAAAGGTTGATGTGAGCCTGTAGACCACACTTCTAATATCTTGGGAATACTGGTACAATCTCTAAGAAGGTGGTCACCCTTACATACCATGCAAGGGAATTTAACTTTGTGGGGCTGATTGCAGGGTTCCTTGATACTAGTTGCATGGGTAGCAATGGTTTCTTGGTTGACCCCCTACTTATTTTTCTTCTTCTTAATATTCCTTTTCTTCTTCTTCTTTTCCACCTGGTTACTAACTTGGAGGCTTTCACTAGTCGAAGAGGAAGAAGATTGAATAGGTGTATAAGGAAAAGGGTCTACTTTAGGATCAACTTGAGGTTGATATTACTCAGGTGGAGGAGAATTTGGTTGAGAAGAAATTTGGATATTCAGAACCAAAGTGATCGAAAATAATGAAACTAGTAAACCAATGGTAAATCCAGGAAGGGATAAAATTTCCATATAAGGAGCACCAATATTTTCAAAAGAAGGAAAAGGACTAGGATTCATGTTAGAAGGGTTTCCTTGATTGGTAGAATTAGGAACTATTTCCTTTAGTCTCAACCTAATATCCATTAAGGAGTCGTTCCATGGGGAGGATGTGGTTTTGTGACCAATTAATTGATTTTAGAAATTAAAGACACAAACAAAAACAAAGAGGGGTAACTAGGAAAAAGGGTTTATGAAGAAACTGCGAACTACAATTTACCACCTTAGAAAACCAAGGATTTACATACAAGCAAGAAATATCGCCTAATGTTGTGTTTGGTGTATCATAGTGTACAAGGCTGCTGAGTTGGTTAACTATGGTGAGGATAGCAACCTATGGTGGACTTCAAAATCTACTCAATGGTACGTGGAAGCGCAGTCTGTAGTAGTGTTGTCTAATGTGTAACCAATTAATGAGAGTGTTCCTATATACTTATCATGCATGGAGCACCATCTGATATACCCAGAGGTACACAGAGAATGGTCTGATACACTTACATTCGTGGAACATGATATCACCCTCGGATTAAAATGCTGACAAAAAACGACAACTCCTATGTTTAAAGGTGCCATAACACATATATAGCCTAGACCCCTAGATGTTTGCGTTAATGTTACAAATTCTCCTTAGGTTAATTGGGTGAATTTTAGAGTTGATCTTGAATTAGATTTCAGTTTCAAGGTTCAAAACTCGATGTCACCTAAACACATATATGATGCAAATAATATAATAAAAATAACTCTTTTCATTTTCCTTTTAACAATGAAAGGCCTAACTAAGTAGGTGAAGAAGAAATCAATAAACAATTCAACAAATAAGTGATGCAACAATTGATCTCCTCAAATTTTGTATTCCAATCAAAATCAAAGCTCTATATGTAGTGCATGATGCAATAGATTTTTATTTTGGATTCCACTTAATTTCCATATGAAAGCTAAGATATTTTCCTAATCACTAATAAAAGAAACTATTCAGAACAATGACTAGAACACCAATTCCTTCAAGCAATCCAACGATAAAGCAATCGGTTTTCTAATGACCTAATTGAAAAGAACAAAGAAAAATATAAACAAATTCTCATCAAAGGATATAAAAACCAAAATCAAACCAAGTGAAGGGTATTGAAAGATCGAAACACACTCAGGGACATAAGGAGGACCAACTGGACCAAAGTCAGTTAGAGAGGAAATCATAAAAAGGAATTTTCTTGCATCAAAGAGGGATCAGTGTAGGTGATGAAAGGGCTAGGTTCACTACAACGCAGGTGCAAAGAAGGCTAGTGTGCACTACAACACACTATATCTAGACTAGGGGGTGCACTGATAACGGAAAGCCAAGTTTCGACACAAAAAATGGAACTGAATCTCAATGAAAGGTCTTCCTAGGTATGTTTAGGATTGAGGGAGACATTGAAAGTCTGAAAAAGAGGCAAAACAAGTACTGAGGACAAGGAAAACCACCAAGGGAATGAATCAGTCCCCAGTATGGTTGTCAATTTATTATATGGAATCTATGACTATGAACATAAGTCTCTTCCCTAGGCCTGTTGGAGTGACCTAGAACAATAGAAAGAAAAGGGCACATTGTCTTCCTTAAAGTAATTGAATGATGGGACAAGGCCTACCTAGAATATGTTGCAAGATTGTCTCCTTCCTTGGCTTTTACGCTCCAATCGTAGCTCCGATTGCTATAATTGGAACCTGCACAATAAAAAAAGACAAGCCAAATATCTACAACATCTATGTAGCATAATTTGATCACTTCATTCAATAGATCAAAATGGTATTGAAATACATGAAACCATAACATCATATATAGGAAAACAATCTACTCTTTGTATTAATAGAAATGGAGAGAGTTACTGTAGGTTTTAACCCCGTACAGAAATTACCTGCATACGAATTCTAAAACACAGAAAATAAACAATGCGAGAGCATAACACATAAAACACATATACATAGAGATTTTCCCCTGGATCCCAAAACAGGGACTACCAGCTTGATTTTTCATTATGTTCCTTTCAATGTTACAATACATATTTATACATGCCGAAGCATCCAATACTATGGACCGAAAACCATCGCGTCCAAAAAACATGTGCGAAAAGCATGCACAAAACCATAGGTGGGTCCTCCCAACCTAACATAGGGTCCAAAACCAAAATTTTCCGGCCTGCTGCCCTAGACCCCATAAAGTAGGGTTATGGGTACACCTCAAACCCCTTGTGACCCCCCCTTGCTACACAATCGGTGCAACGAAGGGGGTGTTCCGCCCCCCCCTCTAACCCCCCGGTTAACTTCGTGGGCTAGTCGTGGAAAGAATATAACACAACCCAACATTCTCCGACTTGTTGTTTTCTTTCCACAGGGGGCCACAAGAGAGCTTAGTCATTTTTCCAACCCTGAAAAGCCCATTGTTTCTCTACACCAAGATAACTTCTCAGAGCTCACAAATTTTGTCAATGCATCTGCATTATTCTTCAAAGTGTCCACCTTTACCAGCAACACCTTTTTTTCTTCTATCATATCCCTCACAAAGTGATACTAAACATCAATGTGCTTTGTCTTTGAATGATATGCAAGGTTCTTTTCCAAGAAAATTGCACTTTGGCTATCACAGTCTATCCTTATAGCTTCCTGTACTAACCCCATACTTGAACACAATCTCTGCAACCAAACTGTTCCTTGCTTACATGAGTGGCTGCCATGTATTCTGCCTCTGTAGTTCATAGTGCCACTACAGATTGTTTCTTACTCATCCAATTGACGACACCTCCAAATAGGTTAAACACATACCCACTTGTAGATCTTCTCTGATCCAGATCTCCAGCCCAGTTTGCATTAACAAAACCATGAATATCCAACACTCTGTCCAATCCTGGTCTTCCTTGGTAGCAGAAACCATAATCACTAGTGCCACAGAAATACCTGAAAACCCTCTTCACTACTGTCCAGTGCTCCTTCCCTGGTTTTGACATAAACCTGCTCAATACTCCCGCTACATGTGCAATGTCTGGTCTAGTACAGACCATTGCATACATCAGGCTACCGACTACACTTGCATATGGAACACGGGACATGTCCTCTTCCTCTCCTTGTGTCTTGGGACACTATTCAGCAGATAACTTCACACCTACAAGAATAGGAACCTTCATCGGTTTACTATCTTGCATATTAAACCTCTGCAGTATTGTCTCAGCATACTTCCTCTGGTTTAACCAGAGCTTCCTCTTTGTATGATCTCTTTTAATTTCCATGCCCAAAATATAGTTTGCAGCACCAAGATATTTCATGTCGAATTTGGAGGACAATTGGGTCTTCAAATCCTGGATAATTTCTTTGTCATTTCCAACTAACAACATATCATCCACATACAAGACCAGATAAATAACACGGTCACCAATTAATTTAAAATACACACAGTGATCTGCTTTGCTTTCGATGAAGCCAAGTCCCCGTATAAATGTATCAAATTTCTAGTACCACATCCTTGGTGACTGTTTTAACCCATACAGAGACTTCTTTAACTTGCATACCAGTTCTTTCTTACCCTTCACCACAAAGCCTTCAGGTTGCTTCATGTATATTTCCTCTTCCAGATCCCCATGAAGAAATTTTGTCTTCACATCCATATGTTCTACATCAAAATCAAAAGCATCAGCAATAGATAAAAGTAATCTAATAGAGGATACCTTGGCAACAGGAGAAAAAATATCACCAAAATCAATTCCTGGCACCTGGGAATAACCTTTTGCTACCAACCGAGCTTTGTATTTCTCCACCTTTCCTTTTGCATTTGTCTTCTTCTTGAACACCCATTTGCTGCCAATGGGTTTCCTTCCAGCCGGCAACTCCACCAGATCCCAAGCCTCATTTTTGTGCAAAGATGCCATTTCATCAACCATGGCCTCTTTCCAGAGTTTTCCATCCTCTGAATCCACTGCTTCCTTCATAGTTCTGGGATCATCATCAGTAATAGACAAAGCAAAATTTGAACAGAAAGCAGATGGACTATATCTTTCAAGCTGCCTTCTTTTTCGAACTGATCTTCTCACAACCAGAGTTTGTGGCTCTTCATCTTCTGATTCCTCCTCTGCTGTAGAGCCTGATTCTTCCTCCTTTAGTTTAAACTCTATCTTCTCAGTTTCCTTTCGTTGGACTTCATGTTTAATAACATCTTTCACCTCTTTGAACACCACATCTCGGCTGTACACAACCTTCTGTGTGACTGGGTTCCAAAGCTTATAACCCTTTAAACCATCCTTGTACCCAATAAAGATGCACTTTTCATATTTACTATCCAACTTGGTTCGTTTCTCCTTTGGAACATGTACATATGCATCACATCCAAATACCCTCAGATGTGAAAGAGAGGGTTTCTTACCAGTCCATACCTCTTATGGAGTCTTATCCTCCAAAGCTGATGAAGGTGACCTGTTGACCAGGTAACATGCAGTATCCACTGCCTCTGCCCAGAATTCCTGTCCTAACCCAGCACCACTGAGCATGCTTCTTGCCCTTTCCATCAACGTCTTATTCATTCTTTCTGCAACTCCATTTTGCTAATGTGTATATGGATTAATCTTCTGCCGTGCTATACCACACTTCTTACAGAATTCTTCAAATTCCTTACTGCAAAACTCTCCACCATTATCTGTCCTCAGCACCTTTATCTTCTTCTCTGTTTGGTTTTCCACCAGAGCCTTAAATTCTTTAAACCTGTCAAGGAATTTAGATTTCTTCTTAAGGAAATATATCGATGTATTCCTTGAGAAGTCATCTATAAATGATACATAGTACACAGACTTACCCAGTGATGGAACCTTCACAGGTCCAAACACATCACTGTGCACAAGTTCTAATATCTGTTTCGCCCTCTTACTACCAGAGAGGAAACTCACCCGATTCTGCTTCCCATATACACAATTTTCACAGAAATCAAAATCGAGAGAGCTATTACTCGTACCTTCTACCATACCTTTACCATGAAGTATCTGAAGGCCCTTTTATCCAATATGTCCAAGCCTTTGATGCCACAGCATGGTCTTCTCTCCAGAGACCACTAGATTTTCTGCTCCACTTTCAGGAACCACAAAACTATTACACCCATCAACCACAGTGCTACCTTGTAGCTTGTACAAACTTCCAATCCGAACTCCCTACATCAATACCAATTCTCCCCGAACCATGTTGCACGTATCCTTCTTGAACACTATTTTTACACCTGCGTCATCCAGCTTGCTAACAGAAATCGGATTTCTAGCTAATGCAGGAATATGTAGAACACCTGGAAGTGTTCTAACCCTTCCACCTTGCAACTTCAACTTTACTTTTCTGTGACCAATGATTCTAGCCTTCCTATCATCCCCCAAGAAAACATCACCACCATCATATTTCTCATAGTCGCAGAACCACTCTCTATGGGGAGTGAAGTGAAAGGATGCACCTGAGTCAATCAACCATGCCTCATGATCTACATGTGTACTTGAAGAAGCCAAGTACACATCCCCACCTTCATTTGAGGTGGGTTTCACCTCTGCAGAAGGAGCCTCATCAGATCCCTTTCCTTTGTCAGGAACTTTAGATTTACAGTCCCTTTTAAAGTGGCCTTCCTTTATGCATTTCCAGCACACCACCTTTACAGGTTTTCCTAGAGATTTAGATCTCCCTCTAGATATAGATCTCCCACTCGATGACTTATTGTTGTTTTTGTTCTGGGACCATCCTCGTACAGACAAGGCATCACCATTCTGGCTCTCCATATTGTTCTGTCTCATCTCCTCCATCAGCAAGGCTGAGACTATTTCATCAAGCTGCAAGGCAATTTCATTGCTACCTATTGCAATAACCGGACTATCCCACGAATCGGGTATAGAACACAACAAATTGATGCACTTATCTTCATCTGAAATTTTAATATCAATAGATGCTAACTGACTTACCACAGTATTAAATGCGTTCAAATGCTCTGTCACCGAGTCTCCATCTTTCATCCTCAGGTTATACAGCTTTTTCTGCAGGAACAGTTTATTCACCAGAGACTTAGATTGGTACAAAGTCCCTAACTTGTCCCACAAAGACTTCACCGTAGCTTCCCCTAATACATTTAGAAATACTAAATCTGAGACACACAATCGTATTGTGCTCTTTTCCTTCCGATCCAACTTCGTCCATTCTTCATCGAACACTCTTGTTGGTTTAGTACCCGGATCTACCGCGATCCACTGATCTTTATCCACCAACAAATCCTCCATCTTGAGTTTCCACAACTCAAAACTCTAACCATTAAATTTCTCGATCTCTATCTTTCCACTACTCGCCATCTTCTTTCACCACCAGAATCGATCTCACAGATCTCCCATTGAACAGGGTCTACCACAGGCCCGAGCGAAACCCCTCAGCAACAAAGGCGTCCCCTTGAAGCCAAAACAGTGCTAATACCAAATGTAGGTTTTAACCCCGCACAGAAATTACCTGCATACAAATTCTAAAACACAGAAAATAAACAATGCAAGAGCATAACACATAAAACACATATACACAGAGATTTTCCCCTGGATCCCAAAACCGGGACTACCAGCTTGATTTTTCATTATGTTCCTTTCAATGTTACAATACATATTTATACATGCTGAAGCATCCAATACCATGGACTGAAAACCATCGCGTCCAAAAAACATGTGCGAAAATCATGCACAAAACCATAGGTGGGTCCGCCCAACCTAACATAGGGTCCAAAACCAAAATTTTCCGGGGCGCTGCCCCAGACCCCATAAAGTGGGATTATGGGTACACCTCAAACCCCCTGTGACCCCCCCTCACTACACAATCAGTTCAACGAAGGGGGTGCTCCACCCCCCCTCTAACCCCCCGGTTAACTACATGGGCTAGTCGTGGAAAAAATATAACACAACCCAACAGTTACAACCAAAAATAGGAGTTGATCTTGTAGGAGAGGTCCCAAAGTTGAATTTTCCTTTTCTTGCCACAAAGTATGCCTTTATGTCACCCTAATGCATGGAATATTAACTCTCAAAACAACAACATGAGGGTAGAATCAATCTCCAAAAGCCAACCCCTTACCCATAGATGGTTGTAAATATATAGATGAGGGAGCTAGTTCATGAATTCTTATCCATTTACCAATCTAGGCTTGAGATCCACTTGAGATGGGAGGATGAACTCAAGGGATAAGAGGTGAAATATCCAATGTAGGATAAGATAGGATTTGAGGCTTTCATCCAAGGTAAATGGTTAGAACAACCTTTCGAATCTTCTGGAAAAGGAAGCTTCAGGATTCGTTATATTTTTCCTGAATTTATAGAATCAACACACCCCCAACAAGGGACAACTTTTTGGTGATTAGCGTAGGGGTAGAGAAGATCAAGCTGGTGGTCAACGTTGGTCCCTAAAGGGCCATGGTGCGTTAGGATTTAAAAGCTTGGAAAATCAACAGTCAAGGGTAGAAACTCAGGGATTTAGCTGAGTCATGATTAGGGCTTTGTGTAGGGATGATGAAAATATGTTGAAGGATGTGAATTGGTCTTGTTTGAAGGCCTATTGACTAAATGTGACAAAATTTCCTATAGCAATAATCTTCCTTTTCGGTTAGCAAGAACCCTTATGGATATTCTATGTAGACTTCTTGTTCTAATTATCCATTTAGAAACACTGATTTTACATCCATCTGGTACACCTTGATCCTTCTCAAGCAAGCATAGTCCAAGAACATCCTAATTGCTTCCATTCTAGCAATAGATGCAAATGTTTCTTCAAAATCTATCCCTTTAACTTGTGCACATCCTTTACCTACTAAAATTGCCTAGTTCTTGGTTGCATATCCATCCTCGTTCAATTCATTTTTGAAAACCTATTTTGTTCTAATGCCATTTTTTTCTTTAGGTCTTGGAATTAATTCTCACATCTCATTCTTCTCAATTTGGTTAAGTTCTTCTTCCATATCTTTGATCCAATTTTCATTGTGGTTGGCTTATTCAAAACTACTAGGATCAATTGTGGATATCAATGCAAGATATCCCGTGTTCTAGTATGCGTACATGTCGACTTCTTCTAGTTTCTATTCTTGCATTCATATCTTTAATGACCTCTTTGATGGATGATTCTTTTGATACCATCATTTAAGTGCTTTAGGAGGTAGCCCCAAGGGTTAGCTCAGTTGGTCAAAAACCGTGCCTCGCCATGGGAGGTCACAGGGTCGAATCCGCCCGAAGCCCTTGGGGTCAGGTCTTGTAGTAGGCCGAGGGGCGATTTAGCCTAGCTATCCCCCAGATTTTTCTGTGGATGTAGCGATCACTCACTGACCAGGGTGCTCGTGAACCACATGGAAAAAAAAAAAGTGCTTTAGGAGGTGCATGTTGATTATATTCCATTTGTTCCTAGTTGAAAATAGTCTCTTATTCTAACTGTCCTTCTTCTTTTATTCTTTCTTCTTGCTCTGGTTCTTCTATTTCTTTCTCCTTTGAGGATGCGATTCCTTTCTTTGTCTTTTTCCCATGAATTTCATCAAATGTTACAATTTATGATTTCCACTATCTTGTTGAGTATTAGATCATAATATTTGTATGCCTTGCTTTTTCTTGAGTATTTAACAAGTATACATTCATGTACCTGAGAGTCAAGTTTTTCAATCATTTTATCTTCCCTTTTATTTAGCATTTGCTTCCAAGGACTCTGAAGTTATTAACATTTTCTAGTATCCCCTTCCATGGTTCTTATGGAGTCTTTTCATTGTTAGTTCTCAATATTACCCTGTTAAGAATATGAACAAATATTTCTACTGCTTATACCAAAAATATATTACTTAGTTTAGAGTCATGCAACATAGTTCTAGCTATTTCGTCTACCATCTTGTTCTTCCTTTCGATGACTCCATTTTTTTGAGGTGCCCTAGTTACTGAGAATTGTCTTTTTATTCCTTTTTCTTCACAAAAGTGTTGGAATTATTTGGACATAAATTCTCCTCCATTATCTGATCTTAAGCACTTGATCTTCAAATCAGTCTCATTTTCAATCATCTCTTTGTAAATCCTAAAGAATTCAAATGCTTCTGACCTTTTATTTAGAAAAATTAACGCCATCATCCTGGTGTAATCATCGATAAGTAACATCAAGTACTTTTCACCATCAAGTACTTTATTTCTCATTGGTTCACATAGATCAGTGTGTACTAATTCTAAGAGCTTTGAAGTGGTGTTCCTAGATTATGAATTCAAACCTTGTTTTTTTTCCATGCCGAATGTTATCACTCAAGAGTTTTTCTTGGCTATGAAAGAAAATTCTTAAGGTACACTTCTCAACCAAACTTTCATGTTGGAGGCTAGCCCCTCCAACCCAGTGCCACCTCAACAATTAGTTGTGTACTTAATGCAATGGCTAGATCTTATGTGTAGTAGAGTTTCAATAATGTGATAGGGTAGATAATTATAATTCCCTAGGCATAGAGTCAAAAAAGTATGAAAATTAATCTATAAGGTGTCAAGATGCTGGTGATAGTTAATTAAAATACAAGAGTAGGGTAGTTGATGATTTCTTAGAAAAAGATATCGTTGAGTATGGTGGTATAAAAAAGGAAATATCCATAAAAAGCAAAGCATATAACAAGGATGAATTATGCTCAAGACTTTAGAAAGAATGCTAGTACTTCGATGAAATGAAAGCAGAGCATGGAAAACATGAATTATATTTCATATTCCTTCATTCAAATATATGGAAGAAAAACATCTCGTGAAAAACAAATAAATGGAAACAAATACCTAGAAAACTGACTGGAAACTCATCAACACAAGATTTCCTGTCTCAAAATGATATATGCTTATAATCTTGGGCACTTATACTAATAATTAAAATTATAAATTACATCCAAAATGGTATTTTTTATTCTCTAAATCTAACCCTTCGTCCTCCTTTTATATCTAGTTTAAACAAACACTACATAGGCTTTATATCCACAATCTGTGGAAAGTCTTAATTACAATAAACATCAAGATCCAAAAGAAATCCATATGAAAAACTTGTTCACCCAATTTAGGTTTCTGTTTGAAATAATTAAGGAGATGGTTATATCTGATCCCGAAGTCGAATTTATAAGGTGGCTCATCAATAGTTGTCTATGAGTTTATTTTTAGAAAAATAAATCTGGTGAAATCCTGAAACATAGGGTCCAAATTTTCCTTCATATATCTCAAACCATGATATATATGTAAAAAATGAAAGAGGTTTTTGTAAATGAGCCAGTTTCCAACAAAATCGTATTTCATATTTGAAAAAATAATTTTCAAATTCTCGAAAACTGCACCCAAACTTAATGACTAAAAAAAATAAAAATTAATATTTAAATCTAGAAAAAAGGGTTGCACATATTCCCTTATTTATTCCTAAGCATGACACTTGGGTAAAAACTAAGAGAGGTTTTTGTGAATGGGTCCATTACCAACCAAAGCCTCTTTTGGGTTTCAAAAATTCATTTTCAGAGGTTCATAAATCTCACTCGAATAATATGACAAACAAGAAGAAAAAAAAACATAAATCTTGTAAGCGCTGAAACATATTTTTGTAGTGCTTGTATAAAATGAAAAATGCAGTGCCTCTGGTCAAAAAACTTGGTTTTAACTTTTTTTAACATTTGAAATGATCATTTATGACCACAAAACGTCAAAAGTGCATACAACCAACCTTGCAAAAAAAATTGAATTCTTTGGAAATGTAAACATGGTGCAAACACCAACAATGCTCACACATAATGCTTGCTATTTTTTAGATTTTTGGCATATGCCTTACTACTTCATTTTTGCTGATTTTGACTAGATTGTTGAAGTGCATGTGACCCATTATCTTATGCCAAAGTCATCTTCCATCATCCTTTGCCAAACAAAAAATTTCCTTTCCCATTTCATCCAAGATGTATATGTTATTTGGAGTCATTAATGTTGTTTCCACTAATATACCTGATTTCTTCTTTGTTATTTCACATTTCTTAGATTCGAAGAGAAGCATGTGCCCTTGGTCACACATTTGAATCACATTTAGCAAATTATGGTTCACATTTTCAATAAGTAAAACATTTTATGCCATGGCATCCTTGCTTCCAAGCTTGACTATACCCTTTCCTAAAATATTAGCTGAGCCATCATTTCTAAACAAAACCGTTCCATCCCTTTCCTTCCGCAATGCTACACCTTTTTCTCTATCCCCCATCATGTGTGTTGAACAACCACTATCAACATACCATTCACCTTTCTTATTTTGGGCTTGTGAAGAAATTTCATAGTTTCCAACCTTCTTCTTCAAGATTCTTGAAGATTCTTTTGAAGGATTGTTTAATTCATGCTTTAGCTCTTTTGGAGGATGTTCAACTTTCAATATTTTTCTATGTGTCCAAAATTATTTTACTTGTAGCATTCTACTTCATTACTTAATGATCCAAAACTATTATAATTCCGGTTGTAATCTTCCCAAGGATTTCTAGGATAATCATTCCTAGAGTAGCTTCCATTATTGCTTATGTTCATAGCATAAGCTTTACAATCTACAACTTTGTGTCCAAAATTGTTGCAAGAATAACACACACCAAGAAAGATAGTTTGATACCTAAGAGTGGGGGATATTTTAGGTGGTGAAACTCTCTTGAAACATTCTTCTTGAGTTTTCTCCATTGATAGTTATTGATTCTATGTCCTCTTACTTGACTGATATTGAACCTTCTCTTTTGAGGGCATGCATTCTTCCTTCTTGATAAGATCCTTGTTGATACTTGCATAACTCTTTTTTTCAACTTATTTTCCCATCGTCATGGACCTTGAACCCTTCTCAACATAGGTTGGCTTGTATCCTAACCTAGATTTGTCATCACCTGAACTTTGACTGTTGATAATTTCATCCAACATTTTGGTGCTATTTACAAAATTTTATCAGATGCTTTTCTTCTAAACTTCCTTTCTTAGTGATACTATCTCTTCTTCCAAACTTTCCTTTATCTTGGAATTTTCTTCCAACTAGTTTTTGAGTGTTTCTTCAATCATTCTAGCTTCCTCTAACTAGACTTTTATATTGATAAAGATCTTCTATGATTCTTCAAACCTTTTGTTGAGACTTCAAGAATGTTATTTTAGTTCACGTAACTCTTTCTCTAATGCCTTTACCTTTTTCCATTCTAATTTTAAATATTTTAGGTAATTGATCGATTCTCTCTCAATGTCTAATTCTCCTTTGATTTATTCATCTTTAAAGGTTTCCTCTTGATTCTCCAATGCCATGAATAATACTGTTTCTGAGTCAATGTCCTGTCACTTTCATCAGCAAATGAGGAGTTCTCTTCTTTTCAATAGAGAATTTTCATGAAGATTTTTCTTTTACATTGCTTCTTGTTACTTTTTTAATTTTTATTTTTCTTAGGAGCTTCTTCTTCATCATCATTGTGAGGAAACTTTATGTAGGGTCATTTTGAAGAAAAATGACCAATTCTATCACAATTACAACATTTCAAGGGAAGCTTACCTTTGTACTTGTCGGTTCATTTCTTCATATTCCTCACAAAGTGTTGGGCCTTGAAATTGTCATTCACTTCCATTACATTTTCACTTATATTTCCATATTTTCACCTTCACTCCACCTCTATTTCATTACATTTATCTCCATTTCATTACATTTACCTTACCATTATCATTATTGGTCACATTTATGTTTTTCCAAACTTTTTTAATTCTTAGCATTTTTAAATGAATTTATGGTTAAAAATTAGAAAATAATGTGCATATGCTTATACCTCACAAGTGGGATGATATTGTTGACATGTGTAGGTCAAAATGAAGCTTCTAAAAGACCTTTATGTGGCCTCCCAAAACCAAATTCGAATTTGAGTGGAGAAGATCATGGGATCATTAGTATATATGTCTCATTTCCTATTTGTATTGAAACTCTAAGAAGACATGTGTCTTATCATTTCATATTTTGATTGTAACTCTAGAGATATAGGGAGAGATTCATGGACTCTCATTAATGAGATAGCTTCTCATCTTTTTGTATAAATAGGGGAAGTTTTCTCCTATCATGAGGGGTAAAAAAGAGGAAAAGAAGAGAAAGAATTATAGAATTTTTTGTAACAAGGCTTGAGATGGAATGAGATGTAAAATGAAGAGCTATTGATGTAATGAGATTAGGAGTGTAGATTTCCATTGTGTAAAGTTGTGAGTTTATCAATAAAGAAGGTTCTTTTCTATTATTGAATTTTAGAATGTGAGTTTTGCGAGTTGGAATGCTATTGGACAATGGAAGGGCCCCCATCAACCATGTGCATCCCTTTGTAAATTTGTAAGATTAATTAGTTTGTTTTACTTTGATTCATGCAAATAGTTTAGCTTTCCATTGCAAATGTTATTTTATTTTTCAAATGTAGATTTACCTCACTGTGTAATTTTATGTTTCCTAAGAGCATCTCAAGAAAGTAGTGTTTTATCTATTTTCTAAAATTGGATTGCTTGAAGCATTAGAGCATACAGTGACTTAGTTTTCTTTCACATGTCTTTACAATGCTTTCTTAGATTCAGCTTTACATTCACTATTTAACCCTATGTTTTCCAAAGAGCTTCTCAAGAAGGTAGCATTCAACTATTTTCCAATATTGGTTGCTTGAGGCATTAAGAATAAATAGTGATTTAGTTTCTTTCCTTATGCTTTTTTCATGCTTTTTAGATTAAGCTTTCATCTATTGTGTAATCTCATGATTAGCAAGTCCAAGAAGGTAGTTCTTCCAATTTAGGTTGCCTAAGAGGCATTAGATCACATAGTAGCCGCAAGTTTTCCTTTCCATTCTTTTATTATGCTTTCTTATATCACATCTAATGTATACTCAATTGCTTAAGTCATTTCAAGAAGATGATTTCGACATCTTCCTATATTGAATGTTCACAATAGTATTTGAGCATATAGTAGATCATAGTTGTTTTTATATTGTTTTCTTTCATTTCATAGAATAGGATTAGTTTTATTTTTGATCAAGAGTTTTCAAGGATAGGATAGGAAGTAGTTTCATTTTAATCTTATCAATGAATACAATTGTATCTAGAATAATGCTCTGCTTTTCATAGACACGGTGCTGGCCTAGATTAGAATAACCATTCAAGTTTTTGATTTGATTTTATGCAAATTAAGTTAGTTGAACTACATTTCCTTTTCTTCCTTCTTAGAAATTAGTTTTTATATTAAACATCCATTAGAATTAGTTGATCATTGACACTTAACATCCATTAAAATCATTAGGCATAAAAGACAAAACCCTCAAAACAATACAAAAACATACTCAACGAAGTAAGAAACAAGGTTAACTAAGCACATAATGTGCACCACACTTCATCAGTTTACTAACCTCGGTCGATAATTTATGTTAGCAATTTAAGACATTAAATTGACTGAACACAAAGTTTGTTATTTCTTCATCTGAATTTTCACTGTAGCCACAACTGGATCTTAGCCTTAACTATTTATTTTATTAATTGTCTTCTTAGATGTTTTAAAATATATTTGTATTTTAGATGGATTTTCTTGCTTTTTTCATATCTCGTAAGTTGTAAGTATACCATGCAACTCATCCATGTTTAACGTGGCAAGATCTGATATTTCTTCTTGAATTGAGATCTTAGAATCAAATCTCATTGGAAGATATCTTAGAACTTTTAGAAAATTTCTTTTTTCTTCATTGGTTCTCCCAATCCTTGGAAAGTGTTTACTATTTCATCTACACGGAGGAAGTAAGCTGCAATATTTTCATCTTCCCTCATTTTTAGCTGCTTAAATTTCCCTCTGAAGATTTGAAGTTTGGCCTCTTTGAATTTTTGATCTCCTTCAGATATGATTTGAAGCTTGTTTCAAATCTCTTTTGTAGATTTAATGGGCATTACTTTAACATAAAATGATCTTGTTAGGCCACTCAAAATAAAATTTTTAGCTTTTCCATTCCTTTCATAAAGTTTTTTTACCAACATCATCTTTTGGATGAGAAAAAGGTTCAGTGTACCCACTTACTAAGGAGTGACAGGCATCATATCCCTATGCTTGCACATATTATTTCATCCTTCCACTCCAAAACACATAGTTTTGTCCATCTAACAAAGGAATTCCATTTTTTTTTGCAATCCATGATCTACCTTCTAGTGGTTAGACTACTTTGAATGAACCTGCTCTGATACTAGTTGTTGGAAATACTGAGAGGGGGGTGAATCAATATTTCACTTCAATTAGTTAATTTTAAACATATAGAGCATTAAATATCATTATCATCAGATCAAAACGTAAATCAACAACAAATCACATGAACAATAAACAATATATTTTTAGGTGGAAACCCTTTCGGGAGAAAAAAAACCAAACACTTTCTAATATAATTGATGAGTACAATAATTTATTAGCTCCAACTAAAGGGAAGCTCCAACTTCCTAGTAATCTATTAGAAAGAAATTATATTTTATCAAAAAGATCCAACTCTTGAAAGGATGCTTCATCACCCTTATTTTACCAATGCCAACTGGAAGGATACTCCAACACCCTATTTTTATCAGCTCCAAATTTCCCTAGAACCAATGTGCCACCCTAAAGCGTTTTCATGCTCAAACCTAAAGGATATTTCACTCTCTACCTTGGAACACCCTACCACCCTGAAATGTTTTCAGGATCCAATCCGAGGGAGACTTCACTCTTTGCCTTGCACTACACTGCCACCCTTGAAAATAAAAATAAATAAATGTGGGCTCCCACACTAGGGACAATGAACCACTTACAATGATATACAAAATAAACCTTTAATGTTGTCTTTGACAATATATACTTAGATATGCAATGGCATATAATCACCAGGCCCTCAAATATTATTTCTAAGATTTGAGCTCAATTAAGAATACCCTATTTAAATGCTGCTAGAGATTTGAATTTAAACATGCAATATCTATATGTATATATATGTGTGTGTAACTTGATAATTAAACGATAATGCAATTCTGCTTCATACCTCAACAAATTGTGATAGAGGAAGATTAGCCATCTACTACCACTCTATCCTTCAAACTTTGATTGGAGATCAACCCTTCAATTTAATTTGTGAACAAAAAATCCCTTGAACATCGTTTTAATTCTTTATTGAAAATTTCCCTTAATATCCTTCTTCTCTGCTGTCGTTAGCTTCATATTTTCACCTCTTATTTTTCCCAAAATCTATTCCTGAATATGGGCTTCAAATAGATCTAGGTCCACCTATTGGATATTCCCTTTGATGTGATTTATTTACCCTTGAATTAGTTCCTATATTTTCCACTTAACTTGACCTCATATATTTCATTTATTTGGCCTTGAATGAATCCTTTAGACCAATGAATTAAAGTATCAGATCTGCCTTAAACAAGCTCGTATTTGTCTTACAAGAATCTCCTAAAAGGGGAAAATGCTTTAGAGAGAGGCATTTTTGAACATCCTCAGAAAGAGGTCTCTATCTAGTGAAAAATACCACAACAAGATGTAACACTTAATCACAATAACCCTTACCTTGATTACTTACTTAGACCTTAATCAATTATTTCTTCAACATTCCAAATGGGGCCTGAAATTGTGCCTCAGGGGATTAAATACAGACCTTGAAACTTCCCTAAACGCAACCTTCACATAGCCTCATACAAGCCCGAAATATGCCACAAGTAGCCTGAATTTGTCTTCGAGAAGGGGACAAATACTAGCTTCATGTAGCCCAAGCACAAGTTAAAAGATAACCTCAAAAAAGGTTTGTCTTGCCTTAGAGATTGACTCAGTAGCTAGTGTGAAATAAACTTTCGAATGAGCCTCAAGAGGACTGAAAGTGCCTATGGAACATGCCTCAAACTTCGTCTCCATCCCAATGAATAACCATCACAAAATGATAAAATAATAAACCCAAATATTCTAAGAAAACATGGCCTCACTCTCCATATTAGCATGACTACACAGGCCTCTGAAACACAGATGAAATTTTTAGAGGATAGGCATGAGAATGCTGAATTTAGGAGGGAAACAAATATCATCATTTATAGTTGAATGAAGGGGATAGATGAGGTCCAACTTACCCTATAAGTACTCAATAATAGGGAGCCAACCTGAGAAATAGGAGAAATTAATTCCAACATAATGAGGCCAACATGTAACCATCTTTTGAATCTGATCTGTCCATGAATATTTGAAATTTCTTCTCCTTTTAAGGCCGATTTTTTCAACTCAATACCAACACAAATTAATCAATATTTTCTTGAATTATTAATGACAAAAATTAACTAACCATAAAGCTACCTTAAATCATTTATCTTGGGCAGCATAACCACACATTTAGGGCTCCAAGTTTGATGAGGCATATCTCCTCAATCGTGACGATTTATGTGGAATTCCCCTATCGTTATAAATTATGTGACAAGGAAAATCAAATTATGATCTTCTTATGAGAAAAAAGCACTAATTTTCCCAATAATTTTCTTTTCTTCATCAAATGCAAGGATTCTTCTAATTGCTGCTTGGTTTGACATAAACGACAATAAAATTCCAATAGAAAGTAGAAATAAAGAAGAAACACAATTTAGCTTTGCATTGTCAAGATAAAGAGGACTAGTGGTTTACAGATTGTAGATGTTCAAATCACATAATATGAGACAAAAACAAATTTGTCTCACTAAAGCAAGTCAATGGTGGCATTGAAATGCCTGGAGATGATGCGTTGGACATAATAATGGGAAATGGATTAGTTGTCCTTGAAAATGAAAAAGTTAAGGCTTATATTATCAGTCGAAGGTTTAAAGCACAATATCCCGAGGTGATATTTTATTCTAAAGGTTGCAAAATAAGGAACGAAGAATATGGTAGATTAGTAGCAACAACAACCAGGACCTCAAGCAATGCATATGTCTGTAAGAAAGGTAAATCAAGATATTTTAGTATGAGAGTATTATCTCTCTAAACCTATCAATAAAATACAAGCTAGGGACATCAACACCTCAAGTGACATATATAATATGGAATTCATTGAAGGTGATGTGTTGAAAATACCACTGGAGATATATTAGGGGTAGTAAGCAAAGTTCATTTGGCTAGAAAGAAACATGAAGAAGAAAATTAAAGAGGAGATGGTTGTAATGATTTGAGACAAGAAAAGAGACAAAATGTAGTGGGAGAAGTTATCAAAATAGAGAAAAAGAAACAATAATGGTGCATGAAAAAACAATTGGTCGCAACCTTAAAAGGGGGATCTTAGATGTAGTGGAGACAAATTAAGCCGATATATAAGGGCACACAATATAGGTACACAAGAATATCTAACAAGAAAAGGTAGATGCCAATTTTTCCAAGGATAAGTGTAAGGAATTGAGAGAACAATAGTGAATAAGCTCAGGGGGATCTGCAAGACCCGTTGTAGCATGCATTCAGCAGGTGTTGATTGCTCAAGAAAAATATGGAAGGAAAAGCATGAAAATCTTATATGTTTTGTCTTATTTCATTTGTATAAGTGATTGATACAATTAGGTTCAACTGTCACGAGAATAAGTAGCCTATTATGTTAAGGTAGGGGAAGAATTTGGCTCTTGGAAAAGCCATTTAGCATGCATCGACTCAGTGGTACAACAATAGAAATACAACTTGGTCAATTAGTATAAAAAGGGAGAGCTCTTGGTATTTGGATCAATCATTGGTGCAATAGTATATTTGGCTTTTGGAGCAGCCTTATGTTTGGATTGGTACAACAATACAAATCATTTAATTGGTACCACAACAGATGATTTGGATCAACAAGAGTAGTACAAGTTAAATTTCAAGGACAGTAACATTGTAATATTGCGTTAATATCAGTTGGTTTCATTCAAAGGGGGGAGAATTATCGACAACTTGTTATATCTTTTCAGGGGGAACATAGTGTGAGAGGGAGTACCTTAGATATTTTTCATTTATGTCAAAGGTGGAGAGTAAGAAAACAATATAAATTTATTCAAGAGTGTTTCCAAGTGGTGGTGTTTCCATCAATGACCAAGAATGTCTAGTGGTTTTGCCATCAATTCCAAAAGTGGAGATTGTTGAGCACGTTCGTAGTTGCTGTCATTGATGTCAAGTCCAATTCATTAATGTAAAAGCATTATTTGTGTCAAGTTTTGGGGGAGCTTGTTAAGTGTGTTATGCTTGGTAAATGTATTATCATTGATGTGTTAATATGTGTTTATGGCTAGATTGAGGTCATGGATGAAGGTAATATCTTTCAAGGTCTTTATTCCTCAGTTCCTTAGCTCAAATGAGTAAATTAAGTGTTTGGGTAGATAAATTTCTTAGAAAGATTTCCAATGATGTATGGAATTTTTCCTAACTCCCAAGAGATGAGAAGAAATATTCAATTTAAGATCAGTCATGGATCCCAAAGGATCTTGGTTCCAGAAGGACCACCACGGTGCTAAAATACAATAGCAAATTTAGGGGGAATGCAATGATGGTTGACGGGCAGTAGAGTAGTAAGACGTTGGTCCTAACCCCTTATCACAAGGAGCTTGGCTACAATGCTCAGGCACTTAACATATCGCTTGATCCTTTTGATGTGCAAACAACAACAGGCGACAAGTGGTGAGTGACAGGTAGTGGGGAAATAAGGCCCATACTGTTGACAAGGTCAATCCTCTCTATGGACAGAGACGATCCCTATAGCCCAATGAGTGGGTCTAGAAACTGAAGTGACAAATCAACTAGACATATTCCTATATTATAATTGAAAAGTAGAACGAGATAGATGACCTCCCTCGCTCTGATGCTATTCCGATTTCCTTTGTTGAGATCCTCGAACTGCTTGTGTCACGGATTTGTTCCTGCTTCTTTCAACACTTATGTACTTGCAAAAGTGATCAAGAGACAACAAAACATGCCAAAACCAATATCAAATCCAATAATATCCTACTTAGATGATCAAGGTGTTAGAGCCTAGGTTTTCCTCAGGCTGAAAAGGCAAGGTTCTAGGTCCACATCAAACCACGCTCAGCCTCGTAGCTAGCCCTACGAGGACAGGAGAGGGCTCTCTCCGGGTCAATCTCAGTGAAAGATGATCTATGGGGCTTGAGATGACTAAAATATAAACTAATTTTAGGCTAGGTATGAAGTACAAGGATTTGTTTTGAGTTTTTGGGGGTTTTGTTGGAAAAAGGGAAAGGCAAATTTTGGGTCTGGGGATGAGGCCAGATTTTTGCAGAGTTCAGGTAGGGGCAAGATAGGCAGTAGTTTTGATGCTTTGGATTGAATGAATGGATGGATCAGACCGGTGAGGGGCTAAGGAGGGCAAGAAAGTCTCAAGAGTCCTCCTCAAACAGATGAAAACATGTAAAATTAAACAAAATTTCAAGGCAGAGCACAGCAGTCCAATGAATTCTACCTTAATCACTCATTTGTTTAATTTCAGAAGAAAAGAGAAGGGAAAATGATACACATAAACATCAGTGAACTTACAATTACTTAGAGAAAAACACCATCAAAACACAGAGCCACATGGATCCCAACAAGTGCTGCAAAACCCTGGTCTTTCCTTTGCCAAAATTGCAAAAATGGAATGTACAATAGAGTGCCAAGCAATCCCAAGTGTCCAACCATGAAAATGACTGAGAAATTACATGATATAGACAAGCCTAACTCCTTCTCATGCCTCTAGGGGTCGAGCTCATCATTCTAGGAGTTGTTTGAACCAATTCTAAACAAGGAACTGAAATCTAGGTAGTCAAACAACTTGCCCCTATATGAAAGGAAACTGATTCATTCAGTTGTTTTTCACTTTTTAGTGAATGAATATTATAGAACAAGTAAAAATGTGCCAATATTACATCATGGTCATCAAATTACATCATGGTAGATCAATAGTTACATCAAAAAGTAAAACTAGTCAAAACTGGGCGAATTTATGAGCTGAAGAGTGAAAATGAGGCCAAATTTCTCTATGCGTCGCGCCCAAATTCTCTATGCGTCACGCCACTTTGGAGATGATTTTGAGGCACTTATCGAAGTCCAAATTGAGCCTGCGATAGCTCGTTGGAAAGCCCTGCCTGTCTACTTTCTAACCCAAGTAGAATTTCTAGATTTGGTGTCCATTTTCCCCTCCAAATGTCCAATCTCCCAAGACTGCTTCCTGTGTGTCAAAATAGGGGCAGTGAGGTCATTTTTTGAGTGTTTTTGACCTCCTAAGGACTCAAAATTTGCCCAAATTTCTTGGCCATGAACAAGAAACCATAATTTTTCATGCCAAATCTAGAAATGTAAAGTTTTTGTAATTTGGAGCTCCCTAGCAAAAGTGCGTGCCACATGGCGTGGTGCATAGGGAGGAAAACCCTGTTTTTTAGTGCAAAAATTTTCAAAATGTCAAAAATTGCTCCAAATTTCTTGAACTTTGGGCTGGATCTTCTCCATTAAGTGTCATGCTGGGCTAAAGAGGCTTCAGCCAATATCTAAAGACGATCATGCTCCTTTTGCCTCTTTTGCTTCCATATTACCTTCTTTAATTTTGCCTTTAGATTCCTTATTCGTGCCTCGCAAACCTTGTTCCGTGCCATGTAGTGGAAAGCCATGTATCTCAGCAATGCTTTGTCTCTGTCAGCCTTGTCCAACAGTCCCTCTAAGTGGATGTTGACTCTCTTGAGCCAAGACTCTCAGTCGGCATTGATCTCCTACTCAAGTGAAGTAAGCTCCACCCTCCTCCTTTGGGCAACTTGGCGATTCTCAAATATGTTTGCCACCTCTATGAGGCCTCTTGGGTGCATGTACCTCTGTGGGAGAGTCACTTTGGGTCTCCACTTCATAATCATATGAATGATCGGATGCCATAACTGCTGATAGACAAATTGGCTTGAAGAAACAGGTGTTGATGTGTCAAACTGTGGTATACTGTTTTTATGATGTGCTTGATCTCTGTCACCAAGGAGAAAATAGTGAAACAAGGGACTGTTAGGAGAGGGGAAAACTAGTTGGAAATTTGGGAATGTTGGGATAGACTTAGTTAGGGAAGTATGGGATGTTATGGGAATTTTGTATAGGGTTAGGAGTTTTTGTATAGGGTTAGGGTGTGGGGACATTAGGAAATTTGGGAAAGGGAACTTCAGATAGGGGATGAATGAATTTAAGGAATAAGGAGAACAAGGAAAATATGCAATTAGGGAGTGATGATAAAAACAGCCAAATACAAAACCCTAGTAGCAATCTCCTTTGGAAATTTTGAAGAGATAGTGTTTGCTTTCCTTAATACACTTCACCATTCATCAAACACCATCAACAACCATCAATCTTGGATGAAAAACCATGAGAGCAGTTCAACCTACTTGTATCAATGGCAAGGCATACGTTTTGGGTGATTTTGGAGCGAATTTGGCAATTTTCGGGCTTCCTGTCTGTATGCGCCACGCACTCAGCCCAATGCACCGCGCCTCACCAATTCGTCGCGCCTTTGTTAATTTACACTGCACAACGCGGCCCAATGCGCTGTGCGGGCTGTATGTGCCGCACCACTCAGCCTATGCACCGCGCTCTTGTTTTTGACCGATTTCTCCCAATTTCTCTTGCTTACCTCCAAGCACAACTTTGCTTTGCTTCCAAGAGTGCAAATGAACTTTGCAATTTGAAGAAATGACTTATAAACTAGGAGCTTTTAAGTTTTTGGCTCATGAAACCCACTTTCATAATATTTGCAAATGACTTTATTTCAAACTCTGCTTTTTGTTGTTTCCACTTGATGTTTTGAACTGATGATGAATCTCTTTGTCTGTTCTGCAGGGATGGATGTAATTGGATTTGGCAAAGGAGACCAGGGCTACACTTGAAGAATTTCACAACTGAAGGAGCTTTGAGATTACATATTCATTACAGAAAACAAATTTGACGATTTCTTCTTCAAAACAGAGTTTTGAAGAAGAATCATTCTCGAGTGTTATTGATGATGAAAATTCTAAAATGAAAACTTATTGGAGACATCCTCATGGCCTGCTAGCATTATTTGACATTCTAAAGGTCAAACCCTAGACCTAATGACTGAAATGACTCTTTGCTGACCATGAAACCAAACAAGACTGTACATGACTTTAAAATTGACTTTGATGAGTAGACACAGACCAGCAGGTACATGACATGAGGGAGATGAATGACAAGACCCTTCCGTCAGAAGATCGATGCTCCTAATAGAATGCAAATGATCAAGCTGAATGAGACACCTAAAATGAAATACAACAAAAGAGGTTTTGATCTCTGACGGAGGGCTAAACAGACTGACTCTAACACAAGGAATGCCAAGCTAATACATACATGAACATATATATTGTGGGAAGATGAACCAGCAGTTGTATATTATTTAAAGAATAAAGGGAAGCTTACAACCATAGCCTTGATGTTGAAAGGCTCTCCTTGAGTGGTAATCCAAGTACAAGCCAAGGAACTCTCTGAACACTCCTTCTCCAATTCTAATGAATAGCCTCTAAGCACAAGCTCAGCATAGGGGTGTAAATGGACATAGACCAACCCAACCTCTAACCTGACCAACCATTTGGGAATGGGAGAGGAGGAATTTATAGGCTAGGAAAGGGAGTTAGGACTCCTCCAAAAATAGTATTAGGCCCACATCTCAAGGAGGTAGATCATAGGGATAAGACAAAGAGGTCAAGTTAGGAGGATTTGACCTTATCTATGCAAAACCACTTCCAGCTCGTCCCTCTAGAAGCTTCTAGATCACGAAGCTTCTCATCCTCTTTGGGAAAATTAACTTTTTGGGATCATCGCGGGTATGATAGGGAGCAAAGAAATTCCATCACGGGTAAAATATGGTGCAACAGTCGACCATCACGAGTTTGAGCTTCATAAGAGCGATGAACCTCATTTTAGGGTTTTAAGAGTTATTTCTTAAGGGAAAGTTCCAAACATTTTCCAAGCAAAGTTAAAGGAGGGATCTGAACTATATACATGGATGAGTATACTATATAATGATCATGTTTCAGGTACTTCAAGGTATGTCACAGGGAAGTGCAGGAGATGTGACAAAATACTATGTAACATATGCCCCTTAAAGCATGAAGACAGAATGAGGAGTGATGGCTGAGATGATTTACGAGCTCTTGGAAGGACGAGGACATGCACTGTTAGGAGACTTTCAAATCAAGGACGCATATACATATACATATCTAAGATCAAGAAATGAATCCATGACATGGATGCAGCCATCCGAATGATGAAAACTATATGAAAAGATCCATGGCATGGGTGCAACCATTCAATATAAAAGGATCATATATAATCTAAGATCCAAGGCATGGACACAACCATCTGATATAGAAGGATCATCATAAATGTAAAGTCCCACGGTATGTTCACAACCATCCATATAGAAGAAACATGTGTACAATCATGAATAACATATAACTCCACATAGCCTGAGTCATATCGGATAGGACTCAGGGTCTTTCACTCCATCCTGACCTGATCAAAGTATGAATTCTAATATGTGAATGAACGTGTTGCAGTCGAACATGCTAGAAGACCACTTGATTACGGTGGAATGAAAGAACTAAGGCTCATCTAGAAAAAGGATGATAAAAATAGGAATCGCAATATGTAAAGTGGGCATGGTTTCATTTTTACACAAGCTTGAAACAAAGATAAACTATGCTTGGATTTGATTTCATTTCTACACAAGCTTTAAATGGAACAAAATATGCTTGAAGTTGGTTTCATTTTTACACAAACTTGAAAAAAAGATAAATTATGCTTGAGATAAGTTTTCATGCCCCCAGTAAAATGACTCAATTCGAGGTACATGCCCCCCAAGCTTCATTTCATTCACCTAAGTAGACTACATGTTACTAACAAGTGGATAGAATGAAGGTTTATTTATGAGATCAAGTGAAAAACTCGACTGTGATATTACGAGATCTAATCAAAGACTCGAATGGGAAGGGGATTTGTTTCATTTTTTAATGAGCTTGACATAAGAAAAGAACCATGCTCATGACACTTATTTCATTTTTTAACGAGGTTGACATAGTAAAATAACTATCCTCATGGGGACCTATTTCATTTTGTAACGAGGTTGACATAGTAAAAGAACTATCCTCATATCCCTTATTTCATTTTTTAACGAGCTTGACACAAGTAAAATAACTTTTCTCATTCCCTTGTTACATTTTTTAAGGAGGTTGACACGGGATCAGGAAATCTGCTCCATTCCCTTGTTTAATTTTTTAAGGAGCTTGACACGGGACAAGGAACTATGCTCCAGCCCTTGTTTCATTTTTTAAGGAGCTTGACACAAGACAAGGAACTATGCTCCATCCCTCCTTCTCCAAGTCTAATGAATAACCTCTAAGCGCAAGCTCAGCATAGGGGTGTAAATGGACATAGACCAACCTAGCCTCTAACCTAACCAACCATTTGGGAATGGGAGAGGAGGAATTTATAGGCTTGGAGAGGGAGTTAGGACTCCTCCAAAGATAGGATTAGGCCCACATCTCAAGGAGGTAGCTGATAGGGATAAGACAAAGAGGTCAAGTTATGAGGATTTGACCTCATCTATGCGAAACCACCTCTAGCTCGCTGCTCTAGAAGCTTCTAGATCACGAAGCTTCTCATCCTCTTTGGGAAAATTACCTTTTTGGGATCATTGCGGGTATGACAGGGAACAAAGTGATGCCATCACAGGTAAAACATGGTGCAATAGGCGACCATCGTGGTTTTGAGCTCAATAAGAGCGATGATCCTCATTTTAGGGTTTTAAAAGCTATTTCTTCAGGGAAATCTCCAGACATTTTCCAGGAAAAGTTAAAGGAGGGATTTGAACTGTATACATGGATGAGTATACTGTATAATGATGATTTTTTGGGCACTTTAGGGTATGTCACAGGGAAGTGTAGGAGGCGTGAAAGAATATTACGTAACAAGGTCTTTATTCCTCGGTTCCTTGGCTCAAATGAGTAAATTAAGTGCTTGGGTAGATAACTTTCTTAGAAAGATTTTCAATCATGTATGGAATTTTTCCTAACTCTCAAGAGATGAGAAGAAACCTTCAATTGAAGATCAGTCATGGATCCAAAAGGATCTTGGTTCCAGAAGGACCACCACAGTGCTAAAATACAATAGCAAATTTAGGGGGAATGCAGTGATGGGTGACAGGTAATGAAGTAGTAAGACGTTGGTCCTAACCCCTTATCACAAGGATCTTGGCTACAATTCTCAAGCACTTATCATATCACCTGATCCTTTTGATGTGCAAACAATAACAACAGGCGACAAGTGGTGAGTGACAGGTAGTGGGGAAATAAGGCCCATACTCACAACCATTAGTCACATGGTGCTTGGCCTAGGCACCAAGGTGCCTCTCAACACCCAAAACCTAATGATTTGCATAGAAATAACACAATGATGAGGGGATAGGTGGAAATCCTTGGCACATTTTTCAAGGTGCCATGAAGTAGAGACAAGTGGAAGGCTAATGACCTGGTCGAATGAGGTGATGACACATGACGGTTACATGTATGGTGATGACATGACATATTAAGATGAAGATATGTGGAAGCTGAATTTGGCCTTTCTCGGTGGCCAAGGAGCGCTTTTCTGAAGGAAACATGGCATCACATGTTAGAAAAATTTTGTCATTGATGTCGAAGTGCAAGGTCATACATGTTCAATGTGTTTTTATGTCCACAATGGAACCCTTTATTTGGAGCAATATTTGGTATAGAAGATCAGCTCAGATTCCCTCGCAAAGTGCATAGATGGATAGGTATTGGAAATAAATTTCAAATGGTATATGGAAGCTTGAAAAAATCAAAGGAATGAAGGAGGTATGTCTAGCCAAAGTTTAACATGTACATGTTTTAGTTCAAACATCGTAGGGTTTCAAGGCTTTTTAGTTCCACATATGACCAAGGGATTTGGTTTCGCATTCTTGTTTCCAGTACAACCAAATAGAAGACCCACCCTATTAACCGTAGGACATGGGGGTAGGTTGTACTATTAACAAGGATCATTGGATCTATGTTGACATAGATCAATGTTTGGTGCATTTCAAGAAAGGTAGATGTTATCACCAAAAAATGATCACCTAGCCATTTCTCATTAGGTGGATCGAAATACACCATGTAGATTTAATTTTACCATAGTAAAATCACTTTCAATGTGGAAACTAATTTAGTAAACCACTTTTATTAAAGTGTTTTCTTATTTAAATAAAAAATCCCATGAGAATAATTAGATAAATCATTATTTATTTAATTTTCTCTAGGAATAATTATTAAATCATCATTTAAATAATTATTCCTTGTCACATTTGACTAAATCCCTAAGGAATATTTAAATAAATCATTATTAATTTAAATTTCCTTATTTATGTTATTAGAATAATTATTAAATCACTATTTAGTAATTATTTTGATTTCACACCTTTCTTGTTTCTTGCGAAATAATTAATAAATCATTTTATTTGTTAATTATTTCTAAATAAGGGTATTTAACCATTTTAAATACTTTTTCCCTCTCCAAAAAAATATAATAAAGTATTCCAAGTAGTTAGATCTGAATTTGGTTAATAATATTTTATTATTCTCCATTTTCGAGATTAACTCCATACTTTGCCATATAAAAGAGGGTTTTTCATTCATTCTTCACCATGATCCTTATCATCGTCAACATTATCGTCATTTTTTTTCTTGAGCTCCTATTTTGAGTTTTTCACTTTGTTTGGGTTTTTCACACATTGAGAGAGAGAACCAATTTCTGAAGCATCAAGGATATCAAAGGACCCATCCCACGGAGGGGGACTTATAGACCAATCTATATATCTCCTTCACCAGGTGTTATCAATAAAAGATTTATTCATTTAAAATTGTCTTTCCAATTGGGTTATTATACTAGATACTTTATATTGTTGCTTTCTATTTTGGATTATGTCTTCTTTTATTGTAGGTTTTCTATTTGTGTTTTAGATATAAGATGACATCAACCATCAACTTGTTGTTAGGGTCACTTGTCACCTAGTGACTTAAGCAAAGTATTTTTGGTACACCTCCCAAGCATTTTCACACTAACAAATGGTGATTCCACTAGGTCTTTAATTACATATGTCGTCAATAAGTGGTGACTCCACTGGTGTAATAACAATGTTCTTGGGTGACTGAAGTTTCAAAAAATTTCAGGGTTTTCTTCAATTATTTTTAGCCTTTCCATTTTTATTTATAGTATTAAACCCTACTTTGTCAAATTTTTGGTTTCTATTAGGTTTTTGGTGTTTTCCATAGGTCATAGGTAATAGCCGAGCAAGAAATGGAAAAATCTGTACGAGATCTACCGACTGAATCTCTTGACATTCGATATTTTTGGCCATTTTTGTGTCTTTGAGTTGCTTGGTTTCCTTCTCTTGCTCAGTTTCTTAGTAGCCCTTGTGGGTGGGGTTTTGTGTGCTTGATTGGCTATTTAATTTTCTATCATTTTTAGATTTATTTACAATATTTCAACATTTTAATTTCAGCAGCATATGGCATCATGAAACATGCTTAATTAACTCACCCACTTGACACATCATTTTCACACACTCACAACTTAAGCGAATGGGAGCTTGGTTAACACCGCCAAGCCAAAACTTGAAACACTACACCTTAATAAATCAAAACACATAGATTAAGCTCACTTGGGCATCAGGGCAAAACAATCTTTGTAGTGTAGTTGTAGGGTTGGTGGGGTAGGCTTCCAATAACACCCATCCGTCACTTTCATTGAGACATAGAAGTTGACATATTAGGGAGCTTAAAATCCTTCACCATCCCATGGTCAAAGCCAGAGTGCGTCAGAAACCTGATTCAGAGGGGGTTATACTAGGTGATCATGAGAGAAGTTCTCCTCGAGGCTATCCAACCCATGTCAAGGAATTTCATCTGGTGGCTGACTACCAAGAATCTCAAGACTCGACCACCCCCATGGGACAAAGGTAGCCATAGTGACACATCTTAGGAAAATACCTTATAGGATTGGCTGTGGGAAGTAGTTGGTCCTCTACCCCACCTTTCTCTGGACAACTTTGTTTACGAGGATTAGCTTCCATCAAGTAAGAAGTTCTTTGGGAGGCCACCTGAAACAATAGATCTAGGATTGCTTGAGGATTTAGATCACCTATAGGCTGGAGGTTTTTTTCTTTGATAGGACGTGTTTTCTTGTATTAGAGTAACAACATTAAAATAGTTAGTTTACACTTGGCAACACTGCACTAGGTGTTTTCGTGATGTTTGTTTCTCTTTTATTCCTATCATTACCTTTAGTCTAGACACCATAGCACCTCCAAGGTGTTTTTTGCCTCAAATTCGAGGGCTTCACCCTCAGTTCCCGTTAGGACATATAACTCCTCCCCATTGAGTTAGAGTTCATCCTCCCAGTCCTCCATTGAGTCGTCATTCTGATTTTGATTCTAATTATGTTGATTCATCCTCTGATTCTGCAACTTCTCAACCCCATATCACCACCATGTCAGGTACCAATGTGGGTGCGGGACCCTAGGGTGGTAACCTAGGTGCTAACCAAGGTACCCCCACTAGCGGAACCCCTACCGGTGTGGTCACTCCTTCTCCCTTACTTCCTTTTATAACTAGTTTAAGTCTCCAAGATTTTAGCCATCTTATCAATGATCCTCTTCTCCATGATCCCACATGACCAACCATGCCTATTAAACTCCCTTCATATATCCCCACGTTTGAAGGTAATCCTAGAGAATATCCAACTAATCATGTTCACTCCTTCCATATGTGGTGTTCATCCAATTCAATTACTGAAGATTCCATTGGTCTTTGTTTGTTCCAACACATGCTCATTGGAGCTGTCGCGAAGTGGTATGTTGACCAGCCCATAGAAACCCATTCCACTTTAGTGACTCTTGCCAAAACCTTTCTTTCATATTTCCAGTTACCTCTCCATTATTATACTGGTATCGAAATCTTGACTTCTTTCTGTCAAACTTCTGCCACTCACCTTTTCAACCATGTTCAGGAATGGTGTAGAAGGAGGAGCATCTGTAGGGCTCCTGACTTCAAAGACTAAGTCTATATGGATTGGTTTCTTAGATTCTTGTTGGTTCCCATTGTAAAATATGTCATGTCACAATTTCCTCAGTTTGAGGAAGAGGCACTCCAAATAGCTCTAAAATTTGATCTGATTTACGCCCAGTCAAGTTATGTTTACGCTATCATCCCCAATCTGCCTTAGCCTGGTGCTACCAATGCACCATGGGCATCTCATGCCACAAATGGCATAGTTAGAACCCTTTCACACCCTCAACCATATGCTCCACCTCATATGAGTTATGGTCAATCTCAGAGAGGGACCAATTATATTTACAACTATCCCTCTCCCAATCCTCCTTAGGGAAATCCTTATTTAGGTCCTAGCATGACATACGCATATCCCCATCTGCATCAACAAATTCTAGGTCCAGTTATTTCTCTGCTTGATTATACCAATGTTTCCCCATCTCCTTATTATAAGTATGCACAGTCGAGCGCTCCATCTCCTTCAAAACTAGCGCCCCAACCCACCATGCCTATTGTTGGGTTGTGTTATATTCTTTCCACAACTAGCCCGTGCGCGGGGGGATTACATGGGGGGTGGTATCCCCCCTGTACATTGCATCAGGGGGGGGGGGGGGGGGGGGGGGGTGGATACCCCCTTGTCAAGGGGTATGTAGGGGGGCGGTAGCCCCCTTGCACGGGGTCTAGGGCAGCACCCCGAGGAATTATTTTTGGACCTTATATTAGGTGGGCAGACCTACCTATGGTTTTTTGCATGGATTTCAAACATGGTTTTGGGTGCAATGGTTTTCGGTCCATGGTATTTTTTAGATCCGTTCAAGGGAACTATGGTTATGTTCTAATCCAGGGTTAATTGATTGGGGTTTATGGATGCTTCGGCATGTATTTATATATGTATTGTAACATTGAAAGGAACATAATGAAAAATCAATCTGGTAGTCCCGGTTTTGGGATCTAGGGGAAACTCTCTGTGTATATTTTTTTTTATGTGTTATGCTCTCACCATTGTTTATTTTCTATTTTTAGAATTTGTATGCAGGTAATTTCTGTATGGGGTTAAAACCTACACCTACTCCCCGTTAGCTGCAACAACCACCTCCTCCTCAAGGACAAGTGTATTCTCAGTAGAGTGGACCCAATCCCCCTAACCCCAAGAAAAGGAACAAGGGGAAGGGTAATATGTACCAATAGTATCAAGGTAATCAAGGCAACTAGGGTCCTCCACCCAATGCCCCTCAAGGTCTTCAACCTAATCCCGCAACCCAGTAAGAAAGAAGTCATCCCAAGCATAACAAGGCTCTTCATACAAATAAACCTTATGCTTGTTGTGGAGTCTCTGGTCATATAACCACGAGTGTCCTCTTTTACCATAGATGCAGAAAGTATGGGAAGCTCAAGCAACGTCTCAAGGATTGCAGCCCACTGCTCTTCCTCCTCGTCCTGCTTCATCTCAGCCCACCATGATTACCAGTCATTTTCCTCACCAAGGATACATAACTACTCAATCTACACAAGGTAAATTAGCCCAACCAACTCCACCATCTGGTCACCATGATTATTAGATTCTTATGATGAAGTCTGATGAGGTAAATACTAAACAATTACACCTTCAAACTAGATCGCACCAGTATGACAACACACCTACTAAGTCTGCAACTGAGTCCCAACCCAAAGTGTCCACTGAGCCTCTATCGTCACATAATAGTGCCTTACAGATCCCTCCACCTAAGGTCGAAGTTATTCTCAAGATCCCCAAAGGTTTGTTACATCGAAATGCTGCTTCTACCAAAGTTGCCCTTACGAATAGCATAGTAGATGATTTGGCATAGTCTCTTGCTACCATGTCAACGTTGGAAGTTCTCCAGCTGTGCCCATAAAAACAAAAATCTCTACTATTTTCTTTAGGTTTCGTGGACCCTCAAGATGATCAGATGATTGTCTTTCATATTGACAAGTCAAAAAACCCTCCCTTACCTTCATCCGTTGCATTCCAAATTCTAGTCTGCATTAGAAATGCCACTATTCAGCGATGTATCATTAATGAGGGCGCATCCACCTATGTGATGGCTGCAAGTGCTTGGAAGAAACTTGGTTCCCCTCACCTCTCCCCATCCACCATCACTCTACATGCATGGGATGGTCATCCTTCACAACCCCTTGGCTTATATTACAACTGCCAAATCACAGTTTCTGGCAAGACCGTCTATATTGACATCGAAGTCATTGATGATCCCTTAGACTATAACATCCTTTTGGGTCATAGTTATACTTATGCGATGTCAGCTATCGCATCTGCGGTTCACCGTAAAATGTGCTTTCCCCACAACGGAAAGATCGTCAAAATCGATCAATTGACATACTATCCAAAAGCCCGGACTTCATCTCAGACCAATATTTCTTCTGTGGCTGACAATAAAATTGTCTCCTAGAGTCTATAAATATTCCTCTTTGCTTGGTGCTTATTATGGCCCATCGCCTACTCCTTCTAAGCCTAAATCATTGATTGTTTGCATGCTCCAAGCATCGGGGGCCGCCCACAAACAGGTCGCTATGCCTTTACAATAGTCCACACCTCCACAACCCATTGTGCCTGACTCAACTCCTCTTGTCGGTACAACTCCTCAAGGATCACTTCCTTCTCCTAGTATCTCTCCTAATCCATTTCCTCTCAGAACTGTTCCCCTAGCCCTTAACCATTATGGAGCAGTCCCTCCAGACCATTATCCATTTGGTCAAATACCGTTCTTATTCCCACCCTTTGGAGTTTATTCTACACCTGTCATGTCTATGTTGAGTTTACCCAATATTACCTTAGGGATTCCAGTCTGGTACATCGATCCCCCCGCAAGTTTTCCACTTAATCAATTGAAATGTTACACTACTTTGACTTGTATGCAACCTCTTATTCCTAACCCCGCCTTTGCTTCAGTTCCACAACAACCTCAACAGGAGCCTTCTCCCATTGCGAAAGCATCTGGTGAGGGGGGCAAAGCCCAAAAGAAGGGAACTCAAGACAAGCCTCCCCCTGCAACTCTAGCTCGTACTAAGCCACCAAAGCCTCTTTCTCATGCTTTGTGTGATTTTGATCATGCCTCCAATAACTTTCTCGAACTCCCTCATGTTAAGGATGTGGTTACTGATAGCTTACCTGATTCTAACATTCCTGAGGTCATGTTACCTTACCCGAGTTAGCTAAGAATATCTTATCGTTACGCACAAACCACCCGTGTGATTTGTGTGATAACTATGGCCACTATTCCCATCATTGTCCCTATCTTGAAGATTTTCATGATACAATATAAGTGCTTCGCGAATTAGAGGTCACTCGTAATGAGTCCACTTCTCCTTTACTTGCGAATTATGGTCTCACTCCTACACCTAAACATGAGGTCTCTCAAACACCCATTGTGATCCTTCCCCCTGATGTCAAGATGATGGATAGCTCTACTCCTATTCTCTACCATTCGTCACTCATGAGACCGATACCTGGGAATTCCCTTGATGTCTCCTTTTTTGATTCTTTGAACCTTCTTTAATGAACACACCGGTATCAACATCTGTAGATATTCCATCTACTAGTCATATGCCTTCCACCTCTCACAATGCGTATGTGAACCTTGTCTCTCATGTAGAGGCTTCAAGTAGCTCTTCGCCATCATGTGGTCTTTCTTCCTCTAGTCTGCCCATCTTCCATTATGATGAAGACATCATGGAAGCTATGAACACCCTTTATTACCTTTGGGATGATATGCACCATCGTGTGTACTTCCTTTTGCAATAGACCCATGATCAATATTTTGTGGAGTCCAAATACTTCATCCATGGTGAGGTCGATTGGTCTAATAACCCCTTACTTCGAACCCATGAATTTAGTCCACATCCACCTTGCGGCCATTACATTGACACCCAATGTTTGGGTAACGGGGCACCCACTTTTGAGAGTCCAGGAGAATTAATTCTCCCTAACCCTCCTAGTGCATATGTAAGTGTTGAATCTAGTACCATTATTCTTCCCCATTTAAAAGAACCTCTAGAGTCTCATATCACTTCCGATAACTCTTGGGATGATCCACTCACTCATTCCTCCATCTTATCTCAACAATCTAGTCCCTTAGACATTGTTGTTATTCAACCACCATGTTTTCTAGGTGAGCATTAGTTCTTTATATCTGAAGCCATTCTTTGGTATAGTCACACCATGTATGCAAACCCAAACATTCAGTCCATTTGATTCATATAGGCATTATAAAATGAGATTGGTAATCCACCATTGCCTTTCTCTAACTATATCTATCAATTATTCCCACAAGAAGATATCCATAATAAACAAATGGCGAACCACATCATAAAAATGTGTTTGGAATCCACTGCTCTAAATACATTCGATATGCCCATAGAATACTCCATTCATCCATACATGAATGGGGGGCACCTATGCCCCTACATTTCCTCATCATCCTTTGGAAGATCTCGTGCCAGCTGGGCCAAGATGCTTGAATCCCTTATTCGAGGACTTGGAACACAATGGCGCTCCACAAACTCCTCCTGCTAGGGGGCATCATTCCCACCTTTGCATACCAGATCAATATGTTATGTACCAAGGGGGGGTAATATGGGGTACCAAGGGAGGTACCCAAGGTAATAATGTAATAATGGGATGGGCCATAGTAATAAATAAGGTGGTTAACCCATGTCATGTAAGGGACCACAAGTAGTTAATAATAATGTAATGGGCCCATGGTATTAGTGGATGGTATGAGGAAACCATGGTAATGATGCATGGTATTGTATGTATGAGGCCTATATAGAGGCTAGAGACTCCACATGGAGAGATATGAAGTGAAGTATTATTGTATGAACAGGCATATGGCTTGTGGAGTGCTCTCCTTCCTTAAGGAGTTAATGTATGGTGTTGCCCTACCATAAGGGTTTTCATAATAAAGAAGAATTTCTATCTATTTTGATCTTGTTCTTATTGGGTTTATTTCTATTTCTGAAATATTTCCAGGTTAGATCTACAACACAATCCCCTCCATCACATATGTTGGGGGGAATATCCCATGCTTGGGGGTATGATGGTTCCCCCCTTAGCCATCTTCTCACTTGATCAACATAAGTCTCAGCCTAGACCCCAACAATTTAGGTATGGTCAATTATCCTTTCATTCCTTGTATAGTTTGTCCTACTGACCTCTCCAACGAGAAATATACACATCACATATTGTAGATGCTTGATATCATCTGTTCAACCATTCTCCTCTATGTTCTGCCACTCTTACACCCAATCCCCATGTTTGAATTGGTGGATGGGGATGATCTTAGACCTTCTTAAGTAGTTCATTCTTGTATCCCTTTCTTCCCTTGATTCGTCACCAGGAACCATTCTTCCAAGAAGCATTAAGTCCATTTTTAAACAAGTAAGGCCATTTACCTGAAATTCGCAGATCCTGATTTCAATGACTGGTTTGTTAACTATGATCTCCACTTGATTTAGATATTTCTCCTCCTGTCCAAATTCTCCATAGATCACTATGCAAATGAATTGGATTTGGAGGCAAAAATCCCTTTTATAGGAAAAACCCTAGTTTTCCCATTGCCCATTGCGACCAAACCTTAGCTCCGTTTGACAAACCGTTAACATCATTGGAAATCTCTCATCGAGTTCTATAATGGGTCTCTATTTGTTTTGGTAATTTGAAACTTCACCTGCAAGCCATTTTTTCCATAAGGTCTCACCTTGCTGCCTCTTAAAAATAAATCTCTTCATCTGAGCCATCCATACTCTAGTATCACTTTACCTTTACATTAGTTGAATCACATGTCTATTTTAATCATGAGTAACCATCATTTACTCATGTTTTCATGGTCTCCACCAGGCCTCTCCCACATTGCAACATCATCGAGTCACCCTTGTTCAGAGCACCTATGATGTGTCACCCTTGTGCATATGGATTCTATTATGAGTCCCCATTTGAGTCTTGTTACAGTGTTTCATTCGTCTTTGTGTCACATTTCTCCCATTTTACTTATATTTGGCCTCCAATCCTTCTACTCCATCTTTATCAAACCATATTTGAGTCATTAGCCATCCCCTCTGGAATCGAGTTAGTCGCTGCCAGGTCAACCACATTTTATAATGCTTTGATAAGGGAAGTTGTCAGTTTGTCATCCATCTTGTCTCCTTCCATCATTATCCCTGGTGTCAATCCATCAGTCACTCCACTATATTCCCTCATGCCTTTGTTAATGATTCCTCATTGCCTTAACTTTGGTCGGCTATATTATGTCGACCTCATCACATTTATTCCAAAGAGTGGTCTAGACAGTAGACCTTGGTTCCATCTTCCATATTTGTTTGGTGCCTCAGGTCAGGCAAAGGGACTCATTATTTCCCTTTGACTTGGTTTTTTCTCACATGCTCGACATCAACTCCTTATCACACGATTGAGATTCATACACTTGTTATTAGAATAATTATTAAAAGGCTATTTAATAATTATTTTTATTTCACATCTTTCTTGTTTCTCGCAAAATGAAAAAATAAATCATTTTATTTGTTAATTATTTCTAAATAAAGGTATTTAACCATTTTAAATACTGTTTCCCTCTCCAAAAAAATATAATAAAGTATTCCAAGTAAATAGATCTGAATTTGGTTAATAATATTTTATTATTCTCCATTTTTGAGATTAACTCCATACTTTACTATATAAAGGAGGGATTTTCATTCATTCTTCATGATGATCATTATCATTGTCAACATTACCGTCATTTTTTTCTTGAGTTCCCATTTTGAGTTATTCACTTTTGTTTGGGTTTTTCACACATTGAGAGAGAGAATCAATTTCTTAAGCATTAAGGATATCAAAGGACCCATCCCACAGAGTGGGACTTATAGACCAATCTATAGATCTCCCTCACTAGGAGTTATCAATAAAATATTTATTCATTTAAAATTGTCTTTCCAATTGGGTTATTATACTGGATACTTTGTATCGCTGCTTTCTGTTTTGGATTATATCTTCTTTTACTACAAGTTTTCTATTTGTGTTTTAGATCTAAGTTGACAGCAACCATCAACTTGTTGTTAGGGTCACTTGTCACTTGTCACGTAGTGACTTAAGAGAAGTAGTTTTGGTACACCTTCCAAGCATTTTCACACTAACAAATGGCAAATCCACTGGGTTTTTAGTTACATTTGTTGCCAACAAATGGCGATTCCACTGGTGCAATAAAAACTTTCTTGGGTGACTAAAGTTTCAGAAAATTTCAGGGTTTTCTTCAACTATTTTTAGCCTCTCCATTTCTATTTATAGTATTAAACCCTATTTTGTCAATTTTTTTGGATTCTGTTGGATTTCTAGTCTTTTCTGTAGGTCACGGTGCCATCCGAGTAGGAGATGGAAAAAATATATGCAAGATCTGTCAACCAAGACTCCCAGGAACATAACGCACTTTTCGGCCCCATAAGTGAGTTGTAGAGCGCACTTTTTGGCTAGAAAACTGCATTTTCCTCAGAAACATGTCAATACCTACATTTTTTACCTTTTCTAGAAAATTTTCAATTTTTTTACAGATTTACTGAGAGTGTTGTCTACAGAATGGTTTGGGTACTTCACCTCTATGTTTAGTCTTCCTTAGGCTTGGATCCACTTGATTTGTCTCTTTGAGGAAGGAAAAAGCCCCCTAGGGTTTCGAGTAGACCTCCACATTATTAGGAAGATATTTGCTGAGTGAGGAGTCTAGGGTTTTAGCATTTTCAGCCTCTTGTTTTTCAGATCTGACCCATTACTTTTTAGATCTCTTGGATAGGTTTATTTTACCTTTTCTCCCTTTAGAGTTTAGGTTTAGGGTTTAGGGTTTTGCTACACCGTCCAAGAGTTTTCACACTAACAATAGACGAGATTTAAAACTGAAAATGACAAATACTAGACCCCCCTCTATTAATGATTGAGCATGAAAAAGGGGTATGCATTTTAATCACAACCATTTGTTCACTCACTAAACACACAAACAATGTCTTAGATCCATTAATATGCTTAAACTACACATGGTTTTCCATGTGAGGTGGTCGTGACATGGCACCAGGTGGCAAGTGAGTTGGATAAATGAGACCAAGACCAAGAAATGGAGTTGGGAGATAGAGTTGATTGAGGAATTGGAGCTTAATGATAAACTCTTTCCCAAACCTCTTATCACTTAACAAATAAAAACATGTGAAAAACACAAGTCCTCAAACTCCCTTCTTTCATACAAATGATATGGCATCAGTATAGGTGGTGTAAGATGTGGCATGTTGACATCATCATGATGTCGACAATGATGATATGGCACTCTAGGATAGTGACATGTTGCATGCATATTCAATGTTTTTGGGTTGCTAAGTGGGTCAAATGTGTGTGACAAGTGACACCACTCAATGAGAGACACATGACAGTTAAGTAACCCAATGATGATTCCATCTTTCCCATGAGAGATCTACAAAGAGGCCAGGGTTCTCAGAAAGAAAAATATTGATACCTCTTTAAAGCCCCTAACAACCATCAGACAAAGAATAATATTGGTGAAAGACAATCTTGATCACCTCCAGCACAAAGGAGTTTACAAGGTCATGTGTTCATGTGGAGAATGTTATATTGGTGAGACAGGGAGATCCTTCAAGATTAGACTCAAGGAACATGGCACTGACATTAAAAATGGTAGATCCAAATATTCAGCTCTTGTAGAACACTCAGAAAAAACATGCCACCATGTTTTCCTTGAAGACACAAATTATCGCCAAATAAAAGCATCATTATAAGTGTAAGATCCGTGAATCCCTTGAAATTATAAAGCGTCCTTGCAATGTTAATAGAGACGAGGGCATGAATTTTAATAGAAGTTGGATTCCCTTACTCACTCTAGTATCCATGTCTCGCTACCTTGACTAGTACCTCTCTCCTTGACTCCCTCTCGCACGTTTGACCTCATTTGACCTTTCATCTGTTCCCTCTCCTTCGCTTTCATTTCCCTCTTAATCATCTCTCTACTTCCCTCTTCCTTATTCCATCATTTCCTCCTTAGTATATCCTTATCTTAACTATCATATTATCTTAGCCTAGTTTAACCTAATGATAACATGATCCCCTTATAATAATTATCAAATTAATAACTACAATGATTAATTTAATTATAACAATAATATAAGGTTAATAATAACGATTATTATATTTATTAATTAAATTTATTATTAGTTTTAATTTTGTTAATACTAATAATTATTATTAATAATAATGATAATGATAATTACAATTATTAACTTTAATATAATAATAAACACTAACAATAAATCTACTATAAATTTATAATTTATAAAATTCACTTAAATAAGAACAAATAAATAATAATAAGGTTATAATAATAATTATTACCATTATTATTATTCATTAGCTTTATTATTAGTATTAATTAATAAATAACACTAATAATAATAATAAATAATAAATAATAATAACAATAATAATAATAATTAAAGAAAAAATAATAATTATTCACTTTATTATTATCTATAATAATTTTACACTAAGGAATATATGATAATTTAATTCTCCTAATAATAAAACTATTAACTGGTCGGCTCTTTCATTTTTCATACCATTCTATATTAATCTCTTTCCCTTTGCACTCTTCTCTGTAGCTATTGTCCTAATGATGAGTCCAGCTATAGACTCGAAACATCGATTCATAAATGGCTATAGTGGAAATAGTTCCAAACACTAAACTAGCTCAAGACGTTAAGTTTCACGTCTCACCTTGTTGGTGAAAAGGAAGGTGCATACAGAGATAGGTCGAGGTCAATAGTGTAAGAGATGGAAACTTCACTATCTTCAAGCATGAAGTTTCATATCTCGCCTCATAGGTCAACTGGGAGGCACAAATCAAAATGAGACGGATGTGTGAAATCAGGTCAAGACTAAGATTAATAGCTTGAGGTTGACAGACTGAGGGATGGGAATTTCTCCATCATCTGATGTGAACATTCACGCCTCACCCCGGTAGTGGAGAAGAAGGACAAGCTAAGGTTAAAGGAATGAGGGATGGGAAGGCCTCGAAGGTAGCACCGGGGTCATGATATGCAACATTTTCTGGTGTAATTGGTGTTAAGGTCTATTCAAGCTTAATACAGTGCTTTGGACCTACAGGCACTATATAAAATGCTTAATGCCTTTGGGCACGTGGTAAGAGTGTGGGAGTATTAACCGGTCTATATAGTATTGATTATGGTGTAGCCCGTGGTAGATGGAGCCGAAGCTTAAGGCATATGGGGCTTATGAAAATTGTTCTACAATCTTGATTTAAGTCCCTTGTATAAAAGAATTAGCTCGCGATACAATGAGATGAGGTCACATCCTATGGTTTTGTGGGAAGAGGGCTAGAAGTCAGGTGAATGAGGAATTCAGTGTCTGCATGTGAATTTGGTGGAAGGATTGGTGGAGTGTGACACCACAAGTATATTTCCCATAATTTTTGTAATGTAATGATGTAATGGCCTAAAGTGTGGGACCACATATCCATGTTATAAGAGGGAATAGAAGATAAACCAAAGAGGGGTTAGCTGACACCTTAAATTAATTTTATGGTGTAAATAATGAGAAAGAAAAGAAGAGGGAGAGTCCAAGAGGAACATGAAGAGGCCCCTGAGGAAATGATAAAGAGAAAAATGCACAACAAAGCTCATGAGTAAATATGGAAAGAGCTCATGAGTAAAGATGGAAAGAGCTATGAGTTAACATAATGGGATTCATTGAAAGAGAAAATTGTGACTAAAAGAGCAAGATGATGAAAAGGAAATGGAATGAGTGCTTTCCAAGGCACTGATTGAGAAACCACTAAGGGTTCTTGCCAGGGTTGATAAACCACATGTAGAAGGGTGCTTGTTGTGGGCTAATAAATCACTCATTGAGTGCTTGATACAACTGATGAACCACCAAGGGTGCTTACTAGGGGCTAATAAAATACTCCTAGATTGCTTGACTCAGTTGACAAACTACCCATTACTTTGAATTTTACTATGCTTGACTACATGATAAACCACCCACTGTCATATGGATTTCCTATCCTCTATGCGCTAAAGATGGCTTCTTGCTGAGGCAATTGAAAGGAAAAATTCCCCTTATATTATGGATCTATATCGAGGGTTAATGTTGTAATTAATCGATCAGAATTGAATCATTATATTGTTTTTAATCCATCTCAATGCATTTAGAGTGGAAAAAGTGGAGGAATTAGCTCAAGAGACCGTTTTTGCTGGTAAGACCTAGTTTGGAAAAATAGGGCCTAAAACCTTCCAGAAGATTTTTGAGGCATAAAATGATGTTTTCTAAGGGTAAAAATTTTATGCTTTAGCGTAACACATTTTCATGCTATTCTGCACACAAAAATCTTTCCAATGGTGCAAGAAGCATGTCAATTAGAGTCTGTATGCGAAAGTTATTCCACTTAGAAGTTGACCTTCCTATTTTAACATCCATAATTCAGGAGGATGTCGCATCAACCACCATTGTTAATGGAAAATGGGCTAGCCTCGTTATTATGATGTAAAAGACTCTAAAAGAGTCTATATTGTAACTTTTCTTTAGAGTTTAGGTAGTCAAACCTAACCACTAATGGGCTCTCGGACTATGTTATAACCGAGCCACTAGGAGGAAAAGGGATTCCATTATTTCGAGTGTATTTGTTCCATAGCTGAGAAAAAATACCAATGAGGGATATGAGGTAGATCACATAGAGAGGATTTGTAGATTATAACATCCCATGGGCCAGAGGCCATACTTCTTTTTACTTGCAATCATATTTCAATATAGAGAAAGAGAGTAAAGTGACCTCACCTTCCAACTGGGTTTTTCTCCTGAATAGAAATATTTGGTTTGCCAACAAAATAAAGTTGAGACAATTAAGACCCCGAGTATTTTACAACCATTAGCCATTCCAAGTCAATGTTGAGAGGAGGTCTCAATGTATTTTATCACAATTCTACCCAAGTTTAAAGGAAAAAATGTCATCATGGTGGTAGTTGACAGACTTACCAAGTGTGAACACTTTTGTGCACTTTATCATCCTTTCAAAGCAAGTACAGACGCTACTACATTTTCAAAAATAGTTCAAAATATACATGGAAAACCAAAGATAATTGTAAGTGATAGAGATCCAATTTTCACTGGAAAGTTTTTGACATAATTATTTTCTTATCTTAGTACTCAATTAACTCATAGCTCATCTTATCATCCTCATTATGATGGTAAAAATGAGATAGTGAACAAATATTTGGAAGGATACCTTCATTTCTTTGTATCTGATAAACAAACATAACGGGTCTAGTGGTTACCTCTAGCAGAATGGTGGTATAAAACTTACTTCCATACCACAACAAAATGAACCCATTTATGAAACTTTATGGATATCATCCACCATCCATCACATCATCTTTAAGAGACAATTCTAAGGTTCACGTAGTGGAATATCACATCGAGCATCAACAAGTTCTCCAACTCTTAAAGGATAACCTGACTCTGACACATAATCGAATGAATCAACAGGAAAATTAGCATTACTGTGAAAGAAGTTTTGATCTGGAAAATATAGTATTTTTATGGATACAAACATATAAACAAATGTCTCTCAAGCAAGTTAAGAATGATAATAAATTATCACTCAAGTACTATGGCCCTTATAAGGTGTTGCAAAAGATTGGTACAATGGAATACAAATTGGAGCTGCCCACATCTTTGTGAGTACACTTAGTTTTTCATGTTTCATGCTTAAAAAAGATTATTGGTGACAAGCTCCCATTTCAAACTATATTGCCAGAACTTGACGAGGAAGGACAAATCATATTGGAGCCTGAAGCAATCACAGAAACAAGAATTAGGAAGCTACAAAATCGACCAATTTACATATCTCTAGATAGTCTGAGGAACTAATAGAGATTAAAAGTCAATTGATGCATAGATGCACTCAACTAGTGTACTCCAGTTAACTGAAGATTCCCTCATCAGAAACTCATGCATGTCTATTATGAGAAAGACCCAATTAAGTTAAATGTCAGTGACAGTGTACTATTAGTTGCATGTATTTTCTTATAGAGAAAACTCATGCGTGCATAAGGAATCAATTCCTTGAGGATTGCACAGTTCTAACAGTGTGTGAGATCAAGAGATCATCCACTGGGTAGAAGAGGTTTTCCACTTAGTGAGGTGAAGATCATCCACAAGGAACAACGCAAGGAAACAGGAGCTTGGAGGGTAGAGAGGAAGGCTTATGAGAAGACATGATTGCCTATGAGCATCTGTGAGGATTGTACTAAGAGCTAGCTAGTTGTGAGAGCTAAGGTTTTGTATAATTCCTTTGTATTTCCACCTTGTATGATAATACAGATAGTGGGGTTTTTAGCTAAGGCTTTCCACAAAGTATTTTCAGGTGTATTGTGTGTTGATTATTCCTCTTATGGTTATATTGTTTAGCTTGATCTTTAAGCTTCTGCAAATTGATAGTAGAAGTAGGTTATAGTATTTTTCTTTGGTTATATTGCATTATCGGGTTAACCTATAGTCAGATTTTCTATATAGGCCTCAGAGCGAGATTTGTAGAGAATTTAAGAATTTTCTACATGGTATTAGAGCCAAAGTTATCGGAGCTATGAACAGTATACTGAGAAATTCGAAGTTTTAAGTTCGAGGTTGCAGATGCAAATCGAATTCATATCGTACTTCAAGGTTGGCCAATGGCGTTCTATGGCTTGAGACTCGAGTATGCCTTGGAAGGTAGCTCAAATTACATATCATGGACAGATAGAATGGAGGTTGTGTTAGAAGACAATGGCTTGAAGGATTTCATTGATCAAGAAATCCCAAAGCCAACTTCAGCTAATGCACAACAGTTGGCTAAGTGGAAGAAGTGTGTGGAGAAGGCGAGATGGATCATCCTTGAGGGAGTTTGAGATCATATTGTCTCGAGTCTCCATGGGAAGGATACTCCATTTTCAATGTGGAAGACATTGAAGGACCTCTACCAGAACAGTAGCGACCAGAGGAAATTGGTACTCAAGGATAAGCTTCGAAGATTCAAGATGGAGAAGGGTGATACTATTTCCACATATCTAAACAAGCTCACCACTTGCAGAGATGAGCTTGGTAGTGTGGGAATAACTACTGCTGATGATGATATGGTGAGCCTCGTTCTCCTTGGCCTTCCAAAGAGTTGGAATAGCTACCAGGACTCTGTGAATGGAAGGGAGAAACTGTTGGATTGGGAACGACTGTGGTTGGATTTGATGCAGGAGGAGATCAGGAGGAGCACACAACATGGTTCTTCATCCAAGGATGATGATGAAGAAAATCTAGCCTTAGTAAGTAAGGCAAGGAAAGAAAAGGGGAATTCGTCCCATTCCAAATCGAATTCTTCTCATGGAGGAAAGAAGGGTGACAAGTCTAAAGTGAGATGCTTTAATTGTCATGAGATGGGACATTATGCGACTAATTGCCCATTGAAGAAGTCCAAGAAGGGATCCTCGGAAGGATTGGAAGGTGAGGCATTAGCCTCTCAGATAGAAATGGACTTTACCCTCATCACATGCATGGTGTCATCGATGATGGGTTGTGTTTGGTATCTTGACAGTGGAGCCTCATTCCACATGACTGGCAATAAAAGTTTATTCAGTGCCTTGGAGGAGAAAGACCTCAATATGTGCATAGAGATGGGTGACGATGGGAAGTATGGTGTTTCAAGAATGGGCACGGTTTCTTTTTAGAGGGAGCATGTAGCTCCTATCACCTTGACAGATATGAAGTATGTAACTGGACTGAAGAAGAGCTTGGTATCTGTCGCAATGTTGGAGGACAAAGGCTACGATGTTGTCTTCAGTAAAGGAAAGGCGTTCCTAAGACACATAGCCATGGGTCAGACCAAGATGATAGGGATTTAGGTGAATAATCTCTATAAACTAGAGGTAGATGATTGTGCAGCATTGAGTACGAAAGTAGAATTGGTGCAAAGCTAAGACATTGGCAAGTTGCGGCACAGGCGGTTGGGCCATTTGCATCATTGGGCTTTGAAGATAATGCAGTATGTATCTATAGGGCTTCCCAAAGGTAAACTTGAGCAAATTGACACATGCAAAGGTTGTACCTTGGGAAAGTACACGAAGTCTTCCTTTCATGATCGAGATAGTCGAGCAAAGGCTATCTTAGAGTGAGCTCATACTGATGTGTGTGGACCATTCTCGACGAAATCCACATCGAAGCAAAGGTATTATGTGATTTTCATTGATGATTTTTCTCGTAAATGCTGGATTTATTTCATGCAGAAGAAGGACCAAACCTTCACTAAGTTTTGTGAGTTCAAAGCTTTGGTCGAGAAATAGTCAAGGAAGAAGATCAAGGCCTTGAGAAGTGACAATGGTGGATAATACGTCTCTCAAGAGTTTAAGGACTTCTGTGCAGTAGAAGGAATTAAACGGGAGTTGACAGCACCTCATAACCCACATCAGAATGGGGTGGCCGAGAGGAGGAACAGAACTATTGTAGGGGCAACATGGGCAATGATGTATGACCAAGGCCTACCACTTCACTTGTGGGTTAAGGTATGCAACACAACGGTCTATTTGCATAATAGAACACCGTGTCTCATACTTGGGATGAAGACACCAGAGGAAGCTTTCTCCAGTAAGAGACCAGATGTGGGTCACTTTAGGATCTTTGGCTGATCAGTATATTGCCATGTGACAAAGGATGCACGGAAGAAGCTTGAGCTGATAGCAGAGTTGGGGATACTTGTGGGGTACACCGATACACCTCAAACTATCGAGTGTACTTGCCTACCAGTCGGAGGACATTGGTTTGCAGAGATCTCAAGTTTGATGAGTAGAAGGCCATGCAAGTTTCCCTTGAGAGGGAGCTCCAACTATAGGCTGTGAAGGAACTATTGGTTCATAAGGAGGAGGAGCCTCATACTGATGCGGAGCAGCCACATGTAGAGGTTCCAGGAGTGGAGACATCCACTCAAGCAGAGTCTTCCAGATATGGACGGAAGCGCACAAGAGAAGATGACATATTGTTGGAGGATGCAAGAGAGAATGTGGGAGCACCATTTTCTTAGCGCAGACAAACGAGGTCACCTGAGAGGTACATTGGATACATGGCCCTTGTTGGGGAATGTATTGAGACCGAACCATCTTCCTTTGAGGAAGCAGTGCAGCAACCGAATTGGGTTGATGTTATGGTGGAGGAGTATGACTCCATAGTTCGTAACAGTGTTTGGGACGTGGTTCCAAGACTGAAGAACAAGTTAGTTGTGACTCCCCGTTGGCTTTACAAGGTAAAGCAAGTCATTGATAATGGGAGGATCATGTTGCTGTAGTATATTTCGATAGAGGAGCAAGATGTTGACATTTTGACAAAGGCATTGTCAAAGTGTAAATTCGAGTTCCATAGAGATAGGATCGGGGTGGCAGATAATCCCTTTCTTGTTGAGAGGGAGTGTTCAACAAGAATATTCCAATTTAATTTTGAATTAAATTTCGAATTAAAATCGAATTTAGTCTTAACAGCTACTTGGAAATATTTAATTAAGTTATTTTGACTTAATTAGTTGGAGAAATTCAAGTTAGAAGTCTTTCTGAAGTCATGCAAGAGTTATCCCTTAAATTAAGGAGATAAGCCTTACATTAAGGAGATAAGATTGAGTTATATTTGAGTTGTAATTAGTTAACTCAATTTACTGAGTTAAGTCTAGTTAAATAAGTTCCAAACTGTTTGTGGAACTAATAGAGAGTTAACAGTCAGTTGATGCATGCATGCACTCAACTAGTGTACTCCAGTTAATTGAAGATTCCCTCATCAGAAACTCATGCATGTCTATTCTAAGAAAGACCCAGTTAAGTTAAACGTCAAGGACAGTGTACTATTAGTTGCATGTGTTTTCTTATAAAGAAAACTCATGCATGTAGAAGGAATCAATTCCTTGAGGATTGCGCAGTTCTAACAGTGTGCGAGATCAGGAGATCATCCACTGGGTAGAAAAGGTTTTCCACTTGGTGAGGTGAAGATCATCCACAAGGAACAGCACAAGGAAATAGGAGCTTGGAGGGTAGATAGGAAGGCTTGTGAGAAGCCAGGATTTCCTGTGAGCATCTGTGAGGATTGTACTGAGAGCTGGCTAGCTGTGAGAGCTAAGGCTTTGTATAGTTCCTATGTATTTCCACCTTGTATGATAATACAGATAGTGGGGTTTTTAGCTGAAGCTTTCCCCAAAGTATTTTCATGTGTATTGTGAATTGATTCTTCTTCTTCTGATTATATTGTTCAGCTCGATTTTTAAGCTTCCACAAATTGATAGTAGAAGTAGGTTATAGTATTTTGCTTTGGTTATATTGCATTATTGGTTAACCTACAATCAAATTTTCTACATAGGTCTCAGAGCGAGATTTGTAGAGAATTTGAGAATTTTCTACAGCTTGCTTCATCTTCTTCTTCTGAAATATATTCTGATTCATTCTACTCTTCCTTTTATTTTCCCTTGGTTGAAGGTTTGAAAGAGGATTCTCTCACATCTGATGGACCCCCTTTCTCATTTCAAGGGAAGTTATAATTCCATGAAGTTGAACCACAATAATAGATTGAAGATCCTTCTTTTCTTCTATGATAGATTCTTTTGACTCAAATTTAGAAGACAAGGATCTTAAAGTTTTCTCTACTAAAGTAGCCTCCTTTATTTCTTCACCTAGATTCTTCATATGATTAACGATCTCATATACACGTAGAAAGTAACTAGCAATACTTTCATCACTATGCATCTTAAGAGTTTCATACTGAATTCTGAGAGTTTGGATCTTAGCATGTTTTACTTGCGAGTCTCCTTCGTAGCTCTGAATGATTTTGTCCCATATCTCTTTGGCTGTCTTGAGCTACATGACTTTGATGAATTCTGATTCTGAAAAAATTCCTAATAAAGTATTGACTTCTTTGGCAGTGGTTTTGTATAGCTTCTTACCTGTTGAATCTGTAGGTATTGCTGCTAGAAATTGATATCCTCCTTCCACAATTTTCCAAACATCAGCTCCAAGCGATTGAAGATAGGCTCTGGTTCTTATTTTCCAATATACCAAGTTGTTCCCATTGAAGATTGGTGGTCTAATAGATACCATGCCTTCATGATTGTTCATCTTGAAAGATCTCCCTTCAAGCAATCAAGCTTCTTCTGAAGGACCTGCTTTGATACCAATTGTTGGAAATAATACTGAGAGGAGGGGTGAATCAGTATTTGCAATTCAATAACTTTTCAATTCCCAATCAGATTTATATACGCTACTTTAGTGAAGTGAACTTGCGTGTGTATGCAACTGTGATTAAGGAAACCAATGTATACCTAGAGAACCCATGCTTTAGTAAATTTATCATGTGTTGATCTTTAATCACTGCATCAGTATCTTATTATACAATAACTATGTGCAGTAATAACATAATAAACCATCACACATAAACAACACACATGAACACCAAGATTTAAGGTGGAAACCCAATGCAGGAGAAAAACCACCTGTTGTTGTCGTCTCTGTCTTCTTTTAATATAAAGAAAATTTGTTTACAATATTGTACTAATGTAGACTCATACAAGGCTACAACCTTCTCTCTTATTCCATGGACCACATTTCATTAATTTTCAGACTGGATGCTCCTGGTACACAACAAAAAAATATAAAGGCCTCCTGTCATCAAATTTTCACACTAGACCCATCAGAACTTTGAAACTCAAATTGTATCAACCAACATTCAGTTAATCTAAATAGTCAGATCACTGTCACCAGAACACTGTGCTGAACCCAAAAACCTGCATCATCATCAGAACCAGCTGCAACCTCAAAAATCATACATTAGAATGTATATGCTTCTGAACCCAACCTACATGTATACACTACTTCCTTTAACCAAACATGCGTATACCTTCAAAACTACTGAAACATAAAACTTCTGAATCAAGTCTATACCAACCAGCAATAATTTGAACATCTACTGTCAATTTACATATCTCTAGATAGTCAGTAGCAGAGATAACCCTTCTCACTTAAACAATCAATCAATCAAACACAAAACTCCTTATGCATTCAATTTTACATTCAGATCTAAGAAGACTTCATTGACAGACAACAATAAAACAACAACATTGATTAGATAGATCAGTCATTTCTGAAGAACATGCTTTTCTTTGCATATGCTACTTGGAAGAGTTGAACCTGCGTGTATACACATCTTTACCGAGGTGAACCAGCATATAGATCTGCAAATATTAGCTCACAACTTCACTGCTATTCCAGACTTCAGACATACCCAGATCATGACATTTAAAGAATAAAACATGTGTAAACAATCGGATCTAGCCCAACCAATATCACATTATTAAATGACAAGTCATTTCAAGTCTCATGATCCTGATCCAACATTGAATTCAAGGTGCACAAATATTTCAGGTCATTTCACAATCATAGCCCCTGCAACATGAAATATACTTCAGATAGAAGTATTCCTGAGAAGCCCTTTCACTTCCACACCTAGCCCTTTGATCTTCTCCTGCTTATATAGTTTTGGCCTTCCTCAATACCTCAAACCAAAACAACACTTAGAGCCTATGGTATTCTTGGATGGGATCAAATAGTCATTACTATGCTCAAAATTGTGGGCTAATACCATGTGTTACAAGTCTATTTGGGAACATCACTCCTGAAATTCATATCAGTACAATTAGGGCTCATCAAACCCTAATTCAGTTGTTACATGCCCTAGACAAGTCATCACATTGAATGTTTCCGTCCATGAAAGTTTCCTTGCCTGAAGCCTTGCTGAAATGTCTCCTTGGGACACCAACGCAGCCTTGGTCAGGGGTAACTGTGCTGCAGAGCAGGTAGGCCAATTCTAGCCTGCACTACAGTGCACTTAGGCCCTCTTTGACCTGCGCTAGGTGAGATTGAGAGAAATTTGCATAGGTTTCTATGAATATTCCTTAATTCTAGATGGTTCTAGAAGGATCCCATCTCTTATCTCCTCCTATGAGCTCAAAATTGGATAGGCTAAGGATCCCTTAACCTCCTACTCTCTCATCCCTTTCTCCATGGAAACTAAGTCCAAGTTTGGAAGGCCATTTAATAGCCTCATTTATGACAAAACCACCTCCATTTCCTATAAATTGAGCACTCATCATAGTGATCATGGGGCTAGAATCTGAAGTTTGTAAGGAAATTCTGTTGTTTTGAGAATTGAGTTCATGTCAATCAATGTTATGCTTCTAGATTAGTGTGATTTTGATGTGGTGAGGCTTGGACTGAAGCTGGAGGAGTGGCACAGGATCGAACTATATTGGGTGAAACTCTTCCTTCTACATTAATAAAGAGTTTATTCCTTTTCTCATATTCTTGTTCATATCTATGATGATTATGTGTTTCAATGTCTTCGATTCCATTGGTTTATAGTAGATAGATCATGTATGCATTGATCGTTTGTTGTTTCTGTTTCTATTGATATAGGTACCAACTAAGCGGATTTAGTTCAAGTGGGAGCGACAGGAGCAATTAAAAGGGGATCAAGGAAGCAAAAGACTACAAGTAAGTTCCTTCATCTCATCTATCTACTACAGGAAAAGGTTAAACAACTTTCTTTCTGTTGTTCTAGGTGTAGCTACCAACTAGGGAAAATGTGTTTATTCGTAGATGCAAATTCCATATAACATATTGGCGACTCCGCTAGGGATCGAACCTAGAATCTTTGGTCAAACGAGAAATATGAGCATAGTTCCTTGTCTTGTGTCAAGGTCGTTAAAAAATGATACAATAAATATGATGATAGTTCCTTGTCTTGTGTCAATCTCATTAAAAAATGAAACAAGGAATATGAGGTGTTTCCGGGAAAACTAGTGTCTTTTCGATCTGCTAGTCCCACTAGGATTGGCAGTTATCCTAGAAACAAACAATCAAAGCAATTTGCAATTTCCTCTATGTATGATAGATAAGAGAGAAGCAAAGGGACCAACCTGGATCTTCCGCTTGACTCCTTGCTTGATTTCTCTCCCCCTTGATAGAGCTTGCAACTCCTCTCCTACTTGTCCCACTTAGAGAATACCTGTAGAAACAAAGTAACAAAACACCATCAAAGCATATCGATCTATTATATCATAAGCAATGCAGAATCAGAAATACATTGAACATACAATAGCATTCACAAATCACAAGATTCACAAATACATGATTGTATGGAGGAAAACTCAAAGAACTGTATTAAAATAGAAGGGAGAATTACAACCCAGCTGTTTGATCCAGCATCAAAGCCCTCTTCACCTCATGAAAAGAAAAATCACCCAACAATACAATGCTCTTTCTCAAAGACAAACTATCAGCACTTCCTTACAAACTACAAAATTCCAGTCTCCAGATCTCTTAGATGAGGGATCCATTTATAGATGTCTGCAACGGTGTGATTCATCTCTGGGTTTTTTATTAGTGTCATTCCACTTGTTGTTCTTGGTTCCACTTGGAGATTTCTTGGATCTCTTACTCAATCCTGGGCGAATTTAGAGAGGCAAGTGTCATAGGAGAAGTTTTTGGAAGATTCCATGAGCATCCACTTAGCAAACTGTCTTGGACATTTGTCCATCCTCACTAATTGCACCCCACAGAAGGCCTCTTCAGTATGCATTTCACCTAGCTAGTGTAGAAGTTAGTATGCATCACACCCTAACAGTGGAGTAGTCAGTATGGTCCAGTTTTGGCCAGTTCTGAATGGTTTTTCAGGTGGAACTTTTGGGGAATGATGTAATCAGTTGACCATGATCCTTTAGGGTATGAAACAACACTTTTATGGGTTAAAGAGCCCTTGTTTTATTGACATATAAGATTGGGGTTGCAGTGCCCAAATATGTCTATAACAGTTGCCCCTAAAGCATGAAGTCGTAAATCTTTTGATGTCAGGTGAAATGCTTTATCATGAGGATCCAAGGTATTTGAACTGGAAGGTGACCTGTATAAGATACAATACAATACATCATCATCATATTATTTTCATGATCTTGCTGAGGTGGGCATTCCCATGCTCAGATTTATAAATTCATTTTCATGTACATAGGACAGATAATTGTCTGCAGTTGCAGACTGGTGATTCTTCATATGAAGAGTCATCTTCCCTGGCTTAGATGACTATCCGTGCAGCTTCTGTGTGCATTTGATGTATTTATATTCCTGAATATATCGCAGCTCGGATGGATGAAACTAGATACGGGGTCTTCAAAACGCGTTCAATCTTCACCCGATGTACAAGTCGATCCATGTGAAAAGATGTCCTGAAGTCGAACATGGAAAGACATCGCTTGATTACCAGCCAATAATGTAAGTTGTTAACAAGCATGAGAGGAATCACTGATAATGATAATGACCCTCAAGGTACTATAGTACAATTCACGTGGTGTGAATATATGATATGATGTCGAACACCACGCAAAATCTTTCGGTTGAAGGCCATTGATGTAAACCTGTCGCCGGAAGTGAGGAACTTGCCATTGAGGCATGCAAGCTTCAAAGTACTGAAAGGGTTGTTTCTAAGTCAACTTCTTGGATAATGAGTTGATGTCGACAAGAAGTGACTCATCGTAGGAGGGCCTTAATGTATCCCACATCTACGACATGAAATGAAGCAAATGATTTTCTGGAGGTGAAAACAATCTAATGATACAAGGCTCAGGAATGGAGGTCATGAAAAATGGACAGCAAAAGTATTGCAGTGGATGAGGCATTGACTGGATGGTGAATTCTCTGAATGACTTCTCTTGAACATATTGGCGACACTGAGATGGATTGGTAGTGTTAACCCCAAAAGATAGATGGTATGGAGGACCAATGGTGATATGATCGGTGAATGGAATAACCCAACTTGACTGAATCATGGTGATGGAGTGAAAGTGTCATGTTCAAGAGCGACCTACTACCAATAAAATTCTTCAAGTTTTCTTCCCTTTTTCCCCAGTCATTGCTGACTAGTACCTCTTTATTTTTGTCAAGCTTGAGGAGGATAACATATGCTTATTCTATAATTTGCCCTTCGGGCAAACCTGTCGCTATGTTTTAGCGAATCTAACGATAGTGAAACTCATTCTTGTCTGGGTGGACAAGTTTTTCGCTATTGTTTTAATGAGTTTAACGACAAAGATAACTCGGTCCTTTTCATGTTTAGAGTGTTTGAAAATGGACGAAAAGGAAACTCCAGCAGTTCTTTTTTGTAGCATAATCCCTTAAGTCCGAAAAAGATTAAAATAATACAAAAGGGATGAGTTTTCGATAACTTTAGCAAGCCAAAAAGACAAACGCTCGATCTTTTTTGTAAGATAATCCCTCTGTTCTGAAAAAGATTAAAATATACAGGAGGGATGGTGCTTCCAATCACTTTAGCGAGATGGAGAAGCCAATAGCTCGACAATCTTTTCATATTTAGCAAGTCTGAAAAGAGTTTAAATGAGACCCGTTTTTTAGGAATGAGTGGCGTTTCAGGGTAGCAGCTCATTTCGGGTAACCTTGGAACTTATCAAAACATGGTGATGTGAAGAGGGTGGCTAACAGGACACTCGTCGTAGCTATTCCTCAAAAAGGTAAACAATCAAGTGGGAGTGGATGATTAGCCAAAAAGAATGGAGGTGATGGCAGGAACACAAAGAAGGCTCAAGACGCTGATGTAATGGCAATCACAAAGGTTATTTACCGAAGGTAGGTTCATTTTTTAAAGAGCTTGAACTCTGCGGGAACATATGCTCTGTTGGCAAGTTTATTTTTTAACGAGCTTGAACCTTGCAGAAACATTGCTCATTTGGCAGGTTTATTTTTTAACGAGCTTGAACCTTGCGGAAACATTGCTCATTGCCTTTTTATGTAGGCTAGAAATGACCGAACTACAAAGCTAAAAAAACTATTAAAGCTAAGGAAATACTGAGGTTAGGTAGGATGGTTTCATCAGCAGCTTAGACAAAAACCTTCCTTTGCTTTGTCCGCAGAATAGACGAAGGTGAATGGTGTGTCAGACCAATCACCTGACCTCAGGATTAAAAATACTAAAAAGCTAAAAAATCTAAAAAGCTAAAAAATGAAATTGGTTATTTTTCACATGCATAAAAAGGTTTGTATGCCCCCAGGCATCAAGAAAAGGAGAGTCTCCAGTAACCATATGGGAATCACTGTGGTTACGTAGGATTGTTTTTTGTCAACGGTTAGACAAAAACACTTCCTTGGCTTTGTCCGCCAATTAGACAAAGGTGAGTGGTATGTTAGACCAATCACTTAACTTATAGGGAAATTCATATGGTAGGATGGTTTCGTCCACAGAATAGACAAAACACTTCCTTGGCTTTGTCCGTAGCGCAGACAAAAGTGAATGGTGTTTTAGACCAATCACATAACCTACAGGGAAACCTATCTTTTCAGCTGGGTTTGTCTGCCAAATGGACAAGGGTGCATGCCCCCTAAGCTTCATTACATTCACCAGACTACTCGCGGTAATTAGGTGGATGGAATGAAGGTTCCTTTATGAGATCAAGTGAAAGACTCGACTTGGAACTTTTCTTAGCCTTGTTTCATTTTTTAGCGAGCTTGACACAAGACAAGGAACTCTGCTCAGATCCTTGGTTTCATTTTTTAACGAGGTTGACACAAGTCAATGAACTATCCTCCAGCGACCTTTGATCACAACTCATAAGGGGTCATGAAGGAAAGATCTGGTTCCAATGCCCCCAGTACATAATGTACAACATCACTGAATTGATCATCAGTTGATGTAGGTATGGAAGAGGTTGCCACATAATTAACCCATGGCGGGGATGATACCATTGGTATAAATGGACCATTTGGGAACGATGGTTGACTAGGAGTTATATTTGGACTGAGAAATGAACGCTAGTCAATGGTGACAATTCTGCCTTCATACGGGAAACAAATCACTCGAAAGAGTGTTGAAACAATAGCTCCCATACGATAAACATAGTCATGCCCAAGAAGTAAATTGTAATCTAAAGGTCCTGGGACTACCATCACGTTCAAATAAACCGTTTTTTCTCCTGAAGTGATAGGAAACTGAGGAAGGAACCCTAACAGTTGACTGGTTCCTTTGTTAAAGCCCAACAGATTCTGTGTAACAAGCACAAGCGGTGGTGAACCGAGTGCTTGCCAAGCAGTTGAGGAAAGGATACTCACTGATGCACCTTCATCTATAATAGTGCCAGATACAATCATATTACAAACTTGTACTATGATTTGGAAAGGCACATAAGAAGGAAGGCGGGATTCTACCAGTTGATTCCAATCGAAGGAAGTAACTAGACTACTTGGAGGGGGCACCATAGAAACGGGAGAATTAACCCCTTGAGTTACGAGAACTGGAGGATTTTCCTCCTGTCTTGTTGGAACAGGTGGACTACCCCCAAGCTCATTTGAATCTAAGGTAACAAAAAGAACTTGAGTGGTATCATTTTTACTCTCTTCGGGAAAGGTCTGATCAGCTGAAGGTGAAATGGGGTCAACTGTTACCTCGACCTGTTGATTTTGGTCGGGTATAGACTCATAGGATTCACTTTCAGAGAGAGTGGTTTCGACCGACGATTGATTTTGGTCAGTCAGCTCATCAACTAGTGAAGGATTTAGAGATAGTTCAGATGGAAGTCATTGCAGTGAAGCAGGATGGTTATCCAACACTCTTTTGGCTTCATCCAGATAGGGACAAAGGTGAAAGGGGTGTATACCTTCACATAACCTACATGGAACTTTGACCTTTCTTTTCTGTCCATGAACTTCACTATTACTAGTTGATGGAGTGTTACCAACATGATCACCAGAGGTTGATGACACCGGATGGTGCGAACGGGAAGACCATTCTTTCAAGATCCGAGGAAAATAAGGACAATTTCGATGAAAATGGTCTTCCGCACAGATTATGCATGGATATTTGACTTTGTGTGGCTTAACGGATGGATTTTCATTAGATGTTGCATTTGAAGCAATGGTTGCTTGGTTGCCCCCTTGCTGAGTTGGCTTCTTCTTCTTCTTCTTCCCTTCTTCTTCTTAGCCACCTGGTTACTAGTACCAATACTTTCACCAAGCAAAGAGGAAGAGGGGGAGGGAGAAACAAATGAGGAAGAAGGCAAAGGGTCAACTTTAGGATCAACTGGAGGTTGATTTGATTGTGGAGGAATCACAGTATTTTGAATGACAGAGGTTGAGAATAGCCATACTGGCAGGCCAATTGTAATTCCCAGAAGGGACAATGTAGCCATATGAGGAGCACCAATATTTCCGAAAGAAGGAAAAGGACTAGGATTCCCATCAAAAGGGATTCCTTGATTGGTGGACTCCATTATCTCAACCTAAATCAACGAAGGAACAAGGATGACTCTAGCCCCCTTCGATTTTTAATGAGCCTGAAGTGAAAAGTGCTTAGATGGACCTTTTCTTTTAAGGAGTCAAAAAGGAATGAAAGTGACTACTCTGGAAATCTAGACAGAGGGATTACCAAACCAATCGCAAAACTACAAAATACACCTTGGTGATAAATTAACGAGAAATTACCAAGGACTTATGTATGGCAGTCAATCTTCTCAAATGCTGTGTTCAGTGCATTGCGATCGATAGGGTGGCAGACAAGGCTTCCTATGGATAAAGGATATAAGCCTATTGTGGTCTCCCAATATATACTCGATGATACAGGGAGCACAAGTCCATGCTAGCACTTGTCGTATCAAAGAGGAGGAATCACCCAACCTTCAATGAAAATGATAGTTACTAGATTTTACAACGCCAGAACACGTCTCTAGCCTAGACCTCTAGATGTGTTGCGTTAGGTTCCAAAGAGTTGTTAAGTTCATTGAAATTTATTTTAGAGTTGATCTTGCTTAGAAGTTTTCCTTTCGATGGTTCACTGCGTGATGTATATGTAAAATTCCTAAATATGCAATCTAAAATTATAAACAATCGTTGTTTATTTTTAGCAATGAAAATCCTAGCTACTAAGGAAAGAAGATTACGATTCTTTCAAACAGAGAGCGAATAGCACACACTAAATGCACTTTTCCTAAATCATTTTTCACACACAGTCTAAATGCAAATGCAAATGCATGTATTTTTTTTTCGTTCCCTTAATGTGAGAAATGCCAAAAAGGAAAATTGAGTATAGATTTGAAATATTTTCTTCAAAGCGACATTTCGACAATTTATTTTTCAAAATGAAAGGAAGACTTAAACGAAACTTTTCAATTTCGAATAGAAGATGCTTTCGACACTTCAAATATCAAAAAATCAAATCAAATACATGACAAAAAGTTCAATTGACTATCTAGAGGAGGAAGACTTTATGACACTCTTCTTTTTGACACAAAACGACAGTTACGACACTTTTTGCACCAAAACGACAGATCGATTTACACAAATTTTCGACAAAGGATTTAAAATGATGGAAAAATACATAAAAACATTTACTAATCCTAATCAATGGAGGCTGGTCTATGTAAAGCAAGGAGGCTTCAGTATTGAGATACTGTTCATAAGCAGCAAAACAATCAAACAGAGCTGAAAACAAGGACAAAAAACCCAAATTTCAAGTAAAGAAATAGGATTACTCAGTCGTCGCACCTGTGCCTCACAGAAATAGGGATGCATCTCACCTGATACACTCAGGAAGTGTGATGCATACTGGTTTCCAGTGGTAGACAGTGCGATGGGCCAGTGAGCGCAACTGAGATGGGTTTTGGCTCAAAATTGCAGCTGATTTCGGTGAGTTAAGCTGAGTTATTATGGACAGTAAAGAAAAAAGTACAGGGGTATGATCTTGGGAGGTTATTGAGCTGCCAAAGGGGCATCTAGAATGCTTGTAAGTTAGATGTTCAAATCATAAACTGAACCGGAGATTGACTGAAGCAGCATTCATCTACTTTGCAATTGCAGAGCAAGAGTAGTTCGAAGGCTATCTGGCTAACTTCAGGCTTCGTCTATAGTTTATAAAATAAACAATCAACAACAAAAAAACAAACTATTCGCTCCCCAGTGGAGTCGCCATTTTGTTTCCCGGAAAACTAGTGTCTTTTCAATTTGCTAGTCCCACTAGGATTGGTAGTTATCCTAGAAACAAACAATCAAAGAAATTTGTGATTTCCTCTATGTATGATAGATAAGAGAGAAGCAAAGGGACCAACCTGGATCTTCCGCTTAACTCCTTGCTTGATTTCTCTCCCCCTTGATAGAGCTTGTAACTCCTCCCCTAATTGCCCCACTTAGAGAATACCTATAGAAACAAAGTAACAAAACACCATCAAAGCATCTCGATCTATTATATCATAAGCAATGCAGAATTAGAAATACATTGAACATACAATAGCATTCCCAAATACACGATTGTATAGAGGAAAACTCAAAGAACTTTATTAAAATAGAAGGGAGAATTACAACACAGTTGTCTGATCCAGCATCATCCTCCCAACATCAAAGCCCTCTTCACCTCATGAAAAAACAAATCACCCAACAATACAATGCTCTTTCTCAAAGACAAACTATCAGCACTTCCTTACAAATTACAAAATTCCAGTCTCCAGATCTCTCAGATGAGGGATCCATTTATAGATGTCTGCAAGGGTGTGAGTCATCTCTGCGTTTTTGATTAGTGTCATTCCACTTGTTGTTCTTGGTTCCACTTGGAGATTTCTTGGATCTCTTACTCATCCCTGGGAGAATTTAGAGAGGCAAGTGTCATAGGAGAAGTTTCCGGAAGATTCCATGAGCATCCACTTAGCAAACTGTCTCAGACATTTGTCCATCCTCGCTCATCGCACCCCACAGAAGGCCTCTTCAGTATGCATTGCACCTGACTAGTGTAGAAGTCAGTATGCATCACACCCTGATAGTGGAGTAGTCAGTATGGTCCAGTTTTGGCCAGTTCTAAGTGGTTTTTCAGATGGAACTTTTGGGGAATGATGTAATCAGTTGACCATGATCCTTTAGGGTATGAAAACAACACTTTTAGGGGTTAAATAGCCCTTGATTTATTGACATATAAGATTGGGGTTGCAGTGCCCAAATATGTCTATAACATGAGGATAGTTATTTTACTGTGTCAACTAATGAGCGCCGGTATTGCAGCAAGGATGTTGCAACTCCTGGGCTACCAGCTTTACTTATCAACCTGGGGTTTGCACAAACTTGGAGGTGACAGTGTTATATGCACAAGTAAAAGTGAAGGTCCTGCTGGTTGTCACTGTTCTTCTGGCGAGATACCCCAGGGGTTCCAAGCCAGACTTCTATAGAGTAAGAAGAAGCTTAATTCTTTGATGGAAGAAGAGAAAATCTATTCTAAGAGAGCTACTCTACTGCAGTAATAAAGAAAACAACATGTAATGCCAAATCACACCATATCTTAATTAACCATTTAAACAACTATGCTAAGAAGAATTGCAAAATCAATGCTAACCTAATGCTGCTATCTAAGTTACAGAAGTAAAGAGAATCAAACCATACTAATGTGTAAGCAAGGAAACTAAACTAAATCTATTTTCACTTTTTTTTTGTTTCTTTGGTGTTTGCGATGATCGGACGGTGTTGGAGTTTGATTGAATAATCAAATCAAAGCTCAGGAGTGGCAGCGTTTAACTAATAAACAGAACAAAGTTCAGGAAGGAGTCAAGTAGAAGAGCAATTGAAGATTGAATCAGTGAAAGGGAGACGTAATGAAGCAGCAGTGCATAGGAACCGTTGGATCGGGCAAATCAATGAACAGGACTAACAGAAGATGAGTGGCGGAGATCTTATCACAGGAGATTAAGTGAATAGATGGATGGATCAATCAACAAACAATATTAATGGAAGATGAGCAGCGGAGATCTTATCGCAAAGATTAAGTGAATAGATGGATGGATCGATCAATGAACAGGATTAACGGAAGATGAGCGGCAGAGATCTTATCGCGGAGATTAAGTGAATATATGGATGGATCGATCAATGAATAGGATTAACAAAAGATGAGCAGCGAAGATCTTATCGCGGAGATTAAGTGAATAGATGGATGGATCACATCAAGTCACGTGTCAGTAGAAGGGTGGAAAATGTGTGGAATGATGGAGCGGTATTCGTAGGTGGTAAGCAGTTTCTCGTGCGCCCTCAAAGCTGTAAGTGGAATTCCTAAATTTTACACGATTAGCCTAAGTGGGTGACACGTAGCATGGGAAAACCACTTTTCTCTCGCACTCTCAATCTGATATTGATCATGCAAGAATCCACACGAGATTGCACGATAGTTATTGGATCATCTGGGATTAATCAACGGTGGAGATCGGCCAAGCTAGTTGGTGAGCAGGTGATGCGATAGCCGTTGGATCAAGTGAAATAGATCAATGGTGTAGATTTGGAGATCCTAAAGTTGAACATTGAAATTAATATAGGTGGTAAGCAGTATCTCGCGTGCCATAAGAGCTGTAAGCGGAATTCCTAAATTTCACACAATTGGCGTAAGTGAGTGACACGTAGCATGGGAAAACCACTTTTCTTGCTTGCTCTTAGTCGATATAGGTCGTGCAGGAATTCATGCGAGATTGCGTGATAATCGTTGGATCATGCGGGATTGATTATCGGTGGAGATCAACCAAGCTAGTTGGCGAGCGGGTGACACGATAGCCGTTGGATCAAGCAAAACAGATTGATGGTGGAGATTTGGAGCGCCTAAAGTCAAACATTGAAATGAATATGCGACACGCAGTTGACGATGATTGGTCAGGTTTGTTGTGGATCAGACAGTAAGGAAATCTATGGGTATAATCTGATTAAGACGATATTTATTAGCTTCCACATAGAAAGTGCTAAAGGAAATGAGAATATGAGTGAGATATTATTGCAGAAAGAGAGTGATGGAAAAATATAACGATGAATGAACCAAGTACTAAATCAAGACGACAAACTCCAAATCTCATGCAAGAACTAGAAATCTGTGTTTTTGGGGTTGCTGAAGGGTCTCTTCCTTAAGTCATGGTCCCAGAGGGAGGAGGTGAGGTCAAGACACTTGCTAACAACCTTATGGTGATATTTTTCTCCTTGCTAACCTACTAATTGAAAGGAGGCACAAATGGAAGCAAACTAAAACACAACCAATCTACACTACACTGTTGTAATGAAAATGCAGCTACTTAAGCAAATAAACGATTAAACCATGAATCTATGCTAGCATATGTGTACAATAAAGAGTAGCCTTGGCTGCTAGGGTTGGGCCCTAACCCAAGAGCTTCAGCCCTCTGAGTTAACTTAGTGCTGGCTCGAAACAAAACTCATTCTTATTATCAAAACAATGGATTGCATCAAAAACTGTCACAAGTCTTGCATCTCAAAAATAGAGTGAAGTTTTACAATAAAAAATAAGAATCCTACTGAGGTCCTAGGCCTCTCTACTTATACATCTGAAGTCTCCAACGAATTCCTTAAAATTAGGGAGGCTTTGCTCCCAAACTCGAGATAAACTAGTGTTTTGACTTTCACTTGCTCGCCTACCTTCTAGTCCTCATGATTTGTTTGTTTTCACTTTCAGCTGATGGAGGAATATTTGAATGGGGGGGTAGTAAATGAGGAGGATTTACCTCCTATAATTCCTCTCCCTTGTCCCATTCGAGTTTTGACCAAGGTATTAGCCAAAATTCCTTGCTTTTATCCTTTAATCCTGCATTAAATGCACATTAAACCACAAAGCAAAATATCCAACTCTAACTCATCTCATAAACAAAATATAATCAAAAGTATGCAATAAGTTGTGAGAATAGTTGGTTTGACTGATCTAGGAGGTGAATTAAGGCCCATATAATTACCCAATGATGAGGCTCATCATCACCCCCCTACTAAAAGTGTTTCTCATCCTCTGAGCAACATAGTCAATGTCCATGTCCTTCATGGCTCTGGTACCCTCCCTGACATCCCATGCCTCTGTTGTGGTCTCTTCTTCTTGTTCATAGAAGCCTACTTTCCTTTCTACTTCTTCCCACTGCCTCTTTTCCTCTTCTTATTTTCTCCCTTCTAGCATCCCTAGGAGTAGTGGTGGACTGAGTTTTAGGCCTATCTAATTGACCTTCAACCTTTGCATTGATTGCTTATACATAGGTGTCTTGTTGAGTGCCTCTCTCAACCTTTGAGGGGAGTGATATTCTCTGATCTTCAAGATGTGTGGCAATGTGTTCCATCTCCTTAAGTAGGCATGTATACTATCATCTCCTAGCAGCCTAAACATATCCTCAAAATGTGAAATTGCTTGCTCTTGGGAAGAAAGATATCTAGGTTCCAACTGAGGATCATTTGCAATTAGATTATGGGCATTGATTAGGGCCATAGGATTTGATTGTTCAGCTCTGATGAAAAGAGGTTCATTTTTCTCTCTGGCCAATATTCTTTTCATCCCTGTAGCCCTTGACTCCTCATGGTTCATCCATGATGCAAAATCCATTAATTGTAGATCTCCTAGCTCAGCATTAGGATTCCAAATATTCATGTCTGTGAGGGCCATGTTGTGCAAGTAAAACTCAGCCATTTTGGCCCTATCCTCTAGTGTACTTTGATCACAAAGATCAATAAACTGCCTATAGTCCTAAAATGGCATAGTGCCCCTTTGTGCTAGTGTTTTAATCTAAAATTGCAGCCATTGTTATCTGAGGTAAAGAGCATAGGATTTAGCTGGCATCCTACACTAGATGGCCTCCAAGGAGAGGCTAGCCATACATTCTAGTTGGTTTTCCCTTCCCTATAGCTATCCTCTCAGCCATGCATTTTCCTTCTCAATTTGATCTCTTATTATTGCCTCTCTGTCCCTTAAGCCACTTATCTCTTTGCCCATTTCCTTGAGCTTCTCTTCCATGTGCCCATTGTCTTCCACCCCTTTTTGAGGTAGGATGGCCTTACCCATTAAGGAAGTTGATCTGGTACTAGGCCTCCCTTTATAGGTGATTGGTGACTTAGGGGAAGGCATTTTATCTCTTGGTGTAGGGGAATCTTCAATCTCAAATAGGGACTTTTGTTGATATTTGTGTCTTCCCTTGTTTGATTCTTGTGCTCTTTCTTGTTTTGAAATATAGAGGGGTTTGCCTCCTTCTTTTCCATTTTTTCTTGACTGGGGTGCTGAAAACAGTGAGGGTAGTTGCTGCCTCCTTCTTAAGGGCCTCTTGAGACACCCCAAGTGACTCCTCCTTGTGTTCTTCCCCTTCTGTTTCAATGCCTTCTTCCTCTCTATTTTTCTCATCTCCATCAGTTTCTTCCTTCGTTTCCTCCTCTGTTTCAGCATCATCCTCCTTCTCTTCTCCCCCTTCTTATTCTGCTTCATCATGTTCCTCTGTATTATTTTCTTCTTCATCCATCTCATCCCCATCTAGCTCTATATATTCTTCTTCTTGTTTTGCCTCCTCCTCACTGATAGAAGGACTAACATCATAGGTGAGGGTTTTGATGTCATCCTCTGCTGGTAAGTCTCTGAAGACTGACCATGTTATAGGGATCCTGAGGTTTTGGAGGGCATCCTCAATGAGGATCCTGATCAACCCATGGTGAGCCAATTTTTGGGAATTCCCTTCCTTTACTTTGTTGTTGGAGTCTATGATTGATTGCATCAAGAAATAAGGTATGCTGAGTCTTTGGTGAACTGGTGTTTCTACCCCAAATCTTAATGATTCAAGCATCCTAAAATGCTAGCCATAAACAACACTGTATCTACCCTCACATGAGATATATTTGATGAGTTGGTAACCTACCTCACTCCATGGGTATGGCAGACTGTCCCTCCTTACTCCATTTTTATCCTCTGTGGGTTCTTCACATTCTAAAAAGAATTTCCTTTTTGCCACTTGGCTATCTTCTTTGTCTTCTTTTCTCCATGGAATTCCTAGGGAAAGTGTGGTGACCCTACTGATGAGCTCGGGGTGAGATATATAGTGATCCCTCTAACTATAACAGTGTCATAGATTGTGTTGTGTGGAGTGAGGGAATGAACAACTTCTTGAGCCACCTCATCATCACACCCTATGAATTTTTCGAAAAACCCCATCCATTGGTGTCTTATAAAGATTTCAAGCACTTGGGGGTGTTGTTGTATCCTCACATTGTTTGTGGGTTCTCTCCTATTAAACCTTCCTATCATCTTGCTTGTGAGGCTTGAGGAGGAAATGAGAGGTTTGACACAAGAATTTTAAATTCAGGAGAAAATAGAGTTTCTTGTGTATGTAATTCACCTCCCACAGTTGTTATATCCACTATATTTTAGAGAATTTCTAATTCATTTGCTTGTAAGTGGGGATGGATTTTTAGATCCTACCTCTTTAGAATGTGGCAGTAGACAATTCTCGTGATATTCTCTCTTGAACCCCTCTCTGCCTATCATGTAGACTGCCTCTGTGTATCCTGTAGACTGTTCCTGTAGGAATTCCTGTGCATGCTCCTGTAGAAATTCTCTTGCAAAACAATGGATCCTTGCTTCCGGTGGGTGGCCAGAGTTATGAGAGTGACTTGAGTGAGGGAGTTTCGAGGAGGTGGAATGCATGAATGCATGCAAATGATGTTTTGTTTCCCTTTGTGGCTTTTCGGTGTGAGGTGGTCTGCTGGTAGCAGAGGTACATTTCCATTTTTGGACCATTGGTCCCAACTACCACCTCATCATTCCCACTCCTTGTAATCAGCTCCCACCTCGTAGATCCATAGTTAACCACTTCTTGTTCTACTCCTCCTCTGTCTTTGGGTTGACCGCAACTATGTGTGAGAGGACACCCAGTTTTGTATGTGATGACTAAATGAATGTGGCCAAGTTAATTGGCCACCTTTTCACTTATAAACCAACTCTCGTAACCCTTACAACTTTTGATCAAATGATGCATATGAGTGAGTGAGCAGGATACTTACCTGTGGTCTCAATGACATGCTACAATTGTCAAGGATCAGAGGTGTTGGGTTGTTTATTTGTTGCATGGTCATTCTTCTTCCTCCTCTACTGTCTGTTGATGGTTTCTTGGCTTATGCAGGTGTCTGTGACTGAAGATCTGATGCTACTACTACTGTGGAACTCCTGGATCATCTTAGTGAAGACCTGTAGCTGATGATTGATATTCTGTGGGATAGGCTACTACGGGATTTCCTACAGGATGTCCTGTAGTTGCTTCTCCCTTAGAATTTCTTAATCATGTTGTTGGTTGGGGCTACGAGGATGCTGCAATGAATGGACAGAAGGAGTAGGAGTGTGTGTGGATCAAGCGACATTTAGGTAACGCTCTTACTCTCCTCTGTTTTCCTTTTTTTTTCTTTTTTTATAACTGGTAGAAACTGATCTCTTTTTGTTTTGAATGGTGAGTGTAGGGATGATGTTAATGGATGAGGTGAAGGGTTAGATCATGTCTAGAATGAATTTTGGGGACCTAACCAACCTACCATTCACCCTCGGATTGCTTCCTGTAGGTTTTCCGGGCCACTGTAATTCCTACAAGATCATCCTGTAGGTTTTCCGGGGATCCTATAGAAAACACAGCCTTCCCCTAAATTGAAGCAATGAAGTGAAAAAACAATGGAATTGATGGAGGGATGCATGGTAAGAAGTGGAGGAGATGAATATATGTGAGGCAGGGTTCCCTTTGGATCTTCTCTTTGCTCCTTGATTGTCTTTCTCGCCCCCCTGCAAATAACAATTATGTCTTTTTTCTCTTTCTTTCCTTTTTTTTTTGAAAAACACCTGGGATGCCTCAAAGAGGTTTTCACCCTAGATGTTTACCCTAGGCACCTCAAGGAAGGTTTTCACCCAGGGATATTCTTATTCTTTTTTCATTTCATTTTTTTTCATCATTGGGTCACCTCACAAGGTTTTCAACCCAAATATGCGACTGAGGCGCCCAATGGAGGTTTTCACCTGAATCCTTATTCTTTTTCTCTTTTTCAGTGACTTGATGAGGAAGGAGCTAGAACTTGCTCCACCATCATCATTGTATTATTGATATTGTCAATGAACTCTTGTTTTGATAAAGACCTCTTGTAAATTTTCAATTGGCATCCATTAACAAGCAATGGAATGGCATCTTCATCTATAGCTTTGATTTGCACTGAACCATTATCATGGAATCTTTCCACTACATAAGGTCCGAGCCATCTTGTCCTTAACTTGCCATTGAAGTCTTTATACCTAGAAGCATATAACAATTCCCAATTGCCCTCTTGAAATTTCTTCTCCTTAATATGTCTATCATGCCAGATCTTCCTCTGAAGCTGAACTATCTATGTATGTAGGAGGGCCTACATTCTGAATTCATCCAAGCCATTTAAATGGAACAATCTTTCTTTATGTGCATGAATAAGATCCAAATCTAGTTGGGCTGCCATCCTCGATGTGTTATATTCAAACTCAATGGACAACAAAGCCTTTTTCCCATAGACTAGCTCATAGGGTGTAAATCCAGTGATGGTCTTCCATGTTGTATTATAGGCCCAGGTGGCCTCAACTAGTCTCTCTGACCAATCCTTCCTGCTGTTGCTCACTACCTTGGTTAAGATGCTCTCCAATGCCCTGTTTGTCACCTCCACTTGCCGATTAGCTTGTGGATGATAAAGAGTGGAGGTCCTATGCTTGATTTTGTGATGGCTAAGCAGTTCTTCAATCATGTTGGAGGTAAACTGGCTACCTTGGTCTATGACTAGCTCTCTAGGGTACCCAAATTTGTAGAATACATTCTCCCTTAGGAACTCAGCCACCTTCTCTTATGTTGCTGCCTTAATCGCCTTGGTTTCATCCCACTTAGTCAAATAATTAGTGCACACAATAATGTACTATTTTTTCTTTGAAGGAGGGTTGATAGGCCCAATGAAGTCCATGCCCCACTTGTCAAATGGCTTGAAAGTCACTTGAGGTTGTAGGGGAATTTCATCTCTTAGAGTAGGCTTTCCCATCCTTTGGCAACGATCACACTGACTAGTGTACTTTTTCACATCCTGATGAAGAGTGGGCCAATAATAGCCCGCTTGTAACACTTTGAATTTTGTCCTCTTTGCCGCAAAGTGACCTCCACAAGGCCCATCATGATAGGTCAAAAAGATGTCAAAAACTTCCTCTTCGCTTACACACCTTCTCAAGATTTTACTTGGGCCAAGTTTGAAAAGAGTGCCCCCAATCCAGGTGAAGGGGGCGCTTTTCCTAAAAATCTTGCTCTTTTCTTCGGAGGGCAAGTTTGGTGGGAACTGTGCTAATACCAAATAGTTTGCTATATCAGCAAACCATGGGGAGAGAATTGAAATAGCAAACAAATGCTTGTTTGGTAACTGGTCATCCACCATTCCTTCTTCACCTGCAGGCAAATTCATCCTAGATAGAAAGTCTGCAAAAACATTTTCCTTACCAGGCTTTTCAACAATAGTCACATCAATCTGTTGTAATAAATTTAACCATCTTATAATTCTAACATTCACATCTGGTTTGTTCATTAAATATTTGATTGCAGCGTGTTCAGTATTCATAAAGGTTTCGTAGCCTGTAATGTAATGCCTAAATTTGTTTAATGAATGCACAATAGCCAGGAGTTCCTTTTTGGTCACAGTATAATTTAGCTCAGTCTTTGACAAGTTCTTACTGATAAAATAGATGTCATAGGGAAATTTCTCCTCTACTTGACCTAAGGTTGCTCCTATGGCCTTGTCTCAGGCATCAGCATGAATATGAAAAGGGAGGGCCTAGTTTGGACCTCGAAGAATTAGTGCAGTGGTTAACTTACCCTTTAAAATTTCTAAGGACTCTTGATATCTTTTTGACCATATAAACTCAGAAACTTTGGCCAACAACCCAAATAAAGGAGAGGCCAACTTGTTGAAGTCCTTTATGAACCTTTGGTAGTATCCAGCTAACCCCAAGAAACTCTTGATATCCCTCTGCTTTTGTGGAGGTGGGACCCTTTGATGATTTCTATTTTGTTTGGGTCCACCTGCAGTCCTTGCTGAGATATTCACCTAGCACGGTTCCTTTAGTCATTAAGAATTCACATTTTTCCGGACTTAGAGACAGGTTCATTTCAATGCATTTTTGCAATACTTTGCTTAGGCTAGTCAGGGCTTCTTGAAAATCATAGCCATAAGCTGTAAAATCATCCATATAAATTTCCACTGCATCATGTACTAATTCAACAAAAATACTCAAGGCTGCTCTCTGGAAAGTGGCCAGAGCATTGCATAGGCCAAAAGGAAGGACCCTATAGGAAAAATTATGCTAAGGACAGGTGAATGTGGTCTTATCCTGGTCTTCTGGGCAGATTTGGATTTGGTTGTACCCACTGAATCCACCTAGGAAGGAAAAAAACTTCTTCCCTGCCAAGCCATCTAGCACTTGGTCAAAGAAGGGTAGGGCAAAAATATCCTTCTTTGTGGCTTTGTTCAACTCCCTGTAATCGATACAAATCCTCCACTTGCCATTTTTCTTGGGAACTAACACTAAAGGAGAGACCCACTCACTGTCGAAGATAGGGTAAATGAATCCTGCATCTAGCAGTTTTTTCAGTTCTTATTTGAATATATCTTTAAGAGATGGATTCATCCTCCTTTGTGGTTGCTGGACTGGCTTGCAACCCTCTTCGATGTATATGCGTTGAGTACACCCTGAGGGGTGTACTCCCTACATTTCCTTGTAACTCCAAGCGAAGGCTTCTAGGTTTTCTCTCAACATGTTGCATATCTTTTCCTCTTCAAGACCAGAAAGAGATGGATTAATTTTCAAAGTTTTCTCTGGGTCAAATTCTATAGTTTTGACATGGAGTGGGTTGGAATCGGCCAAGAATAAGTCAATTGGATGATTGTTCTGGGTTTCCCTTACTTCTTCTTCTAATGGTAATGAACTAGGAGTTGGACTTTGGAGCAGGTGTTCAATTTAGTCATCCTCATCTTGTTGTCCTCCTCCTATGGTTGCTTCCAAAGCATAAAGTTTCGCTGAATAAACCCATCTTCTTCCTCCTCCTCCAACCATAAAGGTAAATCATGCTCTAGAGAAGGTTGAGCAGGAGGGTATAGGACTAACTGTTTGGACATATGTCCGTTCTTGAAGGTCATATTCCTAGCTCTGTAGCTAATTTAAGCATCGACTATGGCCAACCATGTCCTCCCAAGGATGAGAGGGTAACCAGTAAGCTTAGCCTTAGGCTGGAGAACTAGAAAATCTACAGGGTACTCCCAGGAGTCAATGGATACCATCACATCCTCCACAACTCCCTCAAGGGTCACTGTGGAACGATCTGCAAGTTGCAGAACTGTTGTGGTCTTCCTTAATGACCCTTGGAGGTTGAGCTTGAGCATGGTGTCCTTGGTTATCACATTAATGGCAGCCCCAAGATCGATCATAGTGTGTAGGATGATGGTGTCATTGATGTGCACATCTACTATAGGGCTTCCAGGGTCCAAATATTTCAGACATATTACCTGTACCAGCATTAAGTCAGATAGCTGCCCAATGACATTAATGGTGGGGGCATCCAATTTTCTTCTTCCTAGATGCTTGAAGCAATTCTCCTTAATCAACTTATTGTAAATGGGAACATCTTTTATTGCCTGGAGAAGGGGGATCTTTCCACATAGATTTTTGAATTCTCCTAGAAGTTCAGTTTCTTCTAGGGTAGGCTGGAGTGGTTGGGCTAATCTCTTCGGAAAGGGTGGATTTACTTTAAGGTTGCTTTCCTCTCTTCCTTCCTCAACCTCCCTATGTGGAGAGGGAGGTTGGTTATCCGGGAGAATTCTCCCAGATCATAGGTTGATCTCTAGGTTTCTATAGCATAAGCTGGGTATGATGTCTCTCCACTGCATACTTGTTGAGCCTGCCTATTGTTCGGGTTTGGATTTGGCTAAGTAGGCATCTAGGGTTGCTTGGGTGGAGCAGATTTTAGGAGTTGTGGTTGGGTAGGTGGTGGAGGTAATAGACCTAGAGCATTGTTGTATTGGGGCCTCCACCCCTAGAGTGGGGTATTCCATAGAGGTTGTGGTGGAACGTAAGGTTGAAATGACTGGCTGGCTAGCTAGGAATGATATTGAGATGCATAGGACCAAGGAGGAGGTGTTGATTAGGAAGGATGAGCGGATGGTCCCCAAGAAGGTATAGTTGTGGTTTGGTTGGGGTTGTAATATGCATGGGATGACCCTTGCATACCCTGCTGGTATGGTCTAGGCCCAAGAGGTCTCCTTTGGTTGATGTAGCAAAGCTACTTATTGACCCCTTCAGCTCCTTGATATACAACTTTTAGTCTGGGTAAAGAAGGGCACTTGTTTGTGGAGTGGTTTTCTTCACAGACCGAGCAAATCTCAATGTAGTTCAATGGAAATTCATTCCTGGGATGCCTCCTGGTGCATATAGTAAAAAGGATGGCCAAGGCTCTCTAGGCTTCCTCATGCTTCCTTTTGATGTTCATGGTGTCCAATTGCAAGTCAAGGGTTTGCAGCATCTCACTTTTGAAATCTTCCAACATATTTCCCATTTCACCATTGATGGATGAGTTGGAAGATGATGTACTGGCCATAGGTTGACTACTCCTCCTGCTAACAAATGTAAGGTATCCAGAAGATCTTCCCTTACCCCTCTGATCAGGACCAGCTTTAGTGACACGAGGTCAAGTGTGCACCTGGCCCTTTTGTAACTAAGCTGGAATCTTTCTTCGTAGTCTTCTAAGGATTCATCCTAGCCCATGGTCGTCCTGAAAACCTCTTCTTTAGTATCCTTTGACCTACAGTAGTCCCTATATTTGTTGTTAAAAGCTTTCTACATCTGAGCCCAAGTTGTGATGCTATCTCCAGGCAAACCCATGAACCAACGCAATGTTGCATCCTTGAGGGTAGATGGAAATAGTTTTAACTTTTGCTCATCATCTGTATATTTATTCAAACTACAATTTTCAGCCTATCCTCTGATACCATGTTGAAATTTGATGACTAAAAAAAGTTTCCAACAATCACAACCCAGTTTTAATTTCACCTTATCACTCCCATTCAGTTAAATGCCCTTTCCCATAAACATACATTCAACATATAAAATTCTGGAAATGAAATTTTCAGATTAAAAAACATGGGACTATCAACACATGCTGAAACTAAATATGGACATAACTAGACTAGCAACGCACAAATTTTTGGTCAACTTAGATCCAGGCAAAACCCCTTCAATCTTCTCTGGGGAAAACTTGTTAGAGAGCTCTTCAAATTTATTTATCTTTAAAGTTTAGGAAATATATATTTTCAAACAAAACAAAATAGAAAACTACAACTTATCTCTTCAGCCCAAAACTCCTTGAAAACTGTGCCCACTTTGCCTCGATTTTCGTTCCCACTTGAAGCTAAAAATATGTATTGTATGGATATGACTGTATGAACTGTACCGATTTTTGTACCGCTATACAGATTGTACGGAATTTTTTTCATTTTTTTCCAAAAAACTTCTCTCAAATGATGTGCAGCTCAGAGCATTCAATGTTCTTCATATTGTACCTTCTTTTGTCTTCTAAACCTTGACTTTTGTGCCCAGCTTTGCCCAGAAATCACTCCTTCAGCCTGTTGCAACAAATTTCTCCTTCAGAACTTTTCTCCTGCTCTCAGCCTCCTTTCTCCAATCTACTCATGAAGAATGAATGCAGTCTCTCTTTTCTTTTCCCCCTTTCATTTCCCTAAATGACTTTTGGGAAACTCGAAGATCTAATGGCTCATATTCATTTAGATCAAGGGATGAGAATAAATGTGCATTTAATTATCACTTTCTATTTTTTAACTCACCCATTAAATAAAGTACCCATATTGTGCTTTATGTCTAAAGTCACTTTTCACTTTATAATTTAACACTGATTTTATGTTGGGAGGGGGTCCCCTGGGTCAGTTTTGGAGAAAAAGCCCAAGTTTTGGGGCAAAAGCCCAAGTTTTGGGGCAAAAGCCCAAGTTTTGATATAAAAAGATGTAAAGTCTCTGCAAATTGTGGTCGTAGAGCGTGTAGCTAGTTAAGAGTCAAAAAGGGTTTTACCCTCTTTTTATGTAACTGGAGTCGACTTTTGAAGATCTACCCATGGTCCATGGACCATGAGATTATATAAAAAGGTGTGTCTTAGAGAGTCTAAGGCAAGGAAAAATAAGTCTAGCATAGAGGTAGAAGTCTTAGAGGAGGGAAAGGCTCTACAACTGGGTGCATAGAGGCCAAGAGTAGTGTCTGAAGGTGAGTGCATGAACCCCTCCAACTGAGTGCACCTGGAAGTTTTGAGTCTATAAACATTTGTTGAATATCAATAAAGAATATTGTTACAGGAATTATTATGTTTAGTCCCTTTACTTCTGTTATGTATGAGTGCGCTATATGTTGTGATGAATGATGGTTTTATAAAATAATGATGTATTGATGCACAACTTTACTTAATCTGTATTTTTATCTGAACGCAATTAATATTAAGTGATTACGTGAAGATCATAACACTTTTTGTTAAAGTTATCGCACACTTCGGTAATTCCGAGTAACTATTGATATATGGGTAATCTAAAAGTGCACGTAAGTAGCTAATTGACCTGTTTAGGCTCTACAAAAGCCAATCGTAGACCTTCACGAAGGTCTAGAGGCTGATTGAAGGAAGTTATAGCAATAGGCCATAGGAGCATAGAGGTTTGTGCGAAGGCATATCTAGGTCGCCAAAAGGACATCACACTAATATCTGGGTGTGGAAACTTGGTTCCAGCGTCCCCCCATGCTGCTTCGGGTGAGACTTCAGCCTGCACACTGCAGATTGATGCCAAAAGGGCTAGTAGTGAAGGGATTTGTTTGGCGCAACTAACTTTGAACCTAGGTCAAGACCTCCTAAGCCAACAAATGGTTCCATTGTCAGGACTAGGATCTGCATAAAGAGATGTGTGATGTCGCATCACTGGAATCTGACCAAGAAGGAAATTGAGAAGTGGTTGGATAGAAAGATCCACGAATTCGTGGTGCAAGAAAATAGGAGTCTATGCTTGACAAAAGAACAGTGGTTGGACAAATATTTATACATAAAAATACATGAAATCTTCTTCTGCACCTTCCCGATCGAAACGAGTGGATCGCTAAATTGGTAGACAAGCAAGGAAGGTGGAGGCTTGACAATCTGATAGTTTGGACCTTGGAGCTCATGCGGAGGTTGGAAGCTTCTGAAGATAAGATCATGTGCGCAGTTGATCACTAGCTTGATCGAGTCATAGGAGGATTTGTTACAGAGTTCACAGTTGATACCTTAGTCAGTTACAACGATGCAGAGTGACTCTTCCTCAAGGGACCGCGAGGTAAGTATTTGAGATCTTTGAATACTTGGATTAAGATGCTCTTGTGTGAAAATTGGGTTATGTCATTACCTTGATGTTTGGTTCTAAACGAAGTGGGTGAAGCTTTAGAAATCAAGGAAAAATAGGTCCTGAATATAGTCCATTGATTGGACTTCCTTTAAGTGACGATGAGGGAGCAGCATAGGCTTCATAGCAGAGCGTTGTCCAATTGATAAGGCACGGTTTTCCATGGATACCTCATCCGTCCAAACCACATCCACCTTCACCTCCACAACATACACCTTCACCCACACCGCCACAACCATCGTCGCTGGTCAACATGTCGAATACGATGAAGTTTCCAATTTTCAAAGGCTTAGGAAGGGAGGATCTAGATCAGTTTTGGTTTGTTGCAAAGGCTGTGTAGATAGCACAACAAATTAGTAACGGATGATAATATAAAGAAGATGCAGTTAGTCACCACTCTACAGGACCACGCACTAACATGGTATGTTAAGTATTGCATTGATAATCTGTTGGTGTCGTTGGCAGATACTTAGACTACCTTGAACAAGGAATTTAGTAAGCCTAAATCTGCCTCACAGTTGGTAATTGGATTTAAGGAAATCATGATGAGGCTCAGTTAAATGCCATGGGAGCTAAATCAAAGACTAAAGTGCAAGATCCGTGAAGCTAATATGAATCTCACAGATAGCCAGCACCGTGATTGGTTTATAGTTGTGCTCTTGCCCCACTTAAGGATTGCTTTATCACAACAAAAGATAGGAACTCAGGCAGAAGCCCTAGATATCGTGTTGAGATTGCATGAGACACCTCTTGGGGATGCTTCTTTGGGATTTCAACAGATTCATGTAGAGTTACAAAACCTCTGCTTGGAGTTGCAAAGCTTGAAAAAGGAAGAAGCGACTCAGTCAGAGGTGCGCAAAGAATTTTGGTGTCTCAAGTGTAAAAACCAGGGGCATGATAAAGATCACTGCCCTATCTTCTAGAATTACATCACAGGAGGGGGGCCTATGCCTCTAAGGCAAGAAGCTCCAGCAGGATCAAGTGCAGGGCCCACACTATGTTGCACTATTTGTCAAGTAGCCGAAAAACATGTAACAGACAATTGCCATTTGCTGCAAAATTTTGTACAGACACTACAACAAATGTTCTGCAATTTTTTGCAAATCATTGGGCCACGATGAGCGCCACTATCGAAGTTATGAATTAATGATGGAGAGGACACCTATGTATTGAATGCAAGTAGAAACTTGGCCTCCAGATCAGGGTTCTAGGGGAACATGCGGAGGATATCAGGATCATGGAAGAGGTCGAGGAGGAGGAGGACATGGTAGGGGTCGGGGGTAGGTCATTTGTTACAATTATGGAATGCCAAGACACTATGCGTAGGAGTGTATGAATCATACACACCCCTCATATCAATACTGCACTCAGTTTGACCACACAATTGAAGAATGTCTGGTGATGATGGCCAAGATGTAGGAGAAGAAGGCGCAGCCTCAGCATCCCACCCAGAACTTACAGATGATGAGGGTCGAGCCCCGTGAAGAGGACCCGAATGTGAATATCGTACTGTGAAGTGAGATCGCGACTGGTGACGATAAGGGAAAGCAGCATGAAGAAGGTGGATGGGTTTGCAAGGCTCTAGAAAAGGAGGTTGGGTTTGATCTGGAGCGTGCGAAGGAAAATTTCATGAAAGTGAAGAAAATCTTTGCTGAGGCCTCTACCTCAGGAAGTCAGGATAAATTGCATGCAGAGGTTGACCCCTTTGTGCTTTCCACCTTCTTGGAGACTTGTATGAAACTACTACATGATAGCAAGCCTGTTAAAGGGTTGTAAGAGTTTATAAACAAATGTACCGGTAAGGATAATACTTTTGATGGACCCCGCGTAGTCAAAAATATTGGTAATCATAAGGAAAGAGCAAGGTGCGAGATGAGGCTTATCGCACAAATAGGAGACTATGAGATGGACCAAGTTATTTTGGATTTGGGGTCTAACGCGAATGTATTTCCTAAACAAACCTGGGAGAGAATGGGGAGACATGCACTGCAATGGTCTCTGATTCAACTGAGGATGGTGAACCAACAGAAGATTATCCCTATGGGATGATTGCAGGGAGTTACCGTAGATATAGAAGGTGTGAGTGCGCTGGCTGATTTTGAAGTAATAGAGATTGTTGATGATAGCAATCCATACCCCGTGCTCCTAGGAATTGATTGGGCTATCAACATGAATGGGGTCATCAATTTGAAGAAGCAGACAATGTCGTTTGAAAGGAAATCGCTCCACGTTGTAGTACCATTAGACCCTATAGAAGGACCGCACTATACTGAATCAGTCCGCGACTATGAGGAGAGTGATGATGATTTGGATCAAATCTATAAAATAATAGCACGATACCAAGACTGGGTTAATCAGATAGCTGATGGGTGAATTGCATGGGACTGCGAAAGTTTTTGTACCTCGAATTCAGATGAAGAGTTGGAACATTGGAAAAACATGTTACACGAAGTATCCATACTGCGCTACAACACGATGACCAAATCACTGCATTGTGTGTCATCAGAGGTAATAAATTTACCTTATTACGATGGTTTAACTGACGTAGATAAATTTTTGGATGCTTTTGAAAGAGAAGTTCTAGAGGATTACCACTTTCAAGCGTTGGACTGGGCACTGCGCGCTACGCCTGCTCGATGGTGGGGTATACACAAAGACATCTTTGATGAGTGGTGCGATTATAGAAGGATGATGAGAATGCAATTTGGTCATCCTAAAGTACGGGTAACTGAGAAGTATGATGGGAGGAATGATCTACGTGATCATTTGGCCAAATGGACTAAGGTATATGGAACGGAGCCGCAGCCAGAATGGGTGCATTTATTTTGTCACACTCTGGACATAATCCCTATGAATTGGTATTTGGAAATGGAGCTTCGCCACGGCACCGTGGAGTGGGATGTCTTAAGAGAAGGGTTCGTGAGGACATTCAGCTTTGAAGACGGGTTCGAAAGCATTGATGAGGTGCTGCAGGAGGTTAAGGCAGTGATCTTCTGAATCCCACAAGATCCTTTGGAATTGGTTCAACCAGATTAGAGCACCCAGCTGCGCCATGCGCTGGAATGCTATAATATGAATGTTGAAGTGGAGGATGAGGATCCAAGGAATATAAATATCCTAGAAGTGGTATTCCATCACAAGGTTGAAGGTCCGCAGATAGAGAACCCGAATATCACTGCACCACTGAAGACTAGGAAGGTAAACAATGGTACTGAAGCGGAGCCTAAATTTGCGAAGATCGAAGATTATTGGGATGATGCCACAATGGATAAAGTTGCTGAGTTACTGCACGAGAACCAGGATATTTTTCGTACAAAATTTTTGGACTTGAAAGGCATCATAGGCAATTTGGGAGTGATGAAAATAACTCTGAAACTGGACACGAAGCCTGTTAAGCAAAGGCTATATCGCCTTAATCCCAAATACAAGGAAAAGGTCCACTTGGAGTTGGACAAGATGCTTAAGGCATGTATTACTGAACCAGTGGAGGAATCTGATTGGGTAAGCCCAATGGTAGTTCAGGAAAAGAAGTAGAAGGGAGAGATAAGGATTTGCGTAGAGGTACTAATGAGGTACTGGACAATGTGGGAGGACAGGAAGCCTACTCATTTACTGATGGGTTCTATGGATACCATCAGATCAAGATCACACCAAAAGACATGAGTAAAACAACCTTCGTAATGGAATGGGGGTGTTTTCAGTACACAATTATGCCCTTCAGACTTAAGAATGCGTCGACGATATTCTCTCGCGTAGTGATTGCAGCGTTCAAAGAATTTATTCACAAATTCTTGGAGGTATATTTTGATGACTGGAAAGTGTTTGGGCTAGTAAAGCGCCATGTAGCTAGTCTGTGCTTAATGTTGGATACGTGCCTAAGGTATCAATTCGTGTTGAACCTGAAGAAGTGCTTGTTTTGTGTCCCCTCTGGGATTTTGCTGGGTCATCTGGTATGCAAGAAAGGAATCATGGTGGATGCTACCAAGATGCATTAATAATCAATTTGGAAGCCCCAAGGAGTGTCAAATAGTTGCGCGCAACGCAGGGCCATATTGGGTATTACCAGAAGTTCATAAAGGCTTATGATCAAATTATCATGCCCATGGAGAAGTTGCTAAAGAAGGACGCTACATTCTGTTGGGATGAAGAATGTCAGCGCAGTCTGGATGTCTTGAAGGAAAAAATGGTCACCGCACCGATATTGGTCTTCCCAGATTGGAAGAAGGAATTCCATGTGCACATTGATGCCTCATGTATTGCATTAGGAGCAGTACTGACACAGGATGGTGAAGGGGAGATAGATCATCCTATAGCATTTGCGAGTAGAAAGTTGTCAAAGGATGAAAAGAATTATTCGACAACAGAGCGCGAAGGATTGGCTATGGTGTACGTGCTCCAAAAATTCAGACACTATTTGTTGGGCGGACATTTCAAGATGTACACAGACCATTCTGCATTGAAGTATCTAATCAATAAGCTTGTGTTGGGGGGTGAAATATGCATATGGTTGTTGTTATTCTAAGAATATGATTTTGAGGTAATTGTGAAATGAGGAAGGTTGAATGCAAGTGTTGACCACCTGTCGTGCATTGAGACAGGAGAGGATCTTACTAATTTGGAGGAAGGATTGTCGACGCGTAGCTCTTTGTGGTGCATGTAAGGGATAACCACTTTCTAGATATTATCCATTTTTTGACCACAGGGACAACTCCAAAAGGCTACACCAGTCAGTGAAAGTAAGAATTGGTAGTACATGCGGTTGATTTCTCAGTAATTTCCAGACATTTGTATAAAATGGGATCGGACGAGATACTCCGATGGTATGTGACTGATTTCGAAAGAAACAACATCCTTGCGGAGCCTCATGGAGGAGTTATAGGAGGGAATTATGTAGGAAAAGCAACAACGTGGAAGGTTTTGCACGCTAGGTTATGGTGGCCAACGCTGCATAAAGATTCTAAAACATATTGTAGGGCATGCAATGCATGCCAAAGAATGGGTAGACACATAGAGGGATGAGCTGCCTTTGAATCCACAGGTGTCACTACATCCATTTGAGAAGTGGGCAATTGATTTTGTAGGACCGATTCAACCCCCAGGCAAGAAAACAGGTGCGCGATATATGATCACCGCGACCGAATATTTGACCAGATGGGCGGAGGCACATCTTGTGAAGGACTATACAAGGGAAACAGTAGAAAATTTCTTGTTTGAATATGTGTTGACCAGGTTTAGTTGCCCGAAGGTATTGATGAGTGACCGCGGTACACATTTTCTCAATGAAACGATCAGCGCACTGACAGAAGAGTTCTAGGTTTACCATCAGAAAAGTACACCATATCATCCTCAGGCTAATGGAACATTTGAGGCTTTCAATAAGATATTGGAAAATGCGCTGACAAAGATTTGCAATGCGTAGCGGAATGATTGGGACATGCATGTACTGGCGGTATTATGGCATACAGGACTACTTGCAAAAATCTAGCAGGTCAGACGCCTTTCCGATTGGTTTATGGTGTAGAGGTTGTAATTCCTATGGAATATACATTCCTAGTCTACACATAATGACTTTCATAGGAATGGCGGACCATGGAACCTTAGAAGAATGGCTCGCGCATCTAATGGAGCTCGAAGAAGATAGGCTTTAGCTGCATTCCATCAACAAGTTCAGAAGGAATGCGACAATTTTTGGCATGATCGGCACATCAAACTGTGCACCTTCAAGGTAAATGACTTGGTTTTATTATATGATAACAAGTTCACTAAGTTTCAAGGAAAGTTCTAGATGCACTGGCTGGGGCCATATCTCATCAAAGAAACTACAGATGGCAGTGCAGTTCAGCTTGAAAAGGTGAATGGAGAACCATTTTTGGGAAGGGTAAATGGAAGTCATTGAAGCCATACACAGGGGATCTGACTCAATGACTACATGACGACAGGTCAGTCTTAGCGGTCCAGGCAGCTACAAGGGAGTGCAGGACTATAAACTACACTACCCGGTTGGTGGAACTACGCGACAGATGGGCTGCGCGAAAAAGGGTGATTTCACAGTATCATAAGGTGCGCGAAGGGAGTTGTGCTATGAGGGGAGATACCGTGGAGCACAGCCATAAAATGACTGTTACAGTCATTGTTCATGATTTGAAAACTAGGAGACGGTTAAGAGGAGCGAGGCGGTGGAATTTAAGGATGAAATATTTGAAGATCTGCTGCCAAATTGGCATTTATGGATGGATTTTGGGGGGAATGGTCCGATTTGAATTCAACTTCACCTATAAATTACATGTGGCCATCCAATAGAGAACACTTTGCATCCTTAGAATTTTTGAGCTGTGTTATTCATCATTTATGAATCCTTAGTTTTTTGCAAATTTGGTCACAAGATCTGTGTTTGATACTTTACCTAAGGATACCTAGCAGTTTATTCTCAGCACTATGTCTAGACCAAGTGAGACTGTAAGCACCAGAGGAACTATTTCCTCTGAAGGAGCGTCCCCATAAGTTGTAAGCATGGAGGCTCCGACTCCTATCCTATGATGCCGAGGTCGCCTAGGCTGAAGCCTACACACGTGCATGAAAACCCCAAGCCAAATAAAGACAAGTATAATTGGTTGATACCAGTGCATGAGTCGCCAAGAAAGCACTATGCTACCCAGGCCCAGAAGAAAGATAAGCCACTAGCAATGGATAAGGAGAATTTCATAGATTTAGAGATCAAAGAGGGTGTGGAGGATATAGATGTTGAGGGCGTGGAGCCCATCTCCAAGTTGCCAGATTATATCCCTCCATGCAAGGGAAAGGTGAAGGTCACTAACGACCCAGACACAACGAAATTCCTCACTAATACACCCCTGCTACTAGAAAGCATCACCTTTGAAGGCCCATGCCTGGCATGGATTCCCCATTTAAAAATGGAAGACTAGGATTTGTGGGAACATGAGAGGTTCCCCCACCTCGGAAAGGAGAACTAAATGAAGTAGGTATATTATAAAGAATCTAGTGTCACTACATTAGAGCCAGTGGAGTGGATTTGCAGAGTAAATCAATCAGGGTTGCTAAACCTGCTGTGGGTGCCCCACTATCAGTGCTCCAACATCAATATCACCTGCATAAAGCAACTACTGACTCTGGTACATGACGGGTGTTTATGGCTGAGCTTGCCTATCCCCATCACAAACATGATAATCCATCAGATCAAGCTCCTGCCACATTCAAACTTGAATCCAGCCAAGGAGTTTGGCGGAAAGACCAGTGAGCGTGACTTGGCAGAAAAGATGAAGAAGAAATTTGACCTAGTCATGAAGTCGGGAGGGTACTCCATCACGTCCATCAACGACCCCACGGTGCAAATAGCCACATAGATATTAGCAGGTAAAGTAATGAGGAAATTCTGCGTAGACGAGGTTCCGACGCCCTTAATTTCATTAGATGCATAGTGCACGAAGGGCGTGCAGTTTAATTGGTCGCACTACCTCTGTAGCGAGTTCCTTGCAAATTGTCGCGAGGCTTAGGTGAAGAGCAAGACCTTCCACTATGCGTGGTTGCTACTCTCCATTGTGCTAGTCACTTGGGAGTTGTCGGAGGATAGTCAGTTTTCTCCCTTGGGGAAAGGATTACCGGAGGCTGCGTAGTTTTCCTCCCTGTGAGCCACGAAGGACTCTGCGCGGGTCATGGAGACAAAACGTTTCTAGGTTCCGATGGAGGCAAGCATTTGCATGGCCATCAACCAGCGGCCACGGTTGTCCCCAACTGTGTATGATCAGTTGTCAGAGTACGCGGAGTTCAAGGTAGATTTTCACTACGTGTATATCAGGGGGCTGAAGGATCCACAACAAAGTGGTTTGATCTTCCCTATCTTGCCACAGATGATGCCATCTAGGAAGTCATCAAACGATGGCTGGTAGATTGGCACTCTCTGTCATCAAACATTGGCGGCCGCAGTTACAGAGGCTTGCAGGATAGTTCTAGATTTGCACATACCTGAGGAGGCACTGCTTGAGGCCAAGATCAGGAAACTTGAAGCAGGTGTTCGTGATGCTAAGGCAGAGGTGGCCTGAGTTCAGTTCGAGCTCAACATGAAAATCACAGAACTTGAGCTCAAGTCACAACCTTTGACCCCTCTAGAAGTTAGGGAGCAGCACGAACTTGCTGTTAAGGATGAAATAACCATTGTGGATGTTGCAGTTGTGGACTTCACATCGTTGTTTGAGTAGGCCATGGAAGTAATGATGACGCTGCAGGAATATCCAAACCTGTAGAGATTAAAAACAGAGACCCGCGAGCTTCAGTAGTAGAATGATGAAGTGCAGGAGATGGTGCACTCAGTGGCTATAGCACAGCGCCTCACCAAGTTGTAGGAGGGGAAGCAACTCCTTACATAAGTGGAAGCCATGTAGAAAAAAGAGGCAGTCCTTAAGGCACAATTGGATCCTTGGTTGGAAGAAGCCTACCAAGTCTCCACCAAAATACAAGAAAATTTGTCGAACCTACAGCTTACACAGCAGAAGATCAAGTAGGACAGCGAAGGACCAACCACAAAATAGTTGGTTGAATAGGTGAAGCAGGCAACCACGCAGAGCATGGCTGAAGTAGCAATGATGTAGGTGGAGTTGAGGGATCTTTGTAGCAAGATCTTCACACCAGCTGATTAACTCGAGGGCGAGTCATGATCTTTGTGTTGGGGGCCTGTTGGGAGGGGGTCCCCTGGGTCATTTTTGGGGCAAAAGCCCAAGTTTGATGTAAAAATATGTAAAGTCTCCGCAAATTATGGTCATGGAGCGTGTAGCTAGTTAAGAGTCAAAAAGGGTTTTACCCTCCCTTTATGTAACTGGAGTCGGATTTTGAAGATCTACCCATTGTATAAATAGTTGTGTCTTAGAGATTCTAAGGAAAGGAAGAAGAATTCTAGTGCAAAGGTAGAAGTCTTAGAGGAGGGAAAGGCTCTGCAGCTGAGTGCGCAGAGGCCTAGAGTAGTGTCCAAAGCTGAGTGCGTGGACCCCTACAACTGAGTGTGCAAGGAAGTTTTGAGTCTGTAAGCCTTTGCTGAATATCAATAAATAAGATTGTTACAGGAATTCCTATTTTTAGTCCCTTTACTTTTGTTATGTATGAATACGCTATATGTTGTGATGAATGATGGTTTTATAAAATAATGATGTATTGATGTGCGACTTTACTTAATATGTATTGTTATCTGAATGCAATTAATGTTGAGTGATCACACGAAGATCATAATGATTTCTGTTAAAGTTATCACACACTTAGGTAATTCCAAGTAACTAATGATCTAAGGGTAATCTAAAAGCACATGTAAGTTGTTAATTCACTTGTTTAGAGTCCACAAAAGCCAATTGTAGACTTTCGTGGAGGTCTAGAGGTTAATTGAAGGAATTTACAGCAATAGGTCGCAAGAGCATAGAGGTCTGTGTGAAGGCAGATCTAGGTCACCAAAAGGACATCACACTAATCTCTGGGTGCGGAAACTTGGTCCCAGCATGCCCTCATACTGGTTCAGGTGATACTTCAGTCCACGCACCATGGATTGATGCTGAAAGGGCTAGTAGTGTAGGGATTTGTTTGGTGCAACTAACTTTGAACCTGGGTTAGGACCCCCTAAGCCAACACTTTACCAATTATAAAGTCACTTTCACTTTATAAAGTCACAATTAGGAAAAGAATTATTTTGGACACTTTCCCTAGGTAGAGACTAACCCATGGGAAACCACTTGTCCAAGGTACATTAAAAATCAACATTTTACATCCAATGCTTCTTTAAGACAAACTTGTCTTTATTTATATACCAGAATTATACACCAACATCTTTGAAGTTTGATAAATGAAAAACCATTATTGTGAGGGTACCATGATTTATGTTGTAATTTATGTATACAAGATGAGCCATATTCATAAGTCATGGATTACATGTGTTTTTTTCCCTTACCTAGAACAACTTTATGATATATTTTAACGATTCGGTGTGCATTATTTATCTAAAATTACATACACATTGCAATTGCATGGTAGGTTACACTATGTTTTGAAGCGTAGGTGGGAAATTTATATATGGTGTCGTAACTTTTGTGTGTCAAGTTAAATAAATGTTAAATTTTTTGTTTTAGAGGTAGATTTTGAAGGTAATGCACTCAATGGGGTGGCTTGGGGGGATTCATCTTAAGTTATTAAATGACAAAAGTACAAATGTAGATATCTCCATTCATTCCTTCACATGCCCAACTTTTACCCACAATCTGTAGGGTTGAATGAATCTTATATTTTGGTTCCAAAATGATAAGTACAATAACAATATGCTTGCATTATTTCTTATATAAACATGTGTGATCCATCAATTCAGTTAATCCATCATAACAAACCTCTGATATAGCCACCTTAAAGTATATCCGAAGTTCTTTGGATAGAAATAACCAACATGTTACAGGCCATCAATTCACTAATCGCTTATCTCATTTGATGCATTGTAGGTACAACCAAATAGGTATGTCATATATATATATATATATATATATATATATATATATATATATATATATATGTCGAGTGAGGTAATTTCATGTAGAGTGGAGGAAATCTATAGATATATTAAATCTAATAGACAGATCAGATCAGCTAGAGGAGAGAAGATCATAAGAAAATTTTGTAGATGCATGGATTTTTTTCTTGATGAAGGGGGGTCATGTTCTTATGAAACTAAGAGCATAGATAACATAAAGGTTTACTTAAGGTACAAACATCTAGTGAAATGATGGGTACCCAAGGACCTCCATCAAGTAAACACTGATTTTTATCTCAACAAGAGGATATATTTCATTTCTCCATCATCATTACATGGTTTTGGGCTATTTTCTATGGATGGAATAAAGGTTTGTTACAGTGGATTAACTGAATTGATGGAGTATTTCGGACCCTATTACAATTACAACAATTAGATGTGGTTGGTCCAATATATAATAAAGGATCATATATTTATATCAATGAAAGGAAAAAAACATCGAAGAATATTGCAGTGTTTATAAATAGTACACAACCTGGGACAACAAATAAGCAACTCTATTGCATATTTGAGGAATGTGAAGGATATTGTGTATTTGTATGTGCAATAAAATGAATAGCTACAAGAGAATAATTGTTGATCAATTACAACTTGAATTGAATATATATAGACATTTTTATTATGGGGGTGGTTCGTAACCTCTCATTAAGGATTCTTATATTTTATGTTTATCATTCAGATGAATAGTAATCATATGTAAAATTTCACACTATTATCAATTAGATGTGAAATTTGTCACCTTCTTGTCCTCCTCATTCTTCCTCATCTAGAAAAAGTACAAATACTAGTAGCCAAGAGCCTACGAAGAAGAGGAGGAAGAACTAACCATTGAACAATACAATTAGAAAAATAAGTAGCTTGAAAAAAATATAAAATAGGCTAAAATAAGTTTTATAAATGACAATTATTTGTTTTGTTATTGTTATTGTTAATAATAAGATGGTGGTGTTGTTCTTATGAAAGAACTAGTTCCACAATCTATCCTTGAATTAGACATTTATATTCTAACATTGATGGCATTGATTTTCACCTTTTTGGAGATAAAACAAATAAATTTGATGTTGAATTTTGGCAGGTGTTTGGATGTGATTTTAAGCTACTTGTTTTCAAAATTTCATTGCCAATTTGGCCCTCATCTGATTTATTATGTATTTATTAAACCAAAAATTATATTATAATGTGGCAAGTTGATCGTGGAAAAATGCCAACAAAGTCAGAATAGGTAAACAATTAACAATTTTGATTTACATTGAATGTGAAATTTGATTATTTGTTTAAATAATAAAAATAAGTTCTTCTTATTTTGAAATATGTAGTCCAAGGTACATGACGATGATCATGATTGGTTTGATTAGGAGGAGTTGTTCAATTATCTCAACCCAAACATAACAATCAATAAACTTGTGGTTAATGTCAACAAAGAACTTGTTCATTTGATTCAAATTAGAGATCACACTCTTGATATTAAAGATAGGATCAACATATTGAGTCAAGATCTTTAGAGATATCAAGTAATAACCATATTTTAAAGTGATTTTTTTTATGTCATAAGTGACCTTTACATTATCTAATCTAAAAAGAATTTTCTTTCTTATATAGGATTTTTTGGCAGATACACCACAACATCTGGCCAGCGCAAGCCAACATATATTGCGAGGAAATTTTCTTCTCCACCTTTGTGTGGTCATAGTCCTAATAGTTAGACTAGGAAAAAACCTTTGGGTAGGACCCATGAACACATGCCCCTAGAGGCAAACAAACAACTAGGATTTGGATATGGTGATAGAGGTGGCCCTATTGATGACACTATGGGTTCACTTCTTGGAATGTCACATGTTATCAGAACAGGGAAATTTCCATCAAATAAAAACACCAAAAATCCCAGACAATTTTTTATGTTTTAATTGTTTCATGTTGTCTATCTCAAGCATAAATTATCTAGATTATTATTTTCAAACTAATGAACATATATTTTTACATGTAGGAAACAACTTGTTTTATAAACACATGAATGACAAATAGTTGTTGGTTTTTGGCCCACCATATGAACTATGTGGAATTGCCAAAATTCCAACCTAAATAAAGAGCATATGGACTACCTTGAAGGTTTATCTAGGGTAGATACCTTCAATAAAAGTGGGGTCACCTCCATAGTCAGAAACTATGTAAAATATGTATGGGACATGTATAGGAGTCACTTGGAAAAGAACTATAGGTATGAGCATATTCCCATGATTCTTATGAGGGAATGGAAGGCCCTCACCAATGATTCAAGCAAGAAGAAAATGAGAAAAGAAAGAAAAACACCACCTGGTGCACCAAGGTAAATTATATTTTAAATACAATAACTTTAATTTTATTTAGTTTTAAATAAAATTGTGGTATATAACATAATTGAAACTTTTCATGGGACCCCTGACACTTTTATAGCCACCAAGGCAAGGCTTGAGAAACATGGGAAACATGAGCTAGGCCAGGGAAGTTATTCGAAGTTACTGGCACAAGTTGTAAGTACCCAAACATCTTAACAATATTCTTTGTTATATCACCTTCGAAAAGTATGGTAATTGCACTAGCCAATAACAAAGGTAATTATTCTTATGAATGGCAAGGAGACGAATTTAGAACCCAAGCCTTGATGTTGTGATCAGCACCCTCTAATTTTTTTCCTACACTTGAATTTTGGAGCTTGCTAATGATGTAATAATTTGTCGCCTATAGTCACTTGATTTTCTATTCATGTTGCATTAAGTGTTTAATTCTTCTTCTCGGTTTCTAACTGTCAAAGTCACTTGCTCACACATCCCCAGTCCTTGATGAATTCATGAACGCACCTTTTTCTGCAAGCTTGCAATTGCATTGTACAATCCATAAGGATAGTGTATTGCACAACCTATGTCAAGAGATGGTAAGCACTTTCCATTGACAGACTCCCTCACTTTGATTATAATTTTACCTCTATTTCAGTGAGTTCTTCCCAACTGTCGTTTTTACACACATTTTCTTTCATAAGTGTTTCTTTCTTATTCGTGACTCTCGATTTTACTTGATTTTACTGTAATGAGTGTCATTTTAATTTTATCCTCACTCTAGCATGTGTCGACTCCAATTTCTTTAGCTTTTGCAAGTGTTGTTTTCACATTTTCTTACTGTTGATGGTGTAGCTTTTAGTTGTTTTCACTCTTGTATGTGTTGCACTTTTGTATATCACTAGAGGTAGGTATAGCACACTATTCTACATTAGATGGTTCTACATATCATGAGAATATATTCTAGACACATTCCTATAACTTAGCACACTTTTCGGTCACAGTTGACACCTTTGTCACAACTTGCATTCTAAGTGTTACAATGTGGCACTTCAATTGTTGCACTTAGAAATAGGTGTCACTTTGATGTTGTTTCAAGGTGTGATTGTTGTTCATGAGTCCTATGTTGGCATTATGACATAGGTTTGGCGCTATGACACAGGTGTTGTCCTTGATGGCAACTCACTCAGATGACAAATCACAGTTTAGGCTCTCAGAATGAAGGAAAAGATACGCAAGTTCCCCTTGACCAAGTTTCTTATACATGCGGGTTAACAGTCCAGAAGGCGCGTATGCGTATACATGCACTTTCACGCAAGGAAAAGCGCATACATGTTGGAAAACTTGGTTTTGGTCCATGGTATTTGGTCCTTGGTATTTTGACATGTGGTATTGATCCAAGGTATCTTGACCGAAGTGTTGACCCCAGGTATTTGGTCCAAGGTATTGCTTCTAAGTGGTTTTGGACCATGGTATTGAGTAAGGCCTAAGACTATAAAAGGAGGAAGAAATCATTAGGCAAAGGAACTCAAGTAATGCATATCATATGAAGAAAAAGATATGATATTTAGATTATTGGGTTGTGGTGCATAGCTAGATGAACCTGAGTGCTTGATGAAGGATAAGTTCTATTGATGGGTCAAGATCTTAAAACTTGAAGAGAAATATCTTAGTGTGGTTTTGATATTTTACAATTGGCGCATATCGTAATCTGTAAATCTGATGATCTGGGTATAACTGATGTCTGATTAATTGTAAAGGTTAAATAATCTTTTACAGATCTGTACACAGGTTTAGTATATCAAAGGCACGTATACATGCTGGTTCGGTATTCCAAAATAGCGTATACGCAGGTTGGCCTTGGGAAGAGTGCATATGAATGCAGGTTTGTCACATTGAAGTAGCGTACATCTCATAGAATATGCTTTAGTTACTTCTGTTTTGCTGCTGCAGTATTTTGAGTTCTGGCTTGGGTCTTGGTTACTGGTACAGTATTCTGGTTACAGCTTTTAGAGAAGAGATTGGTTGATTTAGTTTGGCCGGTACAAGGAGATTGGTTGATGCAAATGTTTGATTGATGTTATTGATAGATCCAGTCTGAAAATTTATGAAACAAGGTCCCTGGAAGAAAAGAGAAGGTTGTAGCCTTTTGTAGGTGCCTATGTACTAGTAAACACATCAGCTAGTACAAGAGCTAAGGGTGTTGAAGCCCCCTTCTAGGAGAAACTGGAGAACGAGAGAAGGTTGTAGCCTTCTACAGGTAAAAGCCTGCGTACTAGTATAAGACTACACCATTACAAAAACATTGTAAAAAGAAGTTTCTTATTAAAAGAAGATAGAGACGAATTGCAGCAGGTGGTTTTCACCCACATTGGGTTTCCACCTTATATCTTGTGTTCTTGTGTGTGATTGTCTACTCTTTTTTTACTGTACTTGGTTACTTTTTATATGGTTCTGATGCACAAATTAATGATCAACATCTGAAGAATTATCTAAATTATAAGTCTGCAGGTTATACGCTAGTTTCCTTAACTACAGTTTTGTATATACGCAAGTTTAACTAACTAAAGTAGTGTATACAAATCTGATTGTGAAATGAAAAATAATTGACTTGCTAATAATGATTCACCCCCCCTCTCATTATTATTTCCAACAATTGGTGTCAGAGCAGGTCCTTCAGAAAAAGCTTGATCACTTGAAGGAAGATCCATCATCATGAGTAACCAATAAAAAGAAGGATCTACCAGACCTCCAATCTTTGATGGGAGCAACTTCATCTATTGGAAGGTAAGAACCATGACATATCTTCAGTCTAAAGGAACAGATGTCTGGGAGATCGTTGAAGGAGGATATACCTTTCCCTCAACCATTCCTACAGATGCAGCAGGTAAAAAGCAATATGAAACCAATGCTAAGGCTGTCAATATATTATTAGGGAGTCTGTCACAATCAGAATTTGTCAAAGTTATGCAGCTCAAATCCACCAAGGAAATATGGGACAAGATCGTTCTAAGCTATGAAGGATATTCTCAGGTAAAACATGCAAAACTACAAACTCTCATAATACAATATGAAACTCTCAAAATGCATAATGATGAAAGTATAGCTAATTACTTCTTATGAGTAGATGAGATTGTTAATTGCATGAAGAATTTGGGTGAAGAGATAAAAGAAGTTACTTTAGTTGAAAAGATTTTAAGATCCTTGTCTACTAATTTTGAATCAAAAGTGTCTGCCATAGAAGAAAAGTAGGATCTTCAGACTATTACTATGACACAGCTGCACGAAATATTAACTGCTTTCGAAATGAGAAAAGGAGGTCCATCAGATATGAGAGAAGTTGCATTCAAAGCTGCAGGAAGAGAAGAATCAGGGCATATTTCAGAAGGAGAGGAAGAAGTAAACTTCGTCAAAAACCTTCAACGGGGTTTCGAAAGATTCAAAGGTAAACTACCTTTCAAATGTTTTTCTTGTGGAAGAGTCGGTCATTATGCTGCCAAATGTCCTCATAAAGACAAGTTTGATAAAGGTAAAGAACCAACAAAATGGAATAGAAAACAAAGTGTAAGTAAGAAGAGTTACTATACGCATGAAGATAGCGATGGTCTATCAAACAGTGATGAAGATGAAAATAGTGATAACTATAGACTTCTGATGGCTTTTGAAGATGATGATTTCTTGTATGCTTTAGATGAAGATGGTCTTTATGAAGAAATTTATAAACTTAAAGTTTGTTTAGAAGAAAAGAATATGATTACAGATACTCTGACATTCCAACTTGCTGAAAGGGAAAAACACAATGAAAAATTAGAATATGAAATTGTGGGTCTAAGAAAAGATATTGAGAAAACAAAAGCTCTCAATCTCAGATTTGTGAAAGGATCAAAAACATTAGATGAAATTATCAAAGTGTAGAGTTCTCCTCAGAAAAAACAAGTCTTGGATATATTGAAGAAGCATCTAAAGCACCAAATCCATCAACCTCCAAAAGCTATCTTGATGCAGCAAGGAAAAGTGAACAGTTCGACAATCTTCAGCAAAGGCATAAAGCAGATCACCAGGTAAATCAGGTCCAACCTACTTCAAGGATGAACAGAAGCTACAACCAACCTCAGGTAAATCATACTCAATTTGCTTCAAGAATGAATGCCAATGGAAACTACAATCACCAAGTCAGTAGGTTCGATAATCGCAGGAATTTCTTTAATGGCCAATGTTTCTCATGTCATAACTTTGGACAGAAAGCTGCTCAATGTGTTGCTTACAAGACCATCATGACTAGAGAAGCACGAAATCAAAGGAATGTGACTGGGATCATGAAAAGGACCTACAATAACTTCTCTGCTCTTGAAAATGAAATAGAATGCTCTATCTGTAACAACTTTGGTCATGAAGATTCTGAACGCAGGAGTAATTTTCGGCAAACATCTCAGAAGGAGCAGACTTCATTGGGTCCAAAAACATGGAGAAAGAACAAACCACAAACAGAAAGATGTGGTATAGCTCTGTATGCTGAAGGACAAGAAAATCAATGGTACATCGACAGTGGATGCTCGAAACACATGACAGGTGATAAAGAAAAACTTCAATCATATAATGCCTTAGGGAAAGAAAAGAAGGTATCATTTGGTAATGACACTCTCGCTGTCATAAAAGGTAAAGGCTTTGTTCTCTTAAAAGAAAAGGTTAAATCTGGAAATGTTATGTATGTTGATGGTCTAAAGCATAACCTTTTGAGTGTAAGTCAAATGTTTGATCAAGGAAATGAAGTTGTATTTCAATCAAATGGATGTGTTGTTCGTGAGCTTGATACAGGTGAAACTATGATCAAAGGTATAAGAACTCCAAATAACTTATACATACTCAAGGGAGGACAATATGTAACAGTCCAAAAAATAAATATCTAATTTAACATTAATTTAAATGAGAGTGGCACTCACCTAGCCCAATAAACATGTAATTAATTAACTAAATTCAAATTGAATGAATAGTGCTTACCTGTTTACCTGTGGTCGAAGTAGGCTTACCGCAACAAGGTTTTGGGGACGACTCTCCACCCAACCATAGGCTCAGTTGTGCAACGTCTTGCTACAACTGGCCACCCCCGATCCCTCAATCAACGTACTACTGCCAGTGACTCCTAGGTCTTAGTATACCATTCTCCCAAGAGAATGAAAAATAGAATCTCGGAAAGATGGAATGCAGGAATGCCTCTCATCTTCCTCACCATCTATTAAATAGAACAACATTGGAAGGGGAACCACATGCACACACTCCATGTGTCTACATGCAACTTTCTTTTGATTTTTAGCTTTCTTGTTTTATTTCTTTACTTTTCTTTTGATTTTTTTAGCTTTCTTGTTTTATTTCCTTCTTTTTGATAGTTTTGTTGTTTAATTTCTATTTATTCTGATTTAGAGTTTTAGTATAGTTATTACTATTTTTATTTTTATTATTTTATTTATTTTCTTGTATATTTTTAAATATCATTTATTATTTATGATTTATTTTTATTATTTATTATTAAGTGATTTATTATTTATTATTTATATTATTATTATTTATTTGTATTATTTATTATTTTTATTATTTATTATTAATTATTATATTATTATTTATTATTTATTATTAAGGGAAGGGATATTACATAATAACAATGCTATCTAAGCAAAACTGATGAACACTAGCTATGGCACATAAGATTGGGGCATTTAAGCTTCCCTCAAATAAGGAAAGCATGCAAATATCAAGTTGTTCATGATCTTCCTGATATCCGCATTCCAAAGAATAAAATATGTAAATCATGTCAATTTGGTAAGCAAACCAGGGCACATTTCCCTGAAAAGGAAGGATCAGCTAGTAAGCCTCTTGAACTTGTTCATACAGATTTATGCGGTCCTTCAAGGAAATGGTCACCTCGTGGAGAAGAGTACTTTATATTGTTCATTGATGATTTTTCCATAATGTGTTGGATAGGACTTCTGAAGCATAAAGATGAAGCATTTGAAAAATTCAAATCCTTCAAAGCTTTGGTTGAGAATGAATCAGATCATAAAATCAAATGTCTCAGATCTGATCGAGGAGGGGAATTTACCTTGGATGAATTCTTTGACTTTTGTGAAGAACATGGAATAAGAAGGGAATTCTCCACTGCAAGGACTCCTTAGCAAAATGGAGTGGTAGAAAGAATGAACAGAATGGTTCAACAAATGGCTTGTGCTATGCTAGATGAATCTGGAACTCCTGCAACCTTTTGGGGTGAAGCTGCATTCGCTGCCGTCACTATCCTCAACAAAACAAACGTTCGGGTAAACAGCACTCAAACTCCTCATGAACTTTGGTATGGTAAGACTCCTACTGTAAAATATTTCAAAATTTTTGGAAGCAAATGTTACATCAAAAGGACTGATGAAAAACTCAGCAAGTTTGAACCTAGAGCAAATGAAGGCATTCTCCTTGGCTACTCTTCCCGAAGTAAAGGATATAAGTGCTATAATAAAAGACTTGGGAAAATTGTTGAAAGCATTGATGTTGTGGTTGATGAAGCAGGAAAAAATCCAAAGCAGGTAAAAATTGAAGAGCATGAAGAAGATTAGGACTATCCTGAAGAAGAAACCAATGAAGCACCAAAAGAACAGAGAACGGAAGAAGAAAAGACTCCATCCAGGTATGTTCAGAAGAATCATCCAGAGACTCAAATTTTGGGGCAGAAAGAGGTAGGTGTGAAGACAAGAAGAACTATTATAGAAGCTTCAAGCTATCTAGCATTTCTTTCCTCCATCGAACCACAAAATGTACATGAAGCATGCAAAGATGAATATTGGGTCAAGGCCATGAATGAAGAGCTTGAGCAAATTAAAAAGAATAATACTTGGGAATTAGTTCCTAGACCTCATGATAAGAATATCATTGGAACCAAATGGATATTCAAAAACAAGCTGAATGAGAATGGAGAAGTTATTAGAAACAAGGCTAGACTTGTTTGTAAAGGATATGCTCAACAAGAAGGTATAGATTTTGAAGAAACTTTTGCACCTGTTGCTAGACTTGAAGCCATAAGAATGTTTCTTTCTCTTTCTAGCTTTCAGAACTTCAAAGCATATCAAATGGATGTAAAACCTGCCTTTCTTAATGGAGATTTAGAAGAAGAAGTATATATTGAGCAACCGGATGGATTCATCCTTGGAAATGATCCAAAACTTGTATTCAGACTCACAAAAGCTCTCCATTGTCTAAAACAAGCTCCAAGGCCCTGGTATTATCGTCTTGAAAAATACCTTCATCAACAAGGTTTTTCAAAAGGATCAACTGATAGCAATCTATATATGAAAATTGACAATGATAAATTGCTAATACTTGTTGTATATGTTGATGATATTATTTTTTGTAGCAATGAAGAAGCCATGAGTCAAAACTTTGCCTTGGTAATGCAGAAAGAATTTGAAATGTCCCTACTTGGTGAACTCACATATTTTCTTGGTTTACAAGTTCAACAAAATAAAGATGGTATTTTTCTATCACAAACCAAGTATATCAAATAGATCTTGAAAAAATATGGCATGGAAGACTCTAAACCAGTATGTACCCCTATGGTAACAGGATGCAGCCTCAGCGCAAATGATGAATCAGTAGCAGTACATCAACCCACCTACAAATCCATGATTGGTAGTCTGCTCTATCTAATAGGTACCCGACCAGACATCATGCATGCAGTAGGAATAGTTGGAAGATTCCAAGCAAATCCAAAGGAATCACACCTTCAGGCAGTCAAAAGGATCTTCAAATATCTTCAAGGAACTCAGAACTTTGGGTTATGATATCCTGGGGATACAAATCTTACCTTTCATGCATATACAGATGTAGATTGGGCGGGAAGCATGGATGACAGAAAGAGCACTAATGGTGGTGCATTCTATATGGGTTCCAAATTAGTATCTTGGTTTAGCAAGAAACAAAGTTCAATTGCATTATCTACAACTGAAGCAGAATATGTGGCTACTGCATCTTGCTGCACACAACTTCTTTGGATGATGCAAACTTTGCAAGACATTCAGATCACATGTACTCCACCCATCTCCATTATATGTGATAATACAAGTGCAATCAATATTTCAAAGAATCCAGTCATGCATTCAAAGACCAAGCACATACCTATCAAATATCATTTTCTCCAGGAACAAGTGCTTGAACAAAAGGTCAAATTGGAGTATGTTCCATCCAAAGAACAAGTTGCTAATATATTCACCAAACCACTACCCAGAGAGACATTTGAATACCTCATACAGAAGTTTGGATTAGTTGATGCATCATTTTCCTGTTGACACTTATCTGTTTCAGAGAACAATGGTTGTACGCGAGTTTCATGAAGCATATCCGCGTACATACGCCGGTTTCTATGGATACAACCACGTATATGTTGGTTTGAAGAATATCAGTGGGCCAGACTCAGGATGAAAAGAGTCTGATATGGGTCTATCAATGATCATCTGGCACAGGTTCAGGGGGAGCATATACTTCTAATAATGCATTATCATTGTTGGCATTACCTTAGAAGATCTTGGTACCATTTCACAGTTGTTTTTTATTCTGGTGGAACAGGTGCAGAGGGAGATCATGGTTGCTAGTCTGGATGGTGATTGACAGATGTTGCCGATTATAGTTGTTGTTGACTATCATAGTCTTGTTTTAGATATTTCGTCTCTATGTCATGTATATCTTTTATTATCAAGGTCATGTAACGACCTATTTTGTTTCCCCACTATGTCTGGGATGGATGATGTAAGGTTCTTGTTTTATCATGTATAAACTTCTAGTGTATCCCCACTTGGTTGGGTGGATGAGTCAATCCTGGTATATCCCCACTTGGTTGGGAGATGGATATAAGTATGAGTCTTTGGTGATAGGAAGGTCATTTATGATGTATAGAGTCTTGTTCCTCTTGTAAGAACATCTTTTTGCAAATCTTGCTTAGAGACAGGGGAAGCATGTATAGCACTCTTCAGCATATCCAAAAAGTTCAGCATGTATTCAGGGGGAGCATAACCCTTTGCCCTTGATGAAAAAGGGGGAGAATGACTTAGAGTAACTTGGGGTTACCATCAAGTCCAAAGGGGGTGATTGTTAGCATTATGACATAGGTTTGGCGCTATGACACAGGTGTTGTGCTTGATGGCAACTCACTCAGATGATAGATCACAGTTCAGGCTCTCAGAATGAAGGAAAAGATACCCAGGTTCCCCTTGACCAAGTCGCGTATACACACGGGTTAACAGTCCAGAAGGCGCGTATGCATATACACGCACTTTCACGCAAGGAAAAGCGCGTACATGTTGGAAAACTTGGTTTTGGTCTATGGTATTTGGTCCTTGGTATTTTGACCCGTGGTATTGATCCAAGGTATCTTGACCGAAGTGTTGACCCCAGGTATTTGGTCCAAGGTATTGCTTCTAAGTGGTTTTGGACCACGGTATTGAGGAAGGCCTAAGACTATAAAAGGAGGAAGAAATCATTAGGCAAAGGCACTCAAGTAATGCATATCATATGAAGAAAAAGATTTGATATTTAGATTATTGGGTTGTGGTGCATAACTGGATGAACCTGGGCGCTTGATGAAGGATAAGTTCTATTGATGGGTCAAGATCTTAAAACTTGAAGAGAAATATCTTTGTGTGGTTTTGATCTTTTACTATTGGCGCATATCATAATATGTAAATCTGATGATCTGGTTATAACTGATGTTTGATTAATTGCAAAGGTTAAATAATCTTTTACAGATCTGTATGCAAGTTCAGTATATCAAAGGCGCGTATACACGCTGGTTCGGCATTTCAAAACAGCGTATACATAGGTTGGCCTTAGGAATAGTGCGTATGCACATAGGTTTGTCACATTGAAGTAGCATACATCTCATAGAATATGCTTTAGTTACTTATGTTTTGCTGCTGCAGTGGCTTGGGTTCTGGTTACTGGTACAGTATTCTGGTTATAGCTTTTAGAGAAGAGATTGGTTGATTCAGTTTGGTTGGTACAAGGAGATTGGTTGATGCAGATGTTTGATTGATGTTATTAATGGATCTAGTCTAAAAATTTATGAAACGAGGTCCCTGGAAGAAAAGAGAAGTTTGTAGCCTTGTGTAGGTAAGCACCTACGTACTAGTAAATACATCAGCTAGTACAAGAGCTAAGGGTGTTGAAGCTACCTTCCAGGAGAAACTGGAGAATGAGAGAAGGTTGTAGCCTTCTGCAGGTAAAAGCCCGTGTACTGGTATAAGACTGCACCAGTACAGAAACATTGTAAAAAGAAGTTTCTTATTAAAAGAAGATAGAGACAAATTGCAGTAGGTGGTTTTCACCCACATTGGGTTTCCACCTTATATCTTGTGTTCTTGTTTGTGATTGTCTGCTCTATTTTTATTGTACCTGGTTATTGTTTATATGGTTCTGATGCACAGATTAATGATCAACATCTAAAGAATTAACTAAATTATAAGTCTGTAGGTTATACACTAGTTTCCTTAACTACAGTTGCGTATATATGCAAGTTTAACTAACTGAAGTAGCGTATACAAATCTGATTGTGAAATGAAAAATAATTGACTTGCTAATATTGATTCACCCCCCCCCCTCTCAGTATTATTTCCAACATCCTGTTCATTCCCTTGGATTTTATCAAGTACATTCATGTGTGTGATCCATGTTTGAGTGTTGTTCAGATGCATTTCCCTCTCTTGCTCTACTGGTCCCACACTTAGTGATTTTGGAACTCTTCTTGGTATTACTTCCCTTTGCAAGTTATGAAAGCTTCCATACTTCCCCAGATGATGAGAATTTCCTATTCATGAGACTTAAAAACATGATTTCCTCTTCTAGTTAGCCTTCCTGTGGGCATAACATATATTTAGTGAAAACTGCACCCAACAGAAGGATGTCCCTTCAAAAGCACACTTTGGAAGAACAAGGACCTTCTCTCCTTTCAAAAAGTTCACTTCGAAAAAATAAGCGTCCTTTGTCTCTTTAAAAGTGCATCATGCAATCTCAAGCAATAGTCAGACATCCTTGTCCACTATTAATGCACCCTATGCCCTCAATGGCTCTTCCAAAGTGCATATCGCACTATCAAGAAACAATGGATCCTACTTGTCTCTTGTGAATGTGCCCTGTGACCAAGACATTTCTCTCACTATATCTCCTTGAGAACATGGGGCAATTTTAGTAAACAATGGGGTCATCCAATGCTCATTTTCCAGCTCAATTGTGCGTTAATTGTCTCCCAATACTTTGAGCCTAGCACACGGTGTAGTTTTCGTCAACAAGCTCATCACTCTATCCCTTGCACTTTCTCACTGCGTTGGACACTCAAGAACTCCTTCTTAGTAGTGAATAGTGTAGTAACAATGAATAGTGTTGCATTCCTAAGCTATTGTTAAGTTTAACTAAACCCTCCTCATCAAGCCTTTCTGAATCGGTCCTTTCATGGGACTATCACAAGCAACTTCTCCCATGAGCAAGATAAAGATAGAATAATTATTTCAAGGCTGATATTTCCTTGTTATGACTGATCTTCATTGGAAGGTGTGCCATCTCAGCATGAAAATTTGATGCTCAAGAAATATGTTAAGGATGGGAAGCAAAGAAGCACTTTCAGAGAAGAAGCACAAAGAAGAAACATCATGAATACATGAAGTAGATCCTGGATCATGTTAGAATTCATACATTACATGATATCTCTGAAGGTTCCAACATTGATCCAATACCCTTTGGAGGGTGAATATGAATAACAAAGTAGATATTTCATGAAGATGCAGTACCAATCAGATCTATCATCAAGAAGTCAAAGGCATAACAACAAAGAGAGCATCTTGGCATTGCCACATCATCGTGAAGTTCCATGTTAGCATTGTCAACTTATGGCTTGTACAAATTCCATCGCAATGTCAACTAGGTCCATGTGTCATGACACATAATTTTTCGATGTAATGATGTAATTATCAAAAGTAAAGGAACAAAATGTAATGTGTGGAAGCCCAAGAGTCATATGTGGAATATGAAAACTCACATAGTCATATATGGACAAAAGAGTCTTCAGGAGAAGTTCAAAAGTCATATAGAAGTCCAAAGGTCACATTAGAAGTCCAAGAGTCATGAGGGTAACTCAAGAGTCATGGGGGATATGAAAGGAAATTCCTCTTGTTATGAAAGCAACTCATAACTCAAGCAAATAGATTTTGGAGGCTTAGGATTTGGAGAGCTAGTCTTGGCTTCTCTAACTTGGCATAGGAGAGAAAACTATCCTTTGGAGAAGCAAGAAGTGACTTAATGTTCCATTATTTGAGCTAGTGGCTCGCCATTATAATTGTGTACTTGGATCTTTCACCTATATTTGAAGCTTGGTGGGACAACACATTTTCGTGCATGTATCGTGTATATTATAAGACTATTCTTTTGATGTTTGTGGTATGTGTTATGTTTATATGTACTAAATAAATTGAACTATTTCAGTGGCTTTGGTACTTATCTTGTTGGATGTGTTGTACTTGCTTTCATGAATCGTTATCATCTTGTGAACTAATTTGCAGGTTAATTAATGAATCTTTTCTTATTATCATGTGTCTCTCTTAGGATAGTACTATTACTTTCCTCCTAGACACTCACTTTTGTCTCCCCTCATGAAGGTCTCCTTTTACACATTACAATGGGTGTATCACAATGTCAACTTACTTTCTTGTTCAAAGGTTATGTGTATAATCTCTTATGTTATCCATTGAAACCAAGGAAAAACTTGAATTATGGTGGTCAAGATAATAGTCCAAATTGGGCTTCTACTCCAATCATTGTGAGGTCTAATTGGGACTTCACATCAAGGAGATGCCCTATATGTTGGCAGTATCCAACACCGTTAATGTTTTCGCACTAGAAGAAGGGGCCATATGACAATTTGTGCCCATTGATTCTATTTTCAATCTCTTATCATAAATGGCTCTTCCTCAAATCATAATCTTGGAGTGTTTTTCTAACCTATCCCTTGATAAACTATTCATCTCTGTGGAACAAAACTATGACTTGTCTCAAGTGAAGTTTAATGGTGAGGGTAATATATATACACGAGCATTTCTTTCAGTTTTTCAAGTTTTTAGAATCTCATGAAATAAAAGATGAAGATATTTTGTGTGATTTTCTCCCTCATCATTGAAGGTCAAGTTAACTGATGGTATCATACCCTACTGTTGGAATTATGATATAGGTGTTGTCCTTGATGGCAACTCACTCAGATGAAAGTTTACAGTGCTGCAGTTCAATAGCAAAGGATTGCAGATCAGACTCCAAAGAATGAAGAAAGAGAGGCATACACTGGTTCACTTTGTCCAAGGCACGTATACACGCAGTTTAACAGAACAAAAGTAGCGTATAATGTATACACGCACTTTCACAAGAGGAAAATCACATACATGTTGGAAAACCAAGTTTTTGGTCCAAGGTAATTGGTCCAAGGCATTTGGTCCAAGGTATTGACCCTAGGTATTGGGTCCAAGGTATTGAGAAAGGCCTGAGAGTATATAAGGATGAGAATATCATTAGGCCAAGGTGTGCAAACAATGAGATTCTAAGGAATACTTCTATCTGAAGTATATATTATGTTGCAGGGTTATGTTTGGGACTGGATCTAAAATATTCATGTGCACCTTGAGTTCAACATTGGATCAGGAATCATGAAACTTGAAATGACTTATTCTTGAATGATCTAATATTGGTTGAGACCAAATCTGATGTTTTATTCATTTTCTATTAGTTATCTATCATGATCTGGGTTTGTCTGAAGTCTGGAATTGCAGCAAAGTTCTGAGTCAAAATTTGTAGATCTGTACGCAGATTCATCTCGGCCAAAGGGTGTATACATGAAGGTTTGACTCTTTCAAGTAGCATATACAAAAAGAAAAGCTTCTTTTCAAATCTCATTGATCTATCTGATCAAATTCTGTTGTTTTACTGTTGTGTACCAATGAAGTCTTCTTAGATCTGAACGTAGAACTGTTGTATAAGGAAATTGAGTTTGATTGATTGATTGATTGAGAAGGAAGGGTGATCCTTGTTGCTATCTATTTTTGAACTCTGTAATATGACATTAGATCTTTAGAATGTCACTAATTGGTATAGTCTATGGTTCAAAAGTTTATGATTCAGTATCTTCAGAGATATACGCAGCTTGGGTTAAAGGAAGTAGCGTATACATGTAGGTTGGGTTCAACCAAGTAGCGTAGACACTCTAATGCATGATATTTGAGGTTAAAAATGGTTCTGGATGATGATGCAGGGTTCTGGGTTCAACACAGTGTTCTAGTGTCAATGATCTGATTGTTCAGATTAATTGAATATTGGTTGATGCAGTCTAAGTTTAAAAGTATTTAATGGGTCCAGTGTGAAAATTTGATGAAACGTGGCCTTCAGCTTGTGGTGTTGTGATCTAGGAGTATCTAGTCTGAAAATTCATGAAACGTGGTCCCTAATTGAAGAGTGGAGTTTTCTGTAGGCTAGCACCTACGTACTAGTAAACATATTGGCTAGTACAAGAGCTAAGGGGTTGTAGCTCCCTTCCAATAGAAGCTAGAAAATGAGAGAAGGTTGTAACCTTCTGCAGGTAGAAGCCTGCGTACTAGTATGAGTCTGCACCAATACAATATTGTAAACATATTTTCTTATTATTAAAAGAAGACAGAGATGACAGTAGTAGGTGGTTTTTACCCACATTGGGTTTCCACCTTAAATCTTGGTGTTCATGTGTGTTTCTTATGTGTGATGCTTTATTCTGCTTTTACTGCATTGTCTAATAAATCTTTGATATACTAGTTTAAGCTCAACACATGACAAACTGTCTAAATCACAAGTTCTTTGCATATACACTGGTTTCCTTAAGTACAGTCCCGTGTACACGCTTGTTCACTTCACTAAAGTAGCGTATATAAATCTATTTGGGAAATAAAATTATTGATCTAGTAATACTGATTCACCCCCCTCTAAGTATTATTTCCAGCAATTGGTTTCAGAGCAGGTCCTTCAGAAGAAGCTTGATCGCTTGAAGGGAGATCCATCAACATGAATAATCAAGAAAGCATGGGATCCATCAGACCACTAATCTTCGATGGGAGAAACTTTTTTTTATTGGAAAATAAGAACCACAACCTATATACAACCACTTGGAACGAATGTCTAGGAAATTATGGAAGGATAATATACATTTCCAACAGCAATTCCTATAGATATGACAGGTAAAAATCAATATGAAACCAATGCCAAAGTTGTCAATACTTTATTGGGAAGTCTGTCACAATCAGAGTTTGTCAAAGTCATGCAGCTCAAATCAGCCAAAGAAATATCGGACAAAATGTTTGGTGTATCACAGTGTACAAGGCGGCCAACTCGGTTACCTAAGGATGGATAGAAACCTAGTGTTGTCCTCCCAAATATACCTGAAATTACCTGGAGGCCCAATCCATATAAGCAGTGTCTAATGCAAAACCGCACAGTGAGAGCATTCTAATATAATTTATGTACTGTAACACCACTCTATATACCCGAAGGTACGTGGACGAGCTACGATATACTCACGTACGTGGAATGAGGTATCACACTCAGGATGTATTGCAGACAAGTTAGCGACAGCTTCTTTATTTTACGACGCCGGAACACGTCTCTAGCCTAGAAATACTAAATGTTTTTCGTTAGGTGACAATGCTGCATTAGATAAATTGAGGTTAATGTTAAATTGATCTTGCTTAGGAATTTTCCTTTCAAGTTCACCATGCGATGTATTCTGAAATTCCTAGGAATGCAATTATTATGATAAGAATTCTTTCCATTCAATTTAACAATGAAAATGTTAGCTATAGGGATAGAGCAATCAGATTTCTTTCGATCAAAGAGCAAAGAGCACAACCTAATGCAATTTCCCTAAACTATTACTATGAGCACACACAAACTTTTTTAATGCAAAATGCATGTATTTCTCTTCGATTTCCTTAATGTGAATATGAACAAAAGGAAACTAATGCACATATAATCAATCAACCTTTTTTGCAAGAACGAAGACTTTACGATAGTTCTTTTTCAAAGGAAAAGAAGACTTTTGCGACACTTTCTTTTGAACAAAGATTAATCAACTATAATCTAACTTTGAATATGGATTGATATTGACAAAGAAAACATTTCATAAACATTAATAAACCAAGTCAAAATAGGGCTAGCGAAGGAGATAAAAACTTGTTTTCTGAGACATGACATTCATTGACCAATCACTAAGCAATCAAACAGAAGAAATTTGGCAAAAAACTCAATCCAAAGGTGGGAAACTGACCCTAGGAGGATTAGCACAGCCCTGAATGGGAGACAGTGCACTTCAGAGCATTGTCCCTAAGCCAAGGGTGCTCTACAACACACTGTGTCTCTCACAAGCCTACACTGGTGACAGTAAGCCATTTCAAGAGGCAAATTGACATAGTTTTTGACCAAAATTCAATTCAATAAAGTTGAAATACTATTAACGAAAACAATTAGGGTCTGCAAGAGTGTTCTAAGAGGTGGATAAGATACTAGGAAGCATGATCTTCCCTAGTGGAGTCACCAATTTGTTTTGAATAATTTGGTATCTACGGATAAATACTAATTCCCTAGATAAGTAGCCATATCTAGAACAACAATTTAAAGAACTTTAGCCTTTTCCTATAAGCAATAGATAAGACAAAGAGGATGAGAAGACCTACATGTAGTTTTATTTTCCTCTTGTCTCCTTTGTATCGGTCCCGTCGCTCCTCCCCGTACTTAACACACTTGAGAAGTACCTGTAAACATCAACAGAAGACAAAGAACCAATCAAAGTAAAAGATCTATTGATTACAAGTAAATGGAATTAGACACATTCACACATATAAGAATCATATAACAAGATAAGCATATGGAAAAAGGTTCAAATACTTTATTGAATAGAAGGAAGAATTACAACCATGAAGTCTGATTCGAATTCACTCCTCCAGCTTTGATCCCATCCACATCACATCAAAAGCATGACACTCCAACAGAATAACAATACTTGTCTCAAAGTCAATTCTTATAGCAACATTTTCTCCTTACAATTCATCAAAGTCTAGCCCTTGATCACTTAGATGAGTGCTCAATTTATAGGAAGATGGAGGAGGTTATGTCATAAATGGTGGTATTGAATGACCTTCCAGACTTAAAATTAGTTCCATGGAGGAAGGGATGAGAGGATAGGATGCATCTTAACTCATTCCTCATCCATTTTTGAGATCATAGGAGTTGATAAGTGATGGAAACTTCTAGAAGACTCCAAGAGATAAGAATATTCCCCAGACCCTATGTGAATTTCAATCAATCTCGTCCAGCGCAGGTCAAAGAGGGTCTAAGTGCTCTACAGGGCACTCTGGCATGGACTTAACAGCTCTGCAACACACCCTTTCATGGGCCTACCTGCGCTGGTCCCTTTAGAGATCATTTGAGGATGTCTTCAAGTCATGAAACTATCTGGGAAGGAGGCATTCAAAAGGTTGACTTGTTTAGGGCATGTAGCAACTGAAATTAGGGTTTGATGAGCCCTAAAACATTGATCTAGATGATAGGAGTGATATGACCATATGGATCTGTAACAATCATCCCCTAGAACAATTTAGTATAGGTTTGGATCTGCATCACACTTCGTGAAATCCATCTGCTGCAAGTAAGTATCAATCCTTGAATACCAAGCTCTCAGATCTTGCTTAAGTCCGTAGAGTGCTCGCCTCAACTGGCATACATGGTTCTCCCACACAAGTACCTAAAAGCCCTATGGATGCTCAATATACACCTCCTCCTCTATAACTTCGTAAATGCAGTCTTCACATCCATCTGATCGATCTGCCAACCCATTTCTGTAGCAATAGAAATAAGGGACTAGATAGAAGTGTACCGAGCTGGGAGTAAATGTCTCATCATAGTCAACTCCCTCTATCTATGAGAACCCTCTAGCCATAAACCTCGCCTTGAACTTCTCAATGCTACCATCCACAACATGCTTGATCTTGTAGAGCCACCTAGAAGTCACAATTGACTTTCCCTCAGGCCTAGGAATCACTTCCCATACATTGTTCTTAATGATAGAGGCATACTCCTCCACCATAGCCTCTCTCCATACCTCCTGGATGGTAGCCTCCTCATAGCTAGTAGGCTCAGATTCAACAATGCTGGTAACCTTGGATACATAACTGCAAAACCACTCAGGTGGCACACTCTCCTTATTCACCCTCTTTGGAGGACCAACAGACTCCACTTATTTCAAAGTATCTTGAAGCCACTTGGGCCTCCTCTTCCCTAGTGAAGCTTCCCCACAGGGAGCCTCATCCTCTTCCCCCTAGTCTAATGAGCCTGAAGGTCTGCCAACTGACCCTGGTGTGCCTGTACCAACACCTGTCCTCAAAGAACCATTACTGGCACCTGTGCCTGTGTCAAATGAAGTTCCATGTGAACTTTGTACCAGTAGACTCCCTAAAGAAGTGCTCAATGAACTCACCACTAGTGCCCTAGATGTCATTAACACTACATTACCTCTTGAACCAGTCGATCTAGAACCCTGAGGTACTGCTCCCTGTACCTGACCTCCCTACTAAGGAGAATTTTGTGACTCTCTCTCATCATACTCCCATGATCTCCGATAGGCCCTCTCCTCCTCGAACTTCTCATGCATCCTAATCACCACTCTCCATTTAGAAGGAATGAAGATTCGATAGGCCTTAAAATTCTCATTGTAACCCATAAATCTATCCTTCTCTCCCATGGGTTCCAACTTCGTCCTCTTCTCCTTGGGGATATAAGAATATGTGATACATCCAAAGATACGAAAATGTCCCACATGAGGATTCTCTCCATTGAAAGCCTCCTTTGGATTCATATTCCCCAATACTCTGTGAGGACTCATGTTCCAAAGATAAACAATAGTATTTCAAGCCTCATCCCACAAAAACAACGGCACCTTGATCATCAATCATCTCTCTAGCAGCCCCAACAATAGCTCTGTTCTTCCTTTTAGACACCCCATTCTACTGGTGGTTATAAGGAATTGTGAACTCTCTCCTACTACCCTCCTATGCACAGAAGTCAAAAAACCTACCATCGGTGTACTCACCACCATTGTCTAACCTCAAGACCCGAATCTTCCTACCTGTCTTCTTTTCCATAAGAGCTTTGAACTCTTTAAAGTGATTGAAGACCTCACCCTTTGTCTTCAGGAAATATATCCAAGTCTTGCTAGAGTAGTCATCAATGAATATAACATAATACTCATAACCACCAAAAGACACATGAGACATACAGCCACTAACATCACTATGAATCAAGTCTAGTATACCTGTAGATCTGTTGTCGCTATTTGGGAATGGTAACTTGGTGTACCTGCCTAAAGCACACCCATTAGAGACCTCATAATGCTCGACACTGAAATTAGGAACTCCAGTAGTGATCTCCCTCAGTGCTCTCAAAGCTCCATGATGCATATGTGTCATCCTCCAGTGCCATAACTCGCACAAGTCTCTACTACTTGTGGTACCAGTGCGAGTGCTACCAGATGTGCTACTCACTAATGCTCCTACCAATTGAAAACTGAACCTGTATAGTTTCCCAAAGCATACTCCAACCACTTTGGCCAAAGTGATGGAAGCTCCCCCAGGATGCATCAATACCTTCCCTCCTGAGAAGGTGATGTCAAACCCCTTCTCCTCCATAGCAGACACTGAAATAAAGTTCTTCTTCATCCCCAAAACATAGAAAACATCCATGACCTTAAAAGGAGGCAAAGACTCCCTCTCCAAGGTCACAGTCCCCACACCAACAACTCTCATAGTGCAGTGATCTCCTAGTACAATCTCAATAATGAGTGCCCTCTCTGCAAGCTCTGAAAAGAACTCTCGTGCACCTGTCATATGACGGGAAGCCCCATTGTCTATGTACCACACATCAAATGATGTACTCCTACTAGATGTAGAAGTAATAAATGGAAAGTCCTGGTCAAACTGTGAAGCAAACTTCTCCACCTCTGCTAAATCTTTCATACCCTTCTTCCCCTTGTTCTTCCTCTCAGGACACGTAGCAGCATAATGTCCCATCTTCTGACATGCCCAACATTTGACTTTGGACATATCCGTACCTTTCTTATTCTTCTTCCTCTTTCATTTAACCCCATCTGATGGCGCCCCTTTCTTGGCCTTCCCTTTGTTCTTTCCCCTTGCTCTCAAGGCTACAGCGTCCTCATATGTTATCTTCACCCCACCACCGCTAGTCTTTCTTATCTCATGTTGCACACAATCATCCCAGAATCTGTCCCAATTGGGAAGATTCTCCCTAGAGGTAGCAACATCTCCAAAGACCTCTCAAGACTTAGGAAGTCCTACTATAGCTATCCCGACTAACTCTGTGGGTACAACTGTCTCACCAATAGAAGTCAAATCATCACGTACATGTTTGACCCTGCCAAGATAACGAACTACACTTTCAGCCTTTGTCATCCTGATGTTCTTCAATTGTTCTTTGAGTACCATCTTCCTACTCTCGTTGGTACTTAGATAGTGAGTGGTTAGAGTTGTCCACATCTTATATGCATATGCGTATCCTCTCACCTGAGGAACCACATGATCCTTCAGACTATCCATCAAAATCATTTTTGCATTTGCATTTTTTTTTTGAATTCAACAAGTTCATCTGCAACAGTAGGAGGTACAACCACTTGCCGCACTATGTCCCAAACTGTTGCCTCCTCAAACACTATTTGAATTATGTCATGCCAAATGGCATAGTTGGATATCCCATCCGGTTTGCCCTCTATCCTTAAGAACATGGCCATGACTGCTATCCAAAATTTACAAAACCAAGAAAATGGAGAAATGAACTTTCTAGCACACCTTTTTGTCCCAAAAGTTTAGTCTACATAAAATTTCACCTTGTTGTTCCAAAATATCAGTTTCCTACCCAAACTGAGTTTGTTGTCCAAAAATTTAGTTTGTTTTCCAAACCACTATTTGTTGTCCCAAACTACTGTCTGTTGTTCAAACTACAATTTTCAGCCTATCCTCTGATACCATGTTGAAATTTGATGACTAAAAAAAGTTTCCAACAAACCCAACCCGATTTTAGTTTCACCTTATCACTCCCATTCAGTTGAATTCCCTTTCCCATAAACATACATTCAACATATAAAATTATGGAAATGAAATTTTCAGATTAAAAAACATGGGACTATCAACACATGCTAAAACTAAATATGGACATAACTAGACTAGCAACACATAGATTTTTGGTCAACTTAGATCCAGACAAAACCCCTTTAATCTTCTCTGGGGAAAACCTGTTAGAGAGCTCTTCAAATTTATTTATCTTTAAAGTTTAGGAAAAATATATTTTCAGACAAAACAAAATAGAAAAATACAACTTATCTCTTCAATCCAAAACTCCTTGAAAACCGTGCCCACTTTGCCTCGATTTTCATTCCCACTTGAAGCTGAAAATATGTATTATATCGATATGACTGTACAAACTATATCGATTTTTGTACTGCTGTACAGACTGTACGGAAATTTTTTCATTTTTTTCCAAAAACTTCTCTCAAACGACGTGCAGCTCAAAGCATTCAATGTTCTTCATATTGTACCTTCTTTTGTCTTCTAAACCTTGACTTCCATGCCCAACTTTTCCCAGAAATCACACCTTCGGCTTGTTGCAACAACTTTCTCCTTCAGAACTTTTCTCTAACTCTCAGCCTCCCTTCTCTAATCTGCTCATGAAGAATGAATGCGGTCTCTCTTTTCTTTTCCCCCTTATCTTTCCTTAAATGACTTTTGGGAAACCGTAAGATCTAATGGCTCATATTCATTTAGATCAAGGGATGAGAATAAATGTGCATTTAATTCTCACTTTCTATTTTTTAACTCACCCATTAAATAAAGTAACCCATATTGTACTTTATGTCTAAAGTCACTTTTCACTTTATAACATTGATTTTATGTTGGGAGGGGGTCCCCCGGGTCAGTTTTGGAGAAAAAGCCCAAGTTTTGGGGCAAAAGCCCAAGTTTTGACGTAAAAAAATGTAAATTCTCCGCAAATTGTGGTCGTAGAGCATGTAGCTAGTTAAGAGTCAAAAAGGGTTTTACCCTCCTTTTATGTAACTAGAGTCGAATTTTGAAGATCGACCCATGGTCCACAAACCATGGTATTGTATAAAAAGGTGTGCCTTAGAGAGTCTAAGGCAAGGAAAAATAAGTCTAGCACATAGGTAGAATTTTTAGAGGAGGGAAAGGCCCTGCAACTGGGTGCATAGAGGCCAAGAGTAGTGTCTGAAGCTGAGGGCGCAGACTGCTGCAGCTGAGTGTGCCTGGAATTTTTGAGTTTGTAAACATTTGCTGAATATCAATAAAGAAGATTGTTACAGGAATTCTTATGTTTAGTCCCTTTACTTCTGTTATGTATGAATGATGGTTTTATAAAATAATGATATATTGATGCGCAACCTTACTTAATCTGTGAGCTGAGAAGTATTCAGAGGAGGAGATGAAGGCGATGAGGGTTCTAGCTGCAGGAGGAATCGAACCAGGGTAGCCTAGGCCGACGGCCTAAGGTGCTGCAGACAAGACCCAAAGTCAGATGACGAAGGCAGGAGGGTACGAGGTGGGTCAACATGAATGCACATCATGGCAGATGACTGGATGACAAGAAAGAAGAGGACAACTGGGCTTTAACAGCAGGGCGGCCTCGGAACGTGGAGAGTTTACCCTTCACCGAGCAGGGAGATGGTTATAATCCTAGGGGCGAATGCACTGGCAGCATCTCCAGTCTACCCGAGGCTGAATATAGCATTTGCTGAAGGAAACGGACCATTAGCGGTTGCCTGTAAGTGTTTACTGCAGGGTAATTACCATGGTGAAACCTAGAGAGGCAGTCGACCTAGACCCTGCACCGGAAGACATTTTGTCGGTTTGGGGAAAGGAGATAACCGCCTAGAATATTGACAAGTTTTTTGGGTCAGTTGGCAGTCATGCATCCGAGAGATTCACATCGGAAGGTTCATGGAGCAACCGAACACCAAAAGGGTTGCTGGAGGAAAGCGTGGAGTTGGCCAGGCTGAATAGCCAAGGAGAAAGGGGTTTGCAAGAATTAGGTCCTCGGGAGGAGGGTTTCCATCTGACAGATAAACCATTCGGCTCTCAAGTAAGTAAGGATAAACCCCTTTTTAGTGCTCCCTTCTTATCTGGAGGGCTTGAAGACATTATTAACTACAAAGCGAATCAAGGAATTTGGAGACCTGTGGGAGGAGGTCTTAAAGCCGACATAGTAGCGATGGAGGGGGGTAGAACGCCAGCTATCACCAGAACCATAATAAAAAAAGGGACGTATAGCCCCAACCGGGGTGCTGGATTGAATGATGGAGGAATAGGTGAACCCTCGGAATGAAGGAGGGAACGCCACGGACCAGATTCTGGATTGCTGAAAGAGGGTATCGGGTTTGTAGTAGGCATAGCAAAAGGAATTAGAGGTGGAATCTCAGCAGATACCCTAGCTAAGGGAAGACAAACCCTAGACAAAAACGAGCTCGGACCACAAGTAGAAGCGGTCAAGACTGACCCAAAAGCTCAAGATAGGGGGGAGGGCTCTGAGCAAGAAAAGACCGGGGGGAAAAGGAAAAAACCGAAACCCCTCAAGAAGAAAAAATTCGAAGTAAACTTAGTCCTGGGCATGGATGTACAGGTAGAGAATGCTTTAGAGGTGGCTGAATGCACTCTGGTAGGGAGGGCTAGAGGTAAGAGCTACTCAGGTAAATTCATAAAACATTGGGCGGAGCAACAGTGGAAGACGGCCCCGGTTAAAAGTTTCAAGGTAGCAGTTCTAGTGAAAGGGTGGTTTATGGTGAGATTCGAAAGCAAGGAAGCAGTGGACTGGGTAGTGGGGAGGAATTGGGCTTTTGGGGATCGCCCAGTGCTATTCAAATGGTGGACTCCTCTATTTGATGCGAAAAGGGAGAAGGTAGATGAGTTTCCTGTTTGGGTTCGGGCACTTGGTCTACCCCGTTCCTCTGGGTAGAATCGGTCTTTAGATCGATAGGAAACTTTCTTGGCACATTCCTGGAGGCGGACATGTCCTTTCTACATACACATAACAGAGCCATGGCCCGGATCTTGGTCAGCTTAAACCCAAAAGAAGGTCTTGCGGAAACCATCAATCTTCAGTACAAAGATTATGTATTTGAACAACCGCTGGACTATGAACATCTACCATTTAGATGTCATAGATGTCACGAATACGGGCATCTGGAAAGAGACTGTCCGTTGGGCAATCGTAGAAGAAGGACTCAGAAGAAAGCCGAGCAGGAGGAGAAGATAGCGGAGTTGGAAAAGGATATCGGAGCAGAAGAGCTATCTGAGGAAGACTCTATGGAGGTGGACAATAACCAGGAAGGGGAACGAGAGGAACAGGTCGAAGAAGACCCGCCAGGTGTAGGACAAGCAAATGAGGACCAACGCGGATCAGAGAACTTATCAAAGGAGCCCATCAATGAAACAGCAGTCACCCCAGTCGAAGACTCAAAGGTTATGCAACTAGACTCAAGTAATCCATCTTTATCTTCAGAAATTAAAGATGCTTGCTTGATATCTGGCTAACAAATAAATAATTGTTTCAATGATGAACATTTAAATGTTGAAAATATCACTGCTGCTATTCCTTCATTAGACCTGAACTGTGATGATGCTTCTTTTGAAAAAAAAGGAACCTATTTCTTACTCCCCAGCTTGTCATTATAATCTAAGATCCCTTGACAAAAAGCATGTAAACCTAGAACCGGTTGGTGGTTTAGGTCCATCCTCGTCTCAGGCCTTCAAAAGGAAGGCTAGAGGCAGGAAATCAAACTTGTCCAAAGCACAGGTAAAAGCAAAGTATGATGTGGCTAACGGAAAGCAAATGTCTATCCCTAGGGCGCTTAGAGCAGCAAATCCCCATGAGAATGTTATCAAATGATCTTTTTATCATGGAACTGCAAGGGTTTACCCAGTGAACCCAAAAAACTGGCCCTTAAGGAGATAGTTATGCCTTATAATCCAGATGTTCTTCTACTAAAAGAGACCCTTGGCAAAGGTTTAGATGTGGAGATGACCCTTAGAGCTACTCTCCCAGGCTGGCACTTCTTAGCAGTAGATTCTGTTGGACATTCGGGCGGAATGGCCATGGGCTTCAGGGAAGGAAGAATGCAGCTAACTAACCATTGGGGAATGGCTCATGTGCTAGGGATGGAGTTTCAATCTCCAGAGTTCGGTTATCCCCTGTTGATCTTAAATATCTATGGGCCTTGCCAGGGAAGGGTAAACTTCTGGACCGATCTTCTATCAAAATCTTTGCTGAAAAAACAAAATCTGATTATAGGAGGTGATTTAAATTTCTCGCTGGGGAATGCTGAAGCCTGGGGTCCTTCGGCCAGAGAAGACCGACTCTCTGATTTTTTCTTGAACACCCTCTGCTCCCATAACCTGATTGATGTAAACTTAATCAAATTAAAGCCTACCTGGAGGAATAGAAGAGCAAGGGTTGAAATAATAGCAAAGAGACTGGAACGGTTCCTGTTATGCGAAGATTAGCATCCAGAATTCCAATGTTCAAACAATGGGTGGGTCAGGGAGGAAACTCGAACCATTTCCCAGTTCTTCTGGAGCTCTCCAAACCTCCCCATAAACTAGCGGCTCCCTTTAAATTCAATGCATCTTGGTTGCAAGAGGAATCCTTTAATAGACTCTTCCGGGAAACATGGAGACACCCGGACAGAAACTCAAGGGAAAGCAAAGGATTCGTTTTCATGGAAAACTTAAAAAGACTTAAAAAAGCTACCATGGATTGGGCAAAATCAAGGAAGCAAAAGCAGAATGAGGAAATCACCAAAATTGATGCAGAATTGCGGGAGCTGGAAGACCCTGAGGTGGATGGATATGCAACACAGGAATCCAAAGGAAAAATTCTGATGCTTGAAAAGAAAAGGAACCAAATATTGTTGGCCAAAGAGGAGGAATGGAGGATGAAGAGCAGGGTGATTTGGCTTATAGCTGGGGACGAAAATACGAAATATTTCCATAACTATGCAAAAGGGAGGAAAAATGCGAACACGATATGGAAGCTAAAGGATGATGAGGGCAGAGAGGCCAGCTCTTTTGAGTCTCTATCCAATATGGGAAGGAATTACTTTCAGAACCTGTTTATTGACCAAGGAGGGATAACATTAGCAGAAGTGATCAGAACTGCCCAATGCTTTCCCCGGTATGTAGAGGAGGAAGAAGCAGAGGATTTAATCAGAGAAATTTCCAAGGAGGAGGTGGAAAGCATTATAAAATCAATGGACAAAGATAAGAGCCCAGGCCCGGACGGGTGGACCATAGTGTTATAGACATTTTTGTGCCTTACAGCTCTAAGCATGAAATGTCCATAAACCAAGGGATCCTAAGTCCCTAAAAGTGTTGTTCCTGCCCCTAAAGGAACAAGGTCAACCAATTACAGCTTCTCCCAGAAGTTCTCCACCAGAAACTGCTCAGAACCAGTCAAATCAGGATCATTTCAGCTGCTCCACTAGCTACCTGCGTTGCATAGCACCCCAGTACACTAGCTAGGTGCGTTGCAACGCACCTAAATGCACTACCAGGGTGCGCTGAGCGGGAAATGACAAATGGCAGTGTCATTCCGCGAGGTGGACAGACAATGGAAGCTTCCAGAATCTTCCCCAATGACACTTGCCTCACTGAGTTCGACCAAGGATGAGTAAGAGGCTCTCAATCTCCAAGTGGAAGTAAGAACTGACAGAGAGAAGCCACAATTCAAATCATAAGCTGACTCATCCTCTCTGCATACATCTATATATGGATCCCTCATCCCAGAGATCCAGAGGTTGGAATTTTGTACTTTGCAGAGAATTGCTGTTGGTTTTGAGATTGAGATCAGTGCATTGGGTGATTTATGCTTTGTTGGAGGTGAAGAAGGGATTCCTTTGCTGGGAGGTTGATGCTGGATCGGGACTCACTTGGTTGTATCTCCTCCTGGATCTTCTTGTTATATCAATAAAACTATTTGAGTTTCTCCTACATGCTTATGTATCAATGATGTTTTGTTATATTTTGCATGTTTAGCTTAAATCTGATCCTAAGCTATTTACGAATGCAAATCTATGTCTTTGTGTAGTTTTCCTCTTCTGTGATCTTGCAAGAACTTGGTGAAGCTGGGCAAGTAAGGGAGCAGGTAGCTGGAAGCTGTCAAAGAGGAGAGCGATTGGATCAATGGACTAGCGCAAGACACAGGTTAGTTAATCCTATTCCTCTTCGTTTACATTTCATAAAGAAGAATACGAAAGTAGTTTTCTTTGTTTGTTGCTAAGGCACTGTCACACCTTAGAGCGGGATAGAGGCGTTCTGAGTAGATACTTTTCCCAATAACAAAATGGCGACTCCACTAGGGATCGTGTCTAGTTAGTTTGTTTGTGTTTCTCTTGTTGTTTGTTTCATAAACACAGAAGTAGCAATCGAACTGCATTTGCCATTATCAAATGCAAAGTAGCTGCTACTTCAACCCACTCACTGGATTTGTTTATGATTTGAACAGCTGATCCACAAATGCTCTAATTGCCCTTTGTGATAGCTCTTAGTCCTCCTTTAAATCATCCCTCTGATTGTACCTTACTGATTGCTTTTACTCGGCCAAAATCCATAGATTAAACTGCAAACCGTGACCCAGAACCCAGATAGAAGTCTCGTTTCTGCCCCAGCGCAGGCTCTGTGAAGAGGTTCTGCATTTCAACGTAGGTCCCGAGAGGGCTACCTGCGCCGCAATTCAGTTTCTCTGTGCAACAGGTGCGTTGATCAGCCTTTGCCCTGTGCAACTGAGGTTCTTTGCTTCATTTTGTCCAGTTTTATCTCTGATTTTTGCAGCCTGTGATCAATGTGTGTACCTGTCTAAAACCCCTTTTCTTTGCCTTAATTCCGCCTCCTTTGTACAAAAAGGCTGTAGATGTTCTTTGTGTGTTTGTTACATCATTTACAGTTTTCCATTGAAAGAGTAGAATAGTCATACTGTCGTCCTTAGATTTAGATCTGTCGTAAGTGTCGATTTTGATCTTAGGAGAAAGTTTGTTTACTGTTGACAGTTGATTATACTTTTACTTTTACCTTTGGTTTGAATTTGTCTCTTCCTAGTGTCAAAACGAGTGTTTATTTCAAAATCACAAAGTGTCGTAATCTTCTCTACCTTTTTGATTTCGAAAAGAAGCTTGTTTGTGTTTTTCACTTGAAAGCAAATTCAGATTTGTACATCAACTTTCTTTTTAGGCATCAATATTAAGAAAGTGAAAACAAATACATGCATATGTGCATTTGCATATTGATAGTCTGTTTGGCTTGATTTAGGAAAAGTGCATTTACAGTGTGCTCTTTGCTCTTTGAGAAAAGATTGTGTCTTTCTTTTCCCCTTGTAGCTAGGATTTTCATTGCTGAAAAGAGATAAAAGCTTGCTTATCATCTTTAGATTGCATTTAGGAATTACATCTACATCTCGTGGTGATCCCAAAAGGCAAACTTCTAAGAAAGATCAACTTAAAATAAATTGAATGAATCTAACAACGCATTGGAACTTAACGCACAACATATAGGTCTAGGCTAGAGACGTGTTCCGGCGTCGTAAAGCATGGTAACTGTTTTCCTCACTGATGGTTAGGTGATTCCTCCACTGTGAGACGATAAGTGCCAGTACGGATTGTGCTCCCACGTACCGTCGAGTATATATTGGGAGACCCCTATAGGCTTAAAACCTTTTATCCATAGGAAGCCGTGTCGGCCGCCCTACTGATCGCAATGCACCGAACAGAGCATTCGGAAAGATTGACTGTCGTACCGTAAAACGTATTCTGCAGTTTTGTGATTGGTTTGGCACACCCTCTACCTAGATCTCCAGAGTAGTCCCTTTCATTCCTTTTCAGACTCCTTAACAGAAAAGGTCCATCTGAGCACTTGTCACTTCAGGCTCATTAAAAATCGAAGGAGACTAGAGTCATCTTTTATTTTTTCTCGACTCTTAAAAACTGAAAAAACAAGTTGTGTCCAAGCGTCGTAAAATTTATTTTAAACGGAATATTCATACCCTTTTCCTACGTTGATCTTAGGTTGAGAAAATGGAGTCTACCAACCAAGGAATTCCCCTTGGTGGAAATCCTAGTCCCTTCTCCTCTTGGGGAGATGTTGGTGCACCCCATATGGCCACATTGTCGCTTCCAGGACTGACAATTGGCTTGCCAGTCTGGCTCTTCTCAACCAATGTCGTTCAAAACACCACTATTCCGGAACAATCGAATCAGCAGTTAGACCAGTCCAGAGTTACCCACCAACCTTCTACTTCCTCTAATTCTTCCTCTCCTCCTTCCTCTTCGCTTGATGGGGCTGGCAAAGCCAAAAGTCAAGTTCCTAAGGAGAAGAAGGAAAAGAAGAAGAAAGAGAAGAAGAAGAAGGAGCCAAAAGCGAATGGGGGCAAACGAGTGTCGTCTAACGAAAATCCACACACTGCACCGACCAGGCCTAAATCGCCATGTGTCATTTGCAAGGGAGACCACTTTCACAGAGATTGTCCTTGCATCCCTCAGATACTAAGGGACTGGTCTCCCCGTTTTCACAATCCGCTGTCATCAACCTCTGATGGCCATGTTGACAGTACACCGTCAACTAGTGAAAGTGAAGCCACAGGACAAAAAGGGAAAGCTAGATTTCCCTGTAGACTGTGCGAAGGCGATCATGCCGTCCACCGTTGTCCCTTCTTAGACGAGGCTAAAAGAGTTTTGGAAGATCGTCCGGTTTCACCGTTGTGACTTCCTCCTGGATATAAAAAACTCTTGCCGAGTCCATCAACAGTTGAAAACCCGGCTGCCCCGCTCAGGTGGTCAGCCGAAGCACCTATCATTGAAGATAAACCATCTGAATCCATACCAGATGAAAGTCAAAAGGTCGAAATGGCAGTTGACCCAGTATTTCCTTCAGAGGTGTTATCCTCAGATGATACCGTCACGGGAGAGAACAAGGATGACACCGTCCAAATTCTCTTCACAAACACAGACTCCGATGAACATGGGGGCAGTTTACCCATTCCTTTACCGCAGGAAGGAAGTTCGTCAGAGCCATACCCGGCCGTCTACACGGTCCCACCTCCAAGCAACCTAGTTGTCTCCTTCGACTGGAATCAACTAGGCAGACCCCGCCTACCAGCAAGTGTACCATTCCGAATTATCGTCCAAATATATAGAATGGTCATGGCTGGTACCATCATAGATGAGGGGGCTTCTGTGAGTATCCTTTCCTCTATTGCTTGGAAAGCGCTTGGTTCGCCACCGCTTTCGCCTGAGATGAGAAATCTGACAGGGTTTGATAAAGGAACCAGTCGACCTTTAGGGATCCTTCCCAATGTGCCCATAACATTGAGAGGGAAGACAGTTCAAATGAACGTAATGGTAGTCCAAGGACCCTTAGATTACAATCTACTCCTTGGGCGAGACTATATTTATTGCATGGGAGCCATCGTCTCCTCACTCTTTAGAGTAATGTGTTTTCCGCACGAAGGAAGAGTGGTCAAGCTCATAGACCAGCTTTCATTTCCCAGATCACGCATAGCAAATAGTCATATACCATCCCTAAATGGTCTCTTCATGCAAGAAATGTCTCAACCCCCAGTCCGTCCTCCCAATGAGCGCGAGTAATTCGGAGGGATATGACTGAATCCCAGGGGGCATGCGTCCTGGTCTGCTTCGGCAGGAAAACTTTGGGTATAGGGTAGGTTTCCGCGGGAGAATATGACTAGTCTGTACCCCGTCCGTCAGTGGAAGAGGGGTTATTCTAGAAAAAGATTCTCTTGTCAAAGTTATGTGTGTGGCGCTCGTTGTCACTCACCTTTGTTTATCTCGGTAGACATCGCCGAAGAAGTGTTTCATTTGTAACGCGAATGAGACAATCTTTGGTAACCTGAAAGAGGTAGGCCTTTCCTGATAGAACAAATGTTCTGTCTGCAAATTGAGGGGTAACCTTGAAATCGTATTTTATACCTGGGGGCATGCAAACCTTTTGGAGTGCAAGCAAAGAGTGGTTATTTATCTATTTTTTGGATTAGTCATTTCCTAACTTACATAAAGAAAGGATGTGGGGCAAAAATCTAAATGTTGCCGTTTTATATGAGACATTCTTATCATATGACTGGATTAATCGAGCAGTTTTAGCACATAGTTCAAGCTTGTTAAAAAATGAACTATCCTCCGGTAAATAACCACCGTGAATGTAGCATTATCAGCCATTAAAGCCTTGGTCGTGTTTGCACCGTCACCTCCACTTTTCCATTGGCGGATCATTCACCTCCATTTGATTGTTTACCCATTTTGAGGAACAGCTGCGAAGAGTGATTTCACTAGCCATCCTTGTGACACTGTCGTGCTTGGAAAATTCCAACCCTTACCTGGAATCAGCTGCTACCCATTTTATCACTCGTTCCTCAAAAGACGAGTCTTCTTTAAGTTCTTTTCATCTGACTCGTAAAACATGAAAAGATTGCCGAGTTTTGGCCTTCCAGCTCATTAAAGCGACTGAAAGTGCTATCCCTCCTCTAGATTTTAATCTTTTTGGACTTGAGGGATTATTGCACAAAAAGATCGAGCGCTTGTGTTGTTCGGCTCGTTAAAACTATCGAAAATTCATCCCTTCTGTATTGTTTTATACTTTTTCGGACTTAAGGGATTAGATGACGAAAAAGGAATTCCGTAGTTAACTTTACGTACCTTTTCAGACTCTCTAAAAATGAAAAGGACCGAGTTATCCTTGTCGTTAAACTCGTTAAAAAAGTTAATAGCGACAAACTTGTCTTTAGACGAGAACGAGTTTCACTATCGCTAGGCTCGTTAAAACATACCGATGGGTTTGCCCGAAGGGAAAATTATAGAACAAGCATATGTTATCCTCCTCAAGCTTGACAAAAATAAAGAGGTACTGGTCAGCAATGACTGGGGAAAAATTGGGAAGAAACTCAAAAAATCTTTATTGGTAGCAAGTCACTCTTGAACATGACACTTCCACTCCGTGCTTGAGTCGGGTTGGGTTGTTTCATTCACCAGTCACATCACCATGGTCACGCCATACCATCCACATTTGGTGTAAATGCTACCAATCCATCACATAAGTGTCGCCGACATGTTCAAGAGAAGTCATCCAGAGAAGTCACCCGTGTTCCATCCACTACCATACATTATACTTCATTCCTTCATGACCGCCATCCTAAACCATATATCATCAGATCGTTTTCACCTCCATCAAAATCATTTGCTCCGTTCCGTGCCATTGATGTGGGATTCATCAAGGCCCTCCTTTGACGGATCGCTTCTTGTCGACATCGGCTCATTATCCAAGAAGTTGATCTAGGAACACCCTATTCAGTACTTTGAAGCTTGCATGCCTCAATGGCAAGTTTCTCACTTCGGCGACAGGTATACATCAATGACCTTCGACCGAAAGATTTTGCGTGCTGTTCGAAGCCAAGTCCTTTATTCACACCACGTGAATTGTACTGCAGTACCTTGAGGGTCATCATCCTTATCGGTGATTCCTCTCGTGCTTGTTAACAGTTTACATCATCGACTGGTAATCAAGCGATGTCTTTCCATGTTCGACTTCAAAACATTTCTCACATGGATCGACTTGTACTTCGAGTGAAGATCGGACGAGATTGAAGACCCCGGATCTAGTTTCATCCATCCGGGCTACGATATATATTCAGGAAAAATAAAAACATTGACATGTACAGCATTGCAGCACAGATAATCATCCTACCAAAAGGATGATGACTTCATCAAAATCATCAGTCTACCATCAGACGATTGTCTGTCCTGTGTACATAAAAATGAATTTATAAAGTTGAGCATGGGAATGCCCGCCTCAGCTAGATCATGAAAACAGTATGAAGATAATGTATTGTATTGTATCTTATTACAGTTCTCCTCCCAGCATTGAAAGAACTTCGGATCCTCCTAATAAATCATTTCACCCAATAAACGACCTCATACTTTAGGGGGAAACTATTATAGACATTTTTGCGCCTTACAGCTCTAAGCATGAAATGTCCATAAACCAAGGGATCCTAAGTCCCTAAAAGTGTTGTTCTTGCCCCTAAAGGAACAAGGTCAACCAATTACAGCTTCTCCCAGAAGTTCTCCACCAGAAACTGCTCAGAACCAGTCAAATCAGGATCATTTCAGCTGCTCCACTAGCTACCTGCGTTGCATAGCACCCCAGTACACTAGCTAGGTGCGTTGCAACGCACCTAAATGCACTACTAGGGTGCGCTGAGCGGGAAATGACAAATGGCAGTGTCATTCCGCGAGGTGGACAGACAATGGAAGCTTCCAGAATCTTCCCCAATGACACTTGCCTCACTGAGTTCGACCAAGGATGAGTAAGAGGCTCTCAGTCTCCAAGTGGAAGCAAGAACTGACAGAGAGAATCCACAAGTCAAATCATAAGCTGACTCATCCTCTCTGCATACATCTATATATGGATCCCTCATCCCAGAGATCCAGAGGCTGGAATTTTGTACTTTGCAGAGAATTGCTGTTGGTTTTGAGATTGAGATCAATGCATTGGGTGATTTATGCTTTGTTGGAGGTGAAGAAGGGATTCCTTTGCTGGGAGGTTGATGTTGGATCGGGACTCACTTGGTTGTATCTCCTCCGGGATCTTCTTGATATATCAATAAAACTATTTGAGTTTCTCCTACATGCTTATGTATCAATGATGTTTTGTTATATTTTGCATGTTTAGCTTAAATCTGATCCTAAGCTATTTATGAATGTAAATCTATGTCTTTGTGTAGTTTTCCTCTTTTGTGATCTTGCAGGAACTTGGTGAAGCTGGGCAAGTAAGGGAGCAGGTAGTTGGAAGCTGTCAAAGAGGAGAGCGATTGGATCAACGGACTAACACAAGACACAGGTTAGTTCATCCTATTCCTCTTCGTTTACATTTCATAAAGAAGAATACGAAAGTAGTTTTCCTTGTTTGTTGCTAAGGCACTGTCACACCTTAGAGCGGGATAGAGGCGTTCTGAGTAGATACTTTTCCCAACAACACATAGTACTCTTCCAACATTTTTTTGAATAGATCGGAGTAGAATTAACTGAGGTGGTGGAAGAGTCGAGGAGGAAAGGAGAGATTTACTCCCCTTTCAACTCAACATTCATAGCCCTTATTCCTAAAAAGGAGGATCCGGAATCCTTTGAAGATTTCAGGCCTATCTCATTGTGTAACTGTATATACAGAATTATTGCAAAAGTGATAGCTGTCCAGTTAAAACCGATTCTGCCAAAATGCATTTCAAGCGAACAGTTTGGCTTCCTAGACGGTCGACAAATCCATGAAGCCATAGGAGTGGTGCAGGAGACAATACACAGTGTCAGACAGAAAAGTAAGAAAGGAGCTGTGATTAAAATTGATTTGTCAAAAGCCTATGACAGGATCAGCTGGATATATTTGAGGATGTTGTTAACTCATCTAGGCTTTAATCTGGACTTCGTCAACTAGGTAATGGGATGCATCACTAGTGTCAACTTTGCAGTTTTAATCAATGGGGCCGCATCGTCTTTTTTCAAAGGACAAAGAGGCCTAAGATAGGGATGCCCTTTGTCACCTCTTCTCTTTCTTCTAGTGGCTGAAGGGCTAAGTCAACTGATTCTGGAAGCCAGAAGAGCAGGTTTGGTAAAAGGTTTGGAAGTTGCTGTAAATATGTTCATTTCACACCTCCTTTTTGTAGATGATATATTATTATTTACAAATGGGAGTTTGAATGAAATTAAAGAACTAAAAAACATTCTTGATTTGTTCATGAAAGCCACAGGGATGCAAGTAAATCTCAGGAAATCTCAGCTAATCATGGAAGGTTTCAATAGACATGAGAAAAGCCTGATCACCTCTTTTCTGCCTTTTGATGTATACAACATGGAAAATCCCTTCAAGTATTTGGGCTTCTGGCTGAAGCCAAATGCTTACAAAAAACAGGATTGGAACTGGCTGGTGGCTAAAATCGAAGCAAAAATCACACATTGGAGTTTCAAGTGGCTTTCTAGAGCTGGTAGATTGACCTTAGTCAACTCTGTACTACAAGCCATGCCGGTTTTTTGGGCAGCCTTGACTTGGGTTCCTAAAGGGATTCTTAATAAGATAAGAAGGATTTGCAGCAGATTCCTTTGGTCTGGTTCAAAGGAGGACTCAGTTCTTCCCTGGGTCGCATGGGAGAAAGTGGCAAGGCCAAAAGAATGGGGAGGATGGGGAATAAAAAATCTCTATGATTTTAGCCTATCCTTGGCTGCCAAATCTGGGTGGAAAATCATCAACTCAGAAAATCTGTGGACGAGGGTGGTTAAGCGGAAATATGTAGATCTTGTCCCTCTTGAAGAATGGATCAGAAACCCAAATAAGAAAGGAAGGAATATTTCGGTGGTATGGAAAGCTACTACAGAGGCGTTTAAAATTATTGAACAAGGATTGGCATGGCAGGTTGGAAATGGAGAAAATATGAGAATAGGGAAAGATCCGTGGGTCGGTTGTAATGGACAATTCACCCTCTCCCAGGATTGATCAGACATCTGGAATCAAAGGGCATTCTCTTTCTGAATCAGGTTGAGAAAATCGGCCAGTCCACAATCTGGGGGCAAGCGTGGAAAACAGGTGAAGAATTAGACCTCAGACCTTACTGGTGGAACGAGTGGAAGGCTTTCATTCAGGAACTATCTAGAACAAATGTAAGACTGAAAGACAGCCCGGATCGTTTGGTTTGGGCACACGCGGAATCTGGAGCTTACTCTCCAAAGTTCGGTTATAAATTCTTAATGTCAAAGAAAGGATGGGAAGAACCGGAATGGTGGGCTAAACTATTATGGAAACTCAAATGCCCAAAAAAAGCTAGGCTATTCTTTTGGTGTTCTCTAAAAAGGAAAATTCCAACATGGGACATTCTCCAGTCCAGATATAAGCAAGGCCCGGGGAGATGTCCCTTATGTAACGCTGACTCTGAGACTATAAGACATCTGTTTTTAGAATGTCCTTTTGTCAAAAGAATATGGGGATAGGTACAAAATCTCATTCAAAAACCGTTAAGCTGGGAAGGGGATAATTTACCTGTGGTTTGGGAAAAGTGGTGGCGGCAGTATATAGAAGGGAACCTGTGGAACCTACCCCCCATCATCTGCTAGGGCGTATGGATAGCAAGAAACAGGTGTATTTTTTCAGACAAGGAAACCCCGGCTGAAATAATTGCACTCTAGTGCACTGCAATTCTATCCAATATCCCAGAATCAGAGGAAGCAAGGAATCCTAAACAGAGCAGAGAAGAACAAATCAAAGCTGGGATCCCATGGGCCTACTTCGATGGGGCTTCTCAGAACAATTCAGCAGGAGCAGGGATGATCATACACCTAAATGAAAACCAAATTTTAAAAGCTTCAGTGGGCCTAGGCACCGGATCAAACAATTTTGCTGAACTATCCGCTTTAAAGCTCCTTCTTTGCTGGCTTATTCACAGGAACATCTTCACAGTTCAGATCTTTGGGGACTCCTTAAATGTTGTAAAATGGGTTAATGGACAAAGTAGATGCCAAAATTACATGCTGAGACCTCTATTAGAAGAAATTTTGAATCTAAAGCTTTCTTTTAATGTTTTTTCACTTGGCCATATTTACAGGGATCGAAATGAAGCAGCAGACAGGCTTTCTAAAGATGGTTTACAGCAAAATATGGGCAGTTGGAAAATAGCTGAGGAAGATCATGGTCAGATCCGTGTGTCGGATCAGCCTCCCTATGTTTAGTCTCTACTTTTTGTTTTCTGTTTGATGTTACATATGCAATATAAAACTGATGTAAACTGGATGCAAGTACAGTTGTCATTTGGCAAACTGTTGGTTTAATTTTTCTGATTTCCATGGTATCTATTTCCATATGTGGGTTGTTTTCCTCAATGAGGAGACCCAGGAGTAGATACGCGACCTAGAACACTGTCATTTTTGGTTTATATGGGCTGATTGTAGTGAGTAACTGGAACTGGGTGTTGAATCTTTTGACCCAGGTGTCCAGAGTCTTTCCTTCCCAGATTTTGTACAGAAAAGGTAGCCTCTTTTCTGGAGTAGCTGTAGGACTTGCTCATACAGCAAACTGAATGCATTTGCATATACTTGTAACTTTTTATCGATGATATAAAAAGTTCAATTTTTTTCTTTGGAAAAAAAAAAACCTTACTTAATCTGTATTGTTATCTGAACACAATTAATATTAAGTGATTACGCGTAGATCATAACATTTTCTGTTAAAGTTATCACACACTTCGGTAATTCTGAGTAACTATTGATCTAAGGGTAATCTAAAAGTGCATGTAAGTAGCTAATTGACCTGTTCAGGCTCTGCAAAAGCCAATCGTTACAATAATAGGCCGTAGGAGCATAGAGGTCTGTGCGAAGGCAGATTTATGTCACCAAAAGGAAATCACACTGATATCTGGGTGTGGAAACTTGGTTCCAGCATCCCCCCATGCTGCTTCGGGTGAGACTTCAGCCCGCACACCGCAATTTGATGCCGAAAGGGCCAATAGTGTAGGGATTTGTTTGGCACAACTAACTTTGAACCTAGATCAGTGTTAGAGCCTAGATTTACCTTAGACTGAAAAGGTAGGATCCAGGGCCAACATCAAACCACGCTCAGCCTGGTAGCTAGCCCTACTAAGTTAGGAAAGGGCTCTCTCCGGGTCAATCTCAACAAATTATGATCGATGAGGGCTTGAGATTACCGATAGAAATACTGATTTTAGGCTAGGTATATGTGCAAGAGAGTTTGATTGAATAAAATGATGATTTTGTTGGCTTAGGTGGAAAGGCAAATTTTGGGTGCGAGGATTGAAGCTCAGTGCTGCAGAGATCTCAATGGGGCAAGGTAGGAAATTATTTTTGGCACTTAAAATTGAATGAGATGGAAGGAATAGACAGGTGAGGTGTTGAAGAGGGCAAGATCAATCATGGATCCTCCCCAAATAGTTGAAAACATCAAGAAACTAAAGCAAACTTCAAGTAGAGCACTGCAATTTCAATGGATTCTACTTACACTCTTGTTTGTTTAGTTCAGAAGAAACAAGATAGAGAATGGCATACATGAAATATAAGCAAATTCACAATTACAAAAAAAGTATTGTACCAAGACAAAATGCCACATGAACCCCAAAGAGTGTTGCAAACCCTAGTCTCAATTCCTTAGCCAAAATGTTGAAATGAATGTACAATGAAGCTCAAGGATTTCTCAAAAGTCAAACCTTCTACAAAAATCCAACCCCTACACTATGAAATTCATAAAATATATACATTTTCTCATCCTTGTACTAAGGGATTGAGCTCAACCATTTTCTTTAAAATAGAATCAGTTACATTAAACTTGGGCCGAATTTCTGAAAAATAGGTGTTGAAGATGAACTCGTATCTCCTAAACCATAGCACCTGTTACAAAATGGAAAGATGATTTTGTATATAAGTTCATTTTGGAGAAAAAACTCTCTCAAATTTTGGAAATTCGTTTCTAGTTGCTTGCAATCTGTTCCACAAAATCATCTCTAAAACAGAAAATCATTAAAAATTTAAATATGTGAAAATGCGCTGTAAAGATCCAGTCACATATCCCAATCCATGACACCTGTGAATAAAATAAAAGAGATTTTTTTTTATATGACTTGTTCTTAACAAAAACCTCTTTTTGTTTCTCAAAATTACTTTCCATCTGTTGTAAAATGGCCCCGCACCAAAATGGCTAAAACAGTAAAAAATATGAAAATTTTGTTTTGTTTAAATGTAGGCTCCAGATATCATTATATATCTCCCACACAGTAGAACTTGTGCATAAACTGAAGGAGGTTTTTGTTATTTGATATGTGATGAACAAAAACCACTTTCACTTTTAAAAAATTCCTTACCATTCTTTCAGAAACTGATTTTGTACTAAACTTGTCATTGTGCGTAGCAACTAACCTCAAAACATGCATAACCAAGAATCACTCATTCATTTCAATCATATCTTCTAATCCGGGAACTGGTTACGGGAGTGTGATATACCGTTGGAAATATTTTTCTGATCTTCTTCTGATGGACACACTTGTGACATGTTTTGTGCTGAATATCATGTGCAAAACATCTAACAAAACCAGACATAGTAAGAGCTCATGTTGATCCCTGGTGACAGGCTGCGAAGACTGGAACTAACAGTCAGGACCCCCTAAGCCAACAAATGGTTCCATTCTCAAGACCAGGATCTGCATAAAGAGATGTGTGATGTTGCATCACTGGAATTCAACCAAGAAGGAAATTGTGAAGTGGTTGGATAGAAAGATCCACAAATTCGCGGTGCAAGAAAATAGGAGTCCGTGCCTGAAAAAAGAACAGTGGTTGGAAATATATTTATACACAAAAATACATGAAATCTTCTTCTGCACCTTCCTGATCGAAATAAACAAGTGGATCACTAAATTGGTAGACATGCAACGAAGGTGGAGGCTTGACAGTATGATAGTTTGGACCTCAGAGCTCATGCGAAGGTTGGAAGCTTCTGAAGATAAGATCGCATGCGCAGTTGATCACTAGCTTGATCGAGTCATCAGAGGATTTTTTACAGAGTTCGCGGTTGATATCTCAGTCAGTTACAGTGATACAGTGTGACGCTTCTTCAAGGGACCACGAGGTAAGTATTTGAGATCTTTGAATACTTGGATTAAGATGCTCTTGTGTGAAAATCGGGTTATGTCATTACCTTGATGTTTGGTTCTAAGCGAAGTGGACGAAGCTTTAGAAATCAAGGAAAAATAAGTCGTGAATATAGTCCATTGATTGGACCTCCTTCAAGTGACAATGAGGGAGTAGCACAGGCTTCATAGTAGAGCGTTGTCCAATTGATAAGGTACGATTTTCCACAGATACCTCATCCATCCACACCACATCCACCTTCACCTCCACAGCATAAACCTTCACCCACACCGCCACCACCATCATCGTTGGTCAACATGTCGAATATGATGAAGTTTCCAGTTTTCAAAGGCTTAGGAAGTGAGGATCCAGATCAGTTTTGGTTTGTTGCGAAGGCTGTGTGGATAGCACAACAAATTACAGATGATAATATAAAGAAGGCATAGTTAGTCGCCACTTTGCAGGACCGCGCACTGACATGGTATGTTAAGTATTGCACTGATAATCTGTTGGCATCGTTGGCAGATACTCAGACCACTTTGAACAAGGAAATCGGTAAGCCTAAATCTGCCACCCAGTTGGTAATTAGATTTAAAAAATCATGATGAGGCCCGGTTAAATGTGATGGGAGCTAAATCAAATTCTAAAGTGCAAGATCTGTGAAGCTAATATGAATCTCACAAATAGACAACACAGTGATTGGTTTATAGTTGCGCTTCTACCCCACTTAAGGATTGCTTTATCATAACAAAGATAGGAACTCAAGCGGAAGCCTTGGAAATTGTGTTGAGATTGCGTGAGACACCTATCGGGGACACTTCTTTGGGATTTCAACATATTCATGCAGAGTTGCAAAACCTTTGCTTGGAGTTGTAGAGCTTGGAAAAGGAAAAAACGGTTCGACCGGAGGTGCGCAAAGAATTTTGGTGTCTCAAGAGTAAAAACCAGGGGCATGATAAAGATCACTACCCTATCTTCGAGAATTACATCACAGGAGGGGGGCTTATGCCCCTAAGGCAGGAAGCTCCAGCAGGACCAAGTGTGGGGCCCACACTATGGTGCACTATTTGTCAAGTAGCCAAAAAACATGTAACAGACAATTGTCATTTTCTGCAAAATTTTGTACAGACACTACAACAATTGTTCTGTGATTTTTTGCAAATCGGTGGGCCACAATGAGCACCACTATCGAAGTTATGAATTAATGATGGAGAGGACACCTACGTATTGAATGTAAGTAGAAACTCGGCCTCCGGATCAGGGTTCTGGGGGAATGTGCGGAGGATATCAGGGTCGCAGACGAGGCCGAGGAGGAGAAGGACCTGGTAGGGTTTGGGGGCAAGTCATTTGTTACAATTATGGAATGCCAAGACACTATGCACAGGAGTGTATGAATCAAACACACCCCTCATGTCAATAATGCACTCAGTTTGACCACACAATTGAAGAATGTCTTGTGCTGATGGCCAAGATGCAGGAGGAGAAGGCGTAGCCTCAACATCCCACCCAGAACTTACGGATGATGAGGTTCGAGCCCTGTGAAGAGGACCCGAATGTGAATATCGTACTGTGGAGCAAGATCACGACTGGTGATGATAAGGGAAAGCAGCCTGAAGAAGGTTGATGGGTTCACAAGGCTCCAGAAAAGGAGGTTGGGTTTGATCTGGAGCGTGTGAAGGAAAATTTCATGGAAGTGAAGAAAATATTCGTTGAGGCCTCTACCTCAGGAAGTCAGGACAAATTGCATGCAGAGGTTGACCCCTCTGTGCTTACCACCTTCTTGGAGACTTGTATGAAACTACTTCGCGATAGCAAGGCTATTAAAGGGCTACAAGAGTTTATAAACAAATGTACCAGTAAGGATAATACTTTTGATGGACCCCACGTAGTCAGAAATATCAATAATAATAAGGCAAGAACAGGGCGCGAGATGAGGCTTATCGCACAAATAAGAGACTATGAGATGGACCAGGTTATTTTGGATTTGGGGTCTAACGCAAATGTATTACCTAAACAAACCTGGGAGAGAATGGGGAGACATGCACTGCAGTGGTCTCCGATTCAACTGAGGATGGCGAACCAGCAGAATATTATCCTTATCGAAAGATTGCAGGGAGTTACCATAGATATAGAAGGTGGGAGCGCACTGGTTGATTTTGAAGTAATAGAGATTGTTGATGATAGCAATCCATACCTCGTTCTCTTGGGAATTGATTGGTCTATCGGCATGAATGGGGTCATCAATTTGAAGAAGCGGACAATGTCGTTTGAAAGGAAATCTCTCCACGTTGTAGTACCATTAGACCCTATAGAAGGACCACACTATACTGAATCGGTCTGTGACTATGAGGAGAGTGATGATGATTTGGATCAAATCTATAAAATAACAACACGAGACCAAGACTAGGTTAATCCGACAGCTGATGGACGAATTTCATGGGACTGTGAAAGTTTTTGTACCTTGGATTCAAACGAAAAGTTGGAACATTGGAAAAATAGGTTACACGAAGTATCCATACTGCGCTGCAACATGATGACCAAATCACTGCATTGTGTGTCGTCGGAGGTAATAAATTTACCTTATTATGATGGTTTAATTGACGTAGATAAATTTTTAAATGCCTTTGAAAGAGAATTTCTAGAGGATTACTGCTTTCAGGCATTGGACTGGGCACTGCGTGCTACACCCACTCGGTGGTTGGGTACACACAAAGATAGATTTGATGAGTGGCACGATTATAGAAGGATGATGAGAATACGATTTGGTCATCCTAAAGTATGCGTAACTGAGAAGTATGATGGGAGGAATGATCTACGCGATCATTTGGCCAGATGGACTAAGGTATATGGAACGGAGCCACAGCTAGAATGGGTGCATTTATTTTGTCACACTCTGGACATAATCCCTATGAATTGGTATTTGGAAACAGAGCTTCGCCACGGCACCGCGGAGTGGGATGTCTTAAGAGAAGGGTTGATGAGTACATTCAGCTTTGAAGACAGATTTGAAAGCATTGATGAGGTGATGCAGGAGGTTAAGGCAACGATCTTCCGAATCCTGCAAGATCCTTTGGAATTGGTTCAACCAGTTTGGAGCACCCAACTGCGCCATGCGCTGGAATGCTCTAATATGACTGTTGAAGTGGAGGATGAGGATACAAGGAATATCAATATCCCAGAAGTGGTATTCCATCGCGAGGCTGAAGGTCCACAGATAGAGAACCCGAATATCACTGCACCGCTGAATACTAGGAAGGTAAACAATGGTACTGAGGCGGAGCCTAAATTTGTGAAGATCAGAGATTATTGGGATGATGCCACAATGGATAAAGTTGCTAAGTTACTCCATGAGTACCAAGATATTTTTTGTACAAAATTTTCGGACTTGAAAGGCATCATAGGTGATTTGGGAGTGATGAAAATAACTTTGAAACCGGATGTGAAGCCTGTTAAGCGAAGGCCATATCACGTTAATCCCGAATACAAGGAAAAGGTCCACTTGGAGTTGGACAAGATGCTTAAGGCGGGTATTACTGAACCAATGGAGGAATCTGATTGGCTAAGCCCAATGGTAGTTCAAGAAAAGAAGTAGAAGGCAGAGATAAGGATTTGCATAGATCTAATCAAGCTTAACTATGCCTCCGTTCATCATCCTTTCTCGACACCATTTACTAATGAGTTACTGGACAATGTGGGAGGACAGGAAGCCTACTCATTTACTGATGGGTTCTCTGGATACCATCAGATCAAGATCGCACCAGAAGACATGAGTAAACAACCTTCGCGATGGAATGGGGGAGCTTTTAGTACACAGTTGTGCCTTTTGGACTCAAGAATGCATCAACAATATTCTCTCACGTAGTGATTGCGACATTCAAAGAATTTATTCACAAATTCTTGGAGGTATATTTTGATGACTAGAAAGTGTTTGGGCTAGTAAAGCACCATGTAACCAGTCTGTGCATAATGTTGGATACGTGCCTAAGGTATCAGTTCACGTTGAACCTGAAGAAGTGCTTGTTTTTTGTTCCCTTTGGGATTTTATTGGGTCATGTGGTATGCAAGAAAGGACTCATGGTGGACCCTGCCAGGATGTGTTAATAATCAATTTGGAAGCCCCAAGGAGTGTCAAAAATTTGCGCGCAACGCTGGGCCATATTGGGTATTATCGGAAGTTCATCAAGGCTTATGCTCATATTATCGTGCCCATGGAGAAGTTGCTAAAGAAGGACGCTACATTTTATTGGGATGAAGAATGCCAGCGTAGTCTGGATGTCTTGAAGGAAAAAATTTCACCACACCAATATTGGTCTTCCCGAATTGGACTATCACAAGCAACTTCTTCCGTGAGCAAGATAAATATAGAATAATTATTTCAAGACTGATATTTCCTTGTTATGACTGATCTTCATTGGAAGGTGTGCCATCTCAGCATGAAAATTTGATACTCAAGAAATATGTTAAGGATGGGAAGCAAAGAAGCACTTTCAGAGAAGAAGAACAAAGAAGAAACATCAGGAAGACATGAAGTAGATCCTAGACAATGATAGAATTCATACATTACATGATATCTTTGAAGGTTCCAACATTGATCCAATACCATTTAGAGGGTGAATATGAATAACAAAGTAGATATTTCAGGAAGATGCAGTACCAATCAGATCTATCATCAAGAAGTCAAAGGCATAGCAACAAAGAGAGCATCTTGGCATTGCCACATCATCGTGAAGTTCCATGTTATCATTGTCAACTTATGGCTTGTACAAATTCTATCGCAATGTCAACTATGTCCATGTGTCATCCCACATAATTTTTGGATGTAATGGTGTAATTATCAAAAGTAAAGGGACAAAATGTAATGTGTGGAAGCCCAAGAGTCATATGTGGAATATGAAAACTCACATAGTAATATATGGACAAAAGAGTCTTCAGGAGAAGTTCAAAAGTCATATAGAAGTCAAAAGGTCACATTAGAAGTCCAAGAGTCATGAGGGTAACTCAAGAGTCATAGGGGATATGAAAGGAAATTCCTATTGTTATGAAAGCAAACCTCATAACTCAAGCAAATGGATTTTGGAGGCTTAGGATTTGGAGATCTAGTCTTGGCTTCTCTAACTTGCCATAGGAGAGAAAACTATCCTTTGGAGAAGCAAGAAGTGACTTAATGTTCCATTATTTGAGCTAGTGGCTCGCCATTATAATTGTGTACTTGGATCTTTCACCTATATTTGAAGCTTGGTGGGCCAACACATTTTCATGCATGTATCGTGTATATTATAAGACTATTCTTTTGATGTTTGTGGTATGTGTTATTTTTATATGTACTAAATAAATTGAACTATTTCAATGGCTTTGGTACTTATCTTGTTGGATGTGTGTTGTACCTACTTTCATGAATCGTTATCATCTTGTGAGCTGATTTTTAGGTTAATTAACAAATCTTTTCTTATTATCATGTGTCTCTCCTAGGATAGTACTATTACTTTCCTCCTAGACACTCACTTTTGTCTCCCCTCATGAAGGTCTCCTTTTACACATTACAATGGGTGTATCACAATGTCAACTTACTTGCTTGTTCAAAGGTTATGTGTATAATCTCTTATGTTATCCATTGAAACCAAGGAAAAACTTGAATTATGGTGGTCAGGATAATAGTCCAAATTGGGCTTCTACTCTAATAATTTTGAGGTATAATTGGGACTTCACATCAGGGAGACACCCTATATGTTGGCAATATCCAACATCGTTAATATTTTGGCACTAGAAGAAGGGGCTAGATGATAAATTGTGCCCATTGAGTCTATTTTCAATCTCTTATCATAAATGGCTCTTCCTCAAATCATAATCCTGGATTTTTTTTCTAACCTATCCCTTGATAAACTTTTCATCTCTGTGGAACAAAATTATGACTTGTCTCAATTGAAGTTTAATGGTGAGGGTAATATATATACACGAGAATTTATTTCAGTTTTTCAAGTTTTTAGAATCTCATGAAATAAAGGATGAAGACATTTTGTGTGATTTTCTCCCTCATCCTTGAAGGTCAAGTTAATCGATGGTGTCATACCCTACTGTTGGCATTATGATATAGGTGTTTTCCTTGATGGCAACTCAATCAGATGAAAGTTTACAGTGCAGCAGGTCAACAACAAAGGATTACAGATCAGACTCCAAAGAATGAAGAAAGAGAGGTATACACTGGTTCACTTTGTCCAAGGCACGTATACACGCGGTTTAATAGAACAAAATTAGCGTATAACGTATACACGCATTTTCACAGGAGGAAAAGTGCGTACATGTTGGAAAACCAAGTTTTTGGTCCAAGGTATTTTGGTCCAAGGTAATTGGTCTGAGGCATTTGGTCCAAGGTATTGACCCTAGGTATTGGGTCCAAGGTATTGGTCCTAAGTGGTTTTGGTCCAAATTATTGAGAAAGGCCTGAGAGTATATAAGGAGGAGAATATCATTAGGCCAAGGTGTGCAAGCAATGAGATTCTAAGGAATAGTTCTATCTGAAGTATATATTATGTTGCTGGGTTATGTTTGGGACTGGATCTAAAATATTCATGTGAACCTTGAGTTAAATATTGGATCAGGAATCATGAAACTTGAAATGACTTATTCTTGAATGATCTGATATTGGTTGAGACCAGATCTGATGTTTTGCACGACATCTATTATTTATCTATCATTATCTGGGTTTGTTTGAAGTCTGGAATTGTAGCAAATTTCTGAGTCAAAATTTGTAGATCTGTACGCAGGTTCCTCTCAGTCAAAGGGTGTATACACGAAGGTTCGACTCTTTCAAGAAGCATATACAAAAAGAAAAGCTTCTTTTCAAATCTGACTGATCTATCTAATCAAATTCAGTTGTTTTACTACTGTCTGCCAATGAAGTCTTCTTAGGTCTGAATGTAGAACTGTTGTATAAGGAAATTGAGTTTGATTGATTGATTGATTGAGAAGGACGGGTGATCTTTGTTGCTATCTGTTTTTGAACTCTGTAATATGATAATAGATCTTCAGAATGTCACTAATTAGTACAGTTTGTGGTTTAGAATTCTATGATTCAGTATCTTTAGAGATATACGCAAGTTGGGTTAAAGGAAGTAGCGTATACACGTAGGTTGGGTTCAACCAAGTAGCATATACACTCTAATGTATGATCTTTGAGGTTACAGCTAGTTCTGGATGATAATGCAGGTTTTTGGGTTCAGCATAGTGTTCTGGTGTCAGTGATCTGATTGTTTAGATTAACTGAATATTGGTTGATGTAGTTTAAGTTTAAAAGGCTTTGATGGGTCCAATGTGAAAATTTGACGAAACATGGCCTTCAACTTCTGGTGTTGTGATCTAGGAGTATCCAGTCTGAAAATTCATGAAACGTGGTCCATGGTGGAAGAGTGGAGTTTTCTGTAGGCTGGCACCTACATACTAGTAAACATATTGGCTAGTAAAAGAGCTAGGGGGTTGTAGCTCCCTTCCAGTAGAAGCTGGAAAATGAGAGAAGGTTGTAACCTTCTACAGGTAGAAGCCTGTGTACTGGTATGAGTCTGCACCAGTACAATATTGTAAACAGATTTTCTTATTATTAAAAGTATACAGAGACGAAATCAACAGGTGGTTTTTACCCACATTGGGTTTCCACCTTAAATCTTGGTGTTCATGTGTGTTGCTTATGTGTGATGCTTTATTCTACTTTTACTGCATTGTCTAATAAATCTCTGATATACTGGTTTAAGCTCAACACATGATAAACTGTCTAAATCACAAGTTCTCTGCATATACGCTAGTTTCCTTAAGCACAGTCGCGTGTACATGCTAGTTCACTTCACTGAAGTAGCGTATATAAATCTGTTTGGGAAATAAAATTATTGATCTGATAATACTGATTCACCCCCCTCTCAGTATTATTTCCAGCAATTGGTTTCAGAGCAGGTCCTTCAGAAGAAGCTTGATCGCTTGAAGGGAGATCCATCAACATGAATAATCAAGAAAGCATGGGATCCATCAGACCGCCAATCTTCGATGGGAGCAACTTTGTTTATTGGAAAATAAGAACCACAGCCTATCTACAATCACTTGGAATGGATGTCTGGGAAATTTTGGAAGGATGATATACATTTCCAACAACAATTCCTATAGATACGACAAGTAAAAAGAAATATGAAACCAATGCCAAAGTTGTCAATACTTTATTGGGAAGTCTGTCACAATCAGAGTTTGTCAAAGTCATGCAACTCAAATCAGCCAAAGAAATATGGGACAAAATCGTTCTGAGCTACGAAGGAGACTCTCAGGTAAAACATGCTAAGCTTCAAACTCTCAGGATTTATTATGAAACTCTTAAGATGCATAGTGATGAAAGTATAGCTAGTTACTTCCTACGTATAGATGAGGTTGTCAATTGTATGAAGAATCTGGGTGAAGAAATTAAGGAAGTTACCTTAGTTGAGAAAGTTTTGAGATCCTTGTCTGCTAAATTTGAATCCAAAGTGTTTGCCATAGAAGAAAAACAGGATCTACAAAATATCACTATGATGTAGCTTCACAGAATCTTAACACCATCAGATATTAGAGAAGCCACATTTAAAGCTTCAGCAAAAGGAAACGAAGAACACAATGAATCAGGACATATTTCAGAAGAAGAAGTTGAGGTAAACTTTGTCAAAAAGCTTCAACAGGGTTCTGGAAGGTTTAGAGGTAAGTTACCCTTCAAATGCTTTTCTTGTGGCAGAGTCGGTCATTATGCTACCTGATGTCCTCATAAAGATAAATTTGAAAAAGGAAAGGAATATACAAAAGGGAATAGAAAACAAGTTGTGAATAAAAGGAGTTACTATACTCATGAAGATAGCAATGGTTTATCTAATAGTGATGAAGATGAAACTCGATACGATTACAGACTTCTAATGGCTTTTGATGATGATAATTTTTGGGATCCTTTAGAATAGGAATACATTCATGAATAAATATCTAAACTCAAAATTTGTTTAGGAGAAAAGAATATGACTATAGATACCTTCACATACCAACTTGCTGAAAAAGAAAAACACAATGAAAAACTAGAATGTGAAATTGTGGGTCTAAGGATCTTGAGAAAACGAAATCTCTCAATCTTAGATTTGCTAAAGGATCAGAAAATTTAAATGAAATTATCAAAGTTTGGCGTTCTCCTCTGATAAAGACAGGTCTTGGATATACTGAAGAAGCATCTCAATCACAAAAACCGTCAACTTCCACCAAAAGCTATCTTGATGCAGCAAAGACCATTGAACAGTATGACAATCGTCAGAAAAAGCATAAAGTAGACCACCAGGTAAATCAGACTCAATTTACTCCAAGGATGAATAGAAGCCACAACCAACCTCAGGTAAATCATACTCAATTTGCTCCAAAGATGAATAACAATACAAACTACAATCAGCAGGTCAATAGATTTGATAGACGCAGGAACTTCTTTAATGGACAATGTTTTTCATGTCATAATTTTGGACACAAAGTTGCTCAATGTGTTTCTTACAAAACCATCATGACTAGAGAAGCTCAAAATCAAAGGAATGTAACAAGGATCAAGAAAAGTTACTATAATAACTTTTCTCTTCCTGAAAATGAAATAGAATGCTCAATCTATAACAACTTTGGTCATGAACAATCTGAATGCAGGAGAAAATTTCAGGAAACATCTCAAAAGGAGAAAACTCCATTAAATTCCAAGATATGGAGAAGGAAAGAATCTCAAACAGAGATATGTGGTATAGCCTTGTATGTAGAAGGACAAGAAAATCAGTGGTACATCAACAGTGGATGCTCAAAACACATGACAGTTGACAAAGAAAAACTTCACTCATATAATGCCTTAGAAAAGGAAAAGAATGTCTCATTTGTAAATGACACTCCTACTATAATAAAAGGTGACTGCTTTGTTTTCTTGAAAGAAAAGGTTAAATCTGGAAATGTTATGTGTGTAGATGGTTTAAAGCATAGCCTGTTGAGTGTCAATCAAATGTGTGATCAAGGAAATGAAGTGGTGTTTCGATCAAACGGATGTATTTTTCATGAGCTTGATACAAGAGAGACTGTGATCAAAGGTACAAGAACTCCAAACAACTTATACATACACAATGGAGGACAACAACAGTGCTATCTAAGCAAAAATGATGAAAACTAGTTATGGCATAGAAGATTGGGACATCTAAGCTTTTCTCAAATAAGAAAATCATGAAGATTCAAGGTTGTTTGTGATCTTCCAGATATCAGCATCCCAGAAAATACAATATGCAAACCATGTCAAAACGGCAAGCAAACCAGAGCTCACTTCATGGAAAAAGAAGTGTCATCTAGTAAGCCTCTTGAACTTGTCCATACTGATTTATGTGGACCATCAAGAAAAAGTCACCTCGTGGAGAAGAATACTTTATTTTGTTCATTGATGATTTTTCCAGAATGTGTTGGATAAGTCTTCTGAAGCATAAAGGTGAAGATTTTGAAAAGTTCCAAGCCTTCAAAGCTTTGGGTGAAAATGAATCAGATCGAAAAATCAAATGCCTCAGATCTGATCGAGGAGGGGAATTTACCTCGAATGAGTTCTTTGACTTTTGTGAACAACATGGAATAAAAAGGAAATTCTCCACAGCAAGGACTCCCCAACAAAATGGTGTGGTAGAAAGAATGAACAGAACAGTTCAACAAATGGCTCAAGCTATGCTAGATGAATATGGAACTGCTGCAACCTTCTGGGGTGAAGCTGCATTCGCTGTCGTAACTATTCTCAACCAAGCAAATGTTCGGGTAAACAGCACTCAAACTCCACATGAACTTTTGTATGGTAAGACTCTTACTGTAAAATACTTTAAAGTTTTTGGAAGCAAATGTTATATCAAAAGGACTGATGAAAAAATTGGTAAGTTTGAACCCAGAGCAGATGAAGGTATTCTTCTTGGTTATTCTTCCAGAAGTAAAGGATATAAATGTTATAATAAAAGACTTGGAAAAATTGTTCAAAGCATTGATGTTGTAGTTGATGAAGCATGCAAAAATCCAAAAAAAATAAAATCAACAGAAGATTATGACAATGAAGAAGATGGGGATTATTTTCCCACATCAAATCAAAATCATATTGAAGAAGAAACCAATGAAGCATCAGAAGAAGAGATAATGGTAGAAGAAAAGACTCCGTCCAGATATGTTCAGAAAAATCATCCAGAAACTCAAATTTTAGGGGAAAAAGAAGCAGTTGTACAGACAAGAACAACTATTATAGGCTATCTAGCATTACTATCCTCCACCGAACCTCAAAATGTAAAGGAAGCATGCAATGATGAATGTTGGGTCAAGGCCATGGATGAAGAACTTGAGAAAATTGAAAAAAATAATACTTGGGAATTAGCTCATAGACCTCATGATAAAAATATTATAGGAACTAAGTGGATATTCAAAAACAAACTGAATGAAAATGGAGAAGTCATTAGAAGCAAGGGTAGACTTGTTTGTAAAGGGTATGCTCAACAAGAAGGTATAGATTTTGAAGAAACTTTTGCACTTGTTGCTAGACTTGAAGCCATAAGGATGTTTCTTTCTCTTTCTAGCTTTCAGAAATTCAAAGTATACCAAATTGATGTAAAATCAGCCTTCCTGAATGGAGATTTAGAAGAAGAAGTTTATATTGAACAGCCAGAAGGATTCATTCTTGGAAATGATGCAAAACTTGTATGCAGACTCAAAAAGGCCCTCTATGGTCTGAAATAGGCTCCAAGGGCCTGGTATTACCGCCTTGAAAAATATCTACACCAACAAGGTTTTACAAAAGGTTCAGCAGATAGCAATCTATATACAAAGATTGAAACTGATAAATTGCTAATTATTATTGTTTATGTTGATGATATCATTTTTGGTAGCAATGAAGAATCCATGAGTCAGAATTTTGCTTCAGTAATGCAGCAACAATCTGAAATGTCCTTGCTTGGTGAACTTACCTATTTTCTTGGTCGACAAGTCAAACAAAATAGATATGGTATTTTTCTCTGACAAACCAAGTATCTCAAACAGATCTTGGAATGGTATGGAATGGAAGATTCTAAACCTGTATGTACCCCAATGGTAACAGGATGCAGTCTCAGCTCAAATGATAAATCGGCAGCAGTACATCAACCAACTTACAGATCCATGATTGGAAGTGTACTTTATCTAACAGGTACCTGACATGACATCATGCATGCAGTAGGAATAGTTGGAAGATTCCAAGCAGATCCAAAGGAATCACATCTTCAAGAAATCAAAAGAATTTTCAAATATCTTCAAGGAACTCAAGGCTTTGGTTTATGGTATCCTAGAGATGTAGATCTTACTCTTCATGCATATACAAATGCAAATTGGGCAGGTAGTGTTGATGATAGAAAAATCACTAGTGGTGGTGCATTCTATATGGGTTCCAGGTTAGTGTCTTGGTTCAACAAGAAACAATGTTCAATTGCTTTATCTACAGCTGAAGCAGAATATGTGGCTGTTGCGTCTTGCTGCACACAACTACTTTGGATGATGAAAATCTTGCAAGACATTCAGATCACATGTACTCCACCCATCTCCATTCTATGTGATAATACAAGTGCCATCAGTATTTCAAAGAATCCAGTCATGCACTCCAAGACCAAGCACATACCCATCAAATACCATTTTCTACGTGAACAAGTGCTTGAACAAAAGGTCAAATTGGAGTATGTTCCCTCCAAAGAACAGGTTGCCGATATATTCACTAAACCACTGCCTAGAGAAACATTTGAATATCTTAGACAAAATCTAGGAGTAGTTTTTGCATCTTCCTACTATTAAAACCAATTTTTCAGAGAAAGGCTATTATACGCGTGTTTCATGAAGTATAGTCACATACACATATGGGTTTCTATGGGTCAAGGAGTGTATATGTTTTTCAGACAAGAAAAATAGTGGGGCAGGCTCTCATATGGGTGATCTGTCTGATGTTGATGATTACAGTCTATTGATATGCTTTGTTCATTAATTTTTATCGAACTAACAAAGATGCCTTGATCATTGACTTGTTAACAATGCACAGGTTTCACAGGTTCAGGGGGAGCATTAGCCTTCACTCGCATTCTGCATTGTTGGCATTATGGTTGCTGAGTCCAGCTATGACTCCAGGTATTTATACATTTTGTTGCTTAAGTCATGTAAAATTATAGGGTGTGATATGTCTTCTCATACATTTGAATGAGTACTATTGGACAAATGATGTAATTTGTATCCCCACTTTTCATGGGATAGATGACGTAATTATATTTCTGTCATGTATAAACAATTGGTATATCCCACTTGGTTGGGTGGATGAGTCAAATTTTGTATATCCCCACTTGGTTGGGAGATGGATGTATGTATGAGTCATTGCTGATAGGAAGGTCATACTCACATAGTTGAGTTATAGAGTCATATTATTCTTTTGGAGAATATTTTTGCAAACTCTACTTGTACTCAGGGGGAGCATGGACAATTTCAGTACATCTCAGCATGTACAAAGGGGAGCTCAATTAGACAATTCAGCATGTACTCATAGGGAGCATGAACAGCACAAGGGAGAGAATATCTCGGTCCACCCTTTGCCCTTGATGTTAAAGGGGGAGAGTGTCTTGTTATTGTTGTTGCCGACAAGTCCAAAGGGGGAGATTGTTGGCATTATGATACAGGTGTTGTCCTTGATGGAAACTCACTCAGATGAAAGTTTACAGTGTAGCAGGTCAACAGCAAAGGATTACAGATTAGACTCCAAAGAATGAAGAAAGAGAGGTATACGCTGGTTCACTTTGTCCAAGGCGCATATACACGCAATTTAATAGAACAAAAGTAGCGTATAACGTATAAACGCCCTTTCGCAGGAGGAAAAGCACGTACATGTTAGAAAACCAAGTATCTTGTTCAAGGTATTTTGGTCCAAGGTAATTGGTCCGAGGCATTTGGTCCAAGGTATTGACCCTAGGTATTGGGTCCAAGGTATTGGTCCTAAGTGGTTTTGGTCCAAGGTATTGAGAAAGGCCTAATAGTATATAAGGAGGAGAAGATCATTAGGCCAAGGTGTGAAAGCAATGAGATTCTAAGGAATACTTCTATCTGAAGTATATATTATGTTGCAGGGTTATGTTTGGGACTGGATCTAAAATATTCATGCACCTTGAGTTCAACATTGGATAAGGAATCATGAAACTTGAAATGACTTATTCTTGAATGATCTGATATTGGTTGAGACCAGATCTGATGTTTTGTACCTGTTCTATTAGTTATCTATCATGATCTGGGTTTGTCTAAAGTTTGGAATTGCAACAAAGTTTTGAGTCAAAATTTGCAAATCTGTACACAGGTTCGTCTCGGCCAAAGGGCTTATACACACAGGTTCAACTTTTCAAGTAGCGTATACAAAAAGAAAAGCTTCTTTTCAGATCTGACTAATCTATCTGATCAAATTTTGTTGTTTTACTGTTGTTTGTGAATGAATTCTTCTTAGATTTGAACGTAGAGCTGTTGTATAAGGAAATTGAATCTGATTAATTTATTGATTGAGAAGGAAGGGTGATCCTTGTTGCTATTTGTTTTTGAACTCTGTAATATGATAGTAAATCTTCAGAATGTCACTGATTGGTACAGTCTATGGTTTAAAAGTTTATGATTTATTATCTTTAGATATATATGCATTTTGGGTTAAAGGAAGTAGCGTATACATGCAAGTTGGGTTCAACCAAGTAGCGTATACACTCTAATGCATGATCTTTGAGGTTACAACTGGTTCTAGATGATGATGCAGGGTTCTGGGTTCAGCACAATGTTCTGGTGTTGGTGTTCTGATTACTCAGATCAACTAAATATTGGTTGATGCAGTTTAAGTTTAAAATTCTTTGATGGGTCCAGTGTGAAAATTTGATGAAACATGGCCTTTAGCTTGTGGTGTTGTGATCCAGGAGTATCTAGTCTGAAAATTCATGAAACATGGACCTAGTGGAAGAGTGGAGTTTTCTGTAGGCTGGCACCTACGTACTAGTAAACATATTGGCTAGTACAAGAGCTAGGGGGTTGTTGCTCCCTTCTAGTAGAAGCTGGAAAACGAGAGAAGGTTGTAACCTTCTGCAGGCAGAAGCCTATGTATTGGTATGAGTCTGCACCAGTACAAGATTGTAAACAATTTTTCTTATTATTAAAAGAAGACATAGACGACAGCAGCAGGTAGTTTTCACCCACATTGGGTTTCCACCTTAAATCTTGGTGTTCATGTGTGTTGCTTATGTGTGATGCTTTATTCTGCTTTTACTGCACTATCTAATAAATCTATGATATACTGGTTTAAGCCCAACACATGATAAACTGTCTAAATCACAAGTTCTCTGCATATACGCTGGTTTCCTTAAGCACAGTCGCATGTACACGCTAGTTCAATTCACTGAAGTAACATATATAAATTTGTTTGGGAAATAAAATTATTGATCTAACAATACTAATTCACCCCCCTCTCAGTATTATTTTCAACACCTACCATTTGCTTCATTCATTTGAACAACTCCTTAAAGAGCTTCATCAAGCTTTTGATAGGTATGATTACGTATATCTTCTTAAAAGGATTAATCAACTAAGAATGTACCCTAATGACTCAATTGAGGATTTTTCTAATCGATTCCTTCACTTATGTTATGATTTTCCTAGAGAAGATACAGATTGGGATTTCCTTAAAAGGAAGTTTGAAATTTTGGTTCAAATCTCTTTACATGGTGAATCTAAAACCCCAGATGTTTTTGTTCTCCCAACTTTTGTAAATTGTGAGACACCTCCAATCTAAGAGGAGGAACCTACAATTCCCTTTTTTCCTTTTCCTCCTCCTTTTATATTACCAATTGGGGTGCCTCTATGTATTAATGATCAAATGGGGAAATCTATGAATCAAATTCCTAATCCATATTCTCAACCTTCATGTAATTCCCATGATCTTGATATGTCTAAGGATAATTTGGAATGGTTCATGGAGCCTATGGTGAAGGCTAATCCCTTGATTTCTCAAGATGATATTAATGCTCAAAACTTCAGTTTTGAATCTAATTTGGATGCATGTCACCCTTTATCATCTCTTTCTCATGATCCCTTACCCATTGACACGCTTGATCAGACTCTTCCAAATTCAAGTAGTGATCAGATGCAAGACAGCCTCATTTCACACGTGAATGAGAAGAAAGGTGAATATTATTTTAATATTTATTATCTTTTTCAAATTCTTCCATGTGAATAGGGTGTTTATCCATTCTTGGATGACATATAATCTAGTTATCTAGGTAGTCAATCAAATGAAATCATTTTTCTTAATCAATATAAAGTCTTGGGAAACCACCATTCTCATGATGATGACTCCATTGATGTGTATGGTGATGCATTCTCAAGTGCATCTATTGATATTTAGACTTCTCAAGAAGACTTTTATTTTAAATATCTAGACTTTCATTTGGTCAAAGAGGATTGCCTTATGGACACTTCTTCTTCAACTCACCATCCCTTGTATTCTATTTTTTGTAATGCATTAACTTGAGATGAAGATAATTAGTCCTCTTCAAGTTCATCATCTAATGAGTTGGATTTTAAACTAACAAAAGGTAATGAGGTCATCCATGATGAGGAAGAAGGTAAGTAACTCATCAAGTATCCATTTCATTCCTTATCATTTACAGTCTTGCATGAAGAAAAAAAATTTAGTTTAGGTTACTCATGAGATTCTTCCGATATACCCATCCTTAGATGTTCAATTAGAAGAATCCTATGACTTGGGTAATATGTTTTTTGAGGTTGTAAAATATAATCAAATCAATTATGTAGATGGCTACCATCATGATAGTAGTAATCTAGTTGAAATTAATGGTAGTAAATGTCCACACACCATTCATGGTCTAATTCATTTTTCAAAATACAAATATACTATCTTTGAAAGTTTCGGGACTTGTCAGGAAGTCAAGGAACTACAACTTTCGTTGATGGTTATGTCAGTTTCTTGCTATCTTGATGAGATCCCTGAACTAAGTCAGATTTGGATTTTCTCGCAAAACCCTTCTTGAAATATCTTCAATATTTTTTATATAGTTCTTTAGAATTTCAAGTTTTGGTTTCTGATTGGATTGAATATTTTTTTTCAATTTATTCATCTCCATATAAATCTCTTGTATCAAACTCTGGTTTCGAGTGTATACCTATTATCACCAAGAAATGATCACCTAGCCATTTCTAACTAAGCGGATAGAAATGCAACATGTAGGATTAATTTTACCATAGTAAATCATTTTCACCATGGGAAATAATTTAGTAAACCATTTTTATTAAATTATTTCTCATTAAAATTAAAAAACCCCATGAGAATAATTGAATAAATCATTATTTATTTAAGTTTCTCTAGGAATAATTATTAAACCATTATTTGATAATTATTCATTGTCACATTTGACTACATCACCTAGGAATAATTAAGTAAAACACTATTTATTTATTATTCCTTAATTCTATTTTTTGAATAATTGTTAAATCAATATTTAATAATTATTTCAATTTCACATAATTCTTAATCCTTGATAAATAATTAATAAATCATTGTATTTGTTAATTATTTCTAAATAAAGATATATGACTATTTTGAATATATTTTCCCTTCCCAAAAAATATAATAAAGTATTCCTAACGGTTAGATCTTGATCTAGTCGATATTATTTTATTATTTTCCATTTTCGAGATCAACCCAATACTTTTTTTATAAATAAGAGGGTTTTCCATTCATTTTTCACCCTGATCATTATCGTTGTCACCACTATCGTCTTCTTGCATTTGAGCTCCCAATAGAGTTATACATATTGTTTTTGGTTTTTCACATATTGATAGAGAGAATCAATCTTTGAAGCATCAAGGAAATCAAAGGACCCATCCCATAGAGGGGGATTTTCATACCATTTTGTAGATCTCCTTCACCAGGTGTTATCAATAAAGATTGTTATTCATTTAAAAGTCTTTATGTATTGGGTTATTACATTGGATTTCTATTTCTATTTTCTATTTTGGATCGCATATATCTTTTTATTGTGGGTTTTTTTCATTCTATTATTGTAGATCTAAAGTGTAAGAAGCCACAAATTGTTGTTAGGGTCACTTGTCACCAGTGACTTAAGTGAAGTGTTTTTGTTACACATTCCAAAAAATTCATACTAACAAATGGTGACTAAAATTCATAGTAATTCATTTCCTCGGTGAATGTAGTTTCAATTAATTTTAGCATTTTATACAAGTATTTATAGCATCTCAATTTCTATTTATAGCTTTCTTTTCTTTTTCTATCAAATTTTCGGATTCTGGTGGTTTTTTTGTTCTTTCCACAGGTCACAGGTGCCAGTTGAGTAGGAGATGACAAAATCTGTGTGAGATTTGCTGATTGAGAGTCCTTGGAGAAAAATGCACTTTTCAGCCCCATATTTGTGTTCCAAAGCGCACGTTTTTTCTAGATATCTACGTTTTTCACTATTTCCAAGTCAGTCCCTACATTTTGGATTCTTTTCAATATTTTTTTTCAGAATTTTTCTAGGTTTGCTGAGAGTGTTGTGTGTGGATTAGGAAGGGTTTCTTATCTCTGATTCGGTCTCCCCTAGGCCTTGATTCTCTTATTTTTTGTCTTTGAGGAAGGAAAAATTCCCCTAGGGTTTAGAGTACACCTCCACCTTTTTAGGAAGAGATTCATTGGGTGAGGAGTCTAGGGTTTCAACATTTTCAGCCACTAGTTTTCAAGATTTGATCCATTATTTTACAACACTGTTGGATAGCTTTATTTCAAATTTTCTCCCTCTAAAGTTTTGGTTTTTCCTTTCCCCCTTAGGATCCCATTGAGTATCCTAGGTTTTGGAGCTTCATACCTATTCTTTACAAAAAATTTCACCTCTTGTTTTTGTTGTGTTTGCACCATTTAAAATAGATTAGTGCCTCTAGATCTCAGTCCCTTTGACATTATATATTTTAGGCCTTTTATGTGTCTTTGAGTAGCTTGTTTTCCTCCTCTTGACTAGTTGCTTGATATACTTTTTGGGTGGGGTATCATGTGCTTGATTTGTTGTTTATTTTTCTGTCCTTTTCATCATTATTTACAGTATTCAACACTTTATTTCCAGCAGCACATGGCATCATAAAACATGCTCAATTGACTCATCCACTTGACACATCATTTACACACACTCACACCCTTAACGAAAGTGATCTTGGTTAACACTACCAAGCGTAGAATTGAAACACTACACCTTAATAATTCAACACACATATATTAAGCCCACATGGGCACCAGGGCCAAACAATCTGTGTAGTTTAGGTGTAGGATCAATGGGATAGTCTTCACATAACACCCATCAATTGCTTACATTGAGACATAGAAGTTGGCATATTAGGGAGCTTAAAATCCTTCACTGTCCCATTTTCCAAATCTGGAGTGCATCAAAAACTAGATTCAGAGGGGTTTAGGCTAGGTCATCATGTGAGCAATTCTCCTCGAGGCTACCCAACTGTTATAGACATATTTGGGCACATCAACCCCAAACTTATATGTCGATAAACTAGGGCTCATCAACCCCTAAAATATTTTTTCAATACCCTAAAAGAGCTTAGTCATCTGATTACATCATTCCCCAAAAGTTCCACCTGAAAAACCATCCAGAAATGGCCTAAACTGAACCATACTGACTGCTACACTGTCCAGGTGCGATGCATACTAAGTGTTACACTGCTCAGGTGTGATCCATACTGATTAGGCCTTCTATAGGGTGTGATGGGCAAGGATGGACAAATGTTCGAGACAGTTTGCTAGGTGGTTGCTCATGGAATCTTCTAGAATCCTCTCCTATGACACTTGTCTCTCTGAATTTGCCCAGGGATGAGTAAGAGATCCAAGAAATCTCCAAGTGGAACCAATTGTAACAAGTGGAATGACACTAATAAAAACCCCAGAGATGACTCACACCCTTGCACACATCTATAAATGGATCCCTCATCTAAGAGATCTAGAGGCTGGAATATTGTGAATTGCAAGGAAGTGCTGATAGTTTGTAATTGAGGAAAGAGCATTGTATTGTTGGTGTGATCTTGCTATTTCATGAGGTGAAGAGGGATTTATGCTGGGAGGATGATGCTGGATCAAACAACTGGGTTGTAATTCTCCCTTCTATTTAATAAAGTTCTTCAAGTTTTCTTCCATATGATTGTGCAATTGTGAATGTTATCATTTGCAAATGCTATTGTATGTTCATTATATATCTGATTTTGTAATGTTTATGATATAATAGATCAATATGCTTTGATGGTTCTTTGTTACTGTGTTTCTACAGGTACTCTCCAAGTGGGATAAGCACAGGGAGGAGTTGCAAGCTCTGTCAAGGGGGAGAGAGATCAAGCAAGGGATTAAACGAAAGTTCCAGGTTGGTTCCACATCATCCATTTTTTGGGGTTAATGCTACCAATCCATCTCAGTGTCACTGACATGTTCAAGAGAAGTCATTCATTTGAGAAACCACAATCCAGTTAATGCCTCATCCACTACAATACCTTCAACCTTCATTTTCCATGACCGCGATTCCTGAACCTTGTGTCATCAAATCATTTTCACCTCCAGAAATCATTTGCTTTGTTTCGTGTCGTAGATGTGGGATACATTAAGGCCCTCCTACGACGATTCACTTCTTGTCGACATTAGCTCATTATCCAAGAAGTTGACTTAGAAACACCCCTTTTAATGCTTTGAAGCTTGCATACCTCAATGGCAAGTTTCTCATTTCTAGCTACACATTAACATCAATGGCCTTCGACCGAAAGATTTTGTGTGGTGTTCGGCATTGGATCATATATTCACACCACGTGAATTTTACTGTAGTAACTTGAGGGTCATTATCATTATCTGTGATTCCTCTCGCGTCTGTTAACAGCTCACATTATTGGCTGGTAATCAGGCGATGTCTTTCCATGTTCGACTTCAGAACATCTCTTCGCATGGATTGACTTGTATATCGGACGAACATTGAATGAGTTTGAAGACGCCGGATCTAGTTTCATCCATATAGGCTGCGATATATATTTATGGATATAAAAACATCAAATGCACAAAGATGCTACACAGATGGTCATCCGAACCAAGGATGATGACTCTACATCTGAAGAATCATCAATCTACATCTGTCGACGACTATATGATATATGTACATGAAATGAATTTATAAAGCTGAGCATGGGAATGCCTACCTAACCTAGATCATGAAAAATTATATTATGATGATGTATTGTATTGTAACTTATGCAGGTCACCTTCCAGTTCGAAACCTCGAATCCTCATGATAAAGCATTTCACCCGACATCAAGATTTACGACTTCATGCTTTAGGGGGCAACTGTTATAGACATATTTGGGCACATCAACCCCAAACTTATATGTCGATAAACTAGGGCTCATCAACCCCTAAAATATTTGTTTCATACCCTAAACGAGCTTAGTCATCTGATTACATCATTCCCCAAAAGTTCCACTTGAAAAATAATCCAGAAATGGCCTAAACTAAACCATACTGACTGCTACACTAACCAGGTGCGATGCATACTAATTAGGCCTTCTATAGGGTGCGATGGGCGAGGATGGACAAATGTCTGAGATAGTTTGCTAGGTGGTTGCTCATGGAATCTTCTAGAAACCTCTCCTATGACACTTGCCTCTCTGAATTTTCCCAGGGATGAGTAAGAGATCAAAGAAATATCCAAGTGGAACCAATTGTAACAAGTGGAATGACACTAATCAAAACCCCAAAGATGACTCACAACCTTGCACACATATATAAATGGATCCCTCATCTAAGAGATCTAGGAGGCTGGAATATTGTGAATTGCAAGGAAGTGTTGATAGTTTGTATTTGAGGAAAGAGCATTGTATTGTTGGTTTGATCTTGCTATTTCATGAGGTGAAGAGTGATTGATGCTGGGAGGATGATGTTGGATCATACAACTGGGTTGTAATTCTCCCTTCTATTTAATAAAGTTCTTCAAGTTTTCTTCCATATGATTGTGCAATTGTGAATGCTATTGTATGTTCATTATATATATGATTCTGTAATGTTTATGATATAATAGATCAAGATGCTTTGATGGTTCTTTGCTACTATGTTTCTACAGGTACTCTCCAAGCGGGATAAGTACGGGGAGGAGTTGCAAGCTCTGTCAAGGGGGAGAGAGATCAAGCAAGGGATTAAGCGGAAGTTCCAAGTTGGTTCCATTGTCTTTCTCTTATCTATTATACATAGAAGAAATCGTGAATTGCTTTAAACTGTTGTTTCTAGGGTAGCTGCCAAACCTAGAGGCCTAGTTGTTCGAAAAGACACTAGTTTTCCCTCGAATAGACAAGCGCTTGAACTTTTTAGTGATATAATCCCTCGGGTCCGAAAAAGAATAAAATATATAGGAGGGATGGCACTTCCAATCACTTTAACGAGCTGGAAAGGCAAATTTCTCGACAATATTTTCATATTTAACGAGTCTGAAAAGGGTTTAAAGGAGACTCGATTTTGAGGAACGAGTGGTGTCCAGGGTAGCAACTGGTTCTGGGTAAGCTTGGAACTTCTCAAAACATGGTGACTTCTGTAAAGAGGCTAGCTAATAAGGCCACTCATCGCAACTGTTCCTCAAAAAGGGTAAACAACCAAGTGGAAACGTATGATCAGCCAAAAGAATGGAGGTGATGAGAGGTACACAACCAAGGCTCAAAAGGATGATAGAACGGCAATCACAAAGGGTATTTACTCAAAGGTGGGTTCATTTTTTAACGATCTTGAACCCTGGGGGAACTATGCTCGGTTTATCCAACACTCTTTTGGCTTCATCCAAAAAGGTACAAAGGTGAAGGGTATGGTTCCCTTCACATAACCTACATGGAAATCTAACCTTTCTCATCTGTCCATGAACTTTATCATCACTAGTTGAAGGTGTGTTATCAACATGATCTCCAAATGTTGATGACACAGGATGTTGTGAACGGGGAGACCATTCTCTCAAGATCCGAGGAAAGCAAGGACAGTCTCGAGAAAAATGGTCACCCACACAAATTACGCATGGAAATTTGGCTTTGGAAAGACTAATGTGCGGATTTTCACCAGATGAAGCATGGTTGCCCCTTTTCTTAATTGGTTACTTCTTCTTCTCAGCCACCTAGTTACTAGCATCATTACTTTCACCAAGTGAAGAGGAAGAAGGGGAGGGAGAAACAAACGAAGAAGAAGGCGAAGGGTCAATTTCAATATCAACTGGATGCTGATTTGATTGCGGAGGAATTACAGTATTTTGAACCACAAAGGTTGAGAATAGCCATACTGGCAGGCCAATGGTAATTCTAGGAAGGGATAATGTGGCCATATACGGAGCACCAATATTTCCCAAAGAAGAAAAAGGAGTAGGATTCCCCTCAAAAGGGATTCCTTGATTGGTGGATCCCGGATTTGTCTCCATATATCTCAACCTAAGATCAACTAAGGAACAGGGATGTTATTCCGAATTCAATTAATTTTAATGATGCTTTGACACAACTTTGCTTTTTCAGTTTTTAAGAGTCGAGAAAAAGCTAAAGATGACTCTAGTCTCCTTCGGTTTTTAATGAGCATAAAGTGACAAGTGCTCAAATGGACCTTTTCTTTTAAATGGTAAAAAAGGAACGAAAGTGACTACTTTGGAAAATCTAGATAGAGGGATTACCAAACCAATCGCAAAACTGCAAAATACACTTTGGTGATAAATTAAAGAGAAATTACCAAGGACTTATGTACGGCAGTCAATCTTCCAGAGCGCTGTGTTCAGTGCATTGCGATCAATAAGGCGGCAGACTTAGCTTCCTATGGATAAAGGATATAAGCCTATTGTGGTCTCCCAATATATACACAAAGGTACGGGGAGCACAAGTCTGTGCTAGCACTTGTCGTATCAATGAGGAGGAATCACCCAACCTTCGATGAAAATGATAGTTACTAGTTTTTACGACGCTGGAACACGTCTCTAGCCTAGACCTCTAGATATGTTGTGTTAAGTTCCAAAGCGTTGTTAGATTCATTGAAATTTATTTTAAAGTTGATCTTGTTTAAAGTTTGCCTTTCAATGGTTCACCACATGATGTTGATTTGAGATTCCTTAAATGCATTCTACAATGATAAACAATTGTTGTTTGTTTTGAGCAATGAAAATCCTAGCTACTAGGGAAAGAAGATTACAATTCTTTCAAACAAAGAGCAAAGCGCACACACTAGTGCATTTTCCTAAATCATTTTTTCGCTTACAAACTAAATGCAAATGAAAATGCATGTATTTGTTTTTCATTCTCCTTAATGTAAAAAATGCCAAAAAGGAAAACTAAATGCAGCAAAGATTTGAAATATTTCTTTCAAAGCGACATTTTTGACAATTTCTTCTTCAAAAGCGAAAGGAAGACTAAACGACACTTTTCAATTTTGAACAAAAAATGCTTTCGACACTTTGAATCTCAACAAATCAAACCAAATACATGACAAAACTTTCAATCGACTATCCAGGGAAGGAAGAATCCATGACACATCTCTTTTTGACACAAAACGATAGTTACGACACTTTTTGTACCAAAGCGACAGATCGATTTAAGCAACTTTTCGACAAAGGATTATAAATGATGAAAAAATACATAAAAAATTTACTAATCTTAATCTAATGGACGTTGATCTATGTGATGCAAGTAGGCTTCAATAATAAGGCACTGTTCATAAGCAACAAAAAACAACTAAACAGAACTGAAAACAAGGACAAAAACCCCAATTTCTAGAATGGAAATAAGTTCAGTCAGTCATTGCACCTGGGCTTCACAAAAACAGGGATGCATCGTACTTTACAGACTCGGGAGGTGAAATGCATACTGGGTTACGGTGACAGACAGTGCGATGGGCCAGAGAGCACAACTAAAGTGGGTTTTGGCTCAGATGTGCAACTGTTTTCAATGAGTTAAGCTGAGCTATGATGGAAAGTAAAGAGAAAAGTACAAAGGAATGTCTTGAGATGTTACTAAGCTACCAAAAGGGCATCTAGATGTGCCTGTAAGTCAAAATTTTAATTCATAAACTAAACCAAAGATTGACTGAAGTAGCATTCATCTACTATGCAATTGCAGAGCAAGAGCAGTTCGAAGGCTACCTGGCTGACTTCAGGCTCTGTCTATAGTTTATGAAACAAACAACAACAACAAACAAACATCTATTCTACGGACGAACCCAACTAAAAAGATAAGTTTCCCTGTAGGTTATGTGATTGGTCTGACACACCATTCACCTTTGTCTATTCTAGGGATGAAGCCAAGGAAGTGTTTTGTCTTCTGGACGAAACCATCCTGCCTAACCTCAGTAGTTTCCATATGGGTACATGAGACTCTCCTTTTCATCATGTTGGGGGCATGCAAAATTTTTTTTCCCATTTTTCAATTTCATTTTTATTTTTAGTTTTGTCATTTCCAGTGTTTTAGTTTTGTTGTTTCTAGCTTTTTAGTTTTGTCATTTCTAGCTTGTGTAAAAATGAAACTAAAACTGAGCATAGTTCCCCCAGGGTTCAAGCTCATTAAAAAATGAACCCACCTTCGAGTAAATACCCTTTGTGATTGTCGTTCTATCAGCCTTTTGAGCCTTGGTTGTGTAACTCTCATCACCTCCATTCTTTTGGGTGATCATACGCTTCCACTCGGTTGTTTACCCTTTTTGAGGAACAGTTGTGACGAGTGGTCTTATTAGCCAACCTCTTCATAGAAATTCACCATGTTTTGAGAAGTTCCAAATTCACCGGAACCAATTGCTACCCTAGACACCACTCGTTCCTCAAAACCGAGTCTCCTTTAAACCCTTTTCAAACTCGTTAAATATGAAAAGATTGTCGAGCAATTGGCCTTTCCAGCTTGTTAAAGTGATTAGAAGTGCCATCCCTCCTATTTATTTTAATATTTTTCGGACCCAAGGGATTATCTCACGAAAAATTTCAAGCACTTGTCTTTTTTGGCTCGTTAAAGTGATTGGAAAAGTCATCCCTTTTGTATTATTTTATCCTTTTTCGGACCTAAGGGATTATTTTACGAAAAAGAACTTCTGGAGTTTTCTTTTCGTCCCTTTTCAAACTCTCTAAACATGAAAAGGACCAAGTTATCCTTGTCATTAAACTCGTTAAAACAATAGTGACAAACTTGTCCATTCTAGACGAGACCGAGTTTCACTATCGCTAGACTCGTTAAAACATAGTGACAGGTTTGCCCGAAGGGAAAATTATAGAACAAGCATATGTTATCCTCCTCAAGCTTGACAAAAATAAAGAGGTACTGGTCAGCAATGACTGGGGAAAAAGGGAAGAAAACTTGAAGAATTTATGGCAGCAGGTCGCTCTTGAACATGACATTCTCACTTCATCTCCGTGATTGAGTTAGGTTGGGTTATTCCGTTCGCCGGGCATCTCACCATTGGTCTTCCACACCATCCATTTTTTGGGGTTAACGCTACCAATCCATCTTAGTGTTGCTGACCTGTTCAAGAGAAGTCATTCAGTTGAGAAACCATAATCCAGTTAATGCCTCATCCACTGCAATACCTTCAACCTTCATTTTCCATGATTGCCATTCCTGAACCTTGTGTCATCAGATCGTTTTCACCTCCAGAAATCATTTGCTTTGTTTCATGTTGTAGATGTGGGATACATTAAGGCCCTCCTACGACGAGTCACTTCTTGTTGACATCAGCTCATTATCCAAGAAGTTGACTTAGAAACACCCCTTTCAGTGCTTTGAAGCTTGCATACCTCAATGGCAAGTTTCTCATTTCTGGTGACAAGTTAACATCAATGGCCTTCGACCGAAAGATTTTGCATGGTGTTCAACATCGGATCATATATTCACACCACGTGAATTGTACTGTAGTACCTTGAGGGTCATTATCATTATTGGTGATTCCTACGTGTCTGTTAACATCTCACATTATTGGCTGGTAATCAGGCAATGTCTTTCCATGTTCGACTTCAGAACAACTCTTCACATGGATTGACTTGTACATCGAGTGAAGATTGAATGAGTTTGAAGACCCCAGATCTAGTTTCATCCATCCAGGCTGCGATATATATTCGGGGATATAAAAACATCAAATGTACAAAGATGCTACACAGATGGTCATCCAAACCAAGGATGATGACTCTACATCTGAAGAATCATCAGTCTACATCTACCGACGACTATCTGATCTATGTAAATGAAATGAATTTATAAAGCTGAGCATGGGAATGCCCAACTCAGCTAGATCATGAAAAATTATATTATGATGATGTATTGTATTGTAACTTATGCAAGTCACCTTCCAGTTCGAAACCTCGGATCCTCATGATAAAGCATTTCACCCAACATCAAGATTTACGACTTCATGCTTTAGGGGGCAACTGTTATAGACATATTTGGGCACATCAACCCCAAAATTATATGTCGATAAACTAGGGCTCATCAACCCCTAAAAGAGTTGTTTCATACCCTAAAAGAGCTTAGTCATCTAATTACATCATTCCCCAAAAGTTCCACCTGAAAAAACATCCAGAAATGGCTTAAACTAAACCATACTGACTGCTACACTAGCCAGGTGCGATGCATACTGAGTGGTACAGTGCTCAAGTGCGATGCATACTGATTAGGCCTTCTATAGGGTGCGATGGGCAAGGATGAGACAGTTTTCTAGGTGGTTGCTCATGGAATCTTCTAGAAACCTCTCCTATGACACTTCCCTCTCTAAATTCACCTAAGGATGAGTAAGAGATCAAAGAAATATCCAAGTGGAACCAATTGTAACAAGTGGAATGACACTAATCAAAACCCCGAAGATGACTCACACCCTTGCACACATCTATAAATGGATCCCTCATCTAAGAGATCTAGAGGCTGGAATATTGTGAATTGCAAGGAAGTGCTAATAGTTTGTAATTGAGGAAAGAGCATTGTATTGTTGGTGTGATCTTGCTATTTCATGAGGTGAAGAGGGATTGATGCTGGGAGGATGATGCTAGATTAGACAACTGGGTTGTAATTCTCCCTTCTATTTAATAAAGTTCTTCAAGTTTTCTTCCATATGATTGTGCAATTGTGAATGTTATCATTTGTGAATGCTATTGTATGTTCATTATATATCTGATTCTGTAATGTTTATGATATAATAGATCAAGATGCTTTGATGGTTCTTTGTTACTGTGTTTCTACAGGTACTCTCCAAGCGGGATAAGTACGGGGAGGAGTTGCAAGCTCTGTCAAGGGGGAGAGAGATCAAGCAAGGGATTAAGCGGAAGTTCCAGGTTGGTTCCATTGTCTTTCTCTTATCTATTATACATATAAGAAATTGTGAATTGCTTTAAACTGTTGTTTCTAGGGTAGCTGCCAAACCTAGAGGGCTATTCATTCGAAAATACACTAGTTTTCCTAGAAACACCAACCCATGGTAGGGAATCTTGTGCGATGGTTTATGACCAACAAGATCAAGACTCGACCACCCTCGTGGGATGAAGGTAACTGTAGTGACTAATCTTAGGAAGACACCCTATAAGACTGGCTTTAGGAAGCAGTTGGTTCTCTACCCCACCTTCTCTAGGCAGCTCTACTTGCGAGAATCAGATTCTGTCAAGTAATAATTTCTTTGGAACGCCATATGAAACAATAGATTTAGGATCGTTTGAGGATTTATACCACCTATAGTCTAGAGGTATTTTTCTTTGATATGACGTGCTTGCTTGTATTATAGTAGCTTCTTAATATATTTAGTTTACACTTTGCACCACTACACTAGGTGTTTGCTTGTTGTTTGTTACTATTTTTCTCATATCACCCTTTAGTCCTTAGAGTCATCATTTTCTTGACATCATTGTGCCCCCAAGGCATTTGTCACAGAGAATTTGAGGCCTTCGTCCTCAGTTTCCATGATGGCATATTACTCCTCCCCGATGAGTTAGAGTTCATACTCTCACTCCTCCATTGAGTCCTCATTCTAACTCTGGTTCTACTGATTCTTCTAGATCTTCCTTTGATTCTACGTCTTCTCAACCTCATACCATCACCATGTCAGGAACCAACGCAGGTGTGAGAAACGAAGGTGGTAACCTAGGAACTAACCAAGGCAACCCCATGAGCGGAACCTCCACTGATATGGTCACTACTACTCCATTGCTTCCTTTTATGGCTAGTTTGAGCCTCCCTGATTTCATCCATCTCATCAATGACCCTCTTCTTCATGACCCCAATTAGCCAACTATGCTTACCAAGCTTCCTTACAACATCCCTAAGTTTGAAGATAATCCTGGGGAAGATCCCACAAATCATGTTCACTCATTCCATATGTGGTGTTCATCCAATTATATCACTAAAGACTCCATCCATCTTCACCTTTTCCAACACACTCTTACTTGAGATGCTGCTAAGTGGTACCTATATTAACCTAGGGCCACTCATTGCACTTTCATGACTCTTTCCAAATCATTTCTATCTTATTTCTAGTTACCTCTCCATTATGACAATGGTACCGAACTCTTGACTTATTTCCGTCAAACTTCTACCACCTACCTATTTGACCATGTTCAAGAATGGCATAGAAGGAGGATCATATATAAAGCTCCTAAATTCGAAGGCCATGCCTATAAGGATTGGTTCCCTAGTTTTCTTTTGGCCCCCATTTCTATAGATGCCACTTCTCACTTACCCCAATCTGAGGAAGATGCACTCCAAGTAGCTTTGAAATATGACTTGATCTATGTCGAATAAGGATACTTTTATATTTTCATTCTCGATATGCCTTGGCCTAGTGTTGCTAATGCACCATGGGAACCTCATGCCACTGATGGTATCATTGGATCCATTTCACACCCTCACCTAAACCATATGATCCACCTTCGATGAGTTATGGTCAACCCCATGGGGGGGGACCGATTCCTCTTACACCTATCCCCCTCCCAATCTTCTACATGGTAGGTCCCAAAATGTTATATGCATATCCCCATCTGCATCAACAGATGTCAGGTCCAATTGTTGCTCCACCTATTTATCCCAATGTTTCCCCTCTCCTTACTATCCATATGCATCGCCTAACAGTCCATCCCCACCGACACCAGCGCCCCAACCCCCCATGCCTCCTCCACCTTTGCCACAACATCAACCTCCTCCACAAGGTCAAGTGTATTCTCAATAGAGTGCAACTAATCCCCCCAACCCAAAGAAACGAAACAAGAGGAAGGTAATTGGAACCAGCAATCTCAAGGTATTCATGGTAACTAGCTTGCACCACCTAATGCACCTCAAGGAAACCAACCTAATCCCGCAACCCACCAACAACGTGGTTAGCCCAATAAAAACAAGGCTCTTTGTACAAACAAACCTTGTGCTTGTTGCGGAAAATATGGCCATTATAATCATGAGTGTCCCATTTTACCTCAAATGCATCAAGTATGGGAAGCTCAAGCAACTACTTCTAGAGGACAACAACCCATAGCTCCACCTCCTCTTCCTCATGCTTCATCTCAACCAACTGTCCTGACTAATCCTTTTCCTCACTAAGGATATCCCACTACCCAAACTAAACAAGGTCATGTAGCTCCCCAACCCCCACCATATGGTCAAAACAATTATCATATTCTTATGATGAATTTTGACGAAGTAAACACCGAACAATTCGACCTTCAGACTCAATCGTGCCAATATGACAAACCACCTGCTAAGTCAGTGACTAAGTCCCAACCCCAAGTTTCCACTGAGCCTCTATCATCATCAAAAGGTGCCTTACATATCCCTCTCCCTAAGGTAGAGGTTATCCCCAAGATCCCCAAAGGTCCATTACGTCGAGATGTTGCTTCTGCTAAAGTCGTCCATACATATATCATAGTAGATGACTTGGTGCATTCTCCTGCTACCAAGTCAATGCTGGAATTCCTCCATACATGCCCATCCCAACGAAAATCTATAATATCTTCTTTGAGTGTTGTGGATCCTTCTTACAATCATATGATTGTCTTTTACATTAACAAATCGGAACATCCCCCCCTTCCTTCATGCGTTGCATTTTAAATACCAGTCTCCATAAGAAACGCCATTGTTCTTCAGTGTATCATAGACGAAGGTACCTCCACCTATGTGATGGTTGCTAATGTTTGAAAGAAACCTGGTTCACCTAACCTGTCCCCCTCCACCATCACTCTCTGTGCATGGGATGGTCATCCCTCACAGGCCCTTGGATTATATCGCAACTATCCTATAACTATTTTTGGCAAGACTGTCTCTATTGACTTTGAGATCATTGATGCCCCATTAGATTATAACATCCTCTTGGGTCATAGTTACACCTATGCTATGGCAGTCGTCACATCTGCAGTTTTCCACAAGATGTGCTTCCCTCATAATGGAAAGATTTTCACTATCGATCAACTGATGTACTATGATCCTAAGTCTTAGACTTCATCTCATTCCACAATCTTATCTATGACTGGAAATAGACTATCTCGTCCCTCACCAATTTCTCTCCTGGAGTCTACAACGATTCCACCTTTCTTGGTGATTATTATGGTCTAGTGTTTGCATGCTTCAAGCCTAATAGGCTACTCACAAGTGGTCTAGTACGCCTTCACAACAACCAAGACCTCCACAACTTGTTGTTCCTAACTCCACCTATCCTTTAGGTATTACTGCTCAAGGTCCATTTCCTTCTATTGGTATCTCTCCTAGTCCTTTCCAACCCGGAACTGTTCCCCCAAGCCTTAACCATCTCAGAAAAGTTCCCCCAGTTCATTACCCATATGGTCAAATATTGTTCTTATTTCCACCCCCGTGAGTTTATTCTACACCTATCATGGCTACGTTGAGTTTACCTAACATTACCTTGGGCATCCCAGTCTGGTACATTGATCCTCCCACAAACACTCCCACTGGTCAACTAAAACCTTACACAACTTTGACCCCAGTTAAACGTATTGTTCCTACCCCTTCCTTTGCTTCATTTCCTCAGTAACCTCAACAAAAACCTACTCCTCTAGTGAAATCATCTGGTGAGGGGGGAAAAGCCAAGAGAAAGAGAACCAAAGACAAGGCACCCCCCCAACCAACTCCAACTCCTCCTAATTCGCCAAATACTACTCCTCCATGTGCTTTATGTGATGTTGTTAGACATGCCACCAATAATCATATTGAACTCCATCATATCAAGAATGTGGTCTATGATACCTTTCCTGATTCTAACATTATTGAGGTCCATGTCACCTTACCTGTGTCAGCTAGGAAGAGAAAATCCTTATGAAAAAATAACCCTTGTGATTTTTTTTTCCCTTAAGGAAAAATCGTAATTTTATTAATAATAACAAAATTACATTTTGTAGATGCTAAGGCGCATGTGCAAAAAGTAGATCAAAAGACTGTTGTCAAAAGAAAAATCAGAAAGAAAGTAACCGGAAAAATAATGTACATTTGGGGAGAAAATTATGCTTTTCTCCCTTTTTTCTTCTCAACCTTTCGCCACTCCCCTTAAGTCGGTGAGGACGAAAAAGGTACGAGAGAAGTGTCCTCCACATGGTGAGGATTGTCCTTGTCTGAATCGAAGTGATCTGGAGAATGGTGTCTTTTGGATCCACTGGTGTCCGTTGTGTCTGGTATCTTCTCCAGCAAAGAGTCCATCTGTTCCTGTGCTACAAATTCCTCAGTTTCTGGTGCCTTGTGTGTCTGATTATTCGCTTTGGGGATGGTTTCCATAGCTTCCTCCCTAATAGGGCCATCATCAGGATCTGGTGGAGGGATAGTTTCCTCCTCAACCTCTGCTGCTTCATATGGATTCACTGTGCATTGCTAGCCTCTTGGTTTTTGTGATTGTTTCTTGTTTCTTCTGTTTTCTTTTTTGGCTTGTGGGCAGTTACTGAGAAGGTGACCTGTTTGTTGACAACCATGACACCTGAAGGCCGTGTTCTCATAATCTAGTGGTTGTTGCCACTGTGTGTTGTTATGGATCAGGATTATGCTGTCAAGTAAGCCTTGACTGAGATCTATCTCTACACACATTCTGGCAAAAGTATGTATGCCTCTCGAAACTCTTTCCACGTCTAACTTGAGGTATTTTCCTATCGCATTCCCCATTGCTTTGGAGACTTTGGGTAGCCAGAAGTGTAGCGGGAGATTGTGTATCCTGACCCATACCGGCATTTTGGAAGCCACCATAGTAGTGGCGTCAAAACCTGGGAACCAGGGAATCATGAAGAGTCCTGCATTGCCCCAAAACCATAGTCCCTCAGGGAGGACATATTCCTTTTCCTTGACCGTGTCGAATTTGACAATAAAAAAACCTTTGGAGCATAAATGGATATCACAATTTTTGTCCATGTGGAGTAGATTCATTGTTGTAATGCATCTGTTTTGGGCCAAAAGCCATTGAATCTGCATATGACAGCCTTTGTATAAAAATTAGTATAAAATTTATTTACCTCAGGCAGAGCGATTGTCAGTACTGGAGTTTGCACTTTTTCCTCCACAATATAGGGTCCAGGTAGATCTTGTGGCGGTGCTGGCTTGTTGCTAGCTTCCCCCTTTCCTTTGACGGCATCCTTGAAAGAACCTGTGCCCTTTGAGCTAGATCCAAAGCTTCCACCTCTCAGCCTCTTGTTTAGGATGATGGTTGAGTCTAGCACAATTCCATAGTCCTGCACTGTATATTTATCCTGTAAGATTTGCCCTGCATATATCAATCTTTGCATGTTTGCTGATATGCCTGTATGTGCTTGTATTTCATACTTTATATCTTCTATCAGCCTCCCCTTCCAGATTCGCTTGCATATTGTTCTTCCTAACAGGGTTCTGATAAAGATTTGTATCAGTTCCTGACCAGATTCCTTGGTGGATAGTGTTGTTCTTGGCCAAGATCCATGATGTATACCTCCTATCGATCTGATAAAGATTTGCATCAGATCTTCCTCTGTATCTGGTGGATTGACCTTGTCTAGGCCTCGATCTGTTGAATCTACCTTCTCTGTCTGCCCAAGAGCGCCGCAAAGCTTGGGGATCTGTCTATGCCCTGTTATCTCTTGTTTGTGCTTGTGCAGGTTATTTTTTAGAGGCCCAATCTTAATGCCCAGAGTACTACTTTTATCAAGGAAGTCTAGACCGCCAGATGCATGTCAGTTTTGGCCTGGGAAGCCCCTTCCATGAGTGTTGTCTTCCCCTTGATGACTTTAATCCCCATCAGTCCAGATGATATCGGGGGTGCAGTGAGCCTGACAACCCTCAACCCTTCATGCGCAACCCTATCTTGCCTGACGGTCTCCCCTTGTGTACCAGCTTTTTTCTGCCGCGACAGGATCGATCCTCATCTTTCACCGCCTCAACAACGATCCTTATCTTTCGCTTGGTGGTATAAACCTTCGCTGATCCAAAAGAAAACCAGGACTCAGCAGGCTGCATTGCCCATACCCAGTTGTGCATAGCCCCATCCTGCCAGACGGCATCTCCCTCAGTGTTTCACTTGTGATCGGCGGATCTGTAGTAGCCAATGTATACCTATTTGTCTTCAGGCTGCTCTAGATGATGGAAGGGAGAGTGCCCCTTTGGCCTGAGGAACCGATCTCTGGTTTGTAGTGAGGCAGCAACGCAAATCTTTTCTTCAAGAACCCTAGCCATTGCTGCCTCCCGATTCTTTGTATCAACCTCATCACCCTTGTGATTTGTGTGAACATTATGGCCATTATTCTCATCATTATTCCTATCTCAAAGAATTTCATGATACACTACAAGTGTTTCATGAATTAGAGGCCACTTGTATTGATTCCACCTCTCCTCTACATGTGGGTTTTGGTCCCACTCCTATGCCAGAGAAGTAGGTCTCTCAACCACCCATCGTGATCCCTCCTCCTGATGTTGAGATGACAGATAGTACCACTATTATTCTCTACCTGTCTTCATCCATGGGATCGATATATTGGGACTCTCTTGACGCCTCCTATTGTGATTCTATTGAACCTTCTTTGATGAACACTTTAGTCTCAACATCGGTAGATGTCACAACTACTAGTCATCCATCTCCCAGCATTAATGATGCACATGTGAAGCTTGTCTCTCATGAAGATGCTTTAGGTAGCTCCTCTTCATCATGTGGTCTCTCTTCCTCCCATTCTCCCATATTCTATTATGATCAAGACATCATGGAAGCCATGACCACCCCTGATTATTCTTGAGATGATAGGCACCATCGTGCGTACTTCCTTCCACAACAAACCCATGATCAATATGTTGTGGAACCCAACGACTTTATCCATGATGAGGTCCATTTGTTCCATCACCCCTTACTTTTAACCCATGAATTCGAACCACATCCACCTTGTGGCCATTACATTGCCACACAATGTTTGGGTAAGGGGTCATCCACTTTTGATTGTCTAGAAGAAAAAATTATTCCCAACCCTCCTAGTGTATCTGGTAGTGGCACCTCTAGTGCCATTATTCTTCCCCACCTTGAAGAAATTATAGAGTCTCATATCACACCAGATCACCGTACGGATGATCCATTTAATCATCCCTCCATCTTACATCAAAAACCCTATCCCGTAGACATTATTGTTGGTAAACCACAGTGTTGTCTAAGTGAGCATCAGTTCATTATATCTAAAGCCACTCTTTAGTATAGTGAGACCGTGTATGTGAACCCATAAACACATTCCATTTTTATTCTGTTGACGGTTCTGGACCCTCCAACATGTTAGGGGATCTCCCTGGTAAGAAGTCCCAATTAGACCTTAGATCGTTTGGTCTAGGAGTCCCAGCAGTCGGTTGTACAGTATCGCCTTGACTTTGGTTTCGCACAGAGGAAATTAAGATGTCCCTATTGGTAGCAAAGGTGTGACATATGCAGTAAGTCAAGGAAGGTGCATGAGAGGTTCTAACACATGGAGGGTGAGGTGAGTGTGCCCCTTGGAAACATGTGACAACATAGAGTTAAGAAGGGAACACACAAGCAAAGATGCATCACAACATGGAAGGCAAGTAAGCTAGAAATCCAAAGTGATGGTTAAACCAACAACACATTTTAGAAATATTCATACATACATATACATAAAATAGCTACACATGCATGTGTAAGCAAACAAATACATATATCATTTAGAGTAAACGAGATAGCTGAAATACAATATGACATATGCATGAAATGTGTTGGATCTGTTATATTAAGAAGTGTAAGTTCTAGTCATACAATACATCCATGTCCAACCACTGCTTCCGACAGTGGAACATTACAGTCACTACCGCCTGCTCCTCCAAAGAGATATACTAGATCTACGCAGTGGAGAAGCCAAGGCTCATTACAATGTTGTCCAAGCTCTCTCTAAGATAGTCCTATCAAAAGCTTGGCTGACCAAAATCCCATACAATGAGTTATGAGGGACTATTTATAGAAAAGGGTGGCTGACCCTTGACATCCCCCTTTGTGACCATTCATCTACCCTCATGACTCTTCCACTAGTCTATGATGGTTACATTCAACTATCAACACTTGAAATTCCACTTGACAAGACGTTACATACAATCTACACATGTACCCATGTGAGAGAAAACGGCTTGAGCAAGCCATGCAAGACATGACTAACACTCGGACCGTTATGGTGAGACCAACTCTTTGACATCCTTGTGATGGTCGATGGTGGTGAACTGATGCCAAGCTTGGTCGTCTGTGATGGTGTATGTCCACTCAATGGTCACATCCTGCTAAAAGCGAACTCTTGCCTCCGTTGCATCTAGGAACACTGATATCATCCCTTTGTCCAGCTCATTTGATAGCATGTGCATCATCATCTTGGGTGTGGTTGGACCAAAAACATACAAATGCGTAGTGTCTGTGATGATCTCCAAGTGTGTGTTGGTGACCATGTGCATCAACTTGGCGAAGTACATGTTCAGCTCCAGTCAAACTTTCTTCTTGTCTTCGCCTCAGTGAGTGTGCCAAATGGGTGGGATCGCATGCATGCACACAATGACATGCATGTTGTTGAATTCCCTTGCATGCGATCAACAACATTGCTCACCTTGTCTGCTCCATGCCAGCTACTAGGATGGATCTATAACTTTTACGGGCATAGTTTCATCCATCTATGCATGTTGTGCCCCTATTGTACTTGTTCCTATTGTAACTCATTCTCTCGTCTGTGCAGCTCCTATTCTCCCTTGAGTTGTTTCTTTAGCACATGCAACTCCTTCTCTGTGTCTCTCTCTTCCTTCATGTGATCTTCATTTCATTTCGTCACCTCATAGCCTCAGTCTCCAAAGTTTCTTTCATCACAAGTGGATTTGTTTGAGCTTTCAACTTTGTTCCGCCTTTGTGTTGTCAACAACCTTCCTCTTGCATTCGTTTCCCTCAAGTGTGCTTCCTTTTGCTGCTGCTGATGGTGCTGCTCGATGTGGTTCTTCTGCCATATTATCTTGATATCCTTGTCGATGAACAACTTGATGTCTTCATGGATATGAAAGTTCATAAACACTTGATCGACTGCATCCCCAAGTGTGTCTGAACTATGTCTTCAACTCTGCTCTCCTGGAAATCCATTGTACATGTGCTGCTGAGAGGCAAATGAACACCTGTGATACCTGGAGACATAGGAAAAGTCATGACAAGCAATTTGTTAGTCAAAAACCAAAACAAACTAAAGGACTGACATGCAACATACCTATGTGACTGGTCGTGAAGGTTGCACAATTTTCACTGGGAGGCTGGGAGACTGACTACCAAAATTGCACAAGTGTTATCGGGAAATCTAGTTTCTATGCAGAGCTGCTAGTCCCACTAAGACGGGTAGCTATCGTAGAAACAAACAGATTAAAGTTACTTTCGTTTTACTTTATGAGAAGTAGATAAGAGAAGATCAAAGACTACCAACCTCGATGCGCTTGGTTCTTTGCTTGTTCCTTCTCCTCACCGACAGGTCTTTGCCGCCTCTCCCTTGACCACTTCGCTTCAAAGAGTACCTATAAATTCAAAGCAACATAATACCTTCAAAGTGCAGAGATCTACGATCATAAACAATATAGGACCAGATATATATTGACCACACAAATGCATATACTATCAGACATACAAGAATGTGGAGGAAAACTTGAATAGCTTTATTGATATAAAGATTAGAAGAGAGGATTACAACCCATTGATCTGACCCAGCGTCATCCTCCCAGCATGAAAGCCCTTCTTCACCTCATGAAAAGCTTAGATCACCCAACACTATGATATTCCACCAGGAAACCAACAACACTTCCTTACAAGATACAAAATTCCAGCCTCTGGATCTCTGGGATGAGGGATCCATATATAGATGATTGCAGGGAGGTGAGTCAGCTTCTGGGATTTTGATTAGTGTCTTCTCTCTGATAGTTCTTGATTCCACTTGGAGATTGGTGATATCTTACTCATCCCTGGGTGAATTCAGAGAGGCAAGTGTCACAAGAGAAGTTTCTGGAAGATTCCATGATCATCCACCTTGCAAACTGTCTCTGCCATGTGTCCATTCTCTCCCATCGCACCCTACAAAAGGGCTTTTCAGTATGCATCGCACTTTTTTCACTGGACAGGTGAGATGCATCGCACGCTTAGCACTGAGCAACCTGTATGGTCCAGTTTTGACCAATTCTGAGCAGTTTCCTGTGGAGAACTTCTGGGAGATGATGTAATCAGCTGACCTTGTTTCTTTAGGGCATGAAACAACACTTTTAGGGACTCAGAAGCCCTTGGTTTATGGACATATATGATTGGGGTTGCAGTGCCCAAAAATGTCTATAACAACAAGGCATAGTCCGGGCTATTGGGAGGTTGACTGACTGCTGGAACTATGCAATGCACAGTCCAGCTTGGCCTGTTGAGGATTGAAACTGCACAATGCGCAATTTCAGACAATAGCGACATACAACCAGCAAACTACATTGCGCAGTGGACCAACAAGACACTGCCTCCAAGAATTGCATAATGCAAGCCTGGGGGTCAATGTTGAGCCAAACTCGTGCAATTTCTGGAGGGAAGGTAGAGCCTTTGCTTTCGGAAATGCGCAGTGATATGTAGGCAAGGCATGGTCTGGGCCAAGGCAACCCAGACTGTTGATTGATGACTGAAAACATGAGAAGTTTTAATGCATGATGAGATGAGTGCAAACAAGAGTGAATGATCATACATGCAAACAACAAGTGCAGGATTCAGAAAACTAGAAAGCATGCATGTGTGTGAAGCGAGTCACCTCAACGACGACCATCCATGAAAAAATAGTGTCATGCATGCAACAGCAGTGAGATGCAAATGAAAACTGAAATGATGCTTCTACAAGCTAACATACATCAAAACAACAACAAACGTTCACTGAAATCAAGCAGACAATACTCACACAAAGCGAAACACAAAAAGCGACAGAACTACAACACGAGACATGAAAAGTGGGCTTACCCTGAAATAGCTGAGTTGAATGTGCTGACGACTCCTAGATGCAAAGTGGGATGTCAAAATTTGGAAGGTCAATGTGAGGAAAGAGCTCTACTGTGTCTGGTTGATGATTTTTGATAAAATCGAGGTTGGGACGCACATGCCACAAATCCAGGAAAAGTGACACTTAGCGGGAGGTTTCTGAAATGATCCTTGCATGTAACCTCTAGTTGTTAAAGATAGATCCCTTAATCAAGGGATGCCTTTGCATGTTGCCTTGGGAGAAGTAGTCCATGCATGCAAATTAGTTTTTCTCGGTCACGAAGGGAACCGGTCAACCTGAAGGCATATGCATCGGTCTGCGAGCTTGGGATGAAAATCTGTGCAGTTTCTGGGCTGAGCAGAGATGGTTGTCCCAAAGGGATTGCGTAATTTCTGGGAGGAACAGGTGACTGTCTCCCACAATTGCCCAATCTCTGGGGTGAGCAGCTGTCCTGGGTCAGACCTCGCAATTTTCTCAAGGAAGCTTGTCTGACTGTATCTCGCAATTTTTTAGCCCAACGGGCTGCCTGGATGGATTTGTGTAATTTCTGCTAGCAACTAGGCTAGTTGTCCCAAATGGATTGCGTAATTTATAGGAGAAACAGGTGACAGCTGCCTAGAATTGTGCAATTTCTGGGATGAGTAGCTTTTCTGTGATGAATTGCGTAATTTTTTAGAGGAAGACTGTCAGGAAGAATTGCGCAATTCTGGAGCCCAGCTGGGTGTCCAGCTGGGTTTTCACAATTTCTGGAGGGAAGGCTAGTTCCCCTCCAAAATTACGCAATTAGCAGAGGGAGATACTCAACCAACAACTGACATTAAGTTTTGAAAGTAGCCTATGAAGGGGGTGGAATAAACTTGCATTCCCACGCTGACAAGACTCCATGAAACAAGCTGATGTGCTTGATAGTGGAAGACATGTTGTTGAGGATGGTTAGTAGGGAGACTCCAAAACGAAGCTAAGGAAAAATTTTGGAGGGTGGTTTTAGCCGCTACAACACTTGGCGACACACTGGTAGAAATCCAACGCTCTAAATGGACCTTGCTTGTGAAAAGCAAGTCTAACACCTTCGGAAGTATCGTTCAGTTATTTCTTCGTCTTGGTTTCCACATTTGCTTGATTGTAAGATGTAGCATATGCCAAGCTCTTGGTCGGTCGACACACATTCCAAGGAAATTCAACAAAGTTGTTTCGATTAGGGATGAAGGGTATATTAGTGCACAAGCAGTATAGTAGTCAGAGTTTTAGTTTCATCTCTAGAGTTGCTCTACTGCCAGCAAGCCTGGACAGTACCCCAACAGAGTCACGCAGGAACACAAGCATCTCTCCACTGCCACCAAGCCTAGTCAGTACCCTGATGGAGTTACTTGTATCAGCTCTCTACGTAGGAAGCCTTTCTCTTCTTTCACCTCATTTATTTTCATTTTTTTTTTTGAAAAATTTCACTTTCATTGTTTTCATTTTTCATTTTCATAATTGTGCATAGCATTTATTCATTTCAGAGGAGGAAGAGGGATCTCGATTTATTGAGAGTAGAAGAGGCTTTTCCTTTAGAGAAGTATTTTATATATACCTTTGATGTTCTTATTAAGGTTTCCCCCCTCACCTTACTCTACTTTGACTGAGCTTACAAGGGTTAACCCAAAAACAATCGACTAGACTAGGTGATACTAGTTAGCGTGCAAGCGTTGCGTTTTCACCAAGGTTCACTTCGAATAGTACATATTTTCTATTGATGTATCATAGACTGAATAAACTAGTTCTTACATAAGAGAGTGGACAACAGATAACCAAATGTTGATATCTGTACAAGTCCTCTTGTACTTTACCCATCTTCTTTCAAGAGTCTCACACAGTCCATGCGAAACTAACCTACGGACATAAACAAGCAAACAAACCAAAAATCAAAGAAAGAAGCATAAGAAAATGTGAAAGTGAAGCGAGTAAGCAAAAAAACAACAAGAAAACAAACACACAAAGAAAGAAGCAAAGATGCATGCAAGCAAACAACCCCAAAAGAAAACACTACTCCTACTCCTAAGCTAACAGTGCATGGGTTGTCTTACGTGAAGTAATATTTCCAGTGCAGCCACCAGCGCATTGGTTGACGCATGTCGGTGAATGCATTGTTCATGAGAAAAATAGTTGTGTGAACCAACAGATGTGAAAGATGCAACAATGAAGACAAACACACTCTGAGCTTACAAGCGTCCACAGAACAAAAATGAGTGAAAATTCATGATATGTAGTCCATGGACATACCATGATGTTGTGTGACACTATGTATAGATGTTAAGCACATGGATACTCTTGACTGTGACATGCAAGCACACGTGAGGAAGGTATACCACTTACATTGCGCAAGTGTGCTTGTTGAGTAAGATTCCTCCAATGCATGAGAGATGGGCTCGTGTAGTTCAAGTGGAGGAAGTGAAATCTGAGTGTTAGATTGATCTTCAATGCATACAAATGAGTGATGAGGAGCCTTGCATGTTTGAAGAATTTCCTAATCAGAAGTGAAACCAACCTCAACACAACGAGGGCCTGACATAACCATCAGCTTGGGCTAAAGTTCCTCGACAGTCTGCGGGGTTTCAAATTCATTGAGAGATGGATCATCGTAGATCATTGTCTTAGACAAATTAACAATGAGTTAATCAACATTGTGATCAGATGATGAGGTAAAGAGATCATGACAACCAAGATCATAAAACTCAGGATGTTGTTCGGCATCCTCATGATTCGATGAATCGCACAGAGGGGTAGATGAGAAGCAAGAATGTTCATCCTCTGCATTTCCAGAAAAGATAGATGAAAAATCAAGTGGATGTTCAAAGAAATATTTGTCCTCTCCATTGTTAGATGATGGACTGACATATGGTGTGTCTTGCAAATGATCAAAAATGGGTGCTTCCGTGGATGGAGATACACATGAACAGTCAAGGATGCAAGATCATCAAGGATTTCAGGAAAAATGAAGGAGGTACAGATAGACAAGGATGGTCTTCTACTACCGATGGATGTTCAAGCTCCCATTCATACTCTTCATGAGTGATAGCACATGTTGGTTGTGCAACACCAACTCCGTCGATGGCTTGATCCTCGTTCACAATAAGTGTAGAGTCTGGAATGGAAGAACACAAGACACTGTCATCCGGAGGATTATCCGAGAACAAAAATGGAGGTTGAGGTACAAAATACATGTGACGGGGTATGGGACTCATAACCAAGTCTGCGTGAAAATCAAAAGGATTGATGTCGGGAGGACCTAACGGTTCAACAAATGTGTGTTCATTCTCTCCCACATCACTTTGCAATGGCAGAGCTGTTTGATGAGGGGACTGCGGACAGTCACTTGTGACAATGACCGTGTTCATCTTTGATTGCGCAACTCCATCACCGAAGTATGTTGAGCGGGGTTTGAGCTTGAGCTTCTTCTTGGGATCGATAGATTTGATAAGGCAATACTCAAATTTGTCAATGAGATATTGAAATTTCATCTCACTCTTCGGAGCTTGAAACTGCAAAACACGGAAGTGCTGCCAAAAATCATCAGGCAATTCATGTGGTGCCTTCCGTTGTTGTAACATTTTTTGGTCAAGATGTTCTAGATCTAAATGATGGAAAATATCTTTAATGAGATCACAGAAATGCTAAAGTGAGTGCATGCTGTCAGCCGGTAAGATGCAGAGCCACCGTAGTGGGGGTTCGTGAAGTTTGTATACAAGTAGCAGGCTAGCTTGTTTGTCAGAAAATCCTTCGTCCTCATCAAGCATGGCAAGGAAGTCATGTAAGAACATAGGCGAGGCCACTTCACCTTAACCATCATACGTTGAGAGGTTTGGCATGTGAAAAACATCATGGAGGGTTGAGTGTGCAAGACTCCATGATAGATGTTCAAAGACTCAAAACAGATGATGAGGGGTCAGCCTGTCATCTGGCCCTCCTTCTAGTGCTAGAATGTTGATGGTTTTGGACCCGCCAACATGTTAGGGGATCTCCCCGGTAAGAAGTCCCAATTAGACCTCAATTGTTTGGTGTAGGAGTCCCAACAGTGGCTCGTATGGTATCACCTTGACTGCGGTTTTGCATAGAGGCAAGTAAGATGTCCCTGTTGGTAGCAAGGGTGTGACATATGCAATAATTCAAGGAATGTGCATGAGAGGTTCTAACACACAGAGGGTGAGGTAAGTGCGCCCCTTGGAAACCTGTGGCAGCACGGCTTTAAGAAGGGAACACACAAGAAAAGATGCATCACAACATGGAAGGTAAGTAAGCTAGCAAGTAAACCAAAAACACATTTCAGAAATATTCATACATACATATATAGAAAATAGCTACAAATGCATGTGTAAGCAAACAAATACATATATCATTTAGAGTAAACAAGATAGATGAAATACAATACGACATATGCATGAAACATGATGGCTCTGTTATATTAAGAAGTGTAAGTTCGAGTCCTACAATACATCCATGTCCAACCACTAGTTTCAATAGTGGAATGTTACATTCATTGCCGCCTGCTCCTCCAAAGAGATATACTAGCTCTGCACAGTGGAGAAGCCAAGGCTCATTACAATACTATCCAAGCTCTCTCTAAGATAGTCCTATCGGAAGCTTGGTTGACCAAAAGCCCATACAATGAGTTATGAGGGACTATTTATAGAAAAGGGTGGGGTGACCCTTGAAATACCCCTTCGTTCACCTACCCTCATGACTCTTCGGCTACTCTATGACGGTTACATTCAACTATCGACACTTGAACTTCCACTTGACAAGACGTTACATACAATCTACACATGTACCCATGTGAGACAAAATGGCTTGAGTAAGCCATGCAAGACATCACTAACACTCGGAGCATTGTGGTGAGACCAATTCTTTGACATCCTTGTGATGGTCAATGGTAGCAAACTGATGCCAATCTTGGTCGTCCATGATGGAGTCCTTGCACTCAATGGTGACATCTTGCTGAAAGCAAACTCTTGCCTCTGTTGCATCCAGGTACACTGATATGGCCCCTCTATCCAACTCGTTTGATATCATGTGCATCATTGTCTTGAGTATGGCTAGACCAACAACATATTGATGCATAGTGTCTGTGTTGATCTCCAAGTGTGTTCTCGTGACCATGCACATCAACTTGTCGAAGTACATGTTGAGCTCCAGTCAGACTTGCTTCTTGTCTTCACCTCGGCGAGTGTGATAAATGGGTGGGATCGCATGTGTGTGCACACTGACATGCATGCTGTTGAATTCCCTTGCATGCGATCAATAGCACTAATCATCTTGTCTGCTCTGTTCCAGCTACTGGGATGGATCTATAACTTGTACCGGTGCAGTTGCATCTGTCTGTGCATGTTGCACCCCTTGTTGTACCTGTTCCTGCTGCAACACATTCTCTCATCTGTGCAGCTCCTGTTCTCCCTTGATTTACTGCTTCAGCACATGCAACTCCTTCTCTGTGTCTCTCTCTAACTTAGCGTGATCTTCATTTCGTACCATCACCTCATAGCCTCGATATCCAAAGTTGCTTTCATCACAAGTGGATCTGCTTGAGCTTGCAACTTTGTTCTGCCTCTGTGTTGTCAACAACCTTCCTCTTGCATTCGATGCATGCAGGTGTGTTGCCTTCTGCTACTGCTGATGGTGCTACTTGTTGTGGTGTTGCTGCCATATTATCTTGATGTCCTTGCCCATGAACAACTTGATGTCTTCATGGATAGGTAATTTCATAGACACTTCATCGACTACATCCCCAAGTGTTCTCTGAACGATGTCTTCAACTCTGCTCTCCTAGAACGCCATTGTACATGTGCTACTGAGGCAAAAGAACACCTATGATATCTGGAGACATATAAACACTCATGACAAGCAATCTGTTAGTCGAAAACCAAAACAAACTAAAGGACTGACATGCAACATACCTATGTGATTGATCATGAAGGCGGCGCAATTTTCACCGGGAGGCTGGGAGACTGGCTACCAAAAATATGAAAGGTACAGTCCAGGCTGTCAGGAGGCTAATTGACTACTGGAACTGCGCAATGCATAGTCCAGCCTGGCCTGCTAAGGACTGAAACTGCGCAATGTGCTATTTCAATTAGCAATGACATAGAACCAGCAAACTGCATTGCGTAGTTTTTGGTTCCAACAGGACACTACCTCCAAGAATTGTGCAATGCAAGCCTGGAGGTCAGTGATGGGCCAAACTAGCATAATTTCTGGAGGGAACGTAGAGCCTTCACTTTCGGAAATGCACAGTGTTAGCCGAATAAAGCACGGTCCAGGCCAAGGCAACCCAGACTGTCTGACGAACGACTGAAAACATGAGAAGTATGAATGCATGATGAGATGAGTGCAAACAAGAGTGAATGATCATACATGGAAACAACAGGTGCAGGATTCAGAAAATGGGAAATCATGCATGTGTGTGAAGCGAGTCGTCGCAACTGCGATCGTCCGTGTAAAAACAATTTCATGCATGCGACACCAGTGATATGTGAACGAAAACTGAAACGGTGCTTCTACAAGCTAACATACATCAAAATGACAGCAAGCACTCACTGAAATCAAGCATAAAGCACTCATATGAAGCGAAAAACAAAAAGCGACAAAAACGCATCGCGAGACATGAAAAGTGGGCTTACCCTAAAACAACTGAGTTGAATGTGCCGACAACTCCTAGATGCAATGTGGGATGTTAGAGGCAAGGTCGATGCGAGGAAAGAGCTCTATAGCATCCGGTTGATGAGTTTTCATCAAATCAAGGTTGGGACACGTATGCCACAAATCTAGGGAAAGAGACACTTGGCGGGAAGTTTCTGAAATGATCCTTTCATGTAACCTCTAGTTGCTAAAGATACATACCTGAATCAAGGGATTCCTTTGCATGCTACCTTGGGAGAAGCAGTCCATGAATGCAAATCATTTTTTCTTGGTCCTGGAAGGAACCGGTCAACCTGAAGGCACATGCATCGGTCTGTTACCCTGGGATGAAAATCTGTGCAGTTTCTGGGCTGAGCAGAGATGGTTTTCCAAAAGGGATTGCGTAATTTCTAGGAGGAATAAGTGACTGTCACCCAGGATTGCGCAATTTCTAGGCTGAGCAGCTGTCCTGGGTCAGACCTCACAATTTTCTTAAGGAAGTCTGTCTAACTGTATCTCAAAATTTCTAAGCCCAGCAAGATACCTAGATGGATTTGCATAATTTATGCTAGCAGCTGGGCTGGTTGTCGCAGAGGTATTGCGTAATTTTTGGGAGCAGCATTTGACCGTTCCAGAATTGCACAATTTTTGGGCTAAGCAACTGTTCTGGGATGAATTGCGCAATTTTTTAGAGGAAGATTGTCAGGAAGAATTGAATAATTCTAGAGCCCAGCAGGGTTTGCAAAATTTCTGTAGGGAAGGCTGGTTCCCCTCCAAAATTGTGCAGTTCCAAGAGGGAGCTACTCAACGAGCAACTGACATTAAGTCCGAAAAGAAGCCTATAAAGGGGGTGGAACAAAATTGCATGCACAGGCTAACAAGACTCCATGAGATAGTTGAAGTTGATGTGCTTGACAATGCAAGACCTGTTGCTGAGGATGGTCGGTAGGGAGGCTCCAAAACGAAGCTAAGGAAAAATTTTGGAGGGTGGTTGTAGCCGCTACAATAGATTCCTATATGCACTGCCAAATGAGATTGATAATCCACCATTTCATTTCTCTAACTATATCTATCCACTCTTCCATAACATAAACAAATGGTGAACTACATCGTGCATATCCATATTATGTACCATCGATATGTGTTTGGAATCCATTATTATAAATACATATGGCATGCCCATAGCATGTGACATCTATCCATACAAAACTGGCGGGCACATACACCCCTATATATCCTCATCACCCTTTAGAGGATCTTGCAGCTAGTAAGGTTGAATGCTTGAATCCATTATTTAAACACTTGGAGCACAATGGTAGTCCACAAACACATCTAGCTAAGGGGAATCATTCCCACCTGATCACTCCCCTCCATCATCATTTGCTTGGGGGCATGATGGCCCCTGGCCACCTTCTCACTTTATTAACATAATTCTTAGCCTAGACCCCAACAATCTAGGTATGGTCAATTATCCTCCCATTATTTGGATATTTTGTCCTATCTATCTCTCCGACGAGCCATATACACATTGCATATTGTAGATGCTTGATACCATATATTGAAATATTCTACCCTACTTGATACCACACTTACCACCCAGTCCCCATGTTTTACTTAGTGGGCAAAAATTATCTTAGACCTTCTCTAGTGGTTCATTCCCATGTTCTTTCTTACCTTGATTCTTCACCAAGAACCATCCTTCCAAGAAGCATTAAGGTCATATTTAGGCAAGTAAGGCCACCTACCTAAAAGTTGCAGATCTGAATTTCAATAGTCGATTTTTCCACTATGATCTCCTTAAGATTTAGGGCCTTCCTCTCCTCTCCAAATTCTCCAACAGCTCACTATGCAAATGAATTGGATTTGGGGGCAAGAAGACTTTTTATAGGGAAAACACTATTTTTTATATCACCCATTGCGACCAAACCATAGCTCAGTTTGATGAACCATTGGAACCATTGGAAAGCTCTCACTGAGTTCTCTAATGGGTCTCCCTTAGTTTTTAGTAATTTGTCACTTCACCTCGAAGCCATTTTTTCCATGAGGGCTCACTTTGCCACCTATTAAAAATGAAATTCTTCATTTGAGCCACCCGTACTCTAGTACCACTTTAACTTTGCATTGGTTGAATCCCGTGTCATTTCATCATGAGTAACCATCATCTACTTATTTTTTTTATGGTCCCCTCTGGGCCTTCCCCATGTGGCAGCATCATCAAGTCACCCTTGTTCAGAGCATTTGAGATGAGTCACCCTTACATTTATAGAGTCAGTTTCGAGTTCCCTTGAGTCTTGTTACAGTATATCATCCATGGTTATGTCACATTCATCCCATGATGCTCATATTTTGCCTCTAGCTACACTGCTTCGTCTTTTGAAACCCCCCATCTTATTAATTGACCATCCACTCTAGAATCCAGTCAGTCGCTACCAAGTCAACTATGCATATTATGTTCTGACAAGGGAAGTCGTTAGCCCTCCACTCATCTTGTTTCTTTCCATCATCATCCTTGGTGTTAGTCTGTCATTCACTTTACTATGATCCCTCATGCCTTTGTTGAGGATTCCTCATTGCCTCAAATATGGAAAGCCCTCTTCTATCGACTTCAACACATTTATTCCAAAAGTGTGGTCTAGAGGGCAGTGTACCTTGGTTCCAACCTTCATATTTGTTCGATGTCTCGAATCAAGAAAAGGGAATCATCATTTCGCTTTGACTTGGTTATTTCTCACGTGCTTGACGCCATCTCATTATCATACAATTGAGAATCATACACTTGATCATCTGATGATCCAAACAATTGTACCAGTGATTCTGGAGTGTGTATGAGATTTTCCAGACCTCATGAGGGGTTGGCCCTTCAGGTATCCCCCCACATGCCTGTATGTCCATAGATGTTTATCAAGCCTCAGACACAGTTCCAAAGATGTGATGGGTTCGATTTCAACCACTTGTAGTGCCCATAGCATGTATGTCTCCTTTAGATGATCCATTCAGATCTTCAGAGCCCTTTCCTATTCAGAAGGGCTTCTTTGGTTGTGATCCCCCCTCACCATGTCCACTTGAGGGGAATTATGTCTCATAGACTCAAATGTTGTTGTATTTAGCACTAGCCTATGTCTTTCCAAGCGCATTATGTATATTGGATTCATTGTATTTTCTGGCTCGTTGATGCCAGCATATCATGTATCATGTACTTTATAGCTCAATCCCACGTTGTTGGGCTCACCATTATTCTTTGTATGCAGTTATCTCAGTGGGTATGGGTATGCCTCCCCCACCTCATTTGAGATCATGTACTCTAAAATAAAAGGAGACATACATCAATTTAGTAGGTCTCACCCCCTCCATTCCTTCATCCTCCCTTGAATTGCTTCATTTGTATATCTCTCTCTCTCTCTATGACTCCCCTTTGGTATCTCGTGGAAGTGTAACCTACAACGTATTTTGATCATACAATTTTCTCCTAACACTCATACGTTGGAGGGAAATTTGGTATCTCCAACCAATGATCACCTAGCCATTTCAATCTAGACAGGTCGAAATACACCATGTAGGATTAATTTTACCATAGTAAATTCACTTTCACCATGGGAAATAAATTAGTAAACCATTTTTATTAAATTATTTCTGATTAAAATTAAACAACCCCATGAGAATAATTGAATAAATCATTATTTATTTAATTTTCTCTAGGAATAATTATTAAATCATTATTTGATAATTATTCCTTGTCACATTCGACTAAATCGATTAGGAATAATTAAAAAAATCACTGTTTATTTATTATTCCTTAATTCTATTTTTTGAATGATTTTTAAATCACTATTTAATAATTATTTCAATTTCACAACATTCTTAATCCTTGTGAAATAATTAATAAATCATTTTATTTGTTAATTGTTTCTAAATAAAGATATTTTACTATTTTGAATATTTTTGCCCTATCCAAAAAATATAATAAAGTATTCCTAATGGTTAGATCTTGATTTGTTCAATAGTATTTTATTATTTTTCATTTTCGAGATCAACACAATACTTTGTTATAAATAAGAGATTTTTCCATTCATTCTTCACCATGATCATTATCATCGTCACGACTATCGTCTTCTTGAATTTGGGTTCCCACTAGAGTTCTACATACTATTTTGGGTTTTTCACATATTGAGAGAGAGAATCGATCATTGAATCATCAAAGACATCAAAGGACCCGTCCCATGGAGGGGGATTTGTAGACCCGTTTGTAGATCTCCTTCACTAGATGTTATCAATAAATATTATTATCCATTTAAAAGTATTTTCATATTTGGTTATTACATTGGATTTCTGTTGTTGTTTGTTATTTTGGATCGCATATGTCTTTTTATTGTAGGATTTTCTCATTCTATTATTGCAGATCTAAAGCGTAAGCAACCACAAATTGTTATTAGGGTCACTTGTCACCAGTGACTTAGGTGAAGTGCTTTTGGTACACCTTCCAAGAAATTTCATACTAATAATACCTTTCATGGATGTACAGAGCTATGAAGTTGATCGTTTTAAATATTATCATTGGCTAAAATATTCATGCCTATCAGATGCATTTGAAAATAGTCAACTCGTAGATTTTCCTGTGAATTTTCTAATGTTAATCCTTTCCTTCATGGCACTAGTTGTCCTCTTGATCGTTAATGAATACTTGATTTATTTGGTGAATCAAATTCTTCTTTTCCATCCATTATATCTTAACTAGTTTCATGTGTTTGTTATACTAGCATTCATTTTCAATTCTTTTAATTATTATGATGCTAGTTCACTTTGTAACCAGTTACAAGGAAATGGTTTGTCACATTCAACATATGAGGAAGATGATTCTACATTTGAAAGCATTTTCAAAGTTGTTCAAATTGATATATCTTTATGATCCCTTAACCAAGAATATTATGTCTTAATTGGCTCATCTAATCATAATGTTGCTTTTAGTAATTGTCATTCCACTAATCATTTTCCCACCGCTATATCTGATGATAGTTGTTTTGCATCGATTGATCTTTATGGTTTATCATCTTACTATTCGGATTCTTGTCAAGCAGTTGAGGGCCTTTAGCCTTCACTGAAGGTTATGTCAGGTTCTCATGATCTTGAAAATCCTTCTGAATATCGTTAGATAAAATCTCTTTCACAGGATTCTCATCCTAATTTCATACCATTAATTGGAAATTTATATTTTCAGGGATTTCGAGGTTTTCAAGAGGATGATTTTGAATTTCATGACCCAATCTATTATTGGTTGGAAGCGTCTTAATTAACAAACCCTTTCACAAATAACAAGTTTATATCTTTCTGTATGGTTGATATGGAGGACCATAAAGATGTAGGTGCATTCACAAGAAGTTATCAGGGTTTGTTTGAGTGTTTCTATAATAAAAAAGGTAAGGTGGTAGGTTGGTTAAGGTTAGTTGCCATGACACATCTTTCTACATCTATAAAGGAGATTATATCTTTTGTGCAATATATTCAATTTATTATATTTTATGTTGCACATCATCTTATATGGATTTTAATTGCTCATATCTTTGTGATTGCATATCAGGAACAACTATCATGGCTGCATTGAAAAATTCATTACACTTGACCCTAACCTTTTACCTAGTTAGCTTAGGAGTAGGTCTAGTTTTGTTCTAGTTTCCTTTTCATTCATCCTGCACTTGCTCTCCATATAATCTTTGCATTCCTTTTATTTTATTATTTTGTCTCCCATGTTGTTTTTTAAGTTCAGTCATCCATTTTATTTTTCCTTTTGTCATGTTTCCTTGTTTTTTCTTGGCTTTTCTTTTATGTTCTTCCTAATAAGACTTTGGATGAAAGATGTTTCTTTTGGCTCAAAAGACAAGGTGGAAAACTTGAAAAGGGAAATTGCGATGACAAAAAATGATTGGATAATAGGTTACCTATTCTCTATTTTGGTTTACATATTTTTAAAATCTATGATGTTTGAATGGAAAATATAATTTGTTCCAAACAAAAAGCCTTTGGTCGAACTACAAATCATGTATCTTCATCATGAATTAGCCTTGTATTTAATGGTGTTTTGACCTGTTGCATCAACTAAGTAGAGAATGGAAAGGATAAAAAATTTAAAGGAGCATATTAACTTCGGTTATATTTAAAATCCATTAAACATGGAAACAACCTCTCTTGAAAATTAAATAAGTCAGGATCCCTCTTCCACCGTCAAAATAAATAAGTGCCTTTGCACATTATATTAGTAACTAAATAAATAGGTGAAGAAGAGAAAGGATTCCTGCACAGAGAGGTGAAGCAAGAAAATTTGTTAGTGTACTAAATATGCATGCCAGCGGCGAAGCAATGCTTGTGTTTCCTTGAGTTGACTCGGTCGGGTATTGAACATGCTCATGCATTAGAGCAACACCATGGAATGCGCTTATCAAAATCTCGTTATACTTATTATCCTTCTCCCCAATGGAAACAATTGATGTATGCATAGTCTTGTAAGTGTGTTTGAACCTGAGAAAGGAAAATAAGAGACTATATATTTAATCGGGATAAGTAGCAAAGTTGGGGTAATCTACATGGAAAGTCAATACTTCCTAAAAGATTGATACCTTGCACTTAAAGGTGAAACCTAAACAAAGAAGTTGGAGTTCTACCAATGTGTCGCCAAGTGTTAATGTTGCGATCAACAACCTCCAAAAGTTTTCCTACACTTGAATTTTGGAGCCTACTAGGGACCTAATGATCTATTTCCTATGGTCACTTCATTGTTGATTGATTTTGTATTAAGCGTTTAACTCTTCTTCCCAGTTTCTGACTATCAAATTCACTTACTCACGTATCACCAGTCCTTGATGAATTCATGAACGCACCTTTCCTACGAGATTAGACTTGCATTGTGAAATCCATAAGGATAGTGCATTGCACAACCTATGTTAATAGTCAGTGTGTTATTTCCATTTAGAGTCTCCCTCACATTGGTTGTAATTGTACCTCTATTTCAGTGAGTTTTTCCTAACTGACATTTTTGTGCACCTTTGATTTCATAAGTGTCACTTTCTTATTCGTGACTCTCACTTTTGCTGGATTTTACTTTAAAGAGTGTCATCTTCATGTTATATTCACTCTATCATGTGTCATTTTCAATTTCTTTAACTTTTGAAAGTGTCATTTTCATGTTTTCTTACTGTCATGGGTGTTTCTTTTAGTTGTTTCCACTCATGTATGTGTTGCACCTTTGCACATCACTAGAGGTAGATCTAGCGCACTTTTCTACATTATATGGTTCTACATATAATGATAATATATGCTAGACGCATTCCTACAACTTATCTCACTTTATGGTCATAAGCGACACCTCTATCTCAACTTGCATTCTAAGTGTTGCAATGTGGCACTTCAACTGTCACACCTAGAAATAGGTGTCGCTTTGTTGTAGTTTCAATGTGTGATTTTTGTTCACAAGTACTATGCATTTCCCTGGCTTGTACCAATGGAATTCATGTGTGTGATCCATGTTTGATTCCTGTTCATATGCATTTTCCTCTCTTACTCTACTAGTCCCACACTTAGCCATTTTTGAGCTCTTCTTGGTCCTACTGCCCAGTGCAATTTATGAAAGATTCCATCATTCAAGAGGTGATGAGAACTTCCTATTCATGAGACTTAAATATACAATTTCCTCTTCTAGTGGGCCTTCCTGGGTGTAGAGTGCATCTTTAGTGAAAATTCAGTCCCTATTAAAGAAAATTGTCGGCCCAATAGAAGGATGTCCCTTCAAAAGCACACTTTGAAAGAACAAGGATCCTCTCTCCTTTCAAAAAATGCACTTCAGAAAAACAAGGGTCCTTTGTCTCTTTAAAATTGCATGGTGAACTATCAAGCAATAGTTGAGCATCCTTGTTCATCGTTATTGTGCCTTGCACCCTCACTGGCTCTTCCAATGTGCACCATGCACTATCAAGCAACAATGGTTTCTCCTTGTCTCTTGTGACTGTACCCTACACCTAACCAGTCTCTCTCTCTCTCTCTCTATCCTTGAGCACATGGTGAAATTTTAGTAAACAGTGAGGTCATCCCTTTCTCACTATCTGGATCAACTACACTTTAACTATCTCTTATTCCATTGAGCCTAACGCATGGCATAATTTTAGTCAGCAAGCTCATCACATTGTCCCTTGCACTTGCTCACTATGCTAGACCCTGTAAATACCCTTCTTCATAATTCATGGCATATTAAAATTGAAAAGTGGTGCCTTCCTAAGACATTCTTGAGTTCAACTACACCCTCCTCATCAAGCCTTTCTAACTCAGTCCTTTCACAGGACTACCATAAGCAGCTTCTTCCATGACCAATATAGAGATAGAATAGATGATTTCAAGATTGATCTTTCCATGTCATGACTAATATTCATTGGCAGGTGTACCATCTCAAAATGAAAATGTGATGCTCAATAAATATGTCAAGGATAAGAAGAAAAGAAGCACTTTCAAGGATGAAGCAAAAAGAATAAACCAGGAAAACTTTCAAGGATGAAAGTTTATCTTAAAGTTTAGAAACTTTGGCAAATCTTACTAGTCTCTAGTAGACAGATAATAAAATGTTTGATGATATTTTCTAAAAATATATAGATTTCTGATTATTTCATATCAGTTTATATAATATCTTGGTGATTTTTAACGTAAAATAGTTTTATACTATAAAAATTGGGTGAATATTGTTTAGAAAATATGGAAATTGGCGAATATTTTTTTTGGAAAAAGTATGGAAAATTAGCCCACTTGTGAATATTAGCCCCTAAATTTTTCCCTGGAATAAACATCATGAAGACATGAAGTAGATCCTGGACCATGATAGAATGTAGACATTACATGATAGCTCTGAAGGTTTCAACACAGATCCAAGACCTTTTGGAGGGTGAATATGAAGAACAAAGTAGGTCTTTCATGAAGATGCAGTACTAATTAGATCTATCAACATGAAGTTAAATACATAGAAGTAATGAGAGAATCTTGGCATTTCCACATCATCATGAAGTTCCATGTTATCATTTCCAAGTTATGGCTTGTACAAATCTCATCACAATGTCAAATATTTCCATGTGTCATGCCACATCATTTTTTAAAGTAATTATGTACTAATAAAAAGGAAAGGGACAAAATCTAATATCTAGAAGCCCAAGAGTCATAAGTGGAATATGAAAAGTCACATAATCATATATGGACAAAATATTCTTTAAGAGAAGTCCAAAAGTCATATAGAAGTCCAAAGGTCACATTAGAAGTTGAAGAGTCATGAGGGTAACTCAAGAATCCTAGGGGATATGAAAATTTATTCCTCTTGTTATAAAAAGCAACCTCATAACTCAAGAAAAGGGATTTTGGAGGCTTAGGCTTTGGAGAGCTAGTATTTCCTTCTCTAACTTGGCATAGGAGAGAAAGTTATTCTTTGGATAAGTAATAAGTGACTTAATGTTCCACTACTAGAGCTAGTGCCTCACCATTGTAATTGTGTACTTATATTTCACCTATATTTTAAGCTCGATGAGATAACACATTTTCATGCATGTATCATGAATATGATAAGACTATGTTGACGGTGTTGGACCCGCCAACATGTAAGGGGATCTCCCCTATAAGAAGTCCCAATTAGACCTCAGACCGTTTGGTGTAGGAGTCCCAGCAGTGGGTCGTACGGTAATGCATTGACTGCAATTTCGCATAGAGGCAAGTAAGATGTCTCTGTTGGTAGCAAGGGTGTGATAGCTACAGTAAGACAAGGAAGGTGCATGAGAGGTTCTAACACACTGAGGGTGAGGTGAGTGTGCCCCTTGGAAACCTGTGATAGCACTCAGCTTGGAAGGGAACACACGAGCAAAGATACATCACAACATGGAAGGCAAGTTAGAGAGCAATCCAAAGTGATGGTTAAACCAACAACACATTTCAGAAAGATTCATACATACTTATACACAATAGTCTATACATGCATGTGTAAGAAAGCCAATACATATATCATTTAGAGTAAACCAGATAGCATAGAATACAATACAACATGTGCATGAAATGTGTTGGCTCTTGTTATATTAAGAAGTGTAAGTTCTGGTCATAAACCAGATAGCATAGAATACAATACAACATGTGCATGAAATGTGTTGGCTCTTGTTATATTAAGAACTGTAAGTTCTAGTCATACAATAAATCCATGTCCAACCACTAGTTCCAATAATGGAACGTTATAGCCACAACTGCCTCCTCCTCCAAAGAGATGTACTAGCTCTCCGCAGTGGAGAAGCCAAGGCTCGTTACAATATTTTCCAAGATTTCTCTAAGATACTCTTATCGAATCTTGGCTGACCAAAAGCATTTACAATGAGTTATGAGGTTATATTTATAGCAAAGGGTGGGGTGACCCTTGACATTCCCCTTTGTGACAGTTCACCTACCCTCATGACTCTTCATCTACTCTATGGTTGTTACATCTAACTATTGACACTTGAACTTCCACTTGACACGATGTTACATTACAATGTACATGTGCTCATGTGAGACAAAATGGCTTGAACAAGCCATGCAAGACATCACTGACACTTGGTCCGTTGTGGTGAGACCAACTCTTTGACATGCTTGTGATCGTGAAGGTGGTGAGCTGATGCCAAGCTTGGTCGTCCGTGATGGTGTGCATGCACCCCATGGTGACATCTTGTTGAAGCGAACTCTTGCCTTCGTTGCATCTGGGTGCATTGGTGTGGCTCCTTCATCCAACTCACCTGCTAGCATGTGCATGGTCTTCTTGATGAAATTGAATCGGAAACACATTGATGCATAGTGTCTGTGTTAATCTTCTAGTGTGTGTTGGTGGTCATGTGCATCAACTATCAACTACATACTCAGCTCTCGTCAGACTTGCCTCTTGTCTTCGCCTTGGTGAGTGTGCTGAATGGGTTGGATCTCATGCATGTGCATAATGACGTGCATGCTGCTAAATCCCTTGCATGTGATCAACAACAATTCTTACCATGTCTGCTCCATGCCAGCTGCTGGGATGGATCTATAACTTGTAGGGGCACAATTTTATCCGTGAGTGCATGTTGCGCCCCTTGTTGTTTCTGTTCATGCTGCAACTCATTTGCTTGTCAATGCAGCTCATGTTCTTCCTTGAGTTGCTACTTAAACACATGCAACTCCTCCTTTGTTCCATTCATTGTCTTTACGTGATCGCGTCGTCACCTCATAGCCTAAGTCACCAAAGTTGCTTTCATCATTAGTGTATCTGCTTGAGCTTGCAAATTTGTTTGGCCTCTGTGTTGTCAACGACATTCCTCTTGCATTCGTTGCATTTGGTATGCTGCCTTCAGCTGCTGGTAATGATGTTGCTCGATGTGATGTTGTTGTCGTCATATCTTGATGTCCTTGTCTACGAACAACTTGATGACTTCGTGAGTAGGAAAGCTCATAGACACTTGATCGATTACATCCCCAAGTGTGCTCTGAACAGTGTCTTCAAATATTCTCTCCTAGAAACCATTATACCTATGCTGCTGAGAGGTAGATGAACACCTCCGATACCTAGAGACATGGCAACACTCATGGCAAGAAATCTATCAGTTGAAAACCAAAATGAACCTGAGAACTAACTTGCAACATACCTGTGTGATTGATCATGACGGTCGCACAGTTTCTGTCGGGAGGTTAGTAGACTGACTACAAGACTTCGCAAGGCACAGTCTTGACTGCTGGGAGGCTGGCTGATTTCTAGAACTGCATAATGCACAGTCTAGTCTAGTTGCTGACTACTAGAATTGTGCAATGCACAATCTCAGCTGGAAATGGTTGCATGCTTAGTGACTGCATTACGCAATTTTCTGGGCCAGCAGTCACTATCCCTGAAATTTGTGCAATGCAAGAATGGAGGATAGTCATTGGGAAAAAATGCACATTTCCTGAGAGGAAGGCAGAGCCTTCCCTCTCAGGATTGCGCAATGCTATCTTGGTGAGGTAGATTCTAAGCTAAGGTTGCCTAGACTCGCTGACGAGCAATTGAAAGTGAATGTGAATGTGAATGCATGATGATACTGAGTGTAAGCATGAGTGAATGATTGTGCATGCAAACAGTGAATGGCAAATTCATAAAATGGAACAACATGCATGTGGGTGAGGCGAGTCGCCAAATCGGCGACTGTTCGTGAAAACAGTTCATGCATGCGACAGCAGTGAGATGTTAACAAAAACTGAAACGGTGCTAGTACAAGCTAGTATGTATCAAAATGACAGTAAGTGCTCACTGAAATCAAGTAGACAACGTTCATATGAAGCGAAACACAAGAAGTGCCAGAAATGCAACACATGACATGGAAAGTGGGCTTGTCCCAAATCAGTTGAGCTAAATGTGCTGACGACTCCTAGATGTGATGTGGTATGTTAGAGCTGCAAGGTTGATGTGAGGAATGAGCTCTGCAACATCCGGTTGATGAGTTTTGATAAAATCGAGGTTGTGACGCACATGCCACAAATCTAGGGAAAGCGACACTTGGTGGGAAGTTTCTGAAATGATCCTTGCGTGTAACCTCCAACTGTCAAAAATAGATCCTTGGAATAAGGGATGCCTTTGCATGCTGCCCTGGGAGAAGCAGCCCATGCATGCAAGTCTATTTTCCTCAGTCCCGGAGGGAACCAATCAACTCAGCTGCACATGCAAGAGGCTACTCAATCTGTTGGGAGAAAATGTGCATTTCTGGTTGGGAGTTGGGCTGGCTGCTCAGAATATTTGCGAAATTTATAGGCAAAGCATATGACTGCTGCCCATATTTGTGGAAATTTTGGGCTAAGCAGCCCAACTGGGAAGGATTGCACAATTTTCTGGATGAAGCTTACTTAGCAGAATTGCACAATTATGGGGCCAAGTAAACTGCCATCCAAGATTGTGAAATTTCTGGAGGGAAGGTTGGTTGCCCTCCAGATTTGTGCAAATTCTTGAAGGAGTTGCTCAGCCTACTACTGGACCAAGTTTGGATGAACAACCTGTGAGGGAAATGCATCAAGGTTTGGTCGAAAAGCTATCTCTCTAAAAGAAAAACATTGGAGCTTGTGTACTTGACAAAACAAGGCATGCTGCTGTGAAGGTTGGTAGGGAGGCTCCAAAACAAAGCTAAGGCAAAATTTTGGAGGGTGGTTGTAGCCTCTACTACAGACTATTCTTTTGATGTTTACGGTATATGTTATGTTCCTGTACTAAAGAAATTAAAATATTTCGGTGCTTTTGGTACTTAACTTGTTGGATTCGTGTTATACTTGATTTCATGAATCGTTATTATCTTGTGTACTAATTTTCACGTTAATTAACAAATATTTTCTTACTCTCATGTGTCTCTCCTATGATAATACTATTATTCCTCCTAGAGACTCACTTATGTCTCCCCTCATGAAGGTCTCATTTTACACATTGGTGTATCACAATGGCAACTTACTTACTTGTTCGAAGGTTATGTGTGTAACCTCTTACGTTGTCCATTGAAACCAAGGCAAACCTTGAATTATGGTGGTCGGGCCAATACTCCATATGGGACTCCTACTCCAAACGGTGTGAGGCATAATTTGGATTTCACATCGGGGAGACCCCCTGTATGTTGACGGTATCTTGCACCGTTAACACCAAGCCATGGAGGAAGACCTTTGACTTGGTTTCAAGTTTGACTTTCATGTTGTTGTTGATCACCGAATAAGAAAGGGATGAATGCCAAGATCCAATTTAAAGTACATGGTAAATAAAAATAAATCCACATTAACCTTTCATTACTTATAATATACAACCATGTTTAGTATCAACCATAAATTGAATGTTGTTCTTTTTTCTAAGCAGGGGAGCAGTGATATAAACAAGCAATCCACTAGTAGTGGAGTGTATCCAGAAAAATTTGCACCCCTGCAACCCCATGATATTGCTTCAAATGAGGCCCCTGACAGTAATATGGTTGTGTGTCAACCATATACTTAATAATTTCATACTTATAAATTTTGTACTTCTATTTTTTTTTACATATTCGTTTATGATTGTGTACTTATAACCTTTTTTTCTTTCAATGGAAGATCATACCATACATGAGGGTCCTCTACCAGAGGAGAAACCTAGCATATACATTCCAATGGTATCGACTAGTGCATCAGGTAAATAATTACATTGCAAAAGTATTTTTTATTACTAATGAACTACTTCAATGATATTTCCTTTGAATCATTGGGTAGCGTTTCCTTTTCTTCATGTAGAAATATGATTACAATCAAAAATATTTAATTATAAATGGTGTATTAATTGTAACCTTTCATATTCCAACTTCAAAGCATGTAGAGGATGAGGCTAGACAAGAAGAGGAACATATGGCCACATTTGAAACTACTTCGTTGCCTTCGCTACTCAAGCAGGTAAAGAACACTCTAATTCTCTTTTTATTAATGAAATACTTGTAATAATAACAACAAAAAATATCAATTTGATGTTTCTTTCATGTTGCAGTTGATCATTCATCCCTCTTGCAACAACCTTGACTTCATGACTACAAGACTAGGTCATCAAGAAGACTTCCAAAGGCCATAATAACTGAAGGGGAAGAAGGAACTAATGTCCTTACTCAATACATTTAAAAAAAAATGAAAATTAAAAAGAAATGATTGTGCTAGTTATATAATTATAAACATCATGTACCATATTACCATATTAAGAAAACATTTTTTTGATGAAAAATTTTATTGAGATGAAATATTTTGTCTATGATTAATGAATGATTGTTATATGTTTCTTTATGTACAAAACCACATATGTTTCTTTAAGAATTTTTTCTTTCGTTAATGTTTATGCACGAATCTTAATGTGTCTCTTTCAACTATTTTGTAGTAGATAGATTAGGTGCTAGTGAATTGAGAGTGATGGGCGGGTGGGGGACGAACCATAAGAGCTTCCACCTTCACATGGTTGGCCCATTTCATTAGAGAATAAAATTGGATTTGAATAATATTAGAGCAAACCTCTCTCAATCCAATAGAGAAAAAACAAATTCAATGTTGACTTCATCGTTGCTCTATCAAATCGAGGGAGGTTTTCTCCAAGATTAGACTACTCCAATAAATTATTATCAAAACCAAGAGGAGAACATTTATGTATTCATGAACTCAAGTGTTTTTTATTATTATTTAGTCGTAAAAATGTTTGTTAATTTATTTTATTATTTTGTTTATTCTTTAAGTGTTGGTTGAATCAATAGAACAACTATTATAGGAGATTGCATTGGGAATCTTTAGTGTTGACTCAGAGAAAGCTATATCTAAAACTATGGGACCTTTATTTGAGGTCATTGTCATACTATTATTACTATTGTTTGTCTGAAATCTACATGGTTTGGATAAGTTGTAATTAAATATTGCAAGTTTTTTAACTTTTTCTATAAGTTAGATTTCTCATTAGGAAGGAAATTTCTCATTAGAGATCTATATTTATTTAAAATTAATAGTTAATTATCTCTATGAAATCATATTTCTAATGACTTGTTTATCTGACCAACTTTGTGGAATTTCTTAGTGGCACAACTATTGGCACAAAACATATATATCCCACCATACATTTGTTGGCATTTTTAGTTTTGTGCATTATTGAAATTATTTTTTCTATGGGTATTTCTTTTGGGCTTATCATAATTCCTCTTACAAACTCCATTTATGTTATATAAATTCCACTTTGATCTCATTCCATTTTTTGGGTTATTTGTGGACATTAGTATATTTTTATGGTTCTTTGTGATGGACTTCATCTTTAGGATCACGTGGAATGCTTTGGGATCATCCATGAAGTCATTATTCTATGCCTAGTTATTTTGTCAGTCACATTCTAGTTATTTTGTCAGTCACATTTTGTATAAACCTCTATGTTTTTTTTAGTCCATGATAATTGAAATAAAACCGAATTTCTTTCAAATCCCATTTGCATATTTCATCCCGAAAGGATATAATATTTCATATTACTCACATATCATTTAACTCCTAATAAAGTGAAGATAAAAATTGAATAACTCGAGGTGTTAGAATATCTTATGTCATAAAGAAAAAATAGATAAAAATTCAAACGAGTTCCTTCTCTCAGTGCCACCTTATTGTCTACAGGAGTGTTTGTTCTTAGTCTCCTTATGTACCAGAATACTCTTTGCTTAATTGTCCAAGGTTCTAGTTTACCTTTTCAAGAGATTCGATATGCACTCTTGCTTGCTTATTATCACTTGATGTACGTTAAGTCCCAATGATCTAGTTTGATCTTGTTAGTGGAAATTTCTTATACACTGAGTATTTTTATCCCATAAATTCTCTATTGGAAATTTCTAATCATTAATATGAAATTATGCAATATTCTATACTAGCCATACATGATTCTCAAATTAGAATGATTTTCTAGAATCTTATTATGAAAAACCCTAATATCCACAAGGTTTGGAAGATATTTGGAAATTGTAACATTTATTCTTAACCATTCATACTATATGGATTCATTTGGAAAAAAATTCTTGTGATACATACCTTTTTTGGAAAGGAGTGCAATTTTCCAGCAACTTGCATGATTCAAACCTCACTACAACTCTCTCTCAAAATGGTCACTTGAAATTGTCTTGAAGCTTGTTGAATTAGGTTGATTGTGTTCCCTATGTGGTTGAAAGAAAGAGCACGTTGGGATTTCGAGTTTTCTAACTTTTTGATGGTATTATTGGTAATTCAAATAATCTATAGTCTAAATAGTTGTGAGCTAAAATGCTTCTCTACCTACAGAATTCTCAAAGAGAATGAAGCATTAAGACAAGAAAAAACCAATTTCTTGAACATAACATATTGATTGCTTTTCTGTCACGTTGGAGCATATTTGTGTGCAATGGTAAATTACAAAGTTTAGATTGGTATTGTTATGAGGGAAATTGCTTCATAAAACCAAAACTTGACTTTAATGTTGAAGTTTGAACTATCTAATATGTTATTAGATTTCCAAATACAAAGCACATTTCTAGGGTCCTTATGCTTTCTATTGCTTTTAGATATAATATATTAACTTTCCCTTTACTTGATGGATTATTGGTTGAGATGGAAAGTCTCAAAAGGGAGGTGTGTGCTACGGGCTTAATTTATTTCAATATACTTTCTCTCTAGTGTCAAAGATCGGATTGAATAAAATGTTGATTGAAATTAACCCTAGCTGCCTAGAACAACCTCCTCATGGGATACATTAATTAATTTAATACTCCTAGATTAAAATGATAAGTCCTACTTAAGATAAATTGTATTGTTTATTTCTATGTTAAAATATACGGAAACTTGTGGTATAGTACTTGATCTTGTATGTCTTTACTATGTTTAATGCATAATCGATAAGTGAACTTCATTTTCACTTTCAAGGATACATGCCATTTGTTTTAATATTTTGTTATTGTTGTGTTGCCGAAAAATCTCAATAGAGAGGATGGATGGAAGATCAATAGTTGTTGGGTCCCAGCCCTCTCCTCCTAGTCGTTTTCTCCCTTAAGTATTTTTTTTTTTTTAGAAGTATGGTAATTTTTTCTAATACTTGAATTCTCTAATATTTATATATTTAAACTCTTTGACTATTAAATTAAAATTAAAATTTTTTATTTTTATTTTTTATTATTATTATTTTTTTAAATATTGTAATTTTTTCTAATACTTGAATTCTCTAATATTTATATATTTAAACTCTTTGACTATTTAATTTATTTTTATTTTTATATAAATTTTATTTTATATATCTATATATTTAAACTATTTTTACCCTTAATAAACTATTAATTAATATTGTAATTTCTCTAGTTTTTTTATATAGGGATACTCTTTGACTATGAATATGAAACTAATCTATTTATTTTAATATATATTCATAAATATATGTCCTTTTAGCTTATATTTTAAAATAGAATTAACTATTTATAGATTATTCTATTTTTAACTTATACAACTAGTTATTATCTATAAACATCTTTAATAATTAATTAATTTATTCATTTATTTACTTAATTTAAATTAAGATTTAAATGTCCCTTTAACTTATATTTTAATTAAAATATAATTAACTATTCTCTATTACTTGAATTATTTTATGATTATAATATATTAACTCGCTTATTCTAAGATATATTTATAATTATAAAATTGTCCATTTATGTTTATTTTAATAAGGAAATTAATAACTGAATTTACTTATTTAAATAAATTATGCCCTTCATAGTCAAACTAGCCATTTCCTGGTCAAATCTAGTTGTTATCATTTTAGCCATTAATTTGGTCATTGGATATTTTGGCCGATCTATTTATAATGCATAGCAAGATCTGCTCATTCAACTTGGTCCTGACGATGAACCACACTGGTTGGTTCAAAACGCATCGACAAAAATATCTCTATGTGATTTTGGTAGAAGCATACTTATTAAGCATGATGATTCCATGTCCATACTAAGCCTATAGTGTGTAATACAACTCTTATAACACCTTACTTGAGCTCTCAATATAGTGGGAATACTAGTATATTCTCTAATTACTCGGCTTACAGTGCGTATAACATTTTATTACAGTATACATATATGTTAGCATTATAAGCTTAAGCTTACTCTAATAGCTTAACTTAAATGATGTCATAATCATATCCCTAATCAAGGTGTAGTAATAAGTGATAAGCAAGTGGTATGAAGAAGAAGCTAGTATCAATAGAGCTCTTGATTAGTAGAAACCATTGTATATGAAACACATGAACTTGAACTATGCTTGATTACCTTATCTCATCATATTACATGGAGATCATACTAGTAGCTTGTAATCATGATATTATAGTGAATTTAATTATTGTGATTACACAAAAAAAATAAGGGTGAATACTAGTAATAAGCAGATTGGTGGTATCTGTATAATACTTATATCCAGCTTAGTGTTAGTAAGGGTAATGGTTTTCACTATCATATGAATAACTATGGTATATGTGCTTTGCTTGGTCATGTTCTTACCCTAATGAATATGATATACTAGTTATGATTAGTACTGCCATTGAGGTTACCATTCCAATGATCCCCCTTAGCTAATGTGAACACGGTTAATCAAGTAAAGGAACTAATTAAATAAGGAAGATATATGAGTGTAATAACCACCATATTATGAATACAATGGGACTACTTTACCTATATTATCACATATGAGTAAAAGGACTAGAAACCTTGATGAATTTGCAATAAGAATAAGTGAAATCGATAGGACTTATTATGATACAAGTGGTGATTCAAATCAATGGATATCATAGTTATTACATTCTCTTATTCAAAATGCTATGATTACACTATATTCAATATTATTCATATAGTACTGTGATTCTATTGTTGTATTGAGTACACAATCTTCTTGATCTGAGTACCATTGATTATTAGCATATCTACATTGATTATGATGGTATCACTAGTATTTTTATCACCATTCAACTCATAAAAAATGTTATAAGGAATTGTAAATTTACCCCTAAACCAGGCTTATTACTCATATAGCTCTTAGAAGCATCACATTACAACTATTCCACAGAGTATTAATGACCCTTACTATTAATGTGATTAGAGTTATGTGCATAAACCAGTATGATTACCCTTTCTTAAGCCATGTTAAAGCATGGTTATAATTGAATGCCTAACAATCCCTAATGATGAAGTACAACCATTAACTTACATGAGTACTTGTATAATCTTACTTCAAACTCTATACTGTGATATGAAGCTCTATAACTACCTATGATTTCCATTACTTATACTCATCACTAATATAAGCATAATGAACACATGATCAGTTAAGGAACATAGTTGTATGTAATACAAGTGCTTACATATTATGAATACTAATCATAAGTCCCTAATGTATAAGCATATCATAGACTACCTTAATTAAATAAAGGATTGTTACTTCATTAACACCAAATCGATGTACAATTTTCAATACATTAGAAGTACATGTTGACATCCACTTCATTCATCTTGTTGTTAACTAGCCCTTTAACTAATATGATAGACACCAAGATAGAGTTGGTAACCTTAATTTGAAAAAAATTTGCAGCAAGGGTGTTGTAACCACTGATGAGCCCCAAAAATGGATAATTATTTGGGCTCATTCAACCTCCTAATTTGACTTAATCCACCATTCTCATTAGTTTATTGCATGTTTTTTATTATATTTATGCTAATAGAGTGAATTTGGTTAGTCATTATGCCAACAAGTCTAATGGGTGCTTTGTGTAGCCTTTTTGGTCAACTTGGAGACAAAATTGAAGGTCTTAATGAGCACTTGGCAGCCAAATTCGTGGGAGAACAAGGGAGAGGATTTGTAGGAAGGTGTCCCCTTCATTTATGGGCCCTTACCTCGAATTCTCCACCATCAGATCGGAGTTCAAAGGCCACCAAATCAATTAGCACAAGGGCAGCCAAGCAAGTCAAGTAGGACTGCTGTTGACTACAAGTTTTGGGCAGCCGAGTCCCTAAATTTTAGGAGGACTGTTGGGGTCCTCAATTTGTATAAATAAGAAGGCTTAGGGCCTCATTTGGGTTAGCTGGTAGTTAGTCATTTCATAGTCTTGTTGTAGTCATTTTGTAGTTCGATTTTTAGGCAATAGATTAGTTTTGTTGTCAGCTCATTTTCAAGTTCTCCTTGTGGATAGTTTTGATGTAACTCTTCATTTCTTGATCAATAAAGATGAATCCAGCTTTGCACCAGCTCTAAATCTCTCTTAGGAGGCTGTAGCTCTTGGGGTTGGGCCCATCTCAAGCGCCCAGTACCTCCTTTGTTTACCTTTATGTGTCTTTGCTGCATTCTTAGAGTAAAATCTGCTATTTAGATTTAAAACTTGTTGTGTTATTTAGGTTGCTTTTGATGATTAAAGTAGATTTCCATGTTCAGATTGATTTGGATAGATTAATAACATAAAGGATCCTTGGAAAAAGGGGCTCAAGCACCTCTGATCTTACCTCTCCCTCAGTGGGATCGTGAGTTGGGACAAAGGTGACCTTGCTGCCCACAAAAACGCTGTTTTGCTTCACCATGCAAGTATTAGTGTTGGATTTTTAGTTGTCAAACTTGATATCAGTTTTGACTGCATGCTTAGGGTTATGATTGCTTAGTTGCATAGTTAGTTCATCTGATTTTGTGCAAATAAACTTCTGTTCCATTTCTTTTGCTATTATCTAGGTCAGATTAGGTCAAGGTAATTAGGTTCTTGATTTTCCAAGTCTTCATTTGTTAAATTTGAAAAATAACTTGCAGAGCACCAGTTATCCTTCTCTATCTACCCATAATCCATTAGATAATCTGCTCCAACCCTTAGTCCATGATTCGTACCCTTCATTTGCCATACTTTCCCCACCTTGCCCTAATTCCTACATTCTTGTGCATCATCGCTTCCTCCATCCTTGAACAAATCCAATCGCTCCTTAGCCTCATCCACCAAGTCCTAGACCTCTTCACACCCCTATTTCACCTCCATACTCATTCCTCCATCTTTTTCCCTCCATCCATGCTCCAAAATCCCATTTCGAAACATCTTGTAGAAGAATTACAGAACATCCTGTAGAAATCCTGAACATCCTGTAGAACCCCTGCAGACTTCCTGTAGAAGCTCATAAACACGGTTTCTTGGCAGCCAAACTTTGTGAGACTCTTTGGAAGGGCGTTAGGGACCCCTTAGACCCTCTATGAACCTTCCCAACCTTTCCCAAGCATTTCTCCTCCTTGATCCACCTCTGCACAATCAAAAATAGTTAGAAGCACATGCATGATAATTCCAACAACTTAAACAAAAATACAAAAAGATGTTTTCTTCAGATAGAGGTAGTCTAGACACATGTATTTTACCTTCATAGAAGTAATGGCATCTCTTTTAGTAGTTTTCATGCTCTCCTTTGCGTCAATAGGACTAGCTGGTAGAATTAGGGTTTGCTAGGGTTTGCGTTTCTTTTTGGCTCTCAGTTTCTCTTTGCAATTAGATTAGCTTCCTTCGAGTTAGCTTTCATCCATCAATTAAAAAGCTTCTTCTAAGAGCTCATAGAAGTTGGCTTAAGCTCCTAGTGGACTTGTGCCAGCTGACCAAGTGACAGCTGCGGCAAGAGCTAGTACTTGTGCATACAGCACCGTCGCTTCCAAGTTTGTTACGAACTACCGGGTTGATAAAATTAAAGAAGGGAGTTCCAGGAGTTGTAGCATTATTGCTACAATACTGGAGCCCAGCATCTTTTTGGCGCCATTGCCAGGGAAGCGTCATAGTATTGGTGATTGCCGCTTTTCTTCTATTTTCCACTACAATATTCTGCTAAGTAGTTTATTTCATTTCCATTATGCAATTTCGTTTCTGCAAAAGTAGATTAGCATTTCCTGCTTTCATAGATTAGCATTTCAATTCTGCAATTTCATTTCTGCAAGCATAGATTAGCATTTCAATTCCGCAAGCGTAGACTAGCATTTCATTCTTTCAATTTCATTTGAGCAAAATAGATTAGTCCTTTCCTGCTTTCATTTCAATTCCGCATTTTCATTTTAGCAAGATAGTTAGTTGCAGTTCAATCTATTTCAGTTTTGCAGGTAGAAGTAGAAAAAAGCAAAAATCAACCAAAAAGATTTCATTTCATGCCTTGTAGGAGTAGAGATAAGTTAGAAAAATGATTGCACAACACCCCCACTACTTCACACAGCCAACATTCTCTCTTCTTCGATGGCTGTGATTAAAGAACCCTTAGGTGGACAGCAAGACATATTTGAAGAACCTCAAGGGAAGAAGAAGAAGAAACCATTCCTCTAGAGCAAATGGCTACAAGCAGAAATGTTGGGAGCAGTCCCTTGTCCAAAGACGAATTTGAAAATCATATGGAAGATTTCAAGAGTGATATGAGGCAGTTTCTTGCCATGCAACTAGATACCTTACAGATCCAAAGGAAGCAAGAGGAAGCCAAGAGGGCTTTGAACATCTTCTGTCCTAGGTGCACTAGAAAGCATCCTAGGAACGAATGTCCAATGCACTCCCTAGAAGTGTGTTTCATCTGTGAAGAATACCATCCTACGAATCAGTGCCCTTCCTTGCCCGAAATTAAAGCTGCATATCAGAGGACCAAAGGAGCCATTGGATCACTCTGTTATATGAACCAAAGGAGGCCACATGGACCTAGATCTTACCGGCAGGAACTGCAAGGGACATCCGAGACCTATTATGACCCCTATCAAGCCACTTTCATGCCTTCTTGGGGTCCCCCTGCTCATCTTTCCTGGTTCACAACTCCTCCTTGTTCCTTCATAGATCCATATTATGCCCAACCAGTTGCTCATTCATTTCACTCTTATGCTCAGCCACAACCTAAATGGAATGCACCTCATCAGGGGTGGAGGCCCCAATACAACACTCCTCCCGCTTCTTTTCCTCCACCACCTGCTCATCCACAACCATCGCCTCCTGCTCCACCAAGGCAACCCCAAATTCCTACCCAACCACAACCCCATCCGCATCCATCCCAAATCCACACCTCCACTCAACTACCTGTACCACCACTTCCAAAACCATACCATGGAGCATCTCAACCCAATTGCAAAGCTGAGGCACAACATGTCCAAACAACTGCTCTTGAGCTCAATGATCTTCACCATAGCTTAGGAAGAGTATTGCAAAAAAGAGACTATATTGAAAGCATTGAAGGACCACATCAGGAAAAAGAAGATTCAGAAGAGGAAATCAAAGAACCATGGGCTGTGCTTGATGAAGAGAAGACATCAGAAGTAGAGATAAAGAAAGATCCTTCATGGTTACCATCAAATCTTCCATGTATTCAAGAGAAAGATCAGCAAAAAGAGGAAGATGAGGAAGTCATGTTAGAAGGTGACATGAAACATGATCCAGATCAGCAAAAGGACCAAGGATATCAAAGCTATATTGAGACATGGTTTCAGACGGTCACTAAGTTGCAGCAGTACTCTCTTCTTCAGCTATGTTTGATCCCTTCAAAGTCAAATCATTTGGTCTCTGAGATCTGGATAGCTATCAAAGCATGCATTTCAAGCCTTCACATCAGTTTATCTCTAATCTCGATGTGCACATGGCTCCATTGGAAGTATTCTTATACTTGAGAATGATTTTGTTTTTCAAGTAGGGTAGGGTAGAGAAAAAAAAAAAAAAAAAAGGAAAAGAAAAAATGAAAAAAGAGTAAAATAGAAATCTAAGGTGAAAAACTCCTCGGAGGCGCCTTAGATTGGCTCATTGATTGAAAGCCTCCATGAGGCGGTCAATGGGTTGGGAAAAAAAGAAAAGAAAAGAGAATAAGATCTCTGGGTGAAAACCTCCCTTGGAGGCGCCCAGGGCAGGAAATTAGGGTGAAAACCTCCATGAGGCGCCCTAGTTGTTCTTCAAAAAAAAAAGAGAGAAAAAGAAAAATAAAAATAAAGCTAATTTCCATTGAATAATTTCATGTTGCAGCAATGACATTGCAGGTCAGGAGGATCACTCAAAACAAAGACAAAGGAGTTTTTGTGCCTTCTAGAGGAGGTTCTATATTTCTACAGGAAACATCCTGTAGAACCTTCAAGCGAGCCAGATTCGATTTTGGAAGGGGATCTAAAGCTTGGAATCCATTGGTTATGCTTGCAAGCATCCATGTTCCCATTCCTCACCCTTTTCCATCATCTTTTCCACCTCATTGTGCTTCTCATTGTGCTTCTACAGGAAGTTCCTGTAGAAATTGTAGGGAGCTAGAAATGGATTTCAAAAAGGTGGTTTGGCGAACATGGTAGCTTCCTAAAGGGTTTAGAAGTCCTCCTGCAATCTTCAAACTCCTCCTCCATCATCTCCATACCTGCATCACAACCCAAGCTCAGTTTTTCTTTCCATGCAAAAACTTGCAAAATGCTTTGAAGAGAAAACACATAGAATAGAATTTGTTTCTTCCATAACTTGAAAACCATGCATCCATTTGAAAAACCGTTTTATGGGGAATTGTACAGGGGTGATGGCAACATGCCTGAGCAGTTTCAGCCAATTCCGGTTCACGGTTTCCAAGAAACTAGCCTCCATCACCATCAGCCATTTTTGCATTTTCTCCATATCCGTGCATGAGTTTCAAAACTTGTTTCATGGGGAGATGCACATAGGTGATAGTAGCCTACCCAAGCAGTTTCAGCCAATTCTGATGCACGGTTTCCGAGAAATTGATCTCTGAAATCTTTAGCCATTTTCCATTTTTCTCGAAATCTGTGCATCCATTGATCGCAATTTTGCTATGGGAGATGCATAATGATGATAGGAACGTGCTCAACAAGTTTCATATCGATCCGGTTTACCGTTTGGGAGCAATGGCGAAAACAAGTTCTGGTCTTGTGAAAATTCAGCAGTAGCAGCTTGAATGTGCAGATTTGAACGTGGAAACAAATGCCTGGAGCTTAGATCTGGCCAGAGGACACCTGCACAAGAAAAAAAACCAAAAAAATCAGCAGCCAAGCCACATGCAATCACAAAAACAAATGCATGCAGCAAATGAAAGATCTCAGCACTTCACAGCAACCACACACGACTTGCAGGTACGTGACTAAACTCGTTCCTCTATTTGCATGAATGTAATTCGTAAACAGCATGAGCAATGAGATGGTTGGGATTAAAAAAATCGGTGGCCAGCTAACTGGCCACCCTCGTCCAGTTCGAACAGCGCTCGGTGGGTGAAATCAACACGTGTGCTCAGCCATCTCAAGAAGAAAATTGAAAACAGGTAGTGGTGGTTGTTTAAAATCCAACGTAATTGATGGAAGTGAATACAGGCAGAGAACTACAGTTCATAATTACACTACAGTGGGGACCAATGGTTTGCATGGGGCCAACGTGCACTTAGCCAGCTCACCCTCCATCAGTGGAAGCCTCCATAAACAACCAATCGAACTCATCCTTGAAATGCTCTCACCATTCGCTGATTAATTTGCATTTGCAACATTCTTAGCTGAGATTGCAGTTCAAGTCTGCCTGGCCGGCATGAATATCATTACCAGAGTTGCTCTGGACGAAGGAATGAGTCATTTTGTTTTCGTAGCTTACACCCTGGCTGTTGCTACAGTAGTTATTTCTCCTTTTGTTTTTTTCTTGAAAGAAACCAACGCCTTGCAAAGACCTGTGCCATCTTCTGGTAGATCTTCGTGTTTGCACTGGCTGGGTAAGACCACTCTATTTCAGAATTTCTACTTTGCTGGCCTAGATTACACCTCCGCTACATTTGCTTCTGCAACGTCAAACCTGGTTCCTATTGTCACATTTGGGATGGCCACAGTTTTTAGACTGGAGAAAGTTGATATCAGGAGTAAATATGGCCAAGCCAAAGTTGTAGGAACCATTATATGTGTGGGTGGTGCAATGATTATGACCTTCTACAAGGGCCCTGTTCTCATTAGGCTCAATAGGGTTCTTCATAACACATGGTTGCTTGGAGCACTGATGCTGTTTGTCGGTTGTTTATTTTGGTCTGGATGGCTTACCTTTCAGGCTCCAGTTGTTAAGAAATATCCAGCAGAAATTTCATTAACAGCTCTCACGATGCTACAAGGAACTCTACAGTGCACTGTGGTGGCTTTAATTTTTGAGCCAAAGGCCTCTGCTTGGAGGCTAAAGTGGGACATTCAGCTTCTCAGCATCATATACTCTGTGAGCACCGCATCTTCGTTTTAATAATGTGTAGAAATTCTTAACATCGTCATTGATCATATTGGCCCATAATATGCAGGGAGTATTATGCTTTGCATTTGCCTTCTTTGTACAGACTTACTGTATCCGTCTGAAGGGACCTGTCTTTGCTGCAATGTTCAATCCAACTTCAACCATAATTGTTGCAGTGTTGGAACAACTAATCCTTCATGTGAAATATTATCTGGGAAGTCTGCTAGGAGCAATTCTAGTAATAGCAGGACTGTATATTGTACTATGGGGCAAGGCAAATGATGACAAGTTGGTGACAAGCCCAGAAAAGCACAACCCTGCAGATGTATCCAACAACATCAGTGATTGGAACATTGGCATTAAACCAAGCTGCCAAAACAGAGGGGGACAAAACCACACTAACACCCAGGGAGAAAAGACTACAGAGTAGAATGGAAAGGACTGAAAAAGTCCATGTCAGTGAGGGCACCTCTAAGGTAGCCACAGCCAAGCTGAAAGGAAAATCACCCACAGCCAAGCAGGATACAGTGGTGCTGTCTGTTTCTACAGGAAGCCAGAACTCAGCTACAGGACTTTCTACAGGAAGTTCTGTATTTTTACCAGAAACATCCTGTAGAAGCCTTTGGGTAGGCTAGAATCAATTATGGAGAGGGATTTGAAGCTTGAAGACTGTTGAGGAGACATGCAACCACTCTTTTCTTCCATCCTCCACTGGTTTCATCTCCTTTTGCCACCATTGCTGCCATCAGATTGAATATACTTGCACAATCATACCAAAGCTCAGAATTCTTTAGGAAAAGGAGCAAGTAGTGGGAAGAAGCAAAGAAGCATGGTTTCATGACAAAGAAGAGGACATCACTTCAGAAGCTTGGCATGACAAGGAGGCCACCAGGGCTATCAAAGATGAGGAGAGAGATTGGTTGCTCAGAGGATGAGCAACACTTTCAGTAGGGGGTGATGATGAGCCCCAAAAATGGATAATTATTTGGGCTCATTCAACCTCCTATTTTGACTTAATCCACCATTCTCATTAGTTTATTGCATGTTTTTGATTATATTTATGCTAATAGAGTGAATTTGGTTAGTCATTATGCCAACAAGTCTAATGGGTGCTTTGTGTAGCCTTTTTTGTCAACTTGGAGACAAAATTGAAGGTCTTAATGAGCACTTGGCAGCCAAATTCGTGGGAGAACAAGGGAGAGGATTTGTAGGAAGGTGTCCCCTTCATTTATGGGCCCTTACCTCGAATTCTCCACCATCAGCTCGGAGTTCAAAGGCCACCAAATCAATTAGCACAAGGGCAGCCAAGCAAGTCAAGTAAGACTGCTGTTGACTACAAGTTTTGGGCAGCCGAGTCCCTAAATTTTAGGAGGACTGTTGGGGTCCTCAATTTGTATAAATAAGAAGGCTTAGGGCCTCATTTGGGTTAGCTGGTAGTTAGTCATTTCATCGTCTTGTTGTAGTCATTTTGTAGTTCAATTTTTAGGCAATAGATTAGTTTTGCTGTCAGCTCATTTTCAAGTTCTCCTTGTGGACAGTTTTGATGTAACTCTTCATTTCTTGATCAATAAAGATGAATCCAGCTTTGCACCAGCTCTAAATCTCTCTTAGGAGGCTATAGCTCTTGGGGTTGGGCCCATCTCAAGCGCCCAATACCTCCTTTGTTTACCTTTATGTGTCTTTGTTGCATTCTTAGAGTAAAATCTGCTATTTAGATTTAAAACTTGTTGTGTTATTTAGGTTGCTTTTGATGATTAAAGTAGATTTCCATGTTCAGATTGATTTGGATAGATTAATAACATAAAGGATCCTTGGAAAAAGGGGCTCAAGCACCTCTGATCTTACCTCTCCCTCAGTGGGATCGTGAGTTGGGACAAAGGTGACCTTGCTGCCCACAAAAACGTTGTTTTGCTTCACCATGCAAGTATTAGTGTTGGATTTTTAGTTGTCAAACTTGATATCAGTTTTGACTGCATGCTTAGGGTTATGATTGCTTAGTTGCATAGTTAGTTCATCTGATTTTGTGCAAATAAACTTCTGTTCCATTTCTTTTGCTATTATCTAGGTCAGATTAGGTCAAGGTAATTAGCTTCTTGATTTTCCAAGTCTTCATTTGTTAAATTCGAAAAATAACTTGCAGAGCACCTGTTATCCTTCTCTATCTACCCATAATCCATCAGATAATCTGCTCCAACCCTTAGTCCATGATTCGTACCCTTCATTTGCCATACTTTCCCCACCTTGCCCTAATTCCTACATTCTTGTGCATCATCGCTTCCTCCATCCTTGAACAAATCCAATCGCTCCTTAGCCTCATCCACCAAGTCCTAGACCTATTCACACCCCTATTTCACCTCCATACTCATTCCTCCATCTTTTTCCCTCCATCCATGCTCCAAAATCCCATTTCGAAACATCTTGTAGAAGAATTACAGAACATCCTGTAGAAATCCTGAACATCCTGTAGAACCCCTGCAGACTTCCTGTAGAAGCTCATAAACACGGTTTCTTGGCAGCCAAACTTTGTGAGACTCTCTGGAAGGGTGTTAGGGACCCCTTAGACCCTCTATTAACCCTCCCAACCTTTCCCAAGCATTTCTCCTCCTTGATCCACCTCTGCACAGTAAAAAATAGTTAGAAGCACATGCATGATAATTCCAACAACTTAAACAAAAATACAAAAAGATGTTTTCTTCAGATAGAGGTAGTCTAGACACATGTATTTTAACTTCATAGAAGTAATGGCATCTCTTTTAGTAGTTTTCATGCTCTCCTTTGCATCAGTAGGACTAGCTGGTAGAATTAGGGTTTGCTAGGGTTTGCGTTTCTTTTTGGCTCTCAGTTTCTCTTTGCAACTAGATTAGCTTCCTTCGAGTTAGCTTTCATCCATCAATTAAAAAGCTTCTTCTAAGAGCTCATAGAAGTTTGCTTAAGCTCCTAGTGGACTTGTGCCAGCTGACCAAGTGACAGCTGCAGCAAGAGCTAGTACTTGTGCATACAGCACCGTCGCTTCCAAGTTTGTTACGAACTACCGGGTTGATAAAATTAAAGAAGGGAGTTCCAGGAGTTGTAGCATTATTGCTACAATACTGGAGCCCACCAACCACCCCTCCCACATTTACCCACTTTTGCAAGCTCTCTAGGGTAAACATAAGCAAAGTGTCACTATGATATGACCCAACCTACAAGTTCTAGTTATGGAGGTGGGGCCAAAAAATCGACAACAAACTAACATCCCTGAAGAACGACAGACCACTTAGGAGCTTGCAAACCACCCCAAGTGTTCAATCCTTGAGCTAGAACTCCTTTCCACACAGCTTACCCCCCAACCGCACCCTTGACACTCTGTGCATGTGGTTGGAAGGCTATAACCACATGCACAAACCTGCTTTCATGCAGTTATGACCACAAAATCCAATTATGTGCCAGTGGTTCCGAGATATGAGCCACTTTTCTAGGATAGCCTCCATAACACTACCCAGAATTGCCTATAACTTTCCAAAAACATAAAAAAGATGAGGACAACGCCAACCAATCCAAACTCAAGCAAGAACTTGACCTAGACATGCCTAATCCGTGATAGACATTTCGTGAAACATATGGTAAATGTGAAAGCTACAAATCATGAATGCATATTTGATCATAAACCTCTATATTTCATCTAAGAATCTCCTAGAAGGCTCCAAGCCCTCTCTAGCTAGTTGCAATAACATTTTTTGTACCGTGCATTCATCAATTGTTCAATAAATTATCAGAACATGCCAATATCCATTGATAGGATATATCATACAAACATAATGGAAGTCATGGAAAATCGGCCATAAAATCACCAACATAATCAGTACAAATGCTTATATATCGCAATATGAAAATATATCATATTAACATATGAAAATTCCAACCAAGTCAGGGACTTCCACATACCACCCAACCATAGATTGGGCTGAACCAAATCTCTCTTTCAACCAATCACCTCCGCACAAGATTACAAGCATGAATGTGGGATCATAAGCGTTAAACCAAAACAAAACCAACCAGGGATTCCAAAGGCCAAACCACCTCAACCCTCAACCACATTGATCTCACCTATATGGTCCATAAATTACTAACATCAACCAGATCTGTCTCTACCCAATCTTTCCAGGGCTTCATAAACTAATAACTCAATCCATATCTAACTTAGGGCTCCAGATCATTTGTTCTAACCCATAGCTCCAGGGACTAGTAACTCAACCCACAATGCTCCAAATCATTTGTCCCAACCTGCAGACTCTATGAATTATTAAATCAAACTAAGTTGCTTCAGGGCTCCAGAGCGTTTGTTCCAACCCATAGCAATAGGGAACCTAAGAACCAATTAAAAAAATAATTGGGAAGCCCACTACACCATGGATATCCAAGAAATGGAAAGGTAAGGTTGAAACCAATGTCAATCTAGGAAAATATTTATGGCAATGATAACACATAACCAAAGAATAACATGCATATACCATGCATCAAAAAACAAGCAAGGAAATCACACATGCAACCTTTCTACCTGCAAAGAGATCCAGATATAATTGTTGATCCAAACGTTCCCTTGCACTCCCTTTCTTTCCTTTTCTTTATTTCTCCAATCTAAGTGAATACTAGAGTGTTCCAAGCATGCTCCAAGAATTCTCTAAGTGTGCAAGAGTATGAGAAAATGAGAGAATGAAAGGAGAGAGACAAAATTGAACTAACAAAAGCTGTAACGACCAAAAGATAAGCCAAAAGTTGTGAACTAATTCTCTGATTCCTTTTTATTATTGAAGTCTATTTTTTCGTCATTTCCTTCATTTTCTTCTAATTTCCCTTGCATGCAAATTTGTGTCTCTTCACCTTCATTTTCTCCTATTTTCCTTTATTTTCATAGTTAAATTCCAATTATTACCTCTTTTCCTTTGCCAATGCCTTTGCCAATTTGCATAGCCATTAATTAATCTCAAGTGACACCCACTATAATGTTTTCCCAACATTCAACTTGGAATACGTGTCCCATGACCTTAGTCTTATTTTATTTACATGGAAAATCAACTAGGGGTTATTATAAATCCCTCCCCTTGGGGGAATTTCATCCCCATTGTTAAATGGCGCTTATAACCAACAAAATATGCTTCCCATGGATCTTTATAACACAACTCAATGCAAAAATTACAACATACCAAACTGTTGAAACCATGAACACCATACTACTTATTGGAGCTTTATAACACAACTCAATGCAATATTTATAACACGTTGCTTATTGGAATTTTATAACATAGGTCATTGCAGTATATACAATACACATATGCATATATAAACATAAACCAAAGCACATAAAACAAACACATCTTCTAAACCAGACAATAAAGAAGGATACAAAGCCTACATCTGATCAACCATATCCCATGTAGCTTCATCCAGCCCAAAGTGCTTCCACTACAGTTTAAATTGCTTTATTGCTCGATTCCAGAGAATGAGTTGTTTCCACTGCAAAATGCATTGAGAAAAGGTTGGAATTCTCTCTCTAGTTCCACCAACAATACATCCAATCAATCACATGATCAACATCCTAGAAATATCTCTTAAGCAATGAAACATGGAAAACATCATGGACTTTCACTGTTGGAGGTGGTGCAAGTCTGTAGGGCATTGGCCCAATCCTCTCATGGATCTCAAAAGGCCCGCAATATCGAGGTTTTATCTTGGCACATGACCCAATCCTCAAGGATATCCTCTTGGGATTGATGCGCAAGTACACATGCTCCCTAACTTGAAACTTCTTGAATTCTCTATGTTGATATGCATAACTTGTATGCCTATCCTATGATTCCTTTAGATTCCTCTTAATAACCTGCATCTCCTACTCCATCTCAGTGAACATATCTGGTCCAATCAACACCCTCTTCACTGGATCACTCTAGCGATAGGAGTATTACAAATCCACCCATAAAGAGCCTCAAATGGACTCATCTTCAAGAACTCATGATATCCATTATTATATGAAAACTTTACAAGTGGCAGATACTCCTTTGACTTCCTCTGTTAATGCATGATGTACATCCTCACCATATCCTCAAGAATCATGTTAACCCTCTATGTGTCTCCATCTTTCTGTGAATGATAAGTTGTAATGAAATATAACTCTATCCTCAAGCCTACAAACAAATCCTTCCAAAACTTGGAAGTGAAATTGGCATATTTGTCTAATATAATCTTATTGGGAACACCATGCAATCTCACTATCTCCCTGATGAAGATCTGAGCTACCTCACTAGCTGAATTTGTAGACTTCACTACAATGAAGTGAGCAACCTTACTCAACTTGTCAAGCACAACCATGATGGAATCATGCTGCTTCGATGTCCTCGATAAACCTGTAATGAGGTCCATGGAAATGACCTCCCATTTCCATTCTAGAATCTGAATTGATTGTGATAAACCATTTGGATGGTTACACTCCTCTTTCACCTATTGACATTCCAAACATCTTGAAACAAACTTAGCCACCTCTTTCTTCAATTTTGGCCAATCATAGAAATTCTTAACTACATTTTGTGTCTTCTCATATCCCATGTGACCTGAATATGGCTTGCCATGAAACTCCCTCAAGATAAACTTCTTGAGCTCACTGTTATCTATCACATAAATCTTGTTCCTGAATCTGACCAAGCCATCTTCCGTGAGGTGATTATCCTCATTCCTATCACCTTCACCCCGCTAGTGCAATATCTTCTTTAGTTGGTGGTACCTTTAATCATGCTACCCTACATGTAAGATCCTCTCCTGCAAATATGTCCCATATGAAGTCACAGTTGAAATATGATTCACCTGCACACTTCTACTAAGATCATATGCAACCCTATTCTCCTTCCCCTTGATGTATATGAACTCAATGTCAAACTCACTCAGGGTAGACAACAATATAGCTTGCCTAGAATTTAGGTTGAGTTATTCAAACAAGTACCATAACCCATTGTGATCACTCATCATAACAAATGTTCTCCTAAGGAGAGAATGTATCCACATCTTCAATGCATGAATGATAGTTTCCAACTCAAGATCATGAATCACATAGTTCCGCTTGTGCTCAATCATCTTCCTTGACTCATAGCATACCACCTTCCATTCCTACATCGAGACTCCACAAATTCCTTACTTGAAAGCATCTGTACATACCACGAACTCTTTATCAGGATCTATAATCTTCAAGACTAGAATATTTGTAAGCAAATTCTTAAACTACTCAAAACTAGCTACACACTCCTAAGTCCATTCAAAATTCTTCCCTTTCTTCTACAAATATGTAATAGGATAGGAAATCTTTGAGAAGTTCATGATGAACCTCTTGTAATAAATTGCTAGTCCCATGAATTATCTGACCTCATCCACATTCCTAAGAGTTGGCCACTCCATGATAGCTTTAATATTTTTGGGATCCACTACTATCCCTTCCTTGGAAATAACATGTCCCAAGTAATGAATCGAAGACTAAAAGAAAATGCACCTGCTAAGCTTGGAATACAATTGATGTTCTTTAAATAACCTCAACATTGTTGCTAGGTGCTCTGCATGCTCCTCCTCATTCTTAGAATATATCAATATATCATCAATAAACATTATCACAAACTTGTCTAAATAAGGGTGCAACACATTTTTCATCAAACACATGAAAGTAGTTGGAGCATTAGTAAGACAAAAAGGAACCACCACAAACTCATAATTTCCATACCTAGTACGAAATGCGGTCCTATAAAAATATTCTTCTTTGATGTGCACTTGATGATATCTTGATCTCAGGTCAATCTTTGAGAATACCGCTACTCTCTTGAACTGATCAAAAACTCATCAATCTGGTATAATGGATACCTGTTCTTGATAGTCATCTTGTTCAACTTCCTGTAATCAATTCGCAATATGAGAGTACCATTCGTATTCTTTACAAATAATTCTGGTGCACCCCAAGGTGATACACTCGGCCTTATGTATCCCTTATCAAGTATTTCCTTTAGTTGCAAATTCAATTCCACCAAGTTTGGAGTGTTCATCTTGTACAATGCCTTAGATCCTAGTGTTGCTCCCAACATCAAATCAATAGAAAATTCTACCTCTCTATGAGGAGGTAACTCTAAAATATTTGTAGGAAACACATCCTGAAACTACCAAAAAATAATATACTTCTTTAATAATTCCTCATCTTCAACATCATTTCCTTGGTCATTGGAAATATGAACTGCAAACAATACACATCCCTTCTTGCAATTGTGCCTTGCCTTCATATCTATAACCATTCACACTAAGGTAGGCTTCTTCTTTCCTTACAAAATTCTCCTTTCCCCATCATCATCTAAGAACTTAATAGAATTATCATAGCAGTCTACCTTAGTCCATGTGAATGAACAACCAATCCATTCCCAAAATCATATTTTATGAACCCAAAGGAAGCACATTTAGATGTGTTGATGTAGGCATACCATCTAGCTCAAGTGCATATGATATCACCTAATGATAAACTCTTCTCTTGGTCCCTATAGCCAACTACACAAACGAATATTTTTCATGCACTTATTTATTCAAGAAAAACTTATCCACCAGGTTGGAAGTGATATAACTATAGTTAGATCCAAGTTGAATCAAAATGGAAATAAATTGATCACAAAGCTTACCTTCCATCTCAATAATGGATGACTTATGATAAACCTTCTTATTCTCTACTATTGCATAAATCTGAGGAATACTCTTCCCAACATCTTCAATTGTTTGTGCCTCTTGAGCAGTGTAAATCTGAGGTCTACCACCCTGGTGCAATGGACAATCTCTCTTGCAATTATCTCCACCATCATTCCAACATTGCAAAGGATTCCTGCTATCACCCTTATTATGCTCCTTATGATGGTACCCATGTCCTCCTTCAACTGCATTGAACTTCTTATAAGGTGTCACATTCTCCTTATCACCTGCATCTTGAGGTTTTCCTCGCTAATTAGCCCACTTTCCTTTAGTCTTTGCATTACCTTTCCAATTCCTCTTAGGATCAGACTTGCACTATGGCTTCTCATAGCAATGATTCATCTTCCCAATGACTTCCTCCAATGACCGAGGCTCATCATACTCAATCATATCTTTAAATGATAAAGGAAATCCAGTGATGAACATTTGAACCTTTGTCTTCTCATCCTTAAGATATGGCACATACCTCAACAACTCTCCAAACTTAGTCGTGTACTCCTCATCTATCATGGAACCCATCTTCAACTCATAGAATTCCTTGGCCTTTCCGTCATGGTATCTCTTAAATAAGTGCTTCTTCCTTAATATTATTTTAAACTAATTCCAACTCAACTCTTCTACATTTATGCCTCTGACACGCTTCACATCTTCCCACCAGATGTCTACTTTTCCCTTGAGACTAAAGATCATTATCCCAACTTTCATATTCTCTAAATAATCATGCAATTTGAAGAACTTCTTCATCCCAAGTAGCCATGCTTATGCATCTTATGGTTTCTTCACGTCCCCATCAAAAGTAAGAGGCTTGGATTTCTTGAAATCCTATGGAAAATATTACTTCTCACTTATCTTATAAGGATGTTGGCAGTAATGATAATGATGCCTCTCAGAACCGGAACTAGAATATAATCCATGAACACTACCTTTCTTGTCAGGTGTATTCAACCATCTACCACCTATTACTATATCATCCTTGTCCAACCTGTATCCTGACTAAGAGCTACTACCATATGCCCCATTAGTCCTTTCATCTTATCCATGAATGGTCCTTAGTTGTCCATGCTTCTACAAATCTAAAAGACTCTGAATGATGTATGCATTAACTTTTGTTTTTTTTCCTAAGCTTTGGTGAGTATTTCCCATGATTCGATCAACATGTTATTGTCTGCCTTGCAACTTCTAATCTTTTCCTTCAATATTCTCAATGTATATTCTATATCGGGGGAGTACTCATCTCCTTGTTGCTCAATTGATCTGTAAGGAAAGTCAAGTGAACTATAATCCACCATTCTACTTGTCATCTCTAATAGTTTATCTCCTGTAAACATGTCATGTTAGATAAACCAAATATAAACATAATAAAAATCATACCTCTATGAATTTTAGGGGAGGTTATCTCGTTTGCACAATCAATCCATATTAGCACAATATATATACATAATAACATCAACATGTCAATGTCTCAACCTCATAACACACCAAAATCATCACGATGACACAAACTACAATAATGGCCATAATGATTCATGTCTGACCTACTATACATGATAACCATAACAATCATAATGCATGCACAATAAACACATTGACAACTAACATGCATGAATAACAATCACATATAGCCCATCTAGTCCAAGTGTTTGAACCTGGAAGCTCTGATACCAATATGAAACCACCCCTCCCATATTTAACCACTTTTACAAGCTCTCTAGGGTAAACATGAGCTAAGTGTCACTTTGATATGACCCAACCTCCAAGTTCTAGTTATGGAAGTGGAGTCAATGAATCGACAACAAACTAACATCCCTTAGGAGCTACAGACCACTCAGGAGCTTGAAAACCACCCCAGGTGTTCAATCCATGAGCTAGAACTCTTTTTCACATAGTTTACCCCCTAATCACACCCTTGACACTCTATGCATGTGGTTGGAAGGCTATAACCGCATGTAAAATTCTGCTTCCATGCGGTTATGACCCAGAAACTCTAGTTTTGTGCCAGTAGTTATGATATCAAAGCCACTTTTCTAGGCTTAGCTCCAGGCCACTGCCTAAAATTTCCTGTAACTTTCCATAAAAATAAAAGAGATGATGACAAGGCCAACCGATCAAAACTCAAGCAAGAACTTGACATAGACATGCCTAATCCATGATATACATTTCATCAAACATATGACAAGCATGAAAGCTACAGGTCATGAATGCATATCTAATCATAAACTTTTGAATTTCATCTGAGAATCACTAATAAGGCTCCAAGCCCTCTCTAGCTAGCTTCAATAACACTTTTTATACCATGCATTCATTAACCATTCAATAACTTATCAAAAAATATCAAGAGTCGTATATAGAATACATCATATAACCAACATATAAATAGAATGGAAACCATGGTAAATCAACCATAAAATCACCAGCATAATCACTACAATTTTTCATATATCACAATAATAAAATACATCATATTACTATATGAAAATGCCAACCAAGTCAGGGACTTCCACGTAACACCCGAGCATAGATTGGGCATAACCAAATCTCTCTTTCAATCAATCACCCTCGTGCCAGATTCCAAGCATGAATGCGGGATCATAAGGGTTAAACCAAAATAAAACCAGCAAAGGCTTCCAGAGGCCAAACCACCTCAACCGTCAACCACAGTGATCTCACCGATATGGTCCAAAAATCACTAACATCAAACAAATCAGTCTCTACCCAAGTTTTCAAGGGCTCCAGGAACTAGTGACTCAACCCACAACTAACTGAAGGCTCTAGAGAATTTGTTCCAACCCACAACTCCAAGGACTAGTAACTCAACCCATAAGGCTCTAGAGAATTTGTCCCAACCTACAGGCTCCAAGAACTATTAACTCAACCCAAGTTGTTATAGGGTTCCAGAGCATTTTTTCCAACCCACAGCCATTGGTAACCTAAGAACTAATTCGAAAAACAATTGGTAAACCCACTACACCATGGCTATCCAGGAAATGTTGAATACACTATCAATATAGGAAAATATTAATGCCAATGGCAACACATAACCAGAGAATCACATGCATATACCAAGCATCCAAAAAATAATAAGGAAATCACACATGCAACCTTTTACCTACAAATAAATACATCTGTAGTTGTTTATCCAAATTTTCCTTATGCTCCATTACTTTCCTTTTCTTTCTTTATCCAATCCAAGTGAATACTAGAGTGCTCCAAGCATGCTCCAAGAATTCTCTAATTGTGCAAGAGTATGAGAGAATGAGAGAATGAAAGGAGAGAGCCAAAATTAAACTAAAAAAAGTTGTAATGACCAAAATCTAAGCCAAAATCCATGAACTTATTCTTTGTTTCCTTTTTATTATTGATGTCTCATTTTTATTCATTTTCCTTCATTTTTCCTCTAATTTCCCTTGCATGCAAATTTGTGTCTCTTCACCTTCCTTTTCTTCTATTTTCCGTTATTTTCATAATTAAATGCCAATTATTGCCTCTTTGTCTTTACCAATGCCTTTGACAATTTCCATAGCCATTAATTAATCTCAAGTGATGCCCATTATAATGTTTGCCCAACATTTAGCTTGGAATACATGTCCCATGACCTTGGTCTTATTTTACTTACATGGAAAATCAAGCAGGGGATGTTACAGGTGTTTTCTTTCTTACCTTTCCCCTTTGACTACGGAGTTGGACAATTGGAACTAGATTTTATGGCGAGCAATATGTCAACAAGGGTGAAGATGCATACCATGCATGGCTTCCGAAGAAAACTCCATTTTACAAGGATACGATAACTTTGTTTCAAATCTTTGCTTGTTTTCAAAGTTGGTAGATGTTGATATTTAAGACCAATATAGACTGATATGCATTTGACAAATTGTTGTGGTTGTTCAAGCATGTGTCTACATTGATATATTTTTTGTTACATATGGATACACAGACTTGGCTTCACTCAAGTTTTTGAGCAGTGAAAGTGGTGGTTCATTATTTTTATATTCAAGCAATGATGATTCAACACCTCCTTTGGATTTGTAAGCAATTTGCTTGCACTACTGTATAAATTTGTCCATATTGGTGCTTTATTTTTTTTGTTAGTTTCGTCTTTCTTCAAATATGATTTTGTAGACTCACTGTTTGTAGGATCTTATAATATTATTATAGAAATGAATGCCAGTGGCATTTCCAATGATTTTTTTATGATCTTCATTTATGTTTCTGTGATCATTTGCTACCTATCAAAAAATGAATGGTTAGACTTGTCTACATTATATTTTTGACACGTAAATTTTTCTAGAAAGGTGAATTTAATTGATATATAAACACTCTTTTCAAACCTCACTATTTTGTGGAAGGTTGTTATGACTAAGGAAAACTCACCTTAGATCAATGTTCTACATCTTTCTCTTGACCTAATTATCTACCATCTTCATTTGTAGTTCTTAAGATGGCCACTATTAACAGAGAATTCATTTATCTACATATCATTCAAAAAACTATATAGGGATTCTAACAACAACTTAGAGGTTAACAACATTGGTAAATGGAGATAATATACATCTTGAAGGTGAACTATCTTAGTAAATGGAGATACATGCATCTTGAAGGTGAAGTATCTTGGAAATTGGAGATCTAATTTGATATATAACAATTTAATTAATTAGAGATTTAATTTCATGATTAAGAAAGCATTGTTCATATTCTAGAATGGATAAGTTACTTAACAATGCCTTTATATCTCACATAAATTATTTTTTTTGGTAAGAACAATCCTAGATATATGGTGGATCATGAGCTTTCATACAAAGTTAAACTTAAAACCTTAGTAGTGTTGTAGAAAATGCAATTCTTATGTTGTTGTTGTAAACAAAATCTTGGAAACCCACTCCAATTTGAAGCTATGAGTTAAAATGTGCAAAGTTACCCAAAATTTTGTATTTATAGATGCGCTAGTGAGTTAACTTTGCTTTGATTTGGAAATTCGCATGAAATAAGACAATATTTTAATGATTCTGAATTAAATTAATGAGTAATTGTTAATAAGTTATTTTTGACCTTCTCAACCCAAATTTGACTAGGTTTTTCCAAGATCTGGAGGAATGTTTCAAATTCACTGGATATTCTGGTGGGTAATTTAGATTGATGATTCAGCTAGGTTTTCCATAACTATATATTATAGTTCCCCTTTTGTTTCTTTTTTGGGGGGGCATTAAAGCACCATGGGTCAAATTTTTTCATGCAAAACTTGTTTGGGTTGGACTTGACTAATTGTATTGGTTTTGGCTTGAATTGGTTGAAACTAGTGTCAATTTCGATTGAGGGTTGGGTTTGGACCATAAAAATTACAGTCTAAAACTATTGAACCTGATAACACTTCTTCCAATTGATCCGAGTTGACTCAACTCCCGGATTGAACATGACAAGAATCAACAACATAAAACAAGAGACGTTGATAACGAAGTTTGTCCAGGAGGGACAACGTCTCCGGGCCCTCGTGTCAAGATGGTGTAGGCCGCTGCATTAAGTGTTGTAAAGAGTGATGATGTACATGAATGGGTTTTCTCTATCATGAAATGAATATGCCCTCACGCAAGAGTGGATCCATGAGATGTTCCGTTGTAAGAACTCTCATTAACAAAAGGATTCCTATCAGCATGACATAATTTCATGTATGATAATAATGAGAATCCCGCTAACATGGCATCAAAGGGATCTCAATTCAAACATACATGGCGACACATGAGTATACCGTCAAAATGGCGACAAAAGGATCTCAATGAAAACATGACAATAAGTACATCTCACATCAAGAACAAAACAAGATCCCACATCAAACATCAAACAGGGATCTATACAACACAATGCATCTCAAGCAAAGAGACAAAGAAGTACATGATCGCATGCATATACTGCACATCAAGGAGTTATCTGAAGAAGACGATTATAAACTGTTGGATCTGGCTATACCATCAATTTTGTGGCGTCGAATATCATGGAAATGACTGCCCACACATTGAATGTTGACACCTGCACTCCACTTTGAAAAGTGGATGAAAATGGAATGATCAAATAGAAAATCTGATTACACCATCAGATTCGTGGTGTCGAATAGTGTAAAATCGACTATCAAATTTCTGAATTCTGACAAAGTGAAAATCTAGGGCTACAGGGATCTTTTAGATTCCCCCTAGATTCCTCAAAGATTGCCTCCTACGGGTCATCTGAAGCTCTGCTGCTCAAATCAGCAAATTGATCTCGCCATTGAGATCCTTGCGAAATTCTGAGAAGAAAGAGTATAAAGTTCGCTGCATTCTGAATCTGGGAAATTTCAGCCTCCAATGAATCTGAAAGATTCCCTCAAGATTCTTGAAGATTCTCCTCCGTTGGGACTCTGCAAATATTCTGCACAAAAGGCAAATCCAACCTCGCCATTGTGTTCCCTACAAAAATCTAAAAAAAGAAAAAGAATGTAAACTTGATTACATTCTGATAAAAAGAATTTTTACCTCCCCAGAAAAGCAACAAAAAATATTTTGCCTCGAAATACATGCAAATCATGGTTCTGTTGTACGAAACTCCGTTAGTGGCACCTCCGTCCCGTTGACTCTCTCCCCATTCTGTTCTGCCTCCTTTCTCCCAAATGGAAATGATGGGTTCATTTAAGTGATTTTGGGCAGACTTTACAAGGGGTTGGCTGTTGGGAGTTGGTAGGAGGCTATGTTTGCGTTGTGGGGACTCCGCGGTAAAATCCTGCCCGCTCCACAGTATAACAATTTTTATGACAAAACTTTGGTGGTTATTACAAACACGCCATGGTGACTTTGGTGGTTAATTCACATTTGAATAAGGCTAATGGTTACGATAACCGTTGGCGTATACAGTGGCAAGCGGTGGTTACATGGGCACGACAAATTTTTTAATTAGCACGTAGTTGGGGTCGTTTCATATTTCTTGGGGTGTGTTGTTGTGGTAATAACCATAACCACTCTAATATTAATGTATTCCCATATCGTGTTATTTTTTTTCCCCTGGGAAAAAGTCGTAATTTCTATTAAAGTTAAGAAATTACATTTTGTATATGCCGAGGCATTCATATACAGGCAACTGTGCCTATCAAGATCAGTCTGTAGTACTATATAAACAAAAATTAAAGCAGGTTGTCTCCTCGCAGGGAGCTATCCAAAACTGTTAACTAACAGTGTTCAAAATAGGAGTTCATTGCTCTACGCAGAGAGCCATATATATCAAAAGTAAAGTGTTGTATAGTGCTAAATATGTAGAGATATGTACAAACTATTGACAACCAAAATAAACAAGTGAAAATCTGTAAGTGGGCCTTTATAGCCCATTATGCCATCTGATCATCAAAGGGTCTATGATAATGCTGATAAAATGACCCTTCGATTTCCTCCTGTATCAGCCAATTGTCTCCTTGTCTGTGCGCTGCCTCTTTGGAGAGTTGATCTGCAATGGTGTTTTGTTCCCTGTAGATATGACGACAAGCAAATGATTCAAAAGATGTAGTCAGCCTCTTTGCCTCATCTAATATGTGCCTCAATGAAAATGCATGACAATGAGATGCATCAGACAGCCAATTGCAAACTATTTTAGAATCACCAAACAGCTGGAGATGTCTGCATTGTTTTTGTATGGCAAAGTGTATGAGGTGCTTGGCAGTGCTTAGTTCAGCATAGTTATTAGTTCCTCTGCCTAGGTTTATTTGTATTTTGTAGCTGTGAGATTCATTGAGATATAGTACTGTGCCTCCCCCACATCCCACCTCTTATGCAGGACCATCAAAAAAAGCCCATGGTTTGGATTTGTCAATGTCCAATTGTTTAATGATGCGAACAGGGCCTCTGTGTTCTTCATCAGGTATCATGTTGTATTCCGCAATGGTATGAAGAAGGATAGTAGGCCAGTGGGGGGCTCTGAGGTTGAAAATAGCCTGATTCCGGGCAATCCAGATTGCCCAGCATGCAAGAAGCGGAATATTAATGGCCTTCCCCGAATGTTCTTGGTTCCAGTTCTCCCATGCCTCCAATATGTTGTGACCATGCCAGTTTTTCAATTGCGGGAGATGTGAAGAGAGGTCATGCCAAAAATGTAATGTGATGCAGCAATTCAGAAATAAGTGTAAAGTACTTTCTTCATCCTGGTGACAGAGATGGCAGCGGAAGGGTCCATGGAAGGATCGCTTCATAAGATTGGTGCCCGTAGGTACTTTATCGAAGATGATATTCCACATGAGCAGTCGAGTACGCGGGGCTGATTTGAGTTTCCATAAAGCCTTCCATGTGGGATGGATAATATGTGGCTTATGAGACTCCATGAGCTTTAGGTAGCCAAGCTTCGGGGTATATGCTCCATGTTTTGCATAAGCCCAAATGATTTCATCAGGTCCATCAGTAAGTCTGATATGAGCTTGAGTGAGTGCATCCGTGTACTCTGCCCATTCATTGTGCCACTGTGCCGGAATATCTAATGCTTGAGCGCTGGTCCAGGCTTGATGTAGGAAGGAGGAGTTTGCTTGATCACCAATATGCATAATGTATGTGATACCTCTGTCATTAAGATGTCCAATGAGACCATCTGAAAGTCTGTGAGTATTTCCACATCCAACCCAAGGGTCCAGACCTATTCGGACTGCATTACCAGCCTTGATGCACCAAGTTAATCCTTCTCGTAATAAGGGTAGTGTGCCAATAACAGCTTTCCATATGATGGATATGTTATGATTAGTTCTCTGTTGACTGCATATCCAATCCATCACATTCATGGGTCTGATGTATTTTGCATATGCTACCCTGGTCCAGAGACCTTCAGAGGTGAGAAGTTGCCATCCAAGTTTGGCAGCCAGAGCTCTAGAGAAGAGGTCAAGCCTTTTGATACCCCAACCCCCCCAGCGTTTGGGTTTTGCAATAGTATCCCATTTCACCCAGGCAAAGATTCTGCCTGGCTGGTGGCCCTTCCAAAGAAATCGACTGCAAATATGTTGTAATCTGTTGAGGATGCCCTTGGGAATCCATGTGAGAGCCATCCAGTATACTGGAGTGGCTTCAATCACAGCTTTAATAAGTATCAGTCTGCCAGCTCGAGATAGGTATCGATGATACCAAACTTGTAGTCTCTTTTCCACCTTGGCTATAAGCCATAACCAATCTGCTATTCTGTAGCCATTTGGTTTCAGTCTGAAACCAAGATATTTAATACCTTCTGACAAGGTCAAGTTGTTATAAGGAAATCGCTGATTAGCATAAGCTATTTCATTGATAGAGCATCCAAAAGTAGTAATGGTGGATTTATGAACATTAATCTTCATACCAGTAGCATGTTGAAAGAGAAGGAATGAATTATGGAGTATAGTGGAGTCTCCAACGCTGCCATTCAGGAAAATAAGAATATCATCAACAAATAAAAGGTGAGTGAGGAATAGATGGTCTGCAAGCTTGATACCAGATAACTGGTGTCTATCTCGTGCAGCTGTAATAATTCTACTCAACCCTTCCATGATGAGTAAAAACAGCAGAGGGGAGAGTGGACATCCCTGTCTGAGTCCCCTCTCTGAAGTGAAGAAAGAGGAAGCTTCCCCATTTAGTAAAACACTATAAGATACATCAGTGATGCAGCTCATGGTCCATTTGATAAATTCATAAGGGAAGCCCAGGTGAGTGAGCAACAACCGTAAGTATAGCCAGTTGGTTCTGTCAAATGCCTTGGACAGATCCACCTTGAGGATCATTCCCTTTTGTTTTTTGATCTGCATGGTGTGCATGAGCTCTTGAGCAATAAAGCAAATTGTTCAGGAAAGCAAATTGATCTGTCTATGGTGCAGGAAAGCAAATTGTTCAGCGGATATATGTTGCGATAGAATGGGCTTGAGACGGTTGGCAATAGTCTTAGCTATAATCTTGTGGAGGAAATTTCAGAGTGATATAGGGCGGAAGTCATCAAAAGTACAGGGGGCATTTGATTTAGGAATGAGTGCTATGAAGGTGGATTTAATGGCTGAGGATATACGACCTCTTCTTCTACTATCTTCGACTATATTCAGGAGGTCATTGCCCAAAAGATCAAAAAATGCAAGATAAAATTCAATGGTCCATCCATCTGGACCAGGACTCTTATCTTTTTTGAACCATTTCAGGGTAGCTTCTAATTCTGCCATCGTCACTTCCTTCTGCAGTTCATCAGCATCTTCTTGTTCAATATATCTGGGGAAGAGCTCAGCCACTCTCATGATTTCCAAGATATTAGCTTCTTCAGGAGCCTTGTAAATGCCTCTAAAATGCTCATTGGCCAATCTGGCCAGATTCCGCTGTGAGGAGACAGTGACCCCTTGATCATTCTTTAATTCCCAAATAGTGTTAATAACTTTGCGGCCATTTGCAAACTTGTGATAAAATTTGGTGTTTGCATCTCCTTCGGTGAGCCATATAGCTCTGCTTCTAAGTCTCCAGCTTTCTTCCCTTTCCTTCAAGATTTGAGTGCGTTTGGCAATAAGTGAGGTGAAATTCTCCTTGCTTTCCGGGGAGGGGAAAGTCCCATTTGATGATTCTTCAAATTCAGCAATGACCCTTTCAGCCTCCTTTAAAATCAGATTATCCTGAAGGCGTTTTTGGTGAGCCCAGTTCTTGGTGATCTGTTTGAGTTCTGTGAGTTTCCTTACGAATCCCACTGATATGTCCTCATCTTCTCTGATGGCATTGGATTGCCAGTAATTATGCACCAATTGTATGTAAGAGGGATCTTGTAACCAAGAGGCATTGAATTTAAAAGGGCTCTTAATCTTATGGGTTAGGTCTTCAGCTTCTAAGAAGATCGGCCGATGATCAGAAATGCCTCCCGTTCCAACCCATTGCCGAACTCTGGGAAGATCATTAACCAGAGATTCCTTAATAAGGAATCTGTCCAGTCTTCTTGCAAGGCTTTGGATTCCACTTCTGTTGTTTGTCCAAGTATATTGGAGCTTGGAAGACGGTATGTCTACCCAGTGATGATCCTCTAGTAAGCTGGATATAGTATCAGTGAGGGTGTCGACCTGGGCTGAGTGCCCCCATGACTCACTATATCCGAGCGAGAAATTGAAATCTCCTCCAAGAATAATGTTGTCTGCCTGGAACAGCTCTGATGCAAGTAAAGTACTCCAATAATTGGCACGGTCTGTACAAGGGCCATATACATTAATAATCCTGATGTCGTTTACAGCAGAATGAGTACAGATATCAAGACCTATAAACCCTCTTCCTCCAAAAGTGTTCTTGATCTCCGCAACTTTGTTATTAACCCCAATGGCCATTCCCCCAGATCTTCCGGACGCATCCAATGCATGGAAGGTCCAGGAAGGGAGCCAGACAGAGAGAGTATGGATGAGGGGTTCAGCTTGACAGAGGGTCTCTTGAAGAAAAATGAAGTCCATCTGTGATGTTAGGAGTAATCTCCTAAGTGCTAGTTTTTTGGCTGAACTAGCAAACCCCCGGCAGTTGAAAGAAAGAAACTTCATTAGGGGAGGGGGGCTGGGCCATTCCTCGCTCTAAGGGCCCGGAAGATAGTCTGTTGTCGCCCCAGGGTGACTTCTTCGTCAGCAGTATGCCTTGCCTTGGTAATGCGGGAGGGTCTACCCCTGGAGTTCTTGAGGGACATAGACATGCGGTTCAGTTCGAGTCCAACTGCATCCGGACCCCTGTCCTTCATGTGGGGGCGAAGGGAATACCGGGGAGGCGACGGTGATGAATTTAATGAGAGGGAGGCCAGAGTCGAAGTGATTCTGGATGGAGGAGCCACCGGTGAAGGGAGTGGTAGGGTGCATGAGAGTGAGGTGTGATTGTGCTGATTCAGTGGTGTGGATGCAGGGGATGCAGTGGATAATATAGAATTGATGGATGCAGATGCAGTGAATTGAGATGATATGCCCAAAGTCATACATGAAGGAGGAGGAGACGGAGAAAAGATAGTAAACTTACCCGTTTGCTCCAAGTCCTCTTGTTCAGTTGTTGGCTGCAGGTGTGGCGAGGCCGAAGGCGGAACAGAGGGATCCCCAGCATTGTCAGATGGTCCGGCTCGCCCTGGTTCCTCCACGTTCTGAGGGCGATCCTGTTCCCCAGAGGTCTGAACTAGATGAGTCTCAGGGGGTATGTCCTGCGGCTGTGGGACTGCTTCCTCCGAGCCATTCGATACTGATTTCTTGAGGAGAGGGCAATCTCTGTAAAGGTGGCCTACTTGGTGGCATCTGCGACACCTGTATGGTACCCCTTCGTAATCGATGATTTGCTTGCGCTCAGTATCCCTCCACTGAATTGTAATGTATTCCAGCAGTCCGCCTCTCGTGTCCAGGTTTATGAGTATCCTGGCGTAGGCCATCATTCCCGTCTGCTGATAGGATTTGTCATAGCCCATATATCCGCCAATGGCATTGCCAATCCTTTTGAAGATGTCTTCTGACCAGTACTGGAGAGGAAGCCCAGGAAGCCGAATCCATACCGGTCCGATGCCAATTTGCTCCGTCTCAGGGTCAAATAGAGGAGTCCATCTCTTCAGAAGCACCGGAGCATGGTCAAAATGCCAATATGATGATAGGACCCAGTTAGTATGATCTGCACGCGCGAACCACAGAGCGAACCATCCCCGCACGAAGGTCTGCACAAAGGGGATATCCACCAAATGGTGGCCCCAAACATCTGCTGCCCATTGCTTCAAACGTGTTGCCGAGTAACTTCAGCCCCTGATGCGGCCGACCAAAACACGATCAGCAAAATCCATGGCCTCACCCCAGTGAATGTCTTCTTCCAATCTGAGAAATACGTCCTCCTCCCTTGATTTGAAGCACTTGTATTTCCGTTTAGGGCCCCGAGGAGGGGGATGGCGGGTGGGGTGACCAGATGGTGGGGGATTTGCTTGCTGCGATGCCGGAAATCGGGGTGAAGAGGGGCCGTGAGGTCCTGAAGACGATGGGGGGCCTGTGAGCGGAGGTACGGCAGTGAAACTGCCGGAAGAGTGTCCGATGGAGACAGGGATGCCAATAGAGGGTCCGGGAAGAGAGGGGTTTTGATAATGGAGGGGTAATGAGCCCGTGACCAGAGGAAGTGAACCAGGGTTTGTGATGCAGCTTGAAACAAACCCTAGGGTTGCCGGAGAGTGCGGGGGTGTGGTAAGAGCAGGCCAAGTCGGCGGGTCATCCGGGAGGACAACCGGGGGGTGCGAAAGCGGTTCACTAAACGGAAACGGCGGAAATTGAGCAGGTAAATCCGAGCTGTACATACCTCCGGATGTATCAAGTGGGGTGCGCCAGATGGAGACCCCCTCCAATGGGTCCGCGGAATAATCGACGGCCTCAATATCCTCCATTGCCAGCTGCTCCTAGGATCTGCAGACACCTCGGAACGGAGAGCAAAACCGGGAGAAAACGACAGTTGCAAAATGAAAAGAACGGTCCGTGCAGCTGTTGAAGTTCCGTCACAGGTCGCGCCGTTAGTCACGGGTCGGGGCTCAGAACTCCAAGAAGTTACCAGCAAGTAAACCTGCAGCTCGCGGTTAGGGTAAAAACTGTAACAGGGTTGGACGGACGCGGAGACGGAGGGTTCATGCATTGACTGCAGAAACCCGAAACCCTAACCGAAGCCCTTGCTCATCCCATATCGTGTTATATAACCATAATCACACTAATATTAGTGTATTCGTTGGATTTTTATGGCTGCACCATATGTGACTTTTAAATAACCATATAATAACTTTAACTTTTGTTTTTTTGTTTTATATGGTTATTATTTATATATTAATGTGATTTAGAATTTTAATATTTGTGTTTTGTTTTATTGTGCAGATTAACATGAGACTGCCACGTGTTATTGGTTTATTGGTCAATCAATCGCCACATAAATTTACTAGGTCTCACTTGCTCATTGGGATGCCATGTGGTACACAATGGGCCTCGCTTTTTCCCTTGTCATGTCAAAGTTTGAAGAGCTCTATCTCCTCCATACGAGCTTGGATTTGAGTTCCGCTCGCATCATTGGAATCAAGGTGACGAGAACTTCGATTTGACGTCGAGTTTGAGGGAATTTGACCACTTTGAATTTTGACCATTTTTGAGCCCCCTTAGGTTTCTGCATGTTTCTAGAGCCACTTGGATCACCAATAGAATAAGGTAACAATCAAGTTCCACCTCCCATACTCTTAAGAGATGACATTAGTCTTTTCTTGTCTAATATTTCATTCGGATATGATTATTTAAATGGTATTTAATGATACACTATTACTAATAATATGTTTGTTCCATATCCATAAAAGCCCATGGAAAAGGTGTGATTTGGCCAATACCGCCATTTGTTTGCTATAAAGTGTACTCATTGCTAGTCTATAAAGGGACTCTATCCACATGCAATCTATGGCTTCACTGCTTAGTTCTCATTGACAGAATTAATTCTCTCTAATATGGGGGAGCATTATTAATTGGAAAATTGTAACTTAGTGGAACTCCACCTTTCATTTTTATGTAGTGCTAACTTGCATTCAAGTATATTGAATCTTTTCAGTATCTTTGATTCATAATTAGATTGGATCACTAATATGTTTCCATCCATAGTCCCTACATGCATTTCCATGAAGTAATGGGTTAGGCTGAAATCTCTCAATTCAAAGACTTTATGTAGCATAGGTTTTTGTTCTTCAAACATCTTTGTATTCTTACCTATATAATTATAATATAAACATATGAAAATATTTTCATAATATCATCTTGTTTGATTTTGCAAACATTTCGATATTTAAAAAATAAAATACACCATCTCGTCAGTCTTCTAACGAAAGAGCCTGATGTTGTCGGAAGACCAACTCACACTACCATCAGTGATATGATGATTGGTAACATATAAATATCGCAAGAAAAGTGTGGTTGATATTACAAGTTCATCAAAAAAAATTCATTTTTCTCAATCAACTAAAGTTTCTTGTTCCATCAATATTTCAATGACTATGGCTGAGGTTTTCAGAAAACGAACTTAAACTCCCATTGGTTTTATTATGATGGGTTTCATTGAAGGATGCTTTTTTTCATTAGTAGACTAACAACTATTATCATCAATTGTATGATACCAAAAAACCATCATTTTGTTGTTCTACTAATGAATAACAAGCATCAAAATTACAATGATTGTAAAACATTTTGATAGTATGACTGCACCAGAAATGCCATTTACTTAGGCTTCCTTTTGCTTGTATAGTGATGAAATGTTATCACAATAATGAAAAAGGATTGTTGAAAATTGGCTCAATTTTTATTAGTGATTAGGCCTTACAATTATCCATATGCATAGAAGAGTGAGATTGAATGTGTGGTCTAGTAAATGTTAGAGGATAGTATCGTTCAACTTAGCCATAGTGTTTTCTCTTCAGTAGAGGTGACGATTATATAAAAGGATGGTTCACAGCATATGTGACCATATTATAGATAGCTCAACAAATGAAAATCAAAGACAAGTTTCATATTCTTGGCATTGATGAACTATTAGATGAATTGCATGGAGAAATTTATTTAGTAAGTTGGATCTTTGTTTTAGATATTATCAAATTAGAATGAGGCCATAATACATTACCAAAACATCCTTTAGAACACATGAAGGTCATAATGAGTTTATGGTTATGACTTTTTGACTTGCAAATGCATCTTTAACATTTCAAAGCTAAATGAAATCTATTTTCAAACCCTTCCCAAGAAAATTTGTGTTAGTATTTTTTTATGACATACCAATATAAAATAAATCTTGGAAAGAACATGTACAACATGTTGATAGGGTATTCACACTAATGGAAGAGAAAAAACTATATGCAAAGCCTTCCAAGTTTTCCTTTGGGGTTCAAGAAATGGAATATTTGGGTGATATTTTAACCCATGAAGGCGTCAAATGGGATCTTAGAAAAATCAAAGATATCCGAGAATGGTCAATCCCAAATATATTGAAGAAACTCAAAGGATTCTTAGGATTGATAGGGTATTATTGCAAGTTTGTTAATAATTATGGTCAATTAGAAGCACCTCTAACAAAATTATTGAAGCAGGAAGCATTTTCTTGGATTAAATAAGAAACTAAATATTTAGAAAAAGTTAAAGAGGTTATGTGTAAAACTTTGATCTTGGTAACACCTTACTTCACAAAACATTTAATTGTGGATTGTGATGCCTCAAGACATGGCATTGGTGTAGTTTTGATGCAATAATGAAGACCCATTGCCATTGAAAGTAGTGAAACTAAAAGAAAGAACTTACTCATACCCATCTATGAAAAAAAATGTTGGCCATACTACATGTAGTTAAGAAATGGTGTTTATACCTAATAGGAAGACGCTTCAAAGTAAAAACAAAGAATGATAGTTTGAAGTAATTCTTGGGAAAAATAATATCTTCAGAAGAGAATAAAAAATAGGTTACAAATATGTTGGATTATGACTTTGAAATTATCTACAAAAAGGGAAAACAAAATGTTGTGTCAGATTCATTCTCAAGGAAAGAGCAATAAGCAAAGGGTTTACTATGTATTGTTTCCATTCCACAGTGTAACTAGATGGAAGATGAATGAATAGAATGGAAGTAATATGAAAATGAATACAATATCATTCAACAACTATAAGAGGACACCAATACAATAGAAAAATTTAAGTGGAATAATGATTTGTTTTGGTATCAAGGTCGATTATATTTGTGTAATAAATTCCAACTCAAACAAAAGGTCCTTTTGGAATTACACACTTATCCTATAGGAGGATATTTAGGGTTTTGGAAGACATACCATAGGAGCAAGAAAAAAAAAAATCTGGGAAGGTATTAAAGTAGATGTGAAAATATTTGCAATGAAACGTGTGTTATGCAAACAAATTAAGGAAGAGAAAAGTAAGACCCTAGGTCTCCAGCAACCATTAGTTATACAATGTTAGGAAGAAGTTTCAATGGATTTTATTATAGGTTTACTCAAATTTGAAGGAAATAGTGTCATTATGGTAGTGTAGATAGAATGCCAAAGTATGACCTTTTTTGTTGTCTTTCTCATCCTTCTAAACCAAGTACAATGGAAGAAGCATTCATGAAAAAAATCCAAAAGATACATGTGTTGGGTAATTTAATTGGTAGTTAAATTACTTAATTAAATTTCAAACCAAGGTTTGTGTACTTATGAAGTGCATGTGCACAATATATGTTAGGAATTTTATTTTTTATTATAAAATAACAAAGTGATTCTTAATCTATTGAAAGCAATTACAAATCAACTCATCTACACACATGTTCTTTCTATAAAATTTGAAATGACAAATTATGCTTTCAAAAAAAAGATTAATGACAAGAACTAAATTTATTTTACTTGCATTGAATTGAAAGAACTATTCTAATTGCATTGAATCGAAAGGATTATTCTAACTGCAACAAATTGAAAGGACTATTCTAATTGCTGAAATGAAATCTTGATATACCGCAACAAATTAAAATTTATTCTATAAAAAAAAATTGAAACTCATTCTAAGATCAAACTAAAACTCATTCTAAGATCAAACTACTTGAAATTAAACTTGTTACATGAAATCAAAGAGCAGAAAAATTATGCTAGATTACTAGTGTGTGCAATAGAGATCTAAATCAATTCAATCATTTAAATATGAGAAAAGGTGGAAAATATGAATGAGACAAACTAAAAATATTTTTGGTTGTCTTTAAGTTTAGAGAGTGCTCAATCCTATGCAATAAGATCAATAGTAAGTAAATGGAAAAAACTGTTAATTAAATGTAAATCCAATGGTAGCTAGTTTAAAATGATAGCAAAATCAAAGCATTTATGCTATCTTACATCTCTCCAGGGGGGCCTCCTGTTGAGTGTAAGGTGTTACAAATTCAAACCAAATCGGCTATGGACACATTCGCACTTCAGGAACACAACATTTGTATTAATGAAAGCAGTAAGTTTTTGTCACAAATTAAAACATAGTAATCAACATATATTGTCTATTATCTCAACTCATAGAGAAAGGAGACATTTATACATTAGCAAATTAACAACGTAAAGAAAGAAATGTTGAGACGTAAGTTTATGGAGTGACAACACAATTTTTTTTACTTTGACTACGAAATAGACCTGACATGATTTACCCTATCATAGAAAATCATTCAAATCTTCTTTTACACATCAGCTACATAAGACTCGCTCGCTTATTATCCTTTTTTCCATGATTGCTTGATGATTCCATAATCTGCCTTCAAATTCTGCACAAAGTTGAAGTATTATAACTAGATTTGACTTTGGGTTTGACCTTTAGATTTCTCAAACCTTGTGAGTTTCCAGATCAATGTAATAGGTGGATGTTCATACGTTTTCCATTTTTCATCTACCTGTATGTATTTTTCTCCCTCAAATGTATGGAAACCTATCTAACCATGGATGTAGCTATAGAATCTCTAGTTAGATGCAGAATTAGTGAAATTCGATAGTTATAGAAATTTCTTGGATTAGATTTCATAATGAAACTTAGGCCTATAAACTTCAAATGATTGATGGAAAATATGGAAAAGATGGAAAAGATGTTTGAGTGACCTTATAGCTTAAAAATGTAACAAAATTATGATGGAAAAGATGGAACAGAAGGAAAGGTAGTATCAAAAAGAGGACAATCTAGGACCTCAACATTCCCCCACACCAAAGATTTTACGTGTCCTCGTGCATCAAAACTTCAAAATTGGAAAAAAAAGATATTGAATTACTTTTGAAGCTTGGATTAGGACATCCAAACAAGTAGATCCCCTATGAATTTTAACATTGAGTGCTAGCCTTGGCTTCCTCATTAAGATCCTTCCTTATAGTCTTCTGATTTTTTTCTTGAGAATCATATTATTTACTTTGAGCCTCTTATTTTTCTTATACTAGTGGCATAATTTCAACAACTATCTATCATATTGAGGCTACAAAATTTCATTTTTAACTCTTACTGCCTCATTTTATTCTTTTAGATTCTTATTTAATATTTCTAACTCATGTATATCTTAGCTCAGAGCATCTACAATTTGTTGATTTTCCTAAGGACTGGTATTAGTCATAAGGAATTCGTCATGAAAATTATTTACATAATATTGGAGAGGAGACTTTACCTGGTTTTGATCCCTGTATTCCAGTGTTCCACATATTCCTAGATTTGTTATTGGATCGGGTCAATTTCTAGTGTTTTCCTGGCTAGACTTGGAGCTTGATAAAAGGAGGATTCCGCTATTATTTCTTCTTTGATATCATCTTCTTCTTCAAGGTTAACAGTTTCTGGAGGCTCTTAACATGGTTATTCATTTAAGCATTTAGAAATGTGCTTACTCCTCCTTAACTTTGATTTTGACTCCAATGTTTCTTGCATAAACTTTCTCTTTTCACCTACCCTTTATATTTTCCTTTGTTTCTTATTCAATGTTTCTGTCCCTTTCCTTAACTTTGATTTTGACTCCAATGTTTCTTGCATAAACTTTCTCTTGTCACCTACCCTTTATATTTTCCTTTGTTTCTTATTCAATCTTTCTGTCCCTTTGACTACTTCTAGTTGTTTGATATTATAAATGACTTTCATTATTATAACACTTTGTTTTTCATTTTTCTGCTTAACTTTCTCTGAAAACTAACAAAGGGGAGTATTATCCTCCAAATCATCTGGTAAATTTTCCATCCCTTTTGGATCTTTGACAGTTAAACCCTCTTCTTCATTGAATAGGTCAAGTTTAGGGTTTTGAACTATTTTGCGATCGCTTATCTTAGTTTTTATTACTTCTCGCTCTTCTGATACCTCTATAAAATAATTTCAAACTAGAAAGCTTTGCCAATTATCTTCCCTAGTTTTCAAATGAGCTTCAACAAGAATTTTGATTGATGCCTGATGATATAGGGAACTGTTAAAGTTTTTAGAGTCTCGTTGTATACTAGAAGCCATTTTCTTGAGACTACAAAGTAGAAAATATGGTAAAATAAACTCATTTCCTTCAATGAAGTGCACTAAGAGCCGATCATGATAGAAAAACATTGTGCAATATCGGCCTTCACAAGTCAAAAAATTATTAATGACTAGCAAAAGGTTTCTCCATTTGGTTTTCAATGCAATTACCAGTATCCCTTTTATGAAGATAGAAGTATTTATACATGGGTTTTGAAGAAAGATTGTCCATTCCTTTTCTTTGATCTTTCCATTTTTTAGCCAACTCTTTGCATTTCTAGGTAAGCTTGTTTCATTTTCCATTATGGAATTTGTAATTATCAGCTTGATGTCCCCAATCTTCTCCTCTACTACATTGAATGCCCGAACAAATTGCCTTGTAAACTTCACCTCGTATCCATAAAATTTCTTAAGGAAATTAAATCGGACTAATTTCTACAATTGATCATTGACTCGTGGATATGCTTGAAGAAAATTGACTTAGTTGGGCTCAAATATGATCATGATACCCATGGTGCAAGGGAATTTCGATCCTGAATTGAGTCTTATGACAGTGTTGAATGGAGGATTAAAAAAATGGCTTTGATAGTGAATAAGTTAGAGGATGGATGATGGGGTAAAATGGAAAAAGGTTCATGGTAAAATAGGTTTCTTTAGGGTGGTGGTCGATTCCCAATGGAGGTATACCTCTTTCATAAATGATTTCCATGATTTAGAGATCCATTTCTACAGGATCGTTAAAATCTTAATTATTTAAAATATATTGGAGATGCCTTGACATGATGGATAGGGTTATGATTATATGGAATGGAATATGACTGTCATAAGGTCATGAATTTCTTATTTGGTGTATAATTATCATTTAAGAAGTTTACAAGCCTATCATTTTGAAATTAAAATAATATTAACTTTTTATTTGCATACACGTACCTTTGATACTAATTGATGCTTATTTTCTTTCCGAAGTAATTTTGAAGGCTTGATAATTTCACAAGTTTAAAGAATTTGCAAATTTTATGTTAGCTTTAGAAATTTGAAATTGGATGAAGAATGTCGCAGATTCTATAACCATGCTCTTGAAATATTTGTTGTTGATGATGTAGCTAATCCTGGTAGATGTTGATGATTCCTAAGAATTCTTGGAGAAAAAACATGTCTCAAAGGCTTTATTATACCTAAAAAAATTATTTGAAGAATAAAGAGGGAAAGAAAAGAATTGTGACAAGATAATACAAGGGGTTGTTAAAATATAAACTGTTAAGAATTCTTGGTTTTCAGTTAAGATATCCTGTATAGACATGCCAACAATGTTGGTTTTCATATATATATATATATATAAGAAAAGAAAATTACAATGTAGTTGGAAGATGAGGAGAAATATATCCCTTTTTAACCTACTTGAAATCAGAATTATTTTGCAAATATTTGACAATCTCTTCTCTTAATAAGGGATTGTGATATGGCTTTAATCTATGGCCATTAACAAGGAAGGTAATATTTTCTTCTGTTGGAAATATATTCAATACTCAGAGGGGGGTATGAATCAGTATTGAGGCACATTAAACTTTTTCTCCAATTGTTTAATCTTTAAGCATGCATAAACTGAAACACATAATTAGAGATTAGTGCATCACAAATAAACATGCAACCATAAAATCAATCAACACATAAACACAATTGTTTCGGTGGAAAACCCATCCCGGGAAAAAAACCACCCTGTTGTTGTTGTGCTGCTCAATTCTTTTATTAATCGTCAAGAAAATTACACATGGATAAGATCACTCCATTGAGCCTTGAAGACTTGCTTATTTCACAGTATTTTGGTCCTTTCAGACAAGAAATTGTTTCTCTCTCGAATCTATGGACTACCATCCTTTGAAGGCCACCATGATCAGTCGATCCTCGCCCCACTCTGATGGGACTATCCAACTCCTATTGGATGGAAAAAAAATCTTCCCTCTATTGAATCCACCAAGTCACTACCTACTCAAAGCCTCCATGCCTTCTGTTTAGTGTGGGATCCCCCAAGGGAAGTTTTGGGGCTAAAAGCCCATATTTTGGTCCAATTTTGTAATCCAAATGTAAAGAATCCGCATTTTGTGGTCACGAAGCGCGTAGATGTTAAAGAGTCATAGGGTTGTCTACCCTTATTTTGGAAAATGTAATGTCGGCTAAAGAAAATCTACCCATGGTTCGCAGACCATGGGATTGTATAAATAAACCTAAGCTCTAAGTAGTTAGGAGCATTAATTAATGGAACAATGGAATCAAGTCAGGTATGATGTAAGAGAGATAGCTCTGAGTAGAACTCTAAGTTTTGGGTCGTAGCATAGGTAGAGGCTCTGCAGCTGAGTGTGCAGAGGCCTAGAAGTCTGCAGCTGAGTGCACGGACCCTTGCAGCTGAGTGCGCAGGGTGGGTTGAGTCTATAATTGTTCAGAATTATCAATAAAGAAGAGTATTCTACAATTTTTGCGTATTTATTTCCTGCTTATGCATCTGTTATATTGGGCTACAATTTCACTTATAATACTTATATGATGCGCGAATATATGTAATTGCGTTGGTTAAGTAGATGCAAGTAAGAACATCTGTTTACGTGAAGCTAACTAAGATCTATAATAAGATAATAAAGACACTTAGCCTAGTTAGGAAGATATCGTATCTCGCTACCCTAGTAGTGCGAGAGGACTTTAGCCCCTAGTTAGGGCTACGTGAAAGACGATTATACCCTTTCGCGAAGGTACTGAAGGGTGGAACAGAGGGTTAACCAACCTGCGCGAAGGCAGGTATAGCTAAGATAAGCCGACATCACAACCATATCAAGGGTGCGGAAACTTGGTTCCAGCATCTCCCCATACTGCTTCGAGTGAGACTTCAGCCCGTGCTCCGCAGGCTAATGCCAAAAGGGCCAATAGTGTAGGGATTTGTTTCGCTAACTAACACTGAACCTAGGTCAGGCCCCCACAAGCCAACAAATGGTTTTGTTGTCGGGACCAGAATTTGCATAAGAGATGTGTGATATCGTATCACTATAAACCAACTAAGAAAGAAATCGAAGGCTGGTTGGATAGAGGGATTCACAAATTACAGGAAAACACAAACTCGCGACTGTTAAAAGAACAATGGTTGGACCGATACCTGTATACAGAGATCTAGGAAATATTTTTTTCCTCCTTTCCTACTAAGCTATACAAGTGGATCGCGAAGCTAGCAAATAGCCAAGGAAGGTGGAAACTTGAAGGTCCTATTGTGTGGACCGCAGAGCTAGTGTGAAGGTTGGAAGCATCGGAGGATAAGATCACGTGTGTTGTCGATCATTGGCTTGATCGCATCATAGGAGGATTTGTTACTGAATTCACGGTCGACACCTCAGTCAGCTATAGCGAGGCAGAACGACAATTTTTCAAAGGAACATGAGGTAAGTACGTTAAATCCCTGAATACTTGGATTAAAATTTTGTTGTGCGAAAAATGGGTTATGCAACTACCTTGATGGTTGGCACTACGTGAAGTGGAAAAAGTTATAGAAACGAAGGAAATAAGAGTCGATAGTATAGCCCCTTGATTTCACCTCTGTGAAGGGATGAAGAAGGGATAGCAAAGGTATCTTCGCAAAGTGCTATTCAGTTGATAAGACAAGGGTTTCCGTGAATACCACCTCTGCCCACACCACCTCCGTCTTCACTACCATCACCTCCAACTCCACCCCTACCACCTCCACCACCGCCGTGATTCAGCATGGCAAACACAGTGAAGTTTCCTTTGTTCAAAGGTTTGGGAAATGAGGATCCGGACCAATTCTGGTTCATTGTGAGGGTTGTATGGGAAGCTCAAGGTGTTATAGATGATCATATAAAGAAGGTGATGCTGGTTAGTGCTCTGCAGGATCGTGCGCTGACCTGGTATATTAAGTACTCCAACAATAACCCGAAAGCGAGAGTAGCAGACATCCAAGCAGCACTAAATAGGGAATTTAGCAGGCCTAAGTCCGAGTCACAGACGATTATGGGATTTAAAGTCACAATGCAACCAAGCAAGACACCGTGGGAATTGGATCAAAGATTGAAGTGTCAAATCCATGAAGCCAATATGAATTTGACAGATGGACAACATCGTGAGTGGTTTGTGGCTTCGCTACTACCCCACTTAAGGAGTGCGATGTTGTAGCAGAAGCTAACAACTCAGGTAGAGGCCTTGGCGATTGCCATGAGACTACATGAGACTCTGATGCAAGATCCTAATATAGGAGTTCAGTAGATCCACGCGTAGCTACAAAATCTGTGCCTTGAGATGCAAATTCTGAATTAGGATAGCATGGTTTGACCAGAGGTGTGCGAGGAGGTATGGTGTTTGAAATGCAAGAGTTAGTGTCATGACAAAGATCACTACCCGGTCTTTACAAATTACCTTGCAGGAGGAGGACTGATGCCTTTAAGGCCAAAAGCTCAAGCAGGACCTAGCGCGACACCTGCCTTATGGTGCGCTATCTATCAGGTATCTGGAAAACATGCCACGGATAATTGTCACTTGCTACAGAAGTATTTGCAACCACCGCAACAGTTTTTCTGCAACTTTTACATATCGATAGGACATGATGAGTGTACTTGCAGGAGCTATGAATTGATGATGGATAGAACTCCCACCTACAGAGTTCAGGCCGAAATGCGGCCCCTTGACTAGAATGCAGGGATGGCACAAACAGGATTTCAAGGGCGCGGACGAGGCCAAGGCAGAGGCAGACCTGGTAGAGGTCGAGGACAGTTGATCTACTACAATTGCGGAGGGCCGGGACACTACACATGAGATTGCACTAATCCAACGCACCTGTCGTCCAAGTATTTCACATTGTTTGATCATGAAACAGAAGATTGTCCTATGCTGATAGCTAGGATACGTGACAAAGGAGTGCTACCACCTCCCTCGACTTAGAACCTGCAGATGATGAGGTCTGAGGTGCATGAGGAAGATTTGAATGTAAATATAGTGCTCCAAAGTGGGATTGCAACAAGAGATGACAAGGGGAAATAGCCGAAAGACAGTACATGGGTTCGCAAAGACCCGGCGAAAGAGGCCGAGTTTGATTTGGAGCACACCTGCGAAGCATTCATGGAAGCTAAGAAGAGCTTCGTCGAGCCTCCACTTCGGGAAGAAAGGATAAGCCGGAGCTAGAGATGGACCCCTCTATGCTCACTACTTTCCTGGAAACCTATATGAAGTTGCTACGCGACAGTATGGCTGTGAAAGGATTGCAGAAAATTATCAATATATGTACTGGGACCGCACTAGGTGAACCGCGTGTAGTCCACAAGATCGGAAAGCATAAGACAAGGATGGGGCGTGATATGAGACTCACCGTGTAGATCAGAGAATATGAAATGGATCAAGGCATTCTGGATTTGGGATCAGATGCGAATGTTCTACCAAAATAGACATGGGAGTGAATGGGGAGACCTGCACTGCAATGGTCTCCAATTTAGTTGAGGATGGCGAACCAGTAGAAAATCATACCCATGGGGTGCTTGCAGGGAGTAATTGTGGATATTGAGGGAGCGAGCGCGCTGGCAGATTTCGAAGTAATAGAAATTGTTGATGATAAAAATCCCTACCCTGCGCTCTTGGGAATTGACTGGGCTACTGATATGAACGGGGTAATCAATCTGAAGAAGAGAAATATGATCTTTGAGAGGAAATCACTACGCGTAGTAATACCCCTGGACCCTACTAAAGGATCGCGCTACACAGAACTAGTCTGTGTATAAGAGTGATGATGATCTAGACTTCATCTATAAGATAATAGTGCGAGACCAAGACTGGGTGAATCCCACCACGGATGGATGGATCACATGGGATCGTAAGGGTTCCTGCACTTCAGACTCCGACGAAGAAATAGAACATTGGCAGAATCGGTTACATCAGGTAACTACGCTAAATTGCAACATGATGACTTGGTCGCTGTGTTGTGTGTCGTCAGAGGAAATAAACATGCCTACTTATGATGGTTTAAATGAGGTAGATACCTTTTTGGATGCATTTGAAAGGGAAGTACCAAAAAAGCAATGCTTCCAGGCATTGGACTAGGCACTGCGCGCTACACTAGCAAGATGGTGGGGTACGCACAAGGGAAGTTTCAATGATTTGCGTGAATGTAGGAGAATGATGAGAGCATGATTTGGGAAGCCTAATATGCGACTGACATAAAATTATGATGGACATAATGATTCGCGTGCGCATCTGGCCAAATGGACGCAGGCCTATGAAAAGCCACAACCTGAGTGGGTTCACCTATTCTGTCATACCCTAGATGTTATCCCAATGAATTGGTATATAGAAATGGACCTCCGCCATGGGGCAGGTGAATGGGATATCTTGCGCGAAGGATTCATGATGACATTTAGTTTTGAGGATGGATTTGATGGTATTGATGAAGCATTACAAGAAGTGAAAGCAGCCATCTTTAGGATAACGCAGGATCCCTTAGACCTGACGTAGCCTAAATGGGTTACTCAGCTCAGTCACTCGCTGGAATGTTATAATGTAACTACTGAAGAAGAGGACGAGGATCCACAGAAGATTAACGTTCCATAGATAGAGGGCCACTGCGAAGATCAAGTACCACAAATTGAGAACCCTCATATAGTCGCGCCGGTGAGAACTAAACAGGTAAACATTGGTACAGAGGCAGAACCCAAAGTCACGAAGATTGGAGACTATTGGGAAGATGCGACAATGGATAAGGTCACTGAATTTCTTTGCGAATACCAAGACTTATTCCCTACCAAGTTTACGGATTTGAAAGGAATAATTGCAGACCTAGGAGTGATGAAGATCACACTAAATTCTGATGCGAAGACAGTTAAGGAGAGGCCTTACTGCCTAAATCTGAAATACAAGGAGAAGGTTTGCTTAGATCTAGACAAAATGCTAGCAGTAGGCATCATTGAGCCTATGGAAGAATCTGATTAGGTAAGCCGTATGGTGGTGCAAGATAAGAAGCAGAAGGATGAAATAAGGATATGTGTGGATCTTAGAAAATTGAATGACGCGTGTGTGCATGATCCTTTCCCAACTCCGTTCACGGATGAAGTGTTGGACAATATAGGTGGCCAAGAAGCATACTCCTTCATTGATGGGTTCTCTGGGTACCACCAAATCACAATCATGCAAGGGGATAGGAGAAAGACAACCTTCGTGATTTAGTGGGGTTGTTTTCAATACACTGTAATGTTGTTTGGGCTGAAGAATGCACCGTCTATCTTTTCGCGTGTGGTTGTCGTGGAATTCAACGAATTCATTCATAAGTTCCTGGAGGTCTATTTTGATGACTGGACTGTATTTGGACTAGTTAAGCGCCATGTAGTGAGCTTGCGCTTGATGTTGGATACCTGTCGAAGATACGAAATTGCGCTCAACCACAAGAAGTTTTTGTTTTGCGTTCCTTTTTGGAACCTATTGGGGCATGTGGTTTGCAAACAAAGGCTGATGGTAGACCCCGCAAAGATCATGGTAATTCTAAACTTGGAAGCATTACGGAGTGTGTAACAGCTATGTGCTACCTTGGGACATATGGGATATTACAAAATTTTTATCAAAGGCTATGCCCAGATCACCGTGCCAATGGAAAAATTGTTGAAAAAGGATGTCTCGTTCTGCTAGAATGATGCATGTAAGAAAATCTTGGATATATTGAAAGAAAAGATGGTTACCGCATTTATTCTACTCTTCCCGGACTGGAAGAAGGAATTTCATGTACATGGTGATGCGTCATGTATAGCGGTGGGGGCAGTACTAACATAGGATGGTGGAAAAGGCTTGGACCACCCTATCGCGTTTGCAAGCTACAGATTATCCAAAGCAGGGAAGAACTATTCCACCACCAGACGCGAGGGGCTAGCTGTGGTGTATGCGCTCTAGAAGTATCGACACTACTTGCTAGGAGATCACTTTAAGATGTATACGGATCACTCCACATTGAAGTACTTGGTCAATAAGCCTGTGTTAGGGGGGTGCATCTGCAGAAAGCTCTTATTGTTCCAAGAATACGATTTTGAAGTTGTTGTAAAGCCTAGACAATTAAACGCGGGACTTGACCACCTGTCGTGCATTAAGACTGGGGGGAACCCACTAATTTGGAAGAAGGATTACCTGACGTGCAGCTCTTTGCTATGCGTGTCACTGATGGAAATTTTGAGGATGTAATACACTTCCTAACAACAAGAACTGAGCTGGAATGATACTCTGTCCAGCAAAAGAAGGAATTAGTGGTGCACGCGACAGATTTCTTTGTCATTGCTGGGCATCTATACAAGATGGGGACTGATGAGATACTGTGAATGTATGTACCTGAGTTTCAATGAAGCAGCATCCTCACAGACGTGCATGGGGGTGCCACAGGAGGACATTATGCAGTGAGAGAAACCACGCAGAAGATTCTACGCGCAGTGTTGTAGTGGCCAACCCTTCATCAGGATTCAAAAGCATATTGCAAGGCGTGTGATGTATGTCAAAGAAAAAGTAGGCCATTGCGGAGGGTTGAAATGCCATTGAATCCACAAATGACGATGCAACCTTTCGAAAAGTGGGAAATATATTTTGTAGGACCTATTCAGCCTCAAGGGAAGACAAGCGCGAGGTACATTATCATTGCGACAGAGTACTTGACCCGTTGGGCAGAAGCGCAACCAGTGAAGGATTGCACGGGTGGGATGGTCACAAAGTTTCTATTTGAATATGAACTGATGCAATTTGGATGCCCAAATATTTTGATGATTGATTGGGGTACACACTTTCTAAATGAAATGATTAGCATGCTGACGGAAGAGTTTCAGGTGTATCATCAAAAGAGTACACCTTATCACCCACAGGCTAATGGAATAGTGGAGGCATTCAACAAAGTACTGGAGACTGCGCTGACCAAGGCATGAAATGCTCAGTGAAGTGATTGGGACCTACGCATACCTTCAGTATTGTGGGCTTATCGGATGACAGGCAAGAAGTTAACATGATAGACACCCTTTAGGCTAGTATATGGGGTTGAAGCGGTGATGCCTATGGAATACATCGTGCCTAGTCTATGCATAGCAGTGCTCACAAGTATGATGGATCATGGAGCCCTGGAAGAGAGGCTCGCACAGTTGGATTAGCTCAAAGTAGAGAGATTTTTGTTGGATTTCACCAGTAGGTCCAAAAGCAACGTAAAAAGTTATTGAACGACTGACATATTAAGTTGAGCACCTTTAAGGTCAATGACTTGGTGTTGTTGTATGACAGTAAGCCTGATAAATTCCCCGGAAAATTCAGGATGCACTGGTTAGGATCGTATGTTATTAAGGAGATTACTGACAGTGATGCAGTCCATTTGGTTAAGTTGAATGGAGATCCCTTCCCAGGAAATGTGAATGGCAGTTGATTGAATCCATACACAGGTGGCCTGGCCATCTGACTAGCCGACATAAGCACATTCTTAGCTCTCCAGGCAGCTGAAAGGAGGCGCGGGGCTATAAACTACACTGCCCAGGAGCTGTGCGATTGCAGGACAACACGGCGTCACAGGGTTCGCGACAGCGCGAAGATAGAGGCATGCAAGTTACAGTAGAGGTATGACAAGGTAAAAGGGACCACGCAAATAGTTTCCCTTACATAGAGGCTCGCACAGATGCAGGAGGCAAATATGCTCAAGGAACAGGTGGATGTCGCTCGGCATAAAGAAGCAGTCTTAAAAGCGTTCCTGTAGCCATGGATAGACAAGGCTTACGTGATCATAGCCTCCATTGAAGGAAATTTCACAAAACTGCAAGAAGATCAGCAGAAGATTCAAAGCAGCAGTTCAGCAATGGTCACCAAACAGCGAATGGAAGAAATCCAGCAGGTAGCCACTCAGTGCATTGCCAAAATTACGATGATCCAAATAGAGTTGGGAGGCCTTCACGCTAAGATATCCGCACCTGTAGAGTGACTCGAGGGCAGGTGACGATGTTTTTGTTGGGGGTCTGTTGGGCGCGGGATCCCCTAAGGGCAGTTTTGGGGCTAAAAGCCCATATTCTGGTCCAATTTTGTAATCCAAATGTAAATACTCTACATTTTGTGGTCGCGGAGTGCATAGATGTTAAAGAGTCATAGGGTTGTCTTCCCTTATTTTGGAAATGTAATGTCGGTTGTAGAAGATCTGCCCATGGTCCGTGGACCATGGGATTGTATAAATAGAGCTAAGCTCTAAGTACTTAGGAGAATTAATTTATGGAATAATGGAATCAAGCAAGGTATGATGTATGAGAGATAGCTCTGAGTAGAAGTCTAAGTTTTGGGTCGTAGCGTAGGTAGAGGCTCTGCAAATGAGTGGGTAGAGGCCTAGCAGTCCGCAGCTGAGTGCGTGGACCCCTGCAGCTGAGTGTGCAGGGTAGGTTGAGTCTGTAATTGTTCGGAATTATCAATAAAGAAGAGTATTCTACAATTTCTGCGTCTTTATTTCTTGTTTATGCATCTGTTATCTTGGGTATGAATTTCACTATTAATGCTTATATGATGTGCGAATATATTTAATTATGTTGGTTAAGTGGAAGCTAGTAAGAACATCTATTTACGTGAAGCTAACTAAGATATGTAATAAGATAATAAAGACACTTCACCTAGTTAGGAAGATATTGCAGTTCACTGCCCTAGCAGCGCGAGAGGACTTCAACCCCTAGTTAGGCCTACGCAGAAGACGATTGTACCCTTTCGCGAAGGTACTAAAGGGTGGAACATAGGGTTAAGCAACCTACACGAAGGCAGGTATAGCTGGGATAAACTGACATCACAACCATCTCAAGGGTGTGGAAACTTGGTTCCAGCATCCCCCCATACTGCTTCAGGTGAGACTTCAGTCCGCGCTCCACGGGCTGATGCCGAAAGAGCCAGTAGTGTAGGGATTTGTTTGGCTAACTAACGATGAACCTGGGTTAGGCCCCCATAATCCAACACCTTCACTACCTCCATGCGAGCCTTCTTTCATCTATTTTCAAACTAGACTTTGAAAACTTGCTCAACATGAGCACTATAGTAACATAGCATCTAAGCAAAAATAAATTTGCAGCAACATTTCCCATCAAAACTCCATACACAAATCTCCACACAAGGAGAAACGAAATCCGTCAATCACTACTACAATCACACACTAAAAGCTCACTCACTTCATAAACATAATGGCTGAAATATACTTCATATCAATGCTGCTACAACTACAAACTACTTCAGAAATTCTTCACTAGAGAAACATGCAACTTGCAGGCTCTTCTGAAGGCTCTCACACACACCACTAAAATAGATAATCAATCAACCAAATAGACTCAATGTCTTCCTCTATTTATCAAATTCCTGAGATGATTAACTCAATAAATGCTACAGGTTATGGAAGACTCAACAACTCCCTTCACACGCTTCATATTTGGTTTAGGAAGGAATCTTGACCAAATCAAACACTAATTCCACTATCCCTTTGATATCTTCAAACTTTATCTACTTCTAGAGGCACCACGACCTTTTCCAACCACATACTCAAAATTTCTGATTAAGATATAACATAAAAACAAAATAAAACATTTGAGTAGTGCGAGAAACACTGATAAAGTCCATTTATAGGCTTAGTCCCTCCCATGACACACTGTGAAAGCGTCCAGGTCCTTAGTTGCTCTCATAGCACACTATGCCAGCATCCGCAGGACCTACAGTCACTCCTACAAGCATCTATGTTTGCGTCTAGGGAAGAGAACCTTCTTTTTCTCCCAATATGGACCAAATTTTAAAAAACTGCTCAATAGGAAGATAATGGGGTCTATTATACACAAAACCCATGTCTCAGAATTTTGAAATTCATCTTCATCTTCCAAAAAGGTCCAATACAAAACTTCCACTTCTATCCACACACCATTCTCAACAACTGGGCCTAAAACTGAAGTAAAAAATTTGTTCTTTAGTCCAGAACCTTTTCCACCTGATCCATCATCTTCCTATGTTCTTTTAGACTCCTCCAAGCCTCTACAACAGGTCTGAAACTAATGAATAGGAAAGGAACAAGTCTAAGACATACTAGACCTATTCTACCAAATTTAGGACCAAGACCAACACCTCCAACTCCTCAAGAAGCAACCTCCATATCTATGACACATGTAGTAGCATCTCTATCCTTTGTAGCGGCCTCCTTAAGTCCTGTAGCAATAGCAACATGCCATACAACTTCCTCCAACACTAGTGAAAGCACCTCCAACACAAGTAGCCTAAAACCATCACATGAAGCAACAAACCAATGTCTCCAAGACAAGTAGAGACATATGCAGCACCAAGAGATCAGCACTCCAACTACCTATAGCAACAACATCTCACACCATGAGCATCTCACCATCCTCCTACAGCAACAACATCTCCAACCAACACATCATGTCTGGAAACCATCTCCTTAGCAGCCACAACATCACCTCTACTAGGTCTAGTCATAGGATGTTGACATCAATGCCAACTAACAAGACCATCACCAATCATGCATCCATCACTCATGCATATGACCAGCAACACCGAGAGCTCATTGACATTAATTCCAACACCATAATTCCAACATCTTCATCAATAGCCTTAATTATAACTACTCCATTTTCAAATACTGTATTTATCTCATAGGGACCAAGCTAGTGATTCTAAAACAAGAATTGCTTCAAGTACCTTATTGGTAGATTCCACTTTCACATTGGCTTGTGGATGATATGGAGTAGACTTTCGATGTTTGATCTTGTATTGATCAATTATTTTCCTGTACTGACTTACATGTGTATTGAGTACCTTGATATGTCACAATTTCTCTTAGGACCCAAAACAAGTGAAAATATCCTCAAAAAGAAATGTAACTACAACATTTTCATTGGAAAAAGGAAGAGGTTTAGCTTCTACCCATTTTGTAACATAATATGTACAAACAAGTATATACCTTGTCTGCTTAGATGGAGGATTGATTTAACCAAAAAAATCTAGAGCCCATTTTTCAAACGGATCCACAACTGCCTGAGGTTGTAGAGGCATCTCATCTGATGGAATGGGTTTTCTTATTCTTTGGAAACTATCACATATTTTGGCATATTCCTTGGCATCTTTAAAAAGACAAGGTCAATAATATCCAAAAAGAAGGAATTTATACGTAGTTATTTTATCGACAATTTTTTCTCCACATGGTTCATCATGGAAAGTTTTCAATATGTCTGGTGCTTTTTCCTCTCGAACACATCTTCAGATGATCAGGTTAGGGCCAGTCTTGCACAATTATCCCTCTATCCATGAGTAAGGTGCACTGAATTTGATGACTTTCAAATTTTCTTTGGCTGATAATTGTGGAGGCAACTTTCTTGTAGCCAAATAGTTAGCAATATCTGCAATCCAAGGAGTTTTAGTAGACACTACAAAAATATATTCATCAAGAAAATTATCCTTCACAATAGTATCATTATTATCATTATGCATTCTAGAAAGGAAATCAACGACTATTCTTCCTTTTTCAGGCCTGTCTGGAAGAGTAATATTGGATTCCTCTAATAATAATAACCTTCCAGTAATCCTTCCATTAGTAATTGTTTTATTCATAAAATATCTAATAGCAGAATGATTTGTATGAATGAAAGTTTCAAAACCATTTATATAGTGTCAAAATTTATTAATGCATGAACAACAACTAAAAAATCATTTTGTGTTATTGTGTAATTTATCTTTGTAGGATTCAAATTTTTAATTGTATAATAAATAACATAAGGAGTTGTATATTTTTGTCCGAACATAGCTCCTAAAGTATTATCTGAAGCATCAATTGAAATATGAAAAGGAAGAGACCAATTAGGTCCTCCTAAGATTGGAATTTCATTGATTTTCTACTTCAATGATTCAAATGCTTTATGGCAATCAGAATTCCAAACAAAATCACAAACTTTTGTAAGAAGTTTAATAAGTGGAGAGGTTATTTTTGTGAAGTTTTTTATGAATATTCTATAATATCTTATAAAACGAAGAAAACGTCTAACATCTCTTTGACACGTAGGAACTAAAATTTTAGAAATTACTTCTAACCTAGATGCATTCACCTTAATTCCATCACTTGAAATATGGTGTCCTAAAACTATTCCCTCATTAAACATCATAAAACATTTCTCATGACTTACCGAAAGTTTTTCTTCCTTGCATCCATCGAGATTTTTTTCTAACTTTTCAAGGGCTTCTTCAAAATTATTTCCATAGACAATGAAATCATCCATGTAAAATTTTACACAATCATGAATTAGATCAGAAAATATACTTAAAGTCTCCCTTTGAAATGTTGTAGGTGAATTATATAACCCAAAAGGAAGTACCCTATAAGGATATGTACCCCGTGGATATGTAAAGGTTCTTTTGTCTTGATCTTCTAGTGCCAATTGGATTTGGTTATATCCACTGAAACCATCAAGAAATGAAAAATATTTCTTCCCTACTAAGGTATCTAGTACTTGATCAATGAAAGGTAGTGGAAAATGATCTTTTAAAGTAGCTTTATTCAATTCCCTATAATCAATGCACACTCTCCATTTTCCATTCTTCTTAGGAACAATCACTAAAAGTGAGACCCATTGACTATCTGATATCAAATAAATGAAATTCACATTAAGAAACTTTTGTAATTCCTCCTTAACAATTTCTCTCATATTGGGATTCATCCTTCTTTGAGGTTGTCTAACTAGTTTGACATTTTCTTGAATGTAAATGTGATGCATACATGTGTTAGGATCAATTCCCTTCATATCAGTATATTCCCATGCATATGCAGAATAATGCTTTTGTAGCATCTTTATTAATTTCCGCTTTTTTGAAATTCTTCCAAGTTATTATTAATGTTTAATGTTTTTCCTAGAAAAAATTCTACTAAGGAGTTGCCAAACTTTTCCATAGAATGTAAAGCTATTTGATGAGATGATAAATATTCAATATTAAATTTCTCTTGAAAACTTTGATCTTGCTCACAATATGAAGAAGAATAATTATTATTCATCAAATTTATCAATTGATACTCTTCATCTATTTATGAAATAGTAAATATTGATTGAATGTCATCAAAGTCTTCATTATCATCATCTATCCAAACTTAGATTTCTACTTTAGTTTTTTTTACAAGTGGGTACAATGTGAATTTCTTAGTAGTGATACCATCATAAACGTACATATCACTAGATCTAGAAATTATGAATGCATGAACTGTAGCTAGCCAAGGTCTACCAAGGATTAGTGGATGGCCTCCTAGATTATTCTTGGGAGATAAAATCATAAAATCAACAGGATACTCCAATGAATCTAAAGATATGGACACATGTTCTAATGTACCATTTAGTTTGATAACATATGTATCTGCTAATTGTACTAAAGTTGGGGTATATTGAAGATTGAGAAGTTTTAATTGATCTATAGTCTGCTTGCTCATAATATTAATGGCTGCTACTAAATCAATCAAAGTGTTTGAAATTTCAATACCATTGATGTGGATTTTTACAATAGGGCTACTAGGATCTAGATATTTTTGAACTATTGGTTTCCTCATCATAATATCTACAATATTTCCTACCAATTAAATCTTTTTCACATCTCTTTTTTTTCTTCTTGGTTTTTTAATGCACAACTCCTTTATTGTTTTTGAAAATATAGGTATTTCCTTTATAGCTTGAAGTAAAGAAATTTTGATGCAAATATTTTTCAATTCATCTAGCATATCATATTCAGGTAAAACAATTTTTCTTTCTACTCCCTTATCAATTTTAAGTCTTTCAGGAAAAGGAGGATTTTGTAAGGAAATAATATGTTGTTCTACTAGAGGAATTGTAGGAGTTAGCTTTATTTGGTTTTCATATAATTGTGTAGGAACATCTTCTTTTCGAGGAGTCCTTTCTTCATAAAGAGATTCCTCTTTTTCAATAATTTTATCCTCGTTAAATTCTTGGATGACAATTGGTGGTGATTTCTTTTGCAAAACCCTACTAGATCTAAGTTGGACATCATTTATACCTATGGGGCTATCATGTAGGCTTGAAAATATTGACCCAACATTATAAATGGGTTGTTGAGGATTTTTATTATTTGGATTCAGAAGTGGTTGAGTAGGTAGTTGATTAGATTTCTGAGGAAATGTAGTGGATGGTAATCGAAGTGGTTGATTTGATGTTTGTGTTTGAAATTGTGGTTGAGTAGGTTAAGGAGGTTAATACTAAGGTTGGTATGGAGGACATGGTTGTTGGAATTGATGATGTTGGGGAATTCTACCATAAGAATTTTTCAACCTTGCGCCCAAGATGGATTTTGAGGTTGAGGTGGCCAAGGTAACAAGTTGCCAAGGCATAAGTGCATTCCAATTTCTTTGTGGTTGTTCATATGATTGACATTGAGTATTGGGACTTTGTGCTATAACTTTTTGTTGAGACTTCCATGGTATTTTAGCAATAAATCAAACTGATCTAGCTTCATCCTAAATGATAGCCTTAAGCCCGGGTATTGAGGGACATTCATTTGTATCATGATTTTTTGCACAGATGGCACAAATCTCTATACTATCAAGAAGACATTATGTTAGAGCATTTTTTTTCTACACCTAAGACAAAAAATAGATAATGCAACATTCTCATCTTTTGCTTGTTTTGTATCTTTAGGGTATCTAGCTGTTCACTAAGATTTCCAAGGATATTTGTTTTGAATTTATCAAGAAAATTGCCTAATTCTGATCTACTTATTGTTCCAGATGAAAATTTGTTAACTCTTGACACGACCTGATCTCTTGGGTTCTTACCATATCTAGCCATATCTCTTGAAATATTTTTGCACAACTCACAAATTTCATTGAATGATAATTGGGAGACATCTCCTTTGCCCATTAAATTGGGAATATCAATCCACTCATCCCCTATGGTTTTTAGCAAAAGAGTTTTTAATGTATCCTCAACTAAATTGTGCATTTTAGCCCTTTTGATAGTGTAGGAAAACCTTTCCATCAAATCTTTAGGGTTTTCATCCTCTTTTTGCATCAACTTACAGTGCATGCAATAATCTTTGTATTTTTCTAGGAATACTCTCTTCATTTCATCCCATGTTCTAATAGAGTGTGTTCCTAGATCCATGAACCATCGATGGGCTCCAACCTTTAGAGTGGCTGGAAACAATTTCAATTTTTTAGTATTAAGTAAATTGTCATAGGATCTACATAATACTTCAAACTCATAAAGAAATTTCTCGAGATCCTTAGTTCTTAAGCCATGAAAATTGGGAAGAATATAAGGTTAGATATTTTTCATAGTGGTTGTGGTATCTTCATCAAATATAGGAGATACATAAGGTTCTTATTCCCCCCTTTCACCTCTACCACCTTATCAACCTCCTCTATTTCTTCTTTTGCCTCTTCCTCCACAAATACTAAGTTCACCATCTACATTATGTACTTCTCCCTCCACCTCTCCTGCCATTGTATATTCCTCAAAGAAAATGTAGGGTTCAACAATAGGGTTGTATGCTCCTTCCTTTGGTTCTTTTACTAATGGTGTCTCAAAAAAAAATCTTCATCTTCCTCACTAGGCACTTCTAACTCCTATCCTAGGAGTTTTTCACTTGTTGAAGAGAGAAACACAACTCCTTCAATAGGGGATGTGGGTTCTTAAACTACAACTTTCACGGATGAAGTTAGTTAGTCCCTGGGTTGAATTTCATACCTATGTACCTTAGAAAGTATATGTATACCTGCTATGGATGGAATGTGAGTGTCAATGGATGGTGTGGCACTACGTGGTCTAGCGGGCGTGGTTGGTGATGTTGGTATTGAACTATGTCCTCTACCTCTACTTCTAAATCTACCCCTAGAATATTGTTCCCTATACATGCATCCTAAATAATTTTAATATTATTTCAACTATGCATCTAAATAATGAATGCATTCAATATGATATGCAAACTAAAAATAAAGTCTTATATACACTTCCCTGGAAACGGTGCCAAAATGTTGGCTAATTTAATTGGTAGTTAAATTACTTCATTAATTTTCAAACCAAGGTTTGTGTACTTACAAAGTGCATGTGCACAATATATGCTAGGAATGCTATTTTCTATTATTAAATGACAAAGAAATTTTTAATTTATTGAAAGAAATTGCAAATCAACTCATATCAAATTTTACACACATGTTATTTCTATCAAATTTGAAATGAAAAACTACGCTTTCAAAAAAAAAGATTAAATGACAAGAACTAATTTTATTCTACTTGCATTGAATTGAAAGAACTATTCTAATTGCATTGAATTGAAAGGATTATTCTAACTGCATCTATTCTAATTGTTGAAATGAAATTTTGATCTACTACAACAAATTAAAATTCTATTATATCAGCAAAACTCATTCTAAGATCAAATTGCTTGAAATTAAACTTGCTATATGAACTCAAAGAGCCAAAAAACTACAATAGATTGCTAGTGAGTGCAATAGAGATTTGAATCAATCCAATCATTTAAATCTGGGATTAAGTGGAAAATCTAAATGAGAAGAACTAAAAATAGATTTGGTTGTTTTTAAAGTTAGAGAGGGCTCAATCTTGTGCAACAAGATCAACAGTAAGTAAATGGAAAAAAATGTAAATTAAAAGCAAATCAAATATAACTAGTTTAAAATGACAGCAAAATCAAAGCATCTATACTATCTTACATCTCTCGGGGGGCGGGGCTCATGTTGATTGTAAGGCGTTACAAATTCAAATCAAATCATCTATGGATGCATTGACACTTTAGGAACAAAGAATTTTTATTAATGAAAGTAGAGAGTTTTTGTCACAAATTAAAATAGAGTAATCAACATCTATTATCTATTATATGAACTCACAGATCAAGGAGACATTTATACATTAGTGAATTAAAGGCATGGAATCGGGATGAGAATCTTGTGAAAGAAATTCTATATGATCATGTTCAAGTGTTTTTTCAAGACATAGAGGTCTTGACATAACCATCAGCGAAACTTGAAGTGCCTGAACTACTTGAAACGTATCTGAATAGTGAGATGATAAACTATAAAGATAAATCAAAGTAAAAAAACTATCATTAGATATATTGGTGGTAAAATTATTATCGGAATGACAGTTGTTAAATCCAATGTTATGATCAGGTTGGTGGTTTGACATGTCCTTGATTCTTGATTGGCTCCCTTTGTGTCCAATTCCATACTAGACCAATAATGTGAAAGATTGGGGAATTAAAAGTGATTGTTGGCCTTGTAAATATGGGAAATTGATTAAAACAACATGCTGACAAAATTTTATAAGGATATGTCAATTTGAATCTAGTATCCATATCATCATGGGAGTTTGTATCCATTAAATGATTCAAGCAATGAATTCTACTCAAAAGGATTGATTAGGCTAGAAAAAAATTGATTAGCTTCATGAAATTCACAATAAATATTAGGATTTGATTGTTCACAAAAGCACTTAACAGATATGAATTCTTCGGCCAATGATGATCTTTATCATGGCGAATAGGAAGATAGGATTCATAGTTGTGTGAATCCATAAAAGGTGTGCATTCTAATCCTGAGTTCAATGCAAGAGGTTCACATGAATATGGATTAACTAAAATAGGATCTTTTATCCGATCATAAAGTCAATTTTGAGAGTTAGAAAAATTGTCTCGAAAAAAACCCATAATCCATCCAAAAAGAGTTTGCATCCATTGAAATGATACGAAGAAAAGAGTTTTTCTTGAAAATCCAGATCTAACATAGTTCGAGGATCTCATCTGAGTTGCAAGAACCTGTTGTGGCTAGCAACAACCCCCCTTCTTATTTAGTTTTCTCACTAAATACTAAACCCTTATCCTTAAAAAATCCAAAAAATAAATTAGGACTTGTATTTCCTTTCAAAATAAATCTTACTATCATAAACTTAGGAGAATACCCAAAAAATATAAAAAGACTTAAGTTTTATGATAAGTTTGAAAAAAACCATTTTCTAAATAAAAAAGCGTCGCATCACATCACAAAAAGGCAATAGATGCTTTCCTACAAACCGAATCCTAAGATTGCGAAATCGCAATGCAAAATCATGCGCTAAAGACATTCATCGCATGGCAGTTTTAATGTGCTTTAAGTATCACTTAAAGCGAAATACCTCAAACCGCCGATATGCGATGGCGCGTCTCGCAAGTCACATTTCGCAGAAAAAATATGGTAATGGATGATTGTCACACGTAACGGATCTGCGATATTGCGATCTGTGATATTGCGATCTATGATATTGCGAATCAAATTGCAAAATCACCTTATCGCAAATCTGTAGGGCTAGCCATTTGAAAAAGCTTTTCCATAACCCGATGCCCAGTTATGCGCGTTAATGTTAATTTAATGAGTTAGTTGGCAACCATTAATGAAATATGGTTTTGATATGATTGAAGAGCCATTTCACGTAAGGTGATATATTTTATATGTTTTCAGCATTTAAAGCTTTCCCGTCACCTTTTTCTTATAATTACTCTTTCCTCATTTGTAAATTGCAGGAAAGAAGAGTGGAGAGGTATACGTAGCAGTGTTCAGAATATTATGGGAAAGAAGGGAAAGCGTCGAGTTCTAAAGGCAAAGAAATGACACCCCTATACACAGACACCACCTGTAACAGAAATGCCAGCGTTACTACTTTGGAAGGCATGCACAGTCTACTCGAGGAAGAAAATCCCAGAATAATGGAGGTTACAACTACTGCAGACTCACGCAGGTCATCTGAAGCGTCAATTACAGAACTAGCATGCTCGTTCTTGCACCGGATAGCGGCAAGGCCCAAAATTCTTCCATACATGGACATGGTCAAATGGGTACTAGATAGTGATGAGATAACAGACTGATTGTTTAAGACTCAAAGCTAAGAACTCATGGAATCATTCTTTCCACAAAATTTAAGGTTTACATCCTCTAACAAAAGGTGCGCAAGAGGTGAAAAATGGCACCAAGGAAGCCTGGATCAAGAAATGGAGGCAGTTTTCCAGGCAAAACCCCTTGAGAAGGAAAGCCTGTAATCGCTCAATCACTTGTAAACCCGGGAATTTGTAGGAAAAAACATTAAAGGCGAAAAACAAAACCTGAACTCTAAAAACCGGTGGTATTTATTAGGGATATCTTCAAGTGGTATGTAAATTTCTATCAAATGTGTAGCATATACAAACAAGTTGGAGACAAAAGGCTCAAGAAAGAGCAAAATCCATCAAAAGGTTAACCAAGTTAAGCTGGGATTCTTACTGGCAATACTTGGTTAAACCACACAGTCAGTGCATGACTCTCAAGTGTCTCACTAATTCTGCAGAGAAGATGGCACCAGCACTTGCCGATTCTGTTTTCGCAGGACAACCAAAGTCGGAGGTTGGCCAGCCAACTCTCCTCAAGCCAATGATGGATGCTTGCGACTACAAGGATCAGATACATAGATGGTTAATTGCTAGTTTTACTTTTAGATTCAGTTTTAGTTTTAGTTTTTCTTTATTTTTGTCTGAAGTGAGGACGGTCATTTAAACCACCTCCCATATTTTTGTAATAAACTATTTTTAGATTTAGCTAGTAGTATTTAAACCCTTCTCATGCATTTAGAGAAGGCTCCTAAAATTTATCAAAAACTTGTCCTCAGAACATGCACTTTTGCACCCTCCGAGGAGGTTTTCATGAATGAATGGAACAAGATTTATTGACATCTGTGTTTAGTATTTGCTACTGAAATTGCACTTTTGTACTCTTAGTAGATGTTGAATTAAGAAGAAGATAAATCATTATTGCTGGAGCTCATGAGTAGAACTCGTTATAAATGGTACTTTTATCTCTTAACAATTTCTGCTTATGTGTTACAGTGATATTCATGTTCAGTTATTTATGTATGAATGCTTGAATGCTTGAGTTATCATTTGGCACTTCTGTACAGTGATAGCCATTTATTTATGCTTAATATATGAGTGACTTCTTATGCGATATGTTTTCACAATTGTTCGGTATATGAAACAGTTCATCTTTATTGAATTCTTTTCTTATGGCAATTGAATGATCTTTATTACCAATTGCATAGAAACTATTTTAGATCGCATAAATGAAAGATTAAATCTCAGGGTAGTTTTAGAATTAGATATTTCTCTTTATTAGAATACAATTGCTTGTTAAATTAGACTTAAAATAAAAGCATTTTACTTAGAAGTTATTAGAAAGGAAATATCAATTCTCAACACACACACACATAAATTGGGAAATTGGTCCCATATACCTAGTCGGACCCACTATACCAAACAGAAAAGGAGCTGCTAACCAAGGTCCGGACCGGGTGGGTATCCCCCTTGTTGTAGACACGATTTTTGGGGCTTCAACATTTTTGGGGCTAGAAGGAGGGCCCGAACTGTGAATGGCAAGCAAATCTAAATCTAAATACCATTCTGAGAGTAAATCGCCCTCACCATCTCCCCCGACTTCTCCATCGCATTTAGAATCTTTAAATCTTGAGCGAGAAGTCGATAAAACAAAAATCACTGCCACAAACCCGAATATTTAAGATAAATATACTATTAAACCTCCTGAAGTTGAATCTTTGATCCATAAACTTCAGTGATTTTCTACATCTCCCCAAAAATCTAAAAAATCTCGAGGTAGTGTGACTTCGCAATATAATCCTTCTCATCCTCTTACCAAATTGAAGAGTGAAAAGTATGGTATTGAACCAATTGAATTACCTCTACCTACAAGTAAGAGAGAAAGGAAATCACCTAAAGTGTCCGATAGGGAGACTCTTTCGTCATTATCATACATCTCAACTTCTCCACTGCGAAGTCAACCATCCACTCCTCCACTTCAAATTATCGTCCACCAGACCACTGGAACTTCAACATTTGCTTCTCAATCATCTAGAATAGTAATATCCTCATCTTCCCAATCGCAAGGATCATCTTCTGCGTTTTCCTCTATTAGTAGTTCAACGTGGCCCAAACTCCATGGAATAACCCAGGGGCAGTCTTAATGCCTGCGCCCTTGAGTCAAATACCGGCTCATCCTGAAAAATGGCTGCCTAAGTTTAATCCTAAAGCAGGCATGCTAGTAGAAGAACACATAAACAACTTTATGTTGTCTATAAATCTTAATGGGGTTACTAATGAAGACGATGTCATCCAGATCTTTCCTTACACTTTGCAAGGAGCAACCGGATCATGGTATTTCTCATTACCATCCGGATCTATCACTAGTTGGGATATTTTCCAAGAACAATTCTTGACTAAGTTCGCTGATGACAGGTCTACTGCGACTCTAATAAATGACCTATCTAACCTTAGGGCTTAATCAAGGGAACCTGTCAAAGATTTCAATTCGTGTTTCAATAAACTTTTGAACAAATTTCCTACCACCTCTAAGCCTAGCGAAGAAGTTTGAAGTGAATGGTACATATCTGCTCTACCATCAAACATAGTAATATTCGTTGATAGAGCTAACAAAACAACTTTAGCTGACAATATGAAGGAAGCAATAGCGGTAGAGAAACCTATCATAGCCTTAGAAAAGAAAAACATCGTAGACGAACAAAAATCTAAGAAGGTTACTTTTAAAGAAGATCCAAAGAAAAAACAATTGAAAGACCCATTCGATTTAGAGAGATTGCAGAAAGTTTTGAATACCATGTCTAACGAAATGGTTGACATAAAGAAACAAGTAGTAGAAACTTCTAAAAAACCTTACAAGCCTTATAGAAGAAATCCTTCAACTGATTCAAAACCTCCCAATGCTATTACAAATGCTGAATCAGAAGAAGAAGAGGAGGAAATTTCCAACGAAGAGCCTACTGATGAAGAAGAAGTTGTAGAAGTGCAGGGAATGTAGGATTTCATCCTCCCAGACAAAGAGGATCAAGAGGCATCACCAGTAATTACTAGAAGTAGAAATCAACTCAATCCTCCTCAACCTATTCCTAAGCCAAAGAGCACAAGCTCAATGTCTAAGGATAAAGTCGCAGGAAAGAAAACTTCACCCAAAGCGACTCAAACAAGCCCAGTCCAAACAGATTCACCAACTCCATCTAAAACATTGATTGTTTTTTATGAGATGGAGTATAATATCATAGAAGACATGAATAATACTAGGGCTAACATTACTTTTTATGAATTGAGAAAGTTAAAACATCAACAAAAGCTGCTTTTGAAAGAGTTACACGCAATACCAATTGCACCTATGCCTGTCGTTGTAATCTTGCAAGCTTCTCACGAGATGGGAAGACCTCCAAATACTATGACTAGTAAAGTTGATCCAAATGATATCGCTCTAATTGGAGGAAGGTCAAGATCTCATACTCCTCCATTTCTCCTTACTTATGAATTTTTCAATAAAAATTTGAATAATTGTTTAGTTGATTCAGGAGCTTCATCTAATATCTTACCTAAATCAATATGTGCAAAGCTGAACGTTCAACCTCAAAAATCTGTAGTATGCATAGTTCAGCTGGACCGGTCGCAGGTCGAAGTGGTCAGTGAACTAAATCAGGTTACCATAAGGCTGTCATCTAATCCAAAGGTATGTCAAGTTATTGATATTTTAGTTGCAGACATTCCAGAATTTTATGGCTTAATTCTTAGCAAGGATTGGTCTGAAAATCTTCATGGATATTTTGAAATTGACTGGTCGCATATGTGGCTCACTTACAATGGTAAACCAAATCAAATAAAGGTTGAGCGAGAAAGGCATCAAAAATACATAGTAATAGAATTGGAAGGCGAAAATGAACCTGTAGCATACAGCAACAACATAATTGGCAACTATTATGTTGACTCTTTCTTAGGAAATTTCAATGCTCATACTTCTCCTTATTTAGAACATTCTTTTTTGTCTCAAGTAGAAAACTATTCTCAAACAAATAGTTCTAAATGTGTTAATTTCATAGATAGTCTTGTAAATAAATCTTTATTTTGGAAGTTATTTTTTGACAGTTCTAAGTCTAACGATGGAGCAGGAGCAAGATGCGTATTAGTTAGTCCAGAGGGAAACAAAACTATGCTAACTTGTAGACTCGAGTTCGACTGCACCAATAATGCTACTGAATACAAGGCTTTAGTCCAAGGATTATACAAAGCAATCGGATTAGATATCAAGTATCTACAAGTTTTTGGAGACTTGGAAATTGTAATTAGACAAGTACGAAATACTATACATTGTCTATCAGGTCATTTAAAGCATTATCAATCTTTAGTACAAGATCTGACTGAAAATTTTATAGCATTCAATATTTCATCAATTCCCAAACTCCAAAATGTTAGTGCTGACCTCTTGGAAAACGTAGCTTCCAAACTCATTCCCTCAAAAGACTATAGCCCGGATAGATTCTCAATTGAATTGATTTTTAGACCCTCAATTCCTGATAACATTACCAATTGGAGAATTTTCAACGATGATCTTGATATTGTAAGCTTCCTCACATCAGAGGGATCTTACAATAATCAGATTATAGATGAAGACCAACATGACAAACAGTTGCAACAAGATAGCACTAATAATGCTATGCCAAAATTAGTAGCCAAATTGGAAGACTTATATGATTTGAAAGACTGATTCAAAAGATCTACCAATTCCAAACTTCAAAGTTCAACTCTAAACTATGAATTAGTAAATCTAGGAACTGATACCAAGCCGCGGAATATCAATCTAGGTCTTAGCCTAGCCCCTGAAGAAAGATTAGCATACATTCGTCTCTTGAAACAATACAAAAGTGTCTTTGCCTAGAACTATGATGAACTTAAGACTTACGACACTTCTATCATTCAGCATACTATCCCAATGATAGACGATGAAAAACCTGTCCAGCAAAAGCTGAGAAAAATCCACCCTAATTTGGAAAATCAGATTAAATCTGAGCTCAATAAATTATTGAAAGCCAAAATCATTTTTCCCGTTCGACATTCTAAATGGGTTTCCAATATGGTTCCCGTTAGAAAGAAAAACAGAGACATCAGAATTTGCATTGACTTTCGAAATCTTAACAAAGCCTGCCAAAAGGATAATTTTCCTTTACATCCCATGGAGCAAATATTACAACTAGTTGTAGGATCAGAATTGATGTCCTTTTTGGATGGTTTCTCCGGCTACAACCAAGTTTTGGTCCACCCTGATGATCAATTAAAGACCACGTTCAGAACCAAATGGGGCACTTATGCATATCAAAAGATGCCCTTTGGTCTGATTAACACTGGCGCCACATTTCAAAGGGCCATGGACATCGCATTTAAGGGATTAGTAAACAAATTAGTAGTAATCTACTTGGATGATATAACTGTATATTCTAAGAAACGAAGTAATCATCTCAGAGATGTGAAACATATCTTTCAACATTGTCAAAGGTATGGAATTTCACTTAATCCAAAAAAGTCCTTTTTTGTATTAAGTGAAGGAAAACTTCTTGGATGTGTAGTGTTAAAATCTGGAATCCATATTGATCCCAACAGAATCAAGGAGATTTCCGAAATACCCTTGCCTCACAACAAGAAAGCTATGCAATCCTTCCTTGGCCAGATTAATTTTGTAAAGAGATTTGTTCCAGACTTTTCAAGGATCGTATCTCCCTTACAAGCAATGATTAAAAAGAAATCAATCTTTAAATGGGGCAAAGAAGAATATGAAGCATTCAATTTGATTAAACAAGTGATTGTAAACGCCCCATCTTTAGCCACTCCAAATTTCTCCGATCCTTTCATTTTATATACATTTGCATCTGATAGATCATATGCTGCGATACTCACTCAAGCAAATCAAGATAAGGCAGAAGCCCCAATTTCCTTTTTCAGTTCAAATCTACAAGGGGCCGAATTAAATTATTCTGATGTCGAGAAGCAAGCTTATGTTGTTTTCAAAGCGATCAAACATTTCAGACCCTTCCTACTTAAAACCCATACAAAAAGCATTGTGCCATTTCCAACGGTAAGAAATCTTTTAGTACAGAAAGATGTGTTTTAAAAAAGAGCAAATTGGGTTATTGCTTTACAAGAATACGACATTGAAATTAAACTAGCAAATATTATAAAAGGTCAAGGCTTTTGTAAAATGCTGGACGGAGCATCGCTTATTTTCGAAATACTGTTTTCAGAAGTACAAATGTATGAGGTAAGCCTAAACGATATTGAATCATTATACGCTGATATCATATTTTATCTAAAGAACAGATATGCTCCTTCAAACCTAGATTATACAAAGAAAAGAGCCCTAAGGTTGAAGGCTAAGCAATATCAACTCGTAAATGATGTACTGTTTAGGATGAATTATGATTCTATTCTCCTTCGATGTCTCGATAAAGCTAAAGCTGAAAAGGTGTTGCAGGAACTCCATGATGGACCAGCAGGTGGACATTATGCTGGAGATACTACAACACATAAAATCTTGTGCGCAGGATACTATTGGCCTACACTATTCAAAGATGCGCATAGCTACGTAAGAAAATGTCAAGTTTGTCAAACTGCTGCTGGGAGACAAAAGAAACCATCATTGCCTTTGCAACCAGTCAATATTGATCAACCTTTTGATCAATGGGGATTGGATATAATAGGTGAGATCGTTCCTCACTCTTCTAAACAACATAGATATATCCTTACAGCTACAAATTATTTTACTAAATGGGTAGAAGCAGTTCCTCTCAAGACAGCTAATGCCGAACACATCATTGATTTCATAGATCAGTTCATAATCACCAGGTTTGGTTTACCCTCCGCTTTAATGTTTAATAATGCATCGTATTTTTCTGGCAATGCTATGACTGAATTTGTGCTCAAAAGAGGTTTTAAGCTTAAATACTTTACCAATTATTACCCACAGGGAAATGGGTTAGCTGAGTCAACAAATAAAAACTTAATTAGAATCATTAAGCGAACCATTGATTAAACTCATAAGAATTGGCACAAATCCTTAACATATGCTTTATGGGCAGACCAAATAATGCAGAAAGCCTCCATTGGCACTTCTCCCTTTAATTTGGTTTATGGGAAATAAGTGGTCCTTCCAACTCATCTAGCGATCCCCTCGTTGGCCTTAGTTCAATTTATTGACGAAACACCAACTTCTTCCTTACAACTAAGGCAGCTACAAATCCTTAAGCTAGAAGAGCAACGAGAACAGGCTAAAATAACTCATGCACATCATCAAGCATTAGTAAAAGCTTCTTTTGATTCAAACATGATATCCAGAAAAGACTTTTAGATTGGAGATCTAGTTTTAAAATGGGATAAGGCTCACGAGGAAAAGGGAAAACATACGAAATTTCAACGAATGTGGCTTGGCCCTTTCCAAATCGCAGAAGTCATAGGTCCATCTACCTTTATGTTATAGGATTTAACAGGAAAAAGAGAATCTTTACCTGTTAATGGACAGATCCTCAAAAAATACTTTCCATAGGAGATCATTCTTTTATTTTTTTAAATTAGCTTTTCATTTATTTTGATAGTAAAACGAGTTGTAAATGGTTGCATTTGGAATTCACGAAAAAAACTAGAATTTCTTTTAAATTTTGTTTTTTCGCTTGTATAAATAGGACTGATTTAGAAAATTGGACATTATTATTGAAAGATACAGTCAAAGGCTATAAGCTTGGAAGTGATACTAGTTTCAACCTTGTAAATTTTGATGAAAAGCTACCTTTAGTGAGAATTTGTTTTATATCAGTCAAATGAAAGGTATCAATAACAAAATGAAGATTCTCTATAGAAAAGCTCTTTCCAAAAACTCTACCATTGTCCTCTAGAGCTATTCTTAAGGAAACACTGACTTCCTCCCCACTTAGGGAATTACGAGCTTCAAGGAATAATCCATCAATACACTTTAACTTAAAGAATAAGAGGTCTCATCACGAGCTGACTTATCATAATCATAGATATTATAGCTTGCTGACTTTGCCAAAACTGCATATCACAATAGGGTAATGACTTGAGATTATTGCAATCAAAAGACAAGGGGTCTCATCACGAGCCAGCTTGTTCAACAAAGTTATAAATCAAGTGAATGGCACTGTCATAATTTGGCTACGAAACCAAGGCATTGTTCTTGAAGGATTAAAAGAAAATAAAATCAATAAGTGTGAACATGGATTTCCCTTTGAAAATCGTATATTTCTCTAAGTAGGATATAGGATCATTGCTAGGTAACAGGTAACCCTGTTGAGGCTATAAACGCCTACTGGCAGCAGAGGCTCTACCTACAACAAATGAGCATATTTAAAACTAATTTACAGAGAAGACTTTGTTTTTATCTTTATAAACCAAGTAGTGGCTGATGTAAATACAATGACTAGCTCTAGGAAGTAAATAAACAAAGTTAACATAGAAGAAACAAACTATCCTTAACAGCTGAAAGCATGGTGTACTTTATCTTTCTATAATAAAGTTTGATTCTCTAAAAAACCTTATGTTTTGGAAGTTTAGAAAATTCAAAAGAAAAGCAGAGATAACTGGTTCTTCCAAGTGAATCGCCAATTGTTGTGGCCAGCAACAACCCCCCTTCTTATTTAGTTTTCTCACTAATACTAAATAAGTGGGGACCCTTATCCTTAAAAAATCCAAAAAATAAATTAGGACTTGTATTTCCTTTCAAAATAAATCTTACTATCATAAACTTAGGAGAATACCCAAAAAATCTAAAAAGACTTAAGTTTTATGATAAGTTCAAACAAAACCGTTTTCTAAATAAAAAAGTGTCGCATCGCATCGCAAAAAGGTAATAGATGCTTTCCTACAAACCAAATCCTAAGATTGCAAAATCTGGATGTGAAATCACGCGCTGAAGACATTCGTCGCATTGCAGTTTTAATGTGCTTCAAGTATTACTTAAAGAAAAATACCTCAAACCACCGATATGCGATGGCTCATCTCGAAAATCGCATTTCACAAAAAAATATGGTAATGGATGATTGTCACACATAACGGATCTGCGATATTGCGATTTGCGATATTGAGAAGCAAATCACAAAATGGCCTTATCACAAATCTGTAGGGCTCGCCATTCGAAAAATCTTTTCCATAACTCAATGCCCAGTTATGCACATTAATGTTCATTTAATGAGTTAGTTGGCAATCATTAATGAAATATGGTTTGATCTGATCGAAGAGCCATTTCATGTAAGGTGATATATTTTATATGTTTTCGGCATTTAAAGCTTTCCCGTCACCTTTTTCTTATCATTACTCTTTCCTCATTTGTAAATTGCAGGAACGAAGAGTAGAGAGGTATACATAGCAGTGTTCAGAATATTATGGGAAAGAAGGGAAAAGCGTCGAGTTCTGAAGACAAAGAAATGACGCCCTTATACACAGACACCACCTGTAACAGAGATGCCAGCGTTACTACTTGGGAAGGCATGCACATTCTACTCGAGGAAGAAAATCCCAGAATAATGTAGGTTACAACTACTGCAGACTCACGCGGGTCATCTGAAGCATCAATTACAAAACTAACATGCTTGTTCTTACACCGGATAGCGGCAAGGCCCAAAATTCTTCCATACACGGACATGGTCAAATGGGTACTGGATAGTGATGAGATAACAAACTGATAGTTTAAGACTCAGAGCTAAGAACTCATGGAATCACTCTTTCCACAAAATTTAAGGTTTACATCCTCTAACAAAAGGCATGCAAGAGGCGAAAAATAGCACCAAGGAAGCCCGGATCAAGAAACGGAGTCAGTTTCCATCGCCAGGCAAAAACCCTAGAGAAGGAAAGCCTCTAATCGCTTAGTCACCTGTAAACCCGGGAATTTGTAGTAAAAAGTGTTAAAGGCGAAAAACAAAACTTGAACTCTAAAAACCAGTGGTATTTATCAGGGATATCTTCAAGTGGTATGTAAATTTCTACCAAATGTGCAGCATCTACAGACAAGTTGGAGACAAAAGGCTCAAGAAAGAGCAGAGTCCATCAAAAGGTTAACCAAGTTAAACTGGGATTCTTACTGGTAATACTTGGTTAAACCACACAGTCAATGCATGACTCTCAAGTGTCTCACTAATTCTGCCGAGAAGATGGCGCCAACACTTGCCGATTCTGTTTTCGCAAGACAGCTAAAGTCGAAGGTCGGCTAGCCAACTCTCCTTAAGCCAATGTTGGATGCTTGTGACTACAAAGATCAAATACATAGATAGTTAATTGCTAGTTTTACTTTTAGATTCAGTTTTAGTTTTAGTTTTGCTTTATTTTTGCCTAAAGTGAGGACAGTCATTTAAACCGCCTCCTATATTTTTGTAATAAACTATTTTTAGATTCAGCTAGTAGTATTTAAACCCTTCTCATGCATTTAGAGAAGGGTCCTGAAATTTATCAAAAACTTGTCCTCAGAACATGCACTTCTGCACCCTCTAAGGAGGTTTTGATGAATGAATGGAACAAGATTTATTGACATCTATGTTTAATATCTGCTACTGAAATTGCACTTTTGTACTCTTAGTAGATGTTGAATTAAGAAGAAGATAAATCATTACTGCTGGAGCTCATGAGTAGAACTCGTTATAAATGGTACTTTTATCTCTTAACAATTTATGCTTATGTGTTACAGTGATATTCATGTTTAGTTATTTATGTATGAATGCTTGAATGCTTGAGTTATCATTTGGCATTTTTGTACGGTGATAGCCATTTATTTATGCTTAATATATGAGTGACTTATTATGCGATATGTTTTCACAACTGTTCAGCTAACTTTTTATACGAGTTCATATTTATTGAGTTCTTTTCTTATAGCAATTGAATGATCTTTATTACCAATTGTTGTAGAAACTATTTTAGATCGCATAAATGAAAGATTAAATCCCGGGGTAGTTTTAGAATTAGATATTTCTATTTATTAGAATACAATTACATGTTGTTAAATTAGACTTAGAATAAAATCATTTTACTTAGAAGTTATTAGAAAGTAAATATCAATTCTCAACACACACACACACACACATAAATTGGGAAACTGGTCCCATATCCCCAGTCGGACCCACTATACCAAATGGAAAAGGAGCTGCTAACCAAGGTCCAGACCGGGTGGGTATCCCCTTTGTTGTAGACCCAATTTCCGGGGCTTCAACAAAACCTAACATAAACATTAATGAAAATTGAAGTGCTTTGATTCCTCGAAAAGTTCCAGAAATTTGAAAATTTGGATAACTAAATTTTAAAAACTAAATCAGATTGAAAATTGCACGTGGACAATTACTATTAATTAAATCAACAAGATCACTATTATCAAGATGGCAACCAACTACATCACTAGTTTGATCAAATTTTACAACTTCAACAAACATATTCATCAAGTCATAAGATTCTTTTGATTGCAAATATAAAGATGTAAAGTCAAAAAAAAATCATGAGCAACCTGATTTGAAGATTTTCCCTCATGCAAAACAAGAGATTGCAAGGAATGTGATGGATGCTCAATGACTTGATTATGATCTTCTTCATCATGAATGATCTCACTGTTTTGTGTCGATTCAAAACTAAACTCATCAGATTGTAGATCGAAGAGAATTGCATGTCTTCGTAACAAGTTAATTTATTACAAACAATAGGACACAGGAAATGGCAGGTTGAAGAAGAGGTGTCCATAATAAAATATTCTTGAGAAATCAAAATATTGGCCGATGTACCTAGGAAATCATCACCATGTATATCAATGGAATCATGATCATCATAATGATAGTTTCCTAAGGCTTTCTCCTGGTTAAGAGTTTGGATTTCATTTTATTAACTATCAAGATGAATAGGTTCTAAATCAGCCAAGAATGAAGGAACATCATTTTGACATGGAGGATTTTGAAATAGGGAAGAGAGATCAAAAGTATCTTCACCTTTCTGCTCCTCTACCTATGAAATATGATCACTTTGTACTTGATCACAATTTGAACCAGTAGATTGAAAATCAAAAGTATCTGAGGGACTAGCTGGTGGAGCAGATTGATCAAGTGGATCAAGGTACAAAGGGTCATGAGATGTAGATGATAGAGGATGACAAGTGTCCCTTGAAGAAACAACATTTTTAATGATGTTAGATCCCAGATTTTGGTTATGTACATTAATGTGATCTGGGGGAATCATGGGATCAACCTTCAAACTAGGTTTCATGGGATTAAGATAACATTCATAGTTTTCCTAGATGAGACCTTGATCATAATAAGGAAATATAGGTAGGATAAATGGATCAACAATTCAATTTTCAGATTTCCCAATGCCAACATCAAAAGGAGGAGGAAAGGGAATAAAAAGAATGGAAGGTTCCTCCTCTAGAATTAGAGATGTGTCATGATTAACATAAGTTGGAAGAGCAAATTTATTCAGAGTTTATTATTTGAATTTATTCAAAGAGATTTGAACCAAACACTGAAACTTTTCAGCCATGAAATCCAAATCCACATCTTCTAAAAACTCATAACAAATATGAAGAAACCAATCAAAAAAATCCTCTAATGTTTCATCAAATTTCATTATAAGTTGATTGATCCTTTTATATACATATTAATAATCATACATGTTAAAGGCTTCACGAAGCTCCTTAACAAGTTGTTTGAATGAATAGATTGAAGCGGCTGGTAATGTATGACACCATTGTCTGATACAACCTTCAAGGGTGAGGATGAACAATATGGTCTGAACTTCTTTACAATGAATTCCATTAGAGAGACAAAAATTAATGAATCAAAAGAAGTGTTCAAGGATAATTATTTCACTCTTGCCATCAAACATAAATTGAGACAAGTTATTTTTTATGCGCATGGGGATTTTAAGATCTAATATTATAAAAAAAAACACCCTAGTATTATGAGTTGGGGATGAGTCATTCAAGATAGGAGATTCAAAATAGACTCAACGGGAATAGTTTGTCATCTTCCCCTCCCTCTAGCACCAATTGTTGACGGGTCTAGAAATTTGTCAACCAACTGGGCCTCCCCGATGTGATGTCCCAATTAGACCTCACATTGTTTGAAGTAGGAGCCCCATCCAGTGTATTAGCTTGGTCATCATAGCTCTAAGGTTTTACTTAGTTGCAATGAGTAACATAAGAGGGTATACACATAACCTTTGAAATCAGGAAGTAAGTTGACACTGTGAAACACCAATTACAAAATGTAAAAGGAAGATTTCATGAGAGGGAAGTAAAGAAAGAGTCTCTAGAAGGAAAGTAATAGTACTATCCTAAGAGAGGCATATGAGAGCAAGGAAATATTTGTTAAGTGTCTAGTGAAATAGTTCACATAGACACAATGATCATTAAAGAAAATACAACACACATCCAACAAGATAAGCACCAAAGCCAATGAAGTAGTTCAATTTCTTTAGTACATATGAACATAACATATACAACAAAAATCTAAAGAATGGCCTTACAATATTCATGATACATGCATGATAATGTGTTGGATCAATGAGATTTTAATATTTTATTGATTAAGTGAAAAATCCGAGTGCACAGTTATAATGGTGAGGCACTAGCTCTAATAGTGGAACATTAAGTCACTTCTTGCTTCTCCAAAGAATGATCTTCTCTCTTATGCCAAGCTAGATAAGCCAAGGCTAGCTCTCCAAAGGCTAAGCCTCCAAAATCCCTTGCTTGAGTTATGAGGGTGTATTTATACAAAGAAGAATGGCCCTTCATATCCCCGTGACTCTTTGACTTCCTAAGTGACTTTTAAACTTCTATTGACTCTTTGGTCTACATGTGACTTTTCATATTCCACATGTGAATCTTGGACTTCCACACTTTTACATGTTGTAATTTTCTTAGAAATATATAATTACATTCCACATCATGTGGAAAGACCCATTGACACATATGACATTGTGATGACACTTGTACAAGCCATGTCTTGGCAATGATGACATGGAACTTAATGATAGTGTGGCAATGCCAAGATTCTATTCTTGTTGCTTCCTTGATATCATCATGATTGATCTTGCATGAGCTTCATATTCATCCTTCAAGAGGCTATTGCTATAGGGATTAATGCACGGTTGGTTATGGAAGAAATACCCTCTTGGTTCTTCTTGGGACCCAAGGCAAACTGTTTAAGATTAGCTGCAACTGTTACAAAGAAACACACATATATTCATATTAATCCATGATTGACAAAGCAAAAGGAGAAGGATTACCTCAGTCCTTAGTGTAGCCCTGCTGGAGAACTCAATGTGGCAAAGTGGAAGACCTCTCTGCCAGCTCCTAGATCAGAACCTGCACATAGACAAGACAAAGTGTAATCCTACAACATATAAACCTTGATAATCAAAACATGAATATATGAGAATATAAGCTAGCATGCATCTAAGCTACTTATTAATCACATAATTGAATCAACATGTACATAATACAATATCGACACCATCAAGTAGACAACACAAAAACAGATCTATATTATTAGATAGAAGAAGAATGATTACAACCATCTTGGCTGGATCAAGCCTCCTCTAGTCCTTTAGCTCCACTCTCTCTCTCTCTCAACTTATTGGCAACACAACAATACTAAAGCTCTTGAAAACTTTTGATAGCCATTCAACCTCTTCTACAATGACTGAGCCTCCAAATATAGATGGATAGAGGATCATCCTTACCAATCCTTTCATGAGTTCCATTGAGGAAAAATCTTGGATGTTGCCTCGCTTTATTGCTCGTTCCCTTCCCGTGAGACTTCGTTAAGAATAGTAATGTCCTTAGTTAGGCATGAGGCAGATGTTTCCTACTTTTAGAGTTGAGATTTGAGTGAAAAGTGCAGTGTCAGTCATTCAACTCACGCTTTAACCTCCGGAATCTCATAAATATCTAGTAATGTTTTCCTTTAGGAAAAAACAGTGTTAACCTAGGGAATAACACTTTTGGCTGAGAGCTCGAAAGTGTTATAACTCTCCTTGTGTGTTTATGGGGTGCGTTACCCTAGAAAATAGGTTTGTAATTTAGGTCTTGTATTCAACCAATGTGTCTTTCTCCTCTAAGATAATGAGGAGGTCATTTTCCCGTATAAGAGATGCCCCCTAAAGTGTGAGATCAGAGACAAAGATGATGGTCGAAATACTTTATAGATATTTTAGTAAAAAATAGAGAGAGGACTAGAGCTTTGGGACTGTAGAAGACGTGAAACAAACCATATATGTAAAAAAATATAAGATCATGTCCTGAGTCAGGCATTCCCATGCGTAGTAGCTATGTCAGAGTGATTTTTCAAAAAGAGGTATGACTATCATATCCATCAATAAGTACAATGTGGACTTGTGTCATAATATGATCAACCTTATGAGTTGTATCCAAAAATAATATACATGGCGTGGGAGAGGAAACAAGGTTGATTGATGTAAGCCTCTACCCAAGGCCTTGGTCATTGCTTATCTGAACATCATATCTCTGCACATGTGAATAAAGGAGTTGAAGTCGAACATGTGAGAAATCATTTGATTACCAGTCAATGATGAAAATTGTTAACAGACGTGAGGATGGCCACCAATAAGGATGATGGTCTCCAAGATGCGCAGTACAATCTAGTGAGTGTGAGAAGGATGTTGTCATCGAACACTCGTAGAATCATTCAACTGGGAGCCAATGATGAAAACCCCCAATCAAATGCAAGGTAACCTACCACTGAGGACTGCAAGTTCCAGGGTATTGATATGTTTCTGGATCTACTTCCTAGATAAAGTGTTGGAGTCAATAGGAAGATATATTTCAAAAGGCAGGCAATGAGGTTTCCTACATCAATTGACATGAAACAAGACAAGAATGATTGTTTTGGAGATAAATTTTGAGCAATGGGTCAACAAAAGAGGGAAATTTTGAAGTATATGATGGATGGTCGATACAGGAAGTAGAGGATAAATGAATCCCTTGAACAATAGAAGGCATGACACAAAGGTTTACCAGGAAGCTTAGACTCATGAACACCAAAGAGTGTTAGGATACAGGGATGCGGGAACATCAAAATATGAAGGCTAAACTCATAGGATGGTAAGGTTCAGTGACAGGCTGACAAAAGATGCATTAGGGAAATTTTGAGGTCTAAAATGGTCCTCCTAAGAAAAATGTACAACCATAATAAACTTTGTAAGAACCAATAGGATTCAAGATGATGATGTCAACCATGGGGGATGATTCACCATTTTTGGATTAAAAAATAAAAAGTAAAAAATAATAATAATAATAAAATTACTTTTTCAACTCGTATTTTCAACTTATCTCCCTAAGGTTTTACTCAAATTTTGAGTGAAAGTACTCATTGGATGAAAAAGTTAATTCCTCATCGAGTAGTACCCATGTTGCATACTTTCAATGGACCTTGCTACGCAAAAAATGAGAAATACATGAAAAAACATGATTGCAATCATGTTTTTCATGTATTTCTCATTTTTTGTGTCGCAGTGTCCATCGAAAGTTTACAAGATCGGTACTCCTTGGATGAGGAATCAAATTATGCATCCAACGAGTGTTTCTGATCGAAATTTGAGTAAACACATAGGGAGATAAGTTGAAAATACGAGTTAAAAAAATAGTTTTTCTTTTTTCCCTAAAAATTTGATGATGTAATCTAAGCTTATTTTATTATTTCCACTATTATTTTATAATTTCCTTAGGAGTCCCATTTCATACCTAAAAATTCCCCTAATGTTTTCTCAGGGATTTCCATGTTCAAGTGATAGACTGCTGCCAAAAAATCCTTCTGAATACAGATATTGAGTTACTATCTTCTCCAATTTTTCCCCATCTGATTAATTTTAATGAGTCCAGACGGGTAAACTTGGTGGTCTTTTCATATTTAGAGAGTCCGAAAATATCATAAAGAGAAACTCCAGGGGCATACCTATTTCATCATTGATGACCGAGTGCGAAATATGTTTAATAGTATACCCGACACAATTCATTTTCCATAAGTTAGTCTACTGAGTCTAAATAAAGTGATAAACCTATGCTCAATAGACGTCTAACTCATTTTGTTATGAGTATGAGGAGATAAAGTAAACTCGATATTTTTCATGAAGTTTTAATGATTTAGACAAAGAGAAGCTCAATAAATATTCATATAATTTTAACGAGTCAAATGAAGAAAACTCGATAAGTTTTTTTTTAGTTTTAAGGAGCGAGAAAAAAAAGATAAAATAACTTGCTCACATCTCCTTTGTAGGAGTTTTACGAGCCCAAAGAAGGTAACACGGGGTTTTTTTCAGTTTAAGAGAGAGAAAAGGTCCTAAAAATGAAAGTTCGCATATCTTCTTCATATGATCTTTACGAGCCTAAAGAAGGTAGCTCAAGGATTTTTTTTTTTCAGTTTAATGAGAATGAAAAATACCATAAATAGAATGCTCGCTCTTCTTCGTGGTAGTTTAAAGAGCCCGAAGAAGGAGACTCGAAGTTTTTTGGATTAACAAGCAATAAAAATACCATAAAAAAGATCATCGGAACTTCTTGATCTCATGCTCGCCAATAGAAGGGTCTATGTCTGGAATTTCCTCATAAGACCAAGTGAAAACATCGCGGAAGTCCTTAAAAGGGTAGGTGAAGCACACAATTTCCTCAGGATTGAAGTTATCTCCAATCTGAATGTTTTCCACGATACACATTTTCACCGAGAAATTGATGGGCATAGTCTTGGAAATATTACCCAAGTTCCCTTCTAAATCCACAGTTTTGATGGTCGTGTAAATAGAGGGAACAATCTTAGGTGGGTCAAAATTAGGGTTTTTACAGGTATCGCACTCAAGTCAGATATCATAGCGCGATGATGAGAAGTTTCCAAATTTCACTCTTCTAAAGACATAATCTCTCGAATAGCTTCATCCGTAGGTAGGACTTCATCAAGGAGATCATTAGAATGATTTGTGATGGGAGAGGAAGTGGTACCGTTGGTCGTAACCAAAGAAGTGGAAGAATTAGATGCAGATTGAATGACTTGATAGGCCAACTCGGTTGGTGAAAGCGGTATTTGTTCTCCATAAGAGTCAACGTCTGAAGGGTCCAGGAGGATTGTTACAGATCCATTTGGGCACATCAAATCCCAACATTCATATCAGTGTTCTAGGGCTTATCAAACCCTAAATTTAGTTGTTTCATGCCCTAAACACCATGAATAAACAAGGAACAATACAAGTGTGCATCGATTATAGGGATGTAAATTAGGCATGTCCAAAGGACAATTATCCTACTCCTTTTATCCACCATATCATTGATGAATGTGCCGGATGCGAAATATTCTCATTTATGGATGGATTTTCTAGCTACAATCAAATTAATATATGTCCACAGGACTAATCGAAAACAACTTCTACTTGTCCATAGGGCACATTCGCCTATAGGAAACTCCCATTCAGTTTGAAGAATGCTGGGGCGACATTTTAGAGGGCAACAAATTATGCTTTCCATGAAATCAAGAAAATTGTTCAACCTTACGTTGACGATACCTATTCATTCACGAAAGCAGATTGATCACCCGCAACACTTGAGAGCAATATTTTTACAGTGCCAACACTACAAGATTCGACTCAATCCACACAAATGTGTGTTTTGCATTTGGTTATGGTTGCTTTCTTGGATTCGTAGTGTCTCAAGAAGGGATTTGACTGGATCCATTAAAGGTTCAAGCAATTCTAGATTTGCCTCCACCTTCAAATCTTTTACAGTTACAAAGACTCTAAGGGAAAGTCAACTTTCTGAGGAGGTTCATTCCTAATTACGCTGAAATGGCTAAAGGTTTTACACGTCTTTTGAAAAATGAGATACCCTTTCATTGGGATCAGGTTGCGTAAGCTTCCTTTGACGCTCTTAAAGACACCCTGATTAGAGATTCATTAATGTATTCTCCAAATTCTCAAAATGACTATTACCTGTATCTCGCCACTGCAGACACAACCATTGTCATGGTTTTAGTCCAGGAAGAAAATGGGATTGAACATTCTATTTATTACTTGAGTCGTAATCTCAACGATATAGAAAGTAAGCACTCTTATGTCGAAAAACTAGCTTTGGAAGCTGTTCAAGTTGTTCAAATATTTCGCCATTATATCCTGTTACGGAAAACAACTTTCATTTCAGATTGCAACCCTATGACATACATTTTGTCATGTCAATTGCTGGGGGACAAATATTCAAAATGGATAGTTATGTTATATGAATTTTATTTAGAATTCATCAAGTCTAAATAAAAGAAATATCTAGTTTTCGTTGAGTTACTATGTGACCTTCCCTCGACCTCCATCGATTCAACATCCGAACCATCAAATTTGGATGAGTCTCTGTTTCTATTTTGTCATCTGACACCTGGTATGGAGATATACTGATTTATCTCCAAACCCAAACTTTCCAACAAGATAACTCTCGCTCGCAACAACAACGTATTCATTACCAAGACAAAGATTATCTGATCATTATTGACACACTTTACCGTCGTGGTATCATATGGTTTTACAGAGGTGCCTCACGCATGAGGAGACCGAGAAAGAATTAAATGATTGCCATTAAGGTGCCTGTGGTGGACACTTATCTGGATATGCAACCGCACAAAGAATTCTTCGTGCTGGTTACTTATGGCCAACTATATTTAAAGATTGTATTATTGCTGTCAGAAGTTGTCATGCATGCCAGATATATGACCAAAAAACTAGATTACCACCTACACCATTTCATCCAGTCGTTGTTGTTGGCCCATTCGCCAAATGGGGCATTAACTTTATGACATGTAACCCCACGTCGGCCGGGGGGCATGGGTATATTATAGTCGGCGTTGACTATTTTACCAAATGGGGCAAGGCGATGCCAACATTGAAAAACAGTGGTGAAACGACTGCTCTTTTCTTTTTTAACCATGTGGTTGCCCGGTTTGGTGTACCACAAGCCATAGTTACAGATCATGGGTCGCATTTTCACAATCACATGATGGCTGAGTTGACTACTAAGTTAGGACTGTCACATGATAGTTCTACCCCGTATTACCCGCAAGCGAATGGACAAGTTGAGGCCATCAATAAGGTCCTGAAGCAAATGTTGCAAAGAATGATAGGGGTTCAGAAAAGAAACTGGCACTTAATATTGTACTCTTCCTTATGGGCATATTGAACCTCAGTGAGAAATGCAACTAGATTTACACCCTTTCAGCTGGTGTATGGTTTGGAAGCAATCATACCAATACAATGTGAAATTTCATCGCTCAAATTCACGATTGACCTGTTACCCAACACTTCTGAAGAAGAAGTGTGTTTCTTGGAATTAATCCATCTAGATGAAACCCGTCGGGGTGTCGCATTGGCTAACGAAGCGCATAAGAAACGTATTAAGGCGCAATATGATAGGAATGACAAGCCTCGTATCTTCTCAGAAGGAGATCTGTTCTTGCTTTACGATCAGGAAGCTGATAAACTTGGAGCAGGGAAATTTGAACCAATGTGGATGGGTCCTTATGTTGTCAAGCATGTTCTGGCAAAAGGAGCCTACAAGTTAGTAGATTATGATGGGATTCCATTGTTGCAGCCCTGAAACGGGTTGTACCTCAAACTTTACTATGCCTGATTAAGTGTAGTAAAACTCACTGTATATATATGCTTTCATTGCATGTGTGTGTGTGTGTGTCTTTTAGAGATTTTTATCTAGTTAGTAATCCGCTTTATATTTGTTGCAGATGTCGAAGTATTCGGAACCTTTTTTTGGTTACGCGATGGTGCTAGTCACAGTATGTAGAATTTGTCTTCTGCAACATGGGCCATTTTCGCTCCAAGAGGCGAGTTAGTGAGTTTTCAAGGGATTTGTATCAGTCGATCGACGAACAATATCACTGAGTATAGCACGTTGATTGAACTACTCTCTAATGCCATTTCACTTGGCATTCACCGAATCATCGTTAGTCTGGACTCGCAACTCATTGTACTACAACTAACAAACATTTATACCGCTCAAAATCCAACAATTTTTCGTATGTTCCTTAGAGTTCGTATTTTGGAAAGGCATTTTGAACACATTCAATATCAACATATTTCCATAAATCTTAACATATTAACTGATTCTCTAGCGAATTATGTGTTAAATAGACATTTGCGACATATGTAAAATCAATATTTTCAATTCACATCATGAGTTGAATAGGATTGCATATAACCATAAAAAAATCTGAAAGTAAAATAGATAGGTGTTTTAAAAGTTTTTACAAAATTTGTGCCCGAGACACATTTGGTCATCTGACCCAAAAACTAAAAAATGCATACAAAATATCCTAAGTAGATCTAGTGGTGCTCATGGTAACAGGTCACAACTTATGCTATCGTGTGCAAAAGCCTAGCCCAACGGTTAGGAACACCAATAGTGTGGTGTTGCAGCCTCATAGGTAACTCCTCAATCCAGATATCCAGAATGCCAAGGGTTAATCCCTCTATGTGATCCTACAACTCTGCTAAGGTCTCGGGAAAATCCAAGTCATAGAGAACTACTCTCCCGATATTTCTCTGCGTTAGCCCACCTGCAACCTGTTGGCGTACCGCAGGTCAAACAGTACCCACATCTGTATGCATAAGAGTAATTTTATTTTAGTCTTGGAAACATTAAAAAACACAAAAACATGTAGAAACTTGAAAAATCAAAAACACTTTGGTCAAACAACTTACCCATAGCACCCCATTGTGCTCCAACTGGTAGAATCAAATCTGGATCTCCACGATAATCCATCCCTGAGTATGGATGCTTCTCGATAACGACATGTTGTCGCTCAAGCCAGCTGAAAAATGCAGGGACGAAAATGATTATTGACTGACTAGCATGTCGAGCCATCAATTCAACCCACCTCTGCATATGTGGATCTCTAGGACCAACCACACCCAATGATACATGTTTTGGTTGCATCAATGGGATTTTCTCTAAGGCAAAAGCAATCAAGATCAAACCATAGCAGAAATTCTTCATCTTTCCGTTTTTTACCTTAGTCAGTTGTTCTTTCAGCAGTGAAAGTATAGCCTTGCTCCAGTTGAAAACTTTTGGCTCTAGACACTCCAGTGCATACTGCATATAAGATCTGTTCACCAAATGTAGTGTCACACTGCCAACCAATTTTGTGATCATAAAGAGGATCATTCTTAAAGGAAAATCACTTGCATCCTTGATATTTATTTTCCCATCCTTGCTAGGTTGTGTACCTGGCCAACAAAACAGTCTGATGTAATCTCTCATTGATTCACCTCCACGAGAAAATCTAAAAAGTGAGATGGGTGCACCTCGCCTCGACAATCTCGTAAGAAAGTAAATATCATCAATAGTAATCGGGACCATCTTGTCCCTAATGTGAAATGTCTAATTTGTCGAATCCCATGCACGAACAAGGAACTGCAATAGTTCTATTTGTTGCCTCATTCCAGACAACTTAAAGTATTTGAGTAACCCGCAATTCCTGAGGGCCTCAATTGTACCCAGATTGTTTAGGGCAACCATGTCTTGTTCTTCATGCTCTCTTTCTCGCCATGTAATCAACATTTTGATCCGATGAAAGCCTGAAAAAAAATCATAAGCTAAATTAGGATCCTTTCCATGCAAAAAACAGGACAAATTTTGGAGCTAACAGCTAAAACAAACTTGGGAAATGCGCCCAGTGCAGCCTAGGCATAGAGACAGTGCACTACAAAGCATCTAGCCTTCTATCTAGGTGCTCTTCAGCGCAGTTTTAAATGTGAAAGCCTGTGCTGATTCTAGGGGAAAAAAATGAAACCCCAAGGGCCCCAAAAAACCCTAAAATTTGCATGAAATGACAAAAGAATGGACCGAAAAGAAAGTAGAGAGGTTTAGTTGCTACCTGGTCTAAACGGCTCAAGAAATGGTCCACATAATCTTTCGCAATCAGCTTGTGAAGTTTGAGGTAAAAACTAAGCTCAGAGCACAAAACTGGATGGTAAGTTCCAAATGGTAAAAATGATATGGTAAAAACTTGTTCTATGTTTAATTCATGTTAATTAATTGACTAAACGTTAGTATTTGCCTATTTTTGCCTATGAAACAGATATTTTTAATCCATTTGGTGATGTTTTGAGCAGGTTTAAACTGATTTGTAGAATTCAATGTGCTCGATTGTAAGTTGTACTTTTCACCACAAAGCACACTTTTATCTCTTTTCGATATTTTTTAAAAATGAAAAAGGAACCCCCTTGGAGTCCTCTTTAAGCTCTTTTCAGACTCTCTAAACATGAAAATATTGTCGAGCGCTTGTCCTTTCCAGCTCATTAACGAATTGGAAATGATATCTCTCTTGTATTATTTTACGCTTTTTCAGACTTGAGAGATTAATTTACGAAAAAGAACTTGTGGATTTTTCTTTTTATACCTTTTCAAACTCTCTAAACATGAAAAGGACCGAGTTATCTTTATTGCTAAACTCGTTAAAAACATCAAATAGCAACAAACTTGTCCATCTAGACAAGACCGAGTTTCACCTTCGCTAGACTCATTAAAACATCAAATAGTGATGGATTCGCCCGAAGGGTGAATTATACAACAAGCATATGTTATCCTCCTCAAGATTGATAAAAATAAAGAGGTACTAGTCAGCAATGACTGGGGAAAATGGAAAAAGGGGAAAACCACTTTATGGTAGTAGGTCGTTCTTGAACATGACACTTTCACTCCATCACCGTGACTATCTGGGTTGGTTTATTAGCTTGATGGTTATCACTCCATTGGTCTATCATGCCATCCATCGCTTTGTTTTGGGTCAATGCTACCAATTCACTTTAGTGTCACCAACATGTTCAAGAGAAGTCATTCAGTCAAAATCCATCTTTTGCAATACCATAAACCTTCATTTTCATGATCGCCATTCCTAAACCTTGTGTCATCAGTCAAATTCCATCTCTAAAATCACTACACTCATTTCGTGTCGTTGATGTGGGATACATTAAGGTCCTCCTGCGATAAGTTGCTTCTTGTCGACATCAACTCATTATCCAAGAAGTCGACTTAGAAACACCCATTAAGTACCTTGAGGCTTGCATGCATCAATGGCAGGTTTCTTGCTTTCGGCGATAGGCATACATCAATGGCCTTCGACCGAAAGACTTTGTATGGTGTTCGATATGAAATCATCCATTCACACCATGCAAAATGTACTACAGTACCTTGAGGATCATTATCAATATCTGTGATTTCTCTCGCATCTATTAACAGCTTACATCATCAGCTAGTAAACAGATGGTGTCATCCCATGTTCGACTTCAGATCACATATTCACATGGTTAGACTCGTACTTGAGCGAAAGGTTGAATGATATTGAAGACCTCGAATCTAGTTTCATCCATCTAGGCTGCGATATCAGGAGTACTAAATCATTTGTACAATGGCTTTACATTGATAGTCATTCCGATCATGGGTCTATATCTGTAGATGACTCTTTATGTACATGTAATGAAATTTTATAAGCTGATCATGGGTATCCCTTCCCTCAGCAATTCATGTAAAATCAAATATCGTGATATATGTATTGTAATTGATGCAGGTCACCTTCCACTTCGATACCTCCTCATCACATCATAAAGCATTTCATTCGACATTGGCATTTTTCCAACTTCATGCTTTAGGCGGAAATTGTTACAGATCCATTTGGGCACATCAAATCCCAACATTTAGATCAGTTTTCTAGGGCTCATCAAACCCTAAATTTAGTTGTTTCATGCCCTAAACAAGTCAACCCTTTGAATTCCTCCTTCCCAGACAGTTTCATGACTTGAAGACATCCAGAAATTGCCTCTAGAGGGACCAGCGTAGGTAAGCCCTTATGAAGGTGTGTTGCAGAGCAGTTGAGTCCATTGCCAGGGTGCTCTACAGAGCACTTAGGCTTCCTTTCACCTGTGCTGGACGAGAATGAGCAAAATTCACATATGGTTTGGGGAATATTCTTATCTTTTGGAGTCATCTAGAAGTTTCCCTGTCTTATCAACTCCTATGAGCTCAAAAATGGATGAGGAATGAGTTAAGGATCATCCTATCCTCTCATCCCTTCCTCCATGGAACTAATTCTAAGTATGGAAGGACATTTAATGTCACCATTAATGACAAAACCTCCTTGATCTTCCTATAAATTAACCACTCATCTAAGTGATCAGGGGCTAGATTATGTTGAATTGTAAGGAGATAATGCTGTTATGAGACTTGACTTTGGAGCAAATGATGTGATGCCACAAGCTTGTATTGCTTTTGATGTGATGTGGATGGGATCCAAGCTGGAGGAATGACTTTGAATCAGACGTTGATGGTTGTAATTCCTTCTTCTATCTAATAAAGTGTTTGAACCTGTTTCCATATGTTGTGTTTTTCCATAATTCTTATATGTATGAATTGCTTCTGATTCCTTTCATTTATATTCAATGGATCATATGCTTTAATCGGTTTTCGTCTTCTATTGTGTTGACAGGGTGCTTTTCAAGTGGATTAAGTATGGGAAGGAGCGAAGGAACGATACAAGGGAGACGAGAGGAAAGCAGAACTACAGGTAGACCTTCTATCCTCTCTTCTTATCTATTGCTTATAGGGAAAGTCTAAAACACTTTAAACTATTGTTCTAGGCACAGCTACTTGTCTAGTGAATTAGTATTTATCTGTAGATGTTAAATTCTCCAAAAAAAGGATCCAAGGATCAGTTCGGTCATGAGGAATGGGGGAGACCATAGAAACCATCTATGGAACCTCGAGCGGTGGGAGAGGAAAGAAACCCATCAAGGAGGAACCCTTCAAAAGACCAGTACCAACACTGACATAAGAGTTAGGTATGCCACCCACTAAGGGCATGGTGCCGCTAGGCGTCGGGGAGTAATCTGGGGTACAGAAGGACAAATGGTCCACTTTAACTAATTTCCCTTATAATGGAAAGAGGATGAGATAGAAGATCGAAGAAACAGTGGTAGTCGTGGCATAAGTCCAATTGTGGCCCAAAAACAGATTATAGTCGAGATGATGATCTACGACTTCAATATCCACCGTTACCATTTTCCCACTCAGAGTGATGGGGTAGCTGGGAAGGTGTCATTTCAGGATGAAAGTGTGGCCATTGAACACTTTAAGGGAATTCAATGGCGGAGTGACAATGCGAGAAACCACGGCGGGCCAACATGAATTGGACATGACACAGGTCGAAGCGCCTTCATCAATGACCGTTCTATGGATAGCTCTACCTTTCGAAATAACCTGCACCTGAAATACAAGTTAGTGGGAAAGATGGGGCTTACATTTATCCATGTCAAAAATTGCTAGCATGGAATCCTAAGGATAAACTCCACCAATGGTTGAAAGAAAACATTTTCCTTGTGCTGGAGATGTTTGCAATACTTTGAGTTGAGACATGGTTGACACTGCTTATGCCAAATCTTCTACAATAATATAGTTCTAGGAAGCATGTGCAGCGGTATTGTGTGTCGTGTGATGAAATACTCCTTTAGGGGGTGGATAACAACAAGCCTTTCAATATGAAAATTGTTAGGCGGCAGTGGATTTGAACTCGAGGTAACATCCAGAGCGTTAACAACTTGAGTTCCATAAGTTTTGGCTCACGTTTGAAGATCAACATTTCAAAGGTGTAAACAGTTGATGATACTTCACCAAAGGAAGGATGGTTTGAATCGTTGTTGTCCCCTTACGGGGGTTGCGCTAGGTCCAAAATAAGATGTTGTTGTTGTGTAGGAAAATGGTTTTTTAGGATTGTTGGGGTCTGGCCAGTGTCATTTTGAGCAAGAAGATTCATGCATTCTTGAAGACGAGGACATTTTTGTGTCATGTGGTCCTATGCACAGATTTTGCAAGGGAACTTGACAACTTTTTCCTTTCCACTGTCATATTTAGTAGCAGCCTTCTGTTTGGGGTTGTCTTCTGTAGCAAGCTACTCTTTAGAAGCAGAGGTATTTTTCTTGTTCTTTGTGTTCTTTCCACTAGGTTTTTGTGTAGACTGCATAGAGTTTATCGTAGCGGTTGGAAGAGCAACCAATTTGGTAGAAGAAGTGGTATCGACAGACAACTAGGCAATGTGCCTCCTAAGTTGTTTTACAGCAGCCCTAAAGGGAGGGTCGATGAGACTGTAAACATGCACACTCAGTTGCTGAGTAGCAGGAGCTTTGGAAGTTCGAGGGACATGGGGGATTACATCGTATAGCGTGTCAAACTAAGAGTAAATCAGATATAAATGTTGGGCATGATGAATGGATTGGTATTCCATGACTGCACTACCTAAGCCAACGCCCTTGGAAATTTGAGGAAGAGTTGATTTGAAAAACCAATATGCTAATAGGTAATCTAGAATGGGGGCCTTGACAAGCCTTTTCCTATGTCTCCATTCGTAGATGTGATCATAGATGTGGGTGGAGGTGTCTTTGTGCAAAGTAGTAAGAAGTTTTATTCCGGTTTCGTAGAGGATAGTAAGATGAAAGTGTTGTAACAATTCCATTGCCAGGGCACCAAAGGTATTCATTGACACATGTGGTAACCCAATGTACCACTTGCAACCATTACCAGTAAGGGTGTGGAGGAAGAGCCTGAACCGGATACTTTCATCCACCATGGAGTTCGATACACACCATAGATGATAGGTTATGACATGTGTACCTGAATCATCCCCTTGTTTTCGTTCAAACTTTGGGATGACGGTAGGTATCTTGTGCAGGATTGGGGGCCAATGCAAGTTATGATAGATGCGGTCAATAGTCGGCTTATACAGATTGGGGATATCAAGTGTTTTTAGAAAAGGAAAAGTGTTAAGTTCCCCCGAGTCTGACCAGTGTGATGAAGAATGACTTGAAGGACCCTGGGGTCCTCCCATAATGTCTTTTCCAAGACGATACAAAGGATTCGTGTGATAATAACCTCCTTGTTGTGGTGGAATAGTCATATACGGTGGCGTTCCATAAGGTATATTAGTTTGAGGGGGAAATATTGGTTGCCCCTAGGATAAAAAGTGACCCCTTGAATCAATTAAGGTTGAGGAAGGGGTGCCCAAATAGATGGATTAGGACAGGGTTGAGGGATTCCGCTAGCCATATAGTTTGTCATAGCTGCATGAATGACACTATAATAGTGTCCACTTCGGGGAGTTAAGTCGATCAATGATGATCCAGGTTGTCCTATAGGTGGAGGGGGGATATTAATGCCCCCGACCAGTATGTGCATGTTGGGAACATTTCCCCCAAGCATCTGATCTTGGGGGTTTGAAATTAGCAAAGGATTCCAACCAAAATGGTTACTGAAGGTAGCCATGCTAACTGCCCTACTAGGAGCGGTAGCCTGAGGTCTAGGAGAAGACACAAAAGGGGCAGAAACTAGGATTCACTGGGTTCCACTTATAGCAGGTGTAGCTAGGTTGCTCATACTAGGCATAGTCTGGATAGCAGAGTAACCAGTCAGTTATGTATTACTGATTATAGGCAAGGGAAGTGATGGTGGACAAAAATTATCCACAAAATAACATGACCCATTAATCGTTGGAGGAATTTCGGATGTTTGTTTTGACAAAGACATGGCAGGTACATGTGCTATATGAATCAACACTAGTCTAAGAGGATCGGTGAGGGGAGGATTATAAGGAGGTACAACTCCTTCGTTAAAGAACTCCTCAAGCAGTTTGGTGTCTTGGGAAGTGTTATGTGATTCAGTGTTAGACGTTGGAGACTGATTTTCAAAAGAGGGAGAATCTGGATCACCAAGGCTCAGCTGATCCTCCAGGGTTAGTGGAGGAAGACCTTTTTGTCATCTAGAGTGACGATGAGGGTCATATGTAGCTACGGTGGCTGATATATTTTATCAAAAAAATTTAAAGTGATATTTATTATAGTCTCAGTGACAAAAAAACCAGCACCTAAAAATCAAACAATACTAAAAGTCAATCAGCAAGCAGTTAGGGGATATGACTCTATATGATAACCACCGTTTGTTGGAGATGAAACCTAGGATCACAATGGCTAAAAGAGAGATGTGTCCAAATGTCCATTTACGATTACTCCTGAGCTTCGCCCAAACCTCAGATTAAGGGGTCAAGTACTCTCGTGAAGAAGAGCACCCTCCCAAAAAATGAAGACGAGGTAGGTTGATCTATTTATGTAGCAGGGCGGCCCACCCCAGTCAACTTATGTTCATCCCTAACAAATGTTTTCCACTAAGGTTACCTCAAATCACAGACACCATTGAGGGGGACATGGTCATAGATAGTACATTGTGTCTGAAAGATACCTCAGTCGCCGACTCAGCTCCAATATACCCCAGGGGATCCCCAATACACAAAATACCCAATTGAGATGCAATCGAAGGTGGGATACCTTCTCTCACATTCCAATGTTGTCCCACATTTAACTCCTTTCTAAGGGGAGCAGTCCTGGATGATATGAGTGAAGTAGGATTTTACTCTCTCTAATGACACTAGTCTCAATTTTGTGATCTTGGGTAGTTAATCAACACTACCTAGCCCAAGATCCTAGCCTAGAATAATATGTGTGTATGCTCAAAAAGAGTTGATGATTGCTTTTATTATGAGATTTATTTTAAAGGTACTTTATTAATGTCTTCGGAGAGGGTGTTGGTGTATGGAGTTTTATGAGACTCTGACTCAAACCATGGAGAAAATGTGCTTTTCAATTTCAATTCAATGAAGAACTATTTCTATAAGGAGAGAGTTATATGCACATCAATTCAATACCATGCATGCACTAAAGTAAACATATGCACAACATGCATACATTCAACACTCTCTGGAAACTAACCTAATATATATACATAATCAAACCAATTAAAACAGAAATTTGTTTAAACAATTTTTTTCATTTTCTTTTCCTGAAAAACAAACGCACTTAATTTGTTTTCCTAAAAATAAAAATGATTATAGAAGCAAGCAACCAAACATAGTGCATAGTTTCAAATCCCTAAAACAAACTATAAGTAACCTCCCAACCTAGCAATCCATAGAACAGGGTGGATATTAAGATAATGGTTGACTAACACTTCTCAAAAGACGATACAAAGCATTAATGGCAGGACTAACGCTCTGTCAAAGAGCCTGGCAGGTGTTATAAGTTAATGGACTGCATATCTAGGGTGCATTATAAAGGTAGAGACTATAAAAAGTGTCATTCAGGGTCTGATCAAAGGCTATGCACAACAAAGGAGGTCATGAAGCATCTTGAGTGGTCGGAATGGCAACCAAGAAGAACAGGAAGGCCGGGAAAGAAAGAGAAATATGGGAAATTGAAAGATCAAAATTGGGAAGTAAGTATTATTCCCCACTGGAGTCACCAATTCTACTATGGGGATTAATTCATTGGTGGTTGTGGATGAAATACCCTCTTGGGTGTTCCCAGGACCTAAGGCAGATTGTTTAAGATTAGATGCAACTACCAAAAAGAAACACACATATATTCATATTATGTTTGGTCCCTATAATACTAGTGATTCCCCCATTACTATTGTCATTGTAACCCTTATTGTTATTGTTGTGCCCCTATTGTTATTATTGTGCCCCTATTGTTATTATTGTGCCCCATAGAAGCCCGCTATTGTTATTTTTGTGCCCTTATGTTATTATTGTTATGTCGACTTTGATTATATTGTGACCCGTTACACTCCTATATATAGAAAGGAGGTCTTGTCATTTGTATCATCCAAGAATTGTTCATTTGTATAATGTAAAGGAGTTTTCCCCCTTGAAGCGGTTGATTTCTAAGTTGTTGATCTATCTTTTCTATCTTTTTGTGAGCTGGTTTCATAACATTTGGTATCAGAGGTTTGGATTCTAGGGTTTGTTGAGAATGCAACAAGATGATGGATCTTAGTGGAAAGGAGTCGCCTTCACTAAGTGGGCCCGCAGGCTATTTTTGGCGCAAAGTCTATTTTTAGACTATGTCTATTTTTAGACATATGGATCATGGTCTATGAGTTGCAGGATGCTGTTTATGGATGATTGGTCATGTTGGGAAAAATAGATGGACTTCTATTTTTGGTTCACAGCGGAGTGATCAGAGTCTATTTTTAGACTGCCAAGCTAAAAATAGAAACAGTCAAATATTATTAGCCCTTAGTAATATTTGGACTCTAAACATTATCTTATTCTCTTGGAGCACTTCAGTTCGAGCTACGAATGTGGCACATGCAGCTGACAGAAGGAATCACATGTTTTCTTATGTGTTAGTTGAGCTATTGCATGCAGGACTTCAGTTAGAACTCATGTGGTTGAGTTTCTGTGGAGTTGATTGTAGAGTTGATGGAGTTGTGTTCAGTTCGACTTGGTTAAACTAGTTGTATTTAGTATAACTACAAATACACTAGTGATGAGTGATGTGAATTAAATATTAATTAATTCACTAATTATTAACTCATAAAGAAACTAAAGAATACATCAGTTAACTCAGTGCATGGACAGTTCAACGAAGACAGGTGTTAGAGGTAAGTGAAAGGGTGAGTTGTGACTATCAGTTGTGCATGAGATTTGCACATGCAGGGATTGAGTTATGCCAATGAGGATTGCGCGGTGTGGGCCAATAACAAGGCAATTGTAGCTTGTGCTCACGTGATTTCTCTTGCAGATTGCGCAGTGGAGGCAGGCAAAGCAGCGGAGGAGATTTGAACTTGTGATTGATCAGATCTGAGCTAGCTTTGTGTGTAACAGGTGGAGATAGTACTGAGTACTTGTGAGGAGTATTGTACTATGTATTGTTACATGTTCTCAATCATTATAATATACATATAGTGTGGGGTTTTCAGCTGTATGCTTTCCCTGGGTTACATACTGTGTTAATGTGCGCATGCAATTGATGTTTCATTGTTTTTAATGTTGCTAAATTAATGATCAACGTAAAGGAGATTATGTATTCTGCAATAGTGTATAATTGGGATAATCTCTGTGAATAAGTGATTAATTATTCAAAATTTCTACATGGTATCAAAGCTGTTGATCATCAGAACTACTATTCAGGAAGTGTTTACATCTTATTTCTTCAGGCAGAGTCTATAATTGGGCCAGGTAGCCTCTGGATTCATTCTTCTTTTGGAAGGTGAGATATCTGGTGAATTCCCATACAGTCGATCTCTGTACAAGAAATACTTTTTTCTCACGAATTTTAGATCAGAAGTGGTTGAGTTTTGAGCTGGTGGAATGGCACTCAAGGATAAACTCAGAAACATCAAAGCTGAGAATGGAGATGCCACAGATTGTCCGCAGAAGAAGAAAAATAAGCAAGCTGTTGGATTTGCAGCAGGAGAGGCCTTAGCCTCGCAGTTTGAGCTGGATTTTTAGCTGATCGCATGCTTGGTATCAAGTGTGATGGGATCGGTATGGTTCTTGGACAGTGGTGCGTCTTCTCACATGACAGGAGATCGAGATTTGTTTTCTAATCTGGATGAGAAAGATCTTGGAGTGCACATCGAGATGAGCGATGATGGTAGATACAGTACGACCGGTATTGGTACCATTTCCTTTGAGAGGGAGTCTGGTAAACCCTTCAGATTGAAGGAAGTGATGCATGTTCCAGGATTGAAGAAGAATCTTATCTCTGTGGCGATGTTAGAAGACAAGGGATATGATGTTGTCTTCAGCGAGGGAAAGGCTTTCCTGCACAGCAAGACAACTGGAGAAACCCGGAAGATAGGGGTTCGAGTCAGGAACCTTTATCAGTTGCATGTAGATGCATGCAAAGCCTTAAGCAGCAAGGAAACTGATGGAGACTTGGTGGTTGAGAGGGAGGGTATATTACCTCTCAACATGCAGAGCCAGAAGAAGTCTCAGACAATTGTGGAGGAGCCATGATTGGTGCAGCAGCTTCAGGAGGTTGTGGAGCAGCCACAACAAGGGAAGCTGAGAGGAGATCGAGTAGAGACATCTACTCATGTAGAGACCTCCAGTAGGGGGAAACTTCGAGCCAAGTGGGCTGAGGGATCGCATGCAGCCATACCTCCAGGTAGGAGGTGGGGTGATGTGGATTGATCGTCCCAAGGAGGAGGCGCAGGATCCTTGAGGTACCCAACCTCTTAGATGAGACCTTGCTACGGGAGCCCCGATGTGGAGTAGGAGGAACTGACTGATTGGGTAGAGACAGATGCGAATGGAGCGGCAGAGAGAGCGACAGTGTAGGGAATCCCAGGACAACGCATAGTTAGCACGCTGCAGCAATGCGAGAGGCACAAGTGTTTTGCACAGTGCTAGGTGGCACAGAGAGGTGTGCAATGGTGCGAGATGCATGGAGATGTTGCAGTAGCACAGATGTCAGAGAGGGAGCACTTGTCAGCAGCAGGTAGAGCTTCAGCATCAGAGTATGTTCCTAGCCCAACAGAGTGGTCAGTTGGGAGTGTTTTTGTTCCAAGTGTTGTTGGAGCAAGTGGACCGGGCAAATGTGTTGCATGCAGAACATTCCAGAGTTGTAGGATAGGGGTTGCAGATAATCCATATCTTGTTGAGAGGGAGTGTTGAGAATGCAACAAGATGATGGATCTTAGTGGAAAGGAGTCGCCTTCACTAAGTGGGCCCGCAGGCTATTTTTGGCGCAAAGTCTATTTTTAGACTATGTCTATTTTTAGACATATGGATCATAGTCTATGAGTTGCAGGATGTTGTTTATGGATGATTGGTCATGTTGGGAAAAATAGATGGACTTCTATTTTTGGTTCACAGCGGAGTGATCAGAGTCTATTTTTAGACTGCCAAGCTAAAAATAGAAACAGTCAAATATTATTAGCCCTTAGTAATATTTGGACTCTAAACATTATCTTATTCTCTTGGAGTACTTCAGTTCGAGCTACGGATGTGGCACATGCAGCTGACAGAAGGAATCACGTGGTTTCTTATGTGTTAGTTGAGCTATTGCATGCAGGACTTCAGTTAGAACTCATGTGGTTGAGTTTCTGTGGAGTTGATTGTGGAGTTGATGGAGTTGTGTTCAGTTTGACTTGGTTAACCTAGTTGTATTTAGTCTAACTACAAATACACTAGTGATGAGTGATGTGAATTAAATATTAATTAATTCACTAATTATTAACTCATAAAGAAACTAAAGAATACATCAGTTAACTCAGTGCATGGACAGTTCAACAGAGACAGGTGTTAGAGGTAAGTGAAAGGGTGAGTTGTGACTATCAGTTGTTAATGAGATTTGCACATGCAGGGATTGAGTTATGCTAATGAGGATTGCACAGTGTTGGCCAATAACAAGGCAATTGTAGCTTGTGCTCACGTGATTTCTCTTACAGATTGCGCAGTGGAGGCAGGCAAAGCAGCAGAGGAGATTTGAACTTGTGATTGATCAGATCTGAGCTAGTTTTGTGTGTAATAGGTGGAGATAGTACTGAGTACTTGTGAGGAGTAATGTACTATGTATTGTTACATGTTCTCAATCATTATAATATACAGATAGTGTGGGGTTTTCAGTTGTATGCTTTCCCCGGGTTACATACTGTGTTAATGTGCGCATGCGATTGATGTTTCATTGTTTTTAATGTTTCTAAATTGATGATCAACGTAGAGGAGATTATGTATTGTGCATGTAATCCGCAATAGTGTATAATCGGGATAATCTTTGTGAATAAGTGATTAATTATTCAAAATTTCTACAGGGTTTTGTTGATCAAAAAGAGGTCATTGTGGAATTTTCGCTATAACATTGTTTCTGCGGTGTTTCAGAAGCTAAAACAAAACCCATTTGAGATGAAATCTCTATGATCCTTGGGTCCAAATTTCAGATTTTGTCTCGCTATATTTTGGAAGATATGATCCAAGTAAGTTAGGGTTTTTGCAGGCTCCCGAATTATATCCCAAATAGGTTACCTAGGTAAAAACATAATAGCTTTCTCTTTGAGTATCAGATTGAAATTTCGTCAGAAGTTGTAGAAAGAGGACGGACTGTAGTTTTCTGTACATCATTTTTAGGTCCGAGCTTTGAAATAGTGACATGTGAAACTTTGTACAAGTTCGCTCTACTGAAAAAAGTGTATAACCATGTCATCTTGGGAGATTAGGTATAACGCTTTCTTGGAGAATCCAATTTCGAACGGACTTGTGGTTTTGGAAAGAGTATTCATAGGGCTACCACAATTCGCAATTTTAGACCTTGGAGATCCGAAATTTCAAAGATACATCAGATACAATATCGAGCTCCTACAAAGTGAAAAAAGGTGTGTAGTTTTTTTCTAAATTTTGCATAAGTTTGGTTTGAAAAATCAGTTTGAAGGAATTAAAAGGGCATAGTGAAGCATAATTATCATTAATTGATTCCCTGAAGAAATAAAATGGAAACACCTAGTAAGCAGCCTGAAAGCTCTAGCATGACTCATGAAGAAGAGGAAGAAATGCAACATGATATATTAAAATTCAAGACCAAGTGCAACAAAATTCACTCTCACAAAAAGTAACAGAAGCTAAGATGGATGGTTTAAAGAAAGACGTGGAAGCTAAAGATGGATGGCATGGAAGCTAAAATGGATGGTTTAAAAAGAGGTGTGGAAGCTAAGACAGATGGTTTAAAGAAAGGCATAGAAGCTATGATGAATGACGTGGAAGCTAAGATGAATGACGTGGAAGCTAAGATGAATGGTTTAAAGAAAGGCATAGAAGCTAAGATGGATGGTTTAGAAGAAAAACTTAAAGGCAAAATGGAAGATTTGAAGACAGATTTGACAAATTTTCTACAAGAGAATGCTTACTAATGGCGAAAGGGTATTAAAGGAAACTCATGATGCGAATAAAATAAATATTAATGATGATTTCATAGACCCTAACATTAGATTGAAGACCCACCATGTTCCAAAGGTCAATATGAGGAAGTTTAATGGCAAGGATCATGTAACATGGATACTATAGATGGAGCAATATTTCGATCTCCATAATGTGCAAAACACACAAAAGGTACACATTGCAAATTTATATTTGGAACCAAATCAATTTGTATGGTATCGATGGAATTTTTCATGTTAAAAAATTGTCACTTGGAAAATTTTTACGGATGAAATGATAGCACATTATGAGGATACAAAAAGCAACACTTTTTTTAGCCAATTGATAAATCTCAAACAAAAGGGTTCAATGATGGAGCACATTGAGGACTTCCAAAAATTGAATATACGGGTAAAAGATATTCCAGAGGAGCATAGGATTGATGTGTTCATAGGGACTTTAAAGGATAACATCCAACATGAGGTTCACCTTTGGGAACTTGATTCATTGGAGAAGGCATTCAGGTTGGCAAAAAAAATGGAAAGAAAAATTATGGCAACAAGGAAGCCTAACACTCACCATTATAAGGATGGAAGTGTTGTTTCCCCTAGCCTTCCATAATCTACAAGTTTCACACCACAAAAATTGGAAGAAAAAAGAGCAAAAGGGCTTTGTTACAGTTGTCATAGAAAATACACTAAAGGTCATAAGTATGCTAAGAATAAATTATTTTACATAGATTGTGAAGAGGAGGAAGAAAATGAACAAGAAACGTCAAAAGAAGAGGATATACATAAGGAACAAACCTTAGAGAAAGAATAAATGAATCTGACCATATCTTGTAATGCATTGGCCAGAATTACCACACATAAAACTATCAAGATAGAAGGACATATCAATAAGAAAAAGGTAATAGTGTTGATTGATTTGGGAAGTACCCATAATTTTATTCATTGTAAGATAGCCAGGGAATTGAATTTCTTCCTATATCCAGCACCAGAGTGTCAAGTGATGGTTGCAAGTGGAGGAACCATAAATTTCTCTGGAAAGTGCCATAATATCAAGCTATCCATAGGAGAATATATATTGAATAGCCCAATTCTTTCCATTCCAATGGGTGGTGTTGATGATGTACTAGGAGTCCAATGGCTACAATCCTTGGGTACAATAGCTTTTAATTTTCAAGAAATTTTCATGAAATTTTCTTCAGAAGGAAAGGAAGTTGAATTAAGGGGTATCGCAAGTAAACCAAGAAAGATAATCAGCTCTAACAGAATGAAAAATCTTCTAAAGAAAGAAAAATGAGGTGCAATTGCACAATTATGTTCACTAGAGGTTCCCACATCGAAATCATCTATTTCTCCAAATCTCCAAAAAGCCTTAGACAAGCATTCCAAGGTATTTGAGGCTCCCAAAAGCCTCCCACCTATTCGTGATCATGATCATGTTATTCATTTGATTCCAGGAAGTGTTTCTCCAAACATCAGGACTTACAGATATCCCTATGCCCAAAAGAGTGAAATTGAACATATGGTTGAAGAAATGCTAGAGGCTGGTATAATTCAACCTAGTCAAAGTTCTTTCTCTGCTCCAGTAGTATTGGTTCAAAAGAAGGATGGATCATGGTGCATGTGTCTGGATTATAGAGAGCTCAACAAGCTCACTATTAAAGATAAATTTCCCATTCCTGTCATTGATGAATTATTGGATGAATTGCATGGATCAATTTACTTCACCAAGTTGGATCTTCATTCAAGATATCATCAAATCATACCGAAGACTGAAGACATTCTGAAAACAACATTTAGAACTCATGAGGGCCATTATTAATTTTTGGTGATGCCTTTTGGGCTTACCAATGCACCTTATACATTTCAAGGTTTGATGAATTCCATTTTCAAACCCTTCCTTAGAAAATTTGTGTTAGTATTTTTTGATGATATACTAATCTACAACAAGTCTTGGAAGGATCATTTTCAACATGTAGACAAGGTGCTCAAACTATTGGAGGAGAAACAATTATATGCAAAAAGCTCTAAATGTTTCTTTGGAGTACAAGAAGTGGAATATCTGGGTCATATTGTATCTCATGAAGGTGTTAAGGTAGACCCTAGCAAAATAAAAACCATTTTCAAATGCGGTTTTCAAATGCGTTGATGGAATGAAGTTTATGTTTTAACTATGCATCGAATCATTTAAGCTACTGTGAGTTGTCCAACCCCAGGTGTGGTCAAGCCCACCCATTTGGGATTGTTTGTATTTGAAACAGCAGTGACACTACAACCTTAGATTTTCCTAATATCCTATTCATTTACAGTTCTGTTGTGTGAATTATTATTTGGTTAATTGATTATTGGTTATGCTTGCAGAGTCTATCATTTTCTGAGTTGCAACTGAGTTCTAGTGTGATATCGCGCCCTTCGAACCAGAGCCACCCTGTTGTTTTGTTGCCTTCGCTTGAAACGCATTGCATAGTCATCAATATATTTGGATTGTCACCCATAGTGAATGTCTGAGCCCTTAATCTTTTGAGTAGTTATAGATGGAGAATGATTTTGATTGAATCAGACAGGCTTTGTCCCCTTCCCTTAAATTAACCTCTATTTTATTGACAAGAATCGATTTAAGTTAATCCCAATTATAGTATTATAGAGGCATTTGAAATTAGGATGAAACTAGCTAGATCATTCGAAAGACTCAATGAACTCAATTGAATTGTTGAATTGATAGTTTAAATACGAGAATGTCTGGGTTGCACAAATAATTAATTGACTTGTTTTATTGCAGATTGATGCATTGTAAACTGGTATAAACATTACAGGGACGTTTTCAAAAGATCCATTCCATAGTCACCATTTATCTTCTCTATTCATTTAATTACTAATACTGGTGGTAAAACGAAACGATCATCCTCACTTTCATGCAAAAGGCAGTCTCCTTTGAATGAATTCTTTCTCAGTTCATATATTAGGGTGTTTACTCCATGAATAGATCATTATTATGTCTTACAGCAGCAAGAGGTAGGGATTTATTTTGATTATAGCATAGAATTAGGTATAGTCTTAGATTTGATAGCCGAACATCAAGTGAGATAAGTATCATGGTTGCTCTCATTTTATTAGAATTCTGTAAGTAATCCATTGAATACAAAACAACAGAATAGATCAAAACAGAGTAATTCCTCCAATTGATACTTGAACCTTAAAACTTGATCTGAACATAAACCCTTAAGTGTAGAATAATTGGTTGATTGAAGCATTAATAAGATAGGTCACTCATTGAATTAGAAATTGGATTGTCATAGATTATTTATCATTATTTGCTCTGGTAACGAATGATTATGGCATCAATAGTTTAATAAGCTGAGAGGTGATTACCATAGGGTTGTTTGATTTCTTTCAAAGAATTGTCATTATAGAATGCTTGTTGAAAGTGATTGAGTGATTTTTCATATAGAGCCTAGTACCAGCATGCAAAGTTTGATTAGGGTTTGGTGTGAATAGAAGTTCATTTTTACTAGGAATACTCAGTTAAGTGCAGATTTGAATATTGGGATTTGTGAAGATTTTAGGTAAAATTTGATTGTTGGGTTTTCTCATTAGACGATAAGATTTGCGAGTATTTATTTCATAAATCATTAATAAGGAAACAATTAAACTCTGACATAGTCTAAACAGAGGGAGCGCAAAGCAATTCGTGCTTACGAACCTCGGGTTGACAATTAATCTTAAGGGATTTAATCTGACAAATTAAACTCTCAACATTTTGGCATCGTTGCCGTGGAAATTGGCATTTCTTATTCAGGTAATCACTGTCATTTGAGTTTCAAGAACCTACAGAACTGTTACACTAAAATTTGTCACCATGACTATTTGCAGTTAGTATGGCTCCATTAACTGTCATACTATCCTCCTTGGCAAGTCTTATACCTCTGCTCTCCATGTCAAACTCCAAGAAAGAGAGAAAGTCATTAAAAATCTATATATCTCTGGGTACGCAGTTTCTCTTAGCCTTACCTGCGTGTACGCACCCCAAGTTCACAATACCTGCGTACTTGTACGCTCTGTCTATAAAGAAATGGGTGCGTACTATTGTAAAGGTCAAAAGGCGCAAGTTTCACTCCAAAAAAGTTACTTGTGGTCATTTCTAGAGCATTCTAGAATCTTGTTTGACGTGTATGAAGCGCCTCCAGATGGTTCATGTATCCCTACCAAAGAGGAACTTATCCCATCAAGAGGGGAGCTATCCCATCCAAAGAGGGGCTTATCCCATTGATGGTGGACCTGAATAACTTCCTCTAGAGCACTATAAATACAGGCATTGGGCCAGAAGGAGGGGAGGTTGAAAGCTGAACATTCCTAAGGGTAGATGCTGCTGGAATTAGGACTCCCATTTAGAGCTTGAGAGGAGAGATTCCCATCCTTTCCTAGCCTTATTTGAGAGTGGGTGAGCTGATCAAAGTAAAGGAAAACTCTTGCTGGACCCTAGGAGGGACCTGCACAACACCAAGGCTCAGGTTGTAATGGTTTCTTTTGTTTCCACTTAATGCAAATGAACTCATTTTTCTCAACAGATTGTTATTCATGATTTGTTTCATATATTCCTTGGTCTGTATGATGGATATGTATTGTTTTATGAGTTTATCAGGTGCTATTTAATCTTTTGGCTTGTTAGTGAATGCAGGTTTCGAAGAGAAGGAGGAGCTCATCCGAATCAGCGAGGCTGGACTACTACAAAGCGTTGGACTAAAGGTATGTTACAATCACCTGATCACTTGTAATCTAAATGCATGTTTAGAGAAAGGTAGTGTTTATTTGTCTTGTTTGTCACTAGAAAGCCTTTGCTTCTAGGGAGGTCGGTTTTGTCCGCATTATCGACTCTTTCCGCATGACAAAATGTCGACTCCGCTGGGGAATCCATTGATGTGAATGTTTTTTCCTTTGTATGAAATTTTGATCTGAGAAAAGTCGTTTGTTTTCTGGTTTTTGGCTGTCTGACTGTGTTTTTGGGTGGGCTAGCTTAGGGTTAAATTAGATTTTAGTTTTTCTTTGTTTTGCTGGAAGTACGCAACCTCTGCGTTGAGCACAGTGCGTACCTGTACGCACTGCAGCTTTGTGCACAGAGCGTACCCGCACCTGTGCAAACAGGTCACCTGTGTACCCTGTCAAAATCAATAAAATTTTAATTTTCTCCTTTTTGCCTTTTAGATTTTAGTTTTCATTTGTTTTTTCTGCCCAGATCCACTGGTTTTCTGCCATCAATCTTCACCTAAGCTTGTTTCGTCAGTGTCAAGAGTTTTAGTGAAATTCATAGAGATTTTGCCTTAGGGTTTGATTTTTGCACTGGTCCTGTAGTGACTTTGGCTTTAGAGGTTGTCAAACTTTGGATCTCCCTGGTTTTGTTCAGTCCTCTTAGGAGTCGGGATTTTCATAGAATCCACCCTTGTGAGAAACCTACCTTTGTGTCTTCTCTTTGCCAAATCTCGAAAAAGTTTGTTGACTGAACTTTGAGTTTTATTCTTGAGAAAAAGAACAAAAGATTTTGATTTTTGTTTTTGACTGGTTTTTGGTTCTGCATTAACTAGTCCTTAGTTACATTTTGACTGAGTAAAACATCCAGGAATCATCTTTAGCAGGCTTTTGCCTCGTTAGATTTACATTTAGATTTATTTCTCTTAGTTTTTGCTTTTAAATGAAATTGAGTTGATTTGATTGCTATAGATTTTTTAACTTTGATTTTTGTTAAAGTAAGTTTTACATGCTTTATTAATTAGGAAAAAATACAAAAATATCTTTTGAAGGAAAGTTTGCTTGGGTAGCATTTGAGTCTTTGAAAGGAAAGGAATTTTCGTGAAGTAATTAGTGGTCATGTGTTGTATGTTCTGAAAAGATAAAGAGTTTGTTTCTTTGATTTTCATTGCCAAGAAAGTTGTCTTTATATCAATTTTGCATTCTCCAACTCTCTTAGCTAGGGAATTCATTGAAAAAGAAAAAATTAGTATAAATCATCCTAAGTGCATCTTTTTAGTGGATTTCGGTCGAGTCTACACACCATCAGTTTCATCTCCACTACCTTTTGTCTTAAAGAAAATCCATAAAATTAACGCTTAAAGTAAAATCAACTTAGTAACTTTTTATTTACTAGGGCTCTAAAACACCAATATAGATCAGGCTAGTGTCTTGGAGTAGGAGAGTAATTAACTCTCCAAGACAGCAAAACCAAACAACTAGCTCATCTTGTGGTAGGATAAATCCAACTGTTTCATTTGTACTCTGGGAAAGCTCCTCTTAAAGGAGAAGCACGAGACCGTGTCCGAACCAGTGAGGGGATCAATCCTCCTTCATTTGGAAAGACGCCAGATACGCACGTACTACAAACGGTAAACCTCGGATTATTGTCGAGGAGCCTGGGGTCACTTGTCGGTAAACCTTGGATTATTGTCAAGGAGCCGGCAAGGGGATTGAGCTTGTTACTCTGCCCTTGCGTGCTATCGGGTCGTAGACTATTCCCCCAGGTATATTTGTTGTTGTTGGTAACCTTAGTGACCATTATCTTTAGGATTCTACCGAGGTGACGGTGGAGGGAAGATCCCACTGTACCTGGAGCAGACGTCGGCTAGACTCACTTGGATTTTCTGGGGGGTTCACTTCACTCGAGACGGTTAAAGTGGAGGAACTTGTACCTGTCTATTCATTAAGCAGGCTGTCGGGGTAACTGTTCCGCCCACCACTTCTGTACTGAATTCGGCGATGTTGGGTTTCATCTCCAACTAGTGTTTTCGGTCCGGAAGGCTACTGTTTGTGTATGGTTTGACGCCCTAGATTCTTTAGGCGTGTGATTCAAATTTGTTTGGTTCTTTAGAGACTTTAGGTGGTTTGCTTTGAGATTTTACTTTGTTTGCGTGTGCAGTAGTTAAAAGTTTTTAATTGTGGCTGAATTACCGAGACATTCCCATAGACTTCGGGGCAAGTCTCGTGAGATTGTTACCGTGGCCGATTTGTTGAGGAAGTCCCGTAGATTGCGGGGCGAACCTCCTGAAGAGGTCCCGAGTCATTACGAAGGTTTGAAAGTCCTTGTAACTCCTAGTGGCAGTAAAGTAGGTTCACCTGAAGAAGGAGAATCGTCGTTGGTAGTCCATCCAGATTACCAAGGTCTAGAAACAGGTTATAATCCCGAAGTTGTTGCAGTTTCTGAGCTTGCTGGTAGTTTTTCATCTACTAGTGATATAGGCGAAGAACCTGAAATATCTGAACCTGTTACTCCAACTTCTAGTGCACCTGATTCACCTAGGGTAGAAAGAGTTATCACTGAAAATCTTCCTGCTGGTTTGATAGCTATTGAAGAACTTGCTCCAGAGGAAGAATTTGGCGTTTCTATCCTTGAAGATCAACCTACTATTGATCTAAGGGAGCGTGAATCCATCTTTTACAGTCCTCCTAGAAGTACTACTTGGTACCTTTCGTTAACCAATTATTTAGACAACTCAGGGATAAGTTTTTCTCCACCTCGTACTCCTTTTCCACCTGGAGGTATTTATACTCCTGTAAATATGTCTGGTCAGTCGTCCGTGTTCACTCAATCTCCTGAATCTTTCTTGTATGGCGGTCCTTCTGTTCCCTCCGGGTATCAGTCACTTTCTGGTACTTTTGCGGGAGCATCTCCTCAACCCATTGAACATGGGTTATTAGCTGGAAACAATGGTAACAAACCGTTGGGTGTAGGGGACATTTACATGATGTCAGGTTCAGTTCCCGGTTCACAACCTCAAGGTGGTCAATTACCGCCTAGGGGGCAGCGTCAATTAACACCTGGGGGGCAACCTCAAGGTACACAAGTTGCGTCTGGGGGGAAACCTCAAGGACAGTATGTACCCATAGTACAATACATTCCTCAAGGTCAACCCTAGCCTCAATATGTACCCCAAGGTCAACCTCAGTATCAATTTATAGCTCAAGGTCAACCCCAGTATCAGTATTTACCTCAGGGTTATCAACCTCAAGGTCAATACTCGAGTCAAGGTTATCAACCACCTCAAGGTCAATCTTATGTTCAAGGTGGGAAATGTACCTTTCAATTATCAATCCTACCCTCAATCCGGTTATGGATCTCAGTATCCTCAACCTGTCATGGGTCAATACCCCGGAATGAACATAGTGTGGGATCCATCGCAAGTTCAACAGGTATTGCAGCCAAGCGTACAGTTGTCATCTCAAGCTGGACAACCCTTAGTTGTCGGTCCATCCCAGCAACCAGTCCAGTCTAATGTTCAAACTTCTGTACCTTTGGTAGTTACTCAGTCGCCAATTGCACCTAGTACTCCATCTCAAATGACTGTTGCAACTACCGCAACATCTGCTCCTTCCACCACACTTGCTTCTAGAGTATCGACAGCTCCGGTTTCTACTGTCTCCGCAACTACTCCTCAGACATCTTTACCATTGTCTGGATCTACGATTCAAACTACGGTTCAGATGCCTGTAGGACAACCTGGTTTAAGTACGATTGTCACTAGTCAATCATAATTCACTTATCAACCGTACCAGGGACAGTACCAATACGGGCCTGCTGTCCAACAGCCGGTTTACCAGTATCAACTGTATCCTGGGTACACTTATCAACAACCTCAACAACCCCAGTACGGTCCGGTTAATCCTGGTTTTCCAGGAGGATATAATACCCCGAATGCGATTCCTATTCCAAGTTATCCTGGATATCCTCCTCCTGGGACTCGTCTTGTGACCCAGAGTTTTAGGGATCCTAATCGGCAATTACCGTTTATCGTAACTTTTGACTTACCAGACTTGTCGCGCCTAACGAACGATCCAATAAATTATCTTCCGTTCTGGCCACCAATGCCAAATAAGTTGCCCAACGATATACCCAAGTTCGAAGGTAAGTCTGGAGAGGATCCGTCCAATCATGTGATGACTTACCACCTCTGGTGTGCTTCAAATTCCATCTCGGATAATTCGATCCGCTTACGTCTTTTCCAGCGTACGCTCATTGGTCTCGCGGCCAAGTGGTACATTGAGTTACCACGGGCCTCTTTTTACAATTTTAGTCAGTTAGCTACCTCGTTCCTAACTCATGTTCAGTTGCCAGTCAGATATGATAATGGCACGGAGCTACTAACTTCCCTAAAGCAGTCAACATCCACTTATATTTCCGATCATATCCATGAATGGAGACGTCGACGGCGATTAGTGAAAGTTTTTATCTCGGACCAAATCTTAGCTGAATGGTTTGTTAAATCATTATTACCGAAGATTACTGAAGATGTAGCTAAGGCCGGAGTAGTTACTGAGGAGCAAGTAATTTCTCAAGCGCAGTACCTTGACTTAGTTTACACTCAGCCAGGTACGTTACACGAAAAGATCCCAGATCTTCCAAAGTCAAATCAAATCGCTGCTGCTCCTTCGAGATCTCATGCTGCTGATGGCATGATTGGTACGGTAAATACTAAAAGTAAGAAGAAATCTTCAAAGAATTCTTCGCCCATTATAACCTTACCAGATTCCCCGACAGGAGAGTCTTCTCCTGAAATTTCCGCTGATATTCACGCTGTAGAGTCATCTACGGCTAAATCAAAAAACGGTGGGAAGAAGAAAGGTAAGAAGAAGAGTAAAGCAGACAAGACTCCAAAGGAGAAAACAGAAAAGTCGGAAACCAATGATGAAAAGCGCAAACCTCGATATCCTTGTCTTATTTGCGAAGAGGATCATTTTACAAGAGATTGCCCCCACCGGCCCGAGGTTGTCAAAATCGTCAAAGGTTCCTCAACTCCTGCTGTTTTGAAAGATCCATTTCCAAAGCAGGAGAGTAAGATGATAGGTTCTTCCTCGAGTGCCACTGAAGAACCCATATTGATGATGTCTCATGTAAGGATTGCAACTCGATCGCAAGATTATGGTAGTAAAAGTCCTGTTGATGGATCGAAAGAAGCAGAATCTTCTCATTCAAATCCATCGACCTCAGCTCCCAGTTCCGATCCACTACAGATCGAGAAACCTAACCCTGACTTAGTAATCAAACCGCCCGCCAAGGGTGTACTTCGAAGGTCTGCTTTCAATCCACATGCGAGAGCGGCCCAGAATTACAACATTGTTGAGGATTTAGTTGTTTCACCCTCAGCAATGTCGGCTTTAGAAGTGCTGCAATCATGTCCAGCACAGCGAAAATTACTTTTGTCGGCTATAGGAGCTGTTGATGTTCAGGACCCGAATCTAGAAAATAGTACACCGCGTTTACCTCATCAGATAGCTTTCCAGATTCCAGTGATAGTAAAAAACAGGCCTATTCATCGGACTATAATTGATGAGGGAGCTTCCACGTGTATTATGTCGATACAGTGTTGGAGATCGCTTGGTTCTCCTTCACTAAATCAATCCCCGACAATTCTTAAGGCCTTTGATGGCCGTGGGTTCCATCCGTTTGGCATTCTACAGATTTGCCTATAGGGGTTGAAGCAAAAACCGTTAGTCTAGATGTGGAGGTGGTTGATGCCCCTCTAGACTACAACCTTCTTTTGGGTCGAAGTTGGTCTTACGCTATAACAGCGATCGTTTCATCGGTCTTCAGAGTAATAAAGTTTCCACACAATGGCAAGATCGTAACCATAGACCAGCTGGCTTATTTTTCATCCGACCCAGCCTCTTCAGAGAGTATCCAGCATGTCGGTAAAATGACTATCCCTTACAAGGATGTTGGTGTAGGATTAGTTAAAGATGTCGGTTTACTGGGAACTTTTCCTTTTCCTCCAATCAATGCCGTGTCTTCGTTTGCATCTATTCATATGATTACTTCAGACACCATTGTTTACGACGATCCTTGGATTGTTCCTTCAGAAACTGAGATAGACTCATTTGGTGATGCAATGCCTTTGAGTCCATATGAAATTGCTTATGAAGCCGTGCAGTCTTTTTCCGACCCAAGTTCAACCAAAATCGACCAAATGAATGTGGTCCGTGAGGAATCCCTTTTCGCGTCAACCTTGAAGATAATAACGTTTCCCGAAGTTGTGTCATCTGACGAACAACTTTGTGAAATCCTGTGCGTAGACGATTTACCATGGGAAGATCTCCATCATAGATCTTTGTTTTTACCTGAGGATGATCGTTTTGAAAACGATTTCTCATCAATCTTTACAGTTGAATATGTCAAAGACGCTCAGAATCCAATGAAACATCCTTATTCAGAGCTGAATTTGGGAAACGTTTCTCGTACTATTCCCATTGACATTTCAGTTAAGCCCGGAATTGTTGAACACATTCATATAGGTGCCTCATGTTCAGATGACGAAATTCAAACATACAAGGCCCTATTTCAAGAATTCCGCGACATGTTTTCCTGGTCTTACAAGGAGATGCCAGGAATTGATCCCGCCATTGTTGTCCATGAAATCAAGACTTACCCAAACGCTAAACCCATCCGGCAACGTCTGCTTCAGATTCACCCACGAAAAGCGGCTGCGATTAAATCAGAAGTTGAGAAGCTGTTGAAAGGAGGTTTCATTTATCCGATCCCGTTAACGGATTGGGTATCGAATATTGTTCCGGTTAACAAAAAACAGGGAACAATAAGAATATGTATCGACTATAGGGATATCAATCGTGCTTGTCCCAAGGACAACTATCCAACGCCCTATATCGATCAAATAATTGATGATTGTGCCGACAGTGAAATATTTTCCTTTATGGACGGTTTTTCCGGTTACAACCAAATCAATATTCTACCTGCCGATCAACCAAAAACGGCTTTCATTTGTCCATGGGGGACATTTGCTTATTGCAAATTACCTTTTGGGCTTAAGAATTCCGGAGCCACTTTTCAAAGGGCGATGTCTTATGCATTTCATGACATCAAGCACATTGTGCAACCGTATCTCGATGATTTGCCCGCTCACTCCTTACATCGAGCTGATCACCTTGTCCATTTACGAGCGATTTTTATGAGGTGTAGGCATTATCGTATACGGTTGAACCCACACAAATGTGTCTTCTACATAGAAGTGGGATGATTGCTGGGATTTGTAGTTTCAAAAGCCGGCATTTGCGTCGATCCCTCGAAGGTAGAAGCTATCAAAATTGCCTCCTCCTTCGAGTTTGCGCCAACTCCAAAGTTTGCAGGGGAAAGAAAACTTTTTGTGCCGATTCATTCCTAACTACGCCGAGATTACCAAGGGTTTTACCCGGTTGTTGAAACAAAATGCTCAATTCACTTGGGATGAGATAGCTCAGAAATCTTTTGATGCGCTTAAGCACGCGTTGACCCATGCACCGTTGCTACATCCTCCCAACTACAACTAGGATTACTTTTTGTATCTCGCCGCCGCTCATTCAACCATTGGAATGGTCTTAGTCCAGGAAGACGATTTCGGAACGGAACATGTGATCTATTATCTTAGTCGGACGTTAAATCCCACTGAGCTCAAATATTCACATGTGGATAAATTGGCCTTGGCAGCCGTTCAAGCTATCCAACGTTTTCGTCACTACATTCTTCTTCGTAAAACTACAGTCATTTCAGATTGCAACCCTATGATCTACATTTTGACTAAACAGTTGCTAGGGGGCAAGTACTCTAAATGGATCGTTATCCTGCAGGAGTTCGACTTGGAATTTGAAAAGTCTAAGTCTAAGAAATCTTTAGTTTTTGCGGAGTTGATGTGTGATTTCCCGCGTGCTGATACGGAAACTGTGGCAGACGAACCCCTTGCGGATGAATCTTTGTTTCTCATCAGCACTTTAGATCTGTGGTATGGAGATATAATTGTCTATCTCCAAACCCAATCCTTTCGGCCCGAACTTTCAAAGTCGGAACGTCGGAAAATTCGATTCCAGTCCCAACAGTACAAAATTATTGGAGATACTATTTATCGTCGTGGGGCGGACTTGGTTTTTCGTTGTTGCTTAACTCATGAAGAGGCAGAAAGGGTTCTGAATGACTGTGATTCTGGAGCGTGTGGTGGTCATATGTCTGGGTATGCCATAGCCCAGAAGGTGTTGCGTGCTGGCTACTTCTGGCCGTCCATGTTTAAAGATTGTATCATTGCGGTCCGAAAATGCCACAACTGTCAAGTGTTTGATCGCAAGATGCGCGCACCACCTGCTCCTCTCCACCCTATAATTGTCATTGGTCCTTTTGCTAAATGGTGTATCGATTTTATTACATGTAACCCTCACTCGACCGGGGGGCATGCATATATCATCCTTGCGGTTGATTATTTTACTAATTAGGCCGAGGTGATGCCTACATTCGAGGCAGACGGCAAGGTAGCTGCGATTTTCGTATTCAATCACATTATTGCTAGGTTTGGTGTCCCACAAGTGATAATCATTGACCATGGGCGCCATTTTCGAAACATTATGATGACAGAACTTACAGGTCAGCTTGGTTTGCGTCACGATAGCTCAACTCCTTATTATCCACAAGCCAACGGCCTGGTTGAGTCTATCAACAAAGTTCTAGTTATCATGATCCGATGAATCATTGGTATTCATCGGTCGAATTGGCACAACATGTTATTTTCCGTGCTTTGGGCGTACCGAACCTCAGTGAAAACATCAACAGGGTTCACTCCTTTCCAACTACTTTATGGTTTGGAAGCAGTGTTGCCCATTGAATGCGAAATCCCGTCACTTCAAATGGCTGTTGAATTACTTCCAGCTACTTCCGAAGAGGAGAAGCGTTTATTATACTTAGCTCAATTAGATGAGACTCGACGTGAAGCTGCTTTAGCAATTGAGACTCACGCAAAACGGATGAAAGCTCAGTATGATTGCAACGTGACCCCTCGAAATTTTTCGGAAGGAGACCTAGTGCTATTATATGATCAAGCTAACGATAAATTAGGTGCTGGAAAATTCGTTCCTATGTGGCATGGGCCCTACATTGTCAAGCGAAAGCTAGCAAAAGGGGCCTATGAGCTGGTAGATTTTGATGGGGACTCTTTGGGTAAGCCCAGAAATGGACTTTACCTAAAGAGGTATTATGCTTAAATGATGGGTATGGAGATTTAGTTAGGTTATTTTTTTCTTTCTAGCTTGTGTGTTTGTTAGTATAGACAGTGTGCTTAGCTTAGAGAGTGTGTTTTTCGTCGTTATTCTGGCTTATCTTGGTTTTACTCTTGATATTGCAGATGTCGACGCCTCTCCAAACGTACATTGGATTCGCTGATGGTGCTTGTCGTAGTACACGGAATATCTCTTCCGCAGCTTGGGTTATCTATTCGCCCTCTGACGAGTTAGTTTCTATGCATGGGGTGAGCCTCGGTCAAACAACAAACAACATTGCAGAATACAGTGCAGTGATTGAGTTATTGTCTGAATCTATTTCGTTTGGGATTCGGAGTTTGATAGTGAGGTTAGATTCTGAACTCGTTGTATTACAGCTTAATAGAGTATATGCCATTAGAAATCCAGTGTTATTAAGATTATTTTTGAGAGTGCGCCTCTTGGAACGTGAATTTGATTACATTGAATATCAGCATATTCCAAGGTCATTAAATACATTAGCAGATGCAATTGCTTCTCGAATGTTAGACAGACATTTGCGATAATCATACATGTAAATTTAAAAAACATTTCATCATACATGTTTAACAAGATAAGCCGGTAATAATGATATATATAGATAGGAGTGTGTCAAAATATACATCGTCTTCGATCATAGGTTGAAAAACACCTTATGATCGGCAAAAATGATAAGTACAAAAAACCAAAATGTCACATGTGTCCACAAAAAGTGACTAGCCAATAACTGGTGGTGCTCTCTATACGAGACCACTACCCGCGCTACCCTACACAAGAACCTCCTAAAAGGTCCTGGGACTGCGACCACATAGCGCTGAAGTCTGATAGGGATATCATCTATAGTCGTCTCTGGTATGTCCGCCGTAAGACGCTCTAGGTCCTGTTCCAACTCGGCTAAGGTCTCTGCGGCCGCATCCTGTGGGGCCGGTGCTGGTGCAACTGGTACTCTTCTCTCGAAAGGCCGGAGATTGGCCCGACGCTGTGGACCTACATCTGCATTTTGAAAATTGTCACTATCAGTTTTGAGACGATATAAAAACAAAAAAAAAGTAAATAATTTAAAAAAAAAAAAACTCGTGAAAAATGAAGTACCTCTGTCATCCCATTGTTCTCCCTGTGGAAGAACCATGTCCGGATCACTGCAAAAATCTACTCCGGCATAAGGAAAATCCTGGATCGCAAAGACCTGGTCCTCCAACCAGTGAAATTAACCCGCAGGAAATTAGACAACTCCCGCTCCCTCATCAGGATGCCGGGCCATCACCGCAACCCATTGCATCAACTTTGGCTCCCGAGGAGGCCCAACTGCAACAGTGAGATGCTGCAGGATCAGCATCGGAACTCTCTCTAGGGAAAATCTCACAACTAAAGGCCCATACCCAAATGTCTTTAATTGCCCGTTCTTTGCCCTAGTCAATTGGCCCTTCATATTGGCCAACACAGCGTCACACCAGTTGAAAATGGTGCCTCGGAAGCAATCAATCGCCATCCGCATTTGGGACCCGGTGGCAATGTGCAAAGCGGCTGCACCGCAAAGTCTGGTAACTGTAAAGGCAATTACCATAAGTTCAGGTCAGGATATGTATTTGATTTCTATCCCCTTCTCCTGGTGCTGATTATTGCACCACTCTAGCTGGAGACTAGCAAGGGATTGGCCACCCGGCCTAGTCCCGAACAGAGACAGTTGCTCGCCCCTATTAGGCAAACCAGTGAGAAAGTATATGTCTGAGGGCTCTATCTCGAGCTGGTGCCCTCCGATGTAAAAGCATTGATCCTTAACGTTCCACCTTTCAACCAGCCATTCTAAGAATCGCACCTGGGCCCTCATGCCAGGTATGGCCCAGTATTTGTAGAGACTGCATGCCTTCAAAGCATCAATGGAGGGTTGATGATCTATTGCGGCCAAATCGACATCTTCGTGTTCTCTTTCGCGCCAATCAAGCATGGTGGGCAATCTACACACCAAAAAACATCCATTAGAATTCACTAAATCAGAAATTAATGGTTCAAATTTGAGATTTGGGGGTTTGAAAATGCTTTGCGCGGAGTACGCACCCCGCGTTCAGAAACAGAGCGTGGGTACGCAACTGCTCTGAAGGTAGGTCGCGTACACCTGCCATTTTCCCAATGGAGAAAATGTCGGGGTACGCAGGTCGCCCATGGGGCACCTGCGTACCCCGAAAAGCGGATCTTGAAACCCTAAAGCCCCCAAAAAATCAAACTAGGGCCTAAAATGAAATTCTAAACGGATAAAAACAAAGAGGAGGATGTTGTGAAATACCTGAAAGAGACGGCGCTCGATTCCGACGGTCGGATTCTCCGCAAAGTCCACGGGAAGTTTCTTGCCAAAAGCCCTTTTCTCTCTCTCAACAGTAAAATGGTAAAAATGACATGGTAAAAAGGTCTTTTTATAGGTTTTTTGGATAAATGAATGCTAAGTTTGTTTATTTTTCACCATGGAAGGATGTTTTTCAATGTATTTTTGCCTATCTTAAACAGGTATGAGTAATGTGTCGTTTTTGTGCAGGACAAAAGGATTTTCAGGGAAAATTATCATTTTTCACGAACCAAAACATCAGAGTCATATTTTAAGCCCTTTTCTGACTCCTAAAACATGAAAAGATTGTCGAGCGTTTCTTTTACACTCGTTAAAACGGAATTAAAAGACAGTCCCCTTATAGCTCTTTTCTGACCGTAAAAATAGGAAAAGATTGCCGGATTTTTGTCGTTTCAAATTTGATACTGGAAATAAAACGATGTGTCCTTGATCGCTTTTTACTTTTCAGGTCAAAGACACTAATCATGAAAGTACTCCTTGGTCGCAAGACTAAGCGGTTCTCTCAATTATTATTTTATACTTTTTCGGGCTTGGGAGACACAACTTTACGAAAAAGTTCAACCTGGAGTCTTCTTAAGTTTTTTTAGACTCTCTAAAAATGAAAAACGTCGAGTTTCTCCTATACTGGACTCGTTAAAATTTCACAGTAAAGGACCTGTTCGATTACAAACAGGAACGGACCACTCCTTCTTAGGGTTCGAATCAAAACTAAGTTGGACTCATCCGAAGGATGAGCTTATAATCAAGCATATGTTATCCTCCTCAAGCTTGTAAAAAATAAAGAGGTACTTGCCAGAAATGGTGGGGGAAAAGAGAGAAAAATGAGCTTATTTGTTATCCTTTGTCTCAGAAGAAGCCTTATTACCACTCTTGAACATGACACTTTGCATTCACCTGGGTTGGGAAATCCTTTGCCTCACAGTCGATTAAACCACATTGAAAGTTTTCAGCCGGGTATTAACTTTGGGTCAAATGTCAGCAAGCCATCTGTCGTGTCGTTATGTGTTCAAGAGGTCTCTGCAATAAACATTCATCTGCAAAATACCCGTCATCCATTTTGACCATCCCTGAGTCAGTCCTTACAGCTACATTTCTTCAACTTGATCTATGATTTCGTGTTGTGGGCTTGCCTGCAACGGGTCACTTTCTATCGACATCAGCACATTATCTAGAAAGATGACTTAGAAATCGTCAGTACCTTGAAGTCTGCATGCATCAATGGCAGGTTTCTCGCCTTTGACGACAGTTTACATCATTGATTTTCGATCGAAGGATTCCGTGAAATGTTTGACATCAACTCATTCATTCACATCTCATGGATTGTACTGGGTACTTTGAGAACCATTGACATCACTGGTGGTCTCTCTCACACTTGTTAACAGTTTACATCATTGACTGGTAATCAAGTGGTTTCTACCATGTTCGACATCAACTCATTTATTCGCATGGATAGAATCGTACCTATTCGGGAAGTAGAAATGAAGACCCTGGATCTAGTTTCCACCATCCAGGCTGCGAGGAGTTTTGTATTCATTATACAAGTAGACTAATCATAAATAGATGGCTACGTCCATACTGTGTCTACAAAAAGTCTATGATTATGATGTACTGCAAAATCATTCCTGTATCAGAGCAGTAGATAGTTTGTTAGTTAAAGTTTTCAATCTGAGTATGGGAATGCCTACCTCAGTGATGATATGATCTTATATATGTATTTTGTTTTGAATACTTGCAGGTTCCGACTGGGCTCTCCACAAGATAATCCTTGAAATGATAAAGTACTTCACCCTTCCTAGATGATATGAAACCCTTATCTACTACAGGCTTCGCACTTTAGGGGGCAATCTGTTACACTAAAATTTGTCACCATGACTATTTGCAGTTAGTATGGCTCCATTAACTGTCATACTATCCTCCTTGGCAAGTCCTATACCTCTGCTCTCCATGTCAAACTCCAAGAAAGGGAGAAAGTCATTAAAAATCTATATATCTCTGGGTACGCAGTTTCTCTTAGCCTTACCTGCGTTCACGCACCCCAAGTTCACAATACCTGCGTACTTGTACGCTCTGTCTATAAAGCAATGGGTGCGTACTCCTGTAAAGGTCAAAAGGCGCAAATTTCACTCCAAAAAAGTTACTTGTGGTCATTTCTAGAGCATTCTAGAAGCTTGTTTGAAGTGTATGAAGCGCCTCCAGATGGTTCATGTATCCCTACCAAAGAGGAACTTATCCCATCAAGAGGGGAGCTATCCCATCCAAAGAGGGGCTTATCCCATTGATGGTGGACCTGAATAACTTCCTCTAGAGCACTATAAATACAGGCATTGGGCCAGAAGGAGGGGAGGTTGAAAGCTGAACATTCCTAAGGGTAGATGCTGCTGGAATTAGGACTCCCATTTAGAGCTTGAGAGGAGAGATTCCCATCCTTTCCTAGCCTTATTTGAGAGTGGGTAAGCTGATCAAAGTAAAGGAAAACTCTTGCTGGACCCTAGGAGGGACCTGCACAACACCAAGGCTCAGGTTGTAATGATTTCTTTTGTTTCCACTTAATGCAAATGAACTCATTTTTCTCAACAGATTGTTATTCATGATTTGTTTCATATATTCCTTGGCCTGTATGATTGATATGTATTGTTTTATGAGTTTATCAGGTGCTATTTAATCTTTTGGCTTGTTAGTGAATGCAGGTTTCGAAGAGAAGGAGGAGCTCATCCGAATCGGTGAGGCTGGACTACTACAAAGCGTTGGACTAAAGGTATGTTACAATCACCTGATCACTTGTAATATAAATGCATGTTTAGAGAAAGGTAGTGTTTATTTGTCTTGTTTGTCACTAGAAAGCCTTTGCTTCTAGGGAGGTCGGTTTTGTCCGCATTATCGACTCTTTCCGCATGACAAGAACTGTCAGAGGGTAGAGAGAGTACGGTAAGATGTGAGGGAAGAGCCACGCATCCACTTTTGTGGGGTTGCTCCAAAGTCTGACCAATCATTGTTTGTTCTTGAATTTCTATTTCCTTCATCTTTATGCATAAGAGTATAGGTAGACCTAGGGATAGCAAAGGTAGATTTATTTCAAATTCTAAATTTCCTACAACTTTTGGATTAGTAAATACACCTGTTTTAACTACTGCTAATCGATATGTAGGTCTAAGACAAGAAGGAGGAATTGTTGATGCTAACATGGTTCTGGATCAAGAATTATTTGATCGAGAAGGAAGGATCATTTAGGAAATCATCTTTGACAACCTCGTAGAAGAACTAGTGGAACAACCAGACCTCGTGGACGAGCAGTCAACCAATATCTACTGTGTTCCAACACCCCAAATCCGCAGCATAATCAACAAACCTCAGTGGGTACCTATCGCAAATATGGAGCATGCAAGGGGTGAAGATATACACAATGACAAGCACCAAGAGGAAGGAGAAGGCCCTAGAAGGAATGTCAACCTACTTGGGGGAACCCAGGAAGAAGAAGAGGAAGAAGTTACATTCGGGTTCCCTATCCTGGATGTAACTCGTGACATTAATATGAAGAACATTCCAATGGCATCTCTACCACTATTCTATGGTAAATCATCTGAAGATCTTGATGCTTTCCTTTTCGAGTTCGATATCTTATGTCATAGATATAACTATTATGACGATGCACACAAACTCAAATTGTTTCCTGTTGCGTTAAAAGACGCAACCCTTAGGTGGTTCATGAGTCTAGGGAAACATACCATATACACATGGGATGACATGAGGTCAACCTTTCTAAAAAAATATCAAGACTTCTGTAAGAGTAGGGACATCAGTGATATCCTTAGGATGCAAAAAACTGAAGATGAAAACCTAGAGGAGTATCTTGAGAGGTTCCTATACAACTTTCATAAATCTCATGGAAATACCCTAGATTTAAAAATCATCAGAACAGTGTTCTTAAAAGGGCTAAGAGATGACTGTATAGAGACATTAAACTTGCTTAGTGGTGGGGACATTTACAAGAAATCCTTTGCTGAAGTCATTGACCTTTGTTGCACCTACTCTAGGAGCCAAGCTAAAGTAGGTAAAAAGCTTCGTGAGCTTAGAGACAATTCTCAAGACTATGTGCAGAAGAAAGTTGCGGCTAATACTGTCACTAGGGTTGAACTGGGAAACCTATTAGAAAATTTCAAAACTGACATCTTGAATACAATCAGCAACCAGCTTGACACCATGAAAATCAACCAAAAGCATGAGGCCGAAAAGGCATCTATGGCAGTCTTTTGTCCCAAGTGTAGACAGAAACATGCAAAGAGGGAATGTCCTCTGAATTCTATAGAAGTCTATGGAATCTGCACTCTAGAGCACCAAACCGAGAAGTTCCCATCACTTCCTGGTCTACAGGCCATTTATAAAGGCAATACCGAAACCCTTGACCAAGCTCAAATAGCCAAGAGACCCACCTAGAGAGGTCAGAGTCATAGTTCTCTCCCAGACCCAAATTTTCAAGGGTATAGCCAAACCTAGCCTTGGAACTTTCCTGCATCCTACCCCCTTAGGGTGCTCAAAGTACTGCCTAGAACTAGAATTGGAGAACAAGCCCTTATACCACCAGCTATCAACCCCAATCCCAATTTTACACGCCTTATCCAAAATGCCAAGTACTTCATACAATACAACCATGCAAACCTATCAGCAAGCATATAATCCCAACATGTATCAACAACCTATGCAGTTTCCAACTCCTCTACATTAGTTATTACCAGTGCCTACTAACATGACACCTCCTATGCTTCAATTGCTACCTGTGCCTACTAACACATCACCCTCGCAGGCACCAGCTAATATAAACCCACCATGACCTACACTGTTTCCTGCACAACCCATACCTAACCCAAATCACAATAGGACACCTCAACCTGTGCAAAACATAGACATCCAGCCCTTCCCTACATACATGATCACAGCCATTCCTATGAACGAAATCTAGTTGTGGTCAAGAAAAATAGTGAATAAAGGGAAATTGACCATGGTTATTCAAGAAGAGGTGCCCTCCTCATCATCCCAAAAACATTCACAAAATGAAAACCGACAAACAATGGAAAAAGTGTTGATTGAACCACCATACTCGGAGAGACTAGTAGTAAGGAAAGAAGAGGTCCCACTTGAATATGACCTGGAAAACTAGCTTAGGAATGTCTGTATTAAAATACCACTTTTACAAGCAATCCAAGACATCCCTATATACAGTAAAATTGTCAAGGGTCTCTGCATCAAGAAATCGGGGAGAAAAGGGCATAAAAACCAGAATGTCAAAATTATGAGTCAAATGTCCACAATGATTTCAGACATACCTGCCAAATAAAGTGACCCTAGAAATCCCATCGTCGCTATCGAAATAAATGGAGTTCTTCTGCCAAACACTCTTGTAGATTTAGGGGCTGCAATAAATGCAATGACTTATGAAACAATGACATCACTATAGCTGCCTAGATTGAAAACCACCCCTATCCTTTTAGAGATGGCAGATAAATCTGTTGTCAAACCAATAGGATCCTTGGAAGATATGGTAGTCACTATTTCCTCCTGGCAATATCCTATAGACTTTGTAGTCATTTCTCCAAAAACCTCTATACCTAGACACCTTGTGGTCCTGAGAAGGCCATGGCTAGAAACTGAGGACGCCGTCATTGGATGCAGAAATGGGGAAATGACCATTTCGATTGGATCTCACAATCAAACATTGTACATCTTTCCACCTGCTCAAATAGCTGCCGAAGTACCAGTATGGATCGAAAATCCTTATGGAGATGAAGACTACATGTTTCCATTATTAATGTTAGAATAGTCCAAAGGTCTCCAAGAACACTCTAATGAGCATCTTTTGCAACAGTTTCTAGCTGATAGTTCTTGCATCAATTATCCTATCTCATTTAATGGTTATCAGCATGTGTTTAGTGATGAGTTTCAGGAAACCTGCCATCCAGCCGTCTTCGCCTCATTTGCAGCCATGGAAGGAAGCCAGGAGCTCACCACAGAACCTGTGGAAATATTTGAATGGACAATTCTACATATTGGCACAGGATCGACTATAGAACAAAAGCAGCAATTGATGAGTATGGTTCGAGAACAAACCAGAGCATTCACATGGGATTACTTGGATATGAGAGGTATACATCCAGACACTTGCATCCATCATATTTCGGCAACCACAAAGGCGGATGAAACTAACATTAAAGGATATTGTTAAAGATGAGGTTCAGAAACTCTTGGTTGCAGATTTTATTTACCCCATTTCTGATAGCAAGTGGGTGTCACCTCTGGTAGTAGTCCCAAAGAAGAACAGAAAATGGTGAATCTGGGTCGACTATAGAGAATTAAACAAGGCCACACTATGCGATTATTTTCCATTTCCATTTATAGATCAAGTTCTCGATACACTTTCAGGTAAGAAACATTTTTCTCTTCTAGATGGTTATAGAGTATACAATCAAATACAAATAGTTGAAGAAGACCAGGAAAAGACTACCTTTACATGCCCATGGGGTACTTATGCGTATAAATGTTTTCCCTTCGGTATTTGTAATGCCCCTGCCACCTTCCAGAGAGCCGTGCTTGCTATATTTTCTGACCTCATCCATGACTGTGTGGAAGTCTATATGGATGACTTCACAATCTATGGGGATGATTTCTCGCAAGCATTGGAAAATCTAGAAAAGGTATTGATCTACTGTCAAGAAGCTGATCTGGCCCTTAGTAGTGATAAATGTAGGATGATACAAACTAAGGGAATTTTTCTAGGCCATCATGTATCATTTGATGGAATTCAAGTTGATCCAGTGAAAATCGAGGTAATTTCACGTATCCCTATTCCGAGCTCGCAAAAGGAGGTAAGAAGCTTTTAGGTAACATAGGATATTATCGACGATTCATTGAAAATTTCACTAGAATAGCAGCACCACTATTTAAATTGTTAACTAAAGATGTTGAATTTGTATGGAATGTTGACTGTCAACAGGCTTTTCAGGTACTGAAGGAAAAATTGTCTATAGCTCCGGTGCTAAGAGGACCAAACTGGTCCTTACCCTTTCACATTTGTACAGACGCTTCGGATACCACACTGGGAGCAGTTTTAGGACAAAGGGAGGATAACTTTCCCTATGCCATTTACTTTGTTAGCAAAATCTCTCTCCCACTTAATTAAATTATACAGTCACTAAAAAAGAGCTATTAGCAGTTGTACATCCCATAGGGAAGTTTAGACATTATATTACTGGTTATGAAACATTTGTCCATACAGATCATTCTGCTGTTAGACTTCTAATGAATAAACCAACTACTAACAGTAGGATAACTAGATGGCTGTTTTTTTTACAAGAATTTAACATAACTATAATTGATAGGCCTGGAAGGGATAATTTGGCAGCTGACGTTTTATCTCATTTGAATCTTATGCAGGGAAGCATGCCAATGCCAATGCCCGATGAATTCCCAAATGAAGCTCTATTTTCCATTTCTACCATTACTCCTTGGTTTGCTGATGTTGCCAATTATTTGGTATTAGGAAACTACCTCAGAACATGTCAGCTCGACAAAAACATAATATAGTACAACGTAGTGCTAATTTCTCATGGATTGAGGGAGACCTATTCTATACAGGGCTAGACTTGATCATGAGGTGATGTGTACGAGAGGATGAAATGCATGATATACTAAGCGCCAGTCATAATGAGCCTTATGGCGGCCATTTCACCGATAATAGGACGGCATATAAAGTTCTTCGCACCAGATACTATTGGCCTACGCTCTTCAAGGATGCCAAGAAGTTTGTTTTAAGTTGTGACGCTTGCCAAAGAATGGGGAAACCTATGGCCTCCAATGAAATTCCCCTTCAACCACAAATTGCTATTGAACCCTTCGAGAAGTGGGCATTGGACTTCGTATGGGCCATCTCCCCAATGTCAAATAAGAAAAAATACATTTTGGTATGTACTGATTACGTCACCAAGTGGGTGGAGGCCAAGGCACTATACGCTACCATGGAAAAAGCGGTAGTAGAATTTTTGTTCGAGGACATCTTTACAAGATTTGGGGTCCCACGGGAAATTGTCACTGACCAAGGAACCTAGTTTACATCAAACCTGGTCAAGTCACTTACAGAACAATACCAAGTGAAACACCGCAAATCGACTCCTTACCACCCCCAAGCTAATGGGCAAGTGTAGTCCACGAACAAGGTGTTGTAATCCATCCTTACAAAGACAATTCAACTACATCACAGAGATTGGGCGGAAAAGCTACCAGAGGCACTTTGAGCTTACCGGATTTCTTGGAGGAATGTGACCAGACATACTCCCTATGAGCTAGTCTATGGTAAAATAGTACTTTTTCCCATTGAATTTCAGGTAAAAACATTTAGAACAGCTACTCAATTAGGCATCAATTTAAACGAGGCTCAGGAGCAAATATTGATGCAGTTGAACGAGCTAGATGAAATCCGAGAAGATGCCTATCACCGAACTGCATTTGTACAGAACCAAAGAGCCCGATGGCACGATAAATTCATTAAGATGAAAGTATTTCGTCCAGGCAACTGGGCCTTATTATATGATAGTAAGTTTAAGCACTTCAAAGGTAAATTTTCTACCAGATGGTTGGGACCATATGAGTTAATTGAAGTTTTTGATAATGGCTCAATTCACATCTATGCTATTGATAATGACAGGAATTCTTTTGTGGTAAATGGCCATCGGCTTAAGGTATATCATAAGCCACTCTTAAGTGATCATTTTTTGCAGGAAATTCAAAAAGATACAGGATTGGAGCTGATTCATGCAAATGACCAGCCCCTTGTTGGTCCAATTTATTAATATTTTTATTTATCTTACATATATATATGTATATAAAACTGTGGGCTATCATTTTTTTATCTGTAGGTGGTCCTCCCCACAGCCCATGTAGAATAAAGGAGGAATTCACCAGGAGGAAGTTGATCCCTTTATCCAGGCCTGGTGGATTATATATGGAAAAGGAACTTGTGGAGTTTTCTTTGGCAAGCTTTAGACTCTCTAAACATGAAGCTCCCGAGCAATGACTCATCCAGAATCGTAAATGAAATGGACCAGTAGTAGTCTAGGGATTCCTTGAGTACAGAATTGTTCTTTTCTGGGCTCAAGGAAATGATTACGGAAAGGAAACCTTTGGAGTCTACTTTAGGCAATTCAGACTCTCTAAATAAGAATGCCTCGAGCACCAACTACTTTAAGCTTGTTAAAATAATAAGGTAGTAGTAGCGTAGGGATCCTCTGGGCTCAGAATTATTCTTTTCAAAGGAATAACTACGGAAAAGAACCCCCCCCCTAGAGCTCTCTTTTTGGCCATTTCCAGCTCCCTAAAAAGAAATTCCCCAGGCAGTCACCATTCCAGGCCTGGTTAAAATCCATGGATGGTAAGTAGTTCCTTATCGAGATAACAAGAAATCTGGCCTATGATATCCAAGATGGAGATTTCGAGAGGGTGGCAATTGAACTATACACTACACTATGTTCATTCCAAGTGTTTTCTTTTGTGTGTGAATCTCAGAATCTGTTGCTACCTAATTCTATTCGAATGACTGTGTTTTTGGTTGATCAGAATACTTCTATGTCATAAAGGCTTCTCTGCTTTACTCTGTCCAAGAACGTGTCTCATATTGCACATACAGTCCCGAGAGCTATTGCCAAAACACACACACGAGACCACCTTGCAGCATTCGTTTGTGTAAATTTAGGCATGTCTGATATGCAGTTGAGGAATGCTTGGGACTATCAATTCAGAATTAAGAACAGGATTTATAGAATCAATATTCTACCCACCAACGACATAACATGTCAAATCTTCCAAATTCGGAAACCATGCACGCAGTCGCAGGAGGCATTATTCAAACACATGGAGCTCACACTTGATGACAAATCACTTAAGTGGTTGAGGTATGCACTTTTTTTTGCTTGAATTTTATTGATGAGTAGTTAAGTGTTAAACATTTTGAAGCATGCCTTGGGATCTATCATCTGATCATCATAATCATACATTTCACATCTTGCCTGCCTAAGTCCCGATTTTATAAACAAATGTCCCTCCAGTATTCCACAATCATCGTTGGTGATTCATCCTTATTGTGTCATAATAACTGCTCCTCACTTAACTGACATTTCAATCTCCTATCATCATGGTGGTAACCCGTTGCCTCATCGCAAAGGAGATCACACTCTCTCCCCACAGACTGCATTCCGCACTCAAGTGCCCACACCTCCCAACAGAGAAGATGAAATGATTGCCACCATGGAACCAATCCCTGGTATCTGATTGCCATTATGGAACTGATCCCCTGTGCCAAATCAATTATCACAATGATCATCTAGTGGTAGTTAAATAGAGAACACTTGAAGACAGGGGCCGAGAATTGATCAGAGTCTGGCAGCACAAATTGCAGTTGAGCCATAGGCGCCATGGGAGCAAACAGACATGAACCAACCTTCATTCAGTTCTTGCGCAACCCAAAATATGAGCAGTGTAAAGGAAGCCTGGAAGAAAAAGGTTGGATGCCATTTCTCCAAAAGTTCCAACGATATAATGACCAAGTAGCGCTCGCATTTGCTAAGAGATTCAATGGTGAAAATGCCCAAGTCAGTAATCTGAGCTTTAAAATCACATAAGAATCAATTAGTAAGTCCACGGGTATACACCGATGGTGAGAAATTCTTCAAAGGCGGCCAGTTAGAAATACAGAATTGCATAGGGTTCTTAAAGCCAACTTACAAGTCAATTAGTTGGAGAAAGGGGGTGCTTTGTAATTGCATAGAGGAGCGATAGTATCCACTCCTAACCATGCAATAGCATTTCATGACCTGTGAAGGGAGGTTCATCATGGTCTTCCTCTATCACATCCGGCTCCTGGTTCACTTCACAGAGGATAAGAATCTCAATATCCCTCATTTCCTAAGGTTGAGCTTGTGCAAAATGGCTAAGGGAATATAGTCACAGGGCAAAAAGCCCGACATGGAATTATATCACCATAGTTTGATCAAGATTTTATCGATTGCTGAGCTGAGGCAACGGAAGCAGTCATGGGAGGACTTCCTCATAGAAGCGTTCCTTGGATAGGAGACACAAATGAAGGGCAGACAACGTATAGTGGGCAGATCCCTCAAAATTGAAGAAGCCACTCCCCCATCAAGGTCTGCATCTACCCCTACCCGTTCTCCTACCCCTGTTTCTGCACCCCCTCCTATAGTTGAAGATCGTGTGAAGGATGGCACACGAAACGCTCTGAAGGAGACCCCCACAAGCTCATCACGAAAGAGGAAAGGTGATCAGGTAGAACCCGTCCAACCAGTCCAAAGCCCCATGATACAGAGCGATGCTCTGGTCTCTGCATAGAAACCCCCTTCAATCCTAAAAGCATCACTCCAAAGCCTAAGCGTTGAAGACCTTCATTTCCCTATAACACTCCCCCGATTGCTATAGCCAAAACTTCGGTTAAAGGACGTCGAAAAACCTATAGTATGGGCGCACCCCGCAGACCATGGTTGGAGGAACTAGCTCGGTCCATGTCCATGTTTTGTCCTCGCACAAAGACAATCCTCCACATTCCAAATTGCCTGTTGGAGAGGTAAATCCCCTCTGTGGACAGAGGCGATCCCACTAGCCCAAAATGGGTCTAGCAACAATCAATTCACGCTACTATGCAAGTTCCTAGTTGCATACAAAAAGTGGATTACGAGAACCAACCTGGAGTCCAACGCTAATGTCGAAGAAGAGTTGATACTCCCGTTCCCTTGCTCCGGCAGGTCACAATCCTTGCGATTTGCGCGTATGGATACCTGCACATGCAAAGAACGAAACAAGAACAAGCATAAAATCCACTAAAATACAACCATATTTCAGTCAGAAAGGAAATAAATCAAACATTATCATGATGAACAATGAGATTGGAACCATAACAGTAGTCGTTCTATTAATGAATAATCAACAGAGAAAGATACAACCAAGGTTCTGACGTTGAACCTCTCCTCTGGATGGGCGAGCAGATATATATGTCTTGCAATAGACCTTCTCTCTCTCAGACTTCCGGCAGCATAACCTCCCTATGCTTCAAGACTCTTACTATCACTCAAGACAAGCATAATCACAACTAGCATTACTCAAAAACTAGCTTGTCTAATGCATGAGGACAAACTTTTATAGATGGAGAAGGGAGGAAGATACAATGCATCAGGACACCCATTGTGTATTGGCATTATCTCCGAAAAGCCGCTGTGGATAGATGTCAAGGATAGATGATGACTCTCGACCTCTATCAGATAAATTTTATCCTCAAAATACTCCGCGATCTGAATGGAAAAAACATCTGGGCGCGCGTTTGTCAAAAATCATTACCAAACTTGGTTGGCGCGAGTGTTGTTCTAAGACAGAGCGCCAATGGTCGCACCCTCTTTTGAGGATCTCAGTGATTGGCGCGGGTAAGACATTGTGGACCCGCGCTAATGGGAAAAGGGCACTTTTCAGGGATATTTTGCAGAAGGTGTCTTCAAGGAACATGAAGTATATACTCAGGGGAACATAATGGAAGTGTTTTTAGGTTATGTCACTCCTCACAGGTCCCGGAATACGTCCTCCAACGTACGGAAACAGGGGTAGCAGGGACGGTGACCAATGGTGACAAATTACTGTGTAACAGATGCCCCCTAAAGCATGAGGCCCGAGAGAGAGAGAGGGGTGAAATGCTTTACAAGAACACATGTAGCTGCCGCCGAGAATCTGCATTGAGAGATACAACTGATAGCTCAAGTACATGATGTATGTGGTATGGTCGCAGCCATCCATAAGAGAGTACATAATAATCTAGATCCATAGTATGGACGCAGCCATCTGGTTAGGATCAATGAATTGACTCAGGTATGGTCGCAGCCATCCAATGAATGAGTCATGTATCAAGAATCACGCCTGGATTAAAACAGACACAATCCAGGGTCTTGCGCTCCATCTCGACCCGAACAAAAGTACAAGTTCAAGCATGCGAATATATGAGCTGGAGTCGAACATGCATGAACATCGTCTGATTACCAGTCAATATTGAAAACTGTTAACAGACGCGAGAGGTACCACCAATAATGACAATGGCCCTCAAGGTACTACAGGTACAATCTACGGCGTGCGAATTAGTGATCTGATGTCAAACACCCGTAGAATCATTCGATCGGAGGCCAATGATGAAAACCTCATGTCGAACACGAAGAACCTGCCATTGAGGCATGCAGGCTCTAAGGCACCGGAAGGGTGTCTCTAGATCAGCTTCATGGATAATGAGCTGAAGTCGACTGGAAGTGACCTTGATCGAAGGTGGGCCATAATGTTTCCCACATCATCGACACGAGACAGAGAGATAATGTTGTGAATCAAGATTGTGCGAGCTATCAGAGGGAGGTTGTTTCTTTGCAGAGTTCAACTTCTCTTGAACATATCGGCGGCACGACAGTGGAATTGGCAGTATTTGACATCAATGTATCAAAGGTCATGATGACGAGGCAATGAGCAAATGAGAGGTCAAATAGGATTACCCAAGTCCACGGAGGCAAGTGAAAAATATAAGATGAGATATCCCCACCCAGACACGAAAGCAGAGAAGTGCCATGTTCAAGAGCGACATACTGCCGACACGACGGTAATTATGGTTCCTTTTTTCCCCCGCCATTTCTGGCGAGTACCCCAATTATTTTTAACAAGCTTGATGGGGATAACATGTGCTTGTGGTGTGTCATTTCGACAAAATCCGATGTCATCAGGTTTTAACGAGTCTGACAAAGGAAGAACTCGGCATCTTTTCATGTTTAGAGAGTTTGAAAAGACAGCGGAAAAGGAAACTCCAGGGATGTCCTTTTTCGTAAAGTTGTGTCTCTCGAGCCCGAAAAAGTATAAAACAATGCTCGAAAGAACCGCCCGACCATTACGATCGAGGAGTACTTTTCATAAATAGTGATTTCGACCTGAAAAAGTAGAAAAGCGATCAAAACCACATCGTTTTGTAACCATTCACGAGCTTGAAATGACAAAAACCCGATAATCTTTTTATGTTTTAACGTTCGACAAAAAGAACTTAAAACGACCGCCCCTTATTAACATTTAACGAGTCAAGAGGAGTAACTCGGCAATCTTTTCCTCTTCAAACAGTCAGAAAAGAGCTGAAAACAGACCTTAAAATAATCTTTTCACATGTTTTACTGAGCCTGGAAAAGTAGAAAAAGGAGCTCATTTCGTTGCTTGAGTTGCACCAACCCCTGTCATCATACAAAAATAGCGTAAAACCCACTTCGACATAAATATATTCCAAAAATACTCAAAAAATATCATTTTTAATGTATTTTTAGGTCAAAAAATGCTATAAATAGTGAAATGGTAAAAAATAAATTTACTTTTCACTTTTTACCTTGTGAGTTTACCATTGGAGGGTTTTGGGTGCAAACTTCAACTGCTGATTGCGATCAATCCAGGAGAGCATTCGAGCCGCCGTCTGAAACAGGTAAGAGGCGTCATCCTTAGCTTCATTTTCATTCCATTTTTTCAGTTTTTAATCCATAGATTAGTCCCTTGCCAGAGGAATTGCAAATTCTTAGGGCTGCGCCATTGGCGCGAGTTTTCCGCACGGGATCGCGCCAATGGGATTTTTTGCCCAAAGGGGGCGCGACCTTGGCGCGACTGTTTTGAAAACAGTCGCGCCAACCGCGCGACCTAAATTTCCCATAAATTTAGCCGTTGATTTTGCAAATTTTTCCCAATTTTGATTTCACCACTGATCTAATGATGAAAATTTCGACTTTATGGATGCAGGGATTCGTCAGAATGGCTGTTGAATGGAGAGAAAGAGAGAATGATGCCATAGATGCCATGGCATTAGAGGATGATGCATGCATGGATGCTTTGAGAGACTGTGGCTTGAAGAAATTCTTCCTCACCTCATATTTACGTGCACAACCTGAGTTGTTGGAATTCATCGTGGATGCTTGGGATACGGAGGATCAAGTATTCCGCCTGAAAGATCACACATTGGAGTTAGATGTTTCCGATGTCTAATTCATCACTGGACTATCACGGAGAGGTGCACGGCCCATCTTGACTGGTAGTAGGCCCTCCGGGGAGAAGATGGGAGAGGTGATGGAACGAGTTTGTCCTGGGGCACGGTTTGGATCAAACAGTGCCAAAGTAGATATTATCACAGTTCCCGACTTGGTGCTACGAGTGATATTATTCACTATCACCCGGACGGCTGGGGTACAGGCACCCCACGAGGCCAGCAAGAATCATTTGCTGCTGGCAACTGAGTGTCTCCAACCCACACTATTTGATTCGGCCACGGCAGTGACGACAAATATCAAGAGGCAGCTTACCAAATGTAAGCGTGGCAACAAACAGTTCGGATACGGATCTATCATAGTATCTTTCTTCCTGGAGCGACTGCCGATATTCCGGATTCAGGGAGGTATACTGGCAGATCCAGTGCCATGGGAGCCGAGGTTGGCTCGATGGGCAGCACTCATGCCCAGAGGAGGAGGGGGCCAGCAGATGGCCTGGGGGCCCGAGTTCTTCATCTGGCTCCGTCACCAGATGATCGTCATAGAGGACTGGCCCTATGCGGGCACGGATTTTACTGGAGATCCAGATCTCCCCTTGCCTGCAGGAGAAGACTGGGACGAGGAGCTAGGTAAGAACTCTTTCTGTTTTTGATTTTTTCATGTATTTAATTTTTTTTGTAATACATGCCAGTCTCTGACAACAGATATATATATGTATGCAGATGTTGGTGCAGAGCGACCAGCTGACTTGTCTCACATTGCACGGAGGGCACAACCTGTAGCGGACCCTCAGGTAGAGGGTGATGCGGATGATGATCTAGTACAGAACCTTGAGGCACTTACTCGAGGGATTCCAGACTATGGCAGATTGGCAGACGTGCCCAGAGCGTATCAGAGGCACACGGTGGGAGTATCTACTCGCGTCCATCGTCTGTTAAGACGTTTGGTGCGAGCGGTGTCATGCTATCATGAGCATCACCGTGATTAGACGCCTAGGTTTCATTTTTGCATGTTTTTGAGAGACATGTTGTCAGCGGCCGTATGAGTTTTGGACATGTATTATTTTTTGGATTATGTAATGCGCGTGGCGCAAACATTATGACACACACGTATATATATACATATGACTATGGTTTATTATTGTGTTTTCATGTGCTTGCTTGTATACTGTTTTGGTTACAAATTACGCAAATGTCTATCTAATACATGATTAGCCAATGCATCAGATAATGTGTTTAATTGTCATGGAATATGTTGATATGTGATAAAATCAAAGTTCCTTTCTAACAATCTCACACGTAAATACAACCTTAGAATGCGATGGTCTCTGACAGAATATTGCCCGTTGAGCTGGTGGACGACAAGTTGAGAGTCCAGGTTCACTACCAATGCACGAATGCCGAGATTAATTGCTTCAGCAAGTAGTTCGATTACAGCACAGTATTCGGTGACATTGTTAGTAGTACGACCCAAACACACACCCTGACAATCTATCAGCTCGCCATGAGGATCGTAGATCACCCACGCTGCAGAGGACAAGTTGCGAGTACTGCGGCAGGCACCATCAGCGAAACCAACATAAGGTGCATCAGACATCTGCACAAGAAGCAAAAACACAATAAGTGGCAGTTACGCCTTTGAAACTGACACACACACACACACAACACACTTGCTAGAGTACATGTATGTACAAAATAAAATGTACCAGCATCACGCATAGTACTTTTTCAAATAAAGCCCATTTCGGGGCTTCCCAAGAGGGTTCCCTTCATAATCAATCAGCTCGTAGGCCCCCTTCTGCAGAACTTTCTTGACAATGTAAGGGCCTAGCCACATAGACTCGAGCTTTCCTGCTCCTAGCTTATCTTTTTCCTGATCGTAGAGCAGGACTAAGTCTCCCTCAACAAAAGAACGTGGACGTACGGTCTGATCGAAGTGAGTCTTGACTCGCTTCTTTTGTGTTTCGATGGCCAAAGAGGCCAGGCGACGAGTCTCATCTAGCCGTTCTAAGTAAAGAAGGCGTTCTTCTAACGGAGTGGTGTTGGGAAGTAGCTCGACAGCTAATTTTAATGAAGGGATTTCACATTCAATTAAAAGGGTAGCCTCTAGTCCATAAACTAGTTGAAATGGAGTGAAACCAGTGGCATCCTTCACAGAGGTTCGGTAGGCCCACAAGGCAGGGAACAACATCAAATTCCAGTTAGACTTATGCATGCCAACAGTACGTTGAAGCATTGTAACCAAAATCTTATTAATAGCTTCAACTTGGCCATTGGACTGAGGGTAGTATGGAGTTGAACTATCGTGTTGCAAGCCTAGCTGGGTTGTTAATTCCGACATCATATGATTACGAAAATGCTTTCCGTGATCAGTGACGATGGCTTGAGGGACGCCGAATCGCGAAATAACGTGATTAAACAAAAATTGTGCCGCTGTGTGACCGTCTTCAGTTAATGTAGGCATCGCCTTGGCCCATTTAGTAAAGTAATCGACGACAACGATAATAAACCCATGCCCCCCGGCCGAGCGAGGGTTACAGGTCATATAATCAATGCCCCATTTTGCAAAAGGGCCGACGGAGACAACAGGGTGCAATGGAGTAGGAGGCGCTCGCATCTTCCGCTGGTATATCTGGCACTCATGATAAGAGCGGACGGCAAGGATGCAATCCTTGAAGATAGAGGGCCAAAAGTAGCCAGCACGAAGGATTTTTTGGGCAGTAGCATATCCAGACATGTGACCGCCATAGGCACCGGAGTGGCAGTCATTCAAGACCCGCTCAGCCTCCTCGAGAGTAAGACAACGGCGGAGAACAGAGTCGGCGCCGAGACGATATAATGTATCCCCAATGATACAGTATGGTTGAGATTGATGACAAATCCTTCGCCGAGCGTCTTTGGACACGCCCGGGCGAAAGGAGGACGTTTGCAGATATACAATTATATCTCCGTACCATGGATCGAGGGTGCTAATGAGGAATAAGGTCTCATCCGGAATTTGATCCTCGACGTGAGAGGTCGGGGAAGAGGATGGCAAAGAGCAAATTAACTCAGCAAACAAAAGGGATTTCTTGGACTTGGCAGTGGTAAATTCCAAGTCAAACTCTTGGAGGATAACAATCCACTTTGAGTACTTGCCCCCCAGCAACTGGCGTGACAATATATACGTCATGGGGTTGCAATCAGAAATCACAGTAGTAGTACGCAGCAGAATATAATGACGGAAACGTTGGACAGCACAAACAACGGCCAAAGCCAACTTCTCGACGTAAGCATATCGAGTTTCCGTATCTAAAAGGTTACGGCTGAGATAATAGATAACATGTTCAGTGCCATCATCATCAGCTTGAACGAGAACCATGTCGATAGTGGTGTCGGCGGCGGCCAAATATAGAGTGTAGTCACGATGATATTTCGGAGGACGGAGCAATGGAGCAGAGGCAAGGAGGCCCTTGAGACGCTCAAAAGATTCCTGAACAATGGTATCCCAACGAAAAGGGACATCGCGTTTTAGTAATCGTGTAAAACCTTTGGCCACCTCAGCATAGTTGGGAACGAAACGACGTAAAAAATTTGCTTTACCCTGCAAGCTTTGCAATTGCTGTAAAGAAGCAGGGGGAGGAAGATTCACTATAGCCTCGACTTTAAGGGGATCCAAACGGATGCCCTCTCGAGAAACGACAAACCTGAGAAATCGGCCAGATTCAACGCAGAAGACACATTTGTGAGGATTAAGCCTAATTCGGTATTATTGACAGCGAAGAAAGATTTCGCAAAGGTGTTTAGGGTGGTCCTGACGTTTGGCTGAATGAGCAGGGAGATCATCCAAGTAAGGTTGTACAATGTGTCGAATGTCATGGAACGCATAAGACATTGCACGCTGGAAGGTAGCACCAACATTTTTAAGACCGAAAGGGAGCTTCTTATAGGCAAAAGTGCCCCATGGACAGATAAAGGCAGTTTTGTGTTGATCACCGGGAGCAATATTGATCTGGTTATAACCAGAAAAACCATCCATAAAAGAATACATTTCACTTCCAGCATACTCATCAATAATTTGATCAATGAATGGTGTGGGAAAATTATCTTTAGGACAGGCTCGATTTATATCACGATAATCGACACAAACACGGATTGTACCCTGTTTTTAGTCACAGGTACGATATTTGAAACCCAATCTGTGAGCGGAATAGGATAAATAAAACTGGCTTTAAGAAGCTTCTCAACTTCGGCCTTGATAGTTGCAGCCTTTCGGGGGTGTACAGGGCGTAAACGTTGACGAACAGGCTTAGCACCTGGGTACGTGATTATCTCATGCACCACTATGCTGGGATCAATGCCGGGCATTTCTTCATAGGACCACGCGAAGACATCACGAAATTCGCGAAAAAGATTAGAATACAGTTGAATCTCCTCCGGAGTACAAGTGACTCCAATGTGAAGATGCTCGACAATCCCTGGCTTGACAGAGATGCCGATGGGTTGGGTTTACGTAATGTTTGCCATATTCCCTTCAGAAGACACCTGATAAATCTGAATAGGTGTTTGAAGGATTTGAGATGGGAGACAAGGAGCAAACCGCTCGAGACAAGTGAGAAAATTCTGCGAGGCAGGTAGAAACGAGGAACGATGGTGAGAATCATGCCAAGGAAGTTCCTCGAGAGACATAGTCTCAATAATGACTTCATCAGAAGAGAATGTTTCTTGTAAAGGATCCGAAGAAGTTAGATCTACAAGCCCTGAGGATGGAGCAAGTTCAGAAGAGGGAGCCGATGCAGCAATGATTTCGACATAGTTGAGCTCGGCAGGACTCAACGGCATCTGGTTGCCCCAAGAATCTACTTGGTCGGTGGGAGGAATAATCCACGGATCAGAACAAGTTGTAATCATATTAACAGAGGCGACGTTAGGAGGTGGGAGCGGAAAAACACCCATAAGGGCGGGATCTTTGAAAAGTCCGGCTCCCAGACTCTCAGATAACTTTGAGGTATGCTCCACGAAAGGGATATTGCCTTCAGAAGAAGAAGCGAAGAAAGATAGCTGGTCTACGGTGATAATCTTCCCTTGATAAGGGAAACGAATGATACGAAACAGAGATGAAGCAACAGCTTTCATCGCGTAGATCTAGCTACGTCCGAGAAGGAGGTTGTAGGTAAGAGTAGCGTCAACGACCTCAACTTCCATTTCGATCGTTTTCCCTTCCAAAGTGATGGGCAAACGTTGGAGTATACCATAAGGACGAGAGGCTCTTCCATCAAAAGCTTCCAAGGTTGTGGGAGACTGGCTCAGCGTAGGAGATCCAATAGCTTTCCAACAGGCGACAGACATGATGCAGGTTGAAGCACCTTCATCAATGACTGTACGATGAATCATTTTAGAATCAATAATAACCTGTATAAGGAAAGCGATTTGGGGAGGCAGTCTCTGCGTATGGCGTTCTAAGTCAAAAGTAATTAAATCCGAATCAGCCGAGTCTATGCCACCAATAGCGGATAGCAAGGACTTCCTCTGAGAAGGGCAGCTCTGGAGAACTTCTAAAGCGGACATAGCCGACGGAGTCTGTGCTAAGTCCTCAACGATATTGTAGTGTTGTGCAGCACGAGCATTTTGGTTGTAAGAAGATTTTCAGAGTACTCCTTTTGGAGGGGGTCGAAGAGGCGTCTCAGTGGTAGGTCTCTCAATGTGGAGCGGACCTGAACTGAACGGTGGAGCACTAGCGAGGATCTCAGGCTCCTTCCCGGCAGATGGCGGATAATCTTTTGTTCGAGTACTGATATTGATAGGTATCGTTCCAGCCATAAACACTTGAGAACCGAAGGAAGAGGGAGGCTGAGAAGGGTCAGCCACCATCTGAGTGGTTTGAGTTTGTTGTGAGGGAAAGGGTTCTTTAAGCACCGCAGGAGTCTCAGAGGTGCCTTTCAACAAACAACTAACTTCGGACCGCCTCGGGCAGTCCTTGGTATAGTGATCCTCATCACAGATAAGGCAGGCATACTTGGGTTTGCATTTAGCACCGTCCTCGGGTGGAGGTTTAGGGGCGTCCTGCTTAGGTTGATCTGGTTTATTCTTCGCTTTCCCTTTCTTCTTTGCTTTCGAGGATTTTTCTACCGTGGTGGATTGGACGGCATTGACCTCGGAAGTAACATTCGAAATGGGTGCTACCTGGGAAGGTTGTTCATTCGAAGCAGTCGATTGTTGCTTCCCAGGGTTCGCGGGATTCTTCTTTGAGGATGAACTAACTCAACCAATAATACCGTCAACAATTGGTGTTGGCGGGGCTTTAGATGTTCCTGGCCTTGGGGCATCAGGCAGATAATCATACAATGTACCTAACTGAGAGTAAACCAAGTCAAGGTACTGAGCACGCGCGATAGCTTGCTCTTCAGTGACACACGCCCCCATCGCAATGTCCCGAGCTATTGGAGGAACGAACGAAGTTGTAAACCAATCGGTAAGAAGCTGGTCGGGAATCCAAAATTTGATCATACGTCTACGCTGTCTCCATTCATGGATATGATCAGAGATATTCGTAGCCGTCGTTTGTCTTAAGGATGTGAGGAGGTGTGTACCCGTTTCATATCAAATGGGTAACTAAAAATGCGTGAGGAATGCCATAGCCAAGGAGTTAAAATCCTGAAAGGATCCGCGATTGAGCTCAATATACCACTTAGCTACAGAGCCAGTGAGAGTCCGTTGAAAAAGGAGAAGCCGAATTGAATCGTCAAGCCATGAATTGGATGAGCACCAAAGGTGATAAGTCATGACATGGGCTTGTGGATCTTCATTAGCTTTACCATCGAATTTTGGACAGTCACCGGGAATTTTCGTTGGAACGGGAGGCCAATACGGGTTATTCTAAAGTTGCTAAGAAAGGTAATTGAGGATTAAAGGGCATCTGGGGCTGCTGTTGGGATGGAGCACCAGGGTTCCAACCAGGTGGCGGTTGCCCCCAAGGGCTTGGTCCGGAGGGATTTGGGTTCTACCCCCTAGCATTCCATGGATTACCAAATGGTCCTACAGAAGCACCATATGGTTGCGGATAATTCTGATAAGGATTCGTCTGCAGTTGTTGGTAATTTTGATATGGGGCAAACAACGGTTGCCCTTGAGGTTGCTGGTAACCATAAGGTGGCTGGACTCCAAACTGAGTTTGAGAAACAGGCTGAGTTTGATAGGTCTGTTGAGATTGAACTCCGGCTTGCATTTGAAAACCGGATGGGGTCTGGGGTCCAGCCTGGGGGAAAAAACTAGGTTGAGCAGTGCCAGAAGGATGTCCAGTAGGTTGGGCTATCTGGCCGGAAGGAGAACCTTGTTGATATTGAGGTTGACCTCCCTGCCTAGAAGGTTGTACCTGCTGGGAAAGGAGTTGTTGTTGCCCAACTGAAGGTTGTCCTAACAGACCAGATGGCTGAGTGGGCTGGGCAGTTGGTTGGCCTGATAGGATTTGAGGCTGACCGACTTGCCCAGAAGGGTGACTATACTGGACGGTAGGCATACCATGTGGTTGAACAGCTTGTCCAGATATTGGACCATACTGGACATTGGGTTGGTTTGGGTTAACAGATGATTGACCAATTTGTCCAGTAGGATAACCTTGCTGGATACCAGGTTGGACTTGTTGAAGAGAAGATTGACCTGAGTTACCAGAAGGTTGAACAGAAGAGGAGAAAAACGGACCACCAGAAGCGAAAGGGTTTCCATGGAAGGATTGCCCTTGTTGGTCTTGAGGAGGTTGCCTGGGAGATCGTGCAGGCGATACTTGGCCACCATGAAAAGAGGTGGAACCCCAATTAATTGACAATGGAACTGATACCTCAACAATCGGTTGAGATGGGAAATATTGATCGTACGGTCCCTTCCTTGGGACATTTGATGTAGGATCAAAGACTCCAAATAAAGAAGCCGAAGGACGACTAAAAATAGGAGTCGAAGAGGTTGCACATACCGTCGAAGCGGTTGTGATCGAGGTAACAGATGGACTGTGACTTTGTGGAGTAAAGGGCTCCGTGGTGGGAAAAGTGAGTGGTGACCAAATAGAACCTGTGAAAGGAGTTCCAGAGGGCATAGTATCCTTTAATGCTTTATACCCTGGTGGTAGGTTGCCAGTAGTAGGAGTGCTACTGACAAGTATAGGGTTCGTCGCGGTGGGAATTTCACCGCTCGTCGCAGCAAACTCGTCAGTTGTAGTAGGGGACAAGTCTTCCATGTCAGAGGAAGAAGATGGGATGGAAACACGAGGAGAAGTATAGTCCCAAAAAGGGGCACTATCCTCAGAAGGTTCCCAAACAGGGTTCCAATGAAACTCGTAAGTCTCGTCGCCTGGAGCACGAGAACTAATCGGTTGTATACTCGGAACCACAGGAAAACTCACAACCGGTATCTCGGAAGAAGACGGAATTGGTAATTCCGCCAGGATGAATCTTCACAAAACCTAAGGAATCTACCGAGATAAAATCCCTACTCAAACTAACGCAAACAAAATCTAATCGGGTAAATGTTATCATGGCCGAATAAATTTTAGGACGCAAAGACACAACTTGACCTTTTCATGTTTTAAGAGTCGAGAAAAGGACAAAAAGATGACTCTAGTCTCCTTCAAATGTTTAATGAGCACGAAGTGATAAGACGCTCACTGGCACCTTTTCTTTTAAGGAGTCCGAAAAGGATCAAAAGTGACTACTCTGGAGACTCTAGGAAAACGGTTTACCAAACAATCCGTAAAACTGCTTATACACCTTGGCAATCAGATGAAAACCAAGGACTTCCCGTACTGCAGTCAATCTTCCCGAATGTTGTTTTCAGTGCATTACGGCTTGTAAGGTAGCAGACTCGGCTTCCTATGGATAAAGGATGATAACCTAGTGGGGTCTCCCGTATATACGCGACGGTACGTGGGAGCTCAGTCCGTACTGGTACTTATTGTCTCTCAGGAGGAATCACCCAACCATCAGTGAGGCAATAGTTACCAGGTTTTACGACGCCGGAACACGTCTCTAGCCTAGACCTCTAGAATATGTGCGTTAGGTTCCAATGCGTTGTTTAGATTCATTCGGTTTATTTTACAGTTGATCTTCAATTAAGTTTCAGTTTTTTGGTCCTACCGTATGTGATCTCTCAAAACTTCCTAAATGCAAACTATATGCCAAAATTATATCATTTCGTTCAATGAATTCTAACTACAGGAGAGTTGAAATTTTCAAACAAACAAAATGAAAAATAAACAAGCAACAAAGATCCTAATGCAGCTAATAACAAGAAATGAAACTTTTTTTCTTTTTCTTGTTAAAAGCGACAAATAACAATAAATGCTAACTAATATAATGCAAAAAGATCTTTTGTTTTTTCTTCTTTTAAAATGGCATAATGCATTTAAACAAATCTCAAGAGATATTAACAAGCATAAACAAACAAAATTCACTCAATGCAAAGAGAAAAAAATCTGAAACACCAAGATGAACTGTCAAAGCAAGGAAAAGCGCATAGACCTTCAATGAACCATGTGATCTAAGTCCAAATGAAGTCAAGAAAAATCCAAACAAGCTAGAGGTGAATTGCTCGAAGCACAGAATAACAAGCTTTAACAACCACTAGATAGGTGCGGAAAACAACCAAAAAGATGACTGGACAATCAAGAAGCCAAAACGTCCCACAAAAGGCTCGACATGCAAAGCCACTAGGTACTCTAGGGCTAAGATACAAAATCGATAGAAATAAGCAAACAACTGAAGGATAAAGGTAACAACCAGTCAAACAGAGGTGCAACACACTTCCAGAGGCTGCAAAAGATATATAAAGACAAAAATCTGAGTTTAAAGAGCTTCCAACAAACACACTGGCAAAATTCACAAGACTGGCGCGACTGTCAGCCTGCAACTTGCGCTACCAAGGAATTGGCACGATTTGCTGTTGTGCAACATGCGCCAACTGGCGCGACTGTCAGAGGAAAACACGCGCCAACACAGTTTGCCGGCCCAAAAAATAAATAAAGGAACTCAGGGTCTGGTCAACAGTACTCAGATAGATCTAACAGCAAGAAACAACTTTAAAGCTGACCCAGAAAGCTCATTTATGCAAGCAGGCAAGAGAAAACTAACATGCAAGACAAACTCCAAGCCGTTTGGTTCATAAACCAAACCGGAGATCGACTGAAGTGGCGTTGATCTACTCCGCTAATGCAAAGCAATAGCATTTCAAAGGTTGCCTGGCCGTGCTTCAGACTCCGTCCAAGGTTTATGAATCAAACAACAAATAGCTCCTCCCCAGCGGAGTCACCAAATTGTTGGAGAGGTAAATCCCCTCTGCGGACAGAGGCGATCCCACTAGCCCAAAATGGGTCTAGCAACAATCAATTCATGCTACTATGCAAGTTCCTAGTTGCATACAAAAAGTGGATTACGAGAACCAACCTGGAGTCCAACGCTAATGTCGAAGAAGAGTTGATACTCCCGTTCCCTTGCTCCGGCAGGTCACAATCCTTGCGATTCGCGCGTATGGATACCTGCACATGCAAAGAACGAAACAAGAACAAGCATAAAATCCACTAAAATACAACCATATTTCAGTCAGAAAGGAAATAAATCAAACATTATCATGATGAACAATGAGATTGGAACCATAACAGTAGTCGTTCTATTAATGAATAATCAACAGAGAAAGATACAACCAAGGTTCTGACGTTGAACCTCTCCTCTGGCTGGGCGAGAAGCTATATATGTCTTGCAATAGACCTTCTCTCTCTCAGACTTCCGGCAGCATAACCTCCCTATGCTTCAAGACTCTTACTATCACTCAAGACAAGCATAATCACAACTAGCATTACTCAAAAACTAGCTTGTTTGATGCATGAGGACAGACTTTTATAGATGGAGAAGGGAGGAAGATACAATGCATCAGGACGCCCATTGTGGATTGGCATTATCTCCGAAAAGCCGTTGTGGATAGATGTCAAGGATAGATGATGACTCTCGACCTCTATCAGATAAATTTTATCCTCAAAAGACTCCGTGATCTGAATGGAAAAAACATCTGGGCGCGCGTTTGTCAAAAATCATTACCAAACTTGGTTGGCGCGAGTGTTGTTCTAAGACAGAGCGCCAATGGTCGCACCCTCTTTTGAGGATCTCAGTGATTGGCGTGGGTAAGACATTGTGGACCCGCGCTAATGGGAAAAGGGCACTTTTCAGGGATATTTTGCAAAAGGTGTCTTCAGGGAACATGAAGTACATACTAAGGGGAAACTAATGCAAGTGTTTTTAGGTTATGTCACTGCTCACAGGTCCCAGAATACGTCCTCCAACGTACGGAAACAGGGGTAACAGGGACGGTGACAAATTACTGTGTAACATTGCCCATAAAAGAGGAGGTCATGGCCCTGATTAAGCTCCAAATCCCAGAGGATATTGCATGGGATATGGAGGCTTTCTCTCCTACTGGACCGACAACAGGCGAGAATGCTGCAAAGCCTACCTCGCATCAGTTACCGTCTAAGAAGCATAAGGGAAAATTGCCAAGAGGGAGTGCTTTGCAGAAATCCACAACGCTGACTAAGAGTCCTACACTAGTTGCAGAGGAAAATTTGGAAATGAAACTTGTGAAGTTGCGGAAGACAATTGCTAAACTGAGAGAGTATGCACACAAATATAAGGTTTTGTTTCATTTTGTGAAGGACATAAACCAACAAGTCAGAGATTCCAATATGAAGCTATATGCGTAGAATGATGCCTTGGTACACAAAAATAAGCACCTCCTACGTTGGAAGGTAGCTCGGAACAAACCTGTGAAACGATTGAACACTAAGGGACTAGTGTTTTAATTCTAGAAGTGTTCGCCACAGATTGGACATGTTGGGTGTGGAGCATGATTATTTAGAGGTCTTTGTTTCAACCGGATATATACCCCAGAAAGTTTGTACACCCCTCCATGCGGGGGGGTGCGAGGGGGACTTGTCCCCCTCGAGGGGCTTCGGGGGGACTGATCCTCCCCAGCTGGGGGGTCTGGGGGCCAGTGGTCCCCCGGTGAGGGTTTCATGGGCAGTGCCCCCGAAGCTAAAAATAGATGTAAAATTGCCTTGTAAAAGTATAGTAATTTCTAGTCAATCTGGGTTGTTCATTAGGTGGATGATCCGACGGTAGAACTTATGTTTAGTTTAGGGTTTTTTTCCCTAGAAGGTAACCCCTCTCTTTGTATGAGGGCATTGTATTGAGGCTGTGTAATAGATGTGTATTCTCCGAGCGAGAAATAGAGAGGTGATATTGTGAGAGAAAACAGAGGATATTACAGTGGATCTGTTGTAGGTTGTGTCTCTTCATTTTGCTTGATAATAAAAAGGAAGGACTGGCTGTTCACGGTGGACGTAGCCCAAACTGGGTGAACCACGTATATCTGTGTCTCTCTGGTTTTATGTTTTTTCTATGTTTATATTTCTGCTATATTCTATGTGTTCCATTGCTCTGTAATTTATAATTTTCTAACAACTGGTATCAAAGCCGAAGGTCTATTTAGCTGATAAACTTGCAGGAAATAAGGGTTCCTCGTTCGAGTGGGAGCAATGGCGGAAGATGGTAAGTTTAGGGTCGAGAAATTTAACGCCCAAAACTTCTCGCTGTGGAAGATGCAGATGGAAGATTATCTATATCAGAAAGATCTGTACCTACCATTGGGTGGAAAAACAAAGATGCCGATGGGTATGACAGATGAAGAATGGAACCTTCTCGATAGAAAGGCACTCAGAATAGTACAGTTGTGCCTCGCAACATCGGTCGCCTTCAACATTTCGAAGGAAAAAATGACAGAGGGTTTGATTAAGGCATTGGTGAAACTATATGAAAAACCCTCGGCCTCAAACAAGGTATTTCTTATGAAACAGTTATTTAATATGAAGATGTCGGAAGGTGGATCTGTTGCAGACCATTTAAATGATTTTAATACTGTTACAAGTCAGTTAAGTTCTGTAGGGGTAAACTTTGATTATGAAGTTAGAGCTCTGTTATTCTTGTGCTCATTGCCAGAAAGATGGATTGGTTTAGTAATGGCCATTAGTAACTCTGTTTTCGGATCCAGTACTTTAAAGTTTGATGATGTTGTCAGTGCTATCCTTAGCAAGGAAATGCGACGGAAAAGCTCCGATGAGACATCGGGTAATGCTTTAAGTGCAAAGTCTAGGGGAAGAAAAATGGAAAGAGGAAAGAGTTCAGGATATCGCAATAAATCAAGGAAAGGCAGATCCAAGTCCAGATCGGCGATAGTGTGCTGGAAATGCGGAAAGAAAGGACACCTAAAGAAAGATTGTAGATCTCGTAAGGGAAAAGAAGGAGATGCACAGCAAGAAAACAATCATGAAGCAAATGTGATAGGTGAGGTGTTACAAGATGCTTTGATTCTTTCTTTCGAAAATATTACTAATTCCTCGGTGGTAGATTTAGGGCCTCATTCCATGCCACACCTGATAAGAAATATTTTCATGACTATGTTCAAGGAGATTTTGGACAAGTCCGTTTGGGTGATGATAAACCCTGTAAAATTGTTGGAATGGGTAAGGTTCTTGTAAAACAACAGAATGGAAGCCAATGGCTACTAAAGGAGGTAAGGCATGTTCCAGATCTGAAGAAAAATCTGATTTCAACAGGGCAGTTAGGCGGTGAAGGTTGTGTGACAACTTTCACAGATAAAGCTTGGAAGGTCACCAAAGGAGCCATGGTAATAGCAAAAGGCGAAAAGGTTGGTACATTGTATTTATGCAATGGTATTTCTAACTATGTTAATGCTTTAACTTCTAAAGGAATAGATGCGGCATTATGGCATCATAGGCTCGGACACATGAGTGAGAAGGGGATGAAGATTCTTCACTCAAGGAATTTGTTGCTGGGTTTGAAGAATGTTGATTTGGACTTCTGTGAGAATTGCATTTATGGAAAACAGAAGAGAGTCAGATTTCTCAGAGTTGGGAAAGAAAAGAAGAGCGAAAAATTAGAGCTTGTGCATACAGATGTATGGGGACCTGCTCAGGTATCATCTCTCGGTGGCTCTTGTTATTATGTTACTTTTATTGATGATGCAACTAGAAAAACTTGGATTTATTGTATTAAGAATAAATCTGATGTATTTAATACTTTCAAGAAATGGAAAGCTTTGGTTGAGATTGAGACAGGAAAGAAATTTAAGTGTCTCAGATCAGACAATGGAGGTGAATATTGCAGCAAAGAGTTTGATAGGTATTGTTCAGAGCATGGAATTCGCAGAGAGAAGATAGTTCCAAGAACACCACAAGAAAATGGTGTGTCAGAAAGGATGAACAGAACAATCATGGAGCATGCAAGGTGCATGCAGGATTGCCTTTACAACTTTGGGCAGATGCTGTAGATACTGTTTTCTATCTAATAAACAGAGGGCCTTCATGTTCCTTGGATGGTGGTGTTCCAGAGGAAGCATGGACAGGTAAAAAGGTAAACCACTCTTTTTTAAAGCCTTTTGGTTGTGAGGCCTTTGTCCATATTAATAAGGAAAATAGAACAAAGCTTGAGGAAAAATCAAAGAAATGTACCTTTATTGGATATGGTGTTAATGATTTTGGTTATCGCTTATATGATTATGAAAATCACAAAATCATTAGGAGCAGAGATGTAATATTCAATGAAAAGGTCTTGTAAAAGAATCAGTTGCAGGAAAAGAAACAAGAAAAAGAAAACAAGGAATACACAATTCTTGATGAGATCACTAAAAAAGTAAAGGTGCCTAAAAATAATAATAATCAACAACCACAACAACATCAACCACCACAACAGCAACAAGCACCCCAAACACCTGAAAGTGGTGTTAGAAGATCTACTAGGATAGGTATACCCCTTGAACGATACTCTCCTTCATTATATTATTTATTGTTGACTGATTCCGGTGAACCTGAATGTTATGAAGAAGCAATGCAGGTTGAAATTAGGAAGAAGTGGGAGGTAGCCATGGAAGAAGAGATGGACTCCTTAATGCATAACCAGACTTGGGACTTAGTCAGGTTGCCTGTAGGAAAAACTACATTGAAGAATAAATGGGTTTACAGGCTTAAGGAAGAAGATGGAGGAAAACAAAGGTACAAAGCTAGACTTGTGGTGAAGGGGTTTTCACCGAAGAAAGGTATTTATTTTGATGAAATATTTTCTCCTATTATTAAAATGACTTCAATCAGAACTATTTTAAGTCTAGTAGCAATTGAAGATTTGCATCTTGAGCAGTTAGATGTAAAGACAGCCTTTCTCCATGTGGATTTGGAGGAAGAGATATATATGCAGCAGCCACAAGGATATGAGGTAAAAGGGAAGGAGAAACTAGTGTGCAAGTTGAAGAAGAGCTTGTATGGATTAAAACAGGCTCCAAGGCAGTGGTATCTAAAATTTGACAAGTTTATGTCTGAACAAGGTTATACTAGATGTCACTATGATCATTGTGTTTATCTGAAAAAACAAAAAATGATGGCAGCGATAGTATATTGTTATTGTATGTAGATGACATGCTTGTTGCAGGGTCTAACATGCAGGAAATAAATGTGCTCAAAAGAAAATTGGCAAATTCATTTGCAATGAAGGATTTGGGAGCTACAAAACAAATCCTTGGTATGAGAATAACTAGAGACAGGAAAAATTACAAATTAACATTGTCTCAGAATGAGTACATACAAAAGGTGTTGAAAAGATTTAATATGCACAATGCAAAACCAATTAGTACACCTTTTTCTAGCCATTTCAAACTTAGTAAGGAAATGTGCCCAAAGACCCAAGAAGACATGGATTATATGTCTAAATTTCCATATGCATCAGCAGTTGGAAGCTTAATGTATGTAATGGTTTGCACAAGGCCTGATATTGCACATGCAGTGGGAGTTGTTGTAGGAATTTACAGGGTAAGTTCCTCAGAAAGAATACCAAAAGGACACCGCTCACAACCAGATCACAGATCAATACACCAGTATTTTTGATGTGGTTAAAACCCTCAAAGAGGGAAACAGTCCACGGCCTATCCCAACGTGGGTACTACAGGCAATTTATTAATCAAAGAATGAAAATTTACATAAGCTTCTCTCATGCACGGATTACCCGAACAATGACCCTCCATGTGCTTTAAATAGAACTCATGGACCAATCGGGTGTCAAGCCACGGATCAAGTGTCGGTAATACCGAGGAGAGAATGAACCGTCGGATCACTACATATCGTGACCGTCGGATTGTAAGTTACAAAATGTACAACGGTAAAGAAACACACTTTACCTAACTCTACACTAGATCAAGTTGAACTTAACTATATCCTATGTGTCGGAATATCCTAACATCCCCCCTTAAGAACAACTTGGGATAGGATTGAAGGATTTACAAATATGACACAATAGGAGAAGGAAGGAGGCACTAGAGCCTATCCCCCCTTAGTGACAACTTCCTGAACTCCAAGCATATATCGAAGTTTAGTGAACTTCGCCTCTGTGAGAGCCTTTGTGAAGATGTCTGCAACCTGATCATCTGTTGAACAATATTGCACTTCAAGAACATGGTCATGAATGAGCTTTCTGATGAAGTGCATGTGTAGTTCAATGTGTTTGCTGCGCTGATGCTGGACTGGATCTTTGCATAGCTGAATGGCACTTTGATTATCACACCAAAGTGTGGTTGGATGCTGCTGCTCAAAGCCAAACTCTGATAGGATCTGACGAAGCCACAAGGCTTCCTTACTAGCTTCCACGGCACCACGATACTCTGCTTCTGCTGACGAAAGAGAAATGGCAGCCTGTTTCTTACAAGCCCATGTAATAGGTCCTGAACCAAGAGTGAAGACATAACCGGCAGTAGACTTCCGATCATCAGGGTCACCAGCCCAATCAGAATCAGTGAAACCAACTAACAGAGGAGCTTCTTTGGCACTGTAATGAATCCCAAACTGTACTGTACCTCGAACATAACGAAGTATTCTTTTAGCTGCTTTCCAATGACTTTCACGGGGGTTTTGCATAAAACGAGCAACAAGGCCAACAGCAAAGGAAAGATCAGGACGAGTATGGGTTAAATACAAGAGTTTTCCTACAAGTTGACGGTATAAGGTAGCATCAACTTCAGGAGAAGTACAAGAGACTGAAAGTTTGACTCCAGACTGAAAGGGAGAAGGGGTTGGCTTACAGTCTTCCATGTGAAAATGATGAAGAATATCACAAGCATACTTGGACTGGGAAAGGAAAATACCCTCCTTGGATTGCAAGACTTGAAGACCGAGAAAATAGTGTAAGTGTCCTAAGTCTGTCATTTCAAATTTCTTTTTAAGGCTGGACTTCACATGGTTTATAAGGTTGGGATCACTACCAGTAAGAATAAGATCATCAACATAAAGAACAAGGATGATAAGAGAGTTGCCCACTTTCTTGGTGTAGACAGTATTGTCAGAATGACACCTAGAAAAGCCAGATTCTAAAAGAAAGCTATCCATTTTGGCATACCAAGCCCGAGGAGCTTGCTTGAGGCCATAAAGGGATTTCTTAAGTCGACAAACAAGGCTGGCGTCTGTTTGTATGAAGCCAATGGGTTGTTCCATATAGATTTCTTCCTGCAAGTCCCCATGCAAGAAGGCAGATTTAACATCCATCTGATGGACTTCCCATTTTAAAGAGGCAGCAAGGGAAAGAACAAGGCAGATAGAGTTCATTTTGGCAACAGGGGAGAAGGTTTCAGTGTAGTCAATGCCTTCAACCTGTGAAAAGCCCTTAGCAACGAGACGAGCTTTATGTTTATCAACTTTCCCATCTGGTCCATACTTGGTTCTGTAAACCCATTTACATCTAACAAGTTTGCGTCCCTTTGGTAGAGGGACAAGATCCCATGTATCATTTGTCATCAATGAATGATATTCTTCATTCATAGCTACTTCCCAATGTGGATGGCCTGAAGCTTCTACAAAAGTGTCAGGATCATGATTTACTGGAGCTTGAGCCAGTAAAGAAGAGGCTCTTCCAAACTGAGAACGTGTACGTCGCTGATCTGTAGGATCACCGGCAAGATCACCTGCTGCATCCCGAGTAGCATGGACCCATCTTGGAAGTTGAGGATCCTGAGAAGGTGGGGGAGGATTATCATCCTCGCTTTCATCATCTGAAAAAGAAATGTTTTCAAAAGTAGAAGAGATAGGAAGAGGTGGCACATCCGCCGGACTAGGCTCGCAGGCCGATTTATTTTCATCAAATTTTACATCTCTTCTAATGATAACATTTTTGGACTTAAATGGAATAAGTCTATAACATTTTACATCTTCAAAATATCCAACAAAAGTACATTTCTCACTCTTAGGTTCTAAAGCTTTATGCTTTTCATCTGGAATATGGGCCCATGCTTCACTTCCAAACACACGAAAGTGACTTACATCTGGTTTATTGGAACTCCAAGCTTCTTCTGGAGTGATATTCTCTAGAACCTTAGTAGGAGTGCGATTGATTATATAATTTGCACAATTAATTGCTTCGGCCCAAAAACTAAGACTGAGTCCTTTAGATTGCAGCATACAATTAGCCATTTCCTTTAAGGTGCGATTTTTCCTTTCAGCTACACCATTTTGTTGTGGAGTGTATGGAACAGTATGTTGCATTTGAATTCCATTTTCGGTGCAAAAGTTGATGAATGTGTTTTTAACATATTCTCCACCATTATCAGTTCTTAGCTTAAGAATTTGATGTCCAGATTGTTTTTCAACAAAGGCTTTGAAGGCCAAAAATGTGTTAAATACTTCGCTCTTGAGTTTTAAGAAGTATACCCAAGTGCGTCTGGAGAAATCATCAATGAAAGTTAAGAAGTACTTGCAGCCAGAGAATGAAGCAACAGGAAGAGGACCACATAAATCACTGTGCACAAGCTGTAAAGGGGTTGAGGCGTGCCAAGAGGCACGTTTGTCAAAACTATCCCGATGATGTTTTCCGAGTACACATCCGGAACAAACACCATCTCTGCAAGATACCATAGGAAGACCTGTCACCATATTTTCTTTACATAGATGCTGAAGGGAGAGATAGTTTAAGTGACCAAATTGCTCATGCCAAAGTTTGCTCACTTCATCATTATGAGCAACAAATACTGAGGGAAGATTTGATGACCCAAAGTTGTGAAACTTATACAACCTTGTGGAATCATCAGCAAGACCAGTAGCTAGAATCTGTTTAGGATCTTTTAGATCCTTGATTACAACATCATGAGGTGAAAATTCAACAATTTTACCTTCACCTGAATGAGTTATCTGATAGACAGATAGAAGGTTGCGGGATAAGGTTGGAACACATAATACATCATTAAACTGACCATTGTCTAGATGAACAGTTCCAGTCCCTACAACATTAAGAGATCTATGATCACCAACATATATATTTTTGGTGTTACAATCATTTAAAGAAGAAAACATGGCTTGGTTTTTGGCCATGTGATAAGAGGCTCCAGAATCAATGAGCCACTCATGAGAATGAGAAGAAGAAGAAGATACATTTAATGCATAACCAGACTGAGATGATTGACAACGACATGCAGAAAGTGCCATTCCGGAAGTTGAAGTTGAAGTAGGCTCCACATGGATGTTATGTTTCTTCATTGCGGCTTCCAAGGCTTCCATCTTCTTAAAGCATTTAGATTCTAAGTGGCCATCTCGATTACAAAAGTTACAATGTCTATCAGTCTTCTTCCATTTGTTTTTATTGGTCTTATCATTTTGCTGAAATGATCTTTCATTTTGAGGCTGAGTTGGTTTAGGACCATTCTTTTGAGGATATGACTTCTTAGGATTCTTTGAATTTGGTTGCTGCTGGGCGGCTAACGCTTTCGTGGAAGAGTTTCCAAGATTAAGAAGACCAAGGTGTAAGAGTTTTTCTTGTTCTCTTATTAAGGAATCACAAAAGGAATCAAAGGAAGGGGCCTTGTAGTCTTTTCCTTGACAAATGAAAGCTTCCCTTGTAGAATGGAAAGTGGAAACAAATACAGAGTAGGCTGGTCCCAACTTAGTAAGGATGGAATAAATAAGGTTACCATCTTCTTTCTTAACTTTAACACCTTCCAAGAGATATCTAAGGGTCTTGAATTTGGACAAGAAATCTTCAATGCAAGAAAAAATATTAGGATCCAAAGTAAGCAACTCATTTTCAAGTTGATGGGCTCTAATTTCATTTTTAATCCCAAAAACTTTAGCGAGTTTTTCTAATGCTTCATGAGGAGTTTCAAGTTCTGCAATGTGGAATCTAAGATCAGGAGAAATAGACATCCCTATCAAACCACGTGCTTGATCTTGTCTATTTTCCCATTTTGCAGCCTTGTCTTCATCTTTTGGTTTCTTCTCTTGGTCTGTGGCTATTCTGAAGAGACCTTTACTTCTAAGTAAATCTTCCATGTAGGCTACCCATTGGAAGTAGTTAGTGCTGTCAAGAATGACTTGGCATGGACTTTCCATTTTTTTTTTTAAATGAAGCTGAAGATCCTGAAAGTAAGTGTTCCAATGGATAGATCTCAAAAAAATAGGCGGTTTAAAAAAAACGGCTCTGAAAAAGGCTTCTGGATGAAGAAGTTATGACTTTTTGAAAAAACATTGTTGACGTTGCCGGCAAAGTGCGCGAATGTGCGGGAATGAAAAAAATCTGCCCCCACAAAATGGAGACTTGAACCCAAGACCTCTACTCTCTTAAAATAGCTTTGAACCAATTGATCTATACAAAATATTTGAGAGAGAGAGAGAGAGAGAGAGAGAGAAGGGGGGGGGGGGGGGCTTGGTTTGCGTGCTTTCCTTGAGAAAGCTCTTTTTCCCTACAAAACACAAAACACAAAACCCAACACGAATATGCAAAGAAAAACGAACCTTGCGGCTCGAAGTTAGATTTAGCCAAAAAACTAGAAATTTTAAAAAAAATCTCAAAGTTAGCTTTAGCCGAAAAACTAAATATTTTTCTCAATGTTTCTGATTTTCCGAGATCACACTAAGGTGCAGGGAAAAGAGCATACGCATGAGAAAAATCCTTCCTTTCTGTTTCTGATTTGCCCAGATCGTACAGAGTCGCAGGGAAAAGAGCATATGCAGAAATGAAAGGTATAGATCCGGTAAAAAAAAAGGCTAAATAAACCGAAACCGAAATAAGCAGAGAGAAAATAACAGTAAACTGCAAAAAACATTGTATACCTCCCGATCTGAAAAATGACGCAGCTAGGGCTACCGGAAACCTTTTCGCGTGAAACGAAAGGGGTTCCTCACTGGAACAGATGCTCCGAACGCAACAGAGCAGCCCTCTCGGCCCGAAAGTAGTCAGAAACAGCAGATCTAGGAAACGACAGCCGCATGCAGTTCTACCGGCTTCAGATTTGGATCACCAACGGACGCGACCCTCAAATAGCTCTGATACCATGTAGGAATTTACAGGGTAAGTTCCTCAAAAAGAATACTAAAAGGACACCGCTCACAACCAGATCACAGATCAATACACCAGTATTTTTGACGTGGTTAAAACCCTCAAAGAGGGAAACAGTCCACGGCCTGTCCCAACGTGGGTACTACAGGCAATTTATTAATCAAAGAATGAAAATTTACATAAGCTTCTCTCATGCACGGATTACCCGAACAATGAACCTCCATGCGCTTTAAATAGAACTCATGGACCAATCAGGTGTCAAGCCACGGATCAAGTGTCGGTAATACCGAGGAGAGAATGAACCATCGGATCACTACATATCGTGACCGTCGGATTGTAAGTTACAAAATGTACAACGGTAAAGAAACACACTTTACCTAACTCTATACCTAACTCTACACTAGACCAAGTTGAACTTAACTATATCCTATGTGTCGGAATATCCTAACAGTTGTAAGCAGGTACATGAACAATCCAGGAAAGGAACATTGGATGGCAGTGAAATGGATTCTCAGATATTTGAAAGGTACCACAAATCAAGCATTATGCTTTGGTTGTTCAAACATTTCTCTACAGGGATATGTTGATGAAGATATGGCAGGTGACAGAGATAACAGGAGGAACACTACAAGATATGTATTTACTTTAGGTGGAACAGCTGTCAATTGGGTTTCAAAAATCCAAAGTGTTGTTACACTTTCAACAACATATGCAAAGTATGTTGCTGCTACAGAGGCTAGTAAAGAAATGATTTGGTTACAAAGGTTTATGGGTGAATTGGGTAAGGATCATGATATGGGCACATTATACAGTGATAGCCAAAGTGCCATTCATCTTGCAAATAACTCATCATTTCATTCCAGGACTAAATACATATAGCATTTCAGACGATCAGTGTTGGAAGATGGAGAGTTGAAGCTAGAAAAGATACACACTAGCCAGAATCCTGCAGATATGCTAACAAAAGTTGTAACAGGGGAGAAACTGAGAATATGCTCACTTTCAATTGGTCTTCAAGGATGAAGGAAGATGAGAAATAGTCAGGTCCAAAGAGGAGTCATTGTCCAGCAAATGAAGCAGTGGCGGAGTTGCTAAAATCATTCTCCAAGTGGGAGATTGTTGGGTGTGGAGCATGATTATTTAGAGGTCTTTGTTTCAGCCAGATGTATACCCCAGGAAGTTTGTACACCCCTCCATGCAGGAGGGTGTAGGGGGGACTTGTCCCCCCCAAGGGGGTTCAGGGGGGTCGATCCCCCTGGCTAAGGGGTTTGGGGGCCAGCGGTCCCCCAACGGGGTTTCGGGGGCAACGTCCCCGAATCTAAAAACATATGTAAAATTGCCTTGCAAAAGTATAGTAATTTCTAGTCAATCTGGGTCGTTCATTAGGCGGATGATCTGATGGTAGAACTTATGTTTAGTTTAGGGTTTTTTGCCCTAGAAGGAAACCCCTCTATTTGTATGAGGGCATTGTATAAAGGCTGTGTAATAGATGTGTATTCTCCGAGCGAGAAATAGAGAGGCGAGACTGTGAGAGAAAACAAAGGATATTACAGAGATCTATTGTAGGTTGTGTCTCTTCATTTTGCTGGATAATAAAAAGGAAGGATTGGCTGTTCAGGGTGGACATAGCCCAAATTGGGTGAACCACATATATCTGTGTCTCTCTAGTTTTATGCATTTTCTGTGTTTATATTTCTGCTATATTCTATGTGTTCCATTGCTCTGTAATTTATAATTTTCTAACAGGACAAGGGATAGAAGTCCTAATCAAGACTCCTAATCTGTGACAATGGTCTCCCTCAGAGGCACAGTTCCTTTTTGTTGGATGCATGAGGACATGCATTAGGCTAAGCATGGGAGGATGTTGATCCTCATTTTTGTTCTTATTACTGTCGGATTTAATTCCCATTTTGCCCCTTTTTGTTACCATGGAACCTATTTCTCTGCTAAATCACTATCCTAATCCTATCTCTACTCTCCACTTGAGGTAAACCTTCTCATGGTTGCATTTAGCTAATTATTGGTAGATTTAAGCAAATAGAAGTGGCATATTCTTAAACTAACTTATTACTATTATCTAGTGTAGACTCTCAGCAGAATGTGCAGGTTGATCCCCAGAAGGAGCAGTTGATGCATGAAGACCTTCTACTTTGGTACTCAAGGGCTATATGCAGATGGGCGCTCAAGTAACAAAATGGATAAGGTTGCAGCATGTTTTGGAAGACGGTAGGGCACAGCCACAAGTAGCACGCATCATTATCCTTAGATCCTCGCCTGATTTCCCTTGATTACAGCATATACAAAATTGGGAATTGGTTACGAATGGATAGACCAATTCAAGATGCCTATTTGAACCAACTCACCTGAAAGGAGTAATGCGGATTCACTCATTATTTTTAGTTTATGTTTAACTGTCAGTAAATTCCTATAAAGGCGATTGAATGTAATATGTTAGGGGGGATCGTAGACTGTAGCACTGTAGCACTGAACTTATGAAGCAGTTTTGATGTATGATTGAACCAGTTTGAATACAATCATAATGCTATTGTTCTGAAGTGGTTTTCAAATGCGTTGATGGAATGAAGTTTATGTTTTAACTGTGCATCAAATCATTTAAGCTACTATAAGTTATCCAACCCCAGGTGTGGTCGGGCCCACCCATCTGGGATTGTTTGTATTTGAAACAGCAGTGACACTGCAACCTTAGATTTGCTTAATCTCCTTTTCATTTACAGTTCTGTTGTGTGAATTATTATTTGGTTAATTGATTATTGGTTATGTTTGCAGAGTCTTTGTCATTTTCTGAGTTGCAATTGAATTCCAGTGTGATATCGCGCCCTTCAAACCAGAGCCACCCTGTCATTTTGTTGCCTTCGCTTGAAATGCATTGCATAGTCATCAATATATTTGGATTGTCATTCATAGTGAATGTCTTCGCCCTTAATATTTTGAGTAGTTATAGATGGAGAATGATTTCGATTGAATCAGACAGGCTTTGTCCCCTTCCCTTAAATTAACCTCTGTTTTATTGACAAGAATCGATTTAAGTTAATCCCAATTATAGTATTATAGAGGCATTTGAAATTAGGATGAAACTAGATAGATCATTCGAAAGACTTAATGAACTCAATTGAATTGTTGAATTGATAGTTTAAATATGAGAATGTCTGGGTTGCACAAATAATTAATTGACTTGTTTTATTGCAGATTGATGCATTGTAAACTGGTATAAACATTACAGGGACGTTTTCAAAAGATCCATTCCACAGTCACCATTTATCTTCTCTATTCATTTAATTACTAATACTGGTGGTAAAACGAAACGATCATCCTCACTTTCGTGAAAAAGGCAGTCTCCTTGGAATGAATTCTTTCTCAGTTCATATATTAGGGTGTTTACTCCATGAATAGATCATTGTTATGTCTTACAGCAGCAAGAGGTAGGGATTTATTTTGGTTATAGCATAAAATTAGGTATAGTCTTAGATTTGATAGCCAAACATCAAGTGAGATAAGTATCATGGTTGCTCTCAGTTTATTAGAATTATGTAAGTAATCCATTGAATACAAAACAACAGAATAAATCAAAATAGAGTAATTCCTCCAATTGATACTTGAACCTTAAAACTCGATCTGAACATAAACCCTTAAGCGCAGAATAATAGGTTGATTGAAGCATTAACAGGATAGGTCACTCATTGAATTGGCAATTGGATTGTCATAGATTATTTATCATTATTTTCTCTGATAACGAATGATTATGGCATCAATAGTTTAATAAGATGAGAGGTGATTACCATAGGGTTGTTTGATTTCATTCAAAGAATTGTCATTATAGAATGCTTGTTGAAACTGATTGAGTGATTTTTCATATAGAGCCTGGTACCAACATGCAAAGTTTGATTAGGGTTTGGTGTGAATAGAAGTTCGTTTTTACTAGGAATACTCAGTTAAGTGCAGATTTGAATATTGGGATTTGTGAAGATTTTAGGTAAAATTTGATTGTTGGGTTTGCTCATTAGATGATAAGATTTGCAAGTATTTCTTTCATAAATCATTAATAAGGAAACAATTAAACTCTGACATAGCCTGAACAGAGGGAGCGCAAGGCAATTCGTGCTTATGAACCATGGGTTGACAATTAATCTTAAGGGATTTAATCTGACAAATTAAAATCTCAACAAGAGGGGCATGTTAGGTCCCTATAATATTAGTGATTCCCCCATTATTATTGTCATTGTAGCCCTTATTGTTATTGTTGTGCCCCTATTTTCCCCATATTGTTATTATTGTGACCCATAGAAGCCCACTATTGTTATTTTTTTACCCTTATATTATTATTGTTATGTCGCTTTGATTATATTGTGACCCCTTAGACTCCTACATATAGAAAGGAGGTTTTGTCATTTTTATCATCCAAGAATTATTCATTTTTGTAATGTAAAGGAGGTTTCCCCCTCGAAGAGGCTGATTTCTAAGTCATTGATCTATCTTTTCTATCTTTTTGTGAGCTGGTTTCATAACATATTAATCCATGATTGAGAAAGAAAAAGGAGAAGGATTACCTCAGTCCTTGGTGTAGCGCTGTTGGAGAACTCAACGTGGCAAAGTGGAAGACCCCTCCACCAACTCCTAGATCATAACCTGCACATAGACAAGATAAAGTCTAATCCTACAACATATAAACCTTGATAATAAAAACATCAATATATGAGAATATAAGCTAGCATGCATCTAAGCTACTTATTAATCACGGAATCGAATCAACATGTACATAAATACAATATCGACACCATCAAGTAGAAAACATAGAAACATATATATATTATTAGATATAAGAAGAATGATTACAACCAGATTGGTTGGATCAAGCCTCCTCTAGTCGTTCATCTCCACTCTCTCTCTCTCTCTCTCAACTTCTTGGCAGCATAACAATACTAAAGCTCTTACAAACTTTCAACAACCATTCGACCTCTTCTAAAATGACTAAGCCTCCAATATATAGATGGAGAGAGGCTCATCCTTGCCAATTCTTTCATGAGTTCCATTGAGGCAAAATCTTGGATGTTGCCTCACTTTATTGCTCTTTCCCTTCCCGTGAGACTTCATTAGGAATAGAAATATACTTAGATAGGCTTGAGGTGGATGTTTCCTACCTTTTGAGCTGACACTTGAGTGAAGAGTTGAGTGTGAGTTAGTCAACTCGTGCTTTGACCTCCGGAATCTCATAAATATCTAGTAACACTACCCTTTAGGAAAAATAGAGCATTAACCTAGGGACTAACACTTTTGGCTGAGAGCTAGAAAGCGTTATAACTCTCCTTGTTTGTTTCTGGGGTGTGTTACCCTGGAAAATAGATCTGTAATTTAGGTCTTGTCTTCAACCAATGTGTCTTTCTCCTATGAGCTTATTAGGAGGTCATTTTCCTGTATAATAGTTATCGATATGGAGACTTCCATGTGATCTTGATCTTCAATCTCCTTTCATGAGTTATCATCCCTTCATCTTCTTACTTGATTATCTCTTCATGGTTCTAGATTCACAAGTTTCTTCCTGTATGATCTCCTTTGCATCTTTCTTGAACATCATCCTTTCATATCAAGATACAATACCTGTAGATGGAATTCACTCATGACAAGTTGACATCAATTTTTAAATCTCCTAACTAGTCTATATGATTCTTAGGCGATTCATTGATTGATCTGGAACAAGGTACTGGACCGAGGAGGGGGCTCAAGGATTTCACAATGTGTTGTTCCAGAGCACAGTGATGGAGTTCTGGTGACTATGATTATGCAATGCGCAATACCCAAGGGTCAAGGAAAAAAGATTGCACAGTTGAGGAAGTTATTAAGACAAAGGTGAGGGCTTGCTAATTGTAACTACATAGTGTACACTTCTGGAAGACAGGAGGGAAAAGATGTTGAAAAATGCAACAAGAAATTCTAAATTGGATCTTTCCTTGATTAAATTGAGAAAAATTGAATTTCTACGTCAGCAGACAACTTGGATGCAATTAACTCGTGTGAAATGGATTTTGTCACCTAGTTTACTTAGTAAATTCGAGTTGGAGGAGTTAGAGTTTAGTTAAGCATGTTTGATTGCTAATTTGTAGCAAGAAAAGTCATATATCTCAAGTTGTTTTTAGTTAAACTAGTTCCAATTGTTTGAGGAACTAGTGGAAGGTAATTTGTGCCGTGGGACTTCAGTCAAACTCAATGATCATCCAGTTAATTGATAAGTCAACCCAAAATAGCTAGTGCATGCAGAGAATTTGAGTTACCCAGTTGAGGTGGAGATTCCAAGGTAGTGTAACATCAATTGTAGACTATTATGGAGTGTACATGTGTTGCATGCTGTTATGAAACCAACTCACAAAAAGATAGAAAAGAGAGATCAACGCCTTAGAATTCAGCCTCTTCGAGGGGGCAACCTCCTTTACATTACACAAATGAGCAATTATTTGATGATTCAAATGACAAAACCTCCTTTCTATATATAGGAGTCTAAGGAGTCACAATATAACCTAGCCGACCTAACAATAATAATATAAAGCCACAAAAATAACAATAGAGGGATTCTATGGGGCACAGTAATAACAATATGGGGACAATAGGGGCACAACAATATTAATAAGGGATACAACTACAATAGTAATGGGGTAATCACTAGTATTATAGGGACCCAACATGCCCCTCTCCTTCAAAAAAGTGTTGTCCTCAACACTTCAGTAGTTCTGGATTCTTCTGTAAAAAATTCTCATCCTCCCATGTGGAATCTTCAGCAGATAAGTTCTTCCACATGATAAGATACTCCGAAATTGATCGATTTCATAACTGTCGAGTTCTTGTTTCTGTGACTGCTTCTGGTTCCAATATAATTTCTCCTTCCTCGTCAAGTTTTGGAAATATTTTTTGAACTGGGAGCTTGTCACCTATAACCTTCTTTAAACATGAAACATGGAAAACTGGGTGCAATCGAGAAGCTGTAGAAAGCTCCAATTTGTATGCCATAGTACTAATCTTTTGCAACACCTTGTACGAACCATAATACTTTGGTGATAATTTATTATCCTTCTTAGCTTGCTTGAGGGAAATTTTCTTATATGGTTTTAGCCGTAGGAATACCCAATCACCTACATCAAAACTTCTTTCGCTGCGATGTTGATCTACCTGTTGTTTCATTCTATTCTGTGGCAACAAGAGGTTATCCTTTAAGAGTTGGAGGACATGTTGTTAATGTTCGATGTGATCTTCCACTGCTTGAACCTTAGAATTTTCTCTTAAATATGATGTGATGGATGGTGGCTGATATCCATAGAGTGCCATAAATGGGGTCATTTTTTTTGCTGTATGGAAGGAAGTGTTATACCACCATTCAGCTAGAGGCAACCATTTGACCCATTATGTCTGTTTATCAAATACAAAGCAACGAAGATATCCTTCCAAACATTTGTTTACTATCTCAGTTTTCCCATCAGATTGAGGATGATAAGATGAGCTATGAGCTAACTGAGTACCAAGACAAGAAAATAATTATGTCCAAAAATTTCCAGTGAAAATAGGATCTCTGTCACTTACAATAATCTTCGGGTTTCCGTGTAGCTTTTGAATTGTTTCCATAAATGCAGTAGAAACTGTACTGGCTTTAAATGGATGTGATAATGCACAAAAGTGTGCATACTTGGTAAGTCTGTCAACTACCACCATGATGACACTCTTTCCCTCAGACTTGGGTAAACCTGTGATAAAATCCATTGAAACCTCCTCCCAACGTTGGCTTGGAATGGATAAAGGTTGTAATAGACCCGGTGTCTTAATTGTTTCAACTTTATTTTGTTGGCAAACCAAACATTCCGCCACAAACTTTTGAATATCTGATTTAAGGCCCTCCCAAAAAAATTCCTTCTTAACACTATGGTAAGTTTTTAAAAATCCTGAGTGCTCTCCTAAGGGAGAAGTGTGCAATTCCATAAGAATCTTTTGTTTTAGCTGGAAATTCTTACAGAGGTATAAGCGATCTTTGTACCATAACAAATCATTTTGCTAGCTAAATGTATCAGACATACTGGAGTCTTGTTGTAACTTTCGAATAAGTGCCCACACTTCTTCATCATTCTTCCATTCCTCCCTTGCTTTGTTTATCCAATCTGGTTGGATAATAGAAATGGCGCACAAAAATGCTTCCACATCCTCATCCTTTGTTGAGAGTGCATCTACCACCACATTTTGCTTCCCTTTTTTGTAGATGATTTCAAAGTCATAACCCAACATCTTTGAGACCCACTTTTGTTGCTCTTCAGAGGATAATCTTTGTTCTAAAAAGTATTTAAGGCTATCATGATCCGTTTTTACCTTGAAGTGTCTTCCCATTAGGTAGGGTCGCCATTTCTTAAGTGCATGGAGTATTGCCAACATTTCCTTCTCATAAATAGCTTTGTGTAAAAACTTTCCCTTGATTGGACAACTTTCGAAAGCAATGGGTCTTTCATCTTGCATTAAAACAGCACCAATTCCATTTCCTGAAGCATCACATTCCACAATAAAGGTTTTTGTGAAGTCCGGTGTAGCTAAGACTGATGCTTGGCACATTGCCTCTTTAAGATGCTCGAAGGACTTTGTTGCTTCTGGAGTCCATGAAAATGCATCTTGCTTCAATAATGTTGTTAGAGGCGCTGCTATTCTAACATAATTCTTAACAAATTTGCAATAATACCCTGTCAAGCCGAGAAATCCTCGCAGATGCTTTATGGATGTGGGGATTTTCCACTCCTTAATGGATTTAATTTTGCTAGGGTCTACCTTAACTCCTTCATGAGATACAATATGACCCAGATATTCCACCTCTTGTACTCCAAAGAAACATTTGGATCTTTTTGCATATAATTGTTTCTCCTCCAATAGTTGTAACACCCTGTCAACATGTTCAACATGATCCTTCCAAGACTTTCTGTAAATCAGTATATCATCAAAAAATACTAACACAAATTTTCTAAGGAATGGTTTGAAAATGGAATTCATCAAACCTTGAAATGTTGAAGGTGCATTGATAAGGCCAAAAGGCATGACCAAAAATTCATAATGACCCTCATGAGTTCTAAATGCTATTTTTGGAATGTCTTCAGTCTTCATTCTCATTTGATGATATCCTAAACGAAGATCCAACTTGGTGAAGTAAATTGACCCATGCAATTCATCCAATAATTCATCAATGACAGGAATGGGTGTTGAGTCTTGAAAATGTCATTCATTTCCATTACACTTTCACTATTATGTCCATTATATCACCTCCATTTCACCTCCATTTCACTACTATGTCACCACATTCATCCCACTTTCATTGTCATTGGGCTACCTTTATGTTTTTCCAATATTTATTATTTCTAAGCCTTTTAAGTGAATTTGTGGTTAAACATTAGAAAATAATGTGCATATGCTTATACCTAACAAATGAGTTGAGTTTGTTGACATGTGTAGGTTGAAAGGAGACTTCTAGAAGACCCTTATGTGGCACTCTAAGGCCAAATTCGAATTTGGTTGGAAAGAATCATGGGATCATGAGGATATGTGTCACATCTCCTAATTGTATTGTAACTCTAAAAGACATGTGTCTTATCAGTTCCTATTTTGATTAGGACTCTAGAGGTAGAGGGAGAGATTCATGGATTATCATTAATGAGAAGGCTCTCATCTTTTTGTATAAATAGGAGGTCTCTCTCCTTCATTAGTGAGTCTCTTTTTAGTCTCTCTTTAGTCTTTCCTTTAGTCTTTTCTTAGTCCTTTTAGTTTGTTAGTCCCATGGCTTTTGAAAGCTTTGGAGAGCTTTGTTGTACTTTGCACTTTTGAAGAAATTGAATAAAGCTTTGATGTTCTCAACATGGAAGGAGATGTGAAGTAGATGTTATGGAGCATATTAGGATGTAAGTAGATTAGATTTCATTTTGTAAATATTGCTTTGTAGAATGTAAGGTAGATTAGATTTTCATTCATGCAATTTTAAGTATGCTTTGATTTCATAGGTAGAAGGGGGCCCCTGCCTTGTACAGTTTGAATTATTGCATTTTATTTTCTCCCGGGATTGTGTGTGTTGTATTTGCTTTAATATCTAATGGTAGTTGCAGTTGTCTTATTCATAGTGCTGCCCTTTTTACTTTGTTTTTATAGCTGATTTTTAATCTTATTTCTCAAAGAGCTGCTAACACATGAATGATCTTCTATCATAAATTGTTATCTTTTAAGATCAGAATACCACTAACTTGCAGCTGGCTTTGAGTGCTTTTTAGACTATTCTTTCACTACTTTCTAATCATACTTTGCATAGTACATATGGCTGAAGTAGAGAGTTAGAAAGAGCAAAACGTTATCACTAGTCTTTAAAGTAGATTTTTTCATTTTTAATCACTTTTCTAATTCAACTTAAGCTACTTTCTTTCCGTGCTTTACACAGTACATGTGTTTGAAGCAGCGAGTTAGAGAGATATAATCTTTATCTTTGGTTTTAAAAGTGATTTTCTTATTTTCTTTTATTTGCAGCAATATGAATAGAGACTAATGCCATTAGAATGTGGTCATTTACTTTCAAGTCATTTCAAGTTCTTTGCTGTCAGTTTCATTTCAAGTTATTTCTTTCAAGCTCTTTCTTTGCAAGTTTAAAGATTGATTACTTTCTAGACTTATTTCTAACTACTTCTTAATCGTGTTTAACATAGTACTATATGTTGAAGCAGGGAGTTAGGAAGAGTTGAACATTATAACTGGTCTTTAAAGTGGTTTTTCTTACTTGTCACCTTAGAGCTTGATTACTTTTTGGACTTATTTCTGACTACTTCTTAATCATGCTTAACATAGTACTATATGTTGAAAGCAGAGAATTAGGAAGAGTTGAACATAAACTATAAAACAACGAAGTAAGAAAGAGGTTAACTAAGCACATATAGTGCACCACACTTCATCAGTTTACGATACCCGGATTGATAATTTATGTAGAGCAATTTAAGACGTTAAATTGACTAAACAATGGGAAACTTATCTTTAACAGTGAGCTTGTTGAGCTCCCTATAATCCGGACACATGCGCCATGATCCATCCTTCTTGTGCACCAATACTACTGGAGCAGAGAAATAACTTTGACTCAGTTGAATTATACCAGCCTCTATCATTTCTGCAACCATACGTTCAATTTCACTCTTTTGGGCATAGGGATATCTGTCCGGTCTGATGTTTGGAGGAACACTTCCTGGAATCAGATGAATAGCATGATCATGATCACGAATAGGTGGGAGACCTTTGGGAGTCTCAAATACCTTGGAATGATTATCCAAGACTTTTTAGAGATCTAGAGAAATAGATTATTCCAATGTGGAAACATCTAGCGAACATAATTGTGCAATTACACCTCTTTGTTCATTTTTAAGAAGCTTTGTCATACCGTTAGAGTTGATTATCTTTCCTGGTTTCCCTGCAATACCCCTTAATTCAACTTCCTTTCCTTCCACAGAAAATTTCATGAAAAGTTCTTGAAAATTAAAAGCTATTGTACCCAAGGATTGTAGCCATTTGACTCCTAGTACAACATCAACACCTCCCATTGGAATGGAAAGCATTGGGCTAGTCAATTTATATTCTCCCATGGATAGCTTGATATTATGGCACTTTCCAAAGCAATTTATTGTTCCTCCATTTGCAACCATCACTTGACACTCTGGTGCTGGATATAAGAAGCAATGCAATTCTTTTGCTACCTTACAATGAATAAAATTGTGGGTACTTCCTGAATCAATCAACACTATTACCTTTTTCTTCTTGATTTGTCCTTATATCTTGATGGTTTGAGGAGTGGTAATTCCCGCCAATGCATTACAAGATATGGTCGGATTCATTTCTTCTTTATCTAGGCTTTGTTCCTGGGGTATATCCTCTTCTTTTGACCTTTCTTGCTCCTTTTCTTCTTCCTTTTCACAATCTATGTAGAATAATTTCTTCTCAGCACACTTATGACCTTTAGTGTATTTGCTATCACAACTGTAACAAAGCCCTTTTGCTCTTTTTTCTTCCAATTGTTGTGGTTTCAACCTTATAGGTTGTGGAAGACTAGGGGCAACAAAACTTCCATCTTTATAGTTGTGAGTGGTATGCTTCCTGGTTGCCATAATTTTGCTTTCCATTTTTCTTGCTAACCTGAATGCCTTCTCTAATGAATCAGGTTCCCAAAAGCAAACATCATGTTGGATATTATCCTTTAAAGTCCCTATGAACACATCAATCCTATGCTCCTCTGGAATATTTTTTACCCTTATGTTCAATTTTTGGAACTCCTCAATGTGCTCCATTATTGAACCCTTTTGTTTAAGACTTATCAATTGGCTAAAAAAAGTGTTGCTTTTTGTATCCTCATAATGTGCTGTCAATTCTTCCGTAAAAATTGCCCAAGTGATAATTTATTTATGAGAGCAAAGCCATTGATACCATACAAACTAATTTGGTTCCAAATATAAAGTTGCAATACGTACCTTTTGTGTGTTTTGCACATTATTGAGATCGAAAAATTGCTCCATCTGTAATATCCATGTTGCGGGATCCTTGCCATGAAACTTCCTCATATCGATTTTTGGAATATGGTGGGTCTTCGATCCAACATTAGAGTCTATGGAATCATGATTAACATTTCTTTTGTTCTCATCATGAGTTTCCTTTACTACCCTTTCACCATTAGTGACCATTTCTTGTAGCAACTTATTCATATGTATCTTCAATTCTTCCATCTTGTCATCCATGCCATCAATTTTAGCGTCCATGCCATCCATCTTAGCTTCTACGCCTTTCTTTAAACAATCCATCTTAGCTTCTACACCTTTCTTTAAACCATCCATCCTAGCTTCTACATCTTTCCTTAAACCATCCATCTTAGATTCTGTTGCTTTTTGTGCAAGTGACACTTGTTGCACTTGGTCTCGTAATTTTGATATATCATGTTGCATTTCTTCCTCTTCTTCATGAGTCATGCTAGAGCTTTCAGGTTGCTTACTAGGTGTTTTCATTTTCTTTCCTCGGGGCATCAATTACCGATTCAAACTAATTTTTCAAACCAAGCTTATGCAAAAATTTAAAAAACTACACACCTTTTTTCACTTTGTAGAAGCTTGATATTGAATCTGATGTATCTCTGTAATTTCGGACCATCCAGTTCTGAAATTATGATCTGTAGTAGCCCTCTGTGTCCTCTTTCCAATACCATCAGTCTGATCCAAATTGAATTCTCCAAGGAACAGTTGTGCACAATTTCCCAAGATGACCTGATTATATACTAGTTCAGTAGAGCGAACTTGTACGACATGCCACGAGTCACTGTTTCGAACTTTGGATCTGAAAAAGATATACAAGAAACTAAAGTCCGTCCTCTTTATATACCTTCTTACGAAATTTCAATCTGATGCTCAGAGAGAAAGTTATGACGATTTTCCCCAGGTCACCTATTTGGAATGTAATTTATGAGTCTGCAAAAAGACCAACTTCCTCAGATCATATCTCCGCAAATATAATGCGAAAAGCTCTGAAATTTGGATCCACGATTCAGCACGATTTCTTCTAAAATGGGTTTTTTTTTTGGCTTATGAAACATTGCAGAAAAAAAGTTATAGTGAAAATGCCACGATGACCTGTTTGGAGCAGCGAAACCCTAGAATCCAAAGCTCTGATACCAAATGTTATGAAACCAGCTCACAAAAAGATAGAAAAGAGAGATCAACGCCTTAGAATTCAGCCTCTTCGAGGGGAAAACCTCCTTTACATTACACAAATGAGCAATTATTTGATGATTCAAATGACAAAACCTCCTTTCTATATATAGGAGTCTAAGGAGTCACAATATAACCCAGCCGACCTAACAATAATAATATAAAGCCACAAAAATAACAATAGAGGGATTCTATGGGGTACAGTAATAGCAATATGGGGACATTAGGGGCACAAAAATATTAATAAGGGATACAACTACAATAGTAATGGGGTAATCGCTAGTATTATAGAGACCCAACACATGAAACCTAATGATCAACCTAAGGAATTGTGCAATCCATTTTGGAGAAATTCCTAAATAATAGGGGCCTAATTTCTCAAGGAATTGCCCAAGGAAATAGTGGTTAAAGAAGAGGCATAAATAACTCTAGGTCAGAGCCTTTCAGTCGGTAGGGAGATAGGTTATGAACATGTAGTTTGTGCCTAGCTGAGTAAAGAAATTGTAATACATTTATATTCATTAGATTAATGCAAGTGGGAATTGGGATTTTTAGAAGATTGCATTGCCCGGGAAAAATACTATTTGAATGTGTGTAATTTCTTAATGCATGTCTAAATTTTTTGTTCCAAATTGTGAATTAATGTCCACGGAGTTGTAGAGTAATTTTTTGTCTTGTGATTTTGATTAAAACTTCATGAACAGTTGCAAATCTACATCTTAATTTCTACACGGTATCGTAGCAAGATTCACATTAGAGCTGGAATTTGAAGTTGTTTCTCAAGAGGTTCGTTTTTGGTGTTTACTGCAGTAGGATTTCTTCAGAGCTGAGAAGATGGACTTCAATGGACCGAGGCTAGAGTATGCCTTGGAAGGAACCACTAATTTTTTTCCATGGAAGGATCACATGGAGGAAGTATTGGGTGACGATGGATTGTTAGAATAGACTAAGACAAATGTTGTAAAACCATCGGATTCTGATGCCCAGTACCTTGCTGAGTGGAAGAAATATGTAGCCAAGGTGAGGAGAATAATCTTGGAGGGAGTATGTGATAACATTGTCTCAAATATCCATCGAAACTTAAACTTTGTTTGCAATATGGAAATAACTAACAAAAATGTACGGGAACAATAGTGACCACGGGAAGCTGCCACTCAAGGATAAACTTTGAAGTATCAAGATGCAAAAGAATGACACTATTTCGCAGTATCTGAGAAAGTTCACATAATGTCGTGATGAACTTGGTAGGGTCGATGATAATTTCCCTATAGAATACTTGGTAAGCCTAGCCCTTTTGGGCCTTCCCAAGGGTTGGCATAGCTATCAAGATTAAGTGAATGGGAGGGAGAAATTACCAAATTGGTAGCATTTATGGTCTGATTTGGTATAGGTGGAAATAAGGAAAAATACCATAGATGAGACTTCATCCAAGGACAAGGATGAAGAAAACTTTGCATTGGATGGAAAGGAAAAGAATGGAAAAACTAAGAAATATTAATCCAAACTAGAATCTAGACAAGGGAGCAAGAAGAAACATTTGTCAAAAATTTAATGCTTCAACTTTCATGAATTCGAGCACTATGCCACTAAGTTTACACACAAAAAGGCAAGCAAGAATACCCCAGGAGGAGTAGCAAGTGAAGATTTTTATAGTTCTAGCTTGACTTTACCCTTATCACATGCATGGCTAGCACAGTGATGGGGAGCATGTGGTACTTGGACTCATGTGCATCGTTCCATATAACATGGTGTAGAGAATTTTTGGGTCACCTAGAAGAAAATTATTTGCAGATGCACATCGAGATGGGGGACGACGAAAGGTATTGCATGACCAAGATTGGTACAATCACTCTGAGAGGGATTCGGCCTCCCCCCTTAGGCTCAAGGATTTCATGTTCATTCTGGGCCTAGAGAAAAATCTCATCCTTGTTGTAGTTTTGGAACACCATGGTTATGATATGATCTTCAGCAAAGGAAAAGCAATCCTAATAAAAATAGCCATGGGATAAGTGAAGCAGAACGGGGTTCGTGTGAAGAACATTTATAAGCTAGATGTGGAAGATTGTGTTGCATTAAGCGAAAAGGAAGAGAAGGTGTGGAGCTATAATGTCAATGAAATTTAGCATAGAAGACTTGGCCGACTGCATCATGGTTCCCTGAATATTATGCAACAAATAACTAGAGGCCTCCCCAAAGGAATACTTGAGTAACAGGATTTGTGTAAACGATGTGCTTTGGATAAGTACACAAAATCCACTTGCCATGATTGGGATAGAAAAGCACATGCAGTCCTTGAAAGGATCCACTTTGATGTATGTGGACCTTTCTCGATAGCCTCCACTACCAGAAACAAATATTTTGTCATTTTTATTGATGACTTCTCACGAAAGTGTTGGATCTTCTTCATGCGAAAGAAATATGTGACATTCTCCTAGTTCGTATAATTCAAGGCATTGTTTGAGAAAGAAACAAGCAAGAAGGTAAAGGTTCTCAGGAGCGGTAATGGAGATGAGTACGTGTCGAATGAAATTAAAATTTTATGTACAAAATAAGGCATTCGATGAGATTTGACAGCACCCCACAACCTAGACCAGAATGCGGTGGCTGATAGAAAGAACCATTACATTATGGCAGAAGCGAGGGAGATGTTGCATGATGAAGGCCTACATCTACCTTTATGGGTCAAGGCAAGCAACACAACAGTCTATTTGCATAACCGAAGACCTCATCAGATTCTAGGCATAATTACACTGAAGGAGGGTTTCTTGGGGAGAAAGTTGGATGTGTCACACTTCAGTATTTTTGGAGCCTTTGTTTAATGTCATGTCTCCAAAGAATAAAGGAAGAAGCTAGAGATGATAGCAGAATTAGGGGTATTTTTGGGTTACACATAAACTCCCAACAATTACCATGTGTAATTCCCATCCCTTAGAATGATAGTTGTGCGTAGGGACGTAAAATTTGATGAGGAGAAAACGATGTGGTGCTCTCTTGATAGGGAGATTAAGATCCCACAAGAAGAGTATATTTTAGCTCCAAAGTAGGAACCACAAGAATTTGTGGAGTAGCCACAAATTGAGGAGTAGAGAGTGAAAACATCCACTCAATCAGGACCATCCAGAGAAGGAAGAAAAATAAACTAGGAAGATGGGAGACTTATGCAGGATGTGAGGGAGAATGTAAGTGCTCCTTCAAATCAACACAGGCATAGAAAGTCACCTGATTGGTACACTGGCTACATGGATATAATGACTAAGCTTGAAGAGATTGAGCCATCCTCTTTTGAGGAAGCAGTAGAGAAACTTGTATGGGTTGATGTAATGGTGGAGGAATATGAATCCATTGTAAAGAAAAGTGTTTGGGAAGTGGTCCCAAGACTAGCAGATAAATCAATTGTGGGTTCGAGATGGATCTTCAAGTTGAAGCAGGCTTGCAGATAGACGCATAGAGAAGTATAAGGTCAGATTTGTGGCCAAGTAGTACTCCCAAGTTGAGGGGATTGACTATGAGGAGACCTTTGCTCCTGTAGCAAGGTACTCATCCATTATATCTATTATTGCTTTGCCTGCATAGATGGGGAGGATGATCCACTATATGGATGTAAAAACAACATTCCTCAATGGATTTATTGAGGAGGAGGTGTACATCAAGAAAACAAAAGGATATGAGACTTTTTTTCGAGAGTCTCATGTGCGCGGACTCAAGTGAGCGTTATACAGTCTCAAACAAGAACCATGTGCATAGTACACCAAGATTGATAGTTATCTCACTCATTTGGGCTTCACCAAAAGTGAAGCAGATGCAAACCTCTATCATATAATGGTAGAAGGTAAATTGCTTATTATTGTCTTATATGTTGAAGATTTAATTTTAACTTGTGATGAGAAACTGATCAGATCTTGCAAGGAGGACCTTGCAAGGGAGTTTGAAATGAAGGGCATGGCTCTCATGCACTACTTCCTCGGTTTGGAAGCATGGAAAGGCAATGGGGAATTGTTTGTCTCTCAAGAAAAGTATGAAAATGAGATACTACATAGGTTCCACATGGATATTTTCAAACGCATGGAGACACCTCTAGTGACCAACTGGAAGAAGGAGGATGCCACTTCAGGTGAAGAAGTGGATGCTACCATTTATCGACAACTAGTGGGTTCACTAATGTACCTTGTGAGCACATGCCCATATTTGTGCTATGCAGTCAACCAGATAATCTAAGTTATGGTTATCCCAACCAAATTATTTTGGAAGGCATCTAAGCATGTTCTACCGTACCTCAGAGGCACTACCCAGTTTGGACTTGGTACAGACGAACAAAGGGAGTGAAATTGTGTGGCTTCACAAATGCAGATTGGGTGGGAAGTCCATCAGATTGAAAGAGTAAATCATGTGGAATTTTCATTATTAGGTCCACAGTTGTTTCCTGGTAAAATAAGAAGCAAATATTTGCGGTGCTCAGCTCACCAGAAGCAGAATACATGGTTGTGAGTAAAGCAGAATGTGAGGCAATCTGGATGAGAAAGATACGTGTTGGAATATTTGGTCAGATGATGGATATAACTTTGATATATTGTGATAATCAAAGTTGAATCAAGCTCTCTAAGAATCAGGTATTTCATGATCGATCCAAACATATAGATATTCAGTATCACCATTTACAAGATTGTGTGTAGAGGTGGATAATGTTGTTGCAGTACATTCTAATGGAGGAACAAGATGTTGACATTTTGAGAAATGCCTTTTCAAGAGGGAAATTTGATTTACACAGGTGCAGGATAGGGGTGGTTCATAATCCCTTTCTTCCTAAGGGGGAGTGTTGAAAAATGCAGCAAGAAATTCTCAATCTGGTTTTTCCTTGATTAAATTAAGAAAAATTGAATTTCCAAATTAGCAGGGAACTTGGATTCAGTTAACTTGTGTGACATGGCTTGTGTCACCTAGTTTACTCAGTAAATTCAAATTGAAGGAGTTACAGTTCAGTTAAGCATGTTTAATTTCTAATTTTTATCAATCAAAGTCAGTTATATTAAGTCATTTTCAGTTAAACCAGTTCCAAGTGTTGGAGGAACTAGTGGAAGGTCAGTTGTGTAGTGAGACTTCTGTCAAACTCAGTGATCATCAAAATAACTAATCAATCGGCCCAAAATAGCAAGTGCGTGCAGATAATTTGAGTTACCCAATTGAGGTGGAGTTTATAAGGTAGTGTAACATCAATTGTAGACTATTCTGGAGTGTACAGGTGTTGCATGTAACCTGATGATCAACTTAAAGAATTGCGCAATATATTTTGGATAAATTCCTAAATAATAAGGGCTTAATTTCTCAAGGAAATAGGGGCTCAAGAAAGGGTAGAAATTGACTAAGTCTAGGACAAAGCCTTTAGTGAGTAGAGAGATAGGTTATGCACTTTTAGGTTGTGTCCAATTGACCAAATAAATTGTAATACATCTCTATTCATCAGATTAATGCAAGCAAGCATTAGGGTTTTTAGCAAATTGTTTTCCCTAGGAAAATTATTATTTGCATGTGTGTGATTTCTTATTACATGTCTAAAAATTTTGTTCTAAATTTTGAATTAATGTCTGCATAATAGTCGCTTAGGTTTGTGTCCAGTGGTTTGGATTAAAAATTCACGAGCAGTTGCAAATCTACATCGTAATTTCTACACAAGACTACGCAGTTGGGTAATTCAGTGAAACAGTGAGGAAGGCTTGCTCAATGTGATTGCACAGTGCACACTTGAAGAAGGCTAGTGACTAAGGATTGTGCAGTTGAGAAATTCAAGGAAGTAAATAGGGCAGGCTTACCCACAGTGATTGTGTAGTGTGCAGTTCTAGGAGGCCAATGGCTACATAGTTGAGGAATCAGTGAGTGAGGGAGGCCTGACTACTGACTGAAAATATCCAGTGCATAGTGAAAGGGTGATTGGAGGGAGGAATTGCACATTTTCCAAGGGAAGGATCCTAAATTGGGCATTATTATTACATAGTTGACAGTCCTTGGAGGTAGAGACAACGCAGTGCACAATTCCAAGAGGCAGAGGATGCTAATTGGGGCCTGAGAAAGAACAATGCACAGTTCAGGGAGACATACCAAAGGAGGGTTGATCACACACTCATAAAATATCAACCCTAAGACAACGAAGCACTTAACACCTAGAATCAACATGTACCCATTGAAACAATAGCAAAGTGACGCTTACCTCCAATTGCGACACCTAAGGAACACTTTGCAACGCGAGTGACGACATCAACCAAATAGTGCACAGGACTTTGGGAAAGAATCTAATGCATAACCATATGATAAATAGAACACAATAGTACAAGGGACTACATCAAATATTCGCTTGAAGAGTATACAGATGACTCCCTTTTACTATATGTGACACTTCCCTTACCAAAAACTGGCACTTGCAATAGTAAGAAAAAGTGAAAATGACACTTAAAAAATCTAAAGAAGTGAAAGTGAAACATGTTATACAGAAGAGAACACAAAAAATGACACTTCTGAAAGTGTAAGCAATAAAAAATGACAGTCGCAAAAATGAAAGCAACACCTGTAAAAGAAAAATTGTGCCAAAGCGAGAGTTGAGAAAACTCAATCGAGCGATGGTACAATTACAACTAAGAATGAGAGAATCTATCGACTGAAGTTTCACACTAACTGTCAGAATGGATTGCTCAATGCATTGTCTAGGAGGAGTACGCAATGCACTATCTCTAAATACTGTGTAGACGTTGCTTCCATGGATTCCGCAAGCACTATTCTGGAGAATTGCAAAATGTATGTTTGCAAGTGGGAGCATTGACTTTCCATCTTGCTAAAACAAGTGTGCTCATGAATGTATTAAAGGTTGAGAATGTGTTAGAAATATAATTTTATAGTTATAATATCAAGAAACATCAAATGACCATGAAGCGACTATGAACAACTTGGGGTTACAGATCATGGCATCACAGGTAGGCTCCAAAATTCTAATGTAGGAAAAAATTTGGAGGGTGTTGTTGCGGCGACAACACCCCTATAGGGTGTTATAGAGGATTTGAATTATGGATTACAAATTGGAGTTTCCTCCATATTCCCACATGCATCTAGTTTTCTTTGTTTCCTTCTTAAAGAAGGTAATCGGTGACAATATCCCTATCCAAACTATTTACTGGAGATTAATGAAGAAGGAAAAATAATTCTAAAGCCAAAAACAATATTGAAAACAATGACTAATTAGCTAATAAATCAAGAAACTACTAAGTACCTCATTAAATGGAAGAACCCACCAATGGAAGAAGGAACATGGGAAGATGAGTTTTTCACGCAAAAACACCCATAAATAGTCAACTGTTGAGGAAAACACTTCTTTAAAGAAGAGTGGCATGTTAAGCCCTATATAAGCCTCATGTTAACCCTAAAACCCCTTAGTAATCCCTAGATATTGAGTGATTATGTTTCTATTGTTATATCGTTATCTAGGATAGAACCTCTCATGGTCCCATATTATTATAATTATGCCATTTGTATCCTATATATACACTAAGCAGACCTAGTCTGATAATCATCAAATATTATCTTGTACATTATTTCATTGTAAAAAGAATTTTCCCCCTAAAATACGACCGTATTTATTGGTTTCTTATAATTTGTAAGGCACAAGTTTCATAGCAAAATCTATCAATCAAATGTTGCCCAAAATCTATATCTGACATGTCACATGGGTCTCAATAGTGAAATTTCACACAATGTCTCTATAAGTGCAATCGAACAATGCATAACATAATAAATATATCCATCTTCCCATGCAATGAATAAGACCATGGGTTCAATATAGTGTTTTGAAATGTAGTTAAAGATAATACAATAATGAAAGAGCATCACTTGTTGTTTATGTCAAGTTGAAAAAATATACCAACTTCCCTAAATTTTGGTATATACTAATAAGCACATTTGGCATATGACTTGTTACCACTCATATTAGAAGGGGACCTAAAGGGTATCCCTAAAGGGAAAATGCTAGGGCAAGGGAAACAAATGAAGACTTAGCCCACTGACACCTCAGTTAAGGCTCCCTTCTATTTACAGACTTTCATTTATGTGAGGAGACGTGATATATTATAGAGTCACAGACGAAGGATAAATCAATGAATGGATATGAAGTGGCCCAAATAATCCCCTTCCCAGAAGTGTTTGAAAGATAGAGCTTGCTTGCTTTCTAAGAAAGGGACAATGTCTTCTAGGAAAAGGAAGGGAGGATTTGATGGTTAGGTTTATGGGATATTACTTGTGAAGGAGTTTCCCAATCCCTAAAATCCTTGTTGAAATCAGTATCCTAGATGGTTCTTGAATAATTGTCTTTCAAAGGAACGGGACCACGCAGGACCAAGTGGACCCGGTCTAAGTTAGGAGGAAGGAATTTAGCAACCAATGGTGTCCTTAGCCTAGGCAAGGTAGGGGAGAGGATCAAAGAAATAATATTCACTTAAAGGTATTGAATTGACGCAATAAGATATTATCCTTTGGGGATGCTAGGGAAAAATTTGATCTCGGAGCTAGGGCTTTAATTTTCTCAAAAATCCATCATCGGAATGGCCTCAAATTTGGAGGAAGTATTGAGGAAACACCAATGCAGGATGGACTAGGAGATCGAACTTTTTGGAGGTCTAGTTCATCTGGAAAGTGATGCCCTAGGTGACATAACTCGGCTAGACCTAGCGAAAGGTGAAAGAGTTTGGTTTAAGGTGGCCACCTTTTGGTATATCAGTGACTTTATTCTTAGGAGAATGGATTCTATGATAAATATGAGTGAGGGCCTTTGTCTCTTGGTCAAGGAGGCCTTAAGGCTACTTTGCCAACCTTCTAGGTCAAAGAGAAGCAATCTTGCAGCTTTTATACTTCGATGTCAAAAAGGTGATGGATTATTAAGATCAATTCATTATTAGAACTATCCCTAGGAGATTTCATTCATATTACATGGCCCATACATTGAGAGATGTTATAATAGAGACAAAATTCCACAATTTAAAGCAGTAAATGCATGTAGCAATTAGCCCTAAGAAGAGCGAAAATCCCAGTCCAATGTATATGACAAAGTAAAAAAAGAATAACATTTAAAGCATGTACTTACATGTAATAGAATATATCCAACCATGCATAATTTGGCAAGAGAGAATCTCCAGATAAGATAAACCAAATCCACACATCAAAATTCATTCATAAAGCTCCAATTCATCCACTACGAAAAAGTGTGTAATTCTCAAGAGAGAGAAGATATCCAATCCAAAGTGATGATGAGATAATGAACTCATCTAACTTGTATTTATGCACTAATGAGGAGTTTGAATTAGCCTCCTTGGCCTACATAAACCCCAAAAATAAAATAATGTTCTAATATTCCAACTTTTGGTGACAAGCCCACCAAACTAGCTCATAAATTAAAGAATAAGCCTCTCAAGAGGTCAAATAATAATCTATGCATGTTGTAGGGCCCTATAAGAGGCCTAATGAGGTCCATGGGTACCATAATGAAGAGTAGGACCCTCAAAAGCAATGGACAAGGGATTGGCCCCTTGTAATAACATGTGGTGCTCCAAATGACATGTGGGAGCACACAAGTGTCCTCATGGCTCTGAACAAATTGAAGATGCGTTTAGATCACCTGTAAGGGTTAGGATGATGGTGTAGGTGATTCCACATCATCATGCAAGTCTTGTATCATCTTCCAATTGTATGGTGAAAATCTGGGGCTAGCTAGGCATGATGGATCAGATGCATCTTCCTCGTTTCCAATAAGTGAACCATGAGCAATCTCTGAATGGTTGTGGGGATCCATGGAGTTTTTTTTGTTGTTTTGGAGGCCCATGGCTCTCAACACACACCCTACATGTTCCAATATATCCCTCTGGAGTATTAGGACCCCGTATAGGGAGACCAAACCCAAGATGGATACCATCTGCAATCTTGCATAAGATCCAATGCATCCCTTAGACTTTTAGTACAATAAGTCATTAGAGAAATGGAGTGAATGAGCTTACAAATCATGGACCACATGTGGGGACTTCTTAATGGCCTACCCTTTCATAACGGGCTTTAGAATGTGCCAATGTCTCCTAAACTCAAAATGGGGTTAACCAAGAATGCTATTAGGTGGTTTCTACTTCTAAATGGGATAATATATTCAAGGTACATCCTTCAAAAGGTGATGGCATGTGACAGACATGTGAATGAAGTAGGGGATGATAAGGGGAAACCTCGGTTCACATGTTGGGGTCCAAGGGTAGCTAATAAGAGAGAAGCCCACACTTGGGTTTATAATGTGTAGGATGGAGCAATCATGGTACATAAGGTGCCCCGACCTTGATTTTTTCACCCTTCTTTATATGCCTTTTTCCTTTTTTATGATTTTTCTTTGATCTACTGCTCGGGGCTTAAGGGGTAAGAGAATGATGCATAATATATAGCATTGAATACACCGTTCTAAGGTAGGGTGGTTCATTTCCCACCAGGTGTTGGGACAATCATGGGTTCCTTTATGATGTAGGAGGTTCATAGATCCTGTAGGAACCAGGGTGATGGCCATGATGATGGGGTAGAGTTCATGTATTGGATTTTTTCCACATGCTAAATGTGTTTGTCCTAGCCATATTTTGCATTTTTTGGTACATTTTCCTATTGAATGTGGCCAAATATGTTTTTTTCATTTTAGTTGCATCAACCTTTGCGGCAACATTTTGAGCCTAGCCCAAGGAAAGGGCAACGGGAAGGGGTGACCTAACCCTATGTGGACCAAGTGGAGGAATGAGGACCAAGGTGGGAGAAATGATGAATGGCGTAATAATGAGTGAAAAGAAGGTAATATAAGTGGATAAAGGAGTGGGACCATGCAATGAAAATTGGGGTTTCCCATGAAATACCATCCCTAAATCCAAATGGTCAGTAAAAGAGATCACACATGACTAGAATGCAAGTTTAATATCCAAAAGGGGTTTAGGGGACAAGGGCAAAGACCTAACCCATTCTTTTCTCTGAATCCCCCCATTAATCCATGCCTAGAAGTGTCCATGATAAGAAAACTACAATACTCAATTACCAAATGACAAGGCATAACTTTAGGTTTGGGAGGCCCACCTTCAAACATACAATCATACCAGATGGGTCAGGGACCACATGGCTAGCTCAGGTGGCGGAGAAAAGGCACAATGAGCTAGCTGGTGGCTACAAGGGGTTGTTGGTTGCCAGTTGAGGACCATCTTGGAGAAAAAAAAAATTCTCCTAGGGATATCAGCCACAAAATTGTGGGTAACATCTGGCTCCAACTAGGATGTGATCTCTCGAAGAAGTGGGTGAAGCTACTCGAACGGGAGGTCACAAGAACTCTAGCAATATCTTGGTTACCATAGAACTGTCACCTACACATAGAGTATATGGAAAAACATGGGGCATCATTATTTCGTGGCATCTCATGATTGTACATGCTATATGACAGGCCATAAAATCAACAGAAAATAAAATATGCAGATATGCACCTATTTACCATGATGATCAAGTGCTCAAAAATTTGCTCAAAATTCAAATTTTCCAGATTAGCGTGGAATTTGAATGATCGTGTAGTGCCCGTCATCCTAAATCTGGCGCAACTCATTTCGTGCAAAACAAACTCTATATGCTCTCGGAAACATGTTATGTTCGTTTTCCTAAATAGGAGAATTTAAAAAAAGATATGCAGACAACCCAGTCAGTAGTTCATACTATTGACGTGGTCCAGACTGGGCATGCCTATGAGGTAGGGTGACTGTGCAAGTGATTGTTTGACCTCCAGCGAATGGTGTTCTAACATCTGACAGGTGCCTAGGTGGATTTTTGGATGATTTTAATTGGTCAGTTGGTGCCCAACCATAGGCTACCACGTGGCCCATCTAAGGGCCACCACATGGCAGCCTGAGGGCCACCAAAAATTGGATTAAGGTCCAAGAAGCAGTGGGCGGGGGTCGAACCCGTGACCTCCAAGCAACAATTCTAAGCCTCCTACCAACATGCCATACATTAGTTCTTATTATATATGGTTGTCGACACATATTTAATGTTTAAGTTTGGCACATTTCGAGGAAGGGGCCAACCCTTGGGCACATTCCACCCCACATAACCATGACGAAGCGGGAAGGGAGCAACCCTTGGGAACGTGCCACCCTACACGACCACAACGGAGTGGAGTTGGGGGTCGGCCGATGGGGGCGGGCCACTGGACTTAGCCTCGGGCACGTGGCCCCCCATATCTCCAAAATTTTTGGAATTAATGCCTTATAGGGTATTTAATCTGTTTGACAATTTTTCCCGGAATTAGGCGAAATCAGTGCTCAGTTAGCAAAATTAGAGGAAAATCTGTAGGATGGTGCCGGATTTTGGGGAAATTGAGGTGAGATTAGAAGAAGGACTTGGGGAAGCCATAAATTCTTTAGTTTTTTACCAAATCAGGAGAAGAAAGAGGCTGGACAGGAATTTTTCGACATTCATGAGCCATTAGAATAGGTTTCAGAGCTATCTGAGCATTGTAAAATGATGTATTCACACTTTTGAGCATAATAGAAAGTGCCAAGCCATTGGAAATTGGACCAAGAAGACATAGCCCAAGTGGGGTGAACTCCTTCATTATGTGTTGTTGTGATATTATTTTGGTGATTTTCATGTCTGTTATATGTTTTTGTTCAATCATTTGTTTATGTTAATTTGTACATGAAATTTACATTAAAAAAATTCAAAACTCATGTTTAAACTTGCAATTAACCTCATGAACCCTTAAGTACTTTTACATATTTTGAAGAGGAATTTAGCACAGAAAAACTAATTTTCCCATTCAGAAGAAATGAGAAATATCATATGACGTTATTTCTAATGAAAAATAATCATGCAATGCATCTTACCCTAACATGCATATGACGAAGTTATTATTAAGTGTAATCATAAATCAAGTGTGACCAACATATCATCAAGTCAATATAAATATGCATGCCTATATGATTACTCATGCAACAGGTCCCAAAGCAAATGCAAACCCAAACACATGGAGGATGTTGTGGGCAGGAGGTGTGAAAATATGATACCCACATATGGACAATTATGTGAGAAGAGGTTAGAAAAGGGTGTAATATAGTCCATGATATCTTGTCTTGCAACCAAAATATAGATATTTCAACAACCAAGCTCATAAAATTTCGATGGATGACGACCTCCAACATATCACTTCCACCATTGTCCTTATTGTTTATGTCATGGCTTATGGCCTTCATCAGGTTATCAGCAGCAGGGAAGGGAAGTCAACAAGATGGAGAAACACAAGTAGGTTTCACATGATGATTACACTGGAGAGGGGAGACTGTGAAGTAATCAAAACCCTGAGGGTGCGTCCAAGGAGGAAAAGTATAATCAATGAAAGGTTTTTTCTTAATGCAATACTCGGGAGGGGAAAAGGGCTCACATTTACTTGAGATCATATGACCAAGGGTGAGGGAATCACTTGATGAAGACCCAAGATGATGACCAATAGGAAAAAAGGAGAAAGAAGTATTGTAGTCAAGGGGTTTTGCTTTCCCAAAATCATAATATAAAGGCTCAAGTGATTTGAGCATAGAATTGTGCTCAACAGAAGTGGGAGCCTTATCAATTTCCTTAGTATCAAATATTTGGTCTCTCCTAAAAGGAAAATTGATCACTTCTAACTGCCCCTCTTTATGAAAAGGTAAATGAAGATCCTCCTTCCCAAGGGTATCAATGGGTATGTCATCAAAAATAGTGCCTAAGGGGAAGGGAAGACCAATCTCATCCTCACCCTCCTTGTCGGTGTCGTAAATGGGAGCACAATCAAATTGAGGACCAACAATTTCCCATTTCTCCTTTTCAATGTGGAAATAATCTTCAATGTCATCTTCCAAGGGGCTAATGGGATCATCTTTCTCAAGGTTTTCAAAAGAGGATTCATCGAGAGTAATATCCTTGAGAAAGGTAAGGTTGGTCTCAATTTCAATTTCCATAAACTCATCCTTCCCAGCACACGTGTCCTCAAAATCATCATTTTCATCACTTGGACCCAAGGAGGACTCATCTTCTTGCTCATTACCTAGATTCTTAATGTCTTGATTATGCTCAATGAAGGCTTCCTCTTAGATTCTTAATGCAGGGTGTACTTGAAAATTTCTAAGAAATCCATCAATGAACTCTTCAATAGATGAGATACTCCTAGGTTCGTGATCATGCAGCCATGAGTAATGACCACCGAGAGATCCCATGAACAATAACATAAGGACATCTTAGTGAACAACCTTCTCTCTTGAAGCATGTGTATTAAATATTTTTATGTGGTCAATTGCGGAGAGTGGATCATCATCAAACACGGGAACCCCATGTAATATCCTTGCCACGACATGATTAAGATGCCCAGGGATGCTAGCAATGTTCAAAGCAGGAAATTTATCAAACAAAGACAACCTATTTGAGGTATACATGAAAAATATGTAGGAGTCTTCAAGGTGAAATTAAAGATGCCTAGAAAAATGCTTGCTTCACCCTACAAGCATTGACCTTAAAGTTCAATGAAGAACTAGGGCTTCGTTCTTCCAATGGAGTTACCAATAATGATATGGAAATATGTCATATGGGAACAAAACACATGTTTCGTGTCCCTGGAAATGGTGCCAAAATGTTACCACTCAAACTAGCAAGGGACCTAAAGGGAAAATTCTAGGCCAAGGGAAACAAATGGAGACTTAGCCCACTGTCACCTTAGCTAAGGCTCCCTTCTATTTATAGACTTTCACCAATGGGAGGAAACTTGATATATTATGGAGTCACGGAGAAGGATAAATCAATGAATGGATGTAGAGAGACCCAAATAACCCCCTTCCCACAAGAATTTGAAATATGGAGATTTCTTGCTTTCTAAGCAAGGTACAATGTCTTCTAGGAAAAGGAAGGGAGGACTTGACGGTTAGGTTTATGGGATATGACTTGTGAAGGAGTTTCCCAATCCCTAAAATCCTTGTTGAAATTTGTGTCCTTGTTGGTTCTTGAATAATTGTCTTTCAAAGGAATGGGACCACATGGGACCAAGTGGACTCAGTCTAGGTTAGGAGGAAGGAATTTAGCAACCAATGGTGTCCTTAGCCTACACAAGGTAGGTGAGAGGATCAAAGAAATAATGTTCACTTAAAGTTGTTGAATTGATCCAATAAGGCACTAGCCTTTGGGGATGCTAGGGAAAAGTTTGATCTCGGAGCTAGGGCTTGGATTTTCTCACAACTCCACCATTGAAATGGCCTCAAATTTGGAGGAGGTATTGAGGAAACACCAGCACAATGTTGAAGAAATTGTAACTAGGTTTGGTCTTCATGATGACATGATCTTTGTAACTGATGTAATAAAGAGAATAAATTATTTTTGTATATCTTGCTACATGGGTTTCATGAATAAGAAGTGCCATTAGGTCAAATACTTCTTCCTCATGTCTTTAGGATTTTATTATTATGTCAAAGAGTCATGTCATGTATAGAGAAGCTCTTTAAGAGCCTATGTAAAATGTATTTATGTGAAAGCAGCCCTCCAAGACCAAGATCAATCCTCCATTAGGAAGCACAAGAATTCTACAAGAAAAATGAAACAGAGATCATCATTTCGGCTCCAAAAAATTAATTAAATACGCAATTACAAGTCATTTTGGCATAGGCAATAGACATGTCGGTTCATGATTCAAGTCGGCTCAATATAGAGGCCCAGACCACTATAAATACCCACTTAGGGTCAACGCAAATCACACAAGAATAATTTGCATTTCTCTGAGATTTTGTGTGAATATGGGTGCAGGGATCCGCAAACAAGAAGATACAGAACTTTCATTTCTCTGAACTACAAATAGATACGAGGTGCAGGAGGGAGATCTCGGTTGGGTATAAGATCTCAGAAGGCCTCATCAGATGTGTAATGATCACAATGAGGAAAGATGATAATCCCCTCCTCCTCGGTGATGTACCTCTCAATGAAAGGGAAAATAATCATTATCTCTCGGTGATAAAGAGATCTCTGGAACTCTACAGGAGCACTAATAGCCTCAGCACGATCACAACAAGCAGAAGTCTCAAAGGATATCACATTATAGGAATCAGATTTTCCTCCAACAATCTTGGAATTCAAATGATGAAGTGATATCTCTATTACAGTCTCAGCATCATAAAAGGAAATGACAAGGCTTACACCAAAAATCCTACAAGGATCAATGATGAGGATCACGATGATCCCACAGTAGCATATAGTTGTTTTCCCTCTCAACATACTCACAGTTGTAATGATAATAGTTCACTCTCCTTGTTGACATTCCAGACAAACGCAGTATATGATGACTTGTATCATAGTAGTATACTTGGTGATCACTGTGTCATTGAATATAATCACAGCCTTAACATATTAATGATAAGGAAGGATCTATGTGATATACACAATCTTGTTCCTAGCATGGAGAATGATGGGATCATGATTTTGATATCTCAGTGACCTCATTGTTTCGATGGTGTTGATGTGAATGTACATCAATGATGATCCCACACGAAATAAACAACAAGTGAAGATGCAACATTAGTGTGATGACAATGGTATGGTAGCAGTAATGATGATGATCTCAATGAAGACAAGAGATCTCAGTGACATGATGAAGAGATAGTAATGAAGATCTCTGTGATGCAGTAGTGATGGCTTCAATGGTGCAGCAATCATGATGATCTCACCAGTATTCGAGCAAAAGGATTGATGTATTGGACTTGGAGAGGCTGAATGTATCAAGGGTCATGGCCTTGGTATTCGTCAATTGGAATCTCTATAAGAATAATTTTGTGCGGGTTTTCCTCTACAAAACGGAGAGGTTTTGGCCCTCGCAGAAAGCCAAATATTTGTTTTCTTGTCTATTTTGTTTTCTTGTCAATTGGAATCTCTATAAGAATAATTTTGTGCGGGTTTTACTCTACAGTAAGGAGATCTACAGTCACAAGATGAAACCTTCATATCTCTGGATACATATCAACAATTTGTATATCAAGATAGCTTGAAGGCAAGGAATGCAATCTTCCTATCAAGGATATCATCTAGTGGAAGCACCAATATGTCTACTCCATCTAATTCCAACTTGATCAAGGTGAAGATCTCATCTTCAAAATCAAGTAAGTGCCTTTTTCATTTTATAATCAAGTTTGGTTTTATGACTTCATGATTGCAAGAAGATCTATGGGTTAGATGGGTCATCAAAAGTTCTTATAGAAGGAGTGACAGAATCCTTATGAAGAAGAGAAGTCAGTACATCAAGGTCTCCTATGAACTCATGAGAACTCTTAAGGTTCTCTTTTTCCTATAAAGTAAGAAAGGAGACATAAGAAGGATACATGAAATGCTACAGGATATACTATCTGAAATGCAATAAATAAGCTATCAAAGAATGAAGAAATATCTTCATGAGATCTCAGTTACGAGATCTAGGAAAAATGATGAGAAAAATAATCATCATTGATATTGATATTGATAAGCAAGGCAAAAGTTGTCCATCAACAGTTTGTGGTCTCTATGTTGAATAGAGAAAGGCAAAGGGCTCAAATATGTTTAAAGGAAAGGTTGATAGGACAGTGCTATGGAAAGATTATCGAAAATAATTCATATCATATGAAGGATAGAGGAAGCTAAAGGAAAGAGGGAGTAATAGATCTCCAGTATGAATGAGATGGTGTCCCTCTCAAAAGGATCCTATCAAAAGTCCTTACAGATATGATCAGAGTAAGACGATGCACCACGGCATCATGGAAACAAGAGCTCGTGTGAGAATCATGAAGGACATAGCTCTTGGGAATCTCATTGGACATCCAAGAAAAAGGAAGCATATGCCATATGGTGATATATCATATCTTTAAGATTCTCTGATAGAAAGCTCAGCGGAGGATCCCCTGGTCTGGAAAGGCAGCAGGTGCTTCATCAGGAAATCCAACTTTTGGAATTCATTAGATGATGGTCCAAGGGATTGAAGATCTTTTCAATCAAGGAAGTTGTTGGAAGTAGCAAAGGTAAAATGAGGTATGTATGCTTGTATTTACTATAATTTCATTTCAAGTGGTTGTAGGTAACATGGATCAAGCATGATCAAAAGGAAAAGGATCTCCTTCTCTGAAAATATGCAGAAAGACATAAGTCACATTAGATGAAATCAACATAATATGTCCTCATCGGAAGTATGAGGTGGTTGACTATTATTGAAGAAATTTGATTGAGAGCTCCTGGAAATGGAATATGTGAGGATGGAAGAGATCGTGAATTATGCAACTATGATGAAGGCAATCAACGTCCAGAGGATCAGGAAGACTTGACCAAGAAATCTCCCAGAAAAATGTGAAGACTCTGATGGATGTCTGAAAAGATGAAGACCCTTGACAACAGATATCATTGGGATATGAGTCAACATGTATGTAGGATGTTGATACCTACAAGAAGATGTCACTGGTAAAAGGCCATCACCAAAAGGTAATATGTGATTTTATTTTATTTTCGTGTCTGACCTCTTGGAAAATTTTGGGTATGTGTGCAGGGCCAAGGTAAGGAGATTTGTGAAGGATATCACAACTATGTACCTTGTGATTGAGAGTGATCACCATTGAAGAAAAGGTGAAGATAGATGGCCCTATGAAGGAAGCCCCAGATGTAAAGCCGAGGAGGATACTTTCCGGGATGACATGATGGAGGAAAGTGATGGATGGTTGAACCCTACATGTGGAGAAATCAATGACATCGAAGTCTTGGATCATTAGTCAACTAGAAGACCCTATAAAGTATTGATGATAGAGTCCCTGGATAAGAGAGAGCTTTGGGACGTTCCTATCAGTAAAGTAACTCGAGCAAGTTTCTGAATGAAGAGAAACTTGGAAGTTGTCCCTGGTTAAGAGGGAGAGTTAGACACGGCATTCTTGTCTTCAGTTTGGAAGAAATAATGGAGGATTGTGTAATCACCTAGCATCCGACACTCTTTGAGGATGTGGTACGGAATCCAAGACAAGAGTGGGCAAGAGGACCGATATTTTTTTAGGGTTGGGAACCCAAGATGAGAATAGTCCTAGTAGGGCATACTCGAAGAACACCCAGGTGGGTTTGACCCTAAGAGAGATAATGATGATGTGTGTCTATCAGTCATTGGTCTCACCGATATTGTGGGCTCTAATCTAAGTGAGAGATAGAGTTGTTAGTCAAGGCCTTTCTATATGAAACAATGTTGGTTAAAATGATGTTATAACAAATGGATTTACAAATCTGATTCTTCTTATGAAAAATTCTTTAGATTGAGAATGACCAAGTACCATTATGAATACCTCCCTATTTAAGAGGTAGTGTTGAATAAATTGTAGCTAGGTTCGGTCTTCATGTTGACATGATCTTTGTAACTGATTTAATAAAGACAATAAATTATTTTTGTATATCTTACTACATGGGTTTCATGAGAAAGAAGTGTCATTAGGTCAAAGACGTCTTCTTGATGTCTTTAGGATTTTATTATTATGCCAAAGAGTCATGTCATGTGTAGAGAAGCTCTTTAAGAGCCTATGTAAAATGTATTTATGTGAAAGAAGCCCTCCAAGACCAAGATCAATCCTCCATTAGGAAGCACAAGAAGTCTACAATCAAAACAAAACAGAGATCATCATGTCAGCTCCAAAAAATGAATTAAATACGTAATTACAAGTCATGTCAGCTTAGGCAATAGACATGTCATTCATGATTCACGTCGGCTCAATACAGAGGCACAAACCACCATAAATACCCACTTAGGGTCAGTGCGAATCATACAAGAAGAATTCGCATTTCTCTGAGATTTCGTGTGAATATGGGTGCAGGGATCTGCAAACAAGAAGATACAGAACTCGCATTTCTCTGAACTATAGATAGATACAAGGTGCAGGAGGGATATCTCGATTGGGTATAAGATCTCAGAAGGCCTCATTAGATGCATAATGATCACAGTGAGGAAGGATGATAATCCCCTCCTCCTCGGTGATGTACCTCTCAACAAAAGGAAACATAATCATTATCTCTCTCGGTGATAAAGATATCTCTGGAACTCTACAGGGGCACTAACAGCCTTGCATGATCAAAACAAGCAGAAGTCTCAAAGGATATCACATTATAGGAATCAAATCTGCCTCCAGCAATTTCGATATTCAAATGATGAAGTGATATCTCTATTACAGTATCGGCATCATAAAAGGCAGTGACAAGGGTTACATCGAAAATCCTACAAGGATCAATGATGAGGATCACGATGATCCCACAGTATCATATATTTTTCATCCCTCTTGACATACTCACAGTTGTAATGATAACAATTCACTCTCCTTGTTGACATTCCAGGAAAACACAGTATATGATGACTTGTATCGCAGTAGTATACTCAGTGATCACTGTGTCGTTGAATATAATCACAGCCTTAACATATTAATGATAAGAAAGGATCTCTGTGATATACACAATCTTATTCCTAGCATGGAGAATTATGGGATCATGATTTTGATATCTCAGTGACCTCATTGTTTCGATGGCACTGATGTGAATGTACATCAATGATGATCCCACATGAAAGAAACAACAAGTGAAGATGTAGCAGTAACAGTGGTATGGTAGCAGTAATGATGATTATCTCAATGAAGACAAGAGATCTCAGTGACATGATGAACAGATAGTAATGAATATCTCAGTGATGCAGTAGTGATGGCTTCATTGGTGCAGCAATCATGATGATCTTAGCAGTATTCGAGCAGGAGGATTGATGTCTTGGTCTTGGAGAGGTTAAATGTATCAAGGGTCATGGTCTTGGTATTCATCAATTGGAATACCTATAAGAAGAATTTTGTGCGGGTTTTCTTCTCCAAGACGGAGAGGTATTGGCCCTCAAAGAAAACCAAATATTTGTGTTCTTGTCTCTTTTGTTTTTGGTAGCAGCTTAATGAAGTAAACACACACACTAATAATGAATGGAAGATCAATCCAAGATTGATTGTATAAATAATTCACAAATTGTTATCATGAGAAGAAGAATCACCCTAATTCGTGTTTTCCCTTGATTCTTCAACACACAGGAGGGGCTAGGAGATCCAACTATTTTTAGGGATAATTCATCGGGAAAGTGATGCCCTAGGTAACCTAACTTGGCTAGACCCAGGGAAAGGTGAAAGTATTTGGTTTAAGGTGGCCACCTTTTGGTATATCAGTGCCTTTAGTCTCAGTAGAATGGATTCTATGATGAATATGAATGAGGACCTTTGGTTCTTGGTCAAGGAGGCCTCAAGACTACGTCGTTAGCCTTCTAAGTCAAATAGAAGCAATCTTGCAACTTTTATACTTAGATGTACAACAGGTGATGGCTTATTAATACAATTCATTGATAGAATTATCCCTAGGATATTTCATTCATATTACATTGCCCATACATTGAGAGATGCTATAATAGAGAAAAAATTTCACAATTTAAAGCAGTAAATGCATGAAGCAGTTAGCCCTAAGAATAGAGAAAATACCAATCCAATGTATATGAAAAAGTAAAACAAGAATAAAATTAAAAGCATGTACTTACATGTAATAGAAAATATCCAACCATCCACAATTTCACAAGAGAGAAGCTCCAAGATAAGACATACCAAATCCAAACATCAAAATTCATCCATAAAACACCAATTCATCCACTAAGAAAAAGTGCGAAATTTTTAAGAGAGAGAAGAGATCAAATCCAAAGTGATGGTGAGATAATGAACTCATCTCACTTGTATTTATACACCAATTAGGAGTTTGAAATAGCCTCCTTAGCCTACATAAGCCCCAAAAATAAAATAATGTTCTAATAATCCAACTCTTGGTGACAAGCCCACCAAACTAGCTCATAAATGAAAGAATAAGCCTCTCAAGAGGTCAAATAATAATCTATGCATGTTGTAGTAAGAGACCTAATGAGGTCCATGGGTTCCATAATGAAGAGTAGGACCCTCAAAAGTAGTGGAAAAGGGGTTGGGCCCTTGTAATAACCTCTGGTGCTCCAAACGACACGTGGGGGCACACAAGTGTCCTCATGGGTCTCCAAACAAATCGAAGATGCATGTAGATTGCCTATAAGGGCTAGGATGATGGCGTAGGTGATGCCACATCATCGTGCAAGTCCTGTATCATCTTCCAAGTGTATGGTGAAAATCTAGGACTAGCTGGGCATGATGGATCAGGTGCATCTTCCTCGTTTCCAATAAGTGAACCACGAGAAATCTATGAATGGTTGTGGGGATCCATGGAGTTTTGTATGGTTTTGTGGAGGCCCACGTCTCTCAATGCACACACTACATGTTCCAATGTATCCCTCTGGAGGATTAGGACCCTGTATAAGGAGACCAAATCCAAGATGGAGACCATCTGCAATCTTGCATAAGATCCAATGTGTTCCTTAGCCTTCTAGTACAACAGGTCATTAGAAAAAATGAGTGAATGAGCTTACCAATCATGGACCATAGGTGGGAAATTCATAATGGCCTGACCTTCCATGATGGGCTTCAGTATGTGTCAATGTCTCCTAAACTCCAAATGGGGTTAACCAAGAATGTTATTAGGTGATAATATATTCAAGGTACATCCTTCAAAAGGTGTTGGCATCTGACAGATAGGTGAATGAAGTAGGGGATTAGAAGAGGAAGCCTTGGGTCACATGCTGAGGTACAAGGGTAGCTAATAAGAGGGAATTCCACACTTTGATTTATAATGTGTAGGAGGGACAAATCATGGTACATGAGGTGCCCCGACCTTGATTTTTCCACCCTACTTTATATGTTTTTTTCGTTTTTATGATTTTTCTTTGATTAACTGCTTGAGGCTCAAGGGGTAAGAGCATGATGCATAAGATATAGAAATGAATTCCCCCTTTTAAGTTGGGGTGGTTCATTTCCCACCAGGGGTTGGGACAATCATGGGTTCCTTTATGATGAATGAGGTTCATAGAACCTGTAGGAACCAAGGCAATGGCCATGATGATGGGGTAGAGCTCGTGTATTGGCTTTTTCCCACATGATAAATGTGTTTGTCCTGGCCATATTTTTAATTTTTTGGTACATTTTCTTGTTGAATGTGGAAAAATATGCTTTTATCTTTATTTTTAGCTGCATTAACCTCTGGGGAAACATTATGAGCCTGACCCAAGGTGTGGGAAAGGGGAAGAGGCAAGCTAAAATTATGTGGACCCAATGGAGGAATGTGGACCAAGGTGGGAGAAATTATGAATGGGGTGATAATGAGTAGAGAAAGGGTAATATAAGCAGAAAAGGGAGTGGGACCACACAACCAAAATCATGGTTTCCCATGAAATACCATCCCTAAATCCAAATGGTAAGTAAAAGAGATCCCACAGACTAGAATGCAAGGTTAATATCCAAAAGGGGTCTAGGGGACAAGGGAAAATATCTAACCCATTCTTTCCATCGAATACCCCCATTAATCCATGCCCAGAAGTGTCCATGATAAGAAAACTGCAATACTCAATTACCAAATGACAAGGCATACCTTTAGGTTTGGGAGGCCCACCTTCAAACATATGATCATGGCATATGGGAGAGGGACAACATGGTTGGCTCAGGTGGCAAAGAAAAGGAACAATGAACTAGTTGGTGGCTACAAGGGGTTGTTGGCTGTTGGTTGAGGACCATCTTGGAGAAAAAAAATTCTCCTAGGGATATCACACACAAAATGGTGGGTAACAGGTCTCAACCAATGAAATTTCACAACATTTCCCTCTAAATTACAATCTAGGAGTACATAACATCATAAACATTGGGATAAATTGGGATAGATATAATACAGTTGGTTGTTTCATATTGCAGAACCAATGAAATTTCCATGATTTGAAAACAAGTTTTAATACCAATAATTGGCATGACATAATGTTTCTTATAAATTGAGCAGTTAATAACCTTTACAGAATGAGGAAACATTTAATTATTTTAAAGATAAAACTCTTTACTAAATTTAAGGGGAAAAGGCATACTTATATCTCACCCTCACTTGTCAATACCTCAAGGAGCTTGAACAATGTTCAATGGTAAGCTAAAAACTTTTATTACTAGTTGCTTAGTTACTACAAAATAAAAATGTCTACTTTTCTTGGGTCCTTCCCTTTATGACTTCAACTCTACCATTTTTTGTCTAGAATACATTAAACTTAATATTAAGGTTTTACTACAATGCATGCATTCTATTTTAAAATTTCAAAAGCATTTGATGGGTTTGTTTTTCTATTTGGATAATTAATCTTGAGTTAGAAGTGGCTAGCATATCTTTATTTTGATGAGCTTGAAGAATTTCTAATATGATTCTTGTGTTCTTTTCTGAAGAGCGGAAATGGGAGGGGAAATGAGGATGCTATAGTGATAGAAACTATATTATATATTGCTTTTGTTTAATTTTTATTACTTACAATACAATCTTTGAAATTGTTGGAGTTCATTCAAGGTCTAAATTATTAGGCTATCAAGATGTTTTGTAAAATCGGGGTTTTACTCAGAGTTGATATAATTTTATGAGTATAATCAAATATATCGGGAAGCTTTAAAGTTTTGTAATCACCTAGATGCAAAGTTATATTCTCTTCCTCTACAACTTATAGACAAACATAAGTTTAAACCATAGAGTTGGTATAACTATAAAACTATAATAAAATGCATTAGAAATTCTTAATGCATTGGTTCATATTGTATTTATTAATTTTAGTGATTATCATAAAATCAACATTTTGTTGGACACGGATGACTTATCATAAAATCAAGAGGGAAAAAATTATTAGTTGTTTTTTTGTCCTTGGTCAACTAATAGAACAAAGATCAGCCCTCTTTCTTGTTCACTCAAATATACCCAACATATTGATCAAAAAATACTTGGGGCTACCTAAGAGGTTTTATTACTTTATTCACGTACTCACCAATTTTCCTATCACCTTATACCACATTTCACACAACCAACACCTATTGAAAAACCCACAACCATATCCATATTGGGCTACACATGTCCACCCAAATTAACAATTTCAAACACAAGATATTACATGATATGATAATCATGTCTAATGTATGATCTTGAGTTCTAGGCACATTTTCCATAATTGCATATACAATGTGCATGCTACCAACTCTAGAATTACTTGGATGCTCCTTGGCCTCAACATCGATCTCTTGACACCTTCTTTATGCAAGGTAGGTTAGTGTTGATTTTGGCCATTGGCACAAGGTTGTGTTAACTTATTGGTAAATTCCCTTGGCATGGGAATTGTTAAAATACTTGGTATAAGGTGCAAGTATGTAAGAAAACCTTAGGAGTTGTGTCAAAGCATGTTCTCTCATTAGTGCTTAGATCAATACCAATTATATAGTATAAGGTGAGATGTATAATTAATGCTAACCTTGGCCTAATGTTGAAATTGGCAGAGCTCCATCTCTTGGCCAACAAAATCTGACAAGTTTCTTTAACCCTTTGGCCAACATTTAATAATATTCCTCAAGCCTTTGGTCAACCTTAGAATTCCCTCTCAAACTTTTGGTTGGCATCAACAGGCTTCCTCAAGCCTTAAACCAACATTGACAACCTTAAGCTAACACTAAAAGGCTTCCACAATCCTTAGCTTAGTTTATGTTAAATTATTAGTGGTTCACAACTAACTCTATGCCTTGTTGAGCTATATGCTTGATCGATAGATCAACTTGAAGTCTACATTTTTTCTTTTGCAATATTTTCCAAGAATTCAAATATAAGTTATGGGTACATTTGAAGATTGTATCAATAACATCAAACTTTAAAAATCCATAATCCCAATCTATAGAATTTGGTCAAAGACAACGGACTCCATTGCAATATCCATAAAACATGTAATCTAATTTGTGCTTCCCTAAGGAAGAATGTTGTAGCATGAAAATTGTGAGTTTCGTGAAATCTGCCACTGCAACACAAACAAGGAAATAACTCCATTTGTAGGTCTTTAAGAAGTCTACAACTATAATTCTATTGGCTACCCAACAAATTCCCCTTCCATTTTCTTTAAATTCAATGGACCCCCCCTTGTCCATATGAGGTTCCTAGTTTTAATTGATTGGATTGTTGACTCTAAATATCAAAATCCTTCGATAAATGGAAAATGTTTTCAATTTTATGACTCTCAGAATGTGATTTGAAATATCGTGGGAACAATATTTTCCGTAAATTTAGAATCTTATCATTGAATCCATGGCATTTTTCATGATTATTTGCTTCAATAAGTTGAGGATTTTATTATGGTTCCTAATGGTAGCCTTGAATTATATACCATTTTTTTTTTATCTTTTCCGAAGAGCTAGAATTGACTCTCATTTATATATATATATATATATATATATATATATATATATACAAAAATCATTATTCATAACAATAAGACCTACATTAGGGATTTAACCGTTGTAATTGATGGCTTATAACAATTCGAATGTAGAAGAATATTATGCATCGGGTTTTAAACTATATGGTTTTGAATTTCATAACTTATTATCCTTTTAACCTGAGGATTGGAAGCCATATCACATTATGAATACTTATGGTTGAAAGGATGGAAATTAATGTTTGACGAGTTATGTTGATTATGTGTCAATACTAGTTTTTGTGGTGCACTGCCTGTTCAACGCCTCAACTATAATTATGAGTGAATAGGCCTGAGGGCTGAATTTCCTCATTATTTTTAATGACCTCCATTACTTCCACTCTATACAACTAGTACCTTCCCCACATTGTCATTTCATACTTGTCATGTAGCAAAACCTGCCATTACCCTAAATCTAACCCTTAAAGTGAATGTTATGCAACCCTAATTCGAGCTTTGTTTCAATTGTTTTTGCAACCATGTGATTTTCCTTTCTTCTACGAAAAACTTCTAGCACATTTTTATACCCATCCTATTCAATGGCCTCTATCGTAATATTTGAACCCCCTGCATGTGAGATTGTTGACGATTATGAAGAATATTTTGCCTTGTTTTAAGAGGCAGGGTGGTGGGATTTTATCCAAGCCTTTCGAGGCCATAATATTGAAGTCGCCAAAGCCTTTTCATTGTCTTGTAATGGTAGAAACACTCAAGTTGGAGATACTTAAGTTCCTACCAATGATGCTTTCATAGACCATGCTACTCACCTACCTACCGAGGGAGATAAATGGTCCAAAAATCGCCCTATCAAATACATTCCATGGGACAAGTTTATGGTCTCCAAGAAAATGTCATATAATATTAAAGATATGCATGTTAACCTACTTAAAAGTGAATGGTGAGACCTAGTTCTTATTATTTGTAGGTATATTACTTGTGAAGGTCGATATGGCTTGGTTTTCTATTACCACATTTGTTTGCTTAAAAAAAATTTGGGTTATAAATTAAACCTCCCCTATTATTTATTCAAAATCCTCACTAAGATGTCAAAATTCTATCAGAGAGGATTTAAAACCAGAAAAAGGAGCTTGTTTCATTACGAGATGATATGAATTCTAGTGGAATTTCGCTTATCTCAATTAGGGGATTCCTAAGAGGCATTCCTCCATAGGAACAATTTCATAAATACTTTGGCTGATGATAGGGATAAAATTCCTCCAAAGATTGATGAATTTCTATAGGATACGCATGAGAATGTATTTGAAACCCTAGTCTTCTCGGTTCATCATAGTTCCATGTCTAAAAACCCTACCAGGCTATCTGAGTTAACAACACCTGATGAGTTCACAAATCTAGTCACCACTCGTATTACCTGCAGCATGGCTAAGAGGGTTAAATTTGGTTTTATGGAACAAAATTTTGATCCCATTCTAACTAGAAATTCTAAGCCTGAGTTGAACTTGTCAAAACACAATGTCCAGGATAACCTTGTAGGTGAAATAATCAAACATGAGATTGAACAAAATCGAGTTAGAAGTAAACAATTAGTGTGTCAGATATCTTAGGTTAAAAGAAACAAATATAAAAAGTGTTAGCTGCTCCTACTTTTGTTCAGATAGATATTCCTAAAGAACCAAAACTTAAAAGGGTAAACCCAGGGCCCAAGTTTGATGAAGATTTTTGAGATAACTTTGTGTTTAGTAAATTTAATGATGTTGAAATTGGATCTAATGATGATTTTCAAAGTAAACATGATTCCCATAAATGTTTACAAAGTTGTTTTTAGTAGGAAAAATATATTGATGTAGCGCCTTATCTTAAGCATAAAATACATGAATTGCAATAGGAAAACAAGCAACTTAGGTAGAAAAGTAAATTTATGTTTGAACGACATGATAAACAAGTCATTGCGTTGAAAGAAAAGTTACAACTGGCAGATAAACAAGTAATAACTTAGTCTGTAAGGGTTAATGTTATCATCACTTCTTATTTACAAAATCTGTCTATTTCCAAGTGAACGATGTTCAGTTCAATTTCTTTATATTTTCACATTTTTCTGAAGGTTTGAATATTTATTTAGTGTTATTAACTTTATTAATAGTAGCTACATAATCTAAGACTATGTAGGCATTATTTATAAAGGTAATGATTTGTAATTGTGTCCATTGATATCCTACAGGTTTCATGTATATGTGTGCCAATGAGTTTGATTTTCCAGATTCAAACTATATAGTTACTCTTGCTTGTTGACACAGGATTTTTGTTGAATGCAACAAGAAAATTTTAATTTGATTTTGCCTTGATTAAATTGAGAAAATTCAAATTTCCACATCAACAACAACTTGGAGGCAGTTAACTTGTGTGACATGGCTTGTGTCACCTAGTTTACTTAGTAAATTCTAGCTGGAGGAGTTAGAGTTCAGTTAAGCATATGTGATTTCTAATTTGTAACAACCAAAGTTAGTTATATCAAGTTGTTTTCAATTAAACTAGTTCCAACTGTTAGAGGAACTAGTGGAAGGTTAGTTACGCAATGGGACTTCATTCAAACTCAGTGATCATCTAGTTAACTAATCAACCAGCCCAAAATAGCTAGTGCATGTAGAGAATTCGAGTTACCCAGTTGAGGTGGAGATTCTAAGGAAGTGTAACATCAGTTGTAGACTATTCTAGAGTGTACAAGTATTGCATGCAACTTGACGATCAACATAAGTAATTGCGCAATCCATTTTGGAGAAATTCCTAAATAATAGGGGCTTAATTTCTCAAGGAATTACCCAAGGAAATAGGGTCTCAAGCAGAGGCGGAAATTGACTATGTTTGGGCCAAAGCTTCTCAGTGAGAAGAGAGATAGTTTATGCACTTGCAGGTTGTGCTCAGTTGTGAAAATCAATTGTAATACATATCTATTCATCATATTAATGAAAGCAAGCATTGGGGTTTTTAGAAAATTGCTTTCCACAGGAAAAATATTGTGTACGTGTGTTATTTCTTATTGCATGTCTGAAATTTTTGTTGTAAATTGTGAATTAACTTCCACAGAGAAATAGAGTAGCTTTGTGTCTTATAATTTTGATTAAAACTTCATGAGCAGTTGCAAATCTACACCATAATTTCTACATGGTATTGGAGCATGATTCACATTAGAACAGGAATTTCAAAGTTGTTTCTCAAGAGGTTCGAATTTCGAGTTCAGTGCAGCATGATCTCTTCAGAGCTGAGAAGATGCCCTTCAATGGACTAAGGCTAGAGTATGCCTTGGAAGGAACCTTTAATTTTGTTGCATGGAAGGATCACATGGAGGCAGTATTGGATGATAATGCATTGCTAGAATACATCAAGATAGGTGTTGCAAAACCACCATAATCTTATGCCCAGACCCTTGCTCAATGGAAGAAAGAGGTAGCCAAGGTGAGGATAATAAACTTAGAGGGAGTATGGGATCACATTGTCTCAAATATCCATGGAAAAGAAACTTCGTTCATAATGTGGAAAACACTAATAGAATTGTTCGAGAATAATAGTGACCATAAGAAGTTGGCACTCAAGGATAAACTTCAAAGTATCAAGATGCAGAAGAATGACACTATTCCACAATATCTAAGCAAGTCCACACAATGTCATGATGAACTTGGCGGGGTCTATGTTAATGTTCCTGAAGAAGACTTGGTAATCTTATCCCTTCTGGGCCTTCCTAAGAGATGGCATAGCTATCAAGATTCGGTGAACGGGAGTGAGAAACTACTAAATTGGGAGTTCTTATGGTTTGATCTGGTACAAGAGGAAACAAGGTGGAATACCATAGATGGGACTTCATCTAAGGGCGAGGATGAAGAAAACTTTGCATTGGTTGGAAAGGAAAAGAAGGGAAAAAGGAAGAAATCTCAGGCCAAACCAGAATCCAGTCAAGGGGGAAAAAGAATGATTTGTCTAAAATTAAAATCTTCCATTGTAATTAATTTGGGCACTATGACATGAAGTGTCCACACAAAAAGGAAAGAAAGAAGACCTCACAAGGACCAGTAGGTGAAGCCTTGGCTTCATAGTTTGAGCTTGACTTTACCCTTATCACATGCATGGCCAACACAGTCATGGGGAGCATGTAGTACTTTCACTCAGGTGCATTGTTCCATGTGACAGGGTGTAGAAACTTTTTCAATGACCTGGAAGAAAAATATTTACAGATGCACATCGAGATGGGGGATGACGGAAGGTATAGCACAACCAGGATTGGTATAGTCACCTTTCAGAGGGAGTCAGGCTCCCCCCTCAAGCTCAAGGATGTCATGTTTGTTCTGGGCCTAAAGAAAAATCTCGTCTTTGTTGCATTTTTGGAATATCGTGGTTATGATGTGATCTTCAGCAAAGGAAAGACATTCCTTATACACATAGACACAGAACAGGTGAAGTAGATAGGGGTTCATGTGAAGAAATTGTATAAACTAGATGTGGAATATTGTGTTGCATTAAGAACTAAGGCGAATAAAGTGTAAAGTTGTGATGTCTGTGAACTTTGGCATAGAAGGCTTGCCCATTTGCATTATGATGCCTTGAATATTATACAACAAATAACCACAGGCCTCCTTAAAGGAGCACTTGAGTGGCAGGATGTATGCAAGGATGTACTTTGGGGAAGTAAACAAAATCCACATTCCATGATCGGGATAGCAAAGCACATGCGTTCTTAGGAAGGATCCACTACGATTTCTGTGGACCTTTCTCGATAGCCTCCACTGCCAGAGAAAAATATTTTGTCAGTTTTATTGATGACTTCTAATGGAAGTGTTGGATCTTCTTCATACGGAAGAAAGATGAGATATTCTCCAAGTTTGTAGAATTCAAGGAACTCGTTGAGAAAGAAACCGACAAGAAGGTGAAGACTCTCAAGAGTGATAATGGAGTTGAGTACGTATCGAATGAATTTAAAAATTTATGTGTGAAATAAGCCATTCAACGAGAGTTAAGAGCACCCCACAACCCACCACCAAATGGGGTGGCTGAAAGAAAGAACTGTAACATTGTGGGAGCAGTGAGGGTGATGTTGCATGACCAAGGCCTACCTCTACACTAGTGGGTTGAGGGATGCAACACAACAGTCTATTTGCAAAATAGGAGTCCTCATCAGATTCTTGGCATGATTACACCAAAGGAGGCTTTCTCTGGGAGGAAGTCAGATGTGTCGCACTTCAAGATTTTTGGAGCTTCTATTTACTACCATGTCTCCAAAGAATCAAGGAAGAAGCTAGAGTCAACAGTAGAATTTGGGGTATTTGTGGGTTACATAGAAACTCCACACGACTACCGTATGTACATGCCATCCCTCGGGAGGATATTTGTGTGAAGGGATGTAAAATTTGATAAGGAGAAAGTGATGCGGTGCTCTCTTGAGAGGGATCTTTAGTTCCCACCAGAAGAGGAGATTTTAGCTACAAAGGAGGAACCTCAAGAAGTTGTGGAGTAGCCACAAATTGAGGAGCATATACTGAGCCATCTTATTTCGAGGAAGCAGTAGAGAAACATGTATGGGTTGATGCAATTATGGAGGAATATGAATCCATTATAAATTAAAGTGTTTCGGAATTGGTCCTAAGACCAGCAGATAAATTAGTTATGGGTTCAAGACGGATCTTCAAGGTCAAAGCATAGAGAAGTATAAGTCCATATTTGTGGCCAAGGGGTACTCTCAAGTTGAAGGGATTGACTATGAGGAGACCTTTACTCCTGTAGCAGGGTACTCATCCATTAGATCAATTTTTTCTATGGATGCGCAGATGGGGTGGAAGATCCACCAGATGGATGTAAAAACAACATTTCTCAATGGATTTATTGAGGAGGAGGTGTACATCGATCAACCAGAAGGTTTTGAGACATTTGATCGAGAGTCTCATGTGTGCAAACTCAAGCAAGTGGTGTATGGTCTCAAGAAAGAACCTCGTACTTGGCACACCAGGATCGATAGTTATCTCACCAATTTGGGATTCACCAAAAGTGAAGCGGATGAAAACCTTTATCATATCTTGGTAGAAAGTAAATTGCTTATTTTTTTCTTATATGTTGATGATTTCATTTTAATTGGTGATGAGCAACTGATCAGATCTTGCAAGGGAGTTTGAAATGAAGGACATGGCTCTCATGCACTACTTCCTTAGGTTGGAAGTATGGCAAGGCGATGGGGAACTATTTGTCTCTCAAGGAAAGTATGCAAATGAGATACTACATAGGTTCCGCATGGAGAGTTTCAAACCCATGGAGACACCTATAGCAACCAATTGGAGGAAGGAGGATGGCACTTCAGGTGAAGAAGTGGATGCTACCATTTATCGAAAACTAGTGTCTTCACTGATGTATCTTGTGAACACACAACCAAATATATGCTATGCAGTCAACTAGCTGAGCCAAGATATGGTTAGGCCAACCAAATTATTTTGGAAGACAGCTAAGCATGTTTTACGGCACTATCCAGTTTGTACTATGGTACAGACAGACAAAGGGAGTGAATTTGTGTGACTTCACAAATGAAAATTGGGCGGGGATTCCATCAAACCAAAAGAGTAGGTCGGGTGAAATTTTCATTATTAGGTATGTAGCAGATTCCTGGTATAGCGGGAAGCAAAGATTTGTGGCGCTCAGATCAACAGAAGCAGAATACATGGATGCAATTCAAGCAACATGTGAGGTGATATGGATGAGAAAGATACTTGTTGGATTGTTTGGTGATGTTATGTGGAATTTATGACTGCAGACAGAAGTATCTTCGCTAGACCTAGTGACCTAGTCTAGAACAACAGAAAGAAAAGAATATAAATTTTCCCTTAGAGAAATTGAAGAATGGAAAGAGGCTTACTTGGGATCTGTCACAATCTCCTCTCTCCTCACGGACCATAAGCTCCAATTGTAGCTTTGATTTCTATAATTAGAACCTACACATACAATCATCACAAGCCAAATATCTACGACGTCTATGTAGCACTATCCAAACACTATATTCAATGGATCAACAAAGCATTAAAATATATGAATATAAACATAACATAATGCATATAGGAACATGATATACTCTTTGTATTAATATGAAAAGGAGAGAGTTTAGAACCAAGAAGAGAAGTTGATCTTGTAGAGATCTCCCCGAGTTGATTTGTCCTTCCTTGTCACAGAGCACACCTCAATGTCACACTAATGCATGAATATGATAACTCTCTTAGGTTCAAAGAAATAGCATGAGATTAAGATTAGTCTCTAAAATCCAGCCTTGATGTTGTAGATGGTTGTAGATTTATAGGAGAGTGTGGTAGTTTAGGAATTCTTATCCATTTACCAATATAGGCTTGAGATCCACTCTTGATGGGAGGATGAGCTCAAGGGATAAAAGGTGAAATATCCAAGGTAGGATTAGATAGGATTCGAAGTTCTTATCTAAGGTAAATGGTTGAAACAACTCTTGGAAGCTTTTGGAAGAGGAAGCTTCAGGATTCTTTTTAATTTTCCTGAATTTCTAGAATCAACACACTTCCAACAAGGGACAACCTGTTGTTGATCAGCGTTGGTGCAAAATTGAGCAACATGTTGCTGAAAGTAGGTCCCTAAAGATCCAGGGTGCATTGGGACTTAAAAGCATTGAAATGCAGCAGTAAGACCCAGAAACACAGGGATTTGGTACACTCATGCTTAGGCCTTTTTGTAGGGATGATAACAAGTTGTTCATGGATGTTCATTGATCCAATTTGTAGGCATATTGACTAGATGTGACAAAAGGGCCTATAACAGGTTAGATGATGGATCCAATTTTGATCTACTATGGTAATCATAGTTTCATCAATCTCTCTGAGAATCTTGTATTTCACTATCGATGCAGGCATAGAGATATCTGGTATCACCATTTACGGGACTTTGTGTAGAGGTGGATAATGTTGCTTCAGTACATTCCGAGAGAGGAACAAGATGATGACATTTTGAAAAAGGCCTTGTCAAGAGGGAAGTTCAAGTTCCACAAGTGCAGGATAGGGGTGGTTCATAATCCCTTTCTTATTGAGAGGGAGTGTTGAAAATGCAACAAGAAATTCTCAATTTGATTTTTCCTCGATTAAATTGAGAAAATTCGAATGTCCACACCATCAGGAAACTTGGAGGCGGTTAACTTGTGTGACATGGCCTATGTCACCTACTTTACTTAGCAAATTCAACTTGGAGGAGTTAGATTTTAGTTAAGCATGTGTGATTTCTAATTTGTAGCAATCAATGTTAGCTATCACAAGTTGTTTTTAGTTAAACTAGTTCCAACTATTGGAGGAACTAGCGGAAGGTCAGTTGTGCAGTGCGACTTCAGTCAAGCTCAATGATAATCTAGTTAACTGATTAATAAACCCAAAACATATAGTGCATGCATAGAATTTGACTTATCCAGTTGATGTGGAGATTCCAAGGTGGTGTAACATCAGTTGTAGATTATTCTGAAGTGTACAAGTGTTGCATGCAACCTGATGATCAACCAGAGGAATTGCGCAATCTATTTTGGAGAAATTCACAAATAATAGGGACCTAATTACTCAAGGAATTGTGCAAGGAAATAGGGGCTCTAGCAAAGGCATAAATTGACTAAGTCTGGTTTAGAGATCCTCAGTGAGTAGAGAGATACATTATGCACTTGCAGGTTTTTCTCAGTTGAGAAAAACAATTGTAATACATCTCTATTCATCAGAATAATGCAAGCAAGCATTGGGGTTTTTAGAAAATTTCTTTCCCTGAGAAATATAATGTGTGCATGTGTGTTATTTCTTATTGCATGTCTGAATTTTTTTGTTCTAAATTGTGAATTAACTTTAGCAGAGTGGTAGAGTAGGTTTGTTTCTTGTGATTTTGATTAAAACTACATGAGCAGTTGCAAATCTACACCATAATTTCTAAAAATATCTATTGCCTTGGTTGTTAATACTTGTTTATTTAAAAGTATATGTCGATATGACCTATAAGGTCATAACCTATTGGATAAACAATATTTCCAAGATTTTGGGAACCATGATCTTTAATTTTTATATTTGATAATTTTTTATTGGGGATACTTCTATATAAATACAGTATCAAACATTAAGAAAGGTTGGGGGGAATAAAATAAATTCTCAAGCGGTGACATTAAAATTGTGTTTAAACAAGCTACTGTAATTTTTTTATATTGAATTTTCTTAATACAAATACCTAATTGTTTGCATTTATAGTATTTCATTGTTACTTGCTTCAACTTTTTTGATTTCTTTTATTGTGATTCAAGAATTCCTGGAGTTTGAATTTGATGTTGCTTCCCTAATTGTGTTTCAGAAAGTTGATGTTTCAAATATTATTTTATTTGCACACCTTTTACTAATTCTACTTGCCTGAATTACAAAGATCAACTGGATTTAGTCTAAGTTGTTGGAAAAATTAATTATGTTCGGGCTTCAATAATGTACTTGAGTCATCATGTAATGTACTTGTCAAAAGAATAAAGAAAAGAATTTGTATTATTATTGTTGCGACTTATTAAAGCATGGGTTCCATGCTTGGGTCACCATGTTTTTGGTCAAAATCCCCATTGAGGATTTCTAGGATCTATTCTAAGTCTAAATCATTATTGTACATTTAAAGAGACCCTTCTTGGTCAAATATGAATAATGTAAAAAGGTTAAGTATTAAGTCAAATATGAATTATTTAACCTCCACATCATGTTGGCCTAAGGACCCATTCGACCCCACAAGAAGCCTATAAAATGAAGCACGTCGAATTCATTTGGAGCATCACTCTCTCAGCAAGTTCGAAATATCTTGTTGCTAGGCAGAAGTGTGAAGTTTTCTTGTAGCTAGGAAAAGATGCGAAGTCTATTTCCAGGAAGCCAAAGTGAATGCGAGTTTAGGGAAGTCTAAGGAGACAAGGAAAATAATTTTTTTGGTGGTGGTCTCTCTCTTTGTTTCATGCTCTGGATTGGGAGATCGAAGTCTTCCAAGTTGGACTATTGTCGGAAGCCGCCAGTTGTCGTAAGTTACTGCATAGTCGAAGTTGCTAGGAACAGGTCGAACTTCTGGAGGTTGACTTGATGTGGAGGGAAGGTTTGGTCTTGGTATAAGTTGAAGAGTCTCAAATAATCTATTGAAAGGAAGAATTAATTTCACTGGGTTTTCCCCTCGAGGGGTATTTTTCTCTAGCATATGCTTACATCTTGTGTCCATTGTTTTATGTGTTGTTGCTTTTGGTAATTGCTTGATGAACTAAAGAAAGAAGATATAAAGAATCGTAATAATAAGAAACATCACAAGTAATTATCAAGATCAAGAAAATATTTACTGCCTTTCTGATTTTCCAACATGGTATCAGAGCTTTGGTGAAGAAGGAAGAAAAAGGCAGTCTCAAGCACTTGATCCATTCATAGGTACTATCTCAGGAAAGGAGTCTATTATATTCAAGGAGGATGTCTAACTCAATCAAGGGTGAGAAAAAACTTGAAGGAGCATCCATCTTCAGATATTAAAAGAAGAGGATTTACCTAATCCTCGAGAAGAAGAGGGTGTTGGACTTAGTGAAAGGAAATGTAAAGAAGGCTACAGAAGAAGCTAGTGATGACGACAAAGAAAAATTCAGGGACTTAGAATTTGTGGCTATGACTCTGATGGTAGAAGGGATAAAAGAAAAACTTGTCCCATTAATAGCTAAGCTTGATCATGCTCAAGAGATTGAAGGGACCGAGGAAGAAAGTTGACATGTCTAAGATAGAGTGTTATCAATGTCATAAGAAGGATCACTAAAAAAATGATTGTTTTGAGAATCCAAAGAATAAGAAGAGAAGAAGAGATAAAGCCAACTTTGCTGAAGAAGGAGACTCAAAGAAAGTCAAGTCTGAAGAACCTGACATTAGGGACTTACACTACTAAGTCCTTTGATTATAGCTTTACATATCTTGTTTTATATGTTTTAGAATTTGTAGGGTCTTAACATATTTTGGAAAAGACATTTTTGTATTGTTTTAAGTTTATAGGTTTCCCTCAAGCTTTGGAGGGAGCTCCCAACAACTCTCAAAGATAAGTATATCATGTATTTTCAGTTTTGGGTTCATGTACTCATTTAATTTTGATTATATGAAATAATAATCACCTCTCTCCCTCTGTTGTCTTGACTAGGGAAAACATCTAAAAGAAGGAGGATCTCTCAAGACAAGGTTAGTCAAGAAACAAAGTTATTCTTTGAATACATTGATTGAAACGATTATTTATTTGATGATGTTTTACTAACTTTGTTGTGACTAGTTATATTGAATCTTAGTGATTCTTGTTTGGGTGATTCATATCTTGATAAATCTACCCACCCTACTCATATACTTGATAGACTATGGAGAACCCTAGATAGGTTCTAGAAAACCCTAAATGAAGGGCCTGCTAGTATGAATGTCTGAAACCCTAAATTGCTCAGGGATATTGTGAAATGGTAGTTGAAGTTTTATTGATGATTTCATGTTTAGGATTTTTGTATGATAAGAAAATCCTAACTTGTTAGGGTTGAGTGATAAGGTCTAAAATCCCAAAACCTTTAAAGTTTTGGTAATATAGGGTTTGTTGTGTTCTACATTAGAATCCTAGACTATTATGGTTTGGTGGAATATGTGAGCAAGGCCCTTACATTGTCTTAGAATTGATTTACTTGGTATGTGTGTGTGTACTAATCAAACCCTAGTATAATCAAAATGATTACGTGTCTAACTCTTACTTGATATTGTTGAGAAGTTGGGTTTGACTAACACATGATATGAAATGTAATTTTCATGATGATAAAATCTAGGGATATATATATGTCCTTTTGGTTGAAGTCCTAGGTTGGTCTAGGTCAAATGTATTTATGGACATATGATATGCTTATTTATGGTTATGAATTCCTAGATATGTGTGATGACCTATTCATTGATGGTCATGAGTCTTAGGAATTTATGGAAGTCCTTGCCTGAGATTCTAGGATGATGGTATCAAGAAATCTAGGGTGTTGTAGCTAAATCCTAGTGAATTTAAATTGTCTAGTATGTGTGATATAACAATTTGAAAATCTATTAAGTGATTGTTGGAAATAAAAATATAGGGTTTTTACAGTTAAATCTTAGTAATAACATTGTCTGGTTTGAAATTTAACAATCTGAGATCCATGTATGTAATGATTGTTGAGTTTGTGTAATTATAGGGTTTTGAGTTAAACCTTAGTCAAAGTAAAACCTCTAGAATATGATGATTTGAGATTTGTATAAAGTTTGGTGAATTTGTGAATTCTATGGTTTTGGAGTTGAACCTTAGTCGAAATAGAAATCTCTGATCAATACGATAACTTGAGATGTGTGAGAGATTTGTTGAAATTTTAATTTTTGGTTGTGATTGATGATTAATTGAAAATCTATAGTTTGCAACTAACTCTAGTGGTAGTTGATCATGTTAGTGATTGATTGATCGTTGATTGGAAATCTAGAGGTTGGAACTAACCCTAGTGGAATTTGGTCAAGTTGATGACTAAGTTGTGATTGACTTTGGTTGATTGTTTTGTATGAAATCTAGGATTTGTGTGAATCCCTAGTGAGAATTCTAACATGTGTATTTTGAACAATTGTTAGATACTTTGTAGATCTATATTTGTGTGAATCGTTTCTAGGGTTTGCTATATGTTGTAGTAGGGTATGTCATACCTTTGGAAGACACATTGAAACCCTAGATGGAATCAATATTGTTATAGTCTAGGGTGTTTAACAAAGTCCCTAGCAAGATGTTGAAGAGTATATGTATCTTGTTTATAATTGAGTTTGGGTATATGATATGTATAAATATGAAATGCTTTCATGATTCTGATATGGTTAACTTCATGCTTCTATAGATTTGGTTGTACTTGCTATCTAAGTTGTGCAGGTACACAATCTTCAACTTGGTGAATATGCTTGTTGTGACAATCAAGCTGAGCATGTACATAATATTCAACTTGGTGAAGATGCTCGATGTGACAAGCAAGTTGTGTTGGTACACAATCTTCAACTTTGTGAAAATGCTCGATGTGACAAGCATGATGGGGTTGATCATAACTCTGATGAAATAGTTGGAAGCCACGAAAGATTCTACGATGAGAAAGAAGTTGATCTCCCAGAGGAAGCATGAATAGAGGATATCTCCATAAGATTAAGAGGGAGTCCAGATAAAGAGGCGCTTCCTGGTTAAGATGGAGGGCATAACTTGGTATTAATTTAAGAATGAATTTTGGAGGATATATTTTTGCATGAGAAGTAGGAAGGAAAACATATGATTGAGGAATCTTCTATCAAAATATTTTATTAATAGTCCTACTATGGAAAGTTGAGAAGCAACATCTGTTGTCTGAAAGACCCTTGAGGGTTGTATTTGGTTATGTACATGCGAAAGTATATTATTGATTGGAATTGTGTTTGTACAGGTGAATCTCTCAAATGATTTGATAACATGCTGGTTACCAATAAGTTTGATTGAGAGAGATTGGACATTCTTGATCTGTTGGATCTAGGGATGTTGAGGCTTTGCGAGTGAAGCATTTCCTAAGGAGACATCAGGTCGGCACTCTATGTTGATGTCAGGAATCCCAGAATTGAAAAGGTAGTGTTGGTTATTGAGCTCTTTTTTGGATACACACCTGTATGTTTGGGTTGGTGATTAGAAAGTAAGCTTGGTGGTACCTAGAGGGGCTAAAAGTTTGAGTCTGTTGGAATTATGATACAGGTGTTGTCCTTGATTGAAACTCACTCAGATGACAGATCATCGTGCAGCAGGTCAAGAGAGAGGTATACGCAGGTTAACCTTGATGAAAGTGCATATACACGTGGGTGAGCAGAACAAAAGGCGCGTATACGTACACACGCAGGTTCACAGAAGGAAAGGCGCGTACATGTTGGAAAACTAAGTTTTGGTCCGTGGTATTTGGTACATGGTATTTTGGTATTGGTCCATGGTATTTGGTCCGAAGTGTTGACCCCAAGTATTGGGTCCAAGGTATTGGTTCTAAGTGGTTTTGGACCATGGTATTGAAAGAAGCCTAAACCTATATAAGGAGAAGATCATTTGGCCAAGTGTGGTAAGTGTGCAAGTGATGAATATTTGATGAAGTGTGAGATATAGTATGCTGGTTATGGGTTTTTGATGCTTTGCTTGATCTGAACCAAGGATGCACCTATGCGGTTGACGACAGATGATGGATCGGGAACATAAGGCTTGGAATGTATTATCATTATGTGGTTTGATCATGGATAGACTAGATCTGAATTATTGACACATGTTTTATTGTATAAACGTTATGATCTGGGTATGACTAATGTTTGGAATAGCTGCAAAGTTATGAGTAAATATTTGCAGATCTGTATGCGGGTTGGCTTTGGTAAAAGCGCCTATACACGCTGGTTTGGTTCATCATAGTAGCATATACATAGAGAGATATGATATTTGAAGTTGCAGTTGGATCTGGTTGTTGTTGCAGAGTTCTGTGTTCTGGTTATTGTGTTTTGATGACAGGGTTTCAGTGATTCAGTATTGGGTGATTCAGAGATTGATGATGCAAGTGTAGTTGATGATTGTATTGCAGTGGTGATTGTTTTGTATTTATGGATCCAGTCTGAAAATTTATGAAACGTGGTCCCTAGAAGAAAAGAGAAGGTAGTAGCCTTCTGTAGGCCGGCGCCTACGTACTAGTAAACAGATCGGCTAGTACAAGAGCTAGGGGGTTGGAGCTCCCTTCCAGTAGAAACTGGAAAATGAGAGAAGGTAGTAGCCTTCTGTAGGTGGGTGCCTGCGTACTGGTATGAGTCTGCGCTAGTACAAGATTGTAAACAAGTTTTTCTTATATTAAAGAAAATAGCAGCAGGTGGTTTTTGTCCCACATTGGGTTTCCACCTTATATCATGGTGTTCATGTGTGCTTCTTATGTGTGATGATCTGTTCTGTTTTTAATGAACCTGTTTACTGTTTATATGGTTAATGAAGTTCTGATGCACTGATTAAAGGTCAATATATAATGGATTAACTGAATCATAAGTTTACTGGATATACGCTAGTTGCATTAAACACAGTTGCGTGTGCACCCCGGTTCCCTTAACTGAAGTAGCTTATATGAATCTGAGTATGCAAATGAAAAAGTTATTGATTTGCTAATACTGATTCACCCCCCCCCCCCTCTCAGTATTATTTCCAACAATTGGAATCAGAGCAGGTCCTTTGGTAGAAGCTTGATCGCTTGAAGGAGATCCATAGAACAATGGGAAAGAAAGCGCGTCAGAAGAAGAAGACAACTCAAAGGAATAGGGACAACTTGCCATTAGGTGGAAGTAAGTATTCAGATTCTGAATCACCTCAGATTGACGATGAACAAGGAAATGGAGCATCAGATAAAATCATAGATCAACAAGATCTACTTAGCAAAAGGGAGAGTGCCCTCAAAGAAGAAGTTATCAGCTTAAAAGCTCAGCTGGAATGTGCCTCCAGAATTTGTCAAATGCTGCAGGAGCTGAATGAAGAACAAGAAAAAGAGATTCTCAAACTAAGGCAACAAGTGGAAGAAGGAAGAAAGTCTGAAGAAATTTTGAAGAAGCAATGTCTGGAAAAGGAAGAACAACATCAGGTTGAGGTAAATATCTTGAAAGGTAAATTAGAAGAAAAGGATAAACTATTACGATTTCAAGACAGTACTAAGATTTTGGATGATATTCTTAGTAGTCAAAGGTCACCTGCTATCAAAACTGGTCTTGGTTTTTATGAATCTGTTGAAGGTGAGGCAAGGAACTCTAATGAGAAATCTGAAATGCTCAACAAGGAGATGAGAAGACAACCCCATCAACAACCAAGGAAAGAAATTCCTCAAAGAATATCTTTTGCTCCTAACTGTGGAAGTGATAGACGATTATTTCCTCCGATGAATAATGTTGAATGTTATGTATGTCATAATCTTGGACATGTTGCAGCCAGATGCAGAAGTAGAATGGTTCAAGACCATCACTCAGAAAGATCATCATGTTCCAGATATTTTAAGGGATATTGTTTTTCTTGCAATATGTTTGGTCACAAAGCCATTGACTGCTATAGGAGGAATATGAGACATGTAAGATGTTATGCATGTAACAAGCTTGGACATATAGCAAAGGAATGCAGGAGAAGATTTTGGACACCATACCAGAAGGAGAAAACGTCATCACAGTTGAAGATATGGAAGAAAAAGGAAGTACAGCTAGAAAGATGTGGCATAGCAGAATATACAGACATCACAGACTTTGAGGAAGTGGAAAGTGTGGAACATCCGTGTTCTAAATCTCATACGCATGTTTCATGAAGATAAGTTGCATATATACGCGAGTTAGACGCTGCACAGTCATGTATATGGATCTCTGAAGAAAAACAGCAGAACAGACTCAGGAAATGGTTGGGTCATAGTATATGATGGTTGGCACAAGCTCAGGGGGAGCATATGCTATGAAAAATGCGTTGTTGGCATTATGGTTAAAAGTCTTTGGTGATGATGCTTATATGGCTTGATGAAAAGAATGGTATTGCAGGTTATAGGACTGAATGCTAATGCTTATGGTATAGATCATATATTGCTTGATGACTATCATGGTCTTGAATAGATTGCTGGTCTTTGTTATAAAGACCTTTCATGTGCTTAGGGGCAGCATGGATGGATTGGTACATCTTAGCATGTACAAAGGGGGAGCTCAATCAGAGATTTCTGCAGGTACTCAGGGGGAGTATGGACAGCAAAAGGTATACCCAGGGAGAGAACTTCTTGGTCTACCCTTTGCCCTTGATGTCAAAGGGGGAGAGTGACTTGGTGTGGTGGTTTCCATCAAGTACAAAGGGGGAGATTGTTGGCATTATGATACAGGTGTTGTCCTTGATGGCAACTCACTCAGATGACAGATCATAGTGCAGCAGGTCAAGAGAGAGCTATACACAAGTTAACCTTGATGAAAGTGCGTATACACGCGGGTGAGTAGAACAAAAGGCACGTATATGTACACATGCAGGTTCACAGAAGGAAAGGCGCGTACATGTCGGAAAACTAAGTTTTGGTCCGTGGTATTTGGTCCATGGTATTTTGGTATTGGTCCATGGTATTTGGTCCGAAGTGTTGACCCCAAGTATTGGGTCCAAGGTATTGGTTCTAAGTGGTTTTGGACCATGGTATTGAAAGAAGCCTAAACCTATTAAAGGAGAAGATCATTAGGCCAAGTGTGGTAAGTGTGCAAGTGATGAATATCTGATGAAGTGTGAGATCTAGTATGTTGGTTATGGGTTTGTGATGCTTTGCTTGATCTGAACCAAGGATGCACCTATGCGGTTGACGATGCATGATCGATCGGGATCATAAGGCTTGGAATGTATTATCATTACGTGATTTGATCATTGATAGACTAGATCTGAATTATTGACGCATGTTTTATTGTATAAACGTTATGATCTGGGTATGACTAATGTTTGGAATAGCTGCAAAGTTATGAGTAAATATTTGCAGATCTGTACACGGGTTGGCTTTGGTAAAAGAGCGTATACACGCTGGTTTGGTTCATCATAGTAGCGTATACATAGAGAGATATGATATTTGAAGTTGCAGTTGGATCTGGTTGTTGTTGCAGAGTTCTGTGTTCTAGTTACTGTGTTTTGATGATAGGGTTTCAGTGATTCAGTATTGGGTGATTTAGAGATTGACGATGCAGGCGTAGTTGATGATTGTATTGCAGTGGTGATTGTTTTGTATTTATGGATTCAGTCTGAAAATTTATGAAACGTGGTCCCTGGAAGAAAAGAGAAGGTAGTAGCCTTTTGTAGGTTGGTGCCTACGTACTAGTAAACGGATCGACTAGTACAAGAGCTAGGGGGTTGGAGCTCCCTTCCAGTAGAAACTGGAAAACGAGAGAAGGTAGTAGCCTTCTGCAGGTGGGTGCCTGCGTACTGGTATGAGTCTGTGCCAGTACAAGATTGTAAACAGGTTTTTCTTATATTAAAGAAAACAGCAGCAGGTGGTTTTTGTCCCGCATTGGGTTTCCTCCTTATATCATGGTGTTCATGTGTGCTTCTTATGTGTGATGATATGTTCTGTTTTTACTACACCTGTTTATTGTTTATATGGTTAATGAAGTTCTAATGCACTCATTAAAGGTCAACATATAATGGATTAACTGAATCATAAGTTTACTAGATATACGTTAGTTGCATTAAACACAGTTGCATGTGCACGCGGGTTCCCTTAACTGAAGTAGCGTATATGAATCTGAGTATGGAAATGAAAAAGTTATTGATTTGCTAGTATTATTTCCAACAGAGTCCACCTTAGTCCCACTTAGATAGATTTCCCTGGTTAGGAATCTAGTCCATGGCATTGTGATGCCTAAATTGTTGAGTGACTGGTTGGATAGATTACTCTGGTCAGGAATCTAGTCCATGGAATTCTTGTGTGTAAATTATTGAGTGACTGTTTGGATAGATTGCCCTGGTCAAGAATCTATTCCATGGCATTGCGGTGCCTAAAGTTCTTCACGGTTCATATAGTTTGAGATCTTCCATTGAATATGTACATTGTGAATACCTCCCTAGTTAAGAGGGAGTGTTGGAAAAAGTAACTATGTTCGGTCTTCAATAATGTACTTGAGTCATCATGTAATGTACTTATCAAAAGAATACATAAAAGAATTTTTATTATTATTGTTGTGATTTATTAAAGCATGGGTTTCATGCTTGGGTCACCATGTTTTAGGTCAAAGTCCCCATTGAGGACTTCTAGGATCTATTCTGAGTCTATAGAATTATTGTACATTTAAAGAGACCCTTCTTGGTCTTTTGAATCATGTAAAAAGGCTAATTATTGAGTCAAATATGAATTATGTAACGTCCACACCATGTCGGCCAAAGAGAAGATCAAGTCAGCCTAAGGACCCATTCGACCCCACAAGAAGCTTATAAAATAAATCACATTAAATTCATTTGGAGCATCACTCTCTCATCAAGTTCGAACTCTCTTATTGCTGGGCAGAAGTGCGAAGTTCTCTTGTAGTTGGGAAAATATGCGAAGTCTGTTTCTAGGAAGCCGAAGTGAATGGCAGTTTGGGGAAGTCTAAGGAGACAAGGAAAATTGAAATTTTGGTGGTGGTCTCTCTCTGTTTTGTGCTTTGGATTGGGAGATCGAAGTCTTCCAAGTTGGACTATTGTCAGAAGCTGCGAGTTGTCACAAGTTGTTGCATAGTCAAATTTGTTGGGAAGAGGTTGAACTTATGGAGGTTGACTTGGTGTGGAGGGAAGGTTTGGTCTTGTTCTAGGGGGAAGAGTCTCAAAGAATACTATTGAAATGAAGAATTACTTTGACTGGGTTTTCCCCTTGAGGGGGGGTTTAACCTAGCATGTGCCTACATCTTGTGTCCATTGTTTTATGTGTTGCTTCTTTTGTTAATTGCTTGATGAACTAAAGAAAGAAGATATAAACAATCATAATAATAAGAAACATCAAAAGTAAATATAAAGATCAAGAAAATATTTACTACCTTTCTGATTTTCCAACATGAGTTTTGTATAATGTGGATTAAAATTTATGGAATGTCTTTCATGAATTAAAATTTTTGCATATACGGTATTAATGCAAATTGAATTAGTACTTTGACTGTTTTACTTTCTTAATCTTATGTTTTAATCTTTAATTTTTTATGAACATATATCTCTAGTTCATAACGAATGAATGATTATTTCATAAACGAGAAAGTAAAATTAGTCATTTAATTAATCTTATGCTCTTAGCCAAGATATATAGTTAGTATTTCTAAATTCTATTTCTTTTATGATTTTTAATGTGAATTCAATAAAAATAATTTGAGATTTATTTCAGATTGTTTAGAAGAGCCAACAAGTTAATTGTGATATTTCTCGTTGTTTTTCAATTTATTTTTGCATTAAAAGTCGATTTTATTTTATAGTTTAGAATTATTCTTTCTGCTTAGAATTTAAATTATTCTTTAAATTCTTTATAACTTATCTCTCTGCACCAATTATAGTTTCTCATGATGATTTGACAAGTTGTATAATTGTATATAATTGTTAACCTTTAACCAGATGTAAATATTAACATAGGATACTTAGAAGAGCTTTAACACTTTCTTTCTCATAAGGGAAGGAAATTGTTTGGCTAAATAAGCCACTAAATACGTCAGGAACAACCACACCAAACAGATTGGGTTATTTAAAGAACCTTGGACTGGGTTGTTTCCTCTTGTTGACGAGTGGTCATTTCTGCCTGTCAACAAATTCCTAAAGAACTGCAATAGCACCATAAAGGAAATTATTCATCATTATAACTATAAGAAAGACACTATCAACACAGAGATAAAATGGAATTCCTCTTTGGCATGTTTTCAACATGCTTTGGTTAGTCAAAAATAAAGGTGTGGGACTTATTTTCATTCTTAATTTTTACTAAGCCAATTTGTTTCACCTAAAGTCAATGGAAAATACTTGAAATTACTTATTTAATAATTCCAAAAACTTTGATTTTGCATTTAATTTTTTTCCCTTTTACATTCATCTTCCTTGGAAGATAAATTTACTATTCTCAATAATCAAGTTACATTAAAACCACAAAGGAAATGGGCCTCAAAGGTTCTATTGAAATAATGATTGATACTCTCCATGTTGTTACTACCACCTCCAACTTATCTTGGAAATATTTGTGAATAATTTAGCTTCCTCTCATAGGAACCATGTGTCAAAGGAAATCCCCACCATACTAACCATAAAAAAAAAAAAAAAAAAAAAAAAAAAGTAAAGAGTTAATCGAAGTGCATGTTATGATCCTTGTGCCTTAAAAATGATAAGAAACCAATAGTTACAGTCCACTTCAAAGGGGAAACCTCCTTTTGCAAAAAATACAATGAACAAACAATATTTGATGATCCTAAGAGTAATTCTTCTTTGTGTGTGTGTGTGTGTGTGTGAGAGAGAGAGAGAGAGAGAGAGAGAAAGGATACAATTATAATAAAATGGAAACATGAGGGGTTCTAGCCTACATAACAATATAACAATACAAATGTAATCACTCAATATCTAGGGCTTAATAAGGGGTTTTTGAGTTAACATGGGGCTTACATAGGGCTCAATATGCCTCTCCCATTAAAAAAGTGTTGTCCTCAACTTGACTAAATGTGGGTGTTTTGGCATGAAAAACTCATCTTCCCATGTCACTTCTTCCACTAGTAGGCTCTTCCATTTGATGAGGTACTCAATAATTGCTTGGTTTCTCAGCTACTTAGTCCTTGTTTCAAAAATTGTTTCTAGTTCTAGTATTGTTTTCCCTTCTTCATTAAACTTTGGTAGAAAAGTTTGGACTAGGATATTATCACCAATTACTTTCTTTAAGTAAGAAACATGGAAGTCTTGGTGTACACATGAAGATGGATGTAGCTCCAATTTGTAGGCCATACTTCTGATCCTCTACAACACTTTATAGGGGCCATAATACCTTGGAGCTAATTTATTGTCCTTATTTTGTTGCTTGAGGGACATATGTTTATATGGTTGTAGTTCACAAATTCCGAATCCCCAACTTCAAATTCCCTTTCACTGTGATATTGATCTGCTTGTTGTTTCATCCTATTTTGTATCATAGCCAAATTGTCTTTCAATAGTTTGAGAACCTCTTGTTGGTGTTGGATGTGGTCCACTAATACTTGAGCCTTTATAGTACCTTTCAAGGGTGATGTGATGCATGGAGGATGATATCCATAAAGTGCCATAAATGGGAACATTTTTGATGAAGTATGGAAGGATGCATTCTACTGTCATTCTATGAAGGGAAACCATTTGACCCATTGTGTTTGTGTATCATATGCAAAGCAACATAGATGTCCTTATAAACATTTATTCACAATCTTAATTTTCCCATCTAATTAAGGATGGTAAGATGAGCTATAAGAAAATTGAGTACCCAAACAATAAAATAATTTAGTCCAAAAATTTCTAGTGAAAATTGGATCTTCTTCACTTACATCTTTAGTATTACATCTAGATTTTGGATTGTTTCCATGAATGCTTTTTTCGTAGTAATTTCTTTAAAAGGATGAGAAAGAGAAGAAAAGTGAGCATACTATGTCATTTGATCTACCATTACCATAATGACACTTGTTCCTTCAGATTTGGGTAAACCTATATAAAATCCATTGAAACTTCTTCCTAACGTTGGCTTGGTATAGCTAATGGTTGAAGGAGCCCTAAGGTCTTGATAGTCTCTCCTTTATTTTGTTGGCATACCACACATTCTACCACAATTTTTTTTCACAACTGATTTTAGACCTTCCCAAAAAAATTATTTCTTGATCCTATGGTATGTCTTCAAGAACCCTAAATGTCTTCCTATCATAGAAGTGTTTAATTCCAATAGGATCTTCTATTTTTTTTCAGAATTCTTACATAAGTATAAGTGATCTTGATAGCATAACAAATCATCTTTCCATATAAATTTTTCTATTGCTTCAGGGTTCTCCTGTAGTTGTTGAATGATCCTGCATATCTTCTCAGCTTGTTGTCATTTTATACTTTCTTCTTCCACCCAGTTAGATTGTGGAATGTAAATCACACACAGTAAACCATTTGTCTCTCCCTCTTTCCTTGAGAGCGCATATGCCACAATATTTTGTGTACCTTTTTTGAAGATAATTTAAAATTCATAACCCAACATCTTTGTGATCCATTTTTGTTGCTCTTCTAAAGATAATATTTTCTCCAAGAAGTGCTTCAGATTATCATGATATGTTTTTACTTTGAAGTGTCTTCCTATTAGGTATGGGTGTCATTTATTAATTGTTTGTAATATGGCCAATATTTATTTTTCATATATGGGTTTAAGTAAGTTCTTTCCTTTAAGTTTGTTACTTTCAAAGGTAAGGGGCCTTCCTTCTGCATAAAATATGCACCAATGCCATGGCCTGAGGCATCACACTCCACAATGAATATGGGTGTCGCCAAGACAAGAGTTGTATGCATATCCTCCTTGAGTCCTCCAAAGGCTTTGGTTGCTTGTTTAGTCCAAGAAAATGCTTCATTATTCAATAAGTTTGTTTGAGGTGTTGCTATTTGACCACAATTATTTACAAATTTGTGGTAATATCCTGTCAATCCTAAGAATCCTATGATTTTCTTCAAGGTATTTGGGATTGGTCATTCCCTCATAGTTTTGATTTTGTTAGGATTCACCTTGAAACTAGCACATGATACAATATGACCCAAATATTCCACTTCTTGAACCCCAAAGGCACACTTGGAAGGATTTTCATATATTTTTTTCTCTTCCAATAGTGTCAAGACCCTTTCATCATGTTGTACATGCTATTCCTAAAATTTGTTGTAAAATAGAATGTTATCAAAAAATAATAGCACAAAAATTCTAAGGTTTTGAAAATAGAATCCATCAAGCTTTGAAATGTTGAAGGTACATTTGTAAGTCCAAATGAAAGAAAACAAAATATCATAATGACCATGTGTTCTAAAGGTTGTTTTGGGAATGTCTTTGTTGGGATGGGGTCCCCTAGGGTCATTTTTGGGGAAAAAGCCCCAGTTCGATGTAAAAAGATGTAAAGTCTCTAGAAAATGTGGTCGCAGAGCACGTAGCTAGTTAAGAGTCAAAAAATGGTTTTACCCTCCTTCATGTAAGCTTGAGTTGGTTTTTTGAAGATCTACCCATGGTCCGCGGACCATGGGATTGTATAAATAGGTGTGTCCTAGAGAGTCTAAAAAAATTAATCGAAGTTAGTCTATGGGTATGAGCGAAGATGTCTAGCGCAGAGATGTAGTCCTAGAGGGGAAAAGGCTTTGCAACTGAGTGTGCAGAGGCCTAGAGTATTGTCTGCAGCTGAGTGCGTGGACCCCTATCGCTGAGTGTACAAGGAATTATTGAGTCTATAAACTTATACTGGAGATCAATAGAGAAGATTGTTACGGAAATTCTTGTGTTTTATCCCTTTACTTATGTTATGTATGATTGCGGTATATGCTGTGATGAATGATGTTTTTATGAAATAATGATGCATTGATGCACGACTTTACTTGATCTGTATTACTAACTGAATGCAATTAATGTTAAGTGATTATGCAAAGATCCTAATGCTTTCTGTTAAAGTTATCGAACACTTAGGCAGATCTGAGTAAATAATGATCTAAGAGTAATCTATGGTGTGCGTAAGCAGCTAACTCGTCTGTTCGGGGTCCGCAAAAGCTAGTCGTGGACCTTCGCGGAGTTCTAGAGGCCGATCGAAGTAAGTTATAGCAATATGCCATAAGGATTTAAAGATCTTCGCAAGGTAGATCTAGGTCGTAGAAGGACATCACACTGATCTCTGGGTGTGGAAACTTGGTTCCAGCATCCCCCATACTGATTCAACTGAGACTTCATTGCGCACACCACAAATTGATTCTGAAAGGGCCAGTAGTGTAGGGATTTGTTTGGCACAACTAACTCCAAACCTAGGTCAGGACCCCCTAAGCCAACGAATGGTTTCGTTGCTAGGACCAGGATTTGCATAAAGAGGTTTGATGTCGCATCACTGGAATCTGACCAAGAAGGAAATTGAGAAGTGGTTGGATAGAAAGATCCACGAATTCGTGGCGCAGGAAAACAGGAATCTGCACCTGACAAAATAATAGTGGTTGGATATATATTTGTACATATAAATACACGAAATTTTCTTTTGCACCTTCCCAATTGAACTATATGAGTGGATAGCTAAATTGGCAGACGGCCAAGGGAGGTGGAGGCTTAATGGTCCAATAGTGTGGACTCCATAATTAGTGTGAAGGTTGGAAGCTTCTAAAGATAAGATCGTTTGCGTCGTTGACCATTGGCTTGATCGGGTTATAGGAGGATTTGTTACAGAGTTCACGTCGACACCTCAGTTAGTTACAGTGAAGCAGAGCGACGCTTCTTCAAAGGACCGCGAGGTAAGTATCTAAGATATTTGAATACTTGGATTAAGATGTTGTTGTGTGAGAAATGAGTTATGCCACTGCCTTGATGTTTGGAGCTACGTGAAGTGGGAAGATCTTCAGGGATAGGGGAAGAACAGGCCCTGAATATAGCCCATTGATTGAACCTCCTGTGAGTGATGACGAGGGAGCAGCACAGGCTTCACTACAGAGTGTTGTCTAGTTGATAAGGTAGGGTTTTCCGTGAATACCTCATCCATCCACACCACCTCCACAACATACACCTTCGCCCACTCCACCACCACCACCGCCACTAGTCAACATGTCGAATACAATGAAGTTTTCAGTTTTCAAGGGCTTAGGAAGTGAGGATTTGGATCAGTTTTGGTTTGTTGTGAAGTTTGTGTGGACAGCACAACAAATTACAGATGATAATATAAAAAAAGTGCAGTTGGTTACCGCTCTGCAAGATCGCGCACTGACATGGTACGTTAAGTACTTCATCGATAATCCATTTCCATCATTAGTTGATACTCAGACTAATTTTAACAAAAAATTCGGTAAGCCTTGTTAACACCCAGGTTGTTCCCTATGACTCCCAAGGGAATACAGCCGGGGTAACCACTAACCAATCTTTGGATCACAGTTTCTAGCCAAACTGTAACCAGAGAGGGCTCTCTCTTTATGTTTTGTCTCTGTTTTGATAGTGTTTTTAGGCTAGTTATTATGCTCAGGTTTTGGTTTATGTTTTGGTTGAAGGACTTCTTTCAGTGCATTAAGATGTAGTTCTCAGAGAGTAGTATATCATTGGGCAATGGAGTCTAGAGCTGTGAAGTGTTTTTGAAATGCTAGAGAGATGATGTTCAGACTGCAGGGCCTATTGAGTATCTCGACAAACAAAATTTAAACTTAAGTGGTGATGTATGGACAGCCAACAGAAAGCAATTAAGAATTCTCTATTAAGCTGGTGATGTGATAGTGAAACATGTTGCACGGGAGCAAACTTGAATTCCTGAAACAAAGGTCACTGTGAAAGATATGTTCTGAAAGTGCAGCAATTAAGAATTACACTTATCAAGGTTGTAGCTGAAGAAAACATTCATTAAAAACATAGATTGAACTCAGGGTATTGCATGAATAAATCCTAAAAGTTATTCTTCTTCTTTGTTGCTAAATACTTAGAAATTAGAAACATATATGGATTGTAACAGATTAAAACACATAACAAAAGGAGTTACAGAAAGACTTATTGTATTGTGAGGTACACAGGAATCCTGCAGTTTTTCAACAGACACCAGAACGCATTCAACACTTCAAAACTCCAAGAAATTCCATCACTTTGTTTATTAAACTCCGAAAGGATTACAGCATAAGAACTTCTTCAAGAGAAATCAACAACAACCCCTGCAAGCTTGTGCGAGGGGAAAATATATACAATCAGCCTTACAAAATATCTCAGGCGTTGAGTCATCTGAGAAATAAATATTCCAACAACTTTGTTCAGAACAGCAGATAAGAAGTTATTGCTGTCTTTAATACAACATAAATGCATCTTTCTATCTGTCAGAAGATATTTTGGCTTTTGGAAGCCAACGAGTCAGTTGTAGTGATCTGCATTAATGTTGAGAAATGCACTTTTGGAGCTGCTCTGCTGTAGCTTCTCGGCTTGGACACCTGTAGCTTCTCACCTTGCTTTGTTGGCCGTAAATTCTGCTGAGTTGGCTCAGCTTTAATCTTTAATGCATGATGTTTCTTTTAAACTGTCCTGTGTATGACAATTTGCATTTTCCATGAACAAAATTTATTGAATGGCTTCCTGTTTATAAAATCATCTGTATGGCCTTAGTCCACCATTCTAGTGTAGGTAGTTGATGCCTGAGAATTGCATCCATAGTCTCCTCTGCCTCTGTATATTTGTAAAAGTTGGGAGGCGCCTCAAACAGGTGTTTAATTTCATTCATTATAAAAAATAGACTTTCTACTCTGTTGTAGAGAGTCTGTCCTGTGGCAGGCCCTGTTTCCTCTGAGGTGTTGGGCTTCTCATTGATCTGACTTGTGGCAAATGCATTAACCCTTTTGGCATACTGCTCATGAGTGAACAGTCTCCCTGCGCTGTTCAGTAAGCTAGGGAGCCCTCTGTTTTCTAATACCTGAAACTTCTCCATAAACCTGTTTACCTCATTCTGCATGTCCTGGGTTCTTCTCTCTAATGTCTGCACCAAGTTTCTCAGTGTAAGAACCCTCTTGATTAACTAAATGTGCTCAGTTCTGTTTGAAATTCCCATGGCAGCCAACTGAGTACTTGTTCTATTGTTAAGCACATTAATCATCCTGGTGGCCACTTCAGGCATATTGCTTAGAGCAGCTCTTGATCTCTGAATTTCAGTCTGTGCTTTTGGAATGAGCTCTAACTGCTCATGGATTGTTTCAATATATTGCCATTGGTCATTAATAGATTGGCCAATATTAGCCCACAGCACTATTTTAAGCTCAGCCACAACCTTATCTAATCTGAGCTCATTCTCTAGCTCTTTGATCCTGTCTTTGAGGGCTTTTATCTCCCTGCCCTTTTCTGCCACAGACTGCTTGGACTTGTCATATCTATCATTTACTTTGGCCAATTTCTCCCTGGTCTCATTCAGTTCTGTCATTTGAGCTTCCAGGGCCTGAATCTCATTCCTTAGCTTTTGCATATCCAAGCTAGGGGCCTGCTCTGTTGTTGGTGGTGCAGAAGTAGACGGTGCTGCTTTTTCAGTCTGTTGAGGAGGAGGAATAGTAGTTGGAGCTGCTTCCTCAAGGTTAATGATTTGAGGAGGAGGCTGGGAGGTCTGACCCTCTTCTCTTTGTTTCAGAGTTGCTTGTAACGCTGCCTGTGCAGCCTCTGATTCTCCCAGCTTTTCTTGTGTCTGGATAAGCTGCTTGTAGAGAGACACCAGCAAAGCTGTGGCATCTTGATCATGCCTTTGTTGAGCTACTTCATCTGTTTGAGGGTGAATTGTGGCTGGGAGTTTGATCTTTCTCCTCAAAGCTGCCATATCTGCATCCCTCAACTTTAATATTTCTTGTATGCCCTTGATATCTTTGGGATCATGCCCAATCTCAATAATTATGTCTTCTAAGGACCTTATTCTGTTGTCTTTTGCTTGTGATGATGCCCTTTCCAACTCAAGTTGGGCAGCTGTATTATTAAGGCTATTTTCTAGCCTGTAGTTATCTAATGTCTTGTCTGCCAAGGAAGCATAGACCATCTCACCTGTTTGTTTATGCAACTCAATTTTATCCATTGGGTGGATGTCCTTGGCCAGGACCTCAAGATTGGTCCTTAGGTAATCTGAAGGGGACTTTGGCTGCAAAGTAGTTGGCATGAAGTGACTCATGATCATCTTGCCCTCCTGGACATCATATGCAGACATTAGACGCTGCTGGTTGGTGGGAGCCATATTTAACAGATGGTTATACAGCTGTATTTTTATGGGCTCATTCCTTTTCTTTATTTCGATGAACTGCTGTTTAATGCTTAGTTCACCCCCTCTCTGCTGGCTAGAGGAGCTGACTTCTCCTCCCACTGTCCTCTCTTGTTCCTGTTGGAAGGAACTTGCAGATGCCTCCAAACTGGGCGGGCCCATACCCAAAGATTGCCCTATAGGCATCTCTTCCTCTGAAAGGGGATTCATCCTGTGCCTCTTCTCACCATGACTTGTTGATGTAGTCAAGGGAGTTTCTCTATCCCTTTTCTTGCTTACATCCTCCTTTTGTGGAGTTTGGAGGACTGAGGTTTCATTAACTGCTTCTTGCCTTGGAGGTACTATGTTTTGAGCCTGCTGCTCAGTGAGAATTGGGGCCTCAACTGCCCCTTCTTGCTGTGTGGGCTGCTCTCTGTCATGCTGCCCTTCTCTTTGCTGTGATTCCTGTTGTTGCTGTTGCTCTCCCTGCTGCTGCACTTCTTCTTGTTGCTCCATCTCTTTTTCTGCTTGCCCTTCAGTTATGGGAGGTGGTTGTTCCTTCTCCACCTGTTTTTCTTTGCCTTTGATGCCTGTCTGTTGAGTGTCCATGGCAGTTTGCTGATGTGTTGTTGAAGAAGAGGCAGCTGCTCCAAGTTGCCTTTGATATGATAAGGAAACCTGTCCACAAGTTTCCAAGTCAGCTTCTTTTTGAAGATTCCTAGCCTCTCTCTCTAGTATCTGCTCTCTAGAGATTGGCTCTTCTAGAGTGCCCTCTTTCCAGCCTAAAGAATTTGCATACTTTTCAATATGAGGCAGCTTAATATGTGAATAGGTACCCAATTTGTGTTTTATCCTTCTGAGGGAAATAAAATGATTACGGTCATAAGGTGACCATTTGAAGCTGGTTTGCAGTTTGAGGCTTGCTAGGATCATATCTGCATCCTTCCATCCCTCCTCTCTCTTGTTGTACAAAAAAGGGCCTAGCTGGCTCCTTACCTTCAGTTGTACCTTCTTGTTTTTGCTTTGGAAATGGAAGTAGTCAGCATATCCAAACTGCCTGAAATATTCTAAGGCAAAAAGTCTCATGGGGACATACCTTGGAAGCCTGAAAGGGTCCAACTCACAGCCATATACTCTGATTACTGTGTGATGTTGGTAAAAATACCAATCACCAATGCTGTAGGATTTGGAGAGATGGAGAACTCTCTGCATTTCATCGGCCAACCTTGGAGGAGGGACACCATACAGCAAAGTCATAGCTGGGTGAATGAACAGGTCTATAAATTCACAGTATGTGTATGGCGATTGAGAAACATGATGGAAAACTGGAGTCTAGAACACAACTGACCTTGGAGTCCCCTGGGCATTAAGTTTCTTGAGGGGAATGGAGAAATTGTCTGGCTGATAAAACAAGAACAGGTGGTAGAGGTATGAGGTGTATCTGAACACCCTTTCCCTTGGTAGATTCATTAGCTGTTCATGGATCTTCTCTGCAATATAAGTGGCATAGTCATAGTGTACAGCTAGAGGCTTTCCAGGAGAAAACATGGATAGCATTGCCATTATAGTCTCATCAACATCTTCAATTCCTTTAAAGCCCAGGACATAGCTGATCAAGTCCACTAGCATTCTGCCCAGGTCATTCAAGTAGTGATATCCAATAGGAGGAGTCCTTATAGTTTCAGAGCTTGGCTGTACAAATAATTGGTTAATTTTGGTAATCTGGGCACTTGACAGATTCCTCCCCTTCTTTATTAAGTCCAGCATGGAAAGAGGGGTCAATGGTCTTGCAGTATGGAAATGCAGCATCTCATTTATGGTTTCTGGGGTGATAAAGAACAAAACTGAGCCTGTAGGACTGAGAACAGCTCTCTGGCAAGGATCATAGCATTCCTGGCACTTATGGATCAAGTCTGGAAGGGCATTGACTTGAGGGAGGTTGTAAATGGGCAAATTTGAGTCCCAAATCCCTAAAATGTCAGCTCCATTAAGGTGTTGGGCTTTTAGTTCATTGAGCATGTGAATATTGAACTTGGAACCCATTGGAAACCAATCTAACATCTGATAATCCACATCTCCCAGGGCTTTCCATGCTATTTCCCTATGAGGGGCATTCAGAGGCTGGACATTCAGGGCTATTGGTGTCTCCATGGCTACTGAAGCTTTTGAACTGTAGGTGAACCGGTTTCAATCGAGCAGAACAACAGAGAGGAATGTTTTCTTGCAATGGAAGTGAATTGTAAGAAACAAAAGGCAAATTGAATAAACAGCAGTTGAAATATTGTCTAAAGGATTGATAAAACAGTAGCAGGACTGACCAAGAGTATTTTTTGTGGTGAATCTGGTTAATTGAAATTTCTAGTTCACGACTGCGCGAACTAGCTGTGAATTCAACTTAATTTGTCAAATGCGGCTCTGCAGGAGGTTTATGGCTTCACTGGTTGAAAATGGGTGCAAGTCACTGTGTATTTGATGGTGAAAACAGTGTTTTACAGTCTCTTAATAGTTTGCTTGAGGAAATACGGATAAAACCAGACTCATGGAATGATTTTGAGGAATACCTGGTAATTTCGCCGGTAAGAGTCGCCAATGCAGGTGCAATGGAGGCGCCGGCGGTCTTGGAATCAGCTTTAGCAGGTTGGCGTTGGTTTGAACGTGGGCAGCATGCAGAAATAGCTAGAGTTTCTTTTGCCAAAAGTGGAAAAAACATGACATTTTGGCCTAAATATGGATTTTTGGCAATATTGGCGCGTTTTTGGGATGACGTCAGCATGACGTCATCGGGTGGGGTCGGAGTCGGATGACGTCAGCATGACGTCACCGGGTGATGTGGCAGGCTGCGATTGGTCCACGGGGATAGTGAGGTGGCGGCCATATCAGCGCGGGGGCGGACGAAGGAGTTGATGCGACGGCGAGGTGGCAGTGACGTGGCTCTGACGTGGGGATGACGCAAGCCCGGCAAAACAGGTGGTAAGCGGAACAGCGGTAATGGTTTTCTCGGACCGCTTACAATACGGCGACGGTTTTGTCAGAGGCCGACCCGAGAAGCTGTGAGGGCGACGCGGGGCAGAGGCCTGACGTCACCCTCTGACAGTTTCTCGGGTGCTAAACGTCGGACCTCGGGCCCAACCCGATATTCATAATAGTCGTCCGATCAAAAGTGCCCGATCGGACGGTTGACGGGTTGATGATTTGATCGGATGATACGGACGGGGATGAAGATTAAAATAATATATTTTTTGGGGCGCGCGCTCAGCGGAAAACCTTTGGGGTATGGTTTTTTGTAATGTTTTTCAACGTAAAAATAATGCGGCCCCGACACTTTGGATAAGCGGAAAAAGGTGGGTTTTTGAGATTATTTTGCAATTTGAAGCGGGTATGGGTAAAAATGGGTTTTTTGTAAGGTTTTCTCAGCAAATGAAGGCTTTGATGGGCAAAATGAATTCAGAAGGGGGGAGGGGGTTAGACTTAGGTTCATCAAAGTGACCAGATGCCATTTTGATCCCTGACAGAGGGCATATGGCTATAATGCCAAGGGGAGGGATATTTATACAATGTTTGGAGTTTATACACCATGGTGTTATAATACTAGGGAAAGGGTAACATAGGGGAATTATATAATAGAGTTGGGGTTAATATGGATGAAAGGAGTGGATGAGGGGAGATACCACTAAGTTTGTTTGAAAATAACTTAGCTTAGGAAGTAGAGCAAAATGAAAAGAGTTTTAGACAAGAAATGTGGCTTTTAAGGGACTAAAAACCACCATAAAACCATGAATTCTTCCATGAATCTCAACTGATGATGGGATGTTAATTATGAATGGGAAGAGGGGAAGAAGGGAGGTTAGACATGCTTCTTTGCTTTGCTGCCACCTGATAGAGAAGAAGGACTTCTCAATCCATTGACTTTGCTCTGTGAAATAGGCTAGCACACCTTCAATTTGTAAGGAATGACACTTCTGCAACCCCTTCTGCCTACCCATCTACTTGCCTAGCATTTTTTATTTCTTCTTGGAGGGTGCACTTAGGCTTGCAGACCCTTACTTGCCTTTTCTTTTCTTTGGCTTTTTCCTTTTGATGGTCTATCTACTTCTACCCTTATTTCTTCCAAGGTCCCAGATTAAGCTGTTGGGAGCCTTTCTTCTCTACCTAAACTACTTGTCTGCCAAGATTAAACAGTTTGGACAGACTTCTTTCTCTATTCTACAACTGAAAATTTAAAACATGGCATGATCCAGATTAGGCTGTTGGACCATCCATCAAAATTTGAGTCCACATCAAGCTATAAGCACAGATGGTATTCTCTTGGAAATATGTGATCTTTGCATCATCAAAGCAGAGCATATTTGGACCTTTTCATTGCCAATCATGAAATATGAAACCTATTGGTATAGGTAGCTAACAAGCCTAAGTCTGCCTCGCAATTGGTAATTGGATTTAAGGAAATCATGATGAGGCCCGATGAAACGCCCTGGGAGCTAGATCAAAGACTGAAGTGCGAGATCTGCGAAGCTAATATGAATGTCACAATATGTTAGCACCGCGATTGGTTTATATTTGTGCTCCTACCCCACCTAAGGATTGCTTTATCATAACAGAAGATAGGAACTCAGGCAGAAGCTCTAGAAATCGCGATGAGATTGCATGAGACACCTATTCAAGACGCCTCTTTGGGAGTCCAAAAAATTCACTCGCAGTTGCAAAACCTCGTTTTGGAATTACAAAGCTTGAAAAAATAAAAAGAGGCCAGGGCAGATGTGCGCGAAGAAGTCCGGTGCCTCAAATATAAGATCCAGGGGCATAATAAGGATCATTTCCCTGTCTTCGCGAACTATATTACGAGGGGGGGCGATGCGCCTAAGGCAGGAAACTCCAGCAGGACCAAGAATGGGGCCCATTCTATGGTGCACTATTTGTCAAGTCGCCAGAAAACATGTCACAAATAATTGTCATTTGCTACAAAAGTTTGTACAAACACCACAATAATTATTTTGTGATTTATGAAAATCGGTGGGCCACGATGAGCACCAATGTCGAAGCTATGAATTAATGATGGAGATGACACCTATGTATCAAATGCAAGCGGAAACTCAGCCTCTAGATCAGGGAGTTAGGGGAGCGTGCAGAGGATATCAAGGACGTGGACAAGGCCGATGAGGAGGAGGACCTGGTAGGGGTCGTGGGTAGGTCATTTGCTACAATTGCGGAACGCCAGGACACTACACATGGGAGTGTACGAATCAAACACGCCCGTCATGTCAATACTATACTCATTTTGACCACACAATCAAAGAATATCTTGTGTTGATGGCCAAGATGCAGGAGAAGAAGGCAAATTCTTAGCATCCTACCCAAAACTTATAGATGATGAGGGCCGAGCCCCATGAAGAGGACCCGAATATGAATATCGTGTTGCGAAGTGGGATCATGACTAGTGACAATAAGGGAAAACAGCCTAAAGAAGGTGGATGGGTCCGCAAGGCCCCGGAAAAGGAGACTGGTTTCGATATAAAGCGCACAAAGGAAACATTCATGGAAACAAAGAAAATATTCGTTGAAGCCTCTACCTCAGGGAGTAAAAAAAAACTGCCAAACACTAGCGCACCTACAAAGATTGACCCCTCTCTGCTTACAACCTTCTTGGAGACTTGTATGAAGCTACTGCACAATAGCAAGGCTGTGAAAGGAATACAGGAGTTGATAAACAAGTTTTTCAGTAAGGATAATGCTCTTGATGGACCCAACGTAGTCAGAAATATTGGTAAGCATAAGGCGAGAACAGGGTTCGAGATGAGGCTTACCACACAAATAGGAGACTATGAGATGGACCAAGTTATTTTGGATTTGGGGTCTGACGCGAATGTATTTCCTAGGTAGACCTGCGAGATAATGGGGAGACCTACACTGCAGTGGTCCCCGATTCCACTGAGGATGGCGAACCAACAGAAGATTATCCCTATGGGATGATTGCAAGGAGTTACTGTAGATATAGAAGGTGCGAGCGCGCTGGCTGATTTTGAAGTGATAGAAATTGTTGATGACAACAATCCATACCCTGCGCTCCTTGGAATATATTGGGCTATTGATATGTATAGGGTCATCAACTTGAAGAAGCAGACACTGTCATTTGAAAGAAAATCACTCCGCGTTGTAGTACCATTGGACAATGCAGAAGGACCGTGCTATACTGAACCGGTCTGCGAGTATGAGGAAAGTGACGCTGATTTGGATCAAATATACAAAATTATGGCATAAGACCAAGATTGGGTTAACCCAATGGCTGATGGACGGATTGTATGGGACTACGAAAGTTCCTCTACCTCGGATTCAGATGAAGAGTTGGAACATTAGCAAAACAGGTTGCACGAAGTATCCACATTGCGCTGCAACATAATGACCAAATCGTTGCACTGCGTGTCATCAAAGGTAAGAAATTTACCTTATTACGATGGTTTAACTGATGCAGATAATTTTATAGATGCTTTTGAAAGAGAAGTTCCATAGGATCACCGCTTTCAAGCACTGGATTTGGCACTGCGCGCTACGCTCGCTCGGTGGTGGGGTACACACAAAGACAACTTTGATGAGTGGCGCGATTACAGGAGGATGATGAGGATGCGATTTGGTCATCCTAAAGTATGGTTAATTGAGAAATATGATGAGAGGAATGATCCACGCAATCATTTAGCAAAATGGACTAAAGTGTATGGAATGGAGCCGCAGCCAGAATGAGTGCATTTATTATGTCAGACTCTAGACATAATCCCTATGAATTGGTATTTGGAAGCGGAGCTCTGCCACGACATGGCGAAGTGGGATATCTTAAGAGAAGGATTCTTGATGACCTTCAACTTTGAAGACGAGTTCGAAAGCATTGATGAGGCGCTGCAGGAGGTTAAGGCAGCGATCTTCCAAATTCCGCAGGATCCTTTGGAATTGGTTCAACCGAATTGGAGCACCCAGCTGCGCCATGTGTTGGAATGCTATAACATGATTGCTGAAGGGGAGGATGAGGATCCACGGAATATCAATATCCCAAAAACATAAGGTCGCCACGAGCTCGAAGGTCCGCAGATAGAGAACCTGAATATCACCTCGCTGTTGAAGACTAGGCAGATAAACATTGGTACTGAAGCGGAGCCTAAGTTCGCGAAGATCGGAGATTATTGGGGTGATTCCACAGTGGATAAAGTTTTTGAATTACTCTGCGAGTACCAAGATCTTTTTCCTACAAAATTTTCGGACTTGAAAGGCATCATAGGCGATTTGGGAGTGATGCCCTTCGGACTCAAGAATGCGCCGGCGATATTCTCTCACGTAGTCATCGCGGCGTTCAAAGAGTTTATTCACAAATTCTTGGAGGTATATTTTTATGACTGGATAGTGTTTGGGCTAGTAAAGTGCCATGTATCCATTCTGCACTTCATGTTGGATACGTGCCGAATGTATCAGATCGCGCTAAACTCGAAGAACTGCTTGTTTTGTGTCCCCTTTGGGATTTTGCTGGGTCATGTGGTATGCAAGCAAGGACTAATGGTGGACCCTGCCAAGATCGCGGTAATAATCAATTTGGAAGCCTTGAGGAGTGTCAAACAGTTGTGCACAACGTTGGGCCATACTGGGTATTATTGAAAGTTCATCAAAGCTTATGCCCAGATTACTGCGCCCATGGAGAAGTTGTTGAAGAAGGATGCTACATTCTGTTGGGATGAAGAATGTCAGTGCAGTTTAGATGTATTGAAAGAAAAGATGGTCACTGCACCGATCTTGGCCTTCCCAGATTGGAATAAGCAATTCCATGTGCATGTTGATGCCTTGTGTATTGCATTAGGAGTAGTACTGACACAGGCTGGCGAAGGAGAGATGGATCACCCTATAGCATTTACAAGCAGAAAGTTATCAAAGGTTGAGAAGAACTACTCAACGACAGAGCGTGAGGGATTCGCTATGTTATATGTGCTCCAAAAGTTTAGACACTATCTGTTGGGTGGACATTTCAAGATTTACACAAACCGCTTCACCTTGAAGTACCTAGTCAATAAGCTTGTGTTGGGGGGGAAGATATGTCGATGGCTACTGTTGTTTCAAGAATACAACTTTGAGGTAATAGTCAAGCTAGGAAGGTTGAATGCAGACCTGACCACTTGTCGCAAATTGAAATGGGGGAGGAGCTTACTAATTTGGAGGAATGGTTGCCCGATGCGCAGCTCTTCATGATGCGCCTAGCGAACAACCACTTTGCAGATATTATCCACTTTTTAACCACAGGGATAGCTCCAGAGGGATACACCAGCCAGCAAAAGAAGGAGATAGTAGTGTGCACGACATACTTCTCAGTAATTGCAGGAAATTTGTATAAGATGGGCGTTGATGAGATAATCTGATGGTATATGCCAGATTTTGAACAAAATAGCATCTTAGCTTAAGCTCATGGAGGGGCTATAGGGGGAAATTATGCAGGAAAGGAAACGGTGCAGAAGATTTTGCGCGTCGGATTGTGGTGGCCTACATTGCATAAAGATTCTAAAGTGTATTATAGGGTGTGTGATGTATGTCAGAGAATGGGCAACCCATCATAAAGGGATGAGCTACCTTTGAATCCTCAGGTGTCATTGCAGCCATTCGAGAAATGGGCAATTGATTATGTGGGACCGATTCAACCCCCAGGGAAGAAAACAGGTGCATGTTATATCATCACCACAACAGAGTATCTGACCAGATGGGCAGAGGCACAGCCTGTGAAGGATTGTACATGGGCAACAATAGCCAAGTTCTTATTTGAATATGTGTTAACCAAGTTCGGTTGCCCAAAGGTATTGATGAGTGATCGCAGTACCCACTTCCTTAATGAAACAATTAGCGCGCTGACAAAAGAGATCCAGGTGTATCATTAGAAAAGTACACCATATCACCCCTAGGATAATGGAACAGTGGAGGCCTTCAATAAGATGTTGGAGAATGCGCTGACAAAGATTTACAACTCGCAGCAGAATGATTGGGACGTGCATGTACCGACAGTATTATGGGCATACAGGACTACTTGAGAAAAGCTAACAGGCCAGACACATTTCTAGTTAGTCTATGGCATAGAAGTTGTGATGCCTATGGAATATATCGTGCCTAGTCTACGCATACTAGCCTTCACAGGGATGGCGGACTGCAAAGCCTTGGAAGAATGGCTCGCGCAGTTGATGGAGTTCAAAGAGGACAAATTCTTGGTTGGATTTCATTAGCAAGTACAAAAGGAACGTGAAAAGGCATGGCACGATCGACACATCAAGTTGCGCATATTCAAGATAAATGACTTGGTTTTATTATATGATAATAAGCTCGCTAAATTTCCAGGAAAGTTTCAGATGCACTAGTTGGGGCCATATGTCATCAAAGACATCACAGATGGGGGCACGGTTCAACTCACAAAGCTTAACGGAGAACCTTTCCCAAGAAAAGTGAATGGGAGTCGGTTGAAGCCGTATGCAGGGGATCCAGCTCAATGACTACATGAAGGTAGCACAGTCTTAGTGCTCCAGGTAGTTGCAAGGGAGCACAGGACTATAAACTACACTGCCCGGTTTTGGGAGCTATGCGACAGAGGAGCTACATGGAAAAGAGCGATGTCACTATATCAAAGACCGCACGAAGGGAACTGCACTATGGGGGGAGATATTGTGCAGCACAGCTAAAAAATGATCATTAGGATCACTGTTCATGATTTGACAGCCAGGAGACGGTTAAGAGGAGCGGGGGGAGACATTTAAGGTTGAAATCTTTGGAGATCTACCACCAATTCAGCATTAATAGATGGATTTTGTGGGGAACAGTCAAATTTGAATTCAAAACCTCCTATAAATTACGTGTGGTTGTCCAACAGAGAACACTTTGCATCCTTAGAATTTTTGTGTTGTGTTGTATGTCGCTTATGAATCGCAATTTTTTCAAGGATTTGGTCGCAAGCTTTGTGTTTGATAATCTACCCAAGGAAACCCAACAATTTATTCGTAGCACTATGTCAGGACCAGGAGAGACTACAAGCATCGAAGGAACTGTTTCCTCCGAAGGAGCGACTCCAGAATTTGTGAGCATGGAGGCTCTAGCTTCTGTGCCTATGGCACCAAGGTTGCCTAGGTCGAATCCTACACCAGTGCACGAGACTTGTAAGCCGAAGAAAGACAAGCAGAAAAGGCTGGTGCTAGTGCGCGAGTTGCCTAGAAAGCACTCTACTACCCAGGCACAAAAGAAGGACAAGCAGCCTGAGAAGGTTGTAGATTTGGAGGCCGAAGAGGGCGCTGAAGATATAGACGTTGAGGGCGTGGAGCCCATCTCCAAGTTGCCAGAGTATATCCCTCCATGCAAAGGAAAGGTGAAGGTCACCAAGGACCCAGACGCGGAGAAATTCGGCATTCACATGCCCCTGTTGCCAGAAAATATAACCTTTGAAGGTTCGCGCCTGGTGAGGGTTCCCCTTTTAAAGATGGAGGACTGGGACTTGGCTGACCATGAGAGGTTCCCCCACCTCACGATGGAGAATTACATGAAATGGGTGTATTACAAGGAATCCGATGTCACTACATTGGAGCTAGTTGAGTGGATTCCCAGAGTAAATCAATTGGGGTTTTTGAACCTGCTGTGGGTGCCCCACTATCACCACTCCAACATCAATATCACCTGTATAAAGCAACTGCTGACTTTGGTGCATGATGGTTGTTTATAGCTTGGCATGCCTATCCCCATCATAAACATGCTCGTCCACAGAATCACGCTCCTACCACATGAAGGCTTGAATCCAGCCAAGGAGTTTGGCAGAAAAACAAGTGAGCGCGACTTGGCAGAGTAGATGAAGGTGAAATTTGAGCTTATCAAGAAGTCGTGTGGGTACTGCATAACATCTATCAACAACCCCGCAGTGAAAATTGCGACGCAAATCCTAGATGGTAAGGTCATGAGGAAGTGTCATGCGGATGAGGTTCCGACGCCTGTGATCTCGTTAGCTACACAATGCACGGAGGGCGTGCAGTTTAACTGGTTGCACTATCTATGTAGTGAGTTCCTTGCAAATTGTCGCGAGGCTCAAGATGAGAGAAAGACCTTCCACTATGCATGATTGTTGCTCTCTATTGTGCTGGTTTCTTGGAAACTGTGGGAGGACAGTCACTTCCCCCCAATGGAGGCAGGTTTGCCAGAGGCTGCACAGTTTTCCTCCCTTTGGGCCACGAAGGACCCTGCGCGGGTCACTAAGACAAAAAAAAATGGGTTTTGATGGAGTCGAGCATTTGCATGGCCATCAACCAGCGGCCACGGTTGTCCCCAACCGTGTATGAGTAGTTATCCGAGTACGCAGAGTTCAAGGCAGACTTCCACCGCGTGTATATCAGGGTGCAGAAGGATCCAGAGCATAAGTGGTTCAATTTGCCATATCTTGCCACAGATGATGCAATTCAGGAAGTCATCAAGCAGTGGCCAGCAGATTGGCACTCTTCGTCTGACCTGGTAGCAAGTACCAGCAAAGGCGCGAGGAGTTCCACGGAGAAGAAGAAGAAGGAGGCAGTGAAACAAGTAGTCCAAAAGTTGGTCACGCAGCGAAGGAAGGAGGCCGAGGAGAAGGCCTGATTAGAAAAAGAGCGTGCTACAAAGCAGCAGGCTGAACAAGAGCAGCATGACTCCAAGCGAAGCAGTAAATTCCCTTCGCCCTAGACCGAGGAAGAAGAGTAGTCAGTGCAGGGTAGTGGCGGTGATGAAGGACAGAGCACTCCATTTCGGGTCAAGAGGTACATAGAACAGCAGATGGAGGGGCCCCAAAAGAAGTCAAAAGTGACTAAGCCATCGTTGGATCCCATTACACTGACGGAGGGAGATCTCGACAAGATCGGGGACAAAGTGCGTGACGCCACCGCTGAACTATTTCAGCAATTTGAACAACAACACCTGCAATCATTAGGTACTATTTAGAAGGATCTGCGTGAACTACAGATCCAGACCAGCAGGATACAGGTGGGAGCAGGTCAGGTGGGCGTTGCACAGACGAGCCTGGCACCAGGGACAAGTCAGGCTGCAGAACTTGTCAGGTCAGTGGACCTCAGGATAGTTGCGCTACCAGAAGGGTCCCTGAGTGCGGAATCGGCTGATGAAAAGGTCATCGTGAGCACTCTGAAGAACATCGGCCTCAATATTGCAGCGCTCCCCAACGAATATCTTCACGTGCTGCAGATAGGTGTGACAACGGAATTGAGGGCGTGGGAGCAGCGTGCTCTCAACTTAATAAGTGAATATCGGGTGAACAATGAGAAAATGTTCGTCGAGAAGACAAAGGCCATGAAGGCAAAGGAAATGATCCAGGCGCAAAGCACCCAGTTGGCGGTCGTGGTGGCAGAGGCATGCAGGATAGTGTCGGAGTTGCACATACCTAAGGAGGCACCACTCAAGGCCAAGATTTGGAAACTTGTTGTGGGCGTCCGCAATGCTAAGGAAAAGGTGGCCAGAGTTCAGTTGGAGCTTAATATGAAAATCACAGAACTGGAGCTTCAGTCACAGCCTTCGACTCTGCTAGAAGTTAGGGAACAACACGAAGCTACTATCAAGGAAGGGATAGCTATTGTGGATGACGCAATCGTTAACTACACATCTTTATTCGAACAGGCCATAGATGTGGTGACGACCCTACAAGAAGATCCCATAGTGCAGATTTTGAATACAAAGATCTGCAAACTCCAACAACAGTACAATGAGGTTAGGGTGACATTGCGCACCATTGCTACAATGCAACGCCTCGCCAAGTTACAAGAGGCAAAGAAACTCCTTGCACAAGTGGAAGCAACGCAGAAAAAGGAAGCAATCCTTAAGGCCATGTTGGGTCCTTGGTTAGATGAAGCCTACCTGGTCTCGTCCAACATACAAGAAAAGTTGGCGAACTTGCAGCTTACACAGTAGAAGATCAAGCGAGTCGATCAAGGACCAGTCACAAAGCAGCTGGTGGAATAGGTGAAGCAGGAAGCCACGCAGAGCACAACTGAAGTAGCAGTTGTGCAGGTGGAGATGGGGGATCTTTATAGCAAGATCACCGCACCAGTTCAGTGACTCAAGGGCGAGTCATGACCTTTGTGTTGGGGACCTGTTGGGATGGGGTCCCCTGGGGTCAGTTTTGGGGCAAAAGCCCTAGTTCGATGTAAAAAGATGTAAAGTCTCCGCAAATTGTGGTCGTGAAGCGCATAGCTAGTTAAGAGTCAAAAAAGGGTTTTACCGTCCTTTATGTAAGCTTGAGTCAGCGTTTTGAAGATCTACCAATGGTCCATGAACCATGGGATTGTATAAATAGGTGTGTCATAGAGAGTCTAAAAAAAGTAATCGAAGTTAGTCTATGGGTACGAGCGAAGAAGTCTAGCGCAGAGAAGTAGTCTTAGAGGGGAAAAGGCTTTGCAGTTGAGTGCGCAGAGGCCTAGAGTAGTGTCCACAACTGAGTGCGTAGGGAAGTATTGAGTCTGTAAACTTATACTGGAGATCAATAAAGAAGATTGTTACATAAATTCTTGTGTTTTATCCCTTTACTTCTGTTATGTATGATTGCGGTATATGTTGTGATGAATGATGTTTTTATGAAATAATGATGCATTGATGCATGACTTTACTTGATCTGTATTACTAACTGAACGCAATTAATGTTAAGTGATTACACAAAGATCCTAATGCGTTATGTTAAAGTTATCAAACACTTAGGGAGATTTGAGTAAATAATGATCTAAGAGTAATCTATGGTGCGCATAAGCAGCTAACTCGCCTGTTCAGAGCCCACAAAAGCCATTCATGGACCTTCGTAGAGGTCTAGAGGCTGATCGAAGGAAGTTACGGCAATAGGCCATAAGGGCTTAAAGATCTGCGTGAGGGCAGATCTAGGTCGCAGAAGGACATCACACTGATCTCTAGGTGCGGAAACTTGGTTCCAACATCCCCCCATACTACTTCAGGTGAGACTTCAGTCCATGCACTGCGAATTGATACTGAAAGGGCCAGTAGTGTAGGGAATTGTTTGGTGCAACTAACTCTGAACCTAGGTTAGAACCCCCTAAGCCAACAATCTTCTTGTCTCATTCTAATTTGATGATATCCAGAACAAAGATCCATCTTAGTAAAGAAACTTTCTCCGTGTAATTCATCTAACAATTCAATAATTATAGGATTAGGAAACTTATCTTTGATTGTCATTTTGTTGAGTTGTCTCTAGTTTGGACACATATGCCACAAACCATTTTTTTTCATAACCATCATCGCTAATGAAGAGAAATCACCCTAGTTAGGTTGAATGATGCCCACCTCTAACATTTCTTGAACCATACACTCAATCTCACTCTTTTGTGCATGTGATATATGTAAGGCCTAATGTTAGGTGGTACACTTCCATGTTGCAAATGAATAGCATGGTCATGATCTCAAACAAGTGGAATACCCTTAGGAATTTCTCCAAATACCTTAGCATGAATGTTTATAACTTTTTGAAGATCCACTGGAGTCGAAGATATATATGTCTGAACATTTAATGAAAACAATTATGCAACTACACCATGGCTTCCTTTTTTTAGCAAATTTTCCATGCTATTAGAGCTTATAACTTTACTGGATTTCCCTTGGATACCTTTAAGCTCAATTTCCTTTCCTTCTGAGAAAAATCTCATGAAAGGATCTTGGAAATTAATGGCCATTGTTCCTAATGATTGTAACCATTGGACCCTTAATAGAACATTAGCACCACCCATTTGAATTGAATCATGGGACTAACCAATAAATAATCCCCATATTCATTTTAATCTTATTGCACTTCCCTAAACAATTTATGGTAACCTCCATCTGCAATCATCACTTGAAATTATGGCAATGGATATACAAAGCAATTAAAAAGTTTTTCCAATTTGTAATTGAGGAATTTATGGGTACTAACTAAATCAATCAATATTTTTTCCATTTTATTTTTGATATATCCTTCTATCCTGAGGGTTTTTGGAGTACTGACATTGGCTAATGCATGACAAGAGATTGTTGGAGTAGTTTCTTCTAGCTCTAGATCTTGTGAAGTTTTGACTTCTTGATCTTCTTCATATTCACTATCTATGTAGAATAATTTCTTCTCGCTTCATCTATGTCCTTTACTATACTTGTTGTTAGTTGAAACATAATCCCTTTACTCTTATTTCATCCATTTGTTGAGGAGTCAACCTTGTTGGTTAGGAAAGGGAGCATGATTTTCTCTATAGGTATTATTGACCAATTTTCTAGCGGCCATATTTTTAGTTTCAACTTTCCTTGTCATACTTTTTCCAAGGGAAAAGAGCGCATAATTTATATTCATAAAATGAAAAAAAAATTACATGTTGTAGATGCTTGTAAGCATATGCAGATAGCTGTCCATGTGAAGGACTGATACAATAAAAAGAAAAATAAATAAAAAATACCGCAAGCCTATACTTTTCTACCCTTTTTCTTCTCCACCCTACGCCAACCCTGAGAGTCAGGAGAGGGAACAATGATAGCCTGCATGGACTCCAGAGTGTTCACTGGTGGATCCTTGTCGGAGTCAGAGCCTTCAGATCCATAAGATCTTTTGATGCCACTTACATCCAGCTGAGGATTTTGCTGCATTTGATTATGGGGTGCTTCCATATGAGGGACTGGAGTATTTTCATTTTGTGTACCCTTCTGTTCCATATTTGTATCAGGTTCCTCTTGGTTTACTGCCTGTTCTGACAGTATGTCCTCTTCTTCCAGCGGTTCCGTATGCTGCCACCCATTGGGTTTTTTTTTTTTTCTGTTCTTGTTTCCTTTAGGATTATTTTTTACCAGGGGGCAAGAATATTGGAGGTGTCCTGTTTGCCTGCAACTGCGGCATCTGAATGCGGTGTTTTCATAGTCAAGGGGCTGAATCCACTGAGTGTTGTTGAAGTTTAGAGAAATATGATCAGGCAGCCCCTGACTCAGGTCCACTTCAACGCAAATTCTGGCGAAGGAGAAGATTCCTCTACTAACTCTGTCCTCATCCACTTTTAGGAATTTCCCTAAGGTATTCCCAATGGCAGTTAAAACTAAATGATGCCAGAAGTGTAATGGGAGATTATGAAGCCTCACCCATACAGGCATTGTTGAGATTTTCATAGTGTTTGCATCAAAATCAGCGAACCAAGGGGTAACAAAAAAACCAGCATTACCCCAAAACCAAGGCCCCTCAATGATGATACTATCCCTTTCTTCTTCTGTATGGAAGCTAACTATGAAGAAACCTTTTGAACATAGATGTATATCGCAGTCTGGTGTCCAATTGGAGTAAATCCACTGATGCAAAGCATCGGATTTTGGCCAGAATCCATTGAATCTACATATTACAGCAGTTTTAGTGAGGTCAGAGTGTAGTTCTGTTACCTCTGGCATTGTAACTTGGAGCATTGGGGATTCCAGTTTTTGATCTACTATATATGGACCTGGTTGCTCTGTTGGTATCACTGGTTTGTTCTGCATTTTTTCTTTTCCCTTGACTGCATCACGGAAGGAAGCTGGCGTCTTTGATCCAGATCCGTTGCATCCACCGCGCAGCCTTAGGTTAAGAAATATGGTTGTATCTTGACAGATCCCATATTCCTGAAGAGTAAGATGGTCTTGTAGGCTACGACCTGCACAAATCAGGTTCTGGTGATTTGAGGGTATTCCAAGTTTATGTTGCATTTCTTTTTTAAGCTCTTGTATGTTCGATCCCATACTGAGTCTCATGCAACGGTGGCTGCCCCCAGTTGATTTTATAAAGATTTGGATCCTATTTTCATCCTGGCAGTATGGTTCAGCCACTTTGTGGGAGAGCTTCTGTGGATTGGATGTGTTCTGTATAATATCCATCGCTCCCCTGTATTTTTTATTTTGTCCGCCCCCTAGGGTCACCAGATCTTGTTTATTCGAGTCATTTTTGGCATACCCTGTCTCAGCTCCCCGCTCTAAGGAAGCCTCTGTGGTCAGCCCCCTTACTATTTTACTGGGTTTCCTCTGTCCAGATGATAGCCAAGATGTCGTCCGGCCCACCTCGCTTTTCCCCTCACACGCCTGCTTGAGTGAGAACGCAGCCGAGCCAGGCCAAAACATATACCGAACAGTCCGAGCTGACAGTTTTGTTCTGGGCGGGCAGAAGAACCAAGCATCCGCCTCTCTGCTCCGAGACTGTGGGTTAATGCGAGACTCCGTCCCAGACAGAGGGCTCCGGAGGATAATGATCCGGCCGAGAAACCCAACATCACACTGGTAAAAATGAGGAAGGACAAACCCAAAATGTGGAAGCGGATATTTTAAACTTACCTCAGCCGGCCGAGGATAACAGTTCAGCTTATAGGGCACAACCGGCCAGCACAAGTCCTCTTTCGAACTATCGAGGTCCTTTGGAAGGGTCTCTGCGAACAGGAGGGAGAATGGCGCCATCGTTGCAGAGCTCCGCCTCGTTTTTTCCCCAATGGAAAGGATCAACTTTCCTTGTCATACTGAAAGCATGTTCTAGAGATTTAAGTTCAAATAGATGCACCTCATGTTGGATGGACTAACAAGTTATCCTCTAGAATATTCTTTAATCTAAGACTCAACTTTTGGAATTGTTGAATGTACTTTGTAACAAGACCTTGTTGTCAAAGATTTACCAATTAACTAAAGAATGTGTTGCTCTTAATATCCCCATAATGTGCTATCAATTCTTCTCTAAAAATGGATAAAGATATAGTAGAATATTTTTTCTCTCACAAAGTCATTGATACCATACATGTTGGTCTTGTTCTAAAAACGTGGATGCAATATTTACAATTTGTAATAATGTCACTTGGTGTAGATAAAAGTATTGCTCCATCTAAAATATCCATGTTACAAGATCATTACCATCAAATTTCCTCATATCAATCTTCGGAATGTAGTAGTTCCTTGGGGCTAACTTGAAGCCCTGATTATATGGATCTTGGATTGAAAATTCATGATTATGGTTCTGTAATTCAACATTTTTGTTCTCCGATTGTGATAGCACACTCCCCATATGAGATTGATTCTTAACAACATGCTTCTCCTTATTTTCACGATTTCCTTGGATCTCCACATCCCTTTTAGGAAGCCTCTCCAAGATGAAAATCATGGAATTTTGTATTTCCTTCTTATTTTCATTCATCTTCATTTCTATTCATTCATTCTATCTTTTTTTTATTTTCCATCCTTATTTTCATTCATCTTGATTTCTATTACTTCTATCTTCTTTTTTATTCCTTTCTTGTTTTCATTCATCTTGTGTTTTATTCCTTCCTTATTTTCATTCATCTTTTTTTCCATTTTTCTTTTAATCTTGTCTTGAGAACTTCAGAAATCCAGATTTTTCAACACACTACCATCCATTTCATTAACTTTCTTCTCTAATTAAGATAACCTAAATTCTAAGTCTTCACTTTCTTCATGAGTCAAGGATGGCCCTTCAATAAATTTAATTGGTGTAGTAGCTTTATTTGGAGGCATGTTGGAAAATAATAATAGCCCCCTTTATTACAAAAAAAAGTGGGATCTTCTAATAGTTAGGTCACTAGTAAGTTATGTACCTTAATTTGGATAATATCAGAATGGTTGAAGATTTATTGATATATCTTTGAGATTTGAGGCCTTATGGATCTGAAAAATTGTTCTACAATACTTTGATATGTAGTTTCTGCAATTCCATAGGTATGAACTGAATCTGATGTACGAACTGAAAGTTATAGTAACTTTCCTAAAACTTGTTGATTTTTTGGTATCTTCCCACAAGCAAACTTGTATAGTGTGCCACGTGTCTAATTCTTAGATATAATTATGGAACCTTTACCTAAGATATTCTATATCTCTCCTAAAAATCCTAAAGATTTCACAGTCTAAAAACTTCCAAACAAGAAGATATAGTAAAAATACTCAGTTGACTTGTTTAAAATGTATTTCATCATTGTTCACAAAACCTAACTTCCATAGGATATAATTCTCAAACTATAGAGAACCAATTTCTAAAAATGGAACCAACTATTCCTCGAGGTTTCTCCTTAATACAATCCAAGTTTCACTTTATAAAGCCTTATAGGAAAAAAAATTATAGTAGAAATGTCAAAATGACCTATTTGAGACTAAATTATGGAGCATATAGAAATCCTAACTTTCTTGGAGCATATCTCTTAAAATATAGCGAACCAAGATCTGTAGCTTGCCTAAAATGCCCACCATGATTTCTCCTTAATGTGATCCAAGTTTCATGGTTTGGAGCCTCAAAAAAATGAAAAATTAAAGTTATCATGAAAATGTCAAACTAACCTATTTGAGACAAAATTTAGGAGCATTGAGAAACGTTAACTTCCTTGGACCATATCTCTGAAAATATTACAAACCAAAATCTGAAACTTGAACCATAGATTTCTTGGGATGTCTTCTAAATCATCTCCAAGTTTCCCCATCGGAAACATCCAAAAAAAAAAAATATAGCGAAATGCCACGATGACCTATTTGAAGCAACAAAACCCAAGGATTAAGAGCTTTGATACCAAATGTTATGATCCTTGCACCTTAAAAATGATAAGAAACCAATAATTACAGTCCACTTCGAGAGGGAAACCTGCCTTTACAATAAATACAATGAACAAGATAATATTTGATGATCCTAAGACTAGGTCTTAGTATATATATAGGAGACGATGGGTATAATTCTAATTAAATGGGAACATGAGTGGTTCTAGCCTACATAACAATATAACAATAGAAATATAATCGCGCAACATCTAGGGCTTAATAAGGGGTTTTTGTGTTAACATGGAGCTTATATAGGGCTTAATAGTGCACATATGCAATGAGCCACAAAAGTGAAGAAGGTGTTCAAACAAGAGATGTAGAAGATTTAAATACTTTAAAAAGAATGCATATGCATTCAATAATTAACTTTAGAAAAGTAGGCTCGAGGCTAAAGGACATATGAAATTTAATGTCAATGGAATCACAAAGCTATTGGTCACCATAAAATAGACACTGGAGTTGCTCATACACTCACCAGAATATTAGCCATCATTGAAACAAATCAAGTGAGCTAATTAGTGAACACATGTAAAAACTAATGATCCCGAAAGAAGTTACTACGTGGATAAAGTAACAAGAAGAATCAACAAACTCGAGGCAAGCACACTATCAATATCCTTCTTCCCAAGAGAATTGTAAAATAAGCCTTTTCTTTCCTTTCTTAAAATTCAATCAAGTAAAACCAAAGGCCATAGTGGTCATTCTTTTGTGCACATTCCTTTTTGTAAGGTACCATCAATTAGGGAAACATTGTTTGTCCTCACAAGACTATCATGTTGAGGTCTCAAGAAACCAACTTATCAGCCTCTCAAAGTGCATTGGCCATTTAGTGTTAAAAGGCTATGCATTCCAAAGCATACCATTCCATGTATAGATCTTGGGTTATGCATTCCAAAGCATACCATTCCATGTATAGATCTTGGGCTATGCATTCCAAACCATACCATTCCATGTATAGATCTTGGCCACCCTCATAGTTGAGCCATTGGAGTCAACAACTCCATACTAGTTTGTCAAATCCACACCTCATAGGAAAACACAAAATCTACACCCACAAAAAAACAAAAGTAGCAATCTTGGGTGATAAAAGCATTGCCATGCTACTTTTTCATTCCTCAAGAAACGTTGAAAAAACACTAAAACCAAGCCATGCAAAATTGAGCAAGGTCTTTAGGAAAAACCTAGAATCTTAACTATTTGCAAGCGAACTAAATCTGAACTTTGAACAAACCAGAAAGATGGTTAATTCATAACAGAAACAACATGCTTGGCAAAGGAGGATTTGGTAAAATTTATAAGATATAAAATGGAACATGCATTTGATCGATTTGCCCAATTATTTGGATTGTTTGCAAATTAATTGTAATGAATTTGATGAGGAACAGGAAAGACTTCTGGATGGAGGGAGACTCCCATCACTGTTAAGAAACTGAATGGAAGACACACCACTCAAGTTGCTAAGGAATTTGGATTTCTGATGAAATCGAAGGTAATCACCACCATCCAACACAAGGGCACGGACACTTGGTGGTCTATGAATTTATGTCAAATAACGGTGTTCACAGAGCTCAAATGTGTTGTTTAAAAGAATGAGTCATTATCACATGGCATGCATTTATACTCGAGCATTCCTAGAATCCTCGGAATTAGTAAAAGAGATATGGTACTGCGAGTCAGTCAGGTTGTGGTAGATGGGATACTGGTTTCAATTATTTTCTCCAAGAATCAATATTGTTTCGGGCAGAGCGCTTGGACTGTTTGCACTGCATATTTCCAACCCTAATGGGTGGAGGGTTTTACCGTGAAGATACTGTGCTGTCAATTGAGTAAAAACAAAACAATAATGTGGAACGCACACCAAGAGTACATACAGGGAATCTTTGTCAATCTGCTAGAAGCGCATGCGTGGAAGAAATAGGTACTTTCAAGTTCCAATCTTTTTCTGCACATGCAATGGCGGCCGCTGCTACGACCTGAAAAAGGGACCCTGTGAAAGAACGTCCAATCTTAGGGTTTCAAAAACTGCTGCTTCTCTGCGTGAGCCCTTTGGAAGAACGTCCAATCCCAAGGGCTAAAAGCTGCTGCTTCTCTGCGTGCCTGGTCAGAATGATATGTTGCATCGCCTACTTCTCTAACCAATGCAATTGCCCAGGACACAAACAAACACAATAAGTAAAAAGATGAAACTGCTGTTTTGCTGCCACTGACATATCCTCTGCTCAGGGTATTCAGAGTGTACCAGCCTAACAATTCTTATGGAGGAATGTATAGTTGATTGGCTTTCTTAAGCGACAGATTTCAGTACTGTGTCAAAGCTGGATTATTACTGCACTTAAAAATAGAATAGACAGCCTCTGTAGTAATTTTTTTAAATTTGTGGTTGGAATTTGATAGCTAGAATAGGTAAATCCCTCAACCATTTAAATTTTTTACTGATTCTTGAGAATCTGAATCGATTAAAATAAAGGAAAAATCCTAAAAGCAATGTTATACTTGAGAATCCTGAATTTTAATCAGCTTTCACTTTCATGGAAGTTCCAATCCCAGTGACTGTTAAAATGTGTTTGCTTTTTTCTGCGTATTTTTCCCAGTGAATTTTGCCATTAATTTAATGGAGATTCTTGGAATTAGGTTTCAACTGTGTAATTTGCAGAAATCAAGTACCAGAGGACTTTTCACAGTAAATTTTGCCATTCATTTAATCCAGATTTCTGGAATGGAGTTGTTTTTAGCACGATTTTTTGGAAGTTTTTACAAGGGTTTTTCCTGTCAACTTTTTTTAAAAATCGGGCAGGAATTTATTGAAAACACAAACTTGATGGGTAATCCTGTGCAATTGAAGTGCCCTAGGGGTTTCCCAGGGCCTGAATCTATATATATATATATATATATAGTGAAAAAACTAGTTTAAATAACACAAATCAAGATTTCACTTCAATTTTTTCCACTGGATTCCGGCACTGGAAAATCCAAAAAATCACACTAAAAACAACTCCTCCTGGAATTAAATTTCCACTGTGTAATTTGCAGAAATCAAGTACCAAAAAACTTTTCACAGTGACAGGGTAGGAATTCCAAATGTGAAACACCCCAATTAAATTTGACAGTTTTAACACAGAATATTGACAATGAGAAAAAATAAACTATATTCAAGGGTGAAATCACCTTCACTTCAATCTCTATAACACTCTAAATCCATTTATATATATTCAAAAAACACATTTAAAAATACTAAAATTCACAAATTAACCAAAAATATTATCACTTAAAATAGTCTAATAATGAAACTACTCCGTTTCAATCCACCTCTAACTCTGTCAAAAATATTACCACTTGAAATGATCTAATAATGAAACTACCCCGTTTCAATCCACCTCTAACTGGTCAAAATTTGACTGTATTCTTTTTATTCTTAAAAATAGTATGAAGTCCAGGCCTGGCCACTTTTCTTTAGAGCATTATATAAGCAATGTCATTCACATTAAATGCTGTACTGTAAACATCTGCAAGGTTCAGTGATGTTCAACGTCCCAAGAAAGGCATGATAACTAGCAATCAGTACGCACATTTATGTCTTTCTGTGGTGAAGTACATATATGAGAAGACTACCTAATACCCATGATGATTGTGTATGGTATCTAGTAGAGTAAAGAGAAAAAGTGCCAGGTCGGTGTGCACTTAGTTACATGTCAGTGGCAAGTGAAGTGGGTAACCGGAGTCATGATATTTCTTTATATCGAAAAATAGATTGATTAAAAAAAAAAAAAGAGTATTGTTTTGGACATAAAATATCTCTTTTTTCTATACGAGGGGTTTGAAGGATATGACTTTGAGATTGTTTGCCAGCGTAGCAACCATCCGATGTTAATGAAGCAAATAGGCTTGCAATGATAAGATGGTTTTAGGAGGAATGTTCCTCAAATGAAGAGGATGGTTTTAGGGAAAATCATTGCTCAATCAAGGGCAATAAACCATAAACATAATGGGAGTAATGTTTATCTTTTGGATTTAGTTTTTTTTTATCTTGTAGTGAATCCAGACTAAGATGGACTTCGCAATTGATAAACATGTCTTGATTTTACAACTTTGTGTTCAACCTCCAATTTATTTTGGCTCTTTCTCGTTGTTAGGTGTCAATTACTTTGGTTATAGGTATGGCTCCTCAAGCCTCTGGCCATGGAAAGGCTCATGTTCACAAACAAAGGCAAAGGATATCATTGCAACTATGGTGTCTACCTTTCAATACTCAACCCATCTCAACAATCAGTGATTTATTAGGGCCATTGAAAATGATGTTAAGGTAGCGCAGGCCTACAGAGAAAATAAGGATGTGGACCACTTGGCAAAGGAATTTGTCCCTAACCTAGGCACTAATCACACATGAGACTCCAAGTTCTTTAGAACAACTGAACCACACTGGCACACCAAGTTGTTCATGGCCCATGCCTTGCTAGCAAAGGAGACTAATAGAAAGGAATTTCAACAAAGGTTAGAGGCTCTAGAAAAGAAAAACCACCTTCTACTTACACTTTGCTCCTGGATTGTGTAGAAGAATGTTAGGTGTCTTCCAACTGAGGCGCTTGGGACTTCAAAGACTCCCCAATCATGCTTTACTCTTCAAAAGATGTTGTTGATGGACGTAGTCAACCCTAATTATAGGTTTCTAACTATGAGTTTTATTTATAATATCATATGTTGTAGTTTTACTTCTTGTTTGATCTTTATTCTCTACTTTAATGTCATTTGGGCTCGATTTTCTATATAGGAGACTTGTATAGTTTCGTTTTCGTACATCCACTATCATGTTGCCACTTGTTGATCCATTTTCGTGTCTCACCTCTAAATCTCTATTTTTTCCTTTACAAAGAACCCTCTTTTCTCCCTTTCCATTTTCTACTAATTCAAATGTTACTGTGTCATAAGGGATTCATGAGTGTGTTTCTTTAGGTCTGGTAGAACTGCCCAAGGTCTTCCCATATGGAGGTTGTGTGAATTAAGTGTAGTATAATGCAAATAAAACAATCCCAAGATCACAAGCAAAAACTCACAAGGAAAGTGAAGAAAATTGTCATTCTTATCGCAAAGAACCCACTATATTTGGTGTTGCCAGCTTGAGGGGAGATCTCTGCTCCCGCTACCTTTCCCGGATCTCTACACACAAACAAAAAACCAACCATTATTTTCCCTGCAACAAAAGATTAGTGCAAGCATGCATAAAATCAAATCAACCATGGAAACATCAAGGAATACATGAATTGAAATAGGGAAATTTGTTATCACTGTGTATTATACCAAGTAGAAGTACATAGTTGAGTCTCTTGCAGCCTCTGCGTGAGCCACCTCCTCACCTGCACTCACTGCTATCTAGACCTATTCATGCAAGCTTACCACATAAGTATTTTATCAACATTCCGGCATTATGACACCTTTTCCTCCTTTGTGACTTATGATGATTTTTCCTAGAATCCCAAAATCAGGTCTATGTCTAATCACGGTATAAACACATTGAAATACACACAACTCCAAGCACTTTGCACAGTCACGGAAATGTAACAACAGTGAACCAATAAAGTACACAAGAATTCATGCAGACCCAAAACTTGATTTTATTACAACTTTAATCAATCAAACATAGGGATCCCATACCAGGGATCATGGCCCTTACAAAGCCCTGATACAAGGAAGAACTAGGGCTTGAGGTCAACAACGTTTGACTCTCAATTTGCTAAAGAACAATGACAAAATTAACAAACTTACTTGTTGATGATACACTTAATGCAACAACCCTTTCAACCCTCTTTGTTACTGAACACTTGGTAGGTCCTTTGCCACCCATCTCATGGAGTCTTTGCTTCTCTAAAGATTTTTCACTCAAGTTGTTCACTATGTAATTGCTCCTCCAATTACAAGCACAAATCAGCTTCAACACAAGTCTACTTCTCACAATGATTTAGCTCTTCTAAGTCATTGTATATTAGCTTCAATAGAGGTTTGCTACATACATTGAATCTGCCCTTCAAATCACTATACTTAAGCCCTCAAATAGTATTGCCCAATCCAACATTCATGTGTAGACATCAACAAAATACCTCAGCAATCATCTGCACAAAACATTGCCCCAACACTTCCCTTGTTGGTCTCTACTTAGGCCTTAGGAAACTCGGTCCTGTGCACACTTCTCTCAAGATTCTCAACCCTATGCCAACCCTTTATGGCCACCTCAAGTTTGGACATATACGAGCCTACAGCCACCTCATATTCAAACCATAAACAAGCCTGCAGTCACCTTATCCCAACCTTGGACCTCATATTCCTTCTTTGCTTGGAGCTTAGTAGATACAACCCTAGTCTAGCCTTCCTTCTAGACCTTTCGGCCCCTTTTGGCACACAAAATTAGGGCTTTGACCCTCTCTAATAGAACAAACAAATATCAACCCCTTACAAAGATGCCATACAACTCTTCTTTATGCATAAAACCACAACATAACCAAACATGGCAGCCCTTCCACAACCTGGTTTGATTATATAAGAAAGATACTCGCCCTTTTATGCTCCAACTTGGCCTTCTTGAGGGTTTGTGGTCTTGTCTTAGGCTAGTGTCTTCACACAAGATGAATTGCAATGTTTGACAAGATCTCTCATGGTCTCTTATATTTATACCTCTCTCCAATCATTGACTTAGAGCTTATTAACTCCATTAAGGTTCCCTCACACAATAATTTATAATAAACAATTAATCATTTTTGGTCTTTATCCCACCAACTTGTGCCCAGAGCCCACCTCTTGGGTACATAGCCCGAAAAACACCATTTTCGTGGGTCAACTCCTCACAAACCCAGTACCCCAACGGTTGCGGGAGTACCTCCCAAGCTACACTTCTCAACACTCCCTCTTAGTGAGGGAGGTACTTCCACTACTCGAATTAACTCGTCAACAACACTAGCCTAATCTCTGGTGTCTGGTGGGCCCCAGTATTGTAGCAATAATGCTACAACTCCTAGAACTCCCTTCTTTAATTTTATCAACCCGGTAGTTCGTAACAAACTTGGAAGCAACGGTGTTGTATGCACAAGTACTAGCTCTTGCTGCAGCTGTCACTTGGTCAGCTGGCACAAGTCCGCTAGGGGATCAAGCCAACTTTTATGAGCTCTTAGAAGAAGTTTTTTAACTGATGGACGAAAGCTAACTCAAAGGAAGCTAATCTACTTGCGGAAAGAAACTGAAAGCCAAAAAGGAACACAAACCCTAGCAAACCCTAATTCTACCAGCTAGTCCTACCGATGCAAAGGAGAGCATGCAAACTACCGAAAGAGATGCCATTACTTCTATGAAGGTAAAATGCATGTGTCTAAGTTATCATTATCTAAAGAAAACATATTTTTGTATTTTTGCTTAAGTTGTTGAAATTATCATGCATGTGCTTCTAACTATTTTTGACTGTGCAGAGGTGGATCAGGGAAGAGAAATGCTTGGGAAAGGTTGGGAAGGTTCAGAGAGGGTCTAAGGGGTCCCTAACACCCTTCTAGAGAGTCTCAAAAAGTTCGGCTGCCAAGGAACCGTGTTTATGAGCTTCTACAGGAAGTCTGCAGAGGTTCTACAGGATGTTCAGAGATTTCTACAGGATGTTCTGAAAAGATGATTTTGGAGCATGGATGGACGGAAAAATATGGAGGAATGAGTATGGAGGTGAATAGGGGTGTGAAGAGGTCTAGGAACTGATGTATGGAGCTAAGGAATGGCGAGGATGGTTCAATTTGTTCAAGGGAGAGTGAAGCAATGTTGCACAAAAATTAGGGTTTTGGGAGCGAATGGCAAACGTGAAGCAAGGGTTCTAAGTAGAGGGTGGAGTGGATGGTGCTGATGGAGAATAAGCAGATGAAGGAGTGGTACAGGTTCTCTGCAAGTCGTTTTTCCAATCTGAACCAACAAAACTTATAAATTCAAAGACCTAGTTACGTTGACCTAATTTGCTAGCTGTTAGTAAAGAGAATGAACAGAAGTGTGACCTGCAATGAAACCATGTGTTTTAACTCATGCAAATAAGCAAATGAAAGTTTGAACTTGTAACCAACTTCTACACATGAAATTCAAACACTAGTGATTGCATGGCAAAGCAAAATCAGTGTTTTTGTGGGCAGCAAAGTCAGCCTAGTCACAACTCCTGATCCCACTAAGGGAGAGGTGAAACCACAGATGTTTGATGGCCCTTTTCTTGAAGCTTTTTCTGTTAACAACCTATCAACTAAATCTGAGCATGAAAAGCTATTTTACACATAAAAAAACAAACTAAATAACAAAACAAGAGTTAGATCTAAATAGCAGATTTTATTCTAAGAATGCAACAAAAACACATAAAGATAATCAAAGGAGGTATTGGGCGCTTGAGATGGGCCCAACCCCAAGAGCTACAGCCTCCTAAGAGAGATTTAGAGCTGGTGCAAAGCTGGATTCATCTTTATTAATCAAGAATGAAGAATTACATCAAAACTGTCCACAAGAAGAACTTGAACATGAGCTGAAAGCAAAGCTAATCTATTGCATAAAAATCGAACTACAAACTAGCTAACTAATGGCTAAAACAAAATGACTAACTGGCTAACCAAATTGACTAACCACTAGCTAACCAAAATGAGGCCCTAAGCCTTCTTATTTATACAAATTGAGGACCCCAACAGTCCTCCTAAACTTTAGGGACTCAGCTACCCAAGACTTGTAGTTAACAGCAGTCCTACTTGACTTGCTTGGCTGCCCTTGCTAATTGATTTGGTGGCCCTTGAACTCCGAGCTGATGGTGGAGAATTCGAGGTAAGGGCCCATAAATGAAGGGGACACCTTCCTACAAATCCTCTCCCTTGTTCTCCCACGAATTTGGCTGCCAAGTGCTCATTAAGACCTTCAGTTTTGTCTCCAAATTGACCAAAAAGGCTACACAAAGCACCCATTAGACTTGTTGGCATAATGACTAACCCAATTCACTCTATTAGCATAAATATAATCAAAAACATGCAATAAACTAATGAGAATGGTGGATTAAGTCGAATTAGGAGGTTGAATGAGCCCAAATAATTATCCATTTTTGGGGCTCATCAGTGTCCACCATTACAACATACCTTGTATAATGAACAACATTGTCCTCAATAGTGTCCCTGCCACCAGAAGCCTCTCACTTCTTTTTGTCATGATAGGCATTCAACTCATTCCACAGGTCCTTGCAAGTTGTAGAAGTCTCCTTACTCCCCACTGACCATGTGCTCTTCTTGGGTTGTGGATTCTCCCTTTGAACCTGCAAAATCCCACTTGAACTAGACTCCCTCTGAGTCTCAAGAACCTGCTTCTTTCCTATATATATAGGCTTGTCCGTTAGCGGATATAAACTACTCTCCCTAACTCCAATGATTGCACCAATAAAGTTAGATCCTTTGGGGCTGAGTATCGATTTCCCATCTCAGAATATCACCTTAAACCCCTTCGCCTTGATCACTGAGACATACAACACGTTGCACTTGAGGTTTGGTACCCACAGTACATCTTGAACTTGTAGCCTCCCACCTGACTCCATCCTGAATGGTGCAACACCTAACCCTATGACAAATTTCTGACTCTTATTTCCAAGCTCCATGTGCAATTTTGAGTCCCATTCAGTTAGAGTCTCAAAAACTTCCCGTGAACCTTTCATATAGTTTGATGTTCCGCTATCCACGTACCATGCACCCTCGTCAATGGTACCCTTAGAGAAATGAGAAATCAAAGAAAATTCTTCCTCAAACCTTCTTGAGAAGTCATCCAGTGCACCTGAAGATGTAGCAGCCATAGTTATCTCTTTCTTCTTCTCATTGTCTACCTTCTTACAACGCAAACACTTACTCACATAATGACCATGCTCGCAACACATATAACATTTCACCTTACTCAAGTGTTTCTTCACTTTTCCCTTCATATTTCCTATAAGAGACATGTTATCTTTAGTATACTTCTTCTTCTTATGAAGATCCTCATCCCACCATTCTTCTTGGATGAAGTCATCCCATAACCTGTTCCAATATGGAAGCTTATCTCGAGCAACTATCCCTTTGATAAATGGGTTCCATTCCTTAATAAAACCCTTCAAAGAAGACATCACTAGCTCTGACTCTGGAAGGTTGCCACCAATGGCAGAAATCTCATCAAAAACTTGAGAAAGCCTCATCAAATATGGAGCCACACCTTCGCCATCCAACATCTTGGTGTTCTTCAACTTCTCTCTCAATACCAACAACCAGTTTTTGTTCTTATTGTGGAAGAAATCCTGAATATCCTTCCACATCTCTCATGTAGTGTGGCTATATGAGGTATCAAGTGATCTTTGACATCATCTAGGATGATGACCTTAGCCTTCGTATCCAGCTCCTCATACACTTAAAACTCCTTAGGTTCTATTGGTTTTTGAATCTCCTTGTTGGAAAACTCCCATATCTTGTTCACCAACAAGACCAGCTTGATCCTTTCCTTCCATGGACTATAGTTGGACAAGCCATCCAACCTATCCTCATACCTTATACTAGTAACGAACTTTTTCGTGCTATTATTCCTTCAATAATAAAGCAACCAACTCTCTCTTAAGATGTTCATTGTCCACACTCTGATTTGATTATCCCTTCAAAGTAGCTCTTATACCATGTTGAGTTTTCCTAGTATCTTATAATCATTTCTATGTCTAATCATGATCATAAACACACTAAAATACACACAAATCTAAGAACTTTTCAAAGCAAAAATGTAATAGCAGTGAACCAATAAAGTACACAAGAATTTATGTAGACCCTAAACTTGATTTTTTTACAACTTTAATAAATATAACATAGGGCTCACATACCAAGGATTATGGTCCTTACAAATCCCTAGTACAAGGAAGAACTAGGGCTTGAGGTCAACAAAGTTTGACTGTCAATTTGCTCAAGAATAATGACGAAATTAACAAACTTACATGTTGATTATACACTTATGCAATGGTCCTTTCATCCCTCATTTTCACTAAACACTTGGTAGGTCCTTTGCCACCTACCTCATTGAGTCTTTATTGCTCCAAAGCTTATGTACTCCAGTTGCTCACTATGTAATTTCTCCTCCAATTACAAGCACAAATCAACTTCAACACAAGTCTTCTTCTCACAATGATTTAGCTCTTCTAAGTCACTATGTATCAGCTTCAATAGAGGTTTTCTACCTACAGTGAATCTTCCCTTCATATCATTGTACTTAAGCCCTCAAACAGTGCTTCCCAATCCAACATTCATCGAAAGACATCAAAAAATATTGTTGCAATCATCTTCACAAAACATAACCCCAACAATTCCCCTGTTAGCCTCTACTTAGGTCTCATGAAACTCAGTCTTGTGCACACTTCTCTTGATATTCTCAACCTTGAACCAACCCTCTGTGACTACCGCAAGTTCAAACTTATACTATCTTGTGGCCACCTTAGATTTAGACCATAAACAAGTTTGTGGTCTTGTTATCTCAACCTCATCCCTCTTGTTCCTTCTTTGCTTGTAGCTAAGGAGATACGGCTTTGTTCCAACCTTCCTTTAAAACCTTCCGACCCATCCTAGTACACAGAATTAGGGTTTCAACCTTATCCAATAGAACAGATAGATCTTAACCCCTTATAAAGATACCCTACAACTCTACTTTATGCATTGAACCATAACATAACCAAACATGTAAACCTTTCCACAACTCAATCTAATTAGATAAGAGAGATACTCATCCTTCTCTCCTCCAGCTCAACCTTCTTGAGGGTCTGAGGTCTTGTCTAATTCATCTTGTGTCTTCACACAAGATGAATTACAATGTGTGACAAAACCTCTCATGGTCTCTTATATTTATATCTCTCTCCAACCATTGACATAGGGCTTCTTAACTCCATTAAGGTGCCCTCACACAATAATTATAATAAGAAATTAATTCTTTTGGGTCTGCATCCCACCAACTTGTGCCCAAAGCCCACCTCTTGGGTACATAGCCCAGAAAACACCATTTTCATGGGTCAACTCCTCACAAACCCAATACCCGAATGGTTGTGGGAGTACTTCCCAAGCTACACTTCTCAACAACTTATGTAGAGCTTGTTTATATAAGTTTTTCTCAGGAATGATCACATTAAATCTAGGCACTTTCTTGACTATGTCTAGGGTTTTGATCCTTATCCACTTGAGTGATCAAACATGACCTAATCAACCTTATCCATGAAAAACTTGTGCTTTTTTTCTCCAATCCAGTGGCATAGGGGTGTTTTTATCCCTTTGTTTCTCAAGTTACTCTAACACAGGGCATTGTTAGGCCTAGTGTTGCTTAGCTAGAATAACAAGGGAGTGTTGAAGCCTCCAATTTCACCTTTACGGAGCCTTCCACAAATCACTTTTTTGCATACTAACTTGGCAAGTGTTGTCCCCTTATATTGGACCCTAAGAAGTGGCCTTTTGATTTATAACAAATTCCCCCTAATGTATGAGGTCATAATAGAAACTAATTGCCGAAATACATTACAATAAGTAGACCAATGAGTGAGGCGAAGAAAGACACCATGGACAAAAGACCTGCAAAGGCTACAAAAGTATATTCATATACACAAATAATTACGTCGTTGAGGTAGGTGTTGAAAATAACAACAAGAAATGCTAAATATAGAAATGCTAAAATTAGCATTGCTATAAATAGCATTTCGGGATACATTCCAATTTTAGTTAGTCCTTGGACTAAAATTGAGAATTAAAATTCGAATTTGATCTTAGCAATTGTTTGAAAAATAATTATTTAATTCATCTTGAGTTAATTAGTTGGAGAAAATCAAACATGAAGTCTATGTGAAGACATGCAACAGTTATCCCTTTGATTGAGGAAGTTATCCCTTAATTAAGGAGATCAGGATGAGTTGTACTTTGAGTTGTAATTAGTTAGCTCAGTTAATTGAGTTAAGTCCAGTTAGATTAGTTCCAACAGTTTGTGGAACTGATTGTGAGTTCAGTTAGTTAATACATGCATGCATGTAACTAGTGTACTTCAGATAACTGAATATTCTCTCATAAATAACTCATGCATGTCAGTTCAGTCAGAGACCCAGTTGAGATCAAAGGAAGGGAAAGTGTACTATTAGTGGCAGGAATATTCCCATGAGGATATCTCTTGCATGCAAAAGGAATTCATTCCTTGAGGATCGCACAGTTTAGTCCGAGGACAATGTTGTGTGTGAGAGGAGAATTTACACAGGTGGCAGCTAAAGGACCCAAGAGAAACTGCGCAAGGAAATAGGAGGCTTGGAGGACTGAAGGAAGGCATATGTTGTGTCTATTCAGTCTATGAGCAGCATTGAGGGATTGTACTGAGAGCTGGATAGCTTGTGAGCTAAAGCTTTGTGTAATCCGGAGATATTTCCACTTGTATGATAATACAGATAGCGGGGTTTTTAGCTGAGGCTTTCCCCAGAGTATTCTTCTGTGTGATTGATTTCTCATTCTCTGTTATATGTGTTCTATTTGATCTTTCTCAAAATCGATTAAGCTTCTGCAAGTTTGTTTGTAGAAGTAGATTAAGTATTTTGCTTTAGTATATTTCATTTTCAAGTGATCTACAGTGAGAATTTCTACATGGTATCGGAGCAAAGGTGATCAAAGCGGAGAATAGTATACAAAGAAGGGAGAAGTTCAAACTTTGAAGTTCTTGATTATAGAAATCGAATTCTTATCACATCTCAAATTTCACCAATGGATTTCAATGGTTTGAGACTCGAGTATGCCCTAGATGGAAACTCGAATTATATAGCCTAGAAGGATTGCATGGAAGTAGTATTAGAGGACAACGGTTTGAAGGACTTCATTGATTAAGAAGTCCCCAAGCCAGCAGTTGCTAATGCCCAAGAATTGACGGAATGGAAGAAATGTGTGGCTAGAGCAAGGAGGATTCTTCTGGAGGGAGTTCGAGACCACATTGTCTCGAGTCTCCATGGGAAGGAGACATTGTTTTCAATGTGGAAAACATTGAAGGATCTATATCAGAACAACAGCAATCAAAGGAAGTTAGCGCTGAAAGACAAGCTTCGGAAAATCAAGTGTGAAAAGGGCGACACGATCTCTACATATCTGAATAAGCTCACCACCTGCAGGGATGAGCTTGGAAGTGTAGGAATCATGACAGTCGATGACGACATGGTGAGTCTTACTCTCCTCAGTCTTCCTAAGATGTGGCATAGCTACCAAGACTTAGTAAATGGAAGAGAGAAACTGTCAGATTGGGAACGACTATGGTTGGATCTGATGCAGGAGGAGATAAGGGGAAGCACCAGAGATGGTTCTTCATCAAATCATGATGATGAAGAAAATCTAACCTTAGCGAGTAAGGTGAGGAAAGGGAAAGGGAAGGCTTCCCATTCCAAATTGAGTTCTTCCTGCGTTGGGAAGAATATTGACAAATTGAAAGTGCGATGCTTTCATTGTCATGAGGTGGGCCATTATGCTATGAATTGTCCACAGAAGAAATCCAAGAAGGGATCCTCGAAAGGATCAGATGGTGAGGCAGTGGCCTCACAGTTCGAATTGAATTTCACCCTCATCGTATGCATGGTTTCATCGATGGTGGGTTGTGTTTGGTACCTAGACAGTGGAGCCTCATTCCACATTATTAGTGACAAGAGTTTATTCAGTACCTTGGAGGATAAGGACCTTCGGATGTGCATAGAGATGGGCGATGATGGAAAGTACTGTGTTTCAGGTGAAGGCATGGTTGTGTTTCAGAGGGAACATGGAGCTCCTCTCACCCTGACTGATGTAAAGTATGTGCCTGGACTGAAGAAGAACATGGTATCCGTCACTGTGTTGGAAGACAAAGGCTATGATGTAGTCTTTAGTAAAGGAAAGGCATTTCTGAGACACATCGGCACTGGACAAACCAAGAGGATTGGGATTCGAGTAAAGAATCTCTACAAGCTGGAGGTAGATGATTGTGTTGCATTGAGTTCCAAAGCAGAGTTGGTGCAAAGCCAAGATATTGGCGAGCTATGGCATAGAAGATTGGGCCACTTGCACCATGGGGCCTTGAAGATCATGTAGCAGATTTCTAATGGACTTCCCAAGGGTAAACTAGAGTAAGTGGATACATGCAAAGGTTGTACCTTGGGTAAGCATGGAAAATCTTCCTTTCAGGATTGAGACAGTCGAGTTGGAGCAGTACTGGAGCGAGTTCATATAGATGTGTGTGGACCATTCTCGACAGCCTCCACCACTAAACAAAGGTACTATGTTATTTTCATTGATGATTTTTCTCGTAGATGTTGGATCTACTTCATGCAGAAGAAGGATCAAACCTTCTCAAGGTTTTGTGAGTTCAAATCCTTGGTTGAGAAAGAATCTGGAAAGAAAATAAGGGCCTTGCGAAGCGACAATGGTGGAGAGTATGTCTCTCAATAGTTTAAGGACTTCTGTGCAGCAGAAGGAATTAAACGGGAGTTGACAGCACCCCATAACCCACAGCAGAATGGGGTGGACGAAAGGAAGAACAGAACGATTGTGGGAGCAGCTCAGGTGATGCTACATGACCAAGGCCTACCACTTCATTTGTGGGCTGAGGCATGCAATACAACAGTATACTTGTAGAATAGAAGCCCGCATCGTATACTAGGGATGAAGACACCAGAGGAGGCTTTCTCCGGGAAGAGACTAGATGTGAGTCACTTCAGGATCTTTGGCTCATTGGTATTTTTCCATGTGACCAAAGATGCCCGGAAGAAGCTAGAGCCAACAACTAAGTTGGGGATACTTGTGGGGTACACTGATACACCCCACAACTATCAGGTGTTCTTGCCTACCAGTCAGAGGACAGTGGTACGCAAAGATCTGAATTTCGACGAGCAGAAGGCCATGCGAGTTTCCCTTGAGAGGGAGCTCAAGTTGCATGCAGAGGAGGAGCTTTTGGTTCCTAAGGAGGAGGAGCCTTAGATTGATGTAGAGAAACTACATGTAGAGGATCCAGGAGTGGAGACATCCACTCATGTAGAGTCTTCCAAAGATGGGTGGAAACGCTCAAGGGAAGCTGACAGATTGATGATGGATGCGAGAGAGAATGTGGGACAGCCATCTTCTCAGCGCAGATAGAGGAGTTCACCCAAGCAGTACACTCGTTACATGGCCCTGGTTGGGGAATGTATAAAGACCGAACCATCTTCCTTCGAGGAAGAAATGTAGCAACTAGTCTGGGTTGATGCTATGGTGGATGAGTATGACTCCATAGTTTGGAATAGTGTTTGGGATGTTGTTCCAAGACCAGAGATCAAGTCAGTAGTGAGATCTCGATGGATTTACAAGGTAAAGCAAGCGGCTGATTGTAGTGTGGAGAAACATAAGGCAAGGTTTGTTGCCCGTGGTTTCTCACAGGTCGAGGGGATCGACTATGATGAGACTTTTGCTCCTGTAGCAAGGTACTCATCTATCAGATCGATGTTGGCCTATCAGCACAAATGGGTTGGAAGATCCTTCAAATGGATGTGAAGACTGCGTTCCTCAATGGCAAGATTGAGGAAGATGTGTACATAGAGCAGCCAGAAGGATTTGAGACCTTCGATCGTGAATCGCATGTGTGCTAACTCAAGAGAGCTTTGTACGGGCTAAAGCAAGCACCTCGTGCTTGGTACACCAAGATCGACAACTATTTCACTGGGTTGGGCTTCACAAAGAGTGAAGTAGATGCAAACCTATACCACATCATGGTAGAAGGTAAGCAGTTGATCATTGTTCTTTATGTTGATGATTTGATATTGACAGGTGATGATCAGTTGATCATGTCTTGCAAGGATTACCTTGCAAGAGAGTTCGAGATGAAAGACATGGGTCTCATGCACTACTTTCTAGGCATGGAAGTGTGGCAGAAGGATGGGGAAGTGTTTGTGTCTCAAGGCAAGTATGCCACTGAGATACTCAAGGGATTCCACATGGAGAAGTGCAAGCCCATGTAGACTCCTCTAGCAGGTAACTGGAGGAAGGAGGATGCTACTTTAGGTGAGGTAGTAGTTACTACTATGTATCAGCAGCTTGTGGGTTCATTGATGTATTTAGTGAACACACGACTAGATTTGTGCTTTGCAGTGAACCAGCTAAGTCAAGTTATGGTTCAGCCTACCAAGCTGTTTTGGAAGGCAGCGAAGCATGTGCTGAGATACCTCAGAGGTACATCTCAGTATGGATTATGGTATAGATGGACAGGGGGAGTGAAGCTTCAGGGCTTCATAGATGCAGATTGGGTAGGGAGTCCATTAGATCGGAAGAGAACTTCAGGAGGAATTTTCAACCTTGGTTCAGCTGCAGTTTCTTGGTACAGCAGGAAACAGAGGTCAGTTGCACTTAGCTCAGCAGAGGCTGAATACATGGCTGCCAGTCAAGTAGCATGTGAGGCCATTTGGATGTGGAAAATTCTAGTTGGATTGTTTGATCAAAGGATGGATCCAACTGTGATCTATTGTGATAATCAGAGTTGTATCAAACTCTATGAGAATCCAGTATTTCATGATAGGTCCAAGCACATCGATATTCGGTATCATCATCTTCGAGACTGTGTGGTGAAGAGGATCATGTTGTTGCAGTATGTTTCGACCGAGGAGCGGGATGCAAATATTTTGACTAAGGCATTGTCAAAATGCAAATTCGAGTTCCACAGAGACAGGATCAGGATGACAGATAATCCCTTTGTTTTCGAGAGGGAGTGTTGAAAATAGCAAAAAAAAATGATAAATATAGAAATGCTAAAAATAGCATTTCGGGACACATTCCAATTTTAGTTAGTCCCTGAACTAAAATTGAGAATTAAAATTCGAATTTGATCTTAGCAACTGTTTTAAAAATAATTAATTAATTCATCTTGAGTTAATTAGTTGGAGAAAATCAAACATGAAGTCTATGTGAAGACATGCAACAGTTATCCCTTTGATTGAGCAAGTTATCCCTTAATTAAGGAGATCAGGATGAGTTGTACTTTGAGTTGTAATTAGTTAGCTCAATTAACTAAGTTAAGTCTAGTTAGATTAGTTCCAAGAGTTTGTGAAACTGATTGTGAGTTCAGTTAGTTAATGCATGAATGCATGCATGTAACTAGTGTACTTCAGATAACTAAATATTCTCTCATAAATAACTCATGCATGTCAGTTCAGTCAGAGACCTAGTTGAGATCAGAGGAAGGGACAATGTACTATTAGTTGTAAGAATATTCCCATGAGGATATCTCTTGCATGCAAAAGGAATTCATTCCTTGAGGATTGCGCAGTTTAGTCTGAGGACAATGTTGTGTGTGAGAGGAGAATTTACAGAGGTGGCAGCCAGAGGACCCAGGAGAAACTGCGCAAGGAAATAGGAGGCTTGGAGGACTGAAGGAAGGCATATGTTGTGTCTATTCAGTCTATGAGAAGCATTGAGGGATTGTACTAAGAGTTGGATAGATTGTGAGCTAAAGCTTTGTGTAATCCAGAGATATTTCCACTTGTATGATAATACAGATAGCGGGGTTTTTAGATGAGGCTTTCCCCAGAGTACTCTTTTGTGTTCATGTGTGATTGATTTCTCATTCTCTGTTATATGTGTTCTATTTGATCTTGCTCAAAATCGATTAAGCTTCTGCAAGTTTGTTTGTAGAAATAGATCAAGTATTTTGCTTTAGTATATTACATTATCAGGTGATCTACAATGAGAATTTCTACAGTAGGCATAGCCATACTTGGTAATAGAGCATGGTTTCCCATAGATCATACTGCCAAATCATGTCATCAAACACTAGCCATGATACAATATAGATCTTTGGAACAATAGGTATCAGTAGGGTTGGACATTAATGTAAGTGCCCCCAATGATGTGCCTCAAATTACCTAATACAGTCTCCAATCGTAACTTGGAGGAGGCAATGGTCATGAGTGAGCTAGGTCCATGCCCAAGGTCTTCAATGCTTCTCAATGGTATGACTCTACTACATGAAAATGAATCAGTTGATCTCAAGCATGCAATGAGATTGTCTTATTATCAGGCATTGAGGTATCCCATTAATAGATGTGAGGGAAACCACCAATAATGAAATTTTTTCTTAATGTACCTAGCACAATCCAAAAAATGCAAAGGAATGAGTTGATGTCGAGCACTCCGCAAAATCGGTCAACATGGGTCAATGAGGAAAACCCACTATCAACCAAAAGGAAACCTGTCACTAGGGACTGCAAGCTCCAAGGTACTAGATTATTTCTAGATATACATCCCAAATAAGGTGTTGAATTCGATAGGAATAGATCCATCGAAGGAGGATCTTAATATATGCCCCATCATCAAAATGAAACTAACACCAATATAAGGTCTCAGATGATAGTAGTTGAAGAACTGATGCACAACTGACACAAGGATGGCCAACACAAAATGTATAATGACACTTGCAGTTGGTCGACTTTGACTCAGACTTCTCTTGAACATATAATGGCATGACACAATAGTGAACTTGGAAGCATGGAATGAAGAATACCAAACAAACATAATGTTGACACTGGAGGCATCACCAAAGCCCATGGACTAGAAGGGTAACCAATCAGGTGAGATACTAACTCAATAACAAAGTGACTTGACTCAAGTTGATGGTGTGGTTTTAAAATCGATAAAAGACCAGTCGTAAGAGTATGACTCAAACAAGTGCAATTTTCAAGGGCGACATACAATTGCCATGATACAATACAGAAGATAACAAAGACTCCCCCCCCCACCTTTGTATAATGTATCCCCTTCATAGTTTAGAAAGCATGAAAGAGAAGACAAGTGATGATCCGTAAACTTCCGTGGATATTCCACTGGACATTTCGTCACAACAGATTTGATAATATTATATTAGAAATATGAAATTCTACACTATTACAGTTTTATTAAATTACTAGATCTGTAGATTTTACTGTAATTAGTGCATACATGCGAATGGAAATTACGCAAAAAATAGAGAAAGACAAAATAAAAATCTCACGCACACATAAGACACAAGATATGCTCTGGGAAACCCTTTTAGGAGAAAACCCATCTGGAAGGTGAGGTCGCTTCGCTCTCTTTTTCTATCTGGAAATATGGCTGCAGGTACAAAGAAGTATGGCCTTTGGCCCATGGGCTACTACAGTGCACAAATCATCTCTATGTGCTCTGTTATCACTTAAGAATTCTAATTTCAAAACCGCTCACATTAGTTTGATGGTAAAAAATTCGGTGCTAGTCTAAGTTTGATTTTTGTTTTTAGAGTCTTGAGTCAACTATGTATTCTCATTCATCACCGGTCATTCTCATTCATCCCCGTCTCATAGCCATGTGTCAGTTTTGTTCAAAAGTTACTATGTGTCACAAAGCTCTTTAGGTTATTTCGTAGCTCATGTAATAATTTTGAAGTGTTTCCGCAGCGCATAAATCCTTTTAGCAGTTTCGCAGCGCAACATGTTTTAGGTGATTTTATGCTGATCCATAACAAATCTCACCCAGCTGTCATATTTATCAGAATCCGCTGTGTCTTAGGTCGTTAGGTATCTTGGTACTGGCACATGTTTGCAGTTGTTGCTGAGAAAGAGACAAAGGGTTCTGTTTACAATCTGCATGTATTTAATGGAAAGTTGCTTGCTGGCATCAATCAAAAGACTGCAGAGTTCTGGGAAATGGGAGAACCGTTCTTTTGATGAAGCCTGGAAAACAGAATACAACGTCTCAAGAAAATCAACTGTGCCACCTAGTTTATCTTATTGAGAATGCCATTATGAATTTGCCACCTGGCCACGGAGATGTTTTCCCTGTACGATTATCTCTTATGAAGGCAAAGTTCAGCTTCTAGAGATTACACAGGTTCCAGAGGAGCATGCTGGCGAGTTCAAGGCCATTTTCACTTGCATCTGTGGTGGTGCAGAGATTGGGCAGGCGATAGCAGAAGATGGAAGAATCCCATTAGTCTCTTTTACTGGAAGCACGAAGGTTGGACAAATTGAAGAGAAGACACGCAATGAAGATTTAGAGAGGAATGAGGATTTAATGCCCATTGTTCTTGTAACCAGTGAGGATGGAATAGAAGCTCCAGGGCTCAAATTCCTTGCCGAAGCTCTTGTCAATGGAGGTTGCTTCAATGTTCATGTCTACGCTACTGAATCAGATAAATCTGGAAGCGGGCATTGCTTATCGTTTCATCAAACGCTGGTTGCAAGCTCTATTGGCATCAAAGGGGCTACAACTTATGAGGTTTCTAGTACCCCAGCAGATTGTGTTTCATCAGGTTTATCTGGAGCACTCTTTCCTTGGAAGAAGTTTTTTTTTTTTTTTTTGGTAATTAGTGGATTCAACAAGGGTTCGGAAGGTGGATGAATTTCGTCAGAGGTTAAGAATGCGGGGTCTCAGATCCCATCCAATGTTTTGTCGAAATTCCACGCAATTACATGTGATTTCGCTTCTTGCTTCCCGTTCACAAGCTTTGAGGTATTTATTTGTTCGATGGGGGTTGGACGTAGAAAATATACATGTTTTCGTGGGAGAAACTAGTGATACAGATTAGGAAGAAATGCTAGCGGGCTTACATAAAACCATAACTTTAAAGGGTGCAGTGGATCGTGGTTCCGAGAAACTACTACGAGATAGTGGTAGTTATAAGAGAGACGACATTGTCCCTTCTGAAAGCCCAAATATAGTTTCTACGGAAGCTTTGAAATGGTCAAGGAAGGTTGTCATTCATCCTGGCGGCCTCCAATCCCTATGGCGCCTTGCTGCAGATTATTCTCTGAGTTATGGCGATAAGGGAAGCTATGAGAACGAGCATGACTTAGCTGTTGTGGTGCAAGATTTCATGGAAAATGGAAGCTTTGGGCAGGATGGCGGTTGTTACAGCAGCGACAGCAACTCCGGTACAACCAACATTTTAAAGCTTGTAGAAAGTATTAAGGGCCTGAAGACTTCGGTGATGCCATTCGAGAAGGATTTGCTCTCTATGATACAAGCTCTCATTCTATCCAATAAAATTGATTTTCATTGCTCAAGGGAAGAGATTTGCAAGGCTATTTGTATCAAGAAGTCAATTATGAAGCATTTGAGGTCTATTGGATACAACTCTGCAGTTTGTAAGTCAGAGTGGAAGGGAATTGATAAAGTTCCAGGGGGTGAATATGAGTACATAGATGTTATACTGGAAGGTGATGACAGGGCCACTGAACGCCTGATCATTGACATTGACTTTCAGAGTCATTTTGAAATTACAAGACCCATTCTATCATATGATGGACTATTAAGATATCTCCCTGTGGTTTATGAGGGCAACCTTGCTAAACTTGAACAAATATTGGAAATAATGGTAGAAGCTGCAAAGCTTTCATTGAAGCAGAATTCAATGCCAGTCATCACACAGGTACATGAAAACGGTGGACAACACATCAAGGACGTGGCAGTCTGCTCTATTTTGGGTAATTAAAGGATAAAGGACATGCTCCTTTGGATTCGAACATTTTGAGGTAAACCAAAGACCAGTAAAACAGGGATAATTTCCTATGTTTCAGGACAATGGAAAACGTGTGACATTGAAGAGCAACATGAAGCATTAAAGCATCCATCACAGCTAAACTAAAAAAGACCAATTGTCAGAGAATGAGCCTGTTTTCTCCTTTTTCTCGTAGGAGCACCATCTTGATTGTAATAAATGCTATGTTCAGCATGATGTCGAATTAGAATCCTAATTGTTTTAGGTTTCTAGAGCTGTCAATTTGTAGTCTGTTGTATTTATTAGTTAGTTTCAAATGTTAGTAGGTGTCATCATAGGCAGAATTGGAGTTCCCCTCACGCTGGAGGAGGAACCTCAGTGAGGTAGAAGAGCTCTATATATAGGAGAAGAGCTGATGTACAAAGGGTTGGAAAACTTTATAACAAAGCTTGTATTTGGCTTATGTAAGACTCATTTTCAGTAATATAATTTTGACTTTACTTCTCAGGATTCATGAAGGATTTCTTATGTTCAGAATATGTGATGTTGTCCTTCTTTTTTTAATTCTTATAGTGGTATAGATGTATAATCACTCAGAATTCACTGAATGTGCTCTGATTTCCTGTATACATTTATAAACTGTGTGGTCCCATATGAGTTGATGTTCTGAATGTCTAAATGCTGAATGCCCTGACTTCCATGTAAGGTTAAGTTCACTGTTATATTGAGGTGTTGTTGACTCCATAAGCCCAATGGATAGTTGTTTAATGTGTTTCCAGAATTCATATTTTTCACAGTTGTTCTATAAGAGTTAGCCATCTTATCTTTAATCAAAATCATTAATCCATCAAGAGAGAGCCCTCTCAGGTTGAGGAGGCTAAGCCTCAGCCCAAAGTAGGTTTGAAATAGTTACTTAGAGTCAACCTGACCAACAGCCTATCAGGATCTGATTTTGAGATAACATTTTGGTGCGTCTGCCGGGAGTCTGAAGATTATTCATTCCCGAAATCATGAAGCTGAACTTCTGAAGTTAGCAGGAGCTCAGAAATCTTTTTGAGGCTGCAAATCTACCTTGGCGACTCCATTGTTGAAGAATTCGAAATTCATAGATTCATGGTGATTCCACTGGAGTTATGACGGACCTAGATGCTACCATTCTTATTTCAAGGTATGCATGCATAAATTTTTCAGGAATTCATGGTTTCCCAAATCATTTTCCCAAGGATGCATATTTTCTAAGGAATGGTCCAAAATTCAATGGAGAAGATTTGAGTTTAAATTTGAAGCATATATCAGATTTTTGTGATTTTACAGAGCTTCTTAGAGTTAAGCATGAGGATGTTTGCATTATGTTGTTCTATGATTCATTTCAAGGGAAATGTAAACGGTGGATTGAAAGCTTTCCTGCCAAATCCATTAAGTCATTTGAAGACTTTTGGCTTATGTTTTTGGAGGAATGGATAGATAGATCATATGTGGTGGCAAACTCTCCTTCAATTCAAGGTTTCAAACAATGGAATGATGATCATAGTAATGGAGAAATGGATGAAAAATTATCTTTGTCCTTGTCCTCGTATCTAAAATCATTTAAGTGCAAGGCAGAGGATAAGATGAAATTTTTGGATGAAGTTGCTGAGGACATTGAGAAAGACATTGAAGGTTTAGAAGGTCAAATTCAGGCATATAGTTTTCATAATCATGATCATTATTTTCAGAAGCTTTCTATGGCAGAACACAAGGAGAGAGTGTTGTTTCCTTTCTCTTTCACGATTGAGGAACTGTACACTGTTGTTGAAGATCAGTTTGCACAACCAGAAAGTTACAAGAATCATCAAGCTAATCATGTATTCTAGGATCCTATAGCTAAATACATGGAAGAGTTTTACTCTCCAGTGTTTCAGTTTTTCTATGAAGATCAGAGGCAATTTCAGTGGCAGTGGTCATCACAATATCATTGTGGCTCTGAACTCCGATGCAGTCAAAAAACTCAAATATCAGACAAGACAAATGATTGGCTACATTGGAAATTTCACATTGATTGAGCTGAAAGAAATTTGAATTGTTAGGGTAGGTAGGTAGGAAAATGAAAATAAGCTCAAGGTTGACTGAGCATTTTTTTCAGTAGATGTATATTTCTTTCTCTCACAATGATCATCAAGTTTAAGCCTGAGGTGAAGGCCCAAGAAGCTTAAAGGGGATGCTTGTCAAGCAAATTTCTGTTTGTCATAAATGGATAAGGCACTGGACCTGCGAGTTCTTAGTGTACTACAGGAGCACACTATCCCAAGTGGAGCCACTGTTATCACTTAAGAATTCTAATTTCAAAACCGCTCACATTAGTTTGATGGTAAAAAATTCGGTGCTAGTCTAAGTTTGATTTTTGTTTTTAGAGTCTTGAGTCAACTATGTATTCTCATTCATCACCGGTCATTCTCATTCATCCCCGTCTCATAGCCATGTGTCAGTTTTGTTCAAAAGTTACTATGTGTCACAAAGCTCTTTAGGTTATTTCGTAGCTCATGTAATAATTTTGAAGTGTTTCCGCAGCGCATAAATCCTTTTAGAAGTTTCGCAGCGCAACATGTTTTAGGTGATTTTATGCTGATCCATAACAAATCTCACCCAGCTGTCATATTTATCAGAATCCGCTGTGTCTTAGGTTGTTAGGTATCTTGGTACTGGCACATGTTTGCAGTTGTTGCTGAGAAAGAGACAAAGGGTTCTGTTTACAATCTGCATGTATTTAATGGAAAGTTGCTTGCTGGCATCAATCAAAAGACTGCAGAGTTCTGGGAAATGGGAGAACCGTTCTTTTGATGAAGCCTGGAAAACAGAATACAACGTCTCAAGAAAATCAACTGTGCCACCTGGTTTATCTTATTGAGAATGCCATTATGAATTTTCCACCTGGCCACGAAGATGTTTTCCCTGTACGATTATCTCTTATGAAGGCAGAGTTCAGCTTCTAGAGATTACACAGGTTCCAGAGGAGCATGCTGGTGAGTTCAAGGCCATTTTCACCTGCATCTGTGGTGGTGCAGAGATTGGGCAGGCGATAGCAGAATATGGAAGAATCCCATTAGTCTCTTTTACTGGAAGCACGAAGGTTGGACAAATTGAAGAGAAGACATGCAATGAAGATTTAGAGAGGAATGAGGATTTAATGCTCATTGTTCTTGTAACCAGTGAGGATGGAATAGAAGCTCCAGGGCTCAAATGCCTTGCCGAAGCTCTTGTCAATGGAGGTTGCTTCAATGTTCATGTCTACGCTACTGAATCAGATAAATCTGGAAGCGGGCATTGCTTATCGGTTCGTCAAACGCTGGTTGCAAGCTCTGTTGGCATCAAAGGGGCTACAACTTATGAGGTTTCTGGTACCCCAGCAGATTGTGTTTCATCAGGTTTATCTGGAGCACTCTTTCCTTGGAAGAAGTTTTTTTTTTTTTTTTGGTAATTAGTGGATTCAACAAGGGTTCGGAAGGTGGATGAATTTCGTCAGAGGTTAAGAATGCGGGGTCTCAGATCCCATCCAATGTTTTGTCGAAATTCCACGCAATTACATGTGATTCCGCTTCTTGCTTCCCGTTCACAAGCTTTGAGGTATTTATTTGTTCGATGGGGGTTAGACGTAGCAAATATACATGTTTTCGTGGGAGAAACTAGTGATACAGATTAGGAAGAAATGCTAGCGGGCTTACATAAAACCATAACTTTAAAGGGTGCAGTGGATCGTGGTTCCGAGAAACTACTACGAGATAGTGGTAGTTATAAGAGAGACGACATTGTCCCTTCTGAAAGCCCAAATATAGTTTCTACGGAAGCTTTGAAATGGTCAAGGAAGGTTGTCATTCATCCTGGTGGCCTCCAATCCCTATGGCGCCTTGCTGCAGATTATTCTCTGAGTTATGGCGATAAGGGAAGCTATGAGAACGAGCATGACTTAGCTGCTGTGGTGCAAGATTTCATGGAAAATGGAAGCTCTGGGCAGGATGGCGGTTGTTACAGCAGCGACAGCAACTCCGGCACAACCAACATTTTAAAGCTTGTAGAAAGTATTAAGGGCCTGAAGACTTCGGTGATGCCATTCGAGAAGGATTTGCTCTCTATGATACAAGCTCTCATTCTATCCAATAAAATTGATTTTCATTGCTCAAGGGAAGAGATTTGCAAGGCTATTTGTATCAAGAAGTCAATTATGAAGCATTTGAGGTCTATTGGATACAACTCTGCAGTTTGTAAGTCAGAGTGGAAGGGAACTGATAAAGTTCCAGGAGGTGAATATGAGTACATAGATGTTATACTGGAAGGTGATGACAGGGCCACTGAACGCCTGATCATTGACATTGACTTTCAGAGTCATTTTGAAATTACAAGACCCATTCTATCATATGATGGACTATTAAGATATCTCCCTGTGGTTTATGAGGGCAACCTTGCTAAACTTGAACAAATATTGGAAATAATGGTAGAAGCTGCAAAGCTTTCATTGAAGCAGAATTCAATGCCAGTCATCACACAGGTACATGAAAACGGTGGACAACACATCAAGGACGTGGCAGTCTGCTCTATTTTGGGTAATTAAAGGATAAAGGACATGCTCCTTTGGATTCGAACATTTTGAGGTAAACCAAAGACCAGTAAAACAGAGATAGTTTCCTATGTTTCAGGACAATGGAAAACGTGTGACATTGAAGAGCAACATGAAGCATTAAAGCATCCATCACAGCTAAACTAAAAAAGACCAATTGTCAGAGAATGAGCCTGTTTTCTCCTTTTTCTCGTAGGAGCACCATCTTGATTGTAATAAATGCTATGTTCAGCATGATGTCAAATTAGAATCCTAATTGTTTTAGGTTTCTAGAGCTGTCAATTTGTAGTCTGTTGTATTTATTAGTTAGTTTCAAATGTTAGTAGGTGTCATCATAGGCAGAATTGGAGTTCCCCTCACGCTGGAGGAGGAACCTCAGTTAGGTAGAAGAGCTCTATATATAGGAGAAGAGCTGATGTACAAAGGGTTGGAAAACTTTATAACAAAGCTTGTATTTGGCTTATGTAAGACTCATTTTCAGTAATATAATTTTGACTTTACTTCTCAGGATTCATGAAGGATTTCTTATGTTCAGAATATGTGATGTTGTCCTTTTTTTTTAAATTCTTACAGTGGTATAGATGTATAATCACTCAGAATTCACTGAATGTGCTCTGATTTCCTGTATACATTTATAAACTGTGTGGTCCCATATGAGTTGATGTTCTGAATGTCTAAATGCTGAATGCCCTGACTTCCATGTAAGGTTAAGTTCACTGTTATATTGAGGTGTTGTTGACTCCATAAGCCCAATGGATAGTTGTTTAATGTGTTTCCAGCATTCATATTTTTCACAGTTGTTCTATAAGAGTTAGCCATCTTATCTTTAATCAAAATCATTAATCCATCAAGAGAGAGCCCTCTCAGGTTGAGGAGGCTAAGCCTCAGCCCAAAGTAGGTTTGAAATAGTTACTTAGAGTCAACCTGACCAGCAGCCTATCAGGATCTGATTTTGAGATAACATGCTCTACCTCCTATTCCTCTTGGTTGTTTTTTATCAACTATGGAACAAATGCACTCGAAAGAATGGAATGCCACTTCCTCCTAGTGGCTCAGTTATAACATAGCTTGATAGCCTACTAGTGGTTAAGTTTGACTACATGAACTCTTTAAAATAGTTACAATATAGAGTCTTCTAGAGTCTTTTACACCATAATCATGTGGCTAGCCCCCTTTTCCATGAATAACAGGGAAATGGGGCATCCCCTTGAATTATAGGTGTGAAAACATGAAGGTCAACTTTTGAGTGGCATAACTTTTACATACAGACTCTAATGCATGCGCTTCTTGCTCCATTGGAAATATATATGTGTGTAGAACAACATGAAAAGATGTAGCACTAGAGCGATAAAATTTTACCCCCAAAAAATGTCATTTAATGCCTCAAAACACTCCTGGAAGATTTTAGACCCATTTCTCCAAACTAGGTCCCGCTAATAAAAAGAGACCCATGAGTTGATTCCTCCATGTTTTCCACTCTGAATGCATTGAGATGGATGACAAACAATATAATGATCCATATGGATCACACCTCCCCATTTTGGGAGGCTTTTGGTCCCCAAAATCTTATACTGAATGAGGTGAGGAAAGTTTTCCTCCGCCTTCTCTCTAGTGTACCATTTATCTTTTCATGGAAGTTGTCCCTTCAACCCAATCTGCTAAAGGTCATGTTTCCTCTGTCTTATAGTTTTGTACCTCTTCTGCAAAATTGTATCTTCTGTCAACTTTTCCTGAGCATCTGGTGCAAAATCATCCACAGAAGGTAGGACTTGTTACTCTTCTTGATCTAACATGGAAGGCTCATAGAGTTTCAAATTCTCTACATTCACAATTGAGTAAATGTGCATATATGGTGGTAAATTGATTCGATAAGAATTATCACCTACCTTTTCCAGATCTCAGAGGGACCATATCTCATAGTCTTGATTTTCTTACTAGGCGCTTGCAGCCTCTCCTTGTTCAAGTGTAGCCATACTCTATCTCCCACCTTGAATGATTTCTTTGTTCTGTGTTGATCATGCTTCTCCCTATACTTTTCTTGTGACTTCTGTAGTGTTTCTTGTACCTTTAGATGGATCTTCCTGATCTTCTCTATAAATTGTTTAGCCCTCAAATCATCTCCTATAATATATTCCCTCACTTCTCATTTTTTTCCCATGTGCAATATCCAAAGGTTAAGATGGAAAATATCCAAAACAAGTTTCAAATGGGGAATTTCCTGTAGAAGTGTGGACTGTTGTATATATACCATATTTTCATCCCAGGTCTTCAGATGCTTCTGGTTGTATCCCCTCAGAAGCGGCACCAAAGTCCTATTGACTACGTTTGTATTCCCATCTATCTGTGGATGGAATGTTGTTGTTCTCTTCAACTTCGTGTCCATATTCTCCCACAATGTAGTCTAGAATGCATTGAGAAATTGTATATCCTTATATGAAACGATGCTCCTCGGTATCGAAATTTTCACCCAGACCTATCCAAAGAACATTTTTTCTACTTCTTTCTTGCTAATGGTATTTTTACAAGGCATCAGAACACACATCTTGTTGAACCTGTCAACTACCACGAGTAGGTAGTCATGTCCCTTTCTGGTTGTTGGTAAACCTCTTCCAAAGTCCATGGAAATGTTTTCCCAAGGACAAGTAGGTATCGGTAAGGGATGATATAGACCTTGTTTCTAGTTTACAGGCTTGCTGGTACAACAAAGCATGCATCCTCTTATGAACCTAGCTACCTGCTCTTGCATCTTGGGCCAATACACATATCTTTGCAAGTTAGCCACAGTCTTCACTACACCAAAGTGCCCTGCAACCTTGGAGGTGTGAGCCTCTCTAATCAACTACAATCACTCACCTTAAGGAACACATAACTTATCTTTCCTATAGAGTAACCCACCCTGGAGATGGTAGCCAATAGTGTTGTTGCCATCGTGCAAATGACTCTAGCTCTACAACTACTAATACACCTCCTCTAAGCTTTCATCCTCTGAATATGCCTCTTTATATGCATCATGGGTGAATGGTTCCATGTGCATGAGAGTACCAAAAGTTGTGATCTTTGATGTGGGTGGCCTTGAAAGCATATTGGCAAACTTGTTTGTCTTTCCTTCTTTTACTTGATCACCAAATGAAACTGTTGTAAAAACCCCATCCACTTGTAATGCCTAGACTGTTGTAGCTTACTTTGGGCCTGCAAGTACTGTAATGGTTGGTGATCTATATGGATTATTTCCTATCAAATAGTGCTTCCACTTATTCACAAATTGCACCATGGCATAGAGCTCCTTGTAATAGGTAGGGTAGTTAAGGACTGCCCCATGAAATACCTCGAAATGGTAGCATATAGGCCTTCCTCCCTACATCAAGACAACGCCCATTGCATACCCACTTGCATTTGTCTCCACTTCAAAGGGTCGTTGCAATTTTGGTAATGTCAGAACTAGTTCTTGACTATTCTTCTTATCTAGCTCCTCAAAAGCCTTATGTTGGCATTTTCCCCGCTGGAAAATCTTGCCACTTATTGTTATCACATGGAGCAGTGTTTCTACTGCTGAAAATGAGGCTATGAATTTCCTCAGGTATTGGGCTTCCACAATGAAACTCCTTATCTTAGAAAAATTAGTAGGCATTAGCCATTTCATGATTGCCTCCATATTGTAAGGATTTATATTCAACTCTCCTCCACCGATCACATACCCTAGATACACCAAAGACCACTGCGCAAATTCACAATTCTTGAGATTTTTGGGCAGTTGGTTCTTCTCCAATATTTGTAGCACCTGCGTCAAATGTGAAATGTGCTCTTCCCAGGTAGCACAATATAACAATATATCATCCAAATAGACAATAACAAATGAATCTATAAAAGGACACATCACATCATTCATTAATCTCATAAACATAGTTGGAGCATTACATAGTCCAAATGGCACGACTAACCACTCATACAAACCTTGCTTGGTTTTTCAAGCGGTCTTCCAAGTATATTCTTCTTTGACTCGAACCTGATGATATCTAGAATTCAAATCTAGCTTGTTGAATTATTTTCCTTGCTGCAACTAATCCATATGATCATTTATCTTGGGCAGGGGGTATCTATTCTTGAGCGTGATTTTTTTCAACGTGTTGTAATCTATACACATCTTCCAAGTCCCATCCTTCTTTGGCACAATGATGATGGTTGAACCACATGGTGACGTGCTCGATCAAATGACACCATGTTCCAACAACTACTGCAATTGTTTCTTCACCTCAATTGCTTCTATAACAAACTACCTGTACAACCCAATATTCAGCAATGGGGAGTCTGGAAATAGTTGGATCTCATGCTCCACTTATCTCTTAGGTGGTAACCCTTTAGGATCTCAGAACACATCCCTGTATGACTGTAACAACTCCTCCAATTTTCATTTTTGCTTCCTAGTACACCCCTCCAAGGATTCCTTGCCTCTTATTGACTCCTCTATGGACTGACTTTTTCTTAAAAATAATAAAAAATACTTCTTGCTGGAACTGATCAATTTCTTTGCTTGGTTGGCGCTTACTAATGAAATTTTCAACTTTCCTTTGTGTGCATTGATGATGGATGATTTTCCATCCTTGACGAGCCTATACTGGTTGGATCTCCTCATGAATATTACATCATGCATGTACATGTATGGACTCCCAAACATGACTCCACATACATCAATGGGAACCACATCTAGATCTACTTCATCAATAAATCAGCACTGATAGCAAATCTAATTTTCCACTGTTTAGTTACCTTCAGCTATGCATCCTTATTCACCCATCCCAATGGATATGGGTTTCGATGATCACAAACTTCCATCCCCAACTTCTTGACCAGCTTTGTTGTAATGAGATTCGCTTGTGATCCTGAGTGAAATAGAGCATCGATCTTTGTCCTCTTGACCTATATCTTTATATGGAATAATTTTGTCATTTCTTTATCTCCTTGTTGTTGAAGGCTACTCAGATTTACTTCCTTCTACACTGATATAGAGACGATCTTCTCATCCTCATCTAATATGCTTTCAACTTGGTTGCTCAAATCAGTGGACATGAGATTCTTCTTCTTATTATCTTTCTTCTTGTTCTTCGGGTTTAGCTTTGGATGCAACTTCCAACACTTCTCCTTTGTATGGCCATCAATGTTGTAGTGGTTGCAGTGGTTGTTGGGATCTTTGCACTAGTTTGTTGTGGCTGTTGTATTTTTATATTTCCCCCTTTTTCTTCTTATTTCCCTCCTTAGAAGCATCATTTTGCTCCTTTTGCTTCAATCCACTTGATTAGACTCTCTTCAGGCCTATGTTCTCTAGGTATTATGCCTATATAGAAGCCTTATCCACTAATTTGGACTTGAACAACATCACTTTTCACATAGATGGCAATGCATACCCCCCAAATACTTCATGAGTATATCTAGGTTCTTTGGAGAGATACCCAACATTATAGCCATCTTTCTGAATTTTTTGGACTCCTGCACGCCTTGGCCTAGCTTTTGCTTGAAGTAATGCCACCAAATCCACTGGTCCTCCACATACCCAATGGGATATAATTTTGAATTAATGAGGATATTAAAGTCCTCCCATTTAGTCACTAGAGGTTATCCCTCCAACCTCAGGGTTTCTGTGTGCCTTTCCCACCAAGTCAATGCATGGCCCTCTATTTCAGTCATGTGAATGAGATCTTTTGTCCTTCCTCAATTTGATGTACGTTGAAATAAACTTCCCGCTATTGCAACCAGTGGTTCAGATTTAGAGCATCGATCTCACCATGGTATGGCTTGATATCAAATTTTTCTTCCATTTTAAACAGGGATTGATTCATGGCACTCAAACTCGGTTGATCTTTTCCAACTTCTTTCTTCGATTGGTTCTTCATTTCTTCTCAATCTCCTAATCCCCCTTCTGATTTGTCCTCTGCATTCAAACCCCCTGTGATGCAGGAAAGTGTTCCCTCTGCGGACAGAGGCAACCCCTTTAGCCCTGGAGTGGGTCTAGTCACAGCAAGGACAGATTAACAATAGATTTCCTTAAACAGTCATAGTTGGAGGCCTACCTCAACCGGTGGTCGATGGAGTTCCGTTGCACTACTCCAGCTTCCACTTCCTTCTCCTCAATGAGTGATCAACCTAAAACAATGCAAAGGAAATACAACAAAGCACGTAACCGGAAAACAACAATGATCTATTTACTCACAAAGTCAAGAAGTCATGAGCTATCAAGTAAATTACATACAAGACATAAGAAAACATCATTGATTGTATTAATAATGAAATAAGAGCAAGCTTACAACCAAAGTCTTGACATCGCAAACCTTCTCAGAGGGTCCAACCAGTGTATTTCTCAAGCATTCACTCTTTGGAGATGGATCTCCCAACATACAAAGTTCTCTCTCACTCATAAGTTTTACACAAAGTTAAGGGCACTTCACAACCTTCCATAAGCTATCAACAATCCCACACTTGTCACACCCACACCAGCTATCTAGCAAACTTACAAACACTAACAACACTGCTCAATCCAAGAATTTACCAACTAGCTGATCATAGCAATGGTGAGTGTTTAAATAGGAGAAGGAGTCTCCATGAAAGGTGGAAGAGAGAGCTTATCCCCAAGGAAGGTAGCACAAATGACGGAACTGCCATACCAGAGGAGGAAGGACGACACAAACTATGCCAACAACCGGGTCTGGAGACATCCAGAAGGCCGACTATTGGAACGAATTCGCGCAATCTAGATCATCGCGAGTTTATAACTAAGCTTTAGCGCTAACATCGCTAGTAGATAATGTAGCCAGTCAAACCATTGCTAAAGATAGTAAGTGCCCCGTGCCAAAGCATGAAATCGGATCAGTGCGGGAAACAGATGTACTTCCGCGCTGGAAGCGCGATTGGACTATTTACAACCGCTGTTCAACACGTTTATTAACTCCATAGTCACGATGAGGCAGAAAAATTAGGAAAAGTGGGTCACTTGGCAACATCAGAGAGCATTTGTTCAGTATGAGCATGTTTCATTGGGACACATGACACAGCAGAACGACTGGGGTGAAAGCAGTGACAAATTACTGTGTAACAGATGCGCCCTAAAGTATGAAGCCCGAGAGAGTGGGAGAGGTGAAATGCTTTACGAAACTGACTGAGATGGAACTCCATCTGGAAGAACCTGCAGGCACAATTACAACTGATATCTCTGATAGTGAAATACATGTAGTTTAGGCATGGACGTAACCATCCAAAAGACATATGAACTAGGTTTGTGGTATGGACGCAACCATCCAGCTAATAAGGCCATGATAATGATAAAGGTATGGTCGCAGCCATCCATCAATGAGTCATGCAATCACAAACCAATCCACGCAGCCCGAACATGTGTAATATGAGTTTGGGGTCTTGAACCTAACCGATCATAGTACAAATTCTAGCATGCAAATAGATGTGCTGAGGTCGAGCATGATAGAAAGTCACTTGAGTATCGGTCAATGATGAAAACCGTTAACAAGCGCAAGAGAAACCACTAATAATGCCAATGATTGTCAAGGTACTGTCTAGTACAATCCACGAAGTGTGAAAAATGAGCTAAAGTCGAACACTCGTGGAATCACCCAATTGACGACCAATGATGAAAGTCGACCGTCAGGTGCGAAGAACTTGCCATTGAGGCATGCAAGCTCCAAGGTACCAAAGGGGATCTCTAGATCAATCTCCAGGATAATGAGTTGATGTTGACAGGAGACGATCCATCGCAGGAGGGCCATAATTTTCCCCCCATCAATGACATGAGATAAGGGACAAGTGGTAGATGGAAAAACAGAGTATTAGAGGAGGAGGCAAGGATGTAAACTGCAGAAGGATTATACTCTTGAACATGTCGGCGACACGACTCCGAAGGGTGGCAGCATTCAAGTACCAAGGGAACGGAGGCTTGATGGAGACAACGTAGATCAGATGGAATAAGGCTAAATGGAAACCCAAAAACCTAGAAGGCCAAATGACGATGTATGGATATCCCAATCCGACAAGAAGCAAAAGTGTCGATGTTCAAAAGTGACTAGCTGCCATGATGATTTCCAAATTTTCCCCCACCATTGCTGGCAAGTACCCCAATTATTTTTGAAAACAAGCTTGAAGGGGATAGCATATGCTTGGAATATAATCTTGACCTTCGGTCGAATCCAACCTAGTAATAGTTTAACGAGCCCTAGGGAGGGGAAGCTCGAGTCTCGTCATGGTGACAAGTCCAATGTCGTCAGGGTTTAACGAGTCCGACATAGGTAAAACTTGGAGTCTTTTTCATGTTTAGAGAGTTTGAAAAAGACACAGAAAAGAAAACTCCAGGGGGGTCCTTTTTCATAGATTTGTGTCTCTCGAGCCCGAAAAAGTATAAAACAATACTCGAAAGAACCGCTTGACCATTACGATCAAGGAGTACTTTTCGTGATTAGTGACCTCGACCCGAAAAAGTAGAAAAGCGATCGAAACCACATCGTTTCGTAACCAATAACGAACCTAAAATGACAAAATCCTGGCAATCTTTTCACGTTTATACGGTCAGAAAAGAGCTTAAAGCATACCGCCTCTTATTCCATTTAACAAGTTAAAAGGGAAAACTCGGCAATCTTTTCGTCTTTAAACGGTCAGAAAAGAGCTGAAAGCAGACCTCCATTTTTATTCTCTTTAACGAGTCAAAAAGGGAAAAAATACTCGGCAATATTTTCATCTTTTATGAGTCAGAAAAGGGCTTAAAGGTGACTTGTCCTAGAGGAACGAATGGTATAAAGGGTAGCAACTTGTTGCTACAATGGTGGAACTGCTCAAAACATGTAATGGTCAAGAGGCTGGCTAATAAAACCACTCATCGCTGCGGTTCCTCGGGAAAGGATAAACAACCAAGTGAAAGCATATGATTGGCCAAAGAGATGGTGGCGATGGAATGAAACAACCAAGGCTCATCTAGCAGAATTTAGCGAATAAACGGCAATCACGAGATGTAAGTTTGGTATGGGTTCATTTTTACACAAGCTTGAACCATGGAGAACTCTGTTCGGATTCGGTTTCATGTTTACACAAGCTTGAAACGAAAAACTATGCTTGTTATAAGTTCACATGCCCCCAGCATAATGACGCAAATCGAGGTGCATGCCCCCCAAGCTTCATTGCATTCAATGAGGTGGATGGAATGAAGGTTCACTTTCGAGATCTTGGAAAGACTCGACTTGGATTTTACAAGATATTAGTCAAAGAATCGATTTGGAAAGGGAGTTGTTTCATTTTTTAATGAGGTTGACACAGTGAAAGAACTATCCTCATAATCCTTATTTCATTTTTTAACGAGGTTGACATAAGATCAAGAACTTTCCTCAAGACTCCTCGTTTCATTTTTTAACGATCTTGACACAAGACAAGGAACTGTGCTCCAGGACCCTTGTTTCATTTTTTAACGAGGTTGACACAGGAAAAAACTATCCTCGTGACACCTGCTCATGGGCCATACGAGAACATGGCTCCCAAGAGGTCTTCACGAGATGGAAGAAACACACTCTCGGAGGAATACATGTCATGAGGCACTAATGACAGATCAGGTTCCAAAGCCCCCAGTACATGATGTATGAGACCATCTGCATGATCATCAGCAGAGGCGGAGACAAAATGGGTAGCCACATAATTGACCTATGGCAAGGAAGGAACTGCTTGCGAGCAAGAACTGATAGGGTACGACGGCTGCACAGGAGGCATTGGGGGACTAAAGAACGATAATTGATCTACGGTCACCATTCTTCCGTCGTGTGGAAAACAAACCACACAGAAAAGTGAAGAGACGAGGGCCCCCATGGCATAAACATAGTCACGGCCAAGGAGAAGACTGAAATCTAAAGCACCTTGGACAACCATGATGTCTATATAGATGGTTTTGCCCCCCAAAGTAACAGGAAGCTTCGGGAGGATCCCTAAAGGTTGACTGGTTCCTCCGTCAAACGCCAACAGATTCTGCGTGACTGGCACAAGCTGTGGGGAGCCCAAAGCTTGCCAAGTAGTGGAAGGCATAAGACTGACAGATGCACCCTCATCCAAGATAGTGCCAGGTACTGCCTTATCATAGGCATGTACTGTAATCTAGAAAGGCACATAGGATGGAAGGCGGAATGCAGTCAAATGACTCCAGTCAAAGGAAACGACCGAACTACTTGGTGGGGGAATCGTATGATTGCCCCCCTGCTCTACAGGAACCGAAGAAGGACTCTCTTGATTAGCGGGGATAGGAGGGTCGTTTTCGGACTCTGGAGAATCTGATGAGATGAGAAGAACATGAGCATGATGCTCTTCTGAAACAGAGTGATCAACAGGTGGTGAACCCAAGTCGACACTCTCTCCGACCAATGGTTGGTCTGGAACAGGCTTAGCACAGCCAGGCTCGGAAAGAGGAGGATGGACAAGAGAAGAATCTAATTCAATCTCTTTGTCAATGGGGAGAGGGTCTGAAGAGAGCCTCTGATAACCAATGGGAAGTTGGGGGGAAGAAGTTGTAAGACTTTCCAAAACGGCGGAAGCTTTATCCATGAGTGGACAAAGGTGAAGGGGATGGTTGCCTTCACATAGCCTACAGGGGAATCGAATCTTCCCTTTCTTCTTACCACTTCCAGTTGATAGGGTAGCATCATCATGAGCTTTAGAGGACAATGAGGGATGAGCCAGATTGCGAGACCATACGTCTAAGATCCTAGGAATACCAGGACAATCACGAAGAAGATGGTCACCCTTGCACAATTTACAAGGAAACTTAACCTTCCACGGAGGAGCAGAAGGTGGTCCGACCTGAGATGTACTCGAAGTAGTAGCTGCACAGGTGGCCTTGTATTTATCGAACTTCTTCTTCTTCTTCATCTTCTTCTTCTGATTCTTCTTAGTCTCCTGGCTACTAGATGTGAAACTTCCACCAGGCGAAGGAGGAGATGAAGGTGAAGAAATAGGGGAAGAAGGCACAGGCTCCACCTTGGAATCAACGTGTCATGATTCAAACGAAGGAGAAGGTGGAACAGGAGTCATGACACTCGGGACCACCGAGATCGAAAAAAGCCAAACGGACAAACCGATGGTTAACCCGGGCAAGGAAAATGTTGCCATATACACAGGAACAAAACTTGACCTTTTCATGTTTCAAGGGTCGAGAAAAGGATGAAAAGGTGGCTATATCTCTTTCGAGGTTTAATGAACCTGAAAGGACAAGTGCTCAGATGGACCTTTTCTTTTAAGGAGTCCGAAAAGGAATGAAAGTGACTACTCTGGAGAAACTAGGCAAAAGGTTTACCAAACAACCCGTAAAACTGCATCTACACCTTGGCAGTCGTATGAAAACCAAGGACTTTCCGTACGGCAGTCAATCTTCCCAAATGTTGTGTTTGGTGTGTTACGGTTTGCAAGGCAGCAAACATGGCTTCCTAAGGATAAAGGATGATAAACCTAGTGGGGTCTCCCAACATATACTCGACGGTACATGGGAGCACAATTCCGTACTAGATCGCTATTGAGTCACAGAAGGAGGAATCACCCAACTTTGAGTGCAAACAATAGTGACTAGGTTTAACAACGTCAGAGCACGTCTCTAGCCTAGACTTCTAAATAGTGTGAGTTATGTTCCAATGCGTTGTTAGGTTTATTCAATTCATTTTAGAGTTGATCTTGAATTATGTTTTAGTTTCCAGGCCCTACCGTATGTATATCAAAAACCTAAGATGCAGCTAGAATGAGTAAAACATCTTTCAATTCAATGAACACCTACCTACAGGAGGGTAGAGAGATCATTCCCAAACCAAGAAAACCAAGACAAGCGAATGCAAACACTAAGAAACACAATGCATCATTACACTAATCTCACGATGCATCGATACTACTAATGAAAGATTTAAAATTCGCTTTCCAATTTCTCAAACGTGAAAATTCATAATGCAAATGTACTTTCACTTTCGTATGTTAAATGAATGCAAACTTTTGATTTTCTCTTCTTTTTTTTTTAACTTTAAAGAGACAAACAAGCAAGTGTGAACTGATCGATCCAAGCAATTGTGATCTATGCTTGGTAGTGAAGAAATTGAATCAACATAAAAAATTGGTTCAATAATCGACACTAAAAATCAGCCAGCAAGAAAACAAGCAGTGAAAAAGCCTCAAGAAAATCAATAAGATGGTTGTGGATGAACCTTGAACAGACAAGTAACCCAAGCAAACGGTTTCTCGATGAAACTTCTAAAGGGCTAGGTCACATGGTCCAAAAAACACAAGACTCACTCAATGAAATCAAAGAGACAATACCCTAACCAAATGAGAGACAAGAAACAACAGGGGATAAACAAGATTGATGAATTCAGGAGGTAAAGTTGTAAAAACAACTTTACAGGACTCATCGCAAGTGTTACACTGACAACTAGAGCTGTCATCGCTGGTGTTAAACTGACAACTAGAGACGGTCGCGAAAGTACACCTATTTTCAGTGACGGTCTGATTTCAAGAGTCGTCGCGGGAATTAAACTAGTAACCCGAGATTGTCACAGGTACAAAGCTATAAAATGGCAATGTTGTTGCGACTATTAGGCTATCTTCCGCGATGATTTTAAAAACAATGATAGATGAACAAAAGACTCCCAAACAACAACTAGTCAATCCAACAGACGATAGATGGATTTCCTAGATCGATCTAGGTGACCCAAAAGACTGATAGTTAATCCCCGAAATTCAAGAGAGACCAAATCAAAATCAAAACAAGAGAAAACAAGAGAAGAACATAGGACAGACTCCCCAGTGGAGTCGCCAACTTGTGATGCAAGAAAGTGTTCCCTCTGCGGACAGAGGCAACCCCTCTAGCCCTAGAGTGGGTCTAGTCACAGCAAGGACAGATCAACAATAGATTTCCTTAAACAGTCATAGTTGGAGGCCTACCTCAACCGGTGGTCGATGGAGTTCCGTTGCGCTGCTCCAACTTCCGCTTCCTTCTCCTCAATGAGTGATCAACCTAAAACAATGCAAAGGAAATACAACAAAGCACGTAACCGGAAAACAACAATGATCTATTTACTCACAAAGTCAAGAAGTCATGAGCTATCAAGTAAATTACATACAAGACATAGGAAAACATCATTGATTGTATTAATAATGAAATAAGAGCAAGCTTACAACCAAAGTCTTGACGTCGCAAGCCTTCTCAGAGGGTCCAACCATTGTATTTCTCAAGCATTCACTCTTTGGAGATGGATCTCCCAACATTCAAAGTTCTCTCTCACTCATAAGTTTTACACAAAGTTAAGAGCACTTCACAACCTTCCATAAGCTATCAACAATCCCGCACTTGTCCACACCAGCTATCTAGCAAACTTACAAACACTAACAGCACTGCTCAATCCAAGAATTTACCAACTAGCTGATCATAGAAATGGTGAGTGTTTAAATAGGAGAAGGATTCTCCATGAAAGGTGGAAGAGAGAGCTTATCCCCAAGGAAGGTAGCACAAATGATGGAACTGCCATACCAGAGGAGGAAGGGCAACACAAACTATGCCAACAACCAGGTCTGGAGACATCCAGAAGGCCGACTGTTGGAATGAATTTTCCCAGTCTGGATCATCGCGAGTTTATAACTAAGATTTAGCGCTAACATCGCTAGTAGACAATGTAGCTAGTCAAACCATCACTAAATATAGTAAGTGGCCCCGCACGAGAGCATGAAATCGGATCAGCACGGGAAACAGATGTACTTTCACGCTGGAAGCACGACTGGACTATTTACAACCGCTGTTCATCACGTATATTAAGTCCATAGTCACGATGAGGCAGAAAACTTAGGAAAAGTGGGTCACTTGGCAACATCAAAGAGCATTTGTTTAATATGAGCATGTTTCATCGGGACACATGACACAGCAAAAAGACTGGGGTGAAAGCAGTGGCAAATTACTGTGTAACACCCCCATATTCTCTAAATATCCCAAGCTTATTTCTCATGGATGTCATGAGGAGGTTTACATTGTGAATTATGTCTATGACTTGTTGTTTCGCCCACGAAAATCTCACCTTTGCAGGATCATGAGGGTCATTTTACAGATTCGACAATCATGATTAGGGTTTTATGATTTTTGACCCTACCAACCTAGATCCCCTACAAACTCCACAAAATACCCAAAGAAACTTTCTATGATATGTAAAATGTCGTGTATATTCCATTAGACAGTTTGTCACAACATATCTGATAATATTATATTAGAAATATGAAATTCTACACTATTATAGTTTTATTAAATTATTAGATCTGCAAATTTTACTGTAATTAGTGCAAGCATGTGAATGGAAATTATGCAGAAAATAGAGAATGACAAAATGAAAATCTCACGCACACGTAAGACACAAGATATGCTCTGGGAAACCCTTTCGGGAGAAAACCCAACTCGAAGGTGAGGTCGCTTCACTCTCTTTTTATGTCTGGAAATATGGCTGGAGGTATAAAGAAGTATGGCATGTGGCTCATGGGCTGCTACAATGCACAAATACTCTTTGTGTGCTCAACCCCCTATCCCTCTTAGCTATTTTTTCTCAGCTATGGAACAAATGCACTCGAAATAATGGAATGCCTCTTCCTCCTAGTGGCCCGGTTATAACACAACTCGATAACCTACTAGTGGATAAGTTTGACTACATAAACTCTTAACTAGGGTTACAATATAGAATATTCTAGAGTATTTTACACCATAATCACATGGCTAGTCCCTTTTTCCATAAATAATGGAGGCGAGCGTGGCATCCTCCTGAATTATAGGGGTGAAAATAGGAAGGTCAACTTTTGAGTGGCATAACTTTTGCATACGAACTTTGATTGATGTGCTTCTTACATCGTTGGAAATATCTTTATGTATAGAATAGCATGAAAATTTGCAAAACCGGAGCAACAAAGTTTTACCCCCAAAAAAATTCGTTTGATACCTCAAAACACTCCTATAAGGTTTCAGATCTTGTTTTGCCAAACTAGGTCTCACTGGTAAAAATGGTCCCATGAGTTGATTCCTCCCCTTTTTCCACTCTGAATGCATCGAGGCGGATGAAAAACAATATAATGATCCAATATGGATCAAGTGAACATGATAGGTTCATTTTTCATTCAGTTTTATCGAGCCTAAAAAAGTGATAAAAGAGTACTTGGAATGGTTCCATTTTCATGAGTTTTACAGCGAGGCCAAAAAAGAGATAATTTACAATCGTGTCCTTCTCATGGTTTAAGAAGATTGAGAATGGAAAAGAGATTTATACTTGGTTTTCATCTTAACTAATGAGTAGGAAAGAATAGAAAGAAATTGTTGTTTTCATATAGGTTTAACGATAATGAAAATATAGTAAAAGAAGCTCAAGATTTTCAAGGTTAAATGAGCATGAAAATAAGACCAATAGGACCTTAGTATTTTTATTGTTTTAAAAGCATGAAATGGAATTCAAAAGGAAGCTCGTTCCAAAGAGACGAGTGGTATAATGGTATGCATCTTGCTATGAGGCTGACAAAACCGACCTAAGCAAATCAAGAAGCAATGGCAAAGTGTCTGGCAATGGAAATCTACTCATCACAGTAGTCTCTCAAAAAGGTAATGGTGGGTTGCGAGATGGAGGAAAGAGAGATGCAAGGGAAAGAGGTAAATCATAATTTCAAGGTTGTCCAGTGGAATGAAGGAAAGCATCATTATGATAAAATTAAGCAAGACATTGAGGACCATAAGCATAGGCGACCATAAATACACAAGTAAAAAATGTTGGGACCCCCTATAGGGAATGATGCCCGGAAATAATAGACAAATAAATGAATGAGGCTTAATTTTGATGTCATGGAAAGTACTAAAGAAGATCCCTGAACATATGAATGATCACATCATGGGCACCAAAGCAGAAAGCAGGTGATATTCTAGGGCGCCCATGAGGCGTAGGATCTACAGTACAAGTTACGGCATGCAAAAGGACACGGTTAATGCCACAACATGATAGGGTTGGCCCTAAGGCAAAGTGAAATGGTGATGGAAAAGGCCAACAATGTAGTGACAAGATCAATGAATCATAATTATATATGTCAGTTTTGACTTGATACCTCAAGGCAACATGAAATATTTTTGTCATTTTTTATTTTTAATTTTCATTTTATTGTGAATGAATTATATACATATGTACATAGCATGACACATATTGATAGGTTATGCAATGTAGTTCCCATTGTTGGGAATAGGCCAAGAATTCCAATTGATGAGTATAAACTCATGTGTGGTATTTGACAACATATGGCACGTCATGATGGGGTCATGCCACATCCAATTGAAGCTAAGACAGTTCCCTGATAGTGAATATCAATACATCATGAGGGTATGAGACATTCGTTTACGGGGGAAGTTAGAGTGGATAATATGGTGGCAAGTTCAATGTTAGAAATCCTAGACTTGACTCGGTACAAGGGAATTACTTCATTAACTTACTTAGGAAATCCCCCCTGGCATGATCCAAGATTTTGAGTGCTAAGATCCATCATTTTTAATTGTGGGAGAGTAAAGACATCATGAGGCATAGCTTCCCTTAGCTTATTGTGTGAAGTTATGACCTCTGAGATGGCCTTATGTAAAGGTAACTCAATATCAAGGGAGTTGTGAAAAATAATGGAGTAATGGGCCATGTGGGTAGAGAACTCTATTCATATTCCATACTGGGATGGAATTTCTGACTAGTTTCGTTAGGTGGTGATGCAGGGACCACTAAAGAGGTGATTTATTCCACAAAAGGTGGCATTATTCCCCCATGAGATTCATCTTCTGTAAACATTGCCCTAGGATCAAGAGGTTCAAGGGATGCACTAGTGAAAAAAGGGATCATGATAACCATGGAAACATATGTACATGGGTACAATGGAGCAAGGGCAAAGGTGTCCATGAATGAGGATTCTTTGAAAATTCCTACTCTGGTACTTTCAGAAAGAGTAGTGGAATCACCTACAAATGGTATCGTCTAACTATCATGAAATCACGGATCAAGCTTGCAGACGTCTAACTGGTCCATGGTGACTATTTTACCCTGATGGGGGGACATCATGACACGAAAGATTAATGTCACTATGACAGTCATGGCATAAAACCAAATTTTCCTGAGTAGTAGGTTGTAATATGTTAATTTTTCATAGGGTTATATTTTTCTTTGCTTTGATAATTGCATTTCATCATTAACACATTAAGTTCACTCCATAACATCAGAACATTATTCAGATTTTCATCATTATTCAACAACATATGCATCTATGTAGAAAGAAAAATATCATCATCATCAATGCAACAAGAACATAAAGGAACAAGAGAATAAAATCATTCACACATAGAGACACCAAGATTGGTTAGAGACCAAGGCAAAACCCACTATGGGGAAAACCCTTCCAAATTATTCTTCTTCTCAAATTGTCATCAAATTATTCAGAAAAAGTGAGTACAATGATTCATGTCTTAATTTATGTAACCAACCAACAAAAACAACTAAAATATCCATAAATGAACCCAACAAAGCTTATACTCAAAAATATGATTCTAGAGTCTGTAATGAACTGTCATTGTCTACAGTCAACTTCTAAACCTTGCAGTCACTAAGAGAAATATTTGGACAACTAAGATTCCATCATTTAGGTCTTGGTCACATGGAGGAGGAGTCATGTGAGTGACTATATCAGCCCAGTCGCACCCTTAAGCTTGGCATGCAATCAAATGGGGTCAGATTTGGTATGAGGGAAGCGAGCAACTGCGATTCTAAAACCCTAACTCCCAGTCGCATGCATGGAGAGTTTTCCATGCAATTGGAAAGCTCTAGTCACGTGGATGAGATTTTGTGTGAGCGAATGTGGTCAATTTCTTCCTATTTCATACCTGTGACTCTGGCCCAAAACCCTAAAACTGATATGTGAACTTCGGACCCTACACTTTCACCTCAAAGTGAACCTATTCCTCTGCAGACGAGCCTCGGACTTGTGCGAGCCAAAAACCAAGATAGAAGAGTGTCTCATGATGGTATCCAAATGTTATAGACAATTTTGTGCCTTACAGCAACAGGCATGAATTGTCAATAATCCAAGGGATCCAAAGTTCCCTAAACATGATGTTCCTACCCCTAGAGGAACAAGGTCAGCAAACCAACAGCTCTCAGATCTGTTCTCCACCTGAAAACACTCAAAAACAAGCAATCCTGAAATCAAAGCAGGTGCTCCACTAGGCTTCTGCGCTGAAACACAACTGCTCCATGGTGTACCTGCGTTGCAAAGCAGGTAGAACAAAGCCCACCTGCGTTGGGCGAGTTTGGACATGTGGCACAGTGAGTCATTGCTTTGGAATCTTCCAAAAATGACACTTGGGTCAGGTATTTCGCCTTGTGATGAGTCAGAGGCTTTGTTTCTCCAAGTGGAAGCAAGGTTCACCAAGTGGACTCAAGAACTGAAGATCAACTAAAGATTAACTGAAGAGAGAGAGGACACAAGGCAGCTACACATCAGTTGCAAGCTGACTCATCCTTTCTCAATTCATCTATATATTGAGCTCTCTCCTATGAGCTCAGGGAGGCTGGAATTTTGTGCAAAGTAATGATATGCTGTTGGTTTCATTCTTGAGTTATTGGGTGATTGTTTGAGAGAGGTGAAGAAGAGCAATTCTTTCTGCTGGGAGGTGTTGCTGGGTTGGAGCCTGCAATGGTTGTAATCCTCTCAGAACCTTTATTTCTTCATTAATAAAAGCTATTGAGGTTCTTCTATGTGCTCTTGTTTCAATTATGTATTGTGATGATTGCATGTTTGGTTTACACTAATCCATGAACCAGTTATGATTGCATGCCTCTTGTAGTTTCCTTCTTTGTTGTTTTGCAGGATCTCATTGCAGCTGGGCGAGCAGAAGGACAAAGAGCTAGGAGCAAGCGGCCAAAGAGGAGAGTTTGGATTCGACATTAAGCGCAAGGCAGCGGTTAGTGCTTCCTCCATTCTCTTTTGCTTTCATAAAGAAGTAAACTTTCATTAGTTTGTTTTACAGTTGTTGCTAAGGAACTGTCACCCTTAGAGTGGGTTAGGGTCATCCGAGTCGGATACTTTTCCCTACAACAAACTGGCGACTCCGCTGGGGATCGTATCCGTTTGATTGTGTTTGTAGTATCTTTTCTATTCATTACCTGAAGAAAAGAGTACCAAATCGAAAAGCTTTTGACTATATCAAAAGCGAAGTAGAGGGGCTGCTACTCTTGCTCATTGTCTGAGCAGATTCATGATTTGAAGAGCTGATCTACAAAGATCCTTGTAAGCTCTTAGTGATAGCTTTGCACCTTCTAAATCATCCCTTTGATTATGCTTGACTGAATGCTTCTGATTTGAGCAAAAACCGTGCATTTTTGAGAAAATTATGACCCGGAAACAGTGAAAACGCAACTCTCGTTTTCCAAAGCAGGTAGTACACAGGCTACCTGCTTTGCAACACAGGTCCCGAACTAGCTACCTGCGCTGAGAGCCAGTTTGACTGTGCAGAGCCTGCGTTGGCCCAAATTTGCTTAGTGCATTTGGGGTTTCCTCCTTTCTCTTGCCTGTTTTCACTTAGTTTTGCTGCTAGGTGTCAGTCTTGTGCCTGTTTTGAAACCAATATTACTTGCCATCATTCTGCCTCTGTTATATAACGAAATTGTACTTGTTCTTTGTATTTCTTACTCATTTACAATTTCCCATAACGAAAAGTAAACTAGTCATGCTTTTGGCCTCTTAGATCTGAACCTGTGTTAGGCGTTTTGCTGGTCTAAAGAGTTAGCTTGTTTGCTGTCCATAACTGGTTGGTCGTTTTACTTTCGTTCGTATGGTTTGATTTCATGTATTTCCAGTGATTAAGCAAGTGAATCTTAAGGTGTCTTTTGATTTTGGACAAGCTTGTTTACTTTCGCTTTAAATCGAAATCAAAGTTATATAACCACTTTCTTTTTGTATCCATCCACATTAAGAAAGGGAAAAGAAAATACATGCATTGTGCATTTTGCATTTGACTGTGTGCTTGACGATTTAGAAAAAATTTGCATTTTAGTGTGTGCTCTATGATCTGTGTGAAAAGATTTGCCTTTCTTTTCCCTCAGTAGTTAAGGTTTTCAAAGTTGAAAGATTGAAAAGTTTGCTTCTCATCTTAGACTGCATTCAGGAATTTGTTATATACATCTCGTGGTGATCCTTAAAGGCAAACTGATAAGCAAGATCAACATTAAAATAAATCCAATTTACATAACAACGCTTTGTAACATAATGCAAACACATAGGGGTCTAGGTAGAGACGTGTTCCGGCGTCGTTAAACATAGTGACTGTCGATCTCTACGAAGGTGGGTGATTCCTCCTGAGAGTCGGTGGCACTAATACGGACTTGTGCTCCCACGTACCGTCGCGTATATATTGGGAGACCCCTATAGGCAATTATCCTTTATCCATAGGAAGCCGTGTCGACCGCCCTACTGATCGCGATGCAGTGAACACAGCATTCACGAAGATCGACCACCCGTACCGTAAAACGTATTCTGTGGTTTCGCGAAAAGTTTGGCACACCCTCTGCCTAGAACTCCAGAGCAGTTTCTTTTGGCCTTTTTCAAACTCTATAACTGAAAAAGTCCATCCGAGCATTTGTCACTTCGGGCTCGTTAAAACATCGAAGGCGACTAGAGTCATCTTTAGCTTTTTCTCGACTCTTAAAACATGAAAAAGCAAGTTTGTGTCTAAAAGCGTCGTTAATAAAATTTATTTTAAGCGGAACAAAATCACCTGTTATTCCCACGTTGATCTTTCAGTTGAAAAGTATGGAGCCCACCAACCAAGGAGGCAACCTTGGCGGAAGTCCAAATCCCTTCTCCTCTTGGGGAGATGTTGGTGCGCCTCATATGGCGACATTGTCACTTCCAGGATTGACAATTGGCCTACCTGTATGGCTCTTTTCAACTAATGTAGTCCAGATCGCCACTAATCCTGAGCAGTCGAATCAACAGTCAGACCAGTCTAGGACTACCCACCAGCCTTCCACTTCTTACAATACTTCCTCTGATCCTTCATCTTCGCAAGGTAGAGCTGGCAAAAGTCAGCCTCCCAAGGAGAAGAAGGAAAGGAAGAAGAGAGAAAAGAAGCAGAAGGAGCCTATGGCGAAGGCGACTGGGGGCAAGCAAAAGACAGCTGACAAAAACCCACACACTGCACCGACCGGGCCTAAATCGCCGTGTGTCATTTGCGAAGGGGCCCACTTCCATCGTGATTGTCCTTGTATTCCCCGGATACTAAGGGACTGGTCCCCAAGATTGCACAATCCGGTAGCATCAACCTCTGGCAGTCATGTTGAGTGCAGTCCGTCAACTAGCGAGAGTGAAGGACGAAGAGGGAGACCAAGATCACCCTGTATATTGTGTGAAGGCGAGCATGCCATCCACAGATGTCCATTCTTAGATGAGGCAAAGAGAGTTTTGGAAGATCGTCCGGTTTCGCCGTTACGACTTCCTCCTGGATACCAAAAACTCGCACCTAATCCCTCGATAGTTGAAAATCCAGCTGACCCGCCCAAGTGGTCAGCTGAAGTGTCGGTCATTGAGAATGAACCTATTGAATCCAGACCAGACGAAAGTCTAAAGGTCGAAACGGCAGTTGACCCGGTTCTTCCTTCAGAGGTTTCATCGTCCAATGACTCCGTCATTGAAGACCCATCTTCAAATGACACCCTCACTGAAGAGGATAAGGACGACACCGTCCATATTCTTTTCATCAACACAGACTCTGATGAGCATCAGGGCAATGCGCCCATTCCTTTATCGCAGGAAGGAACATCGTCAGGGTCGTATCCGGCCGTATATTCGGTCCCACCACCAAGCAACCTAGTTGTATCCTTTGATTGGAATCAACTAGGCAGACCCCGGTTACCAGCCAGTATCCCATTCAGAATCATAGTCCAAATCTACAGAATGGTGATGGCTGGAACTATCATTGATGAAGGGGCATCTGTGAGTATCCTTCCCTCTGTTGCTTGGAAAGCACTGGGTTGCCCGGCGCTTTTACCTGAGATGAGAAATCTATCAGGTTTTGATAAAGGAACCAGTCACCCGTTAGGGATTCTCCCCAATGTTCCGGTTACATTGAAAGGGAAAACAGTTCGCATGAACATCATGGTCGTCCAGGGACCCTTGGCATATAACTTACTCCTTGGACGAGACTATATATATTGCATGGAGGCAATAGTGTCCTCACTCTTTAGAGTCATGTGTTTTCCGCACGAAGAAAGAATGGTCCAGCTAGTAGACCAACTTTCATTTCCAGGATCACGCATTGCAAATAGTCAAATACCATCCCTTAACGGTTTATTCGCTCAAGGAATGCTACCGCCCCCGGTTCTACTTCCCGATGAATGCGAGTAATTTGGAAAGAAAGAACTGGGACCCAGGGGGCATGCACCCTGGCCTGCCTCGGGCAGAGAAAACCTTAGGTATAAAGTTAATTTCCGCAGAAGGATGGACTAGTCCGTACCCCGTCCGGCAGAGGAAGAGAGGGTTGTTCTAGGATAAAATTCTTTTGTCAAAGTTATGTGAGCGAAGCAATCGCTCCCTTTGTCTAAAGAGGTGGGCTCTCCTAAGGAGGGGGTCTATTTGTGGCAACAAGAAGCCACCATCTTTGAATGTCAAGCCTCACCCATTAAAACAAGCTGTTTTGAAGGATAAGTAGGGGCAGTCTTCAAAGAAAGAGATGAAATTGCTGCAACAAGTAGTCACCATCCTTAGCAACCTAATGATAGACATCGCCGAAAAGAGAGTTTAGTTTGCGGCAGCAAACAAAACCATTTTTCGGATAATAAGTAAGAGATGGCAGAATCTCGAAATTATACTTTATACCTGGGGGCATGCAAACCTTTTGGAGTGCAAGCACGGGACGACTATTTATTTTTTTAAAATTTTAGGTCCTCCCTTTAAACCTGTAGGTCTAACCCGTTAAACTCGTAGGATTAGCCGTTTCTAGCTTGCATAAAGAAAGGATGAAGGGCAAAAGTTAAAACCTGCCAATTTGGAGTAATTAGTGAGGTATCGCTCCTTAAATAAGATTACCTCACCTAAAGCATTCCTTGTATTAAGACTGGTATAATTCGAGCAGTTTTAGCAATGTTCATGCTCGTTAAAAAATAAACACAAGAATCGAGCAGTTTTTGTGCAGAAGTTCATGCTCGTTAAAAAATAAACGTAAATTGTGAGCAATCTTTCCCTAGCAGTTCAAGCTCACCCAGAAAAAATGAACCGGTAAACAACCTTGAGAAATGTAACCTTTGAAAGCCATATTAAAAGCCCTTGGTCGTGTTTATATGCCATCACCTCCATCCGTTCATTTGGCCAATCGTTCACCTCCATATGTTTGTTTACCCATTTTGAGGAACAGCTGCGAAGAGTGATTTCACTTAGCCATCCTTGTGACACTGCCGTGATTGGAGAATTCCAACCTGTACCTGGAATCTGCTGCTATCCCTGTTCATCACTCGTTCCTCAAAAGACGAGTCTTCTTTGAGCTCTTTTCACTGACTCGTAAAATATGAAAAGTTTGCCGAGTTTTGGCCTTCCAGCTCGTTAAAGCGACCGGAAAGCTATCCCTCCTCTAGATTTTAATCTTTTTGGACCTGAGGGATTATTGCACAAAAAGATCGAGCGCTTGTTTTGTTCGGCTCGTTAAAGCAACCGAAAATTCATCCCTTCTGTATTGTTTTAAACTTTTTCGGACTTAAGGGATTAGATGACGAAAAAGGAATTTTGGAGTTAACTTTTCGTGCCTTTTCAGACTCTCTAAAAATGAAAAGGACCGAGTTTTCTTTGTCGTTAGACTCGTTAAAATGATTAAATAGCGGCAAACTTGTCTTTAGACGAGAACGAGTTTCCCTATCGCTAGGCTCGTTAAAACATAGCGATGGGCTTGCCCGAAGGGCAGGTTATAGAACAAGCATATGTTATCCTCCTCAAGCTTGACAAAAATAAAGAGGTACTGGTCAGCAATGACTGGGGAAAAATTGGGAGAACCTCACAGTATTAATGGTAGCAAGTCGCTCTTGAACATGACACTTTGTCCTCCGTACCACTTCGGGTTGGGTTGTTTCATTCACCGGTCGCAGAACCATGGTCCTCGCCACACCGTCCACAATTGGGGTAATGCTACCAATCCATCACATCAGTGTCGTTATATGTTCAAGAGATGTGGTTCTGTAAAGAGTCAACCGTGTTCCACCCACTACCATACATTATCCTTCATCCACTTCATGACCGCCACCCTGAATCATACATCACAGTTTGTTTTCACCTCATCATAATCACTAGCTCCGTTCCGTGTCACTGATGTGGGATTCATTAAGGCCCTCCTTTGACGGATCGCTCCTTGTCGACATCAGCTCATTATCCAAGGAGTTGATCTAGGAACACCCCCCTCAGTACTTTGAAGCTTGCATGCCTCAAGGGCAAGTTTCTCACTTCCGGCGACAGGTATACATCAATGACCTTCGACCAGAAGATTTTGCATGGTGGTCGACGCCAAGTCCTTTATTCCCACCATGTAGATTGTATTGCCGTACCTTGAGGGTCATCATCCTTATCGGTGATTCCTCTCGCGCTTGTTAACGGTTTACATCATTGACCGGTAATCAAGCGATGTCTTTCCATGTTCGACTTCAGGAAATTCTCACATGGATCGACTTGTACATCGAGTGAAGATCGGAAGAGACTGAAGACCCCGGATCTAGTTTCATCCATCCGGGCTGCGATATATATTCAGGACATAAAGACATTTGATATGTACATCATTGCAACAGATGATCATCCTTTTCAAAGGATGATAAATTCGGCAGAGAATTATCAGTCTAGCATCAGACGATCGTCTGTTCTATGTACCAAAATGTATTTATAAAGCTGAGCATGGGAATGCCCGCCTGAGCTAGATCATGAAAAATGTATGAAAAATAATGTATTGTATTGTATCTTATTACAGGACACTTCTCAGCAGATTGAATGAACTTCGGATCCTCTCAATAAAGCATTTCACCCGATAAACGACCTCATACTTTAGGGGGCATCTGTTATAGACAATTTTGTGCCTTACAGCAACAGGCATGAATTGTCAATAATCCAAGGGATCCAAAGTTCCCTAAACATGATGTTCCTACCCCTAGAGGAACAAGGTCAGCAAACCAACAGCTCTCAGATCAGTTCTCCACCTGAAAACACTCAAAAACAAGCAATCCTGAAATCAAAGCAGGTGCTCCACTAGGCTTCTGCGCTGAAACACAACTGCTCCATGGTGTACCTGCGTTGCAAAGCAGGTAGAACAAAGCCCACCTGCGTTGGGCGAGTTTGGACATGTGGCACAGTGAGTCATTGCTTTGGAATCTTCCAAAAATGACACTTGGGTCAGGTATTTCGCCTTGTGATGAGTCAGAGGCTTTGTTTCTCCAAGTGGAAGCAAGGTTCACCAAGTGGACTCAAGAACTGAAGATCAACTAAAGATTAACTGAAGAGAGAGAGGACACAAGGCAGCTACACATCAGTTGCAAGATGACTCATCCTTTCTCAATTCATCTATATATTGAGCTCTCTCCTATGAGCTCAGGGAGGCTGGAATTTTGTGCAAAGTAATGATATGCTGTTGGTTTCATTCTTGAGTTATTGGGTGATTGTTTGAGAGAGGTGAAGAAGAGCAATTCTTTCTGCTGGGAGGTGTTGCTGGGTTGGAGCCTGCAATGGTTGTAATCCTCTCAGAACCTTTATTTCTTCATTAATAAAAGCTATTGAGGTTCTTCTATGTGCTCTTGTTTCAATTATGTATTGTGATGATTGCATGTTTGGTTTACACTAATCCATGAACCAGTTATGATTGCATGCCTCTTGTAGTTTCCTTCTTTGTTGTTTTGCAGGATCTCATTGCAGCTGGGCGAGCAGAAGGACAAAGAGCTAGGAGCAAGCGGCCAAAGAGGAGAGTTTGGATTCGACATTAAGCGCAAGGCAACGGTTAGTGCTTCCTCCATTCTCTTTTGCTTTCATAAAGAAGTAAACTTTCATTAGTTTGTTTTACAGTTGTTGCTAAGGAACTGTCACCCTTAGAGTGGGTTAGGGTCATCCGAGTCGGATACTTTTCCCTACAACACCAAATGAGGTAGAGTTCACTCATATTTATAGCCTTCCAAGGGTGTCCACTTTTCTTTAGGGTTGACCTTGTCAGATGTGCACATGAGGGATTTTCTTCATAAGTACAATTTCCCTTATTTGTTTTTAGTGATCTTTAGGTCGATTTTGGTCCTCTCGAAAGGAGGAATTCAATGAAATAATTATCTCCATTAGGTGAGTTGTCCAAAGTGGATTTTAATGGTAGTTTCATATTTTAACACTCCCTCTCAACTAGGGAGAATTCTACCTGCATCATGTCATGTGTATCTTATCATCAAATCATATCCAATCTCAAGTATCTCATCATTTCATATCATCATTGATAATCTCAATTCATCTCTTGCTTATCTCTTGATTTTCCTTACTCATATGTTGAATATTCTCGAATCTAAAAGAAGAATAATTTGTCATCGGTGGGGAGCCTAAGCTACCACCCTCTATTCATCATGCTACTACCCGAAGATATAAGTGGGGAGTTAAATTTATGACCTACATTATCATCAAAGAGCATATCATTAGGGAGCACATTTCAACCTGGAACCACATTGGGGAGCATATCTCAACCTAAAACCTCATGGGTGATCTATTACTAAGATCCCATATCGAGAAACAGGATATCCAAATGCACAAGGGAGCACATCTCAACCCTAGAATCACATCGGGGAGCTGATTCTCAACCCGGAATCACATAGGGGAGAAAATTTCAACCCAACCATATTCCCTGTCAATCTTCCCATCGATGACTCTAAGGAGTCATGTGGTAGAACACCTGAATCATAATCGACTTGGGTTGTTACACCCCAAGTACACTCTCAACCCGTTGGCAAGACAGGCAGCAGTATTCCCAACAAGCCTAGCTTGTGGGTATGATGCCAACTTGGGTACACTCTGCAAAGACCAAGATAGGGGAGCATCATCTTCAACCCTGTGGGTAACAGATAACGATGGTAGCCTATTGTCAAGAGTTCCCTCAACCCCAAGATGCCTCCATCTCAATTCCACACCCTGGCATCTCAAACAGGGGAGGAAGAGTTGTCTTAGCGTCCTCGATCAGCAATGCTCTCTATAGATCAACAACATATCATCATACTCATATCTGGTAATCATCATGTCTAAATAATAGCGACCTCTTGTTCATATAGGACATCAAATCAAATATCATATTAGATCATAAACAATCATATATACATCACAAAAAGGATACCATATTCATCCTCCCTCTCAAGGAGGTGCCAACCACAATCCTGAGCTTGTCTTGTACAGCAACATTGTCTCAATATATGAAGGTAACTCAATCTCAGCTATATGCAGGATTCTCTACCAATCGGTTCCCACTCTTTATCATCATAATGTATCCATGTCATATCTAGATCCTGCTCAGATGGCTCTCTAAGGAGCTTCTTCATCCTGCCTCACAGTTAACCATGCTAGCAATGCAGTACTCAACCTTGGTCGTGCTACGAACCTCTCATTCAAGATATCATAGAAGATCTCATACTAAGGTAGCATACAAATGCGCTGATCTCATCAATAATTATCCTAATTTTCATCAGTACATCCAAGTAGTCACATATCGTAGAATGAATATCTCAGATCAAAAATCGATTGTCCCATGCAAGTATTTTGAAGGATGTTAGGCAGAAACTCAATGTATATGAAGTGTCTCAATCATGAATTAATCCAGGTTCTATGCACATCATATATATATATATATATATATATATATATATATATATATATATATATATATATATATATATATATGGTGTAGTATACCTAGGGGGGATAACATGGGGTACAAAGGGAGGTACCCAATGGAATAATGTAATAATGGAATGGGCCATAGTAATAAATAAGGTGGTTAACCCGTATCATGTAAGGGACCACAAGTAGTTAGCAATAATGTAATAAGCCCATGGTATTAGATAGATGGTATTGAGGGAACCATGGTAATGACCCATGGTATTGTATGTATGAGGCCTATATAGAGGCTAAAGGCTCCACATTGAGAGCTGTCAAGGATTATTGTATGAACAATCATATGGCTTGTGGAGTGTTCTCCTTCCTTAAGGAGTGAATGTATGGTGTTGCCCTACCTTAAGGGTTTTGATCAATAAAGAGAAGCATTTCTATATTCAGATCTTGTTATTTCTTGGGTTTATTTCTATTATAATATATTTCTGGTTCAGATCTATAACAAGTGGTATCAGAGCACTTTCTTGGGCAAAAGTGGAGATTTTTTTTTTTTGCAGGAACGTTCTAGGGCAGCGAGTTTGCAGATCAGATCTGTACGTTTTGGGGAAAAATCTGCAAAATCTAATTGTATATCTAGATTCTTTGTGAAAAATTACGCAAGTTCAAAAAAAAAGTTGGCCAAATTGGAGTCCGAATGAAGAAGATATTGCTGATCTAAAAATCACTGGTGTTGTAGACATTTTTCGGGGCGACAAATTTGCAGATCAGATCTATATGATTTGGGGCAAAATCTGCAAAATCTAATTGCAGATCTAGGTTTTTGATGAAAAAATACTCCATTTAAAAACAAAAAAAATAAATAAAATAAAATCAGTCGAATCGGAGTCTCGATGAAGGAGATCTCGCTAATTTAAAAATTAGTGCTGTTGCAGACATTTTTTGGGGCACCGAGTTTGCGCGCAGATCTGTATGTTCTAGTGCAAAATTTGTAGAATTTAATTGTAGGTCTGGATTATTTGTGAAAAAATACCCAATTTCAAAAAAAAAATCAGTCAAATCGGAGTCCGAGTGAGGGAGATGTCGCTGATTTAAAATCAGCTATTTTTTCAGCAATTTTTTTGTGACGGCGGGACAGTTGCACCACGAATAGGAAATTCCAGTGCCTAGATCGGGATTTATATCACATGGGAAGATGCAGAATGGTTGTTCCATTTCCGAAAACAGGTCATAATAGGGATTCTGAGTAATATTGACTAAATTGTGGCCATTTCAAATTTTTGCCAAGTAAGTGATTTGTTTTCAAAAACCCTCTTCATGGCTTATAACAGTGAGTTTTTTACAAGAAAAAATAATGGGTCTTCTATTGAAAATTTTATAGCACATCTTAAGTTTGACTTCCCAAGGTGTTGGAAGGACAAAATAGAGTATTATTTGAAAGATGAGGCTGCTATATGGTGGAAATCACTTGACAGTGAGATTCTGAAGTTATGTCGTGCTGACAAAATTGAAGAACTACTTTTGGACAAATGGTCTCATACTAGAAAGGAGGAAACCAAAAAACCTAGCAAAGATTTTATTTTTGCAGGAAAGAAGGAAACCAAGAAACCTAAAGGGTTATTTTCTGCTGGTATCTCCTTATTGCAGATTCATGGATTGATTCAGAAGGAGAAGATCATTGTGTCTATAAATCCTAGTTGCAAGCATATCAATGTTAATTTGACAAAAAAATTGCAAGTTCCAGCAAAACACATTAAAAACACACAGGTTGATAATGGGGATGTTCAAGTTTATAAAGATTTGAAGCTTTCTATGGATAAGTATGTGTTGCATTGTGACTTTTATACTTCAGATATGGATAACATGGATGTTGTTTTGGGATATTCTTGGATGGAATCTATGGGTACTGTCAATATTAATGTGTAGAAGAAATTCTTGAAGCTCTGGTATAAAAAGAAGAAAATTACATTGCAGGATATTTCCCTTAAGACCCAAGCAGAAGATGTTCCAGGGAATGACACATCAGATGATGAGCCCTTGATGGTCGACAACCAAACACAAACATCAAACCAGGTACAAGTAGATTCCAAGGAGGCTGAAGCAGAAAATGTTACAAGTATAGATACATCAGATGAGGAATCAGTGGTTGAAGTAATATTGGAAGATAAGCAACAACAAAAGACACCACAACATGTACCAGCTACCAATCAAACTCCATTAGGTGGTGAATTAAAGAAAAAGACACCGTGCATTAAAACTTCAGCATATCACCACCCACATCACCCCGCAAGAAAACAACCAACAAGATGGCAACAAATTAGCCACAAGGACAACAACCCTGGCATAACAGATAGAGAGGAGCGACGATCCACATAGAAGAGCCGCGGCGGCCAGCTTCCATCTCAAGCGAGTGAGGCAGCAGCTAGATCGATGGTTCACCTTTCTCTAGGGTGGCTAGATGCACATGCATGGTACCAGTGGACTACTCTTTTGAGTAGATCTTATTATTTGTGTTCTTCCCATGTTTCGGGGATGAAACATGTTAAGGGGTATGGAATATAGTATACCTAGGGGGGATAATATGGTGTACAAAAGGAGGTACCCAAGGGAATATTGTAATAATGGGATGGGTCATAGTAATAAATAAGGTGGTTAACCCTTATCATGTAAGGGACCACAAGTAGTTAACAATAATATAATAAGCCCATGGTATTAGATAGATGGTATTGAGGGAACCATGGTAATGACCCATGGTATTGTATGTATGAGGCCTATATAGAGGCTAGAGACTCCCCGTTAAGGGATGTCAAGGATTATTGTATGAACATGCATATGGCTTGTGGAGTGTTCTCCTTCCTTAAGGAGTGAATGTATGGTGTTGCCCTATCTTAAGGGTTTTGATCAATAAAGAAGCATTTCTATCTATATTCAGATCTTATTATTTTTGGTGATTATTTACAATTATTGGGTATATTGGTATCATTTCATATATTTGCAGGCTAGATCTATAACATATGGACAAATTTTCAAAACGGAACATCAATGCTTCAATCAACTGTCAGTTTCCAAGTCAAGTTCAACAATATCTCTTCAATAGCTTCACAATATATATTTTTTTTTTCCAAACTTCGGAAATTGATCCATCAGACCATGATTCTTCATATTTCACTTTAGAGACCATCTCCATCTTACTTTGATTATCAGGGTCTCATTTCTTTTCAAGAGTATACCATCAGCATATAAAACCAAATTCAAAATCAAAGTTATACCTTGGAACACTTTTGAAGTAGAGGTTTGGATCAACACATCTTCTTGGCTTCACCAGATAACTGTCAATGCGGACATATCTGGATCGGGGAGCTTTCTTTACCAAAGTAATATAATTAACCTTACATGATTCATTGTTGTCAGATCAAAACTAATATCAAACTCATCAATATCATTTGTATCGATTTCTTTATACCATGTGATAGGTAGAGCTCTCATCATTCCAACAAATTGTCATTTATCAAACAATATCAATCCAAATTTCATCAAGTCATCCTCATGATCATAATATAAGTCACTAGATGAAAATGCACACACCAAGAATAAGTTATGCGGGTTCCATCCATTCATTGTCAGATTATTGAATCACAATTCTCAATACTTCAACCAATGTGCTAAGAATGAGGAGGCAAATACAAAACCATTATCGAATACCAATATTAGTCATTGAAAGTCACTATGCCCACATAGAATTTTCATCAAGGAAAATAATTAGTCATAAAATCAAATCATTATTCATCATGTCAAATCCCAAATTCGCTATCATAGTGAGATCTATAATTCAAAACATATATCAACATCAAGTCAAACTTCTAAGTCATTATCAAGCATCATGTCAAAACTCCAAACACTGCTTATCTATATTAAACAACTAAATCATGTCAAACTCTATAGAACAAACTTAAAACATAATGACATATTTATATGCATGTCCTAGTCACGTGTAAACACAAGTTTTGTCTATATATTCATATTATAGTAAACATTTAAACTTTCCTGCTCACGTATCTTTTTGTTGTCTGCTCCACATATGTAGGCCTGACATCTTCCAGGTGTACTTTTGATTTTATAGATAGAACTTCATTCTTGTGTCCAACAGTCATATTCGCACCCATAGGCCTTCCATGCAAGTAGTTGGGAGGCTACAGTCACACCTGTAACCCTTATTCCATGCGATTTAGACTTAGAGTAAGGGAAAATTCTCTCTTCTCAATTCAAAACTTTGTTGCAGATCAACAATGTCAGATATTTGTCTATTCATGCCCATAAATCGTTTTTCAATAGTAAAAAATATACATATAATGCCAATGGTAATAGGATTAAGGATCTTATTGAGAGATTCTCCCTCTGAATGGGAAGCCACTTCAGTCATATTCATTCAAGTCATCAACCCGGCTATAATACTTTCATGCATCAACAAATTTGTTAGATCATAAAGTCATATTATATCCACATACTCATCATGGTCATATATGTTAGCATCAGCTACTTCACCATGACATCATGACATCAATATTTCATCAAGGGTTGGTTTCAAATAGATAATAGGAGAATACTTCAAGAATCATGATCACAACATTACTTCTTTGTCACGTAACTCAATCCATCAAGTCAGGGCATTCAGTTTTACCATATGCCATAATTACTAAGCACATCAAAGCATAACCATGGTCAACAAAAGATCATGAATATCGATCTCATTGTTACACTTCTATCATCGTGGCTACCATGGTCAACAAAAGATCATGAATATCGATCTCATTGTTACACTTCTATCATCGTGGCTACCATGCTCAATATCAATAGTATCAAGTTACCATAAATTAGAATCAAGGTGTTAACCTTCTTCATGGGATCAAGATATCAAAAATTATTGATGTTAGTAAAACATGAAGTATACCAGTATATCAGAAATCAATGTTTCCAAGTAGCTTCATAGAATCAAGAAATTCATTATGTAAGATACTTGTTCAATATCAAGCACACCATTTCATCATAAGAACCATGAATCCAAACCACTTTCATATTCATGCATGAACCATTTCATAAGGACACATTATCAATATACCTTAGGACTTATCTTGCCATCCAATATTACAGTTGAAACATAACATTGAAATAATATACCATGCATACCTTGTAGTATTCAAATATCTGTGCATCTTTTCATTTGACATAGCAGCTTGTAGCACTTTGTTACCTTTTCATCATGTGCCTCTTTACCTTTTCCAACACTAGTTCTTCTCTTCATGTACTAGCCATATTTCCTGCATCTCAAATGATCCTCAAAAAGGATCCACTTATCACATCTCATCAAGGAGGTTAAAAACATCCAAATACTAAAATATACATGTAGAAAGTATGAGTAATGATCAAAACAATATTCAAATCAATAAGGCTAAACAAAATTAAGGATATAGAAAAGCATCATAAATCAGAAAGAACATATCTTGAATGAGAGGTGATCCTCTCCCTCTTGAACCAACCATCAAGACCCATCACCGTCTATTGTCTATATGACAATGTTTCCTTCACTGTTTCAATCAACTTTATCAACATTCAGGCCTATGAGAGAATATCCCATCTAGGGTTTCATCAACTTTGTCACAAGTGCTTGGGCATATTCACATTGACCATGCTAGGTTTCATATCTCAAATCTTTTCCATAAACCAGGGTTTCTCTCAAACACTAACCTCATAATATCTATCAAACCCTAATTACCAAAGGTTTTCTTCAAACCCTAGAATTATTTTAGGTCTCCACTATCCTCTTCTTTCTTGCATTAATGGTATCATCATAGGGGCGATCTCCATGACTTTTCTTTAGCCCGGCTCTGATACCATGTTAATTTTTCATACGGTTATATTGTTCTTTGCTTTGATAATTGCATTTCTTCATTCACACATAAGTTCACTCCATAACATCCTAACATTATTCATATTTTCATCATTATTCAACAGCGTATGCAACTATGTAGAAAGAACAATATCATCGTCATCAATGCAGCAGAACATAAAGGAACAATAGAAGAAAATCATTCACACATAGAGACGCCAAGATTGATCGGAGACCAGGGAAAAACCCACTATGGGGGAAACCCTTTCAAATTCTTCTTCTTCTTATATTTTCATAAAATGATTAAGAAAAAGAGAGTACAATGATCCATATCTTCATCTATGTAAATAACTAACAAAAACAATTGCGACATCCATAAATGAACCCAGCAAAGCTTATACTCAAAAATATGGTTTTGGAGTCTATAATGAATTGTCATTGCCTGTAGTCAATTGTTGAACCCTATGGTCACTGAGCGAAATATTTGGACAACTGAGATTCCATCATTTAGGTTCTAGTTGCATGGAGAAGGAGTCATGCGAGCGACTATAGCAGCCCAGTTGCACCCTTAAGCCTAGCATGCAAGCGACTAGGGTCGAATCTGGTCTGAGGGAAGCAAGCAACTGTGATTCTGAAACCCTAACTCCTAGTCACTTGGATGGAAAGTTGGAAGGATCCAGTCACACAGATGAGATTTTGTGCGAGTGACTGTGGTTGATTTCTTCATGTGGTGTGCCTGTTACTGTGGCCCAAAACCCTAAAACTAAGATGCAAGCTTTGGACCCTGCAGTTTCACCTTAGAGCAAACATGTTCCTCTCTAGATGAGCCTGAGACCTGTGAGATCCAAAAACCAATATAGAAGAGTGTCTCATGATGGTGTCCAAATGAGGTAGAGATGACTTGTATTTATAGGCTTCCAAGGGTGTCCAGTTTTCTTTAGGGTTGAACTTGTCAAATTTGCACATGAGGGATTTTCTTCATAAGTACACTTTTCCTTATCCATTTTGAGTAATATTTAGGTCTATTTTGGTCCTCTTGAAAATATGAATTTAGTGCAATCATTATTACCGTCAAGTGAGTTGTCCAAAGAGGAATTTGACCGTATTTTCATATTGTAACATAATCTAGCATTGCATCAATGGCCTTGACCTCAATAAATATTTTTTTGCCCACAAGCGCAATACATAAAGCATAAAATACCCCTTGAGGCTACAATGTATTCGATTCAAAAGCCTTCAATTCTAATCTAGGTGTAGAAAACTTTGGGGAACCAAGAGACTTCCAACACTTCGAAAACATAACGCAAGTCAATGCCTCCTCATCTAAAACTGTCTATGAACATGTTTTGCAAAATCTTGGAGCATAATCCGAAAGGCTAGGTGATGTGGAAGATGGGATTTCCATAAATAAGGATTGAAGGTCATGATATTTGAATCAAACTGATCCACCCTACCAATAGCATATGAAAGTGCTTTGCTTTTTGTCGGAAAACTTTGCAATACTTCTAGTGGGGACATAGCATTTGGAGCTTGGGCTAGGTACTCGACAATATTATAGCTTTGAGTGGATCTCACATTAGGATTATGCATAGTATTTTGAAGTGCACCCATAGGTTGGTTCATGGGCTCCGAGGTAGAAGTTCCACTCTCGGTATTCTCATAAATATGCCCTATGGTCATGAAATTGATGTCTTGCTTAACCATAAAGATATCTTGCATAGAAGGTGAGGCATTATTAGAAGTGTTACCCCAATTTCCCCCTTTTTGAGGTGATGGAAGATTAGCAACCATGTGTTTTTATTGGGCCGAAAAAGGATTCATCAAGACAAAAAGTTGACGAGAAATGGGTTGTTGTGAGAAATGTCAATGAATCTCATTCATCCAAGGGAATTCATGAGTAAGATGGTCTTTCCCACAAATCCTGCGAGGAAAATGGTTTTTATTCTTCTTCTCTTTGGTGCCACTTCCAATGTTCTCTTGGGTTTTCAATGTTCCTTATTCCTCATTGGAAGTTTTACGCTTGTTCTTTTTCTTCTTACCTCTTGGTTGTTGAGGGTTCTTGATTGATGTGGACTATACAGAATTGGCCTCAGATATTTGAATAGGAACATTAGGAGTTTAAGTAGAAGGCTTTCCAACAAAGGAACTAGAAGAGATATTCATTTGAGCCATCTAAGATGCTAGTTGGTATAAGTTTCCAGAAGAGATGGGCCCCACAACTACATCAACATGGGTTCTGAGTTTATGATTCATGGGACCAGTTGATGATCGAGGAGTGTTAGGAATAATATCATATAAGGTACCTGCTTGAGAGTAGATCAAGTCAAATTAATGGGCACACATGATCGCTTGCTCCTCAGTTTGGGCTTCTACCTTTGCCACATATTTATCGATTTTAGGCAAGAGGTACTTGGTGAACCACTCACATAACAAATCATCAAGAATATTTATCCCTAGAAGACTTTGTCTCCTTCTCCACTCGTGAATATGATCAAAAATGTGGGTGGACTTATCCTAATGAAATCTAGTGAAGATATTGGTACTGACCTCATACCTGACAGGCAATCGATAGTGGTTAAAAAAAGTATGTGTTAAAGACATGAAAGCATTGTAAGTAGTTCACTCTAATTCAATGTACCATTTGGAAACATCATCAGTAAGAGTTCGTTGAAACAGATGTAACCTTATGCTATCGTCCATAAATGAGTTGGAAAAACACCACAAATGATAAGTAGTGATGTGGATTGCAGGGTCTTCTCTAGGTTTACCATCGAACTTAGGAATTTTTGTTGGAAATTTATGAGGGATATGTTTCCATGCAACATTATGCTTGATGGAATTGTTCTTTAACTTAGATATATTAGGAAAAGAAAGTATTTCCAAGAAAATTGAGTTGAACGGTGCTGGGGGGGTTAGGTGCCCCCTATGACCCCCAAGTGGAGGAGGTGATCCACCCATAGCTTGGTTTCCAATGTTAGGTTGAATCATGGAAGTGGTTTGGCTATAGGTTTTAGATTCAACACCCATGTAAACATGTTGTTGGTTAATGCCCCCAGTGGAGTAAGGATTCCCAAAAGGTCATTGACCTCCTAGGAAAAAGGGTATTCCAATAGGATTACCAAAAGGATTCGAACCCACAGATTAAACGTATTCTAAGAGAAAGTGTTCCCTCCCCCTTAGGCATTCCATGGGCCAGATGTGTGACCTTGAAATGCATATCCTTCTAACATTTGGCTTCTAAAAGGATTATAAAACCCACTAGAAACAAATTTACCCCCAACTGTGCTAGAGGATGACATGGACAAGGTGAAAGGATTCCAACCATTTGGAAATCCATTATTGGGTATAGCCACACTCCCTACTGAGATAATGACACCCATCTTGGGGCTCAATAAACCAAATGTAAATGAGAAGTTTTACCCTCCTACATTAGACATAGGAATATTAGACATGACTGAGTTAGAACCTCTATTAAATATGAATGGAGATGACGTGGTAACTAACATGGAGGCACCCTTAATGGATGTACTATACGAAGGAAAGGATTCTCCCTGAAAAATTTTCCAGAATAAGGAGAATGGATTCTTTATGGACTTAGTGGGAACAAGACTCGTGGTTGTAGATGTATATGCATATGTGATCAGTGGAGGACCATCAATCACTATAGGTGTGGACACAATAGGTCATGTCATGGAGGTAGATGTGTTATCCATAAAGTACTCAAGTAAAGGACTACTTAAAGATCCAAATAAGCCAAGACCCCCACCTAGAGATATGGGTTTAGAGGTATGGTTATCAGGTGGAAGATTATGGTCAACCGCTCTATGAATAGAAGGTTTGACACCTTGAGTAGCACCCAAAGTGACCTGAGACAAGGTGTATCTAAGGTGGGGTTAAGTTTACGCCTATGGTTAAGTGGACCTTCCTTATATGGAGTAAGGCCCTCAACTCTATAATATCAACACACATGAAATTCCACCATGATGGTGTTTGGTCAATTTAGTGTGTCCTAAATTGCTACATTAATTATCAATCCGGGAGTCATAAACTGATGAAGTGTGGCGCACTATATGTGCAAGATAACCTTCCCTTACTTTTTGTCGTTTTTTATTTTTATTTTGTTTTGGGGGTTTTTATCTTTGTTATTCTCCTAATTGTGAATGAAAATCCTATTCCTAAGTCTCTAGAAGGCAAGTATGGATATAGATTTTAGGCAATTATGTCCTCTATAATGGTTTCCAGCACTTAACACTCCAGAAGATCTTAGAATATACTAGTGATGACAGTAATACTTGAATAAGAATGAAAGATGTGCTGCTATCTAAAACAAGTAAGTAATGAACTATTGATCATGAGACTATCATCTCTGCTGCTGTCTAAATACAGAAAAATTATTTAAGCTACTGCACTCAAAGAAATCAAAAATTGCAAGGAAAGTACAACTAAAATCAAATTACATCATCCATAATCTGATTCCTCGCCAGTTAGTCTAGCTATGGCTTTCAGAGATAATCGTCAATGACATGAGCAATCTGATATCTAATTTCAGAAAAGTAAAACTAAAATCAAATCACAACATTCGTAATCTGATTCCTCGCCAGTTAGTCTAGCTATGGCTTTCGGAGGTAACCGTTAATGATATGAGCAATTTAATATCTAATTGCATAAAAGTAAAACTAAAATCAAATCACACATTCATAATTCGATCCCTCGCCAGTTAGTCTAGCTATGGCTTTCTGAGGTAACTGTTAATGACATGAGCAATTTAATATCTAATTGCAGAAAAGTAAAACTAAAATCAAATCACACATTCATAATTCAATCCCTCGCCAGTTAGTCTAGCCATGGCTTTCGAAGGTAACCATTAATGACATGTGCAATTTAATATCTAATTACAGAAAAGTAAAACTAAAATCAAATCACACATTCATAATTCGATCCCTCGCCAGTTAGTCTAGCTATGGCTTTCGGAGGTAACCGTTAATGACATGAGCAAGTTGATTTCTAACAAAGAAAATGAACAAGACTGAAATCAACAAATCAGAACTGGAATTAAAAAAAACTAAGAAAAGTAAAGTCAGCAGAGAATTAATCCCATGTCACTAGTCATTGTGAAAATTATATGCAAATGCTCGGGCTGCCTACTCTATCCTGAAACATACATGCACTGATCAGTGTTATACAAAGCTGTAAAATCATGAACAGAAGTGGAATGTTAATACCATAACAATTGAATTATACACAGGTGGATGACTATGGAATATATGCAATGGAAATAAGGAAACGAGATATAAAAACTGTACAGCAACAATGAAAACAAAACCTCAGCGTACAGGGGCCCTCTGCACAGCCTCGATCAACAGGCTATCAATCCAAGATTATGTTCACGCAATCATGTAGAAACAGAGTCTTCTTATATATTTCAAAACACAGTTACAGCAATAAAACTAGTGTCATGGCACAGTGGGTTTCGAATAGCAAAATTACATTCAAAAGACTAACTACATGCGTTATAGAAACGCGTTATTTATAACAAAGGTTACATAACTATTTTCTGGTAAAACTGTGTGAACAAGGGACACGTAAAAGACAACGTCCATGGATTTAGCATAATGATTTCCAAGACTATTAAATCTATCAACTGTGGCTGTTGCATTTGCATCGTGGGTTAGTCTACAGGTGGCAACAAACCCCAGAGATTTAGGAATGGAACGCATCCTTCAGAATCCTTCACGTGTTGGAAAATAGAGTCCGGCTGCCGTAGGACTCTTACGTTGGACCATCGTTTGACCACCGTTGACCGCAGCTTCCCTTGATGAATTTGGCTGAACCAATAGGACTTGATCCATGTCCAGGTCATTTCTAACTTTCCCATGTGGCTTGTTTTGCCTGATGACACCTGCAACATAGAGTTTAACAAAAACAGCTGCGGAAAGTTGAATCAACTGCGGAGAGTGACTGGATTCCACAGCTAATGAGCAAAATCTAGTTCAAACAACAAACACAAAAACATAGTCAGAAAACCATTTAAATGCTCTTTTAAAATCAATATGCAATGATCTCTGATAGCTTATGGAGTGCTAGTGTGGGAAAAAGTCTGGGAAAATGTGTAGGAGAGGTGTAATTTCAAATCTCTACAGATGGTAACCAAAGTTGACACAAGCATGGAAAAATAAAATCTTAGGGCCATGATATACGATCAAACCACACACACTAAGAAAAATCCTAAGGAAACAAACATGAAACCATTGTAAAATGGGTTTTCCTATAGTTGGAGCTTGATTAATGAATTCCTAAGTCAACTATGAGGAAATGGTTGAGATAAATACAATATCCTCCTACTTAATGACTCTTAGGCCTAGAATCAAGTTCTCTTATTAGTCATGGAGCACCCCCAAGAGAACTAAATGAGTTCTAGCTTGTTGAAAAATGTGCAACAAGAAATGTTAAATTTAGAATGTGCTAAAAATAGACCTGCTAAAAATAGCATGTCTAAAAATACTATGTCTAAAAATAGCAGTTTGGCCAGTGAGGTCATTGGCCACATTGGGTGAGAGGTGAAACTGCTAAAAATAGAAAGTTATAAAAATAGCATTTCTGAGTCCCTTCCTATTTATAGCAGTCCCTAATCTATCTATAGGAAGTAAAATTAATTTTGGTCTTAACAACAGTTGGAAATATTAATTAATTAATTCAGTTGAGTTAATTAGTTAAGGAAATTCGAATTTTAAGTCTTTGTGAGCATGCACATGAGTTGTCCCACTGATTGAGGAATTTATCCTTAATTTCCTCCACTGATTGAGGGAATAAGTATGAGTTCTATAATGAGATAATCAGTTGACTTAGTTCTAACTAGTCAAGTCTAGTTATATTATTATAACAAGTTGTTAAAATAATAAAATATAGTTTGTTAATGCTTGCATGCATGTGACAACTATTATTTTAGATAACTGAGAATTCACTCATGGATAACTGTTGCATGTCAGTTCTGTCAGAGACCTAGTTGAGATAAGAGAAGGGACAGTGTACTATTAGTTGGATGAATATTTTTCCTATAAAGGAAGCTCATCCATGATGAGGATTTATCTCCTTCAGGTTTGTGCAGTTATTTCAGAGGTCAATGTTGTGTGTGAGGTGAGAATCACACAGGTTGCAGCTGGAGGACCCAGGAAAAACTGTGCATAGAAATAGGAGGCTTGGAGGGCAGAGGAGAAGGTTTGTGAGAAGCCTTTGACTATCTATGAGCAGTAGAGGGATTGTACTGAGAGCTGGATAGCTTCCAAGCTAAGGCTTTGTGTAATCCGGACTATATTTCCACTTGTATGATAATACAGAGTTGGTGTTTTACGCTGAGTCTTTCCCCGGGTAAATTCTTTTGTGTTATGTGTGATTGATTCCTTCTTATCAATTATATGTGTTCTTCTTGATGTTGCTCATGTTCAATTAAGCTTCCATTAAATTGTTTGTAGAAGTAGATCAAATTTTTTGCTTTAGTGCATTGTATTACCAGGTGATCTACAGGTGGGAAATTTCTACATGGTATCAGAGCTAGCTGATTTGTAGAAAAATTCTACAAAATTCTACATGGTAACGGAGCTAGCTGATTTGTAGAAAAAGTTCTACATGGTATCAGAGCTAGATGATTTGTAGAAAAATTCTACAAAATTTCTACATGATATCAGAGCTAGCTGATGTGTAGAGAAATTCTTCAAAATTCTACATGGTATCAGAGCATAGGTGATCAAGGAAGAACCATATACAAGAAGAGGAGATTTCAAAGTATTGAGTTTTCGGCCGAGAGTTTGCAAAGCATATCTGAAAATTTCTATACAAAATTTTCATAAACAAATAGCAAATTTGGATTCCTTGCGGAAAAATACCCAAAAAAAAATAAAAATCGGCTGAATCGCAGTTCGGATGAGGGAGATATCGCTGATTTAAAATCAGCTCTTTTTCTAGAAAATTTCGTGACGGCGGAAAAGTGGAAATAGATTGGTGTGATAGCCAAGAACCTATATGCACTTGAGGTACAAGATTCATGCAAAGCCTTGAGGAGCAAGGCAAAGGTTAGAGACTTGGTGGTTGAGAGGGAGAGTATATTACCTCTCAACATGCAGAGCCAGAAGAAGTCTCAGACAACTGTGGAGGAGCCATGATTGGTGCAACAGCTTCAGGAGGTTGTGGAGCAGCGACAATAGGGGAAGTTGAGTGGAGATAGAGTAGAGACATCTACTCATGCAGAGACCTCCAGTAGGGGGAAACTTTGAGCCAGGTGGGTTGAGGGATCACATGTAGCCATACCTCCAAGTAGGAGGTGGGGTGATGTAGAGTGATTGTCCCAAGGAGGAGGGGCAGGATCCTTGAGGTACCCAACCTCTTGGATGAGACCTTGCTATAGGAGCCCCGATGTGGAGTAGCAGGAACTAACTGATTGGGTAGAGACAGATGTGGATGGAGCGACAAAGAAAGCGACAGTGCAGGGAATCCCAGGACAGTGCATAGCTAGCAAGCTGCAGCAATGCGAGAGGCACAAGTGTTTTGCACAGTGCTAGGTGGCACAGAGAGGTGTGCAATGGTGCGAGATGCATGGATATGTTGCAGTAGCGCAGATGTCAGAGAGGGAGCACTTGTCAGCAGCAAGTAGAGCTTTAGCATCAGAGTATGTTCCTAGCCCAACAGAGTGGTCAGTTGAGAGTGTTTTTGTTCCAAGTGTTGTTGGAGCAAGTGGACTAGGTAGATGTGTTGCATGCAGAACATTCCAGAGTTACAGGATCGGGTTCGAGAGAAAGCCTTTCTTGTTGAGAGGGAGTGTTGAAAAATGTGCAACAAGAAATGTTAAATTTAGAATGTGCTAAAAATAGACTTGCTAAACATAGCATGTCTAAAATAGCATGTCTAAAAATAGCAGTTTGGCCAGTGAGGTCATTGGCCACATTGGGTGAGAGGTGAAACTACTAAAAATATAAAGTTCTAAAAATAGCATTTCTGGGTCCCTTCCTATTTATAGCAGTCCCTAGTCGATCTATAGGAAGTAAAATTAATTTTGGTCTTAACAGCAGTTGGAAATATTTATTAATTAATTCAGTTGAGTTAATTAGTTAAGGAAATTCGAATTTGAAGTCTTTGTGACCATGCACATGAGTTGTCCCACTGATTGAGGAATTTATCCTTAATTTCCTCCACTGATTGAGGGAATAAGTATGAGTTCTATAATGAGAGAATCAGTTGACTTAGTTCTAACTAGTCAAGTCCAGTTAGATTATTTTAACAAGTTGTTAAAATAATAAAATATAGTTTGTTAATGCTTGCATGCATGTGAGAACTATTATTTTAGATCACTGAGAATTCACTCATGGATAACTGTTGCATGTCAGTTCTGTCAGAGACCGATTTGAGATCAGAGAAGGGACAGTGTACTATCAGTTGGATGAATATTTTTCCTATAAAGGAAGCTCATCCATGATGAGGATTTATCTCCTTCAGGTTTGTGCAGTTATTTCAGAGGTTAGTGTTGTGTGTGAGGTGAGAATCACACAGGTTGCAGCTGGAGGACCCAGGAAAAACTGTGCATACAAGTGGGGTTCTACGTCCCCCAGATTCTTTTGGACTGTGGTGGACATTTTCTTCAGGCTATTTAGCAAGAAATAGGGCAAATTAAGAGTTTGGTTCTCTAGAAAATTCATCAGCAACCGGGTGTGATACATGTACATTGACCCGAATCGTCCCTCACAGGTAATGAATTTCTGGATTATTAATAGTAAACTAGCCCATTTTTCTTGTAAAGCAGAGACAGGGATTCCTCTATTAAAGATGGTTACATCCATACCTAGATTTCGTAGGATAACCCTCCATGCTCTCTCGTCAAAGCTCTTATTTTTGAACCACCATTCTCCCTCCTATGGGAGTTCGATTGTAGCTGCGATGGATGCCTCTGTGACTATGAATTTAAGGTCTCCAATCTCTGCTTCTATGTTGTCAAAGGACCTCGCAAAAGTCTTCGTAACTTCCTTGTTGTAGCCTCTGAATTTCTGAATAAATTGTAACCACCGGGCCTTCCTTAGCATGCTTTTCACTTGCGGATACCCTTCCATAAATTTGGGCCCTTCCGGTTCTGCTCTCAACAGAGGACCCATTCTTTCCTCCTGTCTTAAACACGTCTGCGTGGGTATTGGATGAACGGAGGTGAGACGGCTGGGTTAGCGAAAAATGGACAAGATTTATGGAGAAAAACCAGTGACTGTAAATGGAAAACAGAGAACAGGTAGCAGGAGTGAGTTTATGGAGCGGAGCAAAGACTTATGTGAATAGGGTAGGAATGCAAGAGTGACTTCAATAGAATAGTAGGGGAGTAAAATGAGCCCGGCAGAGTTTTAAACTGGATGTCTATAAAGTAGACGCAAACATGCTCAAGAAATGGCTGCGGAATTTGTGCGGCGGAGAAAAGCCGTGATCAAATCAACCACGTCCCATAATTACAGGTGGAGTGTCAAAGTACAACCAAACACGAGTTAAACCCGGAGGCTTGATCATGAGGCCGTTTGAAAATAAATGCAAGGTTTGTGGAGGAATCATATAAAGGTCGTAGAACAGTTATGCGCTATCAATGCCAATCATTGCATATAATGGAGCCGTGGTTTCAAAACTATGTAAAATGTGCTCTAAATGCCATTTGAAATAAATCTTACCCATACCTTGAAATTTTTGCCACTTTTCGTCCATTAACCTTTGATCAACTGCTCCTTGTCGATGCTCTTAGGTGCCTCATATTTTCAAAATAGGTCCTTGGTCATACCTGCATTTGATTTTCATGATAATTTAACTAACATCTGACTATCAATTTTAAAAAATAAAGTGATGGCTGCGGAATCAGCCTCTGGCTGCGGAAACTGGGTTCAGCTGTGGAAACTAACACAACAATCATATGACTGAATGGAGATGGATAAATGATGACTGAATGAATGAAAATGGTCATGAAAAAAACTTTTATTGGTGAAATGAAATGAAATGAATGAAGTGGAGTGGAATGAAATGAAGTAGAGTGGAATGAAATGAAGTGGAGCGTCATAAAACTGTGAAAGGAGAGAGAGAGATTTTTTTATTATTTTTTTTGGAAAATATAGGGCGTCAGGAGTTCCTAATTTTCGCCCTATATTTTCTGTATAAGGCTGCCAATCAGTGATTGGTTTTCAGACTTATACACATTTTTTTTTTTTTTGGTAGAAACAGAAAAGAGCAAAGGCTAGGCTGGTGGAGAAGAAGAATTCTTCTTCACCAACCTTATTGCAGAACTATCTTGAAAGATTTTGATAAATTCCTCTTTTGAGAGTGGCTTATGATAGATCTTTAATCTGTGGTCATTCACAATAAGAGGAGTTTTATGTTCATCAATGGTTTTGATTCTTACCGCTCCATTGCTAAAGATTTTATCAATCTCATTTGGCCCGAGCCAATGAGTCTGAAATTTTCCTTTAAAATCTTTAAACTTGGAATCAAATAGCAATGCCCAATCTCCTTTTTGAAATTTTTTCTCCTTGATGTATTTGTCATGCCACTTAGCTCTTTGATATTGAACTAGATCAATTCTTAGGATTGCCTCTTATCTGATCTCATCTAGCTCATTCAACCGCTCCATTCTATGCTTTTGGGCTTCTGATAGATCCATTCCCAACTGAACTGCCATCTTGAAATTTTTGACTTGGAACTCAATGGGGAGTAGGACTTCTTTCCCATAAACAAGTTCATAGGAAGAATGTCCTGTTGTATTTCTCCATGTAGTTCTATAGGCCCACAAGGCTTCAGGAAGCCTTTCTGCCCAATCTCTTCTGTGTAGATGAACAGTTTTGGTGATGATGGCTTCAATAACTTTGTTTGTAGACTCCACTTGACCATTTGCTTGTGGATGGTAAGGAGTAGATTTTTTGTGCTTGATTTTGTATTATTCCATAAGCTTCTCCACCAGGTTGGATGTGAATTGACTTCCCTGATCTGTCACAATTTCTCTTGGAACACCAAAGCAAGTAAAAATATCCTCATAAAGAAAACTAACAACTGAATTTTCAGTAGCAGAAAACAATGATGTGGCTTCTACCCATTTAGTGACATAATCAGTACATACCAATATATACTTTCTTTGTTTAGATGGTGGGTTGATAGGTCCAATGAAATCTAAAGCCCATTTCTCAAAGGGTTCGATGAGTACCTATGGTTGCAATGGCATTTCATTTGAAAGGGTAGGTTTTGTTATATACCTAGGGGGGATAATATGGGGTACCAAGGGAGGTACCCAAGGTAATAATGTAATGATGGGATGGGCCATAGTAATAAATAAGGTGGTTAACCCATGTCATGTAAGGGACCACAAGTAGTTAATAATAATGTAATAGGCCCATGGTATTAGTTGATGGTATGAGGAAACCATGGTAATGATGCATGGTATTGTATGTATGAGGCCTATATAGAGGCTAGAGACTCCACATGGAGGGATATGAAGTGAAGGATTATTGTATGAACAGGCATATGGCTTGTGGAGTGTTCTCCTTCCTTAAGGAGTGAATGTATGGTGTCGCCCTACCTTAAGGGTTTGATCAATAAAGAATCATTTCATCTTATTTATGGGTTTATTTGCATTGTTGTGTATTTTCATATCATATCTATAATATTTCTGGGTTATCTACAATTGGTATCAGAGCTACAACAAGTGGTATCAGAGTACTTTCTTGGGCAAACGGTGGAGAATTTTTTTTTCATTTTTGCAGGGTTTTCTGGGGCGACGAATTTGCAGATCAGATCTGTACGTTTTGGTGCCAGATCTACAAAATCTAATTTCATATCTGTATTCCTTGTGAAAAAATACCCAAATTCAAAAAAAAAATCAATTGAATCGGAGTCCGGATGAAGGAGATATCGCTGATTTAAAAATCAGTGGGGTTGCAGACAATTTTCAGGACAGTGAGTTGCGGCGCAGATCTAGAAGTCTTGGTGCCATATCTGCAAGATCTAATTGTAGATCTGGAATCTTTGTGAAAAAACACATGATTTCAAAAAAAAAATCAGTCGAATCGGAGTCCGGATGAGGGAGATATCGCTGATTTAAAATCAGCTCTTTTTGCAGAAATTTTGGGTGACGGCGGGAGAGTAGCAGCGCAGATCTGAAATTTCAAGTGCCTGGATCAAGATTTCTACCACATGGGCAGATGCAGAGTGGTTGTTCCATTTCTAAAAACAGGTTATAATAGAGATTCTGAGCAATATTGACAGATCTGTGACCATTTCAATTTTTCACCAATATTTTTGTGATGGCGGGCCTAGATCTGAGTTCGAGGGACTTGTATAAATTTGATGATTCTCACATGTCAACATGGCTAGCACAAATGGAGCAGTATTGCAGATTGAATCATATCCTAGATGATTGGACTAAGCTTAGGGAGGGGACCATGTACTTGGACAATGAACGATGGCAATGGGCGGAATGGCATCAGCATTGCAATGGACCTTTTCAGAATTGGGATGCCTTCAAAAAAGCTCTTATAGAGTGCTTTGACCGTAAATCAAATCTTATGGATAAGCACAAACAGACAGACACACAGCCTAGCAAAGCTTTTATTTTTACAGGAAAGAAGGAAACCAAGGAACCAAAAGGGTTATTTTTGGCTGGTATCTTTGTATTGCAGGTTCATGGATTGATTCAGAAGGAGAAAATCATTGTGTCTATCAATCCGAGTTGCAAACAAAATCTTATAAATGTCAACTTGGCAAAGAAATTGCAAGTCCCAGCGAAACAAATTGAACATACAGAGGTTGATGATAAGGATGTTCAAATCTATAAGGATTTGAAGCTTTCTATGGATAAGTATGTGTTTCATGGTGATTTTTATGCTTCAGATATGGATAACATGGATGTTGTTTTGGGATACCCTTGGATGGAATCCGTGGGTACTATCAATATTAATGTGCAGAAGAAATTCCTGAAGCTATGGTATAAAAAGAAGAAAATTACATTACAGGATATTTCCATCCATAAACAGGTAGAGCACATGGAGGCTGAAGCAGAAGATGTTCAAGGGACTGACATATCGGATGATGAGCAATTGATGGTCGACAATCAAACACAAACAGAGGCTGAAGCAAAACAGGTTACAGGTGCTGACACATCTGACGAGGGTTCAGTGGTTGAAGTCATATTAGAAAAGAAGCCACGACAACAGGCACCACAGCAGGGTGAATTAAAGAAAAAGACACCGTGGGTTAAAACTTCAACATATCATCACCCACATCACCCCGCAAGAAAACAACCAACAAGATGGCAACCAACTAGCCACAAGGACAACAACCCCCGTATGATGGATAGCAAGGAGCCTAGATCCACCTACTACACATCAACACAGAAGAGCTGCCATGGTCAACTTCCATCTCAAGCAAGCGAGGCACCAGCGAGATCGAGGGTTCACCTTTCTCTTGAATGGCTAGATGCACGTGCATGGTATCAGTGGACTACTCTTTTGAGTAGATCTTATTATTTGTGTTCTTCCCATGTTTCGGGGATGAAACATGCTTAGGGGGTGGAATGTTATATACCTAGGGGGATAATATGGGGTACCAAGGGAGGTACCCAAGGTAATAATGTAATAATGGGATGGGCCATAGTAATAAATAAGGTGGTTAACCCATGTCATGTAAAGGACCACAAGTAGTTAATAATAATGTAAAGGGCCCATGGTATTAGTTGATGGTATGAGGAAACCATGGTAATGATGCATGGTATTGTATGTATGAGGCCTATATAGAGGCTAGAGACTCCACATGGAGAGATATGAAGAGAAGAATTATTGTATGAACAGGCATATGGCTTGTGGAGTGTTCTCCTTCCTTAAGGAGTGAATGTATGGTGTTGCCTTACCTTAAGGGTTTTGATAATAAAGTGAATCATTTCTATATATTTTGATCTTGTTCTTTCTTGGGTTTATTTCTATTCTCATATATCTTTTCTAGGTATCAGAAGCTAAAGTGGTATCAGAGCACTTTCTTGGGCAAACCGTGGAGAATTTTTTTTCATTTTTTCAGGGTTTCGGGGGCGGCGAATTTGCAGATCAGATCTGTACGTTTTGGTGCCATATCTGTAGAATCTAATTGCAGATCTGTATTCCTTGTGAAAAAATACCCAAATTCAAAAGAAAAATCAAGTGAATCGGAGTCCAGATGAAGGAGATATCGCTGATTTAAAAATCAGTGGGGTTGCAGACAATTTTCAGGACAGTGAGTTGTGGCGCAGATCTAGAAGTCCTGGTGCCAAATCTGCAAGATCTAATTGTAGATCTGGAATCTTTGTGAAAAAACACATGATTTCAAAAAAAAATTAGTCAAATCGGAGTCCGAAGGAGGGAGATATCACTAATTTAAAATCAGCTCTTTTTGCAGAAATTTTGGGTGACGGCGGGAGAGTAGCAGCGCAGATCTGAAATTTCAAGTGCCTGGATCAAGATTTCTACCACACGGGCAGATGCAGAGTGGTTGTTCCATTTCTAAAAACAGGTTATAATAGAGATTCTGAGCAATATTGACGGATCTGTGACCATTTCAATTTTTCACCAATATTTTTGTGATGGCGGGCCTAGATCGGAGTTCGAGGGACTTGTATAAATTTGACGGTTCTCACACGTCAACATGGCTAGCACAAATGGATCAGTATTTCAGATTGAATCATATCCTAGATGATTGGACTAAGCTTATGGAGGGGACCAGGTACCTGGACAATGAACGATGGCAATGGGCGGAATGGCATCAGCGTTGCAATGGACCTTTTCAGAATTGGGATGCCTTCAAAAAAGCTCTTATAGAGCGCTTTGACCGTAAATCAAATCTTGTGGATAAGCACACACAGACAGACACACAGCCTAGCAAAGCTTTTATTCTTACAGGAAAGAAGGAAACCAAGGAACAAAAAGGGTTATTTTTGGCTGGTATCTCTGTATTGCAGGTTCATGGATTGATTTAGAAGGAGAAAATCATTGTGTCTATCAATCCGAGTTGCAAACAAAATCTTATAAATGTCAACTTGGCAAAGAAATTGCAAGTCCCAGCAAAACAAATTGAACATACAGAGGTTGATGATAAGGAGGTTCAAATCTATAAGGATTTGAAGCTTTCTATGGATAAGTATGTGTTTCATGGTGATTTTTATGCTTCAGATATGGATAACATGGATGTTGTTTTGGGCAGAAAACAATGCTTTGGCTTCTACCCATTTAGTGACATAATCAGTATATACCAATATATAATTTCTTTGTTTAGATGGTGGGTTGATAGGTCCAATGAAATCTAAAGCCCATTTCTCAAAGGGTTCGATGAGTACCTATGGTTGCAATGGCATTTCATTTGAAAGGGTAGGTTTCCCTACTCTTTGGCAGCTGTCACACCTTTTGACATATTGTTTTGCATCTTTGAAGAGGGATGGCCAATAATATCCTAAAGAGAGGATTTTATAAGTTGTCCTTTTGTCAGCAAAGTGTCTGCCGCATGGTTCATCATGACATGCTTTGAGGATATCAGGCATTTCATCTTCCCTAACACATCTTCTGATCACAAGATTTGGCCCTGTTTTAAACAATTCGATAGAAATCCATGAATATTTTGAACTCTCCTAAATAATCTTTCTTCTTTCACTAGGAAATAAATGTGGAAGTAGTTTCCCTGTAACCAAATAGTTAGCTATATCTGCATACCAAGGGTTCTTAGTAGTTACTGCAAATAAATATTCATCAGGAAACTTATCCTCTACAGGAGAATCTTCTTTAGTATTCTGAATCCTAGACAAGAAATCAACTACTGTATTTTGTTTCCCTAGTCTATCCAACACAATAATATTGAATTCCTGTAAAAGTAGGAGCCACCTTGTAACTCTGCCATTAGTAACAGGTTTGTTCATTAGATATCTAACTGCAGAATGATCAGTATGAATAAAAGTTTCATAGCATGTTATATAGTGTCTAAACTTATTGATTGCATGAACAACAGCTAAGAACTCTTTTTCAGTTACAGTATAGTTCTACTTAGTAGGAGTCAAATTTTTACTGGTATAGTAAATGGCATAAAGAACTAAATCTTTTTGACCCAACACAGCTCCTAGAGCTGTATCTGAAGCATCTGTAGAAATATGGAAAGGAAGTTTCCAATTTGGTTCTCTCAAGATAGGCACTTCAGATATTCATGTTTTCAAAGTTTCAAACGTTGATTGACAATCAGGATCCCATTTGAATTCACAGTCTTTTGTAAGCAGTTTGAAGAGTGGAGATGCTATTCTAGTGAAGTTTTCTACAAATCTTCTATAATATCCAGTAAATCCTAGAAAACTTCTAACATCTTTTTGACAATTTGGAATAGGCAACTTGGAGATGACTTCAACTTTTGATCTATCAACTTTAATCCCATCCCCTAAAATATGATGTCCTAAAACAATACCTTCAGTAAACATCATAAAGAATTTTTCATGGCTTAATGAAAGGTTTGTTTCTTTACATCTTATAAGGACTTTTTCCAAATTTTCTAATGCCTCTTCAAACGAATTACCATAAACTGTAAAATCATCCATATAAACCTCTACACAATCATGGATTAGATCAGAAAAGATTCCTAGCACTGCTCTTTGGAATGTTGCGAGTGCATTACATAATCCAAAAGGAAGCACTCGATAAGCAAAAGTTCCCCATGGATAGGTAAATGTGGTCTTATCCTGATCCTCAGATGCTACCTTAATTTGATTATAACCACTAAAACCATCCAGAAATGAAAAGTACTTTTTACCTGCTAATGTATCTAATACTTGATCGATAAAAGGTAAAGGAAAGTGATCCTTCAAAGTTGCTTTGTTCAATTCCCTGTAACCAATGCATACCCTCCATTTACCATTCTTTTTGGGTACTATAACCAAAGGAGAAACCCATCGGCTATCTGAAATTGGATAAATGAAGTTTACATTGAGTAGTTTTTGGAGCTCTTCTTTCACTATCTCCCTAAGATTTGGATTCATCCTTCTCTGAGGTTATCTGATTGGTCTACTATTTTCCTCAATATAGATATGATGGATGCAAGTCTCAGGGTCAATACCTTTCATATCAGTATACTCCCATGCAAATGTAGTAGAATGTTTTTGCAAGATTTGGTTAGCTCTTCCTGTTGTGATTTTTCCAAATTTTCGTTGATATTCAATGTTTTTCCTGGGAAAATCTCAGTGGTAGAACTACCAAACTCTTCCATAGAGTAAAGAAACATTTGTCTTGATGATAAATACTCAATGTTAGAATCTAATTGAAATTGTGTGTGGTCATATTCTGAAGATGTTTCAAAATTTTCTAATGTGTTCAGAATTTGACTATCTTCACTGATTTCAGAAATGGTAAAGACAGGTTGTATAGTGTCCTCATCATCGACCCATTCATTATCTCCTACTGTTGTAACTGCTTTTGCTGGAAGATACAAATTGAATTTCTTTGTCGAACTACCATCAGAAATGTACATATCCCCAGATCTACAACTAATGAAGCATCAGCTGTGGCTAGCCAAGGTCTTCCTAAGATGAGTGGATGCCCTCCTAAATTACTCTTGGGATTCAAAATCATGAAATCTACTGGATATTCCCAAGAATCTAAGGAGACTGAAATATCTTCTAATACACCATCTGGTTTGATTATTGATCTATCTGCAAGTTGCAGTAAGGTAGGTGTAAAGAGAAGATTAGGAAGTTTAAGCTATTCCATAGTCTGTCTACTCATAATATTGATAGCAGCCCCTAAGTCAATCAAAGTATTTGGAATTTCTATCCCATTTATATGTGTCTTGACAATTGGACTTCCTGGATCTACATATTTCTGCATGGTAATTTTTCCAATCATGATATCTGCAATTTTTCCTGCCAGGTGGATTCTTCTTGTATCTCTTGGTTTCCTTCCTGGTCTTTTGAGACTCAACTCCTTTATTGTTTTTGCTAGAATAGGAATCTCTCTAATGGCTTGTAGCAAGGGAATCTTGATACAGACATTCTTTAATTCAACTAGAAAGTCATAGTTAGGCAACAAGATTTGTTTTTCCACCCCTTTGTTAATTTGTAATCTTTCAGGGAAAGGAGGTGTGGATGAAGATGCAGGTTGCTCAACTACAGGAGTTGTGGGGGTTGACTCTTTTTCTTTTTCTTTTTCAATGTTTGGGTTTTGAAGAGATGCTTCCTCAGAACCTTTATTGGCTTTAAGAGAATCCTCCTCAAAGGTATCTTGCTCTTGAACATCTATAGAAGGTTTTTCTAAAACTCTACCAGACCTGAGTTGTACATCATTGAGAGGAACAATCATATAGGTAGGAAATGGTTGTCCTTCTACCATGTAAGCATTCTGAGGATTTTTGTTATTTGGATTTGGCAATGGCTGCGCTGGTAGTTGATTTGTCTTTTGTTGAAATGGAAGCAAGAGTTGAGAATTTGGATTTTGTTGAGAAAGTTGTTGTTGCGGAAATGGTAACGAAAGTTGTGGGTTTTGATTTGGAATTTGTGGATTTTGTTGATTTTGGAAAGATGGAGGATATTGATAAAATTGAGCAAATCTCCCATAAGGATTTTGCATCCCTTGTGCCCATGATTGGTATGGATTTTGAGATTGGGGCCAAGGTTGTTGCCAAGAATTCCAATATAGGATTGTTAAATCCTTGATTTTGTGGCCCCTGCCATGGTCTTCTTGAAACAAAACAAAGGGATTCTATTGAATTTGTATCTTCCTGAAAGACAACTTTGAGCCCAGGAATTGAAGGACAATCCTTGGTCTCATGACTTTCTGAGCAAATCATACATGTCTCTACAACTTTTGCATCCAAGGGACATTCTCTTAAAGCATGTTTCTTCCTACATTTTGGACAAAAGATGGCTAAGGCTTCGGCTTCTGCTTTCTGCTTGTTTTGTATTTTAAGGCTGTCTAGTCGTTCACTAAGGCTCCCTAGAATATTAGTTTTGAACTCATTAAGCATATTTCCAATCTCTGCCCTACTTACTGATCCAGTTGCAGATTTTTTTTCTCTAATAAGAGAAGGATCTCTAGGCCCTTTTCTAGTTTTAGATTTTCCCCTTGAGAGATGGACACATAGTTCTACTATGTCATGGAGTGGAAGTTGAGAAATATCTCCCTTCCCCATCATGTTTAAAATATCTATCCATTCATCTCTAATGGCTTTCAATAGAAGGGCTTTCAAGGTTTCTTCATCTAAATTACTCATTTTTGCTCTCTTTAAGTTGTATTGAAATCTTTCAAGTAAATCCTCCAAGTTTTCATCTTCTTTTTGCATCATCTTGAATACCTCATCCTTATGATTGGTGGGCATGCAATAATCCAGGTATCTATCCAAAAATGTTTGTTTCATATCATTCCAAGTCCTAATAGATTGGGTGACTAATCCCATGAACCATTTCAAAGCAGCTCCTTTCAATGTTGAAGGAAACAGTTTAAGTTTTTAAGAGTCTTCCATATAGTCATAGGTTCGGCACAAGACTTCAAACTCAAATAGAAATGTTTCAGGATTCTCACTTCGCAACCCATAAAAGTTTGGGAGGACAGATGGTGAAATGTTTTTCATTGTTGTATGGGTCTCCTCATCGGCTATAGAGAATCCAAATGAGTTATCTCCATCCCTATTTTCCCCATTGTTACCTCTACCTCCTCCATTGTTTCCTCCTCCTCTACCTCTACCTATACCCCCTCCTCCAAATCCATTCACTACTTCCTCTGTCATGATAGTTTCCTCAGAGTTCTCAAAGTCCTCTGGTTCTTCTATTAATGGCGAACGAGGAGGAATTTCTCCCTCTTCTTCTTCAGGTGATTCAAACTCTTTGATTACAATATGTTCCCCTGTAGAAGTGAAGAAAGGTTCTTCTCCTATGTCAGATTTGATGGATAGTGTGGGAGAGTCTCCTAATTCAGCTGCTGCCCCTTGAATTCCAGGAATCCTAAGGCTAGGAGTGTGAGTCGGAGATGATGGAAGTGTATCTTGTCTATGCCTTGAAGTAGCTGGAGTTGTGAAAATCGAACTTTTGGCCCTAGCTATAAACCTTCACGTAGAATCTCTTGCTCTATGCATGTCATTTTTTATTTTTTTTATTTTTCAAGTCAGGCTAATAATTCTTTTTCTGATCTTCCAGGTCACACTAGGTGCAAGAAGAGAGCATAATCAAGAAATTATTAAACTAACAACTCTCTTTTCTGATCCTCCAGATCACAATAGGTGCAAGAGGAGAGCATACTTCGAGAAGTTACCAATTTTTCCCTTCTCTTTTTTTTTAAGAGATTGGCTACCCAGTTACACTTCCTCGGCAACGGTGCCAAAATCTTAGGTCAATTTAGTGTGTCCTAAATTGCTACATTAATTATCAATCCGGGAGTCGTAAACTGATGAAGTGTGGCACACTATATGTGCAAGATAACCTTCCCTTACTTTTTGTTGTTTTTTATTTTTATTTTGTTTTGGGGGTTTTTATCTTTGTTATTCTCCTAATTGTGAATGAAAATCCTATTCCTAAGTCTCTAGAAGGCAAGTATGGATATAGATTTTAGGAAATTATGTCCTCTATAATGGTTTCCAGCACTTAACACTCCAGAACATCTTAGAATATACTAGTGATGACAGTAATACTTGAACAAGAATGAAAGATGTGCTGCTATCTAAAACAAGTAAGTAATGAACTATTGATCATGAAACTATCATCTCTGCTGCTATCTAAATACAAAAAAATGATTTAAGCTACTGCACTCAAAGAAATAAAAAATAGCATGGAAAGTAAAACTAAAATCAAATTACATCATCCATAATCCGATTCCTCGCTAGTTAGTCTAGCTATGGCTTTTGGAGATAATCGTCAATGACATGAGCAATCTGATATCTAATTGTAGAAAAGTAAAACTAAAATCAAATCACAACATTCATAATCTAATTCCTCGCCAATTAGTCTAGCTATGGCTTTCGGAGGTAACCGTCAATGATATGAGAAATTTAATATCTAATTTCATAAAAGTAAAACTAAAATCAAATCACACATTCATAATTCGATCCCTCGCCAGTTAGTCTAGCTATGGCTTTCGGAGGTAACCGTTAATGACATGAGCAATTTAATATCTAATTGCAGAAAAGTAAAACTAAAAGCAAATCACACATTCATAATTCGATCCCTCTCCAGTTAGTCTAGCTATGGCTTTTGGAGGTAACCGTTAATGACATGAGAAATTTAATGTCTAATTGCAGAAAAGTAAAACTAAAATCAAATCACACATTCATAATTCGATCCCTCGCCAATTAGTCTAGCTATGGCTTTCAGAGGTAACCGTTAATGACATGAGCAAGTTGATTTCTAACAAAGCAAATGAACAAGATTTAAATCAACAAATCAGAACTGGAATTAAAAAAAACTAAGAAAAGTAAAGTCAGCAGAGAATTAATCCCGTGTCACTAGTCATTGTGAAAATTATATGCAAATGCTCGGGCTGCCTACTCTATCCTGAAACATACATGCACTGATCAGTGTTATACAAAGCTGTAAAATCATGAACAGAAGTGGAATGTTAATCCCTTAACAATTGAATTATACATAGGTGCATGACTATAGAATATATGCAATGGAAATAAGGAAACGAGATATAAAAACTGTACAGCAACAATGAAAACAAAACCTCAGCATACAGGGGCCCTCTGCACAGCCTTGGTCAACAGGCTATCAATCCAAGATTATGTTCACGCAATCATGTAGAAACAGAGTCTTCTTATATATTTCAAAACACAGTTAAAGCAATAAAACTAGTGTCACGACACAGTGGGTTTCGAATAGCAAAATTACATTCAAAAGACTAAATACATGCGTTATAGAAACGCGTTATTTATAACAAAGGTTACATAACTATTTTCTGGTAAAACTGTGTGAACAAGGGACACGTAAAAGACAGCGTCCGTGGATTTAGCATAATGATTTCCAAGACTATTAAATCTATCAACTGTGGCTGTTGCATTTGCATCGTGGGTTAGTCTACAGGTGGCAACAAACCCCAGAGATTTAGGAATGGCCATGCATCCTTCAGAATCCTTCATTGTTGGAAAACAGAGTCCGGTTGCTATAGGACTCTTACGTTGGACCATCGTTTGACCACCGTTGACCGCAGCTTCCCTTGATGAATTCGGTTGAACCAATAGGACCTGAGCCATGTCCAAGTCATTTCTAACTTACCCATGTGGCTTGTTTTGCCTGATGACACCTGCAACATAGAGTTTAACAAAAACAACTACACAAAGTTGAATCAGCTGCGGAAAGTGACTGGATTCCGCAGCTAATGGGAAAAATCTAGTTCAAACAGCAAACACAAAAACATAGTCAGAAAACCATTTAAATGCTCTTTTAAAATCAATATGCAATGATCTCTGATAGCTTATGGAGTGCTGGTGAGGGAAAAAGTCTGGGAAAATGTGTAGGAGAGGTGTAATTTCAAAGCTCTATAGATGGTAACCAAAGTTGACACAAGAATGGAAAAATAAAATCTTAGGGCCATCATATACGATCAAACCACACACACTAAGAAAAATCCTAAGGAAACAAACATGAAACCATAGTAAAATGGGTTTTCCTATAGTTGGAGCTTGATTAATGAATTCCTAAGTCAACTATGAGGAAATGGTTGAGATAAATACAATATCCTCCTACTTAATGACTCTTAGGCCCAGAATCAAGTTCTCTTATTAGTCATGGAGCACCCCCAAGAGAACTAAATGAGTTCTAGCTTGTTGAAAAATGTGCAACAAGAAATGTTAAATTTAGAATGTGCTAAAAATAGACCTGCTAAAAATAGCATGTCTAAAAATAGTATGTCTAAAAATAGCAGTTTGGCCAGTGAGGTCATTGGCCACATTGGGTGAGAGGTGAAACTGTTAAAAATAGAAAGTTCTAAAAATAGCATTTTTGGGTCTCTTCCTATTTATAGCAGTCCCTAGTCTATCTATAGGAAGTAAAATTAATTTTGGTCTTAACAATAGTTGGAAATATTAATTAATTAATTCAGTTGAGTTAATTAGTTAATGAAATTCGAATTTGAAGTCTTTGTGAGCATGCACATGAGTTGTCCCACTGATTGAGGAATTTATCCTTAATTTCCTCCACTGATTGAGGGAATAAGTATGAGTTCTATAATGAGAGAATCAGTTGACTTGGTTCTAACTAGTCAAGTCCAGTTAGATTATTTTAACAAGTTGTTAAAATAATAAAATATAGTTTGTTAATGCTTGCATGCATGTGACAACTATTATTTTAGATAACTGAGAATTCACTCATGGATAGCTGTTGCATGTCAGTTCTGTCAGAGACCTAGTTGAGATCAGAGAAGGGACAGTGTACTATCAGTTGGATGAATATTTTTCCTATAAAGGAAGCTCATCCATGATGAGGATTTATCTCCTTCAGGTTTGTGCAGTTATTTCAGAGGTCAATATTGTGTGTGAGGTGAGAATCACACAGGTTACAGCTGGAGGACCCAGAAAAAATTGTGCATAGAAATAGGAGGCTTGGAGGGCAGAGGAGAAGGTTTGTGAGAAGCCTTTGACTATCTATGAGCAGCGGAGGGATTGTACTGAGAGCTGGATAGCTTCCGAGCTAAGGCTTTGTGTAATCCGGACTATATTTCCACTTGTATGACAATACAGAGTCGGGGTTTTAGGTTGAGGCTTTCCCCGGGTAAATTCTTCTGTGTTATGTGTGATTGATTCCTTCTTATCAGTTATATGTGTTCTTATTGATGTTGCTCATGTTCGATTAAGCTTCCGCTAAATTGTTTGTAGAAGTAGATCAAGTTTTTTGCTTTAGTACATTGTATTACCAGGTGATCTACAGGTGGGAAATTTCTACATGGTATCGGAGCTAGTTGATTGGTAGAAAAAGATCTACATGGTATCAGAGCTAGCTGATTTGGAGAAAAATTCTTCAAAATTCTACATGGTAACGGAGCTAGCTGATTTGTAGAAAAAGTTCTACATGGTATCAGAGCTAGATGATTTGTAGAAAAATTCTACAAAATTTCTACATGATATCAGAGCTAGTTGATGTGTAGAGAAATTCTATAAATTCTACATGGTATCAGAGCATAGGTGATCAAGGAAAAACCATATACAAGAAGAGGAGATTTCAAAGTTTTGAGTTTTGGGCCAAGAGTTTGCATAGCATATCTGAAAATTTATATACAAAATTTTCAGAAACAAATAGCAAATTTGGATTCCTTGCGGAAAAATACCCAAAATCAAAAAAAAAAAAATCGACTGAATCGGAGTTCGGATGAGGGAGATATCACTGATTTAAAATCAACTCTTTTTCTAGAAAATTTCGTGACGACAGGAAAGTGGAAATAGATTGGTGTGCTAGCCAAGAACCTATATGCACTTCAGGTACAAGCTTTATGCAAATCCTTGAGGAGCAAGGCAAAGGTTAGAGACTTGGTGGTTGAGAGGGAGAGTATATTACCTCTCAACATGCAGCGCCAAAAGAAGTCTCAGACAATTGTGGAGGAGCCATGATTGGTGCAGCAGCTTCAAGAGGTTATGGAGCAGTGACAACAGGGGAAGCCAAGTGGAGATCGAGTAGAGACATCTACTCATGCAGAGACCTCCAGTAGGGGGAAACTTCGAGCCAGGTGGGCTGAGGGATCACATGCAGCCATACCTTCAAGTAGGAGGTGGGGTGATGTAGAGTGATTGTCCCAAGGAGGAGGGGCAGGATCCTTGAGGTACCCAACCTCTTGGATGAGACCTTGCTACAGGAGCCCCGATGTGGAGTAGCAGGAACTGACTGATTGGGTAGAGACAGATGCGGATGGAGCGGCAAAGAAAGCGACAGTGTAGGGAATCCCAGGACAACACATAGCTAGCAAGTTGCAGCAATGCGAGAGGCACAAGTGTTTTGCACAGTGCTAGGTGGCACAAATAGGTGTGCAATGGTGCGAGATGCATGGAGATGTTGCAGTAGCGCAGATGTCAGAGAGGGAGCATTTGTCAGCAGCAGGTAGAGCTTCAGCATCAGAGTATGTTCCTAGCCCAACAGAGTGGTCAGTTGGGAGTGTTTTTGTTCCAAGTGTTGTTGGAGAAAGTGGACCAGGTAGATGTGTTGCATGCAGAACATTTCAGAGTTAGAGGATCGGGTTTGAGAGAAATGTTGTCTTGTTGAGAGGGAGTGTTGAAAAATGTGCAACAAGAAATGTTAAATTTAGAATGTGCTAAAAATAGACTTGCTAAAAATAGCATGTCTAAAATAGCATGTCTAAAAATAGCAGTTGTGCCAGTGAAACTACTAAAAATAGAAAGTTATAAAAATAGGATTTCTGGGTCCCTTCCTATTTATAGTAGTCCCTAGTCTATCTATAGGAAGTAAAATTAATTTTGGTCTTAACAGCAGTTGGAAATATTAATTAATTAATTCAATTGAGTTAATTAGTTAAGGAAATTCGAATTTGAAGTCTTTGTGAGCATGCACATGAGTTGTCCCACTGATTGAGGAATTTATCCTTAATTTCCTCCACTGATTGAGGGAATAAGTATGAGTTCTATAATGAGAGAATCAGTTGACTTAGTTCTAACTAGTCAAGTCCAGTTAGATTATTTTAACAAGTTGTTAAAATAATAAAATATAGTTTATTAATGCTTGCATGCATGTGAGAACTATTATTTTAGATCACTGAGAATTCACTCATGGATAACTGTTGCATGTCAGTTCTGCCAGAGACCCATTTGAGATCAGAGAAGGGACAGTGTACTATCAGTTGGATGAATATTTTTCCTATAAAGTAAGCTCATCCATGATGAGGATTTATCTCCTTTAGGTTTGTGCAGTTATTTCAGAGGTCAGTGTTGTGTGTGAGGTGAGAATCACACAGGTTGCAACTGGAGGACCTAGGAAAAACTGTGCATAGAAATAGGAGGCTTGGAGGGTAGAGGAGAAGGTTTGTGAGAAGCCTTTGACTGTCTATGAGCAGCAAAGGGATTGTACTGAGAGCTGGATAGCTTCCGAGCTAAGGCTTTGTGTAATCCATACTATATTTCCACTTGTATGATAATACAGAGTTGGGGTTTTAGGCTGAGGCTTTCCCCGGGTAAATTCTTCTGTGTTATGTGTGATTGATTCCTTCTTATCAATTATATGTGTTCTTATTGATGTTGCTCATGTTCATTTAAGCTTTCGCTAAATTGTTTGTAGAAGTATATCAAGTGTCTTGCTTTAGTACATTGCATTACCAGGTGATCTACAGGTGGGAAATTTCTACATGGTATCGGAGCTAGCTGATTTGTAGAAAAAGTTCTACATGGTATCAGAGCTAGCTGATTTGTAGAAAAATTCTACAAAATTCTACATAGCTAATGTTTTCCTTGGGTACAACTAGGATGACCCCCTCACGATCACCCATGATAGTTACCTAAGAATGGGCACTAAGGATACCACCAACAACAACACATCTTGGGGGGCCAGTCGCCAGTTGGAACTACACACAAGGGTAGGGTAGCTATGATCAAACACTACTAAAAGGGAGCCCCAAGTAATGTGTGAACCTCATGCCACCAAGACCAAACAAAGTGGGGTAGATCACTTTTTCGGTCCCAATGTAGCCTCATGATTGACCCTTGTGTGAGAAGGGCTTCCGAGGTGCATGCCACGGAGAGTGGATTTACTCTCTCTATTTCAAGATGATTGATGTGATTCATGATCTTGGAGGGTTTAACTTTCTCCCCTATTCTAAGATCCTAACCTATGCTACTGTGTGTTTGCTACTAGAGAAAATGGAAACAAGTTAATTTTAATTAATGCATTAATTTTAATTAATGCATTAATTTTAAGTTTATTTATTAATGTAAGGGTGTTTTGGATGAAATTGTATGGTGTATGACTCATCTTCTTCAAATAAACCATGCAATATTATGCACATGAAAGTATTGATTTCGATGAATCCTTTACAAAGAAAGGTGGGAATATTTTTCTTTCAAATTCAAGTATGCAAACAGTCATTCTCTCTCTCATTAAACAAACAAATCCATAAAAGAAATCAAAAACTAGTTGCAAATGTGCAACAAGAAAAAATAAAAAATGAGCGGTCAAAATACCTACTCAAAAAAACCAAAACCTTAATATACAAGTATGCACTAAGAGGTAAAATTACCAACAAGCGTCACACTTACAAGTAGACAAACAAATTAAGGTTGATATGAAAATGATTCCAAAGAGGCTTCTAGCCACCGATGTCTCTAATGGGAATCAGACCCAAGAGAGAGCTCAAAATCCTAATCAGAAAACCAAATTCATAATATTGCAAGCAAATCTAGAAAAATACACAATAATCAAGATCAAAAAATACATAAATGAAAGTGGACTCCTTAAGGGATACAGTAGTGCCAAAAGGATTTTAAAAAGCTTAGGGAAACCTTTCAAAAATATCTAGAATGACATGCTTTGTGCATGAAAATTTTGAATAACATATCCCTAACAATGCTTTTTGCAAAGTTATTAGAGCACCAAAGAGGTCTTTAATGTTGTAGGTATAATTGACAGCGAGCACCAAAAGGAAGAAACTCAAATTTGAAGCTTTTAATAATTATGGTTTTGGATCTAAGTTGGTGATTAGACTTAAGACTAGTGTAAATTACATAAGAAAAAGGAAATCCACCGAAAAAAAGTAAAGATAAAGGCTAAGAAAATCCTCTCATAGTAATGAGTTACTTTAGGTCTAGTGGGCCTGCCAAAATGGAGGGCTTGTGAATCAAGTGTAGTATAATGCAAATAAAATAGCCCTAAGCACATAAGAAAAAACTCGCAAGGAAAGTGAAGAAAATTATCGTTCTTATCGCGAAAAACCCACTCTATTTGGTGCTTCCAACTTGAGGGGGGATCTCCCAGAGATATCAGCTCATTCTCCCCTTCCTAGATCCTTGAACACAAACAAGAAACCAACCATTACTTTCCTTCCAACAAAATATTAGTGAGAGCATGCATAAAATCAAATCAACCATGGAAACACTACTAGGAAAATACCTTCTAGAGGAGGTTATAATGGAGGTTTTTAGTGTTATAAAATTGGCAAAAATTGTAAAAAAAACATTCGCTAAAACATATGTTTGCGGTAGAAGATGTTTTAGTAGAGAATATAACATAACTTCATCACAACTAGAAAAATCTGGGTAGTTGGAGGCTTTAGCATATTTTTTTTAGTATTGTGCTTCATGGAAAAATAGCACCGATGCGCTACATATAGAAAAGCATCAAGGTTGCAGACATAACAAAAAAAACTAAGGTGTTGAATGCAAAGAACATTGGTTCCTGAAATGTATACTACCCTCATGTGTACATATCAACAAAATCCCTAGACTTTTCTTTTCAAGAACGGCGTCGAGATAGGAAAAAAAATATTGGAGACCCGATGTTTTTATTCAAATTCGTAGTGCCAATGCATATGATTTGTATAAATGTATCGGTGCACTACTTATATAAAATAACCAATGTTGTTAATTTAAATAATGCACTAGGGCTAGAAATAATATTTTGTACACTGAGGCGTTAGTTCTATGAAATCCCTAGTGCTTTAAGAATTACAATTCATCGAGGCGTTAATTGAAAACAAAACCAGTGCTTGAATAATTAAACACCCAGATGTTTTCGTTTTCTGAAAATGCATTGGTCATGCAATTATTGTGATTTTTTAAATCTGTTATTTATCAAAAAATTGACATATATCTTATAACAGTATTCATATAAATTAAAATTTGATTGTTGCATTTGTATATGATGTTTGGATTAATTTGTTATATTATCATATTTTACATCTCTTCATTATAATATTTAATAATCCATATATTTAATCAGTGGTGTCACATTTCACAACAATTATGGATAACACAATAGTATAAATTAACATTTATTATATTATATATCAATAAGAGGCTCTTTGTCATACAAAATGGGATTTTTAGTGGTAACCCCTTGTCTTTCAATTGGGACACTACATCCATTACATTAAACAAAATGTTTGATTTTCACAGACAATTATTTAAAAAAATACAATAAATTGCATTGGTATCCAAATAGTTCATCATTCTTCACTGGAACTATTGTTAGTACTCAAGCTACTTCCATGACTTGAGTTATTTGGATGAATTTTTTGTTGATTGCATCAATTGTTCATTTTCTTGATCTTGTTCGATCTGCAAACATAAAAATAAATTGTAATAGGTGTATCTACATTAGTGAGAACAATGAAAATTGAAATAAATAATTTGCATCAATATAAATTGAATAGCAATGTACCATAGCAAGAATTGACTCATGAAATGTACACATGGTTTCCAAACCAAGTTTCATGCCTTGTTGTAACAAGTATTTTACTGGCGTAGTTCCATATTGTGTTTCCTACATGTTTTATACCCCATTATAAATCATAGATTTAATACAAAGAATAGATTTAATTATAAACTCAGAGAAGTAAAATAACATAGATACTTACAAATTCCACAATTAATTTTTGATATGCCAACATATACTCAACCCATATTTAACCCAATTTCAATCAATTCTTTTGATGGCTCTTCTTTGTATGTTAGCACCCATTTGAAAACATTCAAGGATGGTTGTTGTAAAACAACTTAAAATATACAAAAAAGAAACCTTGAGTTGTTATAAGGAAGTATTAACAATTAATCACAAAGTTTGATATCAACCTGTTTCTTCCTTGTCGTCATGTTTTATGTGTTGAATGAGTTCAATTTTGTTTTCTTTTCTGCAAGAAAATACATCATAATTAATATTTAATGCTAAATTATTTTTTATATATACAAAGTCAATCATGATTACATACATTTGAAGCACGTTGTTGTTGAGATGACTCCTCTTATGATGCAATTATGTCCATTTCTTTCACTAGCATGTTTCGCATATTTTAGCTCGTTGATCCTTTGGAATTTTCATAATCTTCCTGAAAAAAAGTAATAAACTATTTTTATATTGATATATGAAAACTAAATATAACAAAATTGATATTAATAAATGAATGGTTTGTAGTAATATATACATATAATTCTAGAAAATCATTTTAATTAAGAATATTACCCTTTGAATGATTCTTTTTTTGTTGTTGTATGTTTTAACTATCGCAAGTCTGACATGTCTCATTGACCATTGCTCTAGAAATGCTTCATGTAGTTTAGATGTAATTTAGTTCTTGGAATCATTGGATTGATTTTTGTATTGTAGGTGGAAGGTACGTCTATACATTCGTTCCAGTATATCCCTCATAGTTTATTATAAAAATCCCCCTTTCATTAACCTCCAACACCACTCCAAATGAGCTAAGAACCAATTCATCATCATTTACATGTTCTATAATTTTTCTTTTCTTAGAACGAAATTAATATTTTCCTTCATCGTTGTTCCCTGTAGAACATTAAACATATATGAATTAATAGATTGTTTGAAACATGTTATCTAATATTCTTAAGTATATTATCAATGAAAATTCAAAAAAAAAAAAAACTCATATTGAATATTATCTTTTCATTCATTTGATTCATCCTTCTGTAATTTTTCTATTAGGCTTTTATACTCTTTTGCACTTAGATTAGAAATAATATTATCAACCTTCTTCATTTTGTGGCTCTGCATGACACACACTAACCAATACATATTAGTGAAACTCACATATAGTTCCAACATATTAATTTTGTAAAGTATTTACCAAGAACTTGTCTTCTTTGTTTTTTTTATGTGCTATCATTGTGTTGATTAGTATTTTTGTTACTTGGCAACTTCTCACGCATTTTTTATCAATATACAACTTGTACCTTTCAATACAGAAGCCATTAAATATATTTTATACATAAATCAAATAATTTTCAGCCAAAAAGAGTTCTAGTAACCAGTTTCTTTATTTGAATAAATGCCCCCGTGCATTTAAGACACTAAACACATCGGGCATTTAATTGTTCAACACCGACAGAATTTTTTTTTTTTAAATAATTTTAAATTATGGCACTGCGATTTGTAACAATAAAAGCACTACAATGACTTAATGATGTTATTTGACTTGGGCATGTCAGTGTGTTATATTACACCCAGAGCACTGATAAATAGACTGGACAGAGCTGATAGGGTTATATTACACTAGTGTGTTGTGTTACACAGGGCGCATTGGTGCGTTATACTACACTAGCGCACTGCGAAACATACGTTATTTTTTTTTTAAATGGACAGGGTCAACAAGGTTTGGATCTAATTCAATAAGTGATTCCCCTACTTTACATGTAAAACACCCTATATATTGTAAGCACACAAGCCCATTAAATATAAAATGCTTAAAATGAAAAAACCCTAATTGTGAAGTGGTAGAGGGAGTTAAACCGTAAGGTGAAATTTTGGAGTCACATAAGCAAGAAGAAGCAAGGGTTTAAGGTAAGTATTTGATTTTTTTGTTTTTTTCTGAATTTTAATTAAATCTAAATTGGAACAAAGATCGTAAAAAATTTTACTAGTAAAATCAATAGTAATTTTTTTATTATACAGAGTTTTTTATTTTTTTCCGAATTTTGAATAAATCTAACAGAAATTGTAAAAATATTTAACAGTAAAATTTAAAATTTTTGCTATACAGGGTTTTGAGTGAATCACTGTACCTTTCAAATTCTAATCTTTTTGCGGTTCCAAAATATTTTGCTGCTCCACAGTGCCCCAAGTATGTATCTATTACAAATGATCTCTCTTTTAGTTAAACCCTAACAAAAATTGTAAGAAATTTTATTAGTAAAATCAACAATAAAATTTAAAATTTTTACCATGCAAGGTTTTGAGTGAATTACCATACCTTTTAGATTTTGATTTTTTGAATATTTCTTCTACTCCAAAGTATTTTGTTGTTGTACAATGATCTTGATATGTCTCTCTTGCAAATCACTCCCTTGAAATTTTAGGAAAAATAATGAAATTAGATTTTGAAAAATCAAATGTCGCTCATTTTCAATTAACAAAAAAAAACTCGCGCTTGTTTTTTCACTTAATCTAAACATCGGTGCATTCAATAGTCTATAGCATCGATGCATTTATAAGTAAAATGCACTGCAACCCCAGGGGTGCTAAATCTCATCAACGCACTGACATGATATAATTATTATTATTATTTTTTATTTTTATTTTTTTTTGCAGAATTCCAAAACGGTGTGGTTAATATTTCAATGCAACGATGTGTTTTGTATTTAAATGCATTGGTTTTATAATTGTTATAAGAGCACCGACATGGTGGAATTCGTTTTTATTTTCAAAATCCCATAAACATGTGCGAACCTGTGTTGTTTTTATTTAAACTCATCGGTGTGGTTTTGTACAAGAGCATCGATATGATAAAATATTTTACAGTTTTGAAACGTTGGAAATCGGTGCGGGTATTATTTGAACGCCCCAGAATTGTTATGATTTAAACGCATTGGTGTGATTCATCATGATAAGAGCACTGGTAGGTTTTAAAAGCTATCTGAAATTTTATTTTCACATAAAATGGCATATTCATCTCAAATTATCCTTTAGGACACATCCACATGAATTACAGTAGTTCATAGTATACATTTTCTGCTTAAAGTCGCCTTATTCTTGAAAACTTATTTGAAAACTATATTGAAATTTAGATTTTTGTTATATGGTTCTAGAAATTAATTTTAGATGTGTACACAAAAATTTATTTCTGATTTTACTCAAAGTAGGGAGAAAATCTCAATAATATCAAATGGCCAATTTTTCAAATTCTAGCTTATTCCATATTTTCGATCAAATTCCTTCACGAAGTTCTCCCTTTCTATCTCCAGTAAGTTTAGATTTTATTTTTATTTTGATTATCTAATTGATTTTTTTTAATCCATGTCAATTTCAATAAAAATATATCCAAACTTATAGGATCTTGATTCATAATCGAGTTCAGATGCAGAAAATATTCCTCCGTCGAAAGCTCTTATCAGAAGCAGTAGGTAGATTCCAATCGCCCCACCAATTGGAACATGGTATATTCCAGTCGCAATCCTAGATCATTGATGGTAATAATTGATTGGTATAATGTAATTTCAACAAACCAATTGCATTGACATGCTTAATAATATCATTGATATTGTACTAATGGCATTCAATACTTTTTAAAATTAGGATTCTAGTGGTGATGAGTGACCCACCTACCATCTTCTAGTGCACCCCACTAGCACGTCAAATCGAGAGAAGGTTGCATTAAGAGCAAGACTCGAAGAGGAAGCATACAAAGAATGGCTGAATCAACCACCTATTGAATTCTACCTACGTCCAGATTCACCAATTAGGAATGACTATAGAAATAGTAGTTCTTCATCACAAGTTGGCAATGGAAGCAATCAAATAGAGGTTGGTATGGAAGATTATTTATAGGATACGACTGCCATGGAGGCAATGTTTTTAGATGCATTCTAGAACGATGAGCTAGGGGATGATGCTCATATCACTGATACCTTATTCGAAAGCCTAAAATATGCTTCCAACACCCCTCTTTTTGGACCTAGTGGCACGTTAAAGTCTACTCAAATGGGGACAACGATGACGTTGTACAACTTGAAAGCAAAGTTTGGCATGTTGAATGCATATTTCTCGGAAGTATTAAGGTAATTCACCTACATGATCAATCAAGTCACTTATATTTTGAGAAATCTTGTCACACAATCAACATTGAAAATGGTCAATTTTACAAACGTTGAATATTTCCATTGTACAATTATATTCCCCGCCAACTACAGGTTATTCAAAGATAAGGTTCTTCTGAGTGATAATGTCTTGTTAGGTAGTTACGAAGAGGTAAAGAAATCGTTAAAAATGTTGGGTGTTGAGTACATATCATATCATGCATGATTGAATGATTGTATTCTATATATAGGACAATATGCATACAAAGGGATGTGTTCGAAATGTGGGCATGAAAAGTACCGTAAATAAAAAAATTGGGTAAATCACACGGTCCTCCTCATTTTATATTGAGCCACGTCCCTATAATCACAAGGATTCAAAGGCTCTTTCAATGCAAAGAATTAGCTATGTTGTAGGGATGGCATGCCTCAACATAAGTGACTTGGGAGTTATGTGAATCCCAACAAATTCAATAGCCATGAAGCATATAGAGGATACATGGCCTAAAAAATTCAAGGATGAAGTATGAAATCTATGGCTCAACATATCCATGGATGGCATCAACCCATATTCCCTCCAAAATACCAACTATTATGTTTGGCCTGTACTAGTGATCAATAACAATATCCCCCCATAGTTGTTCGTGAAGAATGAAAATCTTATGTTGGCTCTCACAATCCTTGGCTGAAGACAAGTGAATCTTATGGATGTCTACTTACAACCATTCATAGATGAATTGAAGGAATTATGGGAAGGGATACATGTGTACGATGTATCAATAACCATCGCAAAAGAGAGAATTTTTACGTTGTATGGAATATGTGCTTACACCACACACCATTATCCGAGCTTAGGATTTTGCTCTAGTAAATTACACTTTTATTGATTTGTTTATATATGTAACATTATTGTTTTGCATGTTAATTTAATTCACTGCAATTGTTCTAATTTTCATGGTCGCTAATGTGTAACCTTGTATACAACAATTTCGTAGGACTTGTAACAAAAGGGTATCATGGATGTAAATGTTGTGGACCTTCTCTAAAGGCTAGAGGGTCCTACCACCTATGAAAGCCAATGTATGACTACTCCAGGGTATTCCTCCCAGAAGAACACCTTTACAGAAGAGCAACATCTGCTTTCAATCGTAAACCAGAGAGAACCCAAAATCATGCAATAATAACACCACCTAGATGGCTTAGAGCATAAGAGAGAGAAGGAGAAGGAGTTTGCAGAAATGTTTGATTCAAATGGGGAGCATATGTTCGATGATCCAGAATTTTTCGACACCTTTATTGAGAAATTTCCCATTGGGATGAAAAGGAAATTTGTCTTTAACGAGCTCCCATATTGGGAGCACCTTAAGATTTCCCACTTACTAGATCCCATGCATACATTTAAAAACGTTTCATCTTCTTTATGGAGGCACATAACATCGAAAGAAAATGTCATGTTGGCTATTAGGAGAGATCTTATTTCTTCAAAAACTAAAAAGAAACATTGACCAAGACAAGAAACTAGAGGAGAGGTTGGTCCCTCTTGGTCTTTCAAAGAAGGTGATGTCCCATGGATTTTAAAGAAATATGGTCTTTCTTTGGAAAAGGAAGTTATAATGGGTATGAGGGTGCCTTCTTTATATGGGTCTTCACTACGGTTGCTTCACTATGGAAGACTATTTTTCAAGGTTGAAATCGCATGACCATTTGAACCTTCTAAGAGTACGTATGTCAAAAAGATGATTTTATTATTTTATTTTTATCTTTATGCAATGGGATATTTTATAATTAATTTTTGTATAATGTAATATTTATTCTTCAGGGTCATTATCCTTTGCTCGTGCGTGGGTGTGTGAACCATGACTTCCCCCAAGACATATGACGTGACATATAAAATTATATCCATTTGTACATTGGATCACATCAAAGGAGATACATATGTCTAGCATTCCATGGTGGCATCAAGAGATAGTTGAGATTGTTTATATGTTTGAGAAGGAATTGTCGAATAGTTTCGTGAACTTGCAGGTTCATATTCTAATTCACTTAATAGATGAGGTTGAAGTAGTTGGGGTTGTTAGAGCCTAAATATACCTCAGGCTGAAGGGAGGCAATCCTAGGGTAACATCAAACTATGCTTAACCTGGTAGCTAGCCCTACCAGGTCAGGAGAGGGCTCTCTTCTTGTCAATTTCAATTAGAATATGGCAACTAGGACTTGAGATGACTGAAATGAATGTTGATTTTAGGCTAGGTATAGTAGATTAGGGTTTCTGGTTTTGATTTTAGGTTTTGGTTGCTAGACCAACTGGAGAAGGCAAATTGGATCCGGGAAATCAACTCAGGAATATAGTCATGTCCTGCGGGGCAAGGTAGACAAGGGCTTATGTACTAGCAAAAGATTGAGATGGTAGAGTAGACAGCTGAGGAGTTGAGGAGGGCATAAGAAACTATGAATCTTCTTCAAATAGTGAAAACATTGAAAATTAAATGCAATCCCAAGACAAAGCACTGTAAATTTAGTGTATTTTGTCTATTCACCTTGATTCATTTAGTTTAGAAGAGAGAGAGAGAGATGTAGATACATATAAAACATCAGAAAAAACTCATTACAAATAAGAAACACTACATAAACTCACTGTCACAAGAATCCCACAAAAATAGTTGTGAAACCTGGTTTTATTCCTTGCCAAACTGCTAATACAAATGTTCAATGAGTCCAACACTTATGCCAAAGTCCAACCTTTACAAATGAATCAAAAAGTACATGATATAGGCAAGGAAACTACTTAAGCTAGCTATCAAGGTTGAATCCATGAGAAAAGGGGTGGTTTCAACCATATCTAAACTAAGAACAGGAATATAGGCAGTGGAACAGCTTGCTTCTAAAACCAAGGAAACCAATTCATTCAGTTGAAAACCACCTTTGACTTGATGTATCTACCTTATTAAGTGTTTTAAATCCATAATTACATCAAATTACATCATTTACCAAGATAATTTCACCAAGAGAGCAAGAAAAAGTTAACTGTAGAGAAAACTACGCAAAATTTGGAAAATCAGGCAAAACTGGCAAAATTTCATCCTATGTGTAGCGCTTTTTCAAGGCCAATTTTGGAAGGCTTCCTGGAGTCCAAATCGGGTGCAGGATAGCTCGTTGGAAAGCTTGGTGAGTCTAATTTCTAGAACAACTTGAATTTCTGAATTTGGAGTCCATTTTCCCCTCCAAAAATTGATACTCCTGAGACTGCTTCCTGTGTGGCACAAAAGTGGCAGAGAGGGCACTTTTTGGGTGTTTTTTGCCCTTTTGGAGACCTAAAACTTGTCCAAAATTCTCAGCCATTTCTGAACTTCCATATTTTTCCATGCTGATTCCAAAAATATAAACCTTTTTTCAAATGGATTCCCCCAACAAAAGCGTTGCACCACCTGCTGAAAAAACCTGTTTTTTGCATTAAAATTTTAAAAAATGACAAAAAATGCTCCAAATTTCTTGAAATTTGGCATGAGTGATCCTTGTTAGGTGCTTTGCTGGACCAATGATGCTTCAACCAAGATATTGAGTTTATCTTTCTTTTTCTTGTTCCTCAAGACTCTTCTTAGTTTGGCTTTTAGCCTCTTTGTCCTTGCATTACAAATCTTTTTCCTTGATGATCAAATCTTTGACACTCCTTGGATTTTGAGCATCCAAGTCCATGACACTCACCTCTTGTGCTACCTCATGGTCCACAAGGACAAAAGCTCCATAATCACTGTCCATTGGCTTGATTGATTGTAAATGCTAGTGAGGAAAGAAAGGTAGTGTGGGTGAATGATGAGTATGAAGAGACTTTCAAAAGAAAGGGAATGAGTGGGATGAGACAGGGATATGAGTGAGATTTGATGTAATGTAGGGTTTGAGGGAATAGGGTATGAAGGGGATGACTAAGGTTTTAAGAATTGAGGATATAGGTTTATGTATGTAAGTAGAGTTTTAGGGAAGTGTATATGAGGGAATGGGAATGGGAAGTAGGTTTTAGAGATGTGTCATGTGAGGGAATGGGAATGGGAATGTGTGTAGGGGTATATATGGAGGGTAGGTTTTTAATATGTAGTGTATGAGGTTTTAGGAACCAGCAACAAAGATAAATGAGTGAACCTTGAACCATTATGGTGAACAGTGGATACTAGGGTTTTGTTTTTATGGGTAAAAGACCAACAAGATTTCATGCAAGAACACTCTTTAACAAGGAGGATCAATGTACTTACTTGTAAAGAGAAGGAAATTGGAGTTTTGAGGCAGCTTGAAGTGATTTGGAGCAATTTGAGTGTGTCTAACAGGTGCACAGCGCCCTCACACAGGTGCGCAGTGCCTTTTGTATGCACAGCGCTAGTGTAATTTTACACTGGAAACCTGCCACAGGTGCACAACACTTTTTCTATGCACAACGCCAACTGCCAAGTGCGCAATGCCTTTTTGCAGACCATTTTTTGAGGCCTTCCCGGTGTCCAAATTGGGTGCGTGATAGCTCGTTGGAAATCTTATCAAGTCTAATTTCCAAAACATCTTGAATTTTCCAATTTGGAGGTCATTTGACCTGTTAAAAGTCAAATCTCCCAAGACCGGTCAAAATGTGCAAAATGAGGTTACCTAAATGCAGAGTGTTGTTGCAGTCAACTTTTGAAGGTCTTTCTCAACTCCAAATTGAGCTCATGATAGCTAATTGGAAATATCTTTGTGCCTAGTTATCATTTTACTCATCAAGCAAGTCATTTGGCCAACCAGGCTAGGAGAAATTTTGATTTTACCAAGGTCACTACAAAGGTGCAGCAACCCCCCTATGGAAACTTTATTTTTGACATTTCTCTAAAACCATGACACCTGTGTAAAAAATGAAGGAGGTTTTTATTTCTTAGCCTATTTTGGACAAAAACCTCTCTCACTTTTTCCAAATTCATTTTTCCTTGCTCAGAAACATCATTTGAGTAAAACCTATCCTGATGTGTGGAACAGAGGATTTGTCGAAATGAAGTGAAATGAAGGGGATAAGGGGCTTCTAAATTCTTAAGAAAAATTTAGGAGGTAAGTAGGGATGTTAGGAAACAGGGGAAAGTGGAATTTCAAATATTGAGTGAGGGTAAGGGGTCCAAAAGGGAAAAACACAGGCTTAGCCTAGAAAATTGTCAAATTGTAGCAAGACACTAGGGTTTGTGGGAAAATGAGGAATTTGAGGGATATCAGTGATGGGAAGTGTCTAATAAGGTACATTAAGGATAGGGAAAGGTATATGAACATTAGGATACGATTTTTGTTGATGATTTGACCATACAAGAGAAATTACCTTCAAAACCCTAGGAGAGGGAAATGAGCCTTACCCAAGTACAACTCAAACACGAATAAGGCGTAAAATGACCCATTAGAACCTGAAATGATGATGACAACTCTGAATGATGGTACACTCAGCTGAATGGTAACATGGACTGACATTTGGAAAACTTTGGAAGAAATGAAAACAAATCCTAGACCTAATACCTAGTGACCAAATTTTATTTGAAGACTCACTGAAATGACAAAATTTGACCTTGACACCTTAAAATCACTTTGTAAGAGCATGTTTGATCATTGGAGAAAGGCTTCAAATACTGACACTAACATTGGCTCCGATGGGGATGGTAGCTCCTTGGAGGTGCCAAGAACCACAGATCTTTGGGAGAGCAGACTAGTGCCTTATCCATTGGGCATGGGGTCAAAAACTCAAACTGAAATGCATGACTGAAAACTGACGACTTGACGACACAAAATGACTTGAAACTGACTCAATACTAAAACACAACTGACAAACTGGAAAATATGCTCAAAATGAAGCTTATTCAATAAAGCCTAATCTAACTGTTCCATTCATCACCTGATCAAGTGAAGTGAAATAACCAATGCAACCAAGTAAGCATTCTAGTTGTTGTTTGCATTCTCCACAAGTGCTTGCTTATGAACAACAAGAGAGAACTACTGAAAGGAAAATTCCATGAAAACTTGTAAACAGATCCGTTGAATAATATGGATTCTCTATCTGACTCCAAAAACAGTGCATAAGGATCTTGAAATTCATGAACACTGGGACTTAGCTCATCCAATGGATTACTTTTCTTCTCCTCGTACCATGAATGCAAATTTTGATTTGAGTTTTGTGACGAGACTCCTGCTAATAATGACAAAGAAACTGGCTGCCAGATCAAGTTTGTATCGTTACATGTTTCAAGCTCACTGGTAGCTAATGGAGAAGGACTTTGACTGCAGACATCATCCAACACATCAGCTATTGGATCGTGAAAAACTTGAAAAAATTGTTGCATCCCATTTTCTATTGGTTCCAATGAGATTACATGATTCCCTACAGGCTGCTGATTTGAAGATATACTATGCAAAGTACTCTTCAAAAACTGAAATGATTCAAAACAGAATGGTACGGAATCATCTTGCATCATTTGATCATATGTGCCAGTTTCCAAGTCTTCATCTGCAACTTGACAATCAACGGCATTCGGAGGTTGCAGCTCTGGATATGAAAAGTCTTGAACAAGGTTTTCATTGCCCTCAAGATGGTCAAGATCGAAACTTATCGACGGTTGATTTCTGATTGCATGAAAGTTGTCTCTGATAAACTGAAATGAAGCAAAAAAAAAAGGCAAAGATCCTTCACTTACTTAAAAATTTGCTTCACTTTCCTCCTCACTTCCATAGCTGATATGTATCGGTTGATAACTGTATTCAAGCTGTTGAAAATGAACTTCCTCCTTCCACAAACTAGCTGTTGATTTGTCTACAAGACTAGCTTCTGTTTGGAGGCATAATCTTCATCATACTGATAAAACTGAGGCAAATCATCAGTATAAAACACATCATCAAGCATACATGTCATATCAACAAATCTCTCTTCTCCAAGATGATCTATAAAACAATCACTATCAGGTCTATGACAACTGGGATAAGAAAGAAAATATTTTGGATCAGCCACTTGTTCCTCTTCAATCAGTGAGTCATGATCTTGAACATCATAATCATTCCTTGTGGTGATCTTTTGCACGTCTCTTCCACTGCACTTACCAAAATGTCGAGCTTTACCTCTAAAGATGTCAATTCCTCTGGATCTATGTTTTTCATCTCTTCTTCCTTCAATTTTGCCCTTCTGATCAGCAGATTAGCCTCTACATCTACTGCACTATTCTGCATCTCTTCAAGTGTTGCAAGGTTTCTTTCTCTCAACTGAAACTCCATTTCCGGATCAAAGGCTTCCGGGTAGTGCAAGAGAGCGGATCCAGGAGGAGGCCTTATATTAAACGGCATTGAAAAATAGACTTGGTTAAATCTGGCAGAAAATTGTTGTACTGTCTCCCCTAGCAGTCTTTTCAGCTGGTTATATTCTTCTATAATCAAGAAATGGTTTTGTCTAACCACCCACCTTTCAAGGAAAACTTTGACGAACTGTTGGAAATCTGAGATGCTCACATCAAGCAAGGTTTTGAACCAACTCTTGACTTTGCCTTGCAAATAAAGAGCAAAAAGCCTAATACTGACATCTTCTTCTTCAACTTCAAAAAGGTCAAGGAAAGACTCAAAATTCAGTACATGTCTCTCAGCAGTAATGTCGTTACAGTCACCATCAAATCTTGGTAGATATAGGTCATGATTTTTAGAGAAAGCATGGGATATAGGAGGTAAAATCAGAGGCTTGTATCGATCTGGAATTTTACAAGGTATAGGGGTATGTACAGAAGGTGTAGAATCAGTCTTGATCTCTTGAGGCTCATCAGTTTGAAGACGGTCATCACAAGATTCAGGAAAAGGGTCTTGATCAAGATCAAAGGCATGCGAACATTTTGCATTCACAATTTTCACAAGGAAAGAATCAAATACAGGCTGAGGATCTTTTCTCAAATACAATATACTTTGCAAAGCCTTCTTGACATTCTCGGGAAAAGAGAAGAAATAATTTATAATAAATAACATAATGTCTTGGATGAAATGCCAACTTGAATACCTGATCCTTCCATATTTTCCTTTCATGTTTCTGCTGGTCAGGTTCATCCTCCAGTGGAGTCCTTGGATCTGATCTCGAAACTGATTTAGAGTCGCCAGGTGAATGATTTCAGCCTTGCTATGTCTGATCGTTGTTCACCATCAACAATCAGATCTAAACTTGATTACATTTTGCTGAGGAACATAAAACTACATTCCCCAGTATGGTAGCCACTATGTTAGAGCCTAAATCTACCTCGGGCTTAAGGGAGGCAATCCTAGGGTAACATCAAACCATGCTTAACCTGGTAGCTAGCCCTACCAGGTCGGGAGAGGGCTCTCTCCTTTTCAATCTCAATTAGAATATGGCAATTAGGGCTTGAGATGACTGAAACGAATGCTAATTTTAGGCTAGGTATAGTAGATTAAGGTTTCTGGTTTTGATTTTAGGTTTTGGTTGCTGGATCAATTGGAAAAGGCAGATTGGATCTAGGAAATCAACTCAGGGATACAATCATGTCCTACAGGGCAGGGTAGACAAGGGCTTGTGTACTAGCAAAGGATTGAGATGGTAGAGTTGACAGCTGAGGAGTTGAGGCAGGCATAAGAAACTATGGATCGTCTTCAAACAGTGAAAACATTGAAAACTAAATGCAATCCCAAGACAAAGCACTGTAAATTTAGTGTATTTTGTCTATTAACCTTGATTCATTTAGTTTAGAAGAGAGAGAGAGATGTAGATACATATAAAACATCAGAAAAACTCATTACAAAGAAGAAACACTACATAAACTCACTGTCACAAGAATCCCACAAAAATAGTCATGAAACCTGGTTTTATTCCTTGCCAATCTGCTGATACAAATGGTCAGTGAGTCCAACACTTCTGCCAAAGTCCAACCTTTACAAATGAATCAAAAAGTACATGATATAGGCAAGGAAACTACTCAAGCTAGCTATCAAGGTCGAATCCATGAGAAAAGGGGTGGTTTCAACCATATCTAAACTAAGAACAGGAATATAAGCAGTGGAATAGCTTACCTCTAAAACCAAGGGAACTAATTCATTCAGTTGAAAACCACCTTTGACTTGATGTATCTATCCTATTAAGTGTTTTACATCCATAATTACATAAAATTACATCATTTACAAAGATAATTTCACCAAGAGAGCAAGAAAAAGTCAACTGTAGAGAAAACTAGGCGAAATCTGGAAAATCAGGCAAAACTAGCAAAATTTCATCCTATGCGCAGCGCCACTGATCCTATGCACAAGCTTTTTCAAGGCCAATTTTGGAAGGCTTCCCGGAGTCCAAATCAGGTGCATGATAACTTGTTGGAAAGCTTGGTGAGTATACTTTCTAGAACAACTTGAATTTCGGAATTTGGAGTCCATTTTGCCCTCCAAAAATTGATTCTCCCAAGACTGCTTCCTTTGTGGCAAAAAAGTGGCAGAGAGGGCACTTTTTAGGTGTTTTTTCCCTTTTGGAGACCTAGAACTTGTCCAAAATTCTCAGCCATTTCTGAGCTTCCATATTTTTCCATTCTGATTCCAAAAATATAAACCTTTTTGCAAATGGATGCCCCCAACAAAAGCGCAACGCCGCCGCTGAAAAAACCTATTTTTTGCATTAAAATTTTAAAAAATGACAAAAAATTGTCAAAATTTCTTGAAATTTGGCATGAGTGATCCTTGTTAGGTGCTTTGCTGGGCCAATGATGCTTCAGTGAAGATCTTAAGTTTATCTTTCTTTTTCTTTTTCCTCAAGACTCTTCTTAGTTTGGCTTTTAGCCTCTTTGTCCTTGCATTACAAATCTTTTTCCTTGATGATCAAATCTTTGACACTCCTTGGATTTTGAGCATCCAAGTCCATGACACTCACCTCTTGTGCCACCTCATGGTCCACAAGGACAAAAGCTCCATAATCACTGTCCATTGGCTTGATTGACTGTAAATGCTAGTGAGGAAAGAAAGGTAGTGTGGGTGAATGATGAGTATGAAAAGACTTTCAAAAGAAAGGGAATGAGTGGGATGAGACATGGATATGAGTGAGATTTGATGTAATGTAGGGTTTGAGGGAATACGGTATGAAGGGGATGACTAGGGTTGTAAGAATTGAGGGTATAGGGTTAGGGTATAGGGTTATGTATGTAAGTAGAGTATTAGGGAAGTGTATATGAGGGAATGGGAATGGGAAGTAGGTTTTTAGAGAAGTGTCATGTTAGGGAATGGGTATGGGAATGTGTGTAGGGGTATATATGGAGGGTAGGGTTTTAATATGTAGTGTATGAGGTTTTAGGAACTAGCAATAAAGATAAAAGAGTGAACATTGAACCATTATGGTGAGCATTGGATACTAGGGTTCTGTTTTTATGGGTAAAAGACCAACAAGATTTCATGCAAGAACACTCTTCAACAAGGAGGATCAATGTACTTACTTGTAAAGAGGAGGAAAATGGAGTTTTGAGGCAGCTTGAAGTGATTTCGAGCAATTTGAGTGTGTCTGACAGGTGCGCAGCGCCAATGTAATTTTACACTGGAAACCTGTCGCAGATGCGCAACGCCTTTTCTTTGTGCAGCGCTGGCTGCCAGGTGCGCAACGCTGGCTTGCAGACCACTTTTGGAGGCCTTCCCTGTGTCCAAATTGGGCGTTTGATAGCTTGTTGGAAAGCGTATCGAGTCTACTTTCCAGAACATCTTGAATTTTCCAATTTGGAGGTCATTTTCCCTATTAAAAGTCAAATCTCCCAAGACTAGTCAAAATGTGCAAAATGAGGCCGCCTAAATGCAAAGTGCTATTGCAGTCAACTTTTGAAGGTCTTCCTCAACTCCAAATTGAGCTCATGATAGCTCATTGGAAATATATTTTTGTCTAGTTATCATTTTACTCATCAAGCAAGTCATTTGGACAACCAGGCTAGGAGAAATCTTGATTTTACCAAGGTCACTCCAGAGGTGCAACAACTCTCCTAAGGCAACTTTATTTTTGACATTTCTCTAAAACCATGATACCTGTGTAAAAAATGAAGGATTTTTCTCTTCCTTAGCCTATTTTGGACAAAAACCTCTCTCACTTTTTCCAAATTCATTTTTCCTTGCTCAGAAACATCATTTGATGAAAACCTATCCCGATGTGTGGAACAGGGGATTTGTCGAAATGAAGTGAAATGAAGGGGATAAGGGGCTTTTAAATTCTTAAGAAAATTTTGGGAAGTAGGGAGGGATGTTAGGAAATAGGGGAAAGTGGAATTTCAAAGATTGAGTGAGGGGAAGGGGTCCAAAAGGGAAAAACACAGGCTTAGCCTAAAAAATTGTCAAATTGTAACAAGAAACTAGGGTTTGTGGGAAAATGAGGAATTTGAGGGATATTAGTGATGGGAAGTGTCTAATAAGGTATATTAAGGATAGGGGAAGGTATATGAACATCAAGATACAATTTTTGTTGATGATTTGACAATACAAGAGAAATTACATGCAAAGCCCTAGGAGAGAGAAATGAGCCTTACCCAAGTACAACTCAAGCACGAACAAGGTGTAAAATGACCCATTGGAACCTGAAATGATGATGACAACTCTCTGAATAATGGTACACTCGACTGAATGGTGACATGGACCAACATTTGGAAAACTTTGGAAGGAATGAAAACAAATCCTAGACCTAATACCTAGTGACCAAATTTTACTTGAAGACTCACTGAAATGACAAAATTTGACCTTGACACCTTAAAATCACTTTGTAAGAGCATGTTTGATCACTGGAGGAAGGCTTCAAAGACTGACACTAAGAAGGGTGGTTTCTTGTCATTGGATATTATTCCTAGAGAATTACTTGAATAAATTGAAAGGTTTTGTTCGACAAAGGGAAAAACATGAGGGGTCTATGGCAGAGGGGTTTATATAAGATGTCTTTATATTATGCCAGTGAGTGCATTAATAATATCGACAACACACTAGGTGCGGTGATTTTGGATGACGAAAAGGATGAAGACAAAAGAGAAGGGGAGCTTCTCCAAACAAATGGAAAGAGGTGCATGATAAAGAGTAAGTGGCTTATCATTTGTCAAATTTCTACATTGTAATTATTCACACTGAACTTCATATTATTGCATTTTTTGATTTCATACATACTATATATGCTAGTTTGATGTCATCAGTGAATTCATAAACTGAAGCCATAAAAAAATTCATTCTTTACAATATGGAAGCAACACAATCGTGGGTCGCATTGTACGAGTAGAAGAGGAGGAAATGGGACAATGACAAGAAATAATTCAAATGGTTGAATGGTAGAAGTGTGCCTTATCTTAATCATTTAAAAGAAAATATGCCAATGGCATGCCCTAACAGTTGGGTTGTTGATCAAGTTAGAGAGAAATACAGTGCATTTGTTCATTACCCGCATGTTGAAGAGGATGCGCTAAACATAGTGATTGGGTGCAACAACTCAGTAATAATCCCTTTTGTACATTAATTTTAAATTCATACTACATCTTTGAATTCTAACATCTATATTTTATATTTTTAATTATGTTCAGGTTATTAGACACATGACACTGTGATTTTTTCACTTTTTATAGGTGCATTTATTCCCATCTATGTGGGCATATGGACATCATTTTTGCACGGAGGATGTCGATGATGGATGCATGACACAAGACTGTGGAGTGGAAGTCAAGTTCAACCAATCTAGTCATGCTAGCCACCATGATCAAAACCTAATACAAGGGACATTAGGTTACGTTGGAAAGATACAAAAAATCATTGAAGTGGACTTCTCTTCATTCCAATGTGTTATTTTTAGGTGCAAGTGGTGAGACACCTTTGATCAAAATAATATAAAGGAAGATCGTGATAGTGGGTTGATCTCTATCAACTCTAGAAAGATGTGGCATGAAGCCAGGGAGCCTTATATTTTCCCAAAACACTGCAACCAGATGTTTTTTTACCCAAATGCGTTGCAAATGGATTGGTAGTTTGTATTAAGACATGACCCTAGATAAAAATATGTTTTTGAAAACAACAGTGTTAGCATGTCAATGGAGGAAGACAATCAGGGTGATGACAATGGAGAGTGATATGTACTTGTGTTATTTCATCATTTATATTATTGTTGTATGTTTTCTTTTTCTTTATTTCGTTAATCATATTATTTTTTTATTCACCTTGTTGGAATTTTATATAATTGTTAAGATTCACAAACATTTTTACATGTTTTTTTGCAGTGGAAACATTTTTACACTTAAAACTAAGTATTTCCAATTGTGTACAATATCTATGATAATAAAAATTCAAGGTCACAATCCTTCTCAATAGAAAAATGATAAGAATATAACCAAAATGAGCAAATAGTGAATTTAGAAACAACATTGAAAATTTATTCTCGATTTAGATACATATTGGTTTATTAATTAATCGGTTCACATGTTTTTTCTTCTTGTTTAGTTCAAAATCACTATAAATCATGTAGTGATAAATCTATGAGGACTTTAACAATGACAAAATTGTGTATTAATATGTAATATTAAATTCATGACATGAGAGGTAAAGTCATGTTTACTATATTTAAATTCTAGTTCTTGCAACATTATGTAAACTAAAAGAAGGTCTTGTGCATGTATAAAATGTTGATTACATCTTTTTATGGACCATAAGAGAAACAAATGGGCTTACATGGATGCATGAGAGGTTTTAATTTTTTTCTTCATGGATAATGGAACAATTTTCACTTTTATTTTCAATGGTAATTATAAATAAAAGTTGAATTAATAAATATTTTGTGAATCTGAACTCGGATAATCCACAGTTTTCATTTTTCTTTGTCAACGTTTTGAGTCCTGATGATGAGTCTTGGTCTAGACTCAAAACGTCGACAAAGAAAAATGAAAACTGTGGATTATCCGAGTTCAGATTCTAAAAAACCGAACCACAGAAATCTGCAATCCATTAAATATTTTGTGGCTAAGAATTAAATGATCAATAATGTGATGGTGATTAAGATCCATTTGTTTGACTTTGTGATGCATTTTTCTCTCCTATTTAGATTATGTAAAATAAATACATATTTTTATGTATTTATAAGTAAATTATTTAAAGTAGACATGTATTTATCATTGTGAGCATGATGTAATGTTAGCTAGTAAAAATGTGAAAACATGAATTTTAGTGACTATCTCTTGATAAGTATGTGGATCAAAAGAATGTAATTCTAAGCATGAGATATCAATTTATAATTATATTTTATTAAGATATCAATACAAATATACTCCTATTATCTCCTTTCTCAAATTACATTGTGAGTATCATTCTAAAATAGCTCACAAAGTGATAAAAAATGGAGAAGGAAATCATAAATGTGTTTTGTATGTGTACTAAAAGGCCTACTACAATGTCCATCATCAAAGTTTAATCTCCCTTATTTTCACTATACAACAATATATCTCCACAAATATAAATGTAGTTTAAAACATGGTGTACAATATCTATGATAATAAGGATTCAAGTTCACAATCCTTCTCAAATAGTAAAATGAGAAGAATATAACCAAAATGATAAAATAGTGAATTTATAAACAACATTGAAGATTTATTCTAGATTTAGATACCTATTGGTTTATTAATTAGTTCACATGTTTTTTCTTCTTTCTGTATTCAGACTTTTGTGATCCATAATGAATTAAGCAAATTCTTTCAGTAGAAATCACATAAGAGAAATTTTTGGCCTATGCGTTTCAAACCAACAAGTGTGGTTCATCATCAGAAATAAATCTATGAGGACTTTAATAATGAAAAAAATATGTATTAATATATAAGATTAAATTCTTGACATGAGAGGTAAAGTCATGTTTACTATATTTAAATTCTAGTTCTTGCAACATTATGTAAACTAAAAGGAGGTCTTATGCATGTATAAAATGTTAATTACATATTTTTATGGACCATAAGAGAAACAAATGGGCTTATATGGATGCATGAGAGGTTTTATTTTTTTCTTCATGGATAATGGAACAATTTTGAATTTTCTTTTCAATGGTAATTATAAATAAAAGTTGAATTAATAAATATTGTATGGCTAAGAATTAAATGATATATATGGTGATGGTGATTAAGAGACATTTGTTTGACTTTCTAATAGACTTGGTGATGCATTTTTATTTCCTATTTAGATTATGTAAAATAAATATCTATTTTTATGTATTTATAAGTAAATTATTTAAAGTAGCCATGTCTTTATCATTGTGAACATGATGTAATACTAGCTAGGAGTGTTAATTTTTTAAACTACGATCAAAATCCATCTTGGATAGCTAAAATTACCGAGATAATGATTGCATTAGATTCCTCTTTTTGAGAGGAACAAAATCGACCTAAAGATCACCCAATTTGGTCAAGCGGAAGTTGAGTTATGAATTATTTTATTCATACATGTATTATGGAATGGGTTAGCCCTAACAACATGGGTAATTTCTTAACCCCAAGTGGATCCTCATGGAAGCCTATAAATAGAAGATACCTCAAGATAATTTATACACATTTGATCAAGCCATATTCTCTTCTCTTATTGTCTTGGTTCACACAGTTCTGTCAGAGGAAAGTTTGCACAAGGGTTTGCAATCTCAGGGTCGAAGCTCTCACTGATCTAGGGATTTCTAGCCCTGGACGCTGGCACAGAATTGGGCATTTTAGTCCCTAACCGTTTTCACACAAGCCTATGAGAGCATCCATAGCCCCATATACGTTGGCACAGAATCTTATGAGAGCATCCAGGGTTCCAGACGCAGATCTGGAGGTGTCGGTCCCCAGACACTCACACTGAGTGGTCTTGAGAGTGTACGGGAGGTCCTGGACGCATGCGTAGTAACTATAAGAGAGTTTCCAATGGTTTTTTAGCAAACCTAGTGATTAGGCATACAGTTCACAGAGAGCATCCAGGTCTTTATAGACGCTCACACAGCTCCTCCTCCCTGCGTTTGAGACTCAAATATGATATTTCAGTATTCCAAAGTTTCCACTCAGTGTTCAGTAGTGTTCAAAACAGTTACAACAATATCCAGCACTCTTCTCCAGTCAGTGACAGCATTTTACAGTCATCAGAATCAAGGTTTTGTTTTCAAGCATGATTAGATCGGTTTCATGGATATCATAGTTGTTTTGTTGCATAGATAAAGTTATGAATAATTGTACTCTCTTTTTCTGAATCATTTGATGACAATATAAGAAGAAGAATATTGTCAAGGTTTTTACCCATAATGGGTTTTTCCCTAGTCTCGGACCAATCCCAGTGTCTTTATGTGTGTGTGTGATTTTCATCTATTGTTCCTTTTATGTTTCGCTGCATTAATGATGATGATGGTGATGTTGTTCTTTCCATATAATTGCATATGTTGATGTATAATTATGTAGATATGAATAATGTAATGGTGATATGGGGTGACATTAATGTATTAATGATGAAATTATCAAATAAAAGAACAACGTAGCCTGTTAACCTCCTGTTGCAACAGGTGTTCATTTTTCATGATTGACATTTTACATGCCAAATATGTCATACTTTGCATGTTGCAGTGTTCCATATTTCCAGAAGAGACCAAAGAAGAAGCCATGAAGTGTGCTAGCCTAAATGCCACTGTTGTACTCCAATTTTTGATGAGTTGTTCCATTTTTGAAGAGTTTTTTTAGTTAAGGGAATGCCAAACAGTTTAATCTTGGCCTCTCTAGGTTTCAATTTCCTGTTTTAGAATATAGAGAATGATATATGTCCAAACAGCTTAATCTTGGCAGATTTGTAGATAGGTAGAGAATCAAAGGAGCCCAAGTGCTTAATCTGGGCCCTTGGCAGAAATAAGTGTAGATTTAGATAGGAAGGAAATCAAAAGAAAAATTGTAAAGCTAGGTCTGCAAGTCTAAGTGCACCCACCAAAAGAAGAAAAAATGCTAGGAAAGTAGGCTGGGTAGGTAGTTTTTTGAGGTTGCAGAATGATGATTCATGATCAATTTTGTGTTTTAAAGTGTTATATCTTTTCAGATCACAATCATGATGCAGTTTTTCATCTGGAGGAGCTCAAGCTGGACATAACTAACTCCCCCTTCTTCTTATTCCCCAAATCACTCACTAACTTCCTTGAAGAGGTCAAGATCTGCTTGAGCCTCTTAGTTTCATCATGTTCCATAACATTGGCCTTGGTGAAGATCTGCCTCACTCAAGGATTTCCATTCTTCTTTTACAAAGTTCTATTCCCCCAAAATAGCCCAAGGTTCCTTACCTTAGCGCTTTCTCATCATCTTCATATTAACTATTGACTCTATTATGTAAATCCCTATCTGTTTTCTCCTTCCCCTACTAAATCTATGTTAATAACTCCCCTATGTACATATCCCACCCTATAGCACTCTAGCTATGTATTTTTCAGTCCTGGGACATAGTAGTCCACCTGGGACTATTGTGAACCCATCCGTGTCATGAAACTGGGATTGGTCTAAACCTCTGGTTAGACCAAGAACCTTTACCCACCTCTCTGTCCTCAAAACCCTGTAAATTCACCCCTCTGCAATCATTTGCACAAAGACAATGTTTAAAAGTTTTAATAAACATTAAGTTTTGTTCTCCCCCGCTTGTATAAACCTATAAACCCACAAAACCAAAGTTTAACCCTCCCCGCGGCATTTTATGAAGATCTGAATATTCGCGCAGATCCCCCGTATAAACCCGCCACTAGCTCCGCGCTCCGTCAGCCCTCTGATCCGCCCCTCCTAGATTTGACGGCTCTCGGCAATTTCGGAGCCATCCCGTCGCCTGACCTTTAGCGCCCGATGGCTTGGCGATTTTTCCGTCGTACAAGACGATGCGCGTCCGCCTGTGATTGCATCGGGGCCGCTCTGACAGTTACCGCCCTCGTACAGAAGGCGGTCCGATGAAAACCACAAACCGCCTTCTGTCCCTCCTCCCATGACAACTGCACCAGGACCCCGCCACGTCATTTGCCAGCATCGGCCTCCTGCCACCGTGTCCACTGCCACGTCACCTTCGTACTGCTGACGTCACCCTGCCATGTCATTCACCATACCAGGTCCCACCCGCTTATGTCATGCTGACGTCATCATCAATTTTCGCGCGAAAGGTGAAATCGCAGCTCTGGAAGCCCAGATTCGAATTCTGAGGCAGTTTTTGATCGCTAATCGCGCATCGCTAAGGAAATAGGGCCAAAATGGAAGCTCCCTTTGAGTCCTGTGACCTGCAAAGCCCGGAATTCTCATTTTGACAGAAATTTTTCACACAGGTTCAGAAAAGGAATAGAAACGGTTCTAAAGGAAACAAAGGGTCGAACAGCGGCCATTAAATTTGATTTGACCCACAGCGAAGAAGAGAAGCAGCAAAGAGTATCAGCTAAATTTTTTAATGGAAATCTTCAGTTCCCAAAGCAGGCCAACATTGAATGGCCTCCAGCAAAGTCAAATCAGGTGGTGTAAGCCCATCTCAGCTCTCAAATCACAGTTAAAGCATTTAAAGCCACCGAACTACAATGGAGCAGAGGCCCATGCACAGTTATTGCAGATACACTGCACCAAGCCACCAAGGACAACACATAGACTCAGTTTTGATACGGCTGCCCTCAGCGCAGCTCAAGATATTTTCTTGCATTCATTTCTGGATAGGATTAGGTTAAAGTAATCATTTTTCTTTCAGACCTGTTAGGTCAAACTGTAATAGACAATTTTGGAAAGTTTTCCCTATATATACCGCCCTCTGCATTGTTTTAAGGGTTGGTTGGTTGAGAGCTTTCACTAGAGACTCGCACTATATACTTGAGTTATTTTCTATGATCAAAGACTGCTGAAAGTTTGGAGAATGACTATTTGATGTGTTGTTAATGGTTTCTGGAGACTGAGTGTGGAATTCATGTGCTGCAACACGAATCAATAAGTGCCTCTTACCTCTGTTTACATTGTTATATGTTCATATATCGCCATCTAAATAGCAGAAAGAAAGATTAGCTTAGAAATTGTGTAACTGCACTCTACGCTCAATTTATGTTGTTTATTTATGTTTTCATCTGAATGAAATGGGAATGGATATGAATTCCTTCTGGCTCATATTTACCCTAATTCACCTGTGTCTGCCAGTTATCTAGGGATTCTTTACTGCCCCTAGGTAGAGCTCTTTCACCTCCCTCTGTTAAGCTGAACGAGAGATTCTTAATTGCCTCTCATTCCTTAGCATTCATTCCATCCTTTAAACCTGAAACATTGTTTCATGTGCAGCTACCTTGCTCCATATCTATATCTTGTGACCAAGAAAACGCACCACCAGTCCTCCTCCTCGACTCCATGCCCAATGGTTTGAAACTTACCACAATATGCATTGCCTCTCTACTTGAAGCATCATCCTTCCCACCAAAATCAAAATAAAAACCCCTCGAACTCAATACCTAGCCTAAGATCATCTTCAACAAAGCTAAATCAGAAAGAGAGAGCCCTCTCTGATTGCAAGTGGGCTAGAACCTGCAGTCCAAAGTTGGTCTGTGGTTACCTCAGCTGTATCCCTTTGCTCCAACCTGAGGGACAACCTGAGTGATAACATAATGGCGACTCCACTGGGGATATCCTCAGTTAATTTCACATAACAGGTTGGAAAAATCCGCTGGAAAAATCGATTTTCTAATTATTGTATATCCCTTAAAACTACAGATGAAGCCTGAATGTCAGCCAGGAAGCCTTTGAAACTATTCTTGTTTTACATTTACAGGAGTAGATAAACGCTGCTTCAGTCAATCTTCATGCTAGTTTTAAGCTATACACCGCTATTCCAAAATCTGATAGGTTCCATGCTAAATATAAAAATATTCCCATAAAAATACCAAAAAAAAAAAAAAGGAGAACAAATTCGGAAGTTGGCTCCCAAGAGGAAAACTCGGTACACAAGGTCAAACCCAGATCCAGATCCCCCAGCTACTTTTGATAATCCGAACTTAATCCCAAAGATCCTTAGGAAGCAAGAAAGACAGGAAGATTTTGCTGATTTGAGTCCTGAAACAGCTCACCCTAGCTGTGTTCCAACTCCTATCAAAGTTTTATTTCGTTCAATCCCTGTTTCCCCTGGTTCTTCATCCACATCTCATAGCACTCCTTCCACACCTCCATTCACTGCACATACTACAACTACCACTACTGTTGTTCCAGTTACCCCTGTTATCCCTGTTGTTCCACTTATCCCTGCCAATATGGCTAATAGATATGCACCCCTGCAACTGCCTGCTAATCCTGGGGCTTTACCTTAGGACTACCAATCTAAAATCACCTATTTTGACAGTACCGGTCCTTTCACAGCCTTTCAGCATACCAAAAAGATGCAAGACTATTTTGAAAACTACGAGATAGACGATGATAACGTGAGAATGAGAATTTTTGTTCAAAGTTTAACAGGTGATGTAAGAACTTGGTTTAGATCACTTGCTGCAAATTCCATAACTACTCCGGATGAGCTTTACCAATCCTTTACCAACAGATGGGAGAAAAAGAAAGACCCCTTGCACATACTAGCAGAATATGATACAATTAAACGAGGCCCTCAAGAGACTGTTTTGGAGTACTGTGCAAGATTCAATAATGTCTATAATGCAATACCACAGAACTTAAGACCGCCCCCTGACCTTGCCTTGTATAAATTCCCTGATGGATTCGACCCGAATATGGCATACCAGTTAAAAGAAAGAGCTCCTCAAACCCTTGCAGATATGCAAAATGTTGTTGTCAGCGTAGAGGCAAACCTAATTGCCAAAAGAAACAGAGCTAGAATGGAAAGAAGAACCACCTTTAAGGAGGAACCCTCAGCCTTTGATCAAAAGCTTGATGCTATTATCAGTGGCCTACAAAGGCTGGGAGAAAGAGTAGAAAGCGTTGAGAGGAGATCATCATGGGAAGGACAACAGTCCAATACCATAAGGAACCCAAATTTTAGGAAAAAGCAGAACACAAATGCTGGTAGGTCTAGCCAAGACCATGACATAAGACCCCCTTTTCAAGATAACTATGTTGAAGGATCTACTTCTAGTGAACCCATAGAAGACACTCGCATGAATTTGATGGATCTAAAGGGTCAGCATCAAACTTTCCTGACCCAAGAAGACCAAGATGAACATGACTGTAATCAACTTCACACTAAATCTGGTGAGTCTTTTGATTTTAAACAAGGTTATGATACTGCTGTGTATGAAGTACACAAACAATATAAGCTAAGAACTAGGATCATTGACCTTTCCGAACCTAGAAAAACAAAGGATAGCAAACAGCTCGGCAAGATTAAAGGCAAGCCTGTCATAACAGAACCAGCTGATGTACCCATCCCAAACCCGCATCAAGTGACTGTAGAAGACATAACAGAAGCGCAGCCTTCTGTGGATCAGCTTTTGCCACCTTCTTCCTCTGAGCAAAACTCGAACAGCATTCCAAAAAGCCCTCCTGAAGCTGAAAAACCGCAAGCAATCGCTTCCCATAACGCTGATAAACAAGAGCAAATTGCTCATAATTCAAATGAAAAAGAAAAATCTGATATCATCAACACTAAGACTCCATTGGAAAAGCCATTTAATTTAGAGGCAGAAATAGCTAAATTGAAGATATACATCCCCCTCTCAGAACTTGCCAAACATGATGTGTATAGGCAACAAATTCAAAAGTCACTTCAAATCCCAGAAAATAAGGATGATGTAAATGTTTTAGATGATACCCCTGAATTGCTGTTTGGTCCAGAGGTTAATGGAAACTCAACACATGGATCTGTCCCACCCTTTTATATCAGTTTGCATATACATGACAAATTTTTGCACAACGCTATGTTTGACTCAGGGGCATCGCACAATCTTATGCCCAAAGCAGTTATGGAAAAACTGAACCTTGATATTACCAGACCCTACGAAGATCTATTTTCCTTTGACTCAAGTCAAGTCAAGTGTTTAGGCCTCATCAAAGACTTGTGTGTCTCCTTAGTTCAATATCCCAACAAGACCATCCTCATGGATGTGGTGGTGGCTGACATCCCACCTAAGTACGGTATGCTCCTATCAAGATCATGGGGAGCAAAGCTTCAAGGGTCCCTTCAATTAGACCTCTCCTATGCCACCATTTCAGTCTTTGGGCAACCAAAGAGACTGTATAGAGAAACGCTGATGAAATATGTGGTGAGTAGTGAGAGCAAGCCTGAAAATTTTCCCATTTACTCAATCCATTCTGATATGGATTCCTTTATTTTGTTTAATGATGATACAAATTCTCCAACTGATGATGAGCACTTGGCTCTAGAACAACAAGCACACATCATCGAAGAGTCGGTTGCCCATACTTCTGAGACTATCACAACAGTTAATGCAACCAGCATGCTAGAAGAACCTCCCCAAACAGAAATTTCAAATCTACCCGCTGCAAGAATGACTGAAACTCTTAGTACTAACCACAAGCAAGAAATCACATGGTATTTAGAGTTTGATGGCTTTGTCAACAAGTTAGGAGCAGGGGCAGGTGTCTGGATTCACAATACATATAACAACCATGCAGAAGGCCATGCCTATAGACTGAATTTCAAATGCACAAATAACATGGCAGAGTATGAGGCTCTGCTTTTAGGCCTTAAACTGCTCAAAGCTCTAGGAGCTGCAAAGGTGTCTATTTTAGGGGACTTTGATTTAATCATATAGCAAACGAAAGGTAATTTTGTAACCAATGACAATAGAATGAGGGCCTATAGGACTGCTGCCACTAATATACTCAATGCATTCACTGATTTCGAGCTTACCAAGATTTCAAGAAATCATAACATTCATGCACACAGCCTAGCCACCTTTGCTAGTACATGTAAGCTTCCTTTTGACCCAAACCATCACTTCACAGCTGAAATAAAACATAGGCCCGTTGTCCCAAATAACGTTAAAGATTGGCAAGTGTTTGAAAATGATGCCCAGATCAACAATTTCCTCACTCTTGAGCATGAGTTTTCGAATATTAACATCGACATGGACGCTATGAACGACTCCCAACAGAAAATAACTGAAAATCAGCAGGCTGTAACAGTTGCAACAGCCAAACAAATCCTAAACCCGATTGTTTTTGACAAAACAAACATAGAACAGCTGAAACAAATGCTTTTGGAAGAAATTGCCAAAATAGAAGCAGAGATCATTGACTTAAAGGATAATTTTTTGCCTGCTGGCCTAACCCCATTAGAAGACATGTTTGACGCCAATGATGTTCCCAGAAAGCCAAAATTACAACCATTGAACGCTGCTATAGAAGAACACAACATTGGGACAGCAGAGAATCCCAAAATGATCAAATTGTCCAAAAATTTACCACCAGATCAAAAGCCCAAGTACATTGATTTGTTCAAAGAATTCCAAGATGTATTTGCTTGGAGTTATGAGGATTTGAAATCCTATGACACCTCGGTGATCCAACACACAATTCCCTTAAAACCAAACCAGAAACCCTTCAAACAGAAACTTAGAAGAATTAACCCTATGCTTCTTCCCATGATTGAGAAGGAAGTAAAGAGGATGTTTGAAGCAGGCATAATAGCACCCATCATATTTTCCGAATGGGTATCCAATCTCGTTCCTACAAGAAAAAAGACAGGTGAAATTAGACTTTGTGTAGATCTGAGAAATTTAAACCAAGTCTCCCTAAAAGACCACTATCCTTTGCCCAAAATGGACCACATCCTACAAAGGGTAGTGGGGTCATCTAGAATCTCTTTGCTAGATGGATTTTCAGGTTTCAACCAAATACTTGTTCACTCGGACGACCAAGACAAAACCGCCTTTACCACACCATGGGGAACATTTAAGTACGTAAAGATGCCATTCAGACTTAAAAACGCTAGTGCAACCTTTCAACGAGCAATGGATATTGCATTTGCCAAAGAAATACACGATTTCCTAGTTGTTTACCTTGATGACTTGACCCCATTTTCCAAATCTGATGAAGAGCACCTCACGCACTTGAGGCAAATATTCATGACATGCAGGAAATATGGTATTTCCTTGAATCCCAAGAAGTCTCTCTTTGGCCTTGAAGAAGGCAAATTACTTGGTCACATCATATCAAAAGATGGGATTAGAATTGATCCTGAAAGAATCCAAGCCATCCTCCAAATCCCATATCCAAGAAACATAAAAGAGCTGCAAGCATTCCTTGGAAAAATCAACTTCTTAAGAAGATTTATTCCAAATCTAGCTGAATTGATACGACTGTTAAGCAACATGTTAAAAAAGGATGCCAAGGTAAAATGGTCTCTTGAAACCAAGCAATCATTTGAGAGTATCAAAACGGCCTTAACCCAAACCCCTGTCCTCACCAGCCCACAGTTTGACAAAGATTTTATCATATTTTCGTTTGCATCTGATCACACAATAGCCGCTGTCCTTTTGCAAAAGGATGAACAGGGAGCTGAAAAGCCAATCGCTTTTTTCAGCCGATCTTTAAGAGACGCCCCTTTGAAGTACCCAATCATGGAAAAGCAGGCCTACGCACTTGTTAAGGCCATCAAGGATTTCAGAATTTATATTTTATATTCGCATGTGATTGCCTATGTCCCACACACTGCTATAAAAGTCATATTGACCCAAGAGGGATTAGAAGGCAAAAGAGGCAAGTGGATAGCAAACATCCTTGAGTATGACATAGAAATAAAACCAACCAAGCTGATAAAGGGACAAGGTTTAGCCAAACTGATGTCTGAAACAAACTTTCAAGCCTTAGACATTACCCAGCTGGACAATGAACAGGAGCTGGCGACTCCACAGATCAGTGAAACCTTTTTACAAACTCCATGGTACGCTGATATATGTTATGTATTGTTAAACCTGTGTGCTCCCCCAGGATTGTCTAGGACCAAGAAAATATTTTTGAAAATGAAGGCTTTAAAGTTTTGTGTTATAGATGGTGCATTATTTTGGAGAAATCATGAAGGCATATTGCTTAACTGTTTAACCATGAACGAAACTAACAATGTCATGAAATAATTCCATGCAGGTGACTATGGAGGACATCTATATTGGAAGTCTACGGCTGATAAAATCTTAAGGGCTAGTTTCTATTGGCCCTCTCTTTTTGCAGATGTAAAGAAATTTGCCATGTCATGTCACAAATGCCAAATCTTTGAGGGCAAGAGAAAGCTATTACCTTTGCCCCTTAAACCCATCTCAACAGAAAAACCTTTTCAACAATGGGGTCTTGACTTCATTGGAGAAATCCATCCCTCTTCCTCAGGCCAGCACAAGTGGATCCTAATAGCCACCGACTATTTCACTAAGTGGGTTGAAGCCATCCCATGTAGGCAGGCCAATGACACCATCATTATCCAATTCCTTGAGTGCAATATCCTTTCTAGATTTGGCTGCCCTGAGAAAATCATCACTGACAATGCCGCTGCCTTTAAGTCCAAAAAAATGATCAATTTCTGCCATAAATTCCATATCACCTTGGGCCACTCTACAGCCTATTACCCTCAAGGTAATGGCTTGGCCGAATCATCTAACAAAAGCCTCATCAACATCATAAAGAAAGTGCTGGAAGAAAACAAGAAGAACTGGCACAAAAAGCTGGTAAATGCCCTATGGGCAGACAGACTTTCGAGCAAGAGATCCATTGGAATGAGCCCTTATGAGCTGGTATATGGCATGGAGGCAAGATTTCCTTCATCCCTGGGCATTCATACTATTAAGCTGTTACAAGAGATTCAGGCTGAACCAAATGATATTCAAAGAAGAATTAATCAGACCATTCATCTTCAGTAAACCAGAGAACAAGTTTATGACAGAGCTCAAATTCTGCAAGAAAAGCTCAAAAAGATGTTTGACAAGAGAGCTAAGGCTGAGGATTTCAATATTGGTGACAAAGTTCTAAGGTGGGACTCAAGAAGAGAAGACAAGGGCAAACATGCAAAGTTTGATTTTTTATGGAAAGGGCCATTCGTTATTTCCGCTGTTCAAGGAAATAACATATATTTTCTCAAATCCGTAGAGGACAGCACTGCTGAGGAAGGCCCTATGAATGGTCGTATGCTGAAACATTACCATGATCCCTTTTAAAGGGATACAATATAGCTCTGTATATATCTTTCTACAGTCTTATTTGTATATATTAGCACTTTATTTTCTTCTTTTTAACAGTCTGATTGTTAGAGGAGCAGCAATAAATCTTGAGAAGACACAGCCAAAGCAAGTATTCCAGTATTAAAAGCTTTGTCTCTGCACCAATTTTAGCAAAACAGCAAGGGTGGTGCTGTCACATCATAAGCAATTCATGGCAAAAGAAACTGTTTGCAGTTTTCAGTCAAGAGGTATCAAAACAGAGCAATGTTTTTGGTTCATATCAGCACCCTGGGTCAAAGCAAAAATAAGGCAAACACATTAGTTTTGATCCATGTTCTGAGATTGTTTCAAGGGCAATGCTCAAGCAACATTGTACATAACATCAAGCACGCAGAAGAAAGCAGGCGATGCTGCACAGTTCACAGTAGCCCAGTTGTTGAGAGAGTTGTTCATATCTCAAAGTTTTACACCTTTAGCAGCCAGTACAAAGAAAGTTTCCAGTCCACAGCAACCACAGAAGATCAAGCCAGTCTGACCTGCTGTTCTTGGCTTTTCACAAGGAAAAGCCATCCCCAAGTGGAGCCACTGTTAACCTCCTGTTGCAACAGGTGTTCATTTTTCATGATTGACATTTTACATGCTAAATATGTCATACTTTGCATGCTGCAATGTTCCATATTTCCAGAAGAGACCAAAGAAGAAGCCATGAAGTGTGCTAGACTAAATGCCACTATTATACTCCAATTTTTGATGAGTTGTTTCATTTTTGAAGAGTTTTTTTAGTTAAGGGAAGGCCAAACAGCTTAATCTTGGCCTCCCTCGGTTTCAATTTCCTATTTTAGAATATAGAGAATGATATCTGTCCAAACAGCTTAATCTTGGCAGATTTGTAGATAGGTAGAGAATCAAAGGAGCCCAACTGCTTAATCTAGGCCCTTGGCAAAAATAAGTGTAGATTTAGATAGGAAGGCAATCAAAAGAAAAATTGTAAAGCTGGGTCTGCAAGTCTAAGTGCACCCACCAAAAGAAGAAAAAATGCTAGGAAAGTAGGCTGGGTAGGTAGTTTTTTGAGGTTGCAGAATGATGATTCATGATCAATTTAGTGTTTTAAAGTGTTATATCTTTTCAGATCACAATCATGATGCATTTTTTCATCTGGCGGAGCTCAAGCTGGACATAACTAACTCCCCCTTCTTCTTATTCCCCAAATCACTCACTAACTTCCTTGAAGAGGTCAAGATCTGCTTGAGCCTCTTAGTTTCATCATGTTCCATAACATTGGCCTTGGTGAAGATCTGCCTCACTCAAGGATTTCCATTCTTCTTTTACAAAGTTCTATTCCCCCAAAATAACCCAAGGTTCCTTACCTTAGCGCTTTCTCATCATCTTCATATTAACTACTGACTCTATTATGTAAATCCCTATCTGTTTTCCCCTTCCCCTACTAAATCTATGTTAATAACTCCCCTATGTACATATCCCACCTTATAGCACTATAGCTATGTATTTTTCAGTCCTGGGACATAGTAGTCCACCTGGGACTATTGTGAACCCATCCGTGTCATGAAACTAGGATTGGTCTAAACCTCTGGTTAGACCAAGAACCTTTACCCACCTCTCTGTCCTCAAAACCCTGTAACTTTACCCCTCCGCAATCATTTGCACAAAGATAATGTTTAAAAGTTTTAATAAACATTAAGTTTTGTTCTCCCCCGCTTGTATAAACCCATAAAACCCACAAAACCAAAGTTTAACCCTCCCCGCGGCATTTTATGAAGATCTGAATATTCGCGCAGATCCCCCGTATAAACCCGCCGCCAGCTCCGCGCTCCGTCAGCCCTCCGATCCGCCCCTCCTAGATCCGACGGCTCTCGGCGATTTCGGAGCCATCCTGTCGCCTGACCTTTAGCGCCCGATGGCTTGGCGGTTTTTCTGTCGTACAGGAGGACGCACGTCCGCCTGTGATTGCATCGAGGCCGCTCTGACAGTTACCACCCTCGTACAAAAGGTGGTCCGATGAAAACCACAAACCGCCTTCTGTCCCTCCTCCCCTGACGACTGCGCCAGGACCCCGCCACGTCATCTGCCAGCATCGGCCTCCTGCCACTGTGTCCACTGCCACGTCACCTCCGTACTGCTTACGTCACCCTACCACGTCATCCACCGTACCAGGTCCCACCCACTTACGTCATGCTGACGTCATCATCAATTTTGGCGCGAAAGGTGAAATCGCAGCTCTGGAAGCCCGGATTCGAATTCTGAGGCAGTTTTTGATGCGTGATTAGTGCCTAGCGCTAATCGCACATCGCTAAGGAAATAGGGCCAAAATGGAAGCTCCCTTCCAGCCCTGTGACCTGCAAAGCCCGGAATTCTCATTTTGACAGAAATTTTTCACACAGGTTCAGAAAAGGAAGAGAAATGGTTCTAAAGTAAACAGAGGGTCGAACAACAACCATTAAATTTGATTTGACCCACAACGAAGAAGAGAAGCAACAAAGAGTATCAGCTAAATTTTTTAATGGAAATCTTCAATTCCCAAAGCAGGTCAACATTGAATGGCCTCCAGCAAAGTCAAATCAGGTGGTGTAAGCCCATCCCAGCTCTCAAATCACAGTTAAAGCATTTAAAGCCACCGAACTACAATGGAGCAGAGGCCCATGCACAGTTATTGCAGATACACTGCACCAAGCCACCAAGGACAACACATAGACTCGGTTTTGATACGGCTGCCCTCAGCGCAGCTCAAGATATTTTCTTGCATTCATTTCTGGATAGAATTAGGTTAAAGTAATCATTTTTCTTTCAGACCTGTTAGGTCAAACTGTAATAGACAATTTTGGAAAGTTTTCCCTATATATACCGCCCTCTGCATTGTTTTAAGGGTTGGTTGGTTGAGAGCTTTCACTAGAGACTCGCACTATATACTTGAGTTATTTTCTATGATCAAAGACTGCTGAAAGTTTGGAGAATGATTGTTTGATGTGTTGTTAATGGTTTCTGGAGACTAAGTGTGGAATTCATGTGTTGCAACACGAATCAATAAGTGCCTCTTACCTCTGTTTACATTGTTATCTGTTCATATATCGCCATCTAAATAGCAGAAAGAAAGATTAGCTTAGAAATTGTGTAACTGTTCTCTACGCTCAATTTCTGCTGTTTATTTATGTTTTCATCTGAATGAATTGGGAATGGATATGAATTCCTTTTGGCTCATATTTACCCTAATTCACCTGTGTCTGCCAGTTATCTAGGGATTCTTTACTGCCCCTAGGTAGAGCTTTTTCATCTCCCTCTGTTAAGCTGAACGAGAAATTCTTAATTGCCTCTCATTCCTTAGCATTTATTCCATCCTTTAAACCTGAAACATTGTTTCATGTGCAGCTACCTTGCTCCATATCTATATCTTGTGACCAAGAAAACGCACCACCAGTCCTCCTCCTCGACTCCATGCCCAATGGTTTGAAACTTACCACAATATTCATTGCCTCTCTACTTGAAGCATCATCCTTCCCACCAAAATCAAAATAAAAACCCCTCGAACTCAATACCTAGCCTAAGATCATCTTCAACAAAGCTAAATCAGAAAGAGAGATCCCTCTCTGATTGCAGGTGGGCTAGAACCTGCAGTCCAAAGTTGGTTTGTGGTTACCTCGGTCGTATCCCTTTGCTCCAACCTGAGGGACAACCTGAGTGATAACATAGCCCTTTGAAAAATTAACATGGTATTAGAGTTGGGCTGAAGAAAATCCATGGAGATCACCCCGATGATGACACCTTTGATGGAAGAAATAGAGGATGGTGGAGACCTAAAAGAATTCTAGGGTTTGGATAAAACCCTAGGTAACTTGATTAATAGGGTTTTATGGATTCTATGAGGTTAGGGTTGGAGAGAAAACCCTAGTTTATGGAAAATACATGAGATATGGAACCTAGTATGGCCAATGAGAAGATACTCAAGCACTTGTGGGAGATTTGATGAAGCCCGAGATGAGATAATCCCTAGAAGACCTGGTTGGATACTTAAGGAAACATTGGTATATGGACCATGGATATTGATGTCTCTTGAAGATTGGTTCAAGAGGGAGAGGATCACCTCTCATTGAAGATAAGTATTTCTTGACTTATTATGTGTCTTACTTGTTAGACTTATAGATATGATGATTATGTTTATTGCGTGTACTTCCTACATATTTATTTGAGTATATGGATGTTTCTAACCTCCTTGATGAGATGTGATGAGTAGATACTTCTTGAGGATAATTTTGAGATGCAGATTTGGAAAGAGGTAAAGAGGCACTTGATGAAAAGATGAAAAAGTGCTTCAAGCGACCTATGTCTAATGAAAAGGTGCACAGGTAATACCACAAGTTATGCATGGTATGTTTCAGTTATTGAGGTATGATGAGAATGTCTCTTTCTTTAATGGCTCATACATTCATATGAAAGTGACTTGGATATATGTTTCCTATGATCAAATGATGCACTTAGTGTTGAACATTTTAATCTTATTGAATTATATGAGGTTATTTAATGTTGATACATTGATACACTTGATGTTTGTCTAACATCTATGATCTATCTGTTGGATATCTTGATCCTATAAATAAGGATATCACCTTGACTCTATTAAATCATACTCTTGATACTTGTCATGATGGATTTCATATAGAAATATAGCTCATTGACTCTTATACTTGATTCTTCTAGAAATTCTTGTGATAAGCATGATGAAAGCATATGGAAAGAGTGATTGACACCCTTGTTGTTTTGATAAATCTTTATTGAATTATCTAATTTGATCACATTGGTCATGAAGAGCATGGCGACCTTGATGTGAGAGGTATAAGTGTAATATTGATAAGTAGATATATTACTAACTATGGTCATGTCTTCACGACATATGGTTAAACTGAATTTCCTAACTTGATGGAGTGACTTGATAGAAAGTGTTATTGTGTTCATAATCTTTGAGATATGATGTTGCATCTATCTGCTACTTTGAGTCTAAACCTTTGATGAAAAATTGATGTTAGAATGTTGATAGCCATGATAGATATATGTTTATGATATAACAAGATTTGTTGTTGCTTGACTCTAGTAGAGACAGGCTGATAATATGAATGAAGATGAATGATGTAGATCCCTAGTCAAGCGGAGAATCTCTTCTCAAGACTCTTAATCATACTACTTTTTACCTTATGTGTTGTTAAAGTATGATTTATGTGCATTTGAAGGTTGTTGGGACAGGGTCCCCTAAAGTCAATTTTGAGGCAAAAGGCCAAGTGTTTGTATATAAAATGTAAAGTCTCTATAAGTTGTGGTCGCGGAGAGCGTAGATGTAAAGTGTCATAAATGGATTTTCCCTTCTTTTATGTAAGTTGTGTCAGCCTGTATAGACCTACCCATGGTATGCGAACCATGGGATTGTATAAAAAGGAGAGTCTTAGAGAGTCTAAGGCAAGTTTTTGATAGTGAAGAATGAATGTAATGGGTCAGTAGAAGTGACGAGCAAAGAGTCTTAGAGTAGAAGAGAGGCTCTACAGCTGTGTGCACAGCGGCCTAGAGTAGAGTCCATAGCTAAGTGCACGGACCCCTGCAAATGACTGCGCAGGGTAGTTTTGAGTCTATAAGAAAATCTGAAGTATCAATAAAGAGATTGTTCTGGAAATATTTGTGTTTTATCCATTTACTTCTGTTATGAATGAATGCGTTTATGTTATGATGAATAATGGGTTTATGATTTAATGTTGTGTTGATACGCGATTCTTCATGGTTTACATTTTTATACGAACACAAGTAATAATATATGTTTACGTGAAGAATATCTTAATGCATGCCAAAGATATCAGACACTTAAGTTGTTTTGGGTAATAACAGACTTAGGAGTGATTCTAGAGGCGCGTAAGTGATTGGTTCGCTAGTTTAGGGCCCGTGAAAGACAGACGTAGACCTTCGCGAAGGTCTAGAGGCTGGTAAGAGAAAGTCATATAGATAATCCTTAGGGGCTTATCGATATGCACGAAGGTAGAGTTAGGGCATAAAACGACATCATAACCATCTCTGGGTGCGGGAACTTGGTTCCAGAATCGCCTCATACTGCTTCGGGTGAGACTTCAATCCGCGCTACGCGGATTGATGCTGAAAGGGCTAGTAGTGTAGGGATTTGTTTGGCTAACTTAACTCTGAACCTGGGTCAGGGCTCCTTAAGCCAACAAATGGTTCCATTTTCAGGACTGGAATCTGCATAAAGATATGTGTGATGCCGTATCACTGGAATCCATCTAAGAAGGAAATTGAAGATTGGTTGGATAGGAAGATCCATGAATTCACAGCGTAAGAGAACAAGAACTCACGATTGATGAAAAAACATGTTGGAAATAATACTGAGAGGGGGGGGTGAATCAGTATTATCACATCAATAAAACTTTTTCATTTCCATATTCAGATCCATATATGCTACTTCCACAACTTCTTATGATTCAGTTAGTTGATCCTTAATGAGTGCATTAGAACATTATCAACCATATTAACAGTAAACAGGTGTAGTAAAATAGAACAGATCATCACACATAAGCCACACACATGAACACCATGATATTAGGTGGAAACCCAATGTGGGAGAAAACCACCTGCTGCAAGTCATCTCAATCTTCTTCTTAATAAGAAAATCCTTTTACAATATTTCTGTACTAGTGCAGTCTTATACCAGTACGCAGGCTTCTACCTGCAGAGAGCTACAACCCCCATAGTTCTTGTACTAGCCGATCCATTTACTAGTACGCAGGCTGCTACCTGCTACAATGCTCCAAACTTTTCAACTGCTACTGGAAGGGAGCTGCCACCCCCTTAGCTCTTGTACTAGCTAAGATACTAGTACGTAGGCGTCGACCTACAATCTTCTCTCCTCCAAGTACCACGTTTCGTACATTTTCATACTGGATACTCCTGAAGCACAACACATAATCTGAAAGGCCACGTTTCATCCAATTTTCATACTGGACCCATTAATATCATTGAAGCACATAATCAATCAATCTTCTGAATCACCCAAACACTAGATCAATACATATACAAGAATAATATATGTGTTAGCACCCAGATCTAGTCCATCAGATCACATAAATATGAGCCATTATGATCCTGATCCAATATTAGTTCTCATCCATCAATACTGAAGCTAAACACAATCAACCAAACAGGATATGCAGAATACTGACACCTTTAAACTGTCATCAGAACCCATCAACAACCAGAACCACCTGTGACTTCAAATATCATAGCTCAAATTGTATACGCTACTACAATGAACCAAACCTGCATACATACGTGCTTACACCAAAGCCAACCCGCGTACAGATCTATAAATATTCAAACATGACTTGCAGCGATTTCAAACTCAAGTTATACCCAGTTCAGATCATTACAAGCGTCAGTATACAGATCTAGAATAAGCATAATCAAATATATAGAGATAGTTCATTTCAAACCATTTGATCCCGATCTATCCTTAGATCTTGTTTTCCATCAACTGGTGAGATCCCTCTTTAGCTCAGATCTAGATCTGCACCATAACCCAATCACAGTATTCCAGATCTAGCACTTTATGAGATATTCAATAATTCAGATGATGCTTTGCCAAATGATCTCCTTCCTCTTTTATAGCCTTAGTCCTTTCTCAATACCACGGTCCAAAACCATAGGATCAAAAAACTGTTGGACTAATACCATGAACCAACCATGAAAGTGCGTGAGATCAACACTTTTGGATGCAATACCACGGACCAAAACCATAGGATCAAAAACTGTCGGACTAATACCATGAAGCAACCATGAAAGTGCGTGAGATCAACACTTTTGGATGCAATACCATGGGCCAAAACCATAGGATCAAAAACTATCGAACTAATACCATGAACCAACCATGAAAGTGCGTGAACTTTTCTCTTGCATGAAGGGAACTTTTCTCTGCATGAAAGTGCGTAAACTTTTCTCTACATGAAATAAACTTTTCTCTGCATAAAAGTGCGTGAACATTTCTCTACATGAAATAAACTCTTCTCTGCATAAAAGTGCGTGAACTTTTCTCTACATGAAATAAACTTTTCTCTGCATAAAAGTGCGTGAACTTTTCTCTACATGGAATAAAATTTTCTCTGCATAAAAGTGCGTGAACTTTTCTCTACATGGAATAAACTTTTCTCTTCATAAAAGTGCTTGAACTTTTCTCTACATGGAATAAACTTTTCTCTGCATAAAAGTGCGTGAAATTTTCTCTACATGAAGGAAACTTTGTTGCACTATAATTTATCAAATAAATTTGCTGCACTATAATTTATCATTTGTGTGATTTGCCATCAAGGACAACACTTGTCTCATAATGCCAACAATCTCCCCCTTTGGACTTGTCATACTGAGAATTGTCATCTGATATCTCTTCCGTAGATTCATCTAGATATATATAAGTGAGTTGATCTTCTATGAGTTGTTGCCATCAAGTACAACACATGCATCATAATGCCAACAAAGAGTGGTTGGACAAGTATTTGTACACGGAGATACACAAAATTTTCTTTTGTTCCTTCCTGGTCGAATTATATGAGTGGATCGCTAAATTGGCATATGGCCAAGGAAGGTGGGGGCTTAACAGTCTAATAGTGTGGACCCTAGAGTTAGTGTGGAGATTGGAAGCCTTTGAAGATAATATCGCACCCGTTGTCGATCACTAGCTTGATCGTATCCTCGGAGGGTTTGTGTCAAAGTTCGTGGTTGATACCTCGGTCAGCTACAGCGAAGCAGAGCGACGCTTCTTCAACGGACCGCGAGGTAAGTATTTAAGGTCTTTAAATACTTGGATTAAAATGATCTTGTGTGAAAAGTGAGTTATGCAATTACCTTGATGTTTGGAGCTACACGAAATGGAAAGTTATTCAAGGATAGAAAAGGAACAGGACTTGAATATAGCTTGTTGATTGAGCCTCCTCTGAGTGACGACGAAGAAGTAGCACAGGCTTCTCTGTAGAGCATTGTCCAGTTAATAAGGCGAGGGTTCCCATGAATACCACATCCACCCACACCACCTCCATCTTCACCTCCACCGCATACACCTTTGCCCACACCGCCACCACCTCCACCACCGTTCAATATGGCGAATTCAATAAAATTGCCTATTTTCAAGGGCTTGGGGAATGAGGACCCGAACCAATTTTGTTTCCTTCCGAAGGCTGTGTGGGAAGCCCAAGGCATTATAAATGATCAGATGAAGAAAGCAACATTGGTTACTGCTTTGCAGGAATGTGCGCTAACATGGTACACCAAGTACTGCACTGATAACCCGACGGCTGCGTTGGTAGACATTTAGACTGCGTTGAATAAGGAATTTAGTAGGCCCAAATATGAAGCGCAATCAATTTTTGGATTCAAGGAAATCATGATGAAGCCTGGAAAGACACCCTGGGAGTTGGACCAGAGATTGAATTGCAAGATCTACGAAGCTAACATTAATCTTACGGATGGGCAGCACCGCGAATGGTTTGTGGCTTCGCTCTTGCCTCATCTGAGGGTTGCTTTATCACACCAAAAGATTGGGACCTAGGTGGAGGCCCTGGAGATTACGATGAGATTGTAAGAGACACCAATTCAAGATGTTGCTTTGGGAGTTCAGCAGACTCATGTGGAGTTGCAGAACCTTTGCTTAGAATTCGAAAGTCTGAAGAAGGATAGAGCGGCTCGGCTAGAGTGTGCGAAGAAGTTTGGTGTTTTAAATGTAAGAGTCAGGGGCCAGATAAATATCATTGCCCTGTCATCGTGAATTATTTTGTAGGAGGAGGGCCAATTTCTCTAAGGCCGGAAGCTCAAGCAGGGCCAAGTACAGGGCCCCCGTTGTGGTGTGCTATCTATCAGGTAGCTGGAAACATGCAACAGATAACTATGACTTGCTGCAAAAATTTGTACATACACTGCAACAGCTCTTCTGCAACTTCTGCAAATCAGTAGGTCACAAGGAGCACAATTGTTGTAGTTACAAGTTAATGATGGAGAGAAATCCCACGTATCGAATGCAGACAGAAACTTGGCCTCCAGATCAAGGCACTGGGGGACCGCGAGGAGGATATCAGGGGCGCAGACGAGGCTGAGGTGGCGTAGGACCTTCGAGAGGTCAGGGGCAAGTCATTTGCTACAATTGTGGAGGTCCAAGACACTATGAACGAGAATGCTCGGACCCGATGCGCCTATCATGCCGATACTATACTCAGTTTAACCACGCGACAGAAGACTGCCCTGTATTAATAGCTAAGATGCACGAAAAGGGGATGCAGCCTACACAGAACCAGCAGATGATGAGGGCTGAACCCCACAAAGAGGATCCTAATGTGAATATTGTGCTGCAAAGTGGAATGACGACTGGTGAAGATAAGGGAAAGTGGCTTAAAGAAGGTGAATGGGTCCGCAAAGCTCCAGAAAAAGAGGCTAGCTTTGATTTGGAGCGCGTGAAGGAAACCTTCATTAAAGTAAAGAAAATCTTCGCTTGACTTCTACCTCAGGAAGTCAGGATAAGAAGTCTGAAGAAATGGGCCCATCCATGCTTACTACCGTTTTAGAGACCTGTATGAAGCTACTACGCGATAGCAAGGCCATAAAGGGAATACAGGAGTTGATCAATAAATGTACTGGTAACACTCCTGAGGGACCGCGCATTGTCAGAAAAACTGGTAAGCATAAGGCAAGAACAAGGCATGAGATGAGGCTCACCACGCAAATAGGAGAGTATGAAATGGACCAAGTTATTCTGGATCTTGGGTCAGATGCGAATGTTTTGCCAAAACAAACATGGGAGAGAATGGGGAGACCTGTGCTGCAGTGGTCTCCTATTCAATTGAGGATGGTGAATTAGCAAAAGATTACCCCCATGGGAAGATTGCAGGGAGTGACAGTCAATATTGATGGTGTGAGCGCATTGGCAGATTTCGAAGTAATAGATATTGTTGATGACAGCAATCCCTACCCCGCTTTTTTTGGGATCGACTGGGCTATCGAAATGAATGGGGTGATCAATTTGAAGAAGCAGACAGTGTCATTTGAAAGAAAATCGCTACGTGTAGTAGTAACTTTGGACCCTGCAGAAGGACCACGCTATACTGAACCAGTTGACAATTACGAAAGTGATGATGATTTGGACCAGATTTATAAGATAATGGTGCGAGATCAAGCTTTGGTGAATCTGACAGTAGATGGACGTATTACATGGGACCATGAAAGCTCCTACACATTAGATTCGGATGAGGAATTGGAACACTGGCAGAATTTATTACACGAAGTGTCTACACTACGTTGTAACATGATGACCAAATTGTTGCACTGTGTATCATCGGAGGTAAGAATTATGCCTTATGATGGTTTCACTGATGTTGATAAATTTTTGGATGCATTTGAAAGGGAAGTGCCAGAGAAGCATCGTTTCCAAGCCTTGGATTTGGTGCTGTGGTGGGGTACGCATAAAGACAATTTCGATGGATGGTGTGACTACAGAATACTGATGAGGGTGCAGTTTGGTCGCCCAAAGGTGCGATTGACAGAGAAATATGATGGAAGGAGTGATCCACGCAACCATTGACAAAATGGACTGATTCTTATGAAGCAGAACCGTAACCGGAGTGGGTGCATTTGTTTTATCAAACTTTAGACATGATACCAATGAATTGGTACTTGGAGACAGAGCTCCGCCATGGCATGGACAAATGGGATATTTTGAGATAGGGATTCTTGATGACATTCAGCTTTGAAGATGGATTCGAGTGCATTGATGAAGAGTTGCAGGAGGTCAAAGCAACGATCTTCAGAATCCTAAAGGATCCCTTGGATTTGATTCAACCAGATTGGACCACCCAGCTGCGCCATGCGCTGAAGTGCTACAATGTGACTGTTGAAGAAGAAGAAGATGATTCGAGGAATGTTAATATGCCAGAGACCGAAGGTCACCGCAAAGTTGAGGGGCCGCAGATATAGAATCCAGATATCACCGCGCTGCTGAAAACTTGACAAGTGAACATTGGGATAGAGGCGAAGCTGAATTTTGCGAAGATAGGGGACTACTGGGATGATGCTACAGTGGATAAGGTCATTGAATTGCTCCACGAATTCCAGGATTTGTTCCCTACAAAGTTTTCAAACTTGAAAGGGATAATAGGCGATTTAGGATTGATGAGGATAACATTGAAACCAGACGCAAAGCCTATGAAACAGAGGCCATATCACCTCAATCCTAAGTACAAAAAAAGGGTCCACTTAGAATTGGACAAAATGTTGGCAGCAGGGATCATTGAACCTGTGGAGGAATCCGATTGGGTCAATCCTATGGTAGTTCAGGAAAAGAAGCATAAGGATAAAATAAGGATCTGTGTAGATCTCAGGAAGCTGAATGATTCTTGTGTACATGATCCTTTTCCAACTCCATTCACCAACGAAGTGTTGGATAATGTAGGAGGACAAGAAGCATATTCATTCATTGATGGGTTCTTGGGGTACCATCAGATTAAGATCACGCTAGAAGATAGGAGTAAGATGACCTTCGAGACTGAATCGGGATGATTTCAGTGTACTGTAATGCCTTTTCGACTGAAGAACGCATCGGCGATCTTTTCACGCATATCATCGCGGTGTTCAGGGACTTCATTCACAAGTTCTTGGAGGTATATTTTGACGTTTGGATGGTGTTTAGGCTAGTAAAACGCCATGTAGCTAGTCTACGCTTGATGATGGATACATGTCAGAGCTATCAGATCACGCTAAATTTGAAGAAATGTTTGTCTTGTGTTCCCTTCAGAATCTTGTTGGGCCATGTAGTATGCAGACAAGGATTAATGGTGGATCAAGCTAAGATCGTATTTATAATCAATTTGGAGGCACCAAGAAGTGTTAAACAGTTGCGCACAATGTTGGGGCATACTGGTTATTACCGAAATTTCATCAAGAGTTATGCCCAGATTACCGCACCGATAGAAAAACTATTGAAGAAGGATGCTACATTCTGTTGGAATGAAGAATGTCAGTGGAGCTTGGATGTGTTAAAAAAAATACGGTCACCGCGCCGATCCTAGTCTTCCCGGATTAGAAGAAGAAATTTCATGTGCATGTGGATGCGTCATGTATTGCGTTGGGAGTAGTACTGACACAGGCCAGTGAGGGAGAGTTGGATCACCCTATCGCGTTTGCAAGCAGGAAGTTATCTAAGGCTGAGAAGAATTATTCGACGACAGAGTGCGAAGGTTTGGCTATGGTGTACGTGCTCCAGAAGTTCAGACACTACTTGCTAGGTGGACACTTTAAGATGTATACAGACCATTTTGCATTAAAGTACCTGGTCAACAAGCCTGTGTTGTGGGCGGGGGGGAATATGGAGATGGATGATGTTGTTTCAGGAATACAATTTCTAAGTCATTGTGAAGCTAGGGCAATTGAATGCAGGACCGGATCATCTGTTGCGCATTGAAACAAGGGAGCAGCCTACCAATTTAGAGGAGGGGCTGCCTAACACACAACTCTTTGCGATGCACGTAGCAGACAATCATTTTGCAGACATCATACACTTTCTAACTACAGGAACGGCTCCAAAAGGGTACACCAACCAACAAAAGAAGGAATTGGTGGTGCACGCAGCAGATTTTTCTCTTATTGCAGGTCACTTGTATAAGATGGGAGCGAATGAGATATTGTGACGTTATGTGCCTAAGTTTGAACGAAGCAGCATCCTAGCCGAAGCTCATGGAGGGGCTGCGGGAGGACATTATGCAGGAAAAGCAACAACGCAAAATATTTTATGCGTTGGGTTGTGGTGGCCGACACTGCATAAGGATTCCAAAGCTTATTGTAGGGCATGTGATGCATGTCAGAGGACGGGCAGGCCATCGAGGAGGGATGAGCTACCTCTGAATCCGCAAGTGTCATTGCAACCATTTGAAAAATGGGCAATTGATTTTGTAGGACCGATTCAGCCTCCAGGAAAGAAGACGGGTGCACGGTATATCATCACCGTGACTGAGTATTTGACCAGATGGGCGGAGGTGCAACTTGTAAAGGATTGTACAGGGGCAACAGTAGAAAAGTTCTTGTTTGAATATGTGCTGACTAGGTTTGGTTGCCTGAAGATTTTTATGAGCGATCGCAGTACACATTTCCTTAATGAAATGATCAGCGCGGTGACGAAGGAATTCCAAGTTTATCATCAGAAGAGCACGCCATATCACCCTCATGCTAATGGTACGGTGGAAGCATTTAATAATATATTGGAGAATGCAGTGACAAAGGTTTAAAATGCACATAGGAATGATTGGGACGTGCGTGTACCAACGGTGTTATGGTCTTATAGAACTACTTGTAAGAAGCTGACTGGACAGACCCTTTTTTGACTGGTCTATGGGGTAGAAGTTGTGATGCCGATGGAGTAAATTGTGCCTAGTATATGGAGAGCGGTGTTCACAGGAATAGCAGACTGTGGAGCCTTAGAAGAAAGGCTCACGCAGCTAACAGAGATGGAGGAAGATAAATTCTTGGCTAGATTCCATCAACAAGTTCAGAAGGAGCGCGAAAAGGTGTGGCACAATCGGCACATCAAACTGCACACCTTCAAGGTAAACGATTTAGTTTTATTATATGATAGCAAGTTTGATAAATTTCCAGGAAAATTTCAGATGCATTGGCTGGGTCCATATGTGAACAAGGAGATTACCGATGGTGGAGCAGTTCAGCTGGTGAAATTGAATGGAGATCCATTTCCCGGAAAGGTAAATGGCAGTCGATTGAAGCCATACATAGGGGATCTGATTAGATGACTATATGACGATATCACAGTCTTAGCGCTCCAGGAAGCTGCAACAAGTCAAGGGACTATAAACTACATTGCATGGGTTGTAGAGCTGCGCAATGAGGGGCCTGCGCAGAATAGACGGGTGTCACAGTGTCAGCAGACACACGAAGGGAGCTACATTATAGGACAAGAGACCGCGCAGAATAGCCAAAAAGTGACCATTACAATCACTCTTTATGATTTGATAGTGAGAAAATGGCTAAGAGGAGTGGGGGGGTGACATTTAAGGTTGAATTTCAGAGCGAGATCTTTGAAAATCTACAGCCAATCTAACATTTATGAGCAGATTTTGAGGGGAACAGTCGAATTTGAATTCGAAATTACCTATAAATTAAAAATGACCACCCAACGAGCGACAGTTTTCATTCTGAGATTATATGTGTCACGTTGTCTACTATGCATGAACCATCCGTTCTTTGAGGACTTGGTCGCTAGTTCTGTGTTTGACATGTTACCTGAGGAAACCTAGCAGCTTATTAATAGCTTCATGCCTGAACTCGTGGAAACTGCAAGTGTTGGAGGGTCTATTGCCTCTAAGGGAGCTGCCCCTGAGGTCATAAGTATGGAGGTGCCCGCAGTAGTGCCAAAATCGTCGGGTCACTTAGGCCAAGGCCTATGCCGATAGGAGAGGTTCCCAAGCCGAAGAAGGATAAACAGAAGAAGATGTTGCCGGTGTGCAAGTCACCAAGGAAACATTAGAGAAAAGGAAATCCAATCGCGCAGGAAAAGGGAAAAGTGGTCGACCTAGAGGGCAATGAGGGTGTAGAGGACATTGATATTGAGGGGGTAGACCCTATTTCGAAGCTGCCAGAGTACATCCCTCCGTGCCAGGGTAAGGTGAAGATCTCAAAGGACCCATATGAGGGAAAGTTTATCCTTCATACACCCCTGCTTCCAGAGAATATCACGTTTGAAGGTTTACGCTTGGCATGCGTCCCACATCTGAAGCTTGAAGATTGGGACTTGGGGGACACTGAGCGGTTCCCCACCTGGCTACCAATAATTTCATGCAGCAAGTATTCTACAAGGAGCCTGGTGTCACCGCGTTGGAGTTGGTGAAGTGGATTCATGCGGTGGAAAGGGCAAGATTTTTGACTCTACTATGGATGTCGCATTACCATCGTGCTCCCATAAATTTGATTGTTATCAAATAGTTGTTGTGCCTGGTGCACGACGGGTGCCTGTGGTTAGAGGAGTCGATCCCTATAACTGACATGTTGATCCATAGGATCACTATACTACCACATTCAGGGCTGAATCTAGCCAAGGCATTTGGCAGAAAGACAGGTGAGCGCGACCTCACCAAGTAGATGAAGGACAAGTTTAAGCTTGTCAAGAAGCCGCATGGGTATTCAATTTCAAGCATAATCGACCCCGCAGTGAAGGTGGCCACCCAGATCTTGGCTGGAAAAATAATGAGAAAGTGTCGCGCAGATGAGGTGTCGGCACCAGTTGTTTCACTAGCAGCCCAGTGCGTGGAGGGCGTTCAATTCAACTAGGTGTGCTACCTGTGCAGTGAGTTCCTCACGAACTGAAGGGAGGCACAAGACCATAGTAAGACGTTTAACTACTCATGGCTCTTACTTTCAATTGTGTTGGTCGCATGGGAGTTGCCGGAGGACAGCCAATTTCCTTCAATCGTGCCAGATTTTCCAGAAGCAGCGAAGTTTGCTTCGTTATGGGCCACAAAGGATGCTGAGCAGGGTCGGGAGAGCAAAGTGTTTTGGGTATTCATGGAGATGGGCATTAATATGACCATCAACCGAAGACCACATTTGTCACCAACCGTCTTTGAGCAGTTGTCTGGGTACACGGAGTTCAAAGCGGACTTCCACTGTATCTCCATCTAGGCGCGAAAGGACCCAGAACAGAAGTGGTATGATTTACCATACCTCACAACGGATGATGTCATTACAGTGGTCCTTGATCGATGGCCAGCAGACTGACGCACAGCATCTGATTTGTCCGTCGGGTCTAGTATGTCCGCGGAAAAGCAGAAAAAGGAAGCGGCCCAGTTGTAGGTTCAGCAGTTGGCTGAAAAGCGGAAGAAGGAGATTGAGGACAAGGCCCAAGGAGAAGCAGAGCACGTCGCGAAGGAACATGAGGAAGAGGACCAATCAGAATAGGGTGGTGGAGATCTGGAAAGCACTCCCTTCGTGGTAAAATAGAAAAGGGAACTAGAAAAATAAGGACCGCGGAAGAAGACCAAGGCCACTAAGTCATCGCTAGACCCGATCACCTTGACATAGGGCGACTTGGATGACATTGAGGACAAGGTAAGGGACATGACAGCGAAATTGATGGAGCAGTTTGAGCAGCAGCAGAAGCAGGCATTAAGTGCCATTCAGATGGGTATGCGCGAGCTGCATATCCAAGCCAATAAACTGCAAACAGGTGCAGGGCATGGCAGCACGGCCTCAACCAGTTTAGCGTCAGGGACAATTGAAGCAGTGGAGTTGGTTCACTCTTTGGATCTCTGGGTAGTTGCGCTGCCCGATGGAGCTCTAAGCCAGAGGCGGAAGCTGACAAGGCTAGTGTCAGCACGCTGAGGAATGTTGGCCTCAACTTGGTCGTGCTCCCCAGTGAATTGCTTCACAACCTACAAGCAAGTGTCATTGAAGAGCTTAAGGCCCGAGAGTAGCGCGCGCTATGCATGATTAGTGAGAAGAAAATCAACAACAAACAGATATTCATTGAGAAGACAGCCACGCTAGAAGCCTTGAAGAAGGTTCAGGATAAGAATGAGCACACCGCCACAGTAGTAGTCGAAGCATGCAGAACCGTTTCAGAACTGCATATCCCAAAAGAAGCACCGGTGGAAACCAAGATTCGAAAGTTGGTTGCAGGTGTGCGCGACGCAAATATCGAGTTGAACAAGGTCCAGTTTGAGCTGAACCTGAAAATTATAGAGCTTGAGTTGAAGACACAGCCTTCAACTCCACCAGAGGTCAAAGAACAGCACAAAGTTGCTGTGAGGGATGGAGTAGTTGCAGTAGATGTCGCGGTGGCGGAATGCACTGTGCTCTTCGAGCAATATATGGAGCTAATCACGAGTCTGCAGGAAGATCCCAACCTATAGAGGTTGAACACATATGCCCAGGAACTGTAACAGCAGTATGACGAAGCAAAGGCGACAGCATGCACCATCGTTGTCACGCAAAGATTGGCAAAGCTGCAGGAGGCAAAGCAACTTTAAGAGAAGGTGGAAGTAGCACAGCGAAAAGAGGTAGTCCTCAAGGCCAAATTGGGGCCTTGGTTGGATGAGGCCGATGTGATCTCCGCCACCATTAGGGAGAAGTTGGTCAGCCTCCAGAGATCACAGCAAAATATCCAAGAAGATAGCGCTGGACCAGCAACCGAGCAGCTAGTGGAGCAGGTCAAGGAGGCAGCTACGCAGTGCACTGAAGAAGTTGTAGTAGCGCAAGTGGAGTTGTGAGGTCTTCGTAGTAAGATCTCTGCGCCAACAGAGTGACTCAGGGGTGAGTCACGATATTTCTGTTGGGGCCCTGTTGGAACAGGGTCCCCTAAGGTCAATTTTCGGGAAAAATCACAAGTTTTGGGGCTGAAAGCCCAAGTTTTTGTATACAAAATGTAAAGTCTCTGCAAGTTGTGGTCGTAGAGTGTGTAGATGTAAAGTGTCATAAAGGGATTTTCCCTTCTTTTATGTAAGTTGTGTCAGCTTGTATATACCTACCCATGGTCCATGGACAATGGGATTGTATAAAAAGGAGAGTCTTAAAGAGTCTAAGGCAAGTATTTGATAATGAAGAATGAATGTAATGGTTCAGTAGAGGTGACAAATGAAGAGTCTTAGAGTAGAAGAGAGGCTCTACAGCTGTGTGCGCAGAGGCCTAAAGTGGAGTCCGCAACTAAGTGCACGGACCCCTGCAGCTAAGTGCACAATGTAGTTTTGAGTCTGTAAGAAAATCTGAAGTATCAATAAAGAGACTGTTCTAGAAATATTTGTGTTTTATCCATTTACTTATGTTATGAATGAATGCGTTTATGTTATGATGAATAATGGGTTTATAATTTAATGTTGTGTTGATGCGTGATTCTTCATGGTTTACATTGTTATATGAACGCAAGTAATAATATCTATTTACGAGAAGAATATCTTAATGCATGCCAAAGATATCAGACACTTGAGCCGATTTGGGTAATAATAGACTTAGGAGTGATTCCAGAGGCACGTAAGTGATTGGTTCGCTTGTTTAGGGCCCGCAAAATATAGTCGTAAACCTTCGCGAAGGTTTAGAGGCTGGTAAGAGAAATTCATATCGATAAGCCTTAAGGGCTTATCGATCTGCGCAAAGGCAGAGTTAGGGCACAAAACAACATCATAACCATCTCTGGGTGCGGAAACTTTGTTCCAACATTCCCCCATACTGCTTCGGGTGAGACTTCAGTCCGCACTTTGCGGATTGATGCCGAAAGGGCCAGTAGTGTAGGGATTTGTTTGCCTAACTTAACTCTGAACCTGGGTCAGGACCCACTAAGCCAACAACAGTATTGATCTGCAAAAGAGTCTCAGATTTGAAGCCCATACATAAATTAGGGTCTCTACTTCAAATGCAGTCACAAAAGTAGGATATCTCATCCCTGGACGCACCCATGCTAAGGCCTAGTCAGTGTCTAGACATCTAAAGATGCTCCCATGCTAACCTGAAGGGAGCGTTCAGAGGTTTGACCATAGTTGACCATCATCTGAAGCTTTCAGAAGTTGTCTGAATTCTGAATCAAGTTTCTAACATATTCTACCTCTGTAATCTGATTCCTAAGGTTGTTGGGTTAAATTGCTCCACGGATGTGTTGTAGATGGCTATATCTGCAAGCAGGAAAAGATTAAATGTTTTCCATAACATGAACATGCAGATTGAACTTGTGTTTATAGGTAACCAGGACATATATATATATGTCACTATGTTTGTGCTACAAGAGGTTGCCATGATTTGGCTTACTGGTATATATGAACAGTGCTTTGTCATGATGATTGACAATAACTTTGAATTGATGATTGAGATATGCTTTTGACTATAGATCTCTCTACAATAGAAAATTTGGATTTGACCTGAAGTCTAATGATTTGATGCTACTTGGGCGTAATGACTTATGTGAATATTTGGAAAAATGATTTTTATTGGCCTCCTTGTTCCTAGCACAATAGTTGAGGTAATGATCGTTGTGATTCAGCATGAAAATGGAACCTGCATGACTCATCCTTGGTGTATGCATTTGCACCTAGTGATAGAAATGACTTGTATTATGATTATGAGAATTACTTTATCAAGTTTGGATTGATAATGCATGGTTGATGAAAACTTGTTAGCATGATGAAGTCATGATTTTATATGAGCTCCAACTGTCTCCTAGTTGAAAGTATTAATATTGTGATAGTGATGACTTTAATAATGGTTGTGATCTAACTTCTAAGCTTTAATAAGTTGACTCTGTTGATGTGATGGTACAACATTGAGTTATGTAAGGCTAATTGTGTTGGCCTAGCAAGGCATTATTCTTAGAGCATTGCAATCTAGATATGTCTATATTTGACAGTTATATGCTGAAGATGATGAGTTCCAAGGTATGGCTTTGATGTTGATTATGGTTTTGATTTTATATCCTAATGATCTACCTGTGACAGGTGATGAGACTCTGATGATCTAAATCATAGGGAGATTGCTTCTAAAGCCCGGAATTTCATGGCATGATGAATCTATTTCTGTAATTTGGGAAAGAAATTCCATATTGCAAAGCTATTAGAAAATGTTTTTGAATAATGAAAATGTAAATTCTTGGATAATCCGATTTGTAGTTCAAGATGTTGTTGTACTTGACATGGCACCCAACAGTTGTTTGAAACATTGATGTTCTATTTTTAACATCCATCTATATATATATATATGATGTGCGTAGAACCTGAATGAATTCATGATTGAGTTTCTTCATTCACATTGATTTTCCACTGAGCATGCTTTGAAATATTTACATGAGGTGTTATATTATTGAGAATGAGATATTACTCCTATGATATGTGACTACATGGATGAATTGTTGTTGATAGAGATTATTGTTAAGCACATTTGAATGTTGCTTTAGTATGAGATCCGCCATGATATCTTGGATGAGAGGTCCATAGTATTATTGAGGATGAGTACGATGTTGTTAGCATGGCTAGCTGTGAGGCAGGATGAAGAAGCTCCTTAGAGAGTTATCTGAGCATGATCTAGATATGACATGGATACATTGAGATCCAATTACCATATTTATAGTTGGGGATAAGATACTCTCATATATTGAGACAGTGCAGCTGTTTGAAACAAGCTCAGGCGTGTGGTTGGAACCTCCTTAAGAGGGAGGATGATTATGGTATCCTTTTGTGATTTATATGATTATTTATGTTCTGACATTATATTTAATTTGATGTTTTCTATGAATAGGAAACAGTTTCTATTGAGACAAATTGATACTAGAAATGATTATGATGAGAGCACCACTAATCAAGGACACTAATCCAACTCTTCCCCCTTGTTTGAGCTCCCAGGGTGAGAAATTGAGGGAGAAGGGCTCTTGGGTTGAGGGAACTCTGGAAAATAAGGCATGACCCCTATCTGTTACCCATAGGATTGAGGGTTCTAATCCCATGTCTAGTCTTTGTAGAGTATAACTCAGTTGGCATCATACCCACAAGCAGGGCTTGTTGGGAATACCGCTCCTCGTCTAGCCAATGAGTTGAGAGTGTACTTGGGTTGTACAACCCAAGGAGATTATGATGCAGGTGTGCTACCACATGACTACTGAGAGTAATTGTTGGGAAGATCAGTAGGCAATATGATTGGGTTGAGAGTTACTCCCCTTTCGAGATTTTGGGTTGAAGGTAAGCTCCCCAATGAGATTTGAGGGTCGAGATATGCTCCCATGTGTGTTTGGATATCCTATTGCTAGATATGGGGTTGTAGATGTATATCTCCCCCATGAGATTTCATTAGGGGAATTATGAGGTATAAAATGGGCCTCCTAAGGAAATTATAAAATAATAGTGGAAATAATAAAATAATATTTGATTACATCATCAAATTCTAGAGGGAAAAAAGAAAAACTATTTTTTCAACTTGTATTTTCAACTTATCTTCTTATGGGTTTACTCAAATTTCAAGCGAAAACACTCGTTGGATGCAAAATTTGATTCCTAATCCAAAGAGTACCCATGTTTCATAATTTTTATGTACCCTGCTACATGAAAAATGAAAAATACATGAAAAACATGGTTGTAATCATGTTTTTTCATGTATTTCTCATTTTTTGTGTAGCAGGGTCCATGGAAAGTATGCAACATGGGTACTTCTTGTATGAGGAATTAAATTTTTCATCCAATGAGTTCTCCCTCTTGAAATTTGAATAAAACCTTAGGAAGATCAGTTTAAAATACGAGTTGAAAAAGTAGTTTATTAGTTTATTAGTTTTTAATATTTTTACTTTTTTACTCCAAAAATGGTGAAGTATCCCCCGTGGTTGACATCATGATATTGAATCCTATTGGTTCTTATAAATTTTATTTTGGTTGTACATTTTTCTCAGGAGGCCCATTTAGACCTCAAAATTCCCTTAATGCGGGTCGAGATGTGCTCCCCGATGTGGTTCCGGGTTGAAATGTGCTCCCTGATGATATGCTCTCTGCTTATGATCAATGATGATATTCCGAGTAGCATTCTGCTAGCAGAGATTACAAGTAGAAACCTAATGGATAGAGGGTGGTAGCTTAATCTCCCCTCTGGTAACAAATTCTTCTTCTTCTAGATCCGAGAATGTTCAGCATATGAGCATAAACAATCAAGGAAACAATTTTTCACTAAATTTGGCATCCACTAATGAGGAAACAATTTTTCACTTCGCAGCAGCGATTTCTGACAGCCGGAACAAGTGAAATTATTGCCTACTTAAATTTTATGGTAACCCAAAAAAATACGCCAATAAATTTTTACCTATTTATTATAAGGGACAAAAAAAATATTTAAAAAAGGGTCGACCGGTCGGGCAGTCAAACCCCGCCGACCGAACCCAACTATTTAATATATATATATATATTATGGGTCGAGGACACGGGTGATCCAGACCCTGCCCAAGCAATGGTTACCCACGGTTATATAAAACCGGGGCCGGCGGGAGTCAGACCCGAGCCGGTTGGTGGTAGCTGTTAGAAAATTATATATTGCAAAGCAATGGAACACATAAAATATTGCAGAAATATAAACACAGAAAACGCATAAAACAAGAGAGACACAGATATACGTGGTTCACCCAGTTTGGGCTACGTCCACCCCGAACAGCTAGTCCTTCCTTTCTATTATCCAGCAAAATGAAGAGACACAACCTACAGCAGATCCGTTGTAATATCCTCTGTTTTCTCTCACAGTCTCACCTCTCTGTTTCTCGCTCACAGAATACACATCTATTACACAGCCTCAAATACAATGCCCTCATACAAAGAGAGGGGTTGCCTTCTAGGGCAAAAAACCATAAACTAAACATAAGTTCTACCGTCAGATCATCCGCCTAATGAACGGCCCAAATTGACTAGAAATTACTATACTTTTACAAGGCAATTTTACATATGTTTTTAGCTTCGGGGGTGCTGCCCCCGAGCCCCCGTCGGGGGACCGCTGGCCCCCGGACCCCCCAGTCGGGGGGGATCGGCCCCCCCGGACCCCCACGGGGGGGACAAGTCCCCCCCCCCCTCGCGTAGAGGGGTGTACAAAATTCCTAGGGTATACATTCGGCTGAAACAAAGACCTCTGAACAATCATGCTCCACACACAACAGTAGCCCACCAACAAACAATACGCCCAAATAAAACAACGTGCCTCAAAATTTTGCACCGAAACTTAACAAAAAAATATACCACCAACCATATGCCATATGAAGTAGTAGGGATTCGACCTTGGGACCTCCGCTCGCCAAACAAACTACCAACCATGGGCCAATGAACACGCCCGTCATAGGCTTTGTTTAATTTACCAGCAGATTTACATATAAACCTCATTTGTCATTCGACCAAAAAGGACAAGGAGGTCGAAAGGAGAAAGGAGGAAGGCAGAACCCAGGGTCGGAATCATGCGTGCATGGTTATCCAGGAGAGAATATTCCAAGGAAATATTCCTTGTAATATTCTACAAAATATACTTGTAACAAAATCTTGAGGAATATTTAGATTCCCTTGGAGCCAAATTTTCATAGTGATGGAATCATGCCAACTTTATACTGAAACGAACCAGAATTTCACCAGGAGTCTGATGGCATGATCAGTTTTCTGATTTGAGCAGTGGATCTTAAGTCAACTTGTAGAGAGGAATCTTTTTGGAATCATGAGGAATCTAAAAGATTCCCTAAGGGCCAAATTTTGACGGTTTCAGAACCAGGTCAAATTTATAACCAATTTACTTAGTTTTTCGCAAGGAGTATAGTGGTGAAGCCAAATACATCATTGTTATCGGGAAATCTAGGGTCTATGCAGAGCTGCTAGTCCCACTAAGACGGGTAGCTATCATAGAAACAAATATATTAAAGTTACTTTCGTTTTCCTTTATGAGAAGTAGATAGGAGAGGATCAAAGAATACCAACCTCAGTCTTTCGCTCGGTTCTTTGCTTGTTCCTTCTCCTCACCGACAGGTCTTTGCTGCTTCCCCCTTGACCACTCCACTTCAAAGAGTACCTGTAAAGTCAAAGCAGCATAATACCTTCAAAGTGCAGAGATCTACAATCATAAGCAATATAGGACCAAATATATACTGACCACACAAATGAATATACTATCAAACATAGAAGAATGTGGAGGAAAACTCGAATAGCTTTATTGATATAAAGATTAGAAGAGAGGATTACAACCCATTGATCTGACTCAGCGTCATCCTCCCAGCATGAAAGCCCTTCTTCACCTCATGAAAAGCTTAGATCACCCAACACTATGATATTCCACCAGGAAACCAACAGCACTTCCTTACAAGATACAAAATTCCAGCCTATGGATCTCTGGGATGAGGGATCCATATATAGATGATTGCAGGGAGGTGAGTCAGCTTCTGGGATTTTGATTAGTGTCTTCTCTCTGATAGTTCTTGATTCCACTTGGAGATTGATGATCTCTTACTCATCCCTGAGCGAATCCAGAGAGGAAAGTGTCACAGGAGAAGTTTCTAGAAGATTCCATGATCATCCACCTTGCAAACTGTCTCTGCCATTTGTCCATTCTCGCCCATCACACCCTACAGAAGGGCTTTCCAATATGCATCGCACCTTTTACACTGGGCAAGTGAGATGCATCGCACCCTTAGCATTGAGCAACCTGTATGGTCCAGTTTTGACCAGTTCTGAGCAGTTTTCTGTGGAGAACTTCTGGGAGATGATGTAATCAGCTGACCTTGTTCCTTTAGGGCATGAAACAACACTTTTAGGGATTCAGAAGCCCTTGGTTTATGGATATATATGATTGGGGTTGCAGTGCCCAAAAATGTCTATAACAATTGCCCCCTAAAGCACGAGGTCATTAATCTTTTGATGTCAGGTGAAATGCTTTATCATGAGGATCTGAGGTTTTTCGAGCTGGAAGGCGACCTGTAATAAGATACAATACAATACATTATCTTCATAATATTTTCATGATCTAGCTGAGGCGGGCATTCCCATGCTCAGCTTTATAAATTCATTTTCATGTACATAGGACAGACAAGCGTCTGTGTGGCAGACTGATGATTCTGATAGAGCCATCATCCTTTGATTCGGATGATCATTTGTGCAGCAATGATGTACATTTGATGTCTTTATTTTCCTAAATATATCGCCGCCGGGATGGATGAAACTAAATCCGAGGTCTTCAAAACTCGTCCAATCTTCACTCGAAGTACAAGTCGATCCATGTGAAAAATGTTCTGGAGTCGAACATGGAAAGACATCGCCTGATTACCAGCTGGTGGGCTCCAGTATTGTAGCAATAATGCTACAACTCGTGGAGCTTCCTTCTCTAATTTTATCAACCCGGTAGTTCGTAACAAACTTGGAAGCGACGGTGATGTATGCACAAGTACTAGCTCTTGCCGCAGCTGTCACTTGGTCAGCTGGCACAAGTCCGCTAAGGGCTCAAGCCAACTTCTATGAGCTCTTAGAAGAAGCTTTTTAACTGATGAACGAAAGCTAACTCAAAGGAAATTAACCTACTTTGCATAAATGAACTGAAAGCCAACAAGAAATGAAAACCCTAGCAAACCCTAATTCTACCAGCTAGTCCCACTGATGCAGCGGTGAGAATGCAAACTACTGAAAGTGATGCCATTACTTCTATGAAGGTGAAATGCATGTGTCTAGACTACTTTTATCTGAAGAGAACATATTTTTGTATTTTTGTTCAAGTTGTTGGAATTATTATGCATGTGCTTCTAACTGGGTCTTTACTGTGCAGGGGTAGGTCAAGGGGAGAAATGCTTGGAAGAGGTCAGGAAGGCTCAGAGAGGGTCCAAGAGGTCCCTAACATCCTTTCAGAGAGTTTCACAAAGTTTGGATGCCAAGCAACCGAGTGTATGAGCTTCTACAGGAAGTCTGCAGGGGTTCTACAGGATGTTCAGAATTTCTACAGGAAGTTCAGCAATTCCTACAGGATGTCCTATACTCGGATTTTTGGGTGATGGGTGAGTGGAAGAGGCTGCATGGATGGATAGGGAGGTAAGGGAGGAGTTTGTAGTGACTCAGTGACAGCGGGATGAGATGAAGAGGGGGTGTGCTAAACTAGGTTGTCTTAAAGAGGGTAGTAGGAATGGAAGGTCGAAAAAGGTAGAATAACGAGGGTGATAGAATGGTTGAGAGATAGGGGTCTAATTGGGAGATGAGTAGTTGGTCTGGGCACGGCTTAGAAGGATAAGAGAGTGAGGGAGTAGTACTGCACAGTGTAAATGAAACAAATCATCCACGTCCTGCACATAACCGAAATATCATTAACCTATTCTAACTGTTTAATAAAACCAAAGAACAGCAACGTTATTTCTAAGGAAAATCATGCATGGTGCTGAAGCAAAGAATCATTCCACAAGATCTGAATGCATGGACACTTCTACAAACAAAAATACTGCATCAATGATTGCATGAACATGTAAAACAATGTTTTTGGTGGGTGGCACTGTCTGCAATTCCAGCCCCTAAACAGAGGTGAAAATGAGTGTGCAATCAACCCTTTTTTGGAACTCTTATTACCTCCAATCTCTTTACTCTATTCTAAAACTGCTGAAGCAACTTTGTCTCATAAAACTAACCTACTTAACCACACCAAGGAATCTAGCTCAACAAACTACGTTTCCAAATGCATGTAAAGGAAAAGAACAAAAAACACGATGCTGAAAGAAAGATAACAATACAAAGGAAGGAGGCCTTAGGCTCTCAGGTTGGGCCCAACCCCGAGAGCTATGGCTCCTTTAAGAACTCAGAACTGAACTCAAATCTGCCTGGTTTCCATTAAAAGATAATAATCATAAGTCAAATAACATGCCAAAAATGGCTTACAAAAGAGCAAAGCAGAGCTAACAGCTCGTAATCCAGAATGTGCAACAAGGTTTCAAAAGTCCTTTTCGAAGGCTACAGCCTCATCATTTATACATTACGAGGTCCCAAGCTGGCCTCCTAAATCAGTAGGATTTGGCTGACCAAACTAGGAGTGAACTGTTGCTTCCTCAAAATCCGTTTGGCTGCCTTCTAACTCGGTGGTGGTGGCTGTTGGAGCTCGGAGTTGGGGGTGAAGATCACGAGGAAGGCCATTCAATGCTGTGGACAACCTTCCTACAAAATCTCAATCCCATCTTGGCTGTCTCCTAGCCCACATCTGCGTGGTTTTGCTCCATTAATTGTCAAAAAACCTGAAATAAACACGTGTTAGCCACCTAGGAATAGTGGCTGCCCTCATTCGTACAAATGACATAAATATACTAAGAAAATGATGCATCAGTCATGAAAAATGAAGGGTTGAGCAAGGGTAGTTAGGCCAAATGAGCCCAAAATGTTACCAAATTTGGGGCTCATCACCAGCCAATGATGTAAGCTGTTAACAGGCGCGAGAAGAATCACTGATAATGATGATGACCCTCAAGGTACGACAGTACAATTCGCGTGGTGTGAAAAATGGGACTTGGCGTCGAACACCACGTAAAATCTCTTGGTCGAAGGCCATTGATGTAAACCTGTCGCCGAAAGTGAGAAACTTGCCATTAAGGCATGCAAGCTTCAAAGTACTGAAAAGGTTGTTCCTAGGTCGACTTCTTCGATAATGAGCTGACGTCGACAAGAAGTGACCCGTCGTAGGAGGGCCTTAATGAATCCCACATCTTACGACTTGGAACGGAGCAAATGACTTTTGGAGGTGAAAACGATCTGATGATACAGGGTTCAGGGTGGCGGTCATGAAAGAATGAAGCGTAAAGGTATTGCAGCGGATGAGACACAAGATGGGTTGGTGAATTCTCTGATCGACTTCTCTTAAACATATTGGCAATACTTGAAATGGATTGGTAGCGTTAACCCCAAAGATGGATGGTACAGTGGACCAATGGTAATATGACCGGTGAACAGAATAACCCAACCCGACTCAGACATGGAGTGAAAGTGTCATGTTCAAGAGCGACTTTGCTACCAATAAAGTTTCTTCAAGTTTTCTTCCCAATTTTTCCCCAGTCATTGTTGACCAGTACCTCTTTATTTTTATCAAGCTTGAGGAGGATAACATATGTTTATTCTATAATTTTCCCTTCGGGCAAACCCGTCGCTACATTTTAACGAGCCTAGCGACAGTGAGACTCATTCTTGTCTATATGCACAAGTTTGTCGCTATTGGTTTTAACGAGTTTAATGAAAAAGATAACTCGGTCCTTTTTCAATTTTAGAGAGTCTGAAAAGGGACATAAAGGAAACTCCAAGAATCCTTTTTCGTCATATAATCTGTTAAGTCCGAAAAAGTATAAAATAATACGAAAGGGATGAATTTTCGATAATTTTAACGAGCCGATAAAAACAAGCGCTCGATCTTTTCGTGTAATAATCCCTCAGGTCCAAAAAGATTAAAATCTAGAGGAGGGATAGCACTCTTGGTAGCTTTAACGAGCTGGAAAGGCCAACTGCTCGACAATCTTTTCATATTTTACGAGTCAGGCGAAAGGAGATTAAAGGAAACTCGTTTTTCGAGGAACGAGTGATAATTTCAGGTAGCAGCGAATTCCAGGTAAGGTTTGGAATTTTCCAATCATGGCAGTGTCACAAGGATGGCTAACAGAATCACTCTTCGCAGTTGTTCCTCAAAAAGGGGTAAAGAATCAAATGGAGGCGAATGATCGGCTAAAACAGAGTGGAGGTGATGATGAGAACACGACCAAGGCTCAGGAGCTGATGATAATGCATTCACAATGGTTATTTACCGGAAATTGGTTCATTTTCTAATGAGCTTAAACTCTGGGGGAAACATTTGCTCATTGCTTAGGTTTAATTTTTAACGAGCTTGAACTTCACATAAAAACTGCTCGTGTTAGTCGTATAATAAGGACATCTCATCGGTAGATTCAATTTTTATGGAGTTTGCACCTTTCGAAGCTTTGCTCTGTATCCTTTCTTTATGTAAGTCAAGAACGACCAATCCTACGAGTTTAAAGGGTTTGAGAATCTACAAACTAAGAAAATAAATGGTCGCTCTTCACTTGCACGCAAAAAGGTTTGCATGCCCCCAGGTATAGTGAAGTAGAATTTCGAGGTTACCCCTCAATTTGCAAACAAAACATTTGCCTTGTCAGGAAAGGCCTATCTATTATAGGTTACCCCTCAATTTGCAAACAAAACATTTTTTCTATCAAGAAAGGCATACCTTCTAACGGAGGTATCTTATCTGGTCTAATCCCATTTTCCTATATGGACGAGTGTCAGACTAGTCATATATCCTTCGCAAAAACCTACCCTATACCCAGAGTTTTCCTGCCGAAATAGACCAGAGTGCATGCCCCCTCGGTTTCAGTCATGACTCCCGAATTACTCGCGTTCTTCAGGTGGACGGACTGGAGATTGATGAGATATTCCTTGCATGAAAAGACCATTCAGGGATGGTATTTGACTATTTGCCATGTTGTTATAGACATTTTTGTGCCTTACAGCTATAAGCATGAAATGTCCATAATTCAAGGGATCCAAAGTCCCTAAAGATGTTGTTTCAGCTCCTAAAGGAACAAGGTCAACCAATGACAGCTTCTCCCAGAAGTTCTCCACCAAAAACCACTCAGAAATAGTCAATTCAGGATCAATTCAGAGGCTCCACTAGCTGCCTGCGTTGAAATGCAGAAGTTACACTGGCTAGGTGCACTTCAACGCAGGTAGAAGCACTACCAGGGTGCGCTGAGCGGGAAATGACAAATGGCAAGCTCATTCAACGAGGTGGAAAGACCCTGGAAGCTTCCAGAATCTTCTCTAATGACACTTGCCTCAATGAATTCGACTAGTGATGAGTAAGAGGTTCTCAACCTCCAAGTGGAAGCAAGAACTGACAGAGAGAAGACACAAGTCAAAACATAAGCTGACTCATCCTCTCTGCTTACATCTATATATGGATCTCTCACCCAGAGGTTCATGAGGCTGGAATTTGGTACTTTGCAGAGAATTGTTGTTGGTTTGAGATTGAGATTAGTACATTGGGTGATTTATGCTTTGTTGGAGGAGAGGAATGGATTCCTTTGCTGGGAGGTAGATGCTGGATTGGGCCTCACTTGGTTGTATCTCCTCTTGGACTTTATTACTCTATCAATAAACTATTTGAGTTTCTCCTACATGTTGTGTCCCAATGATGTTTTGTTATGCTTACATGTTTAGCTTAATCTGATCCTGAGCTTTCTATGAATGTATATCTGTATCTTCTTGTAGTTTCTCTCTCTTGTGATTTTGCAAGAATTCGGTGAAGCTGGGCCGGTGAAGGAGCAAGGAGCTGGGAGCTACTGAAGAGAGGAGTGATTGGATCAACAAACTAGCGGAAGACACAGGTTAGTTACATCCTTCTTCCTCATTTACATCTCATAAAGAAGAATACTCAATTAGTTTACTTCGTTTGTTGCTAAAGCACTATCACCTCTTAGAGTGGGATAGGGGCATTCTGAATTGGATACTTTTCCCAACAACAAATTGGCGACTCCGCTGGGGACAGTATCTTGTTAGTTTATTTGTGTTTCTATTATTGTTCTTCTCATAAACTCAGGAGTGCCGAATCGAAATGCATTTGCCATTTTCAAATGCAAAGTAGAGATCTGCCACTCTAGTCCACTCACTGGGCCTGTTTTTATGATCTGAACAATCTGATCCACAAGTGCTCTAACAGCCCTTTGTGATAGATCTTAGTCCTCCTTTAAATCATCCTCCTAATTGTACCTAATTGATAGCTTTTATCTGGCCGAAAACTGTAGATTTAACTGCAAACCGTGACCCAGAACCCAGAAACAACTCTCGTTTCTGCTTCAGCGCAGACTCTGTGAAGAGGTTCTGCATTTCAACGCAGGTCCCGTGAAGGATACCTGTGCTGAAGTTCAGTTTCTCTGTGCTGAGGGTGCGCTGATCAGCCTTTGCCTTGTGCAGTTGTGGTTCCCTGCTTCCTTTTGCTCAGTTTTATCTCTGTTTTTTGCAGCCTGTTATCAGTCAGTGTACCTATCTAAAACCCCTTTTCTTTGCCTCAATTCCGCCTCAGTTGTATAAAGAAACTGTATTTGTTCTTTGTGTATTTGTTACATCATTTGCAGTTTCCCATTACAAAAGTAAACTAGTCATACTGTCGCCCTTAGATCTAGACCTGTCATAAGTGTCGTTTTGATCTTAGGAGTGAGTTTGTTTGTTGTTCACAGTTGATTGAGCTTTTACTTTTGTCTTTTGGTTTGAATTTATGCATTTCTAGTATCGAAACAAGTAAATCATAAAGTGTCGTAATCGTCTTTTTGATTTTGAAAAAGGAACTTGTTTATGTTTTCACTTGAAATCGAATTCAAATTTGTACAACAGCTTTCTTTTTAGGCATCAATATTAAGAAAGCGAAAACAAATACATGCATTTGTGCATTTGCATATTGATAGTTTGCATGCTTTGATTTAGGGAAAACTGCATTACAGTGTGCTCTATGCTCTTTGAGAAAAGTTTGTGTCTTCCTTTTCCCCTTGTAGCTAGGATTTTCATTGTTGAAAAGATATAAAAGCTTGCTTATCATCTTTAGACTGCATTTAGGAATTGTATCATACATCTCGTGGTGATCCAAAAAGGCAAACTTCTAAGAAAGATCAACCTAAAATAAATTGAATGAACTTAACAACGCTTTGTAACTTAACGCACAACATAGAGGTCTAGGCTAGAGACGTGTTCCGGCGTCGTAAAGCCTGGTGACTGTCGATCTCGCTGATGGTTGGGTGATTCCTCCTTAGGGACGATAGCGCCAGTACGGATTGTGCTCCCACGTACCGTCGAGTATATATTGGGAGACCCCTATAGGTATAAAACCTTTATCCTTAGGAATCCGTGTCGGCCGCCCTACTGATCGCAATGCACTGAACACAGCATTCGGGAAGATTGACCGCCCGTACCTTAAAAAGTATTTTGCGGTTTTGCGAAAAGTTTGGCACACCCTCTACCTAGAACTCTAGAGCAGTTCCTTTTGGCCTTTTTCAGACTCTATAACGGAAAAAGTCCATCCGAGCATTTGTCACTTCGGGCTCGTTAAAACATCGAAGGAGACTAGAGTCATCTTTAGCTTTTTCTCGACTCTTTAAAACTGAAAAAGCAAGTTGTGTCTAAAGCGTCGTTAAATATTATTTTAAACGGAACAATCACCCCTTTTTCCCGCGTTGATCTTTAGGTTGAGAAAATGGAACCCACCAACCAAGGAATTCCCCTTGGTGGAAATCCTAGTCCCTTCTCCTCTTGGGGAGATGTTGGTGCACCCCATATGGCCACATTGTCGCTTCCAGGACTGACAATTGGCTTGCCAGTCTGGCTCTTCTCAACCAATGTCGTTCAAAACACCACTATTCCTGAACAGTCGAATCAACAGTTAGACCAGTCCAGAGTTGCCCACCAGCCTTCTACTTCCTCTCCTCCTTCATCTTCGCTTGACGGAACTGGTAAAACAAAAAACCAAGTTCCTAAGGAGAAGAAGGAAAAGAAGAATAAAGAGAAGAAGAAGAAGGAGCCAAAAGCGACTGGGGGCAAACAAGTGTCGTCTGACAAAAATCCACACACAGCACTGACTAGGCCTAAATCGCCATGTGTCATATGCAAGGGAGACCACTTCCACAGAGATTGTCCCTGCATCCCTCGTATACTAAGGGACTGGTCTCCCCGTTTTCACAATCCGGTGGCATCAACCTCTAATAGTCATGTTCAATGCATACAGTCAACTAGCGAAAGTGAATTCCTTGGACAAAAAGGGAGAGCTAGATCCCCCTGTAGACTGTGCGAAGGCAACCACGCCATCCACCGTTGTCCCTTCTTAGACGAAGCGAAAAGAGTTTTGGATGATCGTCCGGTTTCACCGTTACGACTTCCTCCAGGATATAAAAAACTCTTGCCAAGTCCTTCGTTAGTTGAAAATCCAGCTGGCCCGCTCAAGTGGTCAGCTGAAGCGCCGGTCATTGAAGATGAACCAGCTGAATCCATACCCGACGAAAGTCAAAAGGTCGAGGCGGCAGTTGACCCGGTCTTGCCTTCAGAGGATTTATCTTCGAATGATACAGTCACTGAAGAGGATAAAGATGACACCATCCAAATTCTCTTCATCAACACAGACTTCGACAAGCACAGGGGCACTCCCCCCATTCCTTTATCGCAGGAAGGAAGTTCGTCAGAGCGATACCTGGCCGTTTACTCGATCCCACCACCAAGCAACCTAGTTGTCTCCTTCGACTGGAACCAACTAGGCAGACCCCGTTTGCCAGCAAGCATACCATTCAGAATTATCGTCCAAATATACAGAATGGTCATGGCTGGCACCATCATTGATGAAGGGGCATCTGTGAGTATCCTTTCCTCCACTGCTTGGAAAGCGCTTGGTTAGCCTGAAATGAGAAATCTCACAGGCTTTGATAAAGGAACCAGTCGACCTTTAGGGATCCTCCCCAATGTGCCCATAACATTGAGAGGGAAGATCGTTCAAATGAACGTGATGGTCGTTCAAGGACCCTTGGATTATAACCTACTCCTTGGACGAGACTATATATATTGCATGGGAGCCATCGTCTCCTCACTCTTTAGAGTAATGTGTTTTCTGCACGAAGGAAGAGTGGTCAAGCTCGTGGACCAGCTTTCATTTCCCGAATCACGCATCGCAAATAGTCATATACCATCCCTAAATGGTCTCTTCACGCAAGAAATGTCTCAACCCACAGTCCATCCTCTCGATGAGCGCGAGTAATTCGGAAGGATATGACTGGAACCCAGGGAGCATGCGTCCTGGTCTGCTTCGGCAGGAAAACTTTGGGTATAAGGTAGGTTTCCGCGGGAGAATATGGCTAGTTCGTACCCCGTCCGTGGTTGGAAGAGGGGTTGTTCTGGAATAAGATTCTTTTGTCAAAGTTATGTGAGTTGGCGGGCATCGTCGCTCACCTTTGTTTATCTCAGTAGACATCGCCGAAGAAGTGTTTTGTTTGAAAGATTAACAAGACAATCTTTGGGTAACCTGAAAGAGGTAGGCCTTTCTCGGTAAAACGATTGTTTTGGCGGAAGTGAAGTAGAGGTAACCTTGAAACTCTGTTTTATACCTGGGGGCATGCAAACCTTTTGGAGTGCAAGCAAGGGGCGGCTATTTATTTTTTAAATTTTTAGGTCCTCCCTTTAAACCTGTAGGTCTAACCCTTTAAACTCATAGGATTAGTCGTTTCCGAACTTGCATAAAGAAAGGATGCGGGGCATAGCTTTGTAAGGCGCAAGCTCCATAAAAAATGGCATCTTACATGAGACATTCTTATCATATGACTGGATAATCGAGCAGTTTTAGCACATAGTTCATGCTCGTTAAAAAATAAACATAAGACCGAGCAGTGTTTTTCCGCGTTTAAGCTCGTTAAAAAATGAACTACCCTCCGGTAAATAACCACCGTGAATGTAACATTATCAGCCATTAAAGCCTTGGTCGTGTTTGCACCGTCACCTCCACTTTTCCATTGGCCGATCATTCACCTCCATATTGATTGTTTACCCATTTTGAGGAACAGCTGCGAAGAGTGATTTCACTAGCCATCCTTGTGACATTGCCGTGATTGGAAAATTCCAACCCTTACCTGGAATCAGCTGCTAACCCGTTTTATCACTCGTTCCTCAAAAGACAAGTCTTCTTTAAGCTCTTTTCATCTGACTCGTAAAATATGAAAAGATTGCCGAGTTTTGGCCTTCCAGCTCGTTAAAGCGACCGGAAGTGCTATCCCTCCTCTAGATTTTAATCTTTTTGGACCTGAGGGATTATTGCACAAAAAGATAGAGCGCTTGTCTTGTTCGGCTCGTAAAAACTATCGAAAATTCATCCCTTCTGTATTGTTTTATACTTTTTCGGACTTAAGGGATTAGATGACGAAAAAGGACTTTTGGAGTTGAATTTACGTACCTTTTCAGACTCTCTAAAAATGAAAAGGACCGAGTTATCTTTGTCGTTAGGCTCGTTAAAGACATTAAATAGCGACAAACTTGTCTTTAGACGAGAACGAGTTTCACTATCGCTAGGCTCGTTAAAACATAGCGATGGGTTTTCCCGAAGGGCAAATTATAGAACAAGCATATGTTATCCTCCTCAAGCTTGACAAAAATAAAGAGGTACTGGTCAGCAATGACTGGGGAAAAATTGGGAAGAAACTCAAAGAACCTTATTGGTAGCAAGTCTCTCTTGAACATGACACTTCCACTCCGTGCCTGAGTCGGGTTGGGTTGTTTCATTCACCGGTCACATTGCCATGGTCTCGCCATACCATCCATCTTTGGGGTAAATGCTACCAATCCATCACACAAGTGTCGCCGATATGTTCAAGAGAAGCCATCCAGAGAAGTCAACCGTGTCCCATCCACTACCATACATTATCCGTCATCCTTTCATGACCGCCACCCTGAACCATATATCATCAGATCGTTTTCACCTCCATAAAAATAATTTGCTCCGTTCCGTGTCACTGATGTGGGATACATCAAGGCCCTCCTTTGACGGATCGCTTCTTGTCGACATCAGCTCATTATCCAAGAAGTTGATCTAGGAACACCCCCCTCAGTACTTTGAAGCTTGCATGCCTCAATGGCAAGTTTCTCACTTCCGGCGACAGGTATACATCAATGACCTTCGACCGAAAGATTTTGCGTGGTGTTCGACGCCAAGTCCTTTATTTACACCACGTGAATTGTACTGCAGTACCTTGAGGGTCATTATCATTATCGGTGATTCCTCTCGCGCTTGTTAATAGTTTACATCATTGACTGGTAATCAAGCGATGTCTTTCCATGTTCGACTTCAGAACATTTCTCACATGGATCGACTTGTACTTAGAGTGAAGATCGGACGAGATTGAAGACCCCGGATCTAGTTTCATCCATCCGGGCTGCGATATATATTCAGGAAAAATAAAGACATTGACATGTACAGCATTGCAGCACAGACAATCATCCTACATAAGGATGATGATTTTCAGCAGGATCATCAGTCTATCATCAGACAATTGTTTGTCCTATGTACATAAAAATGAATTTATAAAGCTGAGCATGGGAATGCCCGCCTCAGCTAGATCATGAAAAAAGTATGAAAAATAATGTATTGTATTGTATCTTATTACAGGTCTCCTCCCGGCATTGAATGAACTTCGGATCCTCCTAATAAATCATTTCACCCGATAAACGGCCTCATACTTTAGGGGGCAACTGTTATAGACATTTTTGTGCCTTACAGCTATAAGCATGAAATATCCATAATTCAAGGGATCCAAAGTCCCTAAAGATGTTGTTTCAACTCCTAAAGGAACAAGGTCAACCAATGACAGCTTCTCCCAGAAGTTCTCCACCAAAAACCACTCAAAAATAGTCAATTCAGGATCAATTCAGAGGCTCCACTAGCTGCCTGCGTTGAAATGCAGAAGTTACACTGGCTAGGTGCACTGCAACGCATGTAGAAGCACTACCAGGGTGGGCTGAGTGGGAAATGACAAATGGCAAGCTCATTCAACGAGGTGGAAAGACCCTGGAAGCTTCCAGAATCTTCTCTAATGACACTTGCCTCAATGAATTCGACTAGTGATGAGTAAGAGGTTCTCAACCTCCAAGTGGAAGCAAGAACTGACAGAGAGAAGCCACAAGTCAAAACATAAGCTGACTCATCCTCTCTGCTTACATCTATATATGGATCTCTCACCCAGAGGTTCAGGAGGCTGGAATTTGGTACTTTGCAGAGAATTGTTGTTGGTTTGAGATTGAGATTAGTACATTGGGTGATTTATGCTTTGTTGGAGGAGAGGAAGGGATTCCTTTGCTGGGAGGTAGATGCTGGATCGGGCCTCACTTGGTTGTATCTCCTCTTGGACTTTATTACTATATCAATAAACTATTTGAGTTTCTCCTACATGCTGTGTACCAATGATGTTTTGTTATGCTTACATGTTTAGCTTAATCTGATCTTGAGCTTTTTATGAATGTATATCTGTATCTTCTTGTAGTTTCTCTCTCTTGTGATTTTGCAGGAATTCGGTGAAGCTGGGCCGGTGAAGGAGCAAGGAGCTGGGAGCTACTGAAGAGAGGAGTGATTGGATCAACAAACTAGCGGAAGACACCGGTTAGTTACATCCTTCTTCCTCATTTACATCTCATAAAAAAGAATACTCAATTAGTTTACTTCGTTTGTTGCTAAGGCACTATCACCTCTTAGAGTGGGATAGGGGCATTCCGAATTGGATACTTTTCCCAACAACAAATTGGCGACTCCGCTGGCGACAGTATCTTGTTAGTTTATTTGTGTTTCTATTATTGTTCTTCTCATAAACTCAGGAGTGCCGAATCGAAATGCATTTGCCATTTTCAAATGCAAAGTAGAGATCTGCCACTCTAGTCCACTCACTGGGCCTGTTTTTATGATCTGAACAATCTGATCCACAAGTGCTCTAACAGCCCTTTGTGATAGATCTTAGTCCTCCTTTAAATCATCCTCCTAATTGTACCTAATTGATAGCTTTTATCTGGCCGAAAACTGTAGATTTAACTGCAAACAGTGACCCAGAACCCAGAAACAACTCTCGTTTCTGCTTCAGCGCAGACTCTATGAAGAGGTTCTGCATTTCAACGCAGGTCCCGTGAAGGATAACTGCGCTGAAGTTCAGTTTCTCTGTGCTGAGGGTGTGCTGATCAGCCTTTCCCTTGTGCAGCTGTGGTTCCCTGCTTCCTTTTGCTCAGTTTTATCTCTGTTTTTTGCAGCCTGTTATCAGTCAGTGTACCTATCTGAAACCCCTTTTCTTTGCCTCAATTCCGCCTCAGTTGTATAAAGAAACTGTATTTGTTCTTTGTGTATTTTTTACATCATTTGCAGTTTCCCATTACAAAAGTAAACTAGTCATACTATCGCCCTTAGATCTAGACCTGTCATAAGTGTCGTTTTGATCTTAGAGTGAGTTTGTTTGCTGTTCACAGTTGATTGAGCTTTTACTTTTGTCGTTTTGTTTGAATTTATGCATTTCTAGTGTCGAAACAAGTAAATCATAAAGTGTCGTGATCATCTTTTTGATTTTGAAAAAGGAACTTGTTTATGTTTTCACTTGAAATCGAATTCAAATTTGTACAACAGCTTTCTTTTTAGGCATCAATATTAAGAAAGCGAAAACAAATACATGCATTTGTGCATTTGCATATTGATAGTTTGCATGCTTTGATTTAGGGAAAAGTGCATTACAGTGTGCTCTATGCTCTTTGAGAAAAGTTTGTGTCTTCCTTTTCCCCTTGTAGCTAGGATTTTCATTGTTGAAAAGATATAAAAGCTTGCTTATCATCTTTAGACTGCATTTAGGAATTGTATCATACATCTCGTGGTGATCCAAAAAGGCAAACTTCTAAGAAATATCAACCTAAAATAAATTGAATGAACTTAACAACGCTTTGTAACTTAACGCACAACATAGAGGTCTAGGCTAGAGACGTGTTCCGGCGTCGTAAAGCCTGGTGACTGTCGATCTCACTGATGGTTGGGTGATTCCTCCTGAGGGACGATAGCGCCAGTACGGATTGTGCTCCCACGTACCGTCGAGTATATATTGGGAGACCCCTATAGGTATAAAACCTTTATCCTTATGAAGCCATGTCGGCCGCCCTACTGATCGCAATGCACTGAACACAGCATTCGGGAAGATTGACCGCCCGTACCTTAAAAAGTATTCTGCGGTTTTGCGAAAAGTTTGGCACACCCTCTACCTAGAACTCCAGAGCAGTTCCTTTTGGCCCTTTTCAGACTCTATAACGGAAAAAGTACATCCGAGCATTTGTCACTTCAGGCTCGTTAAAACATCGAAGGAGACTAGAGTCATCTTTAACTTTTTCTCGACTCTTTAAAACTGAAAAAGCAAGTTGTGTCTAAAGCATCGTTAAAATTTATTTTAAACGGAACAATCACCCCTTTTTCCCGCGTTGATCTTTAGGTTGAGAAAATGGAACCCACCAACCAAGGAATTCCCCTTGGTGGAAATCCTAGTCCCTTCTCCTCTTGGGGAGATGTTGGTGCGCCCCATATGGCCACATTGTCGCTTCCAGGACTGACAATTGGCTTGCCGGTCTGGCTCTTCTCAACAAATGTTGTTTAGAACACCACTATTCCTGAACAGTCGAATCAACAGTTAGACCAGTCCAGAGTTGCCCACCAGCCTTCTACTTCCTCTAATTCTTCCTCTCCTCCTTCCTCTTCGCTTGACGGAACTGGTAAAACAAAAAACCAAGTTCCTAAGGAGAAGAAGGAAAAGAAGAAGAAAGAGAAGAAGAAGAAGGAGCCAAAAGCGACTGGGGGCAAACAAGTGTCGTCTGACAAAAATCCACACACAGCACTGACTAGGCCTAAATCGCCATGTGTCATATGCAAGGGAGACCACTTCCACAGAGATTGTCCCTGCATCCCTCGGATACTAAGGGACTGGTCTCCCCGTTTGCACAATCCGGTGGCATCAACCTCTGATAGTCATGTTGAATGCATACCGTCAACTAGCGAAAGTGAATTCCTTGGACAAAAAGGGAGAGCTAGATCCCCATGTACACTGTGCGAAGGCAACCACGCCATCCACCGTTATCCCTTCTTAGACGAAGCGAAAAGAGTTTTGGATGATCGTCCGGTTTCACCGTTACGACTTCCTCCTGGATATAAAAAACTCTTACCAAGTCCTTCGTTAGTTGAAAATCCAGCTGGCCCACTCAAGTGGTCAGCTGAAGCGCCGGTCATTGAAGATGAACCAGCTAAATCCATACCCGACGAAAGTCAAAAGGTCGAGGCGGCAGTTGACCCGGTCTTGCCTTCAGAGGATTTATCTTCGAATGATACAGTCACTGAAGAGGATAAAGATGACACCATCCAAATTCTCTTCATCAACACAGACTCCGACGAGCACGGGGGCACTCCCCCCATTCCTTTATCGCAGGAAGGAAGTTCGTCAGAGCGATACCCGGCCGTTTACTCGGTCCCACCACCAAGCAACCTAGTTGTCTCCTTCGACTGGAACCAACTAGGCAGACCCCGTTTGCCAGCAAGCATACCATTCAGAATTATCGTCCAAATATACAGAATGGTCATGGCTGGCACCATCATTGATGAAGGGGCATCTGTGAGTATCCTTTCCTCCACTGCTTGGAAAGCGCTTGGTTCGCCAGCGCTTTTGCCTGAAATGAGAAATCTGACAGGCTTTGATAAAGGAACCAGTCGACCTTTAGGGATCCTCCCCAATGTGCCCATAACATTGAGAGGGAAGACCGTTCAAATGAACGTGATGGTCGTTCAAGGACCCTTGGATTATAACCTACTCCTTGGACGAGACTATATATATTGCATGGGAGCCATCGTCTCCTCACTCTTTAGAGTAATGTGTTTTCCGCACAAAGGAAGAGTGGTCAAGCTCGTGGACCAGCTTTTATTTCCCGGATCACGCATCGCAAATAGTCATATACCATCCCTAAATGGTCTCTTCACGCAAGAAATGTCTCAACCCACGGTCTGTCCTCCCGATGAGCGCGAGTAATTCGGAAGGATATGACTGGAACCCAGCGAGCATGCGTCCTGGTCTGCTTCGGCAGGAAAACTTTGGGTATAAGGTAGGTTTCCGCGGAAGAATATAACTAGTCCGTACCCCGTCCGTGGTTGGAAGAGGGGTTGTTCTGGAATAAGATTCTTTTGTCAAAGTTATGTGAGTTGGCGGGCATCGTCGCTCACCTTTGTTTATCTCGGTAGACATCGCCGAAGAAGTGTTTTGTTTGAAAGATTAACAAGACAATCTTTGGGTAACCAGAAAGAGGTAGGCCTCTCTCGGTAAAATGATTGTTTTGGCGGAAGTGAAGTAGAGGTAACCTTGAAACTCTGTTTTATACCTGGGGGCATGCAAACCTTTTGGAGTGCAAGCAAGGGGCGGCTATTTATTTTTTAAATTTTTAGGTCCTCCCTTTAAACCTGTAGGTCTAACCCTTTAAACTCGTAGGATTAGTCGTTTCCGAACTTGCATAAAGAAAGGATGCGGGGCATAGCTTTGTAAGGCGCAAGCTCCATAAAAAATGGCATCTTACATGAGACATTCTTATCATATGACTGGATAATCGAGCAGTTTTAGCACATAGTTCATGCTCGTTAAAAAATAAACATAAGACCGAGCAGTGTTTTTCCGCATTTAAGCTCGTTAAAAAATGAACTACCCTCCGGTAAATAACCACCGTGAATGTAACATTATCAGCCATTAAAGCCTTGGTCGTGTTTGCACCGTCACCTCCACTTTTCCATTGGCCGATCATTCACCTCCATATTGATTGTTTACCCATTTTGAGGAACAGCTGCGAAGAGTGATTTCACTAACCATCCTTGTGACACTGCCGTGATTGGAAAATTCCAACCCTTACCTGGAATCAGATGCTAACCCGCTTTATCACTCGTTCCTCAAAAGACGAGTCTTCTTTAAGCTCTTTTCATCTGACTCGTAAAATATGAAAAGATTGCCGAGTTTTGGCCTTCCAGCTCGTTAAAGCGACCGGAAGTGCTATCCCTCCTCTAGATTTTAATCTTTTTGGACCTGAGGGATTATTGCACAAAAAGATCGAGCGCTTGTCTTGTTCGGCTCGTAAAAACTATCGAAAATTCATCCCTTCTGTATTGTTTTATACTTTTTCGGACTTAAGGGATTAGATGACGAAAAAGGACTTTTGGAGTTGAATTTACGTACCTTTTCAGACTCTCTAAAAATGAAAAGGACCGAGTTATCTTTGTCGTTAGGCTCGTTAAAGACATTAAATAGCGACAAACTTGTCTTTAGACGAGAACGAGTTTCACTATCGCTAGGCTCGTTAAAACATAGCGATGGGTTTGCCCGAAGGGAAAATTATAGAACAAGCATATGTTATCCTCCTCAAGCTTGACAAAAATAAAGAGGTACTGGTCAGCAATGACTGGGGAAAAATTGGGATGAAACTCAAAGAACCTTATTGGTAGCAAGTCGCTCTTGAACATGACACTTCCACTCCGTGCCTGAGTCGGGTTGGGTTGTTTCATTCACCGGTCACATCGCCATGGTCTCGCCATACCATCCATCTTTGGGGTAAATGCTACCAATCCATCACACAAGTTTCGCCGATATGTTCAAGAGAAGCCATCCAGAGAAGTCAACTGTGTCCCATCCACTACCATACATTATTCGTCATCCTTTCATGACCGCCACCCTGAACCATATATCATCAGATCGTTTTCACCTCCATCAAAATCATTTGCTCTGTTCCGTGTCACTGATGTGGGATACATCAAGGCCCTCCTTTGACGGATCGCTTCTTGTCGACATCAGCTCATTATCCAAGAAGTTGATCTAGGAACACCCCCCTCAGTACTTTGAAGCTTGCATGCCTCAATGGCAAGTTTCTCACTTCCGGCGACAGGTATACATCAATGACCTTCGACCGAAAGATTTTGCGTGGTGTTCGACGCCAAGTCCTTTATTTACACCACGTGAATTGTACTGCAGTACCTTGAGGGTCATTATCATTATCGGTGATTCCTCTCGCGCTTGTTAACAGTTTACATCATTGACTGGTAATCAAGCGATGTCTTTCCATGTTCGACTTCAGAACATTTCTCACATGGATCGACTTGTACTTAGAGTGAAGATCGGACGATATTGAAGACCCCGGATCTAGTTTCATCCATCCGGGCTGCGATATATATTCAGGAAAAATAAAGACATTGACATGTACAGCATTGCAGCACAGACAATCATCCTACCAAAGGATGATGATTTTCAGCAGGATCATCAGTCTATCATCAGGCAATTGTTTGTCCTATGTACATAAAAATGAATTTATAAAGCTGAGCATGGGAATGCCCGCCTCAGCTAGATCATGAAAACAGTATGAAAAATAATGTATTGTATTGTATCTTATTACAGGTCTCCTCTCAGCATTGAATGAACTTCGGATCCTCCTAATAAAGCATTTCACCCGATAAACGGCCTCATACTTTAGGGGGCAATTGTTATAGACATTTTTGTGCCTTACAGCTATAAGCATGAAATGTCCATAATTCAAGGGATCCAAAGTCCCTAAAGATGTTGTTTCAACTCCTAAAGGAACAAGGTCAACCAATGACAGCTTCTCCTAGAAGTTCTCCACCAAAAACCACTCAGAAATAGTCAATTCAGGATCAATTCAGAGGCTCCACTAGCTGCCTGCGTTGAAATGCAGAAGTTACACTGGCTAGGTGCACTGCAACACATGTAGAAGCACTACCAGGGTGCGCTGAGCGGGAAATGACAAATGGCAAGCTCATTCAATGAGGTGGAAAGACCCTGGAAGCTTCCAGAATCTTCTCTAATGACACTTGCCTCAATGAATTCGACTAGTGATGAGTAAGAGGTTCTCAACCTCCAAGTGGAAGCAAGAACTGACAGAGAGAAGCCACAAGTCAAAACATAAGCTGACTCATCCTCTCTGCTTACATCTATATATGGATCTCTCACCCAGAGGTTCAGGAGGCTGGAATTTGGTACTTTGCAGAGAATTGTTGTTGGTTTGAGATTGAGATTAGTACATTGGGTGATTTATGCTTTGTTGGAGGAGAGGAAGGGATTCCTTTGCTGGGAGGTAGATGCTAGATCGGGCCTCGCTTGGTTGTATCTCCTCTTGGACTTTATTACTCTATCAATAAACTATTTGAGTTTCTCCTTCATGCTGTGTACCAATGATGTTTTGTTATGCTTACATGTTTAGCTTAATCTGATCTTGAGCTTTTTATGAATGTATATCTGTATCTTCTTGTAGTTTCTCTCTCTTGTGATTTTGCAGGAATTCGGTGAAGCTGGGCCGGTGAAGGAGCAAGGAGCTGGGAGCTACTGAAGAGAGGAGTGATTGGATCAACAAACTAGCGGAAGACACCGGTTAGTTACATCCTTCTTCCTCATTTACATCTCATAAAGAAGAATACTCAATTAGTTTACTTCGTTTGTTGCTAAGGCACTATCACCTCTTAGAGTGGGATAGGGGCATTCCGAATTGGATACTTTTCCCAACAACAAATTGGCGACTCCGCTGGGGACTGTATCTTGTTAGTTTATTTGTGTTTCTATTATTGTTCTTCTCATAAACTCAGGAGTGCCGAATCGAAATGCATTTGCCATTTTCAAATGCAAAGTAGAGATCTGCCACTCTAGTCCACTCACTGGGCCTGTTTTTATGATCTGAACAATCTGATCCACAAGTGCTCTAACAGCCCTTTGTGATAGATCTTAGTCCTCCTTTAAATCATCCTCCTAATTGTACCTAATTGATAGCTTTTATCTGGCCGAAAACTGTAGATTTAACTGCAAACAGTGACCCAGAACCCAGAAACAACTCTCGTTTCTGCTTCAGCGCAGACTCTGTGAAGAGGTTCTGCATTTCAACGCAGGTCCCGTGAAGGATACCTGCGCTGAAGTTCAGTTTCTCTGTGCTGAGGGTGCGCTGATCAGCCTTTGCCTTGTGCAGCTGTGGTTCCCTGCTTCCTTTTGCTCAGTTTTATCTCTGTTTTTTGCAGCCTGTTATCAGTCAGTGTACCTATCTGAAACCCCTTTTCTTTGCCTCAATTCCGCCTCAGTTGTATAAAGAAACTGTATTTGTTATTTGTGTATTTGTTACATCATTTGCAGTTTCCCATTACAAAAGTAAACTAGTCATACTATCGCCCTTAGATCTAGACCTGTCATAAGTGTCGTTTTGATCTTAGGAGTGAGTTTGTTTGCTGTTCACAGTTGATTGAGCTTTTACTTTTGTCGTTTGGTTTGAATTTATGCATTTCTAGTGTCGAAACAAGTAAATCATAAAGTGTCGTGATCGTCTTTTTGATTTTGAAAAAGGAACTTGTTTATGTTTTCACTTGAAATCGAATTCAAATTTGTACAACAGCTTTCTTTTTAGGCATCAATATTAAGAAAGCGAAAACAAATACATGCATTTGTGCATTTTCATATTGATAGTTTGCATGCTTTGATTTAGGTAAAAGTGCATTACAGTGTGCTCTATGCTCTTTGAGAAAAGTTTGTGTCTTCCTTTTCCCCTTGTAGCTAGGATTTTCATTGTTGAAAAGATATAAAAGCTTGCTTATCATCTTTAGACTGCATTTAGGAATTGTATCATACATCTCGTGGTGATCCAAAAAGGCAAACTTCTAAGAAAGATCAACCTAAAATAAATTGAATGAACTTAACAACGCTTTGTAACTTAACGCACAACATAGAGGTCTAGGCTAGAGACGTGTTCCGGCGTCGTAAAGCCTGGTGACTGTCGATCTCGCTGATGGTTGGGTGATTCCTCCTGAGGGAAGATAGCGCCAGTACGGATTGTGCTCCCACGTATCGTCGAGTATATATTGGGAGACCCCTATAGGTATAAAACCTTTATCCTTAGGAAGCCATGTCGGTCGCCCTACTAATCGCAATGCACTGAACACAGCATTCGGGAAGATTGACCGCCCGTACCTTAAAAAGTATTCTGCGGTTTTGCGAAAAGTTTGGCACACCCTCTACCTAGAACTCCAGAGCAGTTCCTTTTGGCCTTTTTCAAGCTCTATAACGGAAAAAGTACATCCGAGCATTTGTCACTTCAGGCTCGTTAAAACATCGAAGGAGACTAGAGTCATCTTTAGCTTTTTCTCGACTCTTTAAAACTGAAAAAGCAAGTTGTGTCTAAAGCGTCGTTAAAATTTATTTTAAACGGAACAATCACCCCTTTTTCCCGCGTTGATCTTTAGGTTGAGAAAATGGAACCCACCAACCAAGGAATTCCCCTTGGTGGAAATCCTAGTCCCTTCTCCTCTTGGGGAGATGTTGGTGCGCCCCATATGGCCACATTGTCGCTTCCAGGACTGACAATTGGCTTGCCGGTCTGGCTCTTCTCAACCAATGTCGTTTAGAACACCACTATTCCTGAACAGTCGAATCAACAGTTAGACCAGTCCAGAGTTGCCCAACAGCCTTCTACTTCCTCTAATTCTTCCTCTCCTCCTTCCTCTTCGCTTGAAGGAACTGGTAAAACAAAAAACCAAGCTCCTAAGGAGAAGAAGGAAAAGAAGAAGAAAGAGAAGAAGAAGAAGGAGCCAAAAGCGACTGGGGGCAAACAAGTGTCGTCTGACAAAAATCCACACACAGCACTAACTAGGCCTAAATCGCCATGTGTCATATGCAAGGGAGACCACTTCCACAGAGATTGTCCCTGCATCCCTCGGATACTAAGGGACTGGTCTCCCCGTTTTCACAATCTGGTGGCATCAACCTCTGATAGTCATGTTGAATGCATACCGTCAACTAGCGAAAGTGAATTCCTTGGACAAAAAGGGAGAGCTAGTTCCCCCTGTAGACTGTGCAAAGGCAACCACGCCATCCACCGTTGTCCCTTCTTAGACGAAGCGAAAAGAGTTTTGGATGATCGTCCGGTTTCACCGTTACGACTTCCTCCTGGATATAAAAAAACTCTTGCCAAGTCCTTCGTTAGTTGAAAATCCAGCTGGCCCACTCAAGTGGTCAGCTGAAGCGTCGGTCATTGAAGATGAACCAGCTAAATCCATACCCGACGAATGTCAAAAGGTCGAGGCGGCAGTTGACCCGGTCTTGCCTTCAGAGGATTTATCTTCGAATGATACAGTCACTGAAGAGGATAAAGATGACACCATCCAAATTCTCTTCATCAACACAGACTCCGACGAGCACGGGGGCACTCCCCCCATTCCTTTATCGCAGGAAGGAAGTTCGTCAGAGCGATACCCGGCCGTTTACTCGGTCCCACCACCAAGCAACCTAGTTGTCTCCTTCGACTGGAACCAACTAGGCAGACCCCGTTTGCCAGCAAGCATACCATTCAGAATTATCGTCCAAATATACAGAATGGTCATGGCTAGCACCATCATTGATGAAGGGGCATCTGTGAGTATCCTTTCCTCCACTGCTTGGAAAGCGCTTGGTTCGCCAGCGCTTTTGCCTGAAATGAGAAATCTCACAGGCTTTGATAAAGGAACCAGTCGACCTTTAGGGATCCTCCCCAATGTGCCCATAACATTGAGAGGGAAGACCGTTCAAATGAACGTGATGGTCGTTCAAGGACCCTTGAATTATAACCTACTCCTTGGACGAGACTATATATATTGCATGGGAGCCATCGTCTCCTCACTCTTTAGAGTAATGTGTTTTCCGCACAAAGGAAGAGTGGTTAAGCTCGTGGACCAGCTTTCATTTCCTGGATCACGCATCGCAAATAGTCATATACCATCCCTAAATGGTCTCTTCACGCAAGAAATGTCTCAACCCACAGTCCGTCCTCCCGATGAGCGCGAGTAATTCGGAAGGATATGACTGGAACCCAGGGAGCATGCGTCCTGGTCTGCTTCGGCAGGAAAACTTTGGGTATAAGGTAGGTTTCCGCGGGAGAATATGACTAGTCCGTACCCCGTCCGTGGTTGGAAGAGGGGTTGTTCTGGAATAAGATTCTTTTGTCAAAGTTATGTGAGTTGGCGGGCATCGTCGCTCACCTTTGTTTATCTCGGTAGACATCGACGAAGAAGTGTTTTGTTTGAAAGATTAACAAGACAATCTTTGGGTAACCTGAAAGAGGTAGGCCTCTCTCGGTAAAACGATTGTTTTGGCGGAAGTGAAGTAGAGGTAACCTTGAAACTCTGTTTTATACCTGGGGGCATGCAAACCTTTTGGAGTGCAAGCAAGGGACGGCTATTTATTTTTTAAATTTTTAGGTCCTCCCTTTAAACCTGTAGGTCTAACCCTTTAAACTCGTAGGATTAGTCGTTTCCGAACTTGCATAAAGAAAGGATGCGGGGCATAGCTTTGTAAGGCGCAAGCTCCATAAAAAATGGCATCTTACATGAGACATTCTTATCATATGACTGGATAATCGAGCAGTTTTAGCACATAGTTCATGCTCGTTAAAAAATAAACATAAGACCGAGCAGTGTTTTTTCGCGTTTAAGCTCGTTAAAAAATGAACTACCCTCCGGTAAATAACCACCGTGAATGTAACATTATCAGCCATTAAAGCCTTGGTCGTGTTTGCACCGTCACCTCCACTTTTCCATTGGCCGATCATTCACCTCCATATTGATTGTTTACCCATTTTGAGGAACAGCTGCGAAGAGTGATTTCACTAGCCATCCTTGTGACACTGCCGTGATTGGAAAATTCCAACCCTTACCTGGAATCAGCTAACCCGTTTTATCACTCGTTCCTCAAAAGACGAGTCTTCTTTAAGCTCTTTTCATCTGACTCGTAAAATATGAAAAGATTGCCGAGTTTTGGCCTTCCAGCTCGTTAAAGCGACTGGAAGTGTTATCCCTCCTCTAGATTTTAATCTTTTTGGACCTGAGGGATTATTGCACAAAAAGATCGAGCGCTTGTCTTGTTCGGCTCGTAAAAACTATCGAAAATTCATCCCTTCTGTATTGTTTTATACTTTTTCGGACTTAAGGGATTAGATGACGAAAAAGGACTTTTGGAGTTGAATTTACGTACCTTTTCAGACTCTCTAAAAATGAAAAGGACCGAGTTATCTTTGTCGTTAGACTCGTTAAAGACATTAAATAGCGACAAACTTGTCTTTAGACGAGAACGAGTTTCACTATCGCTAGGCTCGTTAAAACATAGCGATGGGTTTGCCCGAAGGGCAAATTATAGAACAAGCATATGTTATCCTCCTCAAGCTTGACAAAAATAAAGAGGTACTGGTCAGCAATGACTGGGGAAAAATTGGGATGAAACTTAAAGAACCTTATTGGTAGCAAGTCGCTCTTGAACATGACAGTTCCACTCCGTGCCTGAGTCGGGTTGGGTTGTTTCATTCACCGGTCACATCGCCATGGTCTCGCCATACCATCCATCTTTGGGGTAAATGCTACCAATCCATCACACAAGTGTCGCCGATATGTTCAAGAGAAGCCATCCAGAGAAGTCAACCGTGTCCCATCCACTACCATACATTATCCGTCATCCTTTCATGACCGCCACCCTGAACCATATATCATCAGATCGTTTTCACCTCCATCAAAATCATTTGCTCCGTTCCGTGTCACTGATGTGGGATACATCAAGGCCCTCCTTTGACGGATCGCTTCTTGTCGACGTCAGCTCATTATCCAAGAAGTTGATCTAGGAACACCCCCCTCAGTACTTTGAAGGTTGCATGCCTCAATGGCAAGTTTGTCACTTCCGGCGACAGGTATACATCAATGACCTTCGACCGAAAAATTTTGCGTGGTGTTCGACGCCAAGTCCTTTATTCACACCACGTGAATTGTACTGCAGTACCTTGAGGGTCATTATCATTATCGGTGATTCCTCTCGCGCTTGTTAACAGTTTACATCATTGACTGGTAATCAGGCGATGTCTTTCCTTGTTCGACTTCAGAACATTTCTCACATGGATCGACTTGTACTTAGAGTGAAGATCGGACGAGATTGAAGACCCCGGATCTAGTTTCATCCATCCGGGCTGCGATATATATTCAGGAAAAATAAAGACATTGACATGTACATCATTGCAGCACAGACAATCATCCTACCAAAGGATGATGATTTTCAGCAGGATCATCAGTCTATCATCAGACAATTGTCTGTCCTATGTACATAAAAATGAATTTATAAAGCTGAGCATGGGAATGCCCGCCTCAGCTAGATCATGAAAACAGTATGAAAAATAATGTATTGTATTGTATCTTATTACAGGTCTCCTCCCAGCATTGAATGAACTTCGGATCCTCCTAATAAAGCATTTCACCCGATAAACGGCCTCATACTTTAGGGGGCAACTGTTATAGACATTTTTGTGCCTTACAGCTATAAGCATGAAATGTCCATAATTCAAGGGATCCAAAGTCCCTAAAGATGTTGTTTCAGCTCCTAAAGGAACAAGGTCAACCAATGACAGCTTCTTCCAGAAGTTCTCCACCAAAAACCACTCAGAAATAGTCAATTCAGGATCAATTCAGAGGCTCCACTAGCTGCCTGCGTTGAAATGTAGAAGTTACACTGGCTAGGTGCACTGCAACGCAGGTAGAAGCACTACCAGGGTGCGCTGAGCGGGAAATGACAAATGGCAAGCTCATTCAATGAGGTGGAAAGACCCTGGAAGCTTCCAGAATCTTCTCTAATGACACTTGCCTCAATGAATTCGACTAGTGATGAGTAAGAGGTTCTCAACCTCCAAGTGGAAGCAAGAACTGACAGAGAGAAGCCACAAGTCAAAACATAAGCTGACTCATCCTCTTTGCTTACATCTATATATGGATCTCTCACCCAGAGGTTCAGGAGGCTGGAATTTGGTACTTTGCATAGAATTGTTGTTGGTTTGAGATTGAGATTAGTACATTGGGTGATTTATGATTTGTTGGAGGAGAGGAAGGGATTCCTTTGCTGGGAGGTAGATGCTGGATCGGGCCTCACTTGGTTGTATCTCCTCTTGGACTTTATTACTCTATCAATAAACTATTTGAGTTTCTCCTACATGCTGTGTACCAATGATGTTTTGTTATGCTTACATGTTTAGCTTAATCTGATCTTGAGCTTTTTATGAATGTATATCTGTATCTTCTTGTAGTTTCTCTCTCTTGTGATTTTGCAGGAATTCGGTGAAGCTGGGCCGGTGAAGGAGCAAGGAGCTGGGAGCTACTGAAGAGAGGAGTGATTGGATCAACAAACTAGCGGAAGACACCGGTTAGTTACATCCTTCTTCCTCATTTACATCTCATAAAGAAGAATACTCAATTAGTTTACTTCGTTTGTTGCTAAGGCACTATCACCTCTTAGAGTGGGATAGGGGCATTCCGAATTGGATACTTTTCCCAACAACATATGTGTGAGCCGAGGAACGGAAGCTGGTCTACGAGCTGGACCATTCTGCCTTCATGCGGAAAACACATTACTCGAAAGAGTGAGGAGACAATGGCTCCCATGCAATAAATATAGTCACGCCCAAGGAGTAGATTGTAATCTAAAGGCCCTTGGACTACCATTACGTTCATAACACGGTTTTCCTTCTCAAAGTTATAGGCACATTTGGAAGGATCCCTAACGGTCGACTAGTTCCTTTATCGAAGCTTGTCAGATTTCTCATCTCAGGCATAAGCGATGGCGAACCAAGCGCTTTCCAAGCAGTCGAGGAAAGGATACTCATAGAAGCCCTTTCATCTATGATAGTACCAACCATGACCATTTTGTAAGCTTGTACAATGATTCGGAATGGTACATTAGACGGTAGACGAGGTCTACCTAGTAGATTCCAATCGAAGGAAACCACTAGGTTGCTTGGAGGTGGGACCGAATAGACGGCCAGATATGACTCTGGCGAACTTTCTTCCTGCGGTAAAGGAACGGGTAGATTGGCCCCATGTTCATCAGAGTCTGTGTTTATGAAAAGAATTTGAACGGTGTCGTTCTCATTCTCTTCGGTGATTGTATCATCTAAAGATGGACCTTCCGAAGACAAGACCGGGTCGACTGCCACCTCAACCTTTTGACTTTCGTCTAGTATGGATTCAGCGGGTTTATCTTCAATGATAGATGCTTTGATCGACCACAAAGTTGTGTCGGTCAGATTTTCAACTAGCGATGGACTCGGCAAGAGTTTCTTGTATCCAGGAGGAAGTCGCAGCGGTGAAGCGGGACGGTTATCCAAGACTCTTTTTGCTTCATCTAGGAAGGGACAACGGTGGACGACGTGATCGCCTTCACATAGTTTACAAGGAAATTTACATTTCCTTTTCTGTCCAAATGCTTCACTTTCACTAGTTGATGGTGTACTTTCAACATGATTTTCAGAGGTTGATGACACCGGATTGTGCAAACGAGGAGACCAGTCCCTTAAGATCCGAGGGATACAAGGACAATCTTGATGATAGTGGTCTCCTTTGCAAATGACACATGGAGATTTAGGCTTGGACGGTGCAGTGTGTGGATTTTCGCTAGACGACGCACGGTTACCCCTTTTTGCCTTTGGCTCCTTCTTCTCCTTCCCCTTCTTCTCCTTCTTAGTTACTTGATTTTTTGCTTTACCAGCTTCATCAAGCGAAGAGGAAGGAGGAGAGGGAGAAGCGGACGAAGTAGAAGGTTGAGGGGTAACTCTAGTATCGTCTAGTTGCTAATTTGATTGTTCAGGAATCACAGTATTCTGAATGACGGAGGTCGAGAAGAGCCATATTGGCAAGCCAATCGTCAATCCTGGAAGTGACAATGTGGCCATTTGAGGTGCACCAACATCTCCCCAAGAGGAGAAAGGACCAGGATTTCCTCCAAGGGGAAATCCTTGGTTGGTGGACTCCATTTTCTCAACCTAAGACCAACAAGGGAACAGTCATGTTATTCCGATTAAAATAAATTTTAGACGCTTTGACACAACTTGTTTTTTCAATTTTTAAGAGTCGAGAAAAAACAAAAGATGACTCTAGTCGCCTTCGATTTTTAATGAGCCTGAAGTGACAAGTGCTCAGATTGACCTTTTCCTTTAAGGAGTCTAAAAAGGAAGGAAAGAGACTACTCTGGAAATCTAGACAGAGGGATTACCAAACCAATCGCAAAACTGCAGAATACTTTTTACGGTACAGCAGTCAATCTTCCCGAATGTTGTGTTCAGTGCATTGCGATCAATAGGGCGGCAGACACGGCTTCCTATGGATAAAGGATATAACCTATTGTGGTCTCCCAATATATACTCGACGGTACATGGGAGCACAAGTCCGTACTGGAACTTGTCGTCTCAAAGAGGAGAAATCACCCAACCAACAATGAAAGAGATAGTTACCAGGCTTTACAACGCCAGAATACGTCTCTAGCCTAGACTTCTAAATGTTGTGCGTTAGGTTCTAAAGCGTTTTTATGTTCATTGAATTTATTTTACAGTTGATATTTCTTAAGAAATTTTCCTTTCAGGTTCACTGCGTGATGTAGATATACAATTCCTAAAATGCAATCTAAGATGATAAACAATCGTTTAATCTTCTTTTTGCAATGAAAATCCTAGCTACTAAAGAAAGAGAGATGATATTCTTTCAACATAGAGCAGAGAGCACACATTAGATGCACTGTCCTAAATCAAACCAACAAGCAGTCTAAATGCCAATGCACATGCATGTATTTGTTTTCAGCCTTCTTAATGTGTGAATGACAAGAAGAATGCTAAGTACAAATCTGAATTATCTTTTCAAAGCGACAGTACTAACAAATTTCTGTTCAAAAAACGAAAGGAAGATAATGACGATACTTTGCGATTTTGAATCGAAAACTGCTTTCGACACTTGAAAAACTACTAATTCAAATCAAATACAAGAGTAACTGTATAATCGACCGTCAAGAACGATAAAAAAAATTTCTTTGACTGAAAACAACACTTGCAACACTTCCAAATCAAAAGACAACAGTTTGATTACGCTACTTTTTGTAAAAGAGAACTGTAAATGGCGCACAATACATAAAAACATTCACAATTATTTGTACTATGGAGGCAGAATCATGCAAAGGAAGGGAGTTTCCATAGGTATACTGATCACAGACAGCAAAACTCCTGAATAGAGCTGAAGAGAGTGAAGAAAAACCAAACTCTGAAGGCAAAATTAGCCTTTTCTTATCATCGCACCTGTAACACAGGGAAACTGGGATGCATCCCACCTACTGCACACGGGAGGTGCGATGCATACTGGTTTCCTTGAAGAGAGGGTGCAATGGTACTAGCACGAGACTTTAACTTGGTTCTTGATCACAGTTTGCAGCTCAGTTCAAGGATTTAGGCCGAGCAAGTGATAGTCAGTAAATAGAAATCATAGGGGCTAACCTAATGAGGTTACTAGAGCCACCAATAGGGCAATTAGGATGTTTGCAAATCAATTGTTCAGTTTATAAACAAAACCCGGAGATAGACTAAAGCAGCATTGATCTACTTTGCACTTGCATAGCAAATGTAGTTCGAAGGCTAGCTGGCTTAACTTTAGGCTCCGTCTGTAAGTTTATAAAACAAACAAGTATAAACAAGAAAACAAGCTATTCACTCCCCAGTGGAGTCGCCATTTTGTTATCGGGAAATCTAGTGTCTATGCAGAGCTGCTAGTCCCACTAAGACGGGTAGCTATCTTAGAAACAAACAGATTAAAGTTACTTTCGTTTTCCTTTATGAGAAGTAGATAGGAGAGGATCAAAGAATACCAACCTCAGTCTTTCGCTCAGTTCTTTGCTTATTCCTTCTCCTCACTGACAGGTCTTTGCCGCTTCTCCCTTGACCACTCCACTTCAAAGAGTACCTGTAAATTCAAAGCAACATAATACCTTCAAAGTGTAGAGATCTACAATCATAAGCAATATAGGACCAGATATATATTAACCACACAAAAGCATATACTATCAAACATACAAGAATGTGGAGGAAAACTCGAATAGCTTTATTAATATAAAGATTAGAAGAGAGGATTACAACCCATTGATCTAACCCAGCGTCATCCTCCCAGCATGAAAGCCCTTCTTCACCTCATGAAAAGCTTAGATCACCCAACACTATGATATTCCACCAGGAAACCAATAGAACTTCCTTACAAGATACAAAATTCCAACCTCTGGATCTCTGGGATGAGGGATCCATATATAGATGATTGCAGGGAGGTGAGTCAACTTCTGGGATTTTGATTAGTGTCTTCTCTCTGATAGTTCTTGATTCCACTTGGAGATTGACGATCTCTTACTCATCCCTGGGCGAATTCAGTGAGGCAAGTGTCACAGGAGAAGTTTCTGGAAGATTCCATGATCGTCCACCTTCCAAACTGTCTCTACCATTTGTCCATTCTCGCCCATCGCACCCTACAGAAGGGCTTTCCAGTATGCATCGTACCTTTTACACTGGGCAGGTGAGATGCATCGCACCCTTAGCATTGAGCACCCTGTATGGTCCAGTTTTGACCAGTTCTGAGCAGTTTTCTGTGGAGAACTTCTGGTAGATGATGTAATCAGCTGACCTTGTTCCTTTAGGGCATGAAACAATACTTTTAAGGATTCAGAAGCCCTTGGTTTATGGACATATATGATTGGGGTTGCAGTGCCCAAAAATGTCTATAACAATCATCCAAGTAGCGGATTTTTCACCATCTCCAGAAAGGAATCTTGGGGGAATCTTTGAGATTCCCATTGCCCAGAATTGACGATGTCAAAAATGGGTCAATTTTACAATCATTTGACATGATTTCACACCATGAATTCAACGGTGCAGTGCATTTCTTCACAAAAGTTGTACATTTTCAGGCCATCCCCCGAAGTGGAGGTATATGATGCAGCGATGCCATATATTTCTTTTGATTTGCTGAGATGATGATTTTGATGTTGAAATCGTTGTTTACCATTTTTTTGGAGGATACTTGTATGCCAGTTCATATGAGAATTTGATATCTTGTCATGCTAAAGGAAGACCCATATGAGTGATAGTTCCTATAGGAGAACGTCTGGTGGAGAGACATACCACTCTAGTTGAAGGATTTTATCCTTGTAATGACAAAGAATGCATCGTGTACTTGCCATCATCTTGTAGCAATTAATTAAGCGACCTCCCCACTCCTGACACCAGTCCCGAAGACATAACCCACACTAGTTGAACTTCGTTATCAAGTTCTGCGTGTTCTTTGATTTTATCGTTTCTTTTATGTTTCCTCTTCTTTAAAGTATGCCCATGTGGTTTTTCATACTCTTTCACATGCAATTTTGCTAACATCATAGATGTAAAAGATCTTTGTTAATTCTGGTAGCAAAAAGAATCTGGATCAAGTTTGGTATCAGAGCGAGTCTTTTGCTGATGTGAATTGCGAATGCGAATAATTGAACATGCAACTAGAAAGAAAATCGAGGATGACAAAGATCTCTACGAGACCTTCTATAGGATGGCCAGCATGGTAGATATAATCTATGTAGATTATGAGAAGAAAACGACAAGAGAGGAATAGGAGAAAGAAAGAGCAGAGGATGATGCTCCATCTACCTCCTCGAGTGAACATTCTTCTTCTTCATCATCTTCTCATTATTCAAATGAGGAGATCAATCAGAACCTTCAAGCAGAGAATGTTGAATTGAGAAGACTTCTACAAGAAGAAAAAGAGGAGAAGTAGATATTGCAGCTTCAGTTACGAGCTACGGAAGAGGTCTTGGAAAATTTGAAGTATAACGAAGACTTAGCGAAGCGATCATCACCTGCTTAAGAATCAACATCTGAGGTAAACATTGTTGGTAGTTATTGAGTTTCATTTTCACTTGATGATGATGATGATTTGGGTGCTTTTGAAAAGAACACTATAGGGATTGGTTCAAGGTTATTGAAAAATATGGGATATGAAGGCAAGGGCCTAGGAGATAATGGGAAAGGCATTGTGAATCCCATCCAAGTGGTGGTATTACCATGACATGCAGGATTAGACTATGTCAAGGAGGAAGAGACAGAAGAATATTCATGTGACAAGTCCGAGACAATGAAGGACGCTGAGAGTACCTCACAAGCCTCCAGTGATCGTGATTACAAGTCATTTCCAAATGGGAGTGAGCATTCCAAAGAGAAAGCCAAAGCAAGGTATAAAAAGTCTCATTATGCTAATGTTCATTTTGATTACAAGCACTTTGTTAAGGATGAACAGAATTTGTGGCATAAAAAACCATGTAGTTTTTTTGGCTTGTATAACCATGATGTTGTCGAGTGTTGCAAGAGAATGACAGAAAGAAAGAGGACAAGACATGAAATGCCTTCTCCACATCATGGAAGGAAGAAGGTTAAACAAGTTTGGAGGAAAAAGAGTCATTGTAGTCACTGCAATAGAGATGGACATCAAAGAACCACATGTTGGAGGCTCTATCCATAACAACATCGCAAAGGACAAATAATTTGTTCAGGAACCAGTGGGAAAATTTGTTCAACAAGAAAATCAACTCCAGGATGATGACCCATTCACTTCTATTAATGAGAGATGGTTTTACTAGATATAGTAGTTGTCATGGTCATATTATTGTAAATTATAAGTTGTAAAATGATTGTAAAAGTGATTATGTGTTTTCCATCACTTGTGAAAAGCAACATGATGATGTTTGGAATCTTTTTATTAATAGTTGGGGTATTGGTTTCTATTATGATGTAAAGTTGACCAAAGAGTGTGTTTTATAAACTCTTGGAAAGTATGGGGATGCTTGGGTCATGGTTGTTCATGTAATTAAACATGTAGTTCGCAAACATTTTACTACAGGTTTGCAAAGGATGCAAGTGTCAGTTCATCACTTATGGCTCCTAAGAACAAAGGTGAAGGAGAAGGAAGTGTGGTCTGTCAGGAAATTTGTTGTGCACAAAAGGGAGCACATCTGATTGCAGATTATGTTCATGCTTTTGGAGGACCAAAAACTCCTGAGCGGGGAGGAATGATCCAAGTGGATCCAAAGAGGCTCAGAAATCAAAGAGGACTCAAAAAAATCTCAAAAATAAAAGTTCTTGGATTGCAATGAAACTAAGGTCAGATCAAAGAGCTCATTGCAAGCTTTCCAATGGCGCAAACGACACCTCAATCTGAGTTTGTGTGTGAAAGTTATGGCCAGTCAAATTTTTGGTCAAACTAGGCTTACTAGTATAACTCATGATGGTGAGATACATTTATATATGTGATGTTATTTTTTATTGGTTCTCTACATTTGAGTCCTTGATTAGACAATTATCAGTGGAATTCAGTATCACTTTTGATGTATCATTTTTATTTGAAATCCACTACATCATATATATTAGTGTTTTCTTCATATTTATGTGCCAATGTGTTTATTTTATGTTGTTGTTGCTTTATATGTTTAAAAATCTGAAGAAAAAAAAAATGAATATATTTCGCATTTTTTAATGTTTTTCACAGTGTTCAAAAAAAATTCTGATTTTTCGCCAACTTTTTCGATGTCGACTTTTCAAGACCCTCGCTGATTTTTTACTAATATTGACTTTTTCAACACTAATTTTTAGTTCTTTTTATAAGAGTATTCACTTACTCCCTTGAAAATTCTTTGTTAATTCAAATTCAGGTATATGAAACTATTTTTATTTTCTAGTTTGAGTTATCATTCATATTTTATTGATTACATTTGGATACAAAAATGGATTGGATAGTCTTCCATAAGTTACAAAATACATCAACGTCATATAATTATTGAGATCAAGAATACTTCTTTACATAATAATTAATCTTTGAGTCCTTGAGAATGGTTTGCTAATTCAAATTCAAGATATGAAACTATTTTAATTTTCTAGTTTGAGTTATCATTCATATTTTATTGATTACATTTAGATACAGAAATGGACTAGTTAGTCTTCTACAAGTTACAAAATACATCAAAGTCATATAATTATTGAGATTAAAAATTACTTCTTCTCATGGTAATTAATCTTTGCGTCTTGTATTTGTCATTTATATTTGCGTTGTTCTTCATCAAAATAGGTAGATAGACATAGGATTAGTTAGGCTTCTTTTTATTATATTAAATTATATTTCGGATTAGAATAATGATTTAATTGAATCAATTTTATAGTTGATTTCAAGGCTATTTGATGGAAACCAGGTCACATGCCAGTGGATATCACCACACGAAATAAGTATAGGCCTAAATAGTGCCTTCATAGGGTGATGATCCCTTGTTGTAGGAGGAATTTTTCTTCCCATCAATCTCTCCCTAATATTTTTTATTTCAATAATCTATCTTCCTAGTGTGCACACCTTTTCGTGTCAAAAAGTATAATAATTCAAAACACAGTGGAAGGGAAGAATATAGTTTACCTTATACCTAAAGCTTTCAGAAAAACTGTTGTGACTACTAGATCCTAATAAAAGTCTAAAGCTTATTGACGTTGACTCTCAAGGTGGTGGATTAAATTTATTAAAGGATTTTATGGCTCTAGCAACTAAAATGCATGCTAATCTCTCTCTAGTCAACATTTGTTTATTAGCAAAGCCATATCAAAAACTTTTCTTGGTTATTTGCATTATTAATGGGATGAGAGTAAACAATGTATATTCCCAAGTTAGTTTTGTATGTTCTTTATTTTTTCTTTAGGAAAGAGGCCATGTTTGACTGAGTCGAAGTAATCTCAAATGAGAGTTCCTTCTAATTGTCCAATTATCTTAAGACTTAGAGGTTTTTCATGATTGCATACTTCATCTTGGGAGTGGTTTATTGCAATGTGTTTGAAGGGTTACCTTTAAAAATTAATTTGATTGTTGAAACTAAACTAGATTAATTCTAGTATCGTATTGTATGCAAGCATAAGAACCCCTTCTGATTTTTCCTTATTTAAGATAATTTATTTAAAGAGTTTATAAATATACAATAAACTCTTTAAATAAATAATTGGATCATAACCAACAATAATAAATAATAAATAATAACTCAAGGAGTAGAGGATTTTCTTAAGGTAAAAGGAGTTTGTATATATGATGAAAATCACACTTACATCAAGTTATATGGGCATGAAGGGAGTCCTTTGATTCTTTCCATGTTTTCTTACGATAGATATTTCCTTGTTGAAATTTGTAGATAGTATAGGTCACGATCCATTCTTTTTTACAAAGAGAAAAAGAAGCAATTTATTTCCTTCCTTTTTAGTATATCTAATATGACCATAAGAAATCCATCTCATTTGACATAAGTTTCAACTAAGTTAATGTTTTTAATTCAAAGGAGGTTGAACCCCTCAAAGGTTTTGACCCTAAAGGGATATTTTCTAAACACCTTGTGTAACATGCCCAGTGCCTTAATACTCGATTATGGATACGAGGTATCAATTTTTTTTTCTTTTTTTCATGATCTTAACAATCAACTCTAATGCCACTTTGTCACATACCTAGTTCCCTCAATGATTTACAGAGGTTATAGGGTACCCAAAAATTTCTTTTCCTTTTCATTAGCTTGATAATAAGCTTCAATACCACCTTTTCACATACCCCTACTAATTTTATCCTAACCACACTTGCAAAAAATTGATTTTCATCTCTCATGCATTTTGTCAAACACTTTAAATGTAAACCTTTCTTCAAATACTTTGTATACCACCAATTAAGTATTATTTTTCTTGTAGATATTTTGTCAAGCATTTCGTATGAAATCAAATAAGAAACAATGTTATGATTCCAATTGTAACATCCTAACTGAAATATACCACTCAATCATGCAACTTTTGACTTTTGTCTTTGAGGTATTTTATCAAATAGTTTGTATGCAAATTGTAATAAAACACTTTTAACATATTTCTTCAAATGATTTGCATGCAAATAGGCATAGTTCAATTATAGAAATATTATCATACAATAATTCTAACCTACAACAATATTATTCCCATCCACAAAATGACATGTTCATTGGGTCATTTCATCAAACCGTTTGTATGAAATGAATCACTAACCCATTTAAGAATTTCTTCGAACACTTTGCATGCATAATAATATAGAAAATTCCTCAAGGCATGTCTCCTAAATTATAGCAGTCAAAGTTCTGAAAATTGAACTAGAAGATCAATGGGAGTTAGTCTCACTATGGTCCAAGTTTCATCCTATGGATCCTCCCAGATGAAAAGTTGTAGCTGAAATTCCAACATGACCTATTTGATGCATGATTTTAGGAGCATGCAGGAAGTTCGACTTTCTCTAATTATATCTCCTAAAATATTGTGATCTAAGATCTGAAAGTTGGACCAAATTATTAGTATGATTTCCCCTCACTATGGTCCAAGTTTAAGCCTTGGAACCTCCTAGAAGAAAATTTATAGAAAAAATGTCAACATGACCTATTTTATGCATGATTTTAGGAGCATTCAGGAAGCTTGACTTCCTCTGATCATATCTCCTAAATATACCGACTAAAGATCTAAAAGTTGGATAAAATAATCATTGGTATTTCCCCTCACCATGGTCCAAGTTTCAATTTCTGGAACCTCCCAAAAGAAAATGTATAAAAGAATTTTGAGCGAGACCTATTTAAAGATGCATTTAGGAAGTCTAACTTTTTTTAATCATATTCCTAAGATTTCACAACCTAAGATCTAAAAATTGGACCAGATAATGGACGAGATTTTTCCTCACTATGATCCAAGTTTTATCTTTTGTAACATCCTGGAAGAAAATTTATAGCAGAAATTCCAACATGACCTATTTAAAGAAGAATTTAGGAAGCCTATCTTCCTCAACCACTGTTATTATAAAATTTAATATATATAAAAAGCTACAGCCAAATATTGTGATAGTTATAGCCATGACAAATCTCTAAAGGGTAAATTCATGTACATATAAACTTGTTGAAAGAGAAATTAAATAATCATTAATGTCACTAAGCCATCTACACCATAAATATCATTAACACATAACTAAATATGTATTCACTGTAACCAAAAAAACATTTGACAAATGAAATAGGGTGAGCCACGTTTCATCCCACAATAAGCTCAAATGTGTTGCAATTTTTCTCACAATTGGCCACTCCCATGCCAAATCTTGATACCCTGGGGAGAACTTAACTCAAGGAATTCACACCAAAGGATTGCTTTAACACTCACAGTATGGAACCCATTTTCCACATGGTTTATCAATTTCTCTCTAACAGCAAGCACCAAGGTGGTTTATCAGTTGTACATACAACAAGGACTAGGGTGGTTTATCAGTTGTTATTAGAAGTAAACAACACAGTGACCCACTCTTTCCTATGTGAGAGAGAGAGATGTATTATAGTAATAGAAGAGAGAAAAATTAGAAGTTTAAGAACAAAGAGGAAGAACCCTTTGATTGCTCCTCCCTCTTACTTTTATAATCACAGCTTGACCCTTCATTTCCCCAACCTTTCAACTTCTTTGGAAGACTGGCCATCACATCAAAGGGAAATATTCACCAAAGGTATATTTTCCCTCATAAATTAAATTTTACCCCTCCGCAAGGCATCATAATATATTAGTTCTCCCCCTTTCTTTAGCTCTATAATTTTTATTAATAAAAATAAGCATTACATCATGTAACAAAGTTTAACATCTTGGCATCAATGTTGGCACCCCAATATTATATGTTCTTATTTACATTATAAAATTTGAGCTAATGAAAGGTGTGTCACAATCTCCTTCCCCTTTAAGGAACAATGTCCTCAGTGTTCCACTGTATGTAGAACCATTCTATATGGAAGAATGGATATTCCACTTTCATATCAACAATATTTTCCATGTCCTTAGTTTCCACTTCGAGCAATATCATTCATTTTTCACGATCTACTTACCTCTAGGCCTCATGTCATTCCAACACATTCCTACATGGTTGTTCATTGTTTCACAAGGCTTCCACTGGGAACAAGTTCCAGTCATTATTTCTTGGACACACCCAATGTGTTCATGATCCCAATGAGTATGTACATCAATATTTCAAAACTAATTCATTCAAGTTTATCTTTCCTTGCAATTACACACCTTCCAAGTTCATGCATCCCCTTCTCTACCACCCCAGTCCTTTGGACAATCCATTCATTGGCAAGGCTCCCTCACACAAGAAAAGTAATGCTAATTATGGAGTCTTACAAACAAGAGATCCCTCTAACTTGCTAAAATATCACATACAAAAAATCCATATAATAACTCAATGTGGTGATTAATGCATGTCATAGGGTTCTAGTGTCACCACAATGGCTTTGTCCCTAGGATTTTCAACTTCACAACCATCATCTATCCTTCCTGGATAGTCCATCATCTGACTTATATCAAATACATACATTTTTGATGAATTAATCGTAATAATTTAGATCAAATAGTCTTTGTTTTACTTTTATTTTCCAAACGTGCTTCATATAAGAATCAGATTTCATAAATATGAGATTTTTCTCATGATGTTTGATTCTTTCATATGGTAGTACTCATCCTTTATTATCATAACCAAGACCATTTCAACTGCAATATGTACTTTCAATTAGCCAAATAATGGAGAGTGTTCATACATAAAATATTTTCACTACAAGATTTATAACATCCCCTTAAATGATCTCAGAATTATTATACACATAATAATTCAATCATTTTCAATTAATTTATAAATAAATTGAAATGAAGATATCATTGCATTATTTATTTGGATCACAATCATGCCAAGTGTTCCATAAAGAATTCAAACATTTATCCTAACAACCAAAGTGTCAAAACTTAAAGATACATATCTCTAAATTTATGTGTAATTAGCTCCCACTTTGCTTTGCAAGATGAGGGATTCATGCCACTGTACTCAACAATTCCTCAAGATTCCTCAAGATTATTAGAAGCTATTTATTTTCATGACATTCAATCATGCAATTGATTATCTCATACAAGCATGCATGACTCAATGTAATAAGAATATACACCGTCATAATTCATAATATGAGTGTCATGACCAAATCATGCCATAGTAACCCATGGATGCATCACAAAGATTTTAGCAATCTTTACACACTTAAGGCTTATTTCCTTTGTCATAACCCACTAGGTATTAATGACAAATTTTCCGTCATACATCAACAATTCCATACAATTTTCACATTAACTAGAAAAAACCAAACCTTTAATTACATGTTCCTTACCAACAAACCCAACATTATATGAGAGAATTACAAGTCTCGAGATTAGAAACTTTTGGGCCAGTACTTATGGACTCGTGAACACAATTGCAGTCCCTGCATTTGCTTCTTACATCCTACATTTCCATGCACTCTCAATGCATTACCAAGCATATTTTACCTTATGAGTGTATATTTATTCATTCATTTAATCCTTGTTCAACATGGTAACATTTAGCAGCCCTTGAAATGATCTCAACCTCACATATTAATCGTAACTTTATCATTTCATCTACTTACACAATTTTAAATTGTTATTTATAAAGGAAATTTGCATTATATATTCAATTTACACATTCAAACAATGTCCTTAATTGATCCGAATTCGATCCTAAACACTCTCTAAGTTTTCATAAACTCGTTCAAATTATGCCAAACAGATTCAAGTCTTAGAAATATCAAGCTATCGGAAGGAATCCTTGTGACAGTTGCAATTGTGATCAGCGCGGAGCAACAAGGACCCTCGGTCGAGCGCGCAGATCGTTGGCCCATGGTAGCGCGCGTTGGCGCAAATTGGAAAAACCAGAGGCTAATTCAAGAAACGGGGGTGGTTTCTGATACGCGATTAAGCGCTAATCGTGTATCACAGGGCGTCCCCCTTAGTGAAGGAAATCTCCTAAGTGCCCAAACCCGAAATAGCTATGAAATGCGGATAAGCAATAAATTCAGTTTCGTGGATTCCACAAAACCGGCAGGATATCGGAAGGCCTCGAGGTGGTAAGCAGTTTTGGCCAAGCCCTGCCCGATGCCACACATTGAGTGACACGCGTCTGGCGGAAGAGAGAGAAAACTGCTCACATCGGATGGGTAGCCGTCGAGCTAATTATTCGCTTGATATGCACGATGACCGTAGGATCTGGGGGGTCCAGATCAACGGCGGAGACGCGTCCCAATGAATGACCGAATTTGGCAGATGATAAAGCAATATTATATGGGATTTAAAGTCCGACGTGGACGATTCGTTGGCAGGGATTCGTATTTCGTGGGCAATCTTGGAGCAAACGGAAATAACGATCGTTCAAATGTGTCCAAGGAACTTGACACACTCACCCATTGCAGAATAGGTGGCCACCTCCCTATGAAGCGTTACATAGTGATGATGACACAAAATAGGGGAGTTCGAATGGACAGGGGAAGGAATATTAGAACGCTAGGAAGCGGAAACGAACCGACAAAAAGCAGACTGGCTTTAAAGCCACGAACTGACAAAGACAGAGGAGGCAGAAAAGCAAGAAAGAGAGTTAGTTAAGAATAGAGAGAAGAAGTCGAGCTGACTGAAGGGCAGCATCGAGCCAAACAGAGCCAAAGAGAGTCAGAGAGTCTGTGCACTCCAGAGAAAGCTTGAGAGGTTTAAGCGAGCTCCTAGGCATAGGCCTGTCATGTATGAGTTTCAGATTAGGCTCATACTACTGTGACCAGTAGAGGTCAAGTACCAGTAAGGAGAGTCTGTGTACTCAAATGCTACCAATTCATCTCTGTTGAGTGAGACTCAAATTGAGCTCACTGTTGTAAAGAAACTCTACTTTGAAAACATAATAGAGTGGCCACCACTGAAGGCTAGACCAGGAGACGTAGCCCAGGAGCATTGGGTGAACTCATTATTAAACTTGTTGTGTTTACATGTTTTCCTGTTATGTTTTCTTTAACTGCCTCAGTGTCTATGTATTTCGCAATCTTATCGATCCATTGCATAAAGTAACATAGGCACATCCATGCATATGAGTCTGTAATACCTTTAATTCTTTGTCCTGGATAAATTCCATATCAAGTGGTATCAGAGCTCTAGGTTACTAAGGTTAGACAAGCTTGTGCTGGATTTTGTTGTTGAATGCTAACTAGATCAAAGCTTAAATTAGGAGAAGGAGAGTTGGTTGAAGCTAACCCTGAAATTGGAAGAGTCCACTCTAAGAGGAAAATGTCAGAAGAAAGTCCCTTAGAATCAGACCCTTAGTTCATGGATAGTTTCATGACCATGAGAGCCATGGTAGAGGAAATGTATAGAGAGTTTAAGAAAGGTAGAGAGGAAGATGCATCAAACTCCAAAAGAGATAAAAGAGCAGAAGAATCTCTCCTACATGACCACTCTAAAGGCAAAGGGAAAGAAGAAAAACTTCCCACACCTCCTAGTAACCCTGAAAACAAAAAGAAGACATCCTTGATTAAATTAGATGTTAAATTTGATTTACCAATATATGATGGAGAGTTGAATGCAGAGAAGCTGGATAATTGGATTAGACATATTGATATTTATTGCAAAGTGCAGAGCATTGATTCAGACAATGGTAAGATTCAGCTGGCTAGCCTATGCCTTGGAAGCACTGCCTTGGTATGGTGGGAAGGCAGGACACAAGCTGACATGAAGAAGCATGGTAATATTCTTTCTATCTAGAGTGAATTTGTTTCTGCAATTAAAAAGCAATTCTATCCACTAGCCTATATGCAGCAAGCCATGATGAGCTGGCAAACTCTTCACCAATTGAAAGGGCAAAGTGTACAAAGTTACACTCAAGAATTTAGGAAAAGAGCTTTGATTCTAGGAATTTCTTTAGACTCACCTGAAACTCTGTTGAAGTATATAGGTGGTCTACACAGCTACTTAAGACACACAATTCTCATGTTTAATCCCACTAGCATAGATGAGGTATCTATTCAAGCTACACATCTAGAGGCTAGAGGAAAGAATGTGAACCCAGAAGTTGGGGGATCATCAAAACCCACTGCAAGCAAGAATAAGGAGAAAAGAAAACAGAAATGGAAAGAGAGGAAGGCCAATACTGTACAAAAGACCAAGTCTTCCTGCACTCACTGTAAGAAGGATGGGCATGATGATGATCACTGCTGGATCCTGCATCCGGAGCTAAGACCCAAGAAGTTCGAGGGCAAGAAGAGGAAGACTGTTGCAGCTATTCAAAAGGATTTGGGGTCAGACTCAGGAGATGAAACAACAATCGCAGCCACATGTATAAAAGGTAAAAATTCTGAAGCATCTACTAGTAATTCTGCATAATCTACTGATAATGAAGAAAATGAGAGGAAAAGGCATGAGCTTTTTCATATTAGAGTTGTTTCCAAGCATAAAAAGATTGATACTTTGTTTGATAGTGGCTCACAAGTAAATTTAATTTCTGAAGCAATTGTAAAGAAGTTGGGACTACTAACCACAACTCACAAAAAGCCATATCCATTAGGTTGGTTATGTGATAAAGCACAGCTACAAGTGACTAGACAATGTAAACTTAGGTTTTATTTTGGGTCAGCATTTGTAGATGAGGTTGAGTTAGATATAGTTCACTTGGATATATGTGGAATTGTTTTAGGAAGTCCTTACTTGTATGATAGAAAAGCTATTTTCTATAGAGCTGAGAACAAGTACCAACGTGTTAAAAATGGAATCGAATATATTGTAAGAGCTCATAAACTCAAGAATAATTATACTCTCATAAACTAAGGGCAGATGAAAAGAATTGTAAATTCATGCAAACAACTTTTACTGATCGCTGTAAAGGAAAAGAAACCTGATAAAACCAATTTATTTGAGGGTTGCGATGTTAAACAACACGCTGATTTAGAAAAAGTTGTTTCAAAATATGATATACTGTTTCAAGAACCTAAAGGTCTGCCACCCAAAAAGGAAATATTACATGATATTAATTTGTAGCAAGATGCTCCATTGCCTAACATCGGAATGTACAGGTTGTCCGCTTTAGAGAATACAGAAATCAAGAAGCAAGTACAGGAGCTGCTCCAGAAGGGGTTCATCGGACCTAGCACATCACCATGTGGGTCTCCAATTGTCATGGTGAGAAAGAAAGATGGCTCATGGAGAATGTGCATTGATTACCGAGCACTGAATAAGATAACGATCAAAAATCGTTATCCCCTTCCTTGCATAGATGATCTATTGGATCAATTAAAGGACGTTGTTTATTTTTTCAAGTTGGACTTTCATAGTGGCTACCATAAGGTCAGAGTTGCAGAGCAAGATGCATGGAATACTGCTTTCAAAACAAAGCAGGGATTGTATGAGTGGTTGGTTATGCCTTTTGGCTTAACTAATTCTCCTGCTACTTTCATGAGAGTAATGAATGATGTACTCAGACCATTTCTTGATGATTTTGTCATTGTATATTTGGATGACATTCTTATATTCAGTAAAACATGGGAAGAACATTTAAAACATGTTAAGCAGACTCTAGATGTTTTGAAAAAAGAAAAGCTTTATGTTAAGCTCTCAAAATGTGAATTTGGCAAAACATCTTTGAATTATTTGGGTCATATTGTAGGGGGTGGTGAATTGAAGATAGATCCCTCTAAGGTTGCAGTCATTGTAAGCTGGCCTAAACCCAAATCTGCTACGGAAGTTAGAAGCTTCCTAGGATCAGCACAGTATTGGAGAAATTTTATTTCTAACTTTTCCTTAATTGCAGCTCCCTTACATTCTTTAATAGGATTGAACAAGGTGTTTCAGTGGGGAGGCAAACAACAGAAAGCCTTCGACACCTTGAAAGAAAAGATTAGTACAGCACCAGTACTAGCACTGCCCGATCTTCAAAGACCATTTGAGATCGAAACGGATGCCAGTGACTATGCCATGGGAGCAGTGTTGATGCAGCACGATAAACCCATATGTTATCATTCTGAGACATTTAATTCTGCAATAGTTAATTATCCCACATATGATAAAGAATTGTATGCATTAGTATAGAGTGTGAAAAAGTGGAAACATTATTTAATGGGCAAAGAGGCATTTATACATACTGACCATCAACCACTTCAATATTTGCACTCACAAACTAAGTTGCAGCAATCAAGACACTATAGGTGGATGGGTTTTCTACAAAAGTTTCATCTTGTCATCAGATATAAAAAGGGCATACACAATAAAGTTGCAAATATGTTGTCCAAGCCAATCATAAATGCATCCACTATACTTAAGCATAATTCAGTATTACATGAAAGCTACATTGAACAGTATGCTCAAGATATAGATTTTAAAGATGTATATGCAACTTTAAGTCATGGCAAACAAGTAGAAGAATTGGATTATCATGTTAAGGACCAACTCTTGTATCATTTGGGAAAGTTATGCATTCCTCAAACTGAAAGAGTAAAGATAATTCGAGAGGCACACACTTCTCTAATATCAGGTCACTTTGGTGTAAGTAAAACAGTTGCACAGCTGCAAAGATTTTGTTATTGGCCAAAAATGAATGAGACAGTTTCTAGATATGTAAGAGGGTGTACCATGTGTGCTAAAAGCAAGCCCAGCAATAGAAAACTAGGCTTGTACACTCCACTACCAGTTCCTTCTCATCCTTGGGAAAGTGTTTCCATGGACTTTGTTGGAGGACTGCCTAAATCTAGGAAAGGTCATGACTATTTATATGTTGTTGTGTATAGGTTCGACAAAATGTGTATTTTAATACCTTGTAACAAATAGATTACAGTTGAACAAACTGAAAAGTTGTTCTTTCAGCATGTATGGGTTCATTTTGGATTACCCACTTCCATTATATCTGATCGAGATACCCGATTTGTTGGAAAATTTTGGTCAAGTCTGTGGGAATTGATGGACACCAGACTGAAGAAGAGTATAGCTTTTCATCCACAAATAGATGGCCAAACAGAAGTGGTCAACAGGACAGTGATCCAGTTGCTCAGAGGCTATTGCAGCAAGCATCCCAAGCTTTGGGATGAACATTTATGTTATGTGCAGCATGCTTACAACCGAGCTAAACATTCTTCTACACAGAGATCTCCTTTTGAGACCTGTTTTGGTTTCACACCAAGGTCTCCCTTGGATTTTGTCTTTGGTAAAGACATAGCAGTTGATGGACAGAGTGATGCGGACAAGGCAACCAAGTTTGTCGAACAAATCCAAGAGATTCACCAGGCAGTACAAGAACAGCTGGAAAAGAGCCAAGCCAAGTACAAGGCAAGGCATGACAAGCATCGGATGGAGCACAGTTTCCAAGTTGGTGATCAAGTCTGGTTGTATATCAGCAAAGACCAAATGCAAGGTAAAGGTAAGAAGCTGAAGCCAATAAGGTATGGACCTTTCAAGATACTTGAGAAAATTGGTGAGAATGCTTTTCGCCTTGATTTACCAGCTTACATGCACATCTACTCAGTTGTTAATGCAGACATTTTGAGACTATTTGAACCTTCATTGATTGAAGATCCCGAAGAGCAGAGTCAATTGCCTTCTATTGATGATCTGTTACCTAAATATCTTAACGAATTGCAGGAAGATACAATTCTGGACAGGAAGGTGAGAACTACGCATAGAGGGGATGTCGAGTACCTGAGAATTGGACTCAAAGGTTCAAAGCCAAGCAGTGCGAAATGGATAGAAATTGGGCAAGCGAGGAATCAGTACCCTCACTTGATTGATGCTTAAAAATAAACTTTTGGTGGTCCAAAATCTTTTTCAGTGGGAAGGTCGTGATCCAAATTGGATCCTAAACACTCTCTAAGTTTTCATAAACTCATTCAAATTATGCCAAACAGATTCAAGTCTTAGAAAGATCAAGCTATCAGAAGGAATCCTCGTGACAGTTGCAATTGTGATCAGCGTGGAGCAACGAGGACCCTCGGTCGAGCGCGCAAACCGTTGGCCCATGGTAACGCGCGTTGGCGCAAATTGGCAAAACCAGAGGCTAATTCAAGAAACGGGGGTGGTTTCTGATACGCGATTAGTGCTAAAGCGCTAATCACGTATTGCAGGGCGTCCCCCTCAATGAAGGAAAGCCCCGAAGTGCCCGGACCCGAAATGGCTATGAAATGCGAAAAAATAATAAATTCGATTCCGTGGATTCCACAAAACCAGCAGGATATCGGAAGGCCTCAAGGCGGTAAGCAGTTTTGGCCAAGCCCCGCCCGATGCCACACACTAAGTGACACGCGTCCGACGAAAGAGAGAGAAAACTGCTCACATCGGACGGGTAACCATTGAGCTAATTATCCACCCGATATGCACGATGACCGTAGGATCTGGGGGGTCCAGATCAATGGCGGAGGTGTGTCCCGATGAATGATCAGATTTGACAGATGATAAAGCAAGATTATATGGGATTTGAAGTTCGACGTGGACAATTCGTTGGCATGGATTTGTATTTCACGGGCAATCTTGGAGCAAATGGAAATAACGACCGTTCAAATGTGTCCAAGGAACTTGACACACTCACCCGTTGCAGAATAGGTGGCCACCTCCCTGTGAAGCGTTACACCGTGATGATGACGCAAAACAGGGGAGTTCGAATAGACAGGGGAAGGAAAACCAAAACGCCGGGAAGTGGAAACGAACCGACAAAAAGCAGACTGGCTTTAAAGCCACGAACTGACAGAGACAGAGGAGGCAGAAAAGCAGGAAAGAGAGTTAGTTAAGAACAGAGAGAAGAAGCCGAGCTGACCGAAGGGCAGCATTGAGCCAAACAGAGCCAGAGAGAGTCAGAGAGTCTGTGCACTCCAGAGAAAGCTTGAGAGGTTCAAGTGAGCTCCTCGGCACAGGCCTGTCATGTATGAGTTTCAGATTGGGCTCATACTATTGTGACCAATAAAGGTCAAGTACCAGTAAGTAGAGTCTATGTACTCAAATCCTATTGATTCATCTCTATTGAGTGAGACTCAAATTGAGCTCACTGTTGTAAATAATCTCTGCTTTGAAAACATAATAGAGAGGCCACCACTGAAGGCTGGACCAGGAGACATAGCCCAGGAGCATTGGGTGAACTCCTTATTAAACTTTTTGTGTTTACATGTTTGCCTGTTATGTTTTCTCTAACTACCTCGGTGTCTATGTACTTCGCAATCATATCGATCCATTGCATAAAGTAACATAGGCACATCCATTCACATGAGTCTATAATACCTTTAATTCTTTGTCTTGGATAAATTCCAGATCATTAATCATGCACCCAAACATGTGCATATATATATGTGTGTGTTTGTGAAACTTGCACATATTCCATGCTATTCATACACATTGAAATTTATATTTAATTTTCAACCTCTCTCGTTTTCAATCATTCACATGGCAGGTCTCATATGCATAAGCATAAGTACACTGCTTTCTTTCATGTAGTAGTTAAAAAGAACATATCACTCTTGCACACTTTCCATATGAACATTCCATGTGACATGGAATTCATTAGGTAACCTTACTATCTTACCCAAAACATAGCAAGTATTAATTTCTATTTGCTTACCATTTATGCATCCATATTATTTTCATAAATAAAATACATTCGCCATACACAATTTTCAGTTAAGGCAAACTCCCTTCTTAAGCCATTTTCATAGTGATGATGTCATTGTACATCTAGTTCATATTGAACCAAATCCATCCTTGATTGATCCTTTATCCACATCTACCCTCTAATGCAACTCCAAATTTCTACCTTGTAACAACTATGGGGTCCCTCCCCCTTGCACTCATGTGCATATCAACTATCTCAACACACATTATATCAATACAATTGTATTAGAATGTGTTCATTCCTTCATGTAATCTCACAATCATATACTTATATCATGCACTTAATTAGGCATTCAAACAATTCTTTAAGTGTTCATAAAATTTGAGAGTCATAATCAATAATTCTTAGAACACTTATCTGGAGAAAACCACTAACTAGAAGCAAACCTCATATTTTTTCTTAACCATAAGTGGTTTGTTCTCAAGCTAGGTCATGAATCCACAAATACATTGTCTTACCAAGATCCAAGTATGATACATAACCAATATTGAACACAATGAAGGTAAATGTACCAAAACCAACATCCTTCAACTAATAGACTCACATCCCCCATCAACCCCCTATATCGGATGGTCAAGGATGTCTAGTCCTACAACTCTAAGAGTTCCTATTGTCTTCACGGGTTTCTAGGTACCCTTGAGGCCCTCACATAGCCAAGGTACCAAACTCGGAAACCTCCAACCAACAGGCTCACATCTCCCCATCAACCCACTCGACCCAAGGTAGTGCACCCCCTTCCTTGGTCACAGCAACCCCTTGGGTTGTGCCTATATCCTTCCAATGTCTCTAAATTAGGTTAGCCTAGGATATCTCAAAGCCCTATGGCTCATGGGAGTTTCATTTTCCTTCAAGGCTCCAGGTACCCTCCAATCCCAAGACACAAACACTTGTCCCTAGACTCCTCCCTTCAAGTGATATGGATTTATGAAGGAACGAAATGAAATACAAACTAAAACAAAAATGCATAGATACAATGAAACTGAACTTCAATTAATAAATATAAGATGTTGAAAAATGTTTACATGCAGAATGAAAGAAAACTAGCTCGGACAATGGTAGCTTATCTCTGAGAAGAGATGTGGCGGCTACATGTCTTCTAACTTGTGTTACAATGAGGCTCAGAGGCCTTTTTATCATGAAAAAATAATGAGAAACCTTAAATATCCACAAAACTAACCCTAGGAGATGAAGCGCCAAAAATTGTGTGCCCCGATGGGGTTAGTTGGAACGTCAACTTCCTGGAGTTGTAACTTTGGCATGCGATCTCTATTTGGCACGCATGATAGCCCATTAAAAAGGTCTATTCGAAGACAAAAAATTTTGACTAAAATTATAAATCTTTGATATATATTTGTTTGTTTCCTCAAAAATGTAGTTTAGGGTCTAAAAGTGGCTCTAAAAGTTCAAGACCCAAAAACTGCCAAAAACAAAAAATTGTCGAAATAGGAAACTATGTTGAAAAATAGGAAACTGGTGGAAAACAATGTTGGGGGTTCAAGTGGAATAGGTGGGTGGCCACTAATATCCACCTCGATAAGTCCTCCCCCCTTAGGAAGCAATGGTCCCTATTGTGTTGAGTGCCTCCATGAGGGGAGGAAACTTATGTTGAATTTGATCTTTGGTGAGCCACTTGCCTTAGTGCAAGAGATGTTTGACTTTGAAAACCTTATACAATTGAATCCTCTTTGGTGAGTGTTCTTAATTTGTGTGTACATGATCCGAAAAGTTGTGTCATGTGCAATGTAATATGGGTTAAGCTATGTTGGTGTCAATTGATCAGCAATGTTTGATATGTCCAATAATGGTGAAAATTATGGTTGAAGGCGGGCCACATTGAATACTCAGTGAAAGAAAAGGAATGGGGAGATACTTAGATTGAAAGCATTGTCACCCACATCCTTGGCGATGGTGTAAGGCCCGTATCGGAGAGGTTGAAGCTTCTGATGGGCTCCAGAAAGTTATTCCTTCTGCAAATGCAACCAAACCTTTTCACCCACTTGAAACTTATGTGGCACCCGATGTTAATCATGACATTGTTTGTACTTAGTATTGGCTTTATCCAAGATATCATGAAATTTCTAGCGAATGTGTCGAATGTGTTCAATAAACTTAATGGCCTTATCATATTCGTATTGAACATGTGCAAATTATGTTTGTGTAGTTGCAAGAGGCATTGTAACATCAATGGGACACAATGCTTGAAATCATAGGCCCACCTAAAAGGGGTTGTGGTCAGTTGAGCTATGGAGAGCTATGTTGTAGTTTTGTTGCACATAGGGGAGACTCTCATCCCATTTTTGTGGATGCTTAGAGTTGTACATGCATAATATGTGCACTATTATCTTACTGACTACCTATGTCTAGCCATCAGTTTGGGAGTGGAATGTAATTGACTTTGTAAGCTTGGTGTCCAACAATGACCCAAGGCTCGACTAGAATTCACTTAGGAACTTGCTATCTCGATCTGATATAGTGGTCTGCGGGATCCCAAAATGTACCCACACTCGTTCAAAGAAGAGTTTGGCAGTGGCTTATGCGATACTCTTCTTGCAGGTAGCCAATATGGCCATGTTGGAATATCTATCAACAATCACAAACACACAATCATTACCATGATTGGTAAAAGGAATGCCAGACATATAGTCCATGGAGAAGGATTCCCAAGGCTAGCTAGGAGTAGGTAGAAGAGTGTGCAGGCCTTTCTTCTTAATGGTTGGCTTGGTGATGGCACAAGCAGTGCAGGATCTGATATATTTTCCAACATCTTATCAGAGTTTTGGCCAATATAAATACTTTTGCAGTACTGTTGTCGTCTTCTCCAAACCAAAGTGTCATGTGACCCAATTGTAATGCGCCTCCCAAATAAGCTTGGCACACTTGCTTGAAGGAACACAAAGATGTCCCAGATAGCACAACAGTCCATTATGAAGGTGAAATTCTTGAATTGGCTTTCTAGATAGCAGCATCTTGTTGGTGGAAGAAAAATCCTATTCATTTTCATATAGTTGTGGCCATTTAGAGTATCATTCCCACAAGAGTTGATAATTGTGCTCAATGCGACAATTAGGGGTCAGTTAAGGCAGTCTATGACGTGATTGGTGCTACCCTTCTTGTTTTTAATTTTAAAATGGAATTGTTGCAGGGATGTGAACCATTTCTAATGGCGACCATTTTGAAACATCCCTTGTGTCTGCATATATTGAAGAGGTTGGTGATCTATGTGGATGATCATCTCCTTCCCCAGAATATAATGTTTCCATTGTCAGCAGGCCTACACGATAGAATACATTTCCTTATCATAAGTGGGGTATCTTTGAACATTATTAGAGAGTGTCTCACTCTGATAGGCCATTGGATGCCCTTATTGAGTGAGGATTGCACCAATAGCATACTCGGAGGCATCGGTTTCAATATCAAATGGTTGTTGTAGGTCAGGCAAGGTGAGGAATGGTGCAAAGCAAAGGTCGTGTTTCAATTCAATGAATGGATCCGCTTGTGACTTAAACCAAAAAAAAATGATTTTTCTATAGCCTTGGTAACTTGACTCAAGCTCCAAGTGATATGAGAGAACCCAAACATGAATCTATGATAGAAATTTGCAAGGCCCAAGAAGTTGTGAATCTATGTTAGAGTTGTCGGGTTCGGCCAATCCAAAATGACTTGGATCTTTGTTGGATCCACATATATTCCTTTCTCATCAATTATGTAGCTCAGATATTAGACCTGGTCCATGCTAAAGAAGCATTTCTCCAGGATTTCACATACCTTGTGCTACCGTAGGGTTTGAAGGACATGTCGAATATGTTGTAAGTGATCTGCCTAATTCTTGTTGAATATGAGGATATCATCCATATATACAAGCACAAAAGAGTTGGTTAAAGGTCACAAGATGTCATCCATCAATCTCATAAAATTTGCAGGGAGCATTTTTCAACTTGAAGGGCATGACCAACCAATCAAAGAGACCCTCCTTGGACTTGTAGGTGGTCTTCCATACATCTATGGGTTCTATTAGAACTTGGTGATAACTGGACCTCAAATTGATTGTGTTAAAGTAATTATCCCCCTTGATTTGGTTAAGAAGGTCATAAATCCATGGGATCATGTATTTATTCCTGACTATGATTTTTTTCAATGCCTGATAATCAATGCAAAATCTCTAGGTCCCATATTTCTTCTACACGAGTACAATTGGGCTACCACAAGGTGAGGAACTTGGTCGTATGCTCCCTTTTTATAACAACTCTTGGCTTTGTCGCTTGATTTATTTTTTTCCAGAAGACATCGGTGGTAGATTGTCCCATTAGGTAGAGGTGCATCAAGGGTCAGATCGATCGAATGCTTGACCTAAGAGTGCAAAGGTACCTCATGGGTGAAGGGGAGATGTCCATGTACTCTTCCATGACCTTATCCACTTGATTTTGTTATGCATTGGATCCCTTTCTGGAGTCCATGGATGTGACCATGATGTTCCCCTTACTTTGAGAGTGAATCAGGAAGAAAAAAAATCTTAGTCTAGGAGATGATCTTACTGCATTACTTAGCAAATATTAAACAAATGGAAGCAGGGGGCTACTTCTGATATCCTGTATAGTTTTCTGTCCAAATTAATAATAGAAATATGAGGTTTGGACTCATACATAGCATGATGCTTCCACAAGTATGATAGTCCTAATAAAACATCATAAAATTCAATGGGAGAAAAATCACACAATACCTTGTCTGTGAAAGGCCTGATGATGTAGGGCAAGCAACACTGCTTGCTGATGCAGAGATCCTGCCCTTTGTGGAGCCACCCAATGGTGTATGGTTATGGGTGTGGTGTTGTCGATAATACCAACCACCTAATGACCTTTGTTGATATGAGGTTCTTTTGACGCCCATTATCAACAATGAAAGGCAGTGAAGCACCCTTCACCCACATTTCTGAGTGGAAGAGGCACTCACCCTCCATATATTTGGGTTCACTTTGCCTAACCTTGTTTGTGGAAATGGTGGTGTTGGTTTTTACATAAATTATTTGTTTCCCCTTGTCATTTTTTGGCTCAAAATCAGAACATGTATCTAACTCTGAAGCTTTCAGCTCAGTGACTAGTGACTGCTTTGCGCGATATTCACTTGTGTTGTGAGTAGGGTTCTTATGGAACCCACAACACTTTCATGTTCCTTTCTTCATCTTCTCATTGTTATTCTTTGCTTGCGGTTTCGACAAGTTTTCTTAGGTTATTCCACCTTGGCTCTATCCTTTGTTCTACAATTTGGGGGTTCCCTATCCCTGCTTCAGATTCGCAGATCCAATGTCCTACTTCTTTTGTTTACATTTTTACTTGATCTTGACAGCATATCGGTATGTTTCACCAAGCGAGGATATGTCCATAACTTCATTTATGCCTGGATGTATTTGTGCAGATAGCCATAGTACTTTAGCACCATATGATGCTCAGAGTCCTTGATACCCAACTTTGTGCATAGGGTATGAAAGATATTCGTGATCTCCGACACTTCTTGGTCCCTTTCTTGTCGTAGTGTGGTCCATTTTATGTACTTTAATTCATAACTCCCAACAAGGTAATATTTTTCCTTAACAACGTCTCAGAAAGAGTCCTAAGAGGGTTCGGCTGAAAATAGTGAGGATTGCTCCTCGGTCGTTTGCTCACAGTAAGTTTCCCACGAGTCCTTGACATGGGAGTGGCCTTAAAGAGTGCAAAAGCGTTTTTTCTATCGGAAAAATTATGAACCGAAAAATATCATTCCATCAAATACAACCATTTATCTAGAGCATCTACATATATCTAGCCTTCAAATACGGGAATGTCAAAATTAACTCGTACTTTAAAGACGTTGGCGCCTCTAAAGTGATTTTTGGATGAATATGTTTCACCCATTAGTATTCACCGAAGGATCTGGGAAAAATTCTCCATCATCTCGTTCCTTTGTCGCTCGAGGGCTTCTTCAAGCAACAATTTTATATGATATTTTTCTCCTTCATCTTTATTTTCTTCCGCCATGGGAGGTCGTCAAGGTCGACGAGGATAGTCTTGCAAGGGTTCAATAAGTTTGAGTCCCAACTCCTTATACCCCAAACTCATTGGGGACATGCACAAAAAAACAGAGAAAGAGCAGATCCCTCTGATACCACTGATTCGGATTTATGAAAAAAAAAATGATAGATTTAAAACAAAAACATTGAGATACAACGAAATTGAACTTCAATTAATAAATAGAAAATGGTGAAAATTGTTTACATGCAGAATTAAAGTAAACTAGCTCGGGCAATGGTAGCTTATCTCTTAGAAGAGATGTGACTGCTACATGCCTTCTGAACTGTGTTACAATGAGGCTTGGAGGCCTTTTTATCATGAAGAAATAATGAGAAACACTAAACATCCAAAAACCTAACCCTAGGAGATGAAGTGCCAAAAGGTATGGGCCTCGATGGGGTTGGTTGGAACATCAACTTCCCGAGGTCGTAACTTTGGCATACGATCTTCGTTTGGCACGCACGATAGCCCGTTAGAAAGATATATCCTAGGACATATACTTTCAACTGTAAAATAAAGGATTTCTCCATGTTTGCTTGTTTACCAAAAATGTTGTTTAAGGCCTAGAAATGGCTTTGTAAGTTCAGGACCCAAAAACTTCCAAAAATAAAATAAAAAATGTCAAAATAGTAAATTGTGCTAAAAAATAGGAAATTGATGGCAAACATTGTTGGGGTCCAAGTGGAATAGGCGGGTGGCCCTTAATATCCCCCTGGATCACTAGGGCTCCAGCGTTCCACAAGGCAACCCAAGGAGAAGTAAACTAACAATATTGTCACAACATGCATATCAACATGTATAGGAGTTGCTCGTACCATTCTCTCAATAACATCTTATATTCCATAGCCTTAATTCCATAAGGCTACATGAAACATCTTCATTGGTTTCCCAATCATGTTATCAACCTATTTCTAGTTACATTTTCACCATTAACAATTGTTAGTCATGAATCAGACTACTCTGAGTATTTATGCATGCACATCCACTATATGCACCTAGCATATCCTCATATATATATATATATATATATATATATATATATATATGAACTAATTTATCTCCTGCATTTTTATCATGTTTATGCTATTATTCATCAACATATGACAACTTCTCAAAACATTAAAGAAAAATATTAAAACTAGAAAGAGATCATTTAAGATATTCCCAACCCCCCCTCCCCCCACCATAGTTATGGTTGCATCGCTCAACCATAAGCTTGTGTAATTTTGTTGGGTTGCTCTAGGGAATCTAGTCAGCATCCTACATGTTTATATTACATGTTTTTCTTGCTACATCAAACTCAAGTTAGTCTTCAAGTAACATCAATGTATTCATATATACAACAAAATAATTTGACATAATTACACATGCATGCATAGATATTAATTTAAAACTTAAATTATTTTCTATACCCAAGCCTATTAAGGTTCAATGTTGAATGTTAGCTTTGATACTATTTTGTAACATAGCATTAGAGCTCCCATTTCATTTATTCTTGAGCCCATCCAAGTCTAGTGTTGAACCATGCTCGGATATGACTTGTAACATAATTGGTGCCTTAATACTCAATTAAGGATACGGGGTATCAATTTTTTTTATTTTTCTCATAAGCTTAGCAAGCAGCTCTCATACCACTTTGTCAAATACCAAGTTCTCTCAATGACTTACAGAGGTTATAGGGTACCAAAAAAAATATTTTTCTTTTCACTACTTAAAAATAAGCTCTAATACCACTTTGTCACATACCCCTACTAAATTTATCCTAGCCACACTTGCAGAAACTTGATTTTCATCTCTCATACATTTTTTCAAACACTTTAACATTTCTTCAAATATTTTGTATACAACAAATTAAGTAGTTTTTTTCTTATAGACATTTTGTCAAACATTTTGTATGAAATCAAATAAGAAACATTGCTCTAATTCCACTTGTAACATACTAACTGAAATATGTCATTCATGCATGCAAATTTTGATTTATCTCTTTGAGGCTTACTTTATCAAATAGTCATTAGGGGAATTTTGAAGTCAAAAATGGGTCTCAAAACAAAAAATGTACTAACAAAATTACCTTTATAAGAACCAATTGGATTCAAGATGATGATGTAATCCCTAGAGGAGAATATTTTGGATGGAAAAAAATAAAACTACTTTTCTAGTTGTATTGTTGGCTTCTCTTTGTATAGATTTACTCAAATGTCAAGTGTAGACACGCGTTGGATGCAGAATTAAATTTCACATCCAATGACTAACTACTCTGCATACTTCTAAGTAGAACCACATTGAAAAAAAAAATGAAAATATATGAAAAAATCATGTTACACGTTTTTTTCATGTATTTTCAATTTTTTTCAATGTGAATCCACTCGAAAGAATCCAGAACGAGTACTCGTTGGATGTAGAATTTAATTATGCATCCAACAGGTGTATGCACTTGACATTTGAGTAAACCTACCAGGAGATAAGCCAAAAATACAATAAAAAAACAGTGTCATCTCTTTTTCTTTAAAAATTCGTAACTCTTATTTTATTATTTTTCTTAGAAGGCCCATTTTAGAACTCAAAGTTCACCTAATGTTGTATGCAAATTATAATAAAACACCTTTAACACATTTTTTCAAATGATTTGCATGCAAATAGACATAGATTTGCTACAACAATTCTACCATACAACAATATTATCCCCATCCACAAAACAACATTTTCAGTAGAGAATTTCATCAAACAATTTGTATGTGATGAATCATTAACTCATTTATGCATTTCTTCAAACACTTTGCATGCCAAATAATATACAAAATTCCTTAGGGCATATCTCCTAAATTATAGTAGTCCAAGTTATGAAAATTGAACCACATGATTAGTGGGAGTTCCCCTCACTATGATCTATGTTCTAGACTATGGAACCTCCTAGATGAAAAGTATAGCAAAAATGCGAACACAACCGATTTGATGCATGACATTAGAAGCAGCCAAGAAGCTCAACTTCTTTTACCATGTCTCCTAAAATATCGCGAACCAAGATCTAAAAATTGGACTAGACGATCATCGATACCGCCCCCCAATATGGTCAAAGTTTAAGCTTTTGAAACCTCCTAGAATAAAAGTTATAGTATAAATTCCAACATGACCTATTTGATGCATGATTTTAGAAGAATTCAAGAAGCTTGACTTCCTTTGATCATATCTCCTAAAATATCACGAACCAAGATCTCAAAATTCGACTAGATGATGAGTGAGGTTTCCCCTCACTATGGTCTAAGTTTAAACTTATGGAACCCCCCAAAAGAAAAGTTATAGCATAAATTCAAACATGACCTTGTTTAAAGATGCACTTAGGAATACCAACTTCCTCTGATCATATTTCCTATAATTTCGCCACCTAAGATCTGAAAATTTAACCAAAATATTAGTGTGATTTCCCCCACTATTGTCCAAGTTTCAGCTTCTAGAACCTCCCAAAAGAAATGCTATAGCAGATTGTCAATGTGTCTTATTTAAAGAAATATTTAGGAGGTCTATCTTCCTCAACTAGTTTTATTACAAAATTTAATACATATAAAAAGCTACATCCAAATAGTATAATAGTTATAGCCATGAAAAATTTGTTTAAAGGTTAATGCACATACATATAAACTTGTTGAAAAGAGCAATTAAATAATCATGCATGTCACTAAAACATCTATACCAAAAATATTATTAACAAAAAAATAATGTTTATTTATTGCGGCTAGAAAAATACCAGAAACTGAAGTATGGTGAGCCAAATTCCACCCAAACGTAGGCTCAATTATGCTACAACCTTTCTCACCGTTGGCCACCCCAGTGCCAGATCTCAATGCCTTGAGGAGAACTTAACTCAAGGAATTCACACCAAAGGCTTGGTTTAACACTTAGAGTATGGAGCCCATTGTCCAAGTGGTTTATCCACTACCCTCTAACATAAAGCACCAAGGTGGTTTATCGATTGTACCTACAGCAAGCACCACGGTAGTTTATCAGTTGTTCCTAGCAGTAAACGCTACAATGACCCACTCTTTCCTAAGTGAAAGAGAGATGTATTAGAGAGTAATAGAAGACAGAAAAAATAAAGGCTCAAGAACCAAGAGAAAAGAACTTCTTGATTGCTCCTCCCACTTATTTCTATAATCACACATTGACCCTTCATCCTCCCCACCTTTCACTTTCTTCAGAAAACTAACCATCACATCAAAGGGAAATATTCACCCAAGGCATATTTTTCCTCTTAAGTCAAGTCCCCCCCCCCCCACAAGGCATCTAATATGTGTCCCCCTTTCTTCATCTTTCGCATTTTTATTAATAAAAAATAAAAATTACATCTAATAATAGAGTTTAACATCATAGCATTAATGTTGGAGGCCCAGCATTATATGTTCTTAATTACATTACAAAATTTGGAGTAATGAAAGGGGTGTCACACCTTGCATCTATGAAATATGGAAATTTGTTCATCAGAATTATAGAAGGAAATGGTGATAATGACCCAAATACTCCTGAGAAAAAGGAAAATTGAGATACAATGATGAATTTACCATTAAAATGAAAACAAATATTCAACAACAATAGACTAAAACCATGCAATGCAGATAGGGAAGAATACAACCAATGTATAGTCTTCTTATATCTCCCAAGAATGTAAGAGTTCCTCTTCTGCACAAAAGAAAAGAATCAAGTATAATTAGAGGGAAGAATAATGACCGATATGATGGAGGAGATGATGGTGATGGACCTCCCTATATTGATCTTGAAAAAACTCATGCATTCATGCAATATAAAAATAAGAAAAGTTCAAGTGAAAACGGGTCACAAAATTTTAAAGGTCCAAGAGACATTACTAATCTAAAATTTGATAGTGTTGTTGTGCTTAATTGGGTAGCAGTAAGGATTGATAAAAGTACAAAAAAAATTGTAGAGGGTTTGGCTCAAGAAAAGCTAAGTATTTTTGAAGAACAATCTTGCACAATGCTTAATGCTCAATCCAACAAAGCAGAAAGACAATTATAGATTGAAATAGTACATGTCAAAAATAGGAAAGTAACTCAAAAATGGAGTTCAAAGGTTGATGTCTTAATAGTTCGACCTATAGGACTTCTTAAATTACATATGATTACTAAGGATAAGCTTGTCCATTATTTCTCAAAGCAAGAGTTAGAAAACATGAGATTGAAAAAAAAATGTTTGAATTAGAAGATGCCTTAAGCCCTAAACCTTTGTTTACATCACCATTAACTATAGTTCCACCACATCAAACATTGCAAAGTACACTCAGAACACCAAGCAAGATAAAGAAGGAGACTAAAATACTTAGTGTAGTAAGATTTCATGTTGCAGAGAAAATTAATAAGACACTAAATATTATTTTAGGAGCTTGGGATGTCATCTTGAATTTGAGGAATCTCTCATGATGGATTTCCTTGTTTATAGAATATTTAAAAAATGATTTAGAACATTATCAACATTTTTGTGAAATCATTAAATACTTCCATTGCACGTCTCAAGTTTGAGTGGCTTCCAAAGAAATGAGGAAGGGTTTCCTTCTAGCCAAAGAATAAAATAGGTTAAAACATGATGGTTTGCCAAAATACAAGTGTTTCAAGACTCTATTACAGATTATACAAAAATTAATTATAAAATAAGCAATGATTTCTTTAAAGCAATCAAGGTTCTTGAAGATATTGAGGAACCTCGTTTAATGAAGAGACTTTGTGCTAATACCCAAGAATCAATTAGAGATGGAATGAGCATAATTACAGCTTCATGGGCTAATGAGTTTGATAATATAGTTGATTTTCTAAAGGAATATATTAAATGGTGGTTGGTTACTTTTGTAAATGATATTGAAGACCGCCTGGCAACAACTGAACAACTACACTCAGAATTTAAAGAAATAAAGGAAGAAAAAATTTCACTTAGGGTAAAACAAGATGTTATAGTTCTAACTATGAAAGAGTGTGTTCAATATTGGCTTGAAAGGTTTTTAATAGAAATTGTTAATCCAAAATAACCACCAAAGTTGGTTACATCAAGAAAATTCAAAGCAAAGATATATGTTCGAGGACTTGCAGGCATGAGAGAAAGAGAGAGAGAGAGAGAGATCGTTATGTCCACCATTCCTCTACAAATTTTATGTGTATTTTATTTTCAAAGCAATTTCCCTTCTTTCATCCCAGATTTTGATCATCTCGCTTTATTATTTGTATTTTTCATTTATTAATTGTATTTTGATAATTGACTACATTTCTCTTATTCTTCCACGTTATTAACAAAATTTATTTGGTCCTCGGGAGCCCCATCCTAGTTCATGTTATAACATTTGTGTTTTCGAGGATTTTTATAAAGCATGGGATCTCATTTATGTTTCTCATTTTCACCTTAAGATTTTGAATGAATAAAATCATTGAAAGCCCTCTAAAATTCTAGGCCTTCAATGTTATTTTTTATATATGAATATTTCTTCAAAGATATTTCTTGCATCATGTGAATGGATGGATGTGATGGAATGGATTTAGTTATTTCAATTTATGAGGTTATCAATTTCAAGTGTAAGTTATCTGCTACCTTTTCTTTTTAACCACAATGTCCACTCACAAGTGTAGATATAATCAAAGCTTGATTTTGTTACTTGTAATGTACATTGAAAATATAAGTGAGAAAGAGGAGTATCACCTCTATAAAAATATTAGACAAAATTTTAATCATTTCCTATGAGCTTGACTCTTGTCCTTAAGAGGAAAAGAGATCAACATCACTCTAAAGGTTGGTATGGTCTGATTTCCCTATGTGTGGATTAGGGTAATGTTTTTTCCTTTTGTGAGTTATCTATAATAAAAAAAATGGTTTTGAGCTTATCCTACAATATTCATAGGATCATTTGATTTCTTTTAAACATGCTAACATTGCAACCTCTCTTATTCTATTGCAATTAGAAATTCTATATCTTGAAATATGATAGAATAGAAAAACTTGCTTAAAAAGACAAAATATATTTTTTAAACAATTTAACCCATTTTAAATAACTTAAATTAATAAAAAAGTTGAATAAATAAATAAAACCGCAAATAAACTTGCAAAAAAAATTGTCTTAACTCACTCTTTCCTTATTGTGTGGTTTATAATTGAGTGCACATCTTCCAACATCCCACTAGATGGAGTGGCATCATGCATATCCTAAAATTCCACAATTGTTAAGGTAGAAAATGTTTTGACATCTTGTCAATAAAATTTGTCAAAATGTAATGATGCATCAAGACACTAATTGATGAGTTGACTATGGTCCTTCTCTAGAATTTTTTCAACAATGTGAACCCAAAAGGTTCCTAGACCAATGACTCCATCCATATTACACTTTTCACAATCTCAGAGCCTTTATACTTTTTAAATGAAGGTAATTTTGATATATTAAGACTAATGTTGTTGTAAATGCTAGAGATTAGCATAACCCCTAAAAATATTATAGTTAAACATATATGTAAGTTTATTTGCAAGTTTCTTTTAGGGAAGTAAAATAAGACTATCTTACCACAAATTTGGAAATTTTTTAATGTGTTTGAAGGAGTTGACGGGTCAATACATCACCAACTTAATGTGCCTATGTTGTGTGCTAGAGAGTTCAACAAGATGGTGACATTCTAGTGTTAGCCAAGTTTATAAACCCGTGAGGGCTTACTCATTGACAATCACCTAAGCAGTGGCTTGCTTTGGGGCTAATAAACCGCTAGGAAACTAGTTGGTTTTAGAAACTACATGATAGGTTGAGGCAACCCAAGACTAGTTGGGACTGATAAACAACTAATGTATCCTTGGGGATGATAGCACTAGTGTTAGCCCCCACTAATAAACTATTGGATAGGTGTGATCTTGTCCCTACAGTAGCTCTAATCTAGCTAATAGACCTCCCATTATACATGTGCATCCTTCTCCAGAATTTAACTAAGACTCTCTGTGCTCTATTTGAACCCTTGTGGCTGTATTGTCGGTTGAAAGTCATTGTGTTGTTATAGCTTGGAGTTGTTGAGAGATCACCTGAGAAATGGACTTTGTCTCTTGGCATTTGGTGGCTGGTTGAGATCTCCTTAGCCTCTTCAAACTCTGAATCCGGCTCAGGGGTGGTCAACTGCAAAAAGGAACAGCAATGCAGCTAGCCTACAATTGGGAGGAGAATTGAAGTCCCATTCTTAATTGGCATTCATCTATTTCATAATATAATTTGCCTACTTGTGTCACTGTGTACCTTAATGCAATTGAAATGCTTATTGTCATTGTTATATAGCATGTGTTGTCGATGAGAAATGTATGCCCCTGTGTTGTTGCTAAGATTTATGCCTATTCATTTCATGGTGTGAGGGATATGTGAATCCCTCTTATTGAAACTGTGTTGAACATATTACTTTTAGTAATTTATGTCGTTGTGTTGTTTATTTAAAGGTCCCACATAGATTGTTGTGGTGTTTGTGTTTCATGGATTATTTATTATGTATAACAGAGCATCTCGATGTTGAGAGTTGTGCTTAATATGTTAAGCATTGTATGTTATTAATCCCTTACGCATGTAACATTAAAAGAATGGGCTTCATGCCTTAGTCTGAGAGCACCCATGGCTTGTAACTTAATCATTTTTCACCGCATGAGAGGGACAAAGGGTTTTCCCGTCAATGGACAAGAATATTCATGTCACGCCGCGGCCCTTGCAAGTGTTCCCCTTTCTACGTGTTCCGGTGAGATACGAAGCACAGCGCAGAGATAGAGGGACGAGGATATAATGAAAAAAGAAAAAGATTACATGTCACAGTCACTTGACATGGAGTTTCCTGACACTTAACCAAAGTCCTTTTTGTTTCACAACCCTAAGGGAAGAACGAGTGTAACCTTGTTGCAACCCCTAATGGATGGGAGTCAAAATATGGAGGGTTTATCGTCAAATGCGTGAAGTCCAAGGTCGTAGCACGTGAGCGGGTGGCCCTATGGTATTATAGCGAGAGAAAGGTTGGGGCATGATTACAGGAATCCCATAGGTTGGGCTCCACCGTGACCCCAAAATCCATTATAATGGTGAAGTGTTTCTTTGCTCATGAAGTTGGGACCCCAATGGGACCCAAGTCAAGGTTAAAGTGGCAGCGTGACATGGAGACAGTGAGGACGTGGCACTATGACATCAGTGAAACACATAAGACTGGTGACGTGGTGAGACTACCACACAATAGGGTGTAGTAGTGCCACCTGGCATGGTGTTGTTGACAGGGCACAAATACATGGAGAAGGCCACACCATCGTGATCGGGCGGTTTGGTACATCAAGAATAATAGGCCATGATTGATGGGCTAGGAAAACAGTGGGCATGGTAATATCATGTTCGTGCCCCAAGAAAGAGGTGCAAGTATTCTAAGGTAACCGGACAGTTCAGGGTGCAAAGTCACTAAACCTGGGGACAAGAAAACCATCGGTAGTTAATGTGATGTTTTTTTCGTCGTGCCCTATTAGGATATTCCAACACATAGGAACTAGTTAAGTATAACTTGGTCTAGTGTAGAGTTAGGTAAAGTGTGTTTCTTTACTATGTACTTTTGTAACTTACAATCTGACAGTGACGATATGTTCTAGACATGAAGTGATCCGACGGTTCATTCTCTCCTCGGTATTACCGACACTTAATCTATGGCTTAACACCCGATTGGTCCATGATCTCTATTTAAAGAGCATGGAGGGTCATTTGTAAGGTGGCCGTTCATGAGAAAATCTTAAGCCATGGATTGTTTCCCTCTTTGAGGGTTTTAACCACGTCAATAATAATGGTGTATTGATCTGTCATCTGTTTGTGAGCAGTGTCCTTTGGTGTTCTATCTGAGGAACTTACACTGTAAATTCCTACATGGTATCAAAGCTATTTGAGGGTCGGATCTGTTGGTGATCCAAATCTGAAGCCAGTACCACTGCATCTGACTGTCATTTCCTAGACCTATTGTTTCTGACCGCTTTTGGGCCGAGAGAACTGCTCTATTGTGTTAGGAGCATCTATTCCAGTGAGGAAACCCTTTCGTTTCACGCGAAAATGTTTATGGTAGCCCTAGCTATGTCATTTTAAAGATCTGGAGGTATAAAGTGTTTATTTGCAGTTTTAGTTATTTATCTCTCTGTTTATTTCGATTTATTTATCTCTCTGTTTTTTATTACGGGATCCATATCTTTCATTTCTATGTATGCTCTTTGCCCCATGACTCAGTGCAATCTGGGCAAATCAAAAACAACAAGGAATGATTTTTCTCATGCGTATGCTCTTTTCTGCTGTGCCTTAGTGTGATCTCGAAAAATCAGAAACAATGAGGAAAATATTTAGTTTCTGGAAAAAAAGGGTTTTCTCAAGTAAGCACGCACTACAAAGCTTCAGTGGAATTAAAAAAAAAAAAAAACCCTTCCTCATGCGTATGCTCTTTTCTGTCGTGCCTTAGTGTGATCTCGAAAAATCAAAAACAATGAGGAAAATATTTAATTTCTAGCAAAAAAGGGTTTTCTCAAGTAAGCATGCACTAAAAAGCTTCAGTGAAAAAAAAAAAAAAAACCTTCCTCATGCATATGCTCTTTTCTGTCGTGCCTTAGTGTGATCTCGAAAAATCAGAAACAATGAGGAAAATATTTAGTTTCTAGCAAAAAAGGGTTTTCTCAAGTAAGCACGCACTACAAAGCTTTAGTGAGAAAAAAAAAACAAAACAAAACAAAACAACAAAAAAGAAAAACACCCTTCCTCTTTTCCAAAAATTACTAATCTTTTAACTAGCTCACTTGGTCCAAAGTTACTTTATGAGAATAGAGGTTTGGGTTCAAATCTTTCTATTTGTTGAATTACTTTTTCAAAAATCACATGCAACTTATGTTTTAAAGTTACTTTATGTAAAAGTGTTCTCACTCATTATAAAAAGTGAATCACTTATAATTCTAAAGTCTCTTTATCTTTTATTTAAGTTACAATTTAGTGGGTAGCTCATAAAGTACCATTGTAAAAGTGACTTTCACTTATTTATAAAAGTGGGTCACATAATTTTTTTTTTTTAAAGTGAGCTAATTAGATTAAGAGGGATTTTTTTAAAAATATAACATTATCATTCACTTCCGCACATTCACGTACTTCGTCGGCATCTTCAACAACGTTTCTTCAAAAAGCCATAACTTCTTCATCCAGATGCTGTTTTCAGAGCTATTTTTTTGAATCGGCCTAATTTTTCGAGATCTTTCCATTTGAACACTTAGTTTTAGTTTCTACAACTTCAGTTTCTGTTAAAATTGAAAGTTCATGTCAAGTTATTCTTGACAGCACCAACTACTTCCAATGGGTGTCTTACATGGAGGATTTACTTAGAACTAAAAGTCTTTATAGAATAGCCTCAGGCCAAGAGTCTAAACCTAAAGATGAAGATAATCAAACCCAATGGGAAAATAGGTCAGATCAAGCACGTAGGTTGATAGAGATGTCTATTTCTCTAGACCTTAGATTCTATATCACAGAATTTGATACTCCTGATGAAGCAATAAAACAGCGCAATAAAGTTTTTGGAATTAAAAACGAAATTAGAGCCCATCAACTCGAAAATGAGTTGCTTACGTTGGACCCCAATAGTTTTTCTTTCATTGAAGATTTTTTGTCCAAGTTCAAGACCCTTAGACTTCTCTTGGAAAGTGTTAAGGTTAATAAAAAAGATGGTAACCTTATCTATTCCATTCTTACTAAGTTGGGACTAGCCTATGCTGTGTTTTTTTCCATTATCCATTTTACTAGAGAAACCTTTATTTCTCAAAGACAAGACTACAAGTGCCCCTCTTTTGATGTCTTTTGTGATTCTTTAATAAGAGAACAAGAAAAACTCTTACATCTTGGTCTTCTTAATCTTGGAAACTCTTCTAAGAAAACCTTAGCTGCCCAACAGCAACCAAGTTCAAAGAATCCTAAGAAGCAACATCCTAAAAATAATGGTCCTAAACCAACCAAGGGTCCTAAGCACTTTCAGTCTCAAAATGAAAAATCAATTCAATAAAATGATAAGGCAAATAAAAACAAAGGGAAGAAGACTGATAGACATTGCAACTTTTGTAACTGAGATGGCCACTTAGAATCCAAATGCTTTAAGAAGATGGAAGCCTTGGAAGCAACAATGAAGAAGCATAACATCCATTTGGAGCACTCTTCAACTTCAACTCCATCTTCAGGAATAGCACTTTCTACATGTGGTTGTCAAGCATCTCGATCTAGTTATGCACTAAATGTATCTTCTTCTTCTCATTCTCATGAGTGGCTCATTGATTCTGGAGCTTCTTATCACATGGTCAAAAACAAAGCCATGTTTTCTTCTTTAAATGATTGTAACACCAAAATATATATATATGTTGGTGATGATAGGTCTCTTAGTGTTGTAGGGACTGGAACTCTTCATCTAGACAATGGTTAATTTAATGATGTATTATGTGTTCCAACCTTATCCTGCAACCTTCTATCTGTATATCAGATAACTCATTCAAGTGAAGGTAAAACCGTTGAATTTTCACCTCACGATGTTGTAATTAAGGACCTAAGAGATCCTAGAAAGATTTTAGCTACTGGAATTGCTGATGATTCTACAAGGTTGTATAAGTTTAACAACTTTGGGTCATCAACTCTTCCCTCGGTATTTGTTGCTCATAATGATGAAGTAAGCAAACTTTGGCAAGAGCGATTTGGTCACTTAAACTATCACTCCCTTCAAAATCTATGTAAAGAAAATATGGAGATAGGTCTTCCTATGGTATCTTGCAGAGATGGTGTTTGTTCCGGATGTGTACTCGAAAAACACCATCGGGATAGTTTTGAAAAACGTACCTCTTGGCATGCCTCGGCCTCTTTATAGCTTGTGCATAGTGATTTATATGGTCTACTTCCAGTTGTTTCATTCTTTGGCTACAAGTATTTCTTAACTTTCATTGATGATTTCTCCAGACGCACTTGGGTATACTTCTTAAAACTCAAGAGTGAAGTATTTAACATGTTCTTGGCCTTTAAGGCCTTTGTTGAGAAACAATCTGGACATCAAATTCTTAAGCTAAGATCTAATAATGGCGGAGAATATGTTAACAACAAATTCATCAACTTTTGCACTGAGCATGGAATTTAAATGCCACATACTGTTCCATACACTCCACAACAAAATGGTGTAGCTGGAAGGAAGAATCGCACCTTAAAGAAAATGGCTAATTGTATGCGTCAACTAAAGAACTTAGTCTTAATTTTTGGGCAAAAGCAATTAACTGTGCAAATTACCTAGTAGATCGCACTCCTACTAAGGTTTTAAAGAATATCACTCCATAAGAAGCATGGAACTCAATTAAACCAGATGTAAGTCACTTTCATATTTTTGGAAGTGAAGCATGGGCCCATATTCCAGATGATAAACATAAATCCTTAGAACCTAAGAGTGAAAAATGTATTTTTGTTGGATACTTTGAAGATGTCAAAGGATATAGACTTCTTCCACCTAAATCCAAAAATGTTATCATTAGAAGAGATGTAAAGTTTGCTGAAAATATATTGGCCTACGAGCCTAATTCGACGGATGTGCCACCTCTCTTATCCCTTCTACTTCTGAACATATTTCAGATGATGACAGCGAGGATGACAATCCTCCCCCACCTTCTCGGGATCCTCTTTCAGCTCCTCAGCCTCCAAAATGGGTCTGCGCTACTCGGGATGCAGCAGGTGCACTTGCAGGTGATCCTACAGATCAGCGTCGCACACGTTCTTAGTCTGATAGAGCCTCTTCTTTACTGGCTCAAGCTTCAGCGAATTATGATCCTGACACCTTTGTAGAAGCTTCAGGCCATCCAAATTGGGACACAGTTATGAATGAAGAATATCGTTCATTATTGGCAAATGATACATGGGATCTTGTTCCTCTTCCAAAGGGGCGAAAACTTGTTCGATGCAAATGGATTTACAGAACCAAGTTTGGACCAGATGGAAAAGTTGATAAACATAAAGCTCGTCTTGTTGCTAAGGGTTTTTCACTAGTTGAAGACATTGATTACACTGAAACCTTCTCCCCTATTGCCAAAATGAACTCTATCTGCCTTGTTCTTTCCGTCGCTGCCTCTTTCGAATGGGAAGTCCATCATATCGTTGTTAAATTTGCCTTCTTGCACGGGGACTTGCATGAAGAAAACTATATGGAACAACCTCCTAGCTTTATACGAATAGACTCCATCCTTGTATGTCGGATTAAGAAATCCCTTTATGGTCTCAAGAAAGCCCCTTGGGCTTGGTATGCCAAAATGGATAGCTTTCTTTTAGATATTGGCTTTTCTAGGTGTCATTCTGACAATACTGTCTACACCAAGAAAGTGGGTAAGTCTCTTATCATTCTTGTTCTTTATGTCGATGATCTTATCCTTACTGGTAGTGATCCCAACCTTATAAACCATGTGAAGTCCAACCTTAAAAATCAGTTTGAAATGACAAACTTTGGACACTTGCATTATTTTCTTGGTCTTCAAGTCTTGCAATCCAAGGAAAGTATTTCCCTTTCCCAGTCCAAGTATGTCCGTGATCTTCTACGCCACTTTCACATGGAAGACTGTAAGCCAACCCCTTCTCCATTTCAGTCTGGAGCCAAACTTTCAGTCACTTGTACTTCCCCTGAAGTTGATGCTACCTTATACCGTCAGCTTCTAGGAAAACTGTTGTATTTGACCCATACCCATCCTAACCTTTCCTTTGTTGTTGGCCTTATTGCTCGGTTTATGCAAAACCCACATGAAATTCATTGGAAAGCAGCTAAAAGAATACTTTGTTATGTTCGAGGTACAGTTGAGTTTGGGATTCATTACAGTGCAAAAGCATCTCCTCTATTGGTTGGTTTCACAGATTCTGATTGGGCTAGTGACCCTGATGATTGGAAGTCTACTGCAGGTTATGTCTTCACTCTTGGTTTTAGACCTATTATATGGGCTTGCAAGAAACAAAGTTCCATTTTTCTTTCTATAGCAGAAGCAGAGTATTGTAGCGTCGTAGAAGCTAGTAAGGAAGCCCTGTGGCTTTGTCAGATCTTGTCAGAGTTTGGCTTTCAGCAGCAGCATTCGGTTACACTTTGGTGTGATAATCAGAGTGCCATTCAACTATGCAAATATTCAGTCCAACATTAGTGCAACAAACACATTGAACTACACAGGCACTTCATCAGAAAGCTCATTCATGACCATGCTCTTGAAGTGCAATATTGTTCAACCAACGATCAAGTTGCAGACATCTTTACAAAGGCTCTCACAGAGGCGAAATTTACTAAACTTCGATTTATGGTTGGAGTTCAAGAAGTTGTCAATAAGGGGGGATAGGCTCTAATGCCTCCTTCCTTCTCCTATTGTGTTATATTTGTACATCCTTCAATCATATCCCAAGTTGTTCTTAAGGGGGGATGTTAGGATATTCCGACACATAGGAAATAGATAAGTATAACTTGGTCTAGTGTAGAGTTAGGTAAAGTGTGTTTCTTTACTATGTACTTTTGTAACTTACAATCCAATAGTCACAATATGTTCTAGACATGAAGTAATCTGACGGTTCATTCTCTCCTCGTATTACCGACACTTGATCCGTGGCTTAACACCTGATTGGTCCATGATCTCTATTTAAAGAGCATGGAGGGTCATTTGTAAGGTGACCGTTCATGAGAGAAGCTTATGTAAATTTTCTTTCTTTTACATTAATAAATTATCGTGGACTATTTCCCTCTTTGAGGGTTTTAACCACGTTAAGAATACTGGTGTATTGATCTGTGATCTGTTTGTAAGCGATGTCCTTTGGTGTTCTATCAGAGGAACTTACCCTGTAAATTCCTACACACCCCAGGGTGTGGAGAGTAGGTGTTAGCACGTTGCGTCGACTAACATACAAATTGCGTCATGGGATGCAAGGGCATGGCCAACTCGTGATTTAGTCGGCGTGGCATAGCCCAAGATTTCATGGCACTCACACGGACACCAAGGTTGACATGGAAAAGCCACATGCGCTGCATGTTAACAACCACGTGGTAGCATGCCTGACATGGTAGGGTTATTGAGGCCAAAACTTTAAATTGCCATAACTTTTAATCCATAAGTTGGATTTCAATAAAGTTTATATCACCGGAAATCTCTCAACGAGTTGAATGTGATGGTGTAGTTCAAATTAATTATGCTAACTTTGGAAAGAGAGGAAATTTTGTAACCCCATTTCCATAACGAGACCTTGGAAATTGAGTTAGGGCAAAGTAACACCTCCCATTCAGCTTGGAGAGTCCAAGGAGATGGGAGGGAGCATTACATTTGATAGTTTGGTAAAAATCAACAAAACACAAGTAGTGAGAGTTATGCCCAAAATCTTGAAACGAACAAGTGTTGTCTACAAATCTTGCCAACATGGGAAACAGACAAGAGTGAGTTTCAAGTCAAAGGAGTGCTTGGCAGCAAGACCACTAGTAGTTGTTCACATGGATCTATGTGGACCAACAAGTACACCAATCCTACAAGTTGAAAGGTAATATATGTTTTTTACTGGTGATTATACTAGAATGGTTTGGGTTTCATTTCTTAGAGAAAAATCAGAAGCATTAGATACTTTTAAATCATTTAAATCCTTAGTTAAAAATTAAACCAATCTAAGAATCAAATGTCTAAGATCAGATAGGGGTGGTGAATTTACCTCAAAATATTTTAATTAATTCTGTGAGAAGTTTGGAATCAAGAGACAAGTTTCAATTGCAAGAATTCCACAACGTAATGGAGTTGTAGAAAGAAAGAATAGATCAGTGTAAAAAATAGCAAGAACCATGTTGTTATAGGCCAAATTACCAAATTAGTTTTGCAGGGAAACGGTTGTTGCCGCAGTGTACATCATGAACAGAGTGCAACTTCGAGTTAATAGCAACAAGACACCATATGAGCTATGGAAAGGAAATATAGCTTCAGTTAAATATTTCAAATGGAAGCAAATGTTACATGAAGATAAATGATGATAAACTAGGAAAATTTGATTCTAGAGTAGACAAGGGAATCTTCCTTGGATACTCAACGAAGAAATAAATCTTATAAATGTTACAATGAAAGACTATGCAAAGTTGTGGAAAGTATTGATGTAAAAATAGACAAAGCATAGCCAGAGAAAGAAGCAAAACAAACAAGTGAGAATTTAGAAGATACCATCTATGTGGACCAAGAAGAGATTACTACAAAGGAAGAACAAGAAGAAGCACAATCTCCATCCAAAACAACTTTCAAATTTGTGCAAAAACATCACCCAGAGAACCAAATCATTGGAGATGTTGATGCGGGGATACAAACCCGAAGAAGAATGACCAATACACCAGGAAAAGGACATTTTGCTTTGCTATCCAAAATAGAGCCAAAGGATTTTGCAGAAGCCAGTAAGGACCAACATTGGGTGCTTGTTATGGAAGAAGAATTGAATCAAATTGAGAAAAATGGAACCTGGGAACTCGCTCCACGACCAAAAGATAAAAACGTCATTGAGACTATGTGGGTATTCAAGAGCAAGATGAATGAAGGACAAATTATCATAAATAAAGCAAGACTTTTTTGTAAGGGCTATGCACAAATTGAAAGAATTGACTTCATAAAAACTTTTGCTCCAATTGTTAAATTAGAAGCAATAAGAATGTTCTTAGCATTTGTGTGCTCAAAAGGCATCAAAGTTTATCAAATGGATGTTAAATCAGCCTTTCTAAATGGAGACTTAAAGGAGGAAGCACACATCAAACAATTAGAAGTTTTTGACTTCTCTAAAAATACAGACTATGTGCGCAAATTGAAGATAGTTTTTTTTTGGGTTAAAACAAACACCAAGAGCATAGTATGCCATGTTGGACCACTATCTTCAACAAAAAGGTTTCAAAAGAGGAGTTTCTGACAATACTCTATACATCAAGATGGAAAACGACAACTTATTAATTACACTTGTATATGTGGATGATCTTATTTTTGGAGGCAATAATGATTATATGATCCATGATGTGCTCATGAAATATCAAAGGAATTTGAAATGTCAATGATTGGAGAATTGTCCTTCTTCTTTGGACTACAAGTTTCTCAAACCAACGAAGGAATAATCATTGCCCAAACCAAAAATCTGAAGGAGATGCTCAAGTGGTTTGGAATGGAAGAATGTGCACTAGTCAATACCCCTATGATTATTAGATGCAAGTTAAACAAGGATGGTGAATCCCATGAAGTCAATTCAACACTTTACAAATCTATGATTAGAAACCTACTATACTTTGACAGCGTCAAGACCAGACATTATGCAGGCAGTTGGAATGGTTGCAAGATTTCAATCAGCACCAAAAGAATCACATATGCAAGCAGTAAAAAGTATATTTTGATACATAAAGGGCACACTCGATTTTTTGCTTTGGTATCCCAAGAGTACAGATTTCACATTAACAACATACACAAATGTTGATTGAGCAGGTAACATTGATGATCAAAAAAACACTAGTGGGAGTGATTTTTTCATGAGAGATTGCCTTGTATCTTGGTCAAGCAAAAAGCAATCATCAATTTCTCTTTCTACAGCTAAAGTCGAATACATAGCAGCAACAAACTATTGTACCCAAGTTCTTTAGATGAAACAAACTTTACAAGACATCAAAGTGGAATATGATCAACCGATTGTTATTTTCTATGACAACATTAATGCAATCAATATCTATAAAAATCTTGTGATGCACTCGAAAACAAAGCATATTCCAATCAAGTATCATTTCCTCGAAGAACAAATTTCCAAGCAGGAAGTTAATATTGAATACACTGGCACCAAAGAACAAATTGTTGACATCTTTACCAAACCTCTTCCCAGAGAAACTTTTGAATATCTTAAGCAGAAGTTGGGATTAATCTCTCATTTATCTCAATAAAGGAAGCACAAACTCAAGGGGAGCACTCTTTGCTATTAATGTCAAAGGGGGAGAGAATGTGTACAGGGGGAGCAACTGACAAGAAGTATGAAGAGAATACAGATAAGGAGAGTAGTTGACAAGAAGTATGAAGAGAATGCAGATAGGGGGAGCAGTCGTCGAAAAAAGAAGATATCAAAGTATTGCCATCAATTACAAAGGGGGAGATTGTTGAAAAAGATTGTTATTGATGTCAAAAGCTATCCAAAAAAAAGAGGAAATTACATAGTCAAATAGCATATTCCAGGATCTTTCCAACAATATATGGTACCCCCTCTAATTCCATAAGAATAAGGAGATATGAAATATTTTGTGAAGATGATCCAACCAAGGTATAAGTAGGGACCATTTGGATACCCTATCATTGAAGGCATTTTTACTCCAATTGCCTATCTCAAATGGGAGCATAGGATATATGGTTGGAAAGCTTATTACGAGGCCTTTCCAACGATATATGGCATGCCTTCTAACTCCTCGCAATTGAAGAGAAATGAATTTTTGAATATTCAATATACATTCTACCAGACCAGTGGACCCAGCCAATGGACAAGTCGGCCCTACCTCAGTGTCCAAATGCACTATAAATAGGCGTTAGAGGGAGCATTTCTAACTATACAACTCAAGAATTCAGTTCCGTGCTTAGAAGAGCAAAAGAGCGAGCTTGAAGTTCATACCTCGCAAACTAAAGTGAAGTGAAGCTAAGTTGAAGTAGTGTTCTGTGGAAGGGTTTTGGCACATCTTTTGCAAGGTTTTTGGCATTGTTTTTGGGAAGCATTTTTGGTATGTTTGAGGTTTGTTTTTCAGGGCCGAGTATTGTTGTTTTGAAGGCTGAGGTTTGGGGGACAAGTTTTGTTGTTTGAAGGCCAAGTTTCAATGGAAGAGTTCTAATGTTTGAAGGTCGAGTTTCAGGGCTAAGTTTTGCTATTTTAAGATCTAGTTCATGCTTGATTTTAAGTCCATGTTTCGGTGTATTAAAGGTTGAGTTAAAGTTGGAGCTTGCAATCACTATAAGTTGGTGCTTACTAAGGATTGGTGTCCTCATATTCTTGACAAGTTGGACCCTGGAATTTTTGTAAGTTGGTGTTTACAAAGGATTGGTGTCTTCACAAGAGATTGTAATAAATTAAATATTGTTTTCAAGTATTTCTTCTTCAAATTTTGATTTGCACTTTAATCTTTGTGTTCATACATTGATGATTGATTATGTGATGTGAATTCAGTTTCAAGATTAACTAAGTGAAAATTTGTTAAAAGTAATGAAATATTGATTCACCCCCCTTCTCAATATTTTCAACATCCTATCCATTGAATACTACAGTATTCTCATCCAACAGACAAGATGGAAAAGCAATTAGTCAATCATTGGGTTATTGCATGGTGCTTAGTATTTGTCTTACGTGAAGTGGCATGAATAGCACAGATCATCTGCCCTTTTCCCCCAATTAGATTAGCATCTAGACATCCATCAACAAGTTTGTCTATAAAATTTGTTGCACAATTAACCATGAAAATCACACCCACATACTTATCAATGATCTAGATTTCATCAATAGGAATCCCTCCCATTAATCAAAATGTAATCATGCTAATCAAAGGTTACCACATGGCCGCATCTAAAGACTCAAAAGGGACATTTGCTAAAGGAGTTATCCAAGGTTATTCACCATGAGGCCCCACATACAATAGTTTCAACAACCAAATAATAGGGTTGTTGAATTGAGGTTAGACATTCACTATCCATTTTCAAAGTGCTCGACCACCCGCCAGCAATCAAAGGCACTGCCATCCACCAAAACAATTGAAGATTCTACCATAACTTCCAATTTGGGTATTCATAGTTTAAAGCAAAGGCACTCAACTAACCAATTTCAACATGGTTGATCATTACCCACTGTAAGCGACAATTAGAACCAAAGGGCAAATAGTGTCACAACTTCAAAGGACAAGAACAGAGATGGGCGCTCTATCGACCTCTAGGTGTGCAGTGCCACGAACTATTTTTATATGCCCACTCTAAGCGTACTAAGCCTGGACTATGCCTTGCTTGCGTCTTAGTCTTGGTCTTTAAACATGTAACTCATACACATTATATTTAACCAAGTGTTCCAAACATGCGCATCATACAAATATAGACACGAGATTTTCATGCCTCTGGTAACACCAGTTGTGTTGAACACTCGACCTCAACAATCATAATAGAGTAGTTTACAATTGTGTTCCAACAATCAGGCAACAACCCAATTCCGAGACCATTGTTGTAATCAAACAAACTTATAAGTTTGTCACTAAAAATCAAGACGAAGACCTCTCCCATGAATTGACAAATAAAACTCAAGCATTTATGACATTTTCTTTTCCATTTTCTATTTCACATAGTGTTGAATGAATCAATGTATCTATGCTAGCCTTGTTCATTTGGTTTTCTATCAAATGAGTGTGTGTTGAGTGTGTTAAGAAAGTAGTGTTTGTCCTCCTCCTAAGCTCATACTTGTTCCTTTATCACTTATCTTCTAAGGATGTAGCTATGATTAAGAAACCCCTATGAGGTGAGGCAGCTAACCTTGTGCCTAGCAAAGTTTGATCCCTTTGCCCGGTCAGCCTCAACATTATAAACACAACAACCTATACTTTGTTTCCCCAAGCTGTGGCAGCTACCAAGATACATCACCCAACCTCCTCAACAAAATGGGCTTGAGCTTCATAGCATACATCTCAAGGATAGAATCGAAGAGGGCAGACGCTCCCCCCAAATCTCAACCTGTCCCAAGAGCCGGCTAGAGTGGCACAGGAAAATGCACCTGCACATCATGCCCCGACATTCACCCCCTCTTCGAAAGCAGGGAAGACAACTTCAGGGACAATAGAAGGTTTAAACCACATAAAACACTGATGTACTTATGTTTATCCATGTTTGAGCATTTGTCTTAAAGATGTCCAACCTATGTAGATATACCTTTTTTTGTGAGCACTCTACAAGGTAATACATCCTTGCCCGAGGGAGGTTTCTATTTGAAACACTTTCCAAATTCTCACTTAAACAGCTCCATGGTGTGTGTAAATTCAGAATGTTTCAACCATCCAACAAGCCTGAACCTTGAACCTGGTCAAATAGTTGCCATGCATTTCCTTTTAAAGAAATGACAGTTGGGTAATTACATTTTAGATCAAACTAATTAGCTACAAGGTTTGATCTAATCATAAAACATATACTTCAAATATATCTACAAACCACATTTGGCAGACTGCAATCAATGTAATTTGCCCATACCACAACCTGCTACAGACATTCATGCACAAGCCACGTATAGATACATGTATTATAGGAAAATCTGAATAAGCCACACAAAGATCTCATCAAGTAGGAACTACTTTTCAGAACTATTTCTGGCCTTCATTTGCACCATTTGCTACATTTTCATGTTCTCTCTCGGTTTTATAGGTATGTGTTCACTTTTCAAGTAAAAACAGATAGCATTAAAAATGGCATATGAAAATATTACAGAATATAAAATGAGTAAGTCTGGATAAAGTCTTCTAGATATTTATGCTGTTGAGTATCCGTGAACAAGGCTCTAAATTTCTAATTAATAACTTTATTCAATTTTTGTCTTTGGAACAGATAAATTACATTGTGCTGAAGTGAAGCATATTGACAAATTACAATTATAAATATCCTCTACCTATTTAGCCACCAAAAAAAGCTTGTCTAGCTTAAAAGTTAAAACTCATCAACCGTTATTCCTTCCCGAAGAACCTCGTATGCATCTTTTGGTCTTGATTTTTTCACACCTGCAGTGAAATGCACCTTACTTGATCGGGGACCATCTACTGAAATTGTGGTAACTTTGACCCATAACACAACTTTAGTTTTCATCCCTTCAATGCCCGTTAGCTTCCCCCTCAGTAGAAAGCCTGACACTCGTGTTGAATATCTAACGACGGAAGAATCCTTAAATCCCACCTCACAGATAGAGGGTATGTAGACGGTGAGTTTGGACCTCACTTCATCAAAATCATAATTGGTAGCATTTTTAGGAAATAGTCCTGGGGGCAGATCATAATCCCGTAGTAAATCCGGTAAAGGTTTGTGCATTTTGCCTGCGAAACAAATAAACCAACTTATTGATATCAAGTAGCATTATCATGATTGATCAAATAGAAGCATGTGAGAGCAAATTTGATAATCCTTTAGTCTTCTGAATAATGCCATTCTAGATTTAGTGGCAATGAAGTCTGAATCTATTGATTCTTGCGGTTGTCTGTTGGCAGATTTGAGTAGATCACTAATCCACTCGAGCAACATATCACGTCTCTGAACATGCAGCAATACTAAGTAGGCGGCAATTCAACTAAAGATCTGGAATGATGAAATGTGCAGTGTCAACAGGAAACACAAATTTCCTCCACATTATCCTTCATAAATCCTTAGCAGTGGTCCTAAAAACCAGGTTTTTATAAGACTAATGTTGTGTAGTCCTGAAGGAGTGTAGGACCACGAGACATTTTCAGACGCTTGATTTTCAATAAACAGCATAAGCAACCAATCTGGAAATAACTGGTATGATCAATTAGGATGACAGTATAATTTTCTCTTCATTGGAATTGGCCAATGTGGAAAGGTGGTGTTTGGTCCAATGGCATGCCTATACTCTTGTTTAATTCTTATGTCTTTTATAATCACAACAGGCTCAGGCCCATTTTTACTAAGAAATTAAACTCCAGATGGTTGACCACAAATAATAAAGAATGATGTTAAGGAGGACTAATAAGATTTCGCCAGTCCCTGTGATTTAAAGTCAGGGTGCTTTGGTGGCAGGTTTTATTCCAATGAATGGCTATCAAACACAGACTGCCCATATCTGGTCTAACTGATGGCATGTGCATCCTCTGTGTCAAGGATAAAATATTATTATATAGATTTTTTTAGGATTGCAAGATAACCAGACAAGTTTGGTCTTATATAGGGCAGCAGTTCCATGATATTTTCTGTCAGCCCTTACAGTGGAGGGCTGCTACTTGTGGTGATCCTTGGCTCTGTAAGAAACAGGCATTATAGCTTTTGGCATGTCCTTCAACTCACTACTCTACCTATTTGTAGAAAGTGGAATGATTTTGAAATAGGGTTTCAATAGAGTGGTGAATAGATTTTTGGACGAATTAGCAACTCAAATTTGTGCTAAGCACCTATTACTTGGAAAGTAAATTGTGTTCTCTGATATGCTTGCCTCCTTCTCTTGGTACGGAAGGGTTTCAGTTCTATGAGAGTCCACTGTCTGTACTCTGTATCTTTGGTGTAATATAATACTTGGTTTATTTGCAAAAGTAAAAAACATCAATCCTAAAAGTGTTCTTCAGCACAGTGGCAATAACAAAATGTAATACCCCCAAATTAATCCCCAAGTTGTAATAAATATGTACATATGATATTTAGGCTGGTGAGCCAATGCATGTAAAATAGGCTGGTGAGCCAGATTCTATTAAGGCCTGCATGCCTATACGTGTAGAAATGTGTTAGGCTGGTGGGCCAAAGGACTTGTGAATTTTAAGCCAAAGTGTCTTTGTGGTAAAGGCCAGTGAACCTAGCAAACATGATATGTAAATATATTGAGATTAACACAATAACACCACAGCTACAGACCAGGGGACGAAAAGAGTATGGGGGGTTGGAACTCCACAAGGAAATATAGGTAATGAGGATAGTTCTTTTACTATGTCAACCTTGTTAAAAAATGAAATAGGTCCCCATGAGGATAGTTCTTTTACTATCTCAACCTCATTAAAAAATGAAATAGGTTCTCCCATGAGGATAGTTCTTTTACTATGTCAACCTCATTAAAAAATGAAATAGGTTCTCCCATGAGGATAGTTCTTTTACTATGTCAACCTCATTAAAAAATGAAATAGAGGTCATGAAAATAGTTCTTTTACTATGTCAACCTCGTTAAAAAATGAAATAGGTCCCTATGAGCATGGTTCTTTTCTTGTGTCAAGCTCGTTAAAAAATGAAACAAGGATTCTTGTGTCAAAAAATGAAACAAAATCCCTTTCAATTCGAATCTTTGATTAGATCTCGTAAAATCCCAATCAAGTCTTTCACTTGATCTCGTAAGTGAATCTTCATTCCATCCACTTGTTAGTAACCAAGTCTGCTTAGGTGAATGAAATGAAGCTGGGGGCATGTACCTCGAATTGAGTCATTACGCTGAGGGCATGCAAACATAAACCCAAGCATAGTTTGTTTCTGTTTCAAACTTGTGTAAAAATGAAACCAAATCCAAATATAGTTTTTTCTCATGTTTCAAGCTTGTAAAAAAATGAAACCATTTTCAAGTATCCTCAAGCATAGTTTCCCATGTTTCAAGCTTGTGTAAAAATGAAAGCATTCCCACTTTACCTTTCGTGATTGTCGTTTTTATCAGCCTGTTTTTGCCAGATGAACCTTGGTTTGTCCTTTCCATCTCCACCATCTCTTTGGCCGATCATACGCTTTCACTTGGTTGTTTTACCTTTGTCTGAGGAACATCTGCGATGAGTGGTCTTATTAGCCAGCCTCTTGACCTTTACATGTTTTGAGCAATTCCATCATGATTAGGACCAATTGCTATCTTTTTATACCACTCGTTCTTCCAGGCGAAGTCATCTTTCAGCTTTTTTCTGACTCTCGAAATATGAAAAGATTGTCGAGCACTTGTCTTTTCGAACTCGTAAAAGTAAATGAAAAGGCATCTACTCAATATAAGTTTAACCCTTTTTCAGACTGAGACAAACTATTGTACGAAAAAGGAATACCTTAGTCGAACATGGCTAAGAGGTTCTATTGGATATTATTTTCTACCTTTTCGGATTCAAGAGACTATTTACGAAAAGGGACCTTTGGAGTAAAAATGAAACCAAATCCAAGCATGGTTTTTTTCTCATGTTTCAAGCTTGTAAAAAAATGAAACCATTTTCAGGTATCCTCAAACATAGTTTCCCATGTTTCAAGCTTGTGTAAAAATGAAACCATTCCCACTTTACCTTTCGTGATTGTCATTTTTATCAACCTGTTTTTGCCAGATGAGCCTTGGTTTGTCCTTTCCATCGCCACCATCTCTTTGGCCGATCATACACTTTCACTTGGTTGTTTTACCTTTGCCTGAGGAACATATGCGATGAGTGGTCTTATTAGCCAGCCTCTTGACCTTTACATGTTTTGAGCAGTTCCATCATGATTGGAACAGTGGAACCAGTTGCTATCATTTTATACCATTCATTCTTCCAGGCGAAGTCATCTTTCAACGCTTTTCTGACTCTCGAAATATGAAAATATTGTCGAACACTTGTCTTTTTGAACTCGTAGAAGTAAATTTAAAGACGTCTACTTAGTATAAGTTTAACCCTTTTCCGAACTAAGTAGACTATTGTACGAAAAAGAGATCTTTGAAGTTTTCTTTTTCGTCTCTTTTTCAAACTCTCTAAACATGAAAAAGATGTCAAGTTACCCTCCATCGGACTCATAAAACTTAAATGACGCAGGACTTGTCACCATGACAAGACCGAGTTTCTCCTTCCTAGGACTCGTTAAACTTACTAGGATGGATTCATCTGAAGAATGAACTTATGCGATAAGCATATGGTATCCTCTTCAAGTTTGTGTAAAAATAAAGAGGCACTCGCTAGCAATAGCGGGGGGAAAATGAAAGTGAACATCCCTTGTATTTTGTGTAAAAGCAACACGTCGCTCTTGAACATGACATTTATCTGTTTCTCGTGTCGAGTTTGGGATATCCTCTCTTTGTCGCTTGGCTTCCTGGGTTTGGGAAATCTATTTGCCTCTGATTCGATCACTTCGGTTGTCATCATGACCTCTAATCCCATTTTGAGTCAAACGCAGCCAAACTTCAAAGTCGTGTCGTCGATATGTTCAAGAGAAATCATATTTGCAATGTCAAACTTCCTATACCTATGTGACCCTCTCTGCAACAACCTTGAACCACTCCTATCATTTTAAGATATCCTATGTTTCGTGTCGATGATGTGGGAAACATTAGGGCCCTCCTTCGACAGATCACTTCCTGTCGACTTCAGCTCATTATCCAAGAAAATGATCTAGAAACTCCCTTTCAGTACCTTGGAGCTTGCATGTCTCAATGGCAAGTTCTTCTTGTTCGACGATAGGCTTACATCATTGACCTTTGATCGAATGATTCTGCGAGTGTTCGACTTCAGCTCACCTATTCACACTTGTAGATTGTGTTGGTGTACCTTGAGGACCATTGTCACTATTGGTGGTTTCTCTCGTGCATGTTAACGGTTTACATCATTGGCTGGTAATCAGGTGGTTTTCTATCATGTTCGACCTCAACACGTCTATTCACATGATAGAATTCGTACATTGATCGAATCGGGATAGATATGAAGACCCTAAATCTTATCTGTCAAAGTCCAGGCTGTAAGGAGTTATTGAGTATTCATGATTGTATACGAGATTCTTTTTAGAATAATGGTTGCATCCATATCATGGATCCATACACATGATCCCTTTTAGTCGGATGGTTGCGTCCATGTCGTGGATCCATACACATGATCCTTTCTGGTCGAATGGTTGCGCCCGTGCCATGGATTCATGTATTGTTAGATGCATATTCAGAAATGTATCTTTAGGCATGTCTATATCAAATATGTCAGCTATGTATATTGTATCATGCTTGATTTGTAGGTCTTCTTACAGTGTTTTTCCGGGTCCTTGCCTTGACTTGTAAAGCATTTCACCCATCACTCCCTGTTCTGCCTTCATGCTTTAGGGGGCATCTGTTATACAGTAATTTGTCGCACTCTTGGTCTCATACCCTGAGTTGTCGAACTTTGCCCAAAATGTCACAAAGTGACAAAAGTTGTTAGTGTACTCACTATGAAACACATACAGAAATGTCCTTGAAGAATAGAAGAAAAGCTGCCCTGAGAGAATTCTAGATAAATTTGCCTGAAACCCTAATTTTCAAGACCAACGTGCTTTGCACTACTATTGGCCAGTGTTGATGGCCTGTTGCAGCATATTGACCTAGCGCTGTCAGCGCGGCTTTTGATATGAAAACCCATGCTGAACCTCTTCTGGCAGTCTTTCCTAAAGTGGAGGAGAAGCTTCGCCTACTAGAATCTTCGAGAACAACGAGCTGGATGTTGTTGGATAGAGATATGGTCGAGCTCTCCCATTTTGAGTCCTTTATCCTACTTTTAGGGATCTTCCCCTTGAGATGTGGACCTTCCTCCCTCTTTTGTGGATCCCTAACTCCCTCTCCCATCCTATAAATCAAATCTCTTCCATCCCCAAATGGTTGGTCATTGCTTGTCTGCATTCCTATACTGAAACTATGCCCAAATGTTGCCCATCTAACTAAAGAGGAGTGCTTGAATGGTCTTGGCTTGGACTTGGAAATCCACTACAAAGGAGGTCTCCAACATCAAGGCAATGGTTGTATGCTTCCCTTTTTTATTCATTAATATATACATCTGGTGTTTACTTTCCATAAATGTCTAAATATTTATTCATTTAGCATGATGCTCCTTGATCTGTCATGTAGTTTATGTTTGAATTATACTATGTATGCTCTTGTATCTCTTGTTGTCTTTTGATCTCTCTTGCAGGTATTCGAACGCAAGGAATAGCGAGGACTGAGCCTGAAAGCTAAGGGATCGAGATCATCATCAAAGGTTGAGCACTTAGCATCAAAGTGAGGTAGGTTTCTCTCTCTCGCTTTGCATTTTTCAACATAAACTAGGAGAGTTTTGCACTAGTTTGTTCGATTTGTTGTTAGATCCTCTCATAGGACTAGAGAGATCGCTTCTGTCCGCAAAAGGGATTTACCTTCACAACACCTTACTCCACTTTTTAGCATCACTCTTCTTGTAAAGGGTGCAAATAGGTCTAAAATGGGCCTCTTAAGAAAAATAATAAAATAATAGTTTAAATGATAAAATAAGAGATGAATTTTCAAATGAGAAAAATGCAAACTATTTTTCTGTCATATTTTTTACTTATCTCCCTCTTCTTGTAAAGGGTGCAAATAGGTCTAAAATGGGCCTCCTAAGAAAAATAATAAAATAATAGTTTAAATGATAAAATAAGAGATGAATTTTCAAATGAGAAAAATGCAAACTGTTTTTCTGTCGTATTTTTGACTTATCTCCTTATAAGTTTACTTAAATTTCAGAAGGTAAGCACTTATTGGATGCACAATTAAATTCAACATCCAACAAGTGCCTATTCTTAAAATTTGAGTTAACCTATAATATGAATTTTTCATTTATGTTCAATTTATCTCATTGTGGTTATACCAAAAGTATGTTGAGTGGTCTGCAAGGCGTAGAGTAGAGGTCGCTGGTTCGAATCTCCATGGGAAAAAATCCAGCAATGCTAAGGGTTGGTGTGGCCCAGGCCGAGTGCGAACCTCGGGTGATTTTGACAGCTTAAATGCCCCTAGGTCACAGTTACTTTAAGCCACAGGTTAGGCATGCCAGTCATCTCAAAACTCACATTACCTAGCAAACAAAAAAAAAGTATGTTGAGTGGAATTCAATTCTGCATCTAAGGAGTGCTTGATCATGAAATTTGAGTAAACCTATAAAAAGATGAGTCAAAAATACAATCAAGAAAAAGATTTTCTTCCCGTCCAAAACTATTTACCTTGTGATCAACATAATCATCTTGAATACTATTGATTCTTTTACAGTTGATATTGATAGAACATTTTTTGTTTTAATGCACATTTTTAACCTCAAAATTTCTCTAATGTTTAGATTCCAAGAAATCTCAACAAAATCATATTAAAATTTTTGAATGACATGAAGACAGAACAGTTACTTTGTTTGCAAGGTCCTGAATTATTATCACCTACCTCTGATTGAACTTGCTCATCTAATTCCTAATTGGGTACCAATTCTTATCTTAGTAACCATGACAGATGTTAGAGTCATGCATTGCTATTTGCCAAGGGGTAACGACATAACAAATAAAATCAAAAAAATATGACACCTTTCAGTTTGTTGAACACCCATTTTGCTCCTCCTCCAACTGTATTCGTAAAAGACTGCAACAGCAATACAATCCCAATCCATCAGCCACATACTAGAAATTCATCAACGAACAGAAGAGAAAGTCCAAACAGCTATACAACTAATGTATCCTTTCAGTCCAAGTAGAAAAATATACAGTAGAGCAATTACATGGTCAGAGAGTTCATTAATGGTTTTCAGGAAGACACAGACCATTTAGCCCTCATATATTGAATGAACTAATACATACTACAGCAGTGTTTGTCAGATGTCTACTCTAGTTGAGGGATTTATTCCATAAAAACATCAATTGCCTCTGCCATTTGTTAAATGTAGCAGTCTTACGTAATAGTATTCATGAGATTATTCTGTGTAGTTTGTTACTCAAGTTTTAGTCATGTTATTCTCAGAATGTTGATGATAATAGAATTGATTCACTGTCCAACTTTCCACAAATACAAATTCACTCATGTAAAGCTTATAAAGCAGGTTTATATATCCACCTGGATAATGTCCTGGGTGCTGCATGGATGAATGCATCTACAATGTGATGACCTGCTGGATTTGAGTTGCATAATTATCAACTAGCCACAGACCCGCTGTCGGCTTTAATCACGTGATTAGAACACCCAGAAATGGCTCAATGATGGTGACAATCGGTTTATTCCGCGCCACTTATAAGTTATAGCTAATTAATAACATCCAATGGCACTGTGCATTATTATTTGACTGATCACATCATTCTACTTACATCATCGAGTATAGCAACTACATCACACACAAACTCCAGCAATGTTTCATAAGTTAACCATAAATAAGAATAATGAACAATCAGTTTTGGAACCCTGTTCTCCTAATAAATCAATCCACTCATCCCGTTCCTTCCTTCTAAGCTTACAATAGTACTTTAATTCTCAACTCATATTTCAACTTCAATACCTATACTCAGTATGGACCTTTTCTTAATATACAAACTGACTTCAAAGTCATGCAGTAAGAGCTTGATTCCACAAAGCATCATGAGACCTTTTGATATACGTGTTGTAGGCCCACATTTCCAACTTGTTAAGGAAATATTTGTGAAGCGGCCATCCATATAATTATTCTCTTAAAATATGGAAAAAAAAACAGAAGGCTCTGGTAATTCCACCAGATTTTTTTCTTGGAACATCCACATTGAAAGCGATAAATGAGAACCTGAAGCTGACATATCATAGTACATCCCGTAAAAATTTCAGCAACAAAAGAAGGACAATAATTAGCACCCAAGCACACTATAAGATGTGATAGAGGATTGGTAGTATGGCGTACATATTGGAGTTATTTCCTTATTCATGTGTACATCCAATCTTCAATGTTTCTCGTTTAAAGAAGGTAATTGATGATGAGATTTTAGTTTATGAGAGATTTTTCGGCGTAAATCACATGATATTTCATTTGGCGACGCGTTTCGAACCAACCAGTGTGGTTCATCGTCAGTGTTATATCCCGTTTCCGGGATATCCCTTAAACCCAAGCAAACTCCAACCAAACACGTCCAAATGATATAGTGACCCAGAAACTCAAAGTGATAAAAATAACAGTGGTACAACATATAATAATGTGAACATGAAATATAAGCAGATACTCAAGAAATGCAGAGAGAAATGCTAAGCCATTTTATTATACTGAGTAATGGAATGAGTACAAGAGGTGATCAGAAAGATGGCACCTCGACTTGCACAAGGCAAGTGAAGAAATACACTCAGAATAGCAAACGAATGGCCTCTCTCTGAACTGCGTCCAAGCTGCTGGAGAACTGTCGTGCTGCTGCTACTGCTGGAAATCAAATGAGAATTTGGGGCTGTTCCCCTCCTCAGAAAATGCTGAAATTCTGGGATCAAACTCTACTCAAGAAACCCAAAAAGACCCAGAAAGATTTTCTGAAATAGCCGACCCCCGAAAATCACCCCCTTGGGGATCTATGTTGTCCCTCAAGGCTCTGCAGTGCCACTGAATAGGATCCACCAAAACTCAGCCTAAAACTCTGCCAAAATCCTCCAATATGCAAGAGCTGATCCCTTGCTCAATCTCCCAGCTCTACTCCTCCACAAACCCCCAATCCGAAACTCCCACCAAAAGAACTGCGTCTCTCTCTCAAAACTGCGCAGTCCTCCAATGCTCAGCTCCTCCACGACGCCAAAGATCAATCCTACTGCAAAAGACTGTTGGAAACTACCTTGCTCGAGTAGGCACTCGAAGTCCCCCCAGGCTAAGGGTGAGATCTCTGAACGGAGCCACTCAATGCACTAAACAGTGCTGCAGACAGGCTAAACAGCAAGTGTGCTCCAAGTCGAAGTGACTAGCTCAAATGCTCATGATCGAATGACAAAATGAGGAGGCTCCCCTCTCCTTTATAGCGTTGGCCTCTCTCAATCCCAAGGCCCACCTCCTCCAACGTAGTCCCTCTCTTGCCACGTGTTCCTTTCCATCTGCGCAATCCCTCCAAGTGTCTGCGTGGGCCCCATCTCTGCGTGGTCCTTTGGCCCCCTTGGCTCCCCTTTAAGTCACAATGTTGTGCTACTAGGGAGTGACTTTATTCTAAAAGTGAGTTATGTCCCCCTTTTCCTCACCTTTTTATTTATGAATAACTATAGAAGGCAAAATTGAGCAAAATCGAATATTCCAATTAGCCATGGCTAATTAGGAATATTACAGTCTCCCGGCAAAATGTTGCTTGTCCTCAAACAACTGAAGTGATGGATGCTGCAAAATTTTCTCACTCTCCCAAGTGGCATCCTCATCTGGTAAATTCTTCCACCTCACCAAGAATTCCCAGACCATCCTGCTCCACAGTTGCCTCTCCCTGGGATCAATAATAGCCTCTGGCTGCAACACCAAATGCCCCTTATCATCCGTGGGTGGTAACTCATCTGTCACTGTCACATGCTGCCCCAATGCCTTTTTCAAGGATGATACATGAAAGACGTTATGAATCTTGCTGCTTTGGGGCAGCTCTAACTCATACGCAACCTGTCCAATCCTACGTATCACCTTGTATGGCCCATAAAAGCGAGGCTTGAGCTTCTCAACCCCCTTCTACCTCAGTGACGACTGTCGGTATGGTTGTAACCATAGGTAGACCAAGTCGCCTACCTCAAACTGTCTCTCCACCCGACCCCTGTCGGCATACAGCTTCTGCTGGTTCTGTGCTGTAGCCATATTATCCTTGAGAGCTCGGAGAATATCCTGACTCTTTTGGATCCAAATCTTGGCTCTCGGAGCCTTGCTAGCACCAAACATCACGTCAGCAAAAGATAAGGGATGATATCCATATAAAGCATAGAATGGTGACATACCAATGGACATGTGATGTGTAGTGTTGTAGCAGTACTCCCCCAGATGCAGCCACTTCAGCCATGCTCGCTGTTGCCCACTGACATAGTTACGCAAGTAGCCCTCCAGCCACTTGTTAACTATCTCTGTTTGCCCGTCCATCTGTGGGTGATAACTGGTACTCGGTATCAACTCCGTCCCCACCAACCGGAAAATCTCCTACCAAAATCCGCCCATGAAACGGCTGTCCCTGTCACTGGTGATGGTCTTGGGAAGACCATGTAGCCTGAAGATCTCTCTGAAGAACAGCTCGACCACCAGTGCTGTTGTGTAGTGTGCGGATATGGCGAAAAAGTGTGAGTACTTCGTCAATCGATCTACGACGACAAAGATGCAATCATTGCCCTGTACCATGGGCAACCTTGTGATGAAGTCCATCGAAATACACTCCCATTTCCCCTCCGGAATGGGAAGAGGCTGCAATAATCCTGCGGGATGGCTCATCTCCCCCTTGTTCCTCTGGCAAACGTCGCACTCTCGGACATGCTAGAGTATGTTCTCCTTGAGGCCCTTCCATGAGAACCTCTCTCTAATGGCCCTGTAGGTTTTGGTAAACCCCTAATGGCCTGCCAATGGTGAATCATGTGACGCCTGAAGTATCTTCTTCTTGAGCTGATATCTCTCAGTCAAGAAGATCTGGTCCCTGTAGTAGATGATCTCATCGACCACCCTGTACTTGTCATCCGCCACCTGCCCATCCAGAACCTCACATGCAAATCTGTCCTTGGAGTACTCTACTAAGAGTCGAGCCCTCCAGTCTGCGTCCAATCTCATAAGAGACAACGTGGCTGGTCTACATGAAAGGGCATCTGCTACCACGTTGTTCTTACCCTTGACATACTCAATGTCAGAGTCATACACTTGGATCTTACTGATCCACTTCTGCTGCCTCTCCTGTAGCTGCTTCTGCTCCAAAAAGAACCTGAGGCTGTTATGATCAGTCCTCACCCTGAACCTGTTACCCACTAAATACTGCTGGTACTTCGCCAATGCATGCATGATGGCCAGCATCTCCTTGTCGTATATAGAAAACAACCTCTCGTGCGGAAGGAGCTTCCGGCTCTCAAAGGTTATAGGGTGACTTCCCTGCATCAACACTGCGCCGATCCCCTCTCCCAACGCTTCACACTCCAAAATAAATGGTTGCGTAAAATCCGGCAATGCAAGCACTGGGCAACTGCTCATAACCTCCTTGAGCCTGTCAAAAGCTTCTTGCGTTGTATCTGACCAACTGAATGCCCCCTTCCTCATCAAATCTGTCAAGAGTGCAGCAAGCTATGAGAAACTCTTGATGAACTTCCGGTAGTAAGTACAAATGCCAATGAATCCTCGAAGTTCTGTCACGTTTCTCGGCTCCGACCAATCTCTGATGGCCCTGATCTTCTCCTCGTGGACCCTCACTCCATCCACCCCTATGATGTGTCCCAAGTATAACATCTCCGTGAATCCAAACTCACACTTGGAGAGTTTGGCATAGAACTGCTACTCCTCCAAGATGCGCAATACTGTCTCAATGTGCTGGAGATGCTCCTCCCAAGTCCTGCTGTAAATGAGGGTATCATCAAAGAACACCAACACAAACTTCCTTAAGTGACTGCAGAAGATGTGACTCACGCAAGACTGGAATGTAGCTGGGGCGTTGGTTAGCCCGAAGGGCATCACCAAAAACTCAAAGTGCCCATAGTGACCCCTGAAGGCAGTCTTGGAAATGTCCTGCTCCCTCACGCGAATCTGATGGTACCCAGATCTCAAATCAATCTTTGAGAAGAATCGTGCTCCTCTCAACTCATCCATCAACTCATCGATCCTGGGTATGGGGTACTTGTTCTTCAGTGTCTTCTTGTTCAAGGCCCTGTAGTCAATGCACATCCTCAATGTGTCGTCCTTCTTCTTCACCAACACCACGGAAGAAGCAAAAGGACTCATGCTTGGCTGAATGTGCCCAAGAGCCAGCAACTCCTGAATGGTCCACTCAATCTCATCCCGATAGGCCTTGGGATGCCTATAGGGAGCAATAATCACTGCCTGTATGCCCTGCTCAAGCTCAATGGTGTGCTCGAACCCCCCGTCCGGTGGTTGTCCCGGCAAAATCTCCCTAAATACTATGGCATACCGGTCAAGGATGGACTGTATCTGCAAGTGCACTGTCTGCCCTGTAGTCCCTGTCTCTAATGCATGCAGCTCTACTACCCACTCTATGTCTCCCTTCCGGAAGACTGCCTCCATCCAATGAGCCGAAACAGTCTGAGGCGGATATGTGTGTTGTCCCCGTATCTTCTCATGCCTCCCTGTCTTCTCATCATCCCACTCCATCTCTAGGGCCTTCCAATCTGTCGTGACCTTCCCTAGAGTGATAAGCCACTGAACACCCAGTACTATGTTGGTGTCCGGAATGTTGACCACGAAAAAGTGGTCAGTCAGTGTGTAGGTGCCCATCGTCACTGATAACTCTGGGACATAACGAGCACACACCATGGTCTGATCTCCTGGAACCAAAACTGAAAATCCATCGAAGCTCTCTGTCTGTATACCTCTCCGCTCAACCATCTGTGCGTCGATGAAGTTGTGGGTTGCCCCACTGTCAACCAAAACTGATACTTGCTGGCCACGTACTGTCCCCCGTACGCGCAGTGTCAAATACTTGGGAACCCCTCGCAATGCTGCAAGGGCTCCTCCGGTAGGTGCAAAAGCTGCACCACCTGCTGCTGGTGGTGGAGGCAGCAAGGGACCCTGCACAGCATGACTATCTCCTGCCTCCACATCATCCTCCTCATCCTCTTCCCCGCTGCTCTCGGAGAAGACCTCAATAAAGTGTGCTTTGCCAGCAACACATCTATGTCCTAGTGCCCACGGCTCCTGACAGGTAAAGCACAACCGCTTCTTCTTCAACTCCCTCCTGGTGTCATCATCAATCTGTGCTCGTCCTGGATTCCCCTTTGGAGGCGGAATCCTCACGTCCTTCCCCTTAGGCTGGAAAGCCTATCTCTGGGGGTAAGGTGTCCGGGTCCTGGGTAAGGCATCCTGTAAGTCCCAGGTCTTACTGATAGCACCCTGGAGTGTGGCTGGTCTAGTGGACCTAACTAGACCCCGAAGTGGCTCTGCTAACCCCTTAACAAACATGTAGATCCTTCGTGTCGTGGATAGATCTGGCACCATCACTGAAATCCTCAAGAAGTCTGCAATGTAGGCCTCTGGGCTCCCTATCTGTTTGAGCCTCATCAGCTCAACAAAGTGTTGTTCCGGATCCCTCCGGTCAAACCTCTCTATCAGTCTCCTGGTGAACTCAGCATATGTTGTCACTGTGGAGTGTCCGAGTGTAACCAACCCATGGAACCACCAGTCCTGGGTCTCACCATCCAAATGTAATGTCGCCACCTTGATGGCCTCTGTCTCCGACATCTGGTTAAGCTGGAAATAGATGTCCAGCTTCTCCACCCAAGACTTTGCCGAACTGTTTGATGAGCCATCAAACGTACGCAAGTGAAATCTACTAGCTGTGCGGTGGGTGTCTCCATCATGATAATGTCAGAGCACAGCGGTATCCTCTGTGATGGTCGCGGGGTCTACTATCCCGTTGGAATTGAACAAAGTCTCTAAATGAGAGAGCATCCCTGAACTCCTGCCCATAGGCCTAGTACTCCGCAAAATAATCGCCCATATGACTGGGCTCTACCTCCTGCTGTGCTCCGACCCTCATATCTGCTCCTAGGAAAGTGGGCATGGTAGAGCGTATAGGGGCATGTGAGGCCACCTGCTGAGTAGTATCATGTTGAGTGGCACCCTGCTCTGGCAAATGGTGAGATGCACTCGATCCCTCTCCAATCTGGAAAACTCGTGGGCTCTCACGTTGTCTAGCCTCCACCACCGTGAATCTCTGCCCCATCACCTCGATCTGACTCGACAAACCCTGCACTAATTCAAGGAGCATGTCCGCAAATTTCTTCCCGTCATCATCTGCCATCGGATCCTCCTGCTCTGCGTCCACCACAAGCTCCTCCTGTTCTGTGTTCACCACAAGCTCCTCCTGTTTTGTGTCCACCACCCGAACACAGTCTCCCTCTCCGTAGGTGTTCTCCAACCTACGCCTAGTGTCTCTGTATCTCCTACCTCTATAACAGATGTAGGGTTTTTCCCCCGGTGTCATAGATTGCTAGCTCCACAGGCTGAGTCAGATCTATGCTTTGATACCACTGTAATATCCCATTTCCGGGATATCCCTTAAACCCAAGCAAACTCCAACCAAACACGTCCAAATGATACAGTGACCCAGAAACTCAAAGTGATAAAAATAACAGTGGTACAACATATAATAATGTGAACATGAAATATAAGCAGATACTCAAGAAATGCAGAGAGAAATGCTAAGCCATTTTATTATACTGAGTAATGGAATGAGTACAAGAGGTGATCAGAAAGATGGCACCTCGACTTGCACAAGGCAATTGAAGAAATACACTCAGAATAGCAAAGGAATGGCCTCTCTCTGAACTGCGTCCAAGCTACTGGAGAACTGTCGTGCTGCTGCTACTGCTGGAAATCAAATGAGAATTTGGGGCTATTCCCCTCCTCAGAAAATGCTGAAACTCTGGAATCAGACTCTACTCAAGAAACCCAGAAAAACCCAGAAAGCTTTTCTGAAATAGCCGACCCCCGAAAATCACCCCCTTGGGGATCTACGTTGTCCCTCAAGGCTCTACACTGCCACTGAATAGAATCCACCAAAACTCAGCCCGAAACTCTGCCAAAATCCTCCAATATGCAAGAGCTTATCCCTTGCTCAATCTCCCAGCTCTACTCCTCCACAAACCCCCAATCCGGAACTCCCACCAAAAGAACTGCGTCCCTCTCTCTCAAGATTGCGCAGTCCTCCAATGCTCAGCTCCTCCACAATGCCAAAGATCAATCCTACTGCAAAAGACTGCTGGAAACTACCTTGCCCGAGTAGGCACTCGAAGTCCCCCGGGGCTAAGGGTGAGATCTCCGAACGGAGACACTCAATGCACTAAACAGTGTTGCAGACAAGCTAAACAGCCAGCATGCTCCAACTCGAAGTGACTAGCTCAAATGCTCATGATCGAATGACAAAATGAGGAGGCTCCCCTCTCCTTTATAGCGTTCATCTCTCTCAATCCCAAGGCCCACCTCCTCCAACGTAGTCCCTCTCTTGCCACGTGTTCCTTTCCATCTGCGTGGTCCCTCCAAGTGTCTGCGTGGGCCCCATCTCTGCATGGTCCTTTGGCCCCCTTGACTCCCCTTTAAGTCACAACGTTGTGCTACTAGGGAGTGACTTTATTCTAAAGGTGAGTTATGTCCCCTTTTTCCTCACCTTTTTATTTATGAACAACTATAGAAGGCAAAATTGAACAAAATCGAATATTCCAATTAGCCATGGCTAATTTGGAATATTACAGTCAGGACAAGTTGAAGAATCAGATCTAGATTGCATGTTAAATAGTCAGAGCAGAACATCCAACAGCTATAATTTTAGACCAGGAAACGGCTATGTTGACTAACTAATGGCTAAATTTGACCAGGAAACAGCTAGTTGGACCGGACCCAGGGAAAAGGTGGCATAACTATATTTAATTAAAAAATTAAAATTAAAATAAGCTAAAGTTATGGAATTCACTAATTATTAAATTAATAGTTAGTTATTAAATTAAAAGATCATGGGACATATGAATTTACATCAAAGGTGTTAACTAGTTTATATTTATTTTGATTTTATTCTATATATATATATATATATATATATATATATATATAATATCAAAGTATTATATAGTAAGAATAAATCATTAATATTATAAGTTATAAATTTATTTAATTGTATATTTAATGGTTTAACTTGTTTATTTAATTATAAATTAATAAAAACAAATTATCATAGAACGATTTCAATATTAAAGTCATTATTTTTCATTTATTAATTAAGTTAAAATTATTAGCATAAACTAAATGCTATTAAATATCTCATACTATAAAGACAATCCCATCAAGGAAAAAAAGGTCAGAGAGAGAAGGTTACGGGATAACAAGGGGAAAAAACTAACTTATAAGAAAACTAGAACAGGCTATACAAAGAGGGAGGGGAGGAAATGAAGAAAACGACTAGGAAGTGAGGGCTGGGACCCAGCAACTACTGATCTTCCAACCGTCCTCTCTATTGAGATTGCTCGGCCTTTTTTCAATCTCAAGGGCTTCCCTAAATTTAAGGTGATGGAACTGCGAAACTCTAGCAATAACACCGGCTTCCTCTATACAAACATGATGTTTGGTTTTCTATGTATGCTCTGCTAAAGCGGAAGACTTGGTTCTCCTATGTTTAAGGTCAGTTGCTTTTAGTTCAAAGTTCAAAGTGTATTTCTAGAGCTTGATGAAGAGGGGAAAATCATACTAGAACTTAAAAAGGGTATTTAACAGAAATGAAGCAACTACAGACCTGAGAAATTACCAAGAACCTCATCAACTAAAAGAACCTGCCAGCAGAAGATGTGACCTCGAAAGCTGAGTTCTTCATATATAAACATACACAACTAATCAATGTTGAGTACGCTTAGTTGAAGGGGAGAGGCATGTTAAGACCGTAACCATAACCCTCATTCATTATCATTACATCAGTCATTGTTATGTCAAATTATTATTATTGCTATCTACCCCTCTTTGGCTCCCACATATACATCAAGAATATTCATTTGAATGATCGTGTTATCTTGTGCATTTAATATCTTGTAGTAGAAGGTTCCCCCATTAAAGAGGCTTCTTATAATTTATTCATTCTCTCTTTCACTTCATTTCGGCATTGAATCACTAGAATTGGGTATATTTTATGCTCATTTCAATATTTGTTGCATAAAAAAAGAATTGCTGAAATGATATCTATTACCAGTAAATTGATGGTATTCATCCATATATGTTCATCAGTACTATTTGGACATTGAAGTTATATTGGTAATATGATGGATATTGTTCCCCCATTTTCAATTCATTAATGATTATTATGTTTATTTCATGTGGTTGAACTACTGGACTTGCTGGTAATAAATCCCTAGTATATTTTTTATCGATTTGTGGATGAATGAGAATGCTATGTTAGCTTTCTCACGAATCCATTAACTCTGTTTTTCTGATCATCTTCTACACATCCATCCATAAACATGTGTCATATAATGGCAGATAAAGGTCCCTAATTGAAAGGCTCTATGTAGTTTAATACTTGTTGTTTAATGGTTATATTTTCTCTCATGCACTTACATTCAGGATACCATAATACTTTGGTTACAAGAAATATCTTGGGAAGAACTAGAAAAAATCCCTTTGGACTAGAAAAGCACAATCCTAAAGACAACACTGTTGTTACACTTGCAAACATTAAGGGTCACCCGTTTTGGCCAAAGGACTCTTCCTTCATGGCCTAAAGTGGGGAGATCTTGCATAACCTCTAGTGCATGCCCTTAATCTTATCGTAGTTTCTAGGGGACGTTTGGGGGGCAACAAAGTACAGAACAAAGGATAAGGCAAAGGAGAGAGAAGCAAGTAATCTCAACTATAATTACACCATACACTATCTTTTGATGTTACATATGAGTACATATTTATAGTATATAGTGGTTCCATAATTGGAGACTGAGGTAAAGACTAGCCTCAATATAAAAATAATCTTAAAGAAAAACCTTGAAGATAGAGCCCGACTTCAACTGCTAGAATAGGCCAAATTTCCTAATATAACATACCATCGAATGAAGATGCCAATAATGCATGAGGGTCCATGTCCATAAACTATAGAACAATTATGACTATGCCTTGTCACCTTTATTTAAAATCAAGACTCAAGAATTAGCAACGCTACATTATGCCTAAGTTAGCTAGAGAAACATTTAAAGAGCCATCATTATCGTTACCACCTGAAAATCCATGTCTTATTTCACATTTTCATGCACTTTCTTCTCTCACCAAGTGCAATAGAATATCCTTTGGACTCGGGAGTTCAATGTTGTGGGGAGAGACTTAGTGACCATACACCTTTTCTATGTTGCTCGAGCACCTTTCATCACCCAAGAGTAAAACAAAGGTGTAGAGAGGTATCGTTGGCTTGATCGAGGATCTTTTGGAGGCATCTTTCACAATGAGGTTCCATTTGGGCACATCTAACACAAATTTGGACGCATGGCTACATAGCCTACATTACCATTTGTTGCATCATTGATGGAGTGACATATTCATAGCTTGAACCTAGGGCTCAGGACCAGAAGGATGGATGATTTGGGCCAGAAGGGATACTTGGAAGACAAACACCCTATCATAGAAGATGTCCAACAACTTATGGTGAAATAGGGGACAAATAAAGCCCAAAGGATAAAGTGTCCTACTTGTATGAGGCCAAAGCATGAGATGTGGCAAGGAAAGAGGCTAAAGGAGGAAATTCCTTCTTAGAAATGTGCCATGTGGAACTAAAGGCATTTGCATGGTAAAATAGAGGTTCATTTAATAAGGATCATTCCACTCCAAGAGTAAAGACCATTTTATTGCTTGATCATAAATCTACCCTCATAATGAGGGATACCCTCTTCAAGAAGGAACCTAAAGCATTCTAAAGGATTTTCTGCAGCATTACAAATAATTTGAGGAATGTTGTTCACATATTTGGAGTGATCTCAAGAAGAAGTTGACACATGTTAATTTGTGATTAAATCAAACCCTAAAAGCTACTCAAAGAGAAGCACCCTGATTCTAGGGTTTCTAGCTCTCTTTTAATATTTTACTATTTAGAGTTTGATTTGAAAGGTGTAAATAGAGGAGAGGAATTCATTTGTAAGGCAAGGTTGGAAGATAGGGAATTCCCCACCAAGCACGCAATGGAATATATTTGTGAGAATTGGAAGAAGGACGAGTTCAAATCGAGGCTCTTCAGTTTTTTTCTACTTTTCATGGGTTAATTTAATAGTTTGGAATGCCCTTAGAAATAGTTGGTGTAACCCTTGAAGAAGGGCATTTTTGCTCCAATAGGAAGAGATAAGGATAAGGTGTAACCCTCCTTACTTCTTCTGGTAATCATTGTTCATTTAAATGACATTGTTTCTTTAATTTATGCACACTAAGAGGCTATCTTTGTATGTTTTTTTGATCATGGTTGCATATTATATCTGGTTGTTTTGTAATTGTTGTGAGTGCATCTTTGCAAGGGTTGTCTGATTAATTGATGCACATTGAAAATAACTATGTGGTTGAATAGAGTGTATTGTTAGTAGACTAACTACGCCTCTTCATTAAATTCAAAACCTCTTGTTCATTGGTATTGATTCCAAATCCTAAATGGATAGGCATTGGTCCTAGTAAATTTCACCCAGCATATTCTAGAATATCTAAAACATTTATTTTCTAGGGATTACCCCTTGCGCAAAAAAAGAAGAAAAGAATTAGCCTAAAGAGAAAGGAAGTATTGTTGATGTGACATTGGGTAATCTTCTAAATTGCCAATTTGGTTGCACTTTTTCAGAGGACCTTGTAGCATTTAAAGTGAATGTTTGGGAGGTGACAAAATCAATGCCATTGTCAAAGACAAAGTCTAGCTCCTGAGATTGAGTGGATTGACTATAGTGATTTGATATGGGAAATTCTTTGAAAATCTTCTTTCCATCTAGCAACTCAACAAAGGAATGAAACCATGTTCCAAACGTTTTTGCATTGACTTACCATTTGTAGAGGTAAGGACATCCAACAAGGTTTAAAGGCATTTGAAGCCTCACCTAGTGACTCCATTAACATGAAAGAGAGGTATGATGATGATGTGTTTCCAAAATTTCATATTAGTTTTTCATTTTGAAGATTTGGAAGAAAAGAAATATGGCATCACTCCAAGAAGAGTTGGACATTGTAGGGTAAATCCATTTGATTTCTCAAGTATTCCTAGATATCCTGTTAAAATTGGCAACTAGGGCCAACTTCCACCTTAGGACAGCTCATATGATGGAGATGATTATTGCATTAGATTCCTCTTTTCGAGATGTACAATTTTGATAAAGATCATCTCATTCTGACAAGTAGAAATGGAATTTTTAATTTATTCTTTCTCATGAACAAATTGTCAAGGTCGGCCTCAGTCAAATGTAGGCTCAAGAAGCCCAATGGATGTGTCTCCTCACCCTCAACAAAGTGTATAAATAGAAGTGACCCTTCTCTCATTTGGACATCACTCATCTCATCACATCTTCTTCTCTCTCCTCTCTTGATTGGTTCATACAACTTGGAGGTTCTCTCTCTCTCCTTCACACATGTGGAAGAAGGTAGATATATGCACTGGTTTTGGAGGTCGAAAATTTCAGGGATTAGGGCATGTGTTGACCAACGTTGACTTCTATTTTGTGGGCCGAATTTCGATTTCTGCAGGCCGCATTCTTTGGCACAGATTTCGAGGTGATTGGGGATTGTTTGACTAAGTTATTGCATTGACTTTCTGGTTTGACCACAGAATTACAGTAGACTTTGATTGGGTTGACCAAGAAGGTTTTGGGTTGACTTTGACTCCCTTGGTAGGCTGCATTCTTCTGTTGTTGACCGAGCTGCTTGGAGGACATTTTGGGGCAGCTTTGACCACCGTTGACTTTCTGGTTAGGGCTGCATTGACTGCTAATTTGACTGCTGATTTGGCAGAACTGTTTTGGGCTTGTATTTCTGATATTTGTACTCTCTCTCTCTCTGTGCTGAACTATTGAATAATAATAAGAAGATTTCATCAAAAGGTTCCCCCACACTGGAGTTTGTCCCTAGCATCCACCACATCTTGTGTCCTCTTGTCTTGGCTTGTCTTCTGCATATGTTTTTATGTTCTATCTGCATTTACTGTCAATGTGTATAAGTTAATGTGATTGCTACTGAAAATAATTGGAAATTGTCATTGGGTTGATAAGGAACATTGAAGTAAATTGTGCTAAAGCATAAAACATACCATTGTTATCTAAAATTAACATGGTATCAGAGCTCAGGTGAAGACAAAGCCCAAGCAAGAGTGAAGCAAAGCAATCACTAAGGGAAGTTGTTGGACAATGACTTGTAACTAGTCCAATGACGACTATATCATTCTTCAAATTCGTGGACAAGCTTAAGGACAAATCCGACTATCATGCATGGAAGATGACTTTGGATTTGACATTAGAAGAAAATGATGCCATGGACTATGTCAAAGGAAGAATAGCAGAGCCTCCTTCAAATGCATCTGTTGCTGCACAAACCAAGTACAAGAAAGGTGAGGTTAAAGCTAAGAAGATTATTGTTGATTCTATTCATAAGCCTTTGGTTGCCTATATTTCTAATTTGGAAACATCTAAGGAGATGTATGAAAAGTTGGTTGGGATGTTCAAAGTAAACAATGAAAATCAAATTCTCTTTCTCAAGAACAAGCTAAAAGATATCAAGATGGATAGAGGAGAATCCATCCAATCCTACTTCATGAGGATTACTGAGATCAAGAATGATCTCCTATCTATTGGTGAAGTCACTAGTGACCGAGAGCTCTCTCTTATTGCACTTGGAGGCCTTACAAGAGATTGGGATGTGTTTAACACTACCATCCTCAACAATGACAGGATTCCGGGATTTGATGAACTATTGGCCAGATGCACTCAAGAAGAAATAAGGATGATGGAAAGAGACAAGCCCTCAAATGGAAACAATCCTACCGCCTTCTCCGCTCATTCTAAGAGAAGGAACAATGTTGGTCTTCAAGTCGAGATTCAAAGAAGGAAAGGAAGGTGCTTCAATTGCAACAGGTTTGGCCACTTCGCTAGAGAGTGTCCTCACAAGAAGGATACTCCAAGAGATGATGACAACAATAACAACAACTTCAAGGGCAATGGCAATCAAAGGAACAACAGGTTCAACAACAAAGGAAAGAGGAATGCTCTCGTTGCTCGAAATGGAAATGGTCGTCCTCCCAAGAAGTCGAGAAACTCCAGGTATGAAGAAGTTAATGTTGTAAAGCAAAAAGAATTTTATCTTATTTCTGCCCTCTCCACCGCCTCTCCTCCAGATACATTGGACCATTGGTTGATTGATAGTGGTGCCTCAAGGCACTTCACTGGGTACAAAGAAACTCTCTCAAACTTGGTTGAAAAGAAGACAAATATGGAGATTATACTTGGGGATAATGCCACTTATCCCGTGAAAGGAATTGGGATTGTTACTCTTCACTTAAATCAAGGTCAAACTCTTCATTTGCAAGAAGTGTTATATGTAATTGATCTTAAAAAGAACTTGGTTTCTATTTCTACAATGGAAGACAAAGGCTTTAGGGTGACATTCATTGATGGGAAGGTTCGTGTTTGGCAAAGGAACCCAAGAGATGCATTCACTCTTGGATTCAGGGTTGAAGGTCTCTATTAGGTTGGAGGAAGTCCATTGGGAGCAATGACTTGTGACACTTCTCTTCAATCCGAATTATGGCACCAAAGATTTGCTCACCTTCATTTCAAAGCCTTACCCGATGTAAGTAAGATGGTCACAGGGATGCCCGAATTCAACTTAAATCATGAAGGTGTTTGTCAAGGATGTGAAGCTGGAAAACAAACAAGGGGACCATTCCCTTCAAGTGACACTCAAACCATCGATATTCTTCAATTGGTCCATTCTGATCTATCAAGAATGTTGTCCATGACATCTTTGGGTGGATATTTGTATTATGCTATTTTTGTGGATGACTTCTCTTGCAAAACATGGATCTATTTCTTAAAGAAGGATGAGGTATGCAAATGGTTCCACTCCTTCAAATCCTTCGTCGAGAATCAAACAAGGAAGAAGACAAAATATTGAAGACCAATAATAGTATCGAATATGAGTCAAATGAATTCAAAGACTATTGTAGAGAAGCTGGCATTAAGAGGGAGACCACTACTGCATATACTCCTGAACAAAATGGTGTTGCCGAAAGGAAGAATCGTACTATCATAGAAGCCACCCATGCCATGCTTCATGACCAAGGTCTACTGAAGTTCTTATGGGGAGAAGCTGCCAACACCACTGTATATGTTCAAAATAGATGCCCACATCAAGCATTGGACTTCAAGACACCCGAAGAAGTTTTCACCGGTAAGAAACCTGATGTCTCTCATTTTAGAATTTTTGGTTGTCCCGTATATTTTCATGTACCGAAAGAGAAAAGAAACAAACTAGATGCATCTGGGAAGAAATGAACATTTGTGGGCTACAGTGAAACTTCGAAGGCATATAGAATCTATGTGCCTGGTCAAAGGGAAGTGGAATTGAGTCATGATGTCACTCTCAATGAAGATTCTGCTCTTAGAAAGATCCGAGATCTTCCTATTCCAAGGAAGGATAATGATGATGTTGATGCAGATTAGTAGGATGAACCTTCGTCCAATGAACCAATGCCCGATGTTGGTCTTGTTGACCACTGGAGTGGCACCTCGTGATTATATGAAGACTCCATGCCCAAGGATAATCCAGAGGACACTTGTACCATTAGATATCATCAGTCAACAGAGTTTTTTAACTCTACTCTATCTTCTCATCATCTTTCTTGTACCCAGATTCCACACCCTACGGGGAATTGTAATAAGTGATACTAGTAATGATGAATTTTTGAGTCTGTAACAGGCCTAGGATGTTGCGACTTGATCAACAAACGAATACACCTTGGAATGTTTTTTTTTTATCTAGTTAATTATCCCTTCTTTTTCAGAGGCGTATAATTTGCTAGGTTTTTTCACTCACGTTTTACCCCAAAGCTGGGGTGACAGTTTGAAGGTTGAGCCCCTAACACATCTTAGTGTCTCGAGTCGATGTATATTACCATACTATATCACACAAAACATTTCGTGGAACATTTCGTGGAATTTGGTTAGGTCTAGGTAGTCATTTTTTAATTTTTTAGATTTTCCGCACTACGGAAATTGCTAATAGAATTGTATTTGTAATCTAAAAAACGATGTCTAGAGAAGTTGTATGGAGTATGAGTAATGAAATTTGCACCTCTCACCCTCAACTTTCTACTATGACACGCTTTGATGGGTTAAAAATGTGTTTTGAACCCTCAAAACCCACTTTTCCTAGTTTTAGTGAAAAATCTAGCAATTAATTAAGCCAGAAATTAAATAAATGGAGAAAAATAAATATCCACACATGCTAAATGTTGTGGAAATGAGGTGGAAAATTATGGAGGAGTTAAAGTGAGGTCCGAAGGTGATGTGGACTCCTAAAATCAAGGAAAGGACGTGCTTAAATAAAATCGAATTTATGGCATTAAAGGAGAAAGTTGCTTACTTGGAAATTCAAATTTATGAAGTTAATGCACATTTGGGAGGATTTGGGAGAATATTTGGTGGAAATTTTTGTGGGAAATTGTCCCCACATGGATTACCACACATATACCATTGTCATTTTATCATAAAATTCGAATTTGGCACATAAGTGAAGAAGAAAATGAAGTCCACTTGCCAGAATTCGATTTTTACACTTGGCATTGGAGCTCCATTCAACAAATTTGAATTTCTCTTTGGGATTGTCACCTCATGCCACTTGTTTAATCACTTCTACATTGGAATTGGCTAAAATGCCATTTGTCATTGTCATTCTTCATTGGGATTTGCTCTTAACTCTATATAATAGAGCCATGGGCTCTCATATTGTATCATGTAATAAGCTATTGGGCTTGAGGAAACTCTATCATTTTGTACTTGCATACTTTCTTAATATAATCAAGACTTTGGGGCTATCTAGCTGGTGTTCTCTTGGCGTTATGAGGTGATATCCTTTCATACCACTGCTATTGTGTTTAATTTCTTTTGCATGTTGAATTAATATTAGTTTATGATTGCCATCTTGCTTGGATTGATGTGTGCAAGCTATCTTGCACATATCATTGATTTAGAGTAGTATTCTAGGGATAAGCTTGCCAATTCATTTTAAGAAGAATGTTTGGTTTATCTTATTCATTATATTTCTCTAATCTTGTGCAAACTAATACGTGTTCAAGTGTGTAGGAAAAATCTTTTGTATTGTGTGTAGGAATCCATTTGGAAGTGGGAGAAATCTCAGTTAAATCAACTCACTCCTAGAGTCACAGCAATTCAAGACTCAAGCATTTTTTCGCTCCAAGTTTTCCATCCAACGAAGAGAAAAAGGGAGTTTTCTTAATCTATAGCTACTTGATCATCCATTTAAAATTCAAAATACTTCTTTGGTTTTAGTTCTTTCAAAGTTAGATCTCCTATTCAAAAGTCATTTCTAAAGCTAGACAAGTATGGGGGTTCACTCCTATTACTTGAACTAGTACTTTGTAAATTAAATTCTAAATTTAGTTTTGAATTCTTTTTCCTAATTTCACATTGACAATTGGTTTTTTTTTTTGTGTGTTTTGCAACCCATAGGCTTGAGCATTGGGCAGCAAGGAGCTTAAGGAGAAGCTTTGGAAAACTACTCACTCGTGTGTACGCAGAACCCCCTCACGTTGTCCAAAGACTGATTTCTAGGGAGGCCATAAGCACATGGGAGAGAGTTGCAAACTCATCTAGGCCATGGCCCTTTTGAGCCTTGTGAATCTCTTTTGGAGAGTTTTTTCCATCTTCAAGTTTGTTGTTGTTATATTTTTGGAGAGAGAAACTAGATTTGTTGGAGTCCCATCTTTGTAAAGATCTCTCTCGTATTATGGGTTGCCCTCTTAGAGGCATTTTTACCCACTTTAAGTGCTAATAAAAGATAATAAAAAATTGTTGGAGGGAGCTTGGGATTTTTCCCATGGCATACCCCTTCCTCATTTAGAGGAGGGATTCTTGTGGATGGCCTAATCTTGCTTTTAGTTTTTTCTTAGCTTTCTAGCTTTTAAATTTCATATTAAGCATGCTTAAAATCAATACAATTCACTCCACATGCAAATTTTTACTAATCTTGTATTTAAATTCCCACATGCATACGCTCTCAATTTTTGCAAACTATTTCCCTTTGAAGCATTTGCATTTGCATTAGTTTAATTTGGGGAATTAACACAATTTGCACTTCATCTAGACATTTTAGTATAGGAAGGCCCCAAGCCATATTAAAACTTACCTCCAACTTAAGTTGGTTGAATAGACTTTTAGGGACCCTCTACCTCTATTGACTCCTCATTATGAGATCCAAACATTTGGGCGAGGATGAGGTCTAAGGACTAAAGTTCAATTGTAACTTTGCCTTAGCACTAATTAATAAAATAAACCAAGAACTCATTCCATCATATTTGCTTTGTTTGCAAAGCTCTTAAATTTCTTGTTATCTTGATAGTTTAAAGTCTCACATGCAAATCTTATTTGAAGAGGCACTTTGGATGCAAGCATTGTAATCTCTTTTAATTTTGCAACAAGTTTAATTATCTCGTACTTGGAAATTCACTCATCTTTTGATTTAATTGCATATTGTCATGAATGGTTGATTTCACTTTCAAGTACTATTATTTTGGGTTGCAAACTTATTTGCATGTTGTCATCTTGGTCTAACATTTGAGTTCCTTTTGTATCCTTTTGAGCAAGATAGTTTCCATGCTTTGATTTGTAGACTTATTTATCTTGAAAGCATTTATAATATCTTGTGCTAACAATTTAATGTTTCACTTTTCAAGGTTATTTTGGCTTTCCATTTGAAAGCATTTCACTTCATTTTCAACAAAATACAATTTCATTTCTTAAAGAGCAGCACTGGTTGTTTATGTATTTCATGCTTATCTTATGATGGTTATTGCTCATATCAGTTTTTGCTTATAAATCTTAAATAGATAATCTATTTAACTCTAACAATTCTCCTAGAAACTCACATCATTTTTAACTTAACTTTTCATTAGGGACCACCTCCCTTAACTAACCTAGGAGATAGCTCAAATGGAGAGTTGAGATTGGTGTGGCAGCCCCTTCTCTGAGTTGTCTACCACCAACCACACCTTATGGGGTTGAAGGCTTTTCTCACTACCTTGTAGGTAGGTGTAGGCGGCAGAAGCAACATCTTTGGCGCCGTTGTCGGGGACAAGTCTTCTTGTACCTGGGAAATATGACTAACTTTTGGTTTTTGCATGTTGGATTTTAGAGTTAGATTCCTGTTCAAGTGGCGACTCCACTTATTTCATTTTCTGCAAGGATTTTTGCTTGAAGCTTGCTTCTTGTAGATTTGTTGCTAATCTTGGACAAGAGCCTCTCTCTGGTATCCATTTGCTCTTTCAAGGTTAAGCGAGCATGACATCATGAATGATTTGTTCGCCCCTTGTGATTTTACTAACATTTCAGGCTATCTGAATTTCATTCTAGATGAAGCCATTGAGGCTATTGAAGAGTTGCCTAGTTTTCTAGGTAACAATGCCATCAGTACTAAAACTCACCTTAGGAATTTCCACCTTTGTGTGAGCAAATGGTGCCATGATATTAACCATGAGGACGTTAAAATGAGACTTTTCATCTTTTCATTAGATGGCGATGCTATGGATTGGTTCATAGAATTACCTGCTAACAGTTTTGATTCTCTAGAATCAATCATTGATGCCTTTGAAGAAAAATATGGAGATGAAAGAAAGATCAAAACTCAAGCAAATGAGAATGATAAGGATCTCATCAAGGGGTTGACTCGAATGATTAAGGATATGCAACTCAACCAAGCTCAACTCATTAAGATCATGGAGGAAAATCATGCACAAGAAATAAAGTCCATGGAAGTCAATCATTCTAATCAGATGACCTCTATTCAAAACAAGTTGCTTGCCATGGAAGAAAAACAAGTGAAATTAATCAACACCATGGAAACGAATCATGTCGAGGAAATAAGTGTTATGAAGGCTAATTAGGTCATTTTTCATAATAGGTTGGATGAAATTGAAAGATTACAAGTACAAAAATTCCAACTTAAGTTAAAAGACGAATGGGAAAAGAACAAAGAAACAAATCATAAACCTCCTGATCCACTGAAGCAATCTTCATCTCATTATGAGGAGGTCATTTACTCCATTGAAAAATGGCTAATTGATGGAGACTTGGATAGCAAGAAAACTTAGGAGAATCAGGTTTATACTTATGAGATTGATCCATCACCCATGTCAAAGCATAAGCAGAATGGACAAAGACAAATCAAAGAAGTATTGGATACTTCGAATTTTCCATCAAAGCATCTTCAAAATCAGACAAAAAGGTCTACTTTGATCAACTCAACATCAATATCACAATCTATTAAGAAGAAAAGAAAAAAGTGGAAAGGATTTGGTAAATTTGATGGCCATGTACAACACAGTGTTGGGATTGAACAAAGTCTTCAAATATTCAGAATTGGACAGGGCACATCAGAAAAGCAGCCCATGGATCTGCTTGAAAGTAAGCAGGTTCTCAGCATGAACTTCATTAAGGACATCTAATGATATGGAGCATCTTTTTGTATCATATTTCTAACCTTATCTTGTGTCATTTTTGTTTAATTAGTTTAATTTCATGAGTAAATTGTCATTTATGCTCTTAGAATAAATTTCCATTTCTTCGTTTCTGTATTTATTTCATTTTATGATATTTTGAATGGATATTGTTGATATATGTCTTTTGTCGGTTGATGCAAATTCCAGGTTCTTGCACACTATCACTTTGTATCTAGCATGCATCCCCATATGGAGCCAAATGTTGACCACTAGAGTGGCACCTCGTGATTATATAAAGACTTCATGCCCAAGGATGATCCAAAGGACACTTGTACCATCAAATATTATTAGTCAACAGAGTTTTTTAACTCTACTTCTATCTTCTCATCATCTTTCTTATACCCAGATTCCACACCCTCGGGGAATTATAATAAGTGAGACTAGTAATGATGAGTTTTTGAGTCTGTAACAGGCCTAGGATGTTGGGACTTGATCAACAAATGAGTACACCTTGTAGTGTTTTTTTTTATCTGTGTTGGACACCTAATCCTCAATGGGTTAGTGTGGAAGCCGAATAGACAAAAAGAAGTCCAAGAGACCTTGGGATGTGAAACCCAACGGTCAAACCATGTACTATAAATGTATATCTCTTGTTAATAAAAATATATTCTCATGTTTTATCCTTCAGATTCTGTTGTTTGCCCATGTGTGTTTAACATGGTATCAGAGCGGGCGATTGCTGGTCCTGCTCCAATTTGAGCCACTAATTTTTTTGGTCATTTTCTCTGAGTTTGTTTCTAAACCTCAGTGTTATCTAGACTCTCTGAAATTTGCAACTGTTAGAACGCAGATCCTAAATTGGGCTCTCTGCCCCACTAAATCTTGGTATATACATTATTTCTCTGTGAATTAATTGAAGTTCAAGCTTTATATGCGAAATTGTAGCGTTACTCTTGCATTAAATTTCGTTTTTATATGAGGGTCATATTTATATATGTGTTGAGATTGTTGTGAGCACTAGTTCAGCGTAAAGTTTGGGAAAGCCAGTGAGAAATGAATGGTCGTGGACGTTACTGTCAGTGACTCTGTCTAATCATGACAGCTATTAATCATTCACCTATCGTTGCACCTTATTATAGCCTGCCTTCTATAGTGTCCTTCATGCAAAAAAAAAAAAGAAATGTTACATTTACCTGAGATTTGTTTCAGAAAAAACGCACCGATTGGAATAAAATGATCAGCAATTTCCTCTCTACGTGCCGACCTTTAAGCTGTTCCTTCATATTCCTGATTTCTGTTGAATGATATCCTGATTTCGCTATGAGATTCGAGCGTTGGAGCGACTAACTCTCTGGTTGTGTAAGGATATTGTCTGTATTAGAAGTTTGTTGATTCGGCCTCTGTCAGAAACGCATTTTCTCATTTTTGGGCATTCTCTACAATTGTCAGCGCTCTTTCTTTGCAACGTCCACTGTTCGTCTGGCCATTTCATTAATTATAACCTCTGTCCCTATTTTCTGTGCATTTGATAACAAGCCACTCTTGATATGTACGCTAGTTATATCTCAAATTATTCCTTCTCCGCGTTGATTCCTAAAGACTATTGACTAGTCCATCTGCATGTTACCCACCTGTAATGTTCCTTCTCTACGTTGAATGGTGCAAGCAATCCCTTCTCTGCGTTCGTTAAAACATTGCCATGCAAGCTGGTTCGTATGTGTTGGAATGTATGTACACTGGTCAAATATTTGCAAGACATAACTGTGGTTTCAATGATGCGTGTGCTCCTGCAAGAGAATATGTATATCATATGTACAGTGCATCGATGAATTACCTGTGAACTAGTGATGAGTCTTTGTGTTCAAGACTCCTCCTAGCATATATATTATATTCGGTGTCGAAGATCATGAACTATGCACTCGGTCGAAACTCCTATAATGAGAGGCCGATTACATACAACTGTTGGTAATGGTATGTATATGTGGTATATGCGTTGAACTTATATACATTCTGCGTTAACTTACTCTTAAAGGCCGATATATGCATTATGGTGGGCGTACATGCATTGAAGTTTTTTCAAAGGTCATATCATATATGATGGTAGAGATTATGGTTGGTGCGTTTTAGTGTTCCAAGCAATATCCTTGTAGAGTTTGGATTTCCCTCATGATTCGACTCGAGCAGTGATGTAATGGATAGAAGACGACTTTATTGGACGGAGGGAGGGAGCAGCGTAGGGAGGCAGAGGGAAAAAGAGAAGACGACTTCCATTTTGGTAACCCTCTAATTTCCTTATTTGCTTACTCTGGACCTGGTCTCTCCGTCTTCTATGAGAAAATTACAAATAAATGACATACATATTGATGCAAAATGGGTCGGAGATCTTGTATTTACTATTGGACTTGTTCGCTTTGTTTATGCTGGAATTACAAGTCTCTACCTTGCAAAGCCGATGTTATCTTTGTTTGCTGAAACATTACAGAAATCCAAGCATCTATTCATCGTTATTACAGGTGGAGCCAACGTTATGTAAAAAAGACATCTGTTGATAAAGGCAAATGAATCGGTTAGTCCATGTTGTATCTGACTACAACCAGAGTCTCTATTGAAAATTGAAAACTCAGATGGTAGACATATAAAATTGAAAGTGCCCATCTGTATGGGACATATTTATGTTAGATTGCAGTCTCGACAAAGCAAGTGCCTTGAATAAAACCTAGTTGCTCAAAGATCTGAACGCAAAGGCGCTTCTCACTGCCAAGAAGAACCTGGACAGCAATCTTTACAGCCTGATTCCGTTTTTCTAAATTCCTCACAGGCCAGAGGAACAGTCTAATCGAGGTGACTAATTTGTTGGTTCTTTTACTGGTCAAAATTATGTTTCTATGGTCAATGAAACCATGACCTAATTAATTGCTGCATTTATACACTGTTTAACTAACATGGTATCTGAGTTTGAACAAAATTATGCCATTCAAAGAGTGAAGTCAGCATATAAAAGGATTTTCCAGTAGGAACACATACTGGTACTTTGGCATTTTTGTTTGCAACAGGTGTTAAGATATAAAAGTTTTCAATAAATTTGCATTGTCTAGTTTGTTGGCTCCTTGCAAATTTTGTGAAAGAAAGAATTATAGTGTTGAATGAGTACTTAAGCTGCTTCCTGGTATGCTTCAAGACATTGCAGAAGGCTCAAAGTTTGTATACTTGCAGTATTTCCAATTAACATAATTTTGTGGCGCTTGTGTGTCATGCAAAATACAAGCAACCTGTAGATTTGGAGGTCGAAGAGATACAAACACAATCTATATATATATGCATTGATTCCTTGTTACTTCGACCGCTGCATAAGAGTTTGGTGGGCTGTATAAAGAAAATGATTGTTTTGACAAATAAAAGTAGTCTTTTGTGGAGAAAAGTTTAGTCGATTGTATTGTCAGCACATACTGCTGGTCATTTTTATGTAATGGATTGTAATTGGTGTTTGCTAGTTGCACACTGATCAATTGCTGCACATTTATAAAGGTTATTGTTGTGTACTATGGGTGATATTACTTTTCTGCATTGAGTAGTAGTTGTGTTCAATTTTTTAAGGTGTAATTTTGACATTGAAGAAAAAAAATGGCCAGAATCAATGAAGTATTAGAGTTCCTCAAAACTCTGATATTGTCTACCACTCATGATGCATTAAAAATCAGCAAAGTTTCTCTCGCAGACGTTTTGGTCTGTCTACAAAATGCACAAGAGAAAATTGATTTTTTGCAGCTCAAATCTCAGCTACAGCAAGAAGAATTAAAACAGAGGAGTCATTCTAAACCTATTTCTGTTCAGAAGATTGAACAGAGTCCCATAAAGCAGCAGTTGTACATGCAGATGCAGAAGTTCAGTCTGCACTTTCCAAGTCGGTCATCAGACCTTGGGAAGAGCTTGTCCATAACAAGCACAAAACCGGTCTTGGATATGACAAGGACTTGTCCTTTCATATTCCAGACTACTCCAAGCCAATTCAATTTCAAAGTGTTGGATTCATTCATGACAGTTCACCTGCTCCTCATGACAGTTCACCTTCAACTATTCCAGATTCTACTCCTCTTCCACAACAACAACAACAAATTATGAAATGCCAACACTGTGACCAAGTTGGCCATCTGAAAGATCATTGTTTTGATCTTCATCCATGTAAGCACTGTCATAAAACCACCCATTCTTCATACAGATGCTTTAAAAACAAACGTCCTGTAAGAACAAAGATTCATCTTAGATGGATCGCTTCTTGGCAATAAGCATCAACAGCCAAGAACATGTCAAAACTTGTTCCAGAGTATTGAACAGTCTTGCAGTTAATTATCCCTTCTTTTTTAGAGGCGGATAATTTTATGGGTTTTTCACTCACGTTTTACCCCAAAGTCGGGGTGACGGTTTGAAGGTTGAGCCCCTAAGACATCTTAGTGTCTAAAGTCGATGTATATTACCATACTAGATCACACAAAAAAATCGTGGAATTCAGTTAGGTCTAGGTAGTCATTTTTTAATTTTTTAGATTTTCCGCACTGCGGAAATTGCTAATAAAATTGTATTTGTAATGTATAAGTGATGTCTAGAGAAGTTGTATGGGGTATGAGTAATGAAATTTGCACCTCTCACCCTCAACTTTCACCTATGACACACTTTGATGGGTTAAAAATGTGTTTTGAACCCTCAAAACCCACTTTTTCTAGGTTTAGTGGGAAATCTGGCAATTAATTAAGCCAGAAATTAAATAAATGGAGAAAAATGAATATCCACACATGCTAAATGTCATGGAAATGAGGTGGAAAATTATGGAGGAGTTAAAGTGAAGTCCAAAGGTGATGTGGACTCCTCAAATCAAGGAAATGACATGTGCTCAAATAAAATCGAATTTTGGGCATTAAAGGAAAAAATTTATTACTTGGAAATTCGAATTTGTGAAGTTAATGCACATTTGGTAGGATTTGGGAAAATATTTTGTGGAAATTTTTGTGATAAATTGTCCCCACATGGGTTACCACCCATATACACTTGTCATTCTATCATAAAATTCGAATTTGGCACATCAGTGAAGAAAAAATGTCCATTTGCCAGAATTTGATTTTTACACTTGGCATTGGAGCTCCATTAAACAAATTCGAATTTCTCTTTGGGATTGTCACACTTGGCATTGGAGCTCCATTCAACAAATTCGAATTTCTCTTTGGGATTGTCACCTCATGCCATTTGTTTAATCACTTTTACATTGGGATTGGCTCCAATGCCATTTGTCATTCTCATTCTTCATTGGTATTTGCTCCCAACTCCCTATATAATAGAGCCATGGGCTCTCATATTGTATCATGTAATAAGTTATTAGGTTTGAAGAAACTCTGTCATTTTGTACGTGTATACTTTTTTAATATAGTCAAGACTTTGGGGCTATCTGGCTAGTGTTCTCTTAGCGTTATGAGGTGACGTCCTTTCATATTACTGCTATTGTGTTTAATTTCTTTTGCATGTTGAATTAATATTAGTTTGTGTTTGCCATCTTGCTTGGATTGACGTGTGCAAGCTATTTTACACATATCATTGATTTAGAGTAGTATTCTAGGGATAAGCTTGCCAATTCATTTTAGGAGGAATGTTTGGTTTATCTTATTCCTTATTGCTCTAATCATGTGCAAACTAATACGTGTTCAAGTGTGTAGGAAAGATCTTTTGTATTGTGTGTAGGAATCCATCTGGAAGTGGGAGAAATCTCAATTAGATCAACTCACTCCTAGAGTCACAGCGATCCAAGACTCAGCAATTTTTTCACTCCAAGTTTTCCATCCAACGAAGAGGAAAAGGGAGTTTTCTTAGTCTATAGCTACTTGATCATCCATTTAAAATTCAAAACACTTCTTTGGTTCTAGTTCTTTCAAAGTTATATCTCTTATTCAAGAGCCATTTCTAAAGCTAAGCAAGTATGGGGGTTCACTCCCATTACTTGAACTAGTACTTTGTAAATTAAATTCTAAGTTTAGTTTTGGTTTCTTTTTTCCTAATTTCACATTGACAATTGGTCTTTTTTTTATGTTTTGCAGCCCATAGGAGAAGCTTTAGAAAACTACTCACTCGTGTGTATGCAGGACCCCCTCACGCTATCCAAAGAATGATTTCTAGGGAGGCCATAAGCACTTGGGAGAGAGTTGCAAACTCATCTAGGTCGTGTGCCTTTTGAGCCTTCTGAATCTCTTTTGGAGAGTTTTTTCCATCTTCAAGTTTGTTGTTGTTATATTTTTGGGGAGAGAGTCTAGCTTTGTTAGAGTCCCATCTTTGTAAAGATCTCTCTCGTATTATGGGTTGCCCTCTTAGAAGCATTTTTACCCGTTTTAAGCGCTAATAAAGGATTAAAAAAATATATGTTGGAAGGAGCTTCGGATTTTTCCCGTGGCATCCCCCTTCCTCATTTAGATGAGGGATTCTTGTGGGTGGCCTAATCTTGCTTTTAGTTTTTTCTTAGCTTTCTCGCTTTTAAATTTCATATTGTGCATGTTTATAATCAATACATTTCACTCCACATGCAAATTTTTACTAATATTGTATTTAAATTCCCACATGCATACGCTCTCAAGTTTTGCAAACTATTTCTCTTTGAAGCATTTGCATTTGCATTAGTTTAATTTGGGAAATTAACACAATTTGCACTTCATCTAGGCATTTTAGTATAAGAAGGCCCCAAGCCTCATTAAAACTTACCTCCAATTTAAGTTGGTTGAATAGGTTTTTAGGGACCCCTACCTCTATTGACTCCTCGTTGTGAGATCCAAACATTTGGGCAAGGATGAAGTCTGAGGACTACAGTTCAATTGTAACTTTGTTTTAGCACTAATTAATAAAATAAACCAAAAACTCATTCCATGATATTTGCTTTGTTTACAAAGTTCTTAAATTTCTTGCTATCTTGATGGTTTAAAGTCTCACATGCAAATCTTATTTGAAGAGGCACTTTAGATGTAAGCATTGTAATCTCTTTTAATTTTGCAACAAGTTTAATTTTTTCGTACTTGGAAATTCTCTCATCTTTTGGTTTAATTGCATATTGTCATGAATGGTTGATTTCACTTTCAAGTACTATTATTTTGGGTTGCAAACTTAATTGCATGTTGTCATCTTGGTCTAACATTTGAGTTCTTTTTGTATCCTTTTGAGCAAGATAGTTTCCATGCTTTGATTTATAGACTTATTAATCTTGAAACATTTATAATATCTTGCGCTAACAATTTATTGTTTCACTTTTCAGGGTTATTTTGGCTTTCTATTTGAAAGCATTTCACTTTATTTTAAGCGAAATACAATTTCATTTCTTAAAGAGCAAATACTTGGAAGGCATTGGTTGTTTATGTATTCCATACTTATCTTATGATGGTTATTGCTCATATCAGGTTTTGCTTATAAATCTTAAATAGATAATCTATTTAACTCTAACAATTCTCCTAGAAACTCACATCCTTTTTAACTTAACTTTTCATTAGGGACCACCCCCCTTAGCTAACCTAGGAGATAGCTCAAACGGAGAGAGTCAGGATTACTTTGACAGCCTCTTCTCTGAGTTCCCTGCCACCAACCACACCTTGTGGGGTTGAAGGCTTTTCTCACTAACTTGTAGGTAGGTGTAGGCGGCAGGGTCAACGGATCTGATGGATCCCATTGATCCACCTCCTGGTGAGCCCTCTACTTCAAGGAGAAGTCCTTTGTGGCTCAAATATACTCTTGAAGATGTTGAGAAACATATTACGCCGACGGGGACATTTCGTGAAAGCAAGAAGCCGAATAGGTACCAAGGTTACTTAGCTACCATCAGTACCATTGTACAATCTGAGCCTTGCACATTCGAAGAAGTTGTGAAACACCAAATTTGGAGGGATGCGATGAACGATGAGTATGAGTCAATCATGAAGAATGATGTCCGGTATGTGGTTCCTAGACCCAAGAACAAGTCAGTGGTCACTTTGAAATGGCTCTACAAGATCAAACATGGAGTTGATTGGAGCGCTAAGAAATCCAAGACCAAATTTGTAGCTCAAGGCTTCTCTCAAAAGGAAGGAGTAGACTACGATGAGATATTTGCCCCAATTGCCCGATATACCACCATCCATTCAATTATAGCCCTTGCTGCTTCGTAAGGATGGAACCTACACTAGATGGATGTCAAAACTGCCTTCTCGCGTGGTTCTCTTAAGGAGGAAGTGTCTGTGGAACAACACGAGGGGTTCGAGGTTCAAGATCGTAAGACACATGTATGCAGGTTGAAGAAAGCCCTATATGGGTTGAAGCAAGCCCCTAGGGCTTGGTATGAGAGGATCGATAGCTATCTTATGAAGCTGGGATTTACTGTTGTAGCTCTAACCCGGAAATACTATAGATCTGATATGAAAATATAAGATAATGCAAATATACCCAGAAACAATAAGATAGAAATAGATAGAAATGATTCACTTTATTGATATCAAACCCTTAAGGTAGGGCAACACCATACATTCACTCCTTAAGGAAGGAGAACACTCCACAAGCCATATGCCTGTTCATACAATAATCCTTGACTATCTCCCATGTGGAGTCTCTAGCCTCTATATAGGCCTCATACATACAATACCATGGGTCATTACCATGGTTCCCTCATATCATCAACTAATACCATGGGCCCATTACATTGTTATTAACTACTTGTGGTCCCTTACATGATATGGGTTAACCACCTTATTTATTACTATGGCCCATCCCTTTATTACATTATTACCTTGGGTACCTCCCTTGGTACCCCATATTATCCCCCCTAGGTATATAACATTCCACTCCCCTAAGCATGTTTCGTCCCCGAAACATGGGAAGAACACAAATAATAAGATCTACTCAAAAGAGTAGTCCACTGATACCATGCACGTACATCTAGCCATCCAAGAGAAAGGTGAACCCTCGATCTCGCTGGTGCCTCGCTCGCTTGAGATGGAAGTTGACCGTGGCAGCTCTTCTATGTTGATGTGTAGTGGGTGGATCTTCTCTCCTCGCTATCCGTCATGTGACTACTTGGTTTCCATCTTGATGGTTGTCTTGCGGGGTGATGTGGGTGATGATATGTTGAAGTTTTAACCCACGATGTCTTTTTCTTTAATTCACCCTGCTGTGGTGCCTGTTGTGGTGTCTTCTTTTCCAATATGACTTCAACCACTGAACCCTCATCAGATGTGTCAGCACCTATTACCTTTTCGGCTTCAGCCTCTATTTGTGTTTGATTGTCGACCATCAACTGCTCATCATCTGATATGTCAGTCCCTGTAACATCTTCTGCTTCAACCTCCTTGGACTCTACCTGCTTATTAATGGAAATATCCTGTAATGTAATTTTCTTCTTTTTATACCAGAGCTTCAGGAATTTCTTCTGCACATTAAGATTTATAGTACCCACTAATTCCATCCAAGGGTATCCCAAAACAACATCCATGTTATCTATATCTGAAGCATAAAAATCACCATGAAACACATAATTATCCATAGAAAGTTTTAAATCCTTATAAATTTGAACATCCTTATCATCAACCTGTGTATTTTCAATATGTTTTGCTGGGACTTGCAATTTTTTTGCCAAATTAACGTTGATAAAATTATGTTTACCACTAAGATTGATAGAAACAATGATCTTCTCTTTCTGAATCAATCCATGAACCTGCAGTAAGGAGACACCCGTAGCAATTAACCCCTTATGTGTCTCATTCTCCTTTTTTCTAGCCCGAGACCATTTGTCCAAAAAGATTTTTTCAAATTCTGCATCTGAAAGTGTGATCAACTGTTGATAGTCAAGTGATGAATTCCATTTTTGAGCCTCATCTCTCATATTAAACAGCATTGGAAGCTTCCAATATGTCCCATATGTGGACTTGTATCTTTGTATGAATTCTTCAATAGTAGGACCATCATCTTTTCCTGTAAAATATAGAGTTGTCATGAAGAGGGTTTTGAGAAAAAAATTGCTGACTTGGCGAAAATTTGAAATTGTCACAGTTTCGTCAATATTGCTCAGAATCTTTATTATGACCTGTTTTCAGAAATGGAACAATCATTCTGCATCTGCCCATGTGATAGAAATCCTGATCCAGGCACTAGAATTCCAGATCTGCGCTGCTACTCTCCCGCCGTCACCCAAAATTTCTGAAAAAAAGAGCTGATTTTAAATCAGCGATATCTCCCTCATCCGGACTCCGATTCGACTGATTTTTTTTTGAAATTAGGTGTTTTTTCACAAAGATTCCAGATCTACAATTAGATCTTGCAGATCTTGCACCAAGACGTCCAGATCTGTGCCGCAAACTCGCTGCCCTGAAAAATTGTCTGCAACCCCACTGATTTTTAGATCAGCGATATCTCCTTCATCCGGACTCCGATTCAACCGATTTTTTTTTTGAAATTGGCTATTTTTTCACAAAGAATATAGATCTGCAATTAGATTTTGCAGATCTTGCACCAAAACATACAGATCTGATCTGCAACTCGCCGCCCCCGAAATCCTGCAAAAATTAAAAAAAAAAAAATTCTCCACTTTTGTGCCCAAGAAAGTGCTCTGATACCACTTGTTGTAGCTCTAACCCGGAAATACTATAGATCTGATATGAAAATATAAAATAATGCAAATATACCCAGAAACAATAAGATAGAAATAGATAGAAATGATTCACTTTATTGATATCAAACCCTTAAGGTAGGGCAACACCATACATTCACTCCTTAAGGAAGGAGAACACTCCACAAGCCATATCCCTGTTCATACAATAATCCTTGACTATCTCCCATGTGGAGTCTCTAGCCTCTATATAGGCCTCATACATACAATACCATGGGTCATTACCATGGTTCCCTCATACCATCAACTAATACCATGGGCCCATTACATTATTATTAACTACTTGTGGTCCCTTACATGATATGGGTTAACCACCTTATTTATTACTATGGCCCATCCCTTTATTACATTATTACCTTGGGTACCTCCCTTGGTACCCCATATTATCCCCCCTAGGTATATAACATTTACAAGGAGCGATGTTGACCCGAACCTATACATCAAGGTTGAAAATGATAGACCTCTCATTCCAGTCCTTTATGTGGATGATCCCTTTCTAACAAGTGATGACCCTCTCATTCATCAATGCAAGAGGGAATTGGCTTCCAAGTTTGAGATGAAGGACCCAGGACTAATGCATTATTTCCTAAGGTTGGAGGTCTGGCAAAAGCCGGGTGGGATTTTTCTTTCTGAAGGAAAATACATTGTGAAGCTACTTGAGAGATGTGGGATGGTGGACTACAAGTCCGTGACTACTCTGATGGAACTCAACTTTAAGAAGCTATGTAAAAGTGTTGCTAGGCTCGGATTGGCGAACCCTTCCAAGTATCGTCAACTTATGGGGGCCCTGATGTTTTTGGTCAACTCTCGTCCTGAAATATGCTTTGTTGTGAACACATTGGGTCAATATATGGTCGAGCCTCATCACATACATTGGATTGCTGCCAAGAATCTCTTGAGATATCTTTGAGGCACAATCCACTATGGACTAAGATACATTGTCGGAAATTTGAGGCTACATGGATATACAGATGCTGACTGGGGTGGCAGTGTGGTGTATCGTAAGAGCACGTCTGGTTGTTGTTTCTCTTTGGGGTCTGCTTCAATATCTTAGATGAGCAAGAAGCAGAAATTGGTTGCACTAAGCGCCGCCGAGGCCAAATACATTGTTGTGAGTATGGCCTGTTGTGAAGCAGTTTGGTTGAGGAAGCTCTTCAGTGAGCTATTTGAGCACATGTTAGATACCAACGTCATCTTCTGCGACAATCAAAGTGGGATTCATCTATCAAAGAATCTCGTGTTCCACGACCCCTCCAAGCACATTGATATTAGGTACCATTTTATCCGGGATATGGTACAACGGGGAGCAGTTAGGCTCCAACACATCAAGACGGATGAGCAGGTTGCAGACATTCTAACGAAGCCTTTGGGGAAGGTCAAATTATTGACCTTCCGAGAGAGACTTGGAGTCGTGGAACGACCATCCTATGAGGGTCCTGTATGAGTTGGACATAGAGCTCTGGGAGCTCTTGGGTGCGTGGGGTACTTCTTGGAGCTATGAGTGACCATAGGGTGAGTGGTTCACCTTCCCCTAGTGGTGCGCTGGATACAGGGTGAGTGGTTCACCTTCCCTTGTGATACCCAATTATGGTTGACATGTGTGTAGGGTGATTGGTTCACCTTCCCTTACTCGGACACATGCATGTAGCGTGAGTGGTTCACCTTCCCTTGCGATTGACATATGCATAGGATCCGTGGTTCACCTTCTCCTATGGCATATGAGCAGGATGAGTGGTTCACCTTCTCTTGTTGATGCCCCAGCACACATCCTACCCATAGAGTCTGGGACTCATGGGAAGTACCTCGCATTTGACCAATGAGTTGGGAAAAGATGGTTAGGGACCATAACACTACCGATGGTCGTATCATGTACTGTCGTACTCCCTATGACTAGGATGTGTGGTGTTCAACAACTTGATCTAGGATCAAGGACTGACTTTTGTCAGTGGATAGTCATATGATCTTATGTCTCACTCTCAATCAATATTTCTTCATGGTTCAGCAGAGTAGAGCAATACAGGGCAGGGATGGTACAAGATGACAGGTTGGCATGCTAATGGATTGGCAAGTGGAATTCTCCCTAATTGAGAGGGAGTGTTAAAATTGGCAACTAGAGCCAACTTCCACCTTAGAACAGCGCATATGATGGAGATGATTATTGCATTAGTTTCCTCTTTTCGAAAGGTACAATTTTGATATAAAGATCATCTCATTCTAACAAGCAGAAACGGAATTTTGAATTTATTCTTTCTCATGGACAAATTGTCAAGGTTGACCTTGGTCAAATGTAGGTTCAAGAAGCCCAATGGATGTGTCTCCTCACCTCAACGAAGTGTATAAATAGAAGTGACCCTTCGCTCATTTGGACATCACTCATCTCATCACATCTTCTTCTCTCTCCTCTCTTGATTAGTTCGTACAACTTGGAGGCTCTCTCTCTCTCCTTCACACGTGTGGAAGAAGGTAGATTTCTGGACTGGTTTTGAAGGCCGAAAATTTCAAGGATTAGGGCATGAGTTGACCAGCATTGACTTGGAGTATTTGACCAGCGTTGACTTCTGTTTTATGGGTAGAATTCGATTTCTACAAGCCACATTCTTTGGCGCAGATTTCGAGGTGATTGGAGATTGTTTGATCGAGTTGACTATAGCATTGACTTTTTGGTTTGACTGCAGAATTACAGCAAACTTTGACTGGGTTGACAAACAGGTTTTGAGTTGACTTTGCCTCCCTTGGCAGGCCACATTCTTCTACTTTTGACCACGCTGCTTGGAGGATGTTTTGGGGCAGCTTTGACCACCGTTAATTTTCTGGTTAGGGCTACATTGACTGTTGATTTGACTATTGATTTGTCATAACTGTTTTGGGCTTGTATTTCTGATATTTGTACTCTCTCTCTCTATTGAACTATTGAAGAATAATAAGAAAATTTGATCAAAGGGTTTTCCCACATAAGGGTTTGTCCCTAGCATCCGCCACATCTTGTGTCCTCTTGTCTTGGCTTGTCTTCTACATATGTTTTTATATTCTATCTGCATTTATTGTCAATGTGTGTATAAGTTGATGTGATTGCCACCGAAGATAATTGGAAATTTTCATTGGGCTGATAAGGAACATTGATGTAAATTGTGCTAAAGCATAAGAACATACCATTGTTATCTAAAATTAACATATCTAAATGAACTATCTCTTCCAATATGGTGCAAGCATGCACAACATGTCACATATTTCATTGATTTTATTTCAAATCTTAAGATCATCCATAAGGATGTCATGATAAAAATTATTGTACTTACCCTAGATGATAGAAAGGTTGGTTGATTGCAGTCCAATAGAAATAACTTCATTTTGTGGTTTAACTAAAGATTTTTATAAGTACTAGGAGCCTCGCTATGAATAAGAACATATTGAAGATCGAGTTGATGAACCACATGATGCCCATGTTGTGCTTGATGAGTGGCATAAAAGGATGAGAGAGATAGCAGACCTAATACTTGCATAACAAAGTAACCCCTAGAATGCTCTCTTGGCTAAAAACAATGATAAGTTGAGGCATTCAAGTCTTTTCTTGGAGTACATGATATATCCTATTACACTTCATATTGTACAAGGTTCCACTTTGTGATTTTCATCAAATTCATAGAGATTTGTTGCCAATTCCTTGGAGGTCTTTGGCTTGGGGGAGCCTTACTTCTAATTCATTGGAGGATTGTGCTTGTGGCCAAGTCCAAGAAGGATTTCTCCATGGTAACTTGCCTTTTGACCAACACATGTCCTAGGAGCGTGTGGCCTTTGGACCATGGGGCATCTCATTATATGACATCATCCTAACAATTATTTTGAATTTTCTAGTCTAATGAAATAGGTCTCGGCAGTTATTTAAACTTTTAACTTGTTGTCCTTATATCTGATTTTTCATCTCTCTCATTTCTGACTTGTATAGTATCACTTTTAGATGCTCATTTATGGTTCACAAGTTGGATGGATTGAGAATTTGAATACTTCTATGGTGCAAATTTGTCAAACATTGAAAGGCTAATGTCATCACACACTTGTTAATAGTTGTTTGTTCATGGTTGTGAACTCTTTCTCTTTGGCATATTATGAGTTGCTAACAATTGTAAGTTTATAGACACTCCTAAATTTGTTCATAAGCAAGAAATTCAATCCATGTAATTGTATCATGATCTAAATTACATAATGAATGATTAATGGTCCATTTCATTTTGACAATACTTCACATTTGGAAACATTTAAAAATCACACCATCATCCATTCTTTAAGCATTGGCTCAGACCTCAACAACCTCTTGGCATTCATATTTCATGTGGTTAATAAATCTCTAGGGTTTTAGTTGGGCCTATAACATCTTTCATAGTTTGCTCACATCTCTACTTCAACATGTGTCAATGCTTGTTGGACATTTTGGTCTAGCAATCTTGAGCATTCTATGAGCTTACTTGTAAAGGAAATAATAATCAGGGGTTTGAAAGCGAGTTGACTTGATTTAGTGCTATCAACATGAGCTCAAACCCTCTCATCATATACCAAATGATTTGGCTTAGATTGACCATAGGGATTCGCCCCCAAGCTAGGATTCCTTAGTCTAAAGAGTGAAACAAGGCCACCAAAGTGACAGTGGATGACATAGTGCCCCTAGGTTCTTCTAGTAAGGTTAGGACATTTCCTTGTAGGGAAAGTTTGAGTGGTAACAATGAGGATGTAAGGTTTTTTATTTATCTTGTCATGAACAACCATCCCTTTAATTCACCTTGAAGATACATCATGCAAAGAATTTGAGATAACTTGCACCCTACAAGGCAGTGCAATCCCCATATGGAACTAGATTGTTATTGCATGAAAATGCATGTTTTATTTCACATTTGCGTAGGATTTCTTCTCTTGCATGTTTCATCTATCCAATGCATGACTATCCTCGACTAGTTGACTCACCCCTATTAGACCTCATCCTGCAGGCCTTCCTCTTCTCCATATGGCACGAATTTACATTATTTGAACCACTTGGTTGAAGAAAATGCATGGTCTGCATCAAGCCTTCATGTAGTTGGGCTTCTCATGCCCTCAAGCCATCATGTGGAGTCATTGCTTTCTCGGGCAGTTGTGACTTGTGCACAGCCATGACAACTATGCCTCAAGCCAAGCCCTCAAGTCGCCACATTAAGCCTTTGCATAGTTGGGCTTCTCATGCCCTCAAGCCATCGTATTCAACACTCAAACCATTGTGTTCATGTGTAGTTGTGGCCTTTGTGCAACCATGAGTGCCTCGAGCTATCAAATCATCATCAAGCAAAATTGATTTTCATCTAGCTCATGCTCATTTAGTTGCATTTCACGCTCAACCTAGGAGGAAGTTACAGAGGATATCAATGAGGGGACATGAGGCCATACAAGAATGTAGCCAACATTTCTTTGCTCATCCCGAGCTCTCTTGTCTGACCTGAACTTTAGTGGGCAACTTCATTGTTGTTGGAACATCCACAGTTGGGATAAAATCGGCAAAACATCGGCAACATTAAAAAATATATATAAATAAATTAAAAATAAATAAATAAATAAGAATAATAATAATCAAATTTTTTTCAATCTTTAAGTATCTAAAGCATCCACGATTTTTTGATTATTTTTATGATTTTTTGGTGATTTTTGCGATTTTATCGTGATTTTTTCATTTTGGAACAACTCTTGGCTATTTTTTCACAATTTTTACGATTTTTGGGAGATTTTTTCATTTTAGAAAAAAAATCGCTGATCAAATCACCAAGCCGAAAAAATCGCAAAATTTAATCACGATTTTCGCAACATTGTGCCCTAGACCAAGACAAACAGCCGTAAGTCTTAATGAAGGCCATAAAGAAAGAATGGAGTTTGGAGGATTGGATAAGCATCTAAGATTGGAACTTCTTATGGATTGTAGAATCCAGGAAAAAGAAGTTGTAGACCGATACTCTTTAAGGATGAGGTAGGGCCTCCAAGACAAGAGTAGTCAAAGAGGACCGATATTCTTTGAGGATTCGGGATTGGAAATCCAAGATAAAAATAGTCATAAAAGGTCATACCCAATGAACATTTAGATGGGGTATGTGCCTTAGAGGTAGTGTGGCAGCTCACGTAAAGCCTCCCAGCATGATGTCTAGTTAAGGCCTTCAATGACAATGTTGGTTGTGATATAGATGCTTGACAGATGGCTTATCAATTTGACTCTTCTTATGAGAATGCTTCAAGAATGAGATTCCTTGTACTTCATAATGGGATTATGAATACCTCCCTATTTAAGACGGAGTGTTGGAAATTGTAACTAGGTTAGGTCTTCATAATGACATTTTGTAATCATGACATTATATATTTTGTATAAAAAAGAAAAAGAAAGAAAGAAAGAAAAAGAATTTTATTTTATTTAAAGCATGGGTTTTGTTATCACCCCAAGAAACTCACCTAGGTTGTAAATCAGTGATGCTCAGGAACATTAAAAATTTAACAGTTTTTGTTAGATAAAATGATGGATAAATGGAAGATGTGCAGCACCTTTAAGCTGAATAACCACTCCTACTATGATTTACCCCAGGCATGGGTGAAGACCCCCAGACTACAAGGCTTTCAACCACCAACTACTCACAGTTTAAAGTTAAGGTGATGATGGAGAAGACTGATTGCACCAGCAGATGCACAGAACTCTGCGATGGCCAGCTGCAATCAGTTAGAGGATCAGCACGACTATTATTCAATAGGCAGTGAGGATGACAGCTCTCTGCTATTTGAACAATAGCAACCTGCAAACAAGTTTCAATAAACTACTAAATTTTAACATAGAGGTGGGATGACAGCCCCTCCGATGCCAAAAATTCACAGCACATCAAATAAATGCAAGCAAGCGCAGTCTAGAACAAGAAGAAGAAGTGGAAAGTGAGCAGGTGATAGCAAAAGAAGCTTGTATTAATAGAAATCAAGACCAGAAGCTGCAGGTCTCATAGTATTTACAGTCTCCAGAAGTTAAAAGGCTACAATAAGCTCTCATTCATCAAACACTCATCAATCCTTTACATTTGTCTTCTGGGTATATATGGTGTTACACTACAAAATATCTCTGCTACCCCTGCGTGGAGGAGCCCATAAATGGCCACCAACCACATTTACATTTAAGAATGGGCCTCCTAAACAAATCTGGCCGTGCTTTGAATAAATTTGTCCTTCTCTGGTGCTCTGCAATCCTTCTAGGATGGGTGAGATGGAGTATGGGTGAATCCCATAACCACTGAATTCTTTGACTGGATCTGTGGTGTCCTATCTCCTCCTCGGCCATACTGTTGATTAAATGCTGCTATTGAATCATTGAATGGATCCAATATGACTGCCTGGCTTGGCAATAATGAAACACTGCTACACTGTTCCTTCCCGCCCACAATGCTTCATTTGGACTTGAAAACTTCAACCACGGGTCAATCATGACTGATAAACGTTGATCTATCTGAGGCACGTCTTGCTTCCTGCTAGGCCATACTGTCAATTGAAGGCAGCTGCCTACTACGCTGTACTGCTGCATGCTTGCATTAATTATTTCCGCGCCGCTGAGAAATAACGCCCAACTTGCTATTTTTTAAATATCAAAGGCCCACACATATATCTCTTCTATCAGGTCCGCCTCTTTGGTCGCAATGCATATTTAAACAGGCCAAATTTTTGAAAATACACGCAAAACTGCCTCAAAACCATGAACGATTACTTCGGCGGATTTGAAATTTTATGAGAAATGATTCATAACATTGTCGGATCCGACCCATCGGATCGGAGGAATGCCTTATATTTAAAGCCCCGCCCCTTTGGTTTTGCCGATAGCGAAAACATCACGGACCCGATAATTCATCAAAAACCACTTATAACGCCATCGGGTCCGGCTTATTAGGTCGGAACATAACCATGGTAAAGGCCATGCTCCTATTGAACCGCCCGCCGATGCGATGTCGGCGATCGCTTCATCGGCGATGTCACATCATTGTTACTGCCGCTGCCACTGCCATCCAGCCGATGCGATCCGCCGACGCGACATAATCCGCCGATCTGCCTCCTCCAATTTCGACCCGCCGATGCGATCTGGACCGCTTATCGGCCGGATCGAACGACTGTCGCTCATTTGAACTGCTAGGACTGCAAATTTGAATTTTTCTTGATTTGGAGTGTTTTTAGGCCTTCCGATAGATCATTTCCGCCTTCCCCAGGGCTTTCCTTTGCGATAGCTTTGATCGGTGGAGGGCCATTAACCAAACTTTGAAGATCTGAACAGCATGCATGAATCCTTTTGGGCACAATCAAGCAAAACAAGCCTATCTCCGACCATATGGAATCCTTGTTTAGTAGCAGAGCTAACACTGGCTCCTTCTGGGGATGAGATCCTCCCTGTGAGGTTTCAAGAACCTGCAGACCAATGCCTTTCCAGCGACAAACAAGCTTTAAAAACATTTGCCTAGTGTCCATTGGGCATGGAGTCAACTAAGCATACAACATAAAACTGTAAAAGAACTTAATTACAAACATAAAAGCCTGAAAATGCAAACTTAAAAATTTGCCCATTTGCTGGGTCACCAAAATTGTTTCTCCTGCTCTCATCCTGGTTCATCATATATCAGCAGGACAGGATTGATTTGATCATCCACCTCAAACAGTTTAGGACACTTGAGCTTAATAGGTAGAGATGATCGATTCTTCATTCCCTTTCTGTGTGTTTTCCTCCTTGGACGTTGTTTAGAGGAGCCTTTGTACACCTGCTGAATAATTATCGTTGTTGTGTACTTATCTTTGTCTTCTGTGGTCTGCACGACTAATATGAATGAGGCACCATTGAATTCTTGTGCAGGAGACACAGAGACGACATTTGCCCCTAAATCTTTCTTTGAACAATCCTCATCCAAGGAGGATTCCCATGACTGAACATTTTCTTCCTCTGTCATCTGGCAAGCTGCCCTCTCATTCAGTGTGGAGGCCATCTGAGTAGACATTAGAATATCAAGACTGAGATGATCAGCTTCAGCCTTGAGCATTAAATTACTTGCTGCCTCAGTGTTCAAGGAACAACTTCGAGGGAATTCTACTTGAGCAGACAGAGAAACATAAGATGATGGGGAGCATTCTTCTCCCTTCTTGATTACTGGTGCGGGGACATCGGCAGGTTGCTCAAATTGCAGATCTGCGTAGTCATGGGAAGTTGAGCTGGCTTCAGGCTCAAACTCTTCGAGGACGGAAGGATCTGCTGCTAGCTGCCTCTGCTGATAAGCTTTTTGTTCTGCAGGTACAACAAACTGATAAGCAACGCCTCTGGATAAAGCTTCTTCATAAGCAGCTCTGGTTAAGAAGGGGGCATTGCCCTTGTTTTCCAAACCATTGACCTCCTCCTCCTCATCAAACTGCTCTTCTTTTGAATGCTGCGCAGCTCTTAACCTGGAAATTTCAAAGGCCAATAGCTCTATCATCCTGGCCATTTCGTCGATCTCATGATCTGATGATGATGAGAGCCCATCCCTCTGCGAGTTTCCAGACTTAGTATTATCATAGAGCAAATCTTCCTTATTCCCCCAGTACTTTAAAAATACCTCATCTAGGGCCTCAATGTCTGCAATAGACCTAGGGGCTAGTTTATTGAACCATTTTTTAGCATCTCCCTCTAGGCTTTGGATAAACACCCTCATCCATACATCCTCTTCATAGATGTCCAGGTTATCAGCATAATTATAAAAAGACTCGAGGTGCTCTTCTGCTGATACTCCTTCTGTACCAGTAAACTTAGGCATGTATTCTTGATAATCTCCTGCAGGCATGGCATGTAATGGGACCGGTAAGACCAGGGGTCTATACCTAGCAGCAATGATTTTTTCTATTTTTGTGGGAGCTTGTTGGCTTGCCATGACTGAGGTAAGGTAAAAAGATACTGGTAAACTGAGTGATATGAATCAATAAAGAGGATAGGATAGACAAAGGAAAATGATAGACAGCATGGATGCTTCTTTCAACTGAGGTCCGAAAGGGAAATGAATGGGGGAAGGAGCTGAATGAATCTCTGAAGGAAATACTTCAATCAGCAAAGATACATAAACTTCTTTAAGGCTTACCTGACCCTGATGCTCCTTCTACAATATTTTCTTCGATTAACGATCTTCTCAGGATCAGGCACTGGTCAGCTAGTGATTTATGAAGATTTCTCCGAGCAAGCTTCACGAACTGCGCCAGAACTTCAATGTGGAGTCGCCAAAGGATGGCCTTCCTCCAGTGGAGTCGCCAGACAGATGATTACAACCAAAATCTGTGTTCAAGCCTTGTCTGTCATCAAAGCTTGAAGCTGTGTCGTCTCCCAAGGAAGATGAGCTTCGATTCTCCTCTCCCCGGCAACGGCGCCAATTAATGTTATCACCCCAAGAAACTCACCTAGGTTGTAAATCAGTGATGCTCAGGAACATTAAAAATTTAACAGTTTTTGTTGGATAAAATGATGGATAAATGGAAGATGTGCAGCACCTTTAAGCTGAATAACCACTCCTACTATGATTTACCCCAGGCATGGGTGAAGACCCCCAGACTACAAGGCTTTCAACCACCAACTACTCACAGTTTAAAGTTAAGGTGATGATGGAGAAGACTGATTGCACCAGCAGATGCACAGAACTCTGCGATGGCCAGCTGCAATCAGTTAGAGGATCAGCACGACTATTATTCAATAGGCAGTGAGGATGACAGCTCTCTGCTATTTGAACAATAGCAACCTGCAAACAAGTTTCAATAAACTACTAAATTTTAACATAGAGATGGGATGACAGCCCCTCCGATGCCAAAAATTCACAGCACATCAAATAAATGCAAGCAGGCGCAGTCTAGAACAAGAAGAAGAAGTGGAAAGTGAGCAGGTGATAGCAAAAGAAGCTTGTATTAATAGAAATCAAGACCAGAAGCTGCAGGTCTCATAGTATTTACAGTCTCCAGAAGTTAAAAGGCTACAATAAGCTCTCATTCATCAAACACTCATCAATCCTTTACATCTGTCTTCTGGGTATATATGGTGTTACACTACAAAATATCTCTGCTACCCCTGCGTGGAGGAGCCCATAAATGGCCACCAACCACATTTACATTTAAGAATGGGCCTCCTAAACAAATCTGGCCGTGCTTTGAATAAATTTGTCCTTCTCTGGTGCTCTGCAATCCTTCTAGGATGGGTGAGATGGAGTATGGGTGAATCCCATAACCACTGAATTCTTTGACTGGATCTGTGGTGTCCTATCTCCTCCTCGGCCATACTGTTGATTAAATGCTGCTATTGAATCATTGAATGGATCCAATATGACTGCCTGGCTTGGCAATAATGAAACACTGCTACACTGTTCCTTCCCGCCCACAATGCTTCATTTGGACTTGAAAACTTCAACCACGGGTCAATCATGACTGATAAACGTTGATCTATCTGAGGCACGTCCTCCTTCCTGCTAGGCCGTACTGTCAATTGAAGGCAGCTGCCTACTACGTTGTACTACTGCATGCTTGCGTTAATTATTTCCGCGCCGCTGAGAAATAACGCCCAACTTGCTATTTTTTTAAATATCAAAGGCCCACACATATATCTCTTCATTCAGGTCCGCCTCTTTGGTCGCAATGCATATTTAAACAGGCCAAATTTTTGAAAATACACGCAAAACTGCCTCAAAACCATGAACGATTACTTCGGCGGCTTTGAAATTTTATGAGAAATGATTCATAACATTGTCGGATCCGACCCATCGGATCGGAGGAATGCCTTATATTTAAAGCCCCGCCCCTTTGGTTTTGCCGATAGCGAAAACATCACGGACCCGATAATTCATCAAAAACCACTTATAACGCCATCGGGTCCGGCTTATTAGGTCGGAACATAACCATGGTAAAGGCCATGCTCCTATTGAACCGCCCGCCGATGCGATGTCGGCGATCGCTTCATCGGCGATGTCACATCATTGTTACTGTCGCTGCCACTGCCATCCAGCCGATGCGATCCGCCGACGCGACATAATCCGCCGATCTGCCTCCTCCAATTTCGACCCGCCGATGCGATCTGGACCGCTTATCGGCCGGATCGAACGACTGTCGCTCATTTGAACTGCTAGGACTGCAAATTTGAATTTTTCTTGATTTGGAGTGTTTTTAGGCCTTCCGATAGATCATTTCCGCCTTCCCCAGGGCTTTCCTTTGTGATAGCTTTGATCGGTGGAGGGCCATTAACCAAACTTTGAAGATCTGAACAGCATGCATGAATCCTTTTGGGCACAATCAAGCAAAACAAGCCTGTCTCCGACCATATGGAATCCTTGTTTAGTAGCAGAGCTAACAGGTTTCATGCTCAAGTCTAGGTCAAAAGCATGTTCTTCAAGCTTCTAGGTCTTTTTAGGTCTTTATAGGACAAAGAAGAATTTATGTCATGTATTATAGTCCCATTTGGACTCATTGTAATAACAGAAAATATTTATTTTTGTCAAGAAAAAGCCATTTATTCCTCCAAGACCGAGTCGGCCCCAGTCAAGGAAAAGTTGGCCTAAAGGAGGGTTATTCTTATTCGACCCCTCAAGAAGGCTATAAATAAGAAGGAGCTCAATTCATTTGAGACACACACAAACAACAGAAATTCGATCTGCAATAGCGAAGGAAAAGAAAGAGTTGGAAGGACGAAGGAAGGAAGAAATCGAAGTTTTCTTGGGCTTATCTCTCTTTCTGTCCACACGTGTGTAGTTGTTAGGGTTTCTGCAAAGCTACCAATTGCAAGAGGCCGAAATTTTGAGAAGTTGCAGGGCCGAAAATCTATAGCGAAGCTGCAAAAGGTCGAAGTCTTGAAGTTGCCATGGAGAGATCTTGTGGTGGGTCTAACTTGGTGCTTGGGAGGTTTCTGGGCTTTGGTCTTTGGGTCTTGGAAGTCTCATTGTACAAAGATTCTATAAGAAGAGAAGCTTTCTTTCTGGGTTTTCCCCTCGGAGGGGTTTTTCCCTGGCTTGGCACCTATATCTTGTGTACTATGTCTCTTTGTGATCTTCATTGTTTTTGGTAATTGCTTGATGAACAAGAACTAAAGAAGTAATCAAAGCCAACTAACATCATAAGTAATTATCAAATTAAGGAAAATCATCTATAATCTACAAGTCTCCTGATTTTCCAACAAAAAATTACTAACGTAATGTTTGAAAAAGGTCAACTTTGCTCCATTAAGAAGAGATTAGGTTGAGATGCCACCCTCCTTGCTTCTTGTTGTAATAATTGTGCATTTAATGGATATTGTCAATGTCATTTTTAGATATTGCGAGGTTGTTGTCCCTTTTCTTGTCATGGTTACACACTATATTTGGTTGTTTTGTAATTGTTGTCAAGTGTGTCTTTGAAAAGGCCCTCTGTTAATTTTAGGTATGTTCTATGTTGAGAGCAATTTTACTTCAATTTTCCATATTAGCTCAATATCAATACCAGATTAGCAATCATATTTAGCATGATAGTAAAATGCAGATGGAACATAAACATAAATGGCAGAAGACAAGCCAAGACAAGAGGACACAAGATGTGGCGCCAGCCAGGGACAAACCGCAATGTGGGGAAACCCTTGATCAATTTTTCTTATATTCTTCAATAGTTCAGCAAAGAGAGAGATAGTACATATACATCAAAAGTCAACACTTTGACTTGACAAAAAGTAGAGATCTTCACCATGAAGATGAGGTTGCAGATCTGAGGACATGGAGTCATGGACTATAGTTCTGAACTCGGATGAAGGCAAACATTCTTCCAAGGTGATTCCATCACCTTGTTGCATTCATCACCGTGCTGCATCCAACATCAAGTTACATTCATCATGTTGCATCCTACATCATCACTATGTTGCACCATGTTTTACCCATCATCATTGTGTTGCACCACACTGCACCCATCATCACTATGTTGCACTCATCATCAGTATGCTGCATCATTCATGATTACTATGCTGCACCATGTTGTACCCATCATGGCATCCAATATGCTGCACCATGTTGTACCCATCACAGCATCCAATATGCTGCAACCATTTACACTCACCAGCCTTAGCTGCTTGCTATGGCTTACAGCCTAGCAGAGCAACTAGGCTATAGTTGCAAACTCCTTCAACAGGTCCAAAGTGTAGTCTCCTAACAGTCCCAAAATCTGCCCAGATTTGACTGCAATTGATCTCCAAGGAAAGGCTGTTGCCTTTACTATTCAGAGTAGCCTTCAAGCCCTTAACAATGACTGAACAATGTCTATGCTCTCTTCTTATTACAGTGGCATCCAAGTGGCATACAGCAGTCCTTAGAACATGCTTATGACAGCCTATTAGAGTGACTGATATCCCTCCAGCAAGTGCTCACTCAAGCCTCCTATCCTCGGCCTACCAACTAGCAGTTCAGCCCTCTAATTGGACCCCTGAAACAACCCTTAAATGGACACGCTGATCAGTCTCCTTCTTGCTGCGGTTTAGGCTCTTTTGTCTGCTGAAATAGGCCTCCTTTGACTGCGGTCAGACCTTCCTTTCACATCAGCTATATCTCTCCCTTAACGGTTGCTAGGACTCTCCTCCTACTGCGGCTAGGACATCCTTTATAGACAGTGTTTAGGGTTTCTTTATGACAGCGTGAAAGGCTTTTACAAGCAGCACACTGACTATGTCCTTGAATCTTTCAGAATAGCAGATTAGGGCATGGCATATCCCCCTTAACAGCATCCAAATGTTCTTCCCTTGAGTGTGTTTATAGGGCTGCAAAAGTCCTCCTATTTTCTGTTGTTAGGGCATAACAAGACCTTCCTTCTCCTGCGTCTAGATGATTGGGTTTAGGACATATAAAGGCAACGTCTTAGGGTCTACGTTTAGGGCACATGGATTGTGCTATGAAAGCCTCCTTTATGACTGCGTTAAGGTCATCTCCTATGATAGCATAGAGCCTTCTCCATGATAGCGTAAAGCCTTCTCCATGACAGCATCTAGGGCAGCATATCATCTTAAGATCTCTCCTCCCACCAAAACCCAAAGACAAGTGGAGAGGAAGAGATCACAAGAGATGTGTATCAAATGACTTGTTATAGTAAAACATTGAGGATAGATGAGGGCAATTTGGTCGCTGGCCGACCTTGACGAATTGTCCCATAACACAAATAAATTCATATCTCCATGAATACTTGTCAAAATCGGATGATCTTTAGATCAATCCTACACCTCTCGACAAGAGGAATCCAAGAAAAATATCAGTTGCCATAAATAAGTAGACCCACATGGAGTTTGGCCCTAGTTGCCAATTTTAACACCCTCCTATTAATTTCTATTACAATAAAAAGACCTATGCATTTGTTTAGAGCATATTGTCAATAGCCTAACTATGCCTCTTATCACATTCAAACCCTCTTGTCCATTGGTCTTGACTCTGAAACCCAATTGGATGGGCACTATTCTTGGTAAATTCCACCATCCATCTTATTTTAAAAATACCAAAAACATGTCTTTCCAAGGGTTTCACCCCTTGTTTCAAAAAAGAACCAACCTAAAGAGAGAGGAAGTGTTTTTGAGGTGACATTGGTCAATCTTCCTAATCTTCCTAAGTGTCTTCGTAAGTGCCCCTAGGGTCGCAATGTATTCAAGGACTTTGTAACATTTGAAGTCAAGTTTGGGAGGTAACAATTCCACAAAGCGTTTTGGATTCAATTTAGAATCCAGGTACATGAGCAGCCCATTCCATCTATCCTAGCGGTGCTTCCTCAAGTAGTCACATGATGAACTCTTGAAAACTTTGATCCAAATATTCCTTGGTCACTTGATCATTCTAATGATTTTCACTATCACCACCTTCACTGATGATGATGATGATGATGGTTAACGTCCACTGAGACCAAATTGGTCTATCGGACCTACAATTTTCTTAGTTTTTACTTGTCTGGCTCCTCGTCTTTCTTGGCGAGATTGGTGTTGTAGCTTTTTTTCTTTTCTCTACGGTCTTCCAACTTCCTTTGTCTTGCATCTCCTTCATCTCTTCTGGTTCTTGGGACATTGGTGTCTTAGCTTCGCGATCTATGGTCGGAGAAGTTTGGTTTAGGAGATCTGCTTTGCTGTTAAATGAAGATTTATTTTCTGCAGTATTCAAATCCTCATAACTGTGGATTTGTTGGGGCGGGCTTTCTCCTTGCTTGCTTTGAGAGTTGTTTCCTTCTTCCTTGATTTCTTGTGACTCAGAGTTTTCTCTAGAATATTCTTCTTTGATGACAGTGTAGTGTTCTTTTTGTGCTCCTTCCCACCATGTAGATCTGTGGTGGTTTTTTCTAGCAAAATTTTTCTCAGAGGCTTTTGGGCAATTTTTGGCTAGATGCCCCGTCTCAAAGCACGATCGACATCTGAAGAGGACACTTTCATAATCAAGCTTCTGGTTCCACACATAGTCTTTACTTGTTAGGTTTATTTCAGCTGGGAATCCGGCGCTGAAATCCATTTCCACACAGATGCGTGCATAGGTGGTTCTGGCATATTCCTCTGTTTCTGGGCACCTGCAGTAAAATTTCCCAATTGCATTTCCGATGGCTTTTAGCGAGGAGAGATTCCAGAGATGCAAGGGTAGGCTTGGCAATCTCACCCAAACTGGTGCTGAGGTTATCACTGCTGTAGAGGGATCGAATGATGGGTTCCATGGCTTCATGAATAGGCCTGATTTTTCCCAAAACCAAGGGCCGGAATCTAGAATACATTGTCTGCTTTCAGGATTTTCAAAATCTACTATAAAGAAACCTCTAGCACAGGGGTAGATATTAATTTCATCAGGAATGATAGGCTTCCATACCTCCGAGATCCAATTGTGGAGTGCTATCAGCCGCGGCCAAAAACCATTGAACCGGCAAATTAGGGCACTTTCGGAGAACTTCAAAGCTTCATCGAGTGAGTCCTGGACCACTTGGATAGTGGGAGCTGGGGCTTCACTCACGATATGGGCAGGAGATTGCCCTCCAGAGGCGGATGAGCCACCAGTTATTTTTGCGAAGCTCGGAGCCATATTTTACGCAGATCTGCACCAGATCGAAAGCCAAACCGCAGATCTGAAGAGATACGAACGTCCCACTCAACCGCAGAGCAGATCTGAAGAGGCTATAACGTAGTTACTAAAAGTTACTAAAAGTTATAACGTAGCCACAGCTCGAACCGCAGCTATAACGTAGATCTGAAGAGTGATCACCGAAGAGAATGATCTATGCCGCAGACGAGAACCGTAGAACCGCAGAACCTTTAGAACCGCAGAACCGATCTATGCCGCAGACGAGAACGATCTATGCCGCAGACCAATAGTTACATGAAAGGAATTGAAAGGAATTGCATATAAGGAATTGAAAGGAATTAAAAAAACCGCAGATCTGCCGCAGACGAGAACGATCTATGCCGCAGACGAGAACCGTAGAACCGCAGAACCTTTAGAACCGCAGAACCGAATTTGGTGTAGCATTTGTGTGTGCCTTTTTCACTTGACTATTTGTCATTATCACAACCCAAAAATAGCTATCGTACAAACTCTTGAATCAACACTATCGCAGAACTATTGCTCAAATATCAGCTTGCAGTGTGTTTGTAACATGTACCTAAAATGCCACTACTCTATTACTTCAATTATAGAGATAACTGAAGTAGAGAGCAACAAATAAAAAGAAGAAAAGACCAAAGGCACAAAAAATAGTGGGAGAACCTGGACACCCAAGTGTGGATTGCACCTGCAAATTTGAATAATGGAAGAAGACTTCTCTAAATAAACATGTTGATTGTGTTGATTAAATGATAAAGAGTAGCAAATGAGAGGAAAGAAACTCCTATTTATACCAAATGAGGTAAAGAGCTTAAGTTGCTAATAAAAGTGATAAGGCCTTTATTGCATAAAGGTGGCATTTTACAAAATCTTTAATTACGAAATTATAGTGGCATAGGATTAGAGCATTAATTTTTTAACCAAAAGTGAAAAATATTATATTAATAAAATGTTGTAGCTAAGGTAACAACAAGTATACAAAAGTGTTGATATAGAGTTATTTAACAAAATGGCAACCCTTTGAAACTGTAAAGGAGGGTTTGTCAATGTCTAAGACTATTACATCCCATCTATTCTTACATCATGGAAACTCCTAATATGCTTACAATTTAAAAAAAAAAAATTCTAGCGGAAAAAATGTTCATTGTTTGCCTCCTCCTGCCCAACATTAGATGCAAGAGAGTTACGTTGCTCAATATCCATAACGTCTTTCATCTGATGAATTATTTCCTTCTCTTTGAAATCTACCGAGGAAAAGTTAATGAACATCCTACTGTTTGAGACCTAATTGGTGGGCATCCTATTGTTTGAAACCTACCTAGTCTTTACTAAGATCGATTGCATAATTCCTTAACATGTTGCTCTCTACTTCCGAAATGTCTATCTTTCGCTTTTGCTAGACTAAAAGGTTCATGATTGTTGCATGTCGTGAGGCACAATGGTGCTCATTCTCGTGAATTTTAGAGCAATGTTGTGAACATTGGCATCAAGATAAAATTGGCAAGGGTTCGAAAAACCAAAAAATCGGAAACATTTCAGTAAAAAATCAACAAACATCGGCAAAATTAAGATACCATAAAAATATCTTTAAAAATCGGTCAGCATCAGCTAGGCCAAAAAACCGTGATTTTAAGATAAAATCGGGATGTTATCGAGATGTTTGCTACATTGCTTTAGAGGTCACCATGAACAAGGAGCTTCTATTACAATGGATAAATTCCTCATGCCTTCACAATGTTCTTCTAAATTCCAATACGTCTTCGGTGAGTATGAAGCAACTTGAGAGCCCTTGCGAGTTCCTTTCCAATTTTGTGCCATAACCTCACCTTGCAGACAAATAACTATAAAACCAAATTCATAAGACCAACTAAGGTAAATGTTCAAATGCAAATGGGACAAGAGTGTCTTTGCAAAGGACCTTCCCGCACAAGGTAACTTATGTAATAGCTATTGTGCTATGTGGAGATTAATGTGGATGTGACATGCCATTAATATCTGACCTTGGATACTTAGTGGATGAAACAATATAGTTGTCCCTCATATTTTTTCTAAGTCCCCTAAGTTTAACAATGAAGCTTTATTATTAACATATGAATTTGCGCTCAAATTGAGGTCTCAGAAAACTTGATAATATGAGACTCTAAGTTGATTACTTACCTCATTCATTCAAGTGATGATCAAAGCAAGCTTGTATTCCTTAGGGGTTAATTTTCCTATCATCAATTTGAGGATCACACCTAAATATCCTATCAAAGATTCAGTGTTGGTTTCTTTGGTGAGGAGAAGGCCTTGGAGGAGAACATAGGACTTAGCTTGGTTGCTTGTGGTTTGTCCTACACTCCAAGCGTAGGTTATTTTTATATTTCCTTCGAGATCATAGATGATCAGCCCCACAACCCACCACCTGCAAGACTAGAACATTATTGCATGATCATGAGTTTGACTCGGAGTTGATTGCTTACCTCCTTATTGATTCAAGTGATGATCAGAGAGAGCTTGTCTTCCTCCAAGGTTAATTTTCCTATTATCAATTTGATGATCACACCTAAATCTCCTAAAGCTATCAAAGATTTGATGTTGGCTTCTTTGACGAGGAGAAGGTCTCAGAGGATAGAATAGGCTTTACCTTGGTTGTTTGTGATTTGTCATAGACTCTAGGCATAGGTTATTTCCAACTTTCCTTTAGGATCACAAATGATTCCCCCGCACAAGCCAGCCCTCAAGACTATAAAATTATTACAAAATCATGAGTTTGCATATTAAATTGTAGTTAGGTACATAGTACATTCTACGAACAAGTTTTCGTTATAGAAAGCATAACCAATAACTCTTTTGTCATAAACTAGTTTGGATCCATGGATTTGCAACATGGATTACTTTAAAGTATTGGGAAATATGTTAAATCTCTAATACCAGATCTGATTTATTTGTACCTCAACAATTATTTTATACCCAGAAAGTATTTACTCAATAAAATCTAAAAAATGCTAGAAAATAAAATCACTAGTATTTTAGCCCTCAAGAGGCAGCTCAATTAGCAATCGTCATGATAATGAAGTGTTATGTACCAAGAGATTCCAAATTCAAATCCCACCAATTTACCCATGTCAAAAGAAGGGTCGTATGTAAGCACCTAGAGGTTATAATGGTAGCAGTCAAAATCAACCCCTGTCACATGTGTACAAGACTGGCAGTTGTCAATTCCTCTAGATACAAAAACAAAAACAAAACAAAACACAAAAATCATTGGTATTTTAACTTTCAAAAATTAAATTTGCAGCGAAAATAAAATAGGGAAAATCAATTACACTATAGCAGAAAAATTTCTGCCCAAAACAATTTTCTTTCACTTTATATGACTCAAGAAAATTAGGGGCCAGACCCACAAAGAATACACTGTTGGAACATGGAAATCAGCCCCTCTGGAAAATCAGCCTCAAGGAATTCAGCCCTCCTGGAAGCCGGCCCTCTTGAAGATTTCGGCATAGCAAATCAGCCTCCTCTACCAGCTAACTCGACCTCTCTTTCTCCCTTCGTACAGTCCCTGCACTCTAGAGAAAAATTGGCCACTGGATAATTCAGCCTTCCTCCAAAACTCAGCCCTCTTTAATAATCCGACCTCTCTCTCCTAGACTAGGCTTCCATAAAATTTGCTCATGAAATTCCCCTGCTACAATCCTTTTCCCTTCCCTTTAGTCCTAGAGTCTCTCACTCCTTGAGAAAATTGCTCTCTCAACAATAGCAATGTAATTTGTCTTCATCCTCTCCCATAGATTCTCTTCGTAACTTCTCCATGGGCCAAATCCTTAATCTCCAAAGTGATTGAGGGCTAGGATTAAATCCTAGCTTTCTTTGATCAATGGTGGAGATTAGATCTAAGTCACTTAAATAATTATTTATTTATCCTTAGAAAAACATTAGCCCAAAGTCAACATCAATTAAATAATTAATCAATGTACTTTTTCCTAAGTTAAAACTTAGGAAGGAGATCATATTAGTTGCTACTTTCTCCTCTCCAACAACTACCTAAAGAGGACTTCTTCTCCTGCATGCTAGAGACAAGCTTATGCATAAGACCTTTTCAAACTACACAATCAGTGACAATTATTCAAATTGCAGTGGTTGCTTGGTAGAATCAACAAAAGAGTTTCAGAATGTTAAGGAGAAAGCATGGCTCAAAACTTAACAAAGAAAAAAGAAAAAAAATTAATAAAATCAAATTCAAAGTGAACTTTTGAAAATGCAATGGCAACAAAAATGCAATCTCGGGGCAAAGGAATCAGAATTGGGCAAGAAGGATGCAAAAGCCTCCAAGATTGAACAAATATAGATCACTAAAGCTTTTGGAATTCCGGGGCAAGGCCCAGGACTGCATTTAACAAGGGTCTAAACAAAAAAGAAATTGACTTTCACTTTCAAGGCTAAGAGTATGAATAAGATGGTAGGGACTTGGTTTTCTTTCCTAGTAGAAACTAGCACTTGGTGGGATATTAATTGCTGGGTTTTATTTAAACCCCAATCTAATGTGTACATCATTTCCAATAGTAGCTCTACTTCATTCAATAAATGTGCCCTCCCTATCAGCAAAAGCTTGTGGATAGAATGTAACTTGGCATTGCTTTGTGCATCACACAACAAACTTCAAGTGACTTAATCCACTGTAATTTTAACCTGTAACCTGTGACATGCCTCCCACAGTTCACATCCAAAATTTTCTAAACATTGATTAAGAATTGACTGGCATTATAACTGTCCAGTGTCAAAAAAGAGTCCGCAGCCGCTGACCAATTGCATCATCCTACTAAGTAGCAACTTACACTGAAATTTGAGAATTCCAGCCCTATTCAACCCAGCCAACAATTTATCACTTTTATGTTTATTACTCCTATGTCACTTGGGGTGGGGAAAGGTTACAAGTTTTGGAAACGGAACAGGTTACAGAAATGGCCTTTTCAAATTTCATAGAACTGGGTAATGAAATATCCATGAATAGATGTATGAAATTGGAAGGGAAAATTTTACAGGCATAGTGTACAAATAGACGTATGTATACGGAATTTCAAAAATTTTATTCTTTTAACTGTTTATATATATATATATATATATATATATATAGGTATGTGTATGTGGGGTTCACAAATCCCGAAGATCGGTGACTATTATATTCACGGAATATTTGTACTACGCAGATCCACCCGAAGGGATCACTTCCTGCTGACCCGAGAGTGTACAGAATTGAACCCGTAACCTCTTAATAGCAAAAGTGCTTTAAAAACAAGGACTCAACCAATTAAGCTAACCGGCCCGAGAGTGTCAGCAGAATTGAACCCGTAACCTCTTAATAGCAAAAGTGCTTTAAAAACAAGGACTCAACCAATTAAGCTAACCCTTGGGGCTACTAATTTATATATTATTTTATCACTTATTTCTTTTTTAAGTTTCTAAGTTAACATTTTACATTAAAAAGAAATAAGTTTCTAAGTTAACATTCTACATTAAAAATAATTAGTCTCATTCAGAGTCTGGATCAAAGCTTTAAAGTATTGGGTTTTAGACAGGTATAATACATTCTCCTGGTAGCTTGGATCCTGACATGACTCCATACCCGTTACGCTGAAGAGTATTTACTAAACGGAAACCAGGTCACTTCATTTTGTTAGACAGCCATTCCAAGATAGAAAGTTAAAGCGAGTTTGGCAAAATTAGCAATGTTTGAACGGCACCTTTGCTGTAAACTGTCAAACTGTCAGTTTCCTTACGCAATCTTTACCAAGAAGCCACGCCCTTGAAGTCTGAACAGTTCAAATGTGAGATCTGTATCCAAAAGGTGTAATCTAAGCTGGGCAATTCATTTCACTGGCTTCGCTGGCGAAAATTTCAATCTGGTTTGCAAAGCTACCCAATATTAGAGAGAAGGTACTAAGTCCACAGGCTACTAGTAATATGAGATGGACCCTCTAACAGCCTCTACACACATAAATGAAATTTCAGATGTCCGAGGTTTCATATTGTGTACCCAGAAAAGTAACAAACCTATGCAAGTTCAAAAGGCAGCCAGTTATTTCTTTCACGGAGCCCTTCAAAGTTCAAACTACTGTCAAGTTTCAACCTAGTCCTGAAACAATGCAAAATATGAACCTTTTTAGTCTCACAGAAAATCTCAGTTTTATATATTTCGGTGACAAAAGCCCAAGACCGAGACCTGTATATCCCCTTCCATGGGGTTAAGACTTGGGGTATATAGTAATTCAGCGAGAGAAGGAAATGGTGCTCTCCTGAGCACAGTCAGCAGGAGTTAAACTCGATTGATCAGAGCAACAACACATAGCCACAAGATCAAACCCACATTGTTTCCCATTCACTAAATCTGAACAAATATGGATGTACATTTTAGATGGAACAGTTAGAGCTTGATACCAATGTAACACAGTCCCATTAGGGCATTGTTACTTGCATGGCATGGAAAAAAGTCTGCATCTGTGCAACCGCACCTTACTTTCACAGATTTAATTTCTTCAGAACCAGCATTGTTTATATGAATCCCTATTAAAAATCTACAGACTATTAAATGTCCAAAACAATTGTAGCAACTATTGGGTATGGAAACAGTGGAACTTTACTGCATGAGATTCGATGAAGAACAACGGACATAAGTTCATATTATGTATGGACAAAATGAAGGTTGATCTGAGAGGAAAACTTACATTGAAATCATCCCCAATAGAAGAAATTTCCTTCTTTGCCTTCTGTGCAACCCAGAACGTACTAACTTTGGACAATGCCTTCTCCATTCTTCAATCCGCCGCCTCCTGCGGCTCAAGGAATGTTAGATAGTAAAGAGGTTTGTCTTGCTCTCTCAAGCTCCGAGCTTGAGCTCCAAAACCACCCGCATTCCACCAGTTAGACAATGCAGATGGAGATGGAGCCAAATAAAGAGGACCACCAGCACAGCAAAGCAGGAGCAAGAGGAAGATACTAGGCCCAGTCCACTAATAGCAATATCAGTCCCATAATACCCACTGAGAGACAGCTTTCCGCTGTCAAAATCCACATTATTATAATTATTATTAGTAACGCAAAGACAGTGGGATACGTAGGAATGTTCAGATTTGTTTTGTTATTACTAAAATGGACATGTTGTCGTAAGAGGACAAATCCAGAGTTATTTTAGGGGGTAAATTTTGGGAAAGAGTGAATGTTTTAGTGGTTGAGGATGCTTGTTATGATTCATCATTGTTGTTTGGAAAATGGAAAGTTCATATGATGTATAATAAGTTGGGATGAGTTGTAAAATTTATTTGAAATTTTTTAAAAATTATTAAAAATAATAAGTATAATATAAAAGAATAATATTGTCAAAGAGAAAAAGGTTTTCGATTTATTTATTTTTGTAAGTTATTATATCATGTTATGTCTAAGAATAATCTTTGAATAAGGGAATTGTGAAGCTATATCATGATCATGTTCGAGAATAACATTTAAGGCAGAGAATTGTGAGGTTGCATCATGGTCATGTCCAAGAATAACATCCAAATAAAGCAAGGAATTGAGAGGCTACAACACGCCCGATCATCGATGTATATAATGGTTTAGATTTGATTAATAATAATAATATATGTGGATATAATGGTTTAGATTTGATAAATAATAATAATGTTAAATCTAAGACTTTTGTGATTCATATTGTAAATAAATGTCTTTGGATATTGTAAATAAATGTTTTCTGTAAATTTGAAGATGAACCACATTAGTTACTTCAAAGTCGACCAAAACTTAATGATATAATTAATCTGAAAAACATTTATTTATAATAATAATAAACTTAATATAAAAACTATTAGTAATATTAAAATATATGATTAATAATAATAAATTTAATATTAAAAAAATTAATTATTATGTACAAACTTATAATTTTTTATTAAAAACAAAAAAAAACTGTAACATAATTTATTATAGTGAAATAGCGATGCAACATAATTTATTATAGTGCAATGTTTAGAAGTCAATTCGCATGACCTTTTTGTGGGGCCATGAACATTGAAAAGTTAGGATTGAGATTCCATGGATTCAAGAAAGGTAGATAACATGAGTGAAAAAATAATAATAAAATACCATAGTCAATGTGTTGTTAAGTGTTTAATAATATATTATTATAAAAGATTATTTGTGTTATTAGATTCGTATGTAATTTAATTATTTGTTTTATTAATAAAGTATTTTTACGTTTAGTTTTCAGGGTTAGTTTAATTGGTGATTTTTGTGTTATGAAGTATTACATAAAATATGAGATTTAAAATTTAAATTTTCTAATTCATGTTTAGGAAAAGGGTGTATTTGAACTCAAAAAATTATACTAATAGTAATTAGAATTGATCTTTTATAGTGTTAATATGAAACCTAGATTCTTCTAGTTATTTTATTTATATATATATATATATATATATGATCTACCCACATCAAAATGATTATTCTCTAATTCATCATGAATGGTTGATAGCAAGGTAGATTTGTTCTTCCGTAGCTTTTACTCAACCCAATTAAGTTTATTTCATGTCATTATTTTCAGCACCAGTCTTTTACTGAAGTATAATGTTATTTTCATATGCTTTCTTGTTTATGTTTTAACTTGCTCTAAGCAACGGATTATTCCAATGTAAAATGGTAACCACCCTCCTCCCACATTTACCCAAGCAAATCAGTCCACCGGGGTAAACATGTGATAAAGAGTTACTACGATATGATTCAACTCCCCAAATACCGTTAAGGAAGTGGAATCGACAAACCAAAACCAAACTGACCTTCCTCGAGAGCTACAAGAACCCCAGAGGCTAACCAACTACTCCAGGTACCTAACCCTTGAGTTAACTTGCCTTTTGACTGAACTGGACCCCCAAACACTCCCATGAAAAGCCCTCCATGCGACTAAAGCCCTTCAGTCGCTCCCACAACAAGGTCTCCATGCAACTGCAATATTTTATAGGTAGTTTTGTGCCAGCAACCTCGAATTTTGAGCCACTTTTTCAGGGCTAGGACTCGGGCCTCTGCCCAGAACTTGATGAAATTCTCAGAAATGGTAAATAACAAGAAGACAATGCCTCTAATGCAAAACTTGAACAAGGACTTGACCTGACTCATCCTAACCATGACAGGCATTTCGTTAAACACATCATGAACATGTAATGTACAGGTCATAAAAACACATCTGAACATAGGGACCTCATACTTATCTGAGAATCGTCAAGAAGGTTTGATGCCCTCTCACATTAGCTGCATTATCATCTATTAGGTCATTCATTCATTAACATTTCATCTACTAACCAAAACATGATGAGAGCCATAACTCAAGACTATCATAAAACCATACTTATAACCAGCATATAACCAAGTAAATAAAAGCAATAGAACAACCATCAATCCATATAATAACAAGTACATTTACACACGAAACATAAGAGAAATGAGTTTTTATTAACATATGTAAATCCAACCAAGTCGGGGACTTCCACGTGGCACCGGACCATAGATTGGATTGAACCAAATCTCTCTTTTAGTCAATCACCCCCGAGTCATATTGCGATCATGAATGTGGGATCTCATGGAATAAACCAAGAAAACCAAACCAGGGCTTCCAAAGGCCAAACCACCTCAACCAGTGATTCCACTTAACGATCGGACATCACTAACCATCACCAGATCGGTCTCCATCCAAGTTGTCCAGGGCTGCAAAGCGTTTGTTCCAGCCCAGCTTCCAGGACTAGTAACTCAACCCACAACTGTCATCGGGCTCTAGAGCGTTTGTCCAACCAAGGCTTCCAAGACTAATAACTCAACCCAAGTTGTTACAGGGCTTCTAAAGCGTTTGTCCAACCAAGGCTCCAAGAACTAGTAACTCAACCCACAACGAAAGGAACATGAGCACCAGCAAGAAAACAAAGATAAAACCCACAACATCATGGCTATCCATGAAATGGCAAGGCTGGGAAAAACCATTATCAATCCAGGAAATCCTCCATGCCAATGACAAATCATAACCAAGAAACAACATGCATGCGACATGCATGCCAAAACTAGCAAGGAAATCATACATGCAATATTGTACTTGCAAGCAAAACCCGTTGTAGTTGTTGATCTAGTTGTCCTCTTGCGCTTTCCGGTTTTTCCTTTGTCTCCTTGCTCCAAATCCCAAGTATGTCACACTCCTCCAAAAGTGTTGTAAGAAAATTAGTGTCCAAGAGTATGAGAGAGAGAGAGATAGAAGAGAGAGCTCCAAGCTAAAATTAAAAAAAGGTTGTGAAGTGATCCTCGAAATCTTTTTTATCATTGAGGCCTCTATTTTATTCATTTTTCATTATTTTCCTTCATTTCCTCCTCACATGCAACATGTGACCTTTTACCTTCCTTTTTTTCTATTTTCCATTGTTTTCATAAATAAAATGTCAATTAATGCCTCATGCTTTTCCAAAGTTGTTACCATTACTTTTGTCAATTGAATCACAAGTGATCCCCATCACTATGTTTTTTGCCCAACATTCAGCTTGGAATATGTGTCCCATGACCTTGGTTATTGTTTTGCGTTTATTAACTTTATTACATGGATTTTTTAACTCAGGGATGTTACAAAAACTTCATTTTTTCTGACTCATATGGTTATAGGCACATAGGATAAAACAAACTAATTTGCTTTTGGCTCCATGAGTTGGTTTATTTTTGTCCAAACAATTTTTTGCTCACTGATTTTTATTAAATGACAGTATCATGAATGCATTGTGTGCATAAATTGATGTAACTTTTTATTTTCTTAATAGAAAGTTGCAATTTTTTCTTCGTGGAAGAAAAAAAAACAACAACAACAAAACATATCCAACCCAGTCTATACCATATTGAGCGTGTGGGGTATCAAATTTTCATTTAATTCAACTTGACATTCTACTTTGAGATTGCCATCAACTTCTACTTGTCAAGAGCTTTAAAGAAAAGTTTGGATCATTAAGATAATGATAATTTGAATATTTTCACTCTTGGCCCCAAGAATGATAAATTAACACTACCATTAACTTGATCAATTACCCACATGGAGAACTTCCAAAGTCCAAAAATTTTAGGGGCCATTAGTGAAATCCAAAACTTACGTATATAAAACATTTCTTACCCAGTGGAGTCATCCTTCTAATTTTTTTTTACCCTTAATGAACTCACCAACCATTGACTAAATTTTATGGGGTTACCAACCCAAAATATATAGTTGATCATCGATAGAGTCAAGCTCATGTTAACCCCCGATGAGCTCATCTTCCACCAACATAGATCCATATTAAGTATCGATCTAACATGAGTCGAGAGGGATCAAATTTCTTCATGTGCAAACCTCTTTAGAGTGCAAAATACAATATGTAATTTTTTATTGTTTAAATTGTATTTTTGAATGGAGTATATATAGGACCAAACAAAAGTTTTAACCGTGATTTTTTTCATGATAAATACATAATTTTTTAAAATGATATATAATATATACATACTTGACATTAAAATATTTTACATAACATGTACATCGAGGCATTTAATCAAGACAAATTAAAATGGTTTTTTATTATTAATATATTTTTAAGCATATGTCAATATTAGTTTGTATTAAAATATTTTATTGATAATCCACATTGAATATTTTATTATATACAGCATTAAAATATTTTATTTTAGTAAAAAAAATCTATAGATTGATATATATGAAGTTAACATCGACATAAATTCATTAATACAGATCTTCAAATATTTTATATAAATCTCTTGTTGAAATATTTTTGAAAAGTATAAGGTTTAAACATCTTACTCACACATTTTTTTATTTCTAATTTCTTTACAACCTATTCATTTTTTTATTATACCAGACATTATTTTTCTATTCACAGCATAACTTATTTTTATTTTGAAGGGGCACATGTCAACTCCACATATAGACGGAAGTATGGACTTACACATCCCCTCATACTGAGTTGTAGAATGAGCCTCTCGACTCAATCAATGAAATTTGATGGGTTACCAACCCAAAATATTTGGTCAATTGCAAAGGTAGTCAAACTCATGGTGACCCCAATGAACTCATCAAATATCTGTGAAATTTGATGGTTCATCAACCTAAAATATTATCACAAATCACAGATAAAGTCCAGCTCATGTTGACCCTCATGAGCCAATCGACCATCAATGAAATTTGCTGGGTTACCAACCCAAAATATTTTTCTGATAAAATCACTCTAAATCTAACAGTTTTACCTAGTAGAACCTTCATCCATATAATGGAGATTTTCAGACTCTATAGAAAATCTAAGAGGATTTGCATTAGACATTAAAGGGGATTATAACTTAAGCAACTTTATGAAAAACACACTCTAAATCAAGCTCCATGCAATCAATGTGTGGGTAAATTTCCCTTTTTCTTCATATAGGAGAAATTCATGAATGTAAGTGACTATATGCATATAAACATTATCATATACATAATGAATTAAAGAAAAAGTATATCCTAGCCAAAATTTATCATAATTACTTAAGTAAAACAGGGTTCTTACCAACATTTACTAACCCTAAAATTTAAGCAAACATTGCTTCATACATAGAAAACCTTATAGAGATGAAGCTTCGATTTTAATTCCTAGGAATAAGAAAACTTTGGACATTCTTCATAGGCAGGTAAACAAGCATAATTACCCATAGTTATTATCCACCATAATTTAAGCAAGTCCTGCACATAATAGGTGTGAATCAAATGTAAATGAGCAAACTTGGGCGGAGTTACTAACCACCAAGATTTATGCACTTATTTGCATAAATTTAGGTAAGAGGATTATTTAATTAATTTATCTATTTCAAACATTAAATGATCCCCACCTAGCTCTTGCAAGCTTGGATTAATATAGATTAAATCAAATACAACTCTAAAACTCTACATGAATAAGCATATGTGTCATAATCATATGAACAAACTTCACTATCATAAATTCAACATTATAGCTTTCACTCACCTCTCATATTAACCAAGTTTTCTACCAATTTTATAAGGCCTCCATTTTTTATATTATCCCTTGGTATATGGTAAAGATTCAGGTCATGCATTAGTATATGTTTAATCTAGCTATGCACTTACACTTATGGGTTTTACTGATATTTATTACATGTGAGGCTTACTCCATATACAAATTCAATGATTCAAATTATACGAGACCTATGTCTTATCCATGTAACTCTGAAAACAAGGAAGGTAGCAAATAATATACTTGTACACCTTCAGATCACCATGCCAAATTTGTATAACATTTTAACACATGCAACACATTCTAAATTTCATACAAAAGAAAACATACATTTTTCATCTATAATTTTATCAATAAAATTTTAGAGCGAAAATGAACTATAATCATATGAATTAAAGGCAAAAGTTATCTAACTTTTAAAACTAGCAATTGGCTTAGGAAGGTGCCTTTTCCACCCAACCATAGGCACAATTGCACCAATGCTCTCTACAACTAGCCACCCCTTAGTCAGGCTATGATACCACATGGGGATACTATCAACTCAAAAAAAATAGGATAGTGTAGGCAACTCTCCTTCACAAGAACAAAAATATCAGAAAACTCCTCTTCCTGCTAAGCACAAGATCTCCACAAATTTTATATGCCTCTTAGCTAGCTAGTATAGAAATACAAATATCACTTCATTGCTCTATGGTCTCTTAATGATTTCCTTGCCCATTGCTCACCAAGTTGCCCCAACATGCATCAATTCTTGACCCCCACTACTCAACTAAGTTTTAGACCTCTATGGTAAGTAATGGGCATGCAAAGATTTATTTTTAGAGAGCCCAAAACACACTAACAATGTTCCAAATAACAATTGGCACTCTTTTAGGTGTATTCAGACATCTAAAACTCTGTATAAACACTCATAACATGTCAACAAGCTTTCCATTCAAAATGGAAATTTTTTGGTCACTAAAATCCCCACCTCGAGTACTCATGTGAGTATGGTATGATTGAACTTATGGATGTTTGATCCACCTATTTTTCCCCATTTTCCTACACCATTTGTTTGTCAGCCCTCGAATTTTAAAATGAGTACTTGCCCATACTACCTAATGAATTCTGAAAGTACTCCAAAACCACCACTCGACCTCCATAAATGTACCAGGTGGTTGCTTCAGCTACTCATTGCTTCATTCAATGAATTATGGGATGGTAGGAAAATAAGGTAATAAAATTTCAAATTCAAGTTTTGGCACAAATCTGGGTGAGGTTTTTCTAGTGATAGTAAGCATGTTAATTTCTAATAGCCCCTTCATTGGTTCCCACTTGTGGCATCATTATTTGTATTTGTGACAGCCCCTGGCAATTCCCCTTCATGTAAATATTTAATATACTTTGATTATAATTAAAAAGGCCTGAGAATAGGGACACAAATTTGAGATTTTGAGGAAGGAGGTTGCTTGGGATTTAAAGGAAACTTTACTTGTTTTATGGTAGCCATGAATGATTGGAAGGTATGCTTTAAATTGGGCTGATCATATCAGTTAACGAAGTTGGGCAAGAGGACAAAGGAACCATGACTGCCATGGATAAATACATAAGATAAAAAGGACAAAATTTACGATGATGGGTTACATTGCCAATTGGGATAATTGATGTCAACAAACATGAAGTGATGGGGAAGTGTGAATAGTTATATGTGATTAATATAGAATGGTTTAGTACCTGATCTTTGTATTTAGTCTGAGCTCAAGATTTAGCGTATTGGTTGGGTATAGGAGGTGGTTGAACCTGTGCATCTCAATTGATCATGTGTGCATAAACTGTATAGTATCAATGGGCATGTGTTGTGTGATTATTGTGTGAAGCAGGGGTATTCTTAGATGTGTTGTGCATATGGATATCGTCTTTATTTCATGTGATGTTACTATGTTGAGAAAAATTGTTGAGGGATGTTGTTTCCTGCATGAATAATGAATATCAATATCTTATGTAAAGATTTTAAGGAATTGTTCATTTCCTATGGATATTTCTAAGCTTGAAATTAACGTAAGTTTCCTAAGCATGAAGAGATTGGTAATCTTTGTTGATTATTAATTACTTCCATTACAATGTTTGAATATCTAGCCACTGTGTTAATAAATTGCTCATGTTAACAACATGGAATGTGATTTCCTATATAGAAGTGCTCCTTGAATATTTTCTTAGGAATGGGTTTATACTTGTATCCATTATGAGCTTGCAATTTGGTCTATATGGTCTGTGTATGGAGAGATAGACAACCTCTGTTAATTAACTAGATGGTATGGAAATGATGTGGCTAGTAGGCCTTGGTTTATAAATTGTAAAGTTCAGGAGTAATAGTTATGCTTTATACAAACAAGTAGATATGTAATTCTAGTCTAGGCTGAGGCGCATTTAAGCTCAAGAGGGATAACATTAGTTTACACACACACACACACACATACACACACATGTGTGTGTGTGTGTACATGTTTTTTATAGGCTACAGGCCAAGTTGGGTTGAATATTTACATAAAGCTCAAGAGGGATATCTCCAAAGAGCTTCATAACAACATGTATACATAGATGGTTGAGTGGGCCTAAGCCTTAAGGCATTAAGGGGTTTGGCCCTCGAGTTGCAATTGACTATGTGTGGTAGAATTTTGTGACCGAGTGTTGAGGGTGGGGAAAGGCCTAAAACGTGATATGTATGTTGTGGGGGTTGAAGTTCAATTACCAAGAGGAAAGGTAGGTTCCTCGTATAACCATGTGATCAGTCACCATGACCATGTGTGGAAGAGGGAAGCTTAGATCCGTTGGATTCCATTAAACGATTAGCGTTGTTCATGTGTCATGGAGGAGTTACCCCAACAAATTCGAAGGGAGACCAAGACAATCCCGTCGGGATTAAATCATCAGGACGATGTGGTGCAATGGGGTTGATTGTTAGGTTTCCGACGTATCAAGACAGAGGACCTCAAAACCTTTATAACGTGAATTTAGATTTTACCGTGCAGAGGAGGACTAGATGGGTCCCATGGCTAGTGTGGTAGGCGATATGGCCTCTGGGTGATGTGGCGACCTGGGAGGCAGAGACATGTTAGTTGGATTTGAGGGTTTTGTGGGGCCAAGTGGCGTATATCCGAGGGAGACATGGAACTTATAGAGCAGAGCCACATGGAGGGTGTGGGGTCACCCCGATGATTAAAGTTTCTAACATCACCTCGGTGCCTTGAACCTAGCGATTTCTCGCGAAGCTAGGTACAATTCCATCAATATTTTATTCTTGTGGTGAGGTTGTTGTGGTGGGGCCCACATGCACATAGGTAATGGGACTTGACCCATTTGATTGGTTGATGCAGAGTTGATGTGGTGATATGATGGGGTTGCTTCCATGTAGCCCTGACAAATAGAATGCATTGCAAAAGGAAAAGGTCAGGATGATCTGGCAGGGGTGAAGACGAGCACTCCGTCATAACCTAAGGTGTTGGGACACATGGAGGAGGGTTCCACGTAACCCTAATTCCTCGACCCTGTCAGATTCCTATGGTGTTGGGTACAAAACTTTCAGGATTTTATCTTATATATATATGCTTTGCGTTACGAACCATGGTCGAGGATAATGTGGTACCAGTCATGAAGGGTCGACAATTGGTATAATGTGACGTAGCGTGAATGGGTCGACATCTGCCATGTGGTAATGACATGGAAGCCTACGTGGGGACCACGTAGGTGCCATGTGGCAAGTCATAGTGACGTGGCACTATCTAATAGGTTAATCTTTGAACGACCATATATTTTGATCCAGGAGTCAGATTGAAGCAAATTTTATATCTTTGGAAAGTTCTCATTGAGATGAATGTGACAATGTCATCCATTTTATGTTTTGAGGAAGTTGAAAAAGATTGAAAAAAAATTAGACCCATTCCATTATTAGATTTTGGAGGTCGGGTCATCAGAGTAAGGGTTAGGGATAGTAAGGGGCATGTTATAGAGTAGTATAAGAGCTTCCAAGTTCAACACTTGGACTAGATGGGCTCTATCATGGGATAAATGTAGGCAAAGGTTTCATCTCTACACCTTTGGGAATAAATTGGTGCTTTGTTACAGAATTAGCAGAACAGTAGGTCCAATGCTTGGATCTTTGGACCTAGGGAGGAGCTCTAGCTTTGAGTGATGTAGTTGAATGTGGATATGATTGCATGTTATTTATAACATTTGCTTGTGATTTGTATGTTGGTTGCGAGAATTTTTTGGTATGATTGAATATATTGAAAAATTCAATGGTATTGCAAGTTTTTGCTATTAGGCACCTTGAAGGTCTAAATAATTTATTGTTGTGCCCATGTATGCCTGTTATTTCTTTAGTTTTTGGAGAACTACCTGCATGTTTTTGTGCATGATTATTTAAGTGGTGTGTTCTTACACACTTGGGATGAATACGCATGTGAATGCTCATATGATGTGAGGGATTGGAGAAATCCATGTGTTGCTTATATTGCATAGCATAACTACATCTAGTGTGTGTGTGTTGATTGGATGGGAGAATAACATGGTATGCATGTTATATGATAGACAGCCTCGATGTATTAGAACTATAATGTTTAAGGCTCTATTAGAGAGTCAAGTGGTTTGATACTTGTTGTTGCGAGCGTTGGTTGTAACATCATGATCATGGATTGTATGTTGATTATTTGCATGTGCAAGTGAATGTTGGGTGTAGCATAATGGAATGGTTATGTGCTAACTTGGAATTGCATGCAAGTCCTATGAGGAATTTTGTAAATGTGGAAAAGATTATAAGTATAACAAATACATGTGGTTTCCTAACTGACCCCCTTGAGGTTGCAAATTTCATGACTGTTGGCTTTAATAAGTTCTTATAAAATGTTTAAAAGTTGATTCAAATATGGTTATGTTGGTCTCGGTAAATAGACTGATTTTAATTACGTTATTAGTCTAGATCAAGGATTGAATTTTAACATTTGCAGTAGCATGATGGTAATTGTGGTTGATAACAATTTTAAGGATGTGTGAACAACTACAGTGTAACATGTTTGACTTAACTTGGTAACATGATCACTGAAAAATGTTTTTTTTATTTTATTAATACACTAACAACTAAGTGTATGTGGCAGCACATAGCAAGAGTTAGTCGCAGTAAAAGGAAGCATGTATTGTGGCATGGTGCAACAATATATGCACCAAGTCCATCTAGAATGAGAAAGGGGGAAGTCCCTCCAAAGGAAAATAACCTTCAAGAATTTGGAGGCTGAGCTCAGGGACTTGGAAGATGAGCTAAAAATCTGTAAGTAAGAAATTAGGAAGCTCGTCAGGAAACAACAAGAACTAGCCGAGTGGAACTCTAAACTGCAAAAACATTTGCAGGAACTGACATGTCAAACTAAATCCTCAAAAGGGGAAAATGATACTGGTAGAAAGAGGTTGGACAAGAAAAAAGAATATTTCCCTATTGGCTTGTAGGGGGGAACACTTCAAAACGGACTATCCCCACGAGAAGAAAAAGGAGGAAGATAGCCCCTGCAAACCAAAGGGACATGAATATGCAATGCAAAAAACTGAGATAGAGGAGGAAGCATTCCGTCAAATTCCTTCAAAAATGAAAATATACGTTGGAGAATACTTTCCTACATAGTATCTTGGGAAAAGTAAGACTTCAAGGTTGTTGTGAGCCTTGGAAAGAAGTCTTGAACTAACTTTAGTATGTGAATATATATATATATATATATATGCACACTTGTATGATGGCTGAAAGTGCCATGAATGCTAGACTCATGGGGATTGGATTGGATTGATTTTTGGGGACTGCTTTACTTGAATGCTTATGTGTTGTGGATTTAATTTATTGAATCCATGGATTGATATCATTCAGATTATAGATTTGTGCATGGGCATGTTGTTTTGTTAAAACTTTTATAATTGTTGTTGTGATTGTCCTTTTTGTATTGGTTGTCCTCATTTGACATTTTCCTTTTCATATTTTGCCTTTCGACTATCATGCTTAGGGCCTAGGGATAGCTTGTTGGGCGTGGCAGGAAAGTCATAGGGCTCTGGTAAGAGAGTTTAGGAGGACCAAAAAAAACACAACCTAAAAAGGGGTCCTGCGAATAATTAAAGAGCATGAATAAAAATGAGAAAGGTTGGGCTGGGGCGATGGGTGAGGAAATACCACAATTGGTGTATGTTGGAGAATCACTCTTACATATGATATCCAATTGGAATGGTTTGGTCTATGGGATAATGAACAATGATTTGACAACCATACCATAAAGGAGGTTCTCTTGACCTTAACTCAATTTACATATGTAAATATGTGATATGTTCATGGTCATGCTAAATGTTTATATACTTATATGAATGTCATTGTGCTTGACAAATTTTGTCAAGGGTCATTCTTGTGGAAAAATGATGGTTTATATTCATTTAATGCAAATGTGGATGGCATGGAATGTTGAAGGATATATCAGCAAAATGGAAGCAGTGTGATATGCGGCATGATGGGACAAGCATGGACAAGCTTAAGGAACCATAAACTTAGGACTTGAGTTATGGGTGCACGTGGTGTAATGAGGAAAATGTTGCCATTATGATGCATGTGTTGTACTTGATGGCAAACAACTCATAGAAGATCAACTCACTTATATATATCTAGATGAATCTACGGAAGAGATATCAGATGACAATTCTCAGTATGACAAGTCCAAAGGGGGAGATTGTTGGCATTATGAGACAAGTGTTGTCCTTGATGGCAAATCACACAAATGATAAATTATAGTGCAGCAAATTTATTTGATAAATTATAGTGCAACAAAGTTTCTTTCATGTAGAGAAAAGTTCATGCACTTTTATGCAGAGAAAAGTTTATTTCATGTAGAGAAAAGTTCACGCACTTTTATGCAGAGAAAAGTTTATTTCATGTAGAGAAAAGTTCACGCACTTTTATGCAGAGAAAAGTTTATTTCATGTAGAGAAAAGTTCACGCACTTTTATGAAGAGAAAATTTTATTTCATGGAGAGAAAAGTTCACGCACTTTTATGCAAAGAAAAGTTTATTTCATGTAGAGAAAAAGTTCACGCACTTTCATGCAGAGAAAAGTTCCTTTCATGAAGAGAAAATCTCACGCACTTTCATGGTTGGTTCATGGTATTAGTTCGACAGTTTTTTATCCTATGGTTTTGGCCCGTGGTATTGCATCCAAAAGTGTTGATCTCACGCACTTTCATGGTTGGTTCATGGTATTAGTTCGACAGTTTTTGATCCTATGGTTTTGGCCCGTGGTATTGCATCCAAAAGTGTTGATCTCACGCACTTTCATGGTTGGTTCATGGTATTAGTCCAACAATTTTTTTGATCCTATGGTTTTGGACCGTGGTATTGAGAAAGGCCTAAGGCTATAAAAGAGGAAGGAGATCATTTGGCAAGGCATCATCTGAATTATTGAATATCTAATAAAGTGCTAGATTTGGAATACTGTGATTGGGTTATGGTGTAGATCTGGATCTGAGCTAAAGAGGGATCTCACCGGTTGATGGAGAACAAGATCTAAGGATAGATTGAGATCAAATGGTTTGAAATGAACTATCTCTATATATATTTGATTATGCTTATTCTAGATCTGTATACTGACGCTTGTAATGATCTGAACTGGGTATAACTTAAGTTTGAAATCGTTGCAAGTCATGTTTGAATATTTATAGATCTGTACGCGGGTTGGCTTTGGTGTAAGCGCGTATGTATGCAGATTTGGTTCATTGTTATGATATTTGAAGTCACAGGTGGTTCTGGTTGTTGATGGGTTCTGATGACAGTTTAAAGGTGTCAGTATTCTGCATATCTTGTTTGGTTGAGTGTGTTTAGCTTCAGTATTGATGGATGAGAACTAATGTTGGATCAGGATCATAATGACTCATATTTATGTGATCTGATGGACTAGATCTGGGTGCTAACACATATATTATCCTTGTATATGTATTGATCTGGTGTTTGGGTGATTCAGAAGATTGATTGATTATGTGCTTCAATGATATTAATGGGTCCAGTATGAAAATTGGATGAACGTGGCCTTTCAGATTATGTGTTGTGCTTCAGGAGTATCAAGTCTGAAAATGTATGAAACATGGTACCTGGAGGAGAGAAGATCGTAGGCCGGCACCTACGTACTAGTATCTTAGCTAGTACAAGAGCTAAGGGGGTGGTAGCTCCCTTCCAGTAGCAGTTGAAAACTTTGGAGCATTGTAGAAGGTAGCATCTTGTGTACTAGTAAATGGATCGGCTAGTACAAGAACTATGGGGGTTGTAGCTCCCTTCCAGGAGAGACTGGAGAACGAGAGAGGGTTGTAGCTCTCTGCAGGTGGAAGCCTACGTACTGGTATAAGACTGCACCAGTACAGAAATATTGTAAAAGGATTTTCTTATTAAGAAGAAGATTGAGATGACTTGCAGCAGGTGGTTTTCTCCCACATTGGGTTTCCATCTTATATCATGGTGTTCATGTGTGTGGCTTATGTGTGATGATCTGTTCTATTTTACTGCACCTGTTTACTATTAATATGGTTGATAATGTTCTAATGAACTCATTAAGGATCAACTAACTGAATCATAAGAAGTTGTGGCAGTAGCATATATGAATCTGAATATGGAAATGAAAAAGTTATATTGATGTGATAATACTGATTCACCCCCCCCCCTCTCAGTATTATTTCCAACAATTGGTATCAGAGCAGGTCCTTTGGTAGAAGCTTGATCGCTTGAAGGAGATCCATGGAACAATGGGAAAGAAGCTTAGGAAGAAAGCTCGTAAGAAGAAGAAGACATCTCAGAAGAACTATGACAGTGGGAGAATCGATTGGGGATTAGGTATAAGAAGCTCTTCAGATTCAGATTCAGATTCAGAATCATTTCAGAATGAAGATGAACTATCATGTATGAATTTGCTATCCTCTGATGTTCCAGCTATCTATCCATTTGGAAAAGATGGAAGTGATAACGAAACAAATGAATGTGCTCTTACGGGTGAGGAAGAAGGATATCAAATAGAAGCAAAATTTAATAGGCTGACAAACAAAATTAGTGAACAAGAAAGACTTCTGAACATAAAGAGTGGTGCCCTCAAAGAAGCTGTTACTAGACAAAAGGCTCAACGAGAGTTATTCAAGGAGAAATATCAAAAGTTGCAGGTTGAAGCAACATCTCTAAGAAATGAAGTCAATGAAAAGAACACAACCAACAAGAAACTCAGAGATAGATCCAGTTACTATGAAAGTCTTGAAGCCACGATCCGCTCTCTAAAGGAAGATCTTGAAGAATCAAAGAAGCAGAATAAAGATCTAGTCCAAGATATTGAAAAACAGGGAAACGAAGTTATTAGCTTAAAATCTCAGCTAGAATGTGCCTTCAGAATTCGTCAAATGCAACAGGATCTGAATGAAGAACAAGAAAAGGAGATTCTCAAGCTAAAGCATCAGTTGGAAGAAGAAAGGAAAGTTGAAGAAGACATGAAGAAGCAATATCTAGAAAAAGAAGAACAACTTCAGGTTGAGGTAAATATCTTGAAAATTAAATTAGAAGAAAAGGATAAGCTCTTATGTTTTCAAGATAGTACTAAAGTCTTGGATGATATTCTTAATAGTCAAAGATCTCCTGCTATCAAAACTGGTCTTGGATTTCATGAATCTGTTGAAGGTGAATCTAGTTCACAAGGTGAGGCAAGGAACTCTAAAGAGAAATCTAAAATGATCAACAAGGAGATAAGAGAGATGAAAGGTCAATCTCATCATCAACCAAGGAAAGAAATTCTTCAAAGAAAATCTTTTACTCCTCCTATGAATAATGTTGAATGTTATGTATGTCATAACCTTGGACATGTTGCAGCCAGATGTAGAAGAAGAAGGGTTCAAGATCATCAAACAAACAGATCATCTCAGTCAAGGTACTTTAATGGATATTGCTTTGCTTGCAATATGTTTGGTCACAAAGCTGCTGATTGCTACCAAAGGAATATGAAACATGTAAGATGCTATGCATGTAACAAGCTTGGACATATAGCAAAGGAATGCAGGAACAAAGCACGGACACCACACCAAAAGGAGAAAACATCATCATACTTGAAGATATGGAAGAAAAAGGAAGTTCAGTCAGAACGTGGCAGCACAACACATTATACAGACATAACAGAGGGAGCGGGAAGTGTAAAAATTCAATCTCCTACGCAAGCTTGATAAAGAGAAGTTGCATATATACGCGAATTTGTTACTGCACAGTCGCGTATATGATTGTTTGAAGAAAGGCAGTAGGGACAGATTCAAGAAAAGGATCAATTTTGCTCTAATTGATAATGGTTGCATATGACGGTTAGAAGTATTTTGGTTCTAACTTGATATTGCTGATGTCTTGATACTTCTTAATATGCATGATCAGATTTGACAGATGGCACAGGTTTTGGGGGAGCATATGCTCTTAATACATTGTTGGTGTTAACACCCAGGTTGTTCCCTTTGACTCCTGAGGGAATACGGCCGGGGTAACCACTAACCAAGCTTTGGATCACAGATTCTAGCCAACCTGTAATCAGAGAGGGCTCTCTCTTTGATTGTTTAACTTTGTTCTTGAGAGTCTTAGGCTAGATATGAGGTGAAGGTTTGGTTTAAAAATTTTGGTTGAATGATGTCTTTCAGTACCTAAGGTGATATCTTCAGACAGTTTTAGACCATTGGGCAATGGAGTCTGTAGTTGCCGGTTGTTTGAATTTGTTTGATGTGTGATTATTAAAGCAACAGGGCCATTTAAAGTATTTCATGAAACAAACTTGAAATTGTAATGATGAAGTGTGTTTAACCAGTGGAAGGCAATTAAGAAATTTCCACTAAGTTGATGATGTGAGAAAGAGATATATTGACCAGGAGCAGGTTTGAATTCCTGAACAATAATCACTGTGAAAGGTATAGTTTAGAAGTGCAGCAATTAAGAATTACACTCTTATAACTATAACTGAGGAAAACATACATAATAGCTTAGATTGAGTTCAGGGTATTCTATGAATAAGTCCTGAAACTATTCTTTTTCTTTGCCATTAAACTGTGAAACAGAAACATGAATGGATTATGAAGAAAATAACAAACATAACAAACAGGTTAAAGAAACTTATTGTTCCATGAAATACGCAGGAATCCTGTAGCATTCAGCAAGCACACCAAAATGCATCAGACAACACAGAACTTTGGAAATTCCATCAGCTTTGTTGTATTAAAACTCTGAACATTTACAGCATAGTATCTCCTGAATAGAAAATCAACAACCCCTGCAAGCTTATGCGAGGGGGAATATATACAATTGGTTATACAAAACATATCTGAACCGTTGAGTCACTTGATAAATAAATGCGCTCACCAACTTTACAAAATAGCAGATAAGGAAGTTATTACTGCTCTAAATACAAAATGAATACTCTTTAATTCTGTCAGAAGTCTTTTTGACCTTTGGAGGCCACTGAGTCGGTTGAGCATTCTGCATTAATACTGAATGATGTGTCTTTATGGCTTTGTCATGCTGTAGCTTTCTCGACCCTGTCATCTGTAGCTGTCAGTGTTGCTTTAGTGGCCGAATTGGTTTGCTGAGTTGGCTCAGTCCATTCTTCTCCAGACATACTGAATGCATCAAATCTTTCTGATCATGATGACTTATGTTTTTTGATGAAAAAACTTAATGAAAGCCTTTTGTTTACAGTAACAACTGTATCATTTTGGTCCACCATTCCTGTGTAGGCAGCTGATGTCTCAAAATTGCATCTAAGGTTTCATCTGCCTCTGTGTATTTGTAGAAGTTTGGAGGCACTTCAAACAAATGTTTGATCTCATTCATAATAAAAAATAAGTTCTCTACTCTGTCATAGAGACTTTGCCCAGATGTTGGTCCTGTTTCTTCTGAAGTACTTGCTCCTGTAGTGATCTCGTTAGTGGCAAATGTATTCACCCTTTTGGCATAATTTTCATGTGATAGTAGCCTCCCTGCGCTGTTCAGCAAGCCAGGAAGGCCTCTGCTCTGTAATGCTGCAAACTTATCCATGAATCTGTTTACTTCTGTTTGCATGTCCTGGCTTCTTCTATCCAGTGTTTGTACCAAGCTTCTCAATGTAAGGACCCTCTTTATCAGCAGGATGGTTTCAGTTCTATTGGGGATTCCTATTGCTGCCAGCTGAGGACCTGTACGATTATTGAGAACGTTGATCATTCTATTGGCTATCTCAGGCATATTGCCTAGAGATGCCCTTGCCCTTTGGACTTCCCTGTGTGCCTTGGCTATGAGCTCCATTTGCTCATGAATTGTCTCTATATACTGCCATTGATCTGTTATGGATTGGCCAATGTTGGCCCATAAGACTTTTTTGATTTCAGTCACCACTTTGTCAAGGGTGAGCTCTTTCTCCAGCTCCTTTATCTTCTCCTTGAGAGCCTTTATTTCCCTTCCCTTTTCAGCTACACTTTGTTTGGATTTGTCATATTTTTCATTTAGCTTAGCTAAATTCTCCTTGGCCTCATTTAGCTCTGCCATTTGGGCTTCCAGGGCTTGAATTTCATTCATCAGCTTCTGCATGTCAAGGCTTGGAGCCTGCTCTGATGTTGTTGCTGGTGCTGATGTTGATGGAGCTGTCTCAACTGTTTGCACTGCAGGAGGAGTGACAATTTGAGGGGGTTCCTCAAGGTTGATTACTTGTGGAGGGGGCTGAACTGTTTGGCCTCCTTCTTTCTGCTGTAGGGCTGCCTGCAATGCAGCCTCTGTTTCTATTAATTTTTCTTCAGTCTGCACCAACTGTTTGTGCAGTGTTACCAGCAATGTTGCTGTATCCTGGTCCTTCCTTTGCTAGGCAATCTCCTCTGTTTGAGGGTGAAGAGTTGCTGGGACCTTTATCATCTTCCTTAGAGCTGCAATGTCTGCATCTCTTGTCTTTAGCAGTGCCTGCACAGCTTTGGGATCCTTTGGGTCATGCCCAAGCTCTATGATTATATCCTCCAGAGACCTTATCCTGTTGTCTTTAGCCTGGGAGGATGCCTTTTCTAACTCCAATTGTGCAGTGGTATTATTTAAAGAATTCTGCAATCTATAATTTGTCAATGTATTATCTGCTAGGGTAGCATACACCATCTCACCCGTCTGTTTATGCAATTCAATTTGATCCAATGGGTGGATTTCCTTGGACAGGATTTCCAAGTTTGTTCTTATATAATCAACTGCAGACTGTGGCTGCAGCGCTGTGGGCTTGAAATGGCTCATTATCATTTTTCCCTCTTGCACATCATATGCGGACATCAACCTCTGCTGGTTTGTAGGAGCCATTTTCAACAAGTGGTTGTATAGCTGTAACCTCAATGGCTCATTTCTAGTCTTGATGTCTATGAACTGTTTCTTTATGCTGGACTCACCCTTTCTTTGTTGCCCTGAGGAGCTGACCTCTCCTCCAAGTGTTCTTTGCTGCTCTTGCTGTAATGAGCTAGCTGATACCTCTGTGCTGGGGGGACCCATCTGTGTTTGCCCAAAAGGCATCTCCTCCTCTGAGAAAGGATCGAGCCTTTGTCTCTTTTCCCCTTGTTGTGATGCTGCGGTGCTAAGGGGAGTCTGTTCCTGTCTGTCTCTCTTCTTACCCCTCTCTTCATTTATAGGGGTTTGGAGCACCGAAGTCTCCACTGTAACATTCTGCACTGAGGCCTCCTTTTCTTGCGTTTTCTCATCATTAGGACCAGGAGCCTCTGCCATTTCTTCCTGCTGTTCAGGATGGTTTTCAGGCTGTTGATCTTGGGCTGATTGCTGCTCTTCAGGGGCCTCTTGTTGTTCTATTTCCTTGCCTTTATCCTTGGCTGAAGTTTCTGCTGTAATTGGGGCTTGGGCTGTCTTTTGTGGAGCTTTAGATGATGAGACAGCTGCTCCCACTTGAGTGCCTGGAAGAGAAAATACTTGTGAACAAAGCTCCAAGTCAGCCAACTTTTGTAGATTTCTTATTCCTCTTTGAGCTAGTTCTTCTTGTGTAGCAGCTTCTTCTAAGGTGCCTTCCCTCCATTCTAGTTGATTTGCATATTTTTCTATGTGAGGCAACCTTACGTGACCATAACTGGCCAGCCTATATCTGATCCTTCTTAAGCTTATGAAATGAGTGGGGTCGTATGGTTTCCAAAGGAAACTGGTCTGTAAGCCAAGGCTTTCCAGCATTCTATCTGCCTCTTTCCAACCTTCCTCCCTTTTATTGTAAATGAAGTGGCCTAATTGATTTCTAACTTTAAGCTGTGCTTTCTTGCCCCTGCTTGAAAAATGGAGTACATCAGCATTCCCAAATTGCCTGAAATACTCGAGTGCAAACAATCTCATAGGCACATATCTGGGCAATCTGTATGGGGGCAACTCACACCCATATATTCTAATAACTGTGTGGTTTTGGTAAAAATACCAATCCCTAATGCTGTATACCTTGGACAACTGAAGAATCTGATGAGCCCCAATTTTTGGTAACAATTTGGGCTCATTTGGCCTACTTACCTTGCTCAACCCTTCATTTTTTATCACTTATGCATCATTTCTTAGTATATTCGTGTTATTTGTAGGAAGAAGGGCAATCATTATGCCTATGTGGCTAATACATGATGATTTCAGGTTTTTTGACATTAAATGGAGCAAAGACCACGCAGATGGAGACAAGGAGACAGCCAAGGTGGCATTGCGGGTTTATAGGGAGGTTGTCCACAGCCTTGAATGACCTTCCTCGTGATCTCCACCCCAACTCCGAGCACCAACAGCTATCACCACCGAGCTAGAAGGCAGCCAACGGATTCTACAGGAACAACAGTTTACTTTTAGTTGGACAGCCAAGCCCCACTAATTGAGGAGGCCAGCTTGGCCCTCATCATGTATAAATATTGAGGCTGTAGCCTTCGATAAAGACTCTTGAACCTTTGTTGTAGATTTCGAATCACGAGCTGTAGCTCTCTTTTTGCTCTTTGTAAGCCAATTTTGGCATGTTGTTAGACTCATGATTATGATCTTTTAATAAAAGGCAGGCAGATTTGGATTCAATTCTGAGTTCTTAGAGGAGCTATAGCTCTCAGGTTAGGGCCCAACCTGAGAGCAATAGACCTCCTTTTCTTTGTATTGTTACTTGTCTTTCCTTTCAGCATTTCGTTTCTTTGCTTTGACATGCATTTGGAAAACACAGTCTGCTGATTTGAATTTCTTGAAGTGATTAAGTAGGTTAGTCTTAGGGATAAAATGCTTTCAGCAGTTTAGATTCGAATAGGAGGATTAGAATTCATCAGGGTTCCAAGAAAAGGTTGATCGTACACTCACTTCCACCTCTGTTTAGAGATTGGGAGTGTAGACCGTGCCAACCACCAAAAAACGCAGTTTTACATGTTCATGCATGCTTTAAAGTCATATTTCCATTGGTAGGAGTGTCCATGCATTTAGATCTTGAGCAATAACTCCTTGTTTCAGCACCATGCACGATTTCTATCTTAACTTCCATCGTTGTTCTTTGATTTTTAATAAAACAGATAGAATAGGATGATGAATTCTCGGTTTTGTGCAAGACAGAGGTGATTTGTTTCATTTACACTGCGCAGCACCACTTCAACACTTCCTTATCCTCCTCAGTCGTCCCTAAGCCATCTCCTTACCTCGCAGCTAGATCCTTTGCCCACCAACTCTTCTATTATCCACGTTGCCTCATCTTTTCGGCCTTCCATTGCCTCTACCCTTCTATCGACCAACCAGCTTTATACACTCTCTCCCCATCTCATCTCTCTGTCCCTGAGCCATCTCAAGCTCCCCTTTCATCTTACCTATCCACCCATACAGCTCCTTCACTCCTCCATCACCCAAAACTCCGACTGCAGAACATCCTGTAGAAGTTAGCAGACTTCCTGTAGAAATCCCGAGCTTCCTGTAGGATCCCCTGCAGACATCCTGTAGAAGCCTGCAACCACGGTTGCCAAGCACCTGAACGTTGTGAACTTATGTGGAATGATGTTAGGTATCCCCTGGAACCTCTCAGAGTCCTCCTGACCTTTCCCAAGCCTTCCTCCCCTTTGAACTACCCCTGCACAGTCAAGACCCAGTAAGAAGCACAATCATAATAACTCCAACCACTTGAGCAAAAATACAAAAAACGTGTTCTCTTCAATGGAAGTAGTTTAAATTCATGCATCTCATCTCACTAGAAGTAATGGCATCATTGTTAGGAGTTGCATTCCCATCATTGCATTGTAAGGATTAAGCTGGTCAGATTAGGGTTTACTAGGGTTTCCATGTTTGGTTGGCTTTCAGTTCATTCTTGCAAAGTAGGTTAATTTCCTTTGAGATAGCCTTCGTTCATCATTTAGAAAGCTTCTTCTGAGAACATATAGCAGTTGGCTTGAGCCCTAGCGGACTTGTGCCAGCTGACCAAGTGACAGCTGCGACAAGAGCTAGTACTTGTGCATACAGCACCGTCGCTTCCAAGTTTGTTACGAACTACCGGGTTGATAAAATTAGAGAAGGAAGCTCCAGGAGTTGTAGCATTATTGCTACAATACTGGGGCCCACCATCTTTTTGGCGCCATTGCCGGGGAAGCGTCAGAGTATTAGTGATTGTTGCTTTTCTTCTGTTTTCTTACTCTCGCCTTCTGCCAAGTAGTTTATTTCATTTCCATTCTGCAAAAGTAGCATAGACATTTCCTACTTTCATAGACTAGCATTTCAATTCCACAATTTCAATTTTGCAAGCATAGATTAGCCTTTCAATTCTGCAAGCGTAGACTAGCATTTCCATTCCTGCAATTCCATTTGAGCAAAGTAGATTAGTTCTTTCCTGCTTTCATTTCAATTCTGCATTTTATTTCAGCAAGATAGTTGGTTGTAGATCAATCTGTTTCAGTTTTGCAGGTACCAGAGAAAAACAAAAGCAATAAAAAAAAAAGTCTTTCCATTTCATGCCTCATAGGAATCGAGATAAAACAGGCAAATTCCTACCCAACACCCCCACCACATCACTGAGTCACCCTTCTCTCTTCTTCGGTGACAGTGATCCAGAAGAACCTATAGGTGAACCTCTTGAGATATACGAAGATCTGATAGCAGAAGAAGAATTAGAGACCATCCCATCTGAAGCTATGGCTGACAATAGAGGAGAAGATGAGAGAATAGAAGGTGCCTTCCCCATCCGAGAAACCAATGGAGACATGAAAATGAAAAACATTAGTCCCTCCGCTCTACCTCACTTCCATGGACTGACTACTGAAGATCCTGATACCTTCCTGTTTGAGTTTGCTGTCCTTTGTAGAACCTATGACTATACTGAAGATGAGCAGAAGCTGAAACTCTTTCCTTCAACTCTTAAGGATGCAGCATTACGCTGGTTCATGGGCTTACCTGGGAATAGTATCACCACTTGGGCTCAGATGCATCAAGCTTTCAATACCAAGTACCGGGACTACTGTAGGTCCATGGAAACCAAGGGAGAAATCTTTCGGATGACCATGGGAAATGACGAGTCCTTAGAGGATTATGAGGAGAGGTTCCAACTTAGCTATAAGCGGGCCAGGTGCACACTTGACCCTGAATCCCTCAAGTTGGTCCTGCTCCGAGGAGTCCCTGAAGACCTTTTAGATACCCTTCACATGTTAGCTGGGGGAGATATTTACCAACTGCCTTATGAGGACATCAAGACTGTGTTCAGAAACCACTCTAGGGCAGCCCGGAAACGAGGTAGAGAAAACCTCCTCTCAACTGGTATCCCTTTCTCCAAGCATGAGTTTGCAAATCAATTAGAAGATCTTAAGAGTGAGGTGAGACAGACCATCGCCATGCAACTGGACACATTCAGGATCCAGCAGAAGAAGGAAGAAGCTGAGAGGGCCTTGGCTATCTTCTGCCCTAGATGTACAAGGAGACACCCTAAGAACGAATGCCCATTGCATTCGGTTGAAGTGTGCTTCGTTTGTGAGGAGGACCATCCCACAAATCAATGTCCAACCTTACCTGGGCTTAAAGCTATGTACCAAGGGACAGAAGCTCCCACTGAACCTCTCTATTTCCTCAACCAAAGGAGGCCACAAGGACCTAGACCTTACCAGCAGGGGATGCAAGGGGCACCTCAAGCTTATTACAGCCCCAACCAATCGACTCCTATGCCTTCCTGGGGTCCCCCTGCTCATCCTTCCTGGTCTATGCCTCCTCCATGGTCTTATCCACCTCAGTACCCTACTCAACCCACTACTCATTCATATCATTCACATGCCCAGCCACAGCCTCAGTGGAATGCACCTCAGTCGGGGTGGAGGCCCCAGTACAACACTCCTCCCGCCATTTTGCCTCCACCACCAGTTCAACCTCAACCATTACCTCCTGCTCCTCCAAGGCAACCTCAAATGCCTGCTCAACCGAACCCGAACCCCAACAATAGACAGGCCAAGCAGGTATACACTGGGGAAACATCATTCCCTACCTATGCTGTGGAGATCCAGGAGATCAATCTTCGATCTGGAAAGACTCTTCCGGATCGCCAACCTCCTCCCCCAGAGGATGAGGAGGACAAACAAGAAAGTGAACCAAAGGCTATTCCACCCTTTCCTGAGGGACTAACAGCCACCACACAACCCAACCCAGAGGAGGATGAGCTTCTGGGAGAGCTCAAGCAGTTGTGTGTGAAAATACCACTTCTCCAAGCCATCAAGGATGTGCCAATATACAACAAACTGGTTAAGGAAAGGTGTTTCAAACACCCAGGCAGGCGAAAGAGAGATGCTTCAACCATCAATGTCTTAGGACAACTGTCTGACCTTATGTTAGGACAAGTCATCTGCCCAAAGTATCTAGATCCTGGGAGTCTAGTAGTAGATGTCCACACCAATGGCACCATCATACCTCACACCTTGATTGATTTGGGGGCTGCCATTAATGTGATGACCAGGGATACCATGCTCAAACTCAATCTTCAGGGTTCCTTGAGGAAGACCTCGACAGTCCTGCAACTAGCAGATCGCTCCACCGTGACTCCCGAAGGGATTGTGGAGGATGTCTTGGTCTCTGTCGACTCTTGGGAATACCCTGCAGATTTCTTGGTTCTGCAACCCAAGGCAAAGCTTACTGGATACCCTCTTATTTTGGGAAGGCCTTGGTTAGTTACTGCAGATGCTTACATAAGTTGTCGTGCAAGAAACATGACCATCAAAAATGGTCCTATGTCCAAGCAGCTAGTCCTGTACCCTCCTGCCCAACCCTCCTTAGAGCATGACTTATCACTGTGGTTGGAGGAAGGAGAAGAGGATGAGGTGTACTCAGCACCTTTGTGCACCCTAGACACCACTAGAAGAGACCCCCCAACCGAGGATGACTTGATTGAGACCTTGATCCAGAATCCACCTTCCAGTGCACTATCCTTAGAGAAATTGGTGGAGGATGCCCAAGCCAGCACCTTAGTGGACCTTTGTGCCACCAACCCTGTCACTCCCAGAGTCAAGAAAGTGGAGTTCGGCCCTGAGAGAACGTTAAAGATCAGCTCCTCCCTATCTCCTTCCCAGGAAAGGGAGCTGTGTAGCCTGTTGGCCAGTCGCCTAGATGCTTTTGCTTGGAGCTATAAGGAGATGAAAGGAGTCCATCCTTCGGTCTGTACCCATCACATATACATCAAAGAGGGTTGTAAACCGGTTAGGCAACCTCAGAGGAGAATGAATCCAGCCCTTAAGGACATTGTCAAGGAAGAATTGCAAAAACTGTTGGATGCCAGATTCATTTACCCCATCTCAGATAGTGAATGGGTGTCCCCTCTGGTGTTGGTTCCCAAGAAAAATGGGAAGTGGAGAATCTGTGTGGACTACCGAGAACTGAACAAAGCTACAAAGAAAGACCATTTCCCTCTACCTTTCATAGATCAAGTGTTGGATGGACTGGCAGGAAAGAAGTTCTTCTCTTTCCTGGACGGGTTTAGCGGGTACAACAAAATCCAAATCAGCCAGGAAGACCAAGATAAGACCACCTTCACTTGTCCTTGGGGTACCTTTGCCTACCGAGTCCTTCCCTTTGGGCTATGCAATGCTCCTGCTACCTTCCAGAGAGCTTTCTTGAGCATCTTCTCGAGCTGGTCCATGATGCGGTGGAAATCTATATGGATGACTTCACTCCTTATGGGTCCAACTTCCAGGAAGCATTGTCCAATCTGGGAAAGGTCCTAACCAAATGCATTGATATGAACCTGTCCCTTAGTCCTGAAAAATGTGAATTCCTGATGACTGAAGGGACCGTGCTAGGCCATACCATTTCTTGCCAAGGGTTACAAGTGGATCCTAACAAAATTGCTCTCATCAAGAAGGTTCCACCTCCCCAAAAGGTAAGGGATGTTCGGAGTTTCTTAGGATTAGCAGGGTATTACCGGAGATTCATTAAAGACTTCAGCAAGCTAGCCTCGCCATTGTTTGGCCTGTTGGCAAAAGATGTGGAGTTTAAATGGACTGACGATTGTCAGAGGGCTTTGAATGAATTAAAGGACAAGTTGGTGTCAGCCCCAATCTTGAGAGGTCCAAACTGGGCCCTACCTTTCCACATCCACACTGATGCCTCGAAAAAAGCCATAGGGGCAGCTTTAGGACAAGTTGAACAAAAACTTCCATATGCCATTTACTTTGTTAGCAAAAACTTGTCCAAAGCTGAACTGAATTACACTGTAACCGAGAAAGAATTCTTGGCTGTGGTCCATGCACTGAACAAGTTCCGACATTATATTACTGGCTATCAAACCTTTGTACATACGGATCATGCTGCAATTAGATATTTAATGAATAAACCAGATGTGAATGCTCGTATTATTAGATGGTTACTTTTGTTGCAGCAGTTTGACTTGACCATTGTTGACAAACCAGGTAAAGAAAATGTTGTTGCTGACTTTTTATCTAGATTGGATTTGTCTGCAGATTAGGAGGGGACAGTGGATGACCAGATGCCCGATGAACATCTGTTTGCTATCTCAGTACTCTCTCCATGGTTTGCTGATATAGCAAACTACCTTGTTTCAGCACAGTTCCTGCCGCACCTATCTTCAAGAGAGAAGAGCAGAATCATCAGAAAAAGTGCCTCATTTACTTGGATCGGGGGCAATCTGTTCAAGCTTGGCCCTGATAATATCTTAAGGCGTTGTGTAAGGGAGGAGGAAGTCTTTGATATCCTCCTCACCTGTCATGATGGGCCTTGTGGAGGACATTTTGCAGCAAAGAGGACTGCCTTCAAAATCCTGCAGGCAGGCTACTATTGGCCCACACTTCATCAAGATGTCAGAAGATATATCAGCCAATGTGACCGATGCCAAAGAATGGGGAAACCGACTCAAAGGGATGAGATGCCTCTCCAGCCTCAAGTGACTCTTGAGCCATTTGAGAAGTGGGGTATGGATTTTGTGGGTCCAATCAACCCTCCTTCGAGGCAAAGGTCTTACATCATTGTGTGCACTGACTACCTGACAAAGTGGGCAGAGACTAAAGCAATCAAGGCAGCAACAGAAGAAAAGGTGGCTGAGTTCTTAAGGGAGAACATCTTCTACAAGTTTGGCTACCCAAGAGAGTTGGTCACCGATCAAGGGAGCCAGTTCACATCCAACTTGATTGAAGACCTACTAGCTCACCACAAAATCAAGCATAGGACTTCCACCCCCTATCATCCACAGGCAAATGGGCAAGTGGAAGTCACCAACAGAGCATTGGAAGGGATTTTGACTAAGGTGGTGAGCAGCAGTAGGAAAGATTGGGCAGATCGCCTGGTTGAGGCCACATGGGCTTACAACACCACCTGGAAGACCACCACCGGCTTCACACCTTATGAGCTGGTCTATGGGAAGAAAGCTTTGCTGTCCATTGAGTTTGAATACAACACTTTGAGGATGGCAGCTCAGCTAGATCTAGATCTCAGCCATGCACAACAAGAAAGGTTATTGCAGCTGAATGGACTGGACGAGCACCGGATGCAGGCCCTCCTTCACTCAGAAGTGGTTCAACTTCAGAGAAAGGTGTGGCATGACCAACACCTCCATGACAAGCAATTCCAGCCGGGAGATTGGGCCTTGTTGTATGACTCCAGGTATAAAGATTTCAAGGGGAAGCTGAGAACCAGATGGCTAGGACCATATGCAGTGGAAAAATGCCATGACAATGGATCTGTTCTTATTTGGACCATTGATGAGGAAGCCATCCCCATGCTTGTCAATGGGCATCGATTGAAGATCTACAGGAAACCTCTCTCAAGACAAGAGTTCATCAAAACTATGGAGAAATCAGTGTTGGTCATAGAGAAGGGTTCTGCCTCTGCTTTGGGCATACCCTGAAAGATCTAAAAAAAAAAAAGGGGGGGGGGAAATAATAAAGATCCTTGGGTGAAAACCTCTCTGAGGCTCCCAAGGCAGGTGGTAGGGGTGAAAACCTCATTGAGGTGCCCCTATTGTCTTACAAAAAAAAAAGAGATTTGAAAAAGATCCTTGAGTGAAAACCTCTTTGAGGCGCTTAAGGCAGATGGCAAGGGTGAAAACCTCATTGAGGCGCCCCTGCTATCTTTCAAAAAAAAAAAAAAAAAAAGAGAAAAGAAAAAAGAAAACAATAAGCAAAAAGACAGGGACAGCAAGTTTATAATGCATGCAGGTTGCAGGTGTTCTATGGAGGAGAGGAGGCCTCTCAACTCAAAGCCAAAGATCCTTATCATGCTGCCAGGAGACCTCACCAGCACCTCCTCCAAGAATACTCATTTTCTCCAAGGTATGTGCACAATTTCATCACGGCTTGAGTCTTCTACACGAAGATGCAGACTTTCTACAGGAAGGTGCAGACTTTCTACAGGAAACGCAAACTTTCTACAGGAAGTTCTGTATTTCTACAGGAAACTTCCTGTAGAAGTTCGGGACAGCCCAGAATTCATTTTATGAGGAGATCTAACGACCAAGGATCGGTTTGGACGCATGCAAGCTACTGTTGTCACCCTTATACATTGTTGTCACCTCTTTCCACCACCCCTGTCGACATGCAAGGAAGATACCTGCACCATCAAAGCAGATCATTGAGTTATCAAGAGAAAGCAATTTTTAAGATGAAAAAAACGCTGAGATGTCATACCATATCCATCCCAGCCATCCATGAGCTCTGTGAGCGTGATCGTGAGGCCACTACCTTCGTCGTGCAGCATGCACCCAAGGAGGAAATAACTGTTACAGGACATCCTGCAGGAGTCCCGTAACAGTTAAGCCCGCTAGAGTACACGCCATTCACAGCGCTTGCCACATACAATGAAAACGCGGGCGCATGCAGCCGAAGCATCAAATCCATCGTCAGCGGCCTGTGAATATGAACCTCCGGGCCTGTGCAAATCCACCAGCAGCAAATAAATCCACTCATCATCGTCCAAGAACCAAAAAATCGCGTTGCGGCCGCACAGGTAAGTGTCTCGACCCTTTCTTTCGTCGAATTGCATGAATTTTACTTTGAAAATGTTTGCAAGTGTGAAGTGAATGGGTTGAGCGGTTGTATGGCCATTCGACTGGCCACGTCGACCAGTTAATGGTCTAGTCGGATGTTTGGGTGGCGGTCGTGGCAAAAGAAACGGGCAGTACACACGTGAGAGCAATCCCGTAAAAAAAACGAGTTTAACAGAAGAGACGACGGCGGATCTGTGGGGAATGATGCGGCAGTAAGGGAACTCGCAGGCAAATGATGGGATGACGTCGTCCAATGGTCTGGCAGGGACAGCTCACCCCCGCGCCACGGATTCCGCCGATTCAAATCTAATCAGCTAGATTGCCACCCCATGCATTTATCATTCACCGTTTGAGACTCCAGTGATCATCCGGATCCCTCTGCAGCTCGATACTCCGAGTCTTTGGCCATCAGAACGCCTGTGAAGCAACACCAAGAGCGCAGACCCACTGCAGTATCCCCCAGAAATCGCGCGCTGCTCCTACAGGAAAGTTGTTTCTACAGGAAGTCAGGTTCCTCACGTCAAAAGGTGGCGGATTAAAAAGGTAAGCCTGAACTCTCCATGCAATTGGTTTTTGAGGGTGGCAGAATCGTCGTCTACAGTCTGGTCGTAGGAAATTGTTGCAAATGTTGTCTGCCGTGCATGAAATGTCGTCCTACAGGATGTCAGTGTAATTAGCTGTGTTAAGGGTCTCAGGGGACAAGCTTTGAGAATTATGTGCATGACAGAGGCGTAATCCTACGCTCTGTCCCAGTAGACCAAATTTCTTCCGCATTCGCCACCTCCAACTAACGCAGCAGTTTTTCACCATGCCGGGTGGGTTCATCCGAAGGGAACCAACTGATTCAACGAAGTTAAGAGAAAATCCTGAGGTGGTGGAGCTCTTCACACGAGCGCAATGGATATCCTTCTGTGACAAATTGCAGGGCTATGACAACGAAGTGGCAGAAGAGTTTTTGCAAGCACCGAGGCCGAAATCTAAAACATTGGCCACCATTAACTTCAGGGGTTTGAGTCTCAGACTCACCCCACAATTCATCAGCCGAGTTACTGAGCTCCCAATGGGATTACCATGGGATAAAGAAGAAAGGAAATTGGGCCAACAAGCTAAGAAAGAATTCTTTCCACCAGAGGAGGAATTCTCAGAAGATAAAAATGGGGTTCGTAGAACCAGTTTACTGCCACCGTGGAATGAAGTTAGCCTGCAGATAATGAAGTACATCACCTACGAAGGCCGTTTTAGCATTGTATATGGGTATCATTTTCGGTTACTCACTGAATTACGACACCAGATGGATCTACCTGTAGAAAGTAAACTCAGTCTACCTTACTTTCTACTACAGTCTCTGATTGAGTGTGCAACCAAGTTGAAAGAAGGCACACCAGACCAGGTAGCCCACCATGGACTCATCAAACTCCTTGTGGAGGATGCGCTCCACACATACAAGGTTCCTCTCTCATGGGAAGCCTTCAGAAATTTGACCAAGGATGGGGATATAAAGATGCTGACCGAAGAGCTCGGTTCATCTAGCAGTGAGGAGAAAGAGTCAGTGCCCGCGGGAAAGAAAGAAACAGGCCAGAAGACCCCGACCACGGAGCAGAAGAAAAAGCAAGAGAAGAAACGAGAGACAAAGGGTGCCAAAGAGAAAGATGACACACCCATCTTGACAGCAAGATAGAAAAGGTTGCAAGGCAGAGTGGACAAGGCTGAGAAGGTCCACATCAGCAAAAGTGCCTCGACAGCGACCGCAACCAAGTCAAAAAGCAAAACTCATGCAGCAAAGCAAACCAAGGCGGTGACACCTGTTTCTACAGGAAAGCTGAAACCGGCTTCTACAGGAAGCCCGAAATTAACTGAACAAGGGTCTTCTACAGGAAGCCCGGAATCGACTAAAACAGGGTCTTCTACAGGAAGCCCCGAAAAAGTGAAACCCAAGGAGAAGAAAGCTGACATTCGTGAAAGGGAGGCAGCAGCTGTACTGGCCGCCCTCAGCACACCTCCTAAGCCAAAGGAGAAGAGAAAGAGGGAGACCCCTCTATATTTTAAAGCTCGAAGAAGTGTGAGAATAAAGACGGGCAAGCCACAGCCTCCGTTCAGCAGCCCGATCATCATTGAAGATGCCCCTACTTCGCCCAAGGAAAGGTCCACCTCGAGGATATCAGTCACCTATGAGAGGGGGAGCCCGAAGAAAACTACGTGGCAAGAAAAGTTAGACCAATTGACTGAAAAAGCTCGGCTACAGGATGCTGAAGATGCTCTACAGGAAACCTTAGCCAGGCTTAAAGAAACTGAGAGAATGGAAGGAGAAGCACCCTTATCACCACCAAGGGAGGGTGAAGTAGAGCCACCAAAGGAAGTGGAGAAAGAGCATATACCAGAGCCCAGCCCTCAGCCAAGTCTGAGTTCATATTACAACTTTTTAGAGGCTGGCAAAATTATACCTCAGAAATTTACTGTGCCACTATTTTTTGCATTAGAAGAAGAAAGAGTCCGTACACACACGTGGATGAAAATAGCCAAGTCAAAGGATGTGGCGGACATAGGTCCCTTACAGGAGCAGCTCAAGGAGGCCAGAAGTGAATTGTCCATGGCTAAACACGTGGAAAATTGCCAACGCGTTTTCCTACAGGAAGAAAACCAGAAGCTGAGATTGCAGCTACAGGAGCTAAGGGCAGGTACAGGTACATCCTCCAAGGACACCACAAAGGAACAGCAAGGCAAAAAATAACTGAACACCGATCTTGGGGAGCCAACCACACTTCTACAGGAAGCAGAACACCAAGCACAAATTGAGGTGCAAGCTCTCAGAGAACAGCTGCAGCAGAAAGAAGCACAATCGGCCTGCATGGCCAGCTGGGCCATGGATGCTATCCAATGCAGGAAGCCGGCCAAATCCTATGGCTTGTACTTGAAAGACCAATGGCTGCAATTCCAAATCCATACCTTGGTGCAAAGAGGTATCTCTCAGCTCCAAGACCAGCAGCAATTCACTGAAGTTTGCAGTACTAGCTCATCAGAGGATAGGGCCAAATTAGCGGAGTTCTACCTCCATAATCTGGCCCTGCCTAATGTAGTTTCATGGGATCCCAATACGGCCTTGGGAGATATGCAATTAATGGCATTTGCCTCATGGCTGAACCATGAGGACAAAAGAGCAGCAGAAGCCAAAGCAATCATGAACCGAGAGCTGAACGAGCCATTGCTCATCAGACCAGAACCAGGGGATCCAGTTGCACTAATCTCAGCACACCAACATTTGTCCACTGACCCTCAAGCTTCATTAAGATATATGGATCAGCAGGCCCAAGCCATAGCTCATTTTGAGGACATGGAGAGACTGTTAGGAGACAACGCTGTCCAAGCATGCACACGCAGATGGAATACATTGGCACACAGTCTGAAAATCCGAGAGTACCATACCCCAACTCGGATGAGGGAAGCTCTGGTACGGGTAGCCCTCTATAAGAAATCCATGCAAAACCTCCAGGCCAGCTGGATTGGCCTTAAACTCAGCCCGCCACTGCTGCTAGGATTGATGGAAGGCAGCACAGAGAAAGATGATAATGAACAGTGGGAAGAGGTAAACAGAAGGGCTGGGTTTCATATCAGCAAGGAGGACACTACTACAGAGGCTTGGGATGTAAGGGTAGCAGTAAAGGCAATGAAGGATGAAGAGTTGGACTAGTTGCTCAAGGATGAGCAAATATTTTAGCTGGGGGGTGATGATGAGCCCCAATTTTTGGTGACAATTTGGGCTCATTTGGCCTACTTACCTTGCTCAACCCTTCATTTTTTATCACTTATGCATCATTTCTTAGTATATTCGTGTTATTTGTAGGAAGAAGGGCAATCATTATGCCTATGTGGCTAATACATGATGATTTCAGGTTTTTTGACATTAAATGGAGCAAAGACCACGCAGATGGAGACAAGGAGACAACCAAGGTGGCATTGCGGGTTTATAGGGAGGTTGTCCACAGCCTTGAATGACCTTCCTCGTGATCTCCACCCCAACTCCGAGCTCCAACAGCTATCACCACCGAGCTAGAAGGCAGCCAACGGATTCTACAGGAACAACAGTTTACTTTTAGTTGGACAGCCAAGCCCCACTAATTGAGGAGGCCAGCTTGGCCCTCATCATGTATAAATATTGAGGCTGTAGCCTTCGATAAAGACTCTTGAACCTTTGTTGTAGATTTCGAATCACGAGCTGTAGCTCTCTTTTTGCTCTTTGTAAGCCAATTTTGGCATGTTGTTAGACTCATGATTATGATCTTTTAATAAAAGGCAGGCAGATTTGGATTCAATTCTGAGTTCTTAGAGGAGCTATAGCTCTCAGGTTAGGGCCCAACCTGAGAGCAATAGACCTCCTTTTCTTTGTATTGTTACTTGTCTTTCCTTTCAGCATTTCGTTTCTTTGCTTTGACATGCATTTGGAAAACACAGTCTGCTGATTTGAATTTCTTGAAGTGATTAAGTAGGTTAGTCTTAGGGATAAAATGCTTTCAGCAGTTTAGATTCGAATAGGAGGATTAGAATTCATCAGGGTTCCAAGAAAAGGTTGATCGTACACTCACTTCCACCACTGTTTAGAGATTGGGAGTGTAGACCGTGCCAACCACCAAAAAACGCAGTTTTACATGTTCATGCATGCTTTAAAGTCATATTTCCATTGGTAGGAGTGTCCATGCATTTAGATCTTGAGCAATAACTCCTTGTTTCAGCACCATGCACGATTTCTATCTTAACTTCCATCGCTGTTCTTTGATTTTTAATAAAACAGATAGAATAGGATGATGAATTCTCGGTTTTGTGCAAGACAGAGGTGATTTGTTTCATTTACACTGCGCAGCACCACTTCAACACTTCCTTATCCTCCTCAGTCGTCCCTAAGCCATCTCCTTACCTCGCAGCTAGATCCTTTGCCCACCAACTCTTCTATTATCCACGTTGCCTCATCTTTTCGGCCTTCCATTGCCTCTACCCTTCTATCTACCAACTAGCTTTATACACTCTCTCCCCATCTTATCTCTCTATCCCTGAGCCATCTCAAGCTCCCCTTTCATCTTACCTATCCACCCATACAGCTCCTTCACTCCTCCATCACCCAAAACTCCGACTGCAGAACATCCTGTAGAAGTTAGCAGACTTCCTGTAGAAATCCCGAGCTTCCTGTAGGATCCCCTGCAGACATCCTGTAGAAGCCTGCAACCACGGTTGCCAAGCACCTGAACGTTGTGAACTTCTGTGGAATGATGTTAGGGATCCCCTGGAACCTCTCAGAGTCCTCCTGACCTTTCCCAAGCCTTCCTCCCCTTTGAACTACCCCTGCACAGTCAAGACCCAGTAAGAAGCACAATCATAATAACTCCAACCACTTGAGCAAAAATACAAAAAACGTGTTCTCTTCAATGGAAGTAGTTTAAATTCATGCATCTCATCTCACTAGAAGTAATGGCATCATTGTTAGGAGTTGCATTCCCATCATTGCATTGTAAGGATTAAGCTGGTCAGATTAGGGTTTACTAGGGTTTCCATGTTTGGTTGGCTTTCAGTTCATTCTTGCAAAGTAGGTTAATTTCCTTTGAGATAGCCTTCGTTCATCATTTAGAAAGCTTCTTCTGAGAACATATAGAAGTTGGCTTGAGCCCTAGCGGACTTGTGCCAGCTGACCAAGTGACAGCTGCGACAAGAGCTAGTACTTGTGCATACAGCACCGTCGCTTCCAAGTTTGTTACAAACTACCGGGTTGATAAGATTAGAGAAGGAAGCTCCAGGAGTTGTAGCATTATTGCTACAATACTGGGGCCCACCAGAATCCTCTGCATCTCATCAGTCAGTCTTGGAGGAGGTGAGCTCATAAGCAGAGACATGGCTGGGTGGATGAAGAGGTCTATAAACTCACAATAAGTGTATGGGGAATAAGATCTGCAGTGGAAAGCAGAGGACCAATAGACCACTGACCTTGGATTGCCTTGTGCATCCACTCTTCTCATAGGGAAAGGAAATTTCTCATGCTGATAGTATAGGATTAAATGGTAGATATAGGAGGTGTATCTGAACAGCCTTTCTCTCGCCAAGTTTATCAATTGCTCATGTATTTTATTGGAGATGTAAGTGGCATAGTCATAACAGATTAGGGGCTTACCAGGGGAAAACATGGCCATCATTACCAGCACAGTTTCATCAACAAATTCTATTGAATTATAGCCCAGTATGGGACTAATCATATCTGCAAGGTCTCTGCCCAATTGATTCAGGTATACATGAGAAATGGGAGGGTACTTCATGGTCTCAGGGGTTGAATCAATGAACAATTGATTTATCTTAGTGATTTGAGCATCTGTCAGTTTAGCTCCTTGTTTTATCAGATCCAATAGTGACAAAGGGACTAATTTCTTATCAGTCTTGAGGTTCAGCATCTCTCTGATGGCTTCAGGGGTGACATAAAAAACAACTAAGCCTGAAGGGTCAAGCACAGCCCTCTGAGTGGGGTCATAACAGTCAGCACATTGGTGGATTAGGTCAGGGAATTGGTTGACCTGAGGGAGCTTGAAGATGGGGAGGAAAGAGTCCCAAATGCCCAATATATCCATTCCACTATCATGCTTGAGTTTCAATTCATTTAGCAAGTGAATGTGATACTTGCTATGCATCAACATTTCCTCTGATATTTGGTAATCTTGATCTGCTAATGGTTTCCACTCCAACTCTCTCTGAGGGGCATTCAATGGGGCAACTTCAGGGCAACAAGTGCTACTGGTGTATCCATGTTTTTACAAGCGAATTCGGGTTGAATTTCGACTATTCTGGGAGAAATATCGTCCTGCGCGGTAGGTTAGGTAATTTGCTGAATTACAGTCTGTTTCAGAGCAACAGGGGTGTAATTGGGCACAATTGGCCGGTTTAAACAGGATTTAACTTAGTTTCAAGGTGTAGCAGGCCTATTTCTCAGGTGAAAATGGTCAATTTCCTGGTTTTTAAATCAATGCAGGACGTAACAGAGTGCGCAGTCGGAGAATTGGTAAATACCTGGTGTTATAACAATGGAGGAGCTAGGTTGTAGTCAAACGCTGAGTGGCAGCAGCTCTGAAATAGTCTTGGTAGGTTGGCGGCAGCAATGGACGTGAAAATGCATGCAGGAAGCAGAGCAGAAAAACATATGAAAATGCGCAAAAACGGAAAAATTCGGCCAAATATGGACTTTTGGGCGTTGGTGCGAAAATTTGGATGACGTCAGCATGACGTCATCAGGTGGGGTCAGGGTCGGGTGACGTCAGCATGACGTCATCGGGTGACGTGGCGGCCTGTGAGTGGTCCACGGGGACTGCATAGGTGGAGGACATGTCGGAGCGATGGCGGGCGGGGGTGCTGACGCGGCGGTGAAGTGGCGTGACGTTGGCATGACAGGACAGCTCAAAACCGGGAGTGGTAAGCGGTATGATATCGCACCGCTCTTCATACGGAAGCGGGATTGTCAGAAGGCGGCCCGATAAGATTTGGGGGCGACGCGTGGCAGAGGCCTGACGTCACCCTCTGACAAATTTCGGGAGGTAACGGCAGTACATCGGGGCCGCTCCGAAATTGATAAGGGCCGTCGGATGGGAAAGCCCAGATCCGACGGCTGGCGGGAGGGCAAGTTGTCAGGGCGATATGGCAGCGGGCGGGAATATTTTAATATATTCTTTGAAATGCGCGCCCGGGCGGAACTTTGGGTTTTGGCAGATTTGCGGGTTTTTCCAATGTTTTTTGTGGAAAGGCGCATGGCAACAAAACTTTGGATAAGGCGGAAAAAATGGGTTTTTTAGTGTATTTTGCAAATAGCGCGGGTTAGGAGTAATAGTGGGTTTTTACAAGGCCTTTTGCAAATGAAGTGGGTAAATGATTTCAAAGGTTTGTGAAGGGGAAAGGGGTGTAGCTTAGGTTATTAGACTGACCAGGGGTCAATATAATCCCTGCTTTTAGGCATATGGCTATAATTGCCAGGGGGAGGGAATATTTATACATTGCTTGGGGTTTATACACCATAGTGTTTATAATAGTAGGGGAAAAGGGGGAGATAGGGGATTTAGATAATAAGAAGTTAGGAGTTAATATGAGTGGAGAAGGTGGATAAGGGGGAAAAACCACTAAGTTTATATGAAATGAACTTAGTTTAGGAAGTAGATCAAAATGAAAAGAATTTTACACAAGAAATGTGGCTTTTAAAGAACCAAGTGTTACACTAAAAAATGTCACCATGACTATTTACAGTTAGTATGGCTCAATCAACAGTCATGCTACCCTCTTAGGCAAGTCTTATGCCTCTGCTCTCCATGTCAAACTCCAAAAAAGAGAGAAAGTCTTGTATAAATGTATTTATCTCTGGGGACGCAGGTTCTCTCAACCTTACCTGCGGGGACGCTCCCAATGTTCACAAAAGCTGCGTCCAAAGACGCTCTGTATGTAAAGGGACAGGTGCGTCCCCCTGTAAAGGTTAGAATGCGCAAGTTTCATCTTTAAAAAGTTACTTGTGGTCATTTCTAGAGCATTCTAGAAGGTTGTTCGACGTGTATTGGGCGCCTCCAGGTGGTTCATGCACTCCTATCAAAGAGGAACTTATCCCATCAATAAGGGAGCTATCCCACCCAAGGAGGGGATTATCCCATTGATGGTGGACCTGATTAACCTCCTCTTGAGCACTATAAATATAGGCATTGGGCCAGAAGGAGGAGAGGTTGAAAGCTATACATTTCTAAGGGTAAATGCTGCAGGAATTAGGACTCCCATTTAGAAGCTTGTGAGGAGAGATTGCCATCTTTGCTTGTTCTATTTGGAAGTGGGTGAGCTTTGTCAAAGTAGAGGAAGACTCTTGTGGACCCTGGAAGGAGCTTGCACAACACCAAGGCTCAGGTTGTAATGGTTCCTTTTGATTACCTTTAATGCAAATTGGTCCATTCTTCTCAATAACTTGTTGTTTATGGGTTATTTCATGTACTCCTTGGTCTATATGTTGAATATGCTTTGTTTTATGTTATAATCAGGTGCTATTTAATTGTTTGACTGTTGGTGATTGCAGGTTTTGGAGAAAAGGAGGAGCTCATCCAGATCAACAAAGCTTGGACTTCTACAACAGCGTTTGGATAAAGGTAAGAACGAAACACTTGATTTCTCATATCATAATGCATGTTTAGAGAAGGATAGCTCCAGTTTGTTTTGTTTGTCATTAGAATGTCTTAGACTTCTAGGAAGGTCGGTTGTGTCCGCACTCTTGACTGATTCCGTGTGACACCAAGAACCAGCACAAGACTTTGACTCTTTCCATGAACATAAGTAGTATTGGGATGTCAGTAATGAGTATAATGGGGGGTATTAGGGAGTTAGACATGCTTCATTGTACTGTTGCAAAACTGTTGAATAGGAGACCTGCACTGGCACCATGTTTTTCCTTTGCTTGAGCCAGTGATAAAGGAATCATGCTTCTGCAACCCCATCTACTTACCCATCTACCTACCCATCTACTGCCTAGCATTTTTTGTTACTCCAAGGAGGGTGCACTTAGACTTGCAAACCCTTATGTGCCTTTTCTTTTCTTTTGGCTTTTTCTTTTGATTTTCTATCTACAACTAACCTTATTACTTCCAAGGCCCCAGATTAAGCAGTTGGGAACCTTAATTCTCTGCCTAACTACTAGCCTGCCAAGATTAAACAGTTTGGACAGGCTTCTTTCTCTATTCTAATGACAAGAAATTAAAACATGGCATGATCCAGATTAGGCTATTGGACCATCCATCCAAAATTCAGTCAACATCAAGCTATGTACACATGCTGCATTATCTTGGAAATATGGGATCTTTGCATCACCAAAGCAGAGCATATTTGGAATTTCCTCTGCCAATCATGAAATATGAAACCTATTGGTATAGGTATCTAACAGTTGGCACTATGGTTAATAGTCCTTGGTGATGATGCTTATATGGATAAATGATTCATCTTGCTATGATATGTTTATGAGTTGTTCAGATGATTCTTGGGGTTACGTAGTTGATATTTAGATCAAATTTGTGGTTGATCCTCTAATGGTGCTTACATGGTGATCTTCATAAGGATAATGAGAAGTACATAGCTTGAATTCACATCTTCTTTACTTGATGATGAGTCACTCATATGCTGTTGTCGTCATATGCATAAAGATAATATATTACAGTTATGATGCAAGATTCCTATTGTTCTTGGCACATATATGGATGAGGATTGTTGGCTGGATACATGGATGATTATTCAAAGTTGCATTGTTGGAGACATGATGATGATGAGTTCTTACCTATATGATGATAGGTTGTTTCGTACATATGTTGATTGATATTCCCAATTGATGATACTTGGTCCATGCAGATCTGGATGGCTATGGTGTTTTACACATATGATATAATGTGAATGATTTTATGATGATGAGTTGATATCTATCTGCAGACATACCCTGTCATAGGACATTTACAGGTTGCTGATCTGGAATTGGTTGTACGCGAGTTTCATAAGGAGTATCCGCGTATACACGCTTGTTTCTATGGATACAATCGCGTATATGTTAATATGGAGGAAATCAGTGGGCCAGACTCAGGGTGAGAATAGTCTGATTTGGGTCTGACAGAGACCATCTGGCACAGGTTCAGGGGGAGCAGATAAACTTCTAATGATGCATTGTTGGCATTATCATAGAAGCTTTTGGTTCTAGTTCACAGCTGTTGTTGGTTTCAGGTGGAACATTTGCAGAGGGAGAACAGAAGGAAATCATGGTTGCTGATCTGAATGGTGATTGACAGATGCTGCTGCTATCAATTATTGGTGACTTTCATAAGTCTTGATCTAGATATTTCGTCTCTATGTCATGTATCTATTTTATGGTGTCAAGGTCATGTAACGGCCTATTTTGGTTTCCCCACTATGCCTGGGATGAAGATGTAATGTATTTGGTTGTCATATGTAAATTTCTGATGTATCCCCACTTAGTTGGGTGGTTGATCCCCACTTGGTTGGGTGATGGATGTATGTATTGAGTCTTTTGGTGATAGGAAGGTCTTTTATGATGTATAAGTCTTGGTTCTTCTTGAAGAACACCTTTTTGCAGACCTTGCTTACAGACAGGGGGAGCATGAACAGTACAATTCAGTAAGAGCAGAGCTTTCAGCATGTAGCATGGACAGATTGGTACACCTTGGCATATACAAAGGGGGAGCTCATTCAGAGATTTCAGCAGGTTCTCAGGGGGAGTATGAACAACGGAATGCCTTTCTAGGAAAGAGAATATCTTGGTTCGCCCTTTGCCCTTGATGTCAAAGGGGGAGAGTGATTTGGTATTGTTGCCATCAAGTCCAAAGGGGGAGATTGTTGGCATTATGATGCATGTGTTGTACTTGATGGCAAACAACTCATAGAAGATCAACTCACTTATATATATCTAGATGAATCTACGGAAGAGATATCAGATGACAATTCTCAATATGACAAGTCCAAAGGGGGAGATTGTTGGCATTATGAGACAAGTGTTGTCCTTGATGGCAAATCACACAAATGATAAATTATAGTGCAGCAAATTTATTTGATAAATTATAGTGCAACAAAGTTTCTTTCGTGTAGAGAAAAGTTCACGCACTTTTATGCAGAGAAAAGTTTATTTCATGTAGAGAAAAGTTCACGCACTTTTATGCAGAGAAAAGTTTATTTCATGTAGAGAAAAGTTCACGCACTTTTATGCAGAGAAAAGTTTATTTCATGTAGAGAAAAGTTCACGCACTTTTATGCAGAGAAAAGTTTATTTCATGTAGAGAAAAGTTCACGCACTTTTATGAAGAGAAAAGTTTATTTCATGGAGAGAAAAGTTCACGCACTTTTATGCAGAGAAAAGTTTATTTCATGTAGAGAAAAAGTTCACGCACTTTCATGCAGAGAAAAGTTCCTTTCATGAAGAGAAAATGTCACGCACTTTCATGGTTGGTTCATGGTATTAGTTCGACAATTTTTGATCCTATGGTTTTGGCCCGTGGTATTGCATCCAAAAGTGTTGATCTCACGCACTTTCATGGTTGGTTCATGGTATTAGTTCGACAGTTTTTGATCCTATGGTTTTGGCCCGTGGTATTGCATCCAAAAGTGTTGATCTCACGCACTTTCATGGTTGGTTCATGGTATTAGTCCAACAGTTTTTTTGATCCTATGGTTTTGGACCGTGGTATTGAGAAAGGCCTAAGGCTATAAAAGAGGAAGGAGATCATTTGGCAAGGCATCATCTGAATTATTGAATATCTGATAAAGTCCTAGATTTGGAATACTGTGATTGGGTTATGGTGCAGATCTGGATCTGAGCTAAAGAGGGATCTCACCGGTTGATGGAGAACAAGATCTAATGATAGATCGAGATCAAATGGTTTGAAATGAACTATCTCTATATATATTTGATTATTCTTATTCTAGATCTGTATACTGACGCTTGTAATGATCTGAACTGGGTATAACTTAAGTTTGAAATCGTTGCAAGTCATGTTTGAATATTTATAGATCTGTACGCGGGTTGGCTTTAGTGTAAGCGCGTATGTATGCAGGTTTGGTTCATTGTTATGATATTTGAAGTCACAGGTGGTTCTGGTTGTTGATGGGTTCTGATGACAGTTTAAAGGTGTCAGTATTCTACATATCCTGTTTGGTTGAGAATGTTTAGCTTCAGTATTGATGGATGAGAACTAATGTTGGATCAGGATCGTAATGACTCATATTTATGTGATCTGATGGACTAGATCTGGGTGCTAACACATATATTATCCTTGTATATGTATTGATCTGGTGTTTGGGTGATTCAGAAGATTGATTGATTATGTGCTTCAATGATATTAATGGGTCCAGTATGAAAATTGGATGAACATGGCCTTTCAGATTATGTGTTGTGCTTCAGGAGTATCCAGTCTGAAAATGTATGAAACATGGTACCTGGAGGAGAGAAGATCGTAGGCTAGCACCTACGTACTAGTATCTTAGCTAGTACAAGAGCTAAGGGGTTGGTAGCTCCCTTCCAGTAGCAGTTGAAAACTTTGGAGCATTGTAGCAGGTAGCAGCCTGTGTACTAGTAAATGGATCGGCTAGTACAAGAACTATGGGGGTTGTAGCTCCCTTCCAGGAGAGACTGGAGAACGAGAGAGGGTTGTAGCTCTCTGCAGGTGGAAGCCTGCGTACTGGTATAAGACTGCACCAGTACAGAAATATTGTAAAAGGATTTTCTTATTAAGAAGAAGATTGAGATGACTTGCAGCAGGTGGTTTTCTCCCACATTGGGTTTCCACCTTATATCATGGTGTTCATGTGTGTGGCTTATGTGTGATGATCTATTCTATTTTACTGCACCTGTTTACTATTAATATGGTTGATAATGTTCTAATGCACTCATTAAGGATCAACTAACTGAATCATAAGAAGTTGTGGTAGTAGCATATATGAATCTGAATATGGAAATGAAAAAGTTTTATTGATGTGATAATACTGATTCACCCCCCCCTCTCAGTATTATTTCCAACAGAAAAGGCACACAAGGTGGAGCAAGTGATCTAGACTCATGTTGTGTATTAAGTGGAGCTCGTATAGAGTTCTGGATTTTTTATTCTTTTGTGAATATTTGGAGGTCAGCTCTCTGGACTCCCATGGAGGTCATCAGGTGGAATGGCTAGTGTACTTTGGATTCTTGTCGGAGACAAGTTGAGGCATTGGGTTCTGAATTCCTGATGTGCAAAGTGGGTGGAGAGTATTGGGCCTTTGAATTCCCGATGATATCATACCACGAGCTTGCATTCAATTACAATATCGTGTACATGTTGTGTTATATATGTGTATATGTTGTATTATGTCACATATATATTGTGTTGTACTATGTGTATGTGTTATGTAATGTATTTGGGAGAAGTAAGAATGGGACTGTATGGGCCCATGTGTTGTGTATTATTTCTTAGGTGGAGGTGGGGTAGGCTCTAGATTCACAATGATAATATCCTATCAATAGAAGACTACCGAGGTTGGTAGTGTTGATATTTGGAGGGTAGTGAGTGGGCTTAATCATGTACATATTTATATATATATATATATATATCTCTCTCTCTATATATATATATATAGATATATAGCCACCACATGGTGGTTGTCGGGTTTGGCAACAGATCCAGTGTGTATAAAGAAAGAAGCAAAGAGAAATTCAAAGATAAGTATCAATATTTCATTTTATTTCAAGATTTGATATTATGATTTATGATGATTTGATCTACGAGCTAGTTTGAATTGTTGTGACAGGAACCAGAATAAAATTGAAAATTTCACCCCATGGATAAATTGTTGATGAGGTATGATTTAATTGATTCCAATTTCTTTATGATGAAACTCATGGAGATTTATGTGTTATGATGTAGGAAAGCATGTAATTTATTGGTTTGGGTGGATGGCGTTGGCTGCAAGATTGGTAGCAACAACAACAAAATAATTAAAGCATGCAACAATACGTTGGAAAGATTTTAGGAATACGGTCATTGTGGGACACTAGCACCCAATAGTGCCCATTGATTATGATGAACCATGTTATGACAACTATGAAAGTGTTGAGGAAGGGGACTTGCCTTGATTATGAAATCCTTCTGATGCAAAGAAGCCTTGTGAAGTAATGGATTGCTTGAGGGACTAAGAAGTAGAGAAGGGGATGCCAAAACTTGGATGGTTAGTGACTGCACAAAAGGGGGATCAAATTGCCCGAGGGACTGGGAAGCAGAGAAGGGGATGCTGAAAATTAATTTTGATATTGAAAAGGGCCATAAGCATGGTTGATTCAAATCAAAAGCAGATTGGGGGTGTTCCGAGAAGCAATGGGCCATAAATTGTTCACTAAAGGAACAAGGAGTGTAAAGGAAATCAATAAGACAAAGTCAAGCAACAATCCAGGAAAAGAAACTAACAAGCTGAAATCAGGTGCAACAGCAACACCAGGAAAAACTGCAAAGGAGCCACAGGAAGTGGTTGATCCAAGGAAAAAATTAATCTCTATTTAATTATTGAGTTGCATTATAAAGCTCATAATGATTTATCGAGGGACTAAACACGTTTTTCATTGTGTTTAGGATTAGAACACCAAGGATGGTGTTCCTCTAAGGGGGAGGGGTTTGTGACAACCCCAGGCTAATTCCTCTTCATGTAAATATTCAATATACTTTGATTATAATTAAAAAGGCATGAGAATTGGGACACATATTCCAAAGTTTGAGGAAGGAGGTTGCTTGGATTTGAAGGAAGCTTGACTTGTTTTATGGTAGCCATGTATTCTTTATATTGGGTTGATCATATCAATTAATGAAGTCGAGCAATAGGACAGAGGGGCCATACCTGCCTTAAATAAATACACAAGTTAAAAAGGACAAAATTTATAATGATGCGTTGCATTGGCAGTTGGGACAGTTGAAGTCAACAAGCAAGAAGTGATGGGAAAGTGCTAACACAAAACGTTCCCACCGCTACTACAAAATGACAAAACCACCATGGCCAAAGGGAGAAGACAAGCGACAAGTGTCTTCCCATGCAATCGAAAACAGTTGCAGCACAATAATGGGAGGATTACATAGAAGGGATCCTGGTAGCAGGTAATTTTCCCTCAGCACAAAATTGGGGAACACGACATTAACACCATCCATAACATTCTCATGTGTTGGGGGAGATTCAGAGGCAGAGAAAAACTGATAATGTAGGAGAACTCTACTTAGCAAGAGGAGAAACTCTGAGGAATAAGACAAAGAAGGGAATGACTGCATTGAAGAGGAAGAAAAATCCATAGGATAGGAGGAAAAGAGCAAAGAGCTCTGGGTTGTTATCGGAAGGAAAGAAGTATAGGAATCATTTAGTTGATCATTGGGAGGTGGTGAGAATACCCCTTAGGTGAGGAAAGTATTCTCTGGATTCCCTGTAAGACTGGAGGGTGGAGATGGTTTTCTCTAGATTCCCTTGACAACTTGGGCAGAGGCTTGTTCCTTGCACTTCTGATAAGGAGACTCCCCCCCCCCCCCTTGTTTCTAGGTTTTGATAATGAGTTTATGATTCCCAAGAGTGGGTGGAATTTCTATGTCAAATAATTATTGAGGGTGGATGTGATAAGCATTTGGATTTCCTCACAGTTTTGGGTGGAGGTGAGCCTCTAGATTCCCTGCTTTAGCCTGTAATGGTAGAGCCACAATTCTTATTGAAGTAAATGAAGGATGGAGGTGGTGGACCTTTGGATTCCCATGTGAGATATTAACTGCATGAAGTAGCTGGTGGGTGGAGGTGGATGGTCCTTTGAAGTCCTTGTTTTATCTAGTAAATTTGGTGTAATCCCTTAAGCACTCTTCCTCAAGCTCTGGAATCTAGCTTGGGGGTGATTACTACAAGAAAGACTTGGTTGCAATGTGACTAAGGTTGGGTGGAGAGTTGAAGCCTCAATCTTAGTTGTCAGGTTCTTTCTTACTAGATAAGTACTCATATAGCTCTGTATGCATGTAAACCTCATAACTTTTCTTATTGTGTTGTTTACCTCCATTATGATTGTGTAGGATAACTCTTGCATGATCTTAGGAATGGATTAGTTCTATTTAATTATTGCATAATGGTTTAGTTCCTGATCTATGTATTTATTCCGAGCTTAAGATTTAGCATAGTGGTTGGGTATAGGAGGTGGTTGAACCTTTGCATCTCAGTTGATCATGTCTGCATATACTACATAGTATCAGTGGGCCTATGTTGCGTGAAGCATGGGTATTGTTAGATGTGTTGTGCACATGGATATCATGTCTTTATTTCATGTGATGTTACTTTGTTGAGAAAAATTATTGAGGGATGTTGTTTCCTGCATGAATAATGAATATCAATGTCTTGTGTAAAGATTTTAAGGAATGATTCATTTCATGTGGATATTTCTAAGCTTGAAATTAAACTAAGTTGTGTGAGCATGAAGAGATGGGTAATATTTGTTAATGATTAATTACTTGCATTGAAATATTTGAATATCTAGCCACTGTGTTGATAAACTACTCATGCTAACAACAAGGAATGTGATTTCTGTATAGAAATGCTCCTTGAATATTTTCTTAGGAATGGGTTTATTCCTATATCCATTATGAGCCTGAAATTCGGTTGAAATGGCCTTTGTATGGAGAGATAGACAACCTAGGCTAATTAACTTGATGAATGTATGGAAATGATGTGGCTAGTAGGCCTTGGTTTATAAATTGTAAAAATCAAGAGGAAAAGTTCTTCTTTATTCAAATAAGTAAATATGTAATGTCGAGCTAGGCCAAGGCACATTTAAGCATAGGAGGGATAAAATTTGTTATATATATATATATATAGCGAGAGAGAGAGAGAGAGAGAGAGAGAGAGAGAGAGAGAGAGAGATGTGTTTTACAGGCTACTGGTTGAGTTGGGCTGAGTATTTACATAAAGCTCAGGAGGGATAGCTCCAAGAGCTTCATAACAACATGTATACATAGATGGTCGAGTGGGGGTTGAGCCTTAAGGTGTTAAGGGGTTTGGCCCTTGAGTCCCAATCAAGTATCTATGGTAGAACACCATGATTAAGTGATGAGGGCAGGGAAAAGGTCTAAAACATGTTATGTATGTCGCGGGGGCTGAAGTTCAATTGTTGGCGGGGGGGGGGGGGGAAGGTAGACTCCTCATCTAACCATTTGATCAGTTGGCAAAACTATGTGTGGAAGAGGGAAGCTTAGAGTCGTTGGATTCCGCTAAATGATTAGCGACATCCATGTGTCCCAAAGGAGTTACCCCGATGAATTCGAAGGGAGACCAAGACAAACTGGCGATGATTAAATCGTTGGGACAACATGGCGTAGTGGGGCTGGTTACCAGGCTTCTGTCATATCAATATGGAGGACCTTGAAGCCTTTGTAATTCGAATTTAGAATTTACCATGTAGCGGAGGACCAAATGGGTCCCACGCCCAGCGTGGTAGGTGACGTGGCCTCTAGGTGACGTGGTGACCTGGGAAGTAGATATGTGTCAATTGGATTTGAGGGTGTTTTGTGGGGCCAAGTGGCCTGTATCTGGTTGACATATGATGCTTATGGAGTGGAGACATGAGGAGGGTGTGGCATCACCTCGACAATTAAATCCACTGACATCACCCCGGTTCCTTAACCTCGATGATTTTTCACAAAGCTAGGTACAATTCCGCCAAAATTTTATTCTTGGGGTGAGGTGGCCATGGTGGGGCCCACATCCTTAGAGGTAAGGGGGTTTAACCCATGTGATTAGTTGAAGCAGAGTTGACATGGTGATATGATGGGGTCGCTTCCACGTAACCCCGACGACCATATCTTTTGATCCAGGAGTCAAATTAAAGCAAAGTTTATATCATTGGAAAGGTTTCAATGAGATGAACGCAACAATGTCATCCATTTAAAGTTTCAAGGAAGTTGAAAAAGATCAAAAATATTTAGACCACATTTTCATAATTAGACTTTGGACGTCGGGTCATCAGAGTAACTTCCTCCTTCTACCCTCAGTAAGGGCTATGGATAGTAGGGGGTATGTTACAATATCAATGATCAAATTCCCAATCATTTGCTTAACATTTTTAATTATCAAAAAAATATTTTCATTTGCATCGTTTCAAGATTGTTCAACATGGTCCATTATCGTGATAACATTTAAACATCACTATAAGCGATAATAAAATAATTTGTTATAATAATTCTCTAATTCAAAACAAGGTTGTTACAATCATCTCATTTTCTGGTTCAAAATTCATTGCAGACCTAAGATTTTTTAATGTATATTGTATATTGCATTACTATTCGGGGAGTTAAGACCTTTAATCCAAGTAGAAGGACTCGGTCTTATTTCAAGCATTCTTCCAAGATTTTTAATGTAAACTTGAGTTTTTTTTATGATGCCTTGCTTATATATGAATCAAATATGAAACTAGAAATCAGGGGAGTAATACCTCGTGCAAAGGCGATAGATTAAAAAATTATTTTTCTTTGATAGACACTTTGTTATCGATAATATATTGTTACAATGGTGTCAAGCTCATGTATAATCCATGTTGGAGAATCAAGTAGGGTAAATATTAATTCAATTCTCCTTATTGTTGATAAAATATTGTGAACTTATGTTATCTTCTTATTGTTCTTAATTAGATTTTTTTATCAAACAATTATCAACAGCATAAACCATAAAGAAAATGGACACAAATATAGGCTCCAAGCAAGGGCAAAACCCCTACAAAGGGGAAAACCCATAAATACTCTCTTATCTTCTTATAGAATCAATTCAAATGAGAGATCCAAGAACCAAGACCATAGTCAATACCTCATCCAAGTACCAAGTCATCCCTCCAAGATTCACTTTCAAACAAGTCAAATATTGACCAAATCAACAAAGGTCAAAATCTTCCAATCTACTCCACTTCAGAATTTCAACCTTCTTCTTCATATTTGCAACTTCAATCCCTATAAACAACAGGAACCCTAGTTTTCTAGCATGTGTCATCCTTCCAAGAGATCCTTCCTAAAGAAAGTCAATGTCTTCAAAGTTAACAAAAGTCAAACCTTCCAAAATCTATCCCAATCAATGTTTCAGTACTGCAATTTAGGTCTGCATTTCAACCTACAATTTTCAGCCCCCAATAATTGTAAAAACCCTATATTTTCTCACACGTGTTAGCTGAAATGGGTAGAAAATATGAATCTTCTTCTTCTTCTTGATTTGCTTCTCCTTCATTGACTTTTTCTCTTGTATTATCTTTCTATCTTGCTTCAAATTGAACTGCAGAAGTTCCTCCAAATGAATTGAACTTGCTTCCTTCATATAGCCTTCTCATGAGGTTGAATAGACCTCTTTTAGGTCGACTTGGTCTTGAAGGTATTTTTTACTTTCTTAGACTCAAAATAAATTCTTTTACATGTTACAACTTGCCCAATAAGGTCTTATATAAATGATAAATACTTTCTTGAGTCAAGAAAAATATCCTTTTGACTTGACAGACCCTAGGAGCATGAAATGCATGCTTGAACTAGTTGACCAACAAAATGGAGCATGAAACCCGTGCTTACAAATAATATTTTTCTTTCTTATTTTTCTTGTAACATAAGATATACATGATGGTATGAGTACAATTATGAAGACCGAAGCTAGTTACATTTTCCAACACTCCCTCTTAACTAGGGAGGTATTCATAAGTATACAATCGGTACAAGGATATTCTCAAATTGAAGAGTTCTCATAAGAAGAGTTAGATTGATAAGTCATTCTTAAGCATTAACATCATAACCAACATTGTCAACATAGTAAGGCCTTAAATTGACAAACTATATTTATATTAGGGCATAATGTTGGGAGGTTTTATGTGAGACACCACACCACCTCTAAAGATATATACCCCATCCGAATGTTCACTACATATGTCCTTTTAGGACTATTCTTATCTTGGATTCCCATTCCTCAAAGAATATTGTTCCTCTTCGGCCACTCTTGTCTTGGATACTTGTCCAATCCTCAAAGAGTGTCAGTCAACAAGACTACTTCCTATCTTAGATTCTATATCCTCGAGTGGTTTGAATGCTTATCCAATCCTCCATTCTCCTTCTCAGTGCCTTCACTAAGGATTACGGTTGTTAGTGCTGGTATACTGCATGACACATGGAGAATATGATGTCTTTAACATCACTCCCTCTCAACCTAGAGAGGGGATTCTCATTCCCTTTTGATTGGGGAATATATCCTTGCTCCTTTTCAAACATTTAAGGATACTTATTACTCCCTCTAAAGCATAGAGGAGATTATTTTACTTCCTTTCATTTCGGAAGATTTCTAGTGTGTCTTCACCAATACATCGACTACTAGTCCTTCATGGAGACCTTTAAGTAGTTACATGGTTCCTCCTCTTCTTCGTATCTTCATGAAATTGAGATTTCATCTTCCTGAATGTACTGGAGCCAAACTATGATAGGATTCAGGCCATCAACCTTTCATATTACTTTCCTTTGGTCATTATCAATAAAGGCATTATATTTAGCCAATCAAAGTAGAGCTTAGTCATAGCTCCCTTTAGACATGAAAGTGATCTTCATTGTTCATATGAACATCAGGTTCTTTGTACTGCTACCTCTTAATTCCAAGATGATGTAAAAATCTTGATCATACAATCCTTCAAGGATGACCAGAACCATCTACTCAATCCATGTATTCATTGAATTGAGTTCAAAACCAACAATTTTATATGTACTTTCCTCAATTGCCATTATGCTTTTCTACAATTTCCTTCCAGGTAGCAAAACATATATTCACCAGATAATCAATATCAAAATTACCTCAATATCATGGCCTCTTCATATTATTCTTACTTCTGAGATCAACATCCTTTCACGTGGTCCTCCTCCATGATTTGCAAGAATCCTCCTCCATGCATTCACTTTTAATCAAGGTTCCCATGGAACGAATAACGAGCTACAATATCTTCCTTGGAGTTTTCATTATCAATTTTTTTCTTTCATCATGAAACCATATTCAATGTTGATCAATATCATCATGCCTAAGTCATGTCATCTTGTGGAAGAGTCTTGATCCTTAACCATTTCAAAGCATGCCAAACTCCTTTCTCTAATCGTCGAGTAATTACATGGAACCCTTTTCATGCTCATGTTATTGAGCACATTCTTACAACCAATTATTTCTACAAGATTCTTGTAGACATGAACTATATTTTTTTTTCCAAAAGAGTCACTGAAAACATGCATACCTTTGACCATCTAGCCATCCTTCTTTTGAATGAGATTGCTTCTTTTCTTACAAGATCCCTTAAGAGGAGAAACACTTTAATTTTTCCTCTCAAACAACAACTTGACCATGAACATCCCTTCATCCTTTAATACTATCAATTCCATACTAGATGAAATATATACTAATTGTGTCATGATGCTTATAAGTTAAAGAACCTTCCCTAAATTATGGTTCTTATAGTGGGATATTGATGATCCTTTCTGATAGAGACGAAGCTTCCTTAGATAGCAAGGATCCTTGGGATCTTCTTCTTTTGGCTTCTTCTCGGGTTCTTCCTTTTCTTTAGCCATGTGAGCTCCACTCCTTTCCTTCCTTTTGTTGTTTTTCTTGTTTGGGCAATCCCTCTTGAAATGTCCATACTCATTGCATACATAACATTGTATCTTTGACATATTTGGTTTTCCTTTGGACTTTCCAAGATTCCCTTTCTTCTTCTTCTTCTTGGATTTTACAACAAAGGCTTGAGATTTTTCATTTGATTCGGTGTCATTATTTGCTTTTATCCTTGTTTCTTCCAAGAGACATTGAGCCCATAGTTCATCAAAAGGAGTAGTATCTGTAGAAATTTTGAATAATTTAACACATATTCAACAGAGATTATCCTGATCATGTACTATTGCGGAATACATACACAATACATAAGCTCCTCTATGTTGATCATCAATATAGCAGCATCAATAACAATAAAACATCAAGAGCATTCACACATTAACACAGTATGTAACCCGGGGAAAGCATCTCGCTAAAGACCCAAACTATCTGTATATTAATGATTGAGACCATGTAACATTACAAAGTACAATGCTTATCACAAGCAATCTAGTACCAGCTCCACCTGTTACACATAATACAGCTAAGATCTGATCTCCAAATCTATTCCACTGCTTGCCTGCCTCCACTGCTCAATACCTGCTCAAGAATGAATGAGAATGGTTTACCAAACTCGTATTTCACCTCCAAAGAATCACTTACACTGTATCAGACGTGAGCAGAGGCTATAATACTGGGCAAATACATGAGCAAACTCATTGGCATACTCAATCCCTTGATTGTGCAAGATCTGATGCACAACTATAGTCACAACTGATAGCAATCTGATTCTCTAACACCTGTCCCTGCTGAACTGAACATGCACTGACATGCAACTGAGTTAACTGATGTATTCTATAGTTGTATTATGGGTTAATAATTAGTTTAACAACTCATCATTATTCTATTTGCAGTTAGACTAACTACAACTAGTTTAACCAAGTAAAACTGAACACAACTCCATCAACTCCACAATCAACTCCACCAAACTCAACTGATTGAGTTCTAACTGAAGTCATGCATGCAACAACTCAACTGACTCATAAGAAAAGCGTACTTCCTTCTGACAGCTACATGGGCCACATCTGTAGCTCAAAATGAAGTGCTCCAAGAGAATAAGATCAAGTTTATAGTCCAAATATTATTATGAGACAATAATATTTGACTTTTCTATTTTGGACAGCCAGTCTAAAAATAGACTTTGATCACTCCTGCTGTGATCACTCCTGCTGTGGTCCCTCATACTGTGATCACTCCTGTTGTGGTCACTCCTGTTGTGGTCACTCCTGATGTGATCATCCCTGCTGTGGTCACTCCTGCTGTGATCATCCCTGCTGGGATCCAAAAATAGAACTTGCGCCATAATTTGCCTGCGGGCCCACTTAGTGAAGGCGACTCTTTTCACTAAGCTCCATCATCTTGTTGCAATCTCAACACTCCCTCTCGACAAGATATGGATTATCAACAACCCCTATCCTGCCTCAGTGGTACTCGAATTTGCTCCTGGTGAGAGCCTTCGTCAGAATATCAGCATCCTGATCCTCCGTTGGAATGTATGAAAGCAACATGATCCTCCGCTGCACACAATCTCTGATATGATAGTACCTGATGTCGTCCGTTGAGCTCCCTGCCCAATCTGCATCCTCATGTCTGTACCAAGATCCATATCCCGATGTGCCTCTCAAGTAGCGCAATACATGCTTGCCCGCCTTCCAGAAGAGCTTGGTAGGCTTAACCATAGCTTGTGAAAGCTGGTTAACTGCATAGCATATATCGGGTTGTGTATTGACCAAATACATCAGCGACCCCACCAACTGTCAATAAACAGTGGCATCCACTTCTTCTCCTGAAGTGGCATCCTCCTTCCTCCAACCTCCAGGAAGAGGAGTAACAACAGGCTTGCAGCCATGCATGTTGAACTTCTCCAGTATCTCCCGAGCATACTTGCCTTGAGAAACAAATAGTCCACCACTGCGCTGCCATATTTCCAATCCTAGGAAATAGTGAAGGAGGCCCAAATCCTTCATCTCAAACTCTGTAGCAAGATCCTTCTTGCATGACAGTATCAACAGCTCATCACCCGTTAGAATCAAATCATCAACATACAGTACAATGATAAGCAACTTACCCTCCACCATAATCTGGTATAGGTTAGGATACGCCTCGCTCTTGGAGAATCCAAGTCCTGTGAAATAGCTATCTATCCGTGTGTACCAAGCACGTGGTGCTTGCTTCAACCCATACATCACTCTCTTGAGCCTGCACACATGCGACTCGCTGCTAAAGACCTCAAAGCCTTCGGGTTGCTCAATGTACACCTCCTCCTCAATGACTCCGTTGAGGAACGCAGTCTTCACATCCATCTGATGAATGTGCCATCCCATCTGCGCTGAGAGCAAAAATCGTCCGTATGGAAGAATACCTTGTGACAGGTGCAAAGGTCTCCTCATAATCAATCCCCTCTATCTGTGAAAAGCCTCGGGCAACAAATCTTGCCTTGTACTTCTCCACACTCCCGTCAGCTGCCTGCTTAACTTTGTAGATCCATCTCGAACCCACCACTGATTTCCCTTCTGGTCTAGGAACAATCTCCCATGCACTGTTTTTAACAATAGAATCATACTCTTCCACCATGGCGTCTACCAATGCGGGATCCTCCACAGCTTCCTCGAAAGAGGATGGCTCAGTCACAACACACTTGCTTATAAGAGCCATGTATCCAGTGTACCGATCAGGTGACTGTCTCTGCCTGCTTTGGGCTGTAGGTGGTCCTACAACTTCCTCTGCATCTTGAGCCAGTCGCTCAGCTTCTGTCAAGCGCTTTCGCCCTCTGATGGTTGCCGCCATCGCTCGACCAACGGGAGAGGAATTTATTACTTGTCCCGCACCGGGCAAGGAGAGTGGCTCGACTGATAAGGAGAGGAACTTGAAGAACCACCGGGCCGCCATCGCCTTTCAGGACCTATTAATAATGAAGTGCAACAATGGAGAATGCACCTAAAGTATTTGACTGTTCTGGCCGTCACGCGCTGCATGAGTGGTCTCTTCCACTCCACGAACCTCGTCCTGTGGCTGATCCACGTCCTGAAGCTCATCCTTAGGAACTAATAGCTCCTCATCTGCATGCAAGTGTAGCTCCCTCTCAAGCGAACACTTCATGGATTTCTCCTCCTAAAATTTTATATCCCGTCGCATAACAGTTTTACCACGGTCTGGCAAATACACATGATAGTTGTGGGGCGTATCAGTGTACCCAAAAAATATCCCAACCTCTGCGGTCAGCTCCAACTTCTTCCTGGCATCCTTCGTCACATGCATGTAAACGTTAGCACCAAAAATCCTCAAATGAGAAAGATCAGGCTTCTTACCAGAATAAGCCTCCTCGGGTGTACTCATGCCAAGTATCCTATGAGGACAATGGTTCTGCACATAAATTGCTGTATTGCATGCTTCCGCCCACAAGTGAAGGGGTAGGCCCTAATCATGCAACATTGCCCGTGCAGCACCCACAATCGTTCTGTTCTTTCGCTCAGCTACCCCGTTCTGCTGTGGGTTATGGGGAGCTATGAGCTCTCTACGAATCCCTTCTGCCTTGCAGAAATCCTTGAACTTGTCCGAGATGTATTCACCACCATTATCGCTCCTAAGAGCTTTCACCTTCTTCCCCGACTCCTTCTCGACCAGTGCTTTGAATTCACAGAACTTTGAATATGTCTCGCTCTTCTTCTGCATGAAGAAGATCCAACACTTATGAGAGAAATCATCAACAAAAATCACATAATACCTGTGTTTTGTTGTCGAAGCAACTAAGAAAGGTCCACACACGTCTGTGTGAATTCTCTCAAGGATCGTCGTGGCGCGACTATCCTTCTCGTGAAAGGTGGCTTTCACAAACTTCCCCAAAGTACACCCCTTGCACTGATCTGACTGCACAAGTGTGCCTTTAGGAAGCCCTGTAGTGATCTGCTGCAGTATCTTCAAGGATCCATGGTGAAGGTGACCCAATCTCCTGTGCCACAACTTGCCATCATCCCGGCTCACCAATCCTTCTGCCTTGCCTGCCATTTCTGTGCATCCATCTACATGCAACTGATAAAGGTTCCTCACTCGAACCCCTATCTTCCAGGTTTCACCAGTTGTCTTGCTGCGCAGGAAAGCCTTTCCCTCGTTGAAAACAACATCATACCCCTTGTCTTCTAACATCGCCACTGAGATAAGATTCTTCTTCAATCCTGGAACATGCATGACTTCCTTCAATACAAAGGGTTTATCAGACTCCCTCTCAAAGGAAATGGTACCGATACTGGTCGCACTGTATCTACCATCATCGCCCATCTCGATGTGCACTCCAAGATCTTTGTCCTCCAGATCAGAGAACAAATCTCTATCTCCCGTCATGTGAAAAGGTGCACCACTGTCCAAGAACCACACCGATCCCATCACACTTGAAACCAAGCATGCGATCAATGAAAAATCAAGCTCAAACTATGAGGCTAGAGCCTCTCCTACTGAAGATCCAACAACCTGCTTGTTCTTCTTCTTCTGCGGACAATTAGTGGCATAGTGTCCATGCTGGTGACAGTGAAAACACTTCACCTTGGACATATCCTGCTTCTTGCCTTTCGCACCAGACTAAGAAGCTTTCTTGCTCTTCCCTTTCTTTGCTTTGGCAGCGAAAGCGCAATTCTCTTCATCAGATACCTTTGATGAAGATCCATTCTCACCTTTATTGTTTTTGAGTTTATCCTTGAGCGCCAGGTTGCTCTTTCTTTGGAATAACATTTGCAATCCGTTGAAAGACATTTCAACAACACTGTTGCAAATTCAATTTCCACCAGCTCCAACTCAACCGCCTCGGATCTAAGATTTGTGAGAACACAATATTTCTCGTACAGAGATTGACTGTATGGGCATTCACCGGATATCTCACCTTCCAAAGGAAGGATGAATCCAGAGGCTACCTGGCCCGATTACAGACTCTGCCTGAAGAAATAGAATGTAAACATTTCCTGAATAGTAGATCTGATGATCAACAGCTCTGATACCATGTAGAAATTTTGAACAATTTAACACATATTCAACAGAGATTATCCTAATCATGTACTATTGTGGAATGCATACACAATACATAAGCTCCTCTACGTTGATCATCAATATAGCAGCATCAATAACAATAAAACATCAAGAGCATTCACACATTAACACAGTATGTAACCCGGGGAAAGCATCTCGCTAAAAACCCCAACTATATGTATATTAATGATTGAGACCATGTAACATTACAAAGTACAATGCTTATCACAAGCAATCCAGTACTAGCTCCACCTGTTACACACAATACAGCTAAGATCTGATCTCCAAATCTATTCCACTGCTTGCCTGCCTCCACTGCTCAATACCTGCTCAAGAATGAATGAGAATGGTTTACCAAACTCGTATTTCACCTCCAAAGAATCACTCACACTATGTTAGATGTGAGCAGAGGCTATAATACTGGGCAAATACATGAGCAAACTCATTGGCATACTCAATCCCTAGATTGTGCAAGATCTGATGCACAACTATAGTCACAACTAATAGCAAACTGATTCTCTAATACCTGTCCCTGCTGAACTGAACATGCATTGACATGCAACTAAGTTAACTGATGTATTCTATAGTTGTATTATGAGTTAATAATTAGTTTAACAACTCATCATTAGTCTATTTGCAGTTAGACTAACTACAACTAGTTTAACCAAGTCAAACTGAACACAACTCCATCAACTCCACAATCAACTCCACCAAAATCAACTGATTGAGTTCTAAATGAAGTCATGCATGCAACAACTCAACCGACTCATAAGAAAAGCATAATTCCTTCTAACAGCTGCATGGGCCACATCTGTAGCTCAAACTGAAGTGCTCCAAGAGAATAAGATCAAGTTTATAGTCCAAATATTATTATGAGACAATAATATTTGACTTTTCTATTTTGGACAGCCAGTCTAAAAATAGACTTTGATCACTCCTGCTGTGATCACTCCTGTTGTGGTCACTCATACTATGATCACTCCTGCTGTGATCATCCCTGCTGTGGTCACTCTTGCTGTGATCATCCCTGTTGTGGTCACTCCTGCTGTGATCATCCCTGCTGGGATCCAAAAATAGAACTTGCGCCATAATTTTCCTGCGGGCCCACTTAGTGAAGGCGACTCTTTTCACTAAGCTCCATCATCTTGTTGCAATCTCAACAGTATCCTATATTGAGTAGACACTAGTTGCAAAACTGCTCCAATCAGTTGAGAAAGCATTTAATACATAAACAATCATTTCTGAATCAGAAATAACTTCCATAAGCCCTTGCAACTAGTCCCTTATTTGTGAGATATTCATAAGCTAGGTGGTTATACCTTCATCCTTTGACTTCCTTATTCTATATCGTTTATTCCTCAAAGATATCTTCTGACTCGATGTACGTATAGAGTACACCTTTACCAACTTATCATAGATTGATTTAGATGAGTTAAAATCGACAATAAAGGGAATGAGATGATATTTTATAAATTCAGTAACAATCCTTTGTGACCTAACATCTTCCTTATTATATCTTGCCAATTCTTGAGTCTTCTCTTTGTCTGGTTGAGTAACTTCACCAAGAACATATTCCATGACCTCATTTTTTGTGAGCACCAAATCAATCCTTTTCTTCCATGCTAGGAGGTTTGTTGACCCAATGAGCTTGTTACTTTCGTTGCAAAATGTAGCCATTTGATCTATAGATTGAGACATGGAGCACAAAATGGTACTTACTTGTCAAATGAGTGTCCTTCTTGATGACGTCTCTAACTATCTTGATGCTTTCAACCCCTTTAAAGAGACTTCCTATAATGATAAATTCTAGGATTCCTTCAACAATAGTATCTTCAAACAACTTTAAAGAGTGGATGATGGTCCCAATATTATTTGATGCTTTCTTTTCTTCAAGATGATGGAGTACACTATAGAGCCTTCAACAAGAGCTTATCCTTCCTTTCCTTCAATGAGAGCTTAATGTAGTAATATTCCTTCTAGGTCAATAGGTTTTCTTGTCCTTTCCTTGTGTCATTTTGCAAATGATTCCCCCTCACAAGAAATCCCTTCTTATGTCAACAAGATGATATTCAAGCTGCAACAAGCAATCCCTTCTTATGTAAACAAGATTATCTTCAAGTTGCCTTCTCTTTCTTCACCTTAGATCTGATTCCATGTTGGAGAATCAAGTAGGGTAACTATTAATTCAATTATCCTTATCCTTGATAAAAGCTTGTGAACTTATGTTATCTTCTTATTGTTCTTAATTATATTCTTTTCACCAAACAATTATCAAGATCATAAACCACAAAGACAATAGACACAAATATAGGCTCCAAGCTAGGGAAAAACCCCTCCAAAGGGGAAAACCCAGAAATAATATATTTTCTTCTTATAAAATCAATTCAAATGAGAAAATACAAGACCCAAGACCTAATTCAAGACCTCCTCCGAGCACCAATTCAGCCCTCCAAGAATCACTTTCAAACAAGTCAAATATTGACTAAGTTAACAAAGGTCAAAGCTCTTCAATCTGCTCCACTCCAGAATTTTAGCCTTCTTCCTCAAATCTGCAACTTCAATCCCTAGAAACATCATAAAAGCTTTCTAGTACGTGTCATCCTTCCAAGAGATTCTTCCTCAAGCAAATCAAGGTCTTCAAAGTCAACAAAAGTAAAACCTTCCAAAATCTATCCCAATCAAAGTTTCGGTCCTGCAATTCAGGTCTGTAATTCAACTTGCAATTCTTGGCCCCCAAAAATTGCAAAAACCCTAGGTTTTCTTGCACGTGTTAGCTGAAATGGGTAGAAAAGACAAATATTCTTCTTCTTCCTTGACTCTCACTCTTGTATTGTCTCCTTGTCTTGCTTCAGATCGAACTGAATAAGTGTCTCCAAATGAATCGAACTTGATTCCTTTATATAGCCTTCTCATGAGGTCGAATAGGCCTCTTTTAGGTTGACTTGTTCTTGACTTGGAATGACTTGGTCTTGCATGTCTTTTTGACTTTCTTAGACTTGAAATAACTTATTTTACATGTTACAACTTGCCTAATAGGGTCTCATAAAAATGATAAAGACTTTCTTGACTCAAGAAAAATATTCATTTGACTTGACAAACCCTAGGAGCATGAAATGCATGCTTGACCTAGTTGACCAACAAAATGGAGCATGAAACTCATGCTTAAAAATAATATTTTTCTTTCTTCTTTCTCTTGTAACATAAGATATACATAATGATATGGGTACAATTATGAAGACCGAAGCTAGTTACATTTTCCAACAATCCAAACTCAATAAATAAAGGACAAACCCATCTCTCAAATTGCAATAATATATTTAAAAAGGAATCTACAAGACTTTGTTGCATTCTTAAGTACTTACAAGTTTTGATCTTTAATGATGTAGAGTTGAATTTCAATGTAGAAAATAGTGATTTAACAAAATAGCTCATGTGACTAAAATCTCTCATTTAGTATTTTTGTATCAATGCAATTGCCAAGCCTTAACATTAATTCATGTTTTATCATGTTTACTCATGTCACTATGCAATCAAACAAGTGCATCTGTTTACTGGAAACTATGAATATTCCTATGCTACCTTGGATAAGGTTTGTAACAACAAATTTAACTTTAGTGAACCATAATAGTAAAATTCTTAGTTAAAAAGGTCTTGTTTGTCTCTTCTCGTCTTTTAACCACTTTTGTTTTTGCAATTTATTTTCAATAGCAACCATATTCACTATGTCTTTGTGTTAATATTATAGAAAAGAATAAATACAATAGAGTTTATGACTAAGAAGAAGAAGAGCCACATATAATGTCCTTTGTTGCCTTTGCTTGCATGTTTGCTTTTTCAATGACTTGCATAGTTGGATGACATATAGCTAGAAGAATTTACTAGAAAACTAGAACATGTGATTAATTATACTAGATCGAAATAGGTACAAGCATAATTCATTTATGTGTTGATAAAACATTAAAGCTAAAGTAGAAAATGTGCTTAACCATTAAAAAAAGGGAAGAAGTGAAAAAAAAAAATGCGCTATGAAGGTTTTGAACTAAGTTACTCTAGTCATAGTATGTGTTACGACCCCAACACCTTAGGCGATTGCCCAACCAAATCTGTTGGCAACTTGTGCGACACCGACAAACTTTTTTGTTTTAACACTACTTGAGTTTCCGAACTACACCTCTCTACAACACTTAGTCAATTTTATCAAGTGTTCACTTCTTCTTATTTATGCAACATAATTCAATTTATTTTACTTCATTTAGCATTCAACACTTATTAAAATATGTGATATTCAACAAAGTGTGATATCATAAGCAACAGTCATAAACAATAATGTACAAAGGAGGGGGAAACTCCCTAAAGTAGTTCGCCCCAATCTTATTATCAAAATTCTGCAATATAATACAAAGTATATTTTACAAGTTACAAGGTGTGGCAACTACCTGGTCCAAACGAGCAAGTCATCCACTATGTTTATAAAATTATGCAACTCTTGTCTGCATTGTTCTACCCAAGTCTGTGATATCGCAATTCTGCCCAGCCAGTGATATCACAACTTGACCTGCCCAGAAACTCCAAAATTTTGGCCTAGAACAAAGACCAACAAACTATGCCTAGACTTACTGGCTCGCAGGGTGAGCCCCACCTTGCCTGTGCCCTCTTTTCTGCGTCCTCCTTCCCTTGAACAAATTTTTGATTTTCTGGGATATTGTAGACTTCATGTCCTGTGATATCGCAACTCTTCCCAGTCTATGATACCGAAACTCTGCATAGTCTATGATATCGCAACTCGACCTATTCTACGATATGTCTTTTCGACCTACTTCTCCCCTCCTTGGCCGAACTCCTCACTTGTGTTTATATGTGTTCGATATTCTTCTTTTATGTGGGACAACACCCCTACCGTATGGGTGTGCCTCTTGGGCCAACCTGTCGATGGGAGTGTAGGTGCCCTCTTGCTGGGCGGACGCGCCCCTACTTGGGCACTCTGCATGCCTTGTTGCCTATGCTACCCATGTTGGTCATTGCCTTGTGTTTCACGTCATGCATGCTTGTCTTCCTGTCACACCCGCTCATCGTATCACATCTGCCTACTCACTATGATTTGTTGTTACGTCGAACTGCCTTGGCACCCAAGCGCCCCTTGGTGTGGGTGCGCCTGTGGGCACGGGTCTACTAGTTAGTCACTATAAGTTTCCGACACACATTCCTTGCTTGAGTCACGTGGTGCCTTCCACTATAATGTTCACAGCTCTCAACTTTCCCTCCACCGCACGCTCATCTTCAAGTCACCACCAAGTTACCTCATCGCATAGGTGGGTGCCTTGCCTTCATGGGCGCATCCCCCATGTGCTCTTTCCCAACTCTGTCCAGCTTCAGTTTTTTGACTCTCCAAGTGTTCTCTGCCCATCATGGGTGCCTGTTAACCTTGGTGCCAACTCAGGGCCCTGACATCCTCCCCCACTTTAAAAAGGTTTTCGCCCTCGACAACACCATCTCGGCAAACTCCATTGCCAAGACCAAATGTCGCAAAGTGCCACCAACTCCAACATCATTCGTCCCTGCTGCATGAACTCACCTTCATCGCATGAACCTCCATCAAGGCACATGACTCTATGTGGGTAAGACTCCTCAATCCACGATCATCAGCCATAACTCATCACAATCCTCCATACTGCCTCAAGTCATGGAAGGTTTCTCCCTCCAACTCGGTTGCATGGTATCGCTGTAACACATATCATACCATTCCACCATATGTCGTCATCATGTGAACTATTGTTGTCATACTCCAACTCAACTCCAACATATCTCAATGCACAACTGGTACCCATGACTCAAACTAGTTGGATGGCCAATCCAACCATAATCCAAATCCATGGGAATGCACTTCCTCATTCCCTCGTTAGTTGTTTCTCCAGCATTCTATCACATCTTCAACTCGATCAAGAACCCTCCCCATCTCTATGCATCAATGTGCCATATCTAGGTCCATGAAGAAATATACATCTCATATGTGATATTTTCCCATCAATGTTGTCAAAGGGGCAAGTCTTCACTTGCCTCATCATCTCATCCATGTGCTGCCCATGGTCATAGACCAGCAACCTCTATTTCCATAAAAAATGGCTAAGTCTCATCAACTAAACCCATGTCTAAGGGTTCCCACCAAGGCACCTTCATCACTGCAACCACTATCCAACTCCAAAGTGTCTTGCCTTTATCGCATCCACTAATTCACTTCTCATGAACACATCCCATACTGTGCCCAAGGTATTCATCCATCCCATATCAAAGTCAAGTCTAGATCTTACCTCAACTCCTCAATGAACCAGATATTTCAAGACCACTATAGCATGAAGTCTTCATTGGCTGCAACTTTCTCAAGTCGTCATAAGCTCCTATGAATCATCTCAACACTTCGACAAGCACACTTGTCTCGGTCACAAGTTCCATCGTAAGTTGCCTCTTCCCTCTTCATTGTATGAACACCCTCATAGGCTTCCCATGTCTTACTTGAAAAAAAACCATGGCCTTGTTGTTTGAATTCCCAACATATCCATCGGTCCATCTACAAAACATATTGATGTCGCATTAAGAAGTCCATCCTGCCCAACATCCTTACTTTGGCACTTCTCCTTGATGCCAATATACGATATCTCTACAAGTGCTCTCACTTGATGCCTCTGCACAAAGTCTGCCATGCACCCTTCTTCTTCAACTTGATGCCCATGAATTTGGTTTCCCAACTCGTCCACTTCACCATACCCAACACAAATTTAGTCATCACACCCTTGCTTTCATTCAGGTTAGCACCCTTAATCGCCCTACCCTCATATCATCATCATAGGTCCCCTCATCATTTTTTCCTCCTCCATCGAAGGTTTTCCAAAGTCTTTTCCTTGGCATAAACGAAGCTCTCATGATGAAGTCCACCCAAGTATATGTATATCACTTCAGTTCAATGTGCCCTTCCTTTGTTCTGTCCATGAGTCATGTCGGGTACTTAGCCAATTCTTCGTTCAGCTAAGCATGACTCACCCATCGCAATGTTTATCATGTTCCACCGTTATCATGGGCATCCGCACCTTCTACTCTAAGGTCGCATACTACCCAGACAAGTTCTACAACAAAAACTATTCCTTGCTCCCCAAATACACAAGGTCTCATTCCAATCGTTCATTGAAAGTCTATCCATTGCGTCGGAAAACACATTCCTTCACCCATCTCTGCATATGGCCCATCTTCCAAGAATTTCAACGAAACACAAGCTACAAAAATAATTATATTTTCACGAGGTTTCTCCATGTGAGTGCCTCCTTCCTTCAATGGATACATTGTGCATGAATCTAGTTCAACTTGTGCAAGCAACGTTGTCCCAAGTTCTTTCTTTTCTGTTGGCACTATTGCAACACATTCTTCTTCACATACCACATCTTCTTCTTCCTTGTTGCAATCAACAACTTCATCCCGACACACTGCCCAACCAAGTCAAAGAAGTTTCCCTTTAACTTCATTTTCCAAATCTTCAAGTTCAACCCAAATCCTCGACATATCTTCCTTCATGCATTCCAACCTATATAAGGTTTGTAAAAGTCTCCCGTGACACTCCAGCCAACTTGCCATCATGTATCATTTAACTCAACCCTTGACCCAAGTCTATGATGATGTTAAACATGTCACACTGCGACCACAACTCAACCCTTACACTTCAACTTGTTCACCCAACTGCTCATGGCAGTGGTGCCTCCAAGTACCCAATCCGTTTAGCTCAGCTCTAACCCTAATATGCCTCTACCACTGCCAAACTTCAACACTTCAAATCAGCTTGGTCCTACCTGAACCAAGATTTGGTACCATCTGTCACGACCCCAATGCCTTGGGTGACTGCCCAACCCAATCCATAGGTAACTCATGGGGCACCAACAAAATTTTTCATTTTAACACTACTTGAGTTTCCAAACTACGCCTCTCTACATCACTTAGTCAATTTTATTAAGTGTTCATTTCTTCTTATTTATGCAATGGAATTCAATTTACTTTACTTCATTTAACATTCAACACTTATTCAAATCTGTGATATTCAGCAATGTTCGATATCGTAAACAACAATGTACATGGGAAGGGCAACTCCCCAAAGTAGTTCGTCCCATTCTTATTATCAAATTTCTGCAATATAATAAGAAGTATATTTTACAAGTTACAAGGCGTGGCAATTACCTAACCCAAACCAACAACTCATCCATTATGTTTATAAAATCGTGCAACTCTTGTTTGCACTATTCCGCCCAAGTTTGTTACACGTTTTGCCCATGTCTTCAATATCGTAATTCGACCTTCCCAGAAACCCCAAAATTTGGCCCATAAAAATACTAACAAACTCTGCCCAGATGTACTAGATCATAGGGCAAGCCCCACCTTTCCTGTGCCCTCTTTGCTGTGTCCTCCTACACTTGAATGAATTTTTGATTTTCTGTGATATCGCAACTCTGCCCAGTGTGCGATATCACAACTTGACTTGTTTTGCGATATGTTTTGTCGACCTGCTTCTTCTCTCCTTGGCCGAACTCCTCACTTGTGTTTATATGTGTTTGGTCATCTTCTTTTATGTGGGCCAGCACCCCTCCAACATTTGAGTCGACCCATCAACTTTTCATGGGCGCCCCTGTTGTATGGACGCGCCTCTTGGGCTAACCTGCCGATGGGTGTGTGGACACCCTCTTGTTGGGAAGGTGCACCCCTTGAGCTGACCTACCAATGAGCATGTGGGAACCATCTCGCTGGGGGGGTGTGCCCCTTGGTCCAACCTACCGATGGGTGTGTAAGCACCCTCTCACTTGGCAGGTGCGCCACTACTTGGGTGCTTCACCTACCTTGTCACCGACATTAACCGGGTCGATCACTGCCTTATGTTGCACGTCATATCCGCTCATCTTCCCATCACACCCACTCGTTGCATCACATATGCCTACCCACTATGCTTTATCGTCACGTCACATTGCCTTGGCGCCTAGGCGCCCCTTGGTGTGGGCGCGCCTGTCATGCACTCTTGCCCAACTCGGTCCAACTTTGGTTTTCGACTCTCCAAGTGTTCACAGCTCGTCATGGGTGCTCATTGGCCTTGGTGCCAACTCAGGGCCCTGACATCATTTGCTTTTTCAATGACTTGCATAATTGGATTACGTATAGCTAGAAGAATTTACTAGAATACTAGAACATGTGATTAATTAGACTAGATTGAAATAGGTACAAGCATAATTTATTCAAGTGTTGATAAAACATTAAAGCTAAAGTAGAAAATGTGGTCATCCATTAAAAAATAGGAAGAAGTGAAAAAAAAAACGCACTATAAAGGTTATGAGCTAAGCTACTCCGGTCATAGTATGTACCCATGCATATAAAAGAAACAAATATTGGTGATGCTTAGGGTCATAACTTTGAGTTTGTGTCATTTTATGTCTTTCACATGACTAAAGTGACATTTTTGGAAGCTACTGAAACTTTCAAGCATCTTTCCAAGTAGGAATATTTTATTGGTTGCACTTAAACACCTTCATAGTAGACCTTTCTTTGATTATTGTAAGGTGCTTGATATTATGTATAGTATATGATTGACAACGACACAATGATATGTATCTTAGGATGTCATACACATGATTCATTGGTATTTCCAGTATATCTTCAATGGTTAGAAGTGGATCCATGGGAGTTAGTTAATTATTCCATGTTGTGGGGTGGTCCCCAAAAAACAACTCCCAAATTGACCCACTAATACAAATGGAAATTATTGCTAAGGAAAATTCAAATAAGAGATCAAAAGGATGAAAAATTATACCATTTCCAATTAACCAATAATGAAAAATATTATAAATTGTGTTATGAATGTTGCACGGTGCATTTTCATATGATTTTCCCATTCATAAACATTTATATGCAATTATGGCATGTCTATAACTGCATGATTTTCACACAACATTCATAAATGAACGTCACAAGAAATCATCTATAAAACTATAGACATAACTAGTTATAAACTCTTGCTTTAGCCTTTATGTGATATAATAAATTCTATGCTATACAGTGTATGTTGTTGTGTGTTTAAAAATTAGCCAAAAAATATAACACTTTATAAATATTGAATGAATAAGTTCAGAAAGTTGAAAAAACCCAAATTGATACCAAGTAGAAGAGTAGAATGATTAAGTGATGAGGCATTTAGAAGAAAGGGATGCCTTATATTATTTGTTCGTGTCTGCTTATTGAAAAGCAACGTAGTGTTGATTTTCATTCCTACTAGTAGAGAATTACATTACAAAGTAGTACCATAATGAAGACCTCATTGCTTGTAAGGATAAGGTTCATAAAAATAGTGTGAGATATCACATAATTGATGGAGAAGCAAAGATTCAAACTCTCTTTGTCATCATCATATGATTTTTACCTATTTGTAACTTCAACTTCATACATGTCATTGATTTCCACTATCACAACATATATCAGGGCCATTTTGTCAATAATTCCCTCAATCCACACTTGGCAATGTGAGCCATGACTTGGTTAATTATTTCTTACTGATATGTGCAATTGTTGCTTGCTTTATATAGAATCTAAATAAACTCATGGTTGTGAATTTATTTTTATTTATGGAAATGATCGACATACTATTATTTACAACTCTTTTCTTATACAATGGGAAAACCTATCATAACTCAGTTGTCAAACCAATAGTGGGGACAACAACCACTAGCTACTATCTACAAATGCAAGTCGAATCATCATTGTTATTCAAGGAAAACCATGCCACCTAGAATTACTAGTTGGTGTTCCATAAGGGGGTAGGCTTTCACTCCTGCCATATGCCTTTAGGTCTTGGGTCATGAACCTACTTCCTTACATCCAAGAAAGATGAGTTCTTAACCAAGTAAAAGAATTTTTAGGGAATACTCTAGGCCACTACTTGTTTACAACTATGTGGTGAATTGTGGAGTTTTTGTATATTTTGTATGTTTTTTGTTTTTTGTTTTTTTGTTTTTAAATAACCTCCAAACCATCCTCATATGGGGTGTTAAGGGTTGTGTTCCATCAATGAAGTGGTAAGGATGTCGTCGCCTCATTCAATGAATGAGGTCAATGTGCTTGCTAACCTCACCATCATGTTGTAACATGTATTGGAATCCTCCTTGCAATTAATGGTTTCAGGGATATGGTTGTTAGTGTTTCCACTGGGTTGGATCCTTGCTCTAATTCCACATCCTCCAAACCATCCTCATATGGGGTGTTAAGGGTTGTGTTCCATCAATGAAGTGGTAAGGATGTCATCGCCTCATTCAATGAATGAGGTCGTTGTGCTTGCTAACCTCACCATAATGTTGTAACATGTATTGGAATTCTCCTTGCAATTAATGGTTTCAGGGATATGGTTGTTAGTGTTTCTATTGGGTTGCATCCTCGCTCTAATTCCACATGCCATAGCTAGTCTCTAGCCATAATTTAGGTTATAATCCTAATTTTTTGATGGTATGTTCATTCGATGGCATTCATTGTAATTCTCCTAGGCCAATTTAGTGTTCTTCAAACGCCTAACCCTCTAGATCTAGTAGCTAGTCTAGAAACAATAGACAAAGTAATTCATCGCTTTTCCTATAGTTAATAGATAAGAGAAAGAAGAACAAAGGTACCAACCTGTAACTTTCGTTCGGTACCAATCTGTCCTTTGACCGATTTCGCCACTCCTTTCCGTACTTAACTCGCTTGGAAAGTACCTGCACACAAGCCGAGACAGAAACTCATCAAAGCATACAATAATGATGATCTATTAACTAAACATATCATTGAATCAAGAATACGATATACATCATATAAACATATGAATGGAAAAAGCTTAGAATGCTTTATTGATAGAAGGAAAGATTACAACCCATGTAGATGCATGCTTGATTCAGTGTCTTCCTTCCAGTTTCAAACCTTTCTCTCCTTATGAAGTAACAATTTGACATCATCACAATACTCTTACTAATCTCATTCAAATAGCATTTCCTTAGCTCAAGAAATTCCAACCTCCCCAAGCCTTTGAATGCTTGGTTAATTGATAGCTAAATGGAGGAGGTTAAGCCATTAATGGCCGTCATGAATGCTTTGCCAAAATTGGGAAGTGGTTCCATGGAGGAAGGGATAATGGATTAAGGTTCATTCTTCCTCTTCCTCATCCAAATGCGAGCTCAATCATCCTGGAAACTTCTAGAAGTATCCATTGGATAAGGAATCCAATGGATTCATTTAAAAAATTCGATGAATCTCGCTCATCGCGGGTGAAACAAAGGCTAGGTGTGATGCATAACACCCAAACAGTGTAGTTCCTGCAATGCATTGCAGCCTGATAGAAGGCTCCCTGCGCTGATCTCCTTAGGGACACTTTTTGGATGAATGGTGTCATGGAAACTCTTGGGAAGCAAGCATGAAGTAGGTTGACCTCATTAGGGAATGAAAACAAATAAATTAGGGATTGATGGACCCTAATAATACGGATCTGGAAGTTGGTGTTGATGTGCCCAAATTGACCTGTAACAACTGGGTTGCATCCTCGCTCTAATTCCACATGCCATAGCTAGTGTCTAGCCATGAGTTTAATCCTAATTTTTTGATGGTATGTGTTTAGTCAATTTAGTGTTATCTAAATTGCTAGTATTTATTGTCAACCCGGGGCTCGTAAGCTGATGAAGTGAAGGTGTACTATATGTACTTAAGTATCCTCTTAGAGTTTTTCTTATCGTTGGGGGGTGTTGTTGTGGTTTAATTATGTTCCTAGATGGAATGAGAATTTATACACAAGTGAGTGATGGTGTGTGTGTAGAGTGAATTCTAAATGAGTGGAAGTGTGTGTTGAGTGATTTCTAACTATTTGCTTGAAAGGAAATGCTTGGAATGAATTAATGAAATTGAAATGACTTGAAATAAACTTGAAAGCAAATGACCACTACCAATGGCACTAGACACCGTTCAAGTTGCTGCTAATAAAAGGAAAAAGAGAGTCACTTTTAAAGCCCAAGAATGAAGATTATCTCTCCCTAACTCAATGCCTCAAAGCACATGTACTGTGTAAAGCACGGAAAGAAAGTAGCTTAAGTGGAATTATAAAAGTGAGAAAAATATGCTTGAAAGACTAATGATAATAATTTGCTATTCCTAATACTCTACTTCAGCCATATGTACTATGGGAAGCATGATTAGAAAGTAGTGAGGAAATAGTCTAGGAAACACTTTAAAATCAAAACTTTTACTTTAAAGACTAGTGGTAATGATTTACTCTTTCTAACTCAATACTTCAAAGCACATGTACTGTGTAAAGTAAGGAAAGAAAGTAGCTTAAGAACAGTCCAAAAAGCACCCAAACAAGCTGCAAGTTAGTGATATTTTGATCTTAAAAGATAGTAGTTTATGATGAAGATCATTCATGTATGTTAACAGCTCTTTGAGAAATAAGATTAAAAACTAACTATAAAGACAAAGGCAGCACTTGAATTGTCAACTTCAAATACCATTAGCTGTAAAGCAAACACAACACATATGAAAATAAATCCCGGGCTAAAAGAAACCTGCAAAGAAATAACACTGATCAGCTGAAAATAAAGGAAAACAAGTAAATAAAACTATACATGCTTAAGGAAACAAATGAGAAAATAATGAAATGCTGCACATGAAATACTTTACAAAGGCTGGGATGAGCAGGGGCCCTCTGTTCATTCAGCCACAAGAGAACTCAAAGATCTGGAAACTTCAAAACAGTGCTATATTGATTTCTCCATTTGCAAAAAGTTTACAAACAGAGTGCTGGAATAGCACTAGAAAACAGAGTTCACAAACGCTTCTAAATTCAACACGAGTGCCGCAAAATACAACTAATCAAAAGTTCTTTGAGCGTACGCAGACGCATCAATTTATAGGAGCTTCTAAGTTATCCTACGCGTACAACTATTTAACAGAAAAACAATAAAACAGTATGCGTATTAATGGTCCTTGGACACATCACGGTTGCGTGGACGAGTTTGGTGGTTCCTGTCATCATAGATAATAAATCCCTGTTGGATTGCGTCCCCTGCCGTCTTTAGAACCTGGACAAATCACCATTGGAGATGACGTGACCAAATAGCTTTCAAACACCGTTAAACCACTTTGAGTTGACCGTGGTTAAACCAGCTTTGACCATGGATGAAAGTGACGTGGAAGGTTGGAACAATAGGATAGGAACCTCGACCACACTGATACCTGAGTGCCCATGTGGCCCATCTAGCAAACCGACACGTGGATCATAGTATTTAACAAAAAGGCTGCAGGATCTTCAGATAGCTGTGGGATCATCAGATAGCTGCGGGATTCCTGCAAGTAAGTCAAAAACTAAACAAATAGTCATCCATTAGCAAAACTTGCTTGATCATGCTTATTGACACTGAATGTAATGATCTGAGAGGTTTTATGGTGGAAATGAGGCAAAAGTGAAGGAAAGATAAGGAAAAGTGGAGGAAAATGGTAGACAAATGGGTGTAAAATAGAGGTTCTACATACCCCCACTCCGAGGGTATTGCATGTCCTCATGCAATGAAAACACAATTCAGTCCATCTGCTGGGATGCCTCAGCTAGGACATCCAACCTCCTTCTCTTCCTTTGTGTAGAAACATTAACCTTTGGCCTCTTGAACATGCATCTGAATTTCAAATTAATTAAGGCTCTGTTCAGCCTTCTGCATCTCTTCTTGAGTCTGTTATGTTTCTTCTGCCACATGCTCATGTGAAGATAGGTATTATCTTGGATTGCCTTGGCAATATCAGCTTGCTGCTTCATTTCTTCATTTCTCTGTTTAATGTGACGGTTCAACACTTCCAGTTCATAGATTTCTTGTCTAAGTAAATCTATTTGTTGTTCATGAGGTATGACATTACTTGGGCCAGCAGTGTTTTGCTCCAATGTCTCATAATAGTTGTACACCTCTTGTTGAACTGGGTCAACAATTGGTGACCTCCTTGGACTATATTCATGCTCAATTTCAGTTGTAAACTCCGGCTGAAACGGACTGTCTTCTCTTGGAGGAGTAGCTGCCTCACGTGATGATGGACTATCCTCAAGGTCTGCTTGTGTAGCACCCTTCTCAGGTGTGCTAAGATCAACGAAGAGTGTCCTCGTGGTTTTCCTTTTATTCTGCAATCTACTACTCCTTCTTACAGTGGTAGCACTATGTGTTTCTTTTTGTGCCTTTTCCTTTGGTTTTTGAGCTTTTACTTTCTCAGAGAGGGCAATTTTCTCATGGAGTTTAGTTATCCTCTGTGCTAAAGGCTGGTTATTTCTTTCTTCACCACTAGAATGCTCTGGGGTCTGGTCAGTTTCTCGGACTATGGATTTCCCCTTATCTTGTTTTTGTTTCTTTTTGTCCTCTCTTTTCTTTTTGGCAGCTTCCTTAGCAAGTTCAGCGAGGGTTTCCGAGATGACCTCTTGAGCACTGTCTTCAGTGGGTTCAATCTCAGGCTCAGGATGATGGACTTCTATTTCTTCTACAGTTTGTCCTTCGAAGACATCAGTCTCAGAGATACTTTCCCTTCTCTTCTTTCTGCTCTTTCTAGGTATAGAAGACTCTCCAGGCTCTGCAAAATGATTCCTTACAAGGAATTTTTCCCATGTGTCTCGTTTTTCTTTTAACTGTTCTTCTATCAATAACTTTACAAGACCATGGTGACAGAGGTAAGCTTCTACATTTCGTGGATTTCGTTGAGCCATGGAACACATTTTCCTAAGGCTTTGAAATAGGAAATAAGGAAGGTTTATATCATGCTCTCCTTGGAACTGCAGCATAATTTTACCATGATAGACATACAACACTCCAAATCTCCCTTCACAGGTGAAAAACTTTTGTACTAATAACAATAGAATTTTCCATTCTTCTTTAACATGGGAAATTGGAATGCCTTTGGTAAAAACACTTGTGTCCATACCTGGGTTTTTAAAAATCCGCTTCCATTGTTGATCCTGGACTGCCCGGTTTTTGAACCAACGTTCACCGGTTTGTGGAAGAGAGGTAGCCCTTGCTATGCTTCCTTCGCTGACTGTAACTGTTAAATCTCCCACCTTTGCCTGGCTGTCCTTATCCATAAACGATCTTGCAAAGGCTTTGGTTACTTCCTTATGGTAGCCCTTAAACTTTCTGATACATTGTAACCAATTGGCTCTTTGTAGTGCCTCCTCAACCTGTGGATATGCCTCCAAGAATTTCGAACCTTCCGGTTCAGCCCTCAGAAGCTTTCCCATCGACTCTTCAGCTTTGTTTAAACACAAATTTGATGGTGACCTTACACAGTAACTTCGTAACTTCACACAGTAACTTCTCGGTCTCTGTTCAGACTCTGTGGAACAGAGGGTATACGGTGCATAAACAGTCTCAGACACCGGGAATTCACGGCTTGAATTTAGAGTTAAGCGGTGGAATTAGCGTGGACACGGTAAAAAACAGTGGCTAACAGTCGTAATACGACTGTATTACAGGTTTACGGCTATACGGCAGAGGGAAAACAGAGGATGGTTTATGGAGGTAATCGTAGTGAGTGAAAACGGAACAAGGGAGATAATGGCGAGGAATAGGGTGTTATGAACATAGAGGGTTTTGAAATGACGAACGGAACGGCTACATTCTCCAATTTCGGATGTGGAGTGACACATGGCTGCGGAACGAGAGCTGAGAGACGTAATGCGGTAGGTTACGTCATTAGGGTATAAGACCTTAATGACCGAAACAGCCACATGTAATTTCAAAAATCGTGGTTATTATGAGCTGGTAGACGTGGAGGATTCGGAGATTTGTAGTCGCATGGGAAAAAGACAATGGGTAATCATTACGTTTAGTGGCCAACAAAACATAACCCAGAAAGTTCGCATAATGAAACAACCATAGGTTTAGAGTTTTGAACATACCTCGGATCACATTCGATTTGGCTTCTGATGATTTACTAACCTTTTGTTAACTTTATTGCTAGCACATGATCTTTTCTCCTTGTCTTTGATGATTTTGAACTGTAAATATTTTCTTCAGACAAACTGTGTTTCTTGTGCAGATACAGAAGGCTGCAGGAAAGCTAATCGGCTGCAGGATTGTCAAATGGCTGCAGAAACTGTAATGAAGTCTTCTAGCTGCATAAAATACTTTAGTTGCCTAAAAAAAAAACTTTATTAATGAAGTGAAATGGAATGAATGAATGAATGAATGAGTGAAAAGCAGTGAGGTGAAGTGAAGATGGTAAGATGAAAGAAAATGGTGAGATGAAATAAATGAAATGGAAATGAAAGAGAGAGAATTTTTTTTGGAAAACATGAGGTGTCAGGTGATCCTGATTTTCACCTTATGTTTTCTGCATGAGACTGCCAATCAGAGATTGGTTTTCAGGTTCATACATTTATTCATTTTTTTTTCTTTTTTTTTCTCTTTTTTTTTTATTTTTTATTTTTTATTTTTTTTTTTTTTATTTTTTTTTTTTGGAATTGAAATTGAAACAGAGATTAGGCTGATGGAGGAGAAGAATTCTTCTCCACCAGCCTCATTTCAGAATCGCCTTGGAATAACTTAACAAACTCCTCTCTTGAGAGTGGCTTGTGGTAGACTTTTAACCGGTGGCCATTCACAATAAAGGGAGTTTGAAGTTCATCAATAGTCTTCACTCTAACTGCTCCATTGCTAAAGACTTCATCAATCTCATATGGCCCAAGCCAATGAGTTTGAAATTTTCCTTTGAAGTCTTTAAATTTTGAATCAAACAATAGTGCCCAATCACCCTTTTGAAACTTCTTTTCTTTGATATGTCGATCATGCCATTTGCTTCTTTGGTGCTGAACTAGATCGGTTCTTAGAATTGCATCTTGTCTCATTTCATCTAGTTCATTTAACTGGTCCATTCTGTGCTTCTGGGCTTCTGTTAAGCTCATCCCCAATTGAACTGCTATCTTGAAGGTCTTGATTTGGAACTCAATGGGGAACAGGACTTCCTTCCCATAAACAAGTTCATAGGGAGAATGTCCTGTAGTGTTCCTCCATGTAGTTCTATAGGCCCATAAGGCTTCAGGAAGCCTTTCTGCCCAATCTCTTCTATGAAGATGAACAGTCTTTGTGATGATGCTTTCAAGAACTTTATTTGTAGATTCTACTTGACCATTCGCTTGCGGATGGTATGGAGTAGATGTTCTATGCTTAATCTTATATTCCTCCATCAGCTTTTCCACCATCCTTGATGTAAACTGGCTTCCCTGATCTGTTACAATCTCTCTTGGGACACCAAAACGAGTGAAAATATCCTTGAAAAGAAATTGAACAACTGAATTTTCAGTAGCAGAAGTTAATGCTATAGCTTCTACCCACTTGGTAACATAATCAGTACAAACCAGTATATATCTATTTTGCTTGGATGGCGGATTAATTGGTCCAACAAAATCTAGAGCCCATTTCTCGAAAGGTTCGATGCATACCTGTGGCTGTAGTGGCATTTCATTTGAAAGAGTTGGTCTCCCAGTTCTCTGACAACTGTCACACCTTTTAACATATTACTTTGCATCCTTAAAGAGAGAAGGCCAATAATATCCTGATGAAAGGATTTTATAGGCAGTCCTCTTATCAGAAAAATGTCCGCCACAAGGTTCGTCATGACATGCTTTAAGGATGTCAGGCATCTCATCCTCTCGTACACATCTTCTGATCATCAAATCTGGCCCTGTTCTGAACAATTCATTAGAGATCCAAGAATAAAGTGAACTATCCTGAATGATTTTCCTTTTCTCATTAGGAAATAAATGTAAAGGTAATTTTCCAGTAACTAAATAATTAGCAATATCAGCATACCAAGGGGTTTTGGTAGTTACTGCAAACAAATACTCATCTGGAAATTTGTCCTCTACCGGAGAGTCCTCATTAGTGTTTTGGATTCTAGACAAGAAGTCAGCTACTGTGTTCTGCTTACCTGGTCGATCTAACACAGTTATGTTGAATTCTTGTAAAAGCAAAAGCCATCTTGTAACTCTACCATTAGTGACTGGTTTGTTCATGAGGTATCTAATGGCAGAGTGATCAGTGTGGACAAAGGTTTCATAGCCGGTTATATAGTGTCTAAACTTGTTTATAGCATGAACAACGGCTAGAAACTCCTTTTCAGTAACAGTATAATTTAACTCAGTAGGAGTCAAATTCTTACTCGTGTAATAAATGGCATAAGGGATCAAATCCTTTTGTCCCAAAACAGCTCCTAAAGCTGTATCTGAAGCATCAGTAGAAATGTGGAAAGGGAGTTTCCAATTTGGACCCCTTAAAATGGGTGCTTCAGATATTCTAGATTTTAAAGCTTCAAAGGCAGATTGACATTCAGGATCCCACTTAAATTCACAATCTTTGGTAAGTAATTTGAAAAGAGGGGATGCTATCTTCGTGAAGTTTTCAATAAATCTTCTGTAGTAACCAGTAAACCCAAGAAAACTTCTAACATCTCTTTGGCAATTTGGAACAGGTAACTTAGAGATGACTTCTACTTTAGATCTATCAACTTTGATTCCATCTCCTGAAATATGATGTCCTAAAACAATCCCTTCAGTAAACATCATAAAACACTTTTCATGACTTAAAGAAAGATTTGTTTCCTTACATCTTACCAGTACTTTTTCCAAATTTGCCAAAGCTTCTTCAAATGTATTACCATAGACTGTGAAATCGTCCATGTAAACCTCTACACAATCATGAATCAGATCTGAGAAAATTCCTAGTACAGCCCTTTGAAATGTGGCTGGTGCATTGCATAAACCAAAAGGGAGTACTCGATAGGCAAAAGTCCCCCAAGGACAAGTAAAGGTGGTTTTGTCTTGATCTTCAGGTGCTTCCTGAATCTGATTGTAACCACTAAAACCATCCAAGAATGAGAAATACTTTTTACCTGCTAAAGTGTCTAATACCTGATCAATAAAAGGTAGAGGAAAATGATCCTTTAAGGTTGCCTTGTTCAATTCTCGATAGTCAATGCAAACTCTCCATTTACCATTCTTTTTGGGTACTATAACCAAGGGAGAAACCCATTGGCTATCTGAAATGGGGTAAATGAAGTTTACCTTAAGCAATTTATGAAGTTCTTCTTTCACGATTTCCCTAAGATTTGGATTCATCCGTCTTTGTGGCTGCCTAATAGGTCTGCTGTTTTCTTCAATGTAAATATGATGAATACAAGTCTTAGGGTCGATTCCTTTCATGTCGGTATATTCCCATGCAAAGGCAGTGGAATGTTTTTGCAACAGTTTAGTTAAATCTTCTTGTTGTAGTCTTTCCAAGTTTTTGTTAATGTTTAATGTTTTTCCTGGAAAGATTTCAACTGAAGAACTACCAAACTCTTCCATTGAGAAGAGAGACATTTGTCTAGAGGAGAGATATTCAATATCTGCATCTAACTGGAATTGTGAAGAGTCATATTCTAAAGGTGCCTCAAAATTTTCTAATGTATTTAGAATTTGACTGTCCTCACTGATTTCAGAGATGGTTAGAACAGGTTGAAGAGTTTCCTCATCATTAATCCACTCATCTTCTCCTATTTCTGTTATTGCCTTTGCGGGAGGATACAAGTTGAATTTCTTGGTAGAATTACCATCTGATATATACATGTCTCCCGACCTACAACTTATGAAAGCATCAGCTGTGGCCAGCCAAGGTCTTCCTAAAATAAGAGGATGTCCTCCTAGATTGTTCTTGGGAGTTAAAATCATAAAATCAACTGGATACTCCCAAGAGTCTAGTGAGACTGGAATGTCTTCCAATACACCATCAGGTTTAATGATTGATCTGTCTGCAAGTTGCAGCAAAGTAGGTGTAAAGAGAAGATTAGGAAGTTTTAACTGATCCATGGTCTGTCTACTCATAATGTTGATAGCGGCTCCTAAGTCAATCAAAGTATTTGGGATTTCAACCCCATTAATATGAGTTTTAACAATAGGGCTACCGGGATCTACATATTTTTGCATGGTAATTTTACCCATCATAATGTCTGCAATTTTTCCAACTAGATGTATCCTTTTTGTGTCTCTGGTTCTTTTTATTGTTTTTTTCAAACTCATCTCCTTTATTGTCTTTGCTAGAATGGGAATCTCCTTAATGGCTGTTAACAAGGGGATCTTGATACAGACATTTTTTAATTCATCTAGAAAGCTATAGTCAGGCAACCAAATCTGCTTCTCCACTCCTTTATCAATTTGCAATCTTTCAGGAAAAGGAGGAATAGTTGAAGATGTAGGTTGCTCTACTAAGGGAATTGATTCTTTTTCTTTTTCTTTAATGCTTGGGTTTTGAAGGGATACTTCAGAACCTTTATTGGCTTTGAGAGATTCTTCCTCAGAAATGCTTGGTTGTTGAGTACTTGTAGAAGGTTGGTCTAAGATTCTACCTGATCTGAGTTGGACCTCATTGAGAGGGACAACCATATAGGTAGGGAATGGTTGACCTTCCATAAGTGGTTGACCTTCCATCACATAAGCATTTTGAGGATTCCTATTATTGGGGTTTGGTTGAGGTTGAGAGGGAAGTTGATTTGGCCTCTGCTGAGATTGTAACAAGAGTTGAGAATTTTGATTTTGTGGAGGAGATTGTTGTTGAGGGAATGGTAATGACAATTGTTGACCTTGATTTGGAAGTTGGGGAGCTTGCTGATTCTGAAAGGATTGAGGATATTGATAGAATTGGGCAAATCTCCCATAAGGATTTTGCATTTGCATGCTTTGCAACCATGCTTGGAAAGGATTTTGTGGTTGTGACCAAGGTTGTTGCCAAGGATTCCAATTTGGTGGGGGCTGGAAATTCATAGAGTTGTTAGACCCTTGATTTTGCTGCCCCTGCCAAGGTTTCCTTGCAACAAAACAAAGAGATTCAAGCGTACTTGGATCTTCTTGAAAGACTGCTTTGAGGCCAGGGATTGAAGGACATTCCTTGGTCTCATGGGTTTCTGAGCAAATTACACAGGTTTCCACAACTTGTGCTTCCAAGGGACATTCCCTTAAAGCATGCTTCTTTCTACACTTCGGGCAAAAAATGGTCATAGCCTCGGCTTCTGCCTTTTGTTTATTCTGAATCTTAAGGGTATCAATTTGTTCACTAAGACTCCCTAAGATGTCAGTTTTAAATTCATCTAGCATATTACCGATTTCAGCCCTACTCACTGATCCTGTTGCAGATTTATTTGCCCTAAGGAGAGAAGGATCTCTAGGCCCTTTTTGAGTTTTTGATTTGCCTCTTGAGAGATGGGTACATAGTTCTGCTATCTCACTGAGAGGAAGTTGAGAAATATCCCCTTTCCCCATCATGTTTAAGATATCTATCCACTCATCCCTAATGGCTTTTAATAAGAGGGCTTTTAAGGTCTCTTCATCCAAGGTGCTCATTTTTGCTCTTTTTAGATTATATTGAAATCTCTCAAGTAAATCTTCTAAGCTCTCATCTTCTTTTTGCATCATTTTAAAAACTTCACCCTTATGATCAGTAGGCATACAATAGTCCAAATACCTATCCAAAAAGGTTTGTTTCATTTCATCCCAGGTCCTAATGGACTGAGTAACTAATCCCATGAACCATTTCAAAGCTTGATCTTTTAATGTTGATGGGAACAGTTTGAGTTTCTGAGTATCATCCAGATAGTCATAAGTTCGACACACAACTTCAAATTCAAACAAGAATGTTTCAGGGTCCTCAGTTCTTAATCCATGAAAATTTGGGAGGACGGATGGTGATATGTTTTTCATGGTGGCTCGGGAGTCCTCATCAACAATGGGAAACCCAAATGTATTATCCCCATCTCTATTTCCTCCAATGGGACCTCTACCTCCTCCATTGTTATTGTTATTTCCTCCTCCTCCTCTACCTCTACCTCTACCGCCTCCTTCTTCCTCTGCCATGATGATTCTCCTAGGGATTTCAAAATCTTCTGGTTCTTCTACAAAGGGTGAATGAGAAGAGATTTCTCCTTCCTCTTCAGGTGAGTCTATTTCCTCAATTACAATTGGTTGTCTGGTAGGGGAAAGAGAAGAGTCTCTTCCTAGTTCAAACTCAATAGAAGGTATAGGAGAGTCAACTCTTGGTTCTTGAATTTCAGGACTAGGAGTTTCGGTTGGAGATAAGGGAGGTATCTCTTGTCTATCTCTTGAAGCAGATGGACTTGTAAAAATTGAACTTCGAGCTCTAGCTAAAAACCTTCCCCTAGAATCTCTAGCTCTATGCATGTCATTTTTATTTTATCCTCAAGTCAAGTTAAATAGTTCCTTTTCTGATCTTCCAGTTCACTCTAGGTGCAAGAAGAGAGCATACTTAAGAAACTATTAGATTAATAACTTTCTCCTTTCTGATCCTCCAGATCACTTCAAAGTGCAAGAGGAGAGCATACTTAGATAGGTTATTAACTTCTTTCCTTGAAGTTGTTGTTTTTTTTTTTTATATTTTTTTTCTTCTAAGAATATGGCTACTTAATTTCACTTCCCCGGCAACGGCGCCAAAATGTTTAGTCAATTTAGTGTTATCTAAATTGCTAGTATTTATTGTCAACCCGGGGCTCGTAAGCTGATGAAGTGAAGGTGTACTATATGTACTTAAGTATCCTCTTAGAGTTTTTCTTATCGTTGGGGGGTGTTGTTGTGGTTTAATTATGTTCCTAGATGGAATGAGAATTTATACACAAGTGAGTGATGGTGTGTGTGTAGAGTGAATTCTAAATGAGTGGAAGTGTGTGTTGAGTGATTTCTAACTATTTGCTTGAAAGGAAATGCTTGGAATGAATTAATGAAATTGAAATGACTTGAAATAAACTTGAAAGCAAATGACCACTACCAATGGCACTAGACACCGTTCAAGTTGCTGCTAATAAAAGGAAAAAGAGAGTCACTTTTAAAGCCCAAGAATGAAGATTATCTCTCCCTAACTCAATGCCTCAAAGCACATGTACTGTGTAAAGCACGGAAAGAAAGTAGCTTAAGTGGAATTATAAAAGTGAGAAAAATATGCTTGAAAGACTAATGATAATAATTTGCTATTCCTAATACTCTACTTCAGCCATATGTACTATGGGAAGCATGATTAGAAAGTAGTGAGGAAATAGTCTAGGAAACACTTTAAAATCAAAACTTTTACTTTAAAGACTAGTGGTAATGATTTACTCTTTCTAACTCAATACTTCAAAGCACATGTACTGTGTAAAGTAAGGAAAGAAAGTAGCTTAAGAACAGTCCAAAAAGCACCCAAACAAGCTGCAAGTTAGTGATATTTTGATCTTAAAAGATAGTAGTTTATGATGAAGATCATTCATGTATGTTAACAACTCTTTGAGAAATAAGATTAAAAACTAACTATAAAGACAAAGGCAGCACTTGAATTGTCAACTTCAAATACCATTAGCTGTAAAGCAAACACAACACATATGAAAATAAATCCCGGGCTAAAAGAAACCTGCAAAGAAATAACACTGATCAGCTGAAAATAAAGGAAAACAAGTAAATAAAACTATACATGCTTAAGGAAACAAATGAGAAAATAATGAAATGCTGCACATGAAATACTTTACAAAGGCTGGGATGAGCAGGGGCCCTCTGTTCATTCAGCCACAAGAGAACTCAAAGATCTGGAAACTTCAAAACAGTGCTATATTGATTTCTCCATTTGCAAAAAGTTTACAAACAGAGTGCTGGAATAGCACTAGAAAACAGAGTTCACAAACGCTTCTAAATTCAACACGAGTGCCGCAAAATACAACTAATCAAAAGTTCTTTGAGCGTACGCAGACGCATCAATTTATAGGAGCTTCTAAGTTATCCTACGCGTACAACTATTTAACAGAAAAACAATAAAACAGTATGCGTATTAATGGTCCTTGGACACATCACGGTTGCGTGGACGAGTTTGGTGGTTCCTGTCATCATAGATAATAAATCCCTGTTGGATTGCGTCCCCTGCCGTCTTTAGAACCTGGACAAATCACCATTGGAGATGACGTGACCAAATAGCTTTCAAACACCGTTAAACCACTTTGAGTTGACCGTGGTTAAACCAGCTTTGACCATGGATGAAAGTGACGTGGAAGGTTGGAACAATAGGATAGGAACCTCGACCACACTGATACCTGAGTGCCCATGTGGCCCATCTAGCAAACCGACACGTGGATCATAGTATTTAACAAAAAGGCTGCAGGATCTTCAGATAGCTGCGGGATCATCAGATAGCTGCGGGATTCCTGCAAGTAAGTCAAAAACTAAACAAATAGTCATCCATTAGCAAAACTTGCTTGATCATGCTTATTGACACTGAATGTAATGATCTGAGAGGTTTTATGGTGGAAATGAGACAAAAGTGAAGGAAAGATAAGGAAAAGTGGAGGAAAATGGTAGACAAATGGGTGTAAAATAGAGGTTCTACAGTATGTTCATTCGTTGGCATTCATTGTAATTTTTCTAGACCATTACCGATTATTAAGTGGGACTCTGTTGGCATAACGTTTTGTGGTCTAGCCTTTTCTGTCTCTATGGAATCACAAGATTTTCCCTAATTTCTTTGGTAAGTCCTAATGGTTGCATTTTGATTGCATGTGACTTTTAGCTCTATATCTATTTCACAGTGGTCTATCTCTCTCCCTTGAGCTACTCCTATTAAGCTTTCCTCTAGCTGCATAAATGGTGAGACAATGAGATCACTACAGAAGGGTGAGTGGAGGTCGATGTTCACTAGGGGGTTCTCATGCGTGGATGAGAGTGGAGACTTCAACTAGACTATTCTAGGAGTAACTTCGACAAGAAATCAAGGACGAGCTAAAGGAATTAGAGGAAATGGTGGGGGGATGACAATGTTTGTTGGACCTCAAGGTGGTGGTTGTTATGGAAGCATGGGTGCCAAACACAAGTCATGCTCGTGGTCGGAAAAACCAATACCTTCACACAGTTATCTTTACTAATGGATGAAATCGACTTTGGGTTGAGTTTTATTGGATATTAATGTTACCAAGCACTAAATACTCCTAGCCCTTGATGACATAGTTTTGCAGATGAAAGAAATGAATAGTAGGTTAAAGAAGATTGAAGCCAGTCTAGCTCTAGGTGTCGATCCAAGTTGCCATAGTCATGTAGATCCCATCCCTATTAAGGTGGGTGCCTGCACCGTTTTCTAGCTTATGTCGTGTTGAAGTGCTATTAGTTTCTCTAGTTTTTAGTATCTACCCGACCTATTAAGGTTGGGTTTGCATGTCTAGCTTTTATATAATAGCTTGGCACATGCAACATACACTATTTAATTTTAACAATCCTTTACATACCATGCTTAATATTGTCAATATTTTGGACACTATGTTTTTTAGGAATAATAGTCTTTTGTTATGTTAGTGGTTTGATTTCTCAAGCAAGAGACCATTTACAAACAAAGACCATAGACATATATAATTTTCTACTAATAATGAACATTTTAACAAAAAATCTCTAAATAAAATAAAATTAACCTTAGCAATATATTTATCTAATTATACAGTTAAAATAGGATATTTTGAAAATTTAAAAACATTTATAATTTTCAAATATTTAATTATATATATGAAAGAGAAAACAAATTAATAACCATCATTATTTAAAATGAAGACAATGATATATATATATATATATATATATATATATAGAAAGTTGGAGTCATCTAACGAGGCGTAGGAATTTCCCGGACAACCAAAAGTGGTCGGAATCCGGACAAAAAAATTTCAAAAAATCTTGTAGAGGCAGTCTTTGAATCATGTTTTTGATGGTGGAAATGGATTCAACACCATAAAAACGTCTAGGACACCTAAAACTTTGAAGTTTAACAACCATAACTTGGATTTACAAAAATCCTTGCCGGATTTTCTCTAAATATAACCGGAATTTCCATAACTTTCTGGGCAACTCCTCCGCCTTGTTAGACTATGCGTATAAAGTTTGGCAGAACAACATCTTCAACATGCCCAACATATCACACCGATTGGCGCAGTGAATTGAACCAGCGACTCACATTAAGGAGTGCCTTAACAGAGCACCCAATCACCGTTTATCCAAGACCTCGTTGACACAATGATTAAAAAAACAACAAACTAACTATGATACATAAAATAAAAATCTATTATATCACCTTTATTTAAATGAAGGCAATGATATATAAAAAACAAAAACAAAAAACAAACTAACTATGATATATCAAATAAAAATCTATTATATCACGTTTCTTTAATTAAAGGCAAAAATTCGAAAGTCATACTAGTTGGATTTAAAGATATACTTTTCCATGTATAAAAATATGTTAGAAGTGTTTAATCTATTTATATATTATTTCATCCATTTTAAATAGCGATTATTATAATTTGCATGGTACTTCAAGGTCACTTCTTCAAAATCATAGACATGTGTGAAATGTGGTATATAACATTAGCAATAAGTTTTTAGAGGCATTTTGTTAGAAGTGTTTAATCTATTTATATATCATTTCATCTATTTTAAATAGCGATTATTACTAATTTGTATGATGGTTCAAGGCCATATCTTTAAAATTGTAGACATGTGTGAAATGTGATATATAAGGTTAATCAATAGTTAGCAAAGTTTTTAGAGGCATTTTGTTAGAAGTGTTTAATCTATTTATATATAATTTCATCCATTTTATATAACGATTATTACTAATTTGTATGGTGCTTCAAGGCCGCCTGTTCAAAATCGTAGACATGTGTGAAATGTGGAATATACGATTAATCAGTAGTTAGCAATAAGTTTTTAGAAGCATTTTCTTAGAAGTGTTTAATCTATTTATATATCATTTCATCCATTTTAAAAAGCGATTATTACTAATTTGTATGGTGCTTCAAGATCACCTCTTCAAAATTGTAGACATGTGTGAAATGCGGTATATAATATTAATCAATAGTTATCAATAAGTTTTTAGAGACATTTTGTTACAAGTGTTCAATCTATTTATATATAATTTCATCCATTTTAAATAGATATTATTACTAATTTGTATGGTGCTTCAAGGCCACCTCTTTAAAATCATAGACATGTGTGAAATGTGTTATATATGATAAATCAAGAGTTAGCCATAAGTTTTTAGAGGCATTTTGTTAGAAGTGTTTAATCTATTTATATATAATTTCATCCATTTTAAATTACAATTATTACTAATTTGTATTGATCCAAGTGGATCTCTAGAAACCAGGGGCATGAAAAAGGCTCAGAATTAAAAGTGGCAGAAAGTCGATTAACTGGCATCAGATCGAAGTGCTCGTAAGCCTGATTCCAATGGTGTGAACGACACTCCAATCCGAGTTTGTATGAAGAAGATAGAAGCAGTCAAAGTTGTGGGTTGACTTATCCATGTGGTAGGCTTAAGGAGGGCGCAATTTGGCAAGAACCCAACACCGGAATTCGGCCAGTTTTCCGGGCGAATTTGTGGGTCTGTTAATTTGTCTTCTACCGCCTAAGGTTCTGGAAAAACCCAAAAAGGGCTGGTGGTTATTATTTTAAAAATATATATATTAGAAAATGTGGCGAGCGGCCATGACCCTGCTGCCCCCGAAACTACCATACAATAATATTAAAAAATAGTGGGGCGGGCGGCCATGACCCTGCCACCCCCTATACCCACCGGAACTGCCTAACCAACAAAAAAAAAAACCAACGTGGGGTGGGCGGCCATGACCCCGCCACCCTGGGAGCCCACACAACAACATACATGTAAATATAGTGGGGGGGCGCGGGCTGTCAACCCCGCTACCCTCTCCACCTCTCTTATGTACAAATAGACGACAGGAAAAGGGGCATAGGCCACCAAAATAGTGGACCTGCCGTCCCAATGGTCAAACAAACTTACATACGGTGTTAAAAATGGGAGGGGCGGGTTTTGATCCCCCGACCCCTCCTCAACTATTTCTAATGTTAACCAATGTGCCCAAACCACTTTCTTGTTTATTCTGCCCAACAAACATTATTTAAACCTTTTGCATAGTGCACCGGTGGGAGGAGCACACACGTACTTCGAGACACATGATTTGCAAGTGGTGGAACCCTGAGCATACCTGTGATAGGGGGCAGAACCTTGCCTGACCACATTTTCCAGGGGGGTAAGTTTTGGTCCAGTGTCAGAATTGGGCAAGTTTTATATCGATTTTGCACCTCTCAGTGACAAGAACTCAATGGTGATACCAGTTTCTACAATAAAGCTCTCCATTTTTCAGCCATTTTCCAGAGTGGAGGTATAAAACTCCTTTTTGTAAATGTTGATTGTACTTCTTCTTTCTCATGCCACTTAATGAATGAAGGCCTCCCCATTGATTGAGTAGGGCCCGAAGACGTAGGCCAAATTGGACGAACTCCATTATCAAGTCTTTTGTCTTCTTTCATGCTTTTATGTGTTTCTCCTCTTCTTTCATGTGTACATTAAATTTCTATGGTTAAGCTACAATTTATTCATGTAATTCTTTAATACATCTATAAGCAAAAGATCTTGGATCAAGTGGTATTAGAGTAAGTCTTTGTAGATGTGAATTGCATGTTTGTATGCTAACAAGAAACAAGCTCTGAAGAGGTGAAGGGAAACAAAAGTCTTTCGATCCCGAAGCGGGGCATGCACATCGACAGAGAAACATGGCAGATGAAGAGGCTCGTCATGAAGAGGAGCGCAATTTCCGCAAAACCTTCTATACAATGGCAGAAAATTTCGGTCAGTTACTTTCAAGGCTGGAGAAAGCAGAAGAGAGAAATCTAGAAGAAGAAGGTTCAATGCATGGAAATGGTGGAGAATAACCCCCTCCTTCTCCTTCCACGAGTGAAAGTTCTTCTTCCTCTCATCACCATCATCATAGAAATTCAATGGATGCATCTAAGAAACCTTTCTTTAAATTAGATGTCAAATTTGATCTTCCCATGTTTAACGGTGAAAGTAACGCAAAAAAGCTTAATAACTAGATTAAGCATATTGAAATCTACTGCAGGATTCGGCAAATCGAAGAGGACGAGGCAAATATTCAACTGGCCTCTCTCCGGCTGAGTAGCATCACTCTCGTCTGGTGGGAAAGAAAATTGCGAAGCAGTAAGAGTGTGGGTAATCTTCTTTCCTCATGGCCTAGTTTCATTTCTGCATTAAAGAAACAATTTTATCCCTTGGGTTGTAAGCAAAAATCCTTAATGGATTGGCAATACTTAAGGCAAGGCAGAGGTCAAGATGTTCAAAGCTTTACTGAGGAGTTTAGAAAACAAGCACTTAATTTGAGCATTGCACTTGACTCACTTGAAGTAGTAATTAAGTATATTGGATCACTACATAGTTACATTAGACATCCATTATTATTGTTTGAACCAACTACTATTGACTCGGCCAGTGTAAAGGCCATTCATCTTGAGAATAGGGGTAAAAATGAAAGAGATGATCATTTCAAGAAACCACCTTTCAAACCTCCAAATGGAAAACCCAAAGTGAAAGGAAAGGGAAAGGAGAAGAGGACGATATCAACCAAGAAAGATGAAGGAGAAAGGCCTTATTTCACTCACTGAAAAAATGAAGGTCATGACGACGATCATTGTTGGAAACTATACCTGGAAAAGAGACCAAATAAGTATGGAGGAAAAGGAAAGCAGAAGACAGTGGCAACTGTGCAGCAAGACCTTGGATCCGACTCTAGAGATGAAGCATTGATCACAATAGCAGGAACAAAAGGTACTCTTACACCTCATGTTAATTCTGAATCACATGAAGGCACTAGTTCAATAGACGAGTCTCTTCCTAATGAATGAAAGAGAATTGAGTTATTTCATATTAGAGTTTTCATAAATCATACAAAAGTGGAAACTCTATTTGATACCAGATCCCAAGCAAATTTAATTTCAGAGTCCTTGGTAAAGAAGATAGGCTTAGAAATGAAACCACATCCAAAACCTTACCCGCTTGGATGGATACATGATAAAACAAAATTGAATGTAACTAAGCAGTGCAAGGTTAAATTTGTGATCGCTTCTAAGTTAGTGGATGAGGTAGAACTTGATGTGATACCATTGGATATCTGTGGGATGGTGTTAGGGAGTCCATATCTATATGATAGAAAAGCAATCTTCTTCTGTTATGAAAACAAATACCAAATCACAAAAGATGGGGTAGGATATATTTTAAGGGCTCATCAAACTAAAATCAATGCTAGCCTTGTAAGTGTAGGACAAATGAAGAGGTTGGTGAATTATAATAAGGGTTGCATGCTTATGGTTGTAAGGGGGAAAGATGCAGAATTATCTGATGCTTTCCATGGTTGTGATGATGTGCATAAAAAGGAATTATGTGAATTAATTTCTAACTAAGATGAGATGTTTCAGGAACCAAGGGGATTACCTCCGAAGAGGGTGTTATCACAAAATCAAGCACTGAAAGGCTGCTGATCAGGTAGACTCTGTGCAACTATTTCAAACCAGACTTTTGACTAAGGCTTAGCCTCCTTAGCTTGAGAGGGCTCTCTCAAAAGGTTATTGATTTTGACTATTGATGAGATGGCTAACTCTTGCAAAGTAAATTTAACACATATGTTGGCTGGACAGACATTACAAAGACTTCCATTGGGCTCATGGAGTTAATCATTACTTCAGCAAACTATAAAACTACTCATTCATAGAAGTCAGGGCATGTAATGTTTAAACACTCAAAATACCTCTCATAGAAACCTCAACTTACAAATACACACAGGAAATCAGAGCAGCAAAGTGAATTCTGAGTGATTGTGTATCTATACAGTTGTAAAACATAAAGGATAAAACAAAACCACATATATCTTGAGCATTTGAAACACTGTGTGAATCCTGAGAAGAAAAGCAGTCATTTGTATTACTGAAAATAAGTTTTTACACAAGCCAAAAATAAACTCTGTTTTCTCAAATATCCAACCTCATTACATCCAAGTTTCATCTATATATAGAAACATATCTTTAACTACTTTGAGCTTCCTCCTCCAGCATGAGGGGAGCTCGATGACTGCTACTAATTACCCCTATCTGCTATTTAACTGACTCATTAAATACAATAAGTGCTAAACTGGAATTTTAAAGAGTCCTAATTAAACTAAAACTCTAATTCTATCCTCCTCGTAGAATGATTCTTTCTTGCTTCTTGACACCTGTCTCCTTTCAGTTTGGCCGAGATAGCTGAGAAGAGGATTCAATGTTCCAGGCTAGCTTTGGATGCTGAATGCGTTGATGGTTCAATAATATTAGGATAAAACCCCTGTTTTTCCGGTTCCAGTCTTCCACTACCTCTTCGAAAATGTAGCAGCATGTCTCCAGCTCTTTAATATCCCAAAAATGATGAGCATCACCATATTTCCAAATGTGCTGGAAGCTTCGTTGATGAACAGGTGTGCAAGCCAAAACTCCTCGTATGCAACTCCTTCCAAACCCTAATGACCGGTAATAAAGTGCCTTTATAATAAAAACTTTTAACTCGAGACAAAACACTTCACTTTACAAAAAAGGTACACCTGTCATCATTTGAATGGCTATGCTAGCTTCATGTGGTCTCCTAAATGTCCCTTAGATGTTTCCTTTGAAAATTTTCTGATCCTCCCATCAAACTGTTTGTCTTCATTATAAAACAACACCTACAGCAGTTTCGTAGCGCGCTACGAAACTGCTGAATTTGCTAAAACAGTGTGTATTTGCCTTGAGGAATTTTCTGCTTGGACCTTTAATTCTTTAAACCTCCTTTACATGTGGCAGAGATCTATATGTCTTCAAAATAATGGAACTAAACAAAATTTGACAAAACTTAGAACAAGACCTTTCTCACCATCAATGAGCAGCTAATTGACCTAGCTGTGCTTTTAAGTCTGCAACCTCCCTCCTCAGGGCTTTGTTTTCAGCTCTTAGATTCATGTTTATTTTTCTGATGAATTTAGCTTGTTTGAGAGCTGGAACTGTCCATGTATAAACATCAGCTACTGAATCCACCTGACCTACTAGGTTTTTACTTCCTTTTAACACAGCTCTTCGATAATTTGCATACCTGACTGCAAACTCCCTAGTGGCATTTGTCACCTTAGCAATTTCATTTTTTGCTGCCTCCAACTGGTTCTTTATGGCTATAATATCACCTCCTTGGGAAATAATGACTGTTCTATTCTTGCCTTTTTGCTTAATTCTCTCTGCCTCCTCTGTTCTGGGCAATTTTTCAACTTCCTCTGCTCTAGGCAGTTTCTCAGCTTCCCTTACTTGTTTTCTTGTAACAGGTCTTCTTGGTTTGAAGATAAATTCCTCACCTGGTTCATCAAACCTCAGTCTTTTTGAAGCTTTAGATTTTTTAGTGCTTTCTGGTGATGATTGAGTCAAATCAATGTGCATTGGTTCAATATGCACCGGTTCAACCTGCTCAAACTCAATGGCCTCAAGCAAATCACTCAAGCTGGCCTTAGATATCGGGCTTTCCTCAACAGCTAATGCTTTGCCTTTTTCTTTGCTTATTTGACTCCTTGTCCTAACTCCTGACACTGTTTCAGATCCACTTGGTCCAGGTGCATCTTTCTTATGCTTAGCTTCTTCTTTTGATGATGGCTGAGGTTGCTCTTTAATAACCAAGGGCTTCACTGATTTTCTCAACTGTGACTTGGCCTTCTTTTTATCCTTTGCCTCCTTTCGAAGCTCAGCTATCGTGGGTTCCTCAACTGATTCTTCTTTTTCTCTAACCGGCTGTGGAGTAAGACCTGTTTTACTCTGGAAACCAGCCATGAAGATGAAAGAGTTCCAGTCTCTACCAATTTTCTGAAGACCATCCAGCACTAGCAGTTTAATCAAACCATGGTGAAATAATGATGTTTCATAATCATCCTTCCTTAATTGCACTTTGTCACACATTTTGCTGAGACTGCGAAACAAGTAAAATGGAATATCTATAGATGCTTTACCCGTAAAATGCAACAACAACTTAAAGTGATAGGAGTAGACCTTATTATATCTTCCCTCACAGGTTAAGTACTTTTGAATACAGGTGAGAAGAAGGGCATAGTGCTCCTTAACATAGTTTCTAGGCACAGCTTTTGTTAGGTCTTCATTCACATATGCCTCTTTTAAAAACTCTTTGCAGGGGTTCATATCAAATTTAAAGTTCTTAAACCACTCTTGTCCCCCTCTTGGAATCTCAGTTACAGTAGCAATTGCCTCCGGAGACACTTGAACTTCTAACATAGCTATTTTAGAATTCAAACCCGTGAAGTTTAAGGCAAAATCCTTTGTTACCTGAGCATGGCCACCCTGCAGCTTCTTACAGAAATTCCAACAGCCAGCATCCTTGAAGGCTTTCTTCACGCCCTCATCTCTTAATGCAAGGTCCAAACCTTCAGGCTCTGTTCTCTGACATTTTCCAGACCTATGTTCTTTCCTCTCCATTTCGCTTTTGAAATTTTCGCACAAAGAATGGCCAACAGCTTCAACTCAAATGGTAATTCAATTCCTTTGAACGCGGGCTCGCTTGCAATCAGGCTCACTTGAAAAACTCGGGCTCGCTTGCAAATTCAAATACCTCATCACACATGCTAGTTACTTATGCATCATTTACGATCATCATAAAGAATCTATGCACGGTAAAACCCATTTGAATAATATTTATGTGCATGCCTGCAAATCTATTGGTGGAGTGATGGTTAATGAGTGTTTGGGAGGTACGTCCACTGACATGAACGGACGGAAGTGATGACTCATCAACAGACTTGACCCTTTTAGGAATATACGCTGCAAAACGCACGAATCCGCGATTTCGTAGCGCAGTTAGTTATAAATTGGCAAAATGCGCTGCGAAACGGCTGGATGCTGACGCGCTGCGAAATGGCTAAACAATGATTGCGCTGCAAAATTAACCAATGAGACTGCGCTGCGAAACTACGGAAAGGATCGGTGACATGGACAAGACAAGACATGGCTTTTGCACTCATGATGGAGGATGACCAATAGGATTAGAGAATGATTTACATCAAACACCTTTTAAAACTTAAACCCTAAGTAAGAAACATAGGACAAAAACCATTTGACACCAACTTTTGATATTTAACTTGGACAAAGGATTATATACATATGCTTATAGTTCTAAGTGATAACAGTGGCTCCACTTGGGATAGTGTGCTCCTGTAGTACACTAAGAACTCGTAGATCCAGTGCTTTATCCATTCCTTAAAAACACACACACAGTTGACAAGCATTCCTTTCTAGCTTTGTGGGCCTTCTCCTCGGGCTAAAGCTTTTCTGTTCAGCTTGTCATTTATTTTCAACAGGAAAGATTCATAAACGGTTATATACAATGCTTATGAGATTCTTGGCAGACTTTCAGTGATTGTAATGCTTTAAGAACCTGCCATTAACAGGTCCTCCAGCATATGGTGTTCCATCAACTTCCTGCAGAATGTAGGTGTTATTTCCATGGAAAGCAGAAATCTGATATGGCCCTTTCCACAAATTTTCAAATTTACCATGTTTACCTTTCTCTTCAATTCTGGCTTCCCATTTCAGGACTTTATCATGAATCTGAAATGTAACCTCTTTGATCTTCTTATCAAATATTCTCTTGACCCGATTCTGGTTTTTTTGATGACCTTCAAACACCTCACTTCTTTTCTCCTGCAAAGCTATTAGCTGATTTATCCTTCGCTGTATGGCATTTGGTTCCTCTTCTAATCCTTGAATCAGCTTCATAACTGGTACCCCGAGAGAAGTTGGGAATATAGCCTCTGCTCCATACACAAGTTCATATGGTGATGTTCCAATGGACCTCTTTGTGCAAATGCGATCAGCCCACAAGGCATACTTCAGCTTCAAATGCCAAGCCTTTTTATTTTCCTGCAGCAGCTTCTTAATAATCCTCACAAGACTCTTGTTTGAACTTTCAGCTAAGCCATTTCCCTGTGGATAGTAAGCAGTGGAATGACCAAGGGAAATGTGGTACTGATGGCAAAAATTTATCATTCTTTTGGACTTAAAAGCCTGGGCATTGTCTGTGATAATCTTGAGTGGACAACCAAACCTTGATAAGATGTTATTTTCTAAAAAGGAAATTATCACTGAATCATTTGCTTGCCTGGTAGGTATTGCCTCTATCCACTTTGTAAAATAATCAGTGGCTGTGAGAATCCAGCGATGCTGCCCTGATGAAGGAGGATGGATTTCCCCTATAAAATCTAATCCCCACTGCTGGAAAGGTGCTTCAACATAAATAGGAACCAAGGGCATTGGCATGAGCTTTCTCTTTCCTTCAAATACTTGACATTCATGGCATGATGCTATCTTTTTATAAATGTCTCTGAACATAGTTGGCCAAAAATATCCAGCTCTTAAAACTTTGTTTGCAGTGGCTTTCCAATAGTGATGGCCTCCACAATCCCCTTTATGAAATTCATCAATTACCTTATCAGCTTCTTCCTCAATGAGACAATTTAATAGAATTCCTCCTGCATCCTTCCAAAATAAATTTTGATCATATACAAAATATCTGAGAGACTTCAACTTAGTGAACCGAGCTTTAGATTTTGAAAGGCTATCAGGGGCTCTATTGTGCTGCAAGACAAAAGCTACATACTTATACCACTCTGAGATCAGAAATTTTTCATTGATTTGGACCAATTCTTCTTCATTTTCAGAAATTTCTGATATTTCTGTGCTAAAATTAATACCAATGCAGTCGAGATTTGACTGAGTTAACAACTTTGCTAAGCCCTGACCCTTTACCAACTTGGTGGGCCTGATCTCAATGTCATATTCCAACAGCTTGGCTATCCATTTTCCTCTTTTTCCATCCGGGTCTGCTTGTGTAAGAATATCTTTTATAACAGCACTTGGCACGTATGCAACAATATGAGAGTGCAACACATAAATTCTGAAATCCTTAATTGCTTTTACCAATGCATATGCTTGCTTCTCTAAGATATTATATTTTAATTCAGCATTAGCCAATGTCTTGCTAAAGAAGGAAATGGGCTGTTCAGTACCTTGACTTCCTTTCTGCAGTAAAACTCCAGCAATTGTATCTTCAGAAGCAAATGTGAAGATCAGGAACTCCTTGGTAAAATCTGGGCTGATGAGGACTGGTGCTTGAGTAAGTGCTTTTTTGATCTCTTCAAATGATTTCTTTGCTTCAGCTGTCCACTTAAAATCTGCTCCTTTCCTTAACATTTTTGTTATATGTTTGACTACTTCAGCAAAGTTAGGAATGAATCTTCTAACAAAATTAACCTTTCCAAGAAAGGATTGAATCTCTTTCTTGCTCCTTGGCAAATCTAGCCTTTGAATAGCACTAACTCTATTAGGATCAATCCTAATTCCCTCCTCAGATATAATATGTCCAAGCAGTTTGCCAGAAGTTAAAGCAAAGATACTTTTAGTTGGGTTTAAAGAAATACCAAACCTCCTACACTTTAGTAAGATCCTTTCAAGGTGCTTTAAGTGGTCTTCTTCCCTTTTTGAAAAGACTGTGATATCATCAAGATATACCACCACTGATTTATCTTTTTCTTCAGCAAAAGCAATGTCCATAGCCCTCTGGAAGGTCGCTCCTGCATTCATGAGGCCAAAGGGCATCTTCGCATACATAAATGTGCCCCATGGTGTAGTGAAAGTTGTCTTCTCCTGATCATCTGGATGAACAAGGATCTGATTATACCCTGAGAAGCCATCTAGCATAGACATTCTTTGGGAACCAACAATATTTTGCAAAATAAGATCCATTTTAGGAAGAGGGTAATTATCTTTCAGTGAAGCCTTGTTTAAGTTCCTGAAATCTATGCAAATTCTAATCTCCCCATTCTTTTTCCTGACTGGTACCAAGTTAGCAAGCCAATTTGAGAATCTGATTGGAACAATAATTTTTGCATCAAAAAGCTTTTTTACCTCCTTTTCAATTAGTGGCATCAGAAGGGGATTAATTCTCCTTAATTTCTGCTTAAAAGGCTTCTCATTTTGCTTAATTGGGATGGTATGTTGTATGATTGAAGAATCATACTGCTTCAGATCAGCATAGCTCCATGCGAAAACATCAATAAACTTCTTCATCATTTCAACATATTTGACCTTCATATCAGCTGATAAGAACTTTGAAATCTTGACTAATTTGGGCACAACTGAGTCACCTAAATTACAGCTTTCTATTTCCTCTTCATTAGCTTGCAATCTTGGTGCTTTAAACACATCATTTTGATCAAATAACTTTTCAAGTGGAATAAGGCCTTTAGGAATTAGGTTGTTTTGTAGCTGCAACACTTCATACTTTTCCCTTGTCTCTGTTAACATATTTTGCTGATCTATTTGATTATGCTCAAATTCCTCTTTCAATTCAAGAAAATTTCTTACCTGCTGATCATCTTCAAAGACTTGCCAGTTTATGATATTATCTGGGATGACTGGTCTATGGCGAACCTTCACTTCATAGCTATCAGAAGAATGTTTAGGAATAATAAAAAGACTAGTTGCAACAGCAAGAGAATCTGCAACAGAATTTTGATCTCTGGTTTTTATACTGAAGGTATAGGATTGAAATTTTTCCAACAATTCCAACACTAAATTTCTGTAGGCTCTCATCCTTGCATCCTTTGTTTGATATGCACCTTGTACTTGCTTTATAATTAATTCAGAATCTCCACAAACAGCAATGTTCTTTGCCTTCAACTCTATCAAGGTTTCCAAGCCTAAAACCAGAGATTCGTACTCAGCCATGTTATTGGTACAATCAAAGTTCAGTTTGTATGACAGGAACTTACTTTCTTCAGTTGGACTAGTGATCCAAATCCCAGCTCCTGCGCCTTCTTTCCCTGCTGCTCCATCAAAGTATAGGGACCAGCAACCAGTGATGTCTCTTTCATTTCTTTGCTGTACCTCCTGACACTGATTTTCTGCATGTTCATCTTGTGATTCTTTTCCAACTGATTCATTGAAAAGGATAGCTGATCCAAGACCTGTATCACAAGAATAAATAGGAAAATTCTGAGGCTTGTCCTTGCTGCTTACCATATATGCCATCCTTGTTTCACGATACAACCTCCTTTGTTCACCAAACACTGGAATGGTAGCATATGTCAGATCCATTTGCATGGTACCCTTAATTTTTGCTGCCCATGACCTTGAAAGAAGCATCCCAAACTTAGGTGGAATGTCTGCAACAACAATGTCCATGACAGTTGTTTTTGCTGGGATTTGTGTGAGTGCCACAACAACATCTTTTATCAACCCAATGCAATGAAATCTCTTTGAATCAAAAGAAAATAAGTCCTTGTATGGTCTAGTTACTTCTAATCCCAGTCTTTCCATAATTACCTTAGGCATGAGATTATGTGATGCCCCTGAATCCAGCATAGCATTATGTAGAGTCATATCATGGATATTAATGCTTATATAAAAAGGAGGAAACTCATCATTTTGTTCATCCTCAAGTCTTGGACCTAAACAGATAATAGGATTATCCTCTTGCACATTTAGAATATCAGCCCCTCCGGGTGGAGAATTAAGCATTTCCACAATCTTGCTTCTATATTTGTCTACTTTCAGAATTTCATTGAATGGGACTGATATTTTAATTTTTGCAATCTCATTTTCTATATTAAAAACAGAGGTAGACTTTTCAACTTCCTTAGGAGGTGCAGGGTTTTGAATATCCTTTCTATCAACAGAAGAATCACCTTTACCATCAATCTGCTTTGACTTTTCCTTTTTATCTTCAACTGCCTTTGAAATATTCTTCTTGGGCTGTGCTTTATTTGCTGTAATAGGGACATCTCGGTTTCTGAGATTGTACTGCTTCTGAATCTCAAATATGGCATGCTGATAACCCTTTAAGAAATCTGAAGGCTCCTCTTCTGCCTTTACCAAACTAGACTCATCATGTTCCTCCTTAGTTAAGAAAATTTCTGAGTCTTCCTCACCAAAACAATGAATAGATTCTTCAGGTACTTCAGGTTCTTCTTCTTCATCTACCATGTTTTGTTGGAAAGGAGGTCTCACTGGAGGATCTGCTTGCTGATTTCTATTGTCTCTTGGCCTTTGCTGATTTTGAGGCCTTCTAAATTGAGGGTTCCTAAATCGAGGCTCATGTTGTGCTTGGGGAGCAGCAGTATTCCCAAGTGCTAATTGATCCATCAATTTCTCCATGGTTTTCATCATGGTTTCAAATTTGTCTTCTTGAGCAGAGGTAGAAGGCTTCTCTTCTTCCTTTATCTTAGTCTTTGCCATCTTCGACTTCTTAGCAGCAAGCATATTCACATCTACCTTAATTGCATCATTTTGCATTTCAGCCAGAGTAGCAGACTCTCTTTCTCTGAGCAAAAGAGAGAAATCTGAATCAAAAGACTCAACATATCTTAACTGTGCCAAAGCTCCAGGAGGTTTCAAATGTGCTGGAATAGAATTATATACTTTATTAAACCTCTTAGAAAAGTTTTGGACAGTTTCATCAGGAGCTCTTCTTAGACTATTATATTCAGTGAGGGCTTGAACAGGATTAGTTCTATTTCCCCATTTCCTCAGAAAACTATCTTCAAACTCAGCCCAACTATGAATGCTACCAGCTCCCAGGGCTTTAAACCATTTTCGGACTTCCCCAATAAAAGTTTGAGCAAACAGTCTTAATTTTACATCTTCATCATCCACTTCTTCCCTATCAACAAAATCATTGAATCTATCCACATGTTCTTCAGCTGTAATATCTTCATCTCCTCCCCATGTTGGAATTCTAGCAGCATATTTACTAGGGAGATCATGCAAAACAACAGGGAGAGCTAGAGGAGCATACCTAGCAGGTACAACCATAATGAATGGAGGAACAGTGACAACAGCTATTGTATGACCAGAGGGACCAGAACTAGTATGAGATGTTGTCTGAGGACTATTTGGACTAGCAGAGGTAGAAGATAAAGTATGAGTATGGAAAGGGCTATTGGGGCTTTGTAAACCACTGACAAAAGAACTCCAATTTGGGAGGGGTAAACCAGTTTTAGATTTAAGCAAAACTTCAAAAGGGTCAAGCTCCTTGAGCTGTTTCAAGTCCTCCTCCTCTAATAACAATTCAGAAGTAACAATTTCCCAAAACTCTTCTTTATCTTTTTGTGACACTAAAGATGAAGTATCAATGCCTTTCTTTTGTAAATCCAAAATGATACCAATAAGTTCTTCTTCGTTTTCAGACCTCAACAAGACTTCTTGAATTTTATCATCAACAATTTTATCTTCAGGACTTCTAGAAAACTCAGGAAACAAAGACTTTGAAATATTTGAAGTACCTGGTATATCAGAAAATCTTTGTCTACTCCTTGAGATGATATTAGGATTATCCACAGGACTAGGTGGGTTTGGATCAGGATTACTCCTTGTATATCTTCCTCTCGAAGCCACCTTTTAAACTTTAAGAATTAATGGAGTCACCAAGGTAGAATGCAGCCTCGAAAACCTTTTTGAGCTCCTGCTACCTTCAGAAGTTCAATCTTAAAATTTCGGGAATGAGTAATCTTCAGGCTCCCGGCAGACGCACCAAAATGTTATCACAAAATCAAGCACTGAAAGGCTGCTGATCAGGTAGACTCTGTGCAACTATTTCAAACCAGACTTTTGACTAAGGCTTAGCCTCCTTAGCCTGAGAGGGCTCTCTCAAAAGGTTATTGATTTTGACTATTGATGAGATGGCTAACTCTTGCAAAGTAAATTTAACACATATGTTGGCTGGACAGACATTACAAAGACTTCCATTGGGCTCATGGAGTTAATCATTACTTCAGCAAACTATAAAACTACTCATTCATAGAAGTCAGGGCATGTAATGTTTAAACACTCAAAATACCTCTCATAGAAACCTCAACTTACAAATACACACAGGAAATCAGAGCAGCAAAGTGAATTCTGAGTGATTGTGTATCTATACAGTTGTAAAACATAAAGGATAAAACAAAACCACATATATCTTGAGCATTTGAAACACTGTGTGAATCCTGAGAAGAAAAGCAGTCATTTGTATTACTGAAAATAAGTTTTTACACAAGCCAAAAATAAACTCTGTTTTCTCAAATATCCAACCTCATTACATCCAAGTTTCATCTATATATAGAAACATATCTTTAACTACTTTGAGCTTCCTCCTCCAGCATGAGGGGAGCTCGATGACTGCTACTAATTACCCCTATCTGCTATTTAACTGACTCATTAAATACAATAAGTGCTAAACTGGAATTTTAAAGAGTCCTAATTAAACTAAAACTCTAATTCTATCCTCCTCGTAGAATGATTCTTTCTTGCTTCTTGACACCTGTCTCCTTTCAGTTTGGCCGAGATAGCTGAGAAGAGGATTCAATGTTCCAGGCTAGCTTTGGATGCTGAATGCGTTGATGGTTCAATAATATTAGGATAAAACCCCTGTTTTTCCGGTTCCAGTCTTCCACTACCTCTTCGAAAATGTAGCAGCATGTCTCCAGCTCTTTAATATCCCAAAAATGATGAGCATCACCATATTTCCAAATGTGCTGGAAGCTTCGTTGATGAACAGGTGTGCAAGCCAAAACTCCTCGTATGCAACTCCTTCCAAACCCTAATGACCGGTAATAAAGTGCCTTTATAATAAAAACTTTTAACTCGAGACAAAACACTTCACTTTACAAAAAAGGTACACCTGTCATCATTTGAATGGCTATGCTAGCTTCATGTGGTCTCCTAAATGTCCCTTAGATGTTTCCTTTGAAAATTTTCTGATCCTCCCATCAAACTGTTTGTCTTCATTATAAAACAACACCTACAGCAGTTTCGTAGCGCGCTACGAAACTGCTGAATTTGCTAAAACAGTGTGTATTTGCCTTGAGGAATTTTCTGCTTGGACCTTTAATTCTTTAAACCTCCTTTACATGTGGCAGAGATCTATATGTCTTCAAAATAATGGAACTAAACAAAATTTGACAAAACTTAGAACAAGACCTTTCTCACCATCAATGAGCAGCTAATTGACCTAGCTGTGCTTTTAAGTCTGCAACCTCCCTCCTCAGGGCTTTGTTTTCAGCTCTTAGATTCATGTTTATTTTTCTGATGAATTTAGCTTGTTTGAGAGCTGGAACTATCCATGTATAAACATCAGCTACTGAATCCACCTGACCTACTAGGTTTTTACTTCCTTTTAACACAGCTTTTCGATAATTTGCATACCTGACTGCAAACTCCCTAGTGGCATTTGTCACCTTAGCAATTTCATTTTTTGCTGCCTCCAACTAGTTCTTTATGGCTATAATATCACCTCCTTGGGAAATAATGAATGTTCTATTCTTGCCTTTTTGCTTAATTCTCTCTGCCTCCTCTGTTCTGGGCAATTTTTCAACTTCCTCTGCTCTAGGCAGTTTCTCAGCTTCCCTTACTTGTTTTCTTGTAACAGGTCTTCTTGGTTTGAAGATAAATTCCTCACCTGGTTCATCAAACCTCAGTCTTTTTGAAGCTTTAGATTTTTTAGTGCTTTCTGGTGATGATTGAGTCAAATCAATGTGCATTGGTTCAATATGCACCGGTTCAACCTGCTCAAACTCAATGGCCTCAAGAAAATCACTCAAGCTGGCCTTAGATATCGGGCTTTCCTCAACAGCTAATGCTTTGCGTTTTTCTTTGCTTATTTGACTCCTTGTCCTAACTCCTGACACTGTTTCAGATCCACTTGGTCCAGGTGCATCTTTCTTATGCTTAGCTTCTTCTTTTGATGATGGCTGAGGTTGCTCTTTAATAACCAAGGGCTTCACTGATTTTCTCAACTGTGACTTGGCCTTCTTTTTATCCTTTGCCTCCTTTCGAAGCTCAGCTATCGTGGGTTCCTCAACTGATTCTTCTTTTTCTCTAACCGGCTGTGGAGTAAGACCTGTTTTACTCTGGAAACCAGCCATGAAGATGAAAGAGTTCCAGTCTCTACCAATTTTCTGAAGACCATCCAGCACTAGCAGTTTAATCAAACCATGGTGAAATAATGATGTTTCACAATCATCCTTCCTTAATTGCACTTTGTCACACATTTTGCTGAGACTGCGAAACAAGTAAAATGGAATATCTATAGATGCTTTACCCGTAAAATGCAACAACAACTTAAAGTGATAGGAGTAGACCTTATTATATCTTCCCTCACAGGTTAAGTACTTTTGAATACAGGTGAGAAGAAGGGCACAGTGCTCCTTAACATAGTTTCTAGGCACAGCTTTTGTTAGGTCTTCATTCACATATGCCTCTTTTAAAAACTCTTTGCAGGGGTTCATATCAAATTTAAAGTTCTTAAACCACTCTTGTCCCCCTCTTGGAATCTCAGTTACAGTAGCAATTGCCTCCGGAGACACTTGAACTTCTAACATAGCTATTTTAGAATTCAAACCCGTGAAGTTTAAGGCAAAATCCTTTGTTACCTGAGCATGGCCACCCTGCAGCTTCTTACAGAAATTCCAACAGCCAGCATCCTTGAAGGCTTTCTTCACGCCCTCATCTCTTAATGCAAGGTCCAAACCTTCAGGCTCTGTTCTCTGACATTTTCCAGACCTATGTTCTTTCCTCTCCATTTCGCTTTTGAAATTTTCGCACAAAGAATGGCCAACAGCTTCAACTCAAATGGTAATTCAATTCCTTTGAACGCGGGCTCGCTTGCAATCAGGCTCACTTGAAAAACTCGGGCTCGCTTGCAAATTCAAATACCTCATCACACATGCTAGTTACTTATGCATCATTTACGATCATCATCAAGAATCTATGCACGGTAAAACCCATTTGAATAATATTTATGTGCATGCCTGCAAATCTATTGGTGGAGTGATGGTTAATGAGTGTTTGGGAGGTACGTCCACTGACATGAACGGACGGAAGTGATGACTCATCAACAGACTTGACCCTTTTAGGAATATACGCCGCAAAACGCACGAATCCGCGATTTCGTAGCGCAGTTAGTTATAAATTGGCAAAATGCGTTGCGAAACGACTGGATGCTGACGCGCTGCGAAATGGCTAAACAATGATTGCGCTGCAAAATTAACCAATGAGACTGCGCTGCGAAACTACGGAAAGGATCGGTGACATGGACAAGACAAGACATGGCTTTTGCACTCATGATGGAGGATGACCAATAGGATTAGAGAATGATTTACATCAAACACCTTTTAAAACTTAAACCCTAAGTAAGAAACATAGGACAAAAACCATTTGACACCAACTTTTGATATTTAACTTGGACAAACGATTATATACATATGCTTATAGTTCTAAGTGATAACAGAGGGAAATCCAACATGAGATCCATTTGCAACATGACGCTCCTTTACCAAATATTGGCATGTATAGGACGTCGACTATTGATATGGAGGAGATAAAAAAGCAGGTGCATGAACTATCAAACCAAGGCATCATCAAACCAAGCACTTCTCCATGCGGCTCACTCTTAGTGCCAAAGAAAGATGGCACATGGAGGATGTGTGTGGATTACCGAGAACTAAACAAAATCACGGTGAAAAATCGTTACCCTCATTGATGATTTATTATATCAGTTAAAGAATGCTATCTATTTCACCAAATTGGATTTGCATAGTGGCTATCACCAGGTCTGAATTACAGAGCAGGATGTGTGGAAAATTGCCTTCAAGACCAAACAGGGGTTGTTCGAATGGATGGTGATGCCATTCGGAATTTGCAATGCTCCAACTACATTCATGAGGGTCATGAATGATCTCTTTAGGCCTTTCATTTAGAATTTGTTCTTGTATATCTAGATGATATACTTGTCTTTAGTAAAAGTTGGAATGAACATGTATGCCATGTGAAGAAAGTGCTTGATGTATTGAAAAAAGAAAAACTCTATGTAAAATTGTCAAAGTGTGAGTTTGGGAAAACCTCTTTGGTTTACATAGGTCATATTGTTGGTAATGGTCAGTTAAAAATTGATCCTTCTAAAGTTGAAGCAATTGTAAATTGGCCTAAGCCTATTAGTGCAACCGAGGCTCGCAGCTTTTTGGGTGCAGTACAGTATTGGAGGCAATTTATTGCCAATTTCTCCATTATTGCAACACCTCTACACACATTGACAAGTGTAAAGCAAGTCTTTCAATGGGGAGGAAAGCGACATAAGTCCTTCAAAACATTGAAAGAAAAGATTAGCATCGCACCAGTCTTGGCCTTACTAGATCTCCATCAACCATTCGAGATTGAGACAAACGCCAACAGATATGTCATGGGAGTTGTACTGATGCAGCAAAAGAAACCGATATGTTACCATGCAGAGAAATTCTCTCAGGTTGTGATAAACTATCCCACTTATGACAAGGAGTTATATGCCTTGGTCCAAAGTGGGAAAAAGTGGAAACACTACCTAATCGGCAAGGAGACCATCATCCATACGAATCATCAGCCCTTGCAGTATCTTCAGTCACAAACCAAGTTGCAGCAAGCTTGTCATTTCAAGTGGATTGGTTTTCTTTAGCAGTTTCATCTGGTAATAAAGCATAAGAAGGGCACTAGCAACAAAGTGGCCGATATGCTATCTCGCCCTCCTATTTCTGCTTCTGTTATTTTGCATAATGCTTTGTTATCTTTTGAAAGTTATGCTGAACAATATGCTAATGATGATGACTTTAAGGAGATTTATGCAAAACTAACCCATGGTTCACAGGTTGAAAACTATCACTTGCAGGGAAAACTATTGTATCACCTTGGCAAATTGTGCATACCCATGGGGGAAAGGGTACATGTAGTCCAAGAGGCCCACACCTCCCTTGTGTTTGGTCATTTTGGTGTTGAAAAAACTTTGTTTCATGTACAAAGATTTTTTTTTGGCCCCATATGAAGAACATTGTGACTCCCTATGTAAAAGGATGTGTGATGTGTTCTGTTTCAAAGCCCTCTAATAGAAAATTCGGACTCTACACACCACTCCATATTTCGATTCGTCCATGGGAAAGTGTGTGGATGGATTTTGTAGGAGGTTTGCCTTTGTCTAGAAAAAGTCACGACTATTTGTATGTCGTCGTTGACCATTTTAGTAAGATGTGTATTTTAATGCCTTGTAAAAAGCAGATCACTGCAGAGCAGACTTCTTATCTTTTATTTCAGCATGTTTGGGTCCATTTTGGGTTGCCCACATTGATTGTGTGAGATCAGGACTCTCGCTTTCTTGGAGAGTTTTGGACCACCTTGTGGAAGATGATGGACACCAAGTTGAAAAGAAGCACGATGTTTCATCCACAGACTGACGGACGGATAAAGGTTGTCAACTGCACCGTGGTACACTTGTTGCAAGGCTATTGTGGAAAACATCCTAAGTTATGGGATGAGCATCTTCCATATGTGCAACATTCCTACAATCGAGCAGTGCACTCATCTATGCATCGTTCACCATTTGAGACATGTTTTGGCTACCTGCCCAAAGATCCTTTTGATATGGTCTGTGGAAGGGAAGATGACTCCAGTGGACGTGATGATGGGGAAAAAGCGCAGCGGTTCATTCAACATATCCAGTTGATTCACCCAACAATACAAGAGCAGTTGGAGAAAAGTCAAGCCCGGTACAAGGCTTGACATAACAAACACCGAGTTGACCATCAATTTCAAGTGGGTGACAAAGTGTGGTTCCATATCAACAAGGACAGGATGAAGGGAGAAGGGAAGAAGTTGCAACCAATCTGGTATGGTCCATTCACCATCTTGGAGAAGATTGGAAATAATGCCTTTCGTCTCAATTTGCCAACATATATGCAAATGTACTCCATAGTGAATGTGGAAAACTTAAAGCTTTATGAGCCACCATTGATTATGGACACCGAAGAGGTGGGATCAGTTCCTACAGTTGATGATTTTGCACCAGAGTATCTCGATGAGTTGCTTGAAGATATCATCCTTGACAGAAGAACCAAGACTTCATGACGGGGAGATGTGGAATACCTTCGAGTTGGTTTCAAGTGGATGCACCCTAGCAAGACAAAATGGCTGGAAAAATAAAGAGTGAGGGAACAATTCCCTCACTTGCCAATTGACTGATAAAGCTTTTGGCGGTCCAAAATCTCCTCAATGGGGAGGATTGATCCAGGTGGATCTCTAGACACCAGGGGCATGAAAAAGGCTCAAAATTCAAAGTGGAAGAATGTCGATTAACTTGGCATCAGATCGAAGTGCTCGTCGCCCTGATTCCAATGGTGTGAACGACACTCCAATCTGAGTACGTATGAAGAAGATAGAAGCATTCAAAGTTCTGGGTTGACTTACCCATGTGACAGGGTTAAGGAGGGCGCAATTTGGCAAGAACCCAACACCAGAATCTGGCCAGTTTTTCAGGCGAATTTGTGGGTCCGTTAATTTGTCTTCTACCGCCTAAGGTTATGGAAAAACCCAAAAAGGGCTGGTGGTTATTATTTTTAAAAAATATATATTAAAAAAATGGGGCGGGCGACCATGACCCCGCCGCCCCCGGAACTACCATACAATAATATTAAAAAATAGTGGGGCGGGCGGCCATGACCCCACCGCCCCCAATACCCACCAGAACTGCCTAACCAAAAAAAAACAACGTGGGGTGGGCGGCCATGACCTCGCCACCCCAGGAGCCCACACAACAACATACATGTAAATATAGTGGGGGGGACGTGGGTTGTCAACCCCGCCGCCCTCTCCACCTCTCCTATGTACAAACAGACGGTGGGAAAAGGGGCGGCGGGCCACCAAAACAGTGGACCTGCTGCCCCATGGTCAAACAAACTTACATACGGTGTTAAAAATGGGAGGGGCGGGTTTTGATCCCTTGACCCCTCCTCAACTATTTCTAATGTTAACTAATGCACCCAAACCACTTTCTTGTGTATTCCACCCAGCAAACATTATTTAAACCTTTTTGCACAGTGCGGCGAGGGGGAGGAGTGTGCACGTAATTCGAGACACATGATTTGTAGGTGGCGGAACCCTGAGCAAACCTGTGACAGGGGGCGGAACCTTGCTTGAGCACATTTTCTAGGGGGTCAGTTTTGGTCCAGTGTCAGAATTGGGCAAGTTTTATATCGATTTTGCACCTCTCGGCGACAGGAACTCAATGGTGATGCCAGTTTCTGCAACAAAGCTCTCCATTTTTTGACCATTTTCCATAGTGGAGGTATAAGACTCCTTTTGTAAATGTTGATTGTACTTCTTCTTTCTCATGCCACTTAATGAATGAAGGCCTCCCCATTGATTGAGTAGGGCCCGGAGACGTAGTCCAAATTGGACGAACTCCATTATCAAGTCTTTTGTCTTCTTTCATGCTTTTATGTGTTTCTCCTCTTCTCTCATGTGTACAATAAATTTCTATGGTTAAGCTGCAATTTATTCATGTAATTATTTAATACATCTATAAGCAAAAGATCTTGGATCATGTATGATGCTTCAAGGCCACCTCTTCAAAAATGTAGATATGTGTGGAATGTGGTATATAAGATTAATCTATAGTTAACAATAAGTTTTTAGAGGTATTTTGTTAGAAGTGTTTAATATATTTATATATCATTTCATCCATTTTAAATAGCGATTATTACTAGTTTGTATGTTGCTTCAAGGCCACCTCTTCAAAATCGTATATATAATTAAAATGTGGTATATATGATTAATCAATAGTTAGCAATATGTTTTTCGAGGGATTTTGTCAGAATTGTTTAATCTATTTATATATCATTTCATCCATTTTAAATAGCAATTATTACTAATTTGTATGTTGCTTCAATGCCACTTCTTCAAAATCGTAGACATGTGTGAAATGTGGTATATAAGATTATCCGATAATTAACAATAAGTTTTTAGAGGCATTTTGCTAGTAAAGAATGTTGATCATATTGAAGATATGTTAATGTGTGTGTGTGTAGTTTTATCCAAATAAAAAATGATGGTGTTTTTTTTGCGTTTTTTGTTTTAGTTTGCTTTTAATGGTTTTGTTTAGGTTTAATTTTATTAGAAAAATTAAAGTGAAAATAATTGACAAATTTTAAATTTCGATTTATTTTCATGATTTTTAATAAGAAAGTTTTTGGATATGTAAAATTGGAAAAGGGTTTTTTTTTTTTTTTGAGCTAAAGTTAAGGATTCAATAATTATACATAATAATTGATGGCATTAGACATAACTTTTACAAGAAGGTGCTAAAAACTTCAAGTTTTTTAGAAATTTTGTGTTTGTGATAAATTGGATGAAGGAAATTGAACCTCCAAGATATATCTTCATCTTCAAGACATCAAAAATCACATCAAGGAACTCTAGGCAATTTTTATGAGGCTTCTCTTGCTTTTAGTTAACTCATTGAATAAATCAAGAAGTATTTGAACTCCTTGGAAATATTATACATACCTAAACATAGACATGGAAAATTCCCTTCAAGAAGTATGTTGTAACATCCCCATCTACCCCATATCCCATACTATGGGTAGAATAAGGCGTTACTATCATTGACCCGACCTTCAATGTCTTGTTATGGAATTAGGGTCTTAAAATTTCATTATTTTTCAAACTCCTCGAAACCCAAAATAAATGTTTTCATTGCGTTCATCTTGTTAAGAGATTTATTTTCCCCTCTTCGACTCTCTGATCAAAAGATATGGCCATTTAAATATTTACCTAATAACCTCTTGCCACATCATCAAGTTTTCCCACGTCGCACCCACATGGTCCCCACGAGGAGTCCACGTGGCATCCCATCTCACTTCCATGTTATTCTCTTCACTAGTCCATGTCGTAGCATTGCTTTTACAGTTCCATTGTGGCATCCTACCTCACTACATTGTGGCACCATTGGACCTCCCCCCTCTATACCTTATGATTCGAGAATTCCCTATTATATGAAATCTCACCCATTTTACACTTGGCACAAGGCATGGCTCCTAAGCGTTAAATTCTGGGGTGAGATGCTAATTTTCTCTTCCTTTACTAAATGAGAACCTTCATCTCTCGGCCTCACCCCTCGATGGTTTCCTTTTCCCTCGGCTTATGCTCCTCACTTTTGTACCAAAGCGAGACAAACTTTGTTCACAACGTTTGAAGGGAAGTCCCCTTTTCCATCTCTACATGTTAATATTGCCCTAACCTCCTTGTCACTCTTTGGAAATTCTCGAGGACTCAGGCCTGAGATGACGTTGCCTTCTTGTCAGCCCAAAATGACAATCTTGGACATCGTTTATAGGATGTCTTTTCCCATCTCGAAATTGAGATCTCGACGTTTACTTATTGCCACCCCCACTAAACCACCAAGATAATGTCAGCATCGAGATGACATCAACATCGAGATGATGTCATGCTAATATCATCCTACCCACTTGTCCTCCTTTGGGAGCGCCATGTGTCTCCTATTTTTGGGCCACTTGGCTCCACCAAAACGCCACTGGAACATAACTCATGACGACCCTCCTAAACGCCATGTCACCATTAACTCCAAGTCACCAAAACATGGTATGGGTCCCACCAAGGTATGGCCTTTGTACAAATCCTAAAATTCTCGTTATAAAATAATTCGGTGTTTCAAAGTTTTTACTAGCCTTGAGCCCTGATACGAAAATTTTTGTTGTTGCTTGATAGCCTTACCCTTCATCTCTCTCCCGAAACTCTTTGCACCCACGATAAAAAAATTCCTGAGGTCCCTTCCATTCAATGACTGGGCAACCAACAGTCCAATTTAGAACGAGGACCCCCCCTCCCCCTTGTGATGTCATGGTGGGGGGGGATGGGTCCTCACTTGTGGTTCCACTTGGTTCCATGTTATTAAATCAATGGAAAAAATTCCTCCACTTCAAATCGATAGAACAAGGGATGGGCACCCCCCCTCCCCACATAAGGTACGAAGAGATGGGGGGTTCTTCGTCGGTGTTCCAACTTATCAAGGTGTTCCACATATATATAAAATTTGGGCGCCCTCGATACTTAGTTGTTCCACTACCCCTCTTGAAATTTGGTGCTGCACACAAGGACTTATGTATGTGCATATATACAGTCTGTGACTTATCATCGATAGGACTATCCCTCCTAAGCTTAATAACACCCATTCTCAACACTTAGAGAATTCCTGGGCTATCTCTCCTGCGCTTGCGGTATATATATGAATAAATTGCAGAGGCCTATCTCTTTTGAGCTTTATAATTATATATCAAGGTCTGATGTTCAAGTCATTTCAAGAAAGAATTTAGTTATTAATAAAGATTTACCCACCTCTTTTATACTTGGGCTATTTAGACTATTTTCAGACTCAATTTAATACAATGATTCACGTATCACTCAGGACTGGAAATCAATGAGATTCAAACTCATAAATCAAATCAAATAATCAATCGTTCCTCAAAATTTACATAGGAAATCAACATTCCATAATCTTACAGGAAATCACATTCCTCGGTATTAACATAAGCATTTAATCAACACAAGAAACATATACATAATATTCAAATGCAAGACATAAGTGAACACTTATCTTATGAAGAAGTCTAGCAACTGAGATTGGGACTTCAACTCTCCACCCAACCTTAGACTACCTTGCACTGCAATATTTATTTCAACCAACCACCCCTGAGCCAAATTTGGAGCTTGAGGAGGTAGTTTAGCTAGGAACTCTTAATCAATACTCAGATATAGTGAACACAACCCATTTTTCTCAAGTGTTTTCAATAGTTCCCGATTGTTATGCCATAAAGGCCATTAATCGAATCGACATCAACACAAGGGATTCTCGCAAGGCACAAAGAGTCTCAATTCAATTTTGGATATAGATTTATAAATAATAAGGAAGAGTTATCAGCTATGTTACTACTGTGAGAGTGAGAGCATGCCTTCCCAATGACCTCTTAGTAGTGTTACACCTTTGTTCTTAGCCTCATGATACACTAGGTGTTATCAACTAAAATAGTCTTGGAGTGCCTCATCCTATCAACAATTCTCAACTAGCTAGTTCCTAATGGTTTTATCAACCCTGAAAGTAAGCCACTACTCTGTGATTCTCAGCTGACAAGCCTTCTTGGGTTTCTCAGCTGGGATACCACTTGTTAGGTCCCTATACTACTAGTTTAACCGCTTATTGTTATTAGTGCAAACCCCTTATTATATTGTTGTGCCCATTTAGTCCCCATATTGTTATTATTGTGCCCCATAGAAGCCCACTATTTTTATTATTGTGCCCTTACATTATTATTGTTATGTCGGCTCTGACTATATTATGACCCCTTAGACTCCTATATATAGAAAGGACGTCTTTTCATTTTTATCATCGAAGAATTGTTCATTTGCATAATGTAAAGGAAGTTTCCCCCTCGAAGAGGCTAATTTTGAAGTCGTTAATCTATATTTTCTATCATTTTGTGAGCTGGTTTCATAACATTTGGTATCAGAGCTTTGGATTCTAGGGTTTCGCTGCTCCAAACAAGTCATCGTGGAATTTTCACTATAACTTTTTTTCTACTATAGTTCAAAAGCTTAAATTACAACCCATTTGAGCAAAATCTCGATGAACCTCGGGTCCAAATTTCAGATCTTGTCTCGCTATATTTTCGGAGATATGATCTGAGGAAGTTAGGGTTTTTGCAAGCTCCAGAATTTCATCTCAAACAGGTCATCGTGGAATTTTCGTGATAGTTTTGTTTCTTCGAAGGTTCAGAATCTGAAATTAAAAACCATTTGAGACGAAATCTTGATGAAGCTCTGGCCCAAATTTTAGATATTGTTTCGTTATATTTTCAAAGATATTGTCCAATACATTTAGGGTGTTTGCAGGCTTCCGAATTACATCTCAAATAGGTGACCTTGGGAAAATTGTCATAAATTTCTCTTTGAGATTCAGATTGAAATTTCGTAAGCAGTTACATAAAGAGGACGAACTGTACTTTTATGTGTATTGTTTTCAGGTATGAAGGTCGAAACAATGACACGTGGCAATTCGTACAAGTTCACTCTAGTGAAAAGTATATAATCAGGTCATTTTGGGAGATTGGCCATAACTCTTTCTTGGAGAATCCAATTTCGATCACACTGGTGGCATTAGAAAGAGGATGCAGAGGGCTAACGTCGGTTGAAATTTTAGACCTCGAAGACCCAAAATTTCATAGATACAACAGATTCAAGATCGAGATCCTAAAAGCAAGAAAAAGAATGACTCGAATCAAGAAAATAAAAACACCTAGTAAGCAAAATTGGATGGATGATTTGAAGAAAGCGATAGAAGCTAAGATAAATTGTTTTATCTATTCCATGGAAGCTATTATTGATGGTATGTAAACATATTTGAAGAAAGGCATGAAATATTGGAAGGAAGATGGGACAAAGCTGTTACAAGAAAGGCCTCCTAATGGCAAAAAGGTAGTAGAGGAAACTCATGATGAGAACAAAAGTAATGTTAATCACGATTTCATAGAATCTAACGTTGGATTAAAGACCCAACATATTCCAAAGATAGATATGAGGAAGGTTGATGGAAAGGATCCCGTAACATTGATACTACAGATGGAGAAATATTTTGATCTACATAATGTGCTAAACACACAAAAGGTACGTATGCATCTTTATATTTAGAACTGAATCAGTTTGTATGGTATAGAGGGATTTGTTCTCATAAACCACTTTTCACTTGGTCAATTTTCACGGAGGAAATGATAGCACATTATGAGGATACAAAGAGAAACACCTTCTTTAGCCAATTGATAACTCTCAAACAAAAGGGTTCAACGACAAAGCACATTGAGGACTTCCAAAAATTGAATATAAGGGTAAATGATATTCCAAAGAAGCAGAGGATTGATGTCTTCATAGGGAATTTAAAGGACAACATTCAACATGAGCTTCATCTTTGGCAACCTGATTCATATGATCAGGCATTCAGGCTGGAAAGAAAAAGTATGGCAACAAGAAATCCTACCACTAACAATTAGAAAGATGGAAGTGTTGTTGCTCCTATCCTTCCACAACCTACAAGGTTGACACCACAACAATTGGAAGAAGAATGAGAAAATGACCTTTGTTATAGTTGTGATAGCAAATACACTAAAGGTCATAAGTGTGTTGAGAAAAAATTAGTTTACATTGATTGTGAATAGGAGGAAGAAAAGGATCAAGAAACATCAAAAGAAGAGGATATACACTAGGAATCAACCCCAGAGAAAGAAGAAATGAATTCGACCATTTCTTGTAATGCATTGGCAGGAATTACCACTCCTCAAATTCTCAAGGTAGAAGGACATATCAAGAAGAAAAAGGATAACCTCACTTTCACGCAGAATCGAATGAAACAATAGGTAGATCAACATCATAGTGAAAGAAGTTTTGATATAGGCGACTGGGTATTTTTACGAATACAACCATACAAACAAATGTCCCTCAAGCAAGCTAAGAAGGATAATAAATTATCACCAAAGTACTATGGTCCTTACAAGGTGCTGCAAAAGATTGGTACTATGGCATACAAATTGGAGCTTCTTGCATCTTCCCGAGTGCCCCCAGTTTTCCATGTTTCATGCTTAAAGAAGGTTATAGGTGACAAGCTCCCAGTTCAAACAATATTGTCAGAACTTGACGAGGAAGGAAAAATCATATTGGAACCTGAAGTAGTCACAGAAACAAGAACTCGACAGCTACGAAATCAATCAATTTCAGAGTATCTCATCAAGTGGAAGAACTTACCCGCTGAAGATTCCACATGGGAGGACGAGAATTTTATATAGAAGCATCCAGAACTACTCAAGCATTGAGGACAACACTTTTTGAAGGAGACGGGCATGTTAGGTCCCTATACTACTAGTGTAACCCCCTTTTTGTTATTAGTGCAACCCCCTTATTATATTGTTGTGCCCATGTAGTCCCCATATTATTATTATTATGCCCCATAGAAGCCCACTGTTGTTATTGTTGTGCCCTTAAATTATTATTGTTATGTCGGATCTGATTATATTATGACCCCTTAGACTCCTATATATAGAAAGGAGGTATTGTCATTTGTATCATCGAAGAATTATTCATTTGTGTAATGTAAAGGAGGTTGCCCCCTAGAAGACGCTGATTTTGAAGTCGTTGATCTATATTTTCTATATTTTTGTGAGCTAGTTTCATAACACCACTAGAGTGATCTCTTCCTTTTGAACTCTCTCTGTGTTCTTCTCCTCTTCTATGCCTTACCACATTGTTGCCACTACTCCCCCTCTGTGCATCGTGCCCCTTTTCTTCCCACCTCTATTACCACCATTGTAACCATATGGTAATGGCATGGTTGTGCGTCCTGCTCATGGACAATTGATGACAAGTGGTTCTATTTTTTTTCATTATGTGTGGTTGTGGGGGTGATGTCATGCCAACTTCCCACGCCACTCCCTTCCAACACTATCCACTCCTTCATTTAGTTTTTTTTATCTTGTTTGCTTGTATACTTGTCTAAATGAATATGGGCTTGTCTTCTCACTTCACAATTGTGTAGTCAACCCATTTTCAATGCCCACCAATAAGCCCATGACTAATATTAATAATTGAATCCTCTAACTTCCCCAACAACCTCCTCCCTAAGCTCTAAAATCTGTGTCCCAATATCTCAACCAATTAATTACAACAATTATGATTATGTTATTTACAATAGGGATTTAGCCCAAAGGGGTTGTCACAAAGCCCACCCCCTTGGAGGAGCACCATCCCCAGTGTTCTATACCTGAATATAATTACAAAACATGCTTAACCGAATCATGGATCACTGTGATCTTTATAAATTTAGGTTAATTACAGTAATATTTTATGCACACAATTACTTTTCCAATAAATTAATGGGTATAACATCCCATTAAATCATCTATCTAGCTCTTACAATTTACATTAATCTTTCCACACCTCCTCCATATTTGGTGACTTGCTTTTCGAAGTGTTGTCCACTTCCAATGTTCAAAGTTTTTGTCCTCTATGCTTCATGCTCCTTCAGCAAATAGCCTCGACCCATTTCTTCCTAGGCCACACCCAACATCTTGTTGATCACAATCAACATGCTCATGACTCATTGAAACACAATAAAAATAAAAAGAATCTCACTTTTGTCACAACATCCCCTTCTTTGTTTCCCAGTCCCTCGAGTGATATGGTTCCTCTTCCTTAGTCCAGAAGAGTCCTCACAACCAAGGATATTCCCTAACTTAACACATTCATATCAGCCATGACATACTTCATGGAAATCAATGAACATTACTGGTTTTAGTGCCACGATAATGGCCATATTCTCGAAGTCTTCATCTTCAGCACGTTGTTGCACACTCTGATATCTTCAAGCTATTGTTGTTTGAATCAACATAGCTCCATGGAGTCATTAACTTATACTTTAAGCTCAACTCATCTATTGTCTTCTCAGTCCCCAAGGCACAAGATTTAGCATAACTCCAAATTAACCACTTAGTGTGGCTATTAAACAAAATGCCACGAATGGATTTACCATCTCTAAGTGTTTTCTTAGCCCGAAGACACAATTGTGTGGCTACTCCATTCCACGTGGTCTTCAGTCAGTTTTGTCTTCCAATCCAACCCTCTAGATGGTTTCTTAGCCATTCACATACATATAATTAACAAATCCAATTTCTCAAGTGTTCTAAACAGTTCCTCGTTGTTACACCATAATGGTTTAACCGCAAAACAACACAAGGGTTTATGCGGAGCACAAAGAGTGTCTATTCATTTTTTGGAGAGAGATATACATAATTAGATAAGGAGGTTTGTTAGCTGCATTTCCTTCTGTAGGAATAAGAACGCTCTTGGCAACAACTTCAATGATGCTCACACTTATGTTCTCAACCCTTCCCCAAGGATACATCAGGTGTTATCAGCCCACTAGCCTTAGGGTGTCTCAACCTCTTAGAATTTCTCAACCAGTATAGTCTCCAACTAATTTTTCAGCCCCAGGAACACAGTCATGACTCTCTCATTCTCAATCATCATAGCCCCACATGTTTTCTCGGCCCGTCTATCATCAGAGCATCCCTAGTCCATTGAATTATCTTCTAGCATCAACATGGAACTTAGTGGCGTACATGCCCAATCCTATGACCAAGGATTCCCATAAGTATTCCCTTGCCATAGATATAATACAACATGGGCACATACAAGTCATAATCACATGATAATAAAATAATTAACAATGAGAATTCCCACTTGCTCAATGGATTCCTCACACAACATGAAATCTCATTGGATACTGGTATTGTGTTATCTAGAACATGCCATTATATATATATATATATATCAAATTTTATGAGTGTAACCAATCATCCTTCCACAAAAATGATTCTTGACAACCACTTGTCAATTACAATGAAATTTTCATTCCTTCATTTAATCATCAACATATTAACGAACATAACACATATTCACATATGTTGATAAAAATAAAGGTTAAGAGAACCTCTTGTATCCATGCAAAACATTCATAATAATGAGAACAACAATTCCCAATTTGATCAAGGAATTCATTACCCAAATTCCTTTATTTGATCTTTTACCTTACTTCCATCACCAACACCATTTGCTGATATTTTCTCTGTTACTTCTTTATACAACATATTTTCAACTCAGCACTTCATACCCATTTTGTCCATACACATTTACATTTCAGCTTACGTGTTTTTTCCTCATTCACACTTGTTGTCACGTTAAGGAGTGTTACTCCAACATACACCAACGATGGCCTTTTCCTGACCCACCTTCCCAAATCCAACCCTTCTCACCTTTCACTGCTCTTTATTCATGCATAAGGCCTCCCTTAGGTTGCAATTCTTGTTGGGTTCTCCTAATCTCTTCCTAGATCTCCAAAGTTTTCTTTCCACACCCAACCAATTTCCCTAAGGCGCCAAAACATGATAAATAAAGGAAAAAATCGAAAGGAATGGGAGCAATAATAAAAATAAATTCATGGTAGGAGTAATAAAATCACAAAACATAATAGCATGGCCATGCGTATAGTCAACAATTGAACCAACAAGATGAAATAAAAATCCAACAAAAAAAACACAAAACATGCAATGCTTCCACATCAACCCAATACCATGAGTTTTGGTTTTTAATGGATCTAGACCACCATATGTATGAAAATACTTAAATCGAGTCCTTTCCAGTTATTCATGGTAGCCTTTAAAATTTGTAGTGCCCCTCCAATTTCTCAAAGGGGGAAATTCTTATCAGAGGGCCTTGAGGGGATGCCTCCCTCCTCTCCCTCTCTCCTCTAACATTATATGTTGTTGGGTTAGGTGCCTGAGAGCTCTCACATGCTACTCTTCTTTTATTGTATTGAATCTTCCCATACGTTTCCAGTACACATACATATTAGTAGTGCCGGTGTAAAAGGAATACCAGTTGCCAACCGACCATGCTATACCAAGCATGTTTCCCTGCAACTACACACATGCCTCAGGTTTTCTTATCGACAATATGTCTCAAAACCCATGACATAAATATGCATATTTATGTATCTCAACATAATTTAAAAAATCAAAATTTACATACACCCAAACATGTTAGCTTATTAGTTACATTTAGTCTCTTTACCGAGACCACCATCACTAATCGAAGATCAATTATCTAACGAGGCCAACCATAGCAAAATATATATTCCACCTCTTTACCAAGGCTAGCCATCATGACATTTGCAATCTTAAATGGTCAGTTTTATATTTCATAGTTATAAAATCATCATGTAAATGCATGCAATATAGTTTGTAGTCATCACACTATCGTCAATCATAGTGATAGAACCAAATCTCACTTTCAATCATTACAAAACACATTACTTTGTAAAAGGTTCACAAAATATTTTTTCCCCAAAGGTCTAACAAAAAACCTTTTCCCTTTATCCAGCCTAGTTCAAGTGGTGAACCTAGATGTTCTAGCCTCATATTGAATAAAAAACCAGTACATGCTTTAACCAACCTTCCCATATGCTACATGCCATTCCAAGAGCAAGGAAAGCATTAACCATTAATGACCATAAGGAAGACCATGATAACAAAATCATCATATAGAAACATTTAACCTCCAATCCATTGAGGCTCTTAGCCACATACAACATAAAGATTATGTTATTCCCACATCCCAATCAGTATACATGAATTCAACAGAATCAAGCAATGCAATGCAGATAGAAGTGTTAGCGCTTGAAATTTCACCTCAGGCTGAGAAAGGTAAACCTCAAGGCTACATCAAACCATTCAGCCTCGTAGCTAGCCCTACGGGGCAGGAGAAGGCTCTCTCCGGTCAATCTCGGTAGATCTTCAATGGAATGAGATGACCAACAAGGTAACACTGATATTAGGCTAGTAAACTGATTAGAAAGGTTGATTTGAGGGTTTTTTGGGTTTTTGGTGGCAATTTGAGGAATTGCAATTTTGGGTGCGGGGATTGGACACAGTTTCTGCAGGGGGTTCCTTGGGGCGAGGTAGGAAACAGTATTGATGCCTTAAAGTGAGATGGAAGATCAGGAATGAAATATGAGGAGCTAAAGAGAGCAAACAATGACTTTGAATTCCCTTTAGACAGTAGAAAACATTGAAATTAAACAAATTTAAAAGCAGAGCATGGCTAGCATGAATTCATACTTTAACACTTCATTTGTTTAATGTGCAGCAGTAAAGAAAGGAAATGAATCACATAACAAAGCTTACAAGAACATTGAGAAAACACACCATCAACACATGAGTCCACAAGAATCCCAAAGATGACTGCAAAACCCTGGTCTTCCTTAGCCAAAAATTGCAGAGATACAGTGAAAATATACATTGATAGCTTCTCCCTCAAGAGTCCAACCATGAAAATGAGCAAGAAAGTACATAATATAGATGATCTAACCTCTTTCCCTGCCTCCATGGGTCGAGCTCACTATCCTAGGAGCTGTTTGAACCACTTCTAAACTAAGCACTACAAAATAGGCAGTCAAAACAACTTGCCTCTATAAACTTGGAAACCAGTTCATACATTCAATTTTTACCCTTTACATAAATGAATCTTCTAGAAGTGTTAAACAAGAGTAAAAGTATCTAAAAAGTGTCACAATTACATCCAAGAGGACCATCATTAACCTCAAAAAGTCAAAAAGAGTCAAATCTGCGTTTTCTGGGCTGAACAAGTCAATTCTGGCAAAATCTGCTCAACGGGTCGCGCACCCCTGCTCAACGGGTCGCGCACATTGGGAGCTCTGTTTGAGGCACTTGAAGGTGTCAGAATTGGGTGCAGGATAGCTCGTTGGAAAGGTCTGTGAGTCTACTTTCCGACCCAACTAGAATTTTTGAATTTGGAGGTCATTTGCCCTGTAAAAAATTAATTCTCCCAAGACTGGTTTCTGCAACTCAAAAAAGGGGCAAAAAGTCAAATTTTGCATGTATTTTGACCTTCTGGAGGCCCAAAACTCCATAAAAACTCAAGTCCATCCATAGGCATATGTAATTTTGCATGAAAAATCTAGAAATGCTGAGTTTTTGCAAAAAGGAGTTGCCATGACAAAGGGTCTCACCGGGGGTGAGACCCGTTGAGGAGCCAAAACCTGTAAATTTCCAAAAATTGCCAAAATTACCCAAAATTCTCAGAATTTTTTGGGATTTGAGCTGTGGCTAGGTTAATGAGTGCCATGATCCTTGAGTGAAGCCTCAGCCAAGATACGGAGGGGATTTGGCTTCTTTCTCCGTTTTAGAGCCTCGATCAACCGCCTTTGAAACACTTTCATTTTGGCCTTGCGCACATGCATCCTCGCCCAATAATGATTTTTCATATTCCTCAGCAACTTTTTCTCTTGGTTGGCCTTAGCCAACAGCCTCTCTAAGTGTGCATTCACCTGGATGAGCATGGACTCTCGGTCAGCAGGCAATGGATCACCGGGTCTTCTACGGTTCAAGACTCGGTCACTACGAATCCTCCATAGTTCATCAAGTACTTTCTCCTCCTCCAACTGTTTGTTCCGCTACTCCAGGTAAGTGATGGTCCATTGGGCACCCTCAAATATCCTCTGCAAAGCATCATTTTTAGCTCTGAGATGCTGAATGATCTCCTTTGCCTCTCGGCTAGGAGAACTGGCCTCAAGATCAATCACCTCAGTGTCTGGAACTCCTGATGGACCCTCATGAATCATGGGCTGTTTGCCCCTCTGTGGTACCTGTGCTGGTGAAGAAAGCGAGGCCCCTTCCACCTGATGTGGAGATAACACTCGCTGAGCTGAAGATGAAGGCGAGACCCCTTCCACCTGCTGTGGAGATAATACTCGCCTAGCTGCTGCAAATAAGGCCCTCGGGCCTTTCTGATATGTGAGCTGAGGTGAAGAAACAACATGTCTAGTGACCGGAATATCAGGCTGCTGAGACGGTCCACCCTCCTCATGAATGACCTCGGGATGTGGCTGGGGTGGTGCTGTGAAAAACTCACGGGAAATGAACTCCTCCCATGAGATGCCCTGCTGAGCCAACTGATGCAAAGACTACGAGCTGAATCAAACCATAATGACATAGGCTCCTATACTGCTGTGATGGCCACCTTTTCCACCTCTATGTGGCCTCCTCTGTACCTCAACCTTTGACACTGATGCTTGGTCATCACTCTGCTCATATGTTTCGGTTTCTGACATGTTTGAGGAGCAGAGTGGACAAAATGTACTGCTGTTTCTGCTTGTAAAAGTGCTGAACTCTATGCTGTTTCAAGGGGACAATGACATGAGGGAAATGTTAGGGGAGGGGCATTTTTACAAGGAAAATGGGAATACATGTATATAACAGGGAATTTAGGGAAATATACTGCAAACATCATGGCATATACATCATCAATTTCATATGTTTACATGGGCATAAGGAGAAGTAGGGTTTAGGGTTTCATTTTTATTTTTTTAAAGGGAAAAGGATAGGATTTATTTGCTTCACAAATTTACAAGTGATATTAGCATGGAAATGCAGGGAAAATGAAATGGGATTTGGGGAGAATAATTACAAGGGAAAAAACCATGAAACAACAAGAAACCCTAACAAATTTTTGCACATTCATTACAGCCATTTGGAGCATTTTCTCTTGCACAATTTGGTCATTAAACAAGTTCATAATATCCACCAACCATAACCAGCAATCATTCCAAGATTAGGGAACCTACCTCAAGCGATTTGATGGCTTGGAGGGCGTTTGAGCAAATTTATATTAAGTTTGTAGGGAGACAGCTTGACGGGTCGCGCACCACGCCCAACGGGTCGCGCGCACCTGACGGGTCGCGCCCGTTGAAAATTTGCACTACAGGAACCCCTCTGACGGGTCGCGCGCACCTGACGGGTCGCACGCCAGGCTCAACGGGTCCCGTTTTGCAGGAGGCTTTTGGAGGCCTTCCCCAACCCCAAATTGAGCTCATGATAGCTCATTGGAAAGCTCTTTATGTCTAGTTATCATTTTACCCATCAAGAAAATCATTTGGCCAACCAAGCTAGGAGAAAACTTGATTTTCCCAAGGTCACTCCAGAGGTGTCTTTGATTCTCCTGAGGCAACAGTATTCTTGACATTTCTCTCAAACAATCACACCGGTGAAAAAAGTGAAGGAGGTTTTTCTTCTTTGGCATGTTCTGGACAAAAACCTCTCTCAGTTTCCAAAAATTCATCTTTGATTGCTCTGAAACATCATTTGAGTGAAACTTCTCCCGATGTGTGAAACAAGGAATTTTGTCGAAATGAAGCGAAATGAAGGGGATAGGGGGCTTCTAAATTCTTGAGGAAATTTTTGGGAGTGGGGAGGGATGTCAGGAAGCAGGGGAAAGTGGAATCTCAGAGATTGAGTGAGGGGAAGGGGTCTAAAAGGGCAAAACACAGGCCCAACCTAGAAAATTGCCAGGTTGTAGCTAGAAACTAGGGTTTGTGCAAAAATGAGGATTTTGGGGGATCTCAGTGATGGGAAGCATCTGATAGGGTATTTTAAGGATAGCGGAAGGTGTATGAACATCTGGATACAAGTTTTGCTGATAACTTGACCGTCCAAGAGAAATTGGCTTTAAAACCCTAGGAGAGGGAAATGACCTTGCCTAGGCACAACTGAAGCATGAATAAGGTGTAAAATGACTCATTCGACACTGACATGATAATGAAAACCCTTTGAATGATGATAGGCTCAGCTGAATGATGACATGGACTGACATTTGGGCAAACCCTAGACCTAATGCCTAGTGACCAAATTTTGCTTGAAGACTGACTGAAATGACAAAATTTGACCTTGACACTCTGAGACCACTTTGTAAGAGCATATTTGATCACTGTAGGAAGGCTGGAAAGACTGACACTAACAAGAAGCAACATAGGGATTCCTCAAATCCCTTATATCATATATAACATTCACATGCACATTTCATTCTAGGTATGTAAAGACACACCATTTAAGCAATAGTGTGGGTACACTACAAACAACCATACACGAAACCATGCAAGAAGTTGTGCAACTATTAAAGGATGATAAGCATCCCAGGTCACAATAATAGGTTGTCTAGACCTTCAAGATGCAAGCTAGCAAACACATGCAATGTCAATGCATCTGTCAAAGTAACATGTTAAAAACATTATTTCAATCAACATGTAGTCCACAAACAAATTCTATAACCAACACAAAACCATATTCACATTCAACTACTACACTCAATGATATGCTATACTTCATCTCCGGAGGTCCAGTGTTGAGCCTTCTTCTCTGAAATTATTATGTAATAGATCTCTAATCTTTGTTCCCAAATGTATAGTGTTGAACCTTGGCTCTGATACCACTTTGCAACACCCCCATCCACTCCATAACCCATACTAAGGGTAAAAGAAAGAATTGCTATCAATTACCTGACCTTTAATATCCTGTTATGGAAATGGGGTCTTAACATTTCGTTATTTTTCAAAATCATCAAAACCAAAATAAATGTTTCCATTGCAGTATCTTGTGGAGAGCTTTCTGGTGATATACAATTTTCCCTAATTTGACTCTTCGATAAAAAGATATGTCTATTTAAATATTTACCCAATAACCTCTTACAACATCATCAAGTTATGCCACGTGGTCCCCACGAGGTACCAATATGGCATCCCATATACTACCATGTCATCCTCCTAATTGGTTCATGTCATAACATTTCCCATATGGTGCCACTGTGGCACGCCTATGTGCCATGCTACCTCACCACATCGTGGCACCACTAGACCTGCCCCCCTCCATGTATTGTGATTCAAGAACTCCTCATTATATGACTCCCAAGTGTTAAATTATGGGGCGAGACAGTACTTTTACCATCCTTTGCTAAATGAGAACCTCTATCTCTCAGCCCTCGCCCCTCAATGATTTCCTTTTCCCTCAACATATGATCTTGACAATTGTACCGAGGTGAGATAAACTTTGTTTGCAATGTTTGATGGGAAGTGCCTTTTTCCATATTGACATGTTAATCTCAGCCCGACCTCCCTGTTTCTCTTTTCAAATGCCTGAGGACCTGTGTCAAGATGACGTCACCTTTTTGTCAGCATGAGATGGTAATCTTTTCCGTGGTTTTCTAGAGTTGTTTTCCCATCTCAGAGATTAAATCTTGGCCCTTTCTTGTTGCCACCCCTACTAAACCATTGAGATGCCTTCACACTAATGTCATCCTACCCACATGGCACTTATTTTTTGGGCCACTTGGCCCCACCAAAAATCCATTGGTACATGCCATGTGGTGGCCCTCTTGAACGCCACCATTATGTCCATGTCATCGACTACAAGGCTTGGGTCCCACTAAAGGCTAGCATTTTGCAAATAATGAAATTCCCATTATAGAATAGTTTGGTGTTTCAAAGGTTTTACCAACCCCGAGGCTCGAGACAACATCTTTTGTTGTTGCTTGATGGTCTTTCCCTCCGTCTCATTCTTCGTCTATAGTTCAAAATTGTTTGTGCATGCTATAAATAAATCCTAAGGTCTCGAGACTCCAAGGTCCCTTCCATCCAACGACTGTGATGGTCTATGGAAACCAACGGTCTAGATTAGAATGAGGACCCCCCTTCCCCCTCGTGACGTCATGGTGAGGGGGGGGGGGAGAGGGTCATCAATTATGGCTCCAATATTGGTTCCATTTTATTCAATCAACAATGGAAATTCCTCCACTTCAAATCGATGGAATGAGGGAGAGGTACCCCCACCCCCCCACAAGGTAAGGAGAGAAGGGGGGTCCCTCTTCGGCGTTCCAACCAATCAAGGTTCTGCTCCAACCCTAAGTCCTATATATATATATATCTATATATATTATGGGCACCCTCGATACTTTGTTGTTCCATTGCCCCTCTTGAAATTTGGTGCCACGCACTAGGGCTTATTTATGTGCATATATACAGTATGTTACTTATCATCGACAACACTATCCCTCCTGAGCTTAATAACATCTATTCTCAACACTTAGAGAATTATTGGGCTATCTCTCATGTTCTTACGATATATATATATATATATATATATATATATATATATATATATATAATAAAAGGTAGAGGCCTATCTCTCTTGAGCTTTACAAATATATACAAAGGCTTGATGTTCAAGTAATTTCAAGCAAGAATTTAGTTATTAATAGAGATTTACCCATCTCTTTTATACTCAAGCTACTTAGAATATTTTTTGGCTCATTTAGCACAAATAATCACATATCTCTCAAGATTGGAAATCATTGAGATTCAAGCTCATAAAGAAAACACAAGAATGATCCATTCCTCATAATTTACACAAAAAAACAACATTCCATAATCTTACAAGAAATCATATTCCTCGGTATTAGCATAAGCATTTAATCAGCACAAGGAACGTACACATAAAATTCAAATGCACAAGACATAAGTGAACCCTTATCTTATGAAAAACTCTAGCAACTGAGATTAGGACTTCAACTTTCCGCCTATTGGCTTGCACTACAGTGTTTCTTGCAGCCAATCACCCTCGAGCTAGTTTTAGAGCTTGAGGAGGTAGTTTAGATGGGAACTCTCAACCATCGTTTAGATATAATGAACATAACCCATTTTCTCAGGCTTTCTCAATAGTTCCCGACTGTTACACCACAAAGTCTATTAATTGAATCAACATCAACGCAGAGGATTCTTGCAAGGCATAAAGAGTCTCAATTTTGTTTTGGATAGAGATTTATAAATAATAAGGGAGGCTTATCAACTATATTACTACTATGAGAGTGAGAGCACGCCTGCCCAATGACCTCCCAGTGGTGCTACACCTGTGTTCTCAGCCTCATGCTACACCAGGGCTTATCAACCCAACTAATCTCAGAGTGCCTCATCCCACCAATAGTTCTTAACCAGCTAATTCCCAGTGGCTTTGTCAGCCTCAGAAGCAATCTAGTATTATGTGATTCTTAGCCAACAATCCTTCTTGGGTTTCTCTGCTGAGCTACCACTAAAGCGATATCTTCCCTCTAAACTCTCTGTGTGTTCTTCTCCTCTTATGTGTCTTCCCACATTGTTGTCATTGCCTCCATCTTTGTGCATTGTGCCCCTTCTCTTCCCACTGTTGTAGTCGTATGGTCATGGCATGATCATGTGTCCTGCTCATGGCCAGTCCCCGACCAATGGTTTTTTTTTTTCACTGTGTGTGGTCATGGGGGTGTTGTTATGCTGGTTTCCCACACCACTCCCTTCCAATGTCATCCATTTCTTCATTTATTTTTTGTCCCTTTTGCTTTTGTACTTGTTCAAAGGAGTATGGGCCTATCCTCTCACTTCATAATTCTGTAGTCAACCCATTTTCAATGCCCACTAGTCAACCATTGACTGGTATTAATAACTGCATCCTCTAACTTCCTATGTAACCTCCTCCCCAAACTTTGAAATTCGTGTCCCAACATATCATCCAGTTAATTACAACAATTATGATTATATTATTTACAATAGGGGATTAGCCCAAAGGGGTTTCACATATTTAAAAAAGTAGACTCAGTTCATTGGCTAGTTCACCTGGTATAGTATAAGAAATTGGAAGTGGCTATGAAAGGTTAATAATGAATGCATTTTCATGTTTTTGTATTTTAAATTATTATGTTATGCACGCTAAATGCAAGCCCACTTGAAATCTATATTCTATAACCAACTTCAAACTTTTTACTACACTTACAAAAAAAATATCATTTTGAAAAATTATGAAACTAACCTATATAGTGTGCTACATACATCAGTGGTGGCTTCCTTTTACTAATACACATTTTGTTATAAGAAAGAAAAAAAAATGATCAAAGGAGAAAGTGTTTGTTCAATCTTTTTGTTGCAAATTGTATTAAATGAGACCAAATATATTATTATTGTGTTTAATATCGTTTCTTTCACCATGTTTACAAGGAAGAAATAAGGTAGTTAATGGTTTGTCTAAGGTTCACTTATATTGTAGGGCTGGCTAATGTTGCAGGTCATGTTCACTCTCTTACTTTTCATTGTGAAATAATGGTTGTTTTTGATAGAGAATCAAATTTTAATTCATGGAGTTATTTGACACATTTTTTTTTTAACAAGGTCGGGTAGTTTATATATTACCAAAAGCTTTGATGGAGCAAGCTCCTATTACAAAAGATTGTACCATGAAAAACATCTAAGCCATGAGATAGGAACGCAGTCTCTTCTCCTAGGCTTGTGTTCAGGACTTCATGTATTTTTAAGTGTATTCTAGTGTACTACCTAACAAACTGACCTACTAGAAAGAGAAATTTGCATGTCATGGGCTCTTTGATAGTTTTTCAAGGCTTGTAGACTGATTGCTCCTGAGTTGACTGGTTCTTCTTGTCATAATTGATTGAGTTCTCTCCTTCGTTGCTCGAAGAGTTGTTTTTGTAATATGCCACTGCTTCTTCTTCAGTGGGTTGAATTCCATTTGATTTGTTTGCTTATTCTTCCTTTGTCTCTGCTTACTGCTCCAAATTTTGCTGTGCTTCTTTGATTTTGTGTTGCCTGAGATGCTTCTTCTTTTGCTGTTGTTGACCACTTTCCTTTTGGCGTAAACGGGAACCGTTGGATATCGGAGATCAACGGACGAGGTTGTCAGAAGAATAGCGGCCAAGATTAATTCGCAAAGATTGGGATCAGGGGATGAACGGTGGAGATTAACCAAAGGCACTGGTGGTAGAGGAGTCTGGAGGAGCCGTCGCAACCATCGATGGTTGAGATCTACGGTCATCGAGCACAAACAAGTCTGCATGTTAACAGAGAAGAAAGGCGGGATTATACGCAGAGATGGTATTTCGGGCAGGTTAAAAACCATAAGTGGTAAAAGGGAGAGGTCTCCTGATTCCATTGACCAAGCAACACGTAGCATTAGAGGAGAGAGAGAAAACCGCTTTTCGGGCAGGTAATCTCCATGCTTGTTGTCCGCTCGAAATTGGTGGGAGCCATCCGATCCAATGAGTGCAGATCGATGGTGGGGAAGAGTCGTGCAAATTTGATTGAACAGGCTAATCGACGACCGTCGGATTGAGCGCCCGATCAACGATCCTGGTTTGATAAGAGATCGGAGAAAGGAGGGAGCAGTGCTGTGGAAAAGGCTTGGGAGTGCGGGCTCGACAATAATAATAGATGTAGATGAATGAAATTTTGAGGTTTGGATAAAGTGCTCGGACGGGTTTTTCCCTTGTAAACCAATAGAGCTGAAGTCCCTGCGAACGACAGAATTGAAGGAGGGGCAAAGTTTGGTTATAACAGTCAGGGAGGAGGGCTGAGGTAAAGAGAGGGGCAACTGGAAGGTGTGGATGCTCAGAAGGGATTTGTGCTTGTTGAGAGGAGGGAGTAAAGGGAGAGAAGAGATACGAAGTGAGCAAGCTGGGTAAGAAGAGGGGTGGGGGCTTAAAATGAGGTCTGCGCGTTGAACAGAGGAAAAAATGCTGGCTATTAGAGAAGAGAGGGAGGGGATTTTAAACCAAAGTATCACTATAATAAAATGGAAAGTGGAGATTTCCTCGCTGAGATTGCTGCTATGATTTTTATGAATGTACCCTCTATTCTTATAGTGCTTTATCTCAGCCCGAAACCTGCCTTCAATGAGATAGATAGCAATGTGGTTCTCGTGACCAGGATCACAATCTTCATTCCTATTGTTGCTCATACGAGAGTATGAAGTTTCATGATTTTTCTTTTGCATTCCCGTGATTTCCTGGATGTTGCTGCAGTGATGTGTCCTTTGTTGTTTTTTGATTTATTGATTTTATCATTGTATTTTTTCCTTTGGAATTGGTTAGCTTTATACTTGTGGTTTTTGCTGATTATTAAATGAACAGAGCTGTGATGTTCCTCTTGGTTTTCATGAACAAGCCCTCCATTTTTTTTCACTGCTTGGTTTGCAAAATAATCTGCTTGTTGATTGTGAATTCTCAAGACATGTCTGTAGATTACATCGCCAGAGCCTTCCAAGTTCTTCCTGATTCTTCTAAAAATTCTGTTCATGAACTCATTGCTTGGATTTTTGTTTCTTGCCATTGCCTCTATTATTATGACTGAGTCTCCTATTATGATAGGATTTTGAATTTCTCTTTTTTTTATTATTCTTGTTCCCATCAACAAGTTGTATGCTTATGCCTTATTATTTGAGTTTTGTCCCAATCTCCATTCATATGTGACATTTTCTTTCCCATCAGGATCAAGGATTATTCCCCTTGCCCCTGCCTTTCCCGGATTATGCTTTGAGGCCCCATCAAAGTATAGGCAATATCTATTTTGATTTTTCCTCCAATTTGTCAGTTCCTCTTCACTCATTCTTATTTTCCATATAATTCCTGAGTTTGTCTTCCTCTGTCCTTTTTGTCCATTATTATTTATTATGGCTTTGCTGAGCCAATCTAGCTCTTCCTGTTGAAGAGTGTTATAGTTTGTTGGATTTGTTCCTTTGACATTGAGTATTTCAGAAGTTAGACCCCACGTTTTTGAGAGGGCCTTCCCTATCCTTGGGGTTTGGATTTTGAAAATGCACTTGTTTCGAGTCAACCAAAATTGCCAACATAGAACCACTGGAATGCATTTCCATATTCTCTGAATTGTGGCTTTTTTCTTTGTTGTGTATGGGTAGGCCTTCTCAAAGGTCTGAAGAAAATCCGGCAAGGGCTTTTCGAAATTTATTCTTATTTCCAAAGGACTTATCAGCTACTACCAACATTCTTTGGCAAAGGTACATTCTTGGAAAAGATGCTGCATATTTTCTTCAGCCTGCATGCATAATGGGCATCGTGTTGGACCTTGAAAGCCTTTTTTTTTAAGTTTTCACTGGTCAAAATTCTCCCTTTTAGAAGAGTCCAGATGAAAATTTTGATCTTAGGAAAACTTTCTGATTTCCATGCTATTTTCCAAGAATTCCAATCTTGTTGATTTGGTTGTTCTTGAAGGATTTTATATCCAGTCCTAATTGTGTAATGTCCACCACTTGGGTCCTAGAGATATTCATCTTCCTCATCATGGTGGGTTGGCGCTGCCCCTTTTAAGGCTACCTGATTTTGCTCCATTTCCCTTCTAGATCTGCCAGAATTGCTGAGATTTTCCAGTCTTGCCACTCCTTTTGGTTCCATACAGAGATTTAGTGTAAAGTATTGAAACCTTTACCTTTCATCCACTCTTGTATGTCTTCAATTTTTGGATGATTCTGTAGTGGTTCTTTTCCCATGATTCTGTCCTCCCAAATTGAAGTTGTTTTTCCATTGCCTGGGATTTTAGAAATGTATCTACTCATTAATGGAATTGTTTTTTTAACTAGCTTCCAAACTTGGGTACATTGTCTTATTGGGGTATTTCCATTAAGCAATCTTTTCCTGGTGCCATCCATATATTTTGATAAAAGAGTATTTTTCCACCAACTCTCTTTTCCTGTAATTAGTCTCCATACTATTTTCATTCCCATTGCCACATTCATGAGCCCATGTATCCGTATTGATAGTCCTCCTTGTTCATAAGGTAGTACTACTTGCTCCCACGTGACCAGGCTAAATTTTTTGTTTTCCTGCTTCCCCCCTGCCACAAAAATCTTCTTAAGATTAACTCCATTTGTTTGTGGGCACTTGCTGGGGCCATGATTATTGCATATTGGTAGATAGGTAGTGCTGCAAGGAGTGCTTTGATTAGTATTACCCTTCCTTCCATATTCAGCCACATCATACCCCAGCTTTGTATTTTTTTTTTCATTTTTTTAATTTGTTTAGTCCATATTTCTGTCTTCATGTTCTCTTTTGAGATTGGAAGTCCCAGATAGAAGAAGTGTGTCCATTTTTCCTATACAGGGATGTCTAAGATTTGTGAGATCCTTTGCATAGTTCTGGGGGAGGTATTCCATCCATATATCCCGCATTTTGTATTGTTTAATAGCCCACTTGAAACTTGTAAAAAATCATCCAGAACTTTTTTAAACCTCCTTGCTATTATTGTTGAAGTCCCTCCCAGCAGCAATGTGTCATCAACAAAGAGTGAGTGGTTTATTGTTTTTACTCCTTTTGCTATTCTGATCCTTGTGATGTTTCTTTCCTTTCTTTGTTTTTCCAAAGTCCTGCTTAAGGTTTCCACCATTATAATATATAGGAAGGGGGAAAGAGGACAACCTTGCCTAAGGCCTCTTGTGCTTTGGAAGAAGTCACTGGGCCTTCCATTTATGAGGGGGGCAATCCAAGGAGTAGAAATGCATGCCTGTATGACTTCCATTATATCTCTTGAGAAGCCAAGTTTTTGGAGGACAACCATTAAATATGGATGGCTGACCCTGTCAAATGCATTTGCCATATCTAGGTTGATTATGAGGCCTTTCTCTTGCCTTAGCATACTAGAGTGTACAACTTCCTGTACAATAATTACATTATCTATGATTTGCCTGTTGGGCACGAATCCTCCTTGGTTTTCAGATATGATTATTGGAAGTACTTCCTTGATTCTATTTGCAATTATTTTTGTTATTATCTTATAAGATGAATTGCAAAGAGAGATAGGGCGAAACCTGTTGAAAGTTGAGGGGTTTGCTTCCTTTGGGATTAGAGCAAGATAGGAAGATTTTGTGTTGCCTCCTATTTTTTTTTTTTGAAGACATTCTTCACCATTCTTAAGAAATCCTTTTTGATGGTATACTAATGAGATTTGTAGAATGCTATTGTGAAACCATCTGGCCCTGGGGCTTTGTCCAGATGTAGGCTCCATATGGCCGCAACTACCTCTTCTTCTGTGGGATCCTTGCAGCATTTTGTTCTTTTTTTTCTTTTTTTTTTTGTGTGCTTTAAGAAATCTTCACTCTCAGCCATTTCCTCATTGGTTGAGAGTAAGCTTTTAAAGTGTTGATAGGTTGCTTTTTTAAGTTCCTCCGCACCTTTGACCTCTTGGATTTCAACTTGAATTTTTTCTATTTGATTTCTTGCTCTTCTTATTTTCATTGTGTTGTGGAAAAATGATGTGCTTTTGTCCCCTGCCTTGAGCCACAAACTTCTGGATTTCAATCTTGCCTCTTCTTCTTCTTTCCTGTTTTCCCTATATATTTCCCAAAAGATTTCCTTCTCTCTTAGATAATCTTTCTTGCCTTCTTCTCTGTTTTATTTTCAATTTGCATGCTGTCCATTTTCTACTGTAAATATATAAATATATATATATATATATATATATATATATATATTTTTTTTTTCATTTGCTCTTGCCCATTCCTTTAATTTGGTTCTTGCAATTTTTAATTTTTTTTCCCAAATATACTGAGGTGATCTTGTTACTCTTGGCTCCCATGCTTCCTTGACTAGTTTGCTGATTTCTGTGTTGCTGTCCCAAATTGAGTTGTATCTAAACGGGAGCAGTCCCTAGTTTTCCATTTTGCCCATGACTATTGTCACCGGTTTATGGTGAGATGCTGTGGTGTGTAAAATTTTTGATTTTATTGAGCTGTGAACTACTACTATGTTTTCTTGTATCAGAATTCTATCTAGCCTTTCTTTTATGTTGCTTTTGCCCACTCTTTTATTGCTCCAAGTGTATTTCCGTTGCTTGGTGGGATGTCTATTAAATTGTGTTGTTCCATTATTTCTTCTAGAATATCCCTGGATGGGTCTGTGTGGTATGTTCCTCCAAACTTTTCTTCTATACTTCTTACCAAATTTAAATCTCCTCCTAGTATTATTTTCCCAGCTTGTATTTCTTTTAGTGCTTCTTTTATGGTGGCCCAACATTGCTCTTTTTCCTTGTAGTGATTTGGGGCATATATATTTATAACATTGTACCTCTCTTTTGTACTAATTTGCATTAGATCCGTTTGGATCCAATGCTGGTATTTTTTGTGTTTTATTAGTTCCCAGGTTCCTTTTTTCCATATTGTGCAAATACCTCCAGACGCTCCTGTTGCCTGTATTGCTTCCCCTTCATAATTTCTTGATTTTTTTTTTTTTTTTATATTTTCAGTTTCTTGGCTGTTTGTTTTTGTCTCCTGAATCATAAGGATGTCTGGGTTTTCTTTTGCCAGAATGTCTCTTGTGGAATTTTCTTTGACGGATGATCCCATTCCTCTGCAATTCCAGGAGACCACTATCATTATTTACTTGTTGGGTGGTGCATGGCTCCTTTCCCTCTTTGCTGGATTTTTTCGTTGTTTCCTGTACTCCTTCATAAGAAGGTTTCCATAGATTGCTGCGTTCCTAATGCCATTTCCTTTGCTGCTGCTTCGTCCCTGAGTTCTTTGTTTGTCTTTCTTCCTGCTTTTTTTTTATATTCTACATTTGGGGGTGCTTCCTTTTCCTATTTTCTGGTTAGGATTCTGTTTACTGGGGGGGAGGGATGTGAGAGTTTGATACCAGAGGGGATGAAGGGGGGTTGGGGGTATGTTGTGGGGATCTGGATCTTGGTCCAGGGGATGGGGGAGCTGAAGGATCTAGAGGCTCAAAAGGGTTAAGGCTAGCAAGAGGATTATTATCTTCTTTGGGTGATGGGGGATGGAGATCAGAGGATGTGGAGGGTTGTGAGGAAGATAGATTTGGTTGTTTGTGGACTGTCTTCTTTCTTTTAACCTGTTCCCATTTGTTTTCTGGATCTTCACTCTTTTCATTTTCATTTTTTTTTGTACATCTATTTGCAAAATGACCATATTCGTGACATACCTTGCATTTGAAGGGGATTTGTTCATAATCCAACTGTTGTATGTGCGTCCACTGGTCCACTTTGATTTTGATAGCTTCTGGTAGCCCTTTCCCAAGATCCACTTCTACACAAATTCTGGCGCATGCCTGCATATTTTCCTTTGGCTCGCACTTGTCTATATATTTCCCAACTGCATTTCCTATGGATTTGAGTGAATCATCCCCCCAATAGTGAAGGGGAAGGTGTGGAAATCTAACCCAGACGGGGACGACATTAGGTACATCCATTTCTGGGTCGAAATCCGACGTCCATCTGTTTAGATACAAACCCCTTGTATCCATAAAATAAGGTCCATTCCTGAAAATCAGATCTCGGTCCTCCTTGGTTTCAAAGTGAAAGGTGTAGTAACCTCTTCCACAGAACCTGATTGCGAATTTTCCATCTATTGACGCAGTCCAATTCCTTTCTACCCATTTTTGCACAGTTTTGGGCGATGGCCATAACCTAGTAAACTGCCCCACTAATCCACGCTTCGCTAGAGAAAGTGCTGCTCTATGGGGCAGGGCAGGAGGGAATGAGATTTCAGGAATGTCTTCCAATATTTTAACAAACTTAGTGACTGATGGTCTGTTCTTTGTCGGGCCCATTGCAGAAATGAGGGAGGCAAAAGCTTTTGTTGTTCCTTCATTTTCATGCTGTTGATCTGAGAGAGGCTCTCCATCCTCTGATGCGTCCATGGAGCTCAGATCCCAGCAGCAGGAGGTCATTGAGGGGCAGCTGCGAGCAGCTACGAGCTTCTTGCTGCGTTCGCTGGCTAGGGTTGCGAAACTCCTTCAGCAAGTAGCAAAAAACACATAAGGACTTTTTTATTTGACACATTATTACTTCTTTTGTTTTTTTTGTGTTTATTTCCAAATGTGCATAAAGGTTTTTTTTTTTAAAAGACCTTATAACTTATTATAAGATGCCATAAATCATTCAAAATTCCAAAGTCACTTTTCTAAATATTTTATTATTTTTTCTATAATATTAATAAAAAAAACTAAAATTTACATTTAATTTTTAAATTTGTAATAATTTTAATTTTAAAACTACCAAATAATATAACATGATGTAAAACAATCCTTTTAAAATTTAAAAATAAGAATATAATGATTAAATTAAGGCTTATGTGATCCATATCAAGTTTTTGAGACATGTTTTTCGGTGATAATCACATCAAAATTCATTTGTTGACGCGTTTCAAACCAACAAGTGTGGTTCATCATCAAGACAAGATGAAGAACCAGATCATGGCAACAAGTTAAATAGAGAGATCAGTCATTCAAATGGCTAGAAAGAAACAACTAATTTTGACCAAATGAAAGGGCTATAATGGATTGGACCTCAACTACAACTGACTAGACCAAGAATTGGGAGAAAGGTTGATAAAAAATTAATTCATTAAATAAGTAGTTAATTGTTAGATTTAGTTATTTTATATAAAACTAAATATATATCCTAAATAATTGTTAAGGGACATTATAAGTTCTTCCTTTTTAATTTAAAAGGCTACAAATAAACTTATACTACTATATTGATGAAACTTTATTAATTAAATAGTCAAATAGTTAATGATTTAGTTAATTTGTTTTTTAAATTTATTTATATATATATGTAAAAATATTATATCCAATTTTAAATTTAAAAATAAATTATATAAATTTATCACGGGATAAATTAAAATACCAATATAAGTGTTTTTTAAACTTGAATATAAGTTATAATTAGGGTTAAATATAAATGTCTACTAATTAATCAATTACTTAGTTAAATTCAAGCATGGGAGCACTAGGTCTTCAACCTTGGCTGAACACGCGGAGAAGTCTAAGCATCACATATGTATTGAGGAGGCCCAGGTTATTGCCAAGATTGCTCATTTTCATCACCGTAAGTTTAGGGAAGCCGCCCTTTCCTCTTAGCCCCGCCCCCTTCACTTACCCTCCTTCGTTTTCCTTTCTAGTTTTATTCCCTCGACTGGTTGTTTTTTTTCCCTTTTCTATTGATTTACAGTTGTTGTTGTCGTTGTTTTTTGTTTGTTTGCTACTCTTTACCTTTATTTTTTCCTATTTTATTAATATTTTCTATTTGTTCCTATAATAATATTCCTATAAGTTTATTTTTATATTGTAATAAAAGGATAATATAGCTTAACGTAATGTTTATTTATATTCCTTTCATTGAATTTTTAATTAGTTACATTCTTATTGAATAAATAAATTGTTTAAACGATTTAACTAAGTGATTGATTAATTAGTAGACATTTATATTTAACCCTAATTATAACTTATATTCAAGTAAAAATAAACATATTAAAAAACACACACACTCATATTGGTATTTTAATTTATCCCATGATAAATTCATATATTTTATTTTAAAATTAAAAATTGGATATAATATATTCTTATATATATAAATAAACTTAATAAACAAATTAACTAATTGATTATTTAATTCATATACTTTAATTCATATACTTTAATTCATATACTTTTATTCATAGTAGTATAAGTTTATTTGTAGTCTTTTAAATTAAAAAGGAAGAACTTATAATGTCCCTTAACAATTATTTAGGATATATATTTAGTTTTAAATAAAATAACTAAATCTAACAATTAACTAATTATTTAATGAATTAATTATTTATCAACCTTTCCCCCAATTCTTGGTCCAATCAGTTGTAGCTGAGGTCCAGTCCATTGTAGCCATTTCATTTGGTCAAAAGTAGTTGTTTCTTTCTAGCCATTTGAATGACCGGTCTCTCTATTTAACTTGTTGCCATGATCTGATTCTTCATATTTAACTTGTTGCCATGATCTGATTCTTCATATTTAACTTGTTGCCATGATCTGATTCTTCATATTTAACTTGTTGCCATGATCTAATTCTTCATCTTCTGTTGACGATGAACCACACTTACTAGTTCGAAACGCCTCGACAAATGAATTTTAATGTGATTATCACCGAAAAACATGTCTAAAAAAAGGATATTGTTCATTTAATTTCTTATTAATAAAAAAAACATTTAGATAATTGTCTTTCAAATCCATCACATAATTATACGATAAATCCAAAAAATAATTATCTAACTATTTCTATTCACAAAAACCTCCATTCAAATAAAAAACCATTATATATATATAAAACATATTTACATCCATTCAAATAAAAAACCATTATATATATATATAAAACATATTTACATAAATATAAACGATATTGTAATTTATTTTTAAAAGTTAAAATTAGATTAAAATTTTAAATTATTTTAATAATATAAAATAAATAAACGGCAAAGTATAATAATAAATCTCAATAAAATAAATACACTACAAAGTATAATCATAAATCTCATTGTCAATATTTTTAATATCTTTTATCTTTTATGTCAAGTTATATATAATAATAAACTTTTCACAAGCTTTATCTCAAATTTTATATGACAATAAATCACATGAATAAATTTGAATTTTATAATAATAAATTAAATATTAAAAGCTAATTCAAAAAATTCAATAACACTCACGAATATTATAAATATGTATCTATATATTTTTATTATATTAATAAAAATACAACTTTCTCCAACATAATTTTTATCTCAAATATAAATTAATTAATTTTATTAAAATATTACTTTTATATATAATACAACTATCTCCCACCCAAAACCATATTGACAACCAACTCTCTTACTCCAAGGGAAAATGAGAGTTACTCCAAAGGAAAATTATCATATGTCTTCACAAATTGAAGTAATTTGATTAATTCTGTTGTCCTTATCTTAAAGTCCAAATCAATCAATTTAACAGGGACATGTTTATGGTCATTTAGTCAATAGCCTTAAAAGTTTACCATTATAGTACATGCTATCAAATTTGCAACCCTGTAAAGCATAATTGTGTGGAAATATATGTGCTTTTCAACCTATGCTTTTGAAAATTTTGTGAATGCACCAAAAAGGCAAGGAATAATATTTTTGCTTTTCCCCACATATTTTGCAAAGATATATCTGCAGTGCTTGGTTTAAGTTGAGTACATTAGATAAGCACCAATGCATAAGATTCTCACATGAGGAAACCTAGTTTCTAGTACCATCAACTAATAATTTGGGGTATACATTGATGGAAACGTTTGTAGTATACATAAATGGAGTTTGTGGCATGCATTCAACTCTTTTAAAGAAGCTTTGTAATTTTTTTTTAAAGTAATGATGGCAAATTGTAATATGTTAAAATAATTGGGATAATATTAATGTTTTGGTTATTTTTATAATATTAAGAATATATTTAATAATTTATAAGTTAGATATATCAATAATTTATGATTTAATGTGAGGTTGAAATATCTAAACTTTATAGGAGTGGATTCAATCCGAGAAATATACCAATAACTTATGATTCAATGAGAAGTTGAGATATCCAAACTCTATAGGAGTTGAATCAATCCGAGATTATGCTTACTCTTTAAGCCTTGTCACAATAAGCCAATATATCTATTTATTAGAATTGAAACTCAATGAAAAAGATATCAAATTGTTTTCCCATCCACTCAAACTACATAAATAAAGTTTATAATATACATTCAATATTTTCAATTACTTTACTATAATAATAGTGTTAGTATATAATTGTAATTATAATATATTAACAAGTGCTACATAGTAGCTAGTCCCTTGCGGCTTCGCTAAATTATATGGAAAGAGTTGCACACATTAATAATAAATAATTAGTTTTTTTTTTGAATTCAGGCTTCTATGATCCATAATGAATTAAGAAAAGCCTTTCGTTAGAAATCACATAAGAGAAATTTTTGGCCTATACATTTTTAAATAATTAGATGTTCAAACGTGGCCAATAAGAAAAATAAGCAGCAGTGAGGGCGTAGGGCTATCGATAATTAAATCTTGTTTGACAGCAGTAGACAAGAGAAATATGCAAGTCAATATGTCCAGACAAATATACGCTTAATGAACAAATATGCAAGTTTTCAATCGTCAGACGATTGTCTAGAAGAAAAATATGGTAATTGTAAAGGATTAATAAAATGTCTACATTGACATAAGAATGTCAATATCCAAGTCAATAATTAAATCTATGGTTGCAGACATTGCCATCTATGTTAACATGGATTGGATTTCGGCTCTAATATAACTAGATCAATTATGTTGGAGGAGATAGTTTACATAACTCTCTTTTTTATAATATTCATCTTAATATTTTTAAAATGTTTGTATGTATTTATTTTATGTTTAAAAACATATTTAATGTATCAATTTTTTAAAAATAGTAAAAAAATCATTATTTAAATATAAAATAAAAATATAATTATCTTATATTTAAAAAGATATGAAAAATATTATTTTCCAAAAATAAAAATAAAAATTATATATTTCGATTTTATTTTATTTTATTTACAGAAGAAATAATAATATTCTACTAAATACGTATAACAAAATCATGCTATAATATTATATAATTTAATTTTCTCAAGATGTATCGATGAATATGTATATATTCAAAAAAATAATAATATATATATATATATATATATATATATATATATATATATATATAATTTCTAATCAATGTTAATGGAGACATAGGTTATAAAAATAAAAATAAAAATAATTTGATTTTATCAAATTATTTTTCACTTTGAATTTATCATTTGCTTCCATATTAATAACACTGTTTATAAGAAACGTAGTAATCAAAATAAAAAACTCCTCAAAGCTTTGAAGCTTTTGCATAGATTGCAGATTACGCATATGATGGTGCCATAACTGGTTGAAGGGAAATACCCTTTAATCCAATGGCTTCTATACACTCCAGGTACCACGAAACTATACGCTACAATGCATTTAATATTGTGTCATTGATGATTAGACACTGCCAATGACTATAATTTTTGACAAGAACTAACGGGCTTGCTATTGCGCATTAAATGCCCTGCTACATGCGTTCCGATAATTTTTTAACACGCACGTTATTATTTTTATTTATCTATCACCGCGCGCGTGTGTTATAAAAGGCTATCGGGGGCGCATGTAGCCGGGCATTTACTGCCCAATGGCAGGCCCGTTAGCTCTTGTCATTGGGCATTAAATGCCCGGATACATGCGCCCCCGATAGCTTTTTAACACGCACGCCATTATTTTTATTTATCTATCACCGCGCGCACGTGTTATAAAAAGCTATCGGGGGCGCATGTAGCCGGGCATTTAATGCCCAATGGCAGGCCCGTTAGCTCTTGCCATAATTTTTAATTTTATTTTCATGACTAGGGTGAGGTATTGAATACGATAACCCGTACAAACTGTAATAGAACCGATCTTGACTTCTCTATTTGGCAGTACATAACACAAATTTTGAAAAGAAAGAGGGTTCATTAAACGAGGCACAACTCAATGAAATGATATTTTAAGGTCCGTGAGACTAAAAATAGTTTATGAGACCATTAGTTCCGTGTTTTTCGCTCTTTGCAATTCATTCCTTTTCCGATTCAAATTGATGATGAGCTGACCCAACCTTCCAACAATCTCCTCACTAAAAAGACAATGCCAAGAAACTGATACTAACATGTTCTCATAACTTTCTCTGATGTCTTTGAATGCATCACGTTCCGAAATGAAATGTTTTTCCGATTCCACAGCCCCAGACGTGCAAAATGTGCACACCCTTTCTTCCCAAGCTTCTTTAGGCCTTTTCCACTGTCGTGTTTCACACCGAAGTTGATTTGAGTTGGTCCTTAATTGAGCAATAAGAACCTTTGCCCTCCACGAAATGCTAGCTCCAATGAACTCTTTTTGTTGTAAATCACACGTAAGGTTGAATTCCTCAATGTAATATTTCTTCTTTCTATCCAACTCTTTTCCCCATACCTTTTTACGAAACTTCTCCATAACAAAATCCTTTAGCTCCTTGCTATTTGTGGGACAGGGATTGAGGTAGATATCCCATTTTTGCATCCATGTGTAGTTTTGTTTCATCCATGTTTTCTTTCTTTCACTGATGCCTTCATTGAAGATACATTAGGCCATCTACCTACTCTCATTTGTTCAATTCTTTTTAGGTATCTTATGAGCCACACCATAGCAATTGCTTCAATGGAAGTTGCTCCTATTTCACTCAACATTATCTCATAAGGTACCGAAATTTTTATTTTGAACTTGCTCATGCTCAAGCGTTTTTGGATTTTCTCAATTTGTTTCCATTTTGAGACGGGAGCGCTGCTAGCCCACAATTCACACCCATATAGCATCACTGGAAAAACTAAGAGTCCAAAAAGCACTTTAATCATTTTCCAATCCCATAACTCTGCCTCTCTACATCTATTTCGAAGAGAATAACATCTTAAAATTTACATCCAATCATTAAATGAAAGATAAAAGTGAATAAAAATTTGTTAGAAAATAGAAAAATCATATCTCAAAATTATGATTTAGTAATTTGAAAAATATTTGATATATTTGAACAAATTAATATAAATTCAACGAATACTTGCGTGACGACCAAGATAATAACAATAAAAGTATGAATAAGGATAAAGTGTTTATCATTTTATATATATTTTATATAGTGTAATGTAAAAAAAATTGTTAAATGTAAGTTTTATTTGGTTTTAATATTAAAGTAAATCCTAAAACTTATAATAGGACTAAAAGCATTCAGATTTTAAATTATATTTGGATTACATAACTTGTGATAGTAAAATGAAAATTCTTAATTTTTATTTATAATTATAATGACTTTTTCAGAAGCTAATTTGGAAATAATTTAATTAAGTAATTATTATTTATTATTTATATTTTTTATTATATTTAACTAATATTATATATAATTTTAGTCGGTTATTTTTCAACATATTTATAGTCAAGGTGTTTACCACTTTATAAAGGTGAAACATGACATGATTTAACATAAAAGATTTCAAAACATGTGGGGTCTTATCACAATTATGCAATCGAACAATGTTGATTTCTTAAAATACATACAATATATTTAAAGATGTGAATGTGACAATTTTTTATGTTCATCAGAATCCAAGGACACGTTATATCCTGTGTGGATGTTTAGATCTTAATATTGTCAAAGTTTATCATAAAAAATGTATAAATCTATCAATTGGGATCCATCCATTCTTTCTACTTCATCTTCAAATGTATCAATCATATCACTAGTGCTTGATTCTTTGGTTACATTTATTGTATGATGTGGATATCCTAGTGCTTGTACTATTTGGGGAATTCTCATACCATGCTTGAACCTATGATTCTATAAACACTGATAATATCCTCTAGTTGAACTTCCTTTGATCATTTGGTGAATCAAGATATACAACCATTCACTTGCCATTCTTATATTGGTAAATATGAAGTCAATGCTTTTGATCATTCATACATATGTCAATGTCATGATATGTTTATAGGCTTCGGTTGTTAACCCAATGTGCTTGCTCACAATCTAGCCTTAATAGAAATCAAAGGTCCTTTTTGGTTTTGGAGCAAATACAAAGTATTGATGTCAATAATAGGCCATCGTATGATGTATCCAATCTACTTCTAGCATTGCTCTCATGGTATAATGGTCTCCTTCACTCTTGAATTGAATTTGTTGATTAATAGGATCTAGAAACTCCTTGTTTAGTCTTCATAGATGGGCCCACAACATTTTCATTGTTGACCAATTTCATGTCGAATTTGAATTGGAGAATTCTCCTCTTTCCATCCAAGCATATATTATTTGACTCAACTAATCTACAAGAGTATTACTCTTGTCATTAATATGTTCAACTTCATACTCAAATGTTTTAAATAAAATCTACCACCTTGTCAGTCATCCATGCTTATCAAGAGTTGGATTTATTTGTTTTTTTCATAAACATTTCAATGCTTTATAGTCAAACTAAATTATGAACTGTAGCAAAAGAAATATTTTGACTTCCTTTAATGAATTCACCACTACATATATCTCAAGATCAATGTTATGCTATTTGCCTCCTGTATTTGGTAAAGCTTCTTATGCATATATACAAAGTTCTCCATCCTTTAGTAGTGAAGCACCCCTCCACTAATAAATACATCAATTTCTACAATATAGGACATGTTTCTTTTGAAGATCCTTAGTGGAGGAGTCTCTTTAGACATTTTAAAAATATTTTTGATAGCAATTGTGTGTCTCTCTTCACTGTTCCATTCGTTCTTACTTAGAAGCTTTTGTAACTATGCTCTTTTTGCAAAGATATCCTTTAGGAATACAAGTATATAGTTGACAGAACCCAAAAAATAATAGAGTTTCTTGGGAGTGCTAAGGTCGTATGAATAATTTAATATGGTCTCATATATGTGACACTGCAATTTTACTTTGACATGTCCAATTTGGAGTCCAAGGGATTCAACCACAGGTTTAAAACGTTCAATTTTGACTTACTATGCCTTAGGCTTAAAAGGAACAATTGTGAAAATCCACTCTCACTTACTAGCGCATTTGTTTTAAACAATTCTAAAAAAATCACATGGATAATATGTTCTTTAATTCCACTTGAATAAATGTCAATACCATCCATGTATACAAGAAATAAGAATAATATAGATAAAACTAGAGCATATTGGTGTATTGCCTGACTCAAATAGTATCTTCAACCATTCATATTTCCCTTCTACTACATTAAATAAAATGTTGTATATGTCTTTGGGCTTTGTTCCTAATTTATAGAAGCTACTCTTATGTTCAGTTACTATAAATTATGCTTTGAGTGAGATGAGTTAACAATGTATCTTTGAGCGACATTTGGTGTTTGAATTTTATAGTGATGTCATTCAGTGGGATGTAACTAATGACCATTCTCTTTTTCCCTCTCTTCTACTTAGTGTGCTTGTTTAATATAAATGTAGAACAATGGAATTCTAATGTCAGGGATCCTTTAAATTGTAATTGAGCAACTCTTTAATGCTTTGACCATATATTTCAAATCAAAATGACCGATAGGGATTGCCTTCCCATAAGCTATAGCACTAAGAAATGTCTTTATCTTATAGTATTATTTAGTTGAATACCAATATGCTTATGGATCCAAATTTCAACATCCTTCAAAACTTTGTAGTGTAATTGGTGCCTCTTGTCTCTGTCTTTCTACAAATGTTAATGATGTGTATTTTTTCCAATGTTTGTATTTTCTAGCTAGCTTTCTTAGTTTTAGTTGGCTATAAGGAAAATAAATCTCTTCAATCCCTATGTATTCTTCTTCTAGAACATTTCAGATTTATTATGTAAATAATGGTGTTGTCACTCGCCTCTCACAAATGCTAAGGCATAGTGTGTTGGATGCACCTTCATATGCCACTCTAGGCCTCTGAGCTAGAGGGGTGTACCCTCACTGTTTTCTTAGGCAAGAATAGTTGTTTGTCATTCAACGAAAATCTATTTAATACATGAATCTTAGACTATATTTACAATAGAGAAAAAGTGCATGGAATCAATCTCTACTATGGATTTCAAATAGGAATAAGATATTGAGTTTTAGTTTGGAGGAAATTCTAATAGGGTCCAACAAACAAGGTGGTTTTACAAGGATTTTAGTCATGGGAACAACCGTTTGAACCGTGGGCACCAAGGTCTATTTTAGCAGGGAAAATAACTTAAAGAAAACAAATATGATCATAGGTGGTAGAAGAAATGCTTTCCTAGCACATAATTACCAAACACAAGATTAATGGGCAAGGCACAACATATATCCATTATCTTACTTAACATTAGATAAGACAAAATGAACAAGAGAAACACATCATAACTTGCTTGAATTAATTATAAACTAATGCTATAACCTTGTGTTCCTATTTTCATAATGAATCCAATAATTTGTTTAGTAAACAATAGTTTTAGTGTTGGTGATCCGTGTCAATGTTGGTGGCCTCCCGCCTATCCCACTTGGACTCCCACAACTCTCTTTCAGTTTTTCAATTTCCTTAATTGTAGCACAATTTACTATTTTTAGCAGTTTTTCGGGTCCTAAACTTCCGGAGCCGTTTTGAGGCCCTAAATGAAATTTTTTGGGCAATCTACGACCAACAACTTCTAAGAAGTCATTTTTGTTGCTGTTGTTGTAGTCCTCATAGAGATCTTTCCAACGGGGTATCATGCGCATCAAACGGATATAATATGACCAATTCACGACCTCAGGAAGTTGGTTGCCTAACTAACCCCAACGGGGCCCATAAACTCTTAGTGTTACATCTCCTCGGGTTAGGGTTTTGGTTGTTTAGGGTTTGCTCTTACTGTTCAATAATAAAAAGGCCCTTGAGTCTCATTGTAACACAGTTCGGAGGCATGTAGCCACAACATCTCTTCTCAGAGATAAGCTACCATCGCCGAGCTAGTCTCATTTCCATACTGTTTGTAAGCATAATTCAGTATTTTACATTAATGAAATGAAGTATTATTTTTTCCGCATCTCTGTATTTATGATTGTTTCTGTAATTTTTTGCATTCCTCTTTAAATTCGGATCAGTGGTATTAGAGTGGTCTGCTCTTTCTCTGTTTTCTTTGCATGTCCCCAATGAGGTCGGAATATAAGGAGTTAGGGCTTGAACTGGTCGAACCTTCGCAAGACCAACCTCGCAAATCTCAGCAACCTCCCATGGCGGATGAAAATAAAGATGAGGGGGTAGGAGATCCTATCAAAATATTTCTCGAAGAAGCCTTCGAGCGACAAAGGAATGCGATGATGGACAACTTTGCCTAGATCCTTCAGCGACTACCCAGGGGTGACGCATCTGCTTCCAACAACTACTCTGGAAATGCCACACCCTTTAGGGTACAAGTTAACTTTGAAATCCCCATATTCGAGGGTCAAATAGATGAAAACGTCGTAGATAAATGGTTGAATCTACTAGAAGGGTATTTTTCTGTTCATGATTTTTCCAGCCGAGAAAAGATTACTTTTACTCTTCTTAAAGCCACCCCCACGTCAAGAACTGGTGGGAAACCTATTGTGAATAGAAGGATGAAAGTATGAACTCACTGTTTTCAGTCGATTCCACTTGGAATTCATTCCGGGACAACATCAAGGAGCAGTACTACCCTATCGGGAGCTATGAGGACAAATACATAAAGTGGACGTCGCTGCGGCAGGGAAGGGACCAAGATGTGCCAATGTTTACCAATGTTTTTCATACCCTTCACACGAAGTTGGGTATCAAGGATTCTGAGAAACATTTGGTACTCAAGTACTGCGTTTGCCTACATAGGTACATCTAGGACGAGATGGAGTTCGCTCGGCATGGCATACCGATATGTTGTCAAGATCGAGTAGAAGTTTAAATAAAAGAAGCGAGACTTTGGATTTGCGAATCCAAAGAACAAAGGACAAAGCAAGACTTTGGATCTGCGAATCCAAAGAACAAAGGACAAAGCGAGACTTTGGATCTGCGAATCCAAAGAACAAAGGACAAAGCCAAGGTGGGGTGACCCAAGACAACTCGTCGAAGCCACAAGAAAAGAACAACACCACAAAGTCAAATAAGGACACAGGAAAGTGGTGTGAGTTCCATAAGAGCCCCACTCATAACACAAGTGAGTGTTGGGCCAAGCATTTGCTTGTGGCCGAGTTGAAGGCTTCAGAATCAGATGCATGTTTCGACCCTGAGTCAGAACCCGACAAGAGGAATGACAAAGGGAAGCATATTATTGATGCGGAGCCCAACACCACTATTTCCACCACCAATATCTAGAAGAATGAGCCCAAAGATACAGAGGAGGTGGGAGCGTCTCTTCCACTCACAGATGTGGGTGAAGGGTTCTCTGTTGCAGTTCATTATTGACAGCGGGAGCCAAAAGAACCTCATTTCAGCAGAGGTTGTGAAGCGGTTGAACCTACCGACTACACCACACCCGCAGTAGTACTATATCGGGTGGCTTCACCAAGGACGAGATCTCTAAGTCCACCAGTAGTGTCACCTTCCCTATAGCATCAAGCCCTTCACAGATGAGGTATTATGTGATGTTGCACCTCTTGATGCTTGTGATGTATTATTAGGCCAACCATACTTGTGGAAGCGACATGCTATGTATGAGTCAAGGCCTCGCGTTGTTATTATTTATTTGGGTAATTCATTATACAAGATACCGGAGGTAGCCCCACCTACCACCACCTCTTTGATCTCTACTAAGAAATGCAGTAAGATGTTCTCCCAGACTAGGAAATTCATTTTTTTTCTGGTTCGCTCTCAAAGTAAGGGGAAGATCGTAGCCACATCCATGGCCCCCAGGGAAGGGTTCCTCCATGCAGCAGAAGCAAGTGGATACAGTCATGAAAGAAGATAGGGACATCTTCTCCTCACTCACAGGGGTATCATTGCACTGTTAGGTTAAGTATTCGTTCGATTTGACTCTCAGATCACCTCTACCCAACGGGCCGATATAATGTCGCTCCATTCTAGAAAATGACAAGTACAAGCAGCGACATGATCAACATCGTGTGCCACACAAGTTTCAAGTGGGTGACAAAGTTTGGTTGCATCTGCAGAAAGAACACCTTACAAGAGCCCATCGGAAGCTCAAACCACTCCGATATGGTCTTGCACCATTACCAAGGCTGTGGGAAATAATTCTTTGGAGCACAACATTCCCCCATTCGTTGGCTTGCACTGAGTCTTCAATGCGGACCGCCCTCGACCATGCTTCCCACCATTATTGGAAACATCAGAGATTGCAGAACAGCTCATCAGGGACCAAGTTCAACAGAAGTTTCCCCATCTCATGGAGGTACTCAAGCAATGGGGACCATTGCTTCCTAAGGGGGGAGTAATGATCTAGGTGGATGTTGGTGGCCACCCACCTATCCCACTTGGACCCCCACAACTGTCTCTTTCAAGTTTTCAGTTTCCTTAATTGTAGCACAGTTTACTATTTTTAGCAATTTTTCGGGTCCTAAACTTCCAGAGCCATTTTGAGGCCCTAAACAACGTTTTTTTTGGCAATCTAATGCCAACAACTATCGCCAAGTCATTTTTTTTGTAGTCCTCAGAGAGATCTTTCCAACAGGGTATCATGTGCGTTAAACAGAGATAATATGAGCAAGTCACGACCTTGGGAAGTTGGCTACCCAACTAACTCCAACGGGGCCCATAAACTCTTGGTGTTACATCTCCTCGGGTTAGGGTTTTGGTTGTTTAGGGTTTGCTCTTATTGTTCAATAATAAAAAGGCCCTCGAGCCTCATTGTAACACAGTTCAGAGGCATGTAGCCACCACATCTCTTCTCAGAGATAAGCTATTATCGCCAAGCTAGTCTCATTTCCATACTGTTTGTAAGCATATTTCAGTATTTTACATTAATGAAATGAAGTATTATTTCTGTTGCATCTCTGTATTTATGGTTATTTCTGTAAATTTTTTGTGTTCCTATTTACATTTGGATTAGTTGGGGACTATAGAAGTCTCATATATGAAACAATCACCATATTAATCTAGAAAATTCAACAAGATTTGGGATTACTAATAACATTATCCTTGAATGTCTTATTCACATCTATAGAGCTTGCTGCTCAAAGAATACTCACAATCATAATGAGAATGAAAAAGAAGAGAAGTGGAAGGAAGAGAGCAATTTTCTATTACAAAAATGTGATACTCGAGGAAAATGTTCAATTTTTTTTGACTTTGATGCTTAATTCACCCTTTCTAGATGCAAAAAGTCAAGCTCTCAAAATTAATAACCTCCCACGTGAAAGAATTTAATTTATATATTTATCCTTTATTGGGAAAAATGCACATGATATTTAGTTCTAAAGGTGCCACAAACTCTCTAATTTTCATTAGTCCTGTTAGAGTCGGTCTGGTCATCCCTTCGTCAGAGATCAACACTCTTTTTGCATTTCATTTTTAGGTGTCTCACTCGATTCACTTAGTTGCATTCCGTTAGGAGCATGCCATAAACTCTGTCGGAAGGGCTTTGTCATTCATTCCCCTCATGTCTTGTACCTGCTGGCTTAGGTCTTTTCATCAATGTTTATTAAAAGTCCATGACAGTCAATGTTTGATCTTTACATGGGCAAAGAGTCATGTCAATCATAGGTCTAGGGTTTCACAAATTGAGTCGTTAAAGTGTCCAAATGCCAGCAGGCCAGAGGGAGGTTCTACACATGTTTTTTATTTTGTGAATTTCATCGTCATATGGATGGATTATGACTGTTCTTCAAAACTCTGTTTTGAAGAAAAGTCAACATTTTGTCCTTTGTAATAATTTTCAAAAGTTTTCAGTTTTTGAAATCTTCAGGCGCAACCCTGGTCTCCTTTGCCAAATTCCATGTCAGCTATCCCTGCAAACATTTGCCAAGAATTTCATTGTTTCAGTCAAAAAATCAAAAGGGAAATTCAAAAACAGAGTGTATTAAAATGAAAAAAGTGCCAATGCCAAAACATTACAAAGTTGGGTTTTGAAGAGTCAAAAATTAAATCCATGTCTTTATAAAGACATTATCATGAAGATCAATGTTATTTGCATGCCAAGATTAAGGAGAAAGCCACCCAAAGCAAAATTGGTTGAGTTCGTGAGCGATTTGGGTGAAGTTGGAGGAAATTTGGCTGCGCGGCGCACAGAGCAGGTGGTGCGGCGCACTGGAAGAGCGCGGCGCGTTGGGTATGCAGCGCGGCGCACACACCTGAAAGCCCGAAAATGTTTCAAATTTATTCAAATTGCCTTTTATTTGCTGGGATTCACCAGGCATGGTCAACATATTGATCTTTCATCCATTTTTGTGATAAGGGATGGTGGTTTATGGATGCTAATGATTGAAATAAAAATTCAAACCCTATCATTTTGAATTCCTCACATCTAAACTGTTGCCTAGGGTTTCAAAACATGTTTTCCACCAAAGTTACTCTTTTCCATTATTTCCTTTGTCCTTAATTCCCTTTGTTCCCATTGTTCCCATCCCCTAAAGTTACTAAACCCCTATCCTAAATTCCCTTTCCCAAAACCTTTAAATGTGAAGACCCTAAACCCTATTCCCATACCTAAATTACTAAACCCTCTCCCATATTTCCCTAACAAATTTCTCCCAATAATTCCCATCCCTTACTATTATTTCCCCTTCCTAACAGTCCCTGTTTCATTTGTTTTTTCCCTTTGGTGGCAGACTTTGCTGGCAGACTTTGCACACAAAAGAGCAGTTTAAACAGTTTTCATACACCAGCATCTTCATCTTCAAGGCAGTTTGAAAAACAGTAGTCATGGCATCTGAGCATTCATCGGACTATGAAGTGGAAACCCAAAGTGACTCACCCTTGGAAGAACAGGCACCCCAGAGGCCTCATAAAAGTGGCAGACATGTAAGAGAAGAACCAATCACCCTTACAGAATTGCAGGCCTGCCCTCTTGCTATGTTTTGTTTCCAGCATCAATCATGCTATGAGTTTTGTCAAAAGGTGGCTAGTGTTCAATTTCATCATGAGTTGGCTCATCTATTCGTGCTGCACTTACATGGAGATCAAGCTATCTTAGCCGGTGTCACCTTCACACTTACACCAGAATCTGTCTCATTAGCAACCGGCATATCGAACATTGGAGAACCATGGCACAAGAAACAGAAGATTGACCAGCAGCATTATGAGCCATACATTAAAACCGGTTTCTTGAGGCAGCTCAAGAGAGTGTTCCCATTCCGATATTTGAAAGATGAATATGCTCCACTAATGAAATTGATCATGAAATATTTCAGCTGTGAGGGACGGTTCTCTCGTCTCTATGCTTATCACATCAGGTTGCTCATGCATTTCACCAGGGTACGGATGATGAACATTCCGTATTTCTTTTGCCGGAACATAGAGAGGATGACCACCCTTGTGCAGCACAAAACACCTTAGCAACAAATTAACAGTGTTTATCATTTTGCTCTTATTAAGATTTTGGTGGTTCATCAGCTTGGATTACAGGGCATCACTTGGGATGATTTCATCTCCTGTGACTTCTTCAGAGCTTCACAGGGATTATCAGAGGTTAAGCATGAAGGTCAACCTTCTCATCAGTATGAGTACCATGAGACCGCTAGTGTGCCGATATTCATCACATATCAGAGAGGCACCAAACATTTGTTTGCAGCGGTAAAGCGAGTGTTATCTCCACCCGGGGTGGAAGGGGCGTCATTTCCTCCATTAGCATCATAGGTACAAGACAAAGGCAAAAGGCCAATGCAGGATGAGGGGCCTTCAGGTGAAAGAGAGACTGACTTTATTCTCATTCATGATGAAGATACAGATACGGGCCCACAAAGAGCCAAACTTAGGGAGATCATCCAGGAGCAGCAAACAGAGATCCAAGCCTTATCCCTTGATTTGGAGAGAGCTAAGTGGAATATGAAATAATTGGAGCAGAGGAACAAACATCTTGAGGATTAGCAAGTAATCATGGAGTTACAAAACATTCGCGAGCATCGCCAAGTTGCACAAAGGAGAAGAATTGAGCTCACATCATTGGAGCAAGAGATTAATGATGATCGAGAGGCTTGGCTCGAGAGGGTCAGCATTCACTTGGAGGGACTACTGGACAAGGCCGATAAGAACCTTGCATTTCTGAGACACATGGCTTTCCGCTACATGGCACGGAACAAGGTATGCAAGGCACGAATCAGGAATTTAAAGGCAAAATTGAGGAAGGCAATAAGGAAGCAAAAGAGGCAAAGGGAGCTTGATCGTCTTCAGATACTGGCCAAAGCCTCTTTAGCCTAGAATAACACTTAATGAAGAAGCTCCAGCCCAAATTTCAAGAAATTTGGGGCATTTTTGGAATTTTGGCAAATTTTTGTACAAAAAACAAGGTTTTTCTCCCTATGCGCCGTTCCACGTGGCATGCGCTTTTGATAGGAAGCTCCAAATGGAAAAAAGTTTATATTTTTGGATTTTTCATGAAAAATCATGAATGCTGGTGCATGGCCAAGAATTTTGGGCAAGTTTTGAGTCCTCAGGAGGTCAAAAACACTCAAAAAATGACCTCTCTGCCCCTATTTTGACACATAGGAAGTAGTCTTGGGAGATTGAAGTTTTGGAGGGGCAAATGGGCATCAAATTCAGAAATTACACTTGGGTTGGAAAGTAGACAGGCAAGGCTTTCCAACAAGCACACTTGGGCTCAATTTGGACTTCAGGAAGTGCCTCAAAATCAGCCTCAAATTGGAGAGATTCATACAAATTTTGGCGTGGCGCATAGAGAATTTTGGCTTGTTTTTCACTGTTCAGCTCAGCAATTCGCCCAGTTTTGACTAGTTTTGCTTCTTGAAGTTATTCTTGACTTTTCATGATGTAATTTGACAACCATGATGTAATATTAGCACATTTTTACTTTTTCTAGAAGATTCATTCACCAAAAGGTGAAATGTGAGTGAATGAATCAGTTTCCTAGCATATAGGGGTAAGTTGTTTGACTACCTAGTTTTCAGTTCCTTGTTTAGAATTGGTTCAAAAAACTCCTAGAATGATGAGCTCAAACCCTAGAGTCAAGGGAATAGGTTTGGCTTGTCTATATTATGTAATTTCTAAGTCATTCTCAGGGTTGGTCACTTGGGATTGCTTTGGCATATCATTGTACATTCTATCTTTGCATTTTTGGCTAAGGAAAGACCATCATTTTGTAGCACTGTTTGGGATCCATGTGGCTTTATGTTTTGATGGTGTGCTTCTCTAAGTAATTGTAAGATCATTAGTGTTATGTGTATCATTTTCCTCTCTTTTCTTCTGAATTTGAACAAATGAGTGATTAAGGTGGAATCCATTAACTGTTATGCTCTGCCTTTGAATTTGTTTGAATTTCCATGTTTTCATCTGTTTAAGGAGAATTCTTGAGACTCTCTTGCTCTCCTTAGCTCCTCACCAGTCTGATCTATCCATTCACTCACTTTAAAGCATCAAAACGATTTCCTTCCTTGCCCCAATCAGAACTCTGTAGAAACTGTGCCTCATCCCTGAGCCCAATTTGCCTTTCCCTGTTTCCAACACAAAACCCTCAAAAACTCGAATCAAATCCTTTGCACTTAATACCTAGCCTAAAATCAGTTATCTCGAGCCCCATCGCTTGTCTTTTTCCGGGATCGACCCGGAGAGAGCCCTCTCCTGTCCTCGTAAGGCTAGCTACGAGGCTGAGCGTGGTTTGATGTGGACCTAGAACCTTGTCTTTTCAGCCTGAGACAAATCTAGGCTCTAACAAGTCCACAATTAATTAAACCTAAAGGGCTCCCACCATCTCATAATCCCATGAAATCAAAAGCATTTGTGTGAAATCCCCTTAGCGAATAGACATGTTACATAAAAATAGTGTTTGTCCATGTAACTTCTTCTCATGGGACCACCTATCAATTTATAGTATATAAGTTCCCTTGTGGAATTGAATGTCATTGAAAGTGTTCAAACTCTAAATTTAGTAGGATTAACAGTTAAAATAATGCATAGGGGACCTAATGGAGGTCTTCGGAATAATCTAAGAACCAATGATGCAAAAGGTTCATTTGAATTGTGAGCAAGGGTCTCGTTGGAGTCATTAGGTTTGATTGGGAAATTGGTTCCACTGAACACTAAGGAATTGAGCTAAGGGCTTGATGGGGGAATTAGGCCTGATTTCAAAATCAACCTTTGCAAACACCTTGAACAATGTGTAAAATATTCCCTTGAATATTTGATGCAGGAGCATCCAACCACCCTTAATCAAAAGTCAAAGTCAGAGCTATGGAGGAGGAGACGTGGACAATCATGTAAACCGGGAGCAATTTTTTGCTAAAATGAGCTAATTTGATGGAATTGATAAGTCTTGAGAAGACTTAATTTAATGTAATTATCTGCCATGTATGCAGACAAAGAGATTTAGGCGATTTGTGAGAGGAAATCATGGATTTGAGATGATCCACGAATTTTTAATTTTCTCTATAAAGAGTCTATGTGTGTGAGAAGAGTGACATAGAGGGGTTATGAAACATTTGTGTAAACAGAGTGTGGATTCAATGTAGTTGAGAGGAGAATTTGTGACTAAGGCTGAAATGCCTTAGACTGTAATTATACTGTGTATAATATAAATTGTGTGTTATGTGGAATTCGTATGTCTGTGTGTTTATGTGTTATTGAGTTAATTCCCGTGTTATTGGTTCATTGATCGACCATCGATCACTGTAAGGATCGATGGCGATCCAATGTTAACAAGTTAACTGTTGTATGAATGTGAACAGAGTATGGCAGAGTTAATGGGTGGAAATGCGAATTCCATCTTTAGTGAACAAGTGCAGAGGGATTCATCGGATCGTTTAGATCGACAGATATTAATGGTGGAAGAAAAATGGTGGAGGAATAGATTGCGGGGAATAGGAGTGTACAGATTTCTTGATCGGGGTTGAAGCTCCACACTCATTCCTAGTCGTTGATTTCATTTTCAACGTCTTATGTCACAGTCAACGACGGGGGTTAGGCTTGTATTTAACTCATGTGTTAATTGGAGACCCACAAGCCGTGGGATTTGATGGCCTCTGATATCCAACGGATATCGGGCCATAAAGAGATCGGACTTTAACTTCAAAGTGGGACCCAAACAGTGGTAGATTAAGGATTTATAATCCTTATTGGCTCTGTAAGGGCAGTTAAACATCGTGCAAGTGGTCCATGCGATATCGCTGCTGACTGTTAGATCAAGTGGGCTTTGATCAACGACGGAGAATTAATCCGATAAGATTTGTGGGAAAGGCAGAACCGAGAAGTTTATGGACACACGTTTATTTTATTTGATGTCCGGTCTTGTGCATTCAGGTGGGAACGACGTTCGTTGGAGGATCATGTGTTATATCGTTGTTTGGTGATTGGTCAGGTTTTAGATAAAATCCACCAATGTAAACGCTTCCGATTTGTATAGGTGGTCCATAACCCACAAGTTCACATAAGGTTATTATGAAAATTAGGGAAATTGACTTTAGGCAGTTTTTCCTGCGTCAATATTATTTAATGACATGGAGATTCCTATCCATGTGAGGATTCTTATTCATGTGTCACCTTCCTATGGGGCCACTTGTCTCTCCCAAAATCCATGTGGTAGTCAGTGACATTGTCCTCATGTATTCTTCACTTTGTTCCACTTGTTGCACCATAATATATACTTTTCACTTTTCCTTTGAAGTTTTAAGTCCTTTTGTTGGGTTTTGAAACCAATCTAGGTGAATACTAAGTAAGTTAGAAAGGGTTTTGATGGAGTCATCGAGCTTGATTAGGAAATCAACCACAACAAACACTAAGGAAGTGGGTTAAGGACTTAATGGGGGAATTAAGATCAATCTAGAAATTGGTCTTTGCAAACACCTCAGATAAAAAGGTTCCTCCAAAGATTTTTTGCTAACATATAATTTTCTTTACGAATTGGGGTTCTTGTCCAAGTTTCACCTTCCTATAAGGAGATCTATCTCTCTCAAATTCAACATGACAATATATGATGTCATCGACATGGATATTCCTATTGGGTGCAATATATGGTATATGAATAGACCAACATTTAATTGTCATCCGAGAGTTCGTAAACTTGGAGGTGCAACACTGGAAATGCCACAAAGAGCCCCTAACGACCTGCAAATTAAATTCTAGCCTAACTTGCTCATAAAACTCCTTATAAATTCTTGCAAACAATGATCAATTCAAATCCTGAAAGTAAAGACATTCAATAAACTGAAGCCTTAATTGCTACAAGCACTCATCCTACATTCAAAATTTTAACTTTTGATCTAGTTCCTGTGAACACTCTGGTAGTTTAATAGCAAAAATAACTAAACTATTAATCAACTGTCAATCTAGAAAATACTTCCTAGGATTTCTAGGAAAACCAACAAAAAAAAAGACTGCTTCAAGCCAAAATCATTCAAACAATAACTTCTACCTATTCTTGCTTCTCACAAGACATAACATATATCTCACTCTGAATGTAAATAAAACTTTCTCAAAAATAACCAAATCTGTCTTCAAACTTCAATATAAGAAAAATAAAAACTCAATATCTTTATCATCAAATTCTAAGGTCTAGGGAAATAAAGATTCTCATGTCGAAATAGGAATGATAGATTCCAATCTTCCTAAAAACAATATCACATCTAGAGATTCTATTATAAGAAAGTCCAGGAATGATTGTTACACTTTTTTTTAAGGGTGGTTCATAGACACTGGGTGGCTGCTACATCCACGGGAAAAATCCAGGCACATCAACCCAAAGGGATCTACCCGTCAGAAAAATAAGTAGGGCCTAACCCTAAGGGCATCGAGGAGATTTGAGCCCGTGACCTCCCAATTGGCGACGTACTTAGCAATGAGAACTCGACCAACTGAGTTAACCTTTGGGGCTGATTGTCACATTATTCTAGTGAAATTTATATTATACATGAATAGAGGAAGATGGATTCAATACTCTCTTAAAACCTATATACCAATTTCAAAACCCAACTCAATCTTATACCAAAATACGAATCTTTGAAATAATAGGTTGCTGAAATAAAACCTTATGATAAAGAGCCATCACAAGAATATTTTGTGGCTACAAAAGCACAGGCATAACTTTATTTAGAAGTGCTCATAAAAGCCATAGGTCATTTATTCAGTGTTTGTCTTCTTTATAAACATTCCAAAGATTAGATCCATGTCAAATAAAGGTTTATTAAAGGCTTCTGCATATACTAAGAACTATCACGAATTCCCCTCCATGCAAGCAATATATGTGCAAACATCGTAGGCAAGCATAGAGATATCATTATAACATTTTGCATTAAGTCTATTAACTTTTGTATCACATGAAAATGAATAAACCCATATTTTAGGGGATTTGTTGTCTCCAATTCATAATGAAATGATTCAAATCATAAGAGACTTACTGCATAAATGAATGATATGCTTTTAATCGCAATAAACTTGACGTTTGAGTTAAAGAAGTGTTCAAGATCACGACTATGTGAAAAATAGAGTATATAAATAAAACTTGTAATGGCTCAAGTGTGAGGTGCTTTCAGATTCTTATATGGATGTAAAATAAACATAAGGTAAAGGAATATAACCTCTATTACTATCAAAACACTCCTCCAAATCACATAAAATGAAAGCTCAAGTCGAAGAAACAGAGTGTGCATTTTATATGGCTGATATCAAACAACAACCCCTCTAGACCTAGAAATAATGATATGAGTTAGCATACCTTGAACATAAAATACTAATTACCAGTAATAGATATAGGACTTACACACACCAATAAGAAATGAAAAAGAGAGACAACGGGAGAGGGAAACAAGTTGGGTTGGGGTCCCTCCCAACCATCTTGTTGCCTCATAAAATAAATCAAATTACAGTCACAAGTTGCACAAAAAAACTTAAAAGTAAGACCTGCCAATGGTTTCCATATTCAATCATCTCCCAGTGTTTACATCGTGTGAGAAAGATGTCAGATTCTAGCAACCTGTGGAGAGGGATCTCAATATTGATTACAACAACACAATTTTACATTAGAACCACATAGTTTGGCCTAGAGCCATAACTTTGTGTTTACAAGTATTTTCAATACAAAGTGAATAAAAAATAGGATGGAAGAAGATCCCAACTATTTTACATTGATGTAAGTCTATTAAAACCATTAACTCACTGAGGAGATACAAATCTGATGCATGATTTCTGCCAATCTCAGCATATTCCTAAAATTTTGGAAAATTGCAATTTTTTACAAAAATGCCTCAAAGAACTCTTTCTATCTCCCAAATTGTGGCGAATTTTGGAAAACAAATTGAGGTTTAGTCAATTTCCTATACTGGGAGAAAAACTTGTGTTCCAAAATTCTGAAATTCTTCTTCACCTGCACAAAATTCGAGGCGAAAGTAGGAAGTTTGCAAATTGAGCGAATTTTAGGGATGATTTGTCAATTTGCTTCCAAAAACTCACACGTGCGACCTAGGTGCCTTTTTATTGATGTGGAGGTTTTAGAACATCATTTTGGATAATAAACATCTTTGTTTTTCGCCTAAAGTGTGCCAAGATGTCAAATTCCCAAATTGGTTGCTCTTTAGTGTAGGCAGACTCGTGCAAGCATAAATGTATTTCATGTAGAAGTTGGTTGACCAATTCTTTGTTTGCAAATCCATATGTTTCCTTGAGAACCTTGACATGCCAAATATGTGCAAATCACTGAAGACAACATGTTTAATATTTCCTTAGTGCAGGAATCCTCAAGGGTGTAGGAACAAGGCCATCTATTGGTGCACTTAGTAATTAATTGTTGATGCATGTATATCTTTGACCAAGATTTAATACACCTTCTTGAAAACCTAAAACAACACAAGCACCATCATTAATAACTAGTTTGATGCAAATCTTATCGAAATAAATGAAATAGGATAAATAATGGTCAATTACCTGATCATGTTCCAGGTTTAAGGTAATAGCCCGACAATTGTGCAAAATGATAGTAATTATAAGAATTATATAAAAGAGTGAGTAATCATAGGATATAAATATAAATTAAACACGACAATTTTGGGGCCTGACATCCCCCTATGTCGATCATCTTGCATGTCCTTATGCAAGAAAAACCTATAACAGAGACCAAAGTTATTCAAAATTGTAGGGCTAGGGTTTCTCTATTAAAGTCATGCTGCATAGACCAAAAGAATATTAAATTATAGGGCTAATTGAATGAGAGCATGTAAGTGTCATGTGATGTCATCTTCCTTTGCATCAATAAGATAATAAAGAGATATGACAAGGGATTCGGTGATGTCAAGACTGACCTTTATTATTTCCAAAAGAGTAACAAATGCTAGGGCTGCCATAAGAATGCTAATAATGTTGTTATTGCAAGGATAGTGTTATCATGAAATAGCCAGCCATCAAAATTTCTACAAATCATCTCAGGAGTAGCCTTAGTCATAAATTTTTCACCTCAATATCCTCTTGAAAAATAAAAGTGACATAATCATATTTTGAAAGCCATGGCACAAAACATGGATAAAGAAAAAAATGACAAAATGATACTTTCTAGGATGACCATCTTAACATTAGCCAAGAATATAGCTGAAGCTCCTCTTGTTTAAGAAAAGTGAATCACCTGCACTAAGGGTCCCACATCTATGAAAACCTTCATTTTTCCGAAAGACAAAACTCCAAAGCACATTATTGAAAGGATCTTAAAGCCATTCTTAGAGAGATATGATAATGAGTTCAGGGAAAGACAAAAACAACCAAGTAAATCATAGTGTAAAATTAACTTTAATACCATAGGCATGGCTCTACTACTAGCAGGCATCTATAGCCTCAATAGGGATGCCTTTTAACCCAATGAAATTCCCATGTCCCATCTATTAGATATAGATTCAACGTAATTTAAGATAATTACTTTTAGAAATTAATCAAAGGCTACAATCCTGGCTTGGTAACCAACTAACGACAATGCCATTCACAAGAACTAACAAGAATGATCAATCTACCTCGTGATGAAACCTCTTGTCTTCCATATTTTCAAATGAAAGCCATTACCCTAGCTTGGTGACTAGTAGCGGTAATGTCATTCTCGTTAGGACCCATGATCATGGTAGGTCAGCTCATAATGAGACCTCCTATCCCTCAATGAATCCATTTATGTTAAAATAAACTCTGATTATGATTAACCTTAAATAAGCTACTTAATAGGTGGGGAGGAAACTCTTCTCCTTAAGAGCACAGGATGGCATGCAAAATTTTTAATGACTAATCTTCACTAGTTGGTCTTGCTACCTTAAAGACTCATTTTAAAAGAAGCATCTCAGATAATGAATAAAATATTCCTTGAGTTAATCATGTTAGGGTTCTCATGAGAGCTCATTAGTGTTTTACAGGAGTGGTCCACCATAGGATATTTTTCAGCAATACCTTCTAAGAGAAACTTGAAAAGATTTCTTGGACAACAACTTGTTAGAATGACTAGCCCATGGTTAGGGTTTTGGCTTGTGAATGGAATGTATTAAGCATAAAAATGACAAATCCCCTTGAGTGACTCCATGGATGACCAAAAAATACGAAGAAGAACCACCCAATCTATATTCAATGTCACTTTAAAAATTATGAGGCATTAAGAATGAATTGGTTTTGACAAGAATCACCACAAGAGTGCATAATAATGGAAATTTCAATAGTTGTGCCTTAGATATTTGCAATTCCAAGAGTGTTGCTGTAACAATTTTATTTCAGTTGACATTTTTATTCATTACTCTTATACTACCCTACCCTAATTTAGAGAGAGGAAGATCTCCTTCAAGTGTAGGAGTACTTCCAGTGTAACCATGTGCGTAACAGAATATTAAACATACTCACACTGAAATTCAAAATGTAAACTTTAACACATATCAGAGTATGAGAAACCAACTTCTTTACTTGATATGGTACCAAGAGTTTTTGAATGATGAGGGAATGGGGTGTGCTAGAAATTGTTTGGAACCATGCTTCAATAGGACCCACATATTCATGGTTCTCCAACTTGTACAAGTCTTCCGCATCTTGGTGTTTTGTCTCTTCAGATTGACGGGGATGGTTAAGGGAAATTCTAGGGTTTTTCTCTTGATATTGTTCATGAACTTCAACAACATTTTCCAAACAAGTTCCAATCATAGATTTCTCCTCTAATGGTTTATGGATTAAAGTTTCTTCCCAAGGTAAATGTTGTGTGGTAATAGGGGAAGTTTCTAAATTCGCTCCTCTCCCCTCTCTAAAAGATATGACATTACATTCGATAGGGGAGTGAGTAGGAAAAATAGGTGTTTTAAAGTGATGTGCATAAGGTGGGATATTGAATCAAAGGAGGATTATAAGTTTGAAATGGAACAATAGGGTTATATATTTGTTGTGGAACTTGTTGGGGACAATAAATGTTAATCCAAGTATTAAATGATGGCGAGTTTTGAGTTATACCCGACGGTCGATTTATTTCCTTACCTGATTCCTTAAATACTTGTTGTAACCCTAGCGGCGATGGGCAATAATTTATCGAGTGATCCTCCTTGCACTGCTTTTGTTCCTCTTGCAAATCATCCAATTGTAAATTTAGAGAAGCTTTTGTAACTCCTATTTTTGTAGCAAATTTCAAAAATTGAGAAGAAAGTTCTCGAGAATTTTTACCCACCTTGGAGATTCCCCTTGAATACCTAATGCATAATTCACAAACATTATCATATGGTAAGTGAAAAACATCACCTGATCATATAAGATTTAAAAGTTCTAAAATTTCATCTTTGATTCCTTTGAGTAGGAGTGTTTTCAAAGTGTCTTTTTCCAAATGCTTATGTTTTGTTTTTGAAGGTTGTATCAAAATCGCTCCATATAGTCCTCCAAACTTTGATCTTCCCCTTGTGTCATTCCAAAAATACCTTCAATAGTCTGGCAGTAGTCTTGGTATTTTTTCAACAATACATTCTTCATGTTTTCCTAGGTATAAATGCAGTTCCCTCTAAGGCTCATGAACCATCAGAGAGCTGCTCGTTTAAGAGTAAGAGGAAACACTTGCAACCTTTGAGCATTAGTATAATAATCACATCCTCTACAAATTACTTCAAACTCAAATAAGAATGTATCTGGGTCTTCGTTTTCCAAACCATGAAATTTTGGAAGAGCAGATGGGGAAAATATTGCATTTGTACCACTCCTCCTAGATCTTTGATAGAGAATTCAAAGGTAATGATGTGTGCCATTTCATCCAAAAATAGAAGAGGTTCTCCATGTACTACTTTGAGACTCCTTCTTTGAATGTTCCTACCAACTAGTTAGTGAAATAGGTGCATTGGATGATTGATATTAACCTCAAAATCCTCATTGAAAAATGCCTCGAAATACCATTTTTTTATTCTCAACAAGATAGCTAGTGTATCCTATTAGGATATGGATTAGTATATATAGGGGTGTTCTTACAACACCCTAGAAATAAAAAGAAAATATGTAGGAAAGAAACAAAGAAATTGCAAGAAAATCTAGGTAAAGAGAAAACCAAATGGTAGCAGGTCACCAAGGTCTATCCCCTAAGCGCTTCCCTGGAAATAATGCCAAAATGTTGGGTGCAATATAGGGTATATAAATGGACCAACATTTAATTGTAAATCCAGGTTCCTTGGACTTCGAGATGTAGCACTGGAAATGTCAGAGAAGGACTTCATCAAACTGCAAAAGAAAACCCTAGTTGGTTTAGAAACTACTCACACCTTTGGATTCCCGCACTAGTCAATTCCTGCACTCAAAATCAATATTTAGAAATGAAATCATTAATACCAATCCTCCAGTCTAGCAATAATTCGAAGCAAACCTTAATAACTGAAAAGCAAATTAAATTATTGATCAATTGAAAACAAGCCCTACCTATTGACAATTTAAAGAGAAAACCTGACTGAAAACTTGAGCATCAACCAAGCATATGTAAAGAATATCTTCAATAAATCAAAAAGCAAGGAAATTGAAATCCCAAGTTCATTGTAATTATGCACTCAATTTTATTGCAAACTACTATGTGGTAAAGTTAAATGTGCAAATAAATAAATAAATAAAAATTCCAATTCCATCTTAATATCCCATGCAAGATGAGCATCTAAAACCTATAAAATATGAAAGATAGGCTTCAAGTAAAATCTCCTCAATTTACCATAAAATAAAAAAAGATATGGAAAATAACTATGATGCCTTAAATCCACAAGAGAGTATTATAGCATTATGTGAACACCTTGCATAACTAAGCATCAATTCAACATAATCCATTCAAATCTAAGGTTCATTATGTGCATGCATTTTGGCACAAACATTCGAAGGCAAAAAGAGCCACAATATGAATATATCAATTTCAAATCGTGCATATTCCTTTTCAAGAGTTTACAATATGCATATGAACTCTCCTTGGATCGAATCTGCACAAAAGAGATAAAACAACTTGAAAATAATGAGTCCACAACACAATCAAATCTGCTATAGAACTCACATGATGCATGTTTTATGTTCATAATACCCTAGAGCATAAATCTATGCGATCCACTATGGCACTGCTGCATGAATGAAAACACTCTTCTTCAATCGAAATGAAACAATCAAATTCCTCTTTTATCAATAATTCCTTTGACTTGATTGTTTGGTGTAATTAACATATATCAAAACATCATGCAAGCATATCACTCATATTGGTGTACTAAGTTTGCAACTTACGTTTCACCTCTACCAATAATTCCATGTCACATTGTAATGAAATGAATCTCCAAAAGGTAACTGTTCAAGATAGATTAGATATTGATGTTTTCCTGAAATATTCCGGACATTAATTGAGGGTCAAAAATAGGAAATCTGAGCACATAGAACAGATTATTGAATAACCTATGACTGAAAAGAATTTTATTATAGTTCATGCAATGAGTGATTAGAATAATAATGTGCATGTATGTCACTTACCATAAAATATGCATACAATATTTATACTTCCAGATTTGAAAACATAAACGAATGTAAAGTGCAGAAATTTAACCAAAAGACAGAGCAAATAATTTCTATGCGGTAAATATCCAAATCTAAGAGCAATAGTCCTAGATCTAGCACATTAGTTATTAGAACATCACACACAGAAAATAGACCTATGGCCTATACTACCAAATACACACAAAGGAAGGCAATGAGCTGAGTTGGGTGGCCTAACAACCAGCTCATGCCTCCTGCTCAAAACTTAAATCATAGAGCGATCAAATATACAGAGAATAAATCACAAAACTGACATCAGTCTATTAGAATAATGTGTAGTCTTTTACATTGTGGAATAAAAGCTCTAGATCCTAGCATAAGACTGAGATCGAACCCATGTGTTAGATCTACGCTAGGAAAGAGCCCAACACTTCAAATGATAATTATTCCAACACTTGCCTATCCCTATCTACCCCCAAGCTTGAATCCATAACTCTGTTTTTATACTTTTCATAATACAAATTTGGCTTTAGGCCAGCCAATCCATTACAAAACAATATGAGAGATTGAATCCCAATTATTTCCCATTGATGGATACACAGTAAAACCATAATTCAATTAAGGAAATATAGATCTGGTACAAAATTTTCCATTTTTTTGCAAATCTGGGTAAGATCCTAGAACTATGGAAAAACTGCAATTTTTTACAAAACTGCCTCAAAATACCTCATGTATCTTCCTAATCATAGCAAATTTTTGGAAATTGTTTGGGTTTTAGACAATTTGATAAACTGGAAAAAAACCTGTATGCTCATATTTTTGAGATTTTCCTCCATCTACACGTAAATTGAGGTCAAATTTGGCAGTTTGAAAACTTTGCGAATTTGGAGCAGATTTGTTGATTTGCTTCTAGAAACCTACACGTGTGACCTGGGTGCATTCCAACTCATGTGGAGGTGTTAAAACATTATTTTGGACAAAAACCTTCCTTAGTTTTCTTTGAAAGTGTGCCGAGACGTCGAATCCTCAAATTGGTTGCTCTTTAGTGCAAGAATGTTTCTCTTTAGTGCAGGAACAGGTCAATGAAAGATAAGTGCACCTCTGACTATAAAAAAGGATCCAAAATAGTTTTGAACATATTTCATCTATCATTTTCCTTCATGGAAAGCTCAGATGATCGAGTGGTCCCCATATACTTCCATTCTGGTGCAGGATCTCTATGGAGTGCATGAACTGCATTAACAACATTTAATGAACACCATTCCTAAGAAATGCATATAACGAAGGTATAAAATGAAAAAAACATAAATCTTCGCTATTGCATCAAAATAATGTATAAGTGCAAGATAAAGGTTCATAAACTGGTAAAACAAGGGAATAAGCAAGGCATCATATGGGAAAAAAGATGCATTAGATACAACAATTTTGGGGCCTGACAATTCCCATTCATGTGTCTTATTTTGAATGTCACTTGTCATGTTATGGTATATATTTTTCACTTTGCCTTGAAAGTTTTAAAGCTTTTGTTTGAGCTTTGAAATCAAGTTGGGTGAATACTAAGTAAGCGAGCAAGGATCTTGATGGAGTCATCGAGAATAATAAGGAGATCAAGCACATCAAACAGTGAGGACGACAGATAGGGACTTGATGGGTGCTTTGGGCTTGATATAGAAATTAACCTTTGGGAAGACAAAAAAAATGTGTAAAATATTCCCTTGAAGATTATCTACCAATGTGGAGATTATTATCCATTTGGGATTCTTATCAATGTGTTGCATTCTTATAGGACCACCTATCTCTCTCAAACTCCATGTGGAGGTTCCCATCCATGAGTCTTCTTCTCTTCATGCTAGTTGTCCTATCATGGTATGAACGTTTTGATTTTTATTTGAAGTTTTAAGGCTTTTGTTTGAGCTTTGAAATCAAGCCAAGAAAATTCCAAGTACATGAGAAAGGACCCTAATGGAGTCGTTGGTAAGGATCATGAATCAACCACATTGAACACTAAGGAAGTGAGGTAGGGGTTTAAAGGGGCATCAAGTCCTAATATGGAAAATTTCCTTTGTTAACACCTCGAAAAATGTGCAAAATATTCATGTGAAGACTCTTTGATGACACATGGATTCCTTTCCATGTGTCACCTTCCTATACGATTACCTATATCTCTTGAACACCATATGGTAGGTGATGACATTATCCACACTGAGATTCCCATCCATGTATCTTCTCCTCATCATGCCACCTTTCCCACCATTGTATGGAAATTCACTTTGCATTTGAAGTTAAGACCTTTTCTTGCACTATGAAATTGGGCTAAGTGAACACTTTGGAAATGAGGAGGGGTTCTAATGTGAGCACCAGGCCTTATGTGGGAATCAACTAAGGAAACTACTCAAACATGTGCAAATAAGACTTGATTGGGAGATTGACCCCAATGTGGATACTACCTAAGGTAAAACTCGAATTTTTAAGAGGGGCCCGATTGGGAAATAAACCATAATGTGGAAATCAACCAAGTGAATCAATTGAAGAGGTGCAAAGTGGGAATAATTGGGAAATCAACTTTGATTTGGAAATCAAGCTGGAAAGAGGGTTCAAGAAAGGAAGGGGAAAACCAAGGTTTTAGATATTCACAAGGGATACTAACTATTGAAAGTTTATGGGAAATTTGGTTGCATGAAAGGAACCTTGAAAATATAAAATTTATGAAGGCAAGGCTTGGTTTCTAATACAGTTAAATAGGAAAGTGCTATGGGATAAAAAATCTAATGTTGAACTTGATAACATAATCTCCTTCTACAAGATAACTCCTCATTGTGAGGTGCCAAGATCTAGACTCTAGGGTGGATAGATCAATGACTTAATCCCTTGGGCCATGCAATCAATTTTTTATTTTTATAATCTCAGTGAAAAACTATATTGGAAAAAGAAAAGGCAAGAACTTATATACAAGGATGAAAAGTACATATTGAAAAACTTGAAAGAAATATTATGATGCAAGGGGAACTATTGGAGGTTAGCTCATAAGCCTGCACTTAGGGCTATGTGAAGTGTCCAAGAGTCTACCATTGATAGGACAATCAAGTCACTATCCCTGCAAAAGAGTTGGGAGTTTAAGCATAGATTTATTCTATGACATCTAAGGCGAACCATAATTTATTGAACTTCCCATGTTTCTCAACATCTTCATGTGTTTTATAGAAAATGAGAACCCAATCTTCTTTCACAAAACTCTTGGGTTTAAGATTTTAAATAATTATCTTCTTCATATTGTCCTAATATTCTTTAATTTTTTCAGACACCTAAATCTTTTTCTCTTGAACTTCATCCAACTAATTTATCCTTCTCTCAACTTTATCCAGATCAAACACAATATCATATAGTGGTTTCATTATAAAAAGCTCTAGTTTAGTGGGAAGGACTACCTCCACACCATAGAACAACAGGAAAGAAGCCTTACCTATAGACCTCTTAGCATTGATATTGTATGCCCACATGGCATACGTGAGCTGAGAATCCATGATCCTTTGTTGTTTCAAATGCTCTTCTTGATGGTATTCATGAGGGTTTTATTTGAAGATTCACCTTGGTCATTTCCCCGAGGGTAATATGTAGATGGATGACCCATGATGATATTATATTTTTGGAAAAAAACTACCATCCCTCATAAGGAGAAGGCTTTAGCAATATGTAGTGTTCCTTATCCCTTGAAAATTGAAATACTACCAGATATATAAAGAATATAATTACAAATAAACTAGAAATAATAGAGAAAAAGATAAATTCTATAAAGCTACCTTTGCATATTGATAATGTAAAGATGAATTTATGTTCATTTAATTCTTAAGCTGAGGACAACCTTCCACTGGGTAGAGATCTAAATACACAACACAAGGCATATATTCCAAACTCTCCTATCTTATTAAATGTTTCTTCCATAGAAAAACCCCTAACTACTATTGGTCCCTTTGCTAACAAGTACCAACTACCTATTGGGCCTTATAAATTGGACCCTTTTACATTAAATAACTATCCACTACTATCTAATGAGCCTTATTAAAGAGGATGATCCCTATTTAGCCTAAAGTAGGGAAGTTGGGGTATAACCCTAACATGCCATGCGCTTGTTGTGGCCACAACTATCACCCCATTAAAACATGCTTTGATAGAAAATTTTAAATGGGTCCCCTTGAAGCTGGATTTTTCACTTCCCCGAATGATCTGCTTTCATCTTAGAAACTCTAACTCTATGCTGGGTTAACCCTTCAATTCTTAATGGTCAAGACCTCCCCATGAAAATATCCCTACAACATGATTTGTTTATAACTTGCACTCTCGTTCCCTCATCGAACCTTTCTCAATCCTCATAAGTGTCTCTGGCAAAATAGGCCCGCATATATAATCGCCCCTACCCTTACTATGGCCGTTCATGCACTTAACGCACAAAACCCTCTATCGCACCTCATTTGCCTTCATAACTCTTTATGGCTGAAGTGCTTTGCAAAGCATACATGAATCATCCCTTTTCGCTCATTGCACTTCGCCTTGATCAAAGGGCGAAGGCTGGTTTATCATGAATGAATAAGAGTGATGCGAGTAAGTCCTCCACCGCATCGCAAATCGCTAATCGGCCAAGCCCCAAAGCTATATATAAAGGGTGCATAAATATTCCAGACTCGACAACCATATTAACAGAGGTATATTATGTTTCAGGTCCGGGACCCATTGCTCATCGCTATCAGCGGGGTCCGGAATCCATGTATATGGCGCACCATAACCACCCGGACCCACCAATGATTATAAAACCGGGTGCATTAATTTTCAAGTCTGGCCTTATGGCTGGATACACAGGTTTTTCGCTTATATCCTTGTGTTTCCGGAAAAACATTGAAGTCAGGGTTTTCCAAAGGGAAGGGTAACATTGCGGACCTGAAGGGATTTATGAACCTTAACATATATGTGTTTCAGGTCTGCAGCCCCATCGCATATCGGCGGGAGATTGGGTCTTATGCACATATGCATTGTGATCTGCTGGACCCGAAGGTATTATCAATTATATTTCATATATGTTTCGGATCGAGGCTATATCACGCATTGCTATCGGCCTTGTCCCAAAACTTATATATATAGCGCGCCTCTGTCTGCCGGACCCGTCGACAATCGTGAATCTGGGCATATAATGTTTCACGTCCAGCCTAACGGCCGAACTCGAGTTTTCCTGTGTATTTCTTTGTTTTCGAAAGATATTGAGGGCGGGGCTTTTTCAAAGGAAATCCAATAGGGGTGATGTTGCGTATAATGTGCCATCGAGATGTGCCATTGCGACTCGTTCCCAACACTATTTTTGGGTAAACCATGGGCCATTTTCTTTCATGATAGCTCCTTTTGATTTCGCAACGCCTTATCATTTTTGAAGTTTCGATGATGGTAAGAGCTATTCTTGAGCGTTTCTATCATATTTTATAATCACAGCTAATACGAATTATCTTTGCAGGCGAGTTTGACTGGATTCGGCTGCAGATGAAGGCATTGTATGTCAGGATGACACCTCTGTGCCACTGGTGTCGGTATTGCAAAACACACTCTACTAAAGGGGAGATGGACTGCCATAGTGCATAATGAAGGCACTCCTATAGTTCAGTGGAAGCATTTAGGACAACGCTAATGCACCAAGATGTCATCATCACAAAATACATTACAAAGCATGCCATATGTGGGGATGATGGGAACATCTTCAGTTTATTTCAAAGAAAAGATAGAGAATGATAGCCACTCCTCACAGGTGCTGAGAAATGATACACAGTCCTCCCTTGTTTCGAGGAGATCCATCCATTTCCCCAGGAAGGAGAACGCTCCACCAAGGGTGACCTCAGCTTGTCGGCAGTTTCACCAACCTCTCACATCTATACATACTGATCTGTGTAACGACAGGAGGGAACTAAAAGGTCATGGAAGGCAGAGGGTCGTTCAAGGCCGCAGAAGTATTACCTTCGAAGAAAGGAGAAGGGCTTTTTGGGCTTGAAGGAAAACAATTTTGATTTATTGTGAATAAAGGGGGCTGTTTGGTTCAAGGAGGAGCCATATTTTCAGACTCATTGTATTGTTTTGGATCAGAGTGTTATTACTAGCATGAATGTAAATGTGATTTGTATTTATGCATATTGATGACTCATAGTTCACTATTAGTCTTGTTAAATTGAATGTGATTCAGTTTCATGGTTAACTTGTGAATGGTCTCTGATTTGAAACTAGGTTAAACATTAGTTGCAAGTTTTAATTCCATAGAAGAATGTGGATTCCTATATGAGTGATTGGATTGCAATTTAGCTTTGATACAATCTTGTCCAGCTGTGAATTCAGTGATTGATTCATTTGGACTTGAACCTATACGTGATGTTTAATCTTCTTTATCACTCCTGTCGAACATATATATGATGTTTAAACCTCTGTATTATGCTTCTGCAGGATAGACTAAGATAGCTAAGACTGGATTAGAGTAGTTAGAAGTAGTATAGATAGGATTTAATATATAAAGGTTAGATGTTTTATTTTGTTGATATAATCGAAGTCTTCCTCCCGGAAGCAATCTTTCAACGTGTCTAAACAGTTTACGGGGTCCCTTAAAACCCGTTGGAGCCAGCCATTCCAAATGAAAGCAGGTCTAATTGGGGTCTGCGATCCGGTTGGTTCCCCTTGTTGGCATAGCGAACATTAGCCATGTCAACAAATTGGCACTAGAAGGAGGGCCTGAATTGCCGTCCCCAGCTTTTCAAAGTTTCATATACAAGTTCCACGCATGGTTTCAAAAGGATTAATGTATGGATTGTAGAGGCCGAAAAGACCACTCCACCCATTTGAAAGAGCCTCATTTCGAAGAAACAGAGACCCCTCTAAGTCCTGTTTCCGGGTCACCCAAGGAAGAGAGACCGTGGGAGTATCTTGTCACTAAGGAACAACCAGTCAGAACGCTTAATCGGGATTATGCTCGTTCCCTCTCTCAGCTTTCCATCTTTCACTCTTTACCTTCGACAACTAAGAGAAAGACAAGGATCTTTACCCTGAGCGAAGATACATCTGCAACCACTTCTCTCGAAGATATTGTGCTAGAATCCTTGCAAAGTATCGACACCCCTTGGGAAGAAATTCCTAAGGATTCCCCTTCTAGAGGTAACTCCTCGCTTGTTTTTGAGAATCCTAATGGAGAAGACTCCAACCAAAACTTCCCTGTCCATAATATGGCCAACGTTCCTCCTTTAGGTGGGAATCAACCTCCACCTCCTCCTCCGGGTGGGAATCAACCCCCACCTCCTCTAGGAGCACTCCCTCCCTAGCTTGCACAGGATGTTGTAGCGGTACTTGGGCAGCAGCATCCCTTACCCAAAAATTCATAAAGAGTGTTACCTAATTTCGACCCTAAGCGGGGAGATATCGCTGATAACCATATTCGCTCTTTCTTCCTAGCCTTGTGTAGGTTAGGGGTCGCTAATGAAGATGTAGTGTGCCACCTATTCTCTTTTACTTTTGACTGGTGCAGCCTCCACGTCGTATTTCAGCTTGAGAATAGGGTCAATCACCTCTTGGGATGCTTTTTAGCAGGCCTTTTTAGACAAGTTTGGTGATGACAAAACACTTGCGGCCTTAGTTTTATAATTATCCTGTCTGAAAATGGAAACCAAGGAGAAGGTTAAGGATTTTAACATTCGGCTCAACACCTTTTTCAACAGAATCCCAACCACCGCTAGACCTACTGAGGAAGTGCTCATGGAGTTCTATGTCTCTGCTCTCCCTGTCCCTACAGCGATGTGGGTTAAAAGGAGTAATGTGCAAACCTTACAAGGTGCTATCTATGAAGCAGTAAAGATCGAGAATGAAATGATTAGTCTTACATCTTGCCACCCTTCAACCGGAGAAAAGAAAGCCTCTCAGACATCCAAGAAGAATAATGGAAATGATAACAAAGGGGCTGAAACTAAAGAAAAGGACACCGCGGATGTAGAAGGGCTGCATCAGATCATTAAGAAACTAACGAACACAGTCATTGATATGAAAAGGAATCATGGAGAGAGTACTAGTGGTATTGGAGGAGACTATAACAACAGAAAGCCCTTCAAGCCTTTCTATCGTAAGAAAACAGAAGGTGGTCATGGTCAACTTGCGCTGCCTGCTCCACCCAATGAAGGGGCTTTAAACACAGAAGAGTTGGCTCTTATTGGATCGCTCCTTAACAAAGAAGAACCTTTACTAGAGCTCGAACTAGAACAAGAAGACGAGGAAGGATACCAAGTAGAAGAACCCTCGGATGAGGAAACCCAAATTGATGTGATGTGGGATTTCCATAGTAATGAGGACGACGATGAAGGGGATAACACTGCAGAAATCAACGCTAATGAAATCCACACAGGAAGTAAAGGGCCGCTCCCAGATGCGAAAAATCCCTTAGACTGAACAAAGCAAGATGTTCGCCTTGTGAAAGCATTCGCTCACAGAGTTCCTGTCGAGAAGAGTAGACCTGACGGTCAATCCAAGAATGCCCTTGTTGCAAGTGACCCAGAGAAAGAAAATACATCTCCCACTGCAATGAAGGCTACTCAAGATGGTAAACTCCCATCTAAGAATGGAAAAACAGGTATGTTTACTCTAGTCTCTGCCATATCCTGTTTATAACATCGATTATAATATTGTGGATGATCTTAAGAAATCTAGGGCCAATATCACATATTTTGACTTGTTAAAATTAACGCAGCAAAGAGTTTTGCTGCTGAAAGCTATGAATGAGCAGAACTGCAAAACCCCCACCACCTCCGGCGGCCAAACTGAGAAATCAATGTCCAAACCTGTTAATACCTCTAGCGCAGCCCAAATACCATCAGCTATGGAAGCCACTTTGTCTAAAATGAATCGAAAGCCCCAAGATGTCAGTGCAGCCATGATAGGGAGGAAATCAAAATCTATGACTCCACCCTTCCTTATCACATTTGAAATCTTCAACATGAATATGCACAATTTCTTGATAGACTATGGTGCCTCATCCACTGTTATGCCTTACACTATTGCTAAGAGACTTTAGGAAATACCCGATAAAACTAAAACTCAAATTATGCAGTTGGACAGAACGAATGTGAGAGTTATTGGGGAGCTGAAAGATGTGTTGATTCGGATGGTTGCCAAACCTCAATACACTCAAGTCATTGATATAGTGGTAGTGGATATACCCGAGGCTTATGGAATGCTACTTAGTAGGGACTGGTCATCAAATCTAAATGGATATTTCTCAACTGATTGGTCCCATCTTTTGTTGCCTCAGAGGGGAAAAAGTGATATGCTGAGAGTGGATCGGGAAAGATACATGAAGTACGTGGTGACAGAACCAAACAGCCCCAATGAACATGTAATGTTCTATAACTCTATCTTGGGTAATTATAGTTTCGATGTTTATGCCACAGAAACTTGTTTCGGAGAATGCCATGCAGAAACAGTCAAGGAGGCTTTGACAAACACACAGTTGGAAGAAAGAATTAAACACCCCCACAATCCAACTGATGAATTACCTTGTATTATAGTAGATGATAGGACTAATTTCATAGGAAGTAGTTCTTTTAGCGTAACATTAGAGTTTATTTTCGGGACACTCCACTTTGATGACTCTAACTATCTTGAAAGTGCAGGCGCTGGGAGCATTTTCATTGGCCCACTAGGGAACCAACGTCTGATGGCTAGCCAGTTGGAATGCACGCGCACCAGTAACACAACAAAACATGAAGGCTTGCTGAAAGGCCTGAGAAGAGCCATTGAAAGGAATGTAAAAAATCTCAGAGTTTTTGATGACCCACAGATAATGGTGAACTAGGTAAAGAAAAAGATACACTGCAGTCCGCCACACCTGGTGAGGTACCAACATGAGGTATGGAGTTTAATTGACAATTTCGATTCTTTCAATGTCACATACATACCTCGAAAGTATAACCACGATGCTGATCTGATGGCTGCTATGGCTGCGAAACTTTTGCCTAATCTTAGATTAAACAAGAATAAATTTTATGTTGAATTGATTTTCAGATCATCTGTAACTGATAACATCTCAAATTGGCAGGTGTTCGAAGGTGATAATCAAATCCTTGAGTTCCTGCATTGCGAAAGAACACTCAGAAACGTAGCCATTAACAAAAGGGAGCATGACAAACTTATAAACGGAAGTGAAGATGAGGTGATATCTTTCATTGAGAAATTTATTTACTTTTCACCTCTCATGAGTGAGCCAACACGTAAGCACGCAAAATTACAACACTCATGGCTGACCCCATTCCAAGTTGTAGAAAAAATTGGTCATGGAATTTACAGATTGAAAACCTTACAGGGAGAAACTTAAAAACTCCCTATTAATGGCCAACATCTCAAGAGATACTTCCAGTAGCCACCACATGGTGGTTACCTCCTGAGTAGGTTAGAGTTCATTTCATTTTGCTGTTAATTTAGTTGTATTTCTGTGCTTTGTTTTATTTTCTGCCAAGTCTATTTTCCTGCTGTTTTGAATTACATTCCTTTTCAGCCAGCTAATTGTAGTCCTCCAGTCTTGTTCTACCTTTTAGATTTGCCCTCATTCACTACTCTCGGCCTTTCCCTTCCTCATTAACTTGCTGATGATTCTACTGTTCTTGAATCCATCATTTCACTGCACATTAAACAAACTTTCTATCAGCCCATGAGCACTTGAGAATCAGCAGTGGAATGCAAACCGAAACCCCTCATTGGCATCTGTTGGGAACTATGTGAGATCTGTTGATAACTTGGATATTTGGAGCATGTAGGGTCATCTTTATAAAACTAAAAATGTGTAACTACAGCTGGACTGGCATGGAGGAACGCTGCATTTTGAATAAATCCCACTCAGACCTAGCCCATACTTCCTGGTAAGGTTTACAGTCATTCTCCATTGGTCCCATCCACCACACTAAATGGTCCAATACCTGTTACTCACAAGTAAACCTCCTTTCATGGGCTAAGCTCACTGTCTCATACCCTGTGGCAAATCCAATTGTGTTCTAGTCCTTGTGCCTGAAACTGGAAGGACGTATCTAAAAAGAAATGAAATGTCAAGTCCTTGTGCCAACATGGAAGGACAGGTTGTTTGGGAAGCTGGTTAGAGTAAGGACTGTTGCTGGACTCAGAGTACCGGTTGACACAGCAAGCCCAACCTTGCTTAAGCAGTTTAAAAATATGGCATGATCCATGACTGCGCCCCATTCAATCAATGAAAATGTAGCACTGAAATTCTCATATAAAGTGAAAGATAAACATATCTACATCGAGTTTGATGAATAATAAAGAGTTGAGGTACACACCTAAACAGGTTTGGACAGACTAGTGACGGCCCCAAAGGGATTTTGAAAGTGGGAAACAGGTAAAGGAAGGTCAATAAATCCCATAATACTGCTATTGGAGAATTCCTGTCGAAATCATATCAGTAAGTAGAAGTTATTTGTCTCTATCCCTCCTGAAGCAGTTAATGTTTAAGTGGAACCCATGCTTTTCCATCTATATAGTTTTCATTTCAAGTTTATCTTAACATCATGATGTTTTATTTATCTGAAGGTTATTTGGAAACAGAGATAACTTGTTCACCCAGCGGTTCGCCATTTGTTGTGGCCACAACTATCACCCCATTAAAACATGCTCTGATAGAAAATTTTAAATGGGTCCCCTTGAAGCTGGATTTTTCACTTCCCCGAATGATCTGCTTTCATCTCAGAAACTCTAACTCTATGCCAGGTTAACCCTTCAATTCTTAATGGTCAAGACCTCCCCTTGAAAATATCTCTGCAGCATGATTTATTTATAACCTGCACTCTCGTTCCCTCATCGAACCTTTCTCAATCCTCATAAGTGTCTCTAGCAAAATAGGCCCGCATATATAATCACCCCTACCCTTACTATGGCCGTTCGTGCACTTAACGCACAAAACCCTCTATCGCACCTCATTTGCCTTCATAACTCTTTATGGCCGAAGTGCTTCGCAAAGCATACATGAATCATCCCTTTTCACTCATCGCACTTCGCCTTGATCAAAGGGTGAAGGCTGGTTTATCATGAATGAATAAGAGCGATGCGAGTAAGTCCTCCACCGCATCGCAAATCGCTAATCGGCCAAGCCCCAAAGCTATATATAAAGGGTGCATAAATATTCTGGACCCGACGGCCATATTAATAGAGGTATATTATGTTTCGGGTCCGGGACCCATCGCTCATTACTATTGGCGAGGTTCGGAATCCATGTATATGGCGCACCATAACCACCTGGACCCGCCAATGATTATAAAACTGGGCACATTTATTTTCAAGTCCAGCCTTATGGCCGTATACACAGGTTTTTCGCTTATATCCTTGTGTTTCCGGAAAAACATTGAAGTTGGGGTTTTCTAAAGGGAAGGGTAACATTGCAGACCCGAAGGGATTTATGAACCTTAACATATATGTGTTTCGGGTTCGCAGCCCCATCGCATATCACATATCGGCGGGAGCCCGGGTCTTATGCACATATGCATCGCGATCTGTCGGACCCGACGATATTATCAATTATATTTCATATATGTTTCGGATCTGGGGCTATATCGCGCATCACTATTGGCCTTGTCCCAAAACTTATATATATAGCATGCCTCTATCTGCCAAACCCACCGATAATCGTGAATCTAGGCATATAATGTTTCAAGTCCGGCCGTTAAGTTTTCCTGTGTATTTCTTTGTTTTCAAAAGATATTGAGGGTGGGGCTTTTTCAAAGGAAATCCGATAGGGGTGATGTTGCGTATAATGTGCCATCAGGTTGTGCCATTTTGACTTGTTTGCGGCATGATTTTTGGCTAAACCAGGGGCCATTTTTTTCCACGATAGCTCTTTCTGATTTCGCAGCGCCTTATCATTTTTGAAGTTTTGATGATGGCGAGAGCTGTTCTTGAGCGTTTCTATCATATTTTATAATCACAGCTAATATGAATTATCTCTGCAAGAAAGTTTGAGTGGATCCGGCCACAGATGAAGGCGCTGTATGTCAGGATGACACCTCTGTGCCACCGGTGTCAGTATTGCAAAACACACTCTGCTAAAGGGGAGACAGACCGCCATAGTGCATAATGAAGGCGCTCCTGTAGTTCAGTGGAAGCGTTCAGGACAACGCTAATCCACCAAGATGTCATCATCACAAAATACATTACAAAGCATGCCAGATGTGGGGATGATGGGAACATCTTCAGTTTCTTTCAAAGAAAAGATAGAGAAAGATAGCCGCTCCTCACAGGTACTAAGAAATGATACACAGTCCTCCCTTGTTCCGAGGAGATCCATCCATTTCCCCAGGAAGGAGAACGCTCCACCAAGGGTGACCTCAGCTTGTTGGTAGTTTCACCAACCTCTTGCATCTGTACATACTAATCTGTGTAATGACAGGAGGGAAATGAAAGGTCATGGAAGGTGGAGGGTCGTTCAAGGCCGCAGAAGTATTACCTCCGAAGAAAGGAGAAGGGCTTTTTGGGCTTGGAGAAAAACAATTTCGATTTATTGTGAATAAAGGGGACTGTTTGGTTCAAGGAGGAGCCATAGTTTCAAACTCATTGTATTGTTTTGGATTAGAGTGTTATTACTGGCATGGATGTAAATGCGATTTGTATTTATGCATATTGATGACTCACAGTTCACTATTAGTCTTGTTAAATTGAATGTGATTCAGTTTTATGGTTAACTTGTGAATGGTCTCCGACTTGAAACTAAATTAAACATTAGTTGTAAGTTTTAATTCCATAGAAGAATGTGGATTCCTATATGATTGATTGGATTGCAATTTAGCTATAATACAGTCTTGTCCAACTGTGAATTCAGTGATTGATTCATTTGGACTTGAATCTATACATGATGTTTAATCTTCTTTATCACGCTCCTGCCGAACATATATATGATGTTTAAACCTCTGTATTATGCTTCTGCAGGATATAGTAAGATAGCTAAGACTAGATTAGAGTAGTTAGAAGTAGTATAGATAGGATTTAATACATAAAGGTTAGCTGTTTTAATTTGTTGATATAATCGAAGTCTTCCTCTCGGAAGCAATCTTTCAACGTGTCTAAACAGTTTACGGGGTCCCTTAAAACCCGTTAGAGCCAGCCATTCCAAACGAAAGCAGGTCTAATTGGGGTTTCTGATCGGGTTAGTTCCCCTTGTTGGCATAGTGAACATTAGCCATGTCAACAACGCTTTCAAAATAAATGTTTCCCTCAAGACTAAAAACGAGGAAACAACTACAATATCATGGTTGTTTCCCATATGGCATTTATAGGTGTCATGTATTTCCAATAGATAAATACTTCAATGATAATTCACTAACACAATTAATGTTCCATTGTTATCTAATATTATTTCATTTTGAAGCCAAATGGAGAATTCTTTATCAAGTTCAAGTAAGCTAGTTTACACCTTACACTTCAATCCCTTGACCTTCTTTAGACAAGATACATGACATACTAGATTAATCTTGGGGTGGGATGGAAGAGCTAATTTGTAGGCTACTTGTCCAATGTGTTGGATGATCTAATAGGTTCAATATAACTTGGGTGCTAATTTATGAGGCATTGTGTCTTTGAGTGACCTTTGTTTTTAGGGTCGAATATGAAGAAACACCTAGTCCCATATTACAAAAGAAAGTTTGAAGCAATGTTGGTTCACCTATTACTTCACCCTATTTTTTAGCCATAACTAAATTGTGTTTTATGATGTAGAGAATGACTTCTCTAGTGTGGAGTGTGTGACTCAATACCTAAACCTTGTAAGCACCTAGTAAATATGAAATGTCTCATAATGGTTTTTGGCCATAAATTGCTTCACACGGGGTCATTTTGGTGCCTCCATGATAAGAGGTATTGTACCACAATTTGTGAGGGGAAGCCATTATTCCCATTGGTATGTTTTTTCTAAAGCAAAGCATATCAATTATGTAGGCACTTGTTAACCACTTTAATTTGACCATTTGTTTGGGGTTGATATGTAGTGCTCATTTTTAGTGGGGTACCTTCTAGTTTAAATAACTCATACCAAAATTTATTAGTGAAAGGAAGGTCTTGATTCAATACAATGGATGTTGTAATGTCATGTAATTTAAAAATATAATCAAGAAATACTTGGACCACCATGGAGGCGGTAAATAGATGTGATAGAACATAAAAATGAGCATATATGGAGAGACGATCAATTGCCACCATAATCACAAATTTGTTTCCCACCCTCAAAATTCACACTATAAAATCCATAACGATATGTGTGATGGGATCCATAGTGGTTGCAAGACCTTGTTAACATTAATGTATCCCCTTTGTTTATTTGGAAAGTGTTAAATGTTGCCACAAAAATCTATATGTTAGTTTTCATGTCCTCCCAAAAGAACAAGTGCTTAGTTCATTTATGTGTTTTATGAAATCCAAAGTGATTAGTTGTAGGTGATGAATGAAATGCCTCTAAGATTGGGATCATCCTAGTGTATACCCTTAGGAGGGTTGGGATTATCCTAGAGCCTATGGATGAATTGAATGATAATGCCATCTACCAACTGTTCTTAATGGGCTTCCTCAAGCCAACTTGGAATGGGTAAAGTTAAGGTGAAGAGGGATCCGTCTTTCTCAGATTACTGGGATAAATAATCAATTACCACATTTTATTTACCTTTCTTATAGATATTCTCATAGTCATACCCTAATAGCTTGGTGGCCCACTTATGTTTCTCTGGTGTGGAAAACCTTTGTTCAAGAAATTATTTGAGACTATCATGGTCATCCTTGATCTAGAAGCATAATTAGACGAGGTATAGGCACTAGGTCTCTATTGCATATGTGGATTTACCCAAATTGTGTTCACATGGATACTTACTAGTGTATGCCAAAGGGTTCTCTTCTTGTATAAATACCACTCCAAGAACTTTGACCAAGGAATCACATTCCAAGACAAAGGTCTCTATAAAATATGATGTAGCTAACACTAGAATTGTGCATGACATCATTTGAATTTGAAAAGGCTTGTTCAAAAACTTCATTCCAAACAAAATGCATTATTTTTTGGTAGTAAGATTAACAAAGCATCATTTTTTCCATAATTTTTGACAAAGTGCTTATAATAGCCTATAAGTCCTAAGAATCCACATAACCACTTTACAGTTTTGGGACGAGGTCAAAATTACATAGTTGTGACTTTCTTGGGATCACCTTTTACTCCCTCCTAGGTTGTAATGTGACTAAAATATTCGACCTCTGAAGCCTCAAAAGGACATTTAGAGAATTTTACAAATAGTTGGCAATATTATAGGATTTATAGTTCTCCATCGAGGTGCTCTATGTGGCATTAACATGTTTTAGTTGTACATTGAAATTTTGTCAGAGAACAGTAACACAAAATTGTGTAGGAATAGTTGAAAGATCTAATTCACGAGGCTCTAAAATGTTGATGGAAAATTACAAATGCCCTTCATGTGTATATACCTAGGTCTTAGGATGTGGTAGGATTAAGATTTGAAACAAGAATTATGCCCCCTATAACTTCACCCTTTAGTTATTAACTCGGGGTTTGTACAAACTTCAAAGTTGTTGTGTACTATACACACAAGCCACACTCCTTTTCCTTATTGTGAAACTATTTATGTGGGGCAATCCACGCTCCTTTTAGCTAATGGTGGGGCAAGTGGCACCTTGTGTCTCACTCTAATTGTTTATGTAAAGGGGAGGTTTGATAGCTATTCATGACCGTTACTCACCAAACATGGGAATCCTATCTAACCTTAATTACAAGTAAATCCAACTAGTATTTGAATCAAAATATATTTTACTTATTGCAGGTTAATCACCTCGAAGAAAACAAGCTGCCAATAGAAAGGAAATTCTTCTATCTAATCAATTTACATAAATCAAAATTGAGATCACAAAAAAACACACATCATTAACAAAAATTGAAGAAAGGTTGTATAGATTCTAATCCTCTTTTGTTGAACACCATTTTTTGATACCATTAGTTATGTTGTGGATAAGATGTGTATCGTTGAGTGAGAAATATACTAAAAAATAGAATTTTGCATTGTTTTACATATGCAGTTATAAACCCACAAGAAACTTTATGATGCTACATGAAACTTGCAAAAAGGGTTAAAGGAAGTTGTGGCAAGAAATGAAATTCCTTTATACTCATGCACACTACTTGATTAATCGAAAACCAACATCTGTACTCAATAAAGTGACCATGTCATGGAATTAATCCTTCTATAAGAAAGTAAACAACTAAATTTTTGGAAATTTCCATAACAACAATTTATAAATAATTGACAGATTTGTAAAGTGAGATATGGAAATAAAGCATGATCCATTAGGTTTCTTAGAGTCTTTTGGGTGGGCCCTCCCCAAGGTACTCAAACAAATAGGAGCAAATTATCGACAGTTAACTGAGAAGAAATACTCTTCCATTGAAATGACAAAATAGAATACGTAATCCAATCAGTCTAACTTAGCTAAAAATGTCTTAAGAATGAAAGAAAGTGTAAAAAAAAAACTAACTAAGAAATATTAATTTTGAATACCCTTTTTATACAGAAGAAATAGGGAGCAATCCCCCTCAATATGTGGGATAATTCCCTCCAAAATTATAATATTAGGGAACCCTATCTTTTCGATTAATTATACCAAATAGATCCAATCTATACCTAGACGAGGTGTCCTTGGTTGAACTTGAGCAACAGTATCTTGAGTTCTAGTTACCTCAAGAGCAAGATCACTTATTTATTATGAGGTTGTTGGTGAAGGACTTTCATAATATCATGTTATAGTTACTGCATTATATTACCAAAAACAATAGAATCATTAGCATGGCCATACTATTTGATTAGCTTAATAAATTCATATTTAAACATGTAAAACATCCAAAATGCACATCAAGGAAGTTCAAATTGTATGTTCTTAGGAAAATATGGTACTATAGATGGTCTTCTAAAATTCTCATTGCTAGGGCTCGTCATACCCCCCATCTTAGAGTGTTGCACTCCTTGGTGCAACTATACCTTTTTAATCTTATTTTTCATTTTGTTGTTTTTCATGGTCACGATTCTCCTTACACTCCTTCCTAATATCCTAAGTTGTGTATTTGGTGAAGTCTCCTTGGTGATAAAATCCTATTGATTCCTCTATTTTTTTCCATTCTTTCTCTTCCTCTATTTCTTTCCATTCTTGCTCTTAAAGTATTTTTTTGGTTAGAGCAAGAGTGTTGGGTTAAAAATTAATCCAACCAATTTTGTACCCAAGGTCAATACTGATTTCTTGTATATTGGTATCCAAGCTACGACAATCTATAGATTGGTGGGAGAGTGAGGTTTCCTAATCCAAAGGATATAGGGAAAAAACTTCCATCTTCTTTTGCAAGCTAGGTTGGCTTCATCCCCTAATAGCCCAAGTATATCCTCAAGATGTGATATAACCTCTTGTTGTATATTTTTCCATATTGAATCCATTACTTCATCAAAGGAAAATATCTTATGGGTTGCTAGTATAGTCTCTGGTTTGGGGGTCTTTTCTCTTATCCAGAGGGAACTAGACAATTCTTCCTCTTTAGACAATTTCATCTCCTCAGTTCTTAATTATTCACATTTAAGCTACGAGGCTAAGACCATTACCTATACATATCCCATAAAAGGATTGGGATCCCAAGTATGTGGATGAGAAAGGATCAAATTTGTGGAGGTAAAAACTATTGAAAATGCAACAAGAAAATCCTAATTTAATTTTGTCCTTGAATTAAATTAGAAATAAAATTGTAATTCCACATCACATGACAACTTGTATCATTTAACTAAGTTAATTTGATTTAGTTGGCTTAGTTAATTCAAGTTGAGGGTCTAAATTGAGTCATGTACAGTGTCTCCTACATTATAGGAGCCCTGGTTGAGTTTATTTTGAGTTGTAATTAATTAATTCAGTTTAACTGAGTTAAAGTTAGTTAAACTAGTTCCAATTGTTGGAGGAACTAGTGGGAGGTCTAGTAGTGTGGTGTTGCCTGCAGTGATCAACTAGTAAACTGATGATTCACTCATAAATAACTCATGCATGTCAGATATGAGAGTTACCTAGTTGATATTGGAGTTTAGGGACAATGTACTATCAATTGTATAATCATCTGAATTGTACAGGTGGTGCATGCAGTCAGAGGAAGGCCTATGAGGATTGTGCAATTCCAATTGAGGAATTTCCCTAATTAATAGTGGGTAATTCCCAAGGAAACAACACAAGGAAATAGAGACTTGGGAAAGAAATAAATTGGTTAAGTATTAGCCTAGGCTTGTCTAGAAAGTTGTGAGACATATAGAGATAGTGTAGACATTGCTCTCAAGGTATGATAGTACAATCCGTGAATGTGAAAATGAAGCTGAATTCGAACACTTGTGGAATCATTCGATCGAAGGCCAATGATCAAAACCTGTCATAAAATATGAAGAAATTTCCATTAAGACATGCAAGCTCTAAAGTACTGAAAGGGAGTTTCTAATTCATCTTCCTGGATAATGAGCTGAAGCTGATAGGAAGTGACCCATCGAAGGAGGGCCATAATGATTCCTTCTTCATCAAAACAAAATAAGGAATAAAGTGGAATAAATGAGTATGATCCAAGACTGTGACAAAAGGTCAGACAATGTATAGGTAGTAAACTGCAGATAGGACTTCTCTTGAACATATCATTGACATGACTCCAGAGTGTGGCAACATTTGACTCAACATTGGACCAAGGGTCATGATGACGAAGTGGAATAGTCAAATGAGAGGTAAAATTGATCACCCAAACCCGGAAGGACAAGTGATTGAGTGAGGATATCCAAAACCAGACGCGAGAAACAGATGAGTGTCATGTTCAAGAGCGATATGCTTCCTATACAAGAGATGTTTCACTTTCACTTTTTCCCCACTATTTCTAGTGAGTACCCCAATTATTTTAATCACAAGCTTGAAGGGTATAGCATATGCTTTCCATATAATTTAATTCTTCGAATGAATCTATCCTAGTAAGTTTTACAAGTCCTAGGAAGGAGAAACTCATTCTTGTCATGGTGACAAGTCTTTCGTTGTTTAATTTTTACGAGTCCAACGAAAGAGTAACTCGGTGTCTTTTCATATTTAGAGAGTTTGAAAAAGAGATGAAAAAGAAAACTCGAGCAGGTCCCTTTTCATAATATGTCTCTCGAACTTGAAAAGGTAGAAAACAATATTCGAGAGAACCTCCTAGCCATGTTCGACTAAGGTGTTTCTTTTTCGTACAATAGTCCATCTCAGTCTGGAAAAGGGTTAAACTTATACTGAGTAGATGTCATTTCATTTACTTTAATGAGTTCGAAACAACAAGTACTCACAATCTTTCCATGTTTCAAAAGTCAGAAAAGAGCTTAAAGATTACTCCACCTGGAGGAATGAGTGGTATAAAAGGATAGAAATTGGTTCTAGTGGTGATGGAATTGCTCAAAACATGTAAGGGTCAAGAGGCTGGCTAACAAGACCACTCATCACAGATGTTCCCTAGGCAAGGGTAAAACAACCAAGTGAAAGTGTATGATCGACCAAAGAGATGGTGACGATAGAATGAAAAAACCAAGGCTCATCTGACAAAAATAGGCTGATAAAAACAACAATCACGAGATGTAAAGTGGGAATGATTTCATTTTTACACAAGCTTGAAACATGAGAAACTATGCTCGAGTATACTTGAGGATGGTTTCATTTTTTCACAAGCTTGAAACATGAGAAAAAACTATGCTTGGACTTGGTTTCATTTTTACACAAGCTTGAAAAAAAAAAAAAAAACTATGCTTGAGATAAATTTGCCTGCCCCAAAGATAATGACTCAATTCGAGGTACATGCCCCCAAAGCTTCATTTCATTCACCTAAGTAGACTACTGGTTACTAACAGGTGGATGGAATGAAGGTTCACTTACGAGATCAAGTGAAAGACTCGACTGGGATTTTACGAGATCTAATCAAAGACTCGAATTGGAAGGGGATTTGTTTCATTTTTTAACGAGCTTGACACAGGAAAAGAACCATGCTCATGACACCTTGTTTCATTTTTACCGAGCTTGACACAAGTAAAGGAACCATGCTCATAACCTATTTCATTTTTTAACGAGGTTGACATAGTAAAAGAACTATCCTCATGGGACCTATTTCATTTTTTAATGAGGTTGACATAGTAAAAGAACTATCCTCATGGTCCTTGTTTCATTTTTTAACGAGCTTGACACAAGATAAGGAACTCTGCTCCATACCCTTGATCACAGACCAAAAGAGGCCATGGCCTCCAAGAGGTTCTCATCAGTTGAGAGAGCAACACTCTGGAAGGGATACATGTCTAGGGATCCAAATGAAAAATCGGGCTCCAATGCGCCCAATACATGGTGCACTATATCACCGACTAGATCATCAGTAGATGTGGGCATGGAATAGGTGGCCATGTATTTAACCTATGGTGGGGGTGATACTGCTTGTAAATAAGAACCACTTAGGGATGATGGTTGATTGGGAGTTGAGTTAGGATCAATTAATGTAAGTTGATCAATGATTACAATGCTTCCTTCATGCGGGAAACACATCACTCGAAAGAGGGAAGAGATAAGAGCTCCCATGACGTAAACATAGTCACAGCGAAGGAGTAGATTAAAATCTAAAGGGCCTTGGACAACCATCACATCTATATAGACAATCTTTCTTCCCAAAGTAATAGGTAACTTAGGAAGGATCCCTAATGGTTGACTGGTTCCTCTGTTAAAATCTAATAGATTCTGGGTGACGGGGACAAGCTGCGGAGAACCTAAAGCTTTCCAAGAAGTTCAGGACAAAATACTAACATAAGCACCCTCATCTATGACTGTGCTAGGTACATCCATATGGTAAGCCTGTACTGTAATATGGAAAGGCACATGAGACAGAAGGTGATATCTTGCTAGTTGACTCCAATCAAAAGAAGTGGCTAAACTACTCGGAGGGGGTGTCGTAGGAACGAGAGATCTGGCCTCTTGTGATATGGGAATAGGACAACGTCTCTCATGCACCTCGGGAATGGGAGGATTTTCCTCCAGTTCAGTCAAAACTGAAGAAACCAAAAGAACCTGAGAAGTATGAGGTTCAATCTCTACCGAAAAGGTACGATTAACTGAAGGTGGAGCTAAGTCTACTATTTTCTCAACTAATGGTTGGTTGAAAATGGACTCACGAGACTTACTTTCAGAGAGAGCAGGGTTGACCAAAGATGGCTTCTGATCGATCACTAGATCAACTAGCGGAGGATCAGGGGAAATCTTTCGATAACTAACCGGAAGATGAGGCTGGGAAGCAATAAGGTTTTCCAACTCTTTGGAAGCTTCATCCATAAGCGGACAAAGGTTAATGGGATGATTACCTTCACACAACTTACAAGGAAATTTGACTTTTCCCTTTTTCCCATGGGCTTTATTATTACTAGTTGAAGGTTTATCACCAGCATGATCTCTAGAGGCTGATGACAAAGGTTGACGTGAATCTTTGGACCACACTTCTAAGACCTTGGGAATACCAAGACAATTTCAAAGAAGGTGTTCACCCTTACATAACACGCAAGTGAATTTTACTTTCTGGGGATGGTTGGAAGATTTTTCTACATCAGTTGCATCTATAACAATAGTTGTTTGGTTTCCCCCTAACTTATTTTGCTTCTTCTTCTTCATCCTCTTGTTCTTCTTCTTAGCTTTCTAGTCACTAGAATCCAGACTTTCCCCAGGTGAAGAGGAAGAATGGGGCGAAGAAATAGGTGAAGAAGATGAGGGGTCAACTTTAGGATCAACATGAGGTTGATTTTGTTTAGGTGGAGGAGAACTCGGTTGAAAAGCAATTTGGACACTCGGAATCATCGAAGTTGAAAATAACCAAACTGATAGACCAATGGTCAATCCAGGTGTTGTTCCTTAAGAAACCAATTTCCCGGCTGTAGGGAAATTGCGCTTAAGACATTAATAAAGATTATTTACTGTCACTTATTGTTTATTATATTCCCAAATGAAGGACTTGGAAAACTTGACCTTAGACTCTTAATACATGTATGATCAGAACATCTCAGAATGCCATTTGTTGCTAAATATAAATGTTGAATGAGGAAAGTTTGAAGGGGAAGTTAAAGACAATATGCTGATCTCTCACAGGAACTATTATCTATAACTTAGCGGAATTATGATCATAAGAAATAAATCATAGACAATATGCTGGTCTTTCACAAAAACTACTATCTATAACTTGGACAGGAAGTGAGGACTTTAAGTCTAGGAGCGCTCTTTAAGGGATTTTACCTTGCAGCTTCATTACTACACTTAAAAAGAAGAAAACATTGCATGACACATGATAGTAAAACTTACAAATTATATGTAACAACTCTTGGAAACTTCTGGTTGTTTCATTAATCAATGATGTTATCAGAAATACAGTGGCCTGGTTCTCCAAAATTCCAACCCTTTCTTAGTAAATGTTTCCACTTTTTATACATTATGGAACAGTTATTGATTTCTGAAACCTATCTAATTGCTTTCTAACTATATGAAATAAAATTACTACAGAATTTACAGAGGGTAAAACACCTCAAAGAACATGGAATAACAAGAAAAAAACTGAATTTAGAAGGAGATGACAACTGTTGACTCGCTCTACTTAATCTGCTGTTGAATTCCTCTGAAGGTGCCTCAATGGTAATTAACCTGCTTTAATCATAACAAACCTATGTTTAATTTATGCATAACCTGGCTTACGCATGTATCTGGCGCATTTCGATTGGCCATAACAACAAGAAATTCGACCAACTGCCTTCTTCTTTAAATCTGGCTTTAACACTGATTTTCCTGTTTACACAGCAAAACCAATGCAAAACAATCAAAGCAAAACTGAAAAGGGATTAACCTGTTTTAATAAACTTATCGCATCCACCTATTTAGTGTTATGTTGACTTCCCCTTATAAATCACAATCGACGCTTATTTATTTTATAATCCCTTTATAATAGAAATATATTAAAAATGCATGATTATAATGCATATGAAAACTTTTCAATATAGCGGACCCGCCGGAACTTTACAACACGATATATGATATTTCGGGTCTGCTCTATCAAGTCACAATCGATGGTTCTTAATGTTCAAGGCTCTGTGGCGTGGCGAACCCGACGAAACTTTAAACCATGGTGTATATACCTTTCGGGTCCAGCTTACCCCTATCCCAATCGGCATAGCCACCTGCATATATATTAAGAATTTATGCGATAACGCAGACCCGCCGATTTATAAAACATAACCTATATGCATTTCGGGTCCGCTATCACAAGTCGCAATTGGCGAGGGCATATGTATATAATATAAGTGTTTTATATTATTGCGGACTCGCCGATGTTATAAAATATGGCATATAAATTTTCAGGTCCGGAACCCAATCGCTAATCGCAATCGGTGCTTATCCGTGGTGCCAACCATCCATATTGCAGACCCGCCGAACTTTTAAACACAACATATAATATTTCGGGTCCGGTGTTAATGTTTTAACACTTATTTTCTTTGAAATTCGACCTTTTCCTTCATTTCCTTTGTATTTTAATTTCCGATTGTTTTGCGATATATATATACATGCACCCATATAACCATTGACTTTCGATATACCACTCCTTTTGCTTTGTCTCTTTTTTAAAATTATTTTCAAATATTCTCGAATGAAAAATGAATGTTATAAACAATGAACAATGCATGTTACAACATCTGGCTCCACCCGGGGATAGTGCTTTTGCCACAGAAGCACTGAGAACTGTAGATTAGTGCCTTCACCTTGGGCATGGAGTCATATATTGCTCTGCATAAACTGAAATACTAGGGCATTTGTACAATGACTTCACTCCGGTATTCACAATGAAATGATGTTTACTCTTTAGAACAGGAAGTAGTGTTTTAAATATTGCCCATTAACAGGCATCTGTAGAGTCTCACCATCAAGATTTTCAAGGATGAAGGTATTATTGGATCTCACTTCAGAAATTCTAAAAGGACCATACCAGAGAGGATCAAACTTCCCATGCTTACCTTATCCTCTCTTCTAGTATCCCATCTCAATACTAAGTCTGCAACTTTAAAATCGATTTCCCTGGCTTTTCTATCATTTTTTTTTTTTCATTTTGGATTGATATGTAATCAAATTGTCCCTTACCTTGTCCCTATTTTCGCTAAGCTCCACCACTTTGTTCATTCTTCTTACCAAAGCATTTTGCTCTTCCTTCGCCTCCTGAATCATCACAATCACTGGTTTCACAAGTTGGCTTGGAAACAGAACCTGAGTTCCTTATACTAATTCAAAAGGTGATTTCCCTGTAGATCTTCTTGTAGTAACTCTTGCAGCCCACAAGGCAAAGTTTAACTTAGAGTCCCAATCTCTTCGATTTTTTGCAATGGTTTTATTAAGGATCTTCATCAAAGTTTTGTTAGTAGACTCAGCTAATCCATTTCCCTGAGGATGGTAAGCTGTTGAATGAGACAAAATAACATTATACTTTTGACAAAAAGTGATGAACTTACTTGATTTGAAGACTTGAGCGTTGTCTGTTATAATTTTAGCGGGACATCCAAATCTGTTGAAAATATTTTCTTCCAGGAATTTCATCACTATCTGATCGTTTTCTCTTTTAGTAGGAATTGTCTCTACCCATTTGGTGAAGTAGTATGTTGTTGTGAGAACCCACCCGTGTTGTCTGCCTGAGGGTGGATTGATTTCTCCAACAAAGTCCAATCCCCATTGTCTAAATGGCTTCTCTATGAAGATTGGAATTAAAGGTAAAGGAGCTAATCTCTTCTTCCCAGCAAAAAACTTACACTTTTGACAACTTCTAACAAACTTATAGGTGTCACCAAAAAAGGTAGGCCAATAAAATCCAGCCAGAAGGATCTTATGTGCAGTTACTTTCCAATTGTAATGTCCCCCACAAAACCCCTCATGATAATCTTTAATTGTTTCAGTAAATTCATCTTCTGTTAAACATAGTAATAGAATTCCAGCTGGATCCTTCCAGTACAATCTGCCTTCCACAATCGCATATGGATGTACCTTAATCTTTAGTGCCCTATACTTTGTTCTGTCTAAGGATTGAGGACAAGAAAGGAAACACAGATAATGACTATATGTTTATACCATTTTGAACATAAGGATTTATACCTAATCTTCATTCCTGGATCTTTCTCTCCTTCATTTTCTTTAGCTTCTTTTCATCTACGGGTGCCAATAAGTTAATTCCCAACGCCTGAAAGTTTGATTCTGTTAACATTTTTGCCAGTCCTTGTCCTTTTACCACCTTTGTGGGTTTTATGTCCAAATCATATTCTTGGATCTTGGCAATCCACTTTCCTCTCCTGCCTTCTACATCTCCCTGTAATAGTACGTCTTTCACTACAACATTTGACACATAAGCAACGATTTGGGACTACAACACATAAGTTATAAAAGATTTTAGGGCTTTTACCAAGGCATACACCTGCTTCTCGAGAATATTATATTTCAGCTCAGAATCTCTAAGAATCTTACTAAAGAATACAACTGGCTGCTCTCTCCCTTAATCATTCTTCTGTAGTAAGACAACAACTATCGAACTTGATAAGGCAAATGAAAAAACTTGGAAAGGCTTCTGATAATCAGGGCTGATTAAGACTTGAGCTGTCTGCAATATCTCTTTAATTCTAGAAAATGATTCTTTAGCTTCCTTGGTCCAACGCACTTCATTATCCTTCTTCAACGTATTAGTGATTTCTTTGAATGAAAAAAGCATAATTGGATACAAATCTTCTCAGGAAGTTTATCTTTCCCATAAACTTTTGAATATCCTTTTTACTCCTGGGCAATGGTATTTTTTGCACAGCTTGTACTCTAGCTAGATCTTTCTTCACTCCTTCTCTGGAAACAATGTGACCCAATAGTTTTCCTTCTTCTAGAGCAAAAATGGATTTCTTGGGATTTAAAGAAAGTCCAAATCTTCTACATTTATCAAAAGTTCTTTTCAAATGATCTAGATGTTCTTCATCAGACTTAAAAAAAACAGTAATATCATCAAAATATATTACTACAAACTTATCTCCAACAAAAGCGATGTCCATAGCCCTTTGAAATGTAGCTCCTGCATTCATCAATCCGAAAGGCATTCTGGCATACATAAATGTTCCCTAGGCATTTGTGAACATTGTTTTCTTCTGATTCTCCTTGTCCACAGCCACCTGGTTATAACCACAAAATCCATCTAGCATTGACATTCTAAAAGATCATGTTACCTTTTGCAACACATGATCCATTTTAGGCAAAGGAAAATTATCTTTCAAAGAAGCTCTATTTAGGTTTCTGAAGTCAACACACAACCTTATTTCTCCATTTTTCTTTCTCACAGGTACCAGATTAGCCACCCAATCAGAATATCTAAGTGGGACTATGATTTTAGCATCAAGCAAATTCTTGACCTCATTTTCAATTGATGGTAGAAGCAGAGGATTTATCTGCCTAAGCTTTTGTTTGTTGGGTTTAACCCCCTCCTTCAAAGGAATTTTATGCTGAATAATATTTACATCATAAGTTTAAAGATCTTCATAGGACCATGCAAATACATCAACATAATTCTTGAAAAGTTTAATATATCTTTCTTGAAAATTAGGCGGAACTCTAGCATATAATTTGACTAACCCGGGATTCTCCTGAGTTCCAATGTTGTGATCTTGAATATGTTCATCCTGTGAGATTTTCCCTGAGTCCACAACCACATCATTGGAATTAAAAAGCCTTTCAAGAGGAACAAGCCCCTTTGGCAGAAAATTGTCTTTTAATTGAAAAATCTTATGATTTGCTATTGAATATTTAAAACCACCGACCCTTGCAATTTCTGCTGTCTCTTCTTCGTCCTGATTAATTTTTGTACCCTGGAACTCTTCAACCATAGTCAAAAATTCCTTAATCTGCTGGTCATCTTCAAAAACTTGCCAGTTCTTAACATCATCAGGAACAAAAGGTCTGTATCTCATTTCTACCTCATATCTTAATCTTTGATTAATAGGAGGCTTGAAAGTGCTAGCAGCCACAGCTAATGAATCTGCCAATCTATTTTCATCCCTTGGAATTAATTGAATGTTAAAAGCTTCAAAGAAATTTTCAATCAAATCCCATACCTCATTTCTGTATGCCCGGAGTCTAGGATGCTTTGTTTGGCAGTGATCCTTTATCTGCTTAATAATTAGCTCTGAATCTCCAAAAGCAGAAATTGACTTGACTCCCATATGTTTGGCTATTTGTAGTTCAATAATCAAGGATTCATATTCTCCCACGTTGTTAGTTGCTTCGAACTCTAATTTGAAAGAAAAAGGAAACAAATTACCTCCAGGTGTAATTAGAAGAAAACTAGCACCTGTTCCTTCCTTGGAGTAAGCTTCGTCAAAGAAACATTTCCACACTTCTTCTGTCTGCAGCTTTGTAATTACATTGGCTGAAGCAAGCTTCTTCTGATTATCTTCAACTAGCTCTGCATTATCATGCAGTGTGAAACAAGCAAAATCATCCTTCTCCTGACTATACACAGGTGAGTTGCTTGCTCCATTTTTTGTAATTGTTTTTACAAACCTAGTTTCTCTGTACAATCTCCTCTCCTCCCCACCAAAACTCGGTATAACAACATATGCAAATTCTAACTTCAAAACACCTCCCAATTTAGCCCCCCAGGACCTAGATAGAAGCATTCCAAATCTAGCAGGAATATCTGCTACTACAACATCCATGACCAAGCTTCTAGCTGGTATTTGGGCTAATGACACTGCCAGATCCTTAATAACCCCCAGACACTTGACCTTGTTTGAGTCAAAAGAATACAAATCTCTGTAAGGTTTGGTCACTTGTAAATTTAGTTGCTTCATCACTGATAAAGGCATAAGATCATGTGAAGCCCCCGAATCAAACATGCAATTATGTAAAAGGAAATCATGAACCAATAGGGAAATATAAAAAGGAGGTATTAAATAATATACTTCCTCTACATGTGGGCCAAAAACCACTACTGGTTTATCTTCCTGCAGATTTATAGTATCACTCTCACTCTCTTTTAAATTAACAAACTCAGCAATCTCCTTTTTATAAGTTGGTGTTTTTGCCAATTCTGTAAGGGGAACTTGTATTTTTACCTTTTCCAACTCCTTAGTAAGAGTAAACAAGTGACTTTGTTTAGCAGTCTTTTCATTCTCATCTTCACCTTTCTTTATGACTGGAATTATTTGAGGAATTGAAACAAGCTTCTCCAAATGACTTTTTCCAGCTTGATCCTGAGAAGACTCACCTTGAACTATCTGTGTCTTGCTATTCATATTTTGCTGCTGTTTTCCTTTACCTACTTGTTTTGCAGACTGAGATTCTTGTGGAGGTTCCTTAGATGAGGAAGTTGAAACTTGTTGCTCATTTTTGTTTTCCTGATTTCTGGATCTTTTCGTAGATCTCAGGTCATATGTCTTGTGTAGTTCAGCCTGCATAAAATCAAAGAATTGTTTCCAATATTCATCAATTTCATTTCCATTATGAATAGCATATGCTTCATCATACACATACTCTTTTCCTTCAATGCCGAGTTCATCTTCATCAACTGCATATAATGTAGAAATTTGATCTTCATATTGTTCTTCACCAGGATTTGCTTCTATGTACAATGGTGCTTGAATTTGATTTTGATCTTTTCTTTCCTTTTGCAAAATTTGCAAAGGTTGTCTTTTGAATTGGGGATTAAAGTTCTTATTAAACTGTGTTTGTCTCTGAGAGTTCTTATTTTCTAACTCTAACCTATTTAATTTATCTAACATGGTCTTAATTATATTATTCATATCCTCCAATGATTGACTTTGAGAGGACTCTATCTTTGCCTTTCCCTTGTCTTGGGAAAGCTGTGCTTTTGGTGCTTTTCCTGTAGCCATCAGATTCACTTCTATCTCTAAAGCATATGTTTGGATTTGATCAAGGGTTGGAGCTCTCCTTTCCCTTAATGTAAATCCAAAGTTTGATTCAAAATCCTCTGCAAAAATTATTTTCGCACCAGCAGGAGGAGGCTTAATCTCTGCTGGGAGACTATTGTACAATTTGTTGAATCTTCTGACAAATTCAACCATAGTTTCATCAGAATTCTTCTTTATGGCATTAAATTCTGTTAATGAATATCCATGATCTCTTTTCTCTCCCCATCTCAGAATAAACACACGTTCCATCTCTTCCCAAGAAGGAATGGTATTATTGGGAAGTCCTTTGAACCATTTTCTTGCTTATCCATCCAGGGATTGAACAAAAAGTCTTAGAACAACGTCTAAATGTTCAACATTTAGGCTTTCTGCAAAATTACAAAATACTACTACATGATTCTTTGCTGTCTATTCATCTTCTCCTGAAAAACGAGGAAGAATTTTGAGGTAATCCTCTGGCATTTGATTGTAAGGTTGTGGTAGTTGAAGAGGTGCATACCTATTCACTAGGAACGTAGGGGCTGCCATGTTTACTGAACTTTGATTACCACCAGATGTGGAACTTGGTTGAGAGGTAAATGGAATGTGCAAAGGAGGTAATGTGGTTATTGGTTGAGGTTGAATAATTACAACAGGTAAATGAAAAGTAACAGACTCAAAAGATTGTTCTTGACAGTTAGGTTCCTAAAATGAAGATGATGAAAAAGATGATTCTTTAACAGATGAATGTTCAAGTGACTTTCTGCATGATGCAGACAATATAGGAATGGGTGTAATTGGAATCTTAGACCTTTCAACCCTCTTAGAAAATAGCCTTTCAGGATCTGAAAGAGCTTGAACTTTCTTTTGTGAAGTTTCTGATCTTGTATGGGGCTTTCTTGAAGCCATAATTATTGCTTTGATTCAAAACAGCCAAATATTTCCTCCTCACTGAACAACCAGAGGAAAATATTGAAACCAAGGGAAAAATATTCTTATCTTCTCTCCCCGACAATGGCACCAATTAATGTTTCTCCTTAAGAAACCAATTTCCCGGCTGTAGGAAAATTGTGCTTAAGACATTAATAAAGATTATTTACTGTCACTTATTGTTTATTATATTCCCAAATGAAGGACTTGGAAAACTTGACCTTAGACTCTTAATACATGTATGATTAGAACATCTTAGAATGCCATTTGTTGCTAAATATAAATGATGAATGAGGAAAGTTTGAAGGGGAAGTTAAAGACAATATGTTGATCTCTCACAGGAACTATTATCTGTAACTTAGAGGAATTATGATCATGAGAAATAAATCATAGACAATATGCTGGTCTTTCATAGAAACTACTATCTATAACTTGGAAAGGAAGTGAGGACTTTAAGTATAGGGGCGCTCTTTAAGGGATTTTACTCTGTAGCTTCATTACTACACTTAAAAAGAAGAAAACATTGCATGACACATGATAGCGAAACTTACAAATTATATGTAACAACTCTTGGAAACTTCTAGTTGTTTCATTAATCAATAATGTTATTAGAAATACAGTGGCCAGGTTCTCCAAAATTCCAACCCTTTCTTAGTAAATGTTTCCACTTTTTATACATTGTGGAACAATTATTGATTTTCGAAACCTATCGAACTGCTTTCTAACTATATGAAATAAAATTACTACAGAATTTACAGAGGGTAAAACACCTCAAAGAACATGGAATAGCAAGAACAAACTGAATTTAGAAGGAGATGACAATTGCTAACGCACTCTTCTTAATCCACTGTTGAATTCCTCTGAAGGTGCCTCAATGGTAATTAACCTACTTTAATCATAACAAACCTGTGTTTAATTTATGCATAACCTGGCTTACGCATGTATCTGATGCATTTCGATTGGCCAAAATAGCAAGAAATTCGACCAACTGCCTTCTTCTTTAAATCTGGCTTTAACACTGATTTTCCTGTTTACACAGCAAAACCAATGCAAAACAGTCAAAGCGGAACTAAAAAGGGATTAACCTGTTTTAATAAACTTATCGCATCCGCCTATTAGCGTTACGTTGAATTCCCCTTATAAATCACAATCGACGCTTATTTCTTTTTTAATCCCTTTATAATAGAAATATATTAAAAATTCATGATTATAACACATATGAAAACTTTTTAATATAGCGGACCCGCCAGAACTTTATAACACGATATATAATATTTCGGGTCTACTATATCAAGTCGCAATTAGCGGTTCTTAATTTTCAAGGCTCTGTGGCGTGGTGGACCCGACGGAACTTTAAACCATGGTGTATATACCTTTCGGGTCCAGCTTACCCCTATCGCAATCGACATAGCCACCTGCATATATATTAAGAATTTATGTGATAATGCGGACCCGCTGATTTATAAAACATAACCTATATGCATTTCGGGTCCACTATCACAAGTCGCAATCGGCGGGGGCATATGTATATAATATAAGCGTTTTATATTATCGCGGACTGATGTTATAAAATATGGCATATAAATTTTCGGGTCCTGAACCCAATCGCTAATCGCAATCGGTGCTTATCCATGGTGCCAACCATCCATATTGCAGACCCACCGAACTTTTAAACGCAACGTATAATATTTTGGGTCCAGTGTTAATGTTTTAACACTTGTTTTCTTTGAAATCTGACCTTTTCCTTCATTTCCTTTGTATTTTGATTTCTGATTGTTTTACGACACACACACACACACACACACACACACACACACACACACACACACACACACACACACACACACACACACACACATATATATATATACATGCACCCATATAACTATTGACTTCCGATATACCACTCCTTTTGCTTTGTCTTTTTTTTTAAAGTATTTTCAAAGATTCTCGAATGAAAAATGAATGTTATAAACAATGAAAAATGCATGTTACAACGCCCGGAAGGGACAATGTTGCCATATAGGGAGCACCACTATTTACAAAAGAAGGAAAAGGACTAAGATTCCTATTAGAGGAGTTTCCTTGACTGGTAAACTTAGGAAATGTTGCCATCAATATCAACCTAAGATCTACTAAGGAGTATTTCCACAGGAAGGATGTTTTTCCGTGGTCAATTAATTGATTTTAGAAATTAACAAAACAAAATAAAAGAGGGGTAAGCTAGGCAAAAGGTTTTACTAAGTACGCATGAACTGTTATATACACCTTAGTCGAAACCAAGGACTTGACTTACGATGACTGATGTCCCCGAATGTTGTGTTCGATGTATCACGTTTACAAGGCGGCTAACTCGATTACCTGCGGCTAAAGGATATCAACCTAGTGGGGTCTCCCAATATATACTCGACGGTACGGGGAGCACAAGTCCGTGTTATCGTTGTCTAATGCGTAAACGTTCAGTGAGAGCATTCCCATATACTTACCATACTGAAGTACCTCCTATATACTCGAAAGCACTGGAGAATATTCGATATACTTCTGTACTGGAACGAGATTTCACCCCCAAGATACAATGCAGACAATTAATGATAGCTGCTATGTTTAAATATGCCGGAACACGTTTCTAGCCTAGACCTCTAGATATTTGTGTTAGGTTACAAATTCTCCTTAGGTTAATTGAGGTAAATTTTAAGTTTATCTTGAATTAGGTTTCAATTTTATGGCTTAACGATGTCACCTGAATTCCTATGATGCAAATAAATGAGAAAAATGAAATCTTTTCATTGGATGAAGGCTAAACTAATGAAGGAAGAGAGACAACCAAACAATGCATCAATCAAGAAAAATGCACCAAAACATAACTCCCTAACTTTTCCAACGCAAGATGTAAAAATGAAAACTACTTTGTCACTTTCACTAACAAATGCAATATCAAAATGCAATCCTATGAGAAACAAAATTTACTTTTCTTTCACTAAGATGTGCTAATCTTTTTGTTCTTTTCCTTTCACTTTGATTCAAAAATTCAAACTAATGCATAAGAAAAGGGAAAAATGCAATCCAAAACAACTAAAATCAAAATTTCATTCACTTTTAGTTTCAAATACAAATCGTTTCAAAAATACTTAAATGAAGAAAATCCTTTCACTTTTCCTTTCGAAACAATGAAATCAAAACAAGCATTCAATTTCAGTTCTACCAAAGCAAACAATTGTAATCTACATTTGACAATGGAGTAAAAGTAATTTTCAAAGTACCAAAATGATACAACACTAATGAAAATAACTTCACAAACATGAACCGAAAGCAACTTGAAAATGGTGTCTTGACTGCAGCGAAACTTCTAAATGGAAGCAATCAATCTCACAGAGACGAGCCAAGTGGTGAGTGAAGGGTGGCCTATACCTAGAAACCCTAGAGGACAATCAGGCCTCAAACAAACATCAACAAAATCTAAGAGACAATTGTAATCACAAAAGGAAAACAATCAAGACAAACAAATTGTAATTACACTGGAAAATCACTCACAGAGTTTGAAAATCACTGAGAACAAGAAGATACCCTAATTTTCTTCTATCCTCTGGGACCAACACACCTGTTAAAGGCAAAAGGGCGGTGAAAGGCAGAGCAACGCGATTGTAAATTCAAAATTAGCGCTGACAATGGTTTTGTTAGAGCAGAAAACGTGTTGGGTGAGGAAAATAAGGAAAAAATAAAAAAATCTTCAAAATCAAAGGAGGCTCAACACTCTCAAGCAAAAACTAATGATTTCATAAATATGCAGTGATGCATACAATCCAACAAATCGATGGTTGGTCAAACTCATCAGAGAATGTAATTGAAGGAATGGATGGAAAGGTTATAGCTTCCCCAGTGGAGTTTCCATTTTGTTGTTTAGGTAAATCCTCTCTGCGGACAATGATGATCCCTCTAGCTCAATGAGTGGGACTAGCAACCAACGTGACAATCTATGAGGCACTTTCCTAAATTACAATCCAAATGAGGGAAGAGGAAAGAGACCTACCTTGTTCTGATGCTATAATGCACTCCTTTTTTGAAGACCTTGATCGCTTGCTTCTCAGGCTCATTCCTACTGCTTACAGCGTTTGAATACCTGCACAAGAGGCCAAAGACACAACAAGGCATACAAGTGCAACAAGCATAATTGAATGTAATCCACTTAACATATCAAGGAGCATTAAGATAAATGATGCATTGACACAAACTTTTATGGAAAGTGAAACAACAGTTGTATATATTAAGAAATGAAAGAGGAAGCATACAACCTAGGCCTTGATGTTAGTAAGTCCTCCTTGAGTGAATGTCCAAGTCCAAGATAAGGCTCTCCAAGAACTCCTTCTCTAAGCCAAAATGAATAGCATGTAGGCACTATCTAATCATAAGGGTGCAAATAATCAGAGACCAACCATTTGGGACTGGAAGAGGATGAATATATAGGCAGGGAGAGGGAGTTAGGATCTCTCCAAAGATAGGGGAAGGCCCTCATCTCAGGGAGGAAGCTCATAGGGATAAGATCAAAGGGAAATATTGTGAGAATTCGACCACATCCACAACAAACAACCTCCAACTTGTCGTTATGGAAGCCTCTAGATCATGGAGCTTCTTGTCCTCTTTGGGAAAACTTTCATTTTAGGGATCAGCACGAGTATCCAAGTAAAAACCACGCTGCCAGTGCAAGGCCAGTAAAGTGCAACCTGCCATCAACACGAGTTACCAGTGTCTTGGTCGTGCTGACCCTGAAATTAGGGTTTTGAGCTTACTTCTTTAGCGAAGGCTCAAGGCATGTTTTCATTAATTCTTTAGGGAGGATATAAACTACATATCAGGATGGGTACACTACGTAATTTCCAAGTTTTTGGCACTCCGAGGTATGACACAGGGAAGTGAGGAGGTGTGACAAATTACCGTGTAATAATGAGCTTCAATTTTATCCTTTTCAAGCTCCAACATGGTGTGGGTTAAGAGAAAGGATGGTGTGATTCTTCTTGTACTTGGAATTACTATTGCTACCATTGGTTCTCAATTTTCTTGAGGCATCCTCTCTTGCTTAGGTACTTCCTCTTTTGTTGGGAGTGCTTATGTAGAAATGGGTGAGTCTTCAATGTGAACTATTGTGGTGGAGGGTGAATCTATTCTTTTAGAGGCTCCTTTGTATATGGTCCCTTTTCTTCTATAGATTTGTGTGTCGAGTTATAGAGTTGGTGTCTTTTCTTTTAGCTTTCATGATGTTCCCTTCTTAGTTAAAGTGGTAGCTACCTCCTTATCTAAGGGTTCCATTTTGATATTTTTTGTTGACTTTTGATTGGAAGACCTTAGGATGTTGATTTTCCCTTTTCCTTCACTATAATGTCTTGTCCTATCACAGCCTCCTAGGTTTTCTTGAAGGCCTATTTATCCATGTCCCTAAAATAAGACCATGGGACCTTATGTTGTAACTATATAGGGTGTTGCAAACTCTAAACTAGATGAACCCATGACGGGCTAGAGCTTCATGTTTACTTCCCTTCACCTTAGTGCTCATTTGATTCAATGATTGTAACAAAAAATATGGTATGTTGAGAGCTTTTGTAGATTACAAGTGACATTGGTATCTCTATTGGTAGAGAATCATAAATTGACATGAATAAACCATACTTAGTCTACCTTCATAGGAAATATACTTAAAAAATTGGTAGGTCACTTTATTCCATGGTGAAGTTAAAATTTCCCTTTTTACTCCATTTTTATCCGTCAGACATTCCTCACGATCAAGGAATAATTTCTTTCTTGGTAAGAGTGGCTTGTTAACTTTCATCTTTGTCCTAAGGTATCCCTATTGGGAGCATAGACACCCTACTAATGATTTATTTATTTGAAAATATTTCTAGGCCTCTTATAATAGTGACATATTTATTTTCTCTAATATTTCAGAAATTCATAACAAACTCTTTAGCAACCTCATCGTCATATCCTCCCAACCTATTAAAGTAGTCTATTAATGGCTTCTTTAAAAATCTCAACCACCTACAGATTCTCTAAACCCTAGAGGGTTTTATAGGTTTTCTTAGATTAAACCCTAGTCCATATAATTCTTTATACTACAGGAAATATGATAATATATAGGATTCATGTAGATAAGCGAGGATGGAGCATTTTTCGAAGGATTTTATTTATTTATTTATTTTTTTATAACTAAAGACAACAATAGTTTTAACTCAAAAACCAGATGGAGACTAGACAATGAAAATTATGTGTAGATGTTCAATGATGGTTTATTGGTTTATCAAAGTGAAGATTGTTATATACATATTTGGGCACATCAACCCCAAACTTATATGTCGATAAACTAGGGCTCATCAACCCCTAAAAGAGTTGTTTCATACCCTAAAAGAACATAGTCATCTGAATACATCATTCCCCAAAAGTTCCATCTGAGAAACCATCCAGAAATGGCCTAAATTAAACCATACTGATTGCTCCATTGGCAAAGTGCGATGCATACTGAGTGGTACACTGCCAGGGTGCGATGCATACTGATTAGGCCTTCTATAGGGTGCGATGGGCGAGGATGGACAAATGTCCGAGACAGTTTGCTAGGTGGTTGCTCATGGAATCTTCTAGAAACTTCTCCTATGCCACTTGCCTCTTTGAATTCGCCCAAGGATGAGTAAGGGACCTAAGAAATCTCCAAGTAGAACCAATAGTAACAAGTGGAATGACACTAATCAAACCCCATGGATGACTCACACCCTTGCACACATCTATAAATGGATCTCCAATTCAAGAGATTTGAAGGCTGGAATATTGGGAATTGCAAGGAAGTGATGATAGTTTGTAATTGAGGAAAGAGCATTGTATTGTTGGAGTGATCTTGCTATTTCATGAGGTGAAGAAGGATTGAAGCTGGGAGGATGATGCTGGATCAGACAACTGGGTTGTAATTCTCCCTTATATTAATAAAGTTCTTTAAGTTTTCTTCCATATGATTATGTAATTGTGAATGTTATCATTTGTGAATGCTATCATTTGTTCATTATATATATGATTCTGTAATGTTTATGTTGTAATAGATCACGATGCTTTGACGGTTCTTTGTTGCTGTACTTGTGTAGGTACTCTCCAAGAATGTTAAGTATGGGGAGGAGTTGCAGGATCTGTCAAATGGGAGAGAGAGCAAGCAAGGGATTAAGCAGAAGTTCCAGGTTGGTTCCATTATCTTTCTCTTATCTGTTACACATAGAAGAAATCGTTGAATTGATTTAAACTGTTGTTTCTAGGGTAGTTGCCAAACCTAAAGGGCTAGCATTCTTTAGGAATAGTAGTTTTCCCAGAAACAAATTGGTGACTCTGCTGGGGAAGAACAGATGTTTGTTTGTTGTTATTGGTTGTTTTATAAACTATAGATAGAGCCTGAAGTCAGCTAGATAGCCTTCGAACTGCTCTTGCTTTGCAATTGCATAGTAGATGAATGCTGCTTCAGTCAATCTCTGGTTTAGTTTATGAATTAAACATTTGACTTACAAGCACATCTAGATGCCCTTTTGGTAGCTCAGTAACCTCTCAAGAAATTCCTTCATACTTTGCTCTTTATTGTTCATCAAAACTCAGCCTAACTCATTGAAAACAGCTGCACATCTGAGCCAAAACCCATTTCAATTGCACTCCCTGGACCATCGCACTGTCTTCCACTGTAACCTAGTATGCATTGCACCTCTCAAGTGTAGTAAGTGTGATGCATCTCTATTTCTGTGAAGCCTAGGTGCGATGACTGACTGAACTCTTTTTCCATTCTAGAAATTGAGGGTTTTTGACCTTGTTTTCAGTTTTGTTTGGTTGTTTTGCTGCAAATGAACAATGCCTCTTTACTGAAACTTACCTTCATCACTTAGATCAACCTCAATTAGATTAGGATTAGTGAATGTTTTTGTGTATTTGTTCATCATTTACAATCCTTTGTCGAAAAGTTGTTTAAATCGATTTGTCGCTTTGGTACAAAAAGTGTCGTAATTGTCATTTTGTGTCGAAAAGAGAAGTGTCGTGAATTCTTCCTTCCTTTGATAATCAATTGAACTTTTCTTCATGTATTTAGTTTGATTTGTTTATATTCGAAGTGTAGAAAGCATTTTTTATTCAAAATTGAAAAGTGTTGTTGAGTCTTCCTTTCTCTTTTGAAGAAGAAATTGTCGAAAATGTCATTTTGAATGAAATTGTTCAGATCTTTGTTGCATTTAGTTTTTGTTTTTGGCATTTTTCACATTAAGGAGAAAAAAAACAAATACATGCATTTGCATTTAGCATTTTTAGATTTGCGTGCAAAAAGATGATTTAGGGAAATGCACTAGTGTGTGCTCTTTGCTCTTTGTTTAAAAGCACTGTAATTTTCTTTCCCTAGTAGCTAGGATTTTCATTGCTCAAAGTAAACAAAGATTGTTTATCATTGTAGATTGCATTTTAGGAATTTCAGATCATCATCACGCGGTGAACCATTGAAAGGAAAATTCTAAGCAAGATCAACTTTAAAATGAATTTCAATGAATCTAATAACGCTTTGGAACTTAACGCAACATATCTAGAGGTCTAGGCTAGAGACATGTTCCGACGTTGCTAAAACTAGTGGCTATCATTTTCATCAAAGGTTGGGAGATTCCTCCTCCTTGATACAACAAGTGCTAGCATAGACTTGTGCTCCCCATACCATCGCGTATATATTGGGAGACCACAATAGGCTTAAATCCTTTATCCATAGGAAGCTGAGTCTGCTGCCTTATTGATCGCAATGCACTGAGCACAACATTCGGGAAGATTGATTGCCGTACATAAGTCCTTGGAAATTTCTCTTTAATTTATCGCCAAGGTGTATATCACAGTTTTGCGATTGGTTTGGTAATCCCTCTATCTACATTTTCCAGAGTAGTCACTTTCGTTCCTTTTCGACTCTTTAAAAGAAAAGGTCCATCTGAGCACTTGTCCTTTCAGGCTCATTAAAAATCGAAGGAGACTAGAGTCATCTTTAGCTTTTTCTCGACTCTTAAAAACTGAAAAAGAAAAGTTGTGTCCAAGCGTCATTAAAATTAATTGAATTCGGAATAACATCCCTGTTCCTTAGTTGATCTTAGGTTGAGATATATGGAGACAAATCCGGAGTCCACCAATCAAGGAATCCCTTTTGAAGGGAATCCTAGTCCTTTTCCTTCTTTCGGAAATATTGGTGCTCCTTATATGGCTACATTATCCCTTCCGGGACTTACCATTGGCCTGCCAGTATGGCTGTTTTCAACCTCTTTGGTTCAAAATGGGGGTACACCTTCAACTGAACAAAATCAACCTCCAGTTGATCCTGAAGTTGACCCTTTGCCTTCTTCCTCGTTTGTTTCTCCCTCCCCTTCTTCCTCTTCACTTGGTGAAAGTAGTGATACTAGTAACCAGGTGGCTGAGAAGAAGAAGAAAGGGAAGGAGGAGAAGAAGAAGCCAATTCAGCAAGCGGGCAACCAAGCAACCATTCCTTTGAATACATCATCTGATAAAAATCCGCCCATTAAACTTCCCAAAGCAAAATTTCCATGCATAATTTGTACGGGAGACCATTTTCATCGAGATTGTCCTTACTTTCCTCGGATCTTAAAAGAATGGTCTTCCCATTCACACCATCCGGTGTCATCAACCTTTGGAGATCATGTTGGTAACACACCATCAATTAGTGATAGTAGAGTTCGTGGACAGAAGAGAAAGGTCAGGATTCCATGTAGGTTATGTGAAGGTAATCATTCCCTTCACCTTTGTACCTTTTTGGATGAAGCCAAAAACTGTTGGATAACCGTCCTGCTTCACCGCAGCAACTTCCATATGGTTACAGGAAACTCTCCCTAAGTCCTTCACTAGTTGAAAAACTGACTGAATTAAATCAACGTCAGTCGAAACCACTCTCTCTGAAAGTGAATCCTATGAGTCCATACCTGACCAAAATCAACAGGTCGAGGTAACAGTCGACCCAATTTCACCTTCAGTTAATCATACCTTTCCCGAAGAAAGTGCAAATGATACCGTTCAAGTTCTTTTTGTTACTTCAGATTCTGACGAACTTGGGGGCAATTCGCCTATTCCATCAAGACAAGAGGAAAATCCTCCAGTTCTTGTAACACAAGGGGTTAAACCTCCCATTCCTACGGTACCCCCTCCAAGTAGTCTAGTCACTTCCTTTGAATGGAATCAACTAGCAGGATCCCACCTTCCTTCTTATGTGCTTTCTGGATCATAGTACAAGTTTGTAAAATGACATTGTCTGGCACTATTATAGATGAATTTGCATCAGTGAGTATCCTTTCCTCAACTGCTTGGAAAGCGCTTGGTTCGCCACTGCTTATGCCTACTACACCGAATCTGTTAGGCTTTAACAAAGGAACCAGTTGACCGTTAGGGATCCTTCCTAAGTTACCTATTACTTTGGGAGGGAAAACCGTTCATCTGAACGTGATGATAGTCCTAGGGCCGTTAGATTACAATTTACTTCTTGGGTGTGACTATGTTTATAACATGGAAGCTATTATTTCAACGCTCTTCCGAGTGATGTGTTTCCCGCATGAAGGTAAGATTGTCACCGTTGACCAACTTTCATTTCCCGGTCCAAACATAGCTCCAAGTCAATCATCATCCCTAAATGGTCCTTTTACATCAACGGTATCACTTGAACCTTCATTCCATCCACCTGATAACCATGAGTAGTCTGGTGAATGTAATGAAGCTTAGGGGGCATGCACCTAATGGTAAAGATGAGTTTCCCTGTAGGTTATTGGTTTATCACACCATTCACCTTGTCTATTCTGGACGAAACCAGATAAGTTTCCTTGTAGGTTATGTGATTGGTCTATCATACCATTCACCTTTGTCTATTCTGGATGAAGCCAAAGAGGTGTTGGATAACCGCCTTGCCTCACCACCTTTGTCTATTCTGGACGAACCCAAAGAGGTGTTGGATAACCGTCCTGCCTCACCACAGTGACTTCCATCTGGTTGCAAGAAACTCACCCTTTCATCATGCTGGGGGCATGCAAACCCATGAGCCAAGCATAGTTTTTCATTTCAAGCTTGTGTAAAAATGAAACCGAATTCAAGCATAGTTTCTTCGTTTCGAGCTTGTGTAAAAATGAAACTGAATCCAAGCATAGTTTTTTTTTTCGTTTCAAGCTTGTGTAAAAATGAAACTGAATCCAAGCATAGTTCCCCATGGTTCAATCTTGTCTAAAAATGAACCCATTTACAATTATTAACCTTTGTGATTGCCATTCTATCAGCCTTTTGAACCTTGGTTGTGTACATCCCATCGCCACCATCTCTTTGGCCGATCATACACTTTCACTTGGTTGTTTTACCCTTTTTGAGGAATAGTTGCAATGAGTGGCCTTATTAGCCAGCCTCTTCACAAAAATCAACATGTTTTGAGAAGTTCCAAAATCAATGGAACCAGTTTCTACCCCTGACACCACTCGTTCCTCAAAATCGAGTCCTCTTTAAACCCTTTTCAGACTCGTTAAATGTGAAAAGATTGTCGAGCGCTTGTCATTATCAGCTCGTTAAAGTGATTAGAAATGTCATCCCTCCTGTATTATTTTATCCTTTTTCAGACTTGAGGGATTAATTTATGAAAAAGAACTTATGGAGTTTTCTTTTCGCCCCTTTTCAAACTCTCTAAACATGAAAAGGACCGATTTATCCTTGTCGTTAAACTCATTAAAACAATAGCGACAAACTTGTCCATTCTAGATGAGATCGAGTTTCACTGTCGCTAGGCTCGTTAAAACATCAAATAGCGACAGGTTTGCCTGAAGGGTGAATTATAGAACAAGCATATGTTATCCTCCTCAAGCTTGACAAAAGTAAAGAGGTACTGGTCAGCAATGATTGGGGAAAAAAGGAAAAAACTTGAAGAACTTTATGGTAGCAGGTCGCTCTTGAACATGACACTTTCACTTCATCTCCATTATTGAGATGGGTTGGGTTATTCCGTTCACTGGTCATCTCACCATTGGTCTTTCATACCATCCATATTTTGGGGTTAACGCTACCAATTCATCTCAGTGTCGTCGACATGTTCAAGAGAAGTCATTCAGTTGAGAAATCACCATCCAGTTAATGTGTCATCCACTGCAATACCTCCAACCTTCATTTTTTCATGACTGCCATTCCTAAACCTTGTGTCGCCAGTTCGTTTTTCACCTCCAGAAAATCATTTGCTTCATTTCATGTCGTAGATGTGGGATACATCAAGGCCCTCCTACGACGAGTCACTTCTTGTCGACATCAGCTCATTATCCAAGAAGTTGACTTAGAAACAACCCTTTCAGTGCTTTGAAGCTTGCATACATCAATGGCAAGTTTCTCACTTCCGGCGACAGGTTGGCATCAATGGCCTTCGACCGAAAGATTTTGCATGGTGTTCGACATCGGATCATATATTCACACCACGTGAATTGTACTGTAGTACCTTGAGGGTCATTTTCATTATCGGTGATTCCTCTCGTGTCTGTTAACAGCTTACATCATTGGCTGGTAATCAGACGATGTCTTTCCATGTTCGACTTCAAAACATCTCTTCACATGGATTGACTTGTACATCGAGCGAAGATTGAACGAGTTTGAAGACCTTGGATCTAGTTTCATCCATCTGGGCTGCGATATATTCAAGAATATAAAAACATCAAATGTACAAAGGCTCTGCACAAATAGTCATCCTAACCATGGATGATGACTCTATATCTGAAGAATCACCAATCTGCATCTGCAGATGACTATCTGATCTATGCACATGAAATGAATTTATAAACCTGAGCATGGGAATGCCTACCTCAGCTAGATCATGAAAATTATATTATGATGATGTATTGTATTGTAACTTATGCAGGTCACCTTCTAGTTCGAAACTTCGGATCCTCATGATAAAGCATTTCACCCGACATCAATATTGACGACTTCATACTTTAGGGGGCAACTGTTATAAGCATATTTGGGCACATCAACCCCAAACTTATATGTCGATAAACTAGGGCTCATAAACCCCTAAAAGAGTTGTTTCATACCCTAAAAGAACATAGTCATCTGAATACATCATTCCCCAAAAGTTCCATCTGAGAAAACATCCAGAAATGGCCTAAATTAAACCATACTGACTGCTGCACTGGCAAAGTGCGATGCATACTGAGTGGTACACTACCAGGGTGCGATGCATACTGATTAGGCCTTTTATAGGGTGCGATGGGCGAGGATGGACAAATGTCCGAGATAGTTTGCTAGGTGGTTGCTCATGGAATCTTCTAGAAAATTCTCCTGTGCCACTTGCCTCTCTGAATTCGCCCAAGAATGAGTAAGGGATCTAAGAAATCTCCAAGTAGAACCAATAGTAACAAGTGGAATGACACTAATCAAACACCATGGATGACTCACACCCTTGCACACATCTATAAATGGATCTCCAATTCAAGAGATTTGAAGGCTGGAATATTGGGAATTGCAAGGAAGTGCTGATAGTTTGTAATTGAGGAAAGAGCATTGTATTGTTGGAGTGATCTTGCTATTTCATGAGGTGAAGAAGGATTGAAGCTGGGAGGATGATGCTGGATCAGACAACTGGGTTGTAATTCTCCCTTATATTAATAAAGTTCTTCAAGTTTTCTTCCATATGATTGTGCAATTGTGAATGTTATCATTTGTGAATGCTATCATTTGTTCATTATATATATGATTCTGTAATGTTTATGTTGTAATAGATCACGATGCTTTGATGGTTCTTTGTTGTTGTACTTGTGCAGGTACTCTCCAAGCGTGTTAAGTACAGGGAGGAGTTGCAGGATCTGTCAAAGGGGAGAGAGAGTAAGCAAGGGATTAAGCGGAAGTTCCAGGTTGGTTCCATTATCTTTCTCTTATCTGTGACACATAAAAGAAATCATTGAATTGCTTTAAAATGTTGTTTCTAGGGTAGCCGCCAAACCTAGAGGGCTAACATTCTTTAGGAATATTAGTTTTCCTAGAAACAAAGACACAAGAAATGCAAATTTGGATACTAAATTGGGAGACCAACATGTTTCCCTAGATGTCATTTAAAGCTTTGTTTGTTGTCGTTGGCTCTCTTTTCGATCCTATAGTGCAAGATTCTTGTAGGAGTGGGAAGAAAGTGTTGAGTATTCTTTTATGAGTTGAGAGCTTGTCGAGGAATTGTTTTTAAATGAAGGATCATTGTTTTAGTGGTGGATTCTTACAATGGTGATGATTTTGATTTTGGAAGTAGCACACAACATATCATGGTTTTTGTGTCAGTTCAATAGCCCATTGTTATTAAGTTTTATATGTGACCTGTTCCCTCCCTAATTTGCTTATCCTCTTGTTTCTATTTTCGGGTGAAGTGGTAGTGTAGAAAATCCTGTAGATTCACAAGCACATGTAATGTACTAAAGCACATGACAAGAATCTACTTCTACTTTCAACCAGTGGAAGCCAATAGATCGATGAAAACAATATGAACAAGCAGAAGATAGATCAATGGAACACAACACAAGATGTATCTAGGGAAAGCCACTGCTCAAAAACCCACTATCTGTATTGCATATATCAGAAATATGAGTGAAGATACAAAGCTTTTTCTCACTAGAATAATTATGCGCAAGTATGCTAAGCTCTCTCAACTCACAAGCTAGCTCTTGGCCAACACTTAGCCAATTCCGCAGCTCTCCAAGCTCCTAACCTTTTGCTTGATTCCTAGGATGAATAGCCTGTATTTAAAGGGAATTCATGCTTCCAAAATTTCACAATCCAAACATAGAATCAATCTCTGATGCATGCATGATATTTACACTCCAATAAATAATACCACTGATAGTACACTGTCCCTACACTCTAGTCTCAACTGGGTCTTTCTATGAATTGACATGCATGAGTTTCTCATGAGGGAATCTTCAGTTAACTGGAGTAGCACTAGTGGATGCACTAGTGCACCAACTGACTTTTAGTCCTCTATTATTTCCAAAAATAATATAGAACTAATTCAATTTAACTTAACTCACTAAATTGAGTGATCTAATTTCCAACTTAATTTAAACTTATATTGGACCCCTAAAATTTAGGGAGACATATACATGACTATAAAAATACTTCCAACTTGAAATTCCTAAGCTAATTAAGTTAATTAAACTTAATTAACTATTTACAAGTTTCTATGAGAATAGAATTCAATTTTATTTCTCAGTTTAATTCAAGGACAAATTAAATTGTAATTTCTTGTTGCCATTTCTCAACACCCCCTCTATACAAGAAAGGGATTATCAACTACCCCGATCCTGTCTCTGTGAAACTTGAATTTACATCTTGATAATGCCTTGGTCAAAATGTCAGCATCTTGTTCCTCTGTGGGAATGTACTCTAACAACATAATCCACTTCAATACACAATATATGAGATGACGATAACAGATATCAATAGCTTGGATCGATCATGAAAAACTGGATTTTCAGAGAGTTTGATACAACTTTTATTATCACAGTAAATCACAGTTGGATCCATCTGCTGACCAAACAAACCAACCAAGATCTTCCACATCCAGATGGCCTCACATGATGCTTGACTCAAAGCCATGTACTTTGCCTTTGACGAACTGAGTGAAACCGATCTCTATTTCCTGCTATACCAAGAAACTGTCGCTGACCCAATACTGAAGATCCCTCCTGATGTGATTTTCCGGTCGGATGGAATCCCTGCCCAATCTGCATTAGTGAAGCCTTGAAGCTTCACTCCCTCTATTTTCCTGTACCAAAATCCATACTGAGAAGTTCCCTTGAGGTATCTCAATACATGCTTTGCTGCCTTCCAATACAGCTTGGTAGGCCTAACCATAGTTTGACTAAGCTGGTTAACTACGTAGCACATATCCGGTCGTGTGTTCACCAAGTACATGAGTGAACCCACAAGTTGCCTATAAACAATAGCTTCCTTAACTTCTCCCAAAGTAGCATCCTCCTTCCTCCATTTACCTAATAGAGGAGTCTCCATGGGTTTGCTACTCTCCATGTAGAATCTCTTGAGTATCTCATTGGCATACCTGCCGTAAGACACAAACAATCCCCATATCCCTCCCATACCTCCATGCCAAGAAAGTAATGCATGAGCCCTGTGTACTTCATCTCAAACTCTCTTGCAAGGTCCTCCTTACAAGATTTGATCATCTGATCATCACCTGTGAGTATGAGATCATCAACATAAAGTAAAATGATCAACAACTTACCTTCCACCACTATGTGGTACAGGTTTGCATCCGCTTCACTCTTCGTGAGGCCCAACCCAGTGAAGTAGCTATCTATCCTAGTGTACCAAGCATGGGGTACTTGCTTCAATCCATACAACACTCTCTTGAGTCGGCACACATGCGACTCATGGTCAAAGGTTTCAAAATATTCAGGTTGCTCTATGTACACCTCTTCCTCAATCATGCCATTAAGGAAGGTTGTCTTCACATCCATCTGATGTATCTTCCAACCAATCTTTGCTGATAGTGCCAACATAAATATGATTGATGAGTACCTTGCAACAGGAGAAAAGGTCTCATAATAGTCAATCCCCTTTACCTGTGAAAGCCACGGGCCACAAATCTAGCCTTATGCTTCTCCACACTACCATCTGCATCTTGCTTTACCTTGTAAAGCCAATAGGAGCTCACGACCGACTTGTCCTCCGATCTCGAGACCACATCCCAAACACTGTTACGAACTATGGAGTCATACTCCTCCACTATGGCATCAACCTAAACCGGCTACTGCACCGCTTCCTTAAAGGAAGATGGCTCTATCACAACACATTTGACCATAATAGCCATGTATCTAGTGTACCTCTCAAGTGACCTCCTCTGCATGCGCTGAGAAGTGGGTACTCCCACATTCTCTTGTGCATCATCCAACAATCTGTCAGCCTCTCTAGTGCGCTTTCTTCCCTCTCTAGAAGACTCTGCCTGAGTGGATGTCTCCACTTCTGGATCCTCTGCATGTGGCTACTCCACATCAATCTGAGGCTCCTCAACCTTAGGAGCTAAAAGCTCCTTATCTGCATGTAGCTAAAGCTCCCTCTCAAGGTAAACTCACATGGATTTCTCCTCATTGAATCTGACATCCTTGCGAACCACTGTCATCCTGTTGGTCGTCAAGTACACTTGACAGTTGTGAGGTGTATCAATGTACCCCACAAATATCCCCAAATTTGTTATTGGCTCAAGCTTCTTCCTTGCATCTTTAGTCACATGGCAATATACCGATGACCCAAAAATCCTGAAGTGACCAACATCTGGCCTCTTACTGTAATAAGCTTCCTCTAGTGTCTTCATCTCAAGTATCCGATGTGGGCTATGATTTTGAACATAAATCGTTGTGTTGCATGCCTCAGCCCACAAGTGTAGTGGTAGGCCCTGATCATGCAACATTTCCTTTGCTGCCCCTACAATGCTTATGATCTTCCTCTTGGCCACCCCATTCTACTGAGGGTTATGGGGTGCCTTAAACTCCCGTTTAATCCCTTCCAATGCACCAAATCTATTAAACTCGTTTGAGACATACTCACCACCGTTATCACTCCGTAGAGATTTAACCCTCTTACCCAACTCTTTCTCCACCAATGCTTTAAACTCACAAAACTTTGTGAAAGTTTGATCCTTTTTCTGCATGAAAAATATGTAGCATTTACGAGAATAGTCATCAACAAATATAACATAATACCTGTGTTTGGTTATGGATGCCATCGAGAATGGTCCACACATGTTTGAATGGACTCGCTCTAGAATACCCTCTACTCAACAGTCTCTGTCGTGAAAGGAAGGCTTGGTGTATTTTCCAAAAGTACACCCCTTACATGTATCAACTTGCTCAAGCATACCTTTGGGAAGACCGGTAGAGATCTGCTGCAATATCTTCAAAGCCCCATGATGCAAGTGGCCCAACTGCCTGTGCCACAACTTGCCAACGTCTCAGATTTTCACCCTTTCTACTTTTGTGCTCAAAGAAACACACTCCTCTACCTCTAGCTTATAGAGATTATTCACTCAAATCCCTATCTTCTTTACTTGACCCGTGGCTATGTGTCGAAGGACCACCTTTCCTTTCCAGAAGATCACACCATAGCCTCTATCCTCAAGCATGACAATGAATACCAAGTTATTCTTCAGCCCGGGCACATACATAACATTCTTCAAGGTGAGTGGAGCCCCATGCTCCCTCTAAAAATTAATCATGCCCAATCAGGTAACACTATACTTCCCGTCATCACCCATCTTGATATGCATCTGGAGATATTTCTCCTCCAGGTCACTGAATAACTCTTTGTCACCAATCATGTGGAATGAAGCTCCACTATCTAAGTAACATACACTTCCCATCATTGATGACACCATGCATGCAATGAGGGAAAAGTCCAATTCGAATTGAAAGACCAAAGCCTCACCCGCCGCTCCTCTTGAGGACTTATTCTTGGACTTCTTGAGTGGACAATTGTAGCGAAATGGCCATGCTCATGACAATGAAAGCACTTAACTTTTGTCATGTATTTCTTATTACCTCCATGATAAGAATTTGATTTGGAACGGGAAGCTTTTCCTTTCCCCTTCTCCGCTTTAATCTCTAAGGCACAGTTCTCTTCATCATCAGTCTTTGATGAAGAGCCATCCCTGGTGTTCCTCCTGATCTCCTCTTGCATCAAATCCGACCAAAGTCATTCCCAATCCGGCAGCTTCTCCCAACCATTGATAAAGACTTGATAACTATGCCAACTCTTTGGGAGTCCTAGAAGAGAAAGACTCACCATATCATCCTCGACAACCATGATTCCAACACTTCCAAGTTCATCACGACATTGAGTAAACTTGCTCAAGTATTTTGGAATTGTGTCGCCTTTCTGCATTTTGATTTTTTTAAGTTTATCCTTCAGTGCCAATTTCCTTTGGTCACTGTTGTTATGATACAAGTCCATCAATGTTTTCCACATAACATACAAATTTTCCTTGCCATGGAGACTCTAGACAATGTGGTCTCGAACTCCCTCAAGGATTATCTGCCTCGCCTTCGCCACATACTTCTTCCATTCGGCCAAATTTTGTGCATCCAATGCTGTTGGCTTAGTAATTTCTTGATCAACGAATTCCTTCAAGCCATTATCCTCTAGCACAACCTCCATTCTCTCCCTCTAGGCTATAAAATTTGAGTTGCCTTCAAAGGCATACTCGAGCCGCAAATCGTAGAACGCCATATGCCGATCCTGAAGTATGTATTGCAAATTTGTATTTCACCTATAAATCAAAATTGAAAACTTTGAAATATCCTCTAGTAAACTGTTCTCAGCTATGATACCATGTAGGAAATCCTATAGATTCACAAGCTCATGCAATGTACTAAAGCACAAGACAAGATTCTACTTCTACTTTCAACAAATGGAAGCAAATCGATCGATGAAAACAATATGAACAAGAAGAAAGACAAATCAATGGCACATAACACAAGATGTATCTGGGGAAAGCCACTACTCAAAATCCCACTATCTGTATTGTATATATTAGAAATATGAGTGAAGATATAAAGCTTTTCTCACTAGAACAATTCCGCACAAGTATGCTCAACTCTCTAAGCTCACAAGCTAGCTCTTGGCCAATAATTAGCCAATTCTACAGCTCCCCAAGATCCTAATCTCTTGCATTATTCTTAGGATGAATATCCCGTATTTAAAGGGAATTCATGCTTCCAAAACTGCACAATCCAAACATAGGATCAATCTCTGATGCATGCATGATATTTACACTCCAGTAAATAATACCACAGATAGTACACTGTCCCTGCACTCTAGTCTTAACTAGGTCTTTCTCTGAACTGACATGCATGAGTTTCTCATGAGGGAATCTTCAGTTAATTGGAGTAGCACTAGTGGATGCACTAGTGCACCAACTGATTGTTAGTCCTCTATTAGTTCCAAATTTTTTTTAGAACTAATTTAACTGAACTTAACTCAGTAAACTGAGTGATCTAATTTCCAACTCAATTTAAATTCATACTAGACCCCTAAAATTTAGGGAGAACATATACATGACTACAAAAATACTTCCAACTTGAAATTCCTAAGCTAATTAAGTTAATTGAACTTAATTAAATATTTACAAGTTGCTATGAGAATAGAATTTGATTTTAATTCAAGGACAAATTAAACTGGTATTTCTTGTCGCCATTTCTCAACAGGTTGTGACATTTTTTCATATCTCTTGGTAGTAGCAAATGGGAGAGTTGCACTTTTGATTTATCTATTTCCATTATCACATTTTTAATTGACGTTGTAGACATTCACAATGATGTTTACATGCAAATTAGAGAAGAATAATTGCACCAAGTATGTCATACCTGTGTATGATTAGTTGTATTTGAGTTGTTGGTATGCATATTTGAACAACTGATAATGAAACAATGTTATTGTTATGAAATTTGTTGGTTATAGTGGATCTTGTAGAATGTCCAAGGTCCTAACTTTTTCTTTTGTTGAGGGTCCCCTTGACCATGGTGACACTTTTTATTGAGGAAGAAATTGCATTGGGTTAAAATTGATCCTTGTTGTATCTTTTTTGTACACATGTAGATTTTTCAAGTTTTCATGTAGGAAATCCTGTATGTGAGTTTTTTTTTCTTGGTTTTCAATCTCAAATGGTTCATAGGGGTTGAGAAAAAGGACAAGGGGTTATGAAAGTGGTATTGGATGTGGTATTAGTGGTGTATAGTTAGGGTATGGATGGAAATATAGAGTGGTAGATGTGATAGGGGTATAATGCACTTATAAAAAATAATCTATTGGAATGAAATGCAATCCATAATTAAATGAGTGAGGAAATAAATGGAAGTGGAGATGAAGGTGAAGGTAATGCTGATAGTGGAGAGGAGTAAAAGGTATTGGCGGTCCTTAGCAAAATTTGTGCTTGATAAGGAAAAGAGGTATACTTTTGGCTTCTTGTGCTAGAGTTGAGTTGAGCATTCTTTTTGATGCTCTAGTTGTTGGTCCTTTTTTATCATTGAAGCTTATTTTACTGTGAAGGCTTTGGTTGGAATAAGGATACCTAATCACACAAAAGCATAAACAAGACATGTTTTTTTTTTTTTTTCATTTCTCTCTTTTACTTCTCTTTTTCTTTATTTTTTCTCAAGGAAATGGTGCCATTTTTAGTTTCACCACTATCTTGCTCTAGCAAGTTGAAATTTTTTTATTTCTTAACAAAGATTTCCCTCTTTTTTTATTGCAAACTTAAAGCTGCCTCTAAGGAGGTTTTTATATATAAGTTTGTCCAAGATGCCTCATGAGGGTTTTCGCCTGGGAATTTTATTATTTTTTTCATTTCACAATATTCAAATGGATTGAGAGATTTCCTACAATAAATCATAGCTTAGTCTTGTGTTTTAACTATTTTTTCAAATATTTACCTTATCATGGGTGTTTTATACAATTCCAACCTGAATCCATTTACTAGGAGTGGGATATGATCTTCATTTATGGTTCTGATTTTTACTAAGCCAATGGAATAACATTTATAGACAATGTATGATCCAAGCCATCTTGTAATAATTTTTCTCTTGAAATCCTTGAACTTGGAGTCATACATTAATGCTAATCTCCTTCTTTAAAATTTCCATGCTTAATCCATTTATCATGGAAAATGTTTGCTTGTAATTGGGCATGCTTAGTGTCAAAGAGGGCCTAGATTTTGTATTCATCCAATGCATTTAGTTGTTGTAGTCATTGTTTCTGTGTTGTTGATAATTTCATGTTGATATTGGATGCTATCCTAAGGGTGCTAAGATTTAGTTTGATGGGTAACATGACTTTCTTACCATATACCAACACATAGGGGGTAAACCTTGTGGTGGTATTCCACGTTGTTTTATATGTCCATGCTGCTTCTGTCAATCTGTTGGCCAAATCCATTTAGCTTAAGTTGATTGTCTTTGTTAGAATGTTCTCCATTTTGCTATTTGTCACTTTAACTTATCCATTGGCCCATGGGTGATAATGAGTGTACTTCAGGTGGTGAATGTGATATTGCTTCATGATTTGTTGAATGAGATTTGAAGTGAATTGTTTGCCTTGGTTTCCCTTGGAAATCCAAATTTATAGAAGATATTCTCTCCCAAAATCTCAACTACTTTTTGTTCTATAGCTACTTAAATTTCCTTAACATCATCCCACGTGGTAAAGTAATTGTTGTACACTAAGATACATCTCGTTTTCTGCAAAGGAGGATCTATAGGCCCCACAAAGTCCATTCCCAATTTATAAAAAGGTTTTAATGAAACTTGTAGATGAAGTGGCATATCATATTTTTTAAATAGGCTCTCCCGTCCTTTGACATTCATCACAATGAGAAATGTGTATGTGAGCATCCTTATGTAGGGTATGCCAAAAGTATCCAACTTATAAGATTTTGGAGGTTGTCCTTTTTGGTGCATAGTGTCCTCCACATGGTTCATCATGAAATGCATGGATGGTATAATACACTTCATCCTTCGTCACACATATTCTTAATATATAGTTTGGTCAAAGCTTGAATAAGCATCCTACAATCCAAGTGTAGGTTACATGCTGTCGAATAATTTTTCGCCTTTCCCTCTACCAAAAATGTGGAGGAAGCCTCCCTAGTGTTAGATGGTTGTCTGTGTCAACAAAGCATGGAGTATGTATTGAGATGGAAAACAGGTGTTCATTTTAGAATTAATCATCTATCATATCTTTATCTACAAGGTTTATTAGTCTTGAAAACAAATTATGCAACAACATTATGGCTTCTTGGCTTGTCAACTATAATGAGATCAAATTGTTATAATAGCATAAGACATCTAATAATTCAACCATTAATGTCATATTTGTTCTTGAGGTTTTTAATGGAAACATGATCTATGTGCACAAATACTTGGTAAACAATAACATAGTGCTTAAACTTATTAAGAGCATAAACTACTATACTTAATTACTTTTCAATTACTATGTAGTTTAGCTCTGCATTGGTCAACTTTTTGTTGATAAAGTAAATGGCACAAGGCATTTTATTCTCTTGTTGTCCAAGTACTACTCCTGCTACTTTATCTAAGGCATCAATATGGAAATGGAAAGGGAATTTCCAATTGGGGCCTTGGAGGACATTGGTTGGTTCAAAATGCGTCAGTAATTGAACTAGTGATGTGATGGATCCAAACGATAGACTTCAAAAGAATTCTATTTCCTTGGTCAATAGAAATCACAAGGGGAAGGTCAATTTGCCGAAATACTTTATAAATCTCCTATAATAACCTACACGGCCAAGGAAAGTTTTTACATCTTTTTGCTTTCAAGGAATGGGAAGGTGTTTTATGCTATTCACTTTGTTTGGGTCTACTTCAATTCCTAAGGAAGAAACATGATGTCCTAAGACAAATCCTCCATTCATAATAAAATTACATTTTTGATGTCCAAGGGAGATGTTCATTTCTTCACACCTGAAGGACACCAAATTGACATATTTTTAACATTTGTCTAACACCTTTTTGAGCGCCTTTTTCCCTTTTCATACCACCCAATCACCTATTTTTTCCATATTAATGAATTTTTTTATCGAGGTACAATTACCTTCCTATTACGTCACTTTAATGTTAATTATTATGTGTTTAGGAATAAATATACCTTTTTAGCCCCGAGGGTTAGCTCAATTGGTTGATTTCCTGTCGCTAAAGAACCTCGCCAATGGGAGGTCACGGAGTTAATTCTCCTCGACACCCTTGGGATTAGCCTTTGCTAATAAGTCAATGGGGTGTGATCCCTGTTGTTTCCCTCTAGAATTTGTGTAGAGAGAGGGAGATGAGAGGTCAAAATCAAGATCCCTGTTTAAGAGATCAACTAAATCAGCGATCGGGGAAATTTTTTAGGCCTTAGTGCCGTGGCAAAAGTTCCAAGGTTAAAATCTGAGCAAGTTATGGGTGTATCACTATCCATCTACGCCTGACACACCACCGACAAAATTTCTTTGGGGGGAGGGTGTGATCTACATAGGTGATAAGCGGGTGTTACCCCTCGAGTTGACAAGTCAACTTGGCGGGCCCACCGATCCAACAACCCAGATTAATTCTGGGAGGTAACCATTGGATTCAACATCTCGCCATCCTACCCATCGGAGGATGGTGGGGACCACCCACTACAATGTTCGGTTCGCTGGCGCTAGTACAAGCGAGCTGGGAATTCAAATCAAAACAGTAACACATTCGCCCTCCTCCCGCTCTCGTTCACCTGTCACCTATCACGACCCAATCCCCTTGTGCCATGCATCTTTCGATGATGTTACCCCCACATCAGTCGAATGTTGGCCTACCTTTGCCTATAAAAACCCTTCTCACCTAGAAATTTTCAAAGTTTCGAACTGCTTCCTAGTGAAAAATCTTCCCACCTTCCATCTATTTTGCAAACAACGTCCAACCATTCAACCAGTCTAGAACGCCCTCCACAATGCCGTTTTCAGCTTCTCAATGGAAAATAGTTAACCGATCAATCTCTTTCACCTGCAATTAATTTGATTATTCATTGGAAAATGAAGAAGGCGGTCCCTAAGCTCTCTAAAACCCATGAGGCTAAACCCTCCTCCAGTGTCGAGCATCTCATGGACATTGAGGCACATATTGTAGACTCCTCTAGTTCTTATCACCTCGTGGACCTTTGATTCAACCTGTATGGTAGCCACGTCAGAGGGGAAGACCCGTTTCGGGTGGTCGAATCAGGCTTGTACTACCAGATTGCACCCTTAGTACACCATTTTCCTTAGTTTGTCTCTTGGCTAGCAAGAAACTACATAGATGAGAAAAAACATTTTGTTTCCTCAACCAGGGTCAAAATCCTTGAAGTGACCCAAAAGCTAAATCAAAAGGCGCTAGTTTACCCAAGCTCCTCTGAACCCCAGCAGTTCAAAAAAACCACATTGGTCTATCACTACACTACCCTTCTAGGTGATGAGCATCAATCCTTCCTGCAAATAGTCTTGACACCTGACCTATAGTCTCTGCCTATTGCTTAAAGTTTCCCTATAATCCTCTTTGTAGAGCTTATTCAACCCATCATATCCTTAATTGGTCATGTGTTTGGGGATGACGATGAAAATATAGCTTCTAAATCCTCTTCTGGGTTTCTAATGAAAATGATGCAGCCTGGCCATTTATTTGACATCCTTGCTTACCTAGCCAAGGCCATAAGATTCCAGCTACATCATTTCCCCACCACCTCCTATTTCAGGTATTACTCCCTGTTGTTCTTCTTGTTTGTGGACATTGATGTGGATGAATTCGAGTGCCTGGGTCTCAGTTTGGTAGCTTCCAACAAATAGAGGAAGTCTGTTTTTGATTGGGATGTTGCTGCTAGGAAAAGACAAGAGCCCGAGGGCTATTCCCAGTTTATATCCTCTTACATGGCCATTGCCTACAAAATCATTCATGGTGTTTCCCCTCCCAGAGTTCTCCCTCAACAAAAATAAATCCTCTAGCTTAACAAGGATGCTAGGGTGGGGGACTGGTACCTATTTGAGGACTTCACAAAAATCAGGGTCTATGGGTGTGAGCTTCCTCCTTACCGCTTGCCTATGTTTATGCCCATGAGGATTTTTCACTCTTGAATTCATTAGACAGAGCCTGAATGTAGACCAAGTGCACTTTTTCCCTGCTAAGAAGGGATATATGTTTAAGTTGGGCAAGCTTGTGGGACCTTTTATTGTTAATTCCAGGCAGGCCCATAGGGAAGTTGAGGAATTACTCAAGCAGATGAATTTTGATCTAGGGGAGGTCTGGCATTATGATCCTCATGGTGTCATTTCCAAGAGAAGAGAGAGCATAAAGGCTTCGACTTATGAACATGAGGATAGGCCTGAGATTGAATGGAAAGCTAACTTTGATTTGTGGCCTATTAATATAGAGATGGAGATCGAGACTCAAGCATCAAAGGACAAGGCACATAAAAGGACCGTTGACCAAGCTGAAGATGTCGAGATGGAAGATGTACACCCTAGTAAAAAGGAAAAAACCCAAGAGATAGAGGAAGAAGAAATTGAGACCAGGTTGGTAGAGACAAGACCAAATCAACCAGGCTTCTAGGTGACCTTGGAAGACCCATTACATATTGTTGCCTCATCCTCTTTAGAGGTAGCTATTTTAAGTTCTAAAGGAAGTGCAACTATTAATGAGCCCAACTGGCCGATTGGAAAGGCCATTGAAGAAAGAAACAAGAAGGTAAGGGAAGAAATGCATAAAAAAATGACATCTCACTCAATCACCTATCAGACCAGACTTTTGGATGCCATGGGATTAGAGAGAAATCAAATGAAGTTATCCCTACAACACCCACTAGCACAGTCACTTCCTTCGGGCTCTTAGTTCAAGGCCCTGGATGTTTCATTAGACTTGACTAGTGTCCCTTTGCCGGATAAGATTAACTTCCACAAGCAAGTGGGGGAAATGTTGTACAATGAGCTCAATAGAAATGCAATAACCATCAGCAAGACTGAGAAGCTACTGGAGAAGGCCACAACAAGGTTGGAACAGGAAAGAGCTAACTCCGTAGCTCTACACATCCAGAATGAGAGTTTCAAGGAGCTGATTGTGAAGTTGTGGGTAAATCCACAAGACAAATCTGACTTTGAAGCCCTCCTCCAAAGTTCACAAGCAGAAATACAGGAGCTAAGGCACAAACTGAAGATGACAGGTAATCTTGGCCAAAGAACTGATAGAAAGAAACAATGAGATAGTAGCCCTCAAGTGGCAAGCAAGATAACTTCAACAAAGGATAGACACACACATTTGTGTAGTGTTTGTGCCTCGAAATCCCCAAAATCAAACAGAGAAACTCACCAAGACCCTCGCCAAACTACATATTTAAGAAGGGGAGCTTAAGAAAGTGTAGAAGGATTTGGACACTACGAAGAGGAACCTAGCACAAAAAGAAAAACTACTTGAGACAACTAGGACCAATGCAAACATAATTGGTAAGGACTTACAAGAAGCAAACCAGGATATTACTGAGTTGAAAGGTAGGATGAAAGGCAAGATGAAAGGAAATATTTCTCTCCTACAAGCTAAGTAACTTGTCTAGGATGAAATCATAATAGAAATGAAAAGCAACTGGGAGTACATAACTTTGATGGATGAACAAAATATTTTGATCAAGGATTATGATTTTTGTATACTTGCTTCCAAAGAAGATGGGGAAAAGATCTCCCAAATTGCCAAGAAGTTCATTTAGTTTGTGAATGAAAGACCACTCAGTGAGTTGAGTCAAATTGATGTAGTATATAGAGTGTCTTCTATCATGGAGATCTCTAAAGTTTTTTAGAAGGAGGAGGCCAGAGTCAAAGCTGAGGAATGCCTAAGGGTGGTACAAAAAGATGTGGATGCCTTCTATGCTGAGTTTGATGAAAGAGTCAGGATAGGGTTTCCTAGTTGTCGAGATATTGTGGGAATGCTAATCCCATGGACACAATACAACCAAATGTTAGTGAAGGCCAAGAGTAAGGCATATTCCTCCCATGAGAATAATACTACTCTCAAAGATAAAACAATGGTTAACTATATTAGAAAGGAGTTCCAGCTGTTACGGCTGGTAAATACCTTGTTCCACCCTTGTTTGGACTACACAGGGGTCATGAATATCAATATCACATATCAACAATTCCTTCATGCTCCTCAAAAGGCGTGAGCAGTTTGTCAATCCTCCCGTGCTTCGGATCATCAACCCAACGACATTGCCTCCAAAACCTTCTTATCATGACTAAGGATGCTGCTGATCGTGTCAACCGTGACACTTTGATTTTATGTTTCATGCAAATATTTTATTTCATAAGAAACTATGTCAGTTAGTTAGAATTAGGTTTGTACAACTGTGTCATTGAGCACACTAATATTTTGTTATGATGATTAATTTCCAAATCAAGAAATAATATTTTGTATTGGGCTCTCCATTTGAGGCCTATATAAACAATTTATGATATCAAACCAAGGGTTTAGAATCTTGATTTTCCAAGAGAGAAGCTCTGCAAGTTGTCCATGAAATGTATGCTCTGTGGAAGGTTAATAATTTTTTTTGGTGATTCTAGCTCATATAAATGTGCAATATGTATTTCTTCTTCTATTTATTTCATACGTTTCACTCTGTTTCTCAGATTACATGTAATAACAACTACTGGATATGTTTTTCATGGAATTATGGATTAATATAGGTCTAATGATGATTAAAGGTGCCTATAACTAATATGAATTGTTATCCTTAAAATGCGCTCCATGTATCTCAACACTTCATTAAAATATCCTTCTCATACATTTCACACTGAACTTCAATGAACAAGATTCTTAGGTTTAAGCCCTATGTGTTGGTTTTTTCTCCTCTTTATTTCTTCCATTTGATATATTACAAATGACCTATGAAATTTCATGTGTATATGATGTTGGCCACTGGTGCTAGATATTAATGCTTCGGTGATTTATGTTTGGCGTTCGATCTTTTATTTCTCCTCTTAAGGAAGGTTTTGAATCAATTCCATCTCAAATATGATAAATACTGAGTGTAATAGAAAATATCAATAGATATTTGAAGCACTCATCAAGATGTCCTAGGCACTGGTCTCCTTTCAACCCAGAGGCTTTCTCTAGGAGCTACAACATCATCCCTTTGGGTGGATTTTCCCATATATTTTCTAAAAAAAAGGAAGAATAAATTTACCTTTTTATGCTAACCTATGAAGATCCATGAGAACTACTTTAGGCATGCTCAAGTAGGTGCTCTTGAAGTAAAGAGGAAGGAAAGCTACTACAACACTTCCAAGTTGTAGCAACACCTTCATATCGCTTCAACACCTAGGTACCTCATTGTTGCAAATCCCATTACTGCAATACACTAAAGTGCAAGTGCTATAACTCTCATTATTGTAACACGACCACATGGAAAAATCCATAACTCTAGCTGCTATAGGAACATGGCAATTGTTGCAACATGCTTCTACAAAATGAGATAACATTGTGCTACAACTTCGTTGAACCAATAGAATGGTGCTGAAACATGCTTAAAATTGTTGTTGCAACTTGCATAACCATGATGCTGTAACACATTAACAATTAGTTGTTGAGGATAACTGCTGCCACTTAGGGACAATTAGAACAAGGTATCTTCATCCAACCTCCAACTGCACAGCTATCTACAAGATGACCATTTGAATGCCTAATAAAGAAGATGACTAGCTGTAGTTGGTTGCCAGCAAGGAAAGCTAATAACACCCTCATATCACTACAATGCCTAGGTACCTCGTTGCTGCAACCCCCACTGCTGCAATACATTATAGTGCAAGTGATGCAACTCCCACTGCTGCAATACACTATAGTTCAAGTACTACAACTCCCACTATTGTAACATTACCACATGGAAAAAGATGCAACTCTAGCTACCATAATAAGAATGAGGCAATTGCTGCAACATGTTGCTACAACATGACATAACATTGTGTTTCAAATTCGTTGAACCAGTATACTAGTGTTGCAACATGCTTAAAATCGTCATTGCAACTTTCCTACCTTGATGCTACAACAAGTTGATAGTTAGCCATTGAGGATAATTGTTACCACTCAAAGACAACTAGCACAACAAAACTCTAGCTAACATCCAACCACACAACTATGCACAAGATGACCATTTGATTGCCTAATGAAGGATGTGGCAAGATGTAGTTGGTTGTCGACAAGGAAATAATGACCACAATATAAAAGTGGCCCATATGCCACTTGTCACAACAACTGAATGAGTTAGCATGTGTCTAATATTTTCTACTTTATTAATTTATTGTAACATGGAAGGAATAACCTAAAAATACAAAGATCCTCAAGGTTGTCATTCAACCTCTTAATCCAATTTATACTACAAAACTTTGTATAAAATACCGAAGTCAACTTGAGCTGAGGGAGAGAGAATTAATTATACTTTTTTTGCTTATGAACTTCTGTTGATAAAACAATCATGGTTCTGTTCCATTTCTTGCTCTATTATTTTTGAATGGTGTGTTGCTGACTTGGGTGAGCTAGTTTTATAAATAGTGCTTTGACTAAGGAGGTAGGCCCCCTCCTTAGTTAGGTACTACTTGTAACCTTATATATTAGTTCCTATTTTCATTTTTGTAATTTGGTTTCTTTACATTGTTGTGACTCGCTAACTAGATAACTTAATCCATTTTTTGCAACTCATTAATTATATAACTTATTATGGTTTGCTGCAACTCATTAATTCAATAGCATACTATATTTTGTTGCAATTATTTTAACTCATTTTATTGTGCTGCAATTCATTAATTTGATAAATTATTTCATTTTGTATGCTACTACAACTCACCAGCCTGATAGTTATATAATTTTGTATGCTATTGCAACTCACTAGTTTGATAAGTATTTAGTTTTCTATACTACTGCAACTCATTAATGATGATTGTTAATACCAAAAAATCGTACACGTGTTGGCACAATCCAAAAGACACTAAAATGTGTTCAAAAAAATGGACAAGTGAAGATTTTATAGCTGAATACATCATGCAGTTTAAAAAATTAAATTTCTCCTAAGGTCCAAAGTTTATAAAGATAAAAACAATTGATGTCACGCGACTATTTCTTCGATAAATGCATGCACGTAGAATATCATTAAAAATTCGCGCAGTTGCAGAAATGGATGACTCAACGATTCATGACCACTCCACACACTTAGGGACGATTCGCTGACATGAGCTCAGTCTAGTACAATTGAATTCGAGTTGCCCTGAAGATATGCAACCCTTAATGGAATCATCTTGTCCTACTCATGTGTCATTATCATGCATGAACCAAGTGTTGTGTGTGGAGCATGATTGTTCAGAGGTCTTTGTTTCAGCCGGATGTATACCCAGTTTGTACACCCCTCCACGCGGGGGGGTACGGGGGGGACTTGTCCCCCCCGCGGGGGTCCGATCCCCCCTGGCTGGGGGGTCCGGGGGCCAGCGGTCCCCTGGCGGGGGCTCGGGGGCAGCGCCCCCGAAGCTAAAAACAAATGTAAAATTGCCTTGTAAAAGTATAGTAATTTCTAGTCAATCTGGGCCGTTCATTAGGCAGATGATCTGACGGTAGAACTTATGTTTAGTTTAGGGTTTTTTGCCCTAGAAGGCAACCCCCTCTCTTTGTATGAGGGCATTGTATTTGAGGCTGAGATATAGATGTGTATTTTGTGAGCAAGAAACTTAGAGGTGAGACTATGAGAGAAAACATAGGATATTACAGCGGATTTGCTGTAGGTTGTGTCTCTTCATTTTGCTGGATAATAGAAAGGAAGGACTGGCTGTTCGGGGTGGACGTAGCCCAAACTAGGTGAACCACGTATATCTGTGTCTCTCTTGTTTTATGCGTTCTCTGTGTTTATATTTCTGCAATATTTTATGTGTTCCATTGCTCCGTAATATATAATTTTCTAACAACTGGTATCAGAGCCGAAGGTCTATTTGGCTGATAAACTCGCAGGAAAGAAGGGTTCAGGTTCGAGTGGGAGCAATGGCGAAAGATGGTAAGTTTAGGGTCGAGAAATTTAACGGCCAAAACTTCTCGCTGTGGAAGATGCAGATGGAAGATTATCTGTATCAGAAAGATCTGTACCTACCATTGGGCGGAAAAACAAAGATGCTGACGGGTATGATAGATGAAGAATGGAACCTTCTCGATAGAAAGACACTCGGAACAATACGGTTGTGCCTCGCTGCATCAGTCGCCTTCAACATTTCGAAGGAAACAATGACAGAGGGTTTGATTCAGACGTTGTCGAAACTATATGAAAAACCCTCGGCCTAAAACAAGGTATTTCTCATGAAACGGTTATTTAATATGAAGATGTCGGAAGGTGGATCTATTGCAGACCATTTAAATGATTTTAATACTGTTACAAGTCAGTTATGTTCTGTAGGGGTAAACTTTGATGATGAAGTTAGAGCTCTGTTATTCTTGTGCTCATTACCAGAAAGTTGGAATGGTTTAGTAATGGCCATTAGTAACTCTGTGTCTGGATCTAGTACTTTAAAGTTTGATGATGTTGTCGGTGCTATCCTTAGTGAGGAAATGCGACGGAAAAGCTCCGGTGAGAGATCGGGTAATGCTTTGAGTGTAGAGTCTAGGGGAAGAAAAATGAAAGAGGAAAGAGCTCAGGATATCGCAGTAAATCAAGGAAAGGCAGATCCAAGTCTAGATCGGGGATAGTGTGCTGGAAATGTGGAGAGAAAGGACACCTAAAGAAAGACTGTAGATCTCGGAAGGGAAAAGAAGGAGATGCACAGCAAGAAAACAATCACGAAGCAAATGTGATAGGTGAGGTGTTACAAGATGCTTTGATTCTTTCTTTCGAAAATATTACTGATTCCTAGGTGGTAGATTTAGGGGCCTCATTCCATGCCACACCTGATAAGAAATACTTTCATGACTATGTTCAAGGAGATTTTGGACAAGTTCGTTTGGGTGATGATAAACCCTGTAAAATCGTTGGAATGGGTAAGGTCCTTGTAAAACAACAGAATGGAAACCAATGGCTACTAAAGGAGGTAAGGCATGTTCCAGATCTAAAGAAAAATCTGATTTCAACAGGGCAGCTAGGCGGTGAAGGTTGTGTGACAACTTTCACAGATAAAGCTTGGAAGGTCACCAAAGGAGCCCTGGTAATAGCAAAAGGCGAAAAGGTTGGTACATTGTATTTATGCAATGGTATTTCTAACTCTGTTAATGCTTTAACTTCCAAAGGAGCAGATGCAGCATTATGGCATCATAGGCTCAGACACATGAGTGAAAAGGGGATGAAGATTCTTCACTCAAGGAATTTGTTGTCGGGTTTGAAGAATGTTGATTTGGATTTCTGTGAGAATTGCATTTATGGAAAACAGAAGAGAGTCAGATTTCTCAGAGTTGGGAAAGAAATGAAGAGCGAAAAATTAGAGCTTGTGCATACAGATGTATGGGGACCTGCTCAGGTATCATCTCTCGGTGGCTCTCGTTATTATGTTACTTTTATTGATGATGCAACTAGAAAAACTTGGATTTATTATATTAAGAATAAATCTGATGTATTTGATACTTTCAAGAAATGGAAAGCTTTGGTTGAGATTGAGACAGGAAAGAAATTGAAGTGTCTTAGATCAGACAATGGAGGTGAATATTGCAACAAAGAGTTTGATAGGTACTGTTCAGAACATGGAATTCACAGAGAGAAGACAGTTCCAAGAACACCACAAGAAAATGGTGTGTCAGAAAGGATGAACAAAACAATCATGGAGCGTGCAAGGTGCATGAGATTGCATGCAGGATTGCCTTTACAGTTTTGGGCAGATGCTGTAGATACTGCTATTTATCTAATAAACAGAGGGCCTTCAAGTTCCTTGGATGGTGGTGTTCCGGAGGAAGCATGGACAGGTAAAAAGGTAAACCACTCTTTTTTAAAGCCTTTTGGTTGTGAGGCCTTTGTCCATATTGATAAAGAAAATAGAACAAAGCTTGAGGCAAAGTCAAAGAAATGTACCTTTATTGGATATGGTGTTAATGATTTTGGTTATCGCTTATATGATTACGAAAATCACAAAATCATTAGGAGCAGAGATGTAATATTCAATGAAAAGGTCTTGTATAAGAATCAGTTGCAGGAAAAGAAACAGGAAAAAGAAAACAAGGAATACACAGTTCTTGATGAAATCACTAAAAAGGTAAAGGTGCCTGAAAATAATAATAATCAACAACAACAACCACCACAACAGCAACAGGCACCCCAAACACCTGAAAGTGGTGTTAGAAGATCTACCAGGATAAGTAGACCCCCTGAACAATACTCTCCTTCATTATATTATTTATTGTTGACTAATTCTGGTGAACCCGAATGTTATGAAGAAGCAATACAGGTTGAAAGCAGGAAGAAGTGGGAGGTAGCCATGGAAGAAGAGATGGACTCCTTAATGCATAACCAGACTTGGGATTTAGTCAGGTTGCCTGCAGGAAAAACTGCATTGAAGAATAAATGGGTTTATAGGCTGAAGGAAGAAGATGGAGGAAAACAGAGGTACAAAGCTAGACTTGTGGTGAAGGGGTTTGCACAGAAGAAATGTATTGATTTTGATGAAATATTTTCTCCTTTTGTTAAAATGACTTCAATCAGAACTATTTTAAGTCTTGTAGCAGCTAAAGGTTTGCATCTTGAGCAGTTAGATGTAAATACAGCCTTTCTCCATGGGGATTTGGAGGAAGAGATATATATGCAGCAGCTGGTGAGCTCCAGTATTGTAGCAATAATGCTACAACTCTGGGGCTTCCTGTCTCTTACTTTTATCAACCCGGTAGTTCGTACAAACTTGGAAGCGACGGTGCTATATGCACAAGTACTAGCTCTTGTCGTAGCTGTCACTTGGTCAGCTGGCACAAGTCCGCTAGGGATCAAGCCAACTTCTATAGGCTCTCAGAAGAAGCTTGCTAATTGATGGACGAAAGCTATTCTCAAAGGAAAGCTACTCTACTTGACAAAATGAACTGAAAGCAAATCAAAGCATGTAAACCTAGGAAACCCTAATTTGACTAGTCTAACCTCTATACTGCAAAGAATGTGAATGCAACTTCTACTAATGCTGTCATTACCTCTAATAAGTGCAAATGCATGGATCTAAGCTACTTGCATCATAAAAGACATGTTTTTGTATTTTTCCTTTAAGTGTATGGAATGATTGTGATTTTGTGCTAACTAGGGTTTGGTTGTGCAGATGGGATGGAGAAGGAAGGAAGGCGTGGGACAGGTTGGGGAGGCTAGGAGAGGTCCCTAGGGGTCCTTAGAATCCATCCACAGAGGTTCCTCACGTTCAGAAGCTCAGCAACCGAGTGAGTGGCCTCCTACAGGATGTCTGCAGGGGATCCTACAGGATACTCTGGTTTCTACAGGATGTTCTGTAATTCTTCTACAGGATGTTTACGAATTGGATTTTTGAGGATGGATGGTTGAGGGAAGATGCATGGATGGTTATGGAGGTAGGATGGAGGTCTGAAGTGACCCAGGAACTGATGGATGGAGTGGTGAGATGATGTGGAAAGCTGACTTGGCTTGAAGGTAGTTGAGACAACAATGGGGAAGAAGGTAAGGTTACTTGGCAAAAGAGAAGATGGGAGATGAGGGAACAGACTTGGTGATGGAGGAGCTGATCTGAACGAGGCTCAAATGAACGAGGAGGTGATGAAGGTGCCCTGCATAGTGGTTGTTTGATCAAACCAACTACATCTTGCATGCAATCGAAATATCATGTGATCTATCTAACAAGTTAATGAAATCGGTGGACAACAACCTTATTCATGAAAAAAATCACGTACAACCTGTGAAAAAAACATTATCAAAGAGATATAAACGCATGAATAACTCCTACCAATCTATCTTAAACATAAGAAACTACTTTAACCATCAAAAGCAACCTAAGTAACAAAGCATGAATTAAATCTAAAGAGCAGATTTTTTCTCAAGAACGCAGCAAACACACATAAAGAGAAACAAGGGAGGTACTGGGCGCTTGAGATGGGCCCAACCCCAAGAGCTACAGCCTCCCATGAAAGATTTAGAGCTGGTGCAAAGCTGGATCCATATTTATTAATCAAGAAATGAAAAGTACATCAAAACTGTCCACAAGGAGAACTTGAACATGAGCTGAAAGCAAAGCTAATATATTGCATAAAAATCGAACTACAAATTAGCTAACTAATGGCTAAAACAAAATGACTAACTAGCTACAAAATGACTAACCACTAGCTAACCAAAATGAGGCCCCAAGCCTTCTTATTTATACAATTTGAGGACCCAACAGTCCTCCTAAAAGTTAGGGACTTGGCTGCCCAAGACTTGGAGTTAACAGCAGTCCAACTTGACTTGCTTGGCTGCCCTTGAGCTGATTGATTCGGTGGCCCTTGAACTCTGAGCTGATGGTGGAGAATTCGAGGTAAGGGCCAATAAATGAGGGGGACACCTTCCTACAAATCCTCTAGCTTGTTCTCCCACGAATTTGGCTGCCAAGTGCTCATTAAGACCTTCAAATTTGTCTCCAAGTTGACCAACAAGGCTACACAAAGCACCCATTAGACTTGTTGGCATAATGACTAACCAAATTCACTCTATTAACATAAAAATAATCAAAAACATGCAAAACAAATGAGAATGGTGGATTAAGTCAAATTAGGAGGTTGAATGAGCCCAAATAATTGTACATTTTTGGGGCTCATCATCACCCCCCTACTAAAAGTGTTGCTCATCCTCTGAGCAACCAAATCTCTCCCCTTGTCTTTGATGGCCCTGGTGACTTCCTTGGCTAGCATCTCGGCCAATTTCTCCTTTGGCTTCCCGCTTTTCAGACTTTCCTGTAGAAACTGTTCGCTGGCTTCCTGTAGAAACAGTCTCTGTCTTCCTGTAGAAACAGTCCTGTAGCTGAGTTCTTGCTTGGCTGTGGGCGATTTTCCTTTCAGCTGGGCTGTGGCAGCCTTCATCTTCTCCCCCTTTCTGCTCTTTTTCTTCACTGTTAAAAGGGCTGATATCTTTGGCCAAAACTCTTCATTCATTTTTTCAACAATTCAGTTCACCATTTATTCCAACACATATCATGACAACATGTTCTCGTGTCCTTTCATCACTGTCATGAAACCATGCTTCTTTGCTTTGGTTCTTCCCACTGCCTGCTGCTTTTCCTGTTTTATGAGCTGTCCCATATCCATGTTTGAAAGAATAATCTTTGTCATCTATGGAAGTATATGATACAAAAGCTTTGCGTCATCTGACCCTTTTTGGAAAATATATTCCTGCTTTTATTCATGGGTTATTTTCGTAAGAGTATAATTACTAGAAAAACTCAGCAGAAATTAATTACTTTCTTCCTGGTCATCTAGCAAAATTTTGACAACAAAATTGGCAGTCAATTGTTTCATTTATGGCTCTGCATGTGTCTCAAGGAAAATAAGAACTTCATGTCAACAATTTTAGTTATAGACACTGCTGAATTCATTTCTTTATCAACATTCTACTGCTCTGTTTTGAATTCATGATCATATTGCAGAGATGGCATCTTTCCTCAACAATTAATTCTCCCCATGTTCCATATTGGTCTAGGATAAATTCAAATTATTTTGAAGAAAATCTCATACAACTCCTAAGAGATGAAAGAACCTACCAAAGGTATTCTTACTCTTTGATTTCCATATCGTTCAATGAAGCAGGGGGCTTTCTCCAAGAGGGATAAACTTTCATCAATATCCTTCAATGCAAGCCTATCTATAACCAAGAACTCTCTGGTCATTTTTCCCTCTACTGTTTTGGATAACTTTGAATGGTATGAATCACTTCAAAATATACAGTTCTATCCCATAATCAATTCCTTGGTGAAGACTCACCAATGAGGTAGCAGAAACCCCTGCGTTTCCTGTAGACTGCGTTCCTGTAGAACTGTGCTCCTGTAGGACTGCGTTCCTGTAGAAGCCGTGCGCAATTCTCGGGGAGGACTGTAGTTCTGCAATGGCACTAGAGCTTTCTGTAGCAATCTTGATGGCGGCTGCTCTTGTGCTAATAGAAATCACCAACGAAATCCACACTTCCAGTTGTGTGCAAGTTGACTAACAGTTGAGCGCTTGCGTGACTGCTGGTGGAGTGAGGTGGCAAAGACGTGCTGGCCCATGCAACTGTTCATGAACTGCAGTGGTCACTGATTGTTCTCTACTTGAAATTAGGTCCATCACTCATGCTGCAGTTTAAACGGTCACCACTACCTGATTTCAATTTCTTTCTTGAGACACGTGTGCTCAGCCACCCATCGAGTGCTATGGAACTGGATGACGGTGGTCAGTCAGCTAGCCACCAATTCCTTTAATCCCAACCATCTCATTGTTCATGCAGTTTACAAATTACATTCATGCAAACAGAGGAATAGGTTTTGTCACGTACATGCAAGTTAAACGGCTGATTGTGAAGCGTGTTGCTGCTGCATGCTTGGATCCTTTGATTGCATGAGGCTTGGCTAATGATTTTTGATTGCTTTTCCTTGTGCAGGTGTCCTCTAGCCGGATCTAAGCTGCATGCGTTCATTTCCACGTTCAACTCTGCCCGTTCAAGCTGCTGCTGCTGCCTGGTCACAAAACCAGAACTTCTTTTTGCCATTTCTCCCAAACGGTAGATCGGTTTGGTCTGAAACTTGGTGAGCATGTTACTACCATCATTATGCATCTCCCATAGCAAATTCGTGATCAATGGATGCACAGATTTCAAGAAAAATGGAAAATGGCTGAAGATTTCAGAGGTCGATTTCTCGGAAACCGTGCATCGGAATCGGCTGAAACTGCTTGGGTAGGCTACTATCATCCATGTACATCTCCCCATGAAACAGGTTTTGAAACGGATGCACGGTTATGGAGGAAATGCAAAAATGGCTGATGGTGATGGAGGCTGATTTCTTGGAAACCGTGCACCGGAATTGCATGAAACTGCTCAGGCATGTTTTCATCAACCTTGTACAGTTCCCCATAAAACGGTTTTTCAAATGGATGCATGGTTTTCAAGTTATGGCAAAAACAAATTCTGCTCTATGTGTTTTTGCTTCAAGGCACTTTGCATGTTGGTTGCATGGTATGACAAAATGAATTTTGGCTGTGATGCAGGTATGGAGATGATGGAGGAGGAGTTGGAAGATAGCATGAGGGCTTCTGAACACTTGAGGAAGCTACCATGCTCGCCAAACCACTTTTTGAAATGCATGCCTAGTTTCCCACAATTTCTACAAGAAGATCCTGTAGAAGCACAATGAGAAGCACAAGGAGGTGAAAAAATGATGGATGAAGGCAAGGGATGGACACACAAGTGCTTGCAGGCCTAACCAATAGACTCCCACCATCAGATTCACTTTTGAAATTGGATTTGGCTCGTCCAAAGGTTCTACAGGATGTTTCCTGTAGAAATACAGAGCTTTCCTGTAGAAGACACAGTTTTGAGGAAAGAAGCATAATGACATGAAAAAGATGATGGAAAAGGGGTGAGGAATGGAAACATGGATGTGGGTAGGCCTCATGGACATATTCCAAGCCTTCAGGTCCTCCTCGGAGATCAATTTGGCTTTTTTGTAAGCTTCCTGTAGAAGATACGAAACTTCCTGTAGAAGGCACAAAAACTCCTTTGTCTTTGATTTGAGTGCTCCTCCTGTCATGAAACGTCCTTCTTTAACCTGCAATGTCATTGCTGCAACATGAAATGGAGATTAGCTTTATTTTTCTTTTTCTTTTTCTCTTTTTTTTTTTTGAAAAACAACTAGGGCGCCTCATGGAGGTTTTCACCCTAATTGCCTGCCTTGGGCGCCTCCAAGGGAGGTTTTCACCCAAAGATCTTATTCTCTTTTCTCTTTTTTTCAACCCATTGACCGCCTCATGGAGGTTTTCAATCAATGAGCCAATCTAAGGCGCCTCCAAGGAGGTTTTCACCTTAGATTTCTATTTTCCTCTTTTTTCATTTTTTCTTTTTCTTTTTTCTTTTTTCTTTTTTTTTCCTACCCTACCCTACTTGAAAAACAAAATCATTTTCAAGTATAAGAATACTTCCAATGGAGCCATGTGCACATCGAGATTAGAGAAAAAATGATGTGAAGGCTCGAAATGCATGCTTGGACAACTATCCAACTTTCAGAGACAAAATGATCTGACTTTGAGAGTACAAAACATAGCTGAGGAGGAGAGTGCTGCTGCAACTTAGTGACCTTCTGAAACCATATCTCAATATAGCTTTGATATCCTTGGTCATCTTGCTGATTTGGATCATTCTTCATGTCACCTTCTAACATGACTTTCTGATCTTCCTCTTTTTGCTGATCTTTCTCTTGGATACATGGAAGATTTGATGGTAACCATGAGGGATCTTTCTTTCTCTCTGATTCTGATGTCTTCTCTTCATTAAGTGCAGCCCATGGTTCTTTGATCTCCTCTTTGGAATCTTCTTTTGCTTTTGGTCCTTCAATGTTGTCAATAGATTCCCTCTTTTGCAACACTCTTCCTGAGCTTTGGTGAACATCATTGAGCTCACGAGGAATCATTTGCACATGTTGTGCCTCAGATTTGCAATTGGGTTGAGCTGCTCCATTGCATGGTTTTGGAAATGGAGGTACGGGTAGCTGAGTGGAGGTGTGAAATTGAGATGGAGATGGATGGCATTGTGGTTGGGTAGGCATTTGGGGTTGCCTTGGTGGAGGAGGAGGCGATGGTTGTGGATGAGCAGGTGGTGGAGGAAAATGAGCGGGATGAGAGTTGTACTGGGGCCTCCACTCCTGATAAGGTGCATTCCACTGAGGCTGTGGCTGAGCATAAGAGTGAAATGAATGAGCAGTTGGTTGGGCATAATATGGATCTGTGAAGGAATAAGGAGGAGGTGTGAACCAGGAAGGATGAGCAGGGGGACCCCAAGAAGGCATGAAGGTGGCTTGATAAGGGTCATAATAGGTCTCGAGTGTCCCTTGTAGTTCCTGCTGGTAGGGTATGGGTCCATGTGGCCTCCTTTGGTTCATATAACAGAGTGATTCAGTGGCTCCCTTGGCTCTTTGATATGTAGCTTTGATTCTGGGCAAGGAAGGGCACTGATCTGTAGGATGGTATTCTTCACAGATGAAACACACTTCTAGAGAGTGCATTGGACATTCGTTCCAAGGATGATTTCTAGTGCACCTAGGACAAAAAATGGCCAAAGCCCTCTTGGCTTCTTCTTGCTTCTTTTGGATCCGCAAGGTATCCAGTTGCATGGCAAGAAACTGCCTCATATCACTCTTGAAACCTTCGATCTGATTTTCAAATTCATCTTTGGACAAGGGATTGCTCCAATCATCTCTGCTTGTAGCCATTTGCTTCAGAGGAGTGTTTCTTTCTTCTTCTCCCCTAGAGGTTCTTCAGATATGTCTTGATGTCCACCCAGGGGTTCTTTCATCACAGCCATCGAAGAAGAACGTTGGCTGTGTGAAGCAGTGGGGGGGTTGTGCAATCATTTTTCTAACTTATCTCTACTCCTACAAAGCATGAAATGAAATCTTTTTGGTTGTTTTTTCTTTTGTCTACTTCTACATGCAAAACTGAAATAGATTGAACTGCAACTAACTATCTTACTGAAATGAAAGTGCGGAATTGAAATGAAAGCAGGAAAGGACTAATCTATTTTGCTCAAATGAAATTGTAGGAATGGAAAGGCTAGTCTATGCTTGCAAAATTGAAATACTAATCTACGCTTGCAGAATTGAAATACTAATCTACGCTTGCAAAATTGAAATTGCGAAATTGAAAGGCTAATCTAGGAAAGCAGGAAATGTTAATCTATGAAAGCAGGAAATACTAATCTATGAAAGCAGGAAATGTCTATGCTACTTTTGCAGAATGAAAAATGAAATAAACTACTGAGCAGAAGGTTGTAGTAGAAAATAGAAGAATAACAACAATCACCAATACTCTGCCGCTTCCCCGGTAACGGCGCCAAAAAGATGGTGAGCTCCAGTATTGTAGCAATAATGCTACAACTCCTGGGGCTTCCTGTCTCTTACTTTTATCAACCCGGTAGTTCGTACAAACTTGGAAGCGACGGTGCTATATGCACAAGTACTAGCTCTTGTCGCAGCTGTCACTTGGTCAGCTGGCACAAGTCCGCTAGGGCTCAAGCCAACTTCTATAGGCTCTCAGAAGAAGCTTGCTAATTGATGGACGAAAGCTATTCTCAAAGGAAAGCTACTCTACTTGACAAAATGAACTGAAAGCAAATCAAAGCATGTAAACCTAGGAAACCCTAATTTGACTAGTCTAACCTCTATACTGCAAAGAATGTGAATGCAACTTCTACTAATGCTGTCATTACCTCTAATAAGTGCAAATGCATGGATCTAAGCTACTTGCATCATAAAAGACATGTTTTTGTATTTTTCCTTTAAGTGTATGGAATGATTGTGATTTTGTGCTAACTAGGGTTTGGTTGTGCAGATGGGATGGAGAAGGAAGGAAGGCGTGGGACAGGTTGGGGAGGCTAGGAGAGGTCCCTAGGGGTCCTTAGCATCCATCCACAGAGGTTCCTCATGTTCAGAAGCTCAGCAACCGAGTGAGTGGCCTCCTACAGGATGTCTGCAGGGGATCCTACAGGATACTCTGGTTTCTACAGGATATTCTGTAATTCTTCTACAGGATGTTTACGAATTGGATTTTTGAGGATGGATGGTTGAGGGAAGATGCATGGATGGTTATGGAGGTAGGATGGAGGTCTGAAGTGACCCAGGAACTGATGGATGGAGTGGTGAGATGATGTGGAAAGCTGACTTGGCTTGAAGGTAGTTGAGACAACAATGGGGAAGAAGGTAAGGTTACTTGGCAAAAGAGAAGATGGGAGATGAGGGAACAGACTTGGTGATGGAGGAGCTGATCTGAACGAGGCTCAAATGAACGAGGAGGTGATGAAGATGCCCTGCATAGTGGTTGCTTGATCAAACCAACTACATCTTGCATGCAATCGAAATATCATGTGATCTATCTAACAAGTTAATGAAATCGGTGGACAACAACCTTATTCATGAAAAGAATCACGTACAACCTGTGAACAAAACATTATCAAAGAGATATAAACGCATGAATAACTCCTACCAATCTATCTTAAACATAAGAAACTACTTTAACCATCAAAAGCAACCTAAGTAACAAAGCTTGAATTAAATCTAAAGAGCAGATTTTTTCTCAAGAACGCAGCAAACACACATAAAGAGAAACAAGGGAGGTACTGGGTGCTTGAGATGGGCCCAACCCCAAGAGCTACAGCCTCCCATGAAAGATTTAGAGCTGGTGCAAAGCTGGATCCATCTTTATTAATCAAGAAATGAAAAGTACATCAAAACTGTCCACAAGGAGAACTTGAACATGAGCTGAAAGCAAAGCTAATCTATTGCATAAAAATCGAACTACAAATTAGCTAACTAATGGCTAAAACAAAATGACTAACTAGCTACAAAATGACTAACCACTAGCTAACCAAAATGAGGCCCCAAGCCTTCTTATTTATACAATTTGAGGACCCAACAGTCCTCCTAAAAGTTAGGGACTTGGCTGCCTAAGACTTGGAGTTAACAGCAGTCCAACTTGACTTGCTTGGCTGCCCTTGAGCTGATTGATTCGGTGGCCCTTGAACTCTGAGTTGATGGTGGAGAATTCGAGGTAAGGGCCCATAAATGAGGGGGACACCTTCCTACAAATCCTCTAGCTTGTTCTCCCACGAATTTGGCTACCAAGTGCTCATTAAGACCTTCAAATTTGTCTCCAAGTTGACCAACAAGGCTACACAAAGCACCCATTAGACTTGTTGGCATAATGACTAACCAAATTCACTCTATTAACATAAAAATAATAAAAAACATGCAATAAACAAATGAGAATGGTGGATTAAGTCAAATTAGGAGGTTGAATGAGCCCAAATAATTGTACATTTTTGGGGCTCATCAGCAGCCACAAGGATATGAGGTGAAAGGGAAGGAGAAACTAGTGTGCAGGTTGAAGAAGAGCTTGTATGGCTTAAAACAGGCTCCAAGGCAGTGGTATCTAAAATTTGACAAGTTTATGTCTGAACAAGGTTATACTAGATGTCACTCTGATCATTGTGTTTATCTGAAAAAGCAAAATGATGGCAACTATATTTTATTGTTATTGTATGTGGATGACATGCTTGTTGCAGGATCTAACATGCAGGAAATAAATGTACTCAAAAGAAAATTGGCAAATTCATTTGCAATGAAGGATTTGGGAGCTGCAAAACAAATCCTTGGTATGAGAATCACTAGAGACAGGAAAAATCGCAAATTAACATTGTCTCAGAATGAGTACATACAAAAGATGTTGAAAAGATTTAATATGCACAATGCAAAACCAGTTAGTACACCTTTTGCTAGCCATTTCAAACTTAGTAAGGAAATGCACCCAAAGACCCAAGAAGACATGGATTATATGTCTAAAGTTCCATATGCATTAGCAGTTGGAAGCTTAATGTATGCAATGGTCTGCATAAGGCCTGATATTGCACATGCAGTGGGAGTTGTAAGCAGGTACATGAACAATCCAAGAAAGGAACATTGGATGGCAGTGAAATGGATTCTCAGATATTTGAAAGGTACCACAAATCAAGCATTATGCTTTGGTGGTGCAAACATTTCTCTACAGGGATATGTTGATGCAGATATGGCAGGTGACAGGGATAACAGGAGGAGCACTACAGGATATGTATTTACTGTTGGTGGAACAGCTGTCAGTTGGATTTCAAAAATCCAAAGTGTTGTTGCACTTTCAACAACAGAAGTAGAGTATGTTGCTGCTATAGAGGCTAGTAAAGAAATGATTTGGTTACAAAGGTTTATGGGTGAATTGGGTAAGGAGCATGATATGGGCACATTATACAGTGATAGCCAAAGTGCCATTCATCTTGCAAAGAACTCAACATTTCATTCTAGGACTAAACACATACAGCTCAAGTACAATTTCATACGATCAGTGTTGGAAGATGGAGAGTTGAAGCTGGAAAAGATACACACTAGCCAGAATCCTGCAGATATGCTAACAAAAGTTGTAACCAGGGAGAAACTGAGAATATGCTCAGTTTCAATTGGTCTTCAAGGATGATGATGAAGATGAGAAACAGCCAGGTCCAAAGAGGAGTCATTTTCCCGCAAATGAAGCAGCGGTGGAGTTTCTACAATCATTCTCCAAGTGGGAGATTGTTGTGTGTGGAGCATGATTGTTCAGAGGTCTTTGTTTCAACTGGATGTATACCCAGTTTGTACACCCCTCCACGCAGGGGGGTGCGGGGGGGACTTGTCCCCCCCCCGGGGGTCCGGGGGCCAGCGGTCCCCCGGCGGGGGCTTGGGGGCAGCGCCCCCGAAGCTAAAAACAAATGTAAAATTGCCTTGTAAAAGTATAGTAATTTCTAGTCAATCTGGGCCGTTCATTAGGCAGATGATCTGACGATAGAACTTATGTTTAGTTTAGGGTTTTTTTCCCTAGAAGGCAACCCCCTCTCTTTGTATGAGGGCATTGTATTTGAGGCTGAGATATAGATGTGTATTTTGTGAGCGAGAAACTTAGAGGTGAGACTGTGAGATAAAACAGAGGATATTACAGCGGATTTGCTGTAGGTTGTGTCTCTTCATTTTGCTAGATAATAGAAAGGAAGGACTGGCTGTTCGGGGTGGACGTAGCCCAAACTGGGTGAACCACATATATCTGTGTCTCTCTTGTTTTATGCGTTCTCTGTGTTTATATTTCTGCAATATTTTATGGGTTCCATTGCTCCGTAATATATAATTTTGTAACACCAAGAGGGGGAAGATGGATTCAAAAAAATCCATATAAACAATCCATGGGAGAGCCAAAATATGAGACATTGTTATGCTTGCCAAATTGCTATCAGAGCAAACCGCCATTCCATTATTGAAGCCAAAGAAGGGAAGAGCACTAGCATGTTGGCCATATTGCTTCTAAGCAAACCATCATCCTAGTGAGTAATGAGGAATCCACCATTGGATAGTCTTCATACTTCTTTGAGATGGAGAAGAAACTTGCAAAGAGATTGAGGAAAAGAATCCCCCTTTCTAAGGATTTTTTGAGCACCATAGCTCAAATAATTCTCTTCAAGTGTCTAAGATTCATCTATTGTATTCAACCTCTACTACCAACAATCAATAAAGGGAGCTTTTTCCATTATTTTGTTGACTTGTTAGCTCCATTGAGCATTGTTTGTGTATTTACCTCTTTGTTTAGTTTATGTTTATGTATGCATTGTTTCCACTGTTTACAATGTTGTGTTTATTTAAGTTTGTCCACTAACAACACCAATTTTGTCTGTGATCCTTTGCAGGGAACAATCAACTGCTAAGGAGGTGTCTTTTGGTACACCATTGCCACAAAAACACTACCATAGGAATGGAGACCATACCATTTTCTTTTCATTAATCTAAATATTGTTTTTGCAGGACCTTCTCTCTGCACAACCATCCTATAAGGCGCTCAACACCTCTCTGGAATTTTTACAAACCTCAAGTACGTGTTCTGATCCCATAGAAGTGAAATTTTCTTTTTCTTTTCTCGCCAGCACGACTTTTTGTCTGAGAGACGCAAGTGTGCGTCTACGTGTGGATAAACTCGCGTAGTCACCAGAAAGCAAAAAAGGAGCCTTGTATTTTCTCTTTTCTTAGGTGATTGGCGACGTTTAGTGGATTGCCTTCACCTTTGCATTATGTATTTTTTGTTCAATATACTTGGTTGCTTTACTAACCTCAATTGGTGGAGAAATTAGAGTATTTTTCATTCTGTATTTGTAATACACACATATCTTAATTAGGGAGAAACATAAGTGGCCAAATTCCACATATGTTTTTCAAACTATTTTTCTAAAATTTTCTGCAAATCACATAACTTAACTAGTAAAGAAGTAAGTGGCCCACCATCCACAAATATTACTACTAACCAAATCTTTTATTTTTTCATTTTTTGAGACTAGGAGAAAATGTTATTAGAGAAAGTAAGTAATCGTTGCTTCCTTTCCGTCTCTTAAGACGAACCTGGGCTTGCATATAAAAAATTTCTTAAAATCATTTGAATTTCCATCTCCCTTGTTAAACTCGACATAGTTTAATAAGAAAAGAGTAAGCAGCCTATAATCCACAATATATTTCTTTTTCAATGCAAGGAACAATCAAACACCTAGTGTAATTAGAAGGATATTGTAAAGGATCACTGCATATCCACATCTTATCACACTTTGTATGCTCACTTGCATCACACACTAAGTTTCCATATGATTTGTACTCAAGGGCATCCAGTTTCCAAGAGCTTCGGTTACATAGTATATTTTGGCTTACAAACTCACTCCATAAGTAAATTAAGACTCCTTAAAAACAACCATAACTTGAACCAACTAAGTTTCCCCACAACGGTCACCAAAACAATTATAGTTCAGGTTAGGACCATTGGGGGTAGGCATCCCATAAGCCACCATGGTCATGTTACACATTTGAAATATAGTTGTGACTTTTTAGGGAACTTAAAATACTTCAATCATACCACAATAAAGAATACTTAAGAATGGCAGAGACTTGATTCAGAGGGGGTTCTACTTAGGTCCATTGTGTGCAGTACTCTTTGGGGCTACCTGGCCCATCTAATGCTTAGTACTGGTAACTGAATGCTCATGTGGGACGAAGGTACTTTAATGGCCAAAATCTAGGGTGTCCTTTGCCTATAGGTGATGGTGCAGGAAACACTTGAGCCTCATTACTATTATCTTGGTTGATTCTTTGGCTGCTGGAAGGCATCATTAGTTCTTTTGGGACATTGCCCTTGGATCCATCAGAAGACATCTTCGTAAGGCCTAGTTACTTTGAGATTGGTAAGGACGATTAGGTCTACATATGATCTTTTATCATACACAACAAACAAAAAACCTTTTTCTTGTTTGCTTGATCACATAGCTTAATTGTAAAAGGAAAATAACCATTTATATTTTCTCTTTGTTTTATGTATGTGATCTTATTGCATTGATACTTATCTCCTTCCCTCACCATACACAAAGTAGCACACACTCTAATCGACACCATAGGGGACCCCATGGCTCCCCATTGATCTAGACATTTTTTAAACCTCCCCCCATTACTGAGAGGTGTGCCAGGACTCCCACCATTTAGGCGTAGAGGACGTCATGAAACCACCATTATTGGATCTTCCTTTATTGGTGCATCTTTGCTCGGGACCCCTCCCCATCAAAGTACACCCTTCACCACCCCAGAAGGGTCCCCACGTGATACCCCTTTGAGGAGCCCACATACCACTCCTTCAGATAGTACGTGAGACACTTATCGAGGTATTTGTCTTGGAACTTCCCCATAGAGGACCCCTTTGCATATAGATTCCAAAATTGTTTCATGATGGTAGGTAACTCAAAGATCATGTTTTTAGCTTCATTAAACATACCAGATTTAAGCAAGCTAACCAATGACCCAATCGACCATGGGCTGGAATTGGCTAGCTATGCTCACTAAGATCCCTTCAAACATTCCAAAGTTTGAAGGGAAAGAGGGCGAAGACCCAAGAAACCATGTAATGAATTTTCACATGTGGTATTCGTCTAATAGTATCACTGACGAAACTATTAGATTACGATTATTTCAACACACCCTGACTGGGCCTGCAGCGAAATGGTACATCGAACAACCTTTTGCGTCGCACAAAAACTTTAGCTCACTAGCTACATCTTTCCTCACCTTCTTCCAGCTCCCGGTTCACCATGATTCAGGCCTGGAACTCTCACCCACTTCAAACAAACACCCACTACCCACATCTCGGATCATATACATGAATGGCGAAAACGCCGTAGCCTGTGTAAAACCCAGTTTGAAGATAAAGTCCTCTTGGACTTATTCTTGAGATCCCTCACATCTGAAATCTCTAAGGACATGGAAAATTCATCCCCGCAGATCGAGGAAGAAGCCATTAGTAAAGATCAATAGTTGGAGCTTATTTACACCCAGTCCGGGCAAATTTATCATTTGCTTCCAGATGTCGAACACTTGCAAACTTATAAAGAGATCCCATGTTTATCTAATGTTGCTGATGGATTATTTTGGTCCATAACCCAAAATCAGCATAACAATAACTACCAATACCCTGGATATTCGTTCAATGGCCAAGCATTTGATGCTACACAAAATGCACCACCATTGCAACATATAGGATACTATCCCGGTCAACCCACACCAAAGCAGAATACAGTAAAAAATGTTAACCAATATCAACCCCCTTAGGGGGGCTCATATCCTCCTCCACAAGGAAATCAATACACCTCTAGGAATATAGACATAATGTCCTCTTCCCAGAATCCATACATTAATCATGCATAAGGAAACCAATATTCTCCTTTCCATGCACGACAACAGAATAACCCACCAACACAAAATAATGTAATGATGAATCTAGTGCAGCCTTCTCTCGCTTCACAACAAAAGTCGGAGGAATAACTGAATCTAGCTAACCCTCTGAATGTTGCTAAGAAAAAACCAAAGAGTAAGCCAAAGGGAGAATCAGAACAGAGGGGGAAACAACTAAAAACAACCCCCAAGGGTACCAGGAAGAGGCAACCCCAACTAGAATCAAAACTAGGGATCGACCAACAATAACCCACATAAACAAGGTGTTGGGATGGGATCCCCTAGGGTCAATTTTGGGGCAAAATCCCAAGTTTTGTTGTATAAAATGTAAAGTATCCGCAACTTGTGGTCGCAGAGCGCGTAGATAGTTAAAGTGTCATAAAGGGTTTTAACCTTCTTTTATGTAAGTTGAGTTAGCTTTTGAAGATCTACCCATGGTCCACGGACCATGGGATTGTATAAGTAGGTGTGTCTTAGAGAGTCTAAGGCATAATAATAGTATTGATGATGAAGATGAATGTAATGGGTCAGTAAGAGTAAGAGCGAAGAAGTATTAGAGTAGAAGGAAGGCTCTGCAGCTGTGTGCGCAGAGGCCTAGAGTAGAGTCCGTAGTTGAGTGCGCGGACCCCTGTAGCTGAGTGCGCAGGGAAGTCTTGAATCTGTAAGATTGAACTGATTATCAATAAAGAAGATTGTTCATAAATACTTGTGTTATCTCTTTACTTCTGTTTATATGAATGTGCCTTATGTTATAATGGGTTTTTGAAATACTGAAGTATTGATGTGCGAATTTACATGACTTATATTGTTATATGAATGCAATTACTGTTAATTGTTTACGCGAAGATAATCTTGTTGTATGCTGAAGTATCAAATACTTAAGTTAATCTGAATAGTTACTGGGTTATATGTAATCTTTGATGTGCGTAAGTAGTGGATTCACCTATTCAGGGTCTGCGAAAGACAGTCGTAAGCGTTCGCGAAGGTATAGAAGCTGATTAAGGGGAGTTATATCGATAAGCCCTAAAGGCTTATCGATCTGTGCGAAGGTAGATTTAGGGCATAAAACAACATCACGCTCATCTCTGGGTGCAGAAACTTGGTTCCAACATCCCCCCATACTGCTTCGGGTGAGACTTCAATCTGCGCTCCACGAGTTGATGCCGAAAGGGCCAGTAGTGTAGGGATTTGTTTGGAGAAACTAACTCTAAACCTGGGTTAGGACCCACTAAGCCAACAAATGGTTCCATTGCTGGGACTAGGATCTGAATAAAGAGATGTGTGATGTCGCATCACTAGAATCCAACAAAGAAAGAAATTGAGGAATGGTTGGATAGAAAGATCCACGAATGCACGATGCAAGAGAACAAGAATCTGCGCTTGACGAAAGAATAATGGTTGGACAAATACCTATACACAGAAATACATGAGATCTTCTTCAACACCTTCTTGATCGAACTATAGGAGTGGATTGCTAAATTGGTGGATGACCAAGGAAGGTGGAGGCTTGACAGTCCAATAGTGTGGACCTCGAAGCTAGTACGGAGATTGGAAGCTTCTAAAAATAAGCTCACACACGTTTTTGATCACTGGCTTGATCAAGTCATAGGTGGATTCGTGATAGAATCTATGGTTGATACCTCAGTCAGCTACAACGAAGCAGAACAATGCTTTTTCAAAGGACCACGAGGTAAGTATTTGAGATCTTTTAATACTTGGATTAAGATGCTCTTGTGTGAAAAGCGGGTTATGCCATTACCTTGATGTTTGGAGCTACGCAAAGTGGAAATTTCTTTAGGGATAGAGGGAGAACAGGCCCTGAATATAGCTCGCTGATTGAGCCTCCTCTGAGTGACGATGAGGGAGCAGCACAGGCTTCACCGTAGAGCGCTGTCTAGTTAATAAGGCAAGGGTTTCTGTGAATACCTCATCCGTCCACACCACCTCCACCTTCACCTCCACAACATACACCTTTGCCCACACCACCACCACCTCCGCCACCATTCAATATGTCAAATACAATGAAATTGCTTGTTTTCAAGGGCTTGGGAAATGAGGACCCGGACCAGTTTTGGTTCGTTGCGAAGGCCGTGTGGATAACAAAAAATATTACAGATGATCATATGAAGAAAGCGTAGTTGTTTATTGTTCTAAAATATCACGCATTGACATGGTACATTAAGTACTGCACTGATATCACGGTGGCATCATTAGCAGACACCCAGACTGCTTTGAACAAGGAATTCGGTAGGCCTAAGTATGAAACACAATCGATAGTGGGGTTCAAGGAAATTGCGATGAGGATTAGTGAAACACCCTAGGAGCTGGATTAGAGACTGAAGTGTGGAATTTGCGAAGCCAATATGAATCTCACAGATAGTCAGCACAGTGATTGGTTTATAGCCATGCTCCTGCCTCACTTAAGGATTGCTCTATCACGACAAAAGATAGGAACGCAGGAGGAAGCGCTGGAAACCACAATGAGATTACATGAGACACCTATCCAGGATGTGACGTTAGGAGTTCAACAGATTCATGTGGAGTTGTAGAACCTCTGCTTAGAGTTTCAGAGCTTGAAGAAGGAGAAAGTGGCTCGACCAGAAGTGCGCGAAGAAGTTTGGTGCCTCAAGTGTAAGAACCAGGGGCATGATAAGGATCATTGCCCTGTTTTCACGAACTATATGGTAGGAGGAGGGCCCATGCCTCTGAGGCAGGAAGCCCCAGCAGGACCAAGTACAGGGCCTGCGCTGTGGTGTGCTATCTGTCAAGTAGCAGGAAAACATGTAATAGACAATTGCCACTTACTGCAAAAATTTGTACAGATGCCGCAACAGTTATTCTGTAACTTCTATAAATTGGTAGGCCATGATGAGCGTAACTGTCATAGCTATGAATTAATGATGGAAAGAACACCCATGTATCGGATGAAAATGGAAACTTGGCCTTTGGACCAAGGTGCCTGGGGAGCACACGGTGGATATCAGGGACATGGGTGAGGCCGAGGAGGAGGAGGACCTGGTAGAGGTCGAGGGAAAGTTATTTACTATAATTACGGAGTGCCAGGACACTACGCGTGTGAGTGTATGAGCCAGACACACCCGTCATGCCGGTATTGTATTGAATTTGACCACGCGGTAGAAGAGTGCCCTATATTGATAGCTAAAGTGCAGGAGAAGAAGGCGAAGCCTCAGCAGCCTACCCAGAACATGCAAATGATGAGGGCAGAACCTTGCGAAGAGGATCCCAATGTTAATATCATGCTGCGAAGTGGTGTGACGACTGGTGACGATAAGGGAAAATAACTTGAAGAAGATGGATGGGTCCACAAGGCTCCAGAAAAAGAAGTTGGGTTTGATATGGAGTGTGCAAAGGAGACGTTTATGGAAGCAAAGAAAATCTTCACTAAAGCCTCTACCTCAGGAAGACTGGATAAGCTATCTAAAGAAGTTGGTCCCTCCATGCTTACTACATTCTTGGAGACTTGCATGAAACTGCTGTGCGATAGAATGGCTGTGAAAGGATTACAGGAGTTGATAAATAAATGTGCTAGCAGGGATAATGCATCTGATGGGCACCACACAGTCAGAAATATCGGTAGACATAAGACAAGAATAGGATGTGAGATGAGGCTCACCGCGCAAATAGGAGAATACAAGATGGACTAAGTTATTTTGGATTTGGGGTCGGACGTGAATGTTTTTCCTAAAAAAACTTGGGAAAAGATGGGGAGGCTTACGCTGTAGTGGTCTTTGATTCAATTAAGAATGACAAATCAACAAAAGATTATTCCTATGGGGAGATTGCATGGGGTAACTGTAGATATAGAAGGTGCGAGCGCATTGGATGACATTGAAGTAATAGATATTATTGATGACAACAATCCATATCCCGCACTCCTTGGAATTGATTGGGCTATCGACATGAATGGGGTCATCAATTTGAAGAAGTGAACAATGTCGTTTGAAAGGAAAATGCTCCATGTAGTGGTACTATTGGACCCTGCAGAAGGACAGCGCTATACTAAACCGGTTAGCGACTATGAGGAAAGCAATGATGATTTGGACTAGATCTATAAGATAACAGTGTGAGACCAAGATTGGGTTAATCCAACAACGATGGACGAATTGCATGGGACCGCGAAAGCTCTTGTACGTCAAATTTAGACGAAGAATTGGAGCACTGGCAGAATAGGTTACACGAAGTATCTACGTTGTGATGTAATATGATGACTAAATCGCTGTGTTGTGTATCATCCAAGGTAAGAATTTTGCCTTATTATGATGGTCTAACTGATGTGGATAAATTTCTGGATGCATTTTAAAGAGAAGTGCCTGAGAAGCATCACTTCTAAGCGCTAGATTTGGCGCTGCATGCTACGCCTGCACGGTGGTGGAGTACGTATAAAGACAATTTTGAAGAATGGCGCGACTATAGGAGGATGATGCAGATACGTTTTGATTGCCCAAAGGTATGGTTGACTGAGAAGTATGATGGGATATATGATCCGCGCGATCATTTGGCAAAGTGGACTAAAGTTTATGGAATGGAGCCACAACCAGAGTGGGTACATATCTTTTGTCACACTTTGGACATCATCCCTATGAACTAGTATTTGGAAACAGAGCTCTGCCATGGCACCAAGAAATGGGATATTTTAAGACAAGGGTTTGTGAGGACATTCAACTTTGAAGATGGATTCGAAAGTATTGATGAAGCACTACAATAAGTTAAGGCAACAATCTTCAGAATTCCGCTAGAATGCTATAATATCACTGCTGAAGATGAAGAAGACGATCCAAGGAACATTAACATCCCAGAGGTAGAAGGCCACTGCGAAGATGAGGGGCCGCAGATCGAGAATCTAGACATCACCGCGCCACTGAAAACTAAGCAGGTAAACATTAGTAGAGAGGCGGAACCGAAGTTTTTGAAGATAGGGGACTACTGGTATGATGCTACATTGGAGAAGGTCGCCGAGTTGCTTCACGAATATCAGGATTTGTTTCCCACAAAATTTTTGGACTTGAAAGGAATCATAGGTGATTTGGGAGTGATGAAAATAACTTTGAAACTGGACGCAAAGCCTATTAAGTAGAGGCCATATCGCCTTAACCCCAAATACAAGGAAAAGGTCCGCTTGGAGTTGTACAAGATGCTCGTACCAGGTATTATTGAACCAGTGTAGGAATCTGATTGGGTAAGTCTAATGGTCATTTAGGAGGAGAAGAAGAAGGACGTGGCCAAATAGAAGGTTCAACAGTTGGCTGAGAAATGGAGGAAAGAGACCGAGGAGAAGACCCGGGTGGAAGTGGAGCGCGCCCCGAAGAAGCAGGTAGAATAGGAAGAGCACAGCTCCGAGCAGAGTGATAAGTCTCCTTCACCTCAAATGGAGTCAGAAGAACAGTCAGAGCAGGGCAGTGGTGGTCAAGATGAGCAGAGCACTCCCTTCCAAGTGAAGCAGTACAGGGAGCAGGAAAAGGAACGACCACGAAAGAAAACAAAAGCCACCAAGCTATCGTTGGACCCGATTACTTTGATTGACGATGACCTAGATGAAATAGGTGATAAGGTGTGAGATACCATTGCAGAACTACTACAACAGTTTGGGCAGCAGCAAAAGTAGGCACTGAATGCCATTCAGAAGGATCTGTGCGAGATGCAGATTCAGACTACTAGGATCCAGGTGGGCGCACGACTGAGCAACGCTGCATCAACAAGTTTGGCACCAGGAACCACTCAAGCAACCAAGATGGTTTGGTCACTGGATCTACAGGCAGTCCTGTTTCCAAATGGATCTTTGAGCGTGGAGGCGGCTGCTGACAAGGCTATTGTCAGCTCTCTAAAGAACATCAGCCTCAACTTGGCTGCGCTCCCCAACGAGTTTCTTCACATGCTGCAAGCATGTGTGATAGCAGAGGTTAAAGCTCGGGAATAGTGCGCACTGAGCCTTATAAGCGAGTATCGAGTAAACAACGAATAGATGTTTGTTGAGAAATCAACGGTGCTGGAGGCCCAGAAGAAAGTCTAGGCACAAAATGACTAGCTTGCAGCCCTGGTGGCAGAAGCCTGCAGAACAGTGCCTGAACTGCATATACTAGAGGGAGCACCGTTGGAGGTGAAGATCAGAAAGTTGACTGTAGGCATGTGCGATGCTAAGATAGAAATGGCTCGATTTTAGTTTGAGATGAACTTGAAGATCACAAAATTAGAGTTGAAGTCACAACCTTCAACTCTGCCAGAGGTAAAAGAAGAGCGCGAAGCCACTGTGAAGGATGGACTTGATAGTGGATGTCGCGGTGGCAGATTTCACCGTGCTTTTTGAGCAAGCAATGGAGGTAGTCATGACCCTGCAGGAAGATCCAACCCTTTAGGCCTTGAATACACAAGCTCGCAAACTCCAGCAATAGTATGATGAATTTAGAGAAACGACGCACACCGTTGTTGCCGCACAATGCCTTGCTAAGTTACAGGAGGTCAGGCAGCTACATTTACAGGTGGAAGCAGCGCAGAAGAAAGAGGCGGTCCTCAAGGCTAGATTGGGGCCTTGGCTGGATGAGGCCTACATTATATCCTCCAAGATTTAGGAGAAGTTGGCAAGCCTACAGAGCACATAGCAGAAAATCAAGGAGGAGAGTGTAGGGCTGCCAATGGAGCAGCTGGTGGAGCAGATCAAACAGGAAACTATGCAGAGCGCGACTGAAGTGGAAGTGGCACATGTAGAGTTGGGAGGTCTCCGCAGTAAAATCTCCATGCCAACAGAGTGACTCGAGGGCGAGTCACGATCTTTGTGTTGGGGGCTTGTTGGGATGGGGTCCCCTAGGGTCAATTTTGGGGCAAAAGCCCAAGTTTTGTTGTATAAAATGTAAAGTATCCACAAGTTGTGGTCACGGAGCACATAGATAGTTAAAGTGTCATAAAGGGTTTTACCCTTCTTTTATGTAATTTGAGTCGACTTTTGAAGATCTACCCATGGTCCGCAGACCATGGGATTGTATAAGTAGGTGTGTCTTAGAGAGTCTAAGGCATAATAATAGTACTGATGATGAAGATGAATGTAATGGGTTAGTAAGAGTAAGAGCAAAGAAGTCTTAGAGTAGAAGGAAGGCTCTACAGTTCTGTGCACAGAGGCCTAGAGTAGAGTCCGTAGTTGAGTGCGCGGACCCCTGCAACTGAGTGCACAGGGAAGTCTTGAGTCTGTAAAATTGAACTGATTATTAATAAAGAAGATTGTGCAGAAATACTTGTTTTATCTCTTTACTTCTGTTTATATGAATATGCCTTATGTTATAATGGGTTCGTGAAATATTGAGGTATTGATGCATGACTTTACATGACTTATATTGTTATATGAACGCAATTACTGTTAACTATTTACAAGAAGATAATCTTGTTGTATGCTGAAGTATCAAACACTTAAGCGAATCTGAATAGTTACTGGGTTAATTTGTAATCTTTGATGCGCATAAGTAGTGGATTCACCTATTTAGGGTCTGCGAAAGACAGTCGTAAGTGTTCGCGAAGGTATAGAAACTGATTAAGGGGAGTTATATCGAAAAGCCCTAAATGCTTATTGATTTACGTGAAGGCAGATTTAGGGCATAAAATTACATCACGCTCATCTCTGGGTGCGGAAACTTGGTTCCAACATCCCCCCATACTGCTTCGGGTGAGACTTCAGTTCGCACTTCGCGGGTTGATGCTGAAAGGGCTAGTAGTGTAGGAATTTATTTGGCGAAACTAACTCTGAACCTTGGTCAAGACCTACTAAGCCAACAAAAGGAAAGAACAAAAGTTTATAGACTAATCATTCTTGTGCTATCTATGGGGAATACAATCATTATACCCACCATTGTCCTTAATTTCCTGACTTAAAAAGGATACAAGATAGTAGGGGGAAAGGAGGTGAACAAATTGTAGTAATGTAAGACCCCTTCCCCCATCAAGGAGTGGTTAACGCTCAACAACAGTCACCCCACTCTCATCCATATGGAGGGAACCCCCATAACAATTATATTCATGACATTTTCATGACAGGAGAACACATCCTCCAACAAACACAAAATTAAAGTTATAAATCTCCCCCAGAGCCCAATCCATCCACCTTGACTATGACAATACCTACAGGGTAATTGAACATTCCTCGATCCTCTGTAGAATCTATGCTTAAAATGGTTAAAGGACCTTTACGGCGCGTAGGACATAACTCAAAATCTGGTCATAGCTACAACATAGTTGATGACTTAGCACAATCACCGTTAGCTATGTCAGCAATAGAGGTCCTGCAAACATGCCCAACCCAACGAAAAGCCTTACTTTTTGCTCTAAGTGCGATTGACCCATATGATTCTCACCTAATGGTCATTGAATTAGATAAAGCTACTCCGTGGCTACCATCAACCATTTCTTTCCAAATTCCCGTCTCAATCCAAAACATTTACATTCATCGTTGCATCATTGACGAAGGGGCCTCCACATGTATCATGTCCAAATCCATTTGGAAGAAGCCTTCTAACATTATGCCTAGAGCATACAACAGATGCCCTTCTGATGCCATTGGCCTATACCCTAGCATGCTAGTTAATTTGGTTGGGAAAACCGTGTTAATAGACATCGAAGTACTAGACGCCCAGTTGGATTACAACATCCTACTAGGCCAAAGCTATATGTATGAGATGCTAGTAGTCGCTTCATCGGTATTCAAAATAATAATGTTCCCCCATGATGGAAAAATCATTACTATCAACCAACTCACATACTATGAGAAGGAAACCTTACCCACACCTGATGGTGTGTTACCCTTAGTCTCGTCTTCTCACGAGTTGATCACTACTTACACTGAGCTCAGCCCTGGCCAGTTTAAGCCATCAACACTCCTAGGGACATTCCCAGGAGACCCTCTGGTAATACAAGAAATATCTTCAAACACCAAAGCACTAATGTGCATGATGACCTCATCAAACAGGACCCAAACTTAGGAACCAGTCCCAGACACCACGCACTCTACAACTGCTGAGTCCATGTCGCTACCTCACACAATTACACAGACACCCTTTTTGTGCCCCCCACCCGACTTTGTCTCAGACCAAGTAATGGAAACCCTTACGTTACCGAATATGGCTCTCGTGATATCGGTCTAGTACCTGGTCCCAATGACCATGTCGACTAATCCAGGACAAGGACATATCCCGATACGTAGTCTCCATTTTCCTCCACCTCAGGATACCATATGTACTAAAAAATTTCATGTATTGACACTAGTCGAGGCTAGTAATAAGGCCAAACAAAAAATAAAAGAGGGGAAACCTCAAACTCCTCCAGGGCTCTACAACCCTATGTTTTATGTGAATAATTTGGGCACCCAACTCACATATGTCCCGAATTAGATGTGTTAAAAGCCCTTATGCATGCTTCCAAAAAATAATTAACCCCAACTCCACCAAAAGGAGCAAAGTCTATGCCTTTACATAGTAAAGAATTACACACCAATCATGCATGCGCTATATGCGAAAAACATGGACACTACACCCGCCACTGTCATGATATACCTCAATACTGAGAGACATTAAGCACACTCCTTTAAGCCAATATTAATGAACCAATATCACCATCCAAACCCCAAGTACATGATGGATGAAAAAACATCTTCTACATTCAAGAGGAACCCACTTCATGCTCTAAAAAACCCTCCCACAACACACGAAGGTAGTGTGAACAATCAACCCCCTCCCCCACATTGCCATGTGCTCTATGTGATGACCCAACTCATCTGGTTAACCTTTGCCCCAAGTTACAAACATTTAACCAAAACTACCCAATCACCCAGGTTTCTCAGAGACACAAACCTAGATGCCGACACCATACATGCACTGTATGTGTAGGAAACCATCATAAGAGAAGGTGCCCCCACCTTCCCAGATTCGAGGAATCGTTGAGTTTCGTATGTCGATTCATGAATGAAAAATCTTATCTACTAGACTTTGATACCATGTCCACAGAACCCATTCCCCCACCGGGGGAAAACAAACCCCTAAATGTCTTATGTGTGTTTGAGGAGAAAAGGCAAACTGCAACAAGGTAGGGCTCCCGTCGTTTCATCTCCCATCACCACAATCAATCCAGATCAGATATTCCATCTTGTAACGAGGCATCAACATCCCATATTATGAGCAATACCACTTCCCATACTATCCATTTGGTTAGTTCTAGACCAGTGTGTGTTGGGTTGTGTTATATTCTTTCCACAACTAGGTTCCTTAGTTAACCAGGGGGTGAGAGGGGGGGCGGAGCCCCCCCCTTCGTTGTGATGATTGTGTAGTGGGGGGGTCACAAGGGGTTTGAGGGGGGCAGGTAGCCCCCCTCTACGGGGTCTGGGGTAGTGCCCTGGGGAATATTTTTTTTGGGACCCTATATTAGGTTGGGTGGACCTACCTATGGTTTTGTGCATGGTTTTCGCACATGGTTTTGGATGCGATGGTTTTCGGTCCATGGTATTGGATGCTTCAGCATGTATATATATGTATTGTAACATTTAAAGGAACATAATGAAAAATCAAGCTGGTAGTCCCGATTTTGGGATCCAGGGGAAAATCTCTGTGTATATGTGTTTTATGTGTTATGCTCTCACATTGTTTATTTTCTATGATTTAAGAATTCGTATGTGGGTAATTTTTGTACGGGGTTAAAACCTACATTTGGTATCAGAGCTATTTTGGCTTCAAGGGGATGCCTTTGTTGCTGAGAGGTTTCACTCGGGCCTGTGGTAGACCCTATTCAGTGGGAGATCTGCGGGATCGATTCTGGTGGTGAAAGAAGATGGCGAGCAGTGGAAAGATAGAGATCGAGAAATTTAATGGTTGGAGTTTTGAGTTATGCAAACTCAAGATGGAGGATCTGTTGGTAGATAAAGATCAGTGGATCACGGTAGATCTGGGTACTAAACCCACGGGAGTGTCTGATGAAGAATGGAATAAGTTGGATCGGAAGGCAAAGAGCACAATACGATTGTGTGTCTCAGATTCAGTATTGCTGAAAGTATGAGGGGAAGCTATGACGAAGACTTTGTGGGACAAGTTAGGGACTTTGTACCAATCTAAGTCTCTAGTGAATAAACTGTTCCTACGGAAAAATCTGTATAACCTGAGGATGAAAGATGGAGACTCGGTGACAGAGCATCTGAACACATTTAATACTGTGGTAAGTCAGTTATTATCTGTTGATATTAAAATTTTAGATGAAGATAAGTGCATCAGTTTGTTGTGTTCTCTACCAGATTCGTGGGATAGTCTGGTTATTGCAATAGGTAGCAATGCAACTGCCTTACAGTTTGATGAAATATTCTCATCCTTGCTAATGGAGGAGATGAGATGGAAAAATATGGAGAGCCAGAATGGTGATGCCTTGTCTGTATGAGGACGGTCCCAGAACATAAACAAAAATAAGTCATCGAGTGGGAGATCTAAATCTAGAGGGAGATCTAAATCTCCAGGAAAACCTCTAAAGGTGGTGTGCTGGAAATGCAGAAAGTAAGGGCACTACAAAAGGGACTGTAAATATAAAGCTCCTGACAAAGGAAAGGGATCTGATGATGCTCCTCCTGCAGAGGCGAAAAACACCTCAGATGAAGGTGGGATGTGTACTTGGCTTCTTCAAGTACACATGTAGATCATGAGGCATGGTTGATTGACTCAGGTGCATCCTTTCACTTCACTCCCCATAAAGAGTGGTTCTACGAGTATGAGAGATATGATGGTGGTGATGTCTTCTTGGGGGATGAAAAGAAGGCTAGAATCATTGGTCACGAAAAAGTAAAGTTGAAGTTGCAAGGTGGAAGGATTAGAACACTTCCAGGTGTTTTGCATATTCATGCATTAGCCAGAAATCTGATTTCTGTAAGAAAGCTGGATGATGCAGGTGTAAAAACAATGTTCGAGAAAGATACCTACAAGATGGTTTGGGGAGCACTGGTACTGATGCGGGGAGTTCGGATTGGAACTCTGTACAATCTGCAAGGTAGCACTATTATTGATGGGTGCAACAGTTTTGTGGTTCCTGAAAGTGGAGCAGAAAATCTAGTGGTCTCTGGTGAAAAGACCATGCTATGGCATCAAAGGCTTGGACATATTGGAGAGAAGGGGCTTCGAATACTTCATGGTAATGGTATGGTAGAAGGTATGACTAATAGATCTCTGGATTTTGATTTATGTGAAAATTGTGTATATGGGAAGTAGAATCGGGTGAGTTTCCCCTCTGGTGGTAAGAGGGTGAAACAAATATTAGAGCTTGTGCACAATGATGTGTTTGGACCTGTGAAGGTTCCATCACTGGGTAAGTCTGTGTACTATGTATCATTTATAGATGACTTCTCAAGGAATACATGGATATATTTCCTCAAGAAGAAATCTGAACTCTTTGATAGGTTTAAAGAATTTAAGGCTTTGGTGGAAAACCAGACAGAGAAGAAGATAAAGGTGCTGAGGACAGATAATGATGGAGAGTTTTACAACAAGGAATTTGAAGAATTTTGTAAGAAGTGTGGTATAGCAAGACAGAAGACTAATCCATACACTCCCAAGAAAAATGGAGTTGCAGAAAGAATGAATAAGGTGTTGATGGAAAGGGCAAGAAGCATGCTCAGTGGTGCTGGATTAGGACAAGAATTCTCGGTAGAGGCGGTGGAGACAACATGTTACCTAGTTAACAGATCACCTTCATCAACGTTGGAGGATAAAACTCCACAAGAGGTATGGACTGGTAAGAAACCATCTCTTTCACATCTGAGGGTATTTGGATGTGATGCATATGTACATGTTCAAAAGGAGAAAAGGGCAAAGCTGGATAGTAAATCTGAAAAGTGCATATTTATTGGGTATAAGGATGGTTTAAAGGGTTATAAGATTTGGAACCTAGTAACAGGGAAGGTTGTTTACAACCGAGATGTGGTGTTCAGAGAAGTGAAAAATGTTATTAAACATGAAGTCCCATCAAAGGAACCTGAGAAGATAGAGTTTGAGCCAAAGGAGGAAGAATCAGACTCTACAATAGAAGAGGAATCAGAAGATGAAGAGCCACAAACTCCAGTTGTGGGAAGATCAGTTCGAGAAAGAAGGTAGCCAAAAAGGTATAGTCCATCTGCTTTTTGTTCAGATTTTGCTTTATCTATTACTGATGATGATCCCAGAACTGTGAAGGAAGTAGTAGATTCAGAGGATGGAAAACTCTGGAAAGAGGCCATGGTTGATGAAATGGCATCTTTGCACAAAAATGAGGCTTGGGATTTGGTGGAGTTGCCGGCTGGAAGGAAACCCATTGGCAGAAAATGGGTATTCAAGAAGAAGACAAATGCATAAGGAAAGGTGGAGAAATAAAAAGCTCGGTTGGTAGAAAAAGGTTATTCCCAGGTGCCAGGAATTGATTTTGGTGATATTTTTTCTCCTGTTGCCAAGGTAGCTTTGATTACTTTTATCTCTTGTTGCTACTTTTGATTTTGAGGTAGAACAAATGCATGTGAAGACAACATTTCTCCATAGGGATCTGGAAGAGGAGATCTACATGAAGCAACCTGAAGGCTTTGCAGTGAAGGGTAAGAAAGAATTGGTATGCAAGTTAAAGAAGTCTCTGTATGGGCTAAAACAATCACTAAGGATGTGGTATCAGAAATTTGATACATTTATACGGGGACTTGGCTTCACCAGAAGCAAAGCATATCACTGTGTGTATTTTAAATTAATTGGTGACCGTGTTATTTATCTAGTCTTGTATGTGGATGACATGTTGCTGGTTGGAAATGACAAAGAAATTATCCTGTATTTGAAGACCCAATTGTCCTCCAGATTTGGCATGAAAGATATTGGTGCTGCAAACTAAATTTTTGGCATGGAAATTAAAAGAGATCAGGCAAAGAGGAAGCTTCGGTTAAACCAGAGGAAGTATGTCGAGACAATATTGCAGAGGTTTAATATGTAGGATAGTAAACCGGTGAAGGTTCCTATTCCTGTAGGTGTAAAGTTATTTGCTGAACAATGTCCCAAGACACAAGAAGAGGAAGAGGACATGTCTCATGTTCCATATTCAAGTGCAGTCGGTAGCCTGATCTATGCGATGGTTTGTACTAGACCAGAGATTGCACATGCAGTGGGAGTATTGGTTAGGTTTATGTCAAAACTAGGAAGGAGCATTGGACATCAGTGAAGTGGGTTTTTAGGTATTTGCGTGGCACTAGTGATTATGGTTTGTGCTACCAAGGAAGACCAGGATTGGATAGAGTTTTGGATATCTATGGCTTTGTTGATGCAGACTAGGCTAGAGATCTAGATAAGATAAGATCTACAAGTGGGTACGTGTTTAACCTATTTGGAGGCGCAGTCAATTGGATGAGTAAGAAACAATTTGTAGTGGCACTATCAGCTACAGAGGCAGAATACATGGCGGCCACTCATGCAAGCAAGGAAGCAGTTTGGTTGCAGAGATTGTGTTCAAGTATGGGGTTAGTACAGGGAGCTATGAGGATAGACTGTGACAACCAAAGTGCAATTTTCTTGGCAAATAACCCTGCTTATCATTCAAAGACAAAGCACATTGATGTTCAATATCACTTTGTGAGGGATATGATAGAAGAAAAAAATGTGTTGCTGGTAAAGGTGGACATTTTGAAGAATACCACAGATGCATTGACAAAATCTGTGAGCTCTAAGAAGTTCTCTTGGTTTAGAGAAAGAATGGGCATTGTAGGGTTGGATAAATGACTAATCTCTCTTGTGGCCCCCTGTGGAAAGAAAACAACAAGTGGGAGAATGTTGGGTTGTGTTATATTCTTTCCATGACTAGGTTCCCTAGTTAATCGGGGGTTTAGATGGGGGGCGGAGCACCCCCTTCGTTGCACCGATTGCGCATTTTGGGGGTCATAGGGGGTTTGAGGGGGGCAAGTAGCCCCCTTCTATCGGGTTCGGGGCAACGCCCCAAGGATTTTTTTTTTTTGAACCCTATATTAGGTTGGGCAGACCTACGTATGGTTTTGTGCATGGTTTTTGTACATTGTTTTGGACGCGATGGTTTTCAGTCCATGGTATTGGATGCTTCGACATAGTAACATTGAAAGGAACGTAATGAAAACTCAAGCTGGTAGTCTTGATTTTGGGATCCAGGGGAAAATCTCTGTGTATATTTGTTTTATGTGTTATGCTCTTGCATTGTTTATTTTCTATGTTTTAAGAATTCGTATGCAAGTAATTTCTGTACGGGGTTAAAACCTACAATATGTGGAATTTGTACCAAAACCTCTCATAGCACTGAAGCGACCCCTTATGCCACACACATTTTCGGCAGGAAAATCCCTCATGAATAACGAAGCACATGAGAAGATGGTCAAAGCCTCATTCGATCACAAAATCACCCCTTGGACATTCACCAAGGGGGAGTTAGTCCTCTGCTACAATGTTGCCCAGGAAACGATAGGACCTGGGAAGTTTGAAACCCTGTGGAAGGGCTTGTACATCATCAAACACCGCCTCCTCAAGGTGTTGGCATTATGATGTATGTGTTGTACTTGATGGCAACCCACTTATAGCAGAACAACTCTCTTGTATATGGTAACTAGATGAATCTACATAAGAGATATCAGATGTGACAGAATGCATGATAGTAGTCGTTACAGATGTGATGAAATGCAGGGTAGCTTCAAGGAATCAATTCAAAAGGCAACTAACTCAGATGAAATATCACAGTATACCAGGTTAACAAAACAGAGTTACAAATCAGACTGCACAGAATGAAGAAAGATAGGTATACGCAGGTTCACCATTGGCCAAGCCGCGTAGGCATGTGGGTTCACTGTATACAAGTCGCGTATACATACACACGCACTTTCACAAAAGGAAAAGCGCGTATATCTTGGAAAACTAAGTTTTTGGTCCGAAGTATTTGGTCCATGGTATTTTGATCCATGGTATTGGTCCATGGTATTTGGTCCGAGGTATTGACCCTAGGTATTTGATCCAAGGTGTTGGTCCTAAGTGGTTTTGGTCCATGGTATTGAGAAAGGCCTAAAACTATAAAAGGAGGAGAAGATCATTAGGCTAGGACACACAAGCATTGAATATCTGATAAAGTGTGAGATCTAGTATGCAGGTTATTGGGTTATGGTGCATTGCTGGATCTGAATCAAGGAGGAACCTTAGTGTTTGATGAAAGATAAGATCTAATGATGTATCAGGATCTCAAGGCTTGAAGTGAATTATCTTTATGTGATTTGATCTTGTATCTGAATAACTGATGCATGTTGTAATCTGTAAATATGATGATCTGGGTATGACTGAAGTCTGGAATAGTTGTAATGCTTAAATCATCATTTACAGATCTGTAAGTAGGTTCACTTTAGAAAATGAGCATATACATGCTGGTTTTGCATATCAAAGCAACATATACATCATAAATTTGATTTGCAGATCTGTATGAAGGTTCACTTTGAGGAAAGCACGTATACACACAGGTTTGACACATGGAAGTAGCGTATACCTTATAAAATATGTTTTAGTTGCTTTTGTTTGCTGTTGCAGTGTTCTGGGTTCTAGCTTGGGTTCTGGTTACTGTATTATGAATGATCAGATTGATGGGTTTTCAAAGTGATTGATTGATTTGGTTGTGGTTGGTTCGAAAGGTGATTGTTGATGTAGATATATTTGATATGATGTTATTGATGGATCCAGTCTGAAAATTTATGAAACGTGGTCCCTGGAAGAAAAGAGAAGGTCGTAGCCTTCTATAGGTTGGCACCTACGTACTAGTAAACGCATTGGCTAGTACAAGAGCTAGGGGGTTGTAGCTCCCTTCCAATAGAAGCTGGAGAATGAGAGAAGGTTGTAGCCTTCTACAGGTAGAAGCCTGCATACTAGTATAAGACTGCACCAGTACAAAAACTGTAAATAGAATTTTCTTATTAAAAGAAGACAGAGACGATTGCAATAGGTGGTTTTCACCCACATTGGGTTTCCACCTTATATCTTGGTGTTCATGTGTGTTGATTATGTGTGATGCTTTAATCTGTTTTTACTCCACTGTCTAATGAACTCTTGATATACTGATTAAAGTTCAATACATGATAATTTGGGTTAATCAAGAGATCTCTACATATACACTGGTTGCATTAAGTACAGTCGCGTATACACACTAGTTCACTGAGCAAAAGTAGCGTATACAAATCAGTTTTGAAAATTAAATTATTGATCTGATAATACTGATTCACCCACCCTCTCAGTATTATTTCCAACAATTAGTATCAGAGCAGGTCCTTCAAAAGAGGCTTGATCGCCTGAAGGAAGATCCATCATCATGAGTAATCAAGAAAGGGGGGGATCCATCAGACTGCCAATCTTTGACAGGAGCAACTTTGTTTATTGGAAGGTAAGAACCAAAACCTATCTTCAATCTCTTGGAATAGATGTCTGGGAAATCGTGGAAGGAGGATATACATTTCCATCAGCAATTCCTACAGATACGGAAGGTAAAAAGCAATATGAAACCAATGCCAAGGCTGTCAATACATTATTGGGAAGTCTGTCACAATAAGAGTTTGTCAAAGTTATGTAGCTCAAATCCACCAAAGAAATATGGGACAAAATCGTTCTAAGCTACAAAGGAGACTCTCAGGTAAAACTTGCTAAACTGCAAACTCTCAGAATTCAATATGAAACTCTCAAGATGCACAATGATGAAAGTATAGCTAGTTACTTCTTACGTATAGATGAGATTGTTAATTTCATGAAGAACCTGGGTGAAGAGATAAAGGAAGTTACTTTAGTTGAAATTTTTTTAAGATCCTTGTCTGCTAAGTTTGAATCAAAAGTATCTGCCATAGAAGAAAAGCAGGATCTACAGACTATTACTATGACACAGCTACATGGAATCTTAACTACTTTTGAGATGAGAAAAGGATGTCCATCAGATATGAGAGAAGCCACATTTAAAGCTTCAGCAAAAGGAAAATAAGAACTCAATGAATCAGGACATATTTCAGAAGGAGAAGAAGAAGCAAACTTTGTTAAGAACCTTCAACGAGGTTCTGGAAGATTCAGAGGTAAACTACCTTTCAAATGTTTTGCCTGTGGTAGAGTCAGTCATTATTCCGCTAAATGTCCTCATAAAGATAAATATGATAAAGGGAAGGAATCTACAAAATGTAATAGAAAACAAAGTGTAAGTAAAAAGAGCTACTATACTCATGAAGATAGCGATGGCTTATCAAATAGTGATGAAGATGAAAATAGTAATGACTATAGACTTCTGATGGCTTATGAAGATGATGATTTTTTGGATGCTTTAGATGAATATGACCTTTATGAAGAAATCTCTAAACTCAAAATATGTTTAGAAGAAAAGAATATGGTTATAGATACATTGACATATCAACTTGCAGAAAGAGAAAAACACAATGAAAAACTAGAATGTGAAATTGTGTGTCTAAGAAAGGATCTTGAGAAAACAAAAGCTCTCAATCTTAGATTTGCTAAAGGATCAAAAACCTTAAATTAAATTATCAAAGTGCAATGTTCTCCTTTGATAAAGACAGGTCTTGGATATACTGAAGGAGCAGCTCAATCACAGAAGCCGTCAACCTCCACTAAAAGCTATCTTGATGTAGCAAAAAGCAATGAACAATTTGACAATCGTTAGCAAAAGCATAAAGCAGATCACCAGGTAAATCGGGCTCAATTTACTTCAAGGATGAATAGAAGCCACAACCAACCTCAGGTAAATCGTACTCAATTTGCCTCAAAGATGAATATCAATAGAAACTACAATCACTAGGTCAGTAGATTCGATAATCGCAGGAACTTCTTTAATGGTTAATGTTTCTCATGTCATAACTTTGGACATAAAGCTGCTCAATGTGTTGCTTACAAAACCATCATGACTAGAGAAACAAGAAATCAAAGGAATGTGATAGGGATCAAGAAAAGTTCCTATAATAACTTTTCTCTTCTTGAAAATTAAATAGAGTGCTCAATCTGTAACAACTTTGGCCATGAAGAATCTAAATGCAGGAGTAAATTTCGGAAAATATCTCAAAAGGAGCAAACTCCATTAAATCCCAAAATATGGAGAAAGAAAGAATAAATATGTGGTATAGCCTTGTATGCAGAAGGACAAGAAAACCAGTGGTACATCGACAGTGGATGCTCAAAACACATGACAGGTGACAAAGAAAAACTACACTCATATAATGCCTTAGAAAAGGAAAAGAGTGTCTCATTTGGAAGCGGCACTCCTACTGTCATAAAAGGTAAAGGCTCTGTTTTCTTGAAAGAAAAAGTTAAATCTGGAAATGTTATGTATGTTGATGGCTTAAAACATAACCTGTTGAGTGTAAGTCAAATGTGTGATCAAGGAAATGAAGTAGTGTTTCGATCAAATGGATGTGTTGTTCGTGAGCTTGATACAGAAGAAATCGTGATTAAAGGTACAAGAACTCCAAACAACCTATACATACTCAAGGGAGGACAACAACAGTGTTATCTAAGCAAAAATGATGAAAACTGGTTATGGCATAAAAGATTGGGACATCTAAGCTTTTCTCAAATAAGAAAAGCATGCAGATTCCACGCTGTTTGAGATCTTCCAGATATCAACATTCTTGAAAATACTATATGCAAATAATGTCAATTCGATAAGCAAACCAGACCTCAATTCATCAAAAAGGAAGGATCAGCTAGTAAGCCTCTTGAACTTGTTCATACTGATTTATGTGGACCATCAAGGAAAAAGTCACCTCGTGGAGAAGAATACTTTATATTGTTCATTGATGATTTTTCCAGAATGTGTTGGATAGGTCTTCTAAAGCATAAGGATGAAGCATTTGAAAAGTTCAAAGTCTTCAAAGCTTTGGTTGAAAATGAATCAGATCACAAAATCAAATGCCTCAGATTTGATCGAGGAGGGGAATTTACCTCGGATGAATTCTTTGACTTCTGTGAACAACATGGAATAAAAAGGCAATTCTCCACTGCAAGGACTCCTCAGCAAAATGGAGTGGTAGAAAGGATGAACAAAACTGTTCAACAAATGGCTCGTGCTATGCTAGATGAATATGGAACTCCTGCAACCTTCTGGGGTGAAGCTGCATTTGCTGCCGTCACTATTCTCAACCAAGCAATGTTCAAGTAAACAACACTCAAACTCTGCATGAACTTTGGTATGGTAAAACTCCTACGGTAAAGTACTTCAAAGTTTTTGGAAGCAAATGTTACATCAAAAGGACTGATGAAAAACTTGGTAAGTTTGAACCTAGAGCAGATGAAGGTATTCTTCTTGGCTACTCTTCCCGAAGTAAAGGATATAAATGTTATAACAAAAGACTTGGGAAAATTATTGAAAGTATTGATGTTGTAGTTGATGAAGCATGCAAAAATCCAAAACAGATAAAAACCGAAGATCATGACAATGAAGAAGATGAGGATCATTTTCCCACATCAAATCACACTGATTCTGAAGAAGAAACCAATGAAGCACCAGAAGAAGAGATAACAATAGAAGAAAAGACTCCATCCAGGTATGTTCAGAAAAATCATCCAGAAACTCAAATTTTGGGGGAAAAAGGGGCAGGTGTGCAGACAAGAATAACTATTGCTAAAACCTCGAGCTATTTAGCATTACTATCTTCCAATGAACCTCAAAATGTGAATGAAGCATGCAGAGATGAATGTTGGGTCAAGGCCATGAATGAAGAACTCGAGCAAATTGAAAAGAATAATACTTGGGAATTAGTTCCTAGACCTCATGATAAGAATATCATAGGAACTAAATCGATATTCAAAAACAAGCTGAAGGAAAATGGAGAAGTTATTAGAAACAAGGCCAGACTTGTTTGCAAAGGATATGCTCAACAAGAAGGTATAGATTTTGAAGAAACTTTTGCACCTGTTGCTAGACTTGAAGCCATACGAATGTTTCTTTTTCTTTCTAGTTTCAGAAATTCAAAGTATACCAAATGGATGTAAAATCTGCCTTTCTTAATGGAGACTTAGAAGAAGAAGTCTATATTGAACAACCAGAAGGATTCATTCTTGGAAACGCTGCAAAACTTGTATGCAAACTCAGAAAAGCTCTCTATGGTCTAAAACAGGCTCCAAGAGCATGGTATTACCGTCTTGACAAATATCTCCACCAACAAGGTTTTTCAAAGGGGTCAGCAGATAACAATCTATATACAAAGATGGACACTGATAAATTGCTAATAATTTTTGTGTATGTTGATGATATCATTTTTGGTAGCAATTAAGAATCCACGAGTCAAAATTTTGCCTCAGTAATGTGGCAAGAATTTGAAATGTCCTTGCTTGGTGAGGTCACCTACTTTCTTGGTCTTCAAGTTCAATAGAATAAAGATGGTATTTTTCTCTCACAAACCAAATATCTCAAACAGATCCTAAAAAAGTACGGCATGGAAGATTCTAAACCAGTATGTACCCCAATGGTAACAGGATGCAGTCTTAGCTCAAACGATGAATTAGGAGTAGTACATCAACCAACTTATAGATCCATGATTGGCAGTCTGCTTTATCTAACATGTACCCGACTGGACATCATGCATGTAGTGGGAATAGTTGGAAGATTCCAAGCAGATCCTAAGGAAACACACCTTCAGGCAGTCAAAAGGATTTCAAAATATCTCCAAGGAACATAGAACTTCGGTTTATGGTATCCTAGAGATACCACTCTTACACTTCATGCATATACAGATGCAGATTGGGCAGGAAGTGTTGATGACAGAAAAAGCACTAGTGGTGGTGGTGCATTCTATATGGGTTCCAGGTTAGTGTCTTGGTTCAACAAGAAATAAAGTTCAATTGCATTATATACAGCTGAAGCAGAATACGTGGCTGCTGCATCTTGCTGCACACAACTACTTTGGATGATGCAAACCTTGCAAGAAATTCAGATCACATGTACTCCACCTATCTCCATTCTATGTGATAATACAAGTGCCATCAGTATTTCAAAGGATCCAGTCATGCACTCCAAGACCAAGCACATACCCATCAAATATCATTTTCTACGTGAACAAGTGCTTGAACAAAAAGTCAAACTTGAATATGTTCCCTCCAAAGAACAGGTTGCTGATATATTCACTAAACCACTGCCCAGAGAGACATTTGAATATCTCAGACAAAATTTGGGAGTAGTTGCTGCATCATATTGCTACTAAATTCGATTTTCTTCAAAGAAAGGTGGTTATACGTGTGTTTCATAAAGTGTAGTCACGTACATACGCAAGTTTCTGTGGGCATAGTCACGTATATGTTGGTTTGAAGGAAAGTAGTGGGCCAAACTTAGAAAAAAAAAGGGGTCTGCCATGGTTCTATCAATTATCTGCTCTGTTTGATGATGATTTCACTCTGCTGATAACATATGGAAATATATTGGTTCTCATAAAGTTTTCGATAACTTGATGTATATCTGATTGATGATTATGCTTTGATATCTCTCACTGACATATGCAATGATCAGATCTGACAGTGAACAAGTTCAGGGGGAGAACATGGTTGATGATAATTTGGGAGCTAATACAGGTTGCTGGTCTGGATGCTGATTGACAGATGCTTTTGATGGTGCAGATCATATAATAGTTGCTGATGATTATCATGGTCTTGTTTAAGATATTTTGTCTCTGTTAGATAAGTCATGTACATCTTTTAATGTAACAGTCATGAAAAGACCTAATTTGTAACCCCACTATGCATGGGATGGATGATGTAATGTTTGTGTTTTGACATGTATAAATAATTGTATATCCCCACTTGGTTGGGTGGATGAGTCAAATTTGGTATATCCCCACTTGGTTGGGAGATGGATGGATGTATGAGTCATTGATGATAGGAACGTCATTTGTGATGTATGTATAGAGTCATGTTCTTCTTTTAGAACATCTTTTTGTAGATTTTTCTTATGGTCAGGGGGAGCATGGACTCAATCATGGAAGCTCAATCAGCACACTTCAACATATCAGAGATTTCAACATGCACTCAAGGGGAGCATGACCCTTTGCCCTTGATGACAAAGGGGGAGAGTGACTTGGTGTGGTTGTTGTTGCCATCAAGTCCAAAGGGGAAGATTGTTGGCATTATGATGTATGTGTTGTACTTGTATGATGTATGTGTTGTACTTGATGGCAACCCACTTATAGCAGAACAACTCACTTGTATATGGTAACTAGATGAATCTACATAAGAGATATCAGATGTGACAGAATGCATGACAATAGTGGTTACAGATGTGATGAAATGCAGGGCAGCTTCAAGGAATCAGTTCAGAAGGCAACTCACTCAGATGAAAGATCATAATATACCAGGTTAACAGCACAAAGTTATAGATCAGACTGCACAAAATGAAGAAAGAGAGGTATACGTAGGTTCACCATTGGCCAAGCCGCGTATACACGCGGGTTCACTGTATACAAGTCATGTATACGTACACATGCACTTTCACAAAAGGAAAAGCGCGTATATCTTGGAAAACTAAGTTTTTGGTCTGAAGTATTTGGTCCATGGTATTTTGATCCATGGTATTGGTCCATGGTATTTGGTCCAAGGTATTGACCCTAGGTATTTGATCCAAGGTATTGGTCCTAAGTGGTTTTGGTCCATGGTACTGAGAAAGGCCTAAAACTATAGAAGGACGAGAAGATCATTAGGCCAGGACACACAAGCATTGAATATCTGATAAAGTGTGAGATATGGTATGCAGGTTATTGGGTTATGGTGCATTGTTGGATTTGAACCAAGGAGGAACCTTAGCTTTGATGAAAGATAAGATCTAATGAGTATTAGGATCTCAAGGCTTGAAGTGAATTATCTTTATGTGATTTGATCTTGTATTTGAATAACTGGCGCATGTTGTAATCTGTAAATATGATGATCTGGGTATGACTGAAGTCTGGAATAGTTGTAATGTTTAAATCATCATTTACAGATCTGTACGTAGGTTCAATTTAGAAAAGGAGCGTATACATGCTGGTTCTGCATATCAAAGCAGCGTATACATCATAAATTTGATTTGCAGATCTGTACGCAGGTTCACTTTAAGGAAAGCGCGTATACACACAGGTTCGACACATGGAAGTAGCGTATACCTTATAAAATATGTTTTAGTTGCTTATGTTTGCTGTTGCAGTGTTCTGGGTTCTGGCTTGGGTTCTCGTTACTGTATTCTGAATGATCAGATTGATGGGTTTTCAAAGTGATTGATTGATTTGGTTGTGGTTGGTTTGAAAGGTGATTGTTGATGTAGATATATTTGATATGATGTTATTGAAGGATCTAGTCTAACAATTTATGAAACGTGGTCACTGGAAGAAAAAGGAGAAGGTCGTAGCCTTATGTAGGTCGACACCTATGTACTAGTAAACACATCGGCTAGTACAAGAGCTAGGGGGTTGTAGCTCCCTTCCAGTAGAAGCTGGAGAACAAGAGAAGGTTGTAGCCTTCTGCAGGTAGAAGCCTGTGTATTGGTATAATATTGCACCAGTACAAAACTGTAAACATAATTTTCTTATTAAAAGAAGACATAGATGATTGTAGCAGGTGGTTTTCACCCACATTGGGTTTCCACCTTATATCTTGGTGTTCATGTGTGTTGCTTATGTGTGATGCTTAAATCTGTTTTTACTGCACTATCTAATGAAATCTTGATATACTGATTAAAGTTCAATACATGATAATTTGGGTTAATCAAAAGATATTTGCATATACACTGGTTGCATTAAGTACAGTCGCATATACACGCTAGTTCACTAAGCTGAAGTACCGTATACAATTCAGTTTTGAAAATTAAATTATTGATTTTATAATACTGATTCACCCGCCCTCTTAGTATTATTTCCAACACAAGGGGGCATACATATTGTCAGATCCCGATGGGCTTACCTAGAAATTCTCGTCAATGGTCTCTACCTCAAAAAATTTCACCCATAAAATGCTAGAGTAGACACGTATGCACCATGAATTATTTTTTATGATGATCACCCCATCATGGATTCACTGTAAATATCGTTCTCTCATCAAGTGTTAGTAGATGGATCCTTTGCCAGCTTATCATAATGGGTTTACTAACGGCATATCTCGATGGTTGCAAAACCTCGTTGCCGCAGCCTGGGCCATATAATCTCCTAAGCGGACACCTCGTCTCTTTAGTGGACTTTGTATTGGGTCAGCCACCAAAAATCATGTAGAATATGATGCCATGATAGGCCTCTTGGACGATGCCCACCACCTAGGTATCCATCACCTGCATGTATTCCTTGATTCCTAGCTAGTTGTATCGCAGTTAAACAAGACCTTTCAAGTATGTGATACATGCCTTTTTTAGAAGTATATGCATGCACAAAGGTTAGCTCAACATTTTGATCATATCACATTTACACATATACCAAGAGATCAAAATCACACAATTGATCACATCGCTAATCAAATCCTAGACTGACATGCATCACATATGTATAACCATCAAGATACATAAAACATCAACATAAGATACATCTCAAACAAAATGCAGAAATACATCAAAAAGTATAGACACATGTGACATACCATGAGAACCGTCAAAACAATTCTCTTATATACATCAAAAAATATGTATTAGTACAAAAATATACACATAGTCCACTGGCCCACGACCAAGATAAATAAGTCAAAAAATATAGGGGAGAATCCTCATAATGGGTTCCTCCCCTGGTACATACATGATCTCATCAAACAAAACAAGACTATCAAGTTGATTTAAGGCTTTTGTGGACCAATATCTTCATCAGGAGCCAAAATCGGACCAACTGTAGCCATCACCATGGCTATATGACGTAAAACTAGTCGATTCACTCACTCTAGCAACATCATCGTCTCCATGATGACATCCACCAAACTTGCCCAACCATCAATAGGGAACCCTCTAGTTGGGGCCTCCACCCTACCCCAGGTGTCTTAGTAGCTCTGCATCTCAACCTCTGTAGCTACCAAGCACGCTTCTGCAAGCTCATCATGCTCGCACCATTGCTCTGCACCCCCACCTACCGCTGGGCTGCTACCCTCTCTAGAAGGTCCACCAATATCTAACCGGTGCCGTTGTGCTGGTCGCTCAGGTCCAGCCAATGGCCTCACCACCCTCAGTGTTTGTGGTACGGGTGCATCCCCTGCGACACCCATATGCCTAGGATCGTGGCCTAACAAATAGGTCAGTGGTCACCCCCACGACCTCGCATCTACAAGTAAACAAACATGGTATCAAAATCATCATAAATCAAACATCATATCGATGCATGCACAAAAATATAAAAATGCAAAAATAAAAAATATACCCGCTGGTCCCCAGGCATCACTCGGAGGAACCCCATGTTTGGATCTCCCCGAGAATCCATGCCATGATAGGGATACTCCAGAATCAACTGAGGATTTGAGTTAAACCAATCCTCTACAGTGGTGTTTCAATAATGCCTTGCCATACTACCCCCAACTTGTGGAATCACAGGTGCCCAATGACGTATATGTGGGTCCCTAACAGGCCTTGTTGGCACTGCTAAGATCAGACGTAGCATCACCAATTTCTCATACATGATACTGCAAAGTACACTCCCATAAAAAAATCTTGAGTATACTAGGCTGCACCTCTGTCAACTGCGACAGAATCCCCTAATGCAATAACCGAGCCCAAAAAAAGGTGCCTTTCCTGCTGCTGCTAAAGAACCACTATATGTAGCCTCAACGATCTATTGGGGGATTCTGATACCACCAACCTAACAATCATCGCCAACACTTCTCACTCAACAAGATCCAATACAACCGATCTCTTGATGCAACCTCATACAGGTCACACCCACAGTGATCGTCACTCTCCGCCTCTGCCCACCGATGGATATCCACGTGTCCAACTGGTAGTGGATAGGGAAAATCCTCTCCATGAGGCAACAAGTTAGTGACAAAATATATATTGGTATGAATTGATATAGGCAGATCCGTCAAATGGATAACCATAACTTGCCAGTCCACATCCCAACATCGAATAAAAAATCACAGGAACTTATCCTACGACCTCAAAATAGGGTTCTGAAGAAACTTCATAATCCCCCACTATGCTAGCAACTAGATCCCTCACCACATTCGCATAGAGGCGCTCCCAGTCTCTCTTCCTCCAAATCATCTTGCCAGCCAGGATACCATGTGTCAACTATATAGCCCCCTAGGCTATCAAAAAAGAAGAAGATAAAACCCCCTTGCTCATAGCTGTGCGCCTGTGAGCCTGACAGACGCGATGTCGTGCCCCTGTTTTCCCAACAAATGTGCGGACGTTCGTTTGTCATGCCCCTAAGCTGCGGTATCCAAGGTGCTAAATACGCATGCCTATTTTTCAAATAGGCACATGGTTTGCTCGTCTGCGTTTCACACAGACGCGCGACCATCATGCACTCCACTGGCTAAGCCGTGGTGACCCCCATAGGGTTTTACCATGACATTTATAACCTCAGACGCATGGAAAGGAATTCCAAGGATTAATTTTGCACATAGTCACTACGCAAGACCCTTAGTTTTGCATGGCAACCTCACAACTCCAAAGGATTCGCCCGCGTGGCCAAGAAAAGTCAAGCTTAGTAAGCCGTACAGGGGACCCCTGTATGGCTTGTCTTCCCTAAGACTACCAAAATGATAGAGAGTAAGGTACAAACCCTTACCTGGCTCTCCCTACATGCATCGTTGGTGCTCTGGTTGACCACAACAATAAGAAATGCTCCAAAACCTTGCTCTGACCTCTACAGCTTAGCAGTGCAAATGAAGTGATATTTGGCCCCCTTATCCCTATCTATCACCATTTTTGCCATTTTTTGGAGTCCATTACAGAATCCTGGGACATCCATTGACAAAACTAGAAGAGACGCAAGGATCAGTACCACACCATCTTCATCATGGAACCCTCCGTTTCTAGTACATGCCAAAAATTATTTTTTGGACCCGTCACACACTCAAACGTTCATGTCAGGTACTCCTCTAGTTCTTTAATTCATAGCATTCAATCAATCCCATATTATATGTATATTTTAAATAGATGATTTCACTTGGGGTATTGGTCGTATATATTGCAGGTACATCACACACGATCCGCTTTGGCCAACACCTCGACAGACAAACAACAGAGCAAGTATCATTCTCCACTTAGCATGATAGACTTCCTCTCAAGATTTGCATATCTTGACATCATTTCTCCAAAATAAACCATAGGGTCCCTCATCTTGACCATGTTTATCACCATCTCACCTTTGCATATGATAAACATCTACGTCGGTCGATAGAACCCCCCCACTCATGGCTCACTTCATGTTTGTAGACCCCTCTTCACTATCAGGAGCCATGACCACTTACTCTGGCCTGGGAACCACTCCACTTACATGTCATGAAGTTCAACCTCATTACGATACATTCATTGCACATGCACCCCATTTCCTAGGACATCCCTGGTACTTTATGGAAGGTCAAGACAGATGCACCTCCACATCCTACATTTTGACTATCATTCACCCATATTGCATAGCCCATCTGTGTCACTTCATTCACCCCACCAAGCCAACACAAAGACCAACCAATGGGGCCCTTGCTGTCAGAGAAAAGCACCACACCTCCACACAGGTCACCATCATTATGGGGCACCTGTCTTTGTGGCTGTACATCCAAATCACCCTCATATTCTTTCAGCAGTTGTACAAATATTTTTTAGGAAAAAGAATCCCACACATATTTTTGTTCTTTATGTCTATTAGCCGCTGGAAATTTATAGTCACCCTTGGTCGGAGCTCGCACGTCACCCATAATCATTTACCTTATTCATACCAGTCAAAACATACTCACACCCACCCTGGATTTCCTATCGACTCCAGGGCCACCCTTATCAGTAAACATGTTTTGACTGCCATCGTTTGCACAAAAGCTCTAACCTTGAGCCAGTTGTCCATATCCTCTCATATCGTCAGCTCTTGCTATCATGCCTTATCTGACACACATCATTACAATATGTTTACATCTCATATTGATTCCCCAACCCAGCATGTTGGGCGGTTAACGCTCCTTTCCTGTCGACTTCAACATTTGCATTCTAGGATAGGGTCATACCTTGGATACTCCCCCCTTGTAGGGATATCCTCGAGTGGCATAGTGGGAATCACTATTTCCCATTGATGTCATCGGTTCCCTTGACATTCGACACCAACACAAGCTTTCATGTCAAGGTGGTTCCGTACTTAGCTTCCATTGTAGTTTTTTCATTTAGTCGAAGACCCCCACATTACTAAGCACCTCATCCAATAATTCTTACTCCATGATACGGGGGGGTACCCAAAGTCAAAGACCCATGCATACTGCATCACCTTATTCAGAAGTGCCTTACCTATGTTATGCATGGGGGAACCAAATTCAGTCTATTTGACCAGGAAGCGCCCTTGAGGGCGTCAACAATTATCATCATCAACTATTAGCACGTCAACCACGATAACGTTGATTGGACATGACTATTGTTTGTATGATTTTAATAATTTAAGATTAGTCATCATAATGAGCATGGGACATGTCTGCCTCATATAAACACATTTTTTGTTCACTCTTTAGGTTTTCACCAGAGCATGGTTACCATTTATAATCACACAAGGGGTTTCTCTACTCATCTCGATAACAAGTTATCCTCTCTCTTGAAAAGTTGATCAGAATCTCCGTAAGAAAATAAAATGTGATGTATTTCAACTATACGTTTGCTTCTAACCTCATACTTCAGGGGGAAACTGTTAAAACTAGAAAATCGTACACATGTTGGCACAATCCAGAAGACACTAAAAGGTGTCCAACAGAATGCACAAGTGAAGATTTTCTAGCTGAAAACATCATGAAGTTTAAAAAATTAAATTTCTCCTAAGGTCCAAAATTTATAAAGATAAAAACAATTGATGTCGCACGAGTATTTATTTTTTAAATATGCGTGCATGGAATATTCTTAAAAAGCGGCGCAATTGCAGAAATGGATGACTCAGCGATTCAGGACCACTCCTCACACTTGGGGTCGATTCTTTGACATGAGCTCAGTGTAATACAACTGAATTTGAGTCACCCTGAAGATATGCAACCATCAATGGGGTCATCTTGTCCTACCCATGAGTCATTATCATGCATGAACCAAGAGGGGGGGAAGATGGATTCAAAAAACTCTATATAAACAATCCATGGGAGAGCCACAATATGAGACATTGTTATGCTAGCCAAATTTCTATCAGAGCAAACTGCCATTCCCTTTGTTGAAGCCAAAGAAGGGAAGAGCACTAGCATGTTGGCTATATTGCTTCTAAGCAATCCATCATCCTAGTGAGAAAAGAGGAATCCACCATTGGAGAGTCTTCATACTTATTTGAGAGAGAGGAGAAACTTGCAAAGAGATTGAGGAAAAGAAACCCCCTTGCTGAGGATTTTTGAGCACCATAGCTCAAAGAATTCTCTTCAAGTGTCTAAGATTCATCTATTGTATTCAACTTCTACTACCAGCAGTCAATAAAGGGAGCTTTTTCCATTATTTTGTTGACTTGTTTGCTCCATTGAGAATTGTTTGTGTATTTACCTCTTTGTTTAGTTTATGTTTATGTATGCATTGTTTCCACTATTTACAATGTTGTGTTTATTTAAGTCTGTCCACTAACAACACCAATTATTCCTGTGATCCTTTGCAGGGAACAATCAACTACTAAGGAGGTGTCTTTTGGTACACCATTTCCACAAAAACACTACCAAAAAGATAATTAACTTGGTTCCTTTATGCTGCTAATAAGTTTAAGAAATAGTTATACTGTTGCAACTCACATATTTGAATAGGAAACTTACTCTATTTTCCTAGATTGTGTTTTCATCACTCTATTTATTTCCAGATTTACAATATTGTCTTTGGTGTATTCAGTTGGATTTGATTTTATATATTGCAATTTACCAACATTATATTATTTTCACATGCATCTTTGTTCTAGGGATTAGGATCACCATAAACCTTGAGCAAGTCACCTCATTACTACCTGTGTGATTTACTCCCTTACTATGTGGATTGTTTAACTTGCGTTGGGGGTTACAACATTAAGATTCCAAGGCCCACGAGATAGAATGTGTTATTTAAATTAGGTAAGTGTGAACTTGTTAAAGGTGCTAGAAATCTGTCAACCAAGGGGTTCCCCAATGAAAATTCCCAATAAGACTTCACATTGTTTGGTGTGGGAACCCTTCCAAAAATAAGGCTAGGATGCCATATGTTCTTAGGGATTTTCCTTGGCTACAATGGTCAACAAAAGGGAGTAATGCACAGGTAATTTTAGATGAACAAGTGAGTATTCCTTGTGTAATATTTAGATGCATAATGTATCAAGGTTTTTCTACCGAAAATAGGAGAAAATGAGCCTTTAAAAGAAGAGTAATAGTATTGATCTAGTAAATACACACGAGCATATACATATGAATGAATTGTTGGACAAATAGCGAAATAGTTCACATAGAAGCAATGATTGTTAAAACACATACATCACACCTTCAACACAATAAGTAACAAAGCGACCTAAATAGTTCAATTTCATTAGTAAAAATGAAAACAACATACATAAGAAACATTCAAAGAATAATCTTACGATATATTATGACATACAAATGAAAGCGTGCTGGCTCAACGAGCTTCAAAATTAAGCAAAAGTTCCAAGGTACATCGGTATAGTGAACACCACTAGCTCCAATAATGGAGCATTAGGGCAACCACTTGCTCCTCCAAAAGAACTATATTCCTCCCTAATGCCTGGTAGGAGAAGCCAAGGTGAAAAGTCCTTTGCATGGGTTGTGAGGGTCTATATATAACAAATGGGGTGACCATTCACCTTCCTTGTGACTCTTGGACTACCCTCATGAATGTTTGACTTCTCTATGATATTTTAACTACATGATTTTTCACATTCTATAGATGACTCTTGGACTTCCACTTTACATTACATTTCTCACATGTTTAAATCACGTAATCCACAAGTGATGTGGCAAATGGTGACTCATATACAACTTGACATGATATCTTGACAAGACATGACATGACATTGATGACATGGATTGCATGATGATATGGAAATGTTAAGCCACTCTTTCTGTTGCTATTTTGTTTCTTCTTTGAGAGATGGAACATGTTCTTCTTCTTCCTCCTCCAAACAACTTGAAGTGAGTCTTCAATATGATCTCGATCTCCAACTATTGTTGCAGTCTGATGTCCCTTTGTCTTTCTTGATTGATACGCTTGTATTTGTAGCTACAAAGGTGTCTCTTATCAGGGTCCCCTTCTTCATTTCCTTCGTCATCATCTTGTCCTAACATGATTTAATACTTGTAACTGAAATCCATTCATTACAAGATGAGATCAATACACTAAACCCCTAGTTTAACATGCTTCATGAAAACCATTAAATGAGATGGAACAAGGTGATGGGCTGAGAGACTAGCTCAAGGATTCTTAGTTTCACACCTTAAGAGGTTAGGGGTCAAGACTGAGCCTTGAGATTGCACAATGCACAATTTAGGTAGGCCAGGGCAAGACAACTGTGTAGTTGACAGGCTCAAGGGGTTAGGCTCAAGGCTTGAGGCTTGAGGTTGCCCACTGCACAGTTCTAGAGGGAAAAAGTCTTAGGGCTTATGAAATTGTGTAGTTTAAGAGGTAAAGGCTAAGGCTTGTTTCTTGAGATTGCGTAGTGTGCAGAAGAAGGTGAGTGAAGGCAGGAACTGCGCAGTTCTAGAGCTCAAGGGTCAAGGCTGGGCATCGAGACTACACAAGGCACAATTATGGAAGGAAGGCTCAATGCATTGTGTAGTTCCAAGAGGAAAGGTCTAATATCTAGGGGTGAGACTATGTAATGTGCAGTTCAGGAAGGCTAAGTGAGGTCAAGTTGCTCGAGAAGGGACTTTTCCGAATTTGGCTAAGTGTGGGATTAGTAAGGCCAGAGTGAACAATGGAAAAACTTGAACATGATCACACACTTAGAGAAGTTGATGACACAACATTGATCACTCATAACAAATGAACAACATAATTCCACCAATGCAACGACAATGCGATATCTTTCCCCAAGTACAACATTAAAGGTACACTTAGCGACGATAATGACGACACTTGTGCGACAATGCATAAAAGTTTGGGAATAAGTGTAATACATGTACAAATGATAAACAAGACTCATTAACACAAAATTTACCCCTTTATACAAAACTTAACACTGCTTATACGATGCGCAACACTTCCCATGCCCAAAAGATGACACTTGCAACAGTAAGAGAAAAGTGCAAACGACACTTGAAAAATGTGAATGACATTGAAAATGACACATGCTAGAGAAACGATAACATGAAAATGACACTTATAAAAGTAAAAACAAGAAAAATTGATAGTCGTAAACATGAAAGCAACATTCACAAATGCAAAGGTGCGCAAAAGGAAGAGTTGGAAAAACCCACTGAAATATAAGAACAATCACAACCAAAAGTGAGAGCCTTTCGACGAAAGTACACACTAACTATTGACATAGGTTAAACATCGCATAGGTAATCTCTTGATTGAATTGTGTTATGCTTATTCAATCTAGCATAAAAGAGTGTGCTTATGAACTTATTGCGGACTGAGCATGTCTGAGCAGGTGACTTTGACACTTACAAAATGAGAAGAAGAATATAATACTTAACAAAACATCAATTGATAATAAAATGACTATGGAATGAACGATTTAAATGTCCAAAGTAGGCTCCAAAATTAAGGTGTAGACCAAATTTTGGAGGATGTTTTTCATAATGAGAACACTTGGTGACACATCAGTAGAACTCTAGCTTCTTTGCCTTGGTCTAACTTTATGCAAAAGATCTAGTTTTGCATGAAGTATTGATTCCTCGTGTATATTACTTTGGCTTCCCCACTCAACCCAGTTATAGATATAGTCCTCTTCATCTCTTTCTTGGTTGAACACATTCATAAGGCCAACCACATCACAATTTTTTCGATTCAAGAGAAGGGTAATATAATTTGCAAGCTTAAGATATTTGTAGTATGAGTTTTCATCTCTGGTGTTGCTCTGCTGCTAACAGGCTTGGATAGTACCCTAGTGGAGTCACTACAAGAACACAAGCATTGCTTCCCTACCAGTGAGCCTGGACAATACCCTGACGAACTTACTGGCTTCACCTCCCTGTGCAAGAATCTTTTCGCTTCTTTCACCATTTTTATTTTTTATTTTTGATAGGAATGTGCTTCAACACTTATTTATTTCATGGGGTGGAAGAGGGATCGTGACTTATTGAGAGATGAAGAGGTTGTTTCTTTAGAGAAGCATATATAAAACCTATGATATAAGTTTTCTCATTAATATCTTCCCCTTGTCCTTCTCTACTTGATTGGATTAATATGCAAAATGCCCAAACATTACTACAACGAGCTTAGAAATGAGGTTGCTAAAATAGATAAGGGTGTCATGGTTCTACACAAATATTTCCTCATGAAAGGATCATATTTTCCATTAAAACATCATTGAACAAAATATATAAACCCAATTTATAGAAGAGGATAACATATAAGCCAAACATCATTTAGTGTCACAATCACCCTTTTCAAATTTCGCCACATTGTCTTTCGAGCCAAAGGGAACATTCTTCATGCAAAGTCTTATTAAACAAAACACAAAATAAGAGACAAGACACAACAAGGAAACACAATCACAAGGAAAATTAAAATGGAGGCTAAACCGAAAACATAATGTGAGACAAAAGTTAGAAAACACAAGAAATATTACAAAAAGCGAGTGTAGGATGAATTTGCAAGGGAAACTAGTATGCAACTAGACCTACTCCTAACCTAACTAGCTATAAGGTCAAGGTCAAGTGTAATGAAATTTCTAATGTAACCATCGTAGCTAATCCCAACCTACATACACAAAGATACAAGTGATTAAAACATATATAAAAATGTGCGATAAAAAAGATAAGCGCTTGAATAACTTGCACAATAAATTAATGGCCTTGCATGTTAGCAGAAAGATATGTCATAACCACTACTTGTAACTAGCTCTCATTCTTACTTTTTTGATGAAAACCATAATTAAACAAACCTTGGAAGCTTCTTATGAATTTATATTCATATGTAATGTCCTCCTTAGCAAGCATGAGAAAAGATCGAAACTTTATATTTGCGAAAAAACTTGCCAGGTAAGATGTCTCCAACCATTCAACAATTGGATCGTGAAATTCGAGAAAATCCTCTTGAAAAACCTGAGCTCCTTGAAAAGATGAATATTCCATTAAATTTATGAGATCAGAATGCTAATCTTGTGAGGGAAAATGAATCTGATCGTGTCTAAAGGGATTTCCAAGATAGTGAGGGCCTGACATAACCATCAACGAGAATTGAAATGCCTCAACTGCTTGACAAGCATCTGAATAGTGAGATGATAAACCATTTATATAAAAGGATATAGGAAAATTGTCATTGGATAGGCTGGTAAGGAAATGATAAGCTGAATGACACTCATCAGGATAAAAAATATGATTAGAAGGGCTGATCAAAGCATAAGATTCTTGATTATAAGACAATAAGGATAGGTCAGTCTGAACAGTTTCACAAATTCTCTGAATAATAGGATAATATTCATTGCATGATGAATGTAACAAACCATTTTCTTATAATAGGTTACACACTTCACTAGCATCATAATCATCAAAAGAAGAGAAAAGGAATGCCAGTGTTATGAAACCAGCTCACAAAAAGATAGAAAAGAGAGATCAACGCCTTAGAATTCAGCCTCTTCGAGGGGGCAACCTCCTTTACATTACGCAAATGAACAATTCTTGGATGATTCAAATGAAAAAACCTTCTTTCTATATATAGGAGTCTAAGGAGTCACAATATAACCCAGCCAACCTAACAATAATAATATAAAGCCACAAAAATAACAATAGAGGGATTCTATGGGGCACAGTAATAACAATATGGGGACTATAGGGGCACACCAATATTAATAAGGGATACAACTACAATAGTAATGGGGTAATCACTAGTATTATAGGGACCCAACATGCCCCTCTCCTTCAAAAAAGTGTTGTCCTCAACGCTTGAGTAGTTCTGGATGCTTCTGTATAAAATTCTCATCCTCCCATGTGGAATCTTCAGCGGATAAGTTCTTCCACTTGATAAGATACTCCGAAATTGATCGATTTTGTAACTGTCGAGTTCTTGTTTCTGTGACTGCTTTTGGTTCCAATATAATTTTTCCTTCCTCGTCAAGTTCTGGCAATATTGTTTGAACTGGGAGCTTGTCACCTATAGCCTTCTTTAAACATGAAACATGGAAAACTGGGTGTAATCGAGAAGCTGCAGGAAGCTCCAATTTGTATGCCATAGTACCAATATTTTGCAACACCTTGTACGGACCATAATACTTTGGTGATAATTTATTATCCTTCTTAGCTTGCTTGAGGGACATTTGCTTATATGGTTGTAGCTATAGGAATACCCAATCACCTACATCAAAACTTCTTTCGCTGCAATGTTGATCTCCCTGTTGTTTCATTCTATTCTGTGCCAACACGAGGTTATCCTTTAAGAGTTGGAGGACTTGTTGTTGATGTTCGATGTGATGTTGCACTGCTTGAACCTTAGAATTTTCTCTTAAATATGATGTGATGGATGGTGGCTGATATCCATAAAGTGCCATAAATGGGGTCATTTTTGTTGCTGTATGGAAGGAAGTGTTATACCACCATTCAGCCAGAGGCAACCATTTGACCCATTGTGTCTGTTTATTAGATACAAAACAACGAAGATATCCTTCCAAACATTTGTTTACTATCTCAGTTTGCCCATCAGATTGAGGATGATAAGATGAGCTATGAGCTAACTGAGTACCAAGACAAGAAAATAATTCTGTCCAAAAATTTCCAGTGAAAATGGGATCTCTGTCACTTACAATAATCTTTGGGTTTCCATGTAGCTTTTGAATTGTTTCCATAAATGCAGTAGAAACTATACTGGCTTTAAATGGATGTGATAATGCACAAAAGTGTGCATACTTGGTAAGTCTGTCAACTACCACCATGATGACACTCTGTCCCTTAGACTTGGGTAAACCTGTGATAAAATCCATTAAAACCTCCTCCCAACATTGGCTTGGAATGGATAAAGGTTATAATAGACCCGATGTCTTAATTATTTCAACTTTATTTTGTTGGCAAACCAAACATTCCGCCACAAACTTTTGAATATCTGATTTAAGGCCCTCCCAAAAAAATTTCTTCTTAACCCTGTGGTAAGTTTTTAAAAATCCTGAGTGCCCTCCTAAGGGAGAAGTGTGCAATTCCATAAGAATCTTTTGTTTTAGCTGGGAATTCTTACAGAGGTATAAGCGATCTTTGTACCATAATGAATCATTTTGCCAGCTAAATGTATCAGACGTACTGGAGTCTTGTTGTAACTTTCGAATAAGTGCCCACACTTCTTCGTCATTCTTCCATTCCTCCCTTGCTTCGTTTATCCAATCTGGTTGGATAATAGAAATGGCGCACAACAATGCTTCCACGTCCTCATCCTTTCTTGAGAGTGCATCTGTGTTATAGACATTTTTGTGCCCTGCAACCACAAGCATGAAATGTCCATAAACCAAGGGCTCCTAAGTCCCTAAAAGTGTTGTTCTAACTCCTAAAGGAACAAGGTCAACAGATTACAGCTTCTCCCAGAAGTTCTCCATGAGAAAATGCTCAGAATTGGTCAAAACAGGATCATTTCAGCTGCTCCACTGGCTAGGTGCGTTGCATTGCATCTAAATACACTGTGAGGGTGCGTTGCATTTCAAAAGTCCCTTCTGTGGGGTGCGATGGGCGAGAAATGACAAATGGCAGTGTCATTCCGCGAGGTGGAGAGATAATGGAAGCTTCCATAATCTTCTCCTGTGACACTTGCCTCACTGAATTCGACCAAGGATGAGTAAGAGGCCTTCAGTCTCCAAGTGGAAGCAAGAACTATCAGAGAGAAGACACTAATCAAATCACAAGCTGACTCATCCCCCTTACAGATATCTATATATAGATCCCTCATCCCAGAGATCCAGAGGCTGGAATTTTGCATATTGTAAGGAATTGCTGTTGGTTTTTTGAGACAAACATCAGATTGTTGGGTGATCTATGCTTTGTTTGAGGTGAAGAGGGGCTTCTTTGCTGGGAGGTTGATGCTGGGTCGGAACAACTGGTTGTAACTCCTCCTGTATCTTTTCTTGTTTATCAATAAAAACTATTTGAGTTTTCCTCCATGCTTTTGTATCATTGATGCTTGTTACATTTGTATGGTCAATTTACATATGATCCTAGATTGTTTATGAATATAGATCCATGTCTTTGTATAGTGCTATGCTTCTGTGATCTTACAGGTACTTTGTGAAGCTGGGCGTGCAAGGGAGTAGGTAGCTGAGGACTATCAAAGAAGAGAGGAATCGAATCAAAGGATTAGCGCAAGACAGAGATTGGTCTTTCTGTTCCTCTCTATCTATAATTCATAAAGGAAAGACAAAAGTAGTTTTTCTCTGTTTGTTTCTAAGGCCGCTGTCACACCTTAGTGGGATAGAGCAGTTCTATATAGACACTTTTCCCTGTAACAATCTGCCACCACATTTTTCTTCCGTTTTTTGTAGATGATTTCAAAGTCATAACCCAACATCTTTGTGACCCACTTTTGTTGCTCTTCAGAGGATAATCTTTGTTCTAAAAAGTATTTAAGGCTATCATGATCCGTTTTTAGCTTGAAGTGTCTTCCCATTAGGTAGGGTTGCCATTTCTTAAGTGCATGGAGTATTGCCAACATTTCCTTCTCATAAATAGCTTTATGTAAAAACTTTCCCTTGATTGGATGACTTTCAAAAGCAATGGGTCTTTCATCTTGCATTAAAACAACACCAATTCCATTTCCTGAAGCATCACATTCCACAATAAAGGTTTTTGTGAAGTCTGGTGTAGCTAAGATCGGTGCTTGGCACATTGCCTCTTTAAGATGCTCGAAAGCCTTTGTTGCTTCTGGAGTCCATAAAAATGCATCTTTCTTCAATAATGTTGTTACAGGTGCTGCTATTCTCCCATAATTCTTAACAAACTTGCGATAATACCCTGTCAACCCGAGAAATCCTCACAGATGCTTTATGGATGTGGGGATTTTCCATTCCTTAATGGCTTTAATTTTGCTAGGGTCTACCTTAACTCCTTCATGAGATACAATATGACCCAGATATTCCACCTCTTGTACTCCAAAGAAACATTTGGATCTTTTTGCATATAATTGTTTCTCCTCCAATAGTTGTAGCACCCTGTCAACATGTTCAACATTATCCTTCCAAGACTTGCTGTAGATTAGTATATCATCAAAAAATACTAACACAAATTTTCTAAGGAATGGTTTGAAAATGGAATTCATCAAACCTTGAAATGTTGAAGGTGCATTGGTAAGGCCAAAAGGCATGACCAAAAATTCATAATGACCCTCATGAGTTCTAAATGCTATTTTCGGAATGTCTTCAGTCTTCATTCTGATTTGATGATATCCTGAACGAAGATCCAACTTGGTGAAGTAAATTGATCCATGCAATTCATCCAGTAATTCATCAATGACAGGAATGGGAAACTTATCTTTAATAGTGAGCTTGTTGAGCTCCCTATAATCCGGACAGATGCACCATGATCCATCCTTCTTGTGCACCAATAGTACTGGAGCAGAGAAAGAACTTTGACTTAGTTGAATTATACCAACCTCTAGCATTTCTGCAACCATACGTTCAATTTCTGTACGGCCTGATGTTTGGAGGAACACTTCTTGGAATCAGATGATTAGCATGATCATGATCACGAATAGGTGGGAGACCTTTGGGAGTCTCAAATACCTTGGAATGATTGTCCAAGACTTTTTGGAGATATGGAGAAATAGATGATTCCAACGTGGAAACATCTAGCGAACATAATTGTCCAATTACACCTCTTTATTCCTTTTTTAGAATCTTTGTCATACCGTTAGAGCTGATTATCTTTCCCGGTTTCCCTGCAATACCCCTTAATTCAACTTCCTTTCCTTCCATAGAAAATTTCATGAAAATTTCTTCAAAATTAAAAGCTATTGTACCCAAGGATTGTAGCCATTGGACTCCTAGTACAACATCAACACCTCCCATTGGAATGGAAAGAATTGGGCTAGTCAATACATATTCTCCCATGGATAGCTTGATATTATGGCACTTTCCAGAGCAATTTATTGTTCCTGCATTTGCAACAATCACTTGACACTCTGGTGCTGGATATAAGAAGCAATTCAATTCTTTTGCTACCTTACAATGAATAAAATTGTGGGTACTTCCTGAATCAATCAACACTATTACCTTTTTCTTCTTGATTTGTCCTTCTATCTTGATGGTTTGAGGAGTGGTAATTCCCGCCAATGCATTACAAGATATGGTCGGATTCATTTCTTCTTTATCTAGGCTTTGTTCCCGGAGTATATCCTCTTCTTTTGACCTTTCTTGCTCCTTTTGTTCTTCCTCTTCACAATCTATGTAGAATAATTTCTTCTCAGCACACTTATGACCTTTAGTGTATTTGCTATCACAACTGCAACAAAGCCCTTTTGCTCTTTTTTCTTCCAATTTTTGTGGTTTCAACCTTATAGGTTGTGGAAGACTAGGAGCAACAACACTTCCATCTTTATATTTGTGAGTGGTATGCTTCCTGGTTGCCATAATTTTTCTTTCCATTTTTCTTGCTAACCTGAATGCCTTCTCTAATGAATCAAGTTCCCAAAGGCAAACATCATGTCGGATATTATCCTTTAAAGTCCCTATGAACACATCAATCCTATGCTCCTTTGGAATATTTTTTACCCTTATGTTCAATTTTTGGAACTCCTCAATGTGCTTCATTATTGAACCCTTTTGTTTGAGACTTATCAATTGGCTAAAAAAAGTGTTGCTTTTTGTATCCTCATAATATGCTGTCAATTTGTCCGTAAAAATTGCCCAAGTGATAATTTGTTTACGAGAGAAAAGCCATTGATACCATACAAACTGATTTGGTTCCAAATATAAAGTTGCAATACATACCTTTTGTGTGTTTTGCACATTATTGAGATCGAAAAATTGCTCCATCTGTAATATCCATGTTGCGGGATCCTTGCCATCAAACTTCCACATATCGATTTTTGGAATATGGTGGGTCTTTGATCCAACAGTAGAGTCTATGGAATCATGATTAATATTTCTTTTGTTCTCATCATGAGTTTCCTTTACTACCCTTTCACCATTAGTGACCATTTCTTGTAGCAACTTATTCATATTTATCTTCAATTCTTCCATCTTATCATCCATGCCATCAATTTTAGCGTCCATGCCATTCATCTTAGCTTCCATGCCATCCATCTTAGCTTCTACGCCTTTCTTTAAACATTCCATATTAGCTTCTACACCTTTCTTTAAACCATCCACCTTAGCTTCTACATCTTTCCTTAAACCATCCATCTTAGATTCTGTTGCTTTTTGTGCAAGTGACACTTATTGCACTTGGTCTCGTAATTTTGATATATCATGTTGCATTTCTTCCTCTTCCTCATGAGTCATGCTAGAGCTTTCAGGTTGCTTACTAGGTGTTTGCATTTTCTTTCCTCGGGGCATCAATTACCGATTCAAACTTATTTTTCAAACCAAGCTTATGCAAAAATTTAAAAAAACTACACACCTTTTTTCACTTTGTAAAAGCTTGATATTGAATCTGATATATCTCTGTAATTTCGGATCATCTAGTTCTGAAATTGCGACCTGTAGTATCCCTCTGTGTCCTCTTTCCAATGCCACCAGTTTGATCCAAATTGGATTCTCCAAGGAAGAGTTATGCACAATCTCCCAAGATGACCTGATTATAGACTAGTTGAGTAGAGCGAACTTGTATGATGTGCCACGAGTCACTGTTTCGACCTTTGGCTCTGAAAAATATATACAAGAAACTACAGTCCATCCTCTTTCTGTACCTTCTTACGAAATTTCAATCCGATGCTCAGAGAGAAAGTTATGACGATTTTCCGCAGGTCACCTGTTTGGAATGTAATTCAGGAGTCTGTAAAGAGACCAACTTCCTCAGATCATATCTCTGCAAATATAGCGTGAAAAGCTCTGAAATTCAGACCCAAGATTTAGTGCAATTTATTCTCAAATGGGTTTTTTTTAGACATCGCAGAGAAAAAGTTATAGCGAAAATGCCATGATGACTTGTTTGGAGCAGCGAAACCCTAGAATCCAAAGCTCTGATACCAAATGTTATGAAACTAGCTCACAAAAAGATAGAAAAGAGAGATCAACGCCTTAGAATTCAGCCTCTTCGAGGGGGCAACCTCCTTTACATTACACAAATGAACAATTCTTGGATGATTCAAATGACAAAACCTCCTTTCTATATATAGGAGTCTAAGGAGTCACAATATAACCTAGCCGACCTAACAATAATAATATAAAGCCACAAAAATAACAATAGAGGGATTCTATGGGGCACAATAATAACAATATGGGGACAATAGGGGCACAACAATATTAATAAGGGATACAACTACAATAGTAATGGGATAATCACTAGTATTATAGGGACCCAACAACCAGTATATCAAACACATGAAACAAATAAGGATACAATGAGTCAAGAATAATTTGATTCACCAAATAACTCATGCATTCACTAGCACTCAAGAGGATTTTAGGTGCAATGAAGAAAAAAATTAGTCGTATAAAATTCACAAGAAAAACTAGGAGCTGACTATTCTAAAATGCATCTAATAGACATGATTCCTTCATCCAGAGATAGTCTTTGAAATGATCAACTTTGTAGTTCCATGCTTCTTTGAGAGATACACACTCCAAACCCGAGTTAAGTATAAGAGCCTTGCATGAAGATAAATCAACTGAAATATAATCTTGAATTTGATCAGAAATCGACTCTTGAAAGTTCGAAAAACTATATCAAAAAATACCAAACATCCTTCAAGAAGGAATTTACATCTAATGAAACCATGCAAAGAAAAGAATTTTGCGAGAAAAACAAGATTTGAATCAATTCAGGGATCTTACTAGAGTTGGGGGATCCTAAAATAACCATCAATGGAAGTTGAAGTGCCTCAACTTCCTGACAAGTCCCAAAAATTTCAACTATTGTAAAATCACATTTTGAAGATTGAATTAGATCATGCATAGTGTGCGATAACTACTACTAGTAATTTTAATAGGACCATTACTAACCGGATGACAACCATCTCTATCATTGATTTGACTAGATTTTACAACTTTACCAACTAGATTACTCAAGTCTAAAGATTCTTCTAATCATGAATCTAGAGACGTATGAATTGGAGAAATTTCATGAGAAAGTTGATTTGAAGATTTGTCCTCATACAAAAATTAAAAATGACAAGGATTAGAGTGGATACTCAATGATTTGATTGTTTCCTTTTTCATCGTGGCTAACCTCACTACCTTGTGTCAATTTAGAAGTTAACTCATCAGATGAAGAACTTTAAGGGCATGGAGTATCTTCATAAAAAGTAAATGCATCGAAAACAATAGAGCACAAGGGATAGTGAGATGAAGGGAAGTTTTGATAAGAAAATATTCTTTGTTTGGATTAGATTCCGGATCTAATTATTTCAAATCAAAATCTTCATGAAAAACCAAAAGATCAACTGGTGCATTTGGTCATTCATCATTGCATATGTCAATGAAGTCATGAATATTAGAACGATGGTTACCAAAGACTCTAGATTGGTTAAGAAAATCAACTTCATTCGATTGACTACAGAGATTAGTAGATTCAAAATCAGCTAAGAATGGAAAGGCATCGTCTTGACATGGGGGACTTTGAAAAAGAGAAGAAAGATCGAAAAAATACTCACTTTTCTACTCATCTACCTGTGTACTATTACCAACTTGTACTTGATCACAATTTGAACTTGCAATTTGAAAATCAAGAGTGCGTGAAGAACTAGTTAGTGGATTAGATTGATCAATAAAATCATGGTACAAAGAGTCATGGCATATAGATGACCGAGGATGATAGATTCCCATTGAAGAAGTAATAATTTATCTGGAACTAGATTCAAGACTGGGGTTAAGAATGATAGTATCATCTTGAGGAATGGAAGGATTAGTCTTCACCCTAGGCTCCAAGAACCATTTCGAGGCTTCCCTTACTAGATCTGAATCATGAGAGGTGGATGAAGGTTGAAGAGATGGATCAACGATTTGATTCAAAAATTTCCCAACTTCAACATTAATGCATAGAGGCACCCCGACTGATATTTGAAAGGTAGGAGGATAAATAACAAAAGGAATAGTAGGTTCCTCCTCTGAAATTAGAGGTGTCTCATGATTTACAAGAGTTGGGGAAGTAGAAACATCAAGGGGTTCAGATTCACCATGAAAAGAGATATGAACAAAATAATCAAAATTTGGTTTAAAGAAATCGTGATCCCTGTCTTCTTGAGGAAATTCATAGAAAAGGTGAATGAATAAATTAGAAAACTCCTCAATTGATTAATTAGATTTCATTCTTAGTTGATTAGTTCTTTTAAGGATTTCCCGGTAAACATACCTATCAAATTCTAAAAGAATCTCCTTGATGAGGTGTTGAAAAGAATGAATGGAAGCAGGTGGTATGGTATGACACCATTGGTTAACTTGACCTTCAAGTGTGAGGAAAAAAAAAGGATACAAGCCACATCTTCACAATAAATTTCACAGTGTTCACAAAACTTAAGAAAAAGAGATGCATGCTTGGTAATGGATGTATCACCCTCACTATCAAACTTAAATTGAGACAAGTCATCAAGTTGTTCCGCGGAGATGAAAATTTTACCAAGGGATAGGTTAGAGAAACATTATGGGATTATGATTTGGGGATGAGCCATTTAAACTAAGAAATTCAAAACAGAATCAACATACACAACTTGTCAACATTTGTTGACGATACTAGAAATCCGTCAACCAAGAGGTTTTTATGATGAAAAGTCCCAATCAGACTTTGCATCATTTGGTGTGGGATCCCTTTTGGAAATAATACCAATTTTCCATATGTTCTTAGATATTTTCCTTGGATACAATGGTCAACACAAGAGAGTAATGCACATGTACTTTCAGATGAACAAGTGAGTATGCCTTGTGGAATGTTCAGTTATATAATGTATCAAGGTTCTTCTACCAAAAAGGGGAGAAAAGTGAGCCTTTAAAAGAAGAGTAATAGTATTGATCTAGTAAAGACATATGAGAATATATATATGAATGAATTGTTGGACAACTAGTGAAATAGTTCACATAGAAGCAATGATTGTTAAAACACATACAACACACCTTCAGCAAGATAAGTACCAAAGCCACCAAAATAGTTTAATTTCCTTAGTATAGATGAAAACAACATGCATAATAAACATTCAAAGCATAATCTTACAATATTTACGACATACACATGAAAGTGTGCTAGCTCAGCGAAATTCGAAATTAAGCAAAAGTTTCAAGGTACATCAGTATAGTGAACATCACTAGCTCCAATAGTGGACCATTAGAGCAACCACTTGCTCCGCCAAAAGAACAATATTCCTCTCTAATGCTTGGTAGGAGGAGCCAAGGTGAAAATTCCTTTGCATGGGTTATGAGGGTGTATATATAACAAATGGGGTAACCATTCACCTCCCTTTTGAGTCTTGGACTGCCCTCATGATTGTTTGACTTCATTATGATCTTTTGACTCCTTCATGAATTTTCACATTCTATAGATGAATCTTAGAATTCCACTTTACATTACATTTCTCACATATTGAAATCACATAATCCACAAGTGATGTGGAAAATGGTGACCCATATACATCTTGACATGACACCTTGACAACACATGACATTGATGACATGGATTGTGTTGTAACATATTTCGGTACACCGAAAATTATTTTTTAGTTGCAATTTGGCAGTTGTTCCTAGTCCAATTCTTTTGAAATAATTATAAAGTTGTTATTGGTAAATGATGTTATTTAATAAAAGTTTTAATAATTATAAAATCTATAGAAATATTATATATATTTTTATAAATTTTATTTATTTATTATTAAAACTTTTTGTTAAAATTATTAGACCAAGCATCTAATCTCCAAGTTATATGCCAAAGTTCATTATTTATTGGACAACGCATTAAATAACATGCCAAGCCATGTGATAAAAGGTATGCAGCTTTCAACAGTGATAAGATATGCCTGCCAAATCAAAGGCATATATCTAGTTTTGCCCCCCCTCAAGCTTTTCGATGTTTAATGGAGGAGGGGCGTTCGAAATAAAATGTTTCACAAAACCACCCATGAATACTTGGCATTAGCAGGAGGAATTCGGACCCCCCCCTCCACCCCCCCTGAAAACCACTTACCATCATGGACCCCCCGAAATCCACTTGTGGTTTCAGGAAAACAGTGGACCAAAAAAATTCACAGACATCTACATGCAACAAATTTCGGGCTTCATTTATGGGAAAACAAAGACGAATTTAAAAAATCTGAGACATGGGTTTTTTGCAAAACGACACCAATTATATGTGACATAAAAATTTCTGCAAAATGTTAAGCTGTTGGGGAGATTTCCTTAGTTCTATCAAGGGTATATACCTAGATTTTGTGATGGAGCAACGTCTTCATGCGGCTGTGAGGCATTGAAAATGAAGCTAGTAGTTCTAAATCATGGGCTTCTATGTCCAATTATAAATGTTAAGATGATAACACAAGAAATTCTCTTCACTTTCCATCTGAAATGGGATTCCTTGGCATGTTTCAGAGATCCCATGGGAAATAAAATGGTTGTGGCAATGGAAATTGATGGAGAAACCATCAATCTCAGATGTTGAATACATTAAACAACCATAAAAATTCTAGTGTAATTCTTCAGGATGAGGAGTTATGTAGAACAAGTTCTCATACAGAGGATTCCATGTTAAAAAAATAACAGCATAAAGAAATATTCTTTCTACTTCATATACTAGAGGAAGAAAAGGCTATCCAAATGGTTTAAGCTCATCATTACGAGAAACGGATCACAAAATCTGAATAGTGGAGAGCTCCGTATTTGGCAAATTCCTCTTTTCATAATAATTGCATTCTTGATGACCAAAACTAGTTTGGCCTATACATCATTATTGCGGACTGAAGGAGCATGAAGGAATAATAGTTTTCTTTAATTTATTTGTTTTATTTGTGTGATCAAAGAAATTACACAGAGGATGGATTTTCCAAGTAAAATTCAAATTACAAAGAAGATATACATATGAAAGAAAAGAAGAGCTACAAATGCTTTCAAAGGCTCGGTCATTTACTCTGGGCATAAGAAGATTGCTGCGCTTGAAGTAAATGTTGGAGAAATTCAGAGTTTTTATCAATTTCTTGTGGTTCACAATCTCCAGCCACTGAACAAGAAAATAATCTAAATGGATTTTTCAAATTTAGTCTTAGAAAAAATGCAGTGGTTTGAGCATTATTGGCAATCTCTCATTCAAAGAATGGTGTTTCCCTCTCTAGTCTACACATTTGTCGCTGGGAGAAAGAGCGAGTTTATAGCAAATTTGTACCAGTTTGAAATAGTATAATAAATCACAGGGAAATAGATTGTAAAATTCTAAGGTAAGAAAATATGTTACAACTAGCTGAGATGTAAATCCAATAATGGTAATTTCTACGATGATTAAAGTCAAAGGAAAAAATGTATGTGAAAATTGTCTAACACGTGTGGTAGCGTTTTGAGGCATGAAATCAGAAACTCTAGATTTCAATGGCATGAATATATTAGTAAAAAATACAACTGGTTAAATTGGTGGCAGAATTTCCCTCATCAAAGGAAAATTGACTCATTTGTAGGCTACAATTACATGATATTTCCAACCTTTTAAGAAGAATCATTATGTTGAGATATTTGATGAGAATTTTCAGGCAACTAAGAGTATTCAAAGAATACAACTGGCAGAATATGCACCAATTGTGAAATTGTTAAAGATTTCAAACAAAAAGATCAACAGTCAAAGAAGGATTATGCAGATTCCAAGGCAGAGGATTTTCATCAATTGCAAATTTCTTGTGTTTATTCAGAGATTCTTTTTATTTTTAGTTTATGTTTTAGGATTTTATTCCATAATTATTGTAACAGTTAGGAGAGATCTTGTCTATATATATTACTTCATTTGTAATAAACAGTGTGGGCTTTCGATGCCAAGGCTCTTCACTTTGTAATAGATTCTATTATAGGATTTCTAATGAAAGCCTTCCAACTCTAGTTTGACAGAATTTTGTGTTTTCTAGTACTTTCATACTCTCTTTCTGCACATGTTCAAGTTTGCATAGAAGGTCTGGGTACATGTAGATTAAGTCTTAATCTCTCTGAAATCCCCTGCAAAATCATAACCTTTAGAAAGAGATTAGCTTATTGGACGGTTTTTCCAAGATAACTCCTCTTTGACTGGTTTTTTCTTTATGCTTTTTGATAGCCATTAAAAGTGATTAGCTTATTGGACTATCTGTTCGAAATAGGTCCTCTTAGAAGTGGTTTCAGTTTGGTCTTCTGTCATCCTCTGCAATGTGTTTTGTTGGGCTGTAGAAATATTCTACATGCATCCAAATTTCCATAGTTGTTAAGAAGTTTGTCTGACTGCTTAATTATTAAGAATATCCTTACATTATTCTATCATAATCCTTGAAAATCTATATCATTCTGTCAAGTTGGAAGCTGACACGGTTTGAAGGGACCTTGTGAGAGAGGCCTTTAATCATGGATAGGGATTGTCATTGATCGCCAATCACCCCCAATTAAAACCATAAATCTGGCCATTGTGCTTCAAAGGATGATGTTCAGTGATAGGTGAACAAGCGCTAAAAAAATCCTTGTAAGCACTGAGGGATCCCCCTCTGGTTCAAGGGCCAACTTGAACCTAAAGGCTGGTTGAGTTGGTTTCCTGGGGTAGTTATTGCAGCCAAGGACTGCCTATGGGAAACACATACACTATACTACATGATGATATGGAAATGTCAAGCCACTCTTGCTTCTGCTATCTTTGTGTCTTCTTGGAGATATGGAACATGTGATTCTTCCTCCTCCTCCATAATGGTTGAAGCTAAGGAGTCTTCAATGTGATCTTGATCTAAGATGTTGTCACAATCTGGGGTTGTTTTTTCTTTCTTGATTAATCAACTTGTCTTTGCATCTACAAAGGTGTCTCTTAGCAGGGTCTCCTTGTTCATCTCCTTCATCATCATCTGGTCATAACATGATATAATACCTACAACTTAAATCCACTCATGACATGACGACATTAGTCCGATAAACCCATACTTAAACATTCTTCATGACAACCATTAACTAAGCTGGAACCAGGTGATAGGCCGAGAGACTAACTCAAGGATTGCCAAGTTGCGCAACTCAGGAGGTCAGGGGTCAAGAGTGAGCCTTGAGATTATGAATTCCATAGTTTAGGTAGGCCAGGTCAAGACAACTGTGCAGTTGAGGGGATCAAGGGGTCAGGCTAGAGGCTTGAGGCTTGAGGTTACCCATTGTACAATTCTAGAGGGAAAAAGGCCTAGGGCTTGCACAATTGCGTAGTTTAAGAGGTCAATGCTGACCACTGAGATTACATAGTCTTGGAAGGAAAGTTATACACATTGTGAAATTCCAAGAGGCAAGGTTTGAGCTTGAGGGCTGAGATTGTACGTGCGTAGTTCAGGAAGGTTGAGTGAGGTCAAGTTGCTTGGGAAGGCACTTTTCCAGATTTGGCTAAGTGTGGGATCAGTAAGGCTAGATTGAATAATGAAAAAAATTGAGCATGATCACACACTTAGAAAAATTGATGACACAACATTGATAACTCAAAACACATGAACAAAATAATTCCCCCAATGCGACAACAATGTGACAACGTTTCCCTAGTGCAACATTAAAGGTACACTTTGCGAGGACAATGGCAACACTTATGCGACAATGCATAAAACTTTAGGAAAGAGTGTAATACATGTATATAGGATAAATAAGACTCATTAACACCAAAGTTACCCCTTGAGACAAACCATAACTTTGCTTATATGATGTGTGACACTTCCCATGCCCAAAAGATGACACTTGTGAAAGTAAGATAAAAGTGCAAATGACACTTGAAAAATGCGAATTCCATTCACAATGACACATGTCAGAGCAAAGATAACATGAAAATGACACTTATAAAAGTGAAAACAAGAAAAAGTAGTAGTTGTAAACATGAAAGTGACACTCACGAATGCAAACATTACAGTTGGAAAAACTCACCTAAATATAAGAACAATAACAACCAAAAGTTAGAGGGCGTCGATGAAAGTGCACATTGATTGTCGACATAGGTTGAAAATTGCATAGGAACTATCTTGATGGAATTGTGCTATGCCTATTCAACCTTGCATAAAAGAGTACACTCATGAACTTATTGTGGACTGAGCATTTGTGAGAAGGTGTCTTTGACACTTAAAAATTGAGAAGAAGGCTAGAATAATTAACAAAGCAGCGATTGATCATAAAATGACTATGGAATGAATGATTATAAGATCCATAGTAGGCTCCAACATTCAAGTGTAGATCAAATTTTGGTGGCTGTTTTTCACAACGACAACCCTTGGCAACACACTGGTAGAAATCCAACTTCTCTGACTTGGTCTAACTTTATGCATAGGGTCTAGTTTTGTACGAAGTATTTCTTCCTCGTGCAAATTACTTTGGCTTCCCCACTCAACCCAGTTATAGATATAATCCCCTTCATCTCTTTCTTGGTTGAACACATTCATAATTCCAGCCATATCGCAATTTTTTTGATTCAGGAGAAGGGTAATATAGTTCATGAGCTTAAGATATTCAAAGTATGAGTTTTTATCTCCGGTGTTTCTCCGCTGCTTGGAAAGTTTGGATAGTACCCCGGTGGAGTCACTATAGGAACACAAGTATTGCTTCTTTGTCAGTGGGCCTGGACAATACCCTGATGAAGTTACTTGCTTGAGCTCCTTGCACATGACTCATTTCTCTTCTTTCACCCTTTACTTATTTATTTTTATAGGATTGTGCTTCAACACTTATTTGTTTCATGGGGTGAAAGAGGGATCCCGAATTATTGAGATTAGAAGAGGTTGTTTCTTCAGAGAAGCATATATAAAACCTATGATATGAGTTTTCTGGTTAAGATCTTACCCTTTTCCTTCTCTACTTGATTGGATCAACATGTGAAACACCGAAACATTACTACACCAAGCTTTGAAATGAGGTTTCTAAAATAGATATGGGTATCATGGTTCTACACAAAGCTTTCCTCATGAAAGGATTGTATTTTCCATTAAAACATCATTGAAGAAAATATATAAACCCTAGATAGAGAATAGGATAAAATATAAGCCAAGCATCATTCATTGTCACAATCACCCTTTTCAAATTTCACCACATTGTCTTTCGAGCCAAAGGGAACATCCTTTATGCAAAGACTTATTAAACAAAACACAAAAGAAGATACAAGACACAACAAGGAAACAAAATCACAAGGACAAATAAAATGGAGGCTAAATCGAAAACAAAATGTGAGACAAAAGTGAGAAAATACAAGAAAGACTACAAAAACAAAGTGTAGGATGAATGTGAAAGGGAAACTAGTATGCAATTAGACCTACTCCTAAACTAACCAACTAGAAGGTCAGGGTCAAGTGAATTGATATTTCCAATTTATCTGTCGTAAATTCTCCGGACTTGCATACAAAAAGATAGAAGTTATTAAAACATATATAAAACAATGTGCAATATAAAAGATAAGCGCCTGAATAAATTTCACAACTAATTGAAGGTCTTGCATGTTAGCAAAAAGATATGTCATAGCCACTACTTCTAACCAACCCAAATTCTTACCATTTTGATGAAAACCATAATTAAACAAACCTTAGAAGCTTCTTGCCAATGTATCTTCATCTGTACTATCCTCCTTAGCAAGCATGAGAAAATATCAAAACTTGTTATTTGTGACGAAGCTTTCCAGGTACGAATGCTCCACCTATTCAATAGTTAGATCATGAAATTCAACACAATGCTCTTGAAAACCCTGAGCTCCTTGAAAAGATGAATTTTAAATTAAATCTATGGGACTAGGATGAGAATCTTGTGAGGGAAAATGAATTTGATTGTTTTCAAAGGGCTTGCCAAGATAGTGAAGGCCCGACATAACCATCATCGAGAGCTAAAGTGCCTCAGCCGCTTGAGAAGTGTTCGCATAGTGGGATGATAAACCATAGAGATCAAAGGATATAGGACAACTATCATCAGACAGGGTGGTGAGAAAATGATAAGCTAAATGACAGTCATCAGGTTCAAAATTATGATCAGAAGGACCGATTAGAGCATAATATTCTCAATTATAAGATAATAAGGATAGGTGAGTATGAATAGTTTCGCAAATGCTCTGAATAATAGAATCATCTTCCTTGCATGATGAATGTAAAAAACCATTTTCTTGTAACTGATTACACACTGCACTAGCATTGTAATTAACCAGAAACATAATGAAAACTCTCCAAGTCATTGTTGTATTGCTGATATGAGATATACCTCTATTAGCACTTTTTAATTTCTAATGGCAAAATAATTATCCAGAAATTGGTAAAAAAATTAAAATGACAAAAAATATTTTTTTCTCTAAGTGGAAAAATAATTAAAATGGGAGTGTGCACTTTCCAAAAAAGTGGTCAAATTCAAATTGAAGAAGATTCTAATTTCCAAGGCAGAAAAGACCCACGAAAAAATCGTTGGACCAGAAGGAAAATATTTTCTCCAGGAAAATTGAATTTTTTGGTCTAGGTGATTATTTTGAATGAGTAAATTTAAAGAAAATTATTTTTGAAGATTTTCTAGTGGTCAAAAACCACCCAGAGGTCAAATATTGGTCCATCCAGCACATCAATCAAGGGTTTCGAATTATTTTGAGGAGGATCAAGCCATGGAACAAGTCAACTAGTCGTTTTTTCCATTTGGGGGTTCTCATACTCTCATTTTTTCTATATAAGAAAGCTCCAAGATCCTCATTGTGTAACACAATGTAAAATCTTGAGCTTTGAGTTAAGTGAAGCTTAATTAATCTTGTAATATTTTTCCTGTGTTCCACGGCGTTGCGTCCCCCCACCCGGGGGTCGATTTTCCTAGCTCCCTCGCGCTCTAGGGACTTGGGATATCCTGAGCCAAAAAAAGAAATCTCTCTCGATAAAGTCGATTTTTTAAGTTGACTGTAGTTGCATCTTCATCTCCAGGGGATCAGAAAGGAACTTTTGGAAAACTGACCGGAATTTTCTTTAATGGAAAGAAGTGAAGAACTATATTCTAATATGGGAATGTAAAGTATATGAATTATTCGTGAATTGTGATCCAAATACATTAGCTCATCACAAGAAGACTTTCTATTCTAAATCGATACTAGAAACACTGACATTGGTCCTGGAAGTTCCGTTCAATATTTTCCTTCTTGGATATTAATGAGAAAAATATAGTGGTCCTCCCCCCATATTAGTTGTGAGACTCCATCATAACAAATGTTTTTCCTGAAACCTATCATGATAGATAGTTTTCGTCCCTGAAAAAGGGATTTCATTGTGGTAGGCTTCAATTGTTTTTTGTTATTCTTCATACTTATTCCCATTCCATCAATAACGGATATGTGTAGTTCCCCTGCATCCAGGTTGTTGCTGACAACCGCGATATATTAAGTAGTGAATAAAAAATTTCATTGGGAAATATGGATCAGGAAAATAAATTATGTATTTTATAAAATAGTGGGGTAGATTCAAGCAAACGTTGGTCGAGATATAGATCTAATATGCATAGCCGGTAGATTGCATGATTTTTCCAGTACATTAGAAAGACTTTTCTGCATGGTAACAACCCACAATCCATTGAGCACCTCGAATTCGATTTATTAGTAAGCAAGGAAAAATATTATCCGACCGAGTGATCCATCGGCCCAGTTCCGAGAAAAAAAAACTTTATGGACTCAAACTATACAGAATGTTCCACCCCCTAAAGGTGATCTTTCAAAAATGAATTAGAAAGAATTCAATTAGAAGATTAGAGGAGTTGAGTAAAAACAATTCCTTGAAAAAGGGAAAGAACAACCTAGAATTCTAAAAATAGAATGGATAGAATCCTTTCTTCTCTCTCAAATATAGATGATTTTATACATAAGGAATTGGTCATCCACTCTCATCCAACCATTTATTCCAAAATCCTGACATACCACACATATGTCTACACTCAGTGTATAACATAATACATACATCTATACCCAATGTACAACACCACACAATACATGTACCTACATAAGGCCTAAAACACAATAGAATACATCTATACCCGATGTACAACACTACACAAGACATGTACCTTCACATGGCATATATTCCAAATCTTTTGAAAATATTGTTCCATTAAAGAAGGAGGGCTAGACGACAAGATGAGCCCTTGAAGTCTTCTTTGAATTTCTGCACATATTTCATGACTTCTGTCCAAATCAAAACCCAACATGTTTTTCTAATTCTGCACATTTTGAAGTGTCGGTGAAAATTTTAGATGACTTGTCTAGATTTAAGTTTAATGGCAAGGGTGGAATAACCTTTCTCAAGCACAGAGTTTCTTTTTATGGTTTCTGTGACATGCATGATGTCCCATTTGGCTATATTTCCCGTGGGTTGTTTTCTTTCATGTTCGAAGGGCGTGCAAAGCAATGGTGTCACACATTGCCCCCAACCTCTATACACTCATTTGAGCATTTTTTTTTAGAGATTCATGTCGTGCTTTCATTCTTTACGACTAGAAATCCCTTAATAAAAAAAATTAAAAATTGCAAAAATCACCTTACGAATCTCTTCAAGATTTTCACGATTGTTTTTATTCACTATTGTTTTCAATTTCCTGAAGATGAAGTTGATAGGGAATTCTTGGATGAAATATTTCAATATGTTGTTCAAGTTTATGAAAATCCACATGAGTTGGAATCTTTCTAACCTCTCCCAACATACCTAGGTGTTAGAGCTTTTAAATGTGAGACAGACAAGGTTGCTGTCCCAAGTGAACCTCCATCCCCTTCCCATCAAACATCTCTGGCTCCATAGGTCGAGGTGGGAGAAGTTGAGAATCCACTTGTTGATCTATCTCCATCTCCTCCTACCCCACATGCTCAAGATTTCTGTGTATATTTGGAATGTAAATCCGATGGTTTCCATGAAGTGCTATTTCCTCATCCTCCGTCCTTTGGTCCTTTTGATCCTTCGGATTTTGGTTTGTTGTGTTTGCCTGTCTCTAATCTCACATGTGATGTTCACAAGGATCAAGTTCTGGACAAAGTTGGTGTTGAAAAACCAATTTGCGATATCATTTTTAATGAGTATGTGTGGGAATCTAAACAATAATTTGTGGCGAAGGATGATCTCCTTCTGTCCACACCTCATCTGCTTAATCCTCACATATTTCGTGATTCTGTCAGTTATGTTCCTTCTTGTGAAAATTCATTTCCGGATGTTTCTATTTCTGATCATTCGCAGAACACGTGGAATGCCATTTTTTCATTTAAACATGAAGAGGACAAATATATCTTCCTTGATCCTCACAATCTCTCATCTTATCTTTCTAGAAACATTAAGGGTGAAATTTCTCGTTTTTCGTCATCCCCTTTTTATGATTCATCAGATCATGGTGATGTCTCTATCCATCATCTTGAACTTTTTGATTGTAGCTGTCATGATCTTTTGATTCATTCATCCAGTCATAGTTCTGATTTGTCTACTATTGATCTTTCTAAGCCACCATTTTTTGATGATCCAACTTATGATAAATTGGAAACTCAAGTTTTCGAGGTACTTTAGCCCGAGCTGATGGTTATGTCAGGTTCTCGTAGACTTGAGGTCAGTTCCACTTCGGGTCATAAATATGTTGAATCTTTCCAGGCTCCTCATCACTCTATTGTTCACATTGAAAACTAATCTATCTTCCCATTTTCGCATCCTCCACGAGAACGACACAATCCTATTGCTCAAGCATTGGATGAGTCATACGTAGCAAGCACTGTTGCAAAACATAAGTTTTCTTCTTTCTTTATGTTTTCTCATTTTTCAAGTTCAAAGGTGTGTACATGCTTTTCATCCACTCGCAACGTGTTAGGACACCATGGTACATTCGCTGAGTGCCTTTCATGTGCTCTCCGTTTTTACTTTGCTGTGGATGCATTCAAGTTTCAAACGTATTGGTTTTCATTTTTTTATCTTTCTTGTCTGTTGGTTTACTTGTATATATTTCTTGTCGGTCATGCTCTCGCATTCATGGGCCAACCAATGCACTGATGACTGCATTGGAAATATCACTTTATGTGAGTTTGCCTATGTTCTACATAGGTTAGGAGTATGATTAGTTTTACTTTCCCTGTTTGTTTCTCGATTTTATTACTTTGTATTCCTTCTTTCCTTTGTTCGTTTTCTTTTGCACCCGTAGGTTAGTTTTTGCATGAGACCATGTTTGGCTTCTTAAACAAGCAGGGTGAAATCCAAGAGGAACTTGTACAACTATCAACACTTGGTTATCTATCTATTCCTTCTCTTTGTGTGAGTCTTTCATTTCTTCTAGTCGATGATGCTGTGATTGAAAATACATTCTTTTCAAAGAGAGTTATGGTGAAATTACGAGGCTTGCACTCTTAACTAGAACCACCTACTCTAATCAGTTTTCTATTTTTGGTTAACCCTTTTCAACTCAGTCAAGTAGAGTAAGGAGAGGGGTAAAACCTTAACAAGTATGTCAGAGGTATATATAAATATCATTCTCTGAAGGGACAACCTCTTCTACTCTCAATAAGTCGGGATCCCTCGTTCGCCTCATGAAATAAATAAATGCCTATGCACAGTTATTTGAAAATGAAAATGAAAAATGAAAAAATAAAGTAAAGGGTGAAAGAAGAGAAAGGCTTCCTCCACAGAGAGGTGAAGCAAGTAACTCCGTTGGGGTACTGTCCAGTATTGCTGGCAGCGGAGCAATGTTTGTGTTCTTGAAGTGACTCCACCAGGTACTGTCCAAGCTTGCTAGTAGTAGAGCAACACCAGAGATGAAACTAAAACTTTGACAGTATATTTTACTTGTGCATATATATAGCCCTCATCCCCAATCAAAACAACTCAATTTGACTTGGCTTGGTATTTGTGCTGTCGATAGAGAGAATGGTAGGGACTACATATTCAACTCAAGCTAAGTGAAGAAACTATGATAATTGAAGAGTTGAATAATACTTTTGGAAGAGTTAGAATCACTTTTCATGAGACAAGGTCCATACAAAGAGATGGAGTTCTACGAGTGTGTCGCCAATGTTGTAGCGACTTCAACCACCCTCCAAAAGTTTGCATATGCTTTGATTTTGGAGCCTTCCTTCTAAATCAAAAGAAATCATCTTGCACTGATCCGGGTATCCATTCTTTGACTGAGACTTATCCTTTTCATCTTGGCTTGTTTTTACTCACTTCATTGATTTTCTAACCCACAAGCCAATCTCTTGACTTGGTCCCACAACAGTTATGGGCTTGACTCAGAAAACTACACAATTCTCGAGGGAAACTAGCCTTGTTGTTGGGAATTGCACAATCCTTACTACCAGTGAGCCTTGAGCTATGGAAATGTTCAATCATGGAGGGGCAACCCATGCACCGAGCCCAGAAACTGTGTAGACCTCACTGTGCTAAGAAACTACACAGTGCATGAGCCGGAGAGTTGCCTAGTCCTTCCCAAAATTGCACAACCTTTCCGAGAAATGCATGGAAGTGTTCGTGAGAAAAGAAAAAAAACAAAGAAAAAAGTAAAAAACATCCCCAAAAAATAGGGATCTATTTTTAGTAACCTAAAGGAGGCACTTGCGTTATTTTTAGAATTTATAGCCAAGTGTTGCTTTTTCCTTGATTTTAGGCATGTGGGTCATAAACCCAAACTTGGCCAAATCTATTTAATTGACACTATTAGAACTCATTTGCACACTCAATCTTGGAGATCAAGCATTCCCAAAGAGATCAAGAGCCTTTGGTGCAATCGTCATTTCTTTTCCGGGTGAATTTTTCTTTTCTCGTCTTTTGCCGCTTTTTCTATCGGTTTTTGTTGTTTAGATTGTGCGAGTGCTATTTCAATTATTTCTTTGGAATAATGTTGGAGTTTTAAATTATTTTAGCTTGGAAAAGTGTTGTTTCAAGTTATAGTTTTCCTTTCCCAAGTGTCACATGAGTTTTCCGGTTTTTGCACCAACGGTTGTCGTTGCGACGACTCTCCTCACATGATCCATTTTCGTACAGTTTAATTAATTAATTCACTTGTTTCACATGCATGCAAAAAAACTTAGTTAGATATGCACTCAACATCACAACATCTTTTAGATATGCTTATTTTTCACACTCCCCTTGGGCAGATTTGGGTCCCCTTGCCTTGATCTCAGTTTGCATAGCTAGCTCTTCACAATCTGGAGACTCAAGCCTCTAGCTTGGCTTCTGGAATTGCACAGATCCTAGCCTGGGTTGGTTCCAACTGCACACTGCGCAGTTCCAAGAGCCAGTCTCCAAACTTGGCCACTCTCCCAGACCTTGGCCTAGACTGAATTGCGCATTGCGCAGTTCCAATCAATAAGCTCCCACACTAACTACTGGGAATACACAATGCATAGTTACCACAGTCAGTTAGTCACCTTTGTCACTGAAAACTACACAATCTTTCCCATCATGAGGCTGACTTGCTGCTTGGTCTTGTCTTGAAGTTATTTTTCTTTTAGCTGACATTTTCTTGACTTGAGTGTGCTCTCTGTCCCACAGGTACAACAGTTGTTGAGAATATCTCTAGTAGTTACAGTTAACATGGAATCCAAGAGAGTTGCATCAAATGAAACCTGCTGAGAGAAGTACTGGAGAAGAAGTTTAGCAGATATCAGTTGATCTACCAGTATATGCAGATACTCAGATGTTCATTGAGAAGGGAACAACACTGACATGGCAACAGATCAAAGATACTTTTGCAGAGGACTTCAAGGTAGATTTAGAGGACTGCCAAGTTTATCTTAGAATCTAGTGGTTAGGGTTATACAAGGTTTCATGTAGGTATCCCACCTTCCCATGTGCAGACATCATCAACTAGGTTATATCACATATAGATGAGAAAACTATGACATTGAGTAGTGCTAACGAGACAGATGTTGCCACCTTCAAGGCAGAGAAATTTCAATAGGTGTATCACTTGCCCAAGGTGGTGAAGCACATGGACTCACTCTTCTATGCCAACCATATCTATGTGAACACTAGATACATTGTTAAGCGCTGGGTGAAAGAGGCGTCAAAGTTTAGGCAGATACCCACCCATGTTTACAAGACAAAGTCCCTCAGGAAGGCTTACCATTTCTTGATCATCTTGCTTGCAAAATATATGGTTAAGAGAACATAAAAACCTGTCCTGAAGGCTGGGTAATCTTAGTGGACCAGTTGATGAATGATGGGAGGCCATTCAACTGGTCATATCTGTTGGATCATTAGTTGAAGTGCCATGTGGCTAAGGCTAAGAATCTACCCAAGAACGAGCAAGCAAGGTTTTACATGTCCGCATATTTATTGGATGCAATTTGTGCCCAACAGTAGTTCCCTGGCATGAGTTGGACATGGATACCACAAGAGACTGCCATCAACATCTATTTCAAGTTGCTTTTTTACTACAACTATTTAGGAGTCATGGCAAAACTAATTGACCATTTTATCATCCCATTATACAAGCTTATATTTGAGCAGGATCCACCTTGCATGTCCCAAGAAGCAATGGAGGTGATAGTAACAATTGCAAATTGCTATGCCTCACCAAGTGGCACCTTCATTAGAGTGTTGGGTAGAGAGAAGCCTTCGCATGTTCTACCAAGGTATGCCGCTGACAAACTGATCATGCAAGAAGTTTCATACCACACCGTTACAAGGTTGTCAGCAGGACTGCATAGGAAGAAGAAAGCGCCATGGCCTGCTCTTGCTTTTCGGATCAGGTTAGACGAGATTAAGAGCTTGAAATATGTAGATGCCGAGGCTAAGGACATAGTGAAATTCGAGTTCAACACAAAGGAATTTAATCCATATGATCCCCACGGTAATTTCAAGGACCACTGTACATGAGTGTACTTTCCATGGATCCATGCGACATTTAATTGGCCAGAGGAGGACCCTTCGAGGTAATGCTATGATGCCTCCAGATTCAATGAGCCGGTCAATCTAGCAAGAACTTGGAAGTTACTTGAAAAGAAAAAATAACAATAATAGAATAACAACTTCGAAAGGAACAACAACAACAATGGAAGGTAACAATCTAGTGTAGGACAAGGGAAAGAGGAAGATTTTTGAGCACCCAAAGGGAGATAAAAGCTGAAAATGAAGGTAGATCTCGTCCTAGAGAAGGCAACTTTGGCAGTGAAAGCAAAGAGGGAGCAACGGATGAAGAGAGCGAAGCGAAGGAAGAGAGAAGAGCATAGGCTGCAGGAAGCAAAACTGAAGCTCCAGGAGACAGAGAAGAAGCTGAAGGAAGAACAAGAGTTAAGGGGGAGAGAAAGAGAAGAGAAGAAGAAGCAAGAAGAACAAAGACAAGGCACAATTATAGAGGAAACAACTCCGATACAGGTTAATGAGTCGGAAAAACTAGCAACTGAGGAAGAGTGTGAACGGATGTAGGATTGGGAGCTTGTTTATTAGATTGAGAAATTGATTGAAGTAACAAACACATAGTTGGAATAGGAGTCACAACGGGAAGACATTGACCTGATGCTGAAAGCACCACAAGTCATCCTTCAGTCTCCACCACCTCCAGTATCATAACCATCCCCGAGCGAGCAAGGAGATGTTGTTCTCCTTGATGATGATTCGGTCATGGATGTGTATAATCTATCATTTGACGAGTTAAAGAAGAAGATTGTACAGGTGCCGAGGAAGAACTCTCCTGATGATCACACATCACTTGCATTCATCAAGAAAAGGGTGATAGTGTTAGACACTAGCAAGCATCCAAATTCCCTTGTCAAAGCCAACTTGGCCTATGCAGTAGAAACAATCTCAAATGATAAGTACCTGACAACTGAGAATGAGAAACTAGCAAAGAACTTGCAGGCTACCAAGAAAGAGGAAGAAAAACTTTGAGCAACAACCCAGAATGCGGTTTCTGCATTGGGGGAGACGAGGAAAGAGATACTTGCTAAAGTATCATCACTTGGAGACACCATGCATAATCTCTATGATGGATTCGTCACTGTGCATAAGGTAGTTGTCCATTTGCATGGCCTACAACAACAGAGGAAAGAGTTTGTTCAAACTCTAAAAAACATACATGCTACCATTGCCCATGTACAAGAGTGGACAATGTGGTATAAAGGCCCCCTGCTTGACTTAGAGAATAAAATGAAGACACATGAAGAGTTGGAGAAAGAAAAGGTCTGAATGTTGATCCAGAACAATGAGAAACTTACCTCATTCATCGACAACATATAAGCCTCATATGTGCGGTTGTAAAATAGTTTGGATGTCCTGGTAAGAAAGCACAAGATGCCATCAATCAGTTCCCTCACTGATGCTAAACCAAAGAAGCAAGCTCGGCTAGAGATCGATGAGTACTTGGAGAAGCTAAGACAAAAGGCCACCAAAGAAGACTTGGAGATGAATGTACACAACATGAAAAAGTAGATCGGTGGTCCTATCAAGGTCAAGAAAATTCTTCTCATGCTTAAGAATGAGTTGGATACAGGTTCCAAGAGAGTGTACCCGGTTGCCATGGAGGCTAGAGTTCGCTTCTAGAAAGACACCGTCAATCAATTTGGGGACACCATCACATAGTACTAATCTTGGCACCAATATGTTATCGAGAAGCACCAAGTCAAGGTTGCCGAGTTGGACTTCCCCCAAACTTTAGAATCATAGCATTTTTTCTTGTTAGGCCATCTCTACCCTATTTTGTCTTATGTGGGTACATCTAGAAAATGTAATATTATTTTAATTATATTTTAAGTGAAATTCCAAGTGTCAATATTGGAATATGGAAAGTCATCATGTAATGTAATGTGTCATTTAGTGAAGAAGTTGAAGAGTTATGAGGGAAGTGAAAGAGTCACAAAGGGGAATGTTAAGGGTCACCTCACCCTTTGCTATAAATATAACCTTATAACTCATAGAAGAGGCTTTTGGGAGACAAAATTTTGGCTAGTCTTAGGCTTAGAGAAGGATTGTGAGTATTGTGAAGAGCCTTGGCTTCTCCATAGTGTAGAGTGAGTATAATTCTTCGGAGGAGCAGGTGTTCTTGACTGTAATATTCCACTATTGGGGCTAGTGGTCATCAATGTATGTATGGATGGAACTTTCACTTATAATAATAATATCAGATCCAATGCGCTTTCATGCATATGTTGTTAATATAGTAGGACTATTCTTGTTGTATTGGCAATGCATGTTATTTAAATTACGCATATACTTATGAAATAATTTGTATGCATTTGTATGAATCTTGTTGAATACGTGTTGTTGGATTAACTCATCACTTTAACTTGTGGAATATTCTACATTTTAGCTTGTGATGTCATTTTTCTCGTGTGTTCCTTTCAAGCTGTATACTATTACATGATTCTAAGGGGCACACTTCCTTTTTCCCTCCATGTGTTAGAACCTTCATGCATCTCACTTGACTCTCAATGGGGTCACACACTTGCTGTCAACCAAAGTTATCATACTTACCTCTACGCGCTATCACGGTCAAGGCATTACACTACCACCCACCGCTGGGACTCCTCCTCCAAACGGTGTGAGTTCTAGTTGGGACTTCATATCAGGGAGATCCCCTAAATGTTGGCGGGTCCAACACTGTAAAAAAAACCATTCCAAGGTTTCCTCCACTAGATCTGAACCATGAGAGGTGGATGAAGGTTGAAGAGATGGATTGATGATTTGATTTACATATTTCCTAAGTTAAACATTAATGCATAAAGGCATCCCGATCGGTAAAGGAAAAGGAGGAGGACAACGAACAAAAGGAAAAGTAGGTTCCTCCTATGAAATTAGAGTTGTCTCATGATTTACAAGAGTTGGGGAGGCAGAAACATCAGGGGGTTCAGATTCACCATGAAAAGAGATATGAATCAAACATTCAAACTTTTGTTTAAAGTAATCCTATTCTGTGTCTTCTTGAGGAAATTCATAACAATAGTGAAGGAATCGATTAGAAAACTCCTCAATTGATTCATTATATTTCATTCTTAGTTGATTAATTCTTTTAAGGACATCCAGATAATCATACTTATGAAATGCCAAATGAATATCCTTGATATGGTGTTCAAAAGAATGAATGGAAGCAGGTGGTATGGTATGACACCATTGGTTAACTCGACCTTAAAGTGTGAGATATAAAGTGATACAAGCCACATCTTCACAGTCAATTTAATAGTGTTCACAGAACTTAAGAAAAATAGATGCATGCTCAGTAATGGATGTATCACCCTCACTATCAAACTTCAATTGAGACAAGTCATCAAGCTATTCCATGGAGATGAAAATTTTACCAGGGGATATGTTAGAGAAACATTCTAGGATTATGATTTGGGGATGAGCCATTTAAACTAAGAGACTAAAAACAGACTTAATAGGAACAACTTGTCATCTGGCCTTCCTTCTAGTGCCATTTGTTGAGTGTTTTGGAAATCTGTCAACCAAGTGGTCTTCCAATGAAAAGTCCCAATTTGAATTCACACCATTTGGTGTGGGAGCCCTTTTGGAAATAAGGATCAACTGCCATATGTTCTTAGAGATTTTCCTTGGCTACAATGATTAACAAAAGATAGTAATTCACAAGTACTTTCAGATGAACAAGTGATTATTCCTTGTGAAATTTTTAGATGCAGAATGTATCAAGGTTCTTCTATAAGAAATGGGAGAAAAGTGAGCCTTTAAAAGAAGAGTAATAATACTAATCTAGTAAAGAAACATGAGCATATACATATGAATGAATTGTTGGACAAATAGAAAAATAATTCACATAGAAGCAACGATTGTTAAATGTTATGAAACCAGCTCAAGAAAAGATAGAAAAGATAGATCAATGCCTTAGAATTCAGCCTGTTTGAGGGGGAAATCTCCTTTACATTACATAAATGAACAATTCTTGGATGATTCAAATGACAAAACCTCCTTTCTATATATAGGAGTCTAAGGAGTCACAATATAACCCAGCCGACCTAACAATAATAATATAAAGCCACAAAAATAACAATAGAGGGATTCTATGGGGCACAGTAATAACAATATGGGGACAATAGGGGCACAACAATATTAATAAGGGATACAACTACAATAGTAATGGGGTAATCACTAGTATTATAGGGACCCAATATGCCCCTCTCCTTCAAAAAAGTGTTGTCCTCAACGCTTGAGTAGTTCTGGATGCTTCTGTATAAAATTATCATCCTCCCATGTGTAATCTTCAGTGGATGAGTTCTTCCACTTGATAAGATACTCCGAAATTGATCGATTTCGTAACTGTCGAGTTCTTGTTTCTGTGACTGCTTTTGGTTCCAATATAATTTTTCTTTCCTCATTAAGTTATGGCAATATTGTTTGAACTGGGAGCTTGTCGCCTATAACCTTCTTTAAACATGAAACATGGAAAACTGGGTGCAATTGAGAAGCTGCAGGAAGCTCCAATTTGTATGCCATAGTACCAATCTTTTGCAACACCTTGTACGGACCATAATACTTTGGTGATAAATTATTATCCTTCTAAGCTTGCTTGAGGGACATTTTCTTATATGGTTGTAGCCGTAGGAATACCCAATTAGCTACATCAAAACTTCTTTCGCTGCGATGTTGATCTGCCTGTTGTTTCATTCTATTCTGTGCCAACATGAGGTTATCCTTTAAGAGTTGGAGGACTTGTTGTTGATGTTCGATGTGATGTTCCACTGCTTGAACCTTAGAATTTTCTCTTAAATATGATGTGATGGATGGTGGTTGATATCCATAAAGTGCCATAAATGGGGTCATTTTTGTTGTTGTATGGAAGGAAGTGTTATACCACCGTTCAGCTAGAGGCAACCATTTGACCCATTGTGTCTGTTTATCAGATACAAAGCAACGAAGATATCCTTCCAAACATTTGTTTACTATCTCAGTTTGCCCATCAGATTGAGGATGATAAGATGAGCTATGAGCTAACTGAGTACCAAGACAAGAAAAATAATTCTGTCCAAAAATTTCCAGTGAAAATGGGATCTCTATCACTTACAATAATCTTTGGGTTTCCATGTAGCTTTTGAATTGTTTCCATAAATGTAGTAGAAACTGTACTGGCTTTAAATGGATGTGATAATGCACAAAAGTGTGCATACTTGGTAAGTCTGTCAACTACCACCATGATGACACTCTTTCCCTCAGACTTGGGTAAACCTGTGATAAAATCCATTGAAACCTCCTCCCAACGTTGGCTTGGAATGGATAAAGGTTGTAATAGACCCGATGTTTTAATTGTTTCAACTTTATTTTGTTGGCAAACCAAACATTCCGCCACAAAATTTTGAATATCTGATTTAAGGTCCTCACAAAAAAATCCCTTCTTAACCCTGTGGTAAGTTTTTAAAAATCCTGAGTGCCCTCCTAAGGGAGAAGCGTGCAATTCCATAAGAATGTTTTGTTTTAGTTGGGAATTCTTACAGAGATATAAGTGATCTTTGTACCATAACGAATCATTTTTCCAACTAAATGTATAGATGTATTGGAGTCTTGTTGTAACTTTCGAATAAGTGCCCACACTTCTTCGTTGTTCTTCCATTCCTCCCTTGATTCGTTTATCCAATCTAGTTGGATAATAGAAATGGTGCACAACAATGCTTCCACATCCTCATCCTTTCTTGAGAGTGCATCTGCCACCACATTTTGCTTCCCTTTTTTGTAGATGATTTCAAAGTCATAACCCAACATCCTTGTGATCAACTTTTGTTGCTCTTCAGAGGATAATCTTTGTTCTAAAAAGTATTTAAGGCTATCATGATCCGTTTTTACCTTGAAGTGTCTTACCATTAGGCAGGGTCGCCATTTCTTAAGTGCATGGAGTATTGCCAACATTTCCTTCTCATAAATAGCTTTGTGTAAAAACTTTCCCTTGATTGGATCACTTTCAAAAGCAATGGGTCTTTCATCTTGCATTAAAATAGCACCAATTCCATTCTTGAAGCATCACATTCCACAATAAAGGTTTTTGTGAAGTCTGGTGTAGCTAAGGCCGGTGCTTGACACATTGCCTCTTTAAGATGCTCGAAGGCCTTTGTTGCTTCTAGAGTCCATGAAAATGCATCTTTCTTCAATAATGTTGTTAGAGGTGCTGCTATTCTCCCATAATTCTTAAAAAACTTGCAATAATACCCTGTCAACCCGAGAAATCCTTGCAGATGCTTTATGGATGTGGGGATTTTCCATTCCTTAATGGCTTTAATTTTGCTAGGATCTACCTTAACTCCTTCATGAGATACAATATGACCAAGATATTCCACCTCTTGCACTCCAAAGAAACATTTGGATCTTTTTGCATATAATTGTTTCTCCTCCAATAGTTGTAGCACCCTGTCAACATGTTCCACATGATCCTTCCAAGACTTGCTGTAGATTAGTATATCATCAAAAAATACTAACACAAATTTTCTAAGGAATGGTTTGAAAATGGAAGTCATCAAACCTTGAAATGTTGAAGGTGCATTGGTAAGGCCAAAAGGCATGACCAAAAATTCATAATGACCCTCATGAGTTCTAAATGCTGTTTTCAGAATGTCTTCAGTCTTCATTCTGATTTGATGATATCCTGAATGAAGATCCAACTTGGTGAAGTAAATTGAACCATGCAATTCATCCAGTAATTCATCAATGACAGGAATGGGAAACGTATCTGTAATAGTGAGCTTGTTGAGCTCCCTATAATCCAGACACATGTGCCATGATCCATCCTTCTTGTGCACCAATACAACTGGAGCAGAGAAAGAACTTTGACTCGGTTGAATTATACCAACCTCTAGCATTTCTACAACCATACGTTCAATTTCATTCTTTTGGGCATAGGGATATCTGTACGGCCTAATGTTTGGAGGAACACTTCCTGGAATCAGATGAATAGCATGATCATGATCACGAATAGGTGGGAGACCTTTGGGAGTCTCAAATACCTTGGAATGATTTTCCAAGACTTTTTGGAGATCTAGAGAAATAGATGATTCCAACGTGGAAACATCTAGCAAACATAATTGTGCAATTACACCTCTTTGTTCCTTTTTGAGAAGCTTTGTCATATCGTTAGATCTAATTATCTTTCTCGGTTTCCCTGCAATACCCCTTAATTCAACTTCCTTTCCTTCCACAAAAAATTTCATGAAAAGTTCTTGAAAATTAAAAGCTATTGTACCCAAGGATTGTAGCCATTGGACTCCTAGTACAACATCAGCACCTCCCATTGGAATGGAAAGCATTGGGCTAGTCAATACATATTCTCCCATGGATAGCTTGATATTATGGCACTTTCCAGAGCAATTTATTGTTCCTCCATTTGCAACCATCACTTGACACTCTGGTGCTGGATATAAGAAACAATTCAATTCTTTTTCTACCTTAGAATGAATAAAATTGTGGGTACTTCCTAAATCAATCAACACTATTACCTTTTTCTTCTTGATTTGTCCTTCTATCTTGATGGTTTGAGGAGTGGTAATTCCTGCCAATGCATTACAAGATATGGTCAGATTCATTTCTTCTTTATCTAGGCTTTGTTCCTAGAGTATATCCTCTTCTTTTGACCTTTCTTTCTCCTTTTCTTCTTCCTCTTCACAATCTATGTAGAATAATTTCTTCTCAGCACACTTATGACCTTTAGTGTATTTTCTATCACAACTGTAACAAAGCCCTTTTGCTCTTTTTTCTTCCAATTGTTGTGGTGTCAACCTTATAGGTTGTAAAAGACTAGGAGCAACAACACTTCCATCTTTATAGTTATGAGTGGTATGCTTCCTGGTTGCCATAATTTTGCTTTCCATTTTTCTTGCTAACCTGAATGCCTTCTCTAATGAATTAGGTTCCCAAAGGCGAACATCATGTTGGATATTATCCTTTAAAGTCCCTATGAACACATCAATCATATGCTCTTCTGGAATATTTTTTACCCTTATGTTCAATTTTTGGAACTCCTCAATGTGCTCCATTATTGAACCCTTTTGTTTGAGACTTATCAATTGGCTAAAAAAAGTGTTGCTTTTTGTATCCTCATAATATGCTGTCATTTCTTCCGTAAAAATTGCCCAAGTGATAATTTGTTTACGAGAGCAAAGCCATTGATACCATACAAACTTATTTGGTTCCAAATATAAAGTTGCAATACGTACCTTTTGTGTGTTTTGCACATTATTGAGATCGAAAAATTGCTCCATCTGTAATATCCATGTTGCGGGATCCTTGCCATCAAACTTCCTCATATCGATTTTTGGAATATGGTGGGTCTTCGATCCAACATTAGAGTCTATGGAATCATGATTAACATTTCTTTTGTTCTCATCATGAGTTTCCTTTACTACCCTTTCACCATTAGTGACCATTTCTTGTAGCAACTTATTCATATTTATCTTCAATTCTTCCATCTTATCATCCATGCCATCAATTTTAGCGTCCATGCCATTCATCTTAGCTTCCATGCCATCCATCTTAGCTTCTACACCTTTCTTTAAACAATCCATCTTAGCTTCTACACCTTTCTTTAAACAATCCATCTTAGCTTCTACACCTTTCTTTAAACCATCAATCTTAGCTTCTACATCTTTCCTTAAACCATCCAACTTAGATTCTGTTGCTTTTTGTGCAAGTGACACTTGTTGCACTTGGTCTCGTAATTTTGATATATCATGTTGCATTTCTTCCTCTTCCTCATGAGTCATGCTAGAGATTTCAAGTTTCTTATTAGGTGTTTGCATTTTCTTTCCTCGGGGCATCAATTACCGATTCAAACTAATTTTTCAAACCAAGCTTATGCAAAAATTTAAAAAAAACTACACACCTTTTTTCACTTTGTAGAAGCTTGATATTGAATTTGATGTATCTCTGTAATTTCAGATCATCCAGTTCTGAAATTGCGATCTGTAGTAGCCCTCTGTGTCCTATTTCCAATGCCACTAGTTTGATCCAAATTGGATTCTCCAAGGAAGAGTTATGCACAATCTCCCAAGATGACCTGATTATAGACTAGTTCAGTAGAGCAAACTTGTACGACGTGCCATGAGTCACTGTTTCAACCTTTGGCTCTGAAAAATATATTGAAGAAACCAAATTCCATCCTCTTTCTGTACCTTCTTATGAAATTTCAATCTGATGCTCAGAGAGAAAGTTATGATGATTTTCCCCAGGTCACCTGTTTGGAATGTAATTCAGGAGTCTGCAAAAAGACCAACTTCCTCAGATCATATATCCAAAAATATAGCGCGAAAAGCTTTGAAATTCGGACCCGAGATTCAACGTGATTTCTTCTCAAATGGGTTTTTTTTTTAGCTTCTGAAACATTGCAGAAAAAACGTTATAGTGAAAATTCCACGATGACCTGTTTGGAGCAGCGAAACCCTAGAATCCAAAGCTCTGATACCAAATGTTATGAACCAGCTCAAGAAAAGATAGAAAAGATAGATCAACGCCTTAGAATTCAGCCTCTTCGAGGGGGTAACCTCCTTTACATTACATAAATGAACAATTCTTGGATGATTCAAATGACAAAACCTCCTTTCTATATATAGGAGTCTAAGGAGTCACAATATAACCCAGCCGACCTAACAATAATAATATAAAGCCACAAAAATAACAATAGAGGGATTCTATGGGGCACAGTAATAACAATATGGGGACAATAGGGGCACAACAATATTAATAAGGGATACAACTACAATAGTAATGGGGTAATCACTAGCATTATAGGGACCCAACATTAAAACGCATACAACACACCTTCAACAATATATGTACCAAATCAATTGAAATAGTTCAATTTCCTTAGTACAGATGAAAACAACATACATCACAAACATTCAAAAGAATAGTCTTACGACATTCATCGAATACAAATGAAAGTGTACTGGCTCAAAGTGATTTGAAATTAAGAAAAAGTTCCAAGGTACATCGGTACAATGAACACCACTAGCTCCAATAGTGGAGCATTAGAGAAACTACCTGCTCCTCCAAAAGAACTATATTCCTCTCTAATTCCTTGTAGGAGGAGCCAAGTTTAAAATTCCTTTGCTTGGGCTTTGAGTGTGTATATATAACAAATGGGGTGACCATTCATCTCCCTTGTGATTCTTGGACTACCCTCATGACTGTTTGACTTCTCTATGATCTTTTGACTCCTTCATGACTTCTCACATTCTATAGATGACTCTTGGGCTTCCACTTTACATTACATTTCTCGCATATTGAAATCACATAATCCACAAGTGATGTGAAAAATAGTGACTCATATACATCTTGACATGACACCTTGATAAGACATGACATGGCATTGATGACATGGACTACATAATGATATGGAAATTTCAACCCACTCTTGCTTCTGCTATCTTTGTGTCTTCTTTGAGAGATGGAGCATGTTCTTATTCTTCCTCCATCATAATACTTGAAGGTAGGGAGTCTTCAACGTGATCTTGATCTCTAGCTGCTGTCGTAATCTTGTATCCCTTTGTCTTTCCCTATTGATCAAATTGCCTTTGTAGCTACAAAGGTGTCGTTTAGCAGGGCCTCCTTCTTCATCTCCTTCATCATCATCTTGTCATAACATCATATAATACCTACAACTAAAATCCACTCATGACAAGAGGACATCAATTCGATAAACCCCCAGTTTAACATGCTTCATGATAACCATTAACTGAGCTGAAACCATGTGATATCTTGAGATACTGGCTCAAAGATTGCATAATTGCATAGCACATGAGATCAAGGGTCAGGAATGAGCCTTGAGACTACGTAGTGCACAGTTTAGGCAGGCCAGGGAAAGGCAATTGCACAATTGAGGAGCTCAAGGGGTCAGGCTAGAGGCTTGAAGCTTGAGGTTTCCCTCTACGTAGTTATCGAGGGACAAAGGCATAGGGCTTATATAGTTGCGTAGTTTAAGAGGTCAAGATTGAGCAATGATATTGCATAGTTATAAAAGGAATGCTCTATGAATTGCATAGTTCCAAGAGGAAAGGTTTGAGCTTGAGGGTTGTGACTACACAATGCACAGTCCAGGAAGGTTGAGTGAGGTCAAATTGTTTAGGAAGGAGATTTTCCAAATTTGTATAAGTGTAGGATCAGTAAGGCAAGAGTGAATAATGACAAAACATAAGCATGGTCCGAGAGAAATCTGCAGTGGATGTGCATGATAGGATCTCGAGGTGTCCAAGTCTAGTTCATTCCAGGGAATGCATTATGTGCCCAGATTTCATCTAGTATATATGCAGACATGTAAAATATCGCTTTCCCCCCCTGGGAGGATTCAGTGTGTTAACTACATGGATACTTAACGTTGGCATTATGAGACAAGTGTTGTCCTTGATGGCAAATCACACAGATGACAGATCATAGTGCAGTAGGTCAGCAACAAGGATTTGATGATCAGACTACAAGAATGGAGAGAAAATATATATACACAGGTTCATCGTGACCGAGCCGCGTATACACGCGAGTTATACATTACAGAGGCGCGTATGCGTATACACGCACTTTCATGCAAGGAAAAGCGTGTATATGTTGGAGAACTTACCTTTGGTCCGTGGTAGTTAGTCCTTGGTATTTGAACCTATGGTTTCGGACCATAATATCTCGTCAGATGTGTTGATCCCAAGTATTGGGTCCATTGGTTTGTTATGGTTTTGGACCATGGTATTGAGCAAGGCCTAAGACTATAAAAGGAGAAGAAGATCATTAGGTAAGGGTATCGAAAAAGTCTTGAATATCTGATGAAGGATGAGATCCAGTATGCAGGTTATGGGTTGATGATGCATTGCTAAGGAGGGATCTCACCGGTTGATGGAGAACAAGATATAAGGATAGATCGAGATCAAATGGTTTGAAATGAACTATCTCAATATGATTAATTATGTTTATTCTAGATCTGTACACTGACGCATGTAATGATCTGAACTGGGTATAACTTAAGTTTGAAATCGCTGCAAGTCATGATTGAATATTTATAGATCTGTACGCGGGTTGGATTTGGTGAAAGCGCGTATGTACACAGTTTTGGCTCATTGTAGTAGCGTATACCATTTGAGCTATGACGTTTGAAGTTACAGGTGGTTCTGATTGTTGATGAGTTCTGATGAAAGTTTAAAGGTGTCAGTATTCTGCATATCCTGTTTGATTATGTTTAGCTTCAGTATTGATGGATGAGAACTAATATTGGATCAGGATCATAATGACTCATATTTATGTGATCTGATGGACTAGATCTGGGTGCTAACACATATATTACCTTTGTATATGTAATGATCTGGGTATGTCTGAAGTCAGGAAGTGCAACGAAGTTATGAATAAGTAATTAATGACATATACGCTGGTTCGCTTTGGTGAAGTTGCGTATACACGCTGGTTCGACACTTCCAAGTAGCGTATGCACTCTGATGCATGATTTTGATGGTACAGTTGGTTCTGATTGTTGTTGCAGAGTTTTGTTGTCTGCTCTGTGTTCTGGTGACTGTGTTGTTGACAGGGTTTCAGTGTTTCAATGATTCAGAAATTGATGATGCTAGTATTGATTGTTTTGTGCTTTAATGATATTTATGGGTCCAGTATGAAAATTTGATGAAACATGGCCCTCAGATTATAGTGTTGTGCTTCAGGAGTATCCAGTCTGAAAATGTATGAAATGTGGTCCCTAGAGGGTGAAAGGAGATTGTAGGCTGGCGCATACGTACTAGTACATCAACTAGTACAAGAGAAAAGGGGGTAGTAGCTCCCTTCCGGTAGAAGCTGGAGAACGAGTGAAGATTGGAACATTCAGTAGGCAGGAACCTATGTACTAGTAAATGGATCAGCTAGTACAAGAGCTAAGGGGATTGTAGCTCCCATCCAGGAGAGTCTGGAAAACGAGAGAGGGTTGTAGCTCTCTGCAGGTAGAAGCCTGCGTACTGGTAAAGGACTGCACCAGTACAAAATATTGTAAAATGAAGTATCTTATTGAAAGAAGATAGAGACGACTTGTAGCAGGTGGTTTTCACCCACATTGGGTTTCCACCTTATATCATGGTGTTCATGTGTGCTTCTTGTGTGTGATGATCTGTTCTGTTTTACTACACCTGCTTACTGTTCATATGGTTAATGAAGTTCTGATGCACTAACTAAAGATCAACATTTAATGGGTTAACTGAATCATAAGTATTCTGGATATACGCTAGTTGCATTAGACACAGTTGCGTATACACGCGGGTTCCATTAACTGAAGTAGCGTATATGTATCTAAGTATGGAAATGAAAAAGTTTTATTGATTTGATAATACTGATTCACCCCCCCCTCTCAGTATTATTTCCAACACTTAACTGTTGAGCCAACAAGTTTGACCAGTTGAATGACTTCCCTTCATTCACAACCTGGTTCAATAAGATTTCTTAGCCTTCGGGAAAGGTTTGAGTGCTCTATTAACTGTAGATTCTACAAGCTAGGACAATCAACAACTGATAAGCCCTCTTGAGATACTTTGTCTTGTAAGTATTGGTGGGTGTTTGTAAAAGATTTGATGGCTCTTTCACTGAGGCTTTAACAACATGTTTCATGCCCACATTGTTGTTAGTGGCATAAAAGTATGAATCCATGAGTGTTTCTAGCTTGGGAAAATGGTACATAAGATGATAATCTGCTGCCAAAAAAGTAGCAAGATTTTGTCCGCTGGGATTTCTCAAAGTCATAGTATTCACATCAATATGTGAAACAATCCAGCTGATAACATCTGCACATGGGAAGGATGGATATCTGCATGCAACTTTGTGTAGCCCTGATTTCTAGACTTTAATATGCACTTGGCAGAAATTTCTAAAAATAACCACTGTCCTACCTTCGGGAAACTAATAATGATTCCATATTTTCTAGGGATGAATTTTCACTTTTTTCCTTTTTCAGGAAACTTTCCATGCACAATTCCAAGGAATATTGCGCAATTATGGGGACTTGGGAAACTTCCCAGCTCAGTTCATTGCATAATTTCTTAGCACAAGGAATGGATTGTGCAATTTTTGAGCTTAGTGCTGGGTTGCCATCCATGACTATGTAATTCTCAATCTCAAGGTTGAGCTGCCATTCTGGATTGCGCACTTTCCATCATTAAGACTGGGTTTCCTTCCAAGATTGCACAGTTTATGGAGGAAGGCCCAAGACTGCTGCAAGGTCAATTCAGAAGGTTAGATTGTGGCTCAAAACGATTTGATCAATATCGAAACAAGCAAACACAAGCATATCATAAAAGGATAAGTCTTGATCAAATCATGAGCACTAAACAATAGTAAAATTTAAGCTCATGTGGACAGAAGGGAAGGCTACAAAATCAAAGCACAGGCAAAATTTTAGAGGGTGGTTGTAGCAACTACAACATTTGGCAACACACTGGTAGAACTATAGCTCTCTGTATGGGTATTATCTCATGCAAAATAGGTCTAACTCTTCAATAAGTATTGTTTAGTTCATTGATTACCGTAGCTTCTTTACTTAGCTTGCATTAAAGATATAGTTCCTACCATTCTATTCATCGACGACACACTTAACCAAGCCAAGTAAAACTAAGTCGTTTCGATTGGGGATGAGGAGTATATAGATACACAAGTGAAAAGAATTGTCATAGTCTTATTTTTCATCTATGGTGTTGATTTGCTACCAGCAGGCCTCGACAGTACCTTGGCAGAGTCACTTCAGGAACACAAACATTGCTCTGCTACCAGCAAGCCTAGATAGTACCCTGGAGGAGTTGCTTGATTCACCTCTCTGCGCATGAATCCTTTCTCTTATTTCACCTTTATTTTATTTTTTCATTTTTTTCATTTTTTCTTTTGTTCATAGAACTGTGCATCGACACTTATTGATTTAGTGAGGTGGAAGAGGGATCCCGATTTATTGAGAGCAACATAGGTTGTCCCTTCAGAGAAGGATATATATATATATATATATATATATATATATATATATATATATATATATATATATATATATATATATCTATGACACACTTGTTAAGATTTTTCCCTAAAAATTATAATAGAATGATTAGAGTAGGAGGTACTAGTTATATATTCAAGCATCATGATTCCACTGTGTTCTTCGCCAAAAAAGGACGTATTTTCCATCAAAGTATCATCAACTAAAAGGATGAAACATTCACGTAAAGAGAGGGAATAAACAGATAACCAAGTGTTGATAGTAGCACAACTTCCTCTTGAACTTCACCATGCTTTCTTCGGAAACTAAACACGGTCTCATGCATAAGGTATTCTACGAATGAAAAGAAATGAAAGAAAAGAGCGGAGTAGAAAGTAAATTAAAACAAAACAAAACAGGGAAGAAAAAAAACAAAGGAAAACAAACAACTACTCCTACTCCTAACCTAACAGAGAATAGGCCAGAATTACGTAAAATGAAACTTCTAATGTAACCACCGATGCATTGACTGGCCTATGTAAGTGAGGGAATGCATATCAAGAAAGATATTCAAGCATAACACAAGAAAGATAAAAAAATACATACCAAGACATTCGAAGTTTGAAAATGCACACATAAAAGTATGAAATAAAAGCACACGCAAAGCATTTTGCAGATGCATTATGGTGTTCAGACACATTGTGACTCAAAGACATGAAAAAACAAACTTTTTAACTTCGAAACTGGGCAAACATGAAGAAAGAATGAAACTTATGTTTTATTAAATATTTATGGAATAACATGTTCAAAGTTACTTAAACCCAACGTTTCGAACTTCTATGTGAGTCCATCTTCAGGGGAACGCCAAAATTCTTTGAGCATATTGGTATGGATTAGGGAAAGGAATAGGTAAGGATATATATACTGATAGATGAGGGTAATGATTTATGAGGGGAATGATTTGGAGTTGGCTAGTATGAATTTTTTATTATGCTTTATAATTTTAATGTAATTCTATAAAATTATGATATGAGAAAATTATTTCATTTAAATTAATTAATAGTTAATTTTAAGTTACACTAATATCCAATGCATATATAAAATTAATGGTGATGTGGATTATAGAAAAGAATATAATCATTTAAAACCTAAATAATATGTATTAATTTTAATAATGATTATGTTAATTATTAATTTTATTTTTTTATATTAAATTTAGTGTCATTTAAAATGTATCATTATTGTGAGTTGAAATGTTTGGTTTAAGTTAATATGAAATTTATCGAGATTAAATTTATTGCTAATGTTTTAAAGTTATTATTATTAGAACTTTTATTAAGATTAATTTATTAGGAATTGTATTATGTGAGAAATATGTGATTATTAATAATGCTCAGATTCTTCCTTTTAAGGGATGTAGTTTATATTACTTAAATATATCATCATTACTAAGTTTAATATTAATTTTTTTATTAAAGTTAATGTATTATAATTTTTTTGTTTAATTATTATGAGTTAAAATAATAAATCTAAGTTAATATGATTAATTTTTTTATTATAAGTTAATGTTCATATTATTAGAATTGTTGTTATGAGAAGTATGGTTTATTAAGGGTTTCCAGGTATTGCTTATGATAAGGCCTTTGTCACGGTTTATATTGTTTTTCCTCTTTTCAATTTCTATGGCCTGTTTAATTTTTCATTTTAGGTAATGTTCTTCCCTGATGACGAGTTTGGCTTTGTCCATACAAATGTAGTGTGTGGAGGAGAGAGCATGTTCTGCAAGAGTAGATTTTGATGTTCTATTCCTTGATATGTCAACAACATGCTCCTTAATCCTAATGTTTAATGACTTGCCTGTTTCGCGTATGTATTTTTTTCCATATGAGAAAGGGACAATGTACACCCCTTTTTGTAGTCTAGGGTTTATAGGGTCCTTCGTGGAGTCTAGGGTTTATGTTTTTCAACAGTGCTTGCAAAGTATGAATCCTTTAATGATTAAGTGATAGGATCATGCAAATCAGATGGAGGATGTGAAAATTGAGATATAGATAGATTTTCAATTCACGTGGTAGAGTGATGAGGAACCTTGAATGATACATTGCTATTATGGTTGAAATTAGAATTGGTCTCAAGACTACAAGAACATGACCTAACCATCAGCTTAGGCTAAAGTGCCTCGACAACTTGTGGAAGTTCCAAATCATCAAAAGATAGATCATCAAAGACTAGGGGCTTAGAAAGATCGATAGCGGGAAAATCAAAGTTGTGACTGGATGAATGGGTGAAAAGATCACGACAACCATGATAAGAAAGTTCAGGATCAAAAACAGAGGCATCCTCATGATCTGTTGAATCATAAAGAGTGGAAGATTGAAAAAAAAGAATTTCACCCTCTAATTCTTCACAATGATCAGATGATGGACTGGGAAGATCAAGAAGAGAATATTTTTCCTCTACGCATTCGGATGAAAAAATGACATCCCAAGAATTCTTAGAGTGAAATTGATCCTCATGAACATCAAAAGAAACATTCTAAATGAGTGAACACAACAACTCACAACTCAAAGGATCAAAGGAACCAAAGGATGGAGGACGAGGAGATAAAACTTCGTCGTAAACATTAGATTCACAATTCAAACCTGCACTGAAATTCTGAGTATGTGGGGTGGGAGAAGATGGAGGTAAATTAGTGGATGAATTTTCAAGTTCTCCCACCTCAACCTATGGAAATGGAGTTGTTTGATTAGGAGAATACAAAAAGTCACTTGGAACAACAACTTCGACTGTCGTGGATTTAGAATCTCTATAACCAAGGTATGTTGGAAGACTTTAGAAAGATTCATATTCATGCGGATTCATTGAAATGTGAAAAAGAAATTTGAACTTATCTTTCAATAAAGGCCAATCGACATCATCTTCAAAAAAATCAAAGAAAAAATGAATGAAACTATCGTGAAAATCATCAACAGATTCATTAGGTGGTTTCCGTAATCACATAATTTTCTTGAATACAAATTTATAATGATACCTATCAAAGGCACGATAAAACTCTATGGTAAGATGCTAGAAAGAGTGTATAAAGGCGACAGGAAATCTGTAACACCATTCCCTTATGCACACTTCGAACATGAGAATGAACAACCTACAAGCAACATGATCGTAGTGAATATTGTGTTTTATGAAAAATTCGAGAAAATGAGAGGTGTGCTCGAAAAAGGTTGTTTCACCCTCACCATTAAATGTAATACTTGACAAGTCATCAATGATTCTTGACAACAATTTCATATATGTAATTCTAGAAAAACATTCCAGGCTTGTGATTTGGGAAGAAGCCATTATTGAGCGCGAAAAGTTAAAACATACTTTAGGGGCTCAACTTGTCATCTTGCCCTCCTTCTAGCACTAGAAATGTTGATAGTGCTGGACCCGCTAACATTCATGGGATCTCCATGATAAGAAGTCCCAATTAGACCTCACACCATTTGGTGTAGAGTCCCATTTGGAATACGGCCTGGTTGTTGATGCAGTGGGTTTTAATGATGTGCCTTGGCTGAAATAATGCACAAAGTGATGTATGGTGACTTTGGTGAGAGCAAGTCTGTGACCCTGTAGAAAGCTAAGCACGATGCATGAAGGTTCTACCACATGAAAGAGAAAATGAGTGAACCCCTAAGAAGCCTATAATAGTATGTAGCTTGAAAGGAACACACGAGCATAAATGACATCACAAGCTAATATAAAAAATAGTTCAGAAGTTAACAGTGATGAATTAAACAACAACACACATTCAACAAGATTCGTACCAATGCAAACGAAATAGTTCATAAGCATAAGCGTAAGTTAAATAACATACATTGAAAATATAACAACAATACTCCTACTATATTTACAACATATGCATGAAAACGTGTCGACTTTGAGCTTTTATTAAGTGGAAATTCCAATCATACATATACCATTGAAAAACCACTAGCCCCAATAGTGGAACGTGAAGTCAACATCACATGCTCCTCTAAATAAATATACTCCCTCTATGCTATAGAGAAGCCAAGGCTCTCACAAACTCCCAAGCTCCTTATTCTAAGCCTAAGCCTAGCCAAAATCCCTTTACATGAGTTATGAGGATATATTATAACAAGAGGGGGTGACTCTTCAAGTCCCCTTTGTGAGTTTTGGGCTTCCCCACAACTCCTCAACTTCTTTACAAAATGACTCATTACATTACATCATGACTCTTCATATTCCAATATTGACACTTGTAATTCCACTTACAAATTAATTACAAATAATATTACAATACACTCATACCCATTTATGACAAAATTAGGTAGATCTAACTAGACAGCCTAATAAGACAAAACACTATCATGCTTGAGTTTGGGGAAACTCAAGCTCAATAACTTCCACTTGATGTATTTCAGTCACGTATCGGTATGAAGCTTGGTACAATGCAATGACATCCCCAAACTGTGTGATGGTGTCTGGATGGAAACAGTCTCTAGCCTTTGTGGCATCCGATAACAATGATGTGGAACTAGTTTGAACTTGCTTTTGGAGCATGAGGAACATTGTTTTGATTTGGACATGGCCACCAAGGAGCTCAAGGATTGCCAAATCCTTTTGTCAGTGGTTTAGGGACTAGCAACTTATCCCATCTATTTGGTCAACATGGGAGTCTGATCTTGCCTTCTGTTGGGACCTCATAGGTCTTTCCTCTGTTAGCTAACGCATGGAATCCTTATCAGGGGTTATCCCCTTCTTTCAATGTTCCGCTAGGAGGAAACTATCTTATGTATGGTAACCTTGTGGTAGGTGATGAGCGCCAAAAATGGGTAACTTATTGGGCTCATTTTGCCTATTGTTCTCCATTAATCCACCATTTTTCATAGTTTATGTATGCTTTTGAAGTATGTTTATGTTAATTGAATGAATGAGCATAGTCCCTAGACCATGAAGGCTAATACGTGTTTGCTGCATATTTTTGGACAATTTTTGGACCAAGGTCAAGCGTTTATGGACCATTTGACAGCTAAATACGAGGGGACAAAGGTGAGGATTCGTAGGAAGGGTGTCTCTTGCACTAAATGATCCCTTCCTCGAGTTCTCCACCATTAGCTCAGAGTTCAGCAACCCACCAAAGTCGATTTCCAAAGGCAGCTGAGCAGCTTTTATGAAGTGGTTGAGTACTGCAGTTTTGAGCAGCCAAGCCCCTTGAATTAAGGAGGACCGCTAGAGGTCCTCGTAGTGCATAAGTAGGGAGGCTTCCAGCCTTCATAGGTTACTTGTTGAACATTTGTATTTCACACTATAATGCTGCTTTGTTTCTCAGCCCATTTTGGAGCTTCTACTGTAACACATTTTGGACATGGTTGTTTTTGAGTAATGGAAACCAGCGTTATGTTGCATCAGTTCTGAGCTTCTTTTATGAGCCTGTAGCTCTTGGGGTTGGGCCCAACCCAAGTGCCAGGGGCTCCTCCATGTACTGTTATATGTTTTTCTTTACTGCCTTCATAACATAGTTTCTGCTAGTAGAATAAAATCTTGCTTGGTTATCTCAGACAGTTTTGATGATTGAAAAAGCTTTCATGTTTCAAAGTGATGTGATAGGTTGATAGCAGAAAAGATCTTCGAAAAATGCCACCAGGCAACCTTGGATCTCACCTCTCCCTCCTCGGGACCATGAGCTGAGGCCACGGTGTCCCTGCTGCCACAAAAACATTGTTCTTGCTTCTTCATGCAATTGCTAGTGTTAGTTTCTCATTTGTAAAAATTGATACCAGATGTGATTACATGCTTAGGTTCATTCTTGCTTGCTTTTCATAAGTGTTTCACAAGATTTTCTACCAAGGGATTTCTATTCATCAATGATTGCTAGTTCCTAGGTCAAATTAGATTAGAATAGCTAGATACTTAGTTTGCATGAGCTTTGCTTGGTCAGTTTCAAGAAGTAGTGCAAAAAACACCTAAGAAACCTTCCTACCTACCCTCCCTCCATCAGCGCAACCTGTTCCATCCCCTAGCTCAGATTCTTGCCCTTCATTTGCCACATTTCCTCACTTTGACCTAATTCCCATATTTTTGTGCAACATTGCTCCATTCACCCTTGAACAAATCCAACCATCCTTATCACTTCTCAGCTTCACCCACCAGGTTCTAAACCTCTTCGCACCCTCAAACAACCTCTATTTCCACTTCTCTACCTTTCTTCCACCATCAACCCCCCAAAATCCCCTTTCGGAACATCCTGTAGAATCCCTGCAGACTTCCTGTAGAAAATCACGAGAGCGGTTTTTCGAGATCCGATCACTGTGAAACTCTTTGGAAGGGTGTTAGGGACCCCTTAGGCCCTCTTCTCACCTTCCCAACCTCCTACAAGCACCCTCACCATCAATCAACCTCTGCACAGTCAACATAGTCAAGCATGTGCATAATAATTCTACAAGATTACTCAAAAATACAAAAAGACGTTCCTTTTCAGATTTCACTGCAAAAGTAGCTTAGTCACATGCATTCTACATTTCTAGAAGTCAATGGCACCCATTCCCATTGCTTTCATCTTTTTTCTTGCACTGGTAGGGTTAGTCTGTAGAACTAGGGTTTGCATTCCTTTTCCACTTTCAGCTTCCTTCTGCAAGTAGACTAGCTTCCTTTGAGTTAGTTTTCATCCATCACCATTAAAAGCTTCTTCTGAGAGCTCATAGAAGTTGGCTTAAGCTCCTAGCGGACTTGTGCCAGCTGATCCAGTGACAGCTGCGGCAAGAGCTAGTACTTGTGCATATAGCACCGTAGCTTCCAAGTTTGTTACGAACTACTGGGTTGATAAAAGTAAAGAAGGGAGTCCCAGGAGTTGGAACATTATTGCTGCAATAATGGAGCCCACCATCTTTTTGGCGCCGTTGCCGGGGAAGCGTCAGAGTATTGGTGATTACTGCTTTTCTTCTATTTTCTACTGCAACCTTCTGCTAAGTAGTTTATTTCATTTCCATTACGCAATTTCATTTCTGCAAAAGTAGATTAGACATTTCCTGCTTTCATTTCATTTCAGCAAGCATAGATTAGATATTTCCCCGCTTTCATAGATTAGAATTTCAATTCCGCAATTTCAATTCGGTAAGCGTAGCTTATCATTTCATTCCTGCAATTTCATTTTAGCAAAATAGATTAGTCCTTTCCTGCTTTCATTTCAATTCTGCATTTTCATTTCAGAAAGGTAGATTTTAGTTAGTCGCAGTTCAATCTATTTCAGTTTTGCAGGTACAAGCAGAAGAAAAAAACAAAAATCCACCAAAAATATTCCATTTCATGCCTCGTAGGAACAGAGACAATACAGGGAAATTCTTACCCAACACCCCCACCACATCACTGAGTCACCCTTCTCTCTTCTTCGGTGGCAGTGACCTAGAAGAACCTATAGGTGAACCTCCAGAGATATACGAAGATCCTATAACAGAAGAAGAGCAAGAAAACATTCCTCTTGAGACCATGGCTGAAAACAGAAACGGTAGAGAAGATGAGGAGAGAATAGAAGGTGCCTTTCCCATCCGAGAGACCAATGGGGACATGAAGATGAAAAACATAAGTCCCTCAGCCTTACCTAATTTCCATGTATTGACCACTGAAGACCCTGATACCTTCCTGTTTGAGTTTGCTGTCCTTTGTCGAACTTATGACTATGCAGAAGACGAGCAAAAGTTGAAACTCTTTCCCTCTACCCTCAAGGATGCAGCACTACACTGGTTCATGGGGTTAGCTGGAAACAGTATCACAACTTGGGGCTCAGATGCAGCAAGCCTTTAACAAAAAATACCGGGACTACTGTAGGTCAAAGGAAACGAAGGGAGAGATATTTCGGATGACCATGGGAAGTGATGAGTCTTTAGAGGACTATGAAGAAAGGTTCCAACTTAGTTATAAAAGGGCCAGGTGCACACTGGACCCCGAATCTCTGAAGCTGGTCTTGCTCCGAGGAGTCCCTGAAGACCTTCTAGATACCCTCCATCTACTAGCTGGAGGAGACATCTACCAACTACCTTATGAGGACATAAATACTATGCTTAGAAACCACTCTAGGGCAGCCCGAAAAAGAGGTAGGGGAAATCCACTTTCAGCTAGTGCCACCTTCTCCAAGCATGAGTTTGCAAATCAGATGGAAGACCTCAAAAGTGAGATGAGATAGACCATTGCCATGCAACTGGATACCTTCAGAATCCAAAAGAAGAAAGAGGAAGCTGAGAAGGCTTTGGCCATCTTTTGTCCCAGATGTACAAGGAAGCATCCTAAGAATGAGTGTCCATTGCACTCAGTGGAGGTATGTTTCGTTTGTGAGGAAGACCAGCCCACAAACCAGTGTCCAACCTTACCTGGAATTAAAGCCATGTATCAAGGGCCTGAAGGGGCCACTAAGCCACTCTACTTCGTTAACCAAAGGAGGCCACATGGATCTAGACCTTACCAGTAGGGGATGCAAGGAACATCCCAAACCTATTACAACTCCAACCAATCCGCTCGTATGCCTTCTTGGGGCCCCCCTGCTCATCCTTCCTGGTCCGCACCTCCTCCTTGGTTGTATCCATCTCAATACCATACTCAACCTACCACTCATTCATTCCACTCTCATGTTCAGCCACAACCTCAGTGGAATGTACCCCAACCGGGGTGGAGGCCCCAATACAACTCTCCTCCCGCTATTTTGCCTCCACCTCCTACTCAACCACAACCATTACCTCCTGCTCCTTCAAGACAACCCCAGATGCCTTCTCAACCGAACCTGAACCCCAACAATAGGCAAGCTCAGCAGGTATACACTAGAGAGACAACATGCCCTACCTATTTTGTGGAGATTCAGGAGATCAACCTACGATCTGGAAAGGTCCTTCCAGATCGCCAGCCTCCTCCCCTAAGGGATGAGGAAGGGGAACAGGAAAGTGAACCCAAATCCATTCCACCCTTTCTTGAGAGACTAACAATAGCCACGCAACCAAACCCAGAGGAGACTGAACTTCTGGGAGAACTTAAATAGTTGTGTGTGAAAATCCCACTTCTCCAGGCCATAAAAGATGTACCAATCTATAACAAATTGGTCAAGGAGAAGTGTTTCAGGCACCCATGCAGGCGCAAGAGAGATGCCTCGACTATCAATGTCATAGGACAACTGTCCGATCTGATGTTGGGGCAGATAATTTGTCCAAAATATTTGGATCCTGGGAGTCCTGTAGTAGATGTCCACATCAATGGCACCATAATCCCCTGCACCCTGATCGATCTAGGGGCTACCATCAATGTGATGACCAGGGACACTATGCTCAAACTCAACCTCCATAATTCCTTAAGAAAGACTCGACAGTACTGCAAATAGAAGACCGCTCCACTGTGACTCCCGAAGGGATCGTGGAGGATGTCCTGGTCTCTGTTGATTCTTGGGAGTACCCTATGGACTTTTTGATCCTTCAGCCAAAGGCAAAACTCACTGGATACCCCCTCATTTTGGGAAGGCCTTGGTTATCTACTGCAGATGCTTACATCAGTTGTCGAGCTGGGAGCATGACCATCAAGAATGGGCCTATGTCCAAACAGCTAGTCCTATACCCTCCTGCCCAACCTTTGCTAGAACATGACTTACCTCTCTGGTTGGAGGAGGAAGATGAGGATGAAGTCTACTCTGCACCAGTGTGCACAATGGAAGCCACCCAGGGAGATCCTCAAACCGAGGACGACCTAATTGAGAAGTTGATTCAAAATCCACCTCCCGGTGTGCTGCCATTAGAGAAGCTGGTGGAAAGTACCCAGTCCCGTGCTTTAGTGGACCTCTGTATGGCTGATCCGACCTCTCCCAGAGTTAAGAATGTGGAATTTGGCCCTAAAAGAACCTTGAAGATCAGCTCATCCTTATCTCCCTCTCAGGAGAAGGAGCTATGTAGCCTATTGAACCACCATTTGGAGGCTTTTGCTTGGAGCTATACGGAAATGAAAGGAGTCCATCCGTCGGTCTGTACCCATCACATTTACATTAAAGAGGATTGTAAACCAGTAAGGCAACTTCAGAGGAGAATGAATCCAGCCCTTAAGGATATCGTTAAAGAAGAATTGCAAAAGTTGTTGGATGCAGGATTCATCTATCCCATCTCAGACATCGAGTGGGTTTCTCCTTTGGTGCTTGTGCCGAAGGAAAATGGGAAGTGGAGAATATGTGTAGATTATTGAGAACTTAACAAAGCCACCAAGAAGGACCATTTCCCTTTGCCTTTCATAGATCAAGTGCTAGATGGGCTGGCAGGGAAGAAGTTCTTTTCTTTCCTAGATGGGTTCAACGGGTATAATCAGATCCAAATCAACCCAGAAGACCAAGATATGACCACCTTCACTTGTCCTTAGGGAACCTTTGCCTACCGGGTCCTTCCCTTTGGGCTATGCAACGCTCCTGCCACGTTTCAGAGAGTAGTACTGAGCATATTTGCTGAGCTGGTTCATGATTCGGTGGAAATCTATATGGATGACTTTACTCCTTATGGGTCCAAATTCCAAGAAGCATTGACTAACCTGGGAAAAGTTTTAACAAAGTGTATTGAGATGAATCTATCCCTCAGTCCTGAAAAATGTGAATTCCTAATGATTGAAGGGACCGTGCTAGGCCATACAATCTCTCAGCAAGGATTACAGGTGGATCCTAACAAATTTGCTATCATCCAGAAGGTTCCACCTCCTCAGAAGGTAAGGGATGTTGAAATTTTTCTAGGCTTAGCAGGATACTATAGAAGATTCATCAAAGACTTTAGTAAGCTAGCCTCACCATTGTTTGGTCTTTTGGGGAAGGATGTTGAATTTAAATGGACTGACAACTGCCAAGAGGCTCTGGATGAGTTAAAAGATAAACTGGTAACTTCCCCAATCTTGAGAGGTCCAAACTGGGCCCTACCTTTCCACATCCACACCGATGCCTCGAAGAAAGCCATAGGGGCAGCCTTAGGACAGATTGAAGAGAAGCTACCATATTCCATATACTTTGTCAGCAAAATCCTGTCCAAGGCAGAATTAAACTATACTGTGACTGAGAAATAGCTCCTAGCTGTAGTCCATTCCCTAAATAAGTTCAGACACTACATCACTGGTTATCAAACATTTGTACACACTAATCATGCTGCGATAAGGTATTTGATGAATAAACCTGATGTGAATGCTTGTATCATTAGATGGTTACTTTTATTGCAGCAATTTGACTTAACCATTGTTAACAAGCCAGGGAAGGAAAATGTCGTTGCTGATTTTCTATCTAGATTAGATTTGCCTACAAATGAAGAAGGGACAGTGGATGACCAGATGCCAAATGAACACCTGTTTGCTATTTCAGTACTCCCTCCATGGTTTGCTGATATAGCGAACTACTTGGTCTTAGCACAGTTCCCTCCACACCTATCCTCGAAGGAAAAGAGCAGAATTGTGAGGAAAAGCGCCCCCTTCACTTGGATTGGGGGCAACTTGTTCAAACTTGGCCCAGATCAGATCTTGAGGCACTGTGTTAGGGAGGAGGAAGTTTTTGACATTCTCCTAACCTGTCACGATGGACCCTCTGGAGGCAACTTTGCAGCAAAAAGGATCACCTTCAAAATTCTATAGGCAGGCTACTATTGGCCCACTCTTCATCAAGATGTCAGAAGATACATCAACCAATGTGACCGATGTCAAAGGGTGGGGAAACCAACTCCGAGGGATGAAATGCCCCTCCAACCTCAAGTGAATTTCGATCCATTTGAGAAGTGGGGCATGGATTTTGTGGGTCCTATCAACCCTCCTTCAAAGGAAAAGTCTTACATCATTGTGTGCACAGACTACCTGACAAAGTGGGTGGAAACAAAGGCAATCAAGGCAGCGACAGAAGAAAAAGTAGCTGAGTTCTTAAGGGAAAATATCTTCTACAAATTTGGCTACCTAAGAGAATTAGTCACAGATCGAGGAAGTCAGTTCACCTCTAACCTGATTGAAGACCTGCTTGCTCATCACAAGATCAAGCACAGAACGTCCACCCCTTATCATTCGCAAGCCAATGGGTAGGTGGAAGTCACTAATAGGGCTCTAGAAGAAATTTTGACTAAGGTGGTGAGCAGCAGCAGAAAGGATTGGGCAGATCGCTTAGTTGAGGCCACCTAGGCCTACAACACCACTTGGAAAACCACAACAGCTTCCACACCTTATGAGCTTGTCTACGGGAAGAAGGCTCTGCTGTCCATAGAGTTCGAGTACAACACCTTAAGGTTGGCAGCTCAGCTGGACTTGGATCTCAGCCATGCGCAACAGGAAAGGTTACTATAACTGAACGGATTAGATGAACAGAGAATGTAGTCCCTCGTCCACTCAGAAGTAGTTCAGCTCTAGAGAAATATATGGCATGATTGGCACCTTAACGGAAAGAAATTTCAGCTAGGATATTGGGCACTGTTATATGACTCAAGATATAAGGATTTCAAAGGGAAGCTAGGGACAAGGTGGCTGGGACCATATGCAGTGGAGAAATGCAACGACAATGGTTCAATCCTTATCAGGACCATTGATGAAGAAGCCATCCCCATGCTTGTCAACGGGCACCGATTGAAAATATACAGGAAGCCCCTTTCCAAGCAGGAGTTCATTGAAACTCTGGACAAGTCAGTGTTGGTAGTGGAGTAGGGCCTTGTCTCTACTCTAGGGAAGACATTGCAGGTTCGGGGGGGGGGGGGGGGGACGAAAAACAAGGACAGAGGTCAACACCAGACTACAAACATCCCTCACACACACCTCCTCCATGAACACTCCCCTTTCCTAGAATTTGATCGCATTCAGGCTAAGATTCCACCTTCTATAGGAAGTTCTATATCTTCTACAGGAAGATCCTGTAGAACCTCTAGACAGGAAAAAATTGATTGTGGGAGGGAATCCAAAGGTTGGAATCTGCTTATTAAGCCTGCAACCACCCCTGTTTCCATTCATTGCCATACATCACCCTGTTTCATCTCCTCACACCTCTGTTGCACCCATTCTGTCATTTATGCCTGCACAATCACACAAAGAACTATAATTAAAAAAAACCCTATTTTCCTCACACTGCCAACAAGAACTTTGAACGACATATCTAGCAGTGGTGTTTCACTCTCCCTACCTATCAATCTCCATCTGGACCCCTCATCAACCGAATCCCTTGTCAGTAGTATAGCCCTGCTCATTTAGCTTGCATCCTAAGAGGAGAAGCAGCGACAGGACATCCTACAGGAATCTTGTAGCAGCTGATCCCTCTGGAAGACACACTCTGGAGGCGAGGGTAGCCGAAAAATAGCAAAGGAGGCATGCAAAGAGCTCGTCTCGAATGCAGAAACATCATCAGCAGCCGAAACCAAGCAACACCTGAGCATGCAGCGACAACAACCAATGGAATGAATTTCGAAACACGTGCATGTGGCGTCAACGATTAAACGATTGGGTTCCAAAACCGTGCAGGAAGCAGCAGCAAACGAAGAAATGGTTCAGAGACCCGAAATCTGCATAACAAGGCCGTGACCACGTAGGTAAGTGTCTAAACTCATTCGTCAATTACATAAACTATATTTCAAAAAGCCGCATGCCTATGGAAATGGTTGGATAGAATGGGATCGGTGGCTAGTCAACTGGCCACCCTCGGCCAGTTACATAGCCTCGTGGGATCTGAACGAGCTCAGTTACATTCAGGGTGGCCAGTTACATAGCCTCGTGGGATCTGAACGAGCTCAGTTACATTCAAATTTCTGACGAGACGCACAGCCAACACGTGTGGAGTTTCCACTCCAGGAGAAATCGTCGGGACTGGCAGTGGTGGCGGTGGTTAACAGTAGAGGGGAGGTGATGGCGCCCAGAGACACACAGAGAAATTATGGCCGTGACGTTGGATCAACGGCTCAGTCCGGCCACCTCACCCCCTCGCCACGAATTACGCTGCAGTTAAAAGATGCTCTGCTGAAACTCACACCACCCTCTGTTCATTTGCACTTGCAACGTCCTTGACTGAAGTACATGTCCTCCGCTCCAGAAACTGTTAACCAGTCGCCCACCACTGGTTTTTCTACCTGTTCTCAAGAATCGCCGCATATCGGGCTTGCTCAAAAGCACAGAGATATTCTACAGGAACCAGGGAAGTCTTCTATAGGAAAGGGTTCTACAGGAAAGCCTGCATAGCCTTCCGGAGCAAAAAACCCTGGGATTTATTGTCACTGAATTTGGAACTCCAAACGAGGTAGGCTAAAAAAAAAGACCTCTTTATGCATGGTGTAACTTGAAAAGGTGGTGAATTGAATGATATCAGAGTGGGGAACCAGAGAAAAATCTGCTTGGGGATTGGAAGAAACCATTTTCCTGTGTGTTGCACTGGGTTTCTCAGTTGTTTTTACATCCAAATTCTCCTCCACGTTCCCATTTTCTTTTAAAAAATTCTCTTGTAGAAAGATATGCAACTATGGAGGTCAGCCTGTGTATGAAATTGTGAATTTGAATGTCTATATATGTGCTAGGAAGGAAAATTTGAGCTCTGTACTATGTCTGTAGAAACGAAATTCTCCCTTTCATAAATAGGCAACCGTGTTCTGGGAAATAGCAGTCTTGAAAACCAGGTAATAGCTGTTAATTAATATTTGATACCCGAGAAATCCCTTCTTGAGTTACGGGGGAAAACCATAAGCAGCATTCTTTTTTCCTCTGATCAAAGCAAAAAAAAGAAGTGAAAAACACTCTCACCATGCCAGGGGGGTTCATAAGGAAAGAACCCTCGGACACCAGCAAACTGCATGAGCATCCTGAGGTGGTGGATCTTTTCACCCGGGCCAATTGGATGACATTTTTTGACAGAATTCGGGGTCATGACGAGGAGATAACAGAGGAATTTTTGATGTCCCTGAAACCTCAATCAAAGACACAGGCCACAATAAGTTTTAGGGGTTTGACACTAGAAATTACCCCTGAGCTCATCAGCCGTGTTACTGGCCTGCCATTAGGGCTCCCTTGGAGCAAAGAAGAGAGGTCATTGGGCCAGGTTGCTAAGAAAACGTTCTTCCTACCAGAGGAACATCTTGTAGAAGACAAAAACGGGGTTAGGAGAACCAGCTTGCCTCCTCTCTGGAGTGAGGTTAGTTTTCAAATTATGAAGTACATTACATGTGAGGGGAGGTTTAGCATTGTCTATGGATACCATTTCAGATTGCTATGTGAACTAAGGCATGGGATTGATTCACCTCCAGCCCAGAAGCTGAGTATTCCCTATTTTCTTCTTCAGTCACTCATTGAATGTGGTACAAAATTGAATGAAGGGACCCTAGATCAGCTGGCCCATCATGGGCTCATTAAGCTATTAGTGGAAGATGCCCTACATACCTACACTATACCCATATCTTGGGAAATCTTCCGAAACATGTCCCAGGATGACGATATTGGAATCCTGGCCTAAGGCATCACCTCATCCAGTAGTGAGGAGGGAGAACACACTGAAGAGGGTAAGAAAACTGATGATGAAAGAACACAGGACATTCAAGCACAACAAGGACATAAAGAAAAAGGAGGAGAGGGCCAAATTGCTGAGCCTAAAATAGAGCAAGGAACAACACAAATCCCAAGGGAAAAGAGACTGCAGAGGAGAGCAGAGAAGGCAGAAACATCCCAAGTGAAGGCTGTCACAGCCACAACAGTCACACCAAAACAAAAGGTAAAGACAGATCCCGAAATGGCCGCAATACAAGAAGAAACAATTGACACAGAGACTTCTACAAGAAGCATGGAAACAAAACAGTAAAGGGGGAATCACCAGAAATATTGGCAAGAGAGGCAATAGCTGTGCTTGCCGCCTTAAAAACAACTCTAAAGCAAAAAGGGAAGCGAAAGAGGTAAACCTCCATGTACTTTAAAGCAAGGAGGAGCACACGGATCAAAGTAGCCAGACCCCAGCCGCAGTCAAAGGAGCCAACTATCATTGAGGACACAACCCCTAAACCAAAGGAAGGGTCTCCTTCAAAGATATCTGTCACCTATGAACGAGGAAGCCCAAAAACTTCCACTTGGAGAGAGAGACTGAAGACAATGGACTCGAAGACAATTCTACAGGAAGCTAAGAAATCTCTACAGGAAACTAGGGCTAAGCTAAAAGAGACCGAGAAATTGGAGGAAAAGGCAGCCATACAATCACAGGAGGAAGAAAAGACAGAGGAAATATTGAAACCAAGCCCTCAGCCCAGCTTGGACTCATACTATAACCTGTTAGAAGCCGGGAAAATAATTCCCCAGAAATTTGCGGTGCCACTCTTCTTTGCACTGGAAGAAGAAAGAATTAGGACTCACACTTGGATGAGGATTGCCAAGTCCAAGGGTGTGGTGGACATAGGCCCCCTATAAGAACAACTCAGGGAGTCAAGGAGAAAATTAGCCATGGTGAAGCATGTGGAAAGCAGTAGGAGGGCCAAGCTATAGGAAGAGAACGAGCTGCTGAAACAGCAGCTACGGCTACAGGGAATTCATAAGGACGACAGGCCCTCCATTCTAGGAGAGCAGTAGCAGCAGGAAAAGCCTTCAGCAGACAAAGAAACCTCTGATGAACAGAATGACGTGGAAGGGCTGCAGGCCAAGGTTGAGGCAATAACAAAATAGCTACAGGAGGAGGAGTCACAGGCAGCTGAGGAAATATAGTCTCTAAAGCAACAGGTACAAGAAAAGGAAGCCCAACTGGCCTGCATGGCCAGTTGGGTAGTAGAGGCCTTGCAGTGTAGGCAACCTGCCAAGTCATATGCCCTATATCTTAAAGATCAATGGTTACAGTTCCATATTAACAACTTGGCCCAAAGGGGCACCACTCCATTTCAAAGCTACCATCATTTCATGACCTTGTGTGACAGCAGCTCAGCAGAGGATAAGGCTAAGTTATCTGAATTCTATTTACACAACTTGGCCCTTCCAAACATGACTCTTTGGGACCCCAATGCTACATTGGGAGATGTGCAACTTATGGCTATGGCCTCCTGGCTAAATCATGAGGAAAAAAGGGCAGCAGAGATTCGGGATATTATGAACAGGGAGCTAAGTGAACCACTCATGATCAGGGCAGAACCAAAGGATACATCAGCTTTAATACATGCCCATCAACACTTGGCCAAAAACCCTCAGGATTTACCAGATTACATTGAACGACAAGCTCAAGCTATTGCCGACTTTGAGGACATGGAAAGACTGTTGGGGGATAACTGCCTTCATGCTTGCATAAGGAGGTGGAACACACTGCCCCACAATTTGAAGATAAGAGAATACCACTCTCCAACCAGGATGAGGGAGGCCTTGGCAAGGGTACCCCTCTATAAACAGTCAATGCAAAATCTACAGGCCAATTGGATCGGCCTAAAGTTCAGTCCTCCCTTGCTTCTAGGATTACTAGAAGGAGTTAAGGAAGAAGAAGAAAACAGGCAGTGGGAGGAAGTGGAAAGAAAAGCAGGATTTCATGATCGGGAAGAAGACATCACCTCGGAGGCCTGGGACGTGAGAGAGGTAGTCAAAGCTATCAAGGATGATGAGCTAGATTAGTTGCTCAGAGGATAAGCAACCCATTTAGCAGGGGGGTGATGATGAGCCCCAAAAATGGGCAACTTATTGGGCTCATTTTTCCTATTATTATCCATTTATCCACCATTTTTCATAGTTTATGTATGCTTTTGAAGTATGTTTATGTTAATTGAACGAATGAGCATAGTCACTAGACCATGAAGGCTAATACATGTTTGCTGCAGATTTTTGGACAACTTTTGGACCAAGGTCAAGCATTTATGGACCATTTGACAGCGAAATACGAGGGGAAAAAGGTGAGGATTCGTAGGAAGGGTGTCTCCTGCACTAAATGACCCCTTCCTCGAGTTCTCCACCATCAGCTCGGAGTTCAGCAACCCACCAAAGTCGATTTCCAAAGGCAGCCGAGCAGCTTTTATGAAGTGGTTGAGTACTGCAGTTTTGAGCAGCCAAGCCCCTTGAATTAAGGAGGACTGCTGGAGGTCCTCGTAGTGCATAAGTAGGGAGGCTTCCAGCCTTCGTAGGTTACTTGTTGAACATTTGTATTTCGCACTATAGTGCTGCTTTGTTTCTCAGCCCATTTTGGAGCTTCTGCTGTAACACATTTTGGACATGGTCGTTTTTGAGTAATGGAAACCAACTTTATGTTGCATCTGTTCTGAGCTTCTTTTAGGAGCCTGTAGCTCTTGGGGTTGGGCCCAACCCAAGTGCCAGGACCTCCTCCATGTACTATTATATGTTTTTCTTTACTGCCTTCATAAAATAGTTTCTGTTAGTAGAATAAAATCTTGCTTGGTTATCTCGGACAGTTTTGATGATTGAAAAAGCTTTCATGTTTCAAAGTGATGTTATAGGTTGATAGCAGAAAAGATCTTCGAAAAAGGCCACTATGCAACCTTGGATCTCACCTCTCCCTCCTCGGGACCATGAGCTGAGGCCACGGTGTCCCTGCTGCCACAAAAACACTGTTCTTGCTTCTTCATGCAATTGCTAGTGTTAGTTTCTCATTTGTAAAAATTGATACCAGATGTGATTACATGCTTAGGTTCATTCTTGCTTGCTTTTCATAAGTGTTTCACATGATTTTCTACCAAGGGATTTTTGTTCATCGATGATTGCTAGTTCCTAGGTCAAATTAGGTTAGAATAGCTAGATACTTAGTTTGCATGAGCTTTGCTTGGTCAGTTTCAAGAAGTAGTGCACAGAACACCTAAGAAACCTCCCTGCCTACCTACCTCCATCAGTGCAACTTTTTCCATCCCCTAGCTCAGATTCTTGCCCTTCGTTTGCCACATTTCCTCACTTTGACCTAATTCCCATATTTTTGTGCAACATTGCTCCATTCACCCTTGAACAAATCCAACCATCCTTATCACTTCTCAGCTTCACCTTCCAGGTTGTAAACCTCTTCACACCCTCATCCAACCTCTATTTCCACTTCTCCACCTTTCTTCCACCATCAACCCCCCAAAATCCCCTTTCGGAACATCCTGTAGAACCCCTACAGACTTCCTGTAGAAAATCATGAGAGCGGTTTTTCGAGATCCGATCACTGTGAAACTCTCTAGAAGGGTGTTAGGGACCCCTTAGGCCCTCTTCTCACCTTCCCAACCTCCTACAAGCGCCATCACCATCAATCAACCTCTGCACAGTCAACACAGTCAAGCACGTGCATAATAATTCTACAAGATTTCTCAAAAATACAAAAAGACATTCCTTTTCAAATTTCACTGCAAGAGTAGCTTAGTCACATGCATTCTACATTTCTAGAAGTCAATGGCACCCATTCCCGCTGCTTTCATCTTTTTTCTTGCACTGGTAGGGTTAGTCTGTAGAATTAGGGTTTGCATTCCTTTTCCACTTTTAGCTTCCTTCTGCAAGTATACTAGCTTCCTTTGAGTTAGTTTTCATCCATCACCATTAAAAGCTTCTTCTGAGAGCTCATAGAAGTTGGCTTAAGCTCCTAGTGGACTTGTGCCAACTGATCCAGTGACAGCTACGGCAAGAGCTAGTACTTGTGCATATAGCACCGTCGCTTCCAAGTTTGTTACGAACTACCGGGTTGATAAAAGTAAATAAGGGAGTCCTAGGAGTTGCAGCATTATTGTTGCAATACTGGAGTCCACCAGCAGGGGGTGGATACCATCCAAATACTTCTGGGACACAAGGATTTCCTTATGGTTCGGGTCCTTCTCCGAGTAACCCATGGAAACCTGGTGCCTCTCCAAATCCAGGATACTCTTTTCCTAATGTCAGAAATTCTACTCTTGGTGGGTGGAATTCTCCTGCTCCTCTGCACTTACCCTTCCTAAAAAATTTAAACTTGCTAGATCTTTCGAAGTTGACAAATGATCTGATCCGATACAATCCATCTTGGACTCCAGTTCCCACCAAGCTTGCTCTTGATATTCCTAAATTTGAAGGGAAGTCTAGGGAGGATCTGACTGATCATATAACCACGTTCCATTTATGGTGCTCATTTAATTCCTTGATCGATGATTCAATTAGGTTGAGATTATTCTAATGCGCCCTAACTGGGACATTGAAAAATGGTATATTGATCTTAGAGGGGGTACCTTTGCTACGTTTGGTGAACTCGATACTATGTTTTTAAACCATTTTAAGTTGCATGTCTAATATGATGCTGGAATTGAGCTTCTAGAGAGTTTTGAACAAGACAAAGAAACTCATATTTCTGACCATATCCATGAGTGGTGCAGAAGGAAGAGGCTCATTAAGGCCTTTATCCATGATGAGTTCCTTCGCAAATGGTTTTTTGAAATATTTGCGGCCAGAAATTTCTAAGGATTTGTCACTGTCCAAATTTTTGACTGAAGAGCAGGCCATATTTAGAGCCCAACAGTTAGAACAAATATATTCTCGGTCTGGAGACCTTTATAAGATTTTTCCTTATACTCCTTGATCAAAGATCTATTTAGCCAAACCTAAGCCAGGACCCCATGCCGACAAAATTGTAGGGCCGATCGATAGTAGTACAACTAACCTCTTGAATCAATTGTAGCAGTTGTCTTTACAATATGCTTCTCAATCACAGGCTTTGTTATCAGTGGTTATGCCTTTTCAATCTCTAGCAGTTAATGCTGTCCAATCCTCAAATACCAAAGGAGACCAACAATCCGATGGGAAGAAGAAGGGACATGGTAAAAAGAAAGATAACGCTAGGAAGGGGAATGCGAACAAGTCCAGTAATGATACTGGAGCAGGCAAGAAGGAATAAAAAAAAAATTAAATTTCCCATGCAAGTTATGCAATGGGGATCATCTTACTCATCTTTTCCCTAAGTTTCAAGATGCTCATTGTTTGTTAGCTCAACAGGGTTCTTCAAGTTCCCAGGTTGGGTTGACTAACCCTTTTCCCCAAGGGCATCAAATGCCTGCTGGCACTAATGCTGGTACTAGAATGCCCACAGGGGGCAACCAAGAAGGGGAATCCACATTGAATTTCTATATGCTAAGGTCTCATGTTGATATTGCTACAAGATCACATGATTATGGTGAGTCGGAACCTCCTAAGGCTAAGGCTGCTTCCGATATCCCAGAGCCACTCCATATTGAGAGGCTCGTAGTTGAGCCTATACCTTGGATGCTAAAAGGCTCTACAAAATGTTCGACTGTTATTCCCAAATTTAGGGTTGTTAAGAACTATTCTATTATCAAAGATCTGGCTCAAAGCCCCTGTGCAATGTCAGTGTTATAGGTACTCCAATCATATCTTCCACAAAGGAGTGCATTTCTCACTGCGATCAGAGTAGTAGATCCGAAGAACTCTCTTGTTATAACATTTGATATGTCAAGTGCAAATAAGAGACTCCCTCATCACATGGCTTTCCAGATTAAATCTACATATCAGAAAATGGATATTTTTCAAATTGTAGTTGATGAAGGGGATTCCACATGTGTCATGTTGGAAATCTATCGGGTCTCCAGAAGTTGTTCCTTCCCCTACTCTCCTTACCGCATTCGATGTTCATTCTCATAGGCCTCATGGAATTCTTTCAGCCTTTCCCATCTGTGTTGGGGGCAAGGCTGGCAATGTTGAGGTAGAGATAGTTGATGCCAACCTTGATTATAATATTTTGTTGGGTTGAAATTGGGTTTATGAAATGGATGCTATCGTTTCATCATTGTTTCACGTCCTATGCTTTCCCCATGAAGGAATAATTGTTACAATTGATCAAATGGCTTATTCTCCTAATGATCCCAATGAATCTTGTGACTCTACCATCCCCTTGGTGAAGAATTCCAAGCAACCTATTAAGAATTTGGGAGTTGGAATATATTCCTCATTGATGGGTACTTTTGATCTTGTTTCTCTTGTTGCTCATGTTATTTCCATTTCATCCTCTAAGGTCGCTCCTCGAATAGGTTCTCTCAGAACTCATTATTTTTTTGATCCTTGGCCCTTACCCCCCTCTATTGCCACATTAGAAGAGGGGTAAGTAGGTGGAATGGTATACCCTATATATGAAGTAGAAATCACGTACCAATCCATAGTGAATTTTGCATATTCTAACCCCATTCCTCTCCTGTCAGAGGATTTGGATGGTGATGTGGCTCTGGTCTGGAATATCGACTCTACTTGGGCTATGGACTGCCTTGACATAGTCTTGCCCTCTGAGGATGCAATATTAGAAGCAATGATTGGTGCAGAAAGATCATGGTATGATTTTCATCATCGGTCATATTTTCTCCCTGATTTTCATCAAGTTGAGTCAAATTTGTCCAATCCGTCTTGACCTGGAAGTGTTCATAAAATTCTAAATCCTTTGGCCCCAAAACTGATTTTTGCTAAAGGCAATATGTCAAATATATCGGAAATCATTTCGGTGAACACTTCCAGGAATCCCAATGTTATCGAGAATATATTCATCAGAGCTGCATGTTCCCCTGAAGAGATCAAGATTTATATCGACCTTTTTAAGGAATTTTGAGATGTGTTTTCTTGGTCTTATGAAGAAATGCCTGGAATCGATCCATCTATAGTTCCACATGAGATCAAAACATACAAAAATGCTAAGTCTGTATGGAAAAAGCTTCGACAGATAAATCCTAAGAAAGAAGCAGATATTAAAGCTGAGGTTGAAAAGCTACTTAAGGCAGGTTTCATATACCCCATTCTGTTACTTGAATGGGTCTCGAATCTAGTCCCTATTGATAAAAAGCAAGGAAAAATATGGGTATGCATTGAATTTAGGGATTTGAATAAGGCTTGTCCTAAAGATAATACCCCACTCTATTTATCTATCAAATCATTGATGAGTGCATTGGAAACGAGTTGTTCTCCTTCATGGACTATTTTTCAGGATATAATCAAATAACTATCCATCCTAAAGATCAACACAAGTCGACATTTATTTACCCCTGGGGTACATTTGTGTACAAAAAGATGCCTTTTGGTAAAATTCGCTGGAGCTACTTTTCAGCGAGCCATGTCTTATGATTTCCATAACATCAATCACATTATAGAAGTTTATTTGGATGGCCTAGCTGCTCGTTCTCAAAAGAGAATTGATCATCCACATCACCTTCGTTTTGTTTATGAACGATGTCGTCACTATAAGATCTGGTTGAATCCTAATAAATGCGTTTTTGCTGTCACATCTGGTCAATTATTGGGATTCATTGTTTCCAATGAAGGGATTCATATTGATCCCTTCAAGGTTGAGGCAATACTTCAGTTGCCTCGCCTGTCAATGGTTCATCAAATTTAGAGTCTCTAATGTAAAGCCAATTTCTTAAGGAGATTTATCGTAAACTACACCGATATTATGAAAGGATTTATGCGATTTCGGAAGAAAGAAGTTCCATTTGTTTGGGACGATTTCTCTCAAGGCTCTTTTGATGCTTTAAGAAATGCATTTTCCTATGCGTCTCTTTTGAGTCCACCTAATTATAGTGGGAATTTCCTCTTGTATCTCGCTGCGGAAGAATCAACCATTGGTATGGTTCTGGTTCAAGAAGACCATGCTCTTAGAGAGCATGTGATTTATTATTTGAGCCAAGGCTTAGTCGGTCCTGAACTTGGGTATTCTCATATAGAGAAATTGGCTTTGGCAGCAGTTCACGCCGTCCAGTGACTTCGTCATTATATTCTGATTGGAATTTTTTTTGTGTTGGATGATGTCAACCCATTTTGGGATGATCCCGTTTCTTAAATTAACAGTTGAACTTATTCCAGACACATCTAGTCTTGAAGAACACCTTATTCATTTGGACCATCTCGATGAGTAGCGTTAGGATGCAACCACAATAAGTGAGTCTCATAAAAAGAGAGTAAAGACTCAATATGACAAGATTGTGTGTCCTAGGGTTGTATCTGAAGGTGACCTTGTCCTAGTCTATGAACAAGATAAAGACACCTTGGGGCAGGCAAGTTCAAACCCATGTGGTACGGTCCATTTATAATTAAAAAGGTCTTGAAAAAAGGTGCATATGAGTTGGTTGACTTTGATGGAAACGTGATGTCAGAGTCCAGAAATGGGCTCTATCTAAAGAAGTATTATGCCTACGCTGTTGCCTAGAATTTTCTTTGTTTTGTAAATATTGTATATAGTTGTTTTTTTCTGTCTATGGGTCTCTTGGTGACGTTGGTATTTTGATATGATTTGGCAGGTTTTGATGGTTGATCTGGTGTATCTAGGATTCACCGATGGTGCTAGTAGACATACTCGAAACTTAGCTTCCACCGCTTGGGTAATATATTATCCATATGGTTATTTGTTAGTCTCAAGAGGCATATGTATTGGTCCTGCATCCAACAATATGGCCGAATATAATGCTGTCATTAATTTACTGTCCAAAGTAATATCTTTTGGTATTGAATCATTAGTGGTTTATTTGGATTCACAACTGGTGGTGTCTCAATTAAATAACATATATCGTGTGAGAGATCCTTTATTACATCGCCAATTTCTGAGAGTGAGATTATTACAAAGATCATTTACTTTTATTACTTTTATTCATATTCCACGATTAGAAAATTCATTTGCTGATTCTATAGCTAATCAAGCATTAGATTGGCTTCTTAATCATTCATCACAGTAAAATCCAAAATATCATAAAATCATCTTTATATATGATTAAACCATCACGAAACCATCTGTATATAGATAGGAATAATATGTCCAAAATATTACAAAATGTGGACAAATGTCCTACAAAATTAGGGCTTAAGCCCGATCATGTCCATAAAAGATTAGTAATCTAAATCTAAGTCTGTGGGCCGTTCCCTGGATGTGCGTCACATAAGAAGACGATGGCATTTGCCACCCTCCAAAAGAGCCACACCCACTCTTGTGGTACTCCTACCACTCACCTCTGAATAGTCTTAGGGAGATCCTCTATGGCTACCATGGGAACCTGGCGAGTCAAACTCTCCAAGTTCTGCTGAAATGTATGAAGGACTCCCTCGATCTCTGGTGTTGCTCTCTCTGCATATTTTCCGTGATGCTTATGTCTAGGTAGACCCTCATATCTCACTGGTCTGACATCTACATTATAATCAAATAATCTTGTAAGATTTTTGTTTCACGAGAAAATAATTTTAAATTCTTAAGATCATATTCAAAATCCCAAAAAAATCAAATAACATAAAAATATTTTTTCTTTTACCCATCTTGCCCCATGTAGTGCCCTCGGGAAGGGCTAGATCTAGGTCCTCTCGATAGTCTATGCTTGCGTAGGAGTCATATATATCTATGATTTTTTCCTCCCACCAAAGGAGGAAATCATCATCGAATGCTGCTCGGGGGACTTCACCTCCGCCTAGTTGTCTGATCAGGTTTGCCTATCTGGCCATCCTTGGATCCCTATGACTGTTGATGGTGGTAGACACTCTGGGTTAGAGTGTTGGTACTCTCTCAAATAAAAAGGAACAAATTATGTTACCATAGCCGAAATTCTTCATTTTCCCTCGTCTCAGTGAAGATAGTTTTTTCTTCATATAGGTCAAGATCCCTGTACACCAATCAAAGACTTTTGAGCAAAGGCACTCTACTGCCAAGAACATGGTAGGTCAAGAGGCCTTATGTAGAGCTGCTGAACCTGCCACTTTGAAAATGGTAAAGAGAATGATCTTGATTGACAGGCTTCTCACATCCTTGATCAAGATTTGAGATTTGACCTTGTCTGTCCTTGATGTGCAGTAGATATCTATATAATCAGAGTCATGTAGGGCTCCCTAAGCCCTCTCTTTCATATAACCTACATCCCATTTTCAGGAAAGTCTTGTAATGAAGTAAATATATTCCACATCAATTTGTAAAGGCATTTGATCTATCATGAAAACCTCTTGTTGTGGATTCGAGTAATGGACAAGCATATCTAGCAACTGAGTTTGGGTTTTCATATTTGACATCATGAAAAATTTGAGCAATACACAAATTATTAATACATCCAATGCTATTGGATCCTCTAAAACCTCATTTTCAACTTCACTATGCTCCCTCTCCTTCCAAACAATTTCCATCTTGCAAATTTAAGGAGATTCATCCATTAAAAATTGGAATTTTCAAAATTTTCAGTGCGTATGTGACTTCTTTAAATGACAATCGCGTGTACACATGCCTTTTCCTTTGAAACCCATGTGTATGGCTTTCTATATGTGACTTTCAATGGGCCGACCCACGTACATGTAGAGACAAATCCAAAATTAAAATTCCTACTATGAAAAATCGATTGAATCTATTCAAAATGCACAAATTAGATGACATTGTGGATTTATAATTACTTGGAAGCCTTTGGTTGACGAATTGGTCGAGGAAATCGTGAAATGGAGTTGCCCAAATTTTCTCCCAAGATCTCAAGCTCTCAACGCTTGCAAGTCAAAATGAATTTTGGTGAGTTGAAATGTCTTTTTATAGTAAAAATTTAAAAACCCACTTTTATAAAGTTCATAATTTTTAAATTTTATTATTTCATAAACTTTTTTAATTTTGGCTTGAAATATTGGGAGAGGTTGTTTTCTAGGGTAAATGAAGACTTTCTAACATTTTTTCAACACTTAGACTCCACGATCGTAGACCTATCATAGTAGGTATCGTTTTCTTCATTGGCATATAGGTTAGGACATATCACTCTTTCCACTGCATTATGCTCTTAACCTCATACTGCGATATTTTTCCATAGGGTCGACCCCATTATGTTGCGGTTTTCAATCCACTTTCACTCGCCATCCTATAAAATTGTAACATAATGGAAGATCCATTCCTTGCATGGGTTTCCTAGTTAGATCCTTGCTAGCATATGTTTCCCATGCTACAAGAATTTCTTAGGCTCGGGAGTCCCCTTTAGTCCCACCATGAATTTGCGATGAAGCCTCATTTCTCTTTTTCATCACTATTATTATGGATTTATACCATTTTGGCCTTAATACGGATTCATTTGGATTCATGTATAAGCCACTTTTGACCATGACCTTTCTGCAAGTTCAAACCATGCATTCATTAGCCTCTGTGACTTGACACCTTTTATCTGTGGAAAGAACATTCCTTTGAGTGTTTATGACCAATTTTTCCCACCTTGCATTGAGCATAGGAATGTTCCAGTCCTAGGAACTAGTGCACTTTCCTTTAACACTCATTCTTTCCATTGTACTATAGGCATCCTTTTATTCATTTTCAAGCTTTAAATATGAAAATACAAAAAAAATTATATATTCCAAAAAGAGTAGGACTGGGACACTTACTTCTATATTTTATGGCAACAAGAGCCAGTTGTGTTGCTCTTGAACAAAGCACTCAAAATAAGTTCTTCCTCCATTGGAATGGGACTTAGTTCGGCTTTAGGAGACCCATAACCTTGTTCTTGAGTCAGTACTCGTCCGGTTGGTTATATCTTCCAATCATATGGAGAGTTTGTTAATGCCTCATGCATTGCAAAGTTATACAAATTTATTTTATGCTACCATACAATCACATAAGAGCCATTCTTTTGTGCAAGGGAATTTAACCTGTGTCGGCCATTCTGCAGTGTCTCTTGACTCATTTTTAGTCGACCATACCTGGTTTTTCAAGTTATCTCTAGTATCACATCATTTATTTGGTCATTTTCTCATGCTGGTTAACAATGTCTTCGTTGAATTCTTTCTGGCGGGTCTTCTCTTTTCAACTCTGGCAAATTTATCTGAGAGTAGGCCTAGAGCTGCACTCTGAACCTATTTACATCATTGATAGGTGACCTTGTGCACAACATCAATCAATATCATGGGTCTTTAATGACGTCAAGTCATCATGCCTCTTACGCAATGGGTGACACATGTGCTACAATGACTAGGACAAAGGGTCACGACCCCACGAAGGCAAGCTAACCTCAAAAACCCGACCTCAGTTTGGATTGTAGGCTGCAACTCGCCTACATGAATTTGGAATTACTAGTAATCACCAGTCAACCATTGATGACTGAGTGGTTTCCCTTGTGTTTGATGTCAACTTACATTATCACATAGTGGGATTCGTGCAGTACCTTGATTTCCACTTGACCTTATTGGTGGATTCCTCGCCTCTATGTCAACTCTCATTATTGGTTGGTTTAGAGGGTTTCTGTCATGTGCTAGCCACATCTTGTGTATGCCATAAATGTACTAGGGACTGGTTACTTCATCTCTTTTCGTCCAAGTTCTTCCAAATTATTCGCCCGTGGTTACACTTGTGCTACTTGATGTGGGATGTGTTAATGCCTTCCTTCTTGCAGATATTTTTCCATCGACTCCAACTCATTGCTCCGGGAACAAGATCTAGAGTCGTTTTTCAGTACCTCAGGGTTTGCAGTCATCAGTGGAAGAATCCTGTGCTATCGACTGTGAGAATACATCAATGTCTCCCGATTGGTAGATTCTATCAAGTGTTCGACTTCAACACTTTTATTTGCACTTGTTAGATTGTATAGGGGTACCTTGACTCTCATCATCATTATCAATGAGTTGTCTCGCGTTTATTAACGATATACATCAATGACCGGTAATCAAACGATTTCTCACATGGTCGACTTCAGCTCATTTATTCCCATAGTGTAGAAATGTACCATCGATGATTAGTGATGACCTCGGGTTCTGTCAGCATCTTGATTCACTTTTCAACTCCTTGAGTTTTTCTGCCACTGTTACCAACCACCCTTATATGTTGCAGTTCATCTCAACAACATTCTATATGTTTCCACTCGAGTTTTATGCAGTACCACTATCCACCTATATGACATGGTACTATTGTGAGGATAAGTTATGCAACATCAGTGATCACACATTCTTTGAGCATAATTGATCAATTTTTATTCTTTATGTGATATTGAGACATAGCTCCACTGTGTTCCTTTATGGCTATTATTGGATGATCCACTATGTATTCTTCAGTCTTCTTTGTACACTTATGTATAAATGATGGATCTGCTTTGTACTTGAGCAAAACAAGTGATTAAAACAAATATAAAACAATGTGCAATAGAAAATATAATTGCTTGAATAACTTGCACAACAAATTGATGGTCTTTGCTTTCAGGAGAAAGATATGTCATAACCACTACTTCTAACCAGCTCACATTCTTACATTTTGGATGAAAACTATAATTAAAAAAACCTCACAAGCTTCTTGCAAATGTATCTTCATTTGTACTTTCATCCTTAAAAAGCATGAGAAAAGATCGAAACTTCTTATTTGCGACATACCTTACCATGTAAGATTTCTCCTACTATTCAATGATTAGATCCTGAAATTTGAGACAATCCTCTTGAAAACCCTAAGCTCCTTGAAAATATGATTTTTCCATTAAAGGTATGAGATCAAGATGATAATCTTGTGAAGGAAAACAAATCTGATCATGTTCAAAGGGCTTTTTAAGATAATGAGGGTCTGACATAACCATCAGTGCGAGTGGTCCAGATTTAAACAGGAACGCAACAAATTAGAGATATAACCATAACTAAAAAAATGCAACATAAATAATACTTCATTTCATTAATATAAAATACTGAAATATGCTTACAAACAGAAATGGAAATAAACCAGCTAGGGTGATGGTAGCTTATCTCTGAGAAGAGATGTGGTGGATATATTCCTTTGAACTGTCTTACAATGAGGCTCGAAGGCCTATTTATTGTTGAGAAATAATGGAAAACCATAAACATCCAAAAACCTAACCCTAGGAGATGAAACGCCAAACTATGGGACCCGTTTTGGGTAAATTGGTACATCAACTTCCCAAGGTCGTAAATTTGGCATACAATCTCCGTTTGACGAGCACAATACCTCGTTAGAAAGATTTATTTGAGGACTGCAACTTTTGAGTGAGAAAAATCAATCCATGGGCCCATGTTTCTCCCAGGTTTCCCAAAAAACATCGTTTAGGGCCTCGAAATGGCTCCAGAAATTCAGGACGTGAAACACTGCCAAAAATAGTAAATTGTGCTACAATTAAGGAAATTGAAAAACTAAAAGAGATGGTTGTGGGGGTCCAAGTGGGATAGATGGGTGACCACCAACATCCACCTAGATCAGCGAGCTAAAGTGGCTTAACTGCTTGACAAGTATCTGAATAGTGAGATGATAAACCATAGAGATCAAAGGATATATGACATATGTCATCAGATAGGCTGGTAAGAAAATTATAAGCTAAATGATAGTCATCAGGATCATAATTATAATCAAAAGGATTGATCAAAGCATAATATTCTCGATTATAAGACAATAAGAATAGTGTAGAAATTTTGAATAATTTAACACATATTCAACAAAGATTATCCTGATCATGTACTATTGCGGAATACATACACAATACATAAGCTCCTCTACGTTGATCATTAATATAGCAGCATCAATAACAATAAAACATCAAGAGCATTCACACATTAACACAGTATGTAACCCAGGGAAAGCATCTCGCTAAAAACCCCACACTATCTGTATATTAATGATTGAGACCATGTAACATTACAAAGTACAATGCTTATCACAAGCAATCCAGTACCAGCTCCACCTGTTACACACAATACAGCTCAGATCTGATCTCCAAATCTATTCCACTACTTGCCTGCCTCCACTGCTCAATACCTGCTCAAGAATTGATGAGAATGGCTTACCAAACTCGTATTTCACCTCAAAATAATCACTCACACTTTGTTGGACGTGAGAAAAGGCTACAATACTGGGCAAATACGTGAGCAAACTCATTGGCATACTCAATCCCTTGATTGTGCAAGATCTGGTGCACAACTATAGTCACAACTGATAGCAATCTGATTCTCTACCACCTGTCCCTGTTGAAATGAACATGCACTGACATTAAACTGAGTTAACTGATGTATTCATTAGTTGCATCATGAGTTAATAATTAGTTTAACAACTCATCATTAGTCTATTTGCAGTTAGACTAATTACAACTAGTTTAACTAAGTCAAACTGAACACAACTCCATCAACTCCACAATCAACTCCACCAAACTCAACTGATTGAGTTCTAACTGAAGTCATGCATGCAACAACTCAACTGACTCATAAGAAAAGTGTATTTCCTTCTGACAGCTGCATGTGCCACCTCTGTAGCTCAAACTGAAGTGCTCCAAGAGAATAAGATCAAGTTTATAGTCCAAATATTATTATGAGACAATGATATTTGACTTTTCTATTTTTGACAGCTAGTCTAAAAATAGACTTTGATCACTCACACTGTGATCACTCACACTTTGATAAAAAATAGAAGTCCATCTATTTTTCCCAACTTGACCAACCATCCATAAACAGCAACCTGCAATCCATAGACATGATCCATATGTCTAAAAATAGACATAGTCTAAAAATAGACTTGCGCCAAAAATAGCCTGCGGGCCCACTTAGTGAAGGCGACTCTTTTCACTAAGCTCCATCATCTTGTTGCAATCTCAACAAATAGGCCAATCTGAGCAATTTTGCAAATGCTCTGAATAATAAAATCATCTTCCTTGTGTGATTAATGCAATAAACCATTTTCTTGTAACTGGTTACACATTGCACTAGCATCATAATCGTTGAAAGAAGTGAAAATGAATTCTAGTATAGAAAACACATGAAACCAGTCAAGATACAATGAGTGAAGAAGAATTTGATTCCCCAAAAAACTCATGCACTCACTAGCACTTAAAGGGGATTTCAGGTGCGATGAAGAAAATATTAGTCGTATAACATTCACAAGAAAAACTAGTTGTTGACTATTCTGAAATGCATCTGATAGACATGATTCCTTCAACCAAAGATAATATTTGAAATGATCAACTTCACAGTTCCATGCTTCTATGAGAGATACACACTCCAAACCTGAGTTAAGTACAAGAGCCTTGCATGGAGATGAATCAACTGAAATATAATCTTGAATCCAATCATAAATCGAATCATGAAAGTTTGAAACCATAATTCCAAACATGTTTGAAGAAGGAATTTACATGCAGTGAAACCATGCAAAGAAAATAATTTTGTGAGAAAAACCATATATGACTTAGTTTGAGGATCTTACTAGAGTCGCGAGATCTTGACATAACCATCAATGGAAGTTGAAGTGCCTTGAATTCCTGAAAAGTCTCGAAACTTTCAAATATTGTAAAATCACATTTTAAAGATTGAATCAGATCATGCATGGTGTGCAAATAATTTCCACCAATAATTTAAATAGGACATCTACTAACCAGATGATAGCCATCTCAATCACTGATTTGACCGATTTTACAACTTCAATAACCATATTACTCAAGTATAAATATTCTTCTAATAAAAATCTAAAGATGAATGAATCGAAGAAATTTCATGAACAATCTGATTTAAAGAGTTGTCCTCATGCAAAATTGAAAATGCCAAGGAGTAGAGTGGATACTCAATGATTTGATTGTTTCCTTTTTCATTGTGGCTACCCTCATTACCTTGTGTCAATTGAGAAGTTAACTCATCATATGAATAACTTGAAGAGCATGAAGTATATTCATCGCAAATAGATGCATCACAAATTGTAGAGCACAAGGTATAGTGAGATGAAGAGGACGTTTTGATAAGAACATCTTCTTCGACTAGATCAGATTCAAGATCTAATTATTTCAAATCAAAATCTTCTCAAGAATACAAAAGATAAATTGGTGCACTTGGGAATTCATCATCGCATACGTCAATGACGTCATGAATATTAGAATGATGGGTGCCCAAGACTATATATTGATTAAGAAAATCAACTTCATTCGATTAGGTACCAAGATTAGTAGATTCAGAATCATCCAAGAATGGAAGGGCATCATATTGACATGGGGGACTTTGAAAAAGAGAAGAAATATTGAAAGAATCCTCACTTTTCTGCTCCTCTACCTGTGTAATATTACCACCTTGTACTTAATCGCAATTTAAAGAAACATCTTGAAAATCAAGAGAGCATGAAGGAATAGTTGGTGGAGTAGATTGATCAAGTGGATTATGGTACAAAGAGTCATGGAATATAGATGAAAGAGGATGAAAGATGACCCTTGAAGAAGTAATACTTTCAGTGGAACCAGATTTAAGATTGAGGTTAAGAATGCTAGTATCATCTTGAGGAATGGAAGGATTAGTATTCACCCTAGACTCCATGAACCATTCCATGGTTTCCTCCACTATATCTAAATCACGAGAGGTGGATGAAGGTTGAAAATACTGATCGACGATTTAATTTACAAATTTCCCAACTTCAACATTAATGCATAGAGGCACCTTGATCAGCACTAAAAAAGGAGGAGGACAAAGAAAAAAAGGAATAATAGGTTCCTCCTCTAAAAATTAGAGGTGTCTTATGATTTACAAGAGTTGGGGAAGTGTAAACATCAGGGGGTTAAGATTCACCATGAAAAGAGATATGAACTAAACACTCTAAATTTTGTTTAAATAAATCCCAATCTTTGTCTTCTTCATGAAATTCATAACAAAGGTGAAGGAATTGATTAGAAAAATACTCAATTGATTCATTAGATTTCATCCTTAGTTGATTAATTATTTTAAGGGCATCCTATAAAAAATCCTGTAGATTCATAAGCTCCTGCAATGTACTAAACCATAGGACAAGAATCTACTTCTACTTTCAACTAGTGGAAGCCAATAGATCGATGAAAAAAATATGGACAAGAAGAAGATAAATCAATGGCACATAACACAAGATGTATATGGGGAAAGCCACTGCTCAAAACCCCGCTATCTGTATTGCATATATCAAAAATATGAGTGAAGATACAAAGCTTGTTCTCACTAGAACAATTCCACACAAGTATGCTCAACTCTCTCAGCTCACAAGGAAGCTCTTGGCCTACGCTTATCCAATTATGCAGCTCTCCAAGCCCCTAATATCTTACATAATTCCTAGGATAAACAACCCATTTTTAAAGGGAATTGATTCTTCTGAAATTGCGTAATCCAAACATAGGATCAATCTCTGATGCATGCATGATATGTACACTCTAGTAAATGATACAAATGATAGTATATTGTCCCTACACTCTAGTCTCAACTGGGTCTTTCTCATAATTGACATGCATGCATTTTTGATGAGGGAATATTTAGTTAACTAGAGTGACACTTGTGGATGCACTAGTGCACCAACTAACTGTTAACTCTCTATTAGTTCCTCAAACAGTTTGAAACTAATTCAATTGAAATTAACTCAGTAAACTGAGTGATCTAATTTCCAACTCAATTTAAACTCATAGTGGACCCCTAAAACTTAGGGAGAACATATACATGACTATAGAAAGATTTCCAACTCGAAATTCCTAAGCTAATTAAACTTAATTAACTATTTACAAGTTTCTATGAGAATAGAATTTGATTTTAATTCTCAGTTTAATTTGAGGACAAATTAAACTGGAATTTCTTATTGCCATTTCTCAACACTCTTGTTTCTGTTTCTCAACACTCCCTCTCAACAAGAAAGGGATTATCAGCTACCCTGATCCTGTCTCTATGAAACTCGAATTTACATCTTAACAATGCCTTTGTCAAAATGTCAGCATCTTGCTCCTCCATGGGAATGCACTCTAGCAACATAATCCACCTCAATACACAATCTATGAGATGATGGTATCATATATTAATATGCTTGGATCGATCATGAAAAACTAGATTTTCAGAGAGTTTGATACAACTTTGATTATTGCAGTAAATCACAGTTGTATCCATCTGTTGACCAAAAAAACCAACCAGGATCTTTGTCATCCAGATAGCCTCACATGTTGCCTAAGTCGCAACCATGTACTCTGCTTCTTTCGAATTGAGTGTAGTCGATCTCTGTTTCCCACTGTACCAAGAAACTGCCGTTGAACCAATATTAAAGATCCCTCCTGATGTGCTCTTCTTGTCGGATGGAATCCTTGCCCAATCTGCATCGGTGAAGCCTTGAAGCTTCACTCCCTCTTTCTGTTTGTACCATAATCCATACTAAAAAGTGCCCCTGAGGTATCTCAACACATGCTTTGTTGCCTTCCAATACAACTTGGTAGGCCTAACCATCGTTTGACTAAACTGGTTAACTGCATAACACATATCTGATCGTGTGTTCACCAAGTACATGAGTGAACCCACAAGCTGCCTGTAAACAATAGCTTCCACTACTTTCCCTCAAGTAGCATCCTCCTTCCTCTAGTTACTTGATAGAGCAGTTTGCATGGGTTTTCTGCTCTCCATGCAGAATCTCCTGAGTATATCGTTGGAATACTTTCCCTGAGACACAAGAAACTCCCCATCTCCTTGCCATGCCTCCATGCCAATAAAGTAATGCATGAGCCCCATGTACTTCATCTCAAACTCTCTTCCGAGGTCCTCCTTGCAAGACTTGATTATTTGATTATCACCTGTCAATATGAGAACATCAACATAAAGTACAATGATCAACAACTTACCTTCCACTATTATGTGGTACAGGTTCACATCCAATTCACTCTTCGTGAAGCCCAACCTGGTGAAGTAACTATCTATCATGGTGTACCAAGCATGGGGTGCTTGCTTCAACCCATACAATGCTCTCTTGAACCGACACACATGCGACTTACGGTCAAATGTATAAAAACCTTCAAGCTACTCTATGTACACCTTTTCCTCAATATTTCCATTAAGGAATGCTATCTTCACATCCATCTGAATATCTTCCAACCCATCTGTCCTGATACTGCCAACATAGATCTGATTAACGAGTACCTTGCACCATAAGAAAAGTTATCATCATAGTCAATCCCCTCTACCTATGGAAAGCCACGGGCAACAAAACTAGCCTTATGCTTCTCCACACTACCATCTGCAGCTTTATTTACCTTGTAAAGCCAATGGGAGCTTACCACAGACTTGTCCTTCAATCTTGGGACCACATCCCAAACACTGTTACAAACTATGGAGTGATACTTCTCCACCATGGCATCAACCCAAACTGGCTATTGCATTGCTTCCTTAAAGGAAGATGGGTCTGTCACAACACATTCACCCATAAGAGCCATGTATCTAGTGTACCTCATTGGTGATTTCCTCTGCCTATGCTGAGAAGTGGGTGCTCCCGCATTCTCTCGTGCATCATCCAACAATTTTTCAGCCTCTCTGGTGCTCTTTCCTCCCTCTCTGGAAGACTCTGCCTGAGTGGATGTCTCCACTCCCAGATCCTCTGCATGTGGCTGCTCCACATCAATCTGAGGCTCCTCAACCTTAGGAGCTAAATTTCCTCATCCACATATATCTCAAGCTCCCTCTCAAGGGAAACTTGCACGGCCTTCTCCTCATCGAATCTGACATCCCTGTGAACCACTGTCATCTTGCTTGTCAGAAATTACACCCGATAATTGTGAGGTGTATCAGTGTACCCCAAAAATATCCTCAAATATATTGCAGGCTCAAGCTTATTCCTTGCATCTTTAGTCACATGTCAATATACTGATGACTCAAAAATCCTGAAGTGATCAACATTTGGCCTCTTACTGGAATAAGCCTCCTCTGGTGTCTTTATCTCAAGTATCCGATGCTGGCTACGGTTCTGAACATAAACCGCTATGTTTCATGCCTCGACCCACAAGTGTAGTAGTAGGCCCTGATCATGCAACATCACCCTTTTTTCCCCTACTATGCTTTTGTTCTTCCTCTCGGCCACCCCATTCTACTGAGGGTTATGGGATGCCTTCAACTCCTGTTTAATCCCTTTTGTTGCACAAAAGTTCTTAAAATTGTTTGAGAAATACTCACCACCATTATCACTCCATAGAGATTTAACCTTCTTTCCCAACTCTTTCTCCACGAATGCTTTAAACTCACAAAACTATGTGAAAGTTTGATCCTTTTTCTACATGAAAATATCCAACATTTACGAGAATAGTCATAAAAAAAATAATATAATACCTGTGTTTTGCCAAGGATGCTATCGAGAATAGTCCACACACATCTGAATGGACTCACTCTAGAATAGCCTCTGCTCGATTGTCTCTATCGCGAAAGGAAGACTTCGTGTATTTTCCTAAAGTACACCCCTTTCATGTATCAACTTGCTCAAGCATACCTTTAGGAACACTAGTAGAGATCTGCTGTAATATCTTCAAAGCCACATGATGCAAGTGGCCCAATCACTTGTGCCACAACTTGCCAATGTCTTGGCTCTACACCCTTTCTTATTTTGTGCTCAAAGAAACACACTCCTCTACCTCCGACTTATAGAGATTCTTCACCCAAATCCCTATCTTCTTTACTTGACCCGTGGCTATGTGTCGAAGAAACGCCTTTCCTTTCGAGAAGATCACATCATAGCCTCTATCCTCAAGCATGGAAATGGATACCAAGTTATTCTTCAGCACGAGCACATACATAACATTATTCAAGGTGAGTGGAGTCCCATACCCCCTCTGAAAAGAAATCATGCCTAATCCAGTAACACTATACTTCCCGTCATCACCCATCTCAATACGCATTTGGAGATCTTTCTCCTCCAGGTCACTAAATAACATTTTGTCTCCAATCATGTGGAATGAAGCTCTATTGTCTAAGTACCATACACTTCCCATCATTGATGACACCTTGCATGAAATGAGGGAAAATTCCAATTCTAATTGAGAGGCCAAAGCCTCACTCACTGCTCCTGCTGAGGACTTCTTCTTGGACTTCTTGAGTGTACAATTTGCAGCAAAATGACACAGTTCATGACAATGAAAGCACTTAAATTTTGTCATGTTTTTCTTCTTACCTCTATGATAAGAATCCGATTTGGAATGGGAAGCTTTCCATTTCCCCTTCTTTGCCTTAATCGCTAAGGCAAAGTTATCTTCATCATCAGTCTTTGATGAAGAGCCATCCCTGGTGTTCCTCTTGATCTCCTCTTGCATCAAATCCGACCAGAGTCATTCCCAATCCGATAGCTTTTCCCGACCATTAACAAAGTCTTGATAACTATTCCAACTCTTTGGGAGTCATAGAAGAGAAAGACTCACCATATCATCCTTGGCAACCATGATTCCAACACTTCCAAGTTCATGATGACATTGAGTGAACTTGGTCAAGTATTTTGGAATAGTCTCACCTTTCTCCATTTTGATTTTTTGAAGTTTGTCCTTCAGTGCCAGTTTCCTTTAGTCACTATTTCTCTGATACAAGTCTGTCAATTCTTTCCACGTATCATACGAATTTTCCTTTCCATGGAGACTTAAGACAATGTGGTCTTGAACTCCCTCAAGGATTATCCACCTCACCTTCGCCACACACTTCTTCCATTCGACCAAATTCCATGCATCCGATGCTCTAGCTTAGGAATTTCTTGATAAATGAATTCCTTCAAGCCATTATCCTCTAGAAAAACTTCCATTCTATCCCTCTAGGCTATAAACTTCAAGCTTCCTTTCAAGGCATACTCGAGTAGCAAACCGTAAAAATCCATCTATCGACCTTGATGTATGTATTACAAATTCGAATTTCACTCGCAACCCAAAAATCAAAATTTCGAAATCTCCTCTAGTATACTGTTCTCAGCTCCAATACCATGTAGAAAGTCCTGTCGATTCACAATCTCATACAATATACTAAAGCATAGGACAAGAATATACTTCTACTCTCAACTAGTAGAATCCAATAGATCAATGAAAACAATATGAACAAGAAGAAGATAAATCAATGGCACATAACACAAGATGTATATGGGGAAATCCATTTTTCAAAACCCCACTATCTGTATTGCATATATCAGAAATATGAGTGAATATACAAAGCTTGTTCTCACTATAATAAGTCCGCACAAGTATGCCCAACTCTCTCAGCTCACAAGCAAGCTCTTGGCCTACACTTAGCCAATTCTGCAACTCTCCAAGCCCCTAATCTCTTACATAATTCCTAGGATGAATAACCCATTTTTAAAGGGAATTCATGCTTCCAAAACTGTGCAATCCAAACATAGGATCAATCTTTGATGCATGTGTGATATGTACACTCCAACAAATAATACACCTGATTGTACACTGTCCCTACACTCTAGTCTCAACTGGGTGTTTCTCATAATTGAAATGCATGCATTTCTGATGAGGGAATCCTCAGTTAACTAGAGTGACACTTGTGGATGCACTAGTGCACCAACTAACTGTTAACTCTCTATTAGTTCCTCAAAAAGTTTGGAACTAATTTAACTTAACTTAACTCAGTAAACTGAGTGACCTAATTTCCAACTCAATTTAAACTGATAATGGACCCCTAAAACTTAGGGAGAACATATACATGAATACAGAAATACTTCCAACTCAAAATTCGTAAGATAATTAAGTTAATTAAACTTAATTAACTATTTACAAGTTTCTATGGGAATATAAGTCGATTTTAATTCTCAGTTTAATTCAAGGACAAATTAAACTGGAATTTCTTGTTTCCATTTCTCAACACATCTCGGTAATCATACTTATCAAATGTTAAATGAAGCTCCTTAATGAGGTGTTCAAAAGAATGAATGGAAGTGGGTGGTAGGGTATGGCACCATCAGTTAAATCGACCTTCAAGTGTGAGGAAAAAAAGGATACAAGCCATATCTTCAAATTCAATTTCATAGCATTCACAGAGCTTAAGAAAAAGATATTAATGCTCGGTAATGGATTTATCATCCTCACTATCAAACTTAAATTGAGACAAGTCATAAAGTTGTTCCACAGAGATGAAAAGTTTACCAGGGGATAGGTTAGAGAAAATTTATAGGATTATGATTTGGGGATAAGCCATTTAAACTAAGAGATTCAAAATAGACTCAACAGGAACATTTTATCATCTAGCCCTCCTTCTAGTGCCATTTGTTGACGGGCTAGAAATCCGTCAACCAAGGGGTCTCCTTGATGAAAATTCCCAATCAGACTTTACACCATTTGGTGTGGGAGCCCTTCTGGAAATGAGGCCCAACTGCCATATGTTCTTAGATATTTTCCTTGGCTACAATGCTCAACACAAGAGAGTAATGAACAAGCACTTTTATATGAACAAGTGAGTATTCCTTGTGGAATGTTTAGATGCATAATGTATCAAGGTTCTTCTACTGAAAATTGGAGAAAAGTGAGCCTTTAAAAGAAGACTAGTAGTATTAATCTAGTAAATATACATGAGCATATACATATGAATGAATCGTGGTGCTCATACCCCAAGGGAAATCAATGGCTGGATCTAGATGGATCTACAAAGTAAAGCATGCAGCTTATGGGAGCATCGAGAAGTACAAGGCTAGATTTGTGGCCAATGGATTCTCTCAGGTAGAGGGAGTGGACTATGAGGAGAATTTTGCACCAGTTGAAATATATTCCTTTATCATATCCATTCTAGCATTGGCTGCAAAAATGGGGTGGAATATCCACTAGATGGATGTGAAGACAACCTTTCTCAATGGTGTTGTTGAGGATGAAATTTACATAGAGCAGCCAAAAGGATTTGAGACATATGATAGGGAGTCACATGTGTTCAGACTAAAGAGAGCATTGTATGGTTTCAAGTAGGAACCCTAAGCATGGTACACTCAGATCAATAGTTATCTCAGTGGATTGGGCTTCACCAAAAGTGAAGTAGATGCGAACCTCTATCACATTGTGGTAGATGGTAAGTTTCTTATTCTTGTTTTGAATGTTGATGATTTAATATTGACAGGGGATGAGCAACTGATCTGCTCTTACAAAGAGGATCTTGTAAGGGAATTTGAGATGAAAGACATGGACTTAATACATTAATTCCTCGGGCTGGAAGTATGGCAAGGTGATGGTGAATTGTTCGTGTCTCAGGGGAAGCATGCCTCTGAAATACTTCAGACATTTCACATAGATAATTTTAAGCTTATGGAAACACCTCTAATTAAAAAATGGAGGAAGGAGAATGCCACTTCAGGTGAAGAGGTTGATGCTAAGGAGTGTTAAAAAATGTAGAAATAAATTCTCAATTTGACTTTAACCTTAGTCAAATTGAGTAAATCAAATTTCCACATCAACAGGACAACTTGGAGGAAGTTAACTAGTGTGACATGACTCCTGTCCGTTAGTTAACTTAGTAAATTCGAGTTAGTGGGCTTGGAGTTCATTCATGCATGTGTGATTGCTAAATTTTAGCAATCTAGTTCAATTATTTTCACTTTTATTCAGTTAACTGACCTCTAATTATTGATAGAATTAGTTGAAAGTTAGTTATGCACTGGGAAAACAATCTAACTTAGAGATTTGTCAGTTAACTGATCAATCAGGCCAAAATAGCTCATACATGCATGGAATTCGAATTGCTCAACTAAGATGGAGGAGATAAGGCCAATGTAACATTATTTATATACTAGTTGAGTGTACAATCATTTTATGCAATTAGGAGATCAATTCCTTAGGAATTTCTCAAGGAAATGGGGACTTCCCTATTGTTTGGGAGCTTGAATTTCTCATATTTGCATAAGGAAATATGGGGATGGAGGAGAAAATAATTGTCTAAGTGTTGGCCATAGTTTCTCATTCAACAAAGAGAACAATTATTCTTTTGCAGGTTGTGCTCAGAGCTAGGGCAAGCAATTGTAATAGTTTCTCTATTCAACTGATTGATGCAAAGAGGCTTGAGGGGTTTTCCCCAGTTAGGTCCACTATAAATCACTGTCTACTTATGGTTTTGCTAGTTGCATGTCTATTCATGTTGTTATAAATTGTGATTTCCATTTTGCAGATCAATAGAGTAGAATTGTATCTCTTATTTTTTAGTTTGAAATATTAAGCAATTGCGATTTGTATCAAATTTTTACATAACATGATATACTACCTACAACTGAAATCCACTCATGACAAGACGACATAAGTTTGATAAACCCCTAGTTTAACATGCTTCATGACAACCATTAACTTAGTTGGAACTGGGTGATAGGCTGAGAGATTGGCTCAAGGATTGCACAGTTGTGTAACTTAGGAGTCAGGGGCTAGGATTGAGCCTTGAGATTGCACAGGTGTGTATTTTAGGTAGGTCAGGGCAAGAAACCTATGCTGTGTAGGGGCTCAAGGGGTCAGGATGGAGGCTTGAGGCTTGAGATTTCCCATTATGCAGTTTTGGAGGGACAAAGGCCTAGGTATTGCACAATTTCACAACTCAATAGGTCAAGGCTAAGGCTTCTTTATTGAGACTGTGCAGTGCGCAGAAGAAGGTGACTAAAGGTGGGGAATGTGCAGTTCTAGAGCTCAAGCGTCAAGGATGAGCATTGAGATTGTGCAATGCACAGTTATGGGAGGTAGGCTCTATGCATTGTGTAGTTCCAAGAGGCAAGGGCTAAGCTTGAGGGCTCAGACTGTGTAGTGTGTAGCTCAGGAAGGCTAAGTGAGGTCAAGTTGCTCAGGAAGGTATTTTCCGGATTTGGCTAAGTGTGGGATTAGTGAATCAAAGTGACCAATGAAAAAAATTGAGCATTATCACACACTTAGAATAGTTGAAAACACAAAATTGTTCACTCTGAACACATGAACATTATAATTCCCCCAATGTGATGATAATGTGACAATTTTCCCCAAGTGTGACATTAAAGGTACACTTCGCAACAACAATGACGATACTTTTGCGACAATCCATAAAACTTTGCGAATGAGTGTAATACATGTCTATATGGTAAATAAGACTCATTAACACCAAATTTACCCCTTGAGACAAACCATAAATCCACTTATATGATGTGTGACACTTTCCATGCCAAAAATACGACACTTGTGATAGTAAGAGAAAAGTGAAAACGACACTTGCAAAATTTTGAACTCCATTGAAAATGACACATGCCATATCGAAGATAACATGAAAATGACACTTATAAAAGTGAAAAAAAGCAAAAGCAATAGTCATAAATATGAAAGAGGCACTCGTGAATGTAAAGGTGCACAAAAGCGAAAGTTTGAAAAACTCACCGAAATATAAGAACAATCACAACCAAAAGTGAGAGACCGTGGACGAAAGTTGCAATGACTGTTGACATAGGTTGAACATCGCACAACCACTATCTTGATGGAATTGTTCTATGCCTATTCAATCTTTCATAAAAGAGTGTGCTCATGAAATTATTACAAACTGAGCATGTGACTTTGACACTTACAAACTGAGAAGAAGACTAGAATACTTAACAAAGCATTGATCGATCATAAAATTACTATGGAACAAACGATTGCAAGATCCACAGTAGGCTCCAAAATTCAAGTGTAGACCAAATTTTGGAGGGTGTTTGTCGCAACGACAACACAACTTTACTTTCCTACAAGTGTGGTTTGTTTTCCTTGGTGAATTGTAAAATACATCAATATCTTGCTTTGAAACATATCTAGAATATTACAACCTCATTGGCACTTAACAATGTTGTAGTAGCATATAATGCTGTACGAGGCTCATGTTGATAATTAAATGTATAGTTCCTCAATTATCTGCTAAATAATTAGAAAATAATTGAAGATCTTGTCATTTTTGACACCATTTATAGGGAACTATTAATAATTAAATTGTTGTTTGAAAGACTTTTCTTTGAGTAGTTGGTGTGATATGTTTCTTTCAAGTCTTTATTTTCAACAAGTTGTTTTAGAAAGCATGTCTTTTTAATCTTCCATGCACAGAGCTAGGGACGAACAAGTTATATTCATTGGTTCCACCAAAAACACCCATAAAACTAATAGTGTAGGATATTCTCAAGAGAATAAGGGACATAGTCAACCAAACTATTTAACTCCTACAACAAATTACCTTATGAAGAAGAGCCCTGTTTTTTTTTTTAGTAACTTTCTATTGTACAAGCTTCATCCTTTACACTAACTTAAAAATTCTATTCCCTAAAGGGCTAATAGAAAAGAAGTCTCACTCCATAGATTTGATCTTCCCAGTGTCTCCCAAGGAACCTATAGAATAGGAGGACATGTCTTAATAAAATATGGAACATAAGATTGTCAATGAAGAAGCATCCACCTTCAGATTCCGTATATTAGAGTCAAATGGAGAGACTGATATGAAGAAAATTCCACACTTTTCCCTGCCTAATTTCATGAATTATCAAAAGAGGATCCCAAAACCTTCCTCTTTGAATTTTATGCAATCTAAAAAAGCTATGATTACATAACAAATGCCTAGAAATTGAGGCTTTTCCTTGCTACACTCTAGAATATTGCACTTTGTTGGTTCATGAGCCTTAGTAATAACAACATCTGTATCTGGGCACAGTTGAAACATAAAAAATTTGTTGAAATACCAATATTATTGTAAAGATAATGAAAGGAGGGAGGCAATTTTTAGGATGAAACAAAATGAAGTCAAGATCCTTGAAGACTACGTTGAGAGGTTCAAATATGACTTATAAAGGGAAAAACAAGGTAGTTTGGTTCCTGACACATTGTGTGTCTTGTTACTACAAGGAATTCAAGATTATTGTATTGAGATTTTAAACTTTATGGGTGGAGGATATGTATCTGAGCATTCTTACAATGACATCATTGAGTTATGTCAGAGATACTTTAGAAGTACATTAGAGATTTGTAAAGGACAAAGGGATGCATTAACAAGAGTTGGAAAGACTTCTAGTAATGGGGTAACTAGAGATAAGATTGGAAATATGTTGAAGAATTTAAAATAGACATAATTTTTTCATTAATTTCCTATTTGGATACGTTACACATGAAAAAGAATAATGGAGAAGTAGAACTAGCCTTGGCAATATTTTTCCCAAAGGGTATAAGAAAACACCCACTAAAAGAATGCTCATTGGATCACACTGAGGTGTGTGAAATCTATAGTGAGGACCATGATACAAGCAAGTGTGCATCCTTAATTGTATTGAAATTTATCCACAAGGAAGCCAAATAATCAAAGCAACTATGCTTTGTCTCTTATAAGCGTCCATGGCTGCCAAAAACTCAAGGTATGATTAAAAACCAATGGAAATATTATAATTCATATTATATTAATCCTTCATTTTAATATTCTTCAATGACATGGTGCTTTCTTTCTCAACCTTGATGGATCCCACACCTAACCAACATTGGACCCAGGGATGGAGAAATCCATCCTTTGGAGGCCCTAAAAAAGCCTTACTACAACCATCCATGCCACTTCTTCCTTCTCCAACAATGTAATCGTTCACATCTACTTTTCCTCGACATCAACCTCTTAAACAACGCATTCCTACTCCAAATAATAGTAAATAAAATCAACCAACATAAGCTATTGGGCTTGTTAATTACATGACTTACTCCATCTCTCCCTTGGATTGTCAAGGCACCCACCTTAGATCAAGGAAAACCCTAAATAAAGTAACTCCTCTTGTCCAAATTGAACACTACAATGAGGAAGTTCCAAATGAGGAACCAAAACTAGTTAAATCTCCTAAGAATTCAAGAGAAAATTAGGGCCGCTTAGAACCATAGGTTTCTCCTTACCCCAAAAAATTGGATCTAGAGAAACCTGCCACTAAGGCCGAATTTAATTTCTTTGATGAACTCAAGAAGTTATATGTTCACCTACTGTTGTTCCAAGAAATTAAGGAAATTCCTATTAACTCAAAACTAGTAAGGGAGTTATGTGTAAGGAGACTAGGTAGAAGAAACAAATATGCCCACACCATACCTATCATGGGTAATAATGACAACCCTATAATTAATGCATACATTTACTATATAATTATCCCCAGTACATTGATTGAACTTGGTGTGACTATTAAGGTAATGACTTGCGATAACATGGATGCCCTAAGACTTTCTAGTCTTATGTAAACCCCCATAATTGTGTAACTTTCTGACTAGTTTACCATTAAACCAGAAGGAATCTTAGAGGAAGTAGTAATATTTGTGGATTCATGGAAGTATCCTTTTGTCTTCATGGTTCTACAAACTAAGTCATGTCTAGGTTCTTTCATTTAATCTTGGGAAGGCCATGGATGGCCATTGTAGACATGTACATTGGATACAGATCCCGTAACCCAAAAATATCTCATGGGACCTCCACTAAACGACTTACCCTATATCCTCTAATAAAGCCTAGAACTGATCTTGAAATTCCATTTTGGGTAGACAAAGAGGAAAGCGACAAGAAAGAATTTACTCATCAAGTATTCATTGTAGGCCATATTCTTACCCTTAGAGATAAAACCGAGGATGAAGAATTTGGTTAATTTATTGCCTTGTCCTCCTCATATGACTCACACATTCTTGCCCACATAATAGACCCTAATGTATAGGATTTTCTTGCCACCACGAATACACCACATGTATATTATGAGTCCTATTTCAAAGAAGAACATGGTTTAAATTTAGAAACCATTGAAGATCAATCAAGGTCCAAAGGAATGAATAATAAACGTTCTACAAAAGCATAGTGATGCTTTTGCTTATGAATATAATAACATAAAGGGGATCCATCTTGATCTATGTACACACCACATCTATAATAGGGAGGATTCTAGATCCATATGAAAACCTTAATGGCTTATGAATATTGCATTGTGGGACATTGTTAAGGAAGAGTTGTAGAAATTGCTTTAAGCCAATTTTATCTAACCCATTTTAGAGAACGAATGGGTCTCCACTCTTTTCATTGTGCCCAAAATTAATGACAAGTGGAGGATTTGTGTTAACTATATAAAACTTAACAAAACAACATACAAATACCATTTCCCAATACCATTCATCGACTAATTACTAGACACATTGTCAGGAAATAAAAACTTCTCTTTCTTTGATGGGTTTAGTGGGTACAACTAGATTCAAATTACTTTGGAAGACTAGGACAAGACTACATTCACTTGTCCTTGGGGAAAATTTTCTACTATGTTTTTCCATTTGGACTTTGTAATGCTCCCATAACTTTTCAATTCAATATAATTGGTATACTCTCTAACTTGATACATGATTGCATGGAAATTGACATGGTTTACTTTACTACTTACAGTGTTGAATTTGATATAGCATTAGACAATCTAAAATAAGTACTAGTCATGTGTAAAGAATGTCATGTAGCTCTTAGCAATGAAAAATGGTTAATGATGCTGATAGAAGGTATGCTTCTAGTTCATCTTATTCTTTCGAAGGAATCAAAGTGGATTCGACAAAAAATAAGTAATATTAGACTTTCCTACTCCACATACTCAGAAATAGGTATAAAGTTTTCTTGGACATGCTAGTTATTATAGACATTTCATTGAATATTTTTTCAAAAATAGCTTGTATTTTGTTATTCTTACTAAGTAAAAATGCTAAATTTGTGAGGACAGATAGCCGCCAACATGCCTTCGAAGAATTGAAATCTAGAATATCTAAGGCTCGTATCTTGAGAGGGCCCAATTTCTCCCTCTAATTTCACATATCTATGGATGCATGGGATGTCATTATTGGATCTTCCTTAGGAAAACACGAAGGAAATAATTTGTATGAAATTTACCTTTTTAGAAAAAAAATGGTCTGCTGCAGAATTAAACTAAATAGTAACATAAAAAGAGTTTCATGCTGTAATACATGATATTAATAAATTTTGGAACTATATAAATGGATGCCCTATAATATTAGATATTGAACATGATACCACTAAATATTTAATGAAGAAACCAATTAGTGATGACAAGGTAACTAGATGGTTGTTATTATTGCAAGAATTTGATATTACCATCTTAAATAATCTAGGAATAGATTTTATAGTGAAAGAATTTCTTTCTAGACTTACTACAAATGAGAATCAACCACTTGTGGAAGGTTCATTTCTTGATGAAGATATATTTGAAGTATCTACTAACTCACCATGATTTGTAGATATTGTTAACTATTTGGCTGCAAGAAATCTCCCACCTCACCTATCTTCGAAAGATAGATAAAATATCATCAATCATAGTTGAATATTTTCATGGATCGATAGATGCCCCTTTTACACATGGCCAAATCTCATTATTTGGTGATGTGTGTGAGAGGATGAGATCCATGACGTACTAAGGGTATGCTATGATGGCCCTTTTGAGAGCCACTTTGTAGGCAAGAGGACTAGATATAAGGTACTCAATCAAGGGTAATACCAGCCCACAATATTCAGAGATGCCGACCAATATGTAAAGAGATGTGATAGTTTTCAACACATGGGTAGACCTACAAACTTAAATGATATTTTGTTACAACCATGGCTAGTAATTGAACCCTTTGAGAAATGGGCCCTTGCATTTGTTGGACCAATTAATTCACCTTCTCGATGTAACTCCTACATCCTAGTTTGCACATACTATGTCATAAAGTGGATGGAAGCAAAAATGATATTGGATACGATAAAGAAAGTAGTAACATATTTTATCCATGAGGAAATATTCATGAGATTTAGGATACCATTGGAGATCATCAATAATGAAGGAACATAATTTACTTCAAGGCTCATTGGGAACAACATGGACACATAAAATATAAAACATAGGGTAACAATTCAACATCACCGACATGCTAATGGATGGGTGGAGGGAACAAATCATAGCAAAAACTACCTAATTGCACATGAAGGCTAGCGTAGACCAACTTATTGAAGCACTATGGGCCTCTTACAAAACATGTAAAACTACTATGAGATGCACATTGTATAAGTTGGTTTATGGGAAGAGGGTTTTTTCCCCAATATAGACAGAGATACAAACCTTAAGGACAAAAATACAACTTTATATGGACCTATCCAAAGCAAAACAATAGAGACTTCTTCAGATCAATGTATTGGACGAACTTTGTTTGGCTACTTGATATTAGACAACTATGATATAACATCATAGAGCATGATGGAATGACAAGTTTATAAAGAACATTAGCTTAAAATATGGAGATTGGGCCTTATTGTTTGATTCAAAGTTCAAGGAATTCAGAGAAAAAATTTACATCAGATGGCTCATACCCTATGAGATTGAGACTATGTGTGGCAATGGGGCGATAAGGCTTCATGAAATTTATGAGGAAATAAATCTACTAATGGTGGGTGGACATTGGTTTTAGCTATATCATAGAACATTTTCAAAGGAAGCTTTCTTGATGAAGATATGTGAAGGATGACATGACAATGATATGGATATTGTCCATAAGGGATAAATCTATGCCAAATGATTCGTCCCTACACATGTTTAAAAAAAATTGATATAATAAAGTCCACTTGGGAAAACCCCTAAAAGGGCACACTTAGGTGCATGGCATGGAAAATAGCATATTTGGCACATGAAACATCAATCTCTCTCTCTCTCTCTCTCTCTCTCTCTCTCTCTCTCTCTCTCTCTCTCTCTATATATATATATATATATATCTATATATATATATATATATATATATATATATATATATATATATATATATATATATATATATATATATATATATATATATATATATATATATATATATATATATATATATATATATATATATATATATATATATATATATATATATATATATATATATATATATATATATATATAGATAGATAATGCATATTTCATGAGTAGAAGGGAACTTCATGGTTTCATGATGGTTATGTCAGGATCCTCCTACTCATGTGATTTGTGGGTTCCTTGATTTTATTTATTTATTATTTTTTCTCCGATTTACTAATAAAATCAAGGTTTATCAAGAAACAAAAGAGTATGTCCTTGTAGCTGCAACATAGTGATTCAACACCATCTACATGATAAAACCAACATGATTATCACAATATGACTACTGCAATACCCCCTGGACGAGTGGACCCCATGTTTATGCTACAACATACTCCAAGCCAACATAATGATTGTGTTGCAACACATCATCCTCAATCTTATGGTTAGACCACATTTTGCAACATTGTTGGAGTTGTTATTGCAACACAAGATTGGGTAGTCATTGTGACACAAGTTGATATAGTGATACAACACCCAGTGCTGCAACACCCTCGATAACATGGATTATGGCTATTTTGTGGGTAAGATGGCATAAAAAGAGGTATCAGACATAAAAAATTGGCATAGCTAACTTGGAAAAGGGTGAAACACTGCGGTAAGTGGCAAAACAAATGTCTTTCCTTTTGCATAATGGATGAAATTAATGGACATGATCTTAACTTACCTTGATAATATGACTTGCATTAATTTTCATAACACTTCATTGCCGCCATTAACCTATAACACTATCTACACCATTGACCCATGATTACCCTATCTTACTTAGAAATCAACACCCTAACAGATTCTTCATTCAAACTTACAACCAATATATTAATTAAGTGTTGAATAGGAGTAATAGGAGGTTCATTGAATTGTAGATAGTCCATTAAGACCCTTTTATTGTAGGCTTACAACAACATTTGGGAATTTTTTCAAGCCACAGGTTAAATGGGGTATGTTGAGCAATTACAGGGGTATGATGATGCATTTGCAGGGGTGTGATGTTTCCAACATGATAGGTCTATGGTAAGAAGGATAGTGGTGTAAGCTAATGAAGACACCACATCTATAATTTTTGAGCTTCCACAGGTTGGAGAAAAATGATATTCCAGGAAGAGGTTGAATCTCGATTTGATGGAATAGTTTTTGAAATAGTAGAGGGTTTGATAAGGAAAGGAAGTTTCTTCAATAATAATTATATGTTGAAACTATGAGGAGACGTGGATTTCATCATGCAATGGTAGTTCACATGTGAAGGGTGCTGTGGGGTCATCTATTGACACCATTTGTAGCTATTGAGCCACCTAAGGCATTAATTCCTAGTCAAAATTCCATTCTTTCGCTGGAGAACACTACAACATATGACTCCAATGTTTAGAAATCCAAGTAGTGAAAGGAAACTCTCTCTCATCATGACCTAATCAAGTTGCTAGTAGACCACATACTCCAAAGGGAAGGCTACACTTGGGATGAAATTCTGCAAGCCAAAGTAGGAGTAGCAACTACTCCAACTCCACCAGAGGTTGCAACCACTACAACTCCACTAGAGGTCGCAAATGATGCAATCATTAGGGAAAAAATTGCTGCAACTCTTGAAATGGGAGCAATTCCTGAGTTGTAGCCACAGGAAGAAGAGGTCAATAAAGGCCGTGACAATGACTTGGAAATATCTAGAAACCTACCCTTGATAAGGAGGTTGAGGTAGATGACTAAAAGACCTGCACCTGTAGCTGTGCCTAGGAAGAAAAAAATGAGATATAACAAGAAGGAGGAGTCCACACTAGCTATTGCATAAGAGGAAGTGACCCTTGATGCAACATGAGAACGAATACGGGTGGTAGAGGAGACAAAAACCAATGTTGTAACATGATAACAAACAAGAGCATAAGTAGAAATACATGTTGCAACGTGGATAAATTTAGAGGAGTTAACAACCCTTGCTACAACACTAGAGAAAATAGGGATGGAAATAGAAGAAGAAGAGCTTGTTGTTGTACATGTGGAAGAAGAATAAGTTCCTACTAAAATATGAGAACTAGTGGGGGCAATTGAAGGGGAAATCCCTAATGAAACAAAATTACCAACAAGAGAATTTTAAGAAGACAAAGCACCTACTGAACCACAAGAATCATCAAGGATGGATCAAGGAGATATTAAATCCTTTACTACAACACAAGAACTAATCTAAGAGGATAATTTGCAGGGAGACTTAGCTACAACACAAGAAGCAAAAAATACTACAACATCGAGTGCTGAAAGAATTATAGCTTCCCATACTTGTGCTACTTCCTAGAACCTAAGGAAAATCTATAAGGCCATGAAAAATAATAAATCTATAGGTACTCTATCATTTTCTCTCCTATATTGTTTCGTTATTAGAAAAAAAAAGTTATAGAAAAGAAGAAAAACAAATTGTAATCCAACATTAGAACTTCAGAGGCCAGATTGAAAGGAACCTAGTCCTGTGAAGGATTAGATTTCCTTGCCTAGGAAGTGCAACTCCATGACACAAGGGACAAGGAGGAGCTTACTCTAGCTTACTCTTGTGGCAGAGGAAACAATTTAAAAGGAGGTAATTCCTACCCAAGAGGTGTTTTTCTAGACATAGAGTGACATACCTAAATAGACAGGGGAAACCACCCAGAAAGAACTTGTTTTGATGGAGAACAAGGCTATACAGATAGATCTCCCATATGAATAGGAAAAGACTAAAGATGGAAAATGGAAAGGAATAATGGAAACTTATGAAGAAGAGATGCTTCCCATCAAATATCATAAACAATCTATCAAGAGCCTTAGAGAGAAGTGGGTAGAGAAATTAGAATCCCATAAATCCGAATGGGATCATTGGAGGAAGGAAACAAAGGAAGAAACTAAGAAAAACCTCAATCTCTAGAAATAGGTGGACAAGCTAGAAATATAAAAGATTCAACTTGGGATTTTGGTAGAATCAGTACTTAGCTATAGAGCCCCCCCTGTGTATAAAATGTACATATAGGAGAAATACCTCATGTTTTAGAGGAAGGCCATCATGAAAAATAATCCATTTGAGATCACTTCTCCAAACACCTTCCCGGAGGTGTATTATGCAAGCATTAATGAGGAGAAAAACTTCTTGTGTGGGCTATAATAATATAACATTCTACTACACCATGATCCAAATTGGAATCCCAACCACTTTGAGGGAGATGTTCAATTAAGAGCCTTTACATCTTTACCTGAATAACCACATTGACTAAAGAACAATGTCAAGTGTAATCTATGGATCAAAGGGGAATATTACAGGCATGAGGATGTTTTATTTACATATTGGAACTAGCTGAACTCTTGACAACATGCAAAATTTATGGCCGACCATAGATTGGAAACCATTAGCCATTGAAGAGTGCATGTTGAGATATTATGAGATACAATTGTGGAAGGATGTTGTTTCTAGGAAAATTAGTGTCTTGTTGAATGACTAACCCTCTAGGTTTGGCAACTACCCTAGAAACAACAGTTTAAAGAAATTCAATGATCTTTCCTATGTGTAACAGATAAGAGAAAGATAGTAGAAACCAACCTGGAACTTTCGCTTGATCCCTTGCCTGATCTCTCACTCCTTTGGCAGATCCAGTAACTCCTCCCCGTACTTAACACGCTTGGAGAGTACCTGCACAAGTACAACAACAAAGAATTGTCAAAGCATCATGATCTATTACAACATAAACATTACAAAATCAGATATATAATGAACAAATGAAAGCATTCACAATTACACAATCAATTGGGAAAAATCCTAAAGAACTTTATTAATAATAAGGAGAATTACAACCCAGTTGTCTGATCCAGCGCCATCCTCCCAGCATCAATCCTTCTTCACCTCATGAATTAGCAAGAACACACCAACAAGAATGCAATGCTCTCTCCTCAATACTCAAACTAACAGCACTTACTTGCAATTCACAACAATTCAACCTCTTGATCTCTTGGATGGGAGATCCTTTTACAGATGTTTGCAAGGGTGTGAGTAATCTATGGGGATTTATTAGTGTCATTCCACTTGTTACAATTGGTTCCACAAGAGAGGGGAATTGGAGATGGTTTCCTAGTTCCCTTGTTCATCCTTGGGCAAATTCAGAGAGGTAAGTGTCACAGGAGAACTTTCTAGAAGATTCTATGAGCAACTAACTCACAAACTGTCCTGGAAGCTTGTTCAACCTCGCCCATCGCACCCTATATAAGGCCTAAACAGTATTCATTGCACTTTGACAGTGTACCAGTAAGTATGCATCACAGTTTATCAGTGGAGCAGTTAGTATGGTCCAGTTTAGGCTCTTTCTAGATGATTTCTGAAGTGGAGCTTTTGATGAATGATATATTTAGATGACTAAGTTTCTTTAGGGTATGAAACAACTATTTTAGGGGTTGATGAGCCCTAATACATCGAAATATAAGTTTGGGGTTGATGTGCCCAAATATGTCCATAATAGTTGCCCCCTAAAGCATGAGGTCGTAAATATTCATGTCGGGTGAAATGCTTTATCATGAGGATCCAAAGTTTCGAACTGGAAGGTGACTTGCATAAGTTACAATACAATACATCATCATAATATGATTTTCATGATCTAGCTGAGGGAGGCATTCCCATGCTCAGCTTTATAAATTTTCATTTCATGTACATAGATTAGATAGTCGTCTGCAGATATAGACTGGTGATTCTACAGATATAGAGTCATCATCCATGATTAGGATGACCATCTATGTAGAGCCTTTGTACATTTGATGTTTTCATATCCGTGAATATATCGCAGCTTAGATGGATGAAACTAGATCCAGGGTCTTCAAACTCGTTCAATCTTCGCTCTATGTACAAGTCAAACCATGTGAAGAGATGTTCTGAAGTCGAACATGGAAAGACATCGCCTGATTACCAACCAATGATGTGAGCTGTTAATAGACACGAGAGGAATCACCGATAATGATAATGATAATGATCCTCAAGGTACTACAGTACAATTCACGTGGTGTGAATACATGATCCAATGTTGAAAACCATGCAAAATATTTTGGTCGAAGGCCATTGATGTCAACTTGTCGCTAGAAGTGAGAAAATTTCCATTGATGTAAACAAGCTTCAAAGCACTGGAAGGGTGTTTCTAAGTCAACTTCTTGGATAATGAGCTGATGTCGACAAGAAGCGACTCATCGTAGGAGGGCCTTGATGTATCCAACATCTACGACATGAAACGAAGCAAATGATTTCTGGAGGTGAAAATGAACTGACGACACGAGGTTCAGGAAAATTGGTCATGAAAATATGAAGGTTGGAGGTATTGCAATGTGGGACATTTAACTGGATGAATTCTCAACTGGATGACTTCTCTTGAACATGTTGGTGACACTGAGATGAATTGGTAGCATTAACCCCAAAAATGGATGGTATGAAAGACCAATGGTATGATGACCGGTGAACGGAATAACCCAACCCAACTCAATCATGGAGATGAAGTGAAAGTGTCATGTTCAAGAGCGACTTGCTACCATAAATTATTCAAAATTTTTCCCCTTTTTCCCCAGTCATTGCTGACCAGTACCTCTTTATTTTTACCAAGTTTGAGGAGGATAACATATGCTTGTTCTATAATTTTCCCTTCGAGCAAACCCGTCACTATTTGATTCTTAACAAGTCTACCAACAGTGAAACTTGGTCTTGTCTAGATGGACAAGTTTTTTGCTATTATTTTAACGAGTTTAACGACAAGGATAACTCGGTCCTTTTCATGTTTAGAGAGTTTGAAAAGGGACTAAAAGAAAACTCCATAAGTTCTTTTTCATAAAGTAATCCTTCAGGTCTGAAAAAGGATAAAATAATACAGGAGGGATGACGTTTCCAATACTTTAAAGAGCTAGAAAGGACAAGCGCTCGACAGTCTTTTCTTATTTTGAGAGTTTGAAAAGAGTTTAAAGACGACTCCATTTTGAGGAACGAGTGGTGTCTAGGGTAGCAACTGGTTCCGGTGATGTTGGAACTTCTCAAAACATTTTGATTTATGTGAAGAGGCTGGCTAATAAAACCACTCATTGCAACTGTTCCTGAAAAAAGGTAAAACAACCAAGTGAAAGTGTATGATCGGCCAAAGAGATGGTGGTGATGAAATTAAAACAACCAAGGCTCAAAAGAATGATAGAATGGCAATCACAAGGCTTAAAAATTGAAAATGAGTTCATTTTTAAACAAGATTGAACCATGGGGAACTATGCTTGGATTCAGTTTCATGTTTACACAAGCTTGAAACGAACAAACTATGCTTGGCTTCTGTTTCTTTTTTACACAATCTTAAAACGAAAAATATGCTTGAATTGGTTTACATGGCCCTAGCATGATGAAAAGGAGAGTCTCCTGTAACCAGATGGAAGTCATTACGGTGAAGCAGGACAATTTTCCAACACCTATTTGACTTCGTCCAGATAGACAACGGTGAATGGGGTGATAGACGAATCACATAACCTATAGGGAAACCTATATTTACCACTAGGTGCATGCCCCCCTAGCTTCATTATATTCACCTAAGTAGACTACTCATGGCTATCAGGTGGATGGAATGAAGGTTCTTTTATGAGATCAAGTGAAAGACTCGACTGGGATTTTATGAGATCTAATCAGAGACTCGACTTGGAAATTTTCTCCAAGGGTACTTGTTTCATTTTTTAATGAGCTTGACACAAGACAAGGAAATCTGCTCTGATTCCTTGTTTCATTTTTTAATGAGCTTGACACAGGACAAGGAACTATGCTCATTGGCCTATTTCCTTTTTTTTTTAACGAGGTTGACACAGTAATAGAACTGCCCTCATAGACCTTTGTTTCATTTTTTAACGAGGTTGACACAAGGCAATGAACTATCCTCGATGACCTTTGGTTTCATTTTTTAACGAGGTTGATACAAGACAACAAACTATCCTCGTAGACCCTTGGTTTCATTTTTTAACGAGGTTGACACAAGACAATGAACTATCCTCGGACTCCTTGTTCAGAACTAATAAGTGGTCATGAAGGAGAGATCTGGTTCCAATGCCCCTAGTACATAATGTACAACATCACTGAATTGATCGTCAGTTGATGTAGGTATGGAACACGATGCCACATAATTAACCCTTGGCAGGGAAGATGGTTGACTAGGAGCCATATTTGGACCAGGAAATGAAAGCTGGTCAATGGTGACAATCCTGCCTTCATGCGGGAAACAAATCACTCGAAAGAGTGTTGAAACAATAGCTCCCATGTGATAAACATAGTCACGCCCAAGAAGTAAATTGTAATCTAAAGGTCCTGGGACTACCATCACGTTCAGATAAATGGTTTTTCCTCCCAAAGTGATAGGTAACTGAGGAAGGATCCCTAACGGTCGACTGGTTCCTTTGTTAAAGCCCAACAGATTCTGTGTAACAGGCACAAGTGGTGGCAAACTGAGTGCTTGCCAAGCAGTTGAGGAAAGGATACTCATTGATGCACCTTCGTTTATAATAGTGCCATATACAATCATTTTACAAACTTGTACTATGATCTGGAAAGGCACATAAGAAGGAAGGCGGTATCCTACCAGTCGATTCCAATCAAAGGAAGTGACTAGACTACTTGGAGGGGGTACCATAGAAATGGGAGAATTAACCCCTTGAGTTACGAGAACTGGAGGATTTTCCTCCTGTCTTGATGGAACAGGCAGATTGCCCCCAAGCTCGTTAGAATCTGAAGTAACAAAAAGAACTTGAGCGGTATCATTTTCACTCTCTTCGGAAAAGGTACGATTTGCTGAAGGTGAAATCAGGTCAACTTTTGCCTCGACCTGTTGATTTGGGTCAGGTATAGACTCATTGGATTCACTTTCAGAGAGAGTGGTTTTGACCGACGATTGATTTTGGTCAGTCGGTTTATCAACTAGTGAAGGATTTAGGGAGAGTTTCCTGTAACCAGATGGAAGTCGCTATGGTGAAGCAGGATGATTATCCAACAATTTCTTGGCTTCATCCAGATAGGGACAAAGGTGAATGGGGTGATTCCCTTCACATAACCTACATGGAAACTTGACTTTTCCTTTCTGTCCATGAACTTTATTATCACTAGTTGATGGTGTGTTACCAACATGATCTCTAGAGGTTGATGACATGGGATGGTGTGAACGGGAAGACCATTCTTCCAAGATCTGAGGAATGTAAGGAAAATTTTGATGAAGATGGTCTTCCACACAAATTTTGCATGGATATCGAAATTTGTGTGGCTTAACGGATGGTTTCTCATTAGTGGTTGCATTCAAAGCAATGACTGCTTGGTTGCCCCTCTGCTTAATTTGCTTCTTCTTCTTCTTCTTCCCTTTCTTCCTCTTCTTAGCCACCTGGTTACTAGTACCAATACTTTCACTAGGCGAAGAGGAAGAAGGGGAGGAAGAAACAATCGAGGAAGAAGGCAAAGGGTCAACTCTAGGATCAACTGGAGGTTGATTTTGTCCAGTTGGAGGTGTACTCAATTTCGGAGAAATCACGACATTTTGAACCAAAGAGGTTGAAAACAACCATACTAGCAAGCCAATGGTAAATCCCGGAAGAGATAATGTAGCCATATAAGGAGCACCAATATTTCCTAAAGAAGGAAAATGACTAGGATTCTCATCAAAAGGGATTCCTTGATCGGTGGTCTTTGGATTTGTCACCATATGTTTCAACATAAGATCAACTAAGGAATAGGGATGTTAGTCGTGGTCAATTAATTTTAACGATACTTTAGACGCAACTTTGATTTTTCAGTTTTAAAGAGTCGAGAAAAAGCTAAAGATGACTCTAGTTGCCTTTGATTTTTAATGAGCCTGAAAGGACAAGTGCTCAGATGGACCTTTTCTTTTAAGGAGTCAAAAAGGAACGAAAGAAATTACTTTGGAGAATCTAGACAGAAAGGTTTACCAGACCAATCACAAAACTGAAATATACACCTTGGTGATAAATTAAAGATAAATTACCAAGGACTTATGTACGGCAGTCAATCTTCCTGAATGCTGTGTTCAGTGCATTGCGATCAATAAGGCGACAGACTCGGTTTCCTTTGGATAAAGGATTTAAGCCTATTTGGGTCTCCCAATATATACACGACGGTACAGGAAGCACAAGTCCATGCTAGCACTTGTTGTATCAAGGAGGAGGAATCACCCAACCTTCAATGAAAATGATAGCCACTAGTTTTAACGATGCCGGAACACATCTCTATCCTAGACCTCTAAATGTGTTGCGTTAAATTCCAAAGTGCTGTTAAGTTAATTGAGGTTCATTTTAAGTTTATCTTGCTTAAAATTTCCTTTTGAAGGTTCACCACGTGATGTATGTTCACAATTCCTAAATGCAACTATCATGATAAACAAACTTTTGATTTAGTTTGAATGATGAAAACCTTAGCTACTAAAGGATAGAGCAATCAGATCTTTGACAAAGAGCAAAGAGCACATCTAATGCAATTTCCCTAGCTATTCCTATCAAGGATTCACAAAATTTAATATGAATAATGCAAAATGCATGTATTTCTTTTCATTTTCCCTTAATGTGAATAATACAGAAAGGAAAATTAATGCACAAACGATCAAAAAATCTCTTTTCATAAAAGCGAAGATTTGCAACAATTTCTCTTAAACGAAAAGGAAGACTTTACAACACTTTCGATTTTCAAGAGATGGAGAATTACGACACTTTAAATGAAAAGACAAATCATATGTGTCAGGCCAGGCAGTAACTCCATAAGGCAAAAATCATTCGACTGTTCTATTCCATCAGGTGGGTCTTCATTATATACATGAGGGAGAGACTGTTGAGTTCGTCTCCCGATGACTGTTCATATTTCCTATTTATCTATTTACATAAATTTACCCAATCACAAGGATTAGGTGTCAACATTCCCCCCCTAATCTGAAGGGATGTTGGTGAGTCCAAGCATCATTCTGAATCGTTCAAGCTTTTCTCTTCCAAGCGCTTTGGTGAAGATGTTTGCAATTTTCCCATTTGTGGAAAAATGACGGAGATGGATTGTTTTGGCCTCAACATAATGTCGAATCAGATGATATTTAGTATTGATGTGCTTCGTTCGATCATGGAACTTTGGGTTCTTGGCCAACTTTATTGTAGAGGTATTGTCAATCATGAGTGGAGTTGATTGTACTTGTTTTACCTGCAAATCTTCAAGAATTTTCCTGAGCCACACAATTTCTTTTGTTGCTTCAGTTGCTGCCACGTATTCTGCTTATGTTGTGGAATTTGCTAGAACTGATTGTTTGCGTGATCTCTAGGAGACAGCTCCTGATCCAAGACTCATAGCATATCCTGAAGTTGATACCCCAGTTTCTTTGTCTCCATCGAAGTCTGAATCAGAGTATCCAATCAAGCTGAAGTCGTCCACCTGTGTATACTTGATTCCAAAGTCTTGAGTTAACTTGAAGTACATTAGAACTTTTTTTGCAGCAGACCAATGTCCCTCACAAGGCTTTTGCATAAACCTAGAGAGGATTCCAACAGCAAACGAAATGTCTGGTCTGGTAGTAGTTAGGTAGTTGAGACTTCCTACAAGCTATCTATACTTTGTTGCATCCTCAAATTCTTTTCCTTCAATAGATGTGAGCTTTAAGTTTTGTTCGATTGGAGTAGTAAGAGGATTTCACTCTGTCATGCCAAACCTGTTCAACAGATCTCCAATGTATTTCTTTTGAGAAAGAAATATGGACTTTGGATGTTGGGTTACTTCAATGCCAAGATAGTAATGAACATAGCCCAAATTAGTCATTTCAAAACTTTTCCCCAATTCCTTCTTTATGGATGCAATGTAGCTTTCATTGTTCCCTGTCATCAAAAGATCATCTACATATACCACAAGATATACAACTGTTTTGCCAACTTTTTTGACAAATAAAGTTGCATCATCAAGATCAAAATGTTTGAAATTGAGTTTCAGAAGATGCTCAGTTAGTTTTTCATACCAGGCTCACGGTGCTTGTTTGAGGCCATACAAGGACTTCACAAGTTTGCATACTTTATGTTCTTGTACTTTCACAGCAAATCCTTTAGGCTGGGACATAAAAACATTCTCTTTTAGATCTCCATTCAAGAAAGCAGTTTTTACATCCATTTGATGGACTTTCCAACTGCTCTGCGCTGCTAGTGTAAAGAGTGTCCGGATGGTAGCCCATTTTGCTGTGGGGGAAAAAGTCTCCTCATAATCGACCCTTTCCTTCTGTGCAAAACCTTTTGCCACAAGCCTAGATTTGTGCTTGTCAAGTGAGCCATCAACTTTATACTTGTTCTTGTAGACCCACTTGCAGCCAGTTGGTTTGGTTCCTAATGGAGGATCACCTAGCTTCCAAGTGCCATTCTTTATGAGGGCCTCATACTCTTTTTGCATCACTTCTTTCCATTCATCATGAGAAGTAGCTTCTTTGAATGAAGTTGGTTCAAAATCTGTGGACAAGTTCAATTCACAATCATAAGAAACATCCATATCAACAGGTGAATTAGAGTCATCTACATCACCTCCATTTTGCTGGTTTGAATTTCTGGTTCCTGTCTTTCCAACTTCATCAGGATGTACACTTTCAAGTGTCTTTGTCAGCCACTTTGGGGGACCTTTCCCAGATGGTCTAGGCTGCTCCGTTGATTGAGTTGGGACTGAATCAAGATTGATTCTCCTAATTCTATCAATTACATCACTTAAAGCATCATATGTTGTTGGAGTTTCATGTGGGGGAGATTGTTCTTCAGAAGAAGATTCCACATGTTGATCTAGTATAGGAATCCCCCCTTCAAGATGTGGAATCTGATTATCAAATTCTTGAAATGATTTTGCTTTTGCGAATCTATCCAAGCGATCAAGTTGCCGCTCAATAACATTGTCAGATTTGGATGATTCAAGAAAAATTACATCTCTAGATAGAACAAATTTTTATTTACTTCATCATAGAGACGGTATGCTTTGGAGGTATTTGAATATCCCAGAAAGATACACTTACGACTTCTAGCACCAAGTTTGTTTCTATGTACCTTTGGTATCAAGGCATAATAGGTGGAACCAAAGACCTTGAGATGCTTTACCGAAGGAACATGTCCATACCACATTTCATATGGAGTCTTGTTTCTTATAGCATTAGATGGACATCTATTCTTTATATATGCAGCACATAGAACAACATCAGCCCAAAACATTATCTTTACATTTTTGAAGAAGAGCATGGATCACACCATATTTAAGATTGTCCTATTCATTCTTTCAGCTACACCATTCTATTGGGGATTATAAGGCACAGTTGTTTGATGTTTGATCCCATGTTGGTGAAGATAGTTTTCAAATTCATTTGATGTGTATTCTTTTCCATTATCAGTGCGAATAGACCCAATATGATATTGTGCATCATTTTCAATCCATTTATGAAAATTCTTGAATGTTTAAAAAGCATCAGATTTGTTCTTCAATAAATAAACCCAACACATTCTGGTGTAGTCATCAATAAATGTCATGATATATTTATTTCCATTTGCAGAAGGAACAGGCATTGGACCACATCAATCTGAATGAATGAGTTCAAGTTTTCAATGTGCTCTTGAATGTGAATCATGAAAAGACTGTTTGCTATGCTTTTCTAGAATGCAAGCATCACATTGCTTAAGTTTCCTAGGAATTGTAGGCAAACCAGTAACACCATTTTTCTTCAATAAGCGGAGACTGTCATAGTTCAATTGTCCAAATCTAGCATGCCATAATAAACTTATTGGAAGTGTACCTTCTTCATGATGAGAATTGTATGAGAAATGTTGTGCACAAGTAGAGGTTCCTTGCAGCTTGAGAAGCCTTTCTTCTTCTATTCCTCTCATGACAAGTGAGTGGTCAGATGCTTTTCTTACCTCAAGCTTGCCATCAAACATATGAATGGAGTGACCTTGCTGGCAGATGTGGACCAAGGACAACAAGTTTCTCTTGAGCTATGGGAGATATAGAACATGATGCAGAAGAAAGTCTGGAAGACTAGGCAGTTTAAGCCTGATTGTGCCAAGCCCTGATGGCTTGATTTTTGATTGATCTGCAAAGTATACTGCTCCATCAACATTGTCAGTGAAATCTTCAAAAAAATATTTTCTATGAGTCATGTGGCAGGTTGCTCCTGAATCAAGCAACCAATCATTTTTCCAAGAAGCAAGTGAAGCATTAAATAAATCTTCATTTACTCCAATTTTACATTGTGCCACAACATAGTGAGCGGATTTAGGTGCTTTACCTTTGTCTGTATCATCAATTTTACCTTTCTGTTGGTTTCTTTTCTACTCAATTTTGTCCCATGGTAGCTTGCATGTAGAGGCATCATGTGATCCATTTCTTTTGCAGCGTATGCAGCGCAGATCTGCCTTTTCTCCTTGAGAATGTCTACCCCCCGCCTCTGAAATATCTTCCTCTTCCTCTTCGAACACCTCTTCCTCTTGTAGAATCTTGAGCAGGATGCTTTTCTTTATGAGAAAGGCACACAACCTCTTTAAAAGATTCAGGGGATGTCTTCTTTCCAAAAGCTTTCTCTCTTTCAACAAACTTTTTCACAAGAGAGTCAAAGGTTATATCATTGAGATTTCCATTTGCTTGCAATGGCTCAAGATAATTGGAGTAATTAGGATAAAGTGCCTTGAGAAAAGTGATAAGAGGAATATCCAATTCAACCTTAGTGGATTTGATATCATGCATTATAGACTTTACTTCAGATGCAAGAGCAAGAGGATCATTATTTTGCAGTTCAAGAGTGAAGAGTTTAATCATGAGTTGAACAACTTCAAGTGCATAATGTGAGTCATAGAGTTCTTTCAGCTTTTGTAAGGCTTCAAAGGCAGTTGAATATGATGAAATATGGCGGCTCACCTCTTCATTTACAAATGTTGTAATTAATGCATAAGCTTTGCTGTTCTTGTTTTCCCAAATGACGAGCACTTTGTCTGAGGTAGGCTTTACTGGTTCATTGTCTCTGTCTCTGACGCACACTCCTTTCCACAACTCATTGAAAATGAGGGTGTGTTTTATCATCCGGGACCATTCAGGATAGTTCTCCTTGCCAGTGAGAACTATTCCCACCATAGATATGATTGAATGCATGCTGTAGCGAATAAAATTTCTGCTGCAAAACTTTTACTCTTAATGGAAAAAAACATAGTTCTGATGTGACTGGACAACAAACTCAAATGTCAATTCAAATTCATCTGCACAAAATTAAAGTATAGAATATGGCAGTATACTAAGTCCAAAAAAAATACCCTCAACAGCATAAAGCACTGCGTCCACTAAAAGGCCGAAGAACATAGTCCAAACGTATTTGGACTCTCAATATCACAAGTTAACATATATGAACAAATGGCTTACTGCCTTTTCTTGCTTGATTTATAACCAATAAGTATATAAGCCCCACAACGATTGTCAGAATGGGCGTTTAAATATTTGTATGTCCACGTTTCGAATAGCCAATTTTAAAAACCAGTTTTTGTTTGTTCGAACTGTACAATAATTTAATATATCAAACCAGCCAGAAGGCGGAATATAATGCAGGGCTCACCTTGACTGTGTATTTGGATGGAACTTATTTCAAATGTTATATCAGTGGGTAATAAATGAATGCAATGGTAGCTTTAGAAATGAGACTAACGATGCGACCACACAACGATTGCATTCCTAAGCAGATAGGGTTTACCCTAGCCATGGCGGCCAGCGCCGCCTTTGTTCGAAGAATCTTTGTTTGCAGATACTGCGACAGAGTCGAAACCGAGGTATTTGCTTTAGGTCCCGCGTTGGAGTGGAAGGCTTAAGGCTGGAAGCGTACGCATGTCAGGCTAGGAATCGACATTGATAATGAAACACAGGTCTTCTGAGGGCAGCTCGGGCACCAACAAGTCCTCCACCAATACTCCTACAGGAGATTATTATAGACCTTGACATATGCGCCATTCCTGCTCCTTTGCTTAAGCTACCAAATTCACTGCAAACGAATGCAAATGAAACATTGAGGTGTCAAAAATATGCACATATAAACCAATTGATCTTTAATGAATGAAAATTTATTACAATTTATAATTTGAAAGAGGAATGACTTTACGACACTTCTTTCGACAAAGATCAATTGACAAGAAAAACAACTTTTGACTAAAAATTGCAAATGATAAAGTAATACATAAGAAACATTTAACAATCCTAGTCTAAGTGGGGTTGAATTAAGTGATGCAAGTAAGATTCAGTGAAGAGACATTGTTCATATTTAAAAAAAAAACCAAACAAATATGAAAACAAGTCAAAAACTCTCAACTCCTAGATGGGAAATTGAGTTCAGTCAATCATCGCACCTGGCCTTTGGAGACAAAAATATGATCATTGCACCTGGCCTTTGGAGACAACAGTATGCATCACAATTTACTCTTTCGGGAAGTGGGATGCACACTGAGTCACAGTGGAAGACAGTGTGATGGTCCAGGGAGCGATTTCTGAAAGTGTTTTGGCTCAAATTTGGACTAGTTTTCAATGAATCAAGCTTGGATTTGATGAAAAATGATAAGAAAAGTATGATGGAATGTCCTAAGAGGTTACTGAGCTACCAGAAGGGCATCTAGATGTGCTTGCAAGTCAAATTTTTAATTCATAAACTAAACCAGAAATAGACTGAAGCAGCATTTATCTACTATGCAATTGCAGAGCAAGAGCAGTTCAAAAGCTACATGGCTGGCTTTAGACTCTGTCTATAGTTTATAAAATTGAACATAAAACAACAATAACAACAAACAAACGTCTAGTCATCCCCAGTGGAGTCACCAATTTGTTTATGGGAAAATTAGTGTCTTGTTGAACGACTAACCCTCTAGGTTTGGCAGCTACCCTAGAAACAACAGTTTAAAGCAATTCAATGATCTTTCCTATGTGTAGCAGATAAGAGAAAGATAGTAGAAACCAACTTGGAACTTTTGCTTGATCCCTTGCCTGATATCTCACTCCTTTGGCAGATCTAGTAACTCCTCCTCGTACTTAACATGCTTGAAGAGTACCTGCACAAGTACAACAACAAAGAATTGTCAAAGCATTGTGATCTATTACAACATAAACATTACAGAATCATATATATAATGAACAAATGAAAGAATTCAGAATTACACAATCACTTAGGAAAAATCCTGAAGAAATTTATTAATAATAAGGAGAATTATAACCTAGTTGTCTGATCCAGCGCCATCCTCCCAGCATCAATCCTTCTTCACCTCATGAAGTAGCAAGAACACACCAACAAGAATGCAATGCTCTCTCCTCAATACTCAAACTAACAACACTTACTTGCAATTCACAACAATTCAACCTCTTGATCTCTTGGATGGGAGATCCTTTTATAGATTTTTGCACGGGTGTGAGTCATCTATGGGGATTGATTAGTGTCATTCCACTTGTCACAATTGGTTCCATAAGAGAGGGGAATTGGAGATTGTTTCCTAGTTCCCTTGTTCATCCTTGGGCGAATTCAGAGAGGCAAGTGTCACAGGAGAACTTTCTAGAAGATTCTATGAGCAACTAACTCACAAAATGTCCCGGAAACTTGTCCAACTTCGCCCATCACACCCTATAGAAGGCCTAAATAGTATGCATCACACTTTGACAGTATACCAGTCAGTATGCATCGCAGTTTATCAGTGGAGCAGTCAGTATGGTCCAATTTAGGCTCTTTCTCGATGATTTCTGAAGTGGAGCTTCTGAGGAATGATGTATTTAGACGACTAAGTTTCTTTAGGGTATGAAAAAACTCTTTTAGGCGTTGATGAGCCCTAATACATCAAAATATAAGTTTGGGGTTGATGTGCCCAAATATGTCCATAACATATGTGCTTGCGATGGAAGCAGATGACAAAGGACATGCATTGAAAGGACCCCTTCAATCCTAGCAATCTTGTAGTGGCACTAGAGAGAGTGCACCAAAATGTTAAGTGAATGAAATTTTTTGGAAATTAGTGGGAAAGCCTTAATTTCCACAATCCTATGGTATGGTTGCTTCCCCAAGATAATAGAGAGACTACAAAATTACCAAGAAGGAAGAGCTCCCTTGTTGGAAGGAAGTTGAAAAGAGAAAAGGCTACTGTCATGCCCATTAGGCATTGGATGTTAACTATAATGTCAACAATCTCCATGGGAGTCATACCATCTCAAATTCATATTGACTGCTTGGTTGCAAATGTAGATGCAACAATTTCAGTTGGGGGGAGATGACAGGCACCCAAATTAGCATGTTTTCAACACCCATCAACCACCTTCCTGAGAACCTTTGTCTCTTTGCATACCATCCTATCACTTATTTTTCCCATATTGATGCATTTTTTATCGAGGAAAAAATTCCTTCTGACTATGTCACTTTAATGTTCATTCTTTTGTAGCTAGGAAGAAATTTAACAATGTAAACTATCAAACAAGAATTGTAAACTCAAAACAAGAATTCTAGTAAAGAAAACCCTAAAAAACATGAAAAACAACCCGAGAAAAGAAAAGTATTGATGCTGGAATAACGTTTTTATTTTGTTTTGTTTTGTTTTTTGTTGTGTTGTGTTTTGTTTTTTTATTTTTTGTTTTGTTTTGTTTTGTTTTTTGTTTTTTTTGTTTTTGTTTTTGTTTTGTTTTTTTGGGTAAATTTTCAACATTTTTTAAAAATGGAAGTAAAATCCAATATAAACCAAATTTTTGTGCAAAAAACACCTTGAAAAAAAGAAGTGTTGATGCTGGAAAAACGTTTTTTTTTTTTTTTTTGTGCGTTGTTTTTTGTGTGTGTGTGTGTGTGTGTTTTTTTCGAGGTAATTTTTCAACATTTTTTTAGCAATGAAGTTAATGATAAAATATCATGATTCCAAAAAACCTTAAAATTTCAATGGTTTTCAGGCATGACATTAAAGATAAAATATCACGTCTCTGAAAAGCCTCCAAATTCCAACAATTTTCAGCCATGATTTTAAAGATAAAATATTTATAACTTTTCTCAACCATAACATTAAAGATAAAATATCATGACTCAGAAAAACCTTAAAATTTTGACAAATTTTCAACCATGGAATTAAAACCAAAGATTATGACTATAGAAAACCTTAAGTTTTCAACATATTTCAACTATGGCATTATGATTTTTTTTATGACTAAACAAACTTTAAAAATGAACACCTGAATCAAAGAGTCATTTTTTTTGTAAGCTTGGTAGGACTACATCTTCATCATCTCCAACTTCTCACCTTGATCGTGGGAGGGGGTGGTTGGGGGGGGGGGGGTGGGTGATAGCACAAGATTTGAACCCAAGAATTTCGGTTCAGTGAGACTTCATTTCCATGACCATTTCCAATTGAGCTACCCCAAGCAGATGAATCAAAGAGTAATTATACCAAGAGTATTTTTTTTTTTTTAAATGCTAAAGTATAACGACTTTAAAATCTTAGCCTAAGACAACTTGAGGCATTGCAACACAAATTTAAAAATCAATCATCAAATTGACACACAGTGTAGGCGAACTCGACCCATTGTAATGAAAACTTAAAAACCAACAATGAAATTGACACATTTTGGGGGCAAACTCGATCCATTATAACAAAATCTTTAAAATCAACTATCAAATTGACAAATAATGAGATCAGGTTGCTAATCGAGGATTGACATAGATCTTGCAGAAAAAATTAAAACAAATCAAAATAATATATAAATATATAAATAAATAAAAATGAAAAATACAAAAGAAATCATTGAAAAAAATAAAAAGCAGAAAACATTTTAAAAATAATAAAAGTAAATAAAAATATATATTAAAATATAAAAAACATGATAAAAAAACAAAAAAACACAAAAAAACACACACAAAAAAGGCAAATAAAAATATATATTAAAATACAAAAAAATTAAAAAACATGTCAAAAAAGAAACAAATATAAAAAAATATATAGAAAGAAACAAGAAAGAAAAACATAAAATATGTAAAAAAAAAAAAAATTAACACACTCTCTCTATATATATATATATATTAAAAAAACACTTAATTTAATAAATTTCTGTTAAAAGATCAATAAAAAAAACAGTAAAATAAATAAATAATAAATAAAATTAAAATTAAAAACATGAAAAAATAATAAAAACATTAAAAAAAATTAAAATAGAAACATTAAAATAAAAATAAAACAATAAAAAACATTTTTTTTTGGAAATTAATTAACAAAGATTAATTTTTTTTTTAAACAATGGCCCCACGGGGCTAGGCAATATGGGAGCTACACCGAGCTCGCCCACACAACCCCGCATCCCCATGGGAGCTGGGGGGGAGATCTGATTTCGGGAATCATATCTACCCGAGTTGACATCCCTTGGGCCTTCGCTCGCGCTGTGTTTTTTTTTTTTGATGTCTATTTTTTATATTTAATTTAATTTAAATTTAATTATTTTTTATTTTTATTTTTATATGTTTTTTTGAATGCTTTTTATTTTTATTTTTTATTTTTTAATGTTTTTTTTTTTCAAAGTTTTTAATTTTCAATGTTTTGCTTTGTTTTGTTTTTTTTTTTTAATTTACTTGTATTTTTTTCTATGTTTTTAATTTTTGTTTGTATATATATATATAATTGTATTTTTAAATTGTATGTTTTAGTTATTTTGACATTTATTTTTGTTATTTTTTACTTCAAATTTTATGTGAATCGTTTTTTTTTTTGAAAAAAACTTCAAATGTCATCATCTTTGGATATAAAATTCATAAAAATTCATAAAATTTGCTATTTTTCCAACTTTGTTTATTCAAAATTTTCATAATTTTTTTTAACATGTCATTTTTAGCGAAAAGGTCATGAAATACACATTTTTCAAATTATATCTATATTCAAAATGCATATTTTTTGTCGAGTGTTTAAAATTATTATTTTTTAGTGACAACTATTTTATGTATATTGAAGTATTAATTAATGATATACAAATATATAAAAAATCCTAATCTCAAAATTTTAATGTTATTATTATTATTATTTTAAATTTTGCAAAAAAAAAAAATCATTATAAAAAAACATTATAAAGAAAAACAAAAAACACATGTTTAGAAAACCTTTAAAAAACAAACATCTTATGACAAAAAATAGGAAGAAGAATAAAACAACTTGAATAATGGTTAAATAATCAACATTTAAAAAATATTGTGTATATTTAAGGCAAAAAAATTTGAAGTGTCAAAAATATGCCTTAAAAAAATGTTGATGCTTTTCAAAATCCGCATGAAAATCACAAATATTTAAAAAACATTACCCACAATTAATACATTAGAAAATTTAAAGTATAGAAAATAAGCCCTCTAAAAAAAGGGGTTGATGCTGCATCAACACTTTTCAAAATCAACATGAAAATCACTAACATTTTAAAAAATGTTCATACTTATATAAGAAAATTTAAAGTGTCAAAAATATGCTAAAAAAGAAAAGGTGTAGTCTAAATCAACACTTTTCAAAATTGGATGATTTTTTTCTACCTAAAAAAAATGGGTACTCGGTATAGTTCACATTTGATAGTTTACATTGTTATTTACATTTTTATGCTAATTTGTGAGGATCTATGAGAACTAGTTCAAGGAGGTTTACGTAGGTACTCTTGAAGCGTATTTGAAGGAGAGTTGCTACAATACCCTGATGTGTCTCTAAAACACTTTCAAGTTGCAACAATACCCTCATATTGTTGCAACACCCAAGTACCTTGCTAATACAACACGATGTTGCAACTCCTGTTGCTGCAATACACTACAATGTAAGAATTGAAACTCCCACTGTTGCAACATGGCCACATAGAAAATAATGTAACTCCAACTGTTGCAACAGAAATAGGGAAAGTTCCACAAAACACCACTACAACAAGATACAACATTGTGCTGTAACTCTATTGAACCAACAAGCCAATGTTGTAACACACTTAAAACTATTGGTGCAACTTGCCTAAACCTGATGCTGCAACACATTGACAGTTAGTCATTGAGGATAATTTTTGCCACTCAAGGACAATTGGCACAACACACATCCAACGGACCTCCATCCATACAACTCTCTATGGGATGACCATTTGACCACCTAATGAAGAAGTTGACAATATGTAGTTGGCAACTAGTAAGGAAATCTTGACCAAAATAAAAAAGCAACCTAGTTGCCACTTATCACAACAATTAAATGTGTTAGAATATGTGTGATATTTTCTACTTCAAAAATTTGTTGAAACTGAGAAAGAATAACCTGTGAATATAAAGGTTCTAATGGTTATCCTTAGACCTCTTAATCCAATTTATACATGTATAAAATATGCTACTCTACTTGAGTTGAGAGAGAGATAAATAATTGTATTTATTTGCTTTTTAACTTATGTTAATAAAGTAATCATGGTTTTATTCCATTTCTTGCTTTGGCATATTCGAATGATGTATTGCTAACTTAGGCTATTTGCATTTATAAACAATGCCTTGCCTAAAGAGATAGGCCCCCCCTAGCCAAGTACTACCTGTAACATTTTATTTTAGTTCCTAGTTTCATTTCTGTAATTTGGTTTCTTTACATTGAAGCGCCTCATTAACTTCATAACTTGCTTCTTTTTGCTGAAACTTGTTAATTTTACCACTTATTCTGGTTTGTTGCAACTTGTTAAATCAATAACATATTCTGTTTTGCGACAACTCTTTTAACTCACTTTGTTGTGCCACAATTCACTAATTTGATAAGTTATTTCATTTATGTATGCTACTGAAACTCGTAAGCTTGACAATTATTTAATTCTATATGTTGTTACAACTCACTAGTTTGATAAGTACTTGGTTTTGTACATCACTCCAACTCATTAGTCAAGATAGATACCGTGGTTCCTTTACGTGGCTGATAAATTTGATAAATAGTTCTATTGCTACAACTCACATATTTGAATGGGTAACTTACTCTATTTTCCTAGATTGCTTTTCATTACTTTGTTTATTTCCAGATTATAGAATTATCTTTTATATATTTAGTTGGATTGGATTCTATATATGGTTTTTTACCAATATTCTATTATTTACATATGCATCTTTGTTCTAGGGATGAAGATCACCCTAAACCTTGAGCAAGCCACCTTTTTACTTCCCATGAGCTTTATTTATGCCTATGTGGATTGTTCTACTTGTGTTGGGGATTATAACATTAAGCCTCCTAGGCCCACTAGGTGAAAGTGTGATATTTCAATTCTGCAAGTGTGATCTGTATTCTCTTACAAGTGTGGTTTGATTGCTTTGATGACTTGTAAAAGACATTAATATCTTAAAACATATCTAGAATACTACAACCTCATTGGCACTTAATAGTATTGCACTAACATATATAGTGCATAATAGTTTGCAAGTTCCATACGAGTCTTGAGTTGACAATTAAATGTACATTTCCTTAGTTATTTGCTAATAATTAGAATATAATTGAAGAGCTCATTAAAAACTTTGAAGAACTTTATCAAGATTGGCCAAGGCCTCCTAAAAGGAGTTACTAAAAGGTGTGAAGTTGTCCATATATATTTCCACAATGTCATGGATGAGGTCTAAAAACATGCTAAGTACAATTCTCCAGAAGGTGGCAAGAAAATTGTGTAGACCAGAGGGAGGAACCTGGTAGGAAAATGAACCCTAGGGGAAAGTGAACGTAGTTTTATATTGGTCATATAGATAGATTTGTATATGATTTTATGCACAAAATCCATCTAAGAATGAGAAGTATTCTTTTCCTGCTAAGACATCTAGGACTTAGTCAATAAATGGTAAAGGAAAATGATCTTTCCTAGTGGCTTTGTTGAGCTCCATGTAGTCTACAAATACTATCCATTTACCATAATTCTTAGGGACAATGACTAAGGGTGATACCCACTCACTATCAGAGATTGGGAAGTTGATCCCAACATTTAGGAAATTTTGTAGTTCCTTTTTGATAATGGCTTTTACTATAACATTCATCCTTTTCTAAGGCTTTCTGATATGTTTGTGATCTTATTTGATGTGAATGTGGTGGGTGCAAATTAAGGGATGGATTCCATTCATCTCCTTATAATCCCGTGCAAATGTTGTAGCTTGATTTTTCAAAACAATCCACAATTTTTGCTCTTGATCAATAATGAAATTTGTGTTGATTTTCAAAGTTTTAAAAGGGAATATTTCTATGGTTTTGGTAGTAGGCTTATCAGATTCTATTGTAAATAATTATACCCACACATCTCTCTCTTGATTATAAGATAATCTATATTATTGTCCACCATTTAAGCCACTAATTTGTAAAACAATGAGGTATTGATTTTGTTGGGAATTGAAAATAAAAGTATACTCATCAGCTTGCTCGCTGCTCAAGGTCTTGTTATTTGTGCAAATGAAATAGTTGGAAATATGGATGAAATCTTCTTCTTCTTCATTGCAATTCCTGCACAACCATCTGCTCATAATCTTATTACAATTGTTATCATTGTAACCCGTTTTCTGAAAATTTCCTTTTTATTTTATTCCTTATATGTATGATATGCATAACTAAATGTGTTATAGCATACAATGTTCTAATGCACAAAAGTATAACAACATAACTTTACTATTATTTTCTATGCATATGCAACAAACAATTTATATAATTAGTTACAACATAATTCAAATAAACATTTAAATTGACACTTATATGATTAAAGGTGCTAATGGTTGTAGACATTAGACATTCCTCCAAGCCATAAACCACATTGCTCATTTTATCTCAATAGCGGGTCACCTCCGAGTTGGGGTTTTGACTCCATAGGAAAAAAACATACATAAAAATAGGTCTGTGTTTAGTACCAAATATGAATAGGGCCAAGGTACCAAAACCCAACAACCCCTAACCAAGAGGCTCGCATCCCCCATTAGGCCTACACCTAAGTAGTGAACCCTGCTTCTCTACACTCGTAGTCCCTCAAACTGTGCCACTACCTCTAGGGTGTCTAACTTGTTTGGTCAAGGATGTATTAGAGCCCTTTGGCTTCTAAGAGTTCGTGTTGCCTTAAGGGGTCTCCAGGTAGCCTCTAGGTCATTTTTGGGTGATTTAATTGTGAGTTAAATCCCTTTCATTAAATTTTCAAACCGAGTTTTGTGAATTGATGAGGTATATGTGTACTATATGTACTAGGTGATTATTTCTCAGAATAGATTAATCTAATGCAATAAACCTGAAACTAATTACAAAGAAAATTAAATCAATGCAATCAAATTCAAACATAAAGAAATTGAATCAAAATAACATTAAAGAAACTAAACTAAACTTGCATAAATGAAACCACACTTGCTTAACATGAAAATAAATGAGATAACATAATTACACAATGTTACCAATATGTACAACAAATGAAAAAGGTGTGCAAACTGTGGTTGAAGGGGGCCCTCCATTCCTTAGCAACCACACCGAATGATTATCAAAGCTTGGAGATCAAAGCAACAATATGTATTCCATGAAATGAAGTTGGAGAAAAGATCCAAAGATATTACAATAATTCAACTCTCTTCCTCTCTATCCTCACTTTACAAATTACATATCTTGTATGGAACTTGGAACTCTTTTGTATGAAGGATGCACTCTTATTTATACAAATATTTAAGATAACTAATCAATAAATATAGATCCTCAAATCTCTCCTAAATCCACATTTATCTCTTGTGGTTACAGTTACCAATCACCTAAAAATATGAGATACAAATTCTCTCAAAATTCTCTCCTAGTTTTGATAGGAGGCACATATCAAAGCATCCATGATTTTTCTCCTTTGAATGTGCTTAGTCAATGATCCAAAGCTTCTACAATTATTCCACAAATCTTCATGAGTTGGAATTGAAATTCGAATTTGTGGTTGAGTAACCAAATAATACCCTTCTAGAATCTTCAAATAGACCTACAATATCATAAAATTCATACCACTTTTAGATATATATGAAAACATGTTAATTTCCTAAAATTTAATCATAAATTCTCTTAAAATACTTAAAATAAATGACTTGGAAAATAATAATGTTAAACCCATATGATCATGAAAACGGTTATAATGTAGGGTTATGGAGCTACAAAATATGGTAAAGAGTTATTGAATATGGTCAAATGATGGAAATTAGGGTAAAAGAGGATGGCATTTTGGAGGCCCAACATTTCCCCCCAGCTGAAGATGTTGCATGTCCTCATGCAACTTTGCATTGATTCCCTTAATCATAAGTTGATCTTTTTGCTTCTATATGAACTTTGGCTTTGTATTGATTCTCTTTTAACTTTGCATAATCATATCATTTGATAACTTTATTCTCTTTGCAAAGTGTACTTTGAAAGACATTTGATTGCAACATAATTTTTTATGGTTGGTTCTTGTGTGACGACCAAAAAATTATGAGTATTGGTTCTTGTGCTATAATACATTTCTTAGTTTTGTTTCATCAGAATACTTGAAAACATTGAGAATTCCATTTTTAGGCCCCATAGTGGTTGTCAACCATTTAATTTGCTTATCCATTGATTATTGCAAAACATATAAACTTTTGGAATCACAATGCAATAATAGTTGATTGAGAAAAAATATGTTGGTTAGGATGAAATGAAATGTGACATGTGACATGAAATGTGAATATGAATTAAGATCCCTTCCCCCCAACTAAAGGTGTTTTCAGTTTTTGGAAAATGAGAAAGGGAATATAAATGTGGTGAGGGATTTTCCAAAATCACAATTTCAACATTTAAGGAATTACATGATTAAAGATTAGAAAACAACATACCTTCACCTACCTGAAAAGTGGAAAAGCTATATATATAGAAGAGTGTGGCTGCTACTGTTGGATCATGGAATGTGAAGTAAAAGAATATGATCTGCTTTTTCTTTCTCTTGGTTGTATGAATAGAGGATGAATCTGATTTGAAATTGGAATATTTATTGCTACGACTGCTGAATTCTGAGTTGAGTCCTGCTGCAAGCTGTTGAAATCATATAGTCTTCATTCATTCCCACTCAGTGGCATAATTCTTATCTATGTGAATAGATGTGTTGATGTTGAACATAGAAAAGAAATTGTTTGATTACTGGCCATTAATGAATGCCATTAAAACCAGCACGAGACTACTCATCATTGATGTCAGTGAGAGTCAAGATGCCTATGAGATGTGTCGTAGTTGAGTCACCTAGAAGATCCGACAAACAGGGGACACTGATGTATTCCCACTGTTTATTGACGAGAGAACTTGTCATTAACGCATGCAAGCCTCAAGGTACTTGAAATATCTCTTGTCTTGATACCAGATAATGTGTCGGAGTCGATGAGTCAATACTTGTTAGAAGGAAGACCTTATTTAATCCACCATCATCTATCATGAGTATAAAATAATAATTTGAAGGACCATAGATGAAATATTTGCATTATGAAACAAGTTTTATTTGACAGAAAGGAAGAGGAAAATGGGGTAACTCAACTTTATAAGGGAGTTGAATGACTTTATTTTTGGGTTAAGGGTGAGTGAAAATGAGGCAGGAAAGTATGAAGATTGCAAAGGGAATACGAGTTTTGACATCATGGTTTGACAGTAGGGAGATGGAAATTTATGGATTGATTGTAGGCTTAGAATGAGTAGCAATGGTAAAATTGGTATATGAGAGGCCTTTTTTAGTAGAAATGGTGTAATGGATCTTATTTGACATGGAATGAACATGTTCTTCTGAAAGAAACTTGGTCTTTAAAAGACACTTGTGCATATAATGATCTTCTTTCATTGTCTTAGAACCTGCAAAAACTTAGAACTTTTTTGCAATAATATGTAAGACTATCGAGAGACATATATTATTAGTCTCTCTTCATCTGATATATACACAAAAAAAAGTCAGAAATAGTACTAATAAAACAAATTCAAGGAAGAAAAATTAAATGCACTTTTACCTGTATAGAAAGTGGTACCTTGGACTATCTGTTGGTGTTTTGTTTGTAAATTCTTCAATTTTTTACTGTTTCAAATGCTTATGAAAACTCTCTCATTGCACATATATTTCCAACGACATTTGAATCATCAAAAACTGATGTAGTATGAAAGAGTTGTGACTATTTTAAGTTTTTTATGGAACATGAAAAAAATTGTGCATGGGTGCCACATGTTAACATGATGTTGATGTGGATGCTAAAGTGGGTAGATAACATGGCATGCAGACATGTCGAGCTGACTATTCAAGGTGACATGGTGGACAATGGGGCAATGTATGTGTAATGTTGACTAATAATACACTGCCACGTGGACCTCACCACATGGTAGCGAAATTGTTGCCTAGTTAAGGATTGTCAAAATTGTAGAACAAATTCTAGGTTTACCTGATTTGAACTCATGACCTCTCTTTTACAAATTCAAATACTTAACAATAAACCACAATTCAAATTTATGAAATATAAGCCATAAAAATGTTAATTAAAGTTAAAAATATTAATCATTTTACAAATTTGACTAACGAGACAACAATTTGACAAATGCCCAGCAAAACAAAATTCAAGATTTTTAGGAGAAAATCAAGTGTCTAAGGCACTTGTCAATCAATTTCATGCCACCAAAATATTTGATTTTCAATTGAATTCATCCTCTTGCCAAAAATATTGGATCTCACAACTAATTTATTCTATAAAATTTGGAAAAACACTGAAGCTACAACTCAAATTTTTTTATTTTTATTTTTGTTGGAAGTTGCTACAAGGTGTGTTACAACAAAATTCGTGGGCCATTTTCTCACAAAATATTTGTTGGATTTTGCTCAAATTTTTTGGACATGTTCCTACTATTCTAATGTTTATGCACACCAAAAATCAACACCATCCAATGCACGGATTTCGAGATATAATTGAAATTGTTGTAAACTTCAGAAATGATTTTCTCACAAACTACAGATCAGATTGAGCTGAAATTTTGTAGGAAGGTTCCTATGGTCCCAATGCGTCTTCACACCAAAAATTAGATCAATCCAATGCACATATCCCAAGATATAGGTGAAATGGATGAAGGTGATGATACTCATTTTCTTGAAAACCGTGAACCGGATTGGGATGAAATTTACAGGGACTGTTCATCCGAATATTATGTCCAAAAATTACGAAAACCCAATTCTTAGATTGTGAGATATCTTCAATTTATTTTCTGCACTTTGTATTTTGTTTTTATTTTTTTTTATTTTGTTTTATTTGAAAAATCTAATTGTTTGTTTTGTTTTGTTTGTTTGTTTGTTTGTGTTTTTTTAATTCAAAAGTAAGGACTTTATTTAAAAAAATTATGAGAAAAGTTTAGCAAATTTTGAGATAGATCTAATTGAAATTTGGAGATTAAATTTTGAGTATTTTTAGAATGAATAATGAATTTAGATCACCTATCCAATTTTTAGATCTATGAGTTTTATTGAAAAATTTCAAGGCTAACTTTATTTAAATTTCCTTTCTGATCTTCCAGGTCGAACAAGGCATGGGAAGAGAGCATACTCAGGAATTTTGTCAACTCTTTTATTCTTCTGAAATCTAAAAAAAAAAGGTAAAAAGGATTCGTTCTTTAACTTCAAATTTTGGCTCTCAAAACTTTGTTTGTTCTCCTCTCTTTCTAGATTTTCCCGCAAAATGATTAGTAAGTGAGGTGGCTCTTATTGCACCAACAAAAATAAAATTGCAAATAAAATAAAATCTAACTTAACAAAAAAAAACTTAAAAACATCACCAAACTTGGTTTATTTATTGATTTTGTCCTACTCTACTAGAAATAGAAAAATTGGTTCAAGTGTATGCATATTTCCAGTGTAACCATGTGTGTAATAGGAGTAAAAAGATATTCATGCTTAGGTTTGAAAAATATGCATTAAAGTACATCAAAGCATGAAAGACCAATTGTTTTGATAATGTAATCAAGAAGTAAGGAAGAATGAAAGAATGATGTGACTTGATCCCTGATTGGAACCATCTTTCGATAAAACTATGACATTCTTGATTCCTTTCTTGTTTTAAGTCACATTGAATATCCTCCTTTATTATGCATTCCTCAATGTTAGATTCTAGTGGTTTCTCCCCATAAAAAGTATTCCATGATTCTTTAGTCTCTTGAATAGATTGACAAGAGGAATCAAAAGAGTCTTGAATACCTTCTTTGGATATGGAGAGATAGACAAGTTTCTAAATGCAGTTAAAATATAATATTCCTGAGAAGCAGATATCCCAGCTATTGCTAGGATTCTAGAAAGTTCTTGGAAGGACATCTTTCAAACTATGAATTACTCCAACTAGTTGATACTTCCTGTCTTGCACACAGATTAGTACAAAGTATTGAAAAATGATTGAATATTTAATATCCATCATAAATGATTTTAATCTTCCTTTAACCATGCATCTAAGAATGAATGCAACTATCATGAGTTGTCTAAACTTTCAAAGTAAGCACCTATGTATAACTCCCCAACAACGAAACCAAAATGTTGGGTGATTTAATTGTGAGTTAAATCCATGTCATTAAATTGTCAACCCGGGGTTCATAAACTGATGAGGTATACATGTACTATATGTACTAGGTGATTATTTCTCAAAATAGATTAATCTAATGCAAGAAACTTGAAACTAATTACAAAGAAAATTAAATCAATCCAATCCAATCCAAACATAAAGAAATTGAATCAATCTTAACAAAACAACATGAATCAAAATAACATAAAAGAAACTAAACTAAACTTGCATAAATGAAACCACACTTGCTTGAAATGAAATCACACTTGCTTAAAATGAAAATCACACTTGCTTAAAATGAAAATAAATGAAATAACATAATTACACAATGTTACCAATATGTACAACAAATGAAAAAGGTGTGCAAACTGTGGTTGATGGGGGCCCTCCACTCCTCAGCAAGCACACCAAACAATTATCAAAGCTTGGAGATCAAAGCAAAAATATGTATTCCATAAAATGAATTTGGAGAAAAGTTCCAAAGATATTACAATAATTTAACTCTCTTCCTCTCTATCCTCACTTTACAAATTACATATCTTGTATGGAACTTGGAAATATTTTGTATGAAGTATGCACTCCTATTTATACAAAAATTAGATAACTAATCAATAAATATAGATCCTCAAATATCTCATAAATCCACAATTATCTCTTGTGGTTGCAACCAATCACCTAAAAATATGAGAGACAAATCCTCTCAAAATTCTCTCCTAGTTTTGATAGAAGACATATCAAAACATCCATGATTTTTCTCCTTTGAATGTGCTTAGTCAATGATCCAAATCTTCTACAATTATTCCACAAATCTTCATTAGTTGGAATTGAAATTCGAATTTGTGGTTGAATAGCCAAATAGGACCCTTCTAGAATCTTCAAATAGGCCTACAATAGCATAAAACTCATACCACTTTTCTACATATATGAAACGTGTTAATTTCCTAATATTTAATCATAAATTCTCTTAAAATACTTAAAATAAATGACTTGGAAAATAATAATGATAAGACCATATGATTGTGAAAATGGTTATTAACGTAGGGTTATGGAGCTACAAAATATGGTAAAGAGTTATGGAATATGGTAAAATTATGGAAATGAGGGTAAAAGAGGATGACATTTTGGAAGTTAAACAGTCGCCACGCTAGAAAATCAGTCTCACCTGCCTTTCCATGTTTCCTATCAAGCTGTTAGTCTTTTTTCTTTAGTTATATCATGTAGAATGTGTCTTCCATAGCACCAACATCGTCACTTTTATGTGCATGTCTTTCATTTGACACATGGCACCCCCTAAAGTCACTTTATGGAGCTAAGTTAAAATCATGTGCTCTTTTTAGTAATTATTAAGTCATATAAAGCGCCATTTTAACACACATGGAGTCTTATCCCCCCATAATCTTTTCATTTGACTTGGTTTATAACAGTAATGTATTTTATTAGTGTGTATGTAACTTGAAATTTACAAAACTAGGATCTTTGGCCCCAAAACATATAAAAACATATTCACATGGATACACTCGCCCCAAAACATATAAACATATGCACACATGAACACTAACCACAAAAGTAATCATATATTCACAGGCATAATTGATATGTTCTAGCTCACCAACTTATGTTTCATATGTACATGTTTATTTACAATCTAAGGGTCAAGTCAAGGTATTACATTCCCATTCTCCTTATTTATGCATTGTCCTCAATGTGATATATATGTATATATACAAACTAAATTATCCAAAAAGATGAGAGTACTCTTCCCTCATTGCATCATCATGCTCCGATGTATCATCTTCATGATAAAAATGTGTCCCATGCACCTTTACAAAGTCAATGGCTCAATTCCAGAGCACTTTGACCTCTCTGTCCAAAATCTACATAGTTTGGACTTGAAAGTATCACTTGGGTTCCACTTGAATCATATTCTAGTCAATTACATGGTTAGCATCATGAACATACTCTTTAAGTAATGAAATGAAACATGATATGAATATGCATGGAAATTAGTAATGCAACGCTATATGCAATTGGGCCAATCCAATATAGGATTTCAAATGGTCCACAAAATCTAGTTGCCAAATTTTCACAAATACCCAATTTCAATGAACTTTTCTTGCCCTTCACTCTCAAGAAGACATGGTCACCAAATATGAATTCCCTGATTAATCTGTTCTTATTTGCATAGTTTTTTCTGTCTATTCTAGGCATCCTTCAAATTTTACTTGGATTTGTTGGCTTCCCAACAACTCCCTTTTCATTTCTTCATTTGAATGAAAAGGGCCCTCTATTTCTTGAACTAAATTTTTGAGTATTTGATCATTTTATTGATTTTAGACATTGGTTTTAAATTCCTTGTAGAATGTTATCCTATAGAAGCTTTTATTTCTTGATGGCCTTTGATTTGAGTAGCAAATCAACTTTGCAATAGGTTTTCCTTTTTCCATAGTTATGTTCATATTGATTGTTTTTAATACATTATGTTTCATTGCAATCCATAATATTGTTTCTATCATAGGTAAATGATCGACCTTTTTTTATAAAAGGATAAAAAACATTTATGTTTTTATCACTTTTATGTTATAACGATATCATTTTTTCAATTTCTACTGAACATTGTTAGGGATTGATATTTGGTACGTGTATTGAAAGTGCTATATGATTGATAATTTTTTAAGGTGAAATCTATAGTTGTATTATCCTTATCCAATTTTTATTATGAAATACAATTCATATTATGGAAACCTATGCATTCGATGGCTTATTGATAACATATATTATATTATATTGTTGATTATCAGACATGTCCCTATGTTGATGAGTCGAGTTATGAGTGGTCATATTGTTATATATGTGGAAAGGATGGAAATTAGTTCATTGATTCGTATGTTGATTATGTGGAGATGTCAATAATTATGTGCTAATGGTGAATGGTCATGTGGTGTATTACATGTCCTACATGTGGAATAAGGTTGTGATGAAATATCTCAGGACTGACTTATTTCATTATGATTCTGAAACGGTTTGATTACCACCTTGTACTGCTAGTACCAATTTCCTTCTATCATTTCAAACTGCCTTACGTCCAAAACCCTCTTGGAGTTTGTATATTGTCATTTATTTCATTTGAAACCTGCATGATTTGAAGAATTTCTTAGTATGTCATTCCATTGATTTGCATTCTTCTAAACCATCACCAAGTTCTTTGTTTCTCTGTTGTTGATACCCTGTTTTGAATCCTTACAGTCTCCTTGCAAATAATTTGAGCACATTCTCCATGGCTCAAGTTGTAAGAGTTGAGCCTCTTGGAGGTGAAACCATTGAGGCATATGAGGAATACCTAGCCCTATTCAAGGAAGTAGGTTTGTGGGAGTGTTAATTTTTATTAGGGCTATATTGTTTTTTGCTTTGATAATTGCATTTATTCATTAACACATTACATTCACCCCATAATATCATAACATTATTCATATTTACATCATTATTAAGAAACATATGTAACTATATATAAAGAACAATATCATCATCATCAATGAAACATAACATAAAGGAATAATAGAAGAAAAACATTCACACATAGAGATACCAGGATTGGTTGGAGACTAGGGCAAAACCCATTATGGGGAAAACCATTTCAAATTATTCTTCATAGTATTGTCATCAAACGATTCAACAAAAGAGAGTGCAATGATCCATATCTTCATCTATGCAACTAACCAACAAAACAACTACAACATTCATGAAATGAACCCAACAATGTATATACTCAAAACCCTGACTTTGAAGTTTGTAATGAACTCTCACTTTCTATGGTCAACTGCCAAACATTGCGGTCAATGAGCGAAAAATATGGAATACTGATATTTTATATTTTAGGCCCTGATCACATAGAGGAAGAGTTATGTGAGTGACTATAACTTCATAGTCACTCCCTTTAGCCTCGCATGTGAGCGACTGGGTTCAGATCTAGACTGTGGAAACCCTAACTCCCAGTCGCATGGATGGAGAGTTGTCTGTGCGATTGGAAGACTCCAATCACACAGATGAGCTTCTGTGTGAGAGACTACAATTGACTTCTTCCTGTGCTGTGCCTACGACTAAGGCCCAAAACCCTAAACCAGAGATGTGAGCTTCAGACCTTGCAATTTCACCTCAGAGCTAACCTGTTCCTCCATGGATGAGCCTCAATGCAAGCCAAAAATCAAGATAGAAGAGTGTCTCATAGTAGTGTATAAATGATGTATAAGTCACTTGTATTTATAGCCTTCCAAGTTAATCCACTTTGCCATAGGGTTGACCTTATCAAATATGCACATGTGGGCTTTTATTCATAAGCACACTTTCCCTTATTCGAATTGAGTGATCTTTAGGATAATTTTGGTCCTCTCAAAAAGAGGAATTCATTGAAATTATTATCTATATCAAGTGAGTTTTCCAAAGTGGAATTTGACTGTAGTTGCATATTTTTAACACTCCCTCTCAACTAGGGAGAATTCCACTTGCATCATGTCATGTGTATCTTGTCATCAAATCATATCCAATCTCAAGTATCTCATCATCGTGTATCATCATTGATCATCTCAATTCATGTCTTGGTTATTATTGCTTATCTCTTGATTTTCCCTTCTAATATGCTAAACATTCTTGAATCTAAAAGAAGAATTTTGACATCGGAGGGGAGCTCAATATACCACCCTCTGTCCATTGGGCTACTACCCAGAATCATATCGAAGAGTCAATTTGCATCATCATTGGAGAGCATATCATCATGGAGCATATCTCAACCTAGAACAACATTGGGGAGCACATTTCAACCCAGAATCTCATGAGGGAGCTACTACTATGATCCCATATTGAGCAAGAGGATATCCAAACAAACAAGAGAGCACATCTCAACCCTGGTATCACATCGGGGAGCTCATTCTCAACCCAAAATTTCATAGGGGAGAAAATCTCAACCCAATCCTATTACCTGCTGATATTTCCATTGATGACTCTAATCAGTCATGTGGTAGAACACTTGCATCATAATTGACTTGGATTGTACAACCCAAGTACACTCTCAACTTTTTTTCCAAATGGGGAGCGATATTCCCAACAAGCCCATCTGGTGGGTATGATTCTAACTGGGGTATACTCTACAAGGACCAAGATAGGGGAGCAACATCTATGACCTATGAAGATAGGGGAGAGACATCTTCAACCCCATGGGTAACAAATAGGGGTGATACCCTATTGTCCAATGTTCCCTCAACCCCAGGATCCCTTCTATCTCAATTCCTCACCCTGGGAGTTCAGACAGGGGGGAAGTGATGGCTCATTGTCTTCGATCAATGATGCTCTCTATCATATCATTATGTTCATTTCAAGTATCAGCTTGATCATCATGAAGAAATAGCAATAGTCTCTTCATGCAATTCATTACATCAAATATCATATTAGAACATAAAAAATCATATATATATATATCATAAAAAGATATCATATTCATCCTCCCTCTCAAGGAGGTGTTAATCACAAGTCTATGTGTTGGCTCGATGGGCCCTGACCCAGGTTCAAAGTTAGCTATGCAAACCAACAAAACCCTAACTGCTATCCCTTTTGGCAACAACCCACGTAGCATAGGCTGCAATCTCACCCGAAGCAATATTGGGGGATGACAGAACCAAGTTTTTGCATCTAGAGGTTTGTGTGATGGGTTCCTGCGACTCCTAGGGCTTAGTTCTATCTTCGCACACCCTAACCCTTCCAAAATAGACAATTGCAGTAATTCACATAAACAGAATCTGTACCTTCGCGAAGGTCTTTAAACATTCACAGCATAACTAAATCATATTGATCTACTACTTTAACGCACAAGATAACCATTCATTCATACAATTTCAGATACAGGGTGAAAATACAGAAACTGTAGAAGTAAATACAAATACATAGATGCACAATTTATGGATAAAAACTGCCTTTATTAGATGTATTCTTTCAAGTATAGACTCTTCTTCCATGTGCACTCAGTTGCAGGGGCCCACTCACTCATCCTGTGGACTTATCAATGTCTCTGCGCACTCAGCTGTAGGAGCCTTCCCCTTCGCCTAAGTAGAAGAAACAAACTTTCCAGTCTTAGCCTACTTTGCCATACAATGATCTTATATCAATTGAGTTATGACCCTTCTGTTAGAGCCTAAATCTACCTCAGGCTGAGAAAGGTAGGATCTAGGGTCAACATCAAACCACGCTTAACCTGGTAGCTAGCCCTACTAGGTCGGGAGAGGGCTCTTTCCTGGTCAATCTCAGCAAAATATAATCTCTAAAGGCTTGAGATGACTGATATAACTACTGATATTAGGCTAGGTATATGTGCAAAGGGTTTGATTGAATAAAATGATGTGTTTGTTGGTTCTAATGGAAAGGCAGATTTTGGGTGCAGGGAATGAGGCTCAGTCTTGCAGAGATCTCAATGGGGCAAGGTAGGAAACTGGTTTTGGCACTTCAAATTGAATGAGGTGGAGGGATTAGATAGGTGAGGAGTTGAATAGGGCAAGAGAAGCCATGGATCCTCTCCAAATAGCTAAAAACATCAAGAAACTAAAGCAAACCTCAAGTAGAGCACTGCAATTTCAATGGATTCTACTTTCACTCTTGTTTGATTTAGTTAGGAAGAAACAAGATAGATAATGTCATACATAACACATAAGTAAATTCAAAATTACAAAAGAAAGCAGTGTACCAAAACAAAATGCCACATGGATCCCAAAGAGTGCTGCAAACCCTGGTCTCAATTCCTTAGCCAAATTGCTGATATGGGTGTACAATGAAGCTCCTTGCTTTCTCAAGAGTCCAACCATGCTAATGACTAAAAGACAACATAATATAGACAAACCATAGCTCATCCTAGCCTCTAGTCGAGCTCACATGTTTAGGAGCTGTTTGAACTAATTCTAAACTAAGAACTAGAAATCAGGCAACAGAACAGCATGCCTCTAGAAACAAGGGAACTGATTCATTCAGTTTCAAACAACTTTTTAACAGATGAATCTACCTCCATAAGTGAAAATTTGACATATTTACATCATGATCCATCAATGTATATTAAATTACATCACAAATTTGACACTAAGCATGTGAAAAAGTCAAACTGGCAAAAGCTGGGTGAAAAACAGAGCATTCCTGGTCAAACTGGGCCAAATTTCCTCTATGCGTCGCGCCTGATTCTCTATGCATAACACCTGTTTGGAGCCACTTTTGGAGGCCTTCTCGGTGTCCAAATTCACTCCAAGTGTGCTTTTTGGAAAGGTCTATCTGTCTACTTTCCAACTCAAGTAGAATTTTCCAATTTGGCTTCCATTTGCCCCTCCAAAATTCAGTTCTCCCAACACTGCTTCCTGTGTGTCAAAATAGGGGCAGTGAGGTCATTTTTTGAGTGTTTCTGACCTTTTTTAGGGCTCAAAACCTATCCAAATTTCTTGGCCATTGGTAGGAAAACATATTTTTCCATGCCAAATCCAAAAATGCTGAGTTTTTGTGATTTAGAGGCTCCTAGAAAAAGCGAGCACCATGTGGCACGGCACATAGGGCAGAAAATCCTGTTTTTTTTTTTGCCAAAAATTTCAAAAATGCCCCAAATTTTCTGAAATTTGGGCTGGGTCTTCTTCATAAAGCATTGTGTTGGGCCAAGGAAACCTCAGCCAATATCTGTCCTTTTTCCTCCTTGATGCTCTCTTCAATTTTGCTTTCAAGCTCTTGATTCTAGCTTGGCACACCATGTTCCTTGAAAAATAATGATATGCCATGTTTCTCAGCATATTCTTCTCATTGATGGCCTTTTCTAACTTCCTCTCCAAGTGGATATTGGCTCTTTCAAGCGATGACTCCTGATCGGCATTAACCTCCTGCTCAAGTGAAGTGATCTCCACCCTCCTCCTTTGGGCAACTTGGCGATTCTCCCGAATGTTTTGCAACTCCATAATCACTTGTTGATCTTCAATCTGCTTATTCCTTTGTTCCAGGTACTGTATTGTCCATTTATCCCTTTCCAAGCTGAGGGACAAGGCACTGATGTTTGCCTGCTGCTCTTGAATGACTTCTTTGAGATTTGTGCTCTGCGGGCCCATATCCGTATCATCACCCTCAATGAGAATGAAATCAATCTCACGCTCACCTGATGGTCCTTCATCCTATAGTGGCCTCTTGCCTTTGTCCTGAACCTGTTGTGCTGATGACGGAAGCAAGACCCCTTCCACCCCGAGTGGAGATAATACTCGCTTAGCTACTGCGAACAACCGTCTAGTGCCCTTCTGATAAGTGATAAACACCAACATGCTAGTGGTCTGTGTCTCATGACCCTCATGCTGATAAGGAGGTCCACCTGTCTCATGCAAAGCCTCTGAAGGTCCCTGAGGAGCTCTGAAAAACTCACGAGAAATGAAGTCCTCCCAAGTGATGCCCTGCAAGCCAAGTTGATGGATGACCACAAGTTTAATGAGAGCAAAATGATATATATTGTTGAAATATTGCTGAGGAGTCTTGTGCTACGCTAGGGTGGTCATATTCTCAATATTTCGGCACATGAAGTAGGGGAGGTTCATGATCCTCACCCTGGTAAAATGCATCAACAGCCTGTATGATAAGCATATAAACGGGAAAACCGTCCCTCACAGCTGAAATACTTCATTATCAATTTCATCAAAGGAGCATAAGAATCTTTGAGGTACCAGAAAGGAAAAACTCTGCTGAGCTGTCTCAAATAACCGAGCTTGATATATGGTTCATAATGCTTCCGGTCAATTTGCTGCCTCTTGTTCCATTGCTCTCCAATGTTAGGAATACCGGTTGCTAGTGAAATAGATTCTGGTGTTAATGTGAAAGTGACACCAGCTAGAGTGGCTTGACCATCATGTAAATGCAACACAAACAAACGAGCCAACTCATGATGAAACTGAATGCTAGCAACCTTCTCACAAAATTCATAGCAGGACCGGTGCTGAAAATAAGTGATGGTAAGAGGGCAGGCCTGTAACTCAACAAGAGTGGTTGGTTCTTCTCGAATATGTTTGCCACCTCTATGAGGCCTCCTGGGTGCATGTACCTCTGTAGGTGAGTCACTGTGTGTCTCCTCTTCATAATCATATGAGGGATCAGATGCCATCTCTGCTAGTGGATGAACTGTCTTGGAGCTGCCTTGATGAGAGGTAAGTGATTGTGATGTTTTTTTGACTTTTTCCACCAAGGGAAAAGTGATATGAGGGACTGTGGAGGGTGGAAACAATGAGGGATTTAGGGACAGATGGGACAGGGTTTAGTTAAGGGAACATGGAATTAGAGAGTAATTTGGGAGCTTTTGGTATAGGACTAGGGTTTGGGAATTTGTATTTGGGGTTTTGGGAAATGGGAATTGGGGATATGGGATCGTTGAATTTAGGGATATGTGAGTTTAAGGAATAGGGAAATGAGGGAAAATGGAGTGAGGGAGTAGAAAGGTGGACTTGGTGGCTAAATAGTCAATACAAACCCTAGGCAAAAATTTCCTTTGAGAGATTTCAAGAGATAGGGTTTGATTTATTTTTAAACAATCACCATAAGACAACCACCATAAACTTTGTAGCAAAATCTTTCACTAGCCAAGAGGAGGACTGTACTTACTTATACACTGGAAGATTTTGGTGATTTTGGTGTTTTGGAGAAGTCGGTGAAGATTTCGGGCTTGCCAGCTCTATGCGCTGTGTATCAAACTCAACATGCTGCGCCCTATGTATGCTCCGCGCCCGTGTAAATTTGAACTGGAGATCGCGGCCCTATGCGCCGCGCCTATTATGTGCGCCGCGCCAGTTGCCCAATGCACCGCGCCTCTGTCTTGGGGCGATTTTTCACCAACTTTGTCTTACTTTCTCGCCAACACGACTTTGCTTTTCCCACCTTTGTCTTTGAGTGCAAATGAGCTTTTCAAATTGGAGAAATGAATTATATACAAGGAGCCTTTAAATTTTTGGTTTGCAAAACCCACTTTTACAATGTTTTGAAAATGACTTTATTTTAACTCTCTTTTGAGCTTTTTAACTTTATTAGACCTTGTGATGAACTAAATGACTTACGTTTTGTTTGTTTTGCAGGGGGTTGGAGCTACTGAGGCTAGGAAAAGTGACCAGGGTTGCAGGTGAAGCAATTTACATATGAAGGGATAAAATTACATGAGTTTGTACAATAAAATCTAAAAATACCCTGTTTTTCCTCAAAACAGAGTTTTGAGGAAAAACACATCTCTGAACACTTGATTATGAAATTTATTGATGCTGGAACCTCCTCATGTGCTTGTTGGTTATTATTGGACTTTTTAAAACCCTTTTTGATGAAACCCTAATGAAACCCTAGACCTAAATGACAATAAAACCCTAGAAACGACTTCTGCAATCTTTAAGACAAAAAGGTGACTATATACAATTTTTGACAAATAAACATGAGCCAGCAGGTAAATGACATGAGGGAAACTGTAGGAGAAACCACTACCGTCAGATGATCCATGCACCTAATGGAATACAATTGATTGGGTGGGACACCTAATATGCAATGCAACAAGAGGATTTGATCTCTGATGGAGGGATGAAGATACCGACACTAACACCTTCTATATATATCCTTTGCTTTTACAATACCATGGTCTGTAGACCATGGGCGGGTCTCAAAGCTTCTTATCTCCTAACAAACTAAGGGACTAAAGCCCCCTTGAATCTGATTACCTTCGCGCTTTGCTTCCACAAATCGCGGAGACTCTACAATTATACAAAATATAAGTACCAAAAGTTGACCCCAGGGGACCCTATCCCAACAGGACCCTAACACAATTTCGTGACTCGTCCTCGAGTCACTCGGCTGGCACTTCGATCTTTGCTTGGATTTTGCGGAGCTCCAACTTCAAAACCTGTATATCAGTTGTTCCTTGCGTAGAAGCTTGCTGCGCTTCCTCGACCAATTTTTCAGTAGTGGGGCCTTCCATCGCTAGGCCCATGGTTCTCTGAGTCTGCTGCACCCCCTTAAGTTTAGTTTATACTGACAGAGTCAACTAGATGGTCTCCTCTGTCTAAGGCTGAGTTCATGCAGTGAGAATTGCCTCTTTGTGGCATAGCTCATCAATTTCATTTTGCGGCAACTTTCTTTCCTGTAATCTCGTGAATTGTTGCACTGGTGCTAGTGTTCGCGCAGTTGATTGGATCCCATAGAACTGCCTCTGTTTTTCCCTGATGTCCACGCCAATCTTCTACAGAGTTGGGTCCTCCTGCAGTGAATTCCATAACTCCATGGCCTTCTCAAACAACTCGGTGCAGCCCTTCACTGCATCTTCTAAAGTGGTCATGCCCTCTTTGATAATAGCTCTGCGCTACTCTCGAACCTCTGGACGAGTCATAGGTTGCAGCTTGAATTGCAGCTATGATATATGTAACTACAGTTCAAATTGGACTCGGCCAATTTCATCCTTAGACTCTTTTACTTTCTGTAGCCAGTTTTTGGATCTTCTCCGTAGAAGTTGCTTCAACCAAAATGTTAAGTTCTGGCAACTTATTGCAAGCCTATGTAATGGATGCTTCTAATTGCTGGCTTCGCACGGTGATTTCCTCCTTCGCCTTTAGCACCCGTGCCTTTTATTCAAAGATCTATTGGTTATTTATTTTCACTTCATTGATAATGTTACGAAACCAGCTCACAAAAAGATAGAAATGATAGATCAATGCCTTATAATTCAGCCTCTTCGAGAGGGCAACCTCCTTTACATTACACAAATGAACAATTCCTGGATGATACAAATGACAAAACCTCCTTCAATATATAGGAGTCTAAGGGGTCACAATATAACCCAAGCTGACCTAACCATAGTAATATAAGGCCACATAAATAATAATAGTGGGCTTCTGGGGTGCACAATAATAACAATATGGGGACAATAGGGTCACAACAATGACAATAAAGAATACAATGACAAAAGTAATGGGGTAATCACTAGTATTATAGGGACCTAACATGCCCCTCTCCTTCAAAAAAGTGTTGTCCTCAATGCTTGAGTAGTTCTGGATGCTTCTGTAAAAAATTTTCATCCTCCCATGTGGAATCTTCAACGGGTAAGTTCTCCCACTTGATGAGATACTCTAAAATTGATCGATTTCATAGCTGTCGAGTTCTTGTTTCTTTAACTACTTCAGGTTCCAATATGATCTTTCCTTCCTCGTCAAGTTCTGGCAATATTGTTTGAACTGGGAGCTTGTTACCTATAACCTTCTTTAAGCATGAAACATGGAAAACTGGGTGCACTTGGGAAGCTACAGGAAGCTCCAACTTGTATTCCATTATGCCTATCTTTTGCAATACTTTGTATGGACCATAATACTTTGGTGATAATTTGTTATCCTTCTTAGCTTGCTTGAGGGACACTTGTTTATATGGTTGTATTCGTAGGAATACCCAATCACCTACATCAAAACTTCTTTTGCTACGATGTTGATCTGCCTACTGTTTCATTCTATTCTACGCCAAGGTGAGGTTATCCTTTAAGAGTTGGAGAACTTGTTGTTGATTCTCTATGTGATCTTCCACTACTTGAACCTTAGAATTTTCTCTTAAATATGATGTGATGGATGGTGGGTGATATCCATAAACTGCCATAAATGGGGTCATTTTTGTAGAAGTTTTGAATAATAAACACTTATTCACAGAGATTATCCCGATTATACACTATTGCAGAATACATGCATAATACATAACCTCCATAATAATAGAACATGTAACAATACATAGTACAATACTCCTCACAAGTACTCAGTACTATCTCTACCTGTTACACACAAAACTAGCTCAGATCCGAACAAGTCACAGGTTCAAATCTTCTCCGCTGCTCTGCCAGGCTCCACTGCACAACCCTGCAAGAGAATGAATGATGAATGGCTGATCCAAACTCCTATTTACCTTGTGAAAATCACTCACACTGGAAATCACGTGAGCACAGGCTATTCTACTGGGCATATACTGGGCAATTATCATGGCCATACTCAATACATTGCTTGTGCAAGATCTCATGCACAACTATAGTCACAACTGATAGCAATCTCAACCTCTAACACCTGTCTCCACTGAACTGAACATGCACCGAGTTAACTGATGTATTCTTCAGTTGCATTATGAGTTAATAATTAGTGAATTAATTTAATCAATTAATTCACATCACTCATCACTAGTCTATTTGCAGTTAGACTAATTAGAACTAGTTTAACAAAGTCAAACTGAACACAACTCCATCAACTCCACATCCAACTCCACATAACTCACATGCATGAGTTCTAATTGTTGTCCTGCATGCAATAGCTCAATTGACTCATAATAAAAGCGTATTTCCTTCTGACAGCTGCATGTGCCACATCTGTAGCTCAAACTGAAGTGCTCCAAGAGGATAAGATAATGTTTATAGTCTAAATATTATTATGAGACAATAATATTTGACTTTTCTATTTTTGACTAGCAGTCTAAAAATAGACTCTGATCACTCCTGCTGTGTTCCAAAAATAGAAGTCCATCTATTCTTCCCAACATGACCAATCATCTATAAACAGCATCCTGCAACTCATAGACCATGATCCATATGTCTAAAAATAGACATAGTCTAAAAATAGACTTTGCGCCATAATTTGCCTGCGGGCCCACTTAGTGAAGGCGACTCCTTTTCACTAAGATCCATCATCTTGTTGCATTTTCAACACTCCCTCTCAACAAGATATGGATTATCTGCAACCCTTATCCTGCAACTCTGGAATGTTCTACATGCAACATGATTCTCCGCTCCACTTGCTCCAACAACACTTGGAACAAAAAACACTCCCAACTGACCACTCTGTTGGGCTAGGAACATACTCTGATGCTGAAGCTCTACCTGCTGCTGACAAGTGCTCCCTCTCTGACATCTGCTCTACTGCAACATCTCCATGCATCTCGCACCATTGCACACTTCTCTGTGCCACCTAGCACTGTGCAAAACACTTGTGCCTCTCGTATTGCTGCAGCCTGCTAGCTATGCGCTGTCCTGGGATTCCCTACACTGTCGCTCTCTCTGTCGGTCCATCCGCATCTGTCTCTACCCAATTAGTCGATTCCTGCTACTCCACATCGGGGCTCCCGTAGCAAGGTATCATCCAAGAGGTTGGGTACCACAAGGATCCTGCCCCTCCTCCTTGGGACAATCAATCCATATCACCCCACCTCCTACCTGGAGGTATCGCTGCATGTGATCTCTCAGCCCACCTGGCTCGAAGTTTCCCCCTACTGGAGGTCTCTGCATGAGTAGATGTCTCTACTTGACCTCCTCTCAGCTTCCCTTGTTGTGGCTGCTCCACAACCTCCTGAAGCTGCTGCACCAATCGTGGCTCCTCCACAATCGTCTAAGACTTCTTTTGGCTCTACATGTTGAGAGGTAATATACACTCCCTCTCAACCACCAAGTCTCCATTAGTTGCCTTGTTGCTCAAGGCTTTGCATGCATCTTGAACTTCAAGAGCATACAGGTTCTTGATCCGTGAACCAATCTGCTTCACCTGTCTAAGGAAAACCTTTCCCTTACTGAAGACTACATCATAGCCTCCGTCTTCCAGCATCGCGATCAACACCAAGTTTCTCTTCAGTCCTGGTACATACTTGACATCGGTCAAGGTAAGGTGAGCTCCATGCTCCCTCTGAAAAATAACCGTGCCTACACCTGAGACACTATACTTCTCATCATTACCCATCACTATGAGTATCTGGAGATCTTTCTCCTCCAAAGTACTGAACAAACTTTTGTCACCGTTCATTTGGAAAGAAGCTTCACTGTCAAGAAACCAACCACTCCCCACCATGGATGAAACCATGCATGCGAAGAGTGTGAAATCCAACTCGAACTGTGAAGCAAGTTCCTCACCTTCAGATTCTTCCCTGGATCCCTTCTTGGACTTCTTCTTTGGGAAATTAGCAGCATAATGGCCCAACTCATGACAACGAAAGCATCTCACCTTCGACTTTTCAACCTTCTTCCCATCATTGGAAGAACTAGATTTGGAAAGAGAACCCTTCTCCTTCCCCTTCTTCACCTTACTTGCTAAGGCACAGTTCTTCTCATCATGCGTGGATGAAGAATTATCTCTGGTGCTCCGTCTGATCTCCTCTTGCACAAGATCCGACCAAAGTCTCTCCCATCCTGGCAATTTCTCCCAACCATTGACAGAGTCCTGATAGGAATGCCAACTCTTCGGAAGACCAAGGAGAGCCAAGCTCACCAAGTCCTCATCATCAACAGTCACCCCCACACTTCCCAGCTCATCTCGGCACTGGGTGAGCTTCGTGAGATACCTGGGCATACTGTCTCCATTCTCACACTTAATGTTTCTGAGTTTATCCTTTAGCACCATTCCACCAGCTCAAAACTCAACTGCTTCTGATCTAAAATTCGTGAGAACAAAGTATTTCTCGTACAGAGATTGACTGTATGGGATTTTACCGGATATCTCATCTTCCAAAGGAAGGATGAATCTAGAGGCTACCTGGCCTGATTACAGACTCTGCCTGAAGAAATAAAATGTAAACACTTTCTAAATAATAGATCTGATGATCAATCCTCGCTTTGATATCCTGTAGAAATTTTTCTACAAATCAACCAGCTCTGATACCATGTAGAAGTTTTGAATAATAAACACTTATTCACAGAGATTATCCCGATTATACACTATTGCGGAATACATGCATAATACATAACCTCCTCTACATTGATCATCAATTTAGCAGCATCAAAAACAATGAAACATCAATCGCATGCGCACATTAACACAGTATGTAACCTGGGGAAAGCATACAGCTGAAAACCCCACACTATCTGTATATTATAATGATTGAGAACATGTAACAATACATAGTACAATACTCCTCACAAGTACTCAGTACTATCTCCACCTGTTACACACAAAACTAGCTCAGATCCGAACAAGTCACATGTTCAAATCTTCTCCGCTGCTCTGCCTGCCTCCACTGCACAACCCTGCAAGAGAATGAATGATGAATGGCTGATCCAAACTCCTATTTACCTTGTGAAAATCACTCACACTGGAAATCACGTGAGCACAGGCTATTCTACTGGGTATATACTAGGCAATTATCATGGGCATACTCAATACATTGCTTGTGCAAGATCTCATGCACAACTATAGTCACAACTGATAGCAATCTCAACCCCTAACACCTGTCTCCACTGAACTGTACATGCACTGAGTTAAATGATGTATTCTTTAGTTGCATTATGAGTTAATAATTAGTGAATTAATTTAATCAATTAATTCACATCACTCATCACTAGTCTATTTGCAGTTAGACTAATTACAACTAGTTTAACAAAGTCAAACTGAACACAACTCCATCAACTCCACATCCAACTCCACAGAACTCACATGCATGAGTTCTAACTGTTGTCCTGCATGCAATAGCTCAATTGACTCATAAGAAAAGCGTATTTCCTTCTGACAGCTGCATGTGCCACATCTGTAGCTCAAAATGAAGTGCTCCAAGAGGATAAGATAATGTTTATAGTCTAAATATTATTATGAGACAATAATATTTGACTTTTCTATTTTTGACTAGCAGTCTAAAAATAGACTCTGATCACTCCTACTGTGATCCAAAAATAGAAGTCCATCTATTTTTCCCAACACGACCAATCATCCATAAACAGCATCCTGCAACTCATAGACCATGATCCATATGTCTAAAAATAGACATAGTCTAAAAATAGACTTTGCGCCATAATTTGCCTGTGGGCCCACTTAGTGAAGGCGACTCCTTTTCACTAAGATCCATCATCTTGTTGCATTTTCAACAATTTTTGTTGAAGTATGGAAGGAAGTGTTATACCACCATTCAGCGAGAGGCAACCATTTGACCCAATGTGTCTGTTTATCAGATAGAAAGCAATGAAGATATCCTTCCAAACAATTGTTTACTATCTCAGTTTGCCCATTAGATTGAGGATGATAAGATGAACTATGAGCTAACTGAGTACCAAGATAAGAAAATAATTCTGTCCAAAAATTTCCAGTGAAGATGGAATCTCCGTCGCTTACAATAATCTTTGGGTTTCCATGTAGCTTTTGAATTGTTTCCATAAATGCAGTAGAAATTGTACTAGATTTAAATGGATGAGATAATGCACAAAAGTGTGCATACTTGGTAAGTCTGTCAAATACCACCATGATGACACTCTTCCCTTCGGATTTGGGTAAACCTGTGATAAAATCCACTGAAACCTCCTCCCAACGTTGACTTGGAATGCATAAAGGTTGTAGTAGACCCGGGATCTTAATTGTTTCAACTTTATTTTGTTGGCAAACCAAACATTCCGCCACGAACTTTTGAATATCAGATTTAAGGCCATCCCAAAAAAATTCCTTCTTAACCCTGTGGTAAGTCTTTAAAAATATTGAGTGCCCTCATAAGGGAGAGGCATGCAATTCCATAAGAATCTTTTGTTTGAGTTGGGAATTCTTACATAGGTATAAATGATCTTTGTACCACAATGAATCATTTTCCAGCTAAATGTATCAGATGCACTGGGATCTTGTTGTAACTTTTGAATGAGTGCCCCCACTTCTTCGTTATTCTTCCATTCATCTCTTGCCTCATTTATCCAATCTAGTTGGATAATAGATATGGCACAAAGCAATGCTTCCACATCCTCATCCTTTCTTGAGAGTGCATCTGCCACAACATTTTGCTTCCCTTTTTTGTAGATGATTTCAAAGTCACAACCCAACATCTTTGTGACCCATTTTTACTGCTCTTCTGAAGATAATCTTTGTTCTAAAAAGTATTTAAGACTATCATGATCTGTTTTTACCTTGAAGTGTCTTCCTATTAGGTATGGTCGCCAGTTCTTAAGTGCATGTATATTTTCCAACATTTCCTTTTCGTAAATAGCTTTGTGTAAATAATTTCGTTTGATTGGATGACTTTCAAAAGCAATGGGTCTTTCTTCTTGCATTAAAACAACACCAATTCCAATTCTTGAGGCATCACATTCCACAATCAAGGTTTTTGTGAAGTCTAGCGTAGCTAAGACCAGCGCTTGGCACATTGCCTCTTTAAGATGTTCAAAGGCCTTCGTTGCTTCTGGAATCCATAAAAATGAATATTTCTTGAATAATATTGTTAGAGGTGCTGCTATTCTCCAATATTCTTAACAAAATTGTGGTAATACCCTGTCAACCCGAGAAATCCTCACAGATGCTTTATGGATGTGGGGATTTTCCATTCCTTAATGGCTTTAATTTTGCTGGGGTCCACCTTAACACCTTCATGAGTTACAATATGACCCAGATATTCCACCTCTTGTACTCCAAAGAAACATTTGGAATGTTTTGCATATAATTGTTTCTTCAATAGGTTGAGCACCCTGTCAATATGTTGAACATGATCCTTCCAAGACTTGCTATAGATTAATATATCATCAAAAAATACTAACACAAATTTTCTAAGGAAGGGTTTGAAAATGGAATTCATCAAACCTTGAAATGTAGAAGGTGCATTGGTAAGGCCAAAAGGCATGACCAAAAATTCATAATGACCCTCATGGGTTCTAAATGTTGTTTTCGGAATGTCTTCAGTCTTCATTCTGATTTGATGATATCCTGAACGAAGATCCAACTTGGTGAAGTAAATCGATCCATGTAATTCATCCAATAGTTCATCAATGACAGGAATGGGAAATTTATCTTTAATAGTGAGTTTGTTGAGCTCACTATAATCCGGACACATGCGCCATGATCCATCCTTCTTGTGCACCAATACTACTGGAGCAGAGAAAGAACTTTGACTAGGTTGAATTATACCAGCCTCTAGCATTTCTGCAACCATACGTTCAATTTCACTTTTTTGGGCATAGGGATATCTGTAAGGCCTGATGTTCGGAGGAACACTTCCTGGAATCAAATGAATAGCATGATCTTGATCAAAAATAGGTGGGAGACCTTTGGGAGTCTCAAATACCTTGGAATGATTGTCCAAGAATTTTTGGAGATCTGGAGAAATAGATGATTTTGACGTGGGAACCTCTAGCGAACATAATAGTGCAATTGTGCCCCATTGTTCTTTCCTTAGAAGCTTTGTCATTCCATTAGAGCTGATTATCTTTCCTAGTTTCCCTACGATACCTCTTAATTCAACTTCCTTTCCTTCCGAAGAAAATTTCATGAAAAGTTCTTGAAAATTAAAAGCTATTGTACCCAAGGATTGTAGCCATTGGAATCCTAGTACAACATTAGCACCCCCCATTGGAATGGAAAGCATTGGGCTATTCAATACATATTCTCCCATGGATAGCTTGATATTATGGTACTTTCCAGAGCAATTTATGGTTCCTCCACTTGCAACCATCACTTGACACTCTAGTGCTGGATATAAGAAGCAGTTCAATTCCTTGGCTATCTTACAATGAATAAAATTATGGGTACTTCCTGAATCAATCAACACTATTACCTTTTTCTTCTTGATATGTCCTTCTATCTTGATAGTTTGAGGAGTGGTAATTCCAGCCAATGCATTACAAGATATGGTTGGATTCATTTCTTCTTTCTCTAGAGTTTATACCTGGTGTATATCCTCTTCTTTTGGTGTTTCTTGTTCATTTTCTTCCTCCTCTTCACAATTTATGAAAAATAACTTCTTCTCAGCACACTTATGACCTTTAGTGTATTTGCTATCACAATTATAACAAAGCCCTTTTTCTTTTTTTCTTCCAATTGTTGGGGTGTCAACCTTGTAGGTTATGGATGGCTGGGGGAAACAACACTTACATCCTTATAGTTGTGAGTGGTAGGCTTCCTTGTTGCCATAATTTTGCTTTCCATTTTTCTTGCCAACCTGAATGCCTTCTCCAATGAGTCAGGTTCCCAAAGGCGAACCTCATGTTGGATGTTATCCTTTAAAGTCCCCATGAACATATCAATCCTATGCTCCTCTGGAATATTTTTAACCCTTATATTCAATTTTTGGAAGTCCTTAATGTGCTCCCTCATTGTACCCTTTTGTTTGAGGTTTATCAATTGGCTAAAAAAAGTGTTGTTTTTCATATCCTCATAATGTGCTGTCATTTCTTCTGTAAAAATTGCCCAAGTCACAATTTTTTTACGAGAGCAAAGCCATTGATACCATACAAACTAGTTTGGTTCCAAATATAAAGTTGCAATGCGTACCTTTTGTGTGTTTTGCACATTATGGAGATCGAAAAATTGCTCCATCTGTAGTATCCATGTTACAGGATCCTTGCCATCAAACTTCCTCATATCGATCTTTGGAACATGGTGGGTCTTTGTTCCAATGTTAGAGTCTATGAAATCATGATTAACATTTCTTTTTTTCTCATCATGAGTTTCCTCTACAACATTTTTGCCATTAAGAAGCCTTTCTTGTAGCAACTTTGTCAAACCTTCCTTCAATCCTTCAATGTCTTTCTTCAAAACTTCCATGTTGTCATTCTTCAAATGATGATTAACATTTCTTTTGTTCTCATTATGAGTTTCCTCTCCTACCCTTTTTCCATTAGGAAGCCTTTCTAGTAACAATGTTTTCATACCATCCATCTTAGCTTCCATCTTAGCTTCCATGCCGTCCATCTTAGCTTCCATCTTAGCTTCCATGCCATCCATCTTAGTTTCCACGCCATTCATCTTAGCTTCCACGCCATTCATCTTAGATTCCACACCATTTATCTTAGCTTCTGTTAGCTTTTGTGAGAGTGACATTTGTTGCACTTGGTCTCGTAATTTTGATATATCATGTAGCATTTGTTCCTCTTCTTCATGAGTCATGCTATAGCTTTCAGGTTGTTTACTAGGTGTTTCCATTTTCTTTCTTCGAGGCATTAATTACCGATAATAATGCTTCACTATGCCCTTTGAATTCCTTCAAACTAATTTCTCAAACCAAGCTTTTGCAAATATTTAAAAAAATACACACCTTTTTTCATTTGTAGGCACTCGATATTGAATTTGATGTATCTCTGTAATTTTGGATCTTCTAGTTCTGAAATTGTGACTTGCAGTAGCCCTCTGTGTCCTCTTTCCAATGCCACTAGTCTGATCGAATTTAGATTCTCCAAGAAAGAGTTATGCACAATCTCCCAAGATGACCTAATTATATACCTTTTCAGAAGAGTGAACTTTTATGAAGTGCCACGTGTCACTGTTTTGACCTTAGGATCTGAAAAATATACACAGGAAACTAAAGTCTGTCCTCTTTCTGTAGCTTCTTACTAAATTTCAATCTGATACTTAAAACAAAAGTTATGACTATTTTCCCTAGGTCACCTGTTTGGAATGTAATTTGGGAGTCTGCAAAAAGGCCAACTTCCTCAGATCATATCTCTGCAAATATAGCGCGAAAATCTATGAAATTTGGACTTGAGGTTTAGAATGATTTCAACCCAAATGGGATTTGTTTTTAGCATCTGAAACATTGCAGAAAAAAATTTATAGTGAAAATTCCATGATGACCTGTTTGGAGCAGCGAAACCCTAGAATCCACAGCTCTGATACCAAATGTTATGAAACCAGCTCACAAAAAGATAGAAAAGATAGATCAATGCCTTATAATTTAGCCTCTTCGAGGGGGAAACCTCCTTTAAATTACACAAATGAACAATTCTTGGATGATACAAATGACAAAACCTCCTTCTGTATATAGGAGTCTAAGGGGTCACAATATAACCCAAGCCGACCTAACCATAATAATATAAGGCCACATAAATAACAAGAGTGGGCTTTTGGGGTGCACAATAATAACAATATGGGGACAATAGGATCACAACAATGACAATAAGGAATACAATGACAAAAGTAATGGGGTAATCACTAGTATTATAGGGACCTAACAGATAACCAAAAACACGTGTTGCTCCCTAACCTACAGCTCATCAGATACCCCTTGGTGCATCTCATGCAGGGTTTGCATAGGGAGTGTCGCAAGGCTTAGGCCCAAATTCTTGATCTGCAATAGCTGTATGTTGGCCTCTTCTGTCTTGACGTGCAGGGATCCATCTAGTAACTAAATGACACAAAGATCCAAGGTTCTATCTGTGTCCAAGAATATCAGGCTTGCTTGATTTAGGATCACTTGCACCCCATTCGCCTGTCCCATGCTCACTTGTAATATGCCTGTTTGGATCTGCAGTTTGTGTAGATCTTTTTGAACATTTCCTAGCGCCTGTTGGTATTGGTCTTCGAAATGGCTCCAAAGGTCAGTCGTGGTGTCCTGGACCATGTCCCCCTTAGTAAGGACTAAAGGGGTCGCCTCGACTACTCAGTCAAACTTCCGTTTCTTTCGCGGCCCCATGGATGTCAGATTCTCTCACTTCTTGACCACAAAGGGGGTTTCCTACTCCGTGCCCCCTCCCTCTTCTTCCTCTGTGTCTTCTTGTTTTGGTGTTTTCTATGTATCAAACTCTTCAATGGTGACAGTGGCTTGCGAAGTTGTTGTTGTTTGGGCTTCTTGTTCTTTGTCTATCGCTTCTTTTTCTTTAACAACAACCTCTTTTCATTGTGCAACTCTCTCCCAAGTGACATCCTTTTGTGCTTCCTTCTATTTTTCCACTGCTATTTTCTGCGCAGTGGTATCTTCTGCAACCTTTCTTGTACTTGCGTTCACATCTGATGGGGTTAGCCATTCAGGTGGTCACTTGGCAATGATCTATGCTACCTCTTCCTCAACCACAAAGTAAGGAAACTTGTGCCATGTTTTCAAGGGATACCTCCTTGCGCGAACATGCAAGTTGTGGAAATCTACCTTGAATTCAACGAGGGGCTCGTACTGGGCATATGGTGTGGGTGACAGCCTCGGCCTCTAGCTAATCACCATCCACAGATCCATTTAAAAAGGACCCATGATATTTTTGCCTCAGTGACTCATGTAGGGTCCTTTGTAGCCAGAGTGAAGCGAACTTCGCTGCCTCTGGGAGGTCCGACTCTTGCTAAGGAAATTGACTGTCCTCGGGCATTCGCCACGCCACCAAAGAAATCAAGAACAGTAACCAAGTGTAATGAAACGTCTTGTCCTCATCCTAGGCCTCCCTACAGTTCTCCGAGAATTCGTTGCATAAGTATTGAGCCCAATTGTACTAGACTCCTTTGGTGCACTGCACAGCCAAAGAGATGATTGGTGCCAGAACTTCTTGTTGGCATTATGATGCATATGTTGTACTTGATGGCAACACTCTCATAGAAGATCATCTCACTTATATACATTCAGATGAATCTACAGAAGAGATATCAGATGTGACATATTACAGGATAGCTCAAAGGAATCAAATGGCAAGCTCTTCGTAAGCAGAGGTTCAAATATTGTTGAAATTATGAAGGACGCAGGTACACCTTACAGAAAGTGCGTCCCCGCAGGTAATCCATGCAGAACCCGCGTCCAGGGACGCAAGCCAGCCGTTCAGGGGGTGCGTCCGCCCAGTGCACACATATCAAGGCAGAGAAAAGCACGTGGGGGTTTCTTGTGTGGTATCTAGCCGACGGTTTTGCGTTTCTATGGTGTCGGCTCGTGGTATTGTTCCATGTTTTGGGGAAAAGCTTGCCTATATAAAGCAAAGGAGTTCATTTGGATTAAGCACCATCTTTGTTGAATATCTTTTGGTGAGATCTAGTCCAGATCTATGAAGGCGAATCTTCTAATGGACTATGATCGCTATGGCGCACGATCAGATCTGTAGATCTGACTGTTTGGGTTAGTCTTGAAGTCTTTATATCTTTCATATCTAAAGAGACGCAGGTGCAGTAAGGGTTCAGGTGCGTCCGGGACGCAGGAGCGAACCGGTTCAGGTGCGCCGGACGCAGGCGCAAAAGGGTTCAGGTGCGCCGAGACGCAGGCAGTTCAAAAGACTCAAAGCGAGGGACGCAGGCTAGCAGTTGAGCAGAGTGCGTCCGGGACGCGGGCTAGCAGTTGAACAGGGTGCGTCCAGGGACTCAGGCCAGCAGTTGAGCAGGGTGAGTCCGGGACTCAGGCTAGCAGTTGAGCAGGGTGAGTCCGGACTCAGGCTAGCAGTTGAGCAGGGTGCTTCCTTCTCTTAAAATCTTTGTTTATCATTGTTGCATCCTGGGTTTGGTCCTATTATTGTTGATCTAGTTACTACAGTTGATTGGGTGTTTCAGAAGGTTGTTTGAGCTTCAATGTTGTTGTTGGGTCCAGTATGAAAATTGGATGAAATGTGGCCTTTCAAGATTATGGGTTGTGCCTCAATGTATCCAGTATGAAAATTGATGAAACGTGGTACTTGAAGGAGAGAAGATTGTAGGCCGGCGCCTACGTACTAGTATCTAAGCTAGTACAAGAGCTAAAGGAAATCTTTGGAGCATTGTAGCAGGTAGTAGCCTGCGTACTAGTAAATGGATCGGCTAGTACAAGAGCAAAGGGGGTTGTAGCTCCCGTACTGGTATAAGGCTGCACCAGTACAAATATTGTAAAAGAATTTTCTTATTAAGAAGAAGATTGAGATGACTTGCAGCAGGTGGTTTTCTCCCGCATTGGGTTTCCACCTTATATCATTGTGTTCATATGTGTGCCTTATGTGTGATGATCTACTTTATGTTACTGCATCTGTTAACTGATAATATGGTTGATAATGTCCTAATGCACTCATTGAAGATCGATTAACTTAATCTTAAGAAGTTGTGGAAGTAGCATATATGAATCTGATTATGGAATTGAAAAAGTTTTATTAATGTGATAATACTGATTCACCCCCCCCCTCTCAGTATTATTTCCAACAATTGGTATCAGAGCAGGTCCTTCAGAAAAGCTTGATTGCTTGAAGGAGATCCGTGGAACAATGGGAAAGAAGCTTAAGAAGAAAGCTCATAAGAAAAAGAAGTCATCTCAGAAGAACTATGATAGTGGAAGAATCGATTGGGGATTAGGCATAAGAAGCTCTTCAGATTCAGAATCAGATTCAGAATCAGTATCAGGTATGAATGTGTTATCCTCTGATGTTCCAGCTATATTTCCTTGTGAAAGAGATGAAAGTGATAGCGAAACTATTGAATTTGCTCTTATGGGTGAACAAGAAAGATATCAAATAGAGGCAGAATTTAAAAAGCTGACAGACAAAATTAGAGATCAACAAGATCTATTGAACAAAAGGGAATGTGATTTCAAAGAAGAAGCTACCAAACTAAGGGCCCAACTAGAAGAAGGAAACAAGGTAAGAAAGCTACTCAAGGACAAGGAAGACCAATGTCAAAAATTGCAGCATGAAGTGACATCATTAAGAAAAGAAGTCAACGAAAGAAGCACAACCATCAAGAAACTCAAAGATAGATCCAGCTACTATGAAAATCTTGAAGCTACAATCCTCTCACTAAAAGGAGATCTTGAAGAATCAAAGAAGCAGAATACAGATCTACTCCAAGCTATTTCAAAACAAGAAAACGAAGTCACCAGCTTAAAATCTCAACTAGAATGTGCCTTCCGAGTTCGTCAAATGCAGCAGGATCTGTATGAAGAACAAGAAAAAGAGATTCTCAAACTAAGGGAACAAATGAAAGCTGAAGAAGTTTTGAAAAAGAAATCTCTTGAAAAGGAAGAACAGCTTCAGGTTGAGGTAGATATCTTGAAAGGTAAACTAGAGGAAAAGGATAAGCTTTTACGATTTCAAGATAGCTCTAAAGTACTGGATGATATTCTTAGTAGTCAAAGGTCCCTTGCTATAAAGACTGGTCTTGGTTTCCATGAATCTGTTGAAGGTGAATCTAGTTCACAAGGTGAGGCAAGAAATTCTAAAGAGAAATTTAAAGTGATCAATGAAGGAATGAAAGATCAATCTCATCATCAACCAAGGAAAGAGATTCCTCAAAGAAAATTCTTTACCTCTTCTATGAATAATGTTGAATGTTATGTATGTCATAACCTTGGACATGTTGCAGCTAGATGTAGAAGAAGAAGGGCTCAAGATCATTATGCAGAAAGATCATCACATTCAAGGTATTTTTATGGATATTGCTTTGCTTGCAATACGTTTGGTCACAAAGCTGCTGATTGTTACAGGAGGAATATGAAACATGTGAGATGTTATGCATGTAACAAGCCTGGAAATATAGCAAAGGAATGTAGGAACAAAGTGTGGGCACAATATCAAAAGGAGAAAATGTCATCATCACGCTTGAAGATATGGAGGAAAAAGGAAGTACAGTCAGAAAAGGAGGGCACAACACAAGTTACAGACATACCAGAATCAGAGGGAGCTGAAAGTACAAGACGCAGTGTAGTAACAGGAGACCTGCGTGGGGACGCAGGTCAGATTAAGCTCAAATGCGTCCAGGACGCAGTTCAGTAACTGGAGATCTGCGTGGGGACGCAGAGCGACTGAGGATCAGGTGCGTCCCTGCAGCAAAAGGACGCGGCGCGATAATAATTTTGGGTGCGTCCCTGAGTAAAAGTACGCGGCGCGATAGTGTTTTTGGGTGCGTCTCTGCAGAACAAGACGCAGTCCAGCAGACGATGAAGTGCGTACCTGTTTCAAGGCATTTATTGGTTGATTCTTCTTATTGATATGCATTGACAGATGGCACTGGTTCAGGGGGAGCATATGTCCTAAATGCATTGTTGGCATTATGGTCCTTGGTGACAATGCTTATGATTCATCTTGCTATTATGAGTTGGTCACATGATCAGATGTATGGTTGATTCTCTAATGATGCTTGCATGAAGTCTTTATTGTCCTTGGCACATATATGGATGAGGTTTGCTGATTTCGTGAATGATTACTCAAAGTCGCATTGTTGGAGACATGATGATGATGAGTCACTCATATGCATTTCATGATGATGTTGACATAAGCATGATGTATGATTTCTTTTGGATGAGGATTACTCATACATATGCAGATGATTTCATTTGATGGCTCTTGATTCATGTAGATCTGGATGGTTATGAGTTGATGAATGACAGATACTATGGAGCAGATTATACAGTGCTGTTGTTTGTCATGATCTTTAGATGTTTTGAAGGTCGTAGCAAGACTCATGTTGTAATGGTCTATCTATTGTAGTCATCTCTTCAGGTCATGTAACGGCCTATGTCCCCCCACTATGCATAGGATGAAGATGTAATGTATTTGGTTTTCATATTTCTGATGTATTCCCACGTGGTTGGATGGATGATCCTTATTGTGATGGGTGATGGATGTATGTATTGAGTCTTTTAGTGATAGGAAGGTCATTTATGATATATAGAGTCATGTTCTTCTTGTAGAACATCTTTTTGCAGACCTTGCTCATAGTCAGGGGGAGATTGAGCATGAACAACACTATATAGCAAAGCAGACATCTTAGCTTGTTCTCAGAAAGACCATTATCAGATTGGAGCACCATGGCATATACAAAGGGGGAGCTCATTCAGAGACTTCAGCAGATCTGGCTCATAGTCAAAGGGAGCATGTTCTTAGGGGGAGCATACCCCTTTGCCCTTGATGTCAAAGGGGGAGAGTGATTCGGTGTTGTTGCCATCAAGTCCAAAGGGGGAGATTGTTGGCATTATGATGCATATGTTGTACTTGATGGCAACACTCTCATAGAAGATCATCTCACTTATATACATTCAGATGAATCTACAGAAGAGATATCAGATGTGACATATTACAGGATAGCTCAAAGGAATCAAATGGCAAGCTCTTCGTAAGCAGAAGCAGAGGTTCAAATATTGTTGAAATTATGAAGGACGCAGGTACACCTTACAGAAAGTGCGTCCCCGCAGGTAATCCATGCAGAACCCGCGTCCAGGGACGCAAGCCAGCCGTTCAGGGGGTGCGTCCGCCCAGTGCACACATATCAAGGCAGAGAAAAGCACGTGGGGGTTTCTTGTGTGGTATCTAGCCGACGGTTTTGCGTTTCTATGGTGTCGGCTCATGGTATTGTTCCATGTTTTGGGGAAAAGCTTGCCTATATAAAGCAAAGGAGTTCATTTGGATTAAGCACCATCTTTGTTGAATATCTTTTGGTGAGATCTAGTCCAGATCTATGAAGGCGAATCTTCTAATGGACTATGATCGCTATGGCGCACGATCAGATCTGTAGATCTGACTGTTTGGGTTAGTCTTGAAGTCTTTATATCTTTCATATCTAAACAGACGCAGGTGCAGTAAGGGTTCAGGTGCGTCCGGGACGCAGGAGCGAACCGGTTCAGGTGCGCCGGACGCAGGCGCAAAAGGGTTCAGGTGCGCCGAGACGCAGGCAGTTCAAAAGACTCAAAGCGAGGGACGCAGGCTAGCAGTTGAGCAGAGTGCGTCCGGGACGCGGGCTAGCAGTTGAACAGGGTGCGTCCAGGGACTCAGGCCAGCAGTTGAGCAGGGTGAGTCCGGGACTCAGGCTAGCAGTTGAGCAGGGTGAGTCCGGACTCAGGCTAGCAGTTGAGCAGGGTGCTTCCTTCTCTTAAAATCTTTGTTTATCATTGTTGCATCCTGGGTTTGGTCCTATTATTGTTGATCTAGTTACTACAGTTGATTGGGTGTTTCAGAAGGTTGTTTGAGCTTCAATGTTGTTGTTGGGTCCAGTATGAAAATTGGATGAAATGTGGCCTTTCAAGATTATGGGTTGTGCCTCAATGTATCCAGTATGAAAATTGATGAAACGTGGTACTTGAAGGAGAGAAGATTGTAGGCCGGCGCCTACGTACTAGTATCTAAGCTAGTACAAGAGCTAAAGGAAATCTTTGGAGCATTGTAGCAGGTAGTAGCCTGCGTACTAGTAAATGGATCGGCTAGTACAAGAGCAAAGGGGGTTGTAGCTCCCGTACTGGTATAAGGCTGCACCAGTACAAATATTGTAAAAGAATTTTCTTATTAAGAAGAAGATTGAGATGACTTGCAGCAGGTGGTTTTCTCCCGCATTGGGTTTCCACCTTATATCATTGTGTTCATATGTGTGCCTTATGTGTGATGATCTACTTTATGTTACTGCATCTGTTAACTGATAATATGGTTGATAATGTCCTAATGCACTCATTGAAGATCGATTAACTTAATCTTAAGAAGTTGTGGAAGTAGCATATATGAATCTGATTATGGAATTGAAAAAGTTTTATTAATGTGATAATACTGATTCACCCCCCCCCTCTCAGTATTATTTCCAACAATTGGTATCAGAGCAGGTCCTTCAGAAAAGCTTGATTGCTTGAAGGAGATCCGTGGAACAATGGGAAAGAAGCTTAAGAAGAAAGCTCATAAGAAAAAGAAGTCATCTCAGAAGAACTATGATAGTGGAAGAATCGATTGGGGATTAGGCATAAGAAGCTCTTCAGATTCAGAATCAGATTCAGAATCAGTATCAGGTATGAATGTGTTATCCTCTGATGTTCCAGCTATATTTCCTTGTGAAAGAGATGAAAGTGATAGCGAAACTATTGAATTTGCTCTTATGGGTGAACAAGAAAGATATCAAATAGAGGCAGAATTTAAAAAGCTGACAGACAAAATTAGAGATCAACAAGATCTATTGAACAAAAGGGAATGTGATTTCAAAGAAGAAGCTACCAAACTAAGGGCCCAACTAGAAGAAGGAAACAAGGTAAGAAAGCTACTCAAGGACAAGGAAGACCAATGTCAAAAATTGCAGCATGAAGTGACATCATTAAGAAAAGAAGTCAACGAAAGAAGCACAACCATCAAGAAACTCAAAGATAGATCCAGCTACTATGAAAATCTTGAAGCTACAATCCTCTCACTAAAAGGAGATCTTGAAGAATCAAAGAAGCAGAATACAGATCTACTCCAAGCTATTTCAAAACAAGAAAACGAAGTCACCAGCTTAAAATCTCAACTAGAATGTGCCTTCCGAGTTCGTCAAATGCAGCAGGATCTGTATGAAGAACAAGAAAAAGAGATTCTCAAACTAAGGGAACAAATGAAAGCTGAAGAAGTTTTGAAAAAGAAATCTCTTGAAAAGGAAGAACAGCTTCAGGTTGAGGTAGATATCTTGAAAGGTAAACTAGAGGAAAAGGATAAGCTTTTACGATTTCAAGATAGCTCTAAAGTACTGGATGATATTCTTAGTAGTCAAAGGTCCCTTGCTATAAAGACTGGTCTTGGTTTCCATGAATCTGTTGAAGGTGAATCTAGTTCACAAGGTGAGGCAAGAAATTCTAAAGAGAAATTTAAAGTGATCAATGAAGGAATGAAAGATCAATCTCATCATCAACCAAGGAAAGAGATTCCTCAAAGAAAATTCTTTACCTCTTCTATGAATAATGTTGAATGTTATGTATGTCATAACCTTGGACATGTTGCAGCTAGATGTAGAAGAAGAAGGGCTCAAGATCATTATGCAGAAAGATCATCACATTCAAGGTATTTTTATGGATATTGCTTTGCTTGCAATACGTTTGGTCACAAAGCTGCTGATTGTTACAGGAGGAATATGAAACATGTGAGATGTTATGCATGTAACAAGCCTGGAAATATAGCAAAGGAATGTAGGAACAAAGTGTGGGCACAATATCAAAAGGAGAAAATGTCATCATCACGCTTGAAGATATGGAGGAAAAAGGAAGTACAGTCAGAAAAGGAGGGCACAACACAAGTTACAGACATACCAGAATCAGAGGGAGCTGAAAGTACAAGACGCAGTGTAGTAACAGGAGACCTGCGTGGGGACGCAGGTCAGATTAAGCTCAAATGCGTCCAGGACGCAGTTCAGTAACTGGAGATCTGCGTGGGGACGCAGAGCGACTGAGGATCAGGTGCGTCCCTGCAGCAAAAGGACGCGGCGCGATAATAATTTTGGGTGCGTCCCTGAGTAAAAGTACGCGGCGCGATAGTGTTTTTGGGTGCGTCTCTGCAGAACAAGACGCAGTCCAGCAGACGATGAAGTGCGTACCTGTTTCAAGGCATTTATTGGTTGATTCTTCTTATTGATATGCATTGACAGATGGCACTGGTTCAGGGGGAGCATATGTCCTAAATGCATTGTTGGCATTATGGTCCTTGGTGACAATGCTTATGATTCATCTTGCTATTATGAGTTGGTCACATGATCAGATGTATGGTTGATTCTCTAATGATGCTTGCATGAAGTCTTTATTGTCCTTGGCACATATATGGATGAGGTTTGCTGATTTCGTGAATGATTACTCAAAGTCGCATTGTTGGAGACATGATGATGATGAGTCACTCATATGCATTTCATGATGATGTTGACATAAGCATGATGTATGATTTCTTTTGGATGAGGATTACTCATACATATGCAGATGATTTCATTTGATGGCTCTTGATTCATGTAGATCTGGATGGTTATGAGTTGATGAATGACAGATACTATGGAGCAGATTATACAGTGCTGTTGTTTGTCATGATCTTTAGATGTTTTGAAGGTCGTAGCAAGACTCATGTTGTAATGGTCTATCTATTGTAGTCATCTCTTCAGGTCATGTAACGGCCTATGTCCCCCCACTATGCATAGGATGAAGATGTAATGTATTTGGTTTTCATATTTCTGATGTATTCCCACGTGGTTGGATGGATGATCCTTATTGTGATGGGTGATGGATGTATGTATTGAGTCTTTTAGTGATAGGAAGGTCATTTATGATATATAGAGTCATGTTCTTCTTGTAGAACATCTTTTTGCAGACCTTGCTCATAGTCAGGGGGAGATTGAGCATGAACAACACTATATAGCAAAGCAGACATCTTAGCTTGTTCTCAGAAAGACCATTATCAGATTGGAGCACCATGGCATATACAAAGGGGGAGCTCATTCAGAGACTTCAGCAGATCTGGCTCATAGTCAAAGGGAGCATGTTCTTAGGGGGAGCATACCCCTTTGCCCTTGATGTCAAAGGGGGAGAGTGATTCGGTGTTGTTGCCATCAAGTCCAAAGGGGGAGATTGTTGGCATTATGATGCATATGTTGTACTTGATGGCAACACTCTCATAGAAGATCATCTCACTTATATACATTCAGATGAATCTACAGAAGAGATATCAGATGTGACATATTACAGGATAGCTCAAAGGAATCAAATGGCAAGCTCTTCGTAAGCAGAAGCAGAGGTTCAAATATTGTTGAAATTATGAAGGACGCAGGTACACCTTACAGAAAGTGCGTCCCCGCAGGTAATCCATGCAGAACCCGCGTCCAGGGACGCAAGCCAGCCGTTCAGGGGGTGCGTCCGCCCAGTGCACACATATCAAGGCAGAGAAAAGCACGTGGGGGTTTCTTGTGTGGTATCTAGCCGACGGTTTTGCGTTTCTATGGTGTCGGCTCGTGGTATTGTTCCATGTTTTGGGGAAAAGCTTGCCTATATAAAGCAAAGGAGTTCATTTGGATTAAGCACCATCTTTGTTGAATATCTTTTGGTGAGATCTAGTCCAGATCTATGAAGGCGAATCTTCTAATGGACTATGATCGCTATGGCGCACGATCAGATCTGTAGATCTGACTGTTTGGGTTAGTCTTGAAGTCTTTATATCTTTCATATCTAAAGAGACGCAGGTGCAGTAAGGGTTCAGGTGCGTCCGGGACGCAGGAGCGAACCGGTTCAGGTGCGCCGGACGCAGGCGCAAAAGGGTTCAGGTGCGCCGAGACGCAGGCAGTTCAAAAGACTCAAAGCGAGGGACGCAGGCTAGCAGTTGAGCAGAGTGCGTCCGGGACGCGGGCTAGCAGTTGAACAGGGTGCGTCCAGGGACTCAGGCCAGCAGTTGAGCAGGGTGAGTCCGGGACTCAGGCTAGCAGTTGAGCAGGGTGAGTCCGGACTCAGGCTAGCAGTTGAGCAGGGTGCTTCCTTCTCTTAAAATCTTTGTTTATCATTGTTGCATCCTGGGTTTGGTCCTATTATTGTTGATCTAGTTACTACAGTTGATTGGGTGTTTCAGAAGGTTGTTTGAGCTTCAATGTTGTTGTTGGGTCCAGTATGAAAATTGGATGAAATGTGGCCTTTCAAGATTATGGGTTGTGCCTCAATGTATCCAGTATGAAAATTGATGAAACGTGGTACTTGAAGGAGAGAAGATTGTAGGCCGGCGCCTACGTACTAGTATCTAAGCTAGTACAAGAGCTAAAGGAAATCTTTGGAGCATTGTAGCAGGTAGTAGCCTGCGTACTAGTAAATGGATCGGCTAGTACAAGAGCAAAGGGGGTTGTAGCTCCCGTACTGGTATAAGGCTGCACCAGTACAAATATTGTAAAAGAATTTTCTTATTAAGAAGAAGATTGAGATGACTTGCAGCAGGTGGTTTTCTCCCGCATTGGGTTTCCACCTTATATCATTGTGTTCATATGTGTGCCTTATGTGTGATGATCTACTTTATGTTACTGCATCTGTTAACTGATAATATGGTTGATAATGTCCTAATGCACTCATTGAAGATCGATTAACTTAATCTTAAGAAGTTGTGGAAGTAGCATATATGAATCTGATTATGGAATTGAAAAAGTTTTATTAATGTGATAATACTGATTCACCCCCCCCCTCTCAGTATTATTTCCAACAATTGGTATCAGAGCAGGTCCTTCAGAAAAGCTTGATCGCTTGAAGGAGATCCGTGGAACAATGGGAAAGAAGCTTAAGAAGAAAGCTCATAAGAAAAAGAAGTCATCTCAGAAGAACTATGATAGTGGAAGAATCGATTGGGGATTAGGCATAAGAAGCTCTTCAGATTCAGAATCAGATTCAGAATCAGTATCAGGTATGAATGTGTTATCCTCTGATGTTCCAGCTATATTTCCTTGTGAAAGAGATGAAAGTGATAGCGAAACTATTGAATTTGCTCTTATGGGTGAACAAGAAAGATATCAAATAGAGGCAGAATTTAAAAAGCTGACAGACAAAATTAGAGATCAACAAGATCTATTGAACAAAAGGGAATGTGATTTCAAAGAAGAAGCTACCAAACTAAGGGCCCAACTAGAAGAAGGAAACAAGGTAAGAAAGCTACTCAAGGACAAGGAAGACCAATGTCAAAAATTGCAGCATGAAGTGACATCATTAAGAAAAGAAGTCAACGAAAGAAGCACAACCATCAAGAAACTCAAAGATAGATCCAGCTACTATGAAAATCTTGAAGCTACAATCCTCTCACTAAAAGGAGATCTTGAAGAATCAAAGAAGCAGAATACAGATCTACTCCAAGCTATTGCAAAACAAGAAAACGAAGTCACCAGCTTAAAATCTCAACTAGAATGTGCCTTCCGAGTTCGTCAAATGCAGCAGGATCTGTATGAAGAACAAGAAAAAGAGATTCTCAAACTAAGGGAACAAATGAAAGCTGAAGAAGTTTTGAAAAAGAAATCTCTTGAAAAGGAAGAACAGCTTCAGGTTGAGGTAGATATCTTGAAAGGTAAACTAGAGGAAAAGGATAAGCTTTTACGATTTCAAGATAGCTCTAAAGTACTGGATGATATTCTTAGTAGTCAAAGGTCCCCTGCTATAAAGACTGGTCTTGGTTTCCATGAATCTGTTGAAGGTGAATCTAGTTCACAAGGTGAGGCAAGAAATTCTAAAGAGAAATTTAAAGTGATCAATGAAGGAATGAAAGATCAATCTCATCATCAACCAAGGAAAGAGATTCCTCAAAGAAAATTCTTTACCTCTTCTATGAATAATGTTGAATGTTATGTATGTCATAACCTTGGACATGTTGCAGCTAGATGTAGAAGAAGAAGGGCTCAAGATCATTATGCAGAAAGATCATCACATTCAAGGTATTTTTATGGATATTGCTTTGCTTGCAATACGTTTGGTCACAAAGCTGCTGATTGTTACAGGAGGAATATGAAACATGTGAGATGTTATGCATGTAACAAGCCTGGAAATATAGCAAAGGAATGTAGGAACAAAGTGTGGGCACAATATCAAAAGGAGAAAATGTCATCATCACGCTTGAAGATATGGAGGAAAAAGGAAGTACAGTCAGAAAAGGAGGGCACAGCACAAGTTACAGACATACCAGAATCAGAGGGAGCTGAAAGTACAAGACGCAGTGTAGTAACAGGAGACCTGCGTGGGGACGCAGGGCAGATTAAGCTCAAATGCGTCCAGGACGCAGTTCAGTAACTGGAGATCTGCGTGGGGACGCAGAGCGACTGAGGATCAGGTGCGTCCCTGCAGCAAAAGGACGCGGCGCGATAATAATTTTGGGTGCGTCCCTGAGTAAAAGTACGCGGTGCGATAGTGTTTTTGGGTGCGTCTCTGCAGAACAAGACGCAGTCCAGCAGACGATGAAGTGTGTACCTGTTTCAAGGCATTTATTGGTTGATTCTTCTTATTGATATGCATTGACAGATGGCACTGGTTCAGGGGGAGCATATGTCCTAAATGCATTGTTGGCATTATGGTCCTTGGTGACAATGCTTATGATTCATCTTGCTATTATGAGTTGGTCACATGATCAGATGTATGGTTGATTCTCTAATGATGCTTGCATGAAGTCTTTATTGTCCTTGGCACATATATGGATGAGGTTTGCTGATTTCGTGAATGATTACTCAAAGTCGCATTGTTGGAGACATGATGATGATGAGTCACTCATATGCATTTCATGATGATGTTGACATAAGCATGATGTATGATTTCTTTTGGATGAGGATTACTCATACATATGCAGATGATTTCATTTGATGGCTCTTGATTCATGTAGATCTGGATGGTTATGAGTTGATGAATGACAGATACTATGGAGCAGATTATACAGTGCTGTTGTTTGTCATGATCTTTAGATGTTTTGAAGGTCGTAGCAAGACTCATGTTGTAATGGTCTATCTATTGTAGTCATCTCTTCAGGTCATGTAACGGCCTATGTCCCCCCACTATGCATAGGATGAAGATGTAATGTATTTGGTTTTCATATTTCTGATGTATTCCCACGTGGTTGGATGGATGATCCTTATTGTGATGGGTGATGGATGTATGTATTGAGTCTTTTGTGATAGGAAGGTCATTTATGATATATAGAGTCATGTTCTTCTTGTAGAACATCTTTTTGCAGACCTTGCTCATAGTCAGGGGGAGATTGAGCATGAACAACACTATATAGCAAAGCAGACATCTTAGCTTGTTCTCAGAAAGACCATTATCAGATTGGAGCACCATGGCATATACAAAGGGGGAGCTCATTCAGAGACTTCAGCAGATCTGGCTCATAGTCAAAGGGAGCATGTTCTTAGGGGGAGCATACCCCTTTGCCCTTGATGTCAAAGGGGGAGAGTGATTCGGTGTTGTTGCCATCAAGTCCAAAGGGGGAGATTGTTGGCATTATGATGCATATGTTGTACTTGATGGCAACACTCTCATAGAAGATCATCTCACTTATATACATTCAGATGAATCTACAGAAGAGATATCAGATGTGACATATTACAGGATAGCTCAAAGGAATCAAATGGCAAGCTCTTCGTAAGCAGAAGCAGAGGTTCAAATATTGTTGAAATTATGAAGGACGCAGGTACACCTTACAGAAAGTGCGTCCCCGCAGGTAATCCATGCAGAACCCGCGTCCAGGGACGCAAGCCAGCCGTTGAGGGGGTGCGTCCGCCCAGTGCACACATATCAAGGCAGAGAAAAGCACGTGGGGGTTTCTTGTGTGGTATCTAGCCGACGGTTTTGCGTTTCTATGGTGTCGGCTCGTGGTATTGTTCCATGTTTTGGGGAAAAGCTTGCCTATATAAAGCAAAGGAGTTCATTTGGATTAAGCACCATCTTTGTTGAATATCTTTTGGTGAGATCTAGTCCAGATCTATGAAGGCGAATCTTCTAATGGACTATGATCGCTATGGCGCACGATCAGATCTGTAGATCTGACTGTTTGGGTTAGTCTTGAAGTCTTTATATCTTTCATATCTAAAGAGACGCAGGTGCAGTAAGGGTTCAGGTGCGTCCGGGACGCAGGAGCGAACCGGTTCAGGTGCGCCGGACGCAGGCGCAAAAGGGTTCAGGTGCGCCGAGACGCAGGCAGTTCAAAAGACTCAAAGCGAGGGACGCAGGCTAGCAGTTGAGCAGAGTGCGTCCGGGACGCGGGCTAGCAGTTGAACAGGGTGCGTCCAGGGACTCAGGCCAGCAGTTGAGCAGGGTGAGTCCGGGACTCAGGCTAGCAGTTGAGCAGGGTGAGTCCGGACTCAGGCTAGCAGTTGAGCAGGGTGCTTCCTTCTCTTAAAATCTTTGTTTATCATTGTTGCATCCTGGGTTTGGTCCTATTATTGTTGATCTAGTTACTACAGTTGATTGGGTGTTTCAGAAGGTTGTTTGAGCTTCAATGTTGTTGTTGGGTCCAGTATGAAAATTGGATGAAATGTGGCCTTTCAAGATTATGGGTTGTGCCTCAATGTATCCAGTATGAAAATTGATGAAACGTGGTACTTGAAGGAGAGAAGATTGTAGGCCGGCGCCTACGTACTAGTATCTAAGCTAGTACAAGAGCTAAAGGAAATCTTTGGAGCATTGTAGCAGGTAGTAGCCTGCGTACTAGTAAATGGATCGGCTAGTACAAGAGCAAAGGGGGTTGTAGCTCCCGTACTGGTATAAGGCTGCACCAGTACAAATATTGTAAAAGAATTTTCTTATTAAGAAGAAGATTGAGATGACTTGCAGCAGGTGGTTTTCTCCCGCATTGGGTTTCCACCTTATATCATTGTGTTCATATGTGTGCCTTATGTGTGATGATCTACTTTATGTTACTGCATCTGTTAACTGATAATATGGTTGATAATGTCCTAATGCACTCATTGAAGATCGATTAACTTAATCTTAAGAAGTTGTGGAAGTAGCATATATGAATCTGATTATGGAATTGAAAAAGTTTTATTAATGTGATAATACTGATTCACCCCCCCCCCTCTCAGTATTATTTCCAACAATTGGTATCAGAGCAGGTCCTTCAGAAAAGCTTGATCGCTTGAAGGAGATCCGTGGAACAATGGGAAAGAAGCTTAAGAAGAAAGCTCATAAGAAAAAGAAGTCATCTCAGAAGAACTATGATAGTGGAAGAATCGATTGGGGATTAGGCATAAGAAGCTCTTCAGATTCAGAATCAGATTCAGAATCAGTATCAGGTATGAATGTGTTATCCTCTGATGTTCCAGCTATATTTCCTTGTGAAAGAGATGAAAGTGATAGCGAAACTATTGAATTTGCTCTTATGGGTGAACAAGAAAGATATCAAATAGAGGCAGAATTTAAAAAGCTGACAGACAAAATTAGAGATCAACAAGATCTATTGAACAAAAGGGAATGTGATTTCAAAGAAGAAGCTACCAAACTAAGGGCCCAACTAGAAGAAGGAAACAAGGTAAGAAAGCTACTCAAGGACAAGGAAGACCAATGTCAAAAATTGCAGCATGAAGTGACATCATTAAGAAAAGAAGTCAACGAAAGAAGCACAACCATCAAGAAACTCAAAGATAGATCCAGCTACTATGAAAATCTTGAAGCTACAATCCTCTCACTAAAAGGAGATCTTGAAGAATCAAAGAAGCAGAATACAGATCTACTCCAAGCTATTTCAAAACAAGAAAACGAAGTCACCAGCTTAAAATCTCAACTAGAATGTGCCTTCCGAGTTCGTCAAATGCAGCAGGATCTGTATGAAGAACAAGAAAAAGAGATTCTCAAACTAAGGGAACAAATGAAAGCTGAAGAAGTTTTGAAAAAGAAATCTCTTGAAAAGGAAGAACAGCTTCAGGTTGAGGTAGATATCTTGAAAGGTAAACTAGAGGAAAAGGATAAGCTTTTACGATTTCAAGATAGCTCTAAAGTACTGGATGATATTCTTAGTAGTCAAAGGTCCCCTGCTATAAAGACTGGTCTTGGTTTCCATGAATCTGTTGAAGGTGAATCTAGTTCACAAGGTGAGGCAAGAAATTCTAAAGAGAAATTTAAAGTGATCAATGAAGGAATGAAAGATCAATCTCATCATCAACCAAGGAAAGAGATTCCTCAAAGAAAATTCTTTACCTCTTCTATGAATAATGTTGAATGTTATGTATGTCATAACCTTGGACATGTTGCAGCTAGATGTAGAAGAAGAAGGGCTCAAGATCATTATGCAGAAAGATCATCACATTCAAGGTATTTTTATGGATATTGCTTTGCTTGCAATACGTTTGGTCACAAAGCTGCTGATTGTTACAGGAGGAATATGAAACATGTGAGATGTTATGCATGTAACAAGCCTGGAAATATAGCAAAGGAATGTAGGAACAAAGTGTGGGCACAATATCAAAAGGAGAAAATGTCATCATCACGCTTGAAGATATGGAGGAAAAAGGAAGTACAGTCAGAAAAGGAGGGCACAGCACAAGTTACAGACATACCAGAATCAGAGGGAGCTGAAAGTACAAGACGCAGTGTAGTAACAAGAGACCTGCGTGGGGACGCAGGGCAGATTAAGCTCAAATGCGTCCAGGACGCAGTTCAGTAACTGGAGATCTGCGTGGGGACGCAGAGCGACTGAGGATCAGGTGCGTCCCTGCAGCAAAAGGACGCGGCGCGATAATAATTTTGGGTGCGTCCCTGAGTAAAAGTACGCGGCGCGATAGTGTTTTTGGGTGCGTCTCTGCAGAACAAGACGCAGTCCAGCAGACGATGAAGTGCGTACCTGTTTCAAGGCATTTATTGGTTGATTCTTCTTATTGATATGCATTGACAGATGGCACTGGTTCAGGGGGAGCATATGTCCTAAATGCATTGTTGGCATTATGGTCCTTGGTGACAATGCTTATGATTCATCTTGCTATTATGAGTTGGTCACATGATCAGATGTATGGTTGATTCTCTAATGATGCTTGCATGAAGTCTTTATTGTCCTTGGCACATATATGGATGAGGTTTGCTGATTTCGTGAATGATTACTCAAAGTCGCATTGTTGGAGACATGATGATGATGAGTCACTCATATGCATTTCATGATGATGTTGACATAAGCATGATGTATGATTTCTTTTGGATGAGGATTACTCATACATATGCAGATGATTTCATTTGATGGCTCTTGATTCATGTAGATCTGGATGGTTATGAGTTGATGAATGACAGATACTATGGAGCAGATTATACAGTGCTGTTGTTTGTCATGATCTTTAGATGTTTTGAAGGTCGTAGCAAGACTCATGTTGTAATGGTCTATCTATTGTAGTCATCTCTTCAGGTCATGTAACGGCCTATGTCCCCCCACTATGCATAGGATGAAGATGTAATGTATTTGGTTTTCATATTTCTGATGTATTCCCACGTGGTTGGATGGATGATCCTTATTGTGATGGGTGATGGATGTATGTATTGAGTCTTTTGGTGATAGGAAGGTCATTTATGATATATAGAGTCATGTTCTTCTTGTAGAACATCTTTTTGCAGACCTTGCTCATAGTCAGGGGGAGATTGAGCATGAACAACACTATATAGCAAAGCAGACATCTTAGCTTGTTCTCAGAAAGACCATTATCAGATTGGAGCACCATGGCATATACAAAGGGGGAGCTCATTCAGAGACTTCAGCAGATCTGGCTCATAGTCAAAGGGAGCATGTTCTTAGGGGGAGCATACCCCTTTGCCCTTGATGTCAAAGGGGGAGAGTGATTCGGTGTTGTTGCCATCAAGTCCAAAGGGGGAGATTGTTGGCATTATGATGCATATGTTGTACTTGATGGCAACACTCTCATAGAAGATCATCTCACTTATATACATTCAGATGAATCTACAGAAGAGATATCAGATGTGACATATTACAGGATAGCTCAAAGGAATCAAATGGCAAGCTCTTCGTAAGCAGAAGCAGAGGTTCAAATATTGTTGAAATTATGAAGGACGCAGGTACACCTTACAGAAAGTGCGTCCCCGCAGGTAATCCATGCAGAACCCGCGTCCAGGGACGCAAGCCAGCCGTTCAGGGGGTGCATCCGCCCAGTGCACACATATCAAGGCAGAGAAAAGCACGTGGGGGTTTCTTGTGTGGTATCTAGCCGACGGTTTTGCGTTTCTATGGTGTCGGCTCGTGGTATTGTTCCATGTTTTGGGGAAAAGCTTGCCTATATAAAGCAAAGGAGTTCATTTGGATTAAGCACCATCTTTGTTGAATATCTTTTGGTGAGATCTAGTCCAGATCTATGAAGGCGAATCTTCTAATGGACTATGATCGCTATGGCGCACGATCAGATCTGTAGATCTGACTGTTTGGGTTAGTCTTGAAGTCTTTATATCTTTCATATCTAAAGAGACGCAGGTGCAGTAAGGGTTCAGGTGCGTCCGGGACGCAGGAGCGAACCGGTTCAGGTGCGCCGGACGCAGGCGCAAAAGGGTTCAGGTGCGCCGAGACGCAGGCAGTTCAAAAGACTCAAAGCGAGGGACGCAGGCTAGCAGTTGAGCAGAGTGCGTCCGGGACGCGGGCTAGCAGTTGAACAGGGTGCGTCCAGGGACTCAGGCCAGCAGTTGAGCAGGGTGAGTCCGGGACTCAGGCTAGCAGTTGAGCAGGGTGAGTCCGGACTCAGGCTAGCAGTTGAGCAGGGTGCTTCCTTCTCTTAAAATCTTTGTTTATCATTGTTGCATCCTGGGTTTGGTCCTATTATTGTTGATCTAGTTACTACAGTTGATTGGGTGTTTCAGAAGGTTGTTTGAGCTTCAATGTTGTTGTTGGGTCCAGTATGAAAATTGGATGAAATGTGGCCTTTCAAGATTATGGGTTGTGCCTCAATGTATCCAGTATGAAAATTGATGAAACGTGGTACTTGAAGGAGAGAAGATTGTAGGCCGGCGCCTACGTACTAGTATCTAAGCTAGTACAAGAGCTAAAGGAAATCTTTGGAGCATTGTAGCAGGTAGTAGCCTGCGTACTAGTAAATGGATCGGCTAGTACAAGAGCAAAGGGGGTTGTAGCTCCCGTACTGGTATAAGGCTGCACCAGTACAAATATTGTAAAAGAATTTTCTTATTAAGAAGAAGATTGAGATGACTTGCAGCAGGTGGTTTTCTCCCGCATTGGGTTTCCACCTTATATCATTGTGTTCATATGTGTGCCTTATGTGTGATGATCTACTTTATGTTACTGCATCTGTTAACTGATAATATGGTTGATAATGTCCTAATGCACTCATTGAAGATCGATTAACTTAATCTTAAGAAGTTGTGGAAGTAGCATATATGAATCTGATTATGGAATTGAAAAAGTTTTATTAATGTGATAATACTGATTCACCCCCCCCCCTCTCAGTATTATTTCCAACAATTGGTATCAGAGCAGGTCCTTCAGAAAAGCTTGATCGCTTGAAGGAGATCCGTGGAACAATGGGAAAGAAGCTTAAGAAGAAAGCTCATAAGAAAAAGAAGTCATCTCAGAAGAACTATGATAGTGGAAGAATCGATTGGGGATTAGGCATAAGAAGCTCTTCAGATTCAGAATCAGATTCAGAATCAGTATCAGGTATGAATGTGTTATCCTCTGATGTTCCAGCTATATTTCCTTGTGAAAGAGATGAAAGTGATAGCGAAACTATTGAATTTGCTCTTATGGGTGAACAAGAAAGATATCAAATAGAGGCAGAATTTAAAAAGCTGACAGACAAAATTAGAGATCAACAAGATCTATTGAACAAAAGGGAATGTGATTTCAAAGAAGAAGCTACCAAACTAAGGGCCCAACTAGAAGAAGGAAACAAGGTAAGAAAGCTACTCAAGGACAAGGAAGACCAATGTCAAAAATTGCAGCATGAAGTGACATCATTAAGAAAAGAAGTCAACGAAAGAAGCACAACCATCAAGAAACTCAAAGATAGATCCAGCTACTATGAAAATCTTGAAGCTACAATCCTCTCACTAAAAGGAGATCTTGAAGAATCAAAGAAGCAGAATACAGATCTACTCCAAGCTATTTCAAAACAAGAAAACGAAGTCACCAGCTTAAAATCTCAACTAGAATGTGCCTTCCGAGTTCGTCAAATGCAGCAGGATCTGTATGAAGAACAAGAAAAAGAGATTCTCAAACTAAGGGAACAAATGAAAGCTGAAGAAGTTTTGAAAAAGAAATCTCTTGAAAAGGAAGAACAGCTTCAGGTTGAGGTAGATATCTTGAAAGGTAAACTAGAGGAAAAGGATAAGCTTTTACGATTTCAAGATAGCTCTAAAGTACTGGATGATATTCTTAGTAGTCAAAGGTCCCCTGCTATAAAGACTGGTCTTGGTTTCCATGAATCTGTTGAAGGTGAATCTAGTTCACAAGGTGAGGCAAGAAATTCTAAAGAGAAATTTAAAGTGATCAATGAAGGAATGAAAGATCAATCTCATCATAAACCAAGGAAAGAGATTCCTCAAAGAAAATTCTTTACCTCTTCTATGAATAATGTTGAATGTTATGTATGTCATAACCTTGGACATGTTGCAGCTAGATGTAGAAGAAGAAGGGCTCAAGATCATTATGCAGAAAGATCATCACATTCAAGGTATTTTTATGGATATTGCTTTGCTTGCAATACGTTTGGTCACAAAGCTGCTGATTGTTACAGGAGGAATATGAAACATGTGAGATGTTATGCATGTAACAAGCCTGGAAATATAGCAAAGGAATGTAGGAACAAAGTGTGGGCACAATATCAAAAGGAGAAAATGTCATCATCACGCTTGAAGATATGGAGGAAAAAGGAAGTACAGTCAGAAAAGGAGGGCACAGCACAAGTTACAGACATACCAGAATCAGAGGGAGCTGAAAGTACAAGACGCAGTGTAGTAACAGGAGACCTGCGTGGGGACGCAGGGCAGATTAAGCTCAAATGCGTCCAGGACGCAGTTCAGTAACTGGAGATCTGCGTGGGGACGCAGAGCGACTGAGGATCAGGTGCGTCCCTGCAGCAAAAGGACGCGGCGCGATAATAATTTTGGGTGCGTCCCTGAGTAAAAGTACGCGGCGCGATAGTGTTTTTGGGTGCGTCTCTGCAGAACAAGACGCAGTCCAGCAGACGATGAAGTGCGTACCTGTTTCAAGGCATTTATTGGTTGATTCTTCTTATTGATATGCATTGACAGATGGCACTGGTTCAGGGGGAGCATATGTCCTAAATGCATTGTTGGCATTATGGTCCTTGGTGACAATGCTTATGATTCATCTTGCTATTATGAGTTGGTCACATGATCAGATGTATGGTTGATTCTCTAATGATGCTTGCATGAAGTCTTTATTGTCCTTGGCACATATATGGATGAGGTTTGCTGATTTCGTGAATGATTACTCAAAGTCGCATTGTTGGAGACATGATGATGATGAGTCACTCATATGCATTTCATGATGATGTTGACATAAGCATGATGTATGATTTCTTTTGGATGAGGATTACTCATACATATGCAGATGATTTCATTTGATGGCTCTTGATTCATGTAGATCTGGATGGTTATGAGTTGATGAATGACAGATACTATGGAGCAGATTATACAGTGCTGTTGTTTGTCATGATCTTTAGATGTTTTGAAGGTCGTAGCAAGACTCATGTTGTAATGGTCTATCTATTGTAGTCATCTCTTCAGGTCATGTAACGGCCTATGTCCCCCCACTATGCATAGGATGAAGATGTAATGTATTTGGTTTTCATATTTCTGATGTATTCCCACGTGGTTGGATGGATGATCCTTATTGTGATGGGTGATGGATGTATGTATTGAGTCTTTTGGTGATAGGAAGGTCATTTATGATATATAGAGTCATGTTCTTCTTGTAGAACATCTTTTTGCAGACCTTGCTCATAGTCAGGGGGAGATTGAGCATGAACAACACTATATAGCAAAGCAGACATCTTAGCTTGTTCTCAGAAAGACCATTATCAGATTGGAGCACCATGGCATATACAAAGGGGGAGCTCATTCAGAGACTTCAGCAGATCTGGCTCATAGTCAAAGGGAGCATGTTCTTAGGGGGAGCATACCCCTTTGCCCTTGATGTCAAAGGGGGAGAGTGATTCGGTGTTGTTGCCATCAAGTCCAAAGGGGGAGATTGTTGGCATTATGATGCATATGTTGTACTTGATGGCAACACTCTCATAGAAGATCATCTCACTTATATACATTCAGATGAATCTACAGAAGAGATATCAGATGTGACATATTACAGGATAGCTCAAAGGAATCAAATGGCAAGCTCTTCGTAAGCAGAAGCAGAGGTTCAAATATTGTTGAAATTATGAAGGACGCAGGTACACCTTACAGAAAGTGCGTCCTCGCAGGTAATCCATGCAGAACCCGCGTCCAGGGACGCAAGCCAGCCGTTCAGGGGGTGCGTCCGCCCAGTGCACACATATCAAGGCAGAGAAAAGCACGTGGGGGTTTCTTGTGTGGTATCTAGCCGACGGTTTTGCGTTTCTATGGTGTCGGCTCGTGGTATTGTTCCATGTTTTGGGGAAAAGCTTGCCTATATAAAGCAAAGGAGTTCATTTGGATTAAGCACCATCTTTGTTGAATATCTTTTGGTGAGATCTAGTCCAGATCTATGAAGGTGAATCTTCTAATGGACTATGATCGCTATGGCGCACGATCAGATCTGTAGATCTGACTGTTTGGGTTAGTCTTGAAGTCTTTATATCTTTCATATCTAAAGAGACGCAGGTGCAGTAAGGGTTCAGGTGCGTCCGGGACGCAGGAGCGAACCGGTTCAGGTGCGCCGGACGCAGGCGCAAAAGGGTTCAGGTGCGCCGAGACGCAGGCAGTTCAAAAGACTCAAAGCGAGGGACGCAGGCTAGCAGTTGAGCAGAGTGCGTCCGGGACGCGGGCTAGCAGTTGAACAGGGTGCGTCCAGGGACTCAGGCCAGTAGTTGAGCAGGGTGAGTCCGGGACTCAGGCTAGCAGTTGAGCAGGGTGAGTCCGGACTCAGGCTAGCAGTTGAGCAGGGTGCTTCCTTCTCTTAAAATCTTTGTTTATCATTGTTGCATCCTGGGTTTGGTCCTATTATTGTTGATCTAGTTACTACAGTTGATTGGGTGTTTCAGAAGGTTGTTTGAGCTTCAATGTTGTTGTTGGGTCCAGTATGAAAATTGGATGAAATGTGGCCTTTCAAGATTATGGGTTGTGCCTCAATGTATCCAGTATGAAAATTGATGAAACGTGGTACTTGAAGGAGAGAAGATTGTAGGCCGGCGCCTATGTACTAGTATCTAAGCTAGTACAAGAGCTAAAGGAAATCTTTGGAGCATTGTAGCAGGTAGTAGCCTGCGTACTAGTAAATGGATCGGCTAGTACAAGAGCAAAGGGGGTTGTAGCTCCCGTACTGGTATAAGGCTGCACCAGTACAAATATTGTAAAAGAATTTTCTTATTAAGAAGAAGATTGAGATGACTTGCAGCAGGTGGTTTTCTCCCGCATTGGGTTTCCACCTTATATCATTGTGTTCATATGTGTGCCTTATGTGTGATGATCTACTTTATGTTACTGCATTTGTTAACTGATAATATGGTTGATAATGTCCTAATGCACTCATTGAAGATCGATTAACTTAATCTTAAGAAGTTGTGGAAGTAGCATATATGAATCTGATTATGGAATTGAAAAAGTTTTATTAATGTGATAATACTGATTCACCCCCCCCCTCTCAGTATTATTTCCAACACTTCTTCTGTGCGACACTTACACATGATCTTGCACACCAATATTTGTGCGAAAAACTGCACCGTGGGATCCGTGATAGAGTGGATAGAATATATGTGCAACTTCTTTATGAGGCCAAACTTGCTCTTCATCTAGTCTGCGAGTTTTTTCTCCTATGTTTTTCCTCCAAACGCTTCTGCTGGATCCACGGCTTGATGTGGCAGCAAGGTGATCCAATTTATCAACATGTCTATGAGTGGGATGGGTTCTCCCAGCTAGAGACACCCATCGTGCACTAATGTGAGAAATTTCTGTACACAAATGGTGTTTATGTTGGTGCGACTGAAATGAAGCACCTAGAGTATGTTCAGGAGCCCCGTGGCCCCAACACCAGCGACCCACTTCATTGGCTCTAACCACGTAACCTTTGATGCATCATAATATACCTTGGACTAGTATTTGGTTGGCACCAAATAAGGGAACTTCTTGTGATCCCCTAAGTCTTAATCCTCCATTTTTAGGGTTGGTATGTAGGCCAACAACGTGCCCTCAAACACCACAGTCTCTGGAAATAGTGGTGTAGTCACCATGAATTTCGCATTGTCTAGATCTTTAGGCACTTTAACTATGGCCTTTCATGGTGGGATATACTTCGGTAGCCGAGTCATCAACTCACCCTCCTCAGCATCAATCTCCTCGATGCCTCCGTGCAATTATTCTTCACTCAAATCCCTTGACTCTGTCAGCTGTTGTGACTGATCCATATTCCCCTTATGGCAGACTGCTGTGGGGTTTTTCCATAGTGACTTCCTCACCAGGACCTACTGAGGTTTCTTCTACTTCTTATCGGCCACCTTGGATGCAGAAAGTTGCGACACAGAAGGCTTAGGTCTGGGAGACCTAGGCACTGTAGTCGGAAATCCTACAGGGACAAATGGTGCTACTTCTGTCTTAGGGGGAGTTGCAGTCATGCTAGCCACAAAACGTTCTTAGAGAAAGTCAGGTACGTCAGCCAACCCTGGTCGCAAAAAGAGCTCTTCCCAATCAGGCTCAGACATATAGTTTTTCACTTGGCACACGACAAGGTGAAAAATCTCAATACAAACTGTCAGGAAGCAAAGTGTCAGAATGCGGGGTAGTAGGGCATTTTTATAGATTATTTTGAATTTGAATCCAACCATTCCCTCCAATTTCCAATCATTAATGCATCTTTGGTTGTATATTTCCAAAGATATGCTACATAAATGCATCTTCCCTGCTCCTTTCAATGGAAGTTTTTCCATCCAATCATCTACAGTGCTTCCAATGGTCATTTGTGGAACAGGCTGCGTGGTACCAGGCCTTGTGGCACAACTTCTTCGACACAAATCCCCTCTGTGCCTTACTTCCATCCATCGCACAGCTGTCTTGCTTTGTCTTTCCCAATTTTGTGCAATGTATTTTACACTCCCATACTTCCTCGCAGCTTCCTGGAGTACTAAGACTATCTCGCCATCATATAGTCATTATGTAGGGGTGGGATCACCACTATACAACTTCAATCGACTGCCACTAAATTTTCCTAGAAACAATTCCCCGTTCAACTTCACGAGTTGAATTGCGCCACCATCTGTAATTTCTTTTACAACATAAGGTCCTAGCCAATGCATTTGAAACTTCCCCAGGAATTTTGTAAATTTGCTGTCATATAATAATACCAAATCATTAACTTGGAAGGTGTGATGCTTTATATGGTGATCATGTCATGCCTTTTCAGGTCCTCTCGCACCTGTTGATGAAATCATGCTAGAAAATTATCTTCTTCCAATTCTACCAGCTGTGCGAGATGCTTCTCCATAGTATCGTGATAAGATATATCTGTTAATGCTACAATCCGCAGACTTGGAACAATGTATTCCATGGGTATTACAACCTCCTACCCATATACCATTCAGAAAGGGGTTTGGCCTGTCAACCTTTTACAAGTGGTTCTATACGCCCAAAGGACTACTGGTATGCGCACATCCCAGTAATTCTGCTTCGTGTTATAAACCTTGGTCAAGGCGCTCTCCAAGATTTTTTTGAAGGATTCTATCGTACCATTAACTTAAGGGTGATATGGCGTACTCTTCAGATGATATACCTAGAATTATTCAAGCATTGCAACGATTGTTTCATTTAAAAAGTGTTTTCCCCTATTACTCATTAAAATTTTAGGGCAACCAAATCGGGACAAAATAAATTCAAAGATGAACTTCACGTCGGTAGCTATGCTATAGTCCTTGATTGGTTGTGCTTCCACCCACCTTGTCAAGTATTCAGTTGCTGTAATAATGTATCGTGCCTTGATCTTTTTCCTTGGTCGCTGAATTGGACCCACAAAGTCTATTTCCCATTTATCAAACACCTGCAAAGTTATTTGTGGATTTAAGGGCAACTCGTTCCTTCACGATGGTCTCCCCATCCTTTGATAAGCATCACATGCCCTACAATACACCTTCAAGTCCTTATGCACTGTTTGCCACCAAATTCCTGCGCACGGGATCTTCTGCGCAGTCACTCTACCTGCATAATGTCCTCTAGCTACTCCTGTGTGTGCTTCTCCAAGAATGGTTGTCCGTTCATAGTTTGGGACATATCTGTGCAGTATCTTATCAGATCCCATTTTGTATAAGTGTCGAGTGATCATAGAGAAGTTAGCTGCGCAGACCACCAATTCCTTCTTTTGTTGTGTCGAATATCCTTTTGGAGCTGTTCCTGTAGACAAAAAATGAATTATATTGGAAAAGTGATTGTCTATGACACAAACAACAAAGAGTTACGCATCAAGCAACCCTTCTTCCAATCTTGTAGGCTCATCACCAGTCTCAATCCTGGATAGGTGATCAGGACTAGCATTCAGGCGTCCTGGCTTCACGATCACCTCAAAAGTGTACTCTTGGAATAGCAACAACCATGCAAATCTTCTCCCCCAAAACAGGCTTATTGACCAGGTATTTTAGAGAATAATGGTCATATACATTTTGAAGTGTGTGCCTAACAGATAGTGCCAAAATTTATTTAGCACATACACCATCGCTAATCCTTCGTGCTCTGTAATCGAGTGGTTCTTATCCACCTTTGATAATTTCCTACTCGCAAATGCTATAGGATGATCAATGTCTCCTTCACCTAGTTGGGTTAGCACCACACCTAGCGCAATATAAGATGCATCCACATGAACATGAAACTCCTTTTTCCAATCTGGGAACACTAGAATGGGCATGGTAACCATTTTTTCCTTCAAAATGTCTAAATTGGTCTGACAATCTTCATCCCAGTAGAATGTTGCATCCTTTTTCAACAATATTTCCATTGGCGTAGTTATTTGTACATACGCATTTATAAACTTTCGATAATATCCAGGCCCAACATTGCGTGCAACTATTTTAATTTCTTCGGGGCTTCCAAATTAACAATGAAAACTATCTTGGTAGGGTCTACCATCAATCTCTACTTTCAAACCACATGACCCAGCAATATTCCATAAGGTATGCAGAAGATGCACTTTTTCAGGTTAAGGGCGATCTGATGTCTTCGACAGGTATCCAACATGAGGCACAAACTAGCAACGTGGCGCTTGACCAACCCAAACATGGTCCAATCATCAAAGTAGACTTCTAAAAACTTGTGGATGAATTCCTTAAAAGCCGCAATTACCACTCTTGAAAAGATTGCAGGCGCATTCTTCAGCCCAAAAGGCATTACTGTATATTGAAAACAACCCTATTCCGTAGTGAAGGTGGTCTTACTTCGATCCGCCGGTGCAATCTTGATCTGATGGTACCTCGAGAACCCATTAGTGAACGAGTAGGCTTCCTGCCCTTTGACATTCTCCAACACCTCATTTGTAAATGGCGTAGGAAAAGGGTCATGGACACATGCATCATTCAACTTCCTCAGGTCTACGCATATCCGAATTTCATCTTGCTGCTTCTTTTCTTGGACTACCATGGGACTTATCCAGTCTAATTCCTCCACAGGTTCAATGATCCCAGCTTCCAGCATCTTATCCAACTCCTTATGCACCTTTTCCTTATACTTGGTATTTAGTTGGTAGGGGCGCTACTTTAGAGGCTTTGCATCTGGCTTCAAAGTAATCTTCATGACACCTAAATCCCCTACTATCCCCTTTATATCCAAGAAATTGGTGAGAAACAAGTCATGATATTTGCACAACAGCTCTGTGACCTTATAAACTGTATCTTCATCCCAATAATCACCTATTTTAGCAAACTTCGGTTGCATGTTCGATCCAATATTTACCTGCTTAGTCTTTAAAGGCTACAATATGTCGAGGATTGCTACCTTAGGTCCCTCGACCTCGCGCTATCCTTCAGACTTGGGAATACTAATGTTTCTTGGGTCATATTTGCTTTCTTCTGTAGTTACATTATAACATTCTAACATTTGGCGCAACTGGGTATTCCAATTTGGATGAACCCATGCTACCGGTTCCTTAGGTATTTTAAATTTGCAACTTTGATTTCTTGGAGTGCCTCATCAATACAATCAAAGCCATCTTCAAAGCTAAACTTCAACAATAAAACTTCCTTCAGGATATCCCATTCGGCCATCCCATGTCGTAGCTCAGTTTCCACGTACCAGTTCATTGGGATGGTATCAAAAGTGTGACAAAAGCTGTGAACCCATTCCAGCTGCAATTCCTTGCCTCAAGCTTGAGCCCATCGCGCCAAATGTTTGCACGGATCATCCTTCCCTGTGTATTTATTTTTCATACGGGTATTGGCGTACCCAAACCTTAGCTTCATCATTCTCTAGTATTCTTTCCAATTGGCGAAGCTGTCCTTATGCGTACCCCACCAATGGGAAGGCGTAGCTCGCAGTGCCAGACTTAGTGCTTGGAACTGATGCTCTTCTGGCACATCCCTTTCAAACTTATCCAAAAACAAATTAACATCTTCTAACCCATAATAATAAGGTTAATTCCTTATCTCAGTGGATATGCATCAGATCTATTTCGTCAACATGTTACAGTGCAACGAGGAGACTTTGTGTAATCGGTTCTACCAATGCTCAAGCTCTTCATCAGAATTTGAAGTGCGGGAACTATCCCTATCCCATGCAATTCATCCATTGGGTTGATCCAATCCTCATCATGCGCAATGATCTTATAAATGTGATCAATATTGCCCTTGTCCTCATAATCACAGACCAGTTCAGTATATCACGCACCTTTAGTTGGATCCAATGGAACAATGACTAAGAGCTCCTTTCGTTGAAATGCCATTATGCACTTCTTAAGATTAATAATCACATCCATATAAAATGCCTAATCAATGCCTAGTAGCATAGGGTAAGGGTTACTATCATCAACTATATCCATCGCTTCAAAGTCAGCTAGGGCTCTCACTCCCTCAATATCTACTGTGACCCCATACAGGCGCCTCATATGAATGATATTTTGCTAGTTTTCCATGCGTAGCTGGATAGGATACCATTACAGCGCAGGCCTCCCCATTCTTTCCCACATTTTTTTTGGCAGAAAATTCACATCAAATCCTAAATCAAGAATTACCTGGTCTATTTCATACTCCCCAATTTGCACAGTTAGTCTCATCTTGTGACCTACTTGCTTCTTACTTTTTCCCACTTTGCGTGCTGATTGTTATTTTATAGAAGTTTTAATCTTACCTGTACAATTATCAATTAGCTCTGGTAGAAATTCTACCACCCTTCTATCCCGTAGGAGCTTCATACAAGTCTTCAAAAATGTTGCTAACAACGAAGGGTCTACGTCTTATTCGCTATTGTTTTGTCTAGGCTTCTCTGACTTCTTGAGGTAGAAGCTTCTGTGAAGATATTTTTAGATTCCATAAAAGTTTCCTTTGCGCGGCTCAGGTCAAATCCAACTTCCTTCTCAATAGGCTTGTGTACCCATCCTTCAGCCTTTTATTGCTTCCCTTTATCTTCTCCATGGGCTATGCTACTTCACGTCACGATATTAATGCTAAGTTCCTCTTCACGAGGCTCCACTCTCATCATTTGGATATTTTGCGTAGGTGTTTGATCTTTCTTTTCCTGCATCTTCACTATTAGTATGGGGAAATCTTCTATAACATGGTCAAACTGCTAGAAATACTGACAGGAGGGGTGCGTTGGATTCTGACAGTCACGTGAAAAATGACCTATCTCTCAACAATTGTAACAAATAACCTATCTGCGACCCCTTCCAGTTCCTCCGCCTCACCCTCTTCCTCGGCCTTGGAATCCTTTGAGCGTTGCACCCATGCCTTGATCCCAAGGTCGATTTTTCACCTGCATCCTATACGTAGGGGTCCGCTCCATCATCAGTTCATAGCTCCGACAGTTGCGCTCATCATGCCCGACTGATTTGCAGAAAGTGCAGAACAACTATTGCGGAGTTTGCACAAACTTCTATAGGAGATGACAGTTATCAATTGCGTTTTCCCAAATATTTGATAGATAACGCACCATAAGGCTACACCTGTAGTCAACCCAATAATATTTTCTGGATTCAAGGGGACAAGACTTACCCCAATAAGGTAATTCTGATAAACTAGCCAATGGTCCTTATCATGACCATAACCTTTACACTTTAGGCACCAAACTTCCACACACACCTCAGGCTGGACTTCCTTTCCCTTCTTAAGGCTCTATAACTCCAAGTGTAGGCTAGCTAGTTGTGACTGAATTTGTTGTACCCCTAGATTTGTATCCTGCATTTGTATCCTGCATAGGTGAAGCCTCCAATCTCATTGAAATCTCCCAAGCTTCAACGTTCATTCCTATTTTCTATTGCGACAGTGGTAATCTCAAATGAGGTAGGAGCGAAGAAATGTACCAATCTCTATGTTGATCATCTATGATTCTCATGTTAGCCTGCTGAATCAGACATTTTAGTCTTTGGTTAAAGTCCCATGAAGAATCATTTACCCTTTGCTGAATCTCTTTAAATTTTGTTACCCACTGGGCCTATGATTTGGGTTTCTTAAACTCATTGTTCAACGCTTGTTGGGTTTCTAGCATAGTCGCGTTGGGTTTACCTGAGAAAAACTTGATATAACAACTCAACGCTCTGTCCTGTAATGCGGTGACTAGCTGCACTTTCTTCATATCGTCATCAGTGATTTGTTGTGCCTTCCATATAGCATCCACAAAAAACCAAATTTGTTTGGGGTCTTTAGCCCCCATACCCTTAAATACAGGCATCTTCATCGTGTTTTCCATGTTAAATAATGGAGGTGGAGGTGGAGGCAAAGGTGTAGGTGTGTGAGGCGGAGGTGGAGTGGATGGGTGAGGTATCCCTGTGATACCCTGGCTTATGATCTGCAGTGCACTTTGTGGTGTGCTCAGAATACTACGTTCGTCATCACTATCAGATGATCCTAGCAGTTAGCTATATTCAGAGCTTGAATCTATGTTCCTTCTGAATTCTCTCCCACTTTGCATAGTCCCAAACATCAATTTAAAGGCATAACACACTTTTCACACAATAACATCTTAATCCAGGTTTTCAGGGATTTTAGGTACTTACCTCTCGGTCCCTTGAAAAACCTATGCTCTACTTCACTACAACCGGTGGATGTATCGATCACAAACTCAGTAAGGAATCCTTCTAGAATACTATTGATCTAGTGGTCAACAACCCACATGATTTTATTTATTTATTTATTTCTTTCTTCTGACTTCTTGAGGTAGAAGCTTCTGCGAAGATATTTTTATATTCCATAAAAGATTCCTTTGCGCGGCTCAGGTCGAATCCAACTTCCTTCTCAATAGGCTTGCATACCCATCCTTTAGCCTTTGGCTGCTTCCCTTTATCTTCTACAATGGTTGTGCCGCTTCACGTCATGATATTAATGCTAAGCTCCTCTTCGTGAGGCTCCACTCTCATCATTTGGATATTCTGTGTAGGTGTTTGATCTTTCTTTTCCTGCATCTTCGCTATTAGTATGGGGAAATCTTCTATAACATGGTCAAACTACCGGAAATACTGACAGGAGGGGTACGTTGGATTCTGACAGTCACGTGCAAATGACCTATCTCTCAACAATTGTAACAAGTAACCTGTCTGCGACCCCTTCTAGTTCCTCCACCTCACCCTCTTCCTCAGCCTTGGAATCCTTTGCGCATTGCACCCGTGCCTTGATCCTGAGGTCGATTTTCCACCTGCATCCTATACGTAGGGGTCCACTCCATCATCAGTTCATAGCTCCGGCAGTTGCGCTCATCATGCCCGACCGATTTGCAGAAAGTGCAGAACAACTGTTGCGGAGTTTGCACAAACTTCTATAGGAGATGACAATTATCAATTGTGTGTTTCCCAAAGATTTGACAGATAATGCACCATAAGACTACACCTGTACTCAACCCAACAATATTTTCTAGATTCAAGGGGACAAGACTTCGCCCAATAAGGTAATTCTGATAGACGTGCCAATGGTCCTTATCATGACCATAACCTTTACACTTCAGGCACCAAACTTCCGCGCACACCTTAGGCTGGACTTCCTTTCCCTTCTTAAGGCTCTATAACTCCAAGTGTAGGCTAGCTAGTTGTGACTGAATTTGTTGTACCCCTAGATTCATATCCTACATAGGTGAAGCCTCCAATCTCATTGAAATCTCCCAAGGTTCAGCTTTCATTCCTATTTTCTATTGCGACAGTGGTAATCTCAAATGAGGTAGGAGCGAAGAAATGTACCAATCTCTATGTTGATCATCTATGATTCTCATGTTAGCTTGCTGAATCAGACATTTCAGTCTTTGGTTAAAGTCCCATGTAGACTCATTTACCCTCTGCTGAATCTCTTTAAATTTTTTTACCCACTGGGCCTATGATTTGGGTTTCTTAAACTCATTGTTCAACGCTTGTTGGGTTTCTGGCATAGTCGCTTTGGGTTTACCGGAGAAAAAATTGATATACCAACTCAATGCTCTATCATATAACGTTGTGACTAGCTGCACTTTCTTCATATTGTCATTAGTGATTTGTTGTGCCTTCCATATAGTATCCATGACGAACCAAATTTGTTTGGGGTCTTTAGTCCCCATACCCTTAAATATAGGCATATTCATCCTGTTTTCCATGTTAAATAATGGAGGTGGAGGTGGAGGTGGAGGTAGAGGTGGAGTGGATGGGTGAGGCATCACTGTGATACCCTAGCTTATGATCTGCAGCGTGCTTTGCAGAATACTACCTTCGTCATCACTATCAAATGATCTTAACAGTGAGTTATATTCAAAGCTTTAATCTACATTCCTTCTGAATTCTCTCCCACTTTGCATTGTCCCAAACATCAATTTAAAGGCATAACCCACTTTTCACACAATAACATCTTAATCCAAGTTTTCAAGGATTTTAGGTACTTACCTCTCGGTCCCTTGAAAAAACTATGCTCTGCTTCACTATAACTGGTGGATGTATCGATCACAAACTCAGTAAGGAATCCTTCTGGAATTCTATCGATCTAGTGGTCGACAACCCACACGATTTTTTTTTTATTATTTTTTATTTTACTTTATTTTTTATTTTATTTATTTTATTTTATTTTATTTTATTTATTTTTTATTTATTTAATTTAATTTAATTTATTTAATTTTTATTTATTTATTTTTATTTTATTTTATTTATTTATTTAGTTATTTATTTTTATTTTATTTATTTATTTTTCTGAAGCCTCTAAGCATTCACTAGTTCTGGGGTCCACACAATAGGGCCGTCAAGCTTCCATGTACCCTGACTATCTGCCAATTTGGAAAGCCACTCATGCAATTCAAAGGGGAAAGAGTAGAAGAATATCTCGTGTTTTTCCGTGAATAGGTATCTATTCAGCCACTCTTTGCTTGACAAGCGCAAATTCTTGTTCTCCTGAGCTACAAACACATGTAGTGTCCGATCTATCAACTTTTCAATTTCTTTCTTAGTGGGGAACCACTTATCACACATTCCTCAGATAGATCTTGATCCCGACAACGAAACCATTTGTTGGCTGGATGGGCCCTGAACCAGGTTCAAAGTTAGTTGTGCCAACCAACAAAACCCTAACTACTGGCCCATTTAGCAACAACCTGCATAACGCAGGCTGTTGTGTCACCCGAAGCAGTATTGGGGGATGACATAAACAGGTTTTTACATCCAGAGGTCTATGTGATGGGTTCTTGATGTAGGAGCATGAGGCTTGAAGGCAAAAGGCTTCGAATTTATTCCAAAAATACAAAAAAAGTTTTCAAGCAAAGGAGTGGGATACTTTAGCTGCCAATTTACAAAGTTTTCTAGATAAGATTTGAGCTAGGATTTAGGGATTGAGTGATTTTATAATTAATTCAATCTATTTAGATTTAGTTGAGACTCTCAAGGAGAATATCAACCAGAGTAGATATTGTCTAAGATTAGGAAGATTTGATCCATGGATTAAGAATCTGATTGTTAGAATGAAATAATATTTATGTAAGTTCTGAATGGTTGTAAAGGGATTTTGACTGATTTGGCTTGATTAGGCTATGTAAGATTAAGTTACAGAAACTGTATCTCTGTGTATTTGTGTATAATTGGTCAAACCCGGAGGCGTTGTATTCCTTTGAAATATCTATGAGTTCTGTTGATTTGCAGTTTTGCTTTTGAATTAGAGTGTGAAAAACCTGTATTCTATCACAATCTTGTTTTTTTCCATGTTGTGAAATAATTTAGTTATGATTAAAAACATCAGAGAATATGGTTTGAGACAAGTTAAATGTAGCAGAGGTGTTAAGTTTGGTAGAACAAAGAAAAGAAAACCTGACAAAATTGTGTTAAACCAAAGGAGTCTGGAATCGTCTAATCTACAGATCCAATAGATCTAACGGTCATCACGAGTCAATAAGATCGTATGTTTAGTCAAGGGAGAAAGGTGGTTTTACCAGTGAAGCTGTTTATCGAGTGAAGAAAAAGTGGTAAGCGATCTTTTGAAATTCCAAGCCATTCCATTTATCGACCGACACATAGCACTTGGGTGGAGAGAGAAAACCACTTTATCAGGTGGGTAAACATCGTGCAAGATCCCTGTCCGATATCGCTGTTAATCATTGGATCAAGTGTGTTTTGATCAACGGTGGAGGATCGCCGATTAGTTTTTTTGATCAGGTGAACCAACAACCGTCGGATTGAAGGGTAAGATCAATGGTGGAGAATTACTGCGATAATGTTTGTGAAAAAGCGGACGCAATAAGGAATTAACCAAAAGTTTGAATTCCTTTTGATTCCGTGGTAATTGAAAGGTTGTCATATTGCGGTTAAATATTAAGCGGTTCTGCTAATTTAGTAGAATAGCCAAGTTTGGAGGTAGATGACTGATACTCCAAAGGAAATCCAAGAAGAAGTTCCACCTGAACTTGTAGAAATCGTTTCTGGATTTGAACGATTATCCATTACACCTGCACCCAGACCACCATTTGTGGTATCAAAGAAGCCTACTAACACTAAACAGGATCTCAAGGATTAGAAAAATAAATCCAACATGGCTTTCAGAGTTGGAGGAAGAGGTGGTGGTTGAAGAAGAGGAAGACCCATTGCAAATGCTTAAGTGTTGGAAGCTATGCAACAGATGCAAGCTAGATTGGAAGAAATGGAAATGGGAAGAGATGCAGATGTTGGAGATGTCAGTGAACCTGAAGTTGGAGCTGTAGAAGATGAGGAACCTACAGATGTAACTCCTGAAATGAGATTCTTTAAGTCAGTATTGAGATCCACATCCAAGCCTAGACTTGAAGTTTCAATCTACACAGGAAGCTTAAGCCCTGAGGAATTGATAGACTGGATAAATGACATGGAGAAATTCTTCGATTATGAAGAAACAGAAGAAGGAAAGAAGGTGAAGTTTGTTGTCACAAAACTGAAAGGACATGCAACACTTTGGTGGGATGGAGTGCAGGAAAAAAGAAGAAGACTTGGCAAACAACCAATCAAGAATTGGAACAGGATGGTGGAAAAACTAAAAGGTAAGTTTTTTCCAAGTGATTATTAACAAACATTATTTAGAAAGATGCAAAATCTTAGGCAAAGGTCTATGACGGTAAAGGAATAAACAGAGGAGTTCTACAAAGTGAGTATAAGAGCAAGACAAATCCAAGATACAGATGAGAAACCTGCATGATATGTGAATGGCCTCAGAATGGAGATCCAAGATGAGATAAGTGTACTGTCTCCTAAATTAGTAGAAGAGGCTTATCAGATGGTATTGAAGGTTGAAGAAAAACTCATAAGGAAGCAATCTACCAGAAATAGAGGTACTTTCCAAGGAAGGGGAAGTCAAGGTGATAGAGGAAGATCTACAACACCTAGAGATGGAGCTAGCAGCAGCTCAAGTCAGCATGCACCCATAGGAGGTGATACAAGTGGCAGAGGGAGTTTTTCTAGAGGAAGAGGAGGTAGAGGTAGAGGAAGAAAAACCAGGTGTTATAGATGTAACAAGCTGGGGCACAAAGCTTATGAGTGCACAAAAAATATAGGAATGAATAAGAGGAATGCAATTGTTTCAAAAACTGAAGAGGAAGCAACAAAGGTAATAGAAGAAGAGAATGTACCAGAGAAAGGGGAATCTTTGGTAGTCAACAAAATTTTGTTAAAGCCAGCTAAGGAAATTGTTGAACCAACACAGAGAAAAACCTTGTTCAGGACTGTGTGTAAGGTTCAAGGGAAGTGTTTTCAGATAATTTAGTCTCCACAGAAGTGGTGGAGAAGTTGAAGTTGAAAACAAAGAAACATCCAACACCTTACAGGGTGCCATTGCTTCAAAAGGGATATCAGTTGGTAGTGAATGAGAAATGTGAAGTGGAGTTGCAATTGGGTAAATACAGAGACAAAATTATGTGCGATGTGATGCCTATGGATGTGTGTCATATATTGTTGGGTAGACCTTGGCAGTATGACAGAGGAGCTATGCATGATGGAAAGAAGAACACATACAAATTTAGCAAAGATGGTGTCAATCATACATTGTTGCCAATGGAAGAAGAGGATACATCAAAGAAACCTGATCCAAAGATCCTTTTGCTGAGTGGAAAGGAGTACTTGCAGCAGATGGAAGAAGATGAGGTAAGTTTTGCATTGGTTTGCAAACCCAAGGTAATAATTACTTCCACAAGAGTTTCTGATTTACCAATTGAAATTCAAGAGATGCTGCATAGTTATTGTGATATCCTTGTAGATGATTTGCCTGATGAGTTACCACCCATTAGAAAAATCAGTCATCACATAGATTTGATTCCAGGAGCAAATCTATCTAATAAAGCAGCTTACAGGATGACTCCCACAGAGAATGAAGAGATTAGGAAACAAGTTTAGGAACTGTTAAACAAGGGACTTATTAGAGAGAGTTTGAATCCTTGTGCAGTACCAACAGTGTTGAGCCCAAAGAAAGATGGAGGCTGGAGAATGTGCAATGATTCAAGCGAAATCAATAAGATAACAATCAGGTACAGATTTCCTTTACCTAGAATTGAAGATTTGATGGATTGTTTGAGTGGAGCTAGATATTTTACAAAGTTAGATTTAAAAAGAGGTTATCATCAAATCAGAATTAGAGAGGGAGATGAATGGAAAACTACTTTTAAGACCAATGAAGGACTGTATGAATGGATGGTAATGCCTTTTGGATTGCCAAATGCTCCTAGTACATTTACAAGGCTCATGAATGAAGTTTTGAGAGAATTTATTAGTAAATTCGTAATAGTATATCTGGATGAAATATTAGTTTACAGCAGATCAAAAGAGGAACATGTGAGGCATCTGAATTATGTCTTACAGAGGCTACAACAAGAGAAGTTACTGTTAAATTTAAAGAAATGTTCATTCATGAAGGAGGAGTTGGTGTATTTGGGCTTTGTTGTTTCTGCTGATGGATTAAAGATGGATCCAGAGAAGATAAAAGCAATCATAGAGTGGCCTTCACCAAGAAGTGTCTTTGAGGTAAGAAGTTTTCATGGTCTTGCTAGTTTTTATAGGAAATTCATAAGGAATTTTAGTAAGATCAATGCTTCAATTATTGACACAATAAAGAAGGACAGACAACCATTTAAATGGACTGATGAAGCAGAAAAGAACTTCCAGCTATTGAAGAGAAATATTATTGAGAAAACTATTTTGATTTTTCCTGATTTTAATAAACCTTTTAAAGTGAAGTGTGATGCCAGTGGAGAATCCATTGGAGTGGTTTTGAGTCAGGAGGATAGGCCTGTAGCTTATTTTAGTAAAAAGCTGAATGAGTCAAAGAAGAAATATTCTTCTTATGACAAGGAGTTTTATGCAGTGGTGCAGTCTTTGAAGAAGTGGAGACATTAATTGATGTCGAAGGAGTTCATACTGTATTCAAATAACCATGCATTACAGTACATTATGTAATAGCCAAATATTAACCAGAAGAATGCAAAATGGGTAGAACACCTTCAAAGTTTTAATTTTGTGTTAAAACATATAACTGGCCAATCAAACAAAGTAGCAGATGCCTTAAGTAGAAAAAGCATTTTTGTTCAAGAAAGTCAAATTCAAGTGTTGGGTTTTGATTTTCTTAAAGAGTTATATGAGAAAGATCTAGATTTTAAAGAGGCATTTGAAGCTTGTAGAAATCCCATTATGTTAGACAAAGGCAAGTGGTTGGATTATTTACTGCAAGAGGGACTATTGTTTAAAAGAAATCAACTGTGCATACCAAATTGTTCTATGAGAGAAAATTTAATCAAGGAGAAACATAGTGGTGGACTGGGAGGATATTTTGGTGTAGAAAAGACTTATGAGCAGTTGAACTGGTTTTATTTTTGGCCAAAGATGAGAACTGGAGCAGAAAAGTATGTGAAAATTTGTAAAGTCTGTCAGTATGCAAAGGGAACGAGCCAAAACACAGGTTTGTATGTTCCATTACCTATTCCAGATAGGACTTGGGATATGGTACGTATGGACTTTGTTTTGGGTTTACCAAAAACTCAAAGGGGACATGATTCAATTTATGTTGTGGTTCACAGATTTTAAAAAATGGCACATTTTATTCCGTGTTATAAAACCAGTGATGCTACTCAATTGTTGATCTGTTTTTTAAGGAGATTGTAAGATTACATGGGTTACCTAAGAGCATTGTTTCAGATAGAGACACTAGATTTGTCGGACATTTATGGAGGACATTATGGAAGAAGCTTGGAACTAAATTGAGTTTTAGTTCTGCTTATCATCCTCAGATTGATGGACAGACTGAAGTTGTAAACAGAAGCTTGGGTAATCTTTTGAGAAGTCTTGCAGGTGAACATCCAAAACAGTGGGATCAAGTATTGGCATAGGTAGAATATGCTTATAATGATTCTCCTAATAGGAGTACAGGGCAGAGTCCATTCTGTATAGTTTATGGAATGCACCCAAGGGGAGTGTCTGAATTGAGAGACTTGGGAAAAGCTGAAATGAGAAGTGCTAAAGGAGAAGATTTTGCTACAGAAGCTCAAGCAATACATGAACAGGTAAAACAACAATTACAGGAAAACAACATAAAATACAAGAGCAGAGCAGATTTGAAGAAGAGAGAAGTTAATTTTGAAGTTGGAGATTTGGTTTTAGCACACCTGAGGAAGGAAAGATTTCCAAAAAGGGAGTATAACAAGCTAAAGTTTAAGAAAATTGGACCATGCAGAGTCTTGAGAAAATTTTCTGCAAATGCATATGAAATTGAATTACCCCCTGATACTGGAATATCTCCAATTTTCAATGTTTCTAATTTGTATAGGTATGAAAGTGGAAATGTAGATGACACAGTAGAGGATCAAGAAGGACAAGAGATTGATTGGGTAAAATAGTTACCTATAGCAAAGGAAGTGAAGCCAGAGAGAATTTTGGACAAGAAATTGTTGAAGAAAACAAGAGGACAAGAGTATTTTCAGTATTTGGTCAAATGGAAGGATCAACCAATTACTGAAGCTACTTGGATGACAGATGCCATGCTACAGAAGTTGGGCAGTTCTGTAAAAGAGCTCATGGATAGGAACCCATGAAGAGTTTTGTCCTCAAGAGTCTGATGAAGAAGCATGAGGCTTGAAGGCAAAAGGCTTGGAATTTATTCCAAAAATACAAAAAAAGTTTACAAGCAAAGGAGTGGGATCCTTTAGCTGTCAATTTACAAATTTTTCTAGATAGGATTTGAGCTAGGATTTAGGGATTGAGTGATTTTATAATTAATTCAATATATTTAGATTCAGTTGGGACTCTCAAGGAGAATATCAACGATAGTAGATATTGTCTAAGATTAGGCAGATTCAATCCATGGATTAAGAATCTGATTGTTAGAATGAAATAGTATTTATGTAAGTTCTGAATGATTGTAAAGGGATTTTGACTAATTTGGCTTGATTAGGACGTGTAAGATTAAGTTACAGAAACTGTATCTCTGTGTGTTTGTGTATAATTGGTCAATCCCGGAGGTGTTGTATTCCTTCGAAATATCTTTGAGTTCTATTGATTTGCAGTTTGGCTTTTGAATTAGAGTGTGAAAAACCTGTATTATATCACAATCTTGTTTTTTTCCATGTTTTGAAATAATTTGGTTATGATTAAAAACATCGGAGAATATGGTTTGAGACAAGTTAAATGTAGCAGAGATGTTAAGTTTGGCAGAACACAGAAAAAAAACCTGACAAAATCGTGTTAAATCAAAGGAGTCTGGACTATTCTGATCTACATATCCAATAGATCTAACAGTCATTGTGCGTCAATAATCTCATACGTTTAATCAAGGGAGAAAAGCGATTTTACCAGTAAAGTTGTTTATGGGGTGAAGAAAAAGTGGCAAGTGGTCTTTCGAAATTCCAAGCGATTCCATTTATCGACCGACACGTAGCACTTGGGTGGAGAGAGAAAACCACTTTATCAGGTGGGTAAACATCGTGCAAGATACCGTCCAATATCATTGTTAACCGTTGGATCAAGTGTGTTTTGATCAACGGTGGAGGATCGCCGGTTAGTTTTGTTGATCGGGTGAACCAACGACCATCAGATTGAAGGGTAAGATCAACGATGGAGAATTACTGTGATAATGTTTGTGAAAAGGAGGACGCAATAAGGAATTAACCAAAAGTTTGAATTCATTTTGATTTCGTGGTAATTGAAAGGTTGTCATATTGCAGTTAAATATTAAGCGGTTCTGCTAATTTAGCATAATAGCCAAGTTTGGAGGTAGATGACAGATACTCCAAAGGAAATCAAAGAAGAAGTTCCACTTGAACTTGTAGAAATCATTTATGGATTAGAACGATTATCCATTACACCTGCACCCATACCATCAGTTTTTGCGGCTCCTAGGGCTTATTTCTATCTTCGCACACCCTAACCCTTCCAAAACAGATAATTGTAGTAATTCACATAAACAAAATCTATACCTTCGTGAAGGTATTTAAACATTCATAAGATAGATAAATCGTACTGATATACTACTTTCGCGCACAAGATAAGTAGTCATTCATATAATTTCAGATATAGGGTGAAAATATAGAAACTATAGAAGTAAATGTAGATACACAGATGCACAATTTATGGATCAAACTGCCTTTATTAGTGTATTCTTTCAAGTATAAACTCTTTTTCCTTGCACACTCAGCTACAGGGGCCCGCACACTCAGCCTGTAGTCTTACCAAGGTCTATGTGCACTCAGCTACAGGAACCTTACCCTTCACCTAAGTACATGAAACATACTTTCCTATCTTAGCTTACTTGCCCATACAATGATCCTCTATCAATTTACTTCCTAGACTTGCTATGACCCTTCTATATATATCCTTTTCTTTTACAATGCCATGGTCCGCGGACCATGGTAGGTCTCAAAAATTCTTATCTCCTAACAACCTAAGGGACTAAATTCCCCTTGACTCTTATTAACTTCGTGCTTTGCTTCCACAAAACGCAGAGACTTTACAATTCTTCAAAAGATAAGTACCAAAAGTTAACCCCAGGGGACCCTATCCCATCACTATGCTTGTCTCGTACAACAACAATATATAAATATATGAAGGTATATCAATCCCAATGATATCAATGAGATAATTAGTTTTCTGTACTAAATTTATTTTTAGAATATGTTAAAAGTTCTTAAGGATTCACGAGGTTAATTGCAAGTTTAAACATGAGTTTTTGAGTGTTTTTATGTAAATTTTACGTGCAAATTAACATAAAAAAATGACTGAACAACAACATATAACAAACCTGAACATCACCAAAAATAGTATCACAACAACACATTATGAAGGAGTTTACCCCACCTGGGCTACGTCTCTTTGGTCCAGCTTCCAATGGCTTGGCCCTCTCTATTATGCTAAAAAATGTGAATACAACAGTTTACAATGCTTAGATAGCTGTGAAACCTATTCCAATGGTTCAAGAATGCCCAAAATGCCTATGTAGGCTCTTTCTGCTCCTAATTTGGTAAAAAAATGAATAAGTTATGGCTTCCACAAGTCTTTATGCTAATCACACTACAAATTCCCCAAAATCCAACACCATCCTACAAATTCGCCCTAGATTTCGCTAATGGAGCGCCAGTTTCATTGATTTTCGGGCAAAATTGTTGGGCACTTTAATTAGTCTCTAACACCTTATAACCGAAAAATTTGGGCACATGGGGGTCACGTGCCCAAGGCTAAGGTCAATGATCCACCCCCTCATGTCAGCCCCCAACTCCCTTCTAGTGGTGGTCACATGGTTGGCGCGTGCCCAAGGGATGGCCCCTCCCTCCGAATGTGCATTACATTAACTTCAAATAGCCGCCGCCACCATAGTCTATTAAGACTCATGGTTGTGGTGCATTGGGAGGAGGTTTTGGTTATGTGCTTGGAGGTTGCAGGTTTGACCCCCGTTGCTACTGCCCAGACCTCAAACAAACTTTTGGTGGCCCCTGGTCTGCCACGTGTTAGCTTGTGGTTGGCCACCTTTCGACCAATAACAATCTGCCAAATGCACCTAATACAGAACCGCCACTTAGAATCATATGATTCGTTGGAGGATGTTGACTAGTCAACCTGATAGCTCAGCCTGCATAGTCAGTAGTACAAACTATTGAATGGATTGTCACATTTTGCAAAAATTTGCCTGTTTGGGAAAACGAACAGAACATTATTTTGGGAGCATAGGTGTCCGTTTCGCGTAAAATGAGTTGCGCTGAATTCAAGATGATGAGAACTACACAGTCGTTCAAGTTCCACACCAATCCGACAAATTTGAATTTTGAGCTATTTTTTGAGCACCTGATCACCCAAATATATATATGGAATTCTCTACCAATCGGATCCCACTTAATGTCATCGCAATGCATCCATGTCATAATATTCAGAACTTTCTCAAACATCTCTCCAAAGAGATTCTTCATCCTTCCTCATAGCTAGTCATGCTAGCAACGTCATACTCACTCAGTCATGCTTAAAGATATGGACCTCTCATATCATGGCAGATATCATACTCAGCAACACCCAAATGCGGTCATCAATAATAATCCCAAACATCATCAGTACATCCGTGCAGTCACGTATCATAGGAAGAATGTCTCAGACCAAAAATATATCATCCCATGCAAATATCTCGAAGGGTGCTCGGTGGAAACTCTATGTGTATGAAGTAGCTCAATCACGAATTCATCCAAGTTCTATGCACATCATATATATATATATATATATATATATATATATATATATATATATATATATATATATATATAGACATGTGATCAAAATAGAACATCAACACTTCAATCAACTATCGGTTGCCAAGTTGAGTTTAGCAATATCTCTTCACAACATCTTGAAATTCAATCTAAGTGTCCAAGGATTTGCATTTCCACTTTCCAATACTTCTTCAATAGCTTCACAATATAGATTATCTTTTCCCAACTTCTGAAATCCATTCATCATGCCATGATTCATTATTCGAGCTTAAGAATCCATGTCCATCTTACTTAGATCATCATAGGTTCAATGCCTGTCAATAGTAGACTATCAACATATAAAACCGAAACCAAAATTAAAATCATACCTTTGACCACTTTTGGAGTAGAGGTTTGGATCAAAACATTTGTTGGTTGTGTTATTTTCTTTCCATGACTAGACCCCCTAGTTGACTGGGGGGTTCGAGGGGAGGTGGAGCCCCCCCCTTTTTTGTGATGATTGAGCAGTGGGGGGGTCACAAGGGGTTTGACGGGGGTGGGGTAGCGCCCCGGGGAACTTTTTTTTGGACCCTATATTAGGTGGGGCGAACCTAACTATGGTTTTGTGCATGGTTTTTGCACATGCTTTTGGTCGCGAAGGTTTTCAATCCATGGTATTGGATGCTTCAGCATGTATATATATATATGTGTTGTAACATTGAAAGGAATATAATGAAAAATATAGTTGGTAGTCCCGGTTTTGGGATCCAGGGGAAAATCTCTGTGTATATGTGTTTTGTGTTATTCTCTCGCATTGTTTATTTTTTGTTCTTAGAATTTGTATGTAGGTAATTTCTATACGGGGTTAAAACCTACATTTGGTATCAGAGCTATTTTGGCTTCAAGGGGACGCCTTTGTTACTGAGGGGTTTTTCTTGGGCCAGTGGTAGACCATGTTCAGTGGGAGATCTGCGGGATCGATTCTGGTGGTGAAAGAAGATGGCGAGCAGTGGAAAGATAGAGATTGAGAAATTTAATGGTCAGAGTTTTGAGTTATGGAAACTCAAGATGGAAGATCTGTTGGTAGATAAAGATCAATGGATCGTGGTAGATCCAGCTACTAAACCAACAAGAGTGTCCGATGAAGAATGGAAGAAGTTGGATCAGAAGGCAAAGAGCACAATATAATTGTGTGTCTTAGATTCAGTATTGTTGAATGTATAAGGGGAAGCTATGACTAAGGCTTTGTGGGTCAAGTTAGGGACTTTGTACCAATCTAAGTCTTTGGTGAATAAACTGTTCCTATGGAAAAAGTTGTATAACTTGAGGATGAAAGATGGAGACTCGGTGATAGAGCATCTGAACGCATTTAATACTGTGGTAAGTCAGTTATTATCTATTGATATTAAAATTTCAGATGGAGATAAGTGCATCAGTTTGTTTTGTTCTCTACCAGATTCATGGGATAGTCTGGTTATTTCAATAGGTAGCAATGCAATTGCCTTGCAGTTTGATGAAATAGTCTCATCCTTGTTGACGGAGGAGATGAGATGGAAAAATATGTAGAGCCAGAATGGTGATTCGTTTTTTGTACGAGGATATCCCAGAACAGAAACAAAAATAAGTCATCGAGTGGGAGCTCTAAATCTCCAGGAAAACCTGTAAAGGTGTGCTAGAAATGTAGAAAGGGAGGGCACTACAAAAGGGACTGTAAATCTAAATCTCCTGAAAAAGGAAGGGGATCTGATGATGCTCCTTCTGCAAAGGAAAAAACCACCTCAGATGAAGGTGGGGATGTATACTTGGCTTCTTCAAGTACACATGTAGATCATGAGGCATGGTTGATTGACTCAGGTGCATCCGTTCACTTCACTCCCCATAGAGAGTGGTTCTGCGAGTATGAGAAACATGATGGTGGTGATGTATTCTTAGGGGATGATAAGAAGGCTAGAATTGTTGGCCGCGGAAAAGTAAAGTTGAAGTTGCAAGGTGGAAGAGTTAGAACACTTTCGGGTGTTCTGCATATTCCTGCATTGGACAGAAATTTGATTTTTGTAAGCAAGCTGGATGATGCAGGTGTAAAAATTGTGTTTGAGAAAGATACCTGCAAGATGGTTCGGGGAGCACTGGTATTGATGCGAGAAGTTCAGATTGGAACTCTGTACAAGCTACAAGGTAGCACTATTTTTGATGGGTGCAATAGTTCTGTGGTTCCTAAAAGTGGAGCAAAAAATCTAGTGGTCTCTAGAGAAAATACCATGCTATGGCATCAAAGGCTTGGACATATTGGAGAGAAGGGCCTTCAAATACTTCATGGTAAAGGTATGGTAGAAGGTATGACTAATAGAATCTAGATTTTGATTTATGTGAAAATTCTGTATATGGGAAGAAGAATTGGGTGAGTTTCCCCTTTGGTGGTAAGAGGGCAAAATAGATATTAGAGCTTGTGCACAGTGATGTGTTTGGACCTGTGAAGTTTCCATCAATGGGTAAGTCTATGTACTAAGTATCATTTATAGATGAATTCTCAAGAAATACATGGATACATTTCCTCAAGAAGAAATTTGAAGTCTTTGATAGGTTTAAATAATTTAAGGCTCCGGTGGAAAGCTAGACAGGGAAGAAGATAAAGGTGTTGAGGACAGATAACGGTGGAGAGTTTTGTAGCAAGGAATTTGAAGAATTCTATAAGAAGTGTGGTATAGCACGATAGAAGACTACTACATACACACTTGAGAAAAATGCAGTTGCAGAAATAATGAACAAGACGTTGATGGAAAAGGCAAGAAGAATGCTCAGTGGTGCCGAGTTAGGATAGGAATTCTGGGCAGAGGCGGTGGAGATAGTAGGTTACCTGGTCAACAGATCACCTTCATCAACGTTGAAGGATAAGACTACACAAGAGGTATGGACTAGTAAGAAACCCTCTCTTTCACATCTGAGGGTATTTGATGTGATGCATATGTACATGTTCCAAAGGAGAAAAGAAAAAAGTTGGATAGTAAATCTAAAAAGTGCATCTTTATTGGGTATAAGGATGGTTTAAAGGGTTATAAGTTTTGGAACCCAGTAACAAGGAAGGTTGTGTACAACCAAGATGTGGTGTTTAGAAAGGTGAAAAATGTTATTAAACATGAAGTCCCATCAAAGGAATTGATGAGCCTAGGTATTGCAACAAGAATGCTACAACTCCCAGGGCTACCAGCTTTACTTATCAACCTGGGGATCATACAAACTTGGAGGTGACAGTGCTATATGCACAAGTAGAAGTGAAGGTACTTCTTGTTGTCACTGCTCATCTGGAAAGAGACCCTAGGGGTTCCAAGCCAGACTTCTATAGGGTCAAAAGAAGCTTGATTTTGATGGAAGAAGAGAAAATTTATTCTAAGGGGGAGCTAATCTACTGCAGTAATGAAGGAAACAACTTGTAATGCTAACTCACACCAGACCCTAGCTAACCAATTAAACAACTATGCTAAGAAGAATTACTAGAACAACACTAATCTAATGCTAATTATCTAAGTTACAGAAGTAAAAGCATCAAAACTAGACTAAGGGGTAAGCAAAGGAAACTAAGCTAACCCCGTGTTTAAGCGGAAGAGCAGTCAGAGGACGAAATTGGCGAAAGAGGGATGTGAGGGAGAAACATCGCATGAGAATTGTTGGATCAGGTGGGTGAAAGGTAAATGAACGGTTGAGATCGAATACAAGAGTCTTAGGTGAATAGGTGAATGAACAGGGTAACGAAACAGATGAACGACTAAGATATTGTGGAGGGTAAGTCAAAAGATGGACGGACAAGACTAATCGGTAGATCGATAGTGGATATTAAAGCGCCTAAAGGAACGTGCAGAAATGACAGAGCGGGTTTAGAGGGTGGTAAGCTGTTTATCGCGCACCCTCAAAGCTGTAAGAAGTTTTCCAAAATTTTATGTGATTGACCTCCCCGGGCGACGCGTAGCACAGGGAAACCACTCTTATCACATGCCTTCGAGCAGATAATGACTGGACATAAATCCACGTGATATGGCATGATAGTCGTTGGATCTGTCTAGGTAGATCAATGGTGGAGACTTGACCGAGTTGGTTGGCGAGCGGGTGCACGATAGCCATCGGATCTGACAAGGCAGATTGATGGTTGGGATTTAAAGTGCAAAAAGTCAAACACTAAAAGCGAATTCGGGCGGTGATTGGTCAATTTTTCTTGTGAAAGGCGATCTACCGGTAAAAACTGTTTAAACATGAATTATCAGCTTTTGCTAAGTGTTTCGTGCTGAAGGAGAATGAAATGGGAATGTGAGGGAGATCAAATGACAGGAAGAGAGTGAAGGAATAGGTGACCATGAAATGACTAAATGACCATGAAATGAACCAAGTAACAATGTAATGAACCAGTGACTATGTTAAACAACAAGCTTCATCCAAAACTGAAACTCTATGTTTTTGAGGTTGCTACAGGGTTTCTTCCTCATGTCATGGTCCCTGAGGGAGGAGGTGAGGCTGAGACACTTGTGGAAAACCTTATGGATCTTTTATTTGCTAACCTACTAACTGAATGAAATCATAAATGATCTACTTTGCACTACTGTAATGAGACTGCAACTATTTAAGCAGATGAATAGTTAAACAATAAACCTCTGGAATGGAAATGAACTACTTAAGCAGATGAACAAAAAACAGGAAACTATGCTACTTAAAAATACAATAAAGAGGAGCTTTGGCTGCTAGGGTTGGGCCCTAACCCAAGAGCTTCAGCCCTCTGAGTTAACTTAGTGCTTGCTAAAAAAAAACTCATCTTCATTGTAAAAGAACACTGTATTACATCAAAATTGTTACAAGTCTACACTTGGACACAAAGTAGAGTAAAAAGTCCGAATACTTCTAATGCTTGCTAATTGACTCCTCAGAATGAGGTCCTAAGCCCTTCTATTTATACATCTGAAGTCTCTAATGACTTCCTTCAAAATTAGGGAGGCACAACTCCCAAATCAATGATAAACTTGTGCTTTCCCTTTCACTAGCTCAGTTGCCTTCTAGTAGGGAGGTTGCTTGTACTTTCACTTGCTTGGCTGCCTTCTAGTACTCTTGATTTGGCTTGTTTGCACTTTCACTTGCTTGGCTGCCTTCTAGGAGGGGGGTTGTTTGTACTTTCAGCTGATGGAGGGATATTCAAATGGAGGGGCAGTAAATGAGGAGGATTTACCTCCTGTAATTCCTCTCCCTTGTCCCCTCTGAGTTTTTACCAAGGTATTTTACCATAGTTCCTTGCTTTTATCTTTTATTCCTGCATTACATGCACATTAGACCACAAAGCAAAATATCCAACTCTAACTCATCTCATAAGAAAAATATAATCAAAAGTATGCAATAAGTTGTGAGAATAGTTGGTTTGACTAAGTTAGGAGGTGAATTAAGGCCAATTAAGGCCCATATAATTACTCAATGATGAGGCTCATCATCACCCCCCTACTAAAAGTGTTGCTCATCCTCTGAGCAACTTAGTGGATCTGGTAGCCTCTTTGACATCCTATGCTTTTGCTGTGGTCTCTTCTTCTTGTTCATAGAAGCCTACTTTCCTTTCTACTTCTTCCCACTAATATTCTCTGATCTTCAAGCTATGTGGTAGTGTTTTCCACCTCCTTGTGCAGGCATGTATATTATCATTTCTTAGCAGCCTAAACATGTCTTCAAAATGTGAAATTGCTTGCTCTTGGGCAGAAAGATATCTAAGTGCCAGTTGAGGATCATTTTCAATTAGATTATTGGTGCAGATTAGGGCCATGGGATTTGATTGTTCAACTGCTTCTCTGTCCCTGAAGCCACTTAGCTCTTTTGTTTCTTGCTAGTCTTTTTTTTTTGCAATGCCTTCTTCCTCTTCTGTTTTAGCATCATGTTCCTTTGTATTAGTGTCTTCTTCATCATGTCCCTCTGTATTAGTTTCTTCCTTATCCACCTCATCCCTATCTAGCTCTGTATCTTCTTCTTCTTGTTTTGCCTCCTCCTCACTGACAGAAGGACTAACACCATAGATGAAGGTTCTGATGTCATCCTCTGCTGGTAAGTCATTGAAGACTGTCCATGTTATAGGGATCCTGGGGTTTAGGAGGGCATCCTCAATGAGGATTCTGATCAACCCATGGTGAGCCAACGGTTGGGAATTTCCTTTCTTTACTTTGCTGCTAGAGTCCATGAGTGATTGCATCAGAAAATAGGGTATGTTGAATCTTTGGTGAACTGGTGTTTCTACCCCAAATCTTAGTTCTTCAAGCATTCTAAAATGGTAGCCATAAACAATATTGTATCTACCCTCACATGAGATATACTTGATGAGCATCTTGCTTGTGAGGCTTGAAGAGGAAATGAGCAAATTCTTGAGAAAACAAAGTTTCTTGTGTATGTAATCCACTAGCCTCTTTTTTTTTTTTAGAGGAAACTGGCCACCTTTTTACTTACAAACCAACTACCTCTTAACCTTTACAAATTTTGATCAAATGATGCATATGAGTGAGTGAGCAGGATACTTACCTGTGGCCTTAATTCCACGCTGTAGTTGTCAAAGATCAGAGGTGCTGCTAATGGTCATTCTTCTTCCTCCTCTATTGTCTGTTGATGGTTTCTTGACTGCAAATTTGATGCTGCTATATGGTCATCTTTCTTCCTCTTCTACTGTCTGTTGATGGTGTTTGTGACTGCAGATCTGATGTTGCTGAATGGACAGAGGGAGTAGGAGTGTGTGTGAAGGCAGGGATGATGGTAATGGATGAGGTGAGGGGTCCCTGTAGAAAACACAATTTTCACCTGAATTGGAGAAATGAAGTGAAAAACAATGGAATTTATGGAGGGATGCATGGTAAGGAGTGGAGGAGATGAACATATGTGAGGCAAGGCCCCCTTTGGATCTTCTCTTTTCTCCCTGATTGTCTTTCTCATCCTTATGCAAATAACAATTATGTTTTTTTCCTTTTTTCTCTTATTATATATTAAAAAAAAAAAAACCACCTAGGCTACCTCAGAGGGGTTTTCACCCTTGATATTTGCCCTGGGCACCTCAAGGAAGGTTTTCACCGAGGGATCTTCTTTTTATTTCCATTTTTCTCATCCTTGGGCTGCCTCATGGAGGTTTTCAACCCAAAGGTGGGACTCAAGCACCTCATGGAGGTTTTCACCTGAATCCTTATTCTGTTTTTTCTTTTCCAGTGACCTGATGAGGGAGGAGATGAAACTTGCTCCACCATCATCACTGTCTTATTGATACTGTCAATGAACTCTTGTTTAGATAAAGGCCTCTTGTACATTTTCAGTCTGTGTCCATTAACTAGTAATGGAATGGCTTCTTCATCTATAGTTCTGATCTGCACTGAACCGTTGTCATGGCATCTTTCCACCACATAAGGTCCAAGCCATCTTGTCCTTAGCTTGTCCTTGAAGTCTTTATACCTGAAGTCATATAACAATTCCCAATCTCCTTCTTGAAATTGCTTCGCCTTAATGTGCTTGTCATGCCAGATTTTCTTTTGAAGCTAAACTATCTCTATATGGAGGAGGGCTTGCATTTTGAATTCATCTAAGCCATTCAAATGGAACAGTCTTTCTTTCTGTGCATGACTGAGATCGAGATCTAGTTGGGCTGCCATCCTCAATGTATTATATTCAAATTCAATGGACAACAAAGCCTTCTTTCCATAGGCCAGCTCATAGGGTGTAAATCCAGTGGTGGTCTTCCATGTTGTATTATAGACCTAGGTGGCCTCAACTAATCTTTCTGCCCAATCCTTTATGCTGCTATTCACTACCTTGGTTAGGATGTTCTCTAGTGCTCTATTGGTCACCTCCTCTTGCCCATTACCTTGTGGATGATAAGGAGTGGAGGTCCTATGCTTGATTTTGTGATGCTTGAGCAATTCTTCAATCATGCTGGAGGTAGACTGCCTGCCTTGGTCTATGACTAGCTCTCTAGGGTACCAAAATTTGTATAATATATTCTCCCTTAGGAACTCAGCCACCCTTTCTTCTGTTTCTACCTTAATTGCCTAGTTTTAGCCCACTTAGTCAAGTAATCAGTGCACACAATAATGTGTTGTTTTTTCTTTGAAGGAGGATTGATAGGCCCAATGAAGTCCATGCCCCACTTGTCAAATGGCTCGAAAGTCACTTGAGGTTGTAGGGGCATTTAATCTTTTGGAGTAGGCTTTCCCATCCTCTGGAACTGATCACAATGACTAATGCACTTCCTCACATCCTGATGAAGAGTAGGCCAATAATAGCCTGCTTGCAACACTTTGAATGTTGTCCTCTTTGCTGCAAAGTGACCTCCACAAGGCCCATCATGACAGGTCAGAAGGATGTCAAAGACTTCCTCTTCCCTTACACATCTTCTCAAGATTTGATTTGGGCCAAGTTTGAACAAATTTCCCCCAATCCAGGTGAAGGGGGCACTTTTCCTGATTATCTTGCTCTTTTCTCTGGAGGGCAGGTTTGGTGGGAACTGTGTTGATACCAAATAGTTTTCTATATCAACAAACCATGGGGAGAGCACTGAAATAGAAAACAAATGCTCATTTGGTAACTGATCATCCACCATTCCTTCTTCACTTGTAGGCAGGTTCATCCTAGATAGAAAGTCAGCAACAACATTCTCCCTACTAGGCTTATCAACAATAGTTAGATCAAACTACTGTAATAAAGGTAACCGTCTTATGATTCTAGCATTTACATATAGTTTGTTCATTAAATATTTAATTGCAGCATGATCAATATGCACAAATGTATGATAGCCTGTAATGTAATGCCTAAACTTGTTCAATGAATTCACAACAACCAGGAGTTCTTTTTCAGTCACAGTATAATTTAACTCAGCCTTTGACAAGTTTTTACTGGTAAAATAGATGGCATAAGGAAATTTCTCCTCTACCTGACCTAAGGTTACTCCTATGGCTTTATGTGAGGCATCAACATGGATATGAAAAGGGAGGGCCCAGTTTGGGCCTCTAAGGATTGGTGCAGTGGTTAATTTACCCTTTAGAATGTCTAGGGCCTCTTGAAAGCTCTTTGACCATATAAATTTAGAATCTTTGGCCAACAATCCAAACAAAGGAGAGGCTAACTTGCTAAAGTCCTTTATGAACCTTTTGTGGTATCTAGCTAACCCCAAGAAACTCTTGAAATCTCTATGCTTTTGTGGAGGTGGGACCCTTTGGATGATGGCTATTTTGTTTGGGTCCACTTGCAATCCTTGTTGAGATATGGAATGACCTAGCACAGTCCCTTCAGTCATTAAGAATTCACATTTTTATAGACTGAGAGACAGGTTCATTTCAATGAATTTGTGTAATACTTTGCCTAGGTTAGTCAGGGCTTCTTGGAAATCACAACCATAAGGTGTAAAATCATCCATATAGATTTGCACAATGTCATGCACTAGTTCAACAAAAATACTCAAGACTGCTCTTTGGAAAGTGACAGGAGCATTGCATATGCAAAAAGGAAGGACCCTATAGGAAAAAGTACCCCAAGGACAGGTGAATGTGGTTTTATCTTAGTCTTCTAGGCAGATTTGGATTTGGTTGTACCCACTAAATCCATCTAGGAAAGAAAAGAACTTCTTCCCTGCCAGGCCATCTAGCACTTGGTCAATGAAGGGTAGGGGAAAATGATCCTTCTTTGTGGCTTTGTTCAACTCCCTATAATCGACACAAATCCTCCACTTACCATTCTTCTTGGGAACTAACACTAAAGGAGAGACCCACTCACTATTAGAGATAGGGTAAATGAACCCTGCATCTAACAGTTTTTGCAGTTCTTCTTTGACGATGTCTTTAAGGGCTGGATTCATTCTCCTTTGTGGTTGCCTGATTGGCTTGCAACCTTCCTTGATGTATATGTGGTGAGTACACACTGAGGGGTGTACTCCCTTCATTTCCTTATAGCTCCAAGTGAAGGCTTCTAGGTTCTCTTTCAACAATTTGCATAGTTGTTCCTCTTCTAAAGTAGAAAGAGATGGATTAATCTTCAAGGTTTTCTCTGGGCCAAATTCTATGGTTTTGACTTGGAGTGGGTTGGAATCGGCCAAGCATAAGTCAATTTGATGATTGTTTAGTGTTTCCTTTACTTCTTCTTCTAAGGGTAATGAACTAGGAGTTGGACTTTGGAGTAGGTGTTCAATTAAGTCATCCTCCTCTTGTTGTCCTCCTCCTATGATTGCTTCCATAGCATAAAGTTGGGCATAATAAAGCTCATCTTCTTCCTCCTCCTCCAACCATAAAGGTAAATCATGTTCTAGGGAGGGTTGAGCAGGTGGGTATAAGACTAACTATTTGGACATATGCCCATTCTTGATGGTCATATTCCCAGCTCTATAGCTAATGTAGGCATCAGCTGTGTGTTGGGCAGTGGATCACCCCACAACATGTTTTTGGGGCTTAAAGCCTGAGTATTGGTCAACGTAATGTAAAGACTCTGTGAAGTATGGGCGCGGAGCGTAAAAGTCTAGGATGAGTCATAGGTTGTCTACCCTAAAAATTGTAATTTAATGTAAAGTTGTGTTGGCCTACCCATGGTCTGTGGACCATGGGATTGCATAAATAGAGTGAGGCTCTAAGTGTAAAGATAGTTGGGTTTTTGAACAAGCAAGTAGATAAAGGCGAAGGCACGGTTAGAGGATAGAAGTGGATCTAAAGTGTATTGGGTCGTAGTAGTAGGAAGAGGCTTTGCAGCTGAGTGCGTAGAGGCCTAGTAGAGTCCGCAGCTGAGTGTGTGGACCCCTGCAGCTGAGTGCGCAGGGCAGAGTCGGGTCTATACTTGGATGGAACTTGAAAAGAATTATTAATAAAGATAAGTTGGATTCCGAATATTACGCATCTGGTCGTGAATATATATTTTTGATATTATGCATTAATGGTTATCTGGTTATTTATATGCTTGTACTTGATAAACACTTGTCTGAATGTTTGTGTATGAAAATATTCTAAGTAATTAGCGAACAGAACCTAATTAAGGAAGGCTTGGGTAATTAACATGAGTGGCGCTGCGGTTAGAGCTATGCGAAGGTAGTAACACTGGATGCAATGCATGGTGCGCGTAGCCTAGTAAGCACTAAGGTTGGATCGCGCCCCTATCACCACATATTAGACATCCCTAGGGTGCAGAAACATGGTTCTATCACCCTCCCATACTACTTCGGGTGAGACCTCAGTCCATGCTCCATAGACTGTTGCCGAAAGGGCTAGTAGTACCAGGATTTGCTTGGCTAAATCATTTTTGAACCTGGGTTAGGCCCCACTAAGCCAACAATTGGTTCTGTTGCCGGGACTGGGATCTGCCTAAGGGATGTCTAATTTCATGCCAATGGAACCCAACAAAGAAGGAAATTGAAGAGTGGTTGGATAGGAAGATTCACGAGTTCACGATATAGGAAAACAGAACTCCACAAGTGTTTGAGAAAAAGTGGCTGGATCACTATGTGTACACGGAAATCCATGAAATTTTCTTTGCATCCTTTCCGTTTGAGCTATATGAGTGGATCACGAAGTTAGCTGACAACCAGGGCAGGTGTAGGCTCGATAAACCAATAGTGTGGACTCTGGAATTAGTGGGCAGGCTGGAGGCATCAGAAGATAAGCTTGCACGAGCAGTGGACCATTGGCTCAACCAGATAATAAGAGGATTTATCACTGAGTTTGCGGTAGACATGACTGTGAGCTACAGTGAAGCAGAACGACGCTTTCTCAAAGGACAGCAAGGTAAGTACATTAAGTCTTTGAATACTTGGATTAAGATGTTATTCTGTGAAAAGAGGGTCATGCAAATACATTAATGTTTGGGACAACGCGGAGCGGAAAGATATACAAAAGCAGCGAAGAGTTGGAAAACAGTCCCTTAATTTCACCTTCACGAGAGAGCGAGGAAGAGCTCGCTAAGGTCTCTTCGAGAAGCACGGTTAGTTTGATAAGGAAGTGCATCCTGCAGTTACCACTTCCACCCATGCCACCACCTGATTCACTTCCCTCACCTCCATCTCCACCCACTCCACCTCCACCACCTCCATAGTTCAGTATGGCAAGTGCGAGCAAACTAACAGTATTTAGAGGGGTAGAAAATGGAGATCTGGACCAATTATGGTTCGTGGTAAGAGTAGAATTGAAAGCGCAAGGTGTCACGGACAACAATATTAAGAAGGCTACATTGGTAAGTGCACTGTAGGATTGTGCATTGACATGGTATATCAAGCACTCTAATGACCACCCAAACGCAAGAATAGAAGAAATCCAGATCGCGCTAAATAGGGAATTTAGTAGGCCAAAGTTAGAAACACAATCAATCATTGGGTTTAAAGAAATTGTGATGCCCCCAGGTGAGACTCCATAGGATCTAGATTAGCGGCTGAAAAGTATGATCCGTGAAGCCAATATGACGTTGATGGATGGACAACATCGCGCATGGTTTGTGGCATCTCTGACACTGCACTTGAGGACAACGCTGTCACAACAAAAACTTTCACCCAGGCCGAAGCATTGGAAATGGCGATGAGGTTTCATGAGACCTTGATACAAGACCCTGGGTTGGGAGTTCAAAAAATCCACGCGCAACTACAGAATCTATGTTTGGAAATGCAAAGTTTGAAGCAAGATAGGGCACTGCAGCTAGAGGTGCGCGAGGAGGTATGGTGCATAAAATGCAAAGGCCAGGGCCATGACAAGGATTGTTGTCTAGTGTTCACAAACTACTTGGCAAGAGGAGGGCCAATGCCTTTGAGACCAGAGGCACAGGCATGGCTGAGTGTAACACCCACGTTATGGTGTGCGATCTATCAGATAGGATGGAAACACACTACGGATAATTGTCATTTGTTGCAAAAGTATACACAGACTCCCTAGCAGTTGTTTTGTAATTTCTGCAGGTCGGTAGGCCACGACGAGCGCACTTGTCGCAGCTATGAGCTAATGATGGATTAGACCCCAACCTATAGGATGCAGATAGAAACGCGAGCCCTCGACCCAGCTGTGGGGATGGTGCTCACTAGATTTCAGGGGTGAGGTCGAGGACGAGGAGGAATGGGACCAAGAAGGGGATACGGATAGTTAATTTTTTACAATTGCGGAGGACTAGGGCACTATGCCCACGATTGCACCAACCCGACGAGGATATCTTGTTCGTATTGTGCTCAGTTTGAATATGAAATAACAGATTGTCCTATGTTGATCACACAGATGCGCGAAAAAGGGGTATTCCAGCCTCCTCCGACTCAGAATATACAAATGATGAGGTCTAAACTGCGTGAAGAAGACCCAAATGTAAACATGATGCTCATAAGCAGTGCAACCACGGGAGAGGATAAGGGGAAGCATCAAGAGGAAGATACATGGGTTCGCAAGGCTCCTAAAAAGGAACCTGAGTTTGACTTAGAACGCGCAAAGGAGATGTTCATGGAAGCTAAGAAGAGCTTCACAGAGGCCTCCACTTTAGGTAGTAAGGATCAACCAAAGCTAGGAATGGATCCTTCAATTCTTACTACCTTTCTGGAGACATGCATGAAACTGTTGTGTGACAACAAGGTAAGGGACTACAAGAGCTGATCACCAGGTGCACAGGGTCAGCAGAACTGCACATAGTCTGGAAATTAGGGAAGCATGCATTGCGCACCGGGAGGGAAATGAGATTGACTGCATAGATTGGTGAGTATGAAATGGATTAGGTAATCCTAGCTCTAGGTTCAGACGCGAATGTGTTACCGAAGCAAACATGGGAATGCATGGGTAGGCCCACGTTACAATGGTCCCCTATTCAGCTACGAATGGCGAACCAAAAGAAGATTTTTCCCATGGGGAGGTTGCAAGGAGTAACAGTTGATATTGAAGGCGCGAGCACACAGACAGATTTTGAAGTGATAGAGATTGTCAATGACAACAATCTCTATCCCGCGTTGTTAGGAATATACTGGGCCACTGATATGAATGGAGTCATTAACCTAAAGAAGTGGAATATGATATTCGAGAAGAAGTCACTACGCGTAGTAGTCCCGCTAGACCCAGTCGAAGGAGCATGCTACATTGAACCAGTGCGCAATGATGAAAGCGACGATGAGCTAGATTGTATTTACAAGATAATAATGCGAGACTAGGATTGGGTGAATTCAACTACAGATGGGAGAATCTCGTGGGAGCGTGAAAGCTCCTGCACTTCAGATTCAGAAGAAGAAGTAGAGCGCTGGCATAATCAGTTGCATGAAGTGACAATATTGAATTGCAACCTGAAGCACGGTACCCAAACAACAACGGTTCGATGAGTTAAAGTGGGCACTACGCGCAACACCCGCATGATGGTGGGGTACACATGAAGGCAATTTTGAGGACTGGCGCGGATGCAAAAGGATGATGTTCCTGCGGTTTGGAAGCCTCCAGCCTCGAACGAGAGTCAGGGAGCCAGGACGAAGTAGCTTGTGCACCCACCTGTGTTTATGGGTACAGACATGTGTTGTGCTGCCCACACGAACACACCCCAAACTAAGGATCGAAAATCAAAATAGGACGCAGCAACAGGAATGGCGATGCTATTATAGACATATTTGGGCACATGAACCCCAAACTTATATGTCGATGTATTAGGGCTCATCAACCCATAAAAGAGTTGTTTCATACCCTAAAGGAACATAGTCATCTGAATACATCATTCCCCAAAAGTTCCATATGAGAAACCATCCAGAAATTGCCTAAATTGAACCATACTGACTGCTCCACTGGCAAAGTGCGATGCATACTGAGTGGTACATTTCCAGGGTGCGATGCATACTATGTAGGCCTTCTATAGGGTGCGATGGGTGAGGATGGACAAATTTTCAAGACAGTTTGCTAAGTGGTTGCTCATGGAATCTTCTAGAAACTTCTCCTGTGCCACTTGCCTCTTTGAATTCGCCCAAGGATGAGTAAGGGATCTAAGAAAATCTCCAATCTCTTCTCTTGTGGAACCAATTGTAAAAAGTGGAATGACACTAATCAAACCCCATGGATGAATCACACCCTTGCAAACATCTATAAATGGATCCCTCATCGAAGAGATCTAGGGTTGGAATGTTGTGAATTGCAAGTAAGCGCTGATAGTTTGTAATTGAGGAGAGAGCATTGTATTATTGTTGGAGTGATCTTGCTATTTCACGAGGTGAAGAAGGATTGAAGTTGGGAGGATGGCGCTGGATCAGAAAACTAGGTTGTAATTCTCATTTCTATTAATAAAGCTCTTCAAGTTTTCTCCCATATGGTTGTGCAATTGTGAATGTTATCATTTGTTCATTATATATCTGATTCTGTAATGTTTATGTTGCAATAGATCACGATGCTTTGATGGTTCTTTGTTGCTGTACTTGTGCAGGTACTATCCAAGCATGTTAAGTACGAGGAGGAGTTGCAGGATCTATCAAAGGGGAGAGAGATCAAGCAAGGGATTAAGTGGAAGTTCCTGGTTGGTTCCATTATCTTTCTCTTATCTGTTACACATAGAAGAAATCATTGAATTGCTTTAAACTATTGTTTCTAGGGTAGCAGCCAAACCTAGAGGGCTAGAATTCTTTAGGAATACTAGTTTTACGAGAAATAAATTGGCGACTCCGCTGGGGAATGAAAAAATGTTTGTTTGTTGTTACTGTTTGTTTTATGTTCAATTTGATAAGCTATAAACAGAGTCTGAAGTCAGCCAGGTAGCTTTCGAACTGCTCTTGCTTTGCAATTGCATAGTAGATGAATGATGCTTCAATCAATCTATGGTTTAGTTTATGAATTAAACATTTGACTTGCAAGCACATCTAGATGCCCTTTTGGTATCTCAGTAACCTCTCAAGACATTCCATCATACTTTGCTCATCATCGTTCATCAAAACCCAGCTTAATTCATTGAAAATAGCTCCACATTTGGGCCCAAACCCATTTTAGTTGCGCTCCCTGGACCATCGCACTGTCTTCCACTATGACTCAGTATGCATAGCACCTCCCAAATGTAGTAAGTGCGATGCATCTCAATTTCTGTGAAGCCTAGGTGCGATGATTGATTGAACTCTTTTTCCATCTAGAAATTGAGGGTTTTTGACCTTGTTTTCAGTTTTGTTTGGTTGTTTTGCTACATATGAACAGTGCCTCTTTACTGAAGCTTACTTGCATCACTTAGATCAACCTCAATTACATTAGGATTAGTGAATGTTTTGTTGTATTTGTTCCTCATTTACAATCCTTTCTCAAAAAGTTGTTTTAGTTAATTTGTCGCTTTGGTACAAAAAGTGTCGTAATTGTCATTTTTTGTCGAAAAGAGAAGTGTCATAAATTCTTCCTTCCCTTGATAATCGATTGAAATTTTCTTGATGCATTTGATTTGATTTGTTTACATTTGAAGTTTCGAAAGGATTTTTGTTCAAAATCGAAAGTGTCATTTTTGAGTCTTCCTTTCTCTTTTGAAAAAGAAATTGTCGAAAATGTCATTTTGAGTGAAGTATTTCAGATCTTTGCTGCATTTAGTTTTCCTTTTGGCATCTTTCACATTAAGGAGAGCGAAAAAAAATACATGCATTTGCATTTAGAATTTTTTGATTTGTGTGCAAAAAGATGATTTAGGGAAATGCACTAGTGTGTGCTCTTTGCTCTTTGCTTAAAAGCACTATTATCTTCTTTCCCTAGTAGCTAGGATTTTCATTGCTCAAATAAACAAAGATTGCTTAGCATTGTAGATTGCATCTTAGGAATTTCAGATCATCATCACATGGTGAACCATTGAAAGGAAAACTCTAAACAAGATCAACTTTAAAAAGAATTTCAATGAACCTAACAACACTTTGGAACTTAACGCAACATATCTAGAGGTTTAGGCTAGTGACGTGTTCCGGCGTCGTTAAAACTAGTGGCTATTGTTTTCATTGAAGGTTGGGTGATTCCTCCTCCTTGATACGACAAGTGCTGGCATGGACTTGTGCTCCCCGTACTGTTGCATATATATTGGGAGACCACAATAGGCTTAAATCCTTTATCCATAGGAAACTGAGTCTGCCACCTTATTGATCGCAATGCACTGAACACAACATTCGGGAAGATTGACTGCCATACATAAGTCCTTGGTAATTTCTTTTTAATTTATCACCAAGGTGTATATTGTAGTTTTGCGGTTGGTTTGGTAATCCCTCTGTTTAGATTTTCCAGAGTAGTCACTTTCGTTCCTTTTTGACTCTCTAAAAGAAAAGGTCCATATGAGCACTTGTCCTTTCAGGATAATTAAAAATCGAAGGAGACTAGAGTCATCTTTAGTTTTTTCTCGATTCCTAAAAATTGAAAAAGCAAAGTTGTGTCCAAGCATCATTAAAATTAATTGAATTCGGAATAACATCATTTTCCCCTTAATTTTGAGTTGATCAAATAATCCACAATCATGGAGGAAAGTCAATCAAAACCTCGTCGTTCACGGAGACTAACGAGTCAACCGTCTTTGCCTCTGGAAGTGAAGCCAATCTGAACAAAGCGGTCTCGTCTAACTGAGTCCAATTCATCTGGTTTATTTGAAAATTTTGTTTCAACATCGTTAGAGACTCCAGTTACTCCGATTATTTTTGGTACATCTTCCTTCAGAGAAGAAGTTCTGCAGTTACAAGAGGACATTAGAACTGATCCTAGTGTAACGATAGACACTTCTATACCTAAAACGACTCCATCTAGAGTTGATCCAGAACCCATCTCAGTTCAAACCGAGGCTACATTTGAACCAGTAGTTGTTCAAGAACCTCCCTTTGAGACTGAAGTTCATTTACCTGAACATCTGGACGTTGAGTTTTAGTATTCAGAAGGTGTCACCCCTCTAGTATCTGTCACTGTAGAATCTATACCTTATTCAGATCCATAAATATTTTACGGACCTGACGGTCTACCTCTTCCACCTGGTCTAATTGCTATAGAGGAGATAGCAGAGGATCCCCCATCTAGTACCCCGTTTCATTTTGGAACTGGGATTCATTTGTGTCCTTCTACTCTTGAGTTTGGTTCTTTTAATCCTCCTTCATTGCAAGTTCCTGTCGAATCGCTTGGAGAGCTTTTGGATAGACTAAACATGTCTGAGCAACCATCAACATCTAGGAATGTGTCATCTGATGCAGCTGCGGCGGAACCTCCTGCTGCTATTCCTACAATGTTTTCTGGTACACCTGAGTCATATTTATACGGTACACCATCTGTTCCAGTTGGTTATCAATCATTAGCTGGAGTCCACTCAAGGGCTGCTTCGGCACCATGGTCTACTCCTGTTATTCATCCGGAGTCCCATCTAGTCTTTCTTGTGTTGAAACTCAACATTTTGATCCTGCATGCCAATATCAATTTGGGCAAACTAGTTTTCAAATACCGATATATCTTTTAAACACTGAATTGCCGCCATATGGAGAGCAGTATGCCTTTTCACTATTTCCTCCTGGGGAACAACCATATGAGAGTTTCCAACAAAATTCAGGTCAAGCTGGAATTACATCTAGTGGTTGGATACCAATACTGCCAAAACAAACAAGGGTTGTATATCCAATGCAACCGATCCGACCTATGTCGAATATTCCCACTACACCTGCTGTTACGACTGTGTCACAAGCACAAGCACAGCCTGTTGTGCCTCAATCTCAACCTTCTCCTTCTTCCTCGCAACCTCAAGTTTCGAGGCAAAAGGCTCAAGTCTCTCATGTTGTGATACAACAACCACTTGTCTCTACGGCTCAACCGCAACCTCAGGTTAGTGCTTCTTTATCTAGAACGACTCAGGCACCAACGAGTATTGGGCAACAGCAAATGGTCCAACAACCTTGGCTACCACAATACCAACAACTGCAATTCCAGCAAACCAAACCTCAGTTTGGACTTGGTTTACAAGCTCAGACTGGATTTGGTCAATATCAAGCCTACCGAGGACCTGGGAAACAAGGCTTTGTAGGTTATGGATAGCCACATTTTCAAACCGGTTATCAAAAACCACACTATACTAGTTATGTCCAACAACCTTATCAAGGTTACCAACAACAGATGCCTTATGATGGTATGCAAAGACCTATTGCTTAGGCGATTCCATCTTATCCTGGGTATGCTCCACCCAACCTAAATCAACAGTTTCCTTTTGTAGCAACTCTAGAATTACTAGATTTGAAGCGACTAATGAATGATCCAATTGCATACGCCCTTTGGTGGCCGATGATTCCTCACAAAATCCCCTCTGATATTCCTAAGTTCAATGGAAATCTAGGTGAAGATCCATCGAATCACGTAATGAATTTTCATTTGTGGTCCTCATCTAACACTCTGAATGATGATTTGATTAGACTTCTCGTTTTTCAGAGAACGCTTATTGGTCCAACAGTGAAATGGTGTATTGAATTGCCTAGAGCTTTGTTTAATAACTTCACAATCCTTGCCACTACTTTTCTAACCCACTTTTAGTTACCCATCAGGTACGAAACTAGAACAGAACTCCTTACCAATTTTAAATAGACCATGTCCACTCGCATATTTGATCATATTCATGAGCGGCAGTGTCATCGTCGAATGGTAAAGACATATGTTCCTGATTAGCTTTTAGCTGAGTGGTTTATTAAGTCCTTATTGCCATCTATCACTGAGGATGTGGCAAAAGGAGTTGTCACTGAAGAGAAAGTCATTGCTCATGCCCAATATTTAGATTTAATCTATACATAATCTGGCACACTCTACGACAAAATTCCTGATGCTCCTAGACCAGATTTTTCCATTCTACCTCCTCCTAAATCAAGCAAGGACTCTCATGCCGATGACTGTATGATCAGTGCCTCAAGCACGCAAACTGTAAGAGGTCCATCTAGTTAAGATCTTGTTGTTTCTAGTCAAAATTCAAATGACAATTCTCTTGCCTCGAAGATTAATGTCGTGTCATCTGACAAGGGAAAAAATCCAAAGCAACCAGGGGGCAAGAAGAAAGGGAAAAATAATAAGAAGAAACAGGAGAAATCCACTCCTGAAAAATCATCTGAAAACCCTACTGCAGTAAGGAAACCTCCTCATTATCCATGTTTGATATGTAATGAGGAGCATTTTACGAGAGATTTTCCACATCGATCTAAGGTTTCAAAACTTTTAAACGCTTCGAATACCTCAGCAGTGTTGACTGATCCATTTCCAAACTTAGAAACTCATATGGTTGCTAACGATAATGCTTCCACATCCCAAGTGCTTATGCTATCCATCGCAAACAAGAAAAATGATGTTTTGGTATCAACAAGGAGTAAAGATTATGGGAATCCATTGTCGTCGAACAACCGAGCTATTGATCAACTTAGTGCTTTGACAACAACTTCGCCAGAAGTTGTTCCACCCATTATTCCTGAATTAACCATTAAGCCGCCAAAGGGAGTCATACATAAATTGACATTTAATCCTCGTGCTCAAGCTACTCGGAATTATAATATAGTGGAGGATCTATCTCAATCGCCATCCACTATGTCGACACTTGAGGTATTGCAAAATTATCCCTCCCAAAAGCACGCCTTGTTATCAGCAATAGGTGGGATCGATCCAATGGATTCCAATCTTTTAGTCTTTAAGCATACTAGATATACACCACAGTTACCAGCCCAACTCGCTTTCCTTATACAGGTAAAATCCCTCAATAAAAATGTTCATCGAACCATCATTGACGAGGGGGCATCTACCTGTATTATGTCAATGAGTTGCTGGAAAACTCTTGGTTCACCACCCTTGTCACGATCACCAACAACACTAAAAGCATTCAATGGAAGAACGTACACTCCATATGGGATTTTAAGTAGCTTGCAAATTGAACTGGGGGGAAAGACAATAGATATTGAAGTCGAGGTCATTGATGGACTCCTTGACTACAATATTTTACTAGGAAGGCCCTGGGTTTATGCTATGGCTGTTGTTGTGTCTACATATTTTAGAAAGATTGCATTTCCCTTCCAAGGTGGAATCACAATCGTTGACCAACTAGCCTTTTTTGCTAACAGTTCACAAGCTACTGGAAGCATTCCATTGATCCATGGAAGTTCACAATCGCTTCAAAATGTTGGAGTAGGTCTCCTAAAAGACCCTTCCTTAATGGGTACTTTTTCCCTCCCATCTCCATATAGTTTTGCGGAAGTGGCCACAATGGAAACCTGTCATATGATCTCTTCTACATCATCTGAGTTTAAGAAGAGTTCCGACTATTTTGATAGTGAGGATCATTGCGAGGAGTTGCTGCCAAGCCCCATTGAATCTTTGTAGCAGTCAATTTTTTGGGCTTGTGTGGCAAATCCGAATCCGCACTCAACAAGTGTTTGGGTAGATAGGTCTTTAGAATATGGTACCTCTTCTGATCCTTGGTCTCATATATGTTCTACAAATGAAGGAATCATCCAATCAATGATGATAGGAGAGACACCATGGGAAGATTATCAATTGTTCCCACCTTCGAGATGACAGTGAAGATTATTCAAACGACCTCAATCACCCCTCAATTGTTGATTTTTTATTAAATTATGTAAATACAGTAGATTCTGAGTGAAATCTGTCCAATATTGAAGAAACTATTGCCATTAATATTTCGACCAAACCTAATATTGTAGAGAATATTCACGTCGGTAAATCTTGTTCTCCATCAGAACTAGATAACTACTGTGCTCTTTTTTGCGAATTCAGAGATGTCTTTGCATGGTCATATGAAGAAATGCCAGGCATTGACTCGAGAATTGTTGAACATGAAATCAAGATGTATCTAGATGTCAAACCAGTACGACAACGGCTTCGACCTGTTCATCCGAAGAAAGCCGCTGCCATTAAAGCAGATGTTGAAATTTTTTTTGCGTGCTGGCTTCATTTACCCTGTACCTCTCACTGATTGGGTATCAAATATTGTTCCTGTGATGAAAAACCAAGCAATGATAAGAGTGTGCGTCGATTATAGGGATGTAAATCAAGCATGTCCAAAGGAAAACTATCCTACACCCTTTATCGACCAGATTATTGATGAATGTGATGGATGTGAAATGTTTTCATTCATGGATGGATTTTTAGGCTATAATCAAATCAATATCCGCCCACAACACCAGTCAAAAACCGCATTTATATGTCTGTGGGGCACATTCGCATATCGTAAATTACCTTTCGGTTTGAAGAACGCAGGGGCAACATTTCAGAGGGCAATGAATTACGCCTTCCATGACATCAAAAACATAGTTCAACCATATCTTGACGATCTGCCTGCTCATTCGTGAAAACGGACTGATCATCCGCAACATTTGAGAGCCATATTTTTACGTTGTCGACACTACAAGATATGACTCAATCCGCACAAATGTGTGTTTTGTGTTGGTTCTGGTCGACTGCTTGGTTTTGTAGTTTCTAAGGACATAATTCGACTCGACCCATTTAAGGTTCAAGAAATTCTTGACATGCCTCCACCTTCAAATTTGCTTCAGATTCAGAGACTCCAAGGGAAAGCTAACTTTCTGAGGAGGTTCATTCCAAATTATGCCGACCTCGCTAAAGGTTATACACATCTTTTGAAGAAAGGGGTACCCTTCGATTGGGATCAGGTTGCGCAAGCTTCCTTTGATCCTCTCAAAGATTCCCTGATAAAAGCATCATTAATGTATGCTCTTGACTATCAAAAATACTTTAACCTGTATCTCGTCACTGCAGATACAACCATCGCTATGGTTTTAGTGCAAGAAAATGATGGAATTGAACATCCTATATATTATTTAAGTCGTAATCTTAATGATATAGAAAGCAAGTACTCTTATGTTGAAAAGTTGGCTTTAGCAGCCGTTCAAGTAGTACAGATATTTCGACACTATATACTCCTTCGCAAAACTACCATTGTGTCAGATTGCAACCCTATGACATACATTTTGTCACGTCAATTGCTAGGGGGAAAATATTCCAAATGGATAGTCATCTTGCAGGAGTTTGATCTGGAATTCATCAAATCCAAATCAAAGAAGTCTCTCATCTTTGCAGAGTTACTTTGCGACCTTCCCTCGTCCTCCAACGATTTAACATCAAAAGCATCAATCGTGGATGAGACTCTATTTCTGATATCATCAAGTGATCCATGGTACGGGGATATACTGATCTATCTCTAGACCCAAACTTTTAGGCCTAACACCTCTCGCTCTGAACAACGAAGTACTCAATACCAAGCCAAAGATTCTCTGATTGTTGGTGATACACTTTACCGTCGTGGTGTCGATACGATTTTACGAAGGTGCCTCATGCATGAGGAGGCCGAAAATGTTTTGAATGATTGTCATTCAGGTGCTTGTGGGGGGCATCTATCTAGTTACGCTATTGCACAAAATATCTTACGAGCTGGTTACTTCTGGCCCACCATATTCAAATATTGCATAATTGTAGTCAGAAGTTGCCATGCTTGTCAAATTTTTTATCGCAAAACCAGATTACCACCTGAACCACTGCATCTAGTCGTTGCTGTTGGCCCATTAGCTAAATGGGGCATTGATTTCATGACATGTAACTCCACCTCGGCTGGGGGGCATGGGTATATTATAGTCGTTGTCGACTATTTTACCAAATGGGCTGAGGCGATGCCTACATTGAACAACAACGGCAAAATGGCTGCACTCTTTTTTTTCAATCATGTAGTTTCTAGATTCGGTGTTCCACAGGCTATAGTCACAGATAATGGGTCACATTTTTGCAATCACATGATGATCGAATTAGCTACCAAATTAGGACTATACCATGATAGTTCTACTCCATATTATCTGCAGGCTAACGGACAAGTTGAGGCAATCAACAGAGTCCTTAAGCACATGTTGCAGAGAATGATTGGAGTCCATAAACAGAATTGGCATTTAATCCTATACTCAGCTCTATGGGCATATAGGACTTCGGTGAGAAATGCGACCGGATTTACGCCCTTTCAGTTGGTGTATGGTTTGGAAGAAGTCTTACCCATTCAATGCGAAATCTCATCCCTCAAGCTTGTAATCGATCTGCTTCCCGAAACTTCTGAAGAAGAGGCTCATTTCTTGGAATTAATCCATCTGGATGAAACCTGTCATGATGTCATGTTGGCTAACGAAGCACATAAGAAATGCATCAAGGCACAATATGACAAAAATGTTAAGTCTCGTGTCTTCACAGAAGGTGACCTGGTCTTGCTTTACGATCAGGATTTTGACAAATTAGGACAGGTAAATTTGAACCATTATGGATGGGCCCTTACATTGTTAAACGTGTATTGACAAAAGGAGCCTACAAGCTAGTCGATTATGATGGGATTCCACTGTCGCAACCCCGAAATAGGTTGTATCTTAAACGTTACTATGCTTGATCAAGTGTAGTAAACTCAGTGTACATATGCTTTTATTGTATTTTTGAGTGTTTTCTTTTAGAGTTGTCATTTTAGTTAGGTAATCCACTTCACAGTTGCTGTAGATGTCAGACTTTTTGGAACCATTTGTTTGGTATGCCGATGGAGCTAGTCGTAGTACGCAGAACCTATCTTTTGCGGCCTAGGCCATCTTCACTCCAAGCGGCGAGTCGGTGAGTTTCAGGGGGATATGTATTGGTCGATCGATGAACAACATTGTTGAGTATAGCATGTTGATTGAACTTCTCTTTGATTCCATTTCACATGGCATACACCGACTCATTTTTAGGCTAGATTCACAACTCATCATTCTATAGCTTACTGGCGTTTATTCCATTTGGAACCCAAGATTTTGGAAAGACATTTTGATTCCATTCAATATCAACACATTTCCAGAAACTTAAACACATTGACTGATTCATTAGCAAACTATGCGTTAAATAGACATTTGCAACATTTGTCAAGAAAGCATTTCACATCAACATTTGCATTAGGATTTCATCACTTAGCCAAAATAAAACTCCAAAAATCAAAAGTAGATAGTTGTTTATAGTTTTCAAAAAATGTTTTTGTCCAAGAAAAAATCGGTCATCTGACCAAGAAACTCAAAATGAATGCAGAAAAACATCCTAGACTAGTGATGTTGGTGATAACATGTCACCGCCTGTGCTATCATGCGCAGGAGCCTAGTCCAACGACTCAGTACACCAATACTATGGCGCTGTAACCTCAAAGGTAACTCATCAGTCCTGACATCCTGAATGCCGAGAGTGAGCCCCTCGATTTGATCCTGTAGCACTGCCAGGGTCTCTGATATATCCAGATCCCAAAGGATGGTCCTCCCTACAACCTCTCCTACTGGAACGTCATCTGCTTCCCGTGGGTGTGCCACTGGTCACACTGGTCCAATATCTACACACACATATGAGTTCTTTTAGTCTTGGTAATATCAAAAACACAAAAGCATTATAAAACTAAAAAAACAAAGATGTGGTTGAATTATTTTACCTATAGCACTCCACTGCTCATCAACTGGTAATACCAAATCCATATCGCCTCGGAAATCCATCCTGACATATGGATACTCTGCAAACACCATCTCCTGGCAGTTGAACCACTCGAAAAAGGCAGCTGAGAAGGAGATTTGTAACTGGCCGGCATGTCTAGCCATAAGGTCCACCCATATCTACATCCGTGGTTCCCTTGGTGATGGCAATCCCAGTGAAATGTTTTGAGGTTGCATCAGTGGAATTCTTTCCAAAGCAAAAGCAGTCAATATGGATCCATAACCAAAGTTCTTGGTTCTTCCATTATTTACTTTGAACAGTTGTTCTTTCATGACAGGAAGTATTGCCTCACACAAATTGAACACCTTCGGTTCCAGTCATTCCAAGACATACTGCATGTAGGATCTGTTCACTAAATGTAAGGTCGTGCTGCTAGCCAATCTAGCAAAGGTAAATAGAATGGTCCTCAAAGGTCGATTAGTGACATCCTGGATATTAATCTTACCATCTCTACTGGGTTGAGATCCATCCCTGCAGAACTGACGAATGTAATCTTTCATAGATTTGCCCCCAAGAGCAAGTCCTGATAGTGAAAGAGGGGCACCACGCCTCAACAAACCCGTTAGAAAATAAATATCCTCAACCTTGAAAGGAATATATTTACCTCTGATCTGGAATACCTCGCCAATAAGATCCCAAGCATTGAGAAGATACTGCAACAAACTGATATGTTGTCTCATGCTGGATATGCGTAAAAACTTCAGTAAACCATAGTTTCTTAATGCATCCACTGTGCCCTAGTCATGTAAAGCAATCATATCCTCCTCTTCATGTTCTCATTCACACCATGTGATAACCATATTGATCCAACAAACATTTGAAATGCAAACAATAGATGAGTTAGGATCCAATTTTGAGCAAAAACAGGTAAACATTTGATGAAAAAACACTGTATAAAATTGCCTTTCTGCGCCCATCACACTTTGCCTTTGAGCAAGGTGAGATGCATACTAACTGGCCTATTGGCATCTCAGTATGCATTGCACCTTTCGATACAAGCTAGGTGCGATGATTGGGGAACGAAATCTTTAAACCCCAGGGGCCTAGAAAAGTGAAAAAACTTGCCCAGAATTTAGAAAAGAGGAAATAAAAATGAAGAGCTTGAGGGTAGCTCCTACCTGGTCTTGATGGCGAGAAGAATGGTCCACAAGATATCCCAAAATCAACTGGTGAAATTTGAGGGGGAAACCACTTCAGAGCTATAAAATCCCAAATTTGAAATGAAATGATGAAAATGAAAGGTTAAAACTACTTTTTATGTTTATTGTTCATGTACTTCAAAGTGAAATGTTAGTTTTAGTTCATTTTTCATCCATATATATGTATTTCTAATCAATTTGATGGAGTTTTGAGCAGGTTGAACGATTGATGAAAGAATCTGATGTGCTAAACAGTGAATTGAACATATTTGACCATCAAGCAAACTTTTTGTCTTCTTTCTGAGCTTTGATTCAAAAATGAAAAGAAAACTATAGTCCTCTTTAAACCCTTTTTAGACTCGTTAAACATGAACAGATTGTCAAGTGCTTGTCTTTTCTAGCACGTTAAAGCATTGGAAATGTCATCCCTCCCATACTATTTTATCCTTTTTTGGACCTGAGGGATTACTTTAAGAAAAAGAACTTATGGAGTTTTCTTTTCGTCCCTTTTAAAACTCTCTAAACATGAAAAGGACCGAGTTATCCTTGCCGTTAAACTCATTAAAACAATAGCGAAAAACTTGTCCATCTAGATGAGACTGAGTTTCATTGTCACTAGACTCGTTAAAACACTAAATAACGACTTCGGGCAAATTATTGAACAAGCATATGTTATCCTCCTCAAGCTTGACAGAAATAAAGAGGTACTGGTCAGTAATGATTGGGGAAAAAGGGAAAAAGCTTGAAGAATTTATGGTAGCAAGTCGCTCTTGAACATGACACTTTCACTTCATCTCCAATATTGAGTTGGGTTGGGTTATTTTGTTCACCGGTCATCATACCATTGGTCTTTCATACCATCCATCTTTTGGGGTTAACGCTACCAATTCATCTCAGTGTCGCCGACATGTTCAAGAGACGTCATTTAGTTGAGAAATCACCATCCAGTTAATGTCTCATAGACTGCAATATCCCCAACCTTCATTTTTTTCATGACCACCATTCTTAAACCTCGTGTTGTTAGTTCATTTTCACCTCCAGAAATCATTTGCTTCGTTTCGTGTCGTAGATGTGGGATACATCAAGGCCCTCCTATGACGAGTCACTTCTTGTCGACATCAGCTCATTATCCGAGAAGTTGACTTAGAAACAACCCTTTCAGTGCTTTGAAGCTTGCATACATCAATGGAAAGTTTCTCACTTCCAACACAGGTTGACATCAATGGCCTTTGACCAAAAGATTTTGCGTGGTGTTTGACATCAGATCATGTATTAACACCATGTGAATTGTAGTTTAGTACCTTGAGGATCATTATCATTATCGGTGATCTCTCTCGCATTTGTTAACAACTCACATCACTAGCTGGTAATCAGGCGATGTCTTTCCATGTTCGACTTCAGAACATCTCTTCACATGGATTGACTTGTACATCGAGCGAAGATTGAATGAGTTTGAAGACCCCGGATCTAGTTTCATCCATCCGGGCTGCAATATATTCAAGGATGTAAAAACATCAAATGTACAAAGGCTCTACACAGATGGTCATCCTAATCATGGATGATGACTCTATATCTGAAGAATCACCAATCTATATCTGCAGACGACTATCTAATCTATGTATATGAAATGAAATTTATAAAGCTGAGCATGGGAATGCCTCCCTCAGGTAGATCATGAAAATCATATTATGATAATGTATTATATTGTAACTAATGCAGGTCACCTTCCAGTTCAAAACTTCGGATCCTCATGACAAATCATTTCACCCGACATGAATATTCACGACCTCATGCTTTAGGGGGCAACTGTTATAGACATATTTGGGCACATCAATCCCAAACTTATATGTCTATGTATTAGGGCTCATCAACCCCTAAAAGAGTTGTTTCATACCTTAAAGGAACATAGTCATCTGAATACATCATTCCCCAAAAGTTACATCTGAGAAACCATCCAGAAATTGCCTAAATTGAACCATACTAACTGCTCCACTGGAAAGTGTGATGCATACTGAGTGATACATTGCCAGGGTGCGATGCATACTATGTAGGCCTTCTATAGGGTGCGATGGGCGAGGAAGGACAAATGTCCGGGACAATTTTCTAAGTGGTTGCTCACAGAATCTTTTAGAAACTTCTCCTGTGCCACTTGCCTCTCTGAATTCGCCCAAGGATGAATAAGGGATCTAAGAAAATCTCCAATCCCTTCTCTTGTGGAACCAATTGTAACAAGTGGAATGACACTAATCAAACCCCATGGATGACTCACACCCTTGCAAACATCTATAAATGGATCCCTCATCCAAGAGATCTAGGGGCTAGAATGTTGTGAATTGCAAGTAAGTGCTAATAGTTTGTAATTGAGGAGAGAGCATTGTATTCTTGTTGGAGTGATCTTGCTATTTCATGAGGTGAAGAAGGATTGAAGTTGGGAGGATGGCACTGGATCAAACAACTAGGTTGTAATTCTCCTTTTTGTTAATAAATCTCTTCAAGTTTTCTCCCATATGATTGTGCAATTGTGAATGTTATCATTTGTGAATGCTATCATTTGTTCATTATATATCTGATTCTCTAATGTTTATGTTGCAATAGATCACGATGCTTTGATACTTCTTTGTTTCCGTACTTGTCCAGGTACTCTCCAAGCGTGTTAAGTACGAGGAGGAGTTGCATGATATATCAAAGGGGAGAGAGATCATGAAAGGGATTAAGCGGAAGTTCCAGGTTGGTTCCATTATCTTTATCTTATCTATTACACATAGAAGAAAACATTGAATTGCTTTAAACTATTGTTTCTAGGGTAGCTGCCAAACCTAGAGGGCTAGCATTATTTAGAAATACTAGTTTTCCTAGAAATAGACGCGCACCACAAATGTTCGATGTAGAAGCATTCTAGAAGGTATGCGGGATCCTAAACAGGGTTCACTAGGTGCAACGATATGATTGGGACCTGTGCGTACCAGTGGTCCGATGGGCCTATAGGGCCATGTACAAAATCCTAAGCGCGGAGATGATTCCGAAGCTGAAGAGTAGAGCCGAGACCATAGTTTTGGAATGAAGGAATCCTCATGCAGTAACTCCCATAGTTGGGACAGTACACGAGGACCCAGACGAAGGAATTATGTAGTTATAGGAAGCCATTCGGTGAGGGGACCTTAAACTTCGCAAACTCGAAGAAGATCGGGTACGGCTGAGGAAGAAATGCATGTTAATGGATACATAGATCAAATAACTAGAAAATGAAATCATGGAAGCAAGTCGCATCGATAAAATAAGAATGACAAGACAAGATATGGGCAACCATACTATTGCATTAGAATATTTCTGCTGAGAATTTGTGGCTCTACCACTATGGTTGCGATCGCACCTTACTAGACAAAGTAATTGGGGGATCACACCGCATAAGGAAGAACGTGTGACGATGACTCTCGCGAGGGTAATTGAGGAGTGCTCGTGGACTAGGTTGGAAAGTGAATTGGAGCCTTGCACAGGTGGTGCGACCACTTGACTATCCGTAGGGAGCACAATCTCAGTGCTCCAAGTAGTTGAAAGAGAGCGCAGGACTATAAAAGAGTCTGTCGGGGTGTTGCATGACAAGGAGGTTGCGCGTAAGGTCAGTATGTGACAAGGGTCGGGCCTGCACATAGGGGGATGTGCAGCCGCACGGGTAGGCTGGGAAGTGATCATTGGTGACACTATTCATGACAAGATGTCCAATTTTAAGGCAACAAAGAGCAGGTGGCGGGCAATTAAGACACGAAGTCAGAACTAGATTTGGGACGATCTGGCGCCAATATCGTATTAATGAGCTGAATGAGGGGGGAACGGTCAAATTTGAATTCAAAAAGGCCTATAAATCATAGGTGGTTATCCACCGAACAACCCTTGGCATTTTTAGAATTCAGTTGTTGCACTATCAATTGGGTATGGACCTTTACGAATTTAGAGGCTTTGAGACCAAGTTAAGTGTTTGAAACATTGCCGAAGGAGATGTAGGACTTCCTGAACAGAATGATGTCGAAAATCGAGGGAGCCGCACAGAGCCCTATGCCGCCGGTGGGGGATACACTGGTAATTCCAAAATCACCCCGGATGCCAAGGCCCAAAAAGGATCCACAGGCAGTAGGTATGGTCTATATGTCTCCGTGGAATCCACAGTTTGGTAAACTGTCTATGGAAGACAAGGGCAACACTGTTAATCTTGAGACAGATGATGAGGAGGAGGATCTCCAGGCGTTCGTAGAAGAGATCTAGGCGAATGAAGAAATGGAGGAATAAATTCATCTAGTGCGCACTGCAGTAGAGCTGCCCAAGTATGTCCCTCCACGGAAAGGAAGAGTAAAAGTACCCAACGATTTGGATGCCATTAAGAGTGCACTCGAAACCCTTCTTCTGCCAAAGGGAATTTTGTTTGAAGGTTCGGTTCTGGGCCGCATGCCCACAATGAAATTTGAAGATTGGGACCTCATGGATAGCAAAAATTTCCCACATTTGGAGACTAGCCAACTCATGAAACAGAGCAAGGAGGGGTTAGTTATAGCGCTAGAGCCACAGAAATAGTTGCGCGGTGTGGAAGAGGCTGGGCTACTCCACCTTCTATGGATTCTACACTTTCACCAAGCATCGATCACGATCTTTATCATTAGGCAACTGCTTTGCCTAGTGCACGATGGGTACTTATCGCTGGAGGAGCTTATTCCCATCACGACGGAGCTTATTCACAAGATTTCTTGGCTTCCCTGTACGGGAAGGGACCCTGCGGAAAAAACTGGCAAACGCAAAGATTTGACGCTCACAGAGGCCATGAAGAAGAAATACAAGTTGGAGAAAAAGCAGAGGGGCTACGTAATTAGTAGCATTCAAGACAAAGGGGTGCGCGTAGCCTCCTAGCGGCTGGCAGCAAAAGGGATGAGAAAATGCCACGACAATGAGGTACCAGCGACAGTCGTTGCGTTGGCCGAACAATGCGCCAAAGGGTTATAGTTCAACTGGGCGGAGTTCCTCTACGAGGAGTTTTTGACGAATTGCAAGGAGGCCCAGGAGTAGGGTAAGACCTTCCACTACACTTGGTTGCTATTATCCATCTTGTTGGTTGTAGGGGAATTGCTTGAGGATAGTCAGTTTCCTCCTCTTGAACAGGACTTGCCAGAGGTGACAAAATATGCGTCGCTCTGGGCGACAAAAGACGCGACGCGAATCCGCAAGACCAAGATCTTTTGGATACTCATGGAGGCAAGCATCCAGATGTGGATCAAAAAATGGCCCCACCTATCCCCCATGGTGTACGAAAATCTGCGGAGCTTTGCAGACTTTAAGGCGGATATGCACAATGTGTATATCAAGGCACAGAAGAATCCGGAGTAGAGCTCGACCCAACTCCCTTTCATCGCGATCGATGACGCTGTGCTTGACTCATGGCCCCGGATCTGGCAGCGCACGATGAGACAGCGATACAGAAATAGAAGGATGCCACCAAGCTATTGGCACAATAGAAGCACAACGAGTAGTTCACCGAGAAGGTAAGAGCTTCTCGCAAGGTAGCGAAGGCCATTGTAGAACATACCAAGGCTGCTGAAAAAGCAGTAGCAACAACGGCAACTGGGGCGACCATGACGCAGGAGGAAAGAGGCTCAGACCTGACCACAGGACAGGGGACAGACGACATGGCAGAAGGCGCAGACCCAAGCACGACATCTACACAAATGAAACGGCTACGCAGTATGGAATGAACAGGGCCATGGAAGAAGACCAAGGCTTCCAAACTGGATGGTGAACCTATTACACTGATAAAGGGTGACCTATACGACACCGATGAAACAATTCGCGAGGTCACCAGGGAAGCGCTACAGGAAGCAATGACGGAGCAGCAAAATATGTTGGGGTCCCTCAGGGCACAACTGCAGGGACTTCAGGTGCAGCCCCCACAAGAAGGAACAGTAGCCACCTACGGTGCTGTGGGTACATCGGCAACAGAGCAGTTTTTGCGGGCAAAAATGGCTAACACCGTCGTGCTACCGGAAGGAGCATTGACTGCAGACAGCACGAAGGACAGAGCCGCGGTGGGCCGGATCAAGGGACTTGGCCTAAACTTGGCTTCCCTTTTGCAGGATATATTATACCAGCTGCAGGATGGATTGACAACAGAACTTTGCACTAGGGAAGGACGCATAGTGCAAATGCTCAGTGAAGAGTGAATCAACATCGAGTAGCTTAGCCTACAACGCAAAGAAGCGCTGGTGTAGAATCAGCAGCTGGAGTAGATAGTAGAGGAAGCATGTCACTGCACCCCAGAGCTGGAAATTGTGACAGACTTTCTAATAGGAGTGCGGATTCCGCGAGGAAAAGGAGGAAGCAACAAGGATCCAGCTAGACCTCAACCTTCAAATTACTGAACTATGATTAAAGGCACAGTCATCCACGCCCCCGGAAGTTCAGGAACAGTGGTCTGGCACTATCAAAAAGGGGCTGGAGGAAATAGGACAGGTAGTGCAGACCTGTACCACTGTTGGAAGAATTCTTCAGGGTCCTCACTTCCTTATAGGAGGACCCCACCATACAGTGCTTGGAAACAGAGGTGTGGGAGCTTCAAATGCAATATGATAGTGTGCGCAGGACGGCGTAGATAGTAGTCCTGACCCAGGGGCTTGCGAAGCTACAACAGGAAAAATCATTGAAGGAGAAAGTGGATGTAGTGCGCCAAAAAGAGGCAGTCCTTAAAGCATGCATCCAGCCTTGGATTGATGAGGCCTTCCTCATCACCGCCAACATTGAAGGAAAGCTCACACAGATGAAAGTAATGCATGCTTTAAGATAGGGATTTTCCCCTGACAGCGAGCATTCAGCTGAGCGAGTAGAGCAGATCTAGTAGGCGGCAAAACATTGCGTTGCGGACCTTCGTGCAGCTCAGGCACAGTTGGAAGGGCTTCGTTCCAAGATCGCCGCATAGTGACTTGGGATGAGTCACCTTGATTGTGTTGGGGGCCTGTTGGGCAACAGATCCCCCCACAACATGTTTTTGGGGCTTAAAGCCTGAGTATTGATCAATGTAACGTAAAGACTCCGCGAAGTATGGGTGCGAAGCGCGAAAGTCTAGGATGAGTCATAGGGTAAAGACAGTTGGGTTTTTGAACAAGCAAGTAGATAGAGGTGAAGGCATGGTTAGAGGATAGAAGTGGATCTGAAGTGTATTAGGTTGTAGTAGTAGGAAGAGGCTCTGCAACTAAGTGCGTAGAGGCCTCGTAGAGTCCACAGCTAAGTGCGCGGACCCCTGCAGCTAAGTGCACAGGGCAGAGTCGGGTCTGTACTTGGATGGAACTTGAAAAGAATTATTAATAAAGATAAGTTGGATTCAGAATATTGCACATCTCGTCGTGAATCTATATTTTTTATATTATCCATTAATGGTTATCTGGTTATTTATATGCTTGCACTTGATAAACACTTGTCTGAATGTTTATGTATGAAAATATTCTAAGTAATTAGTGAGCAGAACCTAATTAAGGAAGACTTGGGTAATTAACACGGGTCACGCTGCGGTTAGAGATGTGCGAAGGCAGTAACATAGGACGCAACACATGGTGCGAGTAGCCCAGTAAGTGCTAAGGTTGGATCGCACCCCTATCGCCACATATTAGACATCCCCAGGGTGCGGAAACCTAGTTCTAGCACCCTCCCATACTACTTCGGGTGAGACCTCATTCCGCGCTTCGCGGACTATTGCCGAAAGGGCCAGTAGTACCGGGATTTTCTTGGCTAAATCACTTTTGAACCTGGGCCAGGCCCCACTAAGCCAACACTATGGCCAACCATGGCCTCCCAAGGATGAGAGGGTAACCAGTAAGCTTAGCCTTAGGCTGGAGAACTAGGAAATCTACTGGGTACTCCCAGGAATCAGTGGAGACCATCACATCCTCCACAATTCCCCCAGGGGTGATTATGGAACTGTCTACAAGCTGCAGAACTATTGTGGTCTTCCTTAATGACCCTTGTAGGTTAAGCTTGAGCATGGTTTCCTTGGTCATCACCTTAATGGCAGCCCCAAGATCAATTAGAGTGTGTGGGACAATGGTGCCATTGATGTGCACATCAATTACAGGGCTTCTAGGGTCTAAGTATTTTGGACATATTACTTGAACCAACATTAAGTCAGATAACTTCCAAATGACATTAATGGTAGGGGCATCCCTTTTTCTTCTTCCTAGATGCTTAAAGCACTTATCCTTAATCAAATTATTGTAGATAGGAACATCTTTGATTACTTGGAGAAGGGGGATCTTTACACATAGGTTTTTCAATTCTCCCAGAAGTTCAGTATCTTCTGGGGTAGGCTGGAGTGGTTGGGCTAATCTTTTAGGAAAGGGTGGACCTGCTTTAAGGTTTCTTTCCTCTCTTTCTTCCTCAACCTCCTTATGTTGAGAGGGAGGTTGGTTATCTGGGAGAATTCTCCCAGATATTAGGTTGATCTCCTAGATTTCTACAACATAGGCTAGGTATGATGTCTCTCCACTGTATCCTTATTGAGCTTGCCTATTGTTTGGGTTTGGATTTGGTTAGGCAAGCATTTGGATTTGCCTAGGTGGAGCAGAGTGTAGGAGTTGTGGTTGGGTAGGTGGTGGAGGCAATAAGGTTGGAACATTGTTGACTTGGGGCCTCCACCCCTGGGGTGGGGTATTCCACTGGTGTTGTGGCTGAATGTAAGGTTGAAATGACTGGTTGGCTAGCTGGGAATGATACTGAGGTGCATAGGACCAAGGAGGGGGTGTAGACCAGGAAGGTTGAGCAGGGGGTCCCCAAGAAGGTATAGTTGTGGTTTGGTTGGGTTTGTAATATGCATGGGATGATCCTTGCATACCCTGCTGGTATGGTCTAGGCCTAGGAGGTCTCCTTTGGTTGATGTAGAAAAGCTAGTCAGTGACCCCCTCAGCTCCTTCATATATAGCTTTAAGTCTAGGTAAAGAAGGGCACTTGTCTGTGGAGTGGTTTTCTTCACAGACTAAGCAAATCTCAATACAATTCAATGGGAATTCATTCCTAGGATGCCTCTTGGTGCATCTAGGACAAAAGATGGCCAAGGCTCTCTCTGCTTCCTCTTGCTTCCTTTTGATATTCATGGAATCCAATTGCAAGGCAAGGGTTTGCAACATCTCACTTTTGAATTCCTCTAGCATATTTCCAATTTCACCCTTGATGGATGAGTTGGAAGATGATGTACTGGCCATAGGTTGACTACTCCTACCCTTTTTCCTGGTTGCCCTAGAATGGTTTCTAAAGACAGTCTTGATATCCTCATAGGGTAGTTGGTACATCTCCTCCTGCTAATAAATTCAAGGCATCTAGGATATCCTCCCTTACTCCTCTAAGCACCACCAACTTCAGTGACTCAGGGTCAAGTGTGCAATTGGCCCTTTTGTAACTAAGCTGGAATCTTTCTTCATAGTCTTCTAAGGATTCATCCTAGCCTATGGTCATCCTAAAATCTCTTCTTTAGTGTCTTTTGACCTACAGTAGTCCCTATATTTGTTGTTTAAGGCCTGTTGCATCTGAGCCCAAGTTATGATGCTATCTCCAGGTAAACCCATGAACCAGCACAATGCTGCATCCTTGACGATAGATGGAAACAATTTTAACTTTGCTCATCCTGTGTATAGTCATAGGTTCGACATATAACAACAAACTTAAAAAGGAAAGTGTCAGGGTCCTCTGTGGTCAATCCATGGAAATGAGGTAGAGCAGAGGGGCTTATATTCTTCATTTTAGTGTCCCCATTGGTTTCCCCAATGGGGAATGCACCCTCAATTCTTTCTCTATCTCTTTTTTCATCTTGGTTTTCAGCCATTGGTTCAGTAGGAATGGGTTCTTCCTCTTCTTCTTCCCCTATAGGTTCTTCAAATATGTCAGGTTTCTCACCTAAAGGTTCTTCCAATTCATAGTCACCAAAGAAGAGAGAAGGTTGACTGTTTGATGTAGTGGGGGTATTTGGCAAGAATTTTCCTGAATTATCCCTATTCCTACGAGGCATGAAAGGAAATGTTTTTGGGTTGGTTTTTGTAAGATGTTTAAAGCTGGAAAGTACTCTGCAGAAAGGAAATTACTGATTGAATGAAAATCACTAACAAAAAGGAAACTACCTGCTGAATTGAAATTGCTGAATGAAAGACTACTGACAAAAATAAAACTACTTGCAAAATGAAATTGCTTAATTGAATGAAAAACTAATAATAAGAAGGAAACTAGTTGCTGAATTGAAATTATACTTGCAGAATGGAAAGGAAAGCAGATAAATAACAAATGAAAGAAAGAAACTAGATTACTTTTGCAGAAATAAACTAATGGAAGAAAATTGAAGACTAGAAGTAGAAGAAAAGAAAGTTAGAGACTAGAAATAGAAGAAGGAGCAGTAATCACTCCTACTGTGACACCTCCCCGGCAGTGGTGCTAAAAAGTGATGAGCGTAGGTATTGCAACAAGAATGTTGCAACTCCCAGGGCTACCAACTTTACTTATCAACCCAGGGTTCATACAAACTTTGAGGTAACAATGCTATATGCACAAGTAGAAGTGAAGGTACTGCCTATTGTCACTGCTCATCTGGCAAGAGACCCCAGGGGTTCCAAGCCAGACTTCTATAGGGTCAGAAGAAGCTTGATTTTGATGGAAGAAAGGCAAATTTATTCTAAGGGGGAGCTACTATACTGCAGTAATGAAGGAAAAAACTTGTAATGCTAACTCACACCAGACCCTAGCTAACCAATTAAACAACTACGCTAAGCAGAATTACTAGAACAACACTAATCTAATGCGAATTATCTAATTTACAGAAGTAAAAGCATCAAAACTAGACCAAGGGGTAAGCAAAGAAAACTAAGCTAAGTCTATGTTTAAGAAAAAGAGCAGTCGGAGGACAAAATTGGCGAAAGAAGGATGTGAGGGAGCAACAACGCATGAGAACCGTTAGATTAGGTGGGTGAAAGGTAAATGAACGACTGAGATCGGATCACAGGAGGCTTAGGTGAATAGGTGAACGAACAAGGTAACGAAGCAGATGAACATATAAGATTACATCATTGAGGCTAAGTCAAACGATGGACGGACAAGACTAATTGGCAGATTGACGGTGGAGATTGGAGCGCCTAAAGGAACATGTGGAAATGACGGAGCGATTTTAGAGGGCAGTAAGCTATTTATCGCGCGCCCTAAAAGCTATAATCAGTTATCCAATAGAGTTTGAGCTAAAGGAGGAAGAATCATACTCTACGATAGAAGAGGAATCATAAGATGAAGAGCCACAAACTCCGGTTGTGAGAATATCAGTTCGAGAAAGAAGGTAGCCAGAAAGGTATAGACCATCTACTTTCTGCTGAAATTTTGCTTTATCTATTATCGATGATGATCCCATAACTGTGAAGGAAGCAGTAGATTTAGAGGATGGAAAACTTTGGATAGAGGCCATGGTTGATGAAATGACATCTTTTCAAAAAAATGAGGCTTGGGATTTGGTGGAGTTTTCAGCTGGAAGGAAACCAATTGACAAGAAATGGGTGTTCAAGAAGAAGACAAATGCAGAAGGAAAGGCGGAGAAATACAAAGTTCGGTTGGTAGAAAAAGGTTATTCCCAAGTGTCGGGAATTGATTTTGGTGATAATTTTTCTCTTGTTGCCAAGGTAGCTTCTATTAGATTACTTTTATCTGTTGCTATTGCTTTTGATTTTAAGGTAGAATAGATGGACGCAAAGACAACATTTCTCCATGAGGATCTGGAAGAGGAGATCTACATGAAGCAACCTGAAGGATTTAAGGTGAAGGGTAAGAAAGAAATGGTATGCAAGTTAAAGAAGTCTTTGTATGGGATAAAACAGTCACCAAGGATGTGGTATCAGAAATTTGATACATTTATATGGGGACTTGGCTTAACTAGAAGCAAAGCAGATCACTATGTGTATTATAAATTAATTCGTGACCATGTTATTTATCTGGTCTTATATGTGGATGACATGTTGTGGGTTGGAAATGACAAAGAAATTATCTAGGATTTGAAGACCCAATTGTCCTCCAAATTCGACATGAAATATCTTGGTGCTATAAACTATATTTTGGGAATGGAAATTAAAAGAGATCGGGAAAAGAGGAAGCTCTGGTTAAACCAGAGGAAGTATGTCGAGACAATATTTTAGAGGTTTAATATGCAGGATAGTAAACTGGTGAAGGTTCCTATTCATGTAGGTGTAAAGTTATATGTTGAACAGTGTCCCAAGGCACACGAAGAGGAAGAGGACATGTCCCATGTTCCATATGCAAGTGCAGTTGGTAGCCTGATGTATGCGATGGTCTGTACTAGACTAGACATTGCACATGAAGTGGGAGTATTGAGAAGGTTTGTGTCAAAACCAGGGAAGGAGCATTGTACAACAATAAAGCAGGTTTTCAGGTATTTGCATGGCACTAGTGTTTATGGTTTGTGCTACCAAGGAAGACCAAGATTGGACAGAGTTTTGGATATTCATGGATTTTTTGATGTAGACTGGGCTAGAGATATGGATCAGAGAAGATCTACAAGTGGGTATGTGTTTAACCTATTTGGAGGTGTAGTCAGTTGGATGAGTAAGAAACAATATGCAGTGGCACTATCAACTACAGAGGCAGAATACATGGCAACCACTCATGCAAGAAAGGAAGCAGTTTGGTTGTAGAGATTGTGTTCAAGTATGGGGTTAGTACAAGGAGCTATAAGGATAGACTATGATAGCCAAAGTGAAATTTTCTTGGCAAAGAACCCTACTTACCATTCAAAGACAAAGCACATTGATGTTCAGTATCACTTTGTGAGGGATATGATAGAAGACAAAAAGGTGTTGCTGGTAAAGGTGGACACTTTGAAGAATGCTGCAGATGCATTGACAAAATCTATGAGCTCTGAGAAGTTCTCTTGGTGTAGAGAAACAATGGGCGTTGTAGGGCTGGATAAATGACTAGGCTCTCCTGTGGAAAGACAACAAAAAGTGGGAGAATGTTGGGTTGTGTTATATTCTTTCCATGACTAGCCCCCCTAGTTAACTGGGGGGTCAGAGGGGGAGAGGATCCCCCCTTCGTTGCGCCGATTGCGCATCGGGGGGGTCAAAGGGGGTTTGAGGGGGGCGGGTAGCCCCCCTCTACAGGGTACGAGGAAGTGCCTTGAGGAATTTTTTTTTGGACATTATATTAGGTGGGGCGAACCTAACTATGGTTTTGTGCATGGATTTCGCACATGGTTTTGGGCGCGATGGTTTTCGGTCCATGGTATTGGATGATTCGACATGTATATATATGTATTGTAACATTGAAAGGAATATAATGAAAAATCAAGCTGGTAGTCCCGGTTTAGGGATCCAGGGGAAAATCTCTGTGTATATGTGTTTTATGTGTTATGCTCTCACATTGTTTATTTTCTGTTCTTAGAATTCGTATGCAAGTAATTTCTGTACGGGGTTAAAACCTACAACATCATCCTGACTTCATCAGATAACTATCAATGCTGACACATCAAGATTGAGGAGCTTGCTTCATACAATGCTCTCTACGAACATAACACTTTTCCAAACCAATATGCTCAATATTTTGCAATCAAATCAAATAAGCCAATTTATCAAAGTTTTGATGCCAAATCAGAACTAATATCAAAATCATCACAATATCACAGCATTAGATTCTTTAGACCAGGTGACAGGTAGATCTCTCATGAAGTCTTGAATTCATCTATTATCATGCCAACAAGTTGTCATCTACCACGCAATATCAATCCAAAATTCATCAAGTCATCATCATGATCATAATATAAGTCACTATATGCAAATTCATACACCAATAATAAGTTATGCAGGTTCCATACATTCATTGTCATATTACTCCACACTGAATCAAAACTGTCAATTCTTCAACCCATTATGCTAGGAAAAAGGAGGTCAATACAAAACCATCATCAGATACCCATATCAGTCATTGAAGGTCACTATGCCCAAATAACATAAATCATCAGTCACCAAATCGAATCATTAGATATCAGGCCAAATCCAAATTTGTTATCATAGAGAGATCTATAGTCCCAAACCATTTTTCTACATCAAGTCAAAGTTCTAAGTCATCATCATGACAAAAATCCAAACCCTGCTTATCTATATTAAAAAACCAAATCATGTCAAAATATTGTAGCACAAATTTCAAACATAATGACATATCTATATGCATGTCTCGATGACCTGCAAACACAAGTTCAATCTATATATTCATATTATAGTAAAATTTCCTACTCACAGATCTTTCTATTGTTAGCTCCACATCTCAAGGACTGACATCCTTCAGGTGAACATCTGATTTCATGCACAAACCTTCATTTTTGTGTCTATCAGGCATAGTCGCACCCATATGCCTTCCTACATGCGGTTGGGAGACTACAGTCACACCCTTGACCTTACTTTTATGCAATTGAGAGGCTACAGTCGCACCTATAGGCTTGCTTCCGTGCGACTGAGGCTGAGGTTAAGGGAAAACTCTCTCTCCTCATATTAGAATTTTAATACATACCAACAATGTCAGAAGTTTGTTTATTCATGTCCATAAATCATACTTCAATAGTAAAGAATATACATATAATGAAAATGATAATTGGAGAAGGGATCCTATGGAGATATTCTCCCTTTGAGTAGGAAGCCACTTTAGTCATGACTCATCTTCATTATTGCCATCAACCTGTATATAATGTTATCATACATTAGCAGATATGTTAGATCATAAAGTCATACTATATCACATATTTATCATGGTTATATCATGTTATCATAATATATGAAATCAATCTTTCATCAAGGTTTAGTGTCAAATAACTAATAGGAGCATACTTCAAGAATTATGATCACAACATTACTCTTTTTCATGTAACTCAATCCATCAAGTTAGGGCATTCGACTTTTACCATATGCCATAATTATTGGGTGCATCAAAGTGTAACCATGGTCAACAAAAGATCCTGGATATCAATCTCATTGTTATATTTCTATCATCATGGCTACCATGCTTTTCACAAACAAATAGTGTCAAGTTGCCATCTACTATAATCAAGGTGCTAATCTTATTTATGGGATCAATATATCCAAAATGATAGATGTTAGCCAAACATCAAGTATATCACTATATCAAAGATCAACATTAAGTAGCCTCATAGAATCAAGAAGTTCATCATGATCAAGAAGTAATATACTAGTTCAATATCAAGTGCACCATTTCATCATAAGAACCATGAATCCAAATCAATTTCGTATGTGAAAGATACATTCTCATCATTCCTTGGGGCTTACCTTGCCATCCAATTTGCAGCTGAAACATACAACCATACATACCTTGTAGTGATTAGATACCTATATACCTTCTTATTTTACATAGGCAACTTGTATCACATTGTCACCTTTTCATTAGATGCCTCTTTTCCGATGCTATATCTTCTCTTCCTACACTAGCCATGATCCTCAAGAAGGATCCACTTATCATATGTCATCAAGAAGTTAGAAGCATCCAAATACTGAAATATATGCAGGATGCATAAGTAATGATCAAAACAATAATAGATCCATCAGTATAAACAAAAGTAAAGACATAAAGAAGCATCATAAATTGAAAATTACTTATCTTCAATGAGAGGTGATCATCTCCCTATTGAACCAACCTTCAAAAGCCATCACTTTCCATTCATCAACTTTTATCAACAATCAGGTCTACTAGAGACTATCCCATCTAGGGCTTCATCAAATCTGTCACAAGTGCTTGAGCATATTCTTATTGACCATGCTAGATTTCATATCTCAAATCTTTGCCATAAACTAGGGTTTCGTTCAAACCCTAACTTCATAATATCCATCAAATCCTAATACACAAATTGCCTACGGTTTTCTCCAAATCCTAAAATTATTTTATGTCTCCACCATCCTCTTCTTGCTTCCATCAATGGTGTCATCATAGGGGTGATCTCCATGACTTTTCTTCAGCCCAACTTTTATACCATGATAATTTTTCTTCGGGCTATATTGTTCTTTGCTTTGATAAATAATTTCTTCATTAACAAATCACATTCACCCCATAACATCATAACATTATTCATATTTACATCATTATTCAGCAACATGTGCAACTATATAGAAAGAAAAATATCATCATCATCAATGCAACGAAACATAAAGGAACAATAGAAGAAAACATTCACACATAGAGACACCATGATTGGTTAGAGACTAGGGCAAAACCCACTATGGGGAAAACCCTTTCAAATTATTCTTCTTAGTAGATTGTCATCAAATGATTTAAAAAAAGAGATTACAATGATTCATATCTTCATCTATACAACTAACTGGAAAAACACCTACAAAATCCATGAAATGAACCCAACAATGTATATACTAAAAACCTTGATTATGAAGTTTGTAATGAACTGTCACTGTCTGCGGTCAACTTCCAAAAACTGTAATTAATGAGCGAAAACTTCAGAAGATGGATATTTCATCTTTTAGCTCCCAGTCTCATGGAGGAGGATTTATGAAAGTGACTATATCTACCTAGTCACTCCCTTAAGCCCGAGATATGAGAGACTGGGGTCATATCTAGACTGCAAAAACCCTAACTCCCAATCGCATGGATGGAGAGTTGTCCATGCGAGTGGAAGGCTCCAATTGCACGAATGAGCTTTTGTGCGAGCAACTGGTGGCCAAATTCTTCCTGTGATGTGCCTACGATTGAGGTCCAAAACCCTAAATCAGAGATGTGAGCTTCAGACCTTGCAATTTCACCTCAAAGCGAACTTGTTCCTCCGCTGACGAGTGTCATACCTATGTGAGCCAAAAACCAAGAGAAAAGAGTGTCTCATAGTAGTGTCTAAATGAGGTAGAGGTCACTTGTATTTATAGCCTTCCATGGTGGTCCAATTTTCTTTAGGGCCAACCTTATCAAATATACACATGTGGGGTTTTCTTCATAAATACACTTTCCCTTATCTGAATTTAGTGATCTTTAGGAAGATTTTGTTCCTATCGAAAAGAGGAATTCAATGCAATTATTATCTCTATCAAATGAGCCATCCAAAGTGGAATTTGACTGTAGTTACTGTAACTAGCTCCTCCCACATCTACCAAAGTAACTGACTAATAAGGGTAAACATGTGACGAGAAGTTACTATGATTTTATTCGACCTCCTAAGTCACGTTAAGGAAGTGGAACCGACATAAACACCCCATGTAGACCTTCAACATAAAAAATAGGACTCCTAGGAATCGTCCCAACCTTTATGCTAACCAACCCCTAATTCCTATTGAGTTCTTAGACTACTTGACCTTTGGACACTCCCACAATCCTGCATGCCTGTGTCCAGGGACTATTTCTATCAGACCTGTGCCATAGTCCGGGGAATTTAAGGCACTTTTCAAGCCTAGAATTCTGTCCACTACCCAAAACTTGCTGTAATTTTTGGAATCCATTAAACACATGATGAAAAGACTAATAAAACAAAAACTAACTCCAAGATTACGCCTGACCATCCCCAACCGAGGCTGACATTCTGTCAAACACTTGGCATTTATGTAACTACAAGTGTAAATAAAAAATCTAAGCATATGCATCTCATACTTATATGATATTTTCTGAGACATTGTTTCCTTATCACTTTAGCCATAGCTTCATCCATTAGGCCATAGATACATTGTTCACCCATATCCAAGTAAAAACATGATGGGATCCATACATAGCCACTATCATAAAATATATACATAACCAACATAATAACAACATAAATACCAAGGAAATCACAAACATATAATCCAAATATAACCCAGTATAATACTCATAGAAATACAAGGAGAAATAACCTCATATTGGTGATGTAAAAGCCAAACTCGGGATGGGACTTCCATGTTCCACCTGAACATATAATGGCTTAGCCAAATACATCTTCAACCATTCACCCCATGCCATATTCCAAGCATGAATGTGGTACTCAAACCAAAAGAACCAACCAGGGCATCCCGAGGCTAAACCACCTCACCCTCATCAATAGAAACCAGGCATTACTGTAATCCATCTCAGATCACTAGGCCAACACAATAAACATGTAATAACTGTAACAGTCCAAAAATAAATATCTAATTGAACATTAAATTTAAATGAGAGTGGCACTTACCTAGCCCAATACACATGTAATTAATAAAACTAAATTCAACTATGAATAGTGCTTACTTGTGGTAGAAGTAGGCTTACCGCAACAAGGTTTTGGGGACGACTCTCCACCCAACCGTAGGCTCAATTGTGCAAAGATTTGCTACAACTGGCCACCCCCCAGCCCTCAATCAACGTACTATTGCCAGTGACTCCTATGCCTTAGAACACCATTCTCCCAAGAGAATGAAATATAGAATCTCGGAAAGATGGAATGCAGGAATGCCTCTCATCTTCCTCACCATCTATTAAATAGAACAAACATTGGAAGGGGAACCACATGCACACACTCCATGTGTCTACATGCAACTTTCTTTTGATTTTTAGCTTTCTTGTTTTATTTCTTTACTTTTCTTTTGATTTTTAGCTTTCTTGTTTTATTTTCTTCTTTTTGATAGTTTTCTTGTTTTATTTCTATTTATTCTTATTTAGAGCTTTAGTATAGTTATTATTATTTTTATTTTTAATATCATTTATTATTTAACATTTAGGATTTATTATTAAGTGATTTATTTATTATTATTTATTCTTTATATTATTAATTATGCTTGTATTATTTATTATTTTTATTATTTATTATTAAGGGGAGGGATATTACATACTCTCCCACTTTAAGGAACTTTGTCCCGAAGTTAAGTTGAATTATTTATTATTTATTATTTTATTTACTTCATGTTGCCAACACCCTCTGCTGAACTAGTATAACCAGCAGGCATCGAAAGTCCCCAACACCCCGGGAAATCTCAAGGAATCTCTGTCCTTTTTCCCACTTTCGGCACTAGGCATAAGCCTGACCCGGTATGTATCCTAGTCCAAGGCTGGCCCCAAGGCTTGCGCCTGACTCAGACCTCATATGCCCCAAGGCAGGCATCTGGTCCAGTACTCAATGACCCCGGGCATCTTGCAAGGCTGGCCCACTCCCTCCACAACTACTAAGGTGCACAACCCCAGGCATCGAAGTCCTTTACATCCCTTCGAGACTTCGGCATCCCAATCCAATACTAGGCACCTAGCCTAGAACATCAAGCACTTGGCCTCCTCAAGATGGTCCCATAGCTCTTCTAGAGCTATCCATCAAGAGCTATACACAAGACAAAGGAACCACTGGCATATGTAGTGTTGATTGAGTTTGTCCCCAGCCCATGCGGTGTTACTTATTCTCTCTCATGCGTATGGGCTCACACGAGATCATCGAATAAACCGGCCCTTTCGGCCCATTTGTGGAGTCCTGTGAATCATCACACCTCAACATGCAACCAATGCATTAGCTATACCATCATAGTATCATAGAAAATAATCCACATGCCAAGTCTTGCATGTCATCATGAGAACATTCATCATTGTTAATCGCAAAAAAATAACGAACTGCATGCTCATGCATGTCATAAATTTGTATGCAACTATCACATGCTTCACCTCATGAAATACCATCATAAGTTATAACATCAACATATTTGCATCAAAGACATATCATGACTTCACATTATAAATGAACCACATGTCAATAAATCTCATATTATAGCATCATAATTCCTATGCCACATTATGCATATAATATCCATCATGAGTATTCAACATTAAATACCTATTATCACGTAGTAAATGAATATGTCAATATACCTCGACATAACATCATAATGCCTATGCATATCATAATCATCATAAGTATACATCATCACTATTGTAACAACTATATAAATATGAACGACATGGGCATGATCACCCTCATACCATCATATCATGAAACATCGTCAATATGAGAAACATCTCGATATTTATCAAATACAGAATAATACTCTATAAGCATTCTTATCATGATTCATCAGAAAAACAATTTCAGTTACTTGTACAAACATTGAATACCAACTACGAACTAAGATTATTAAACATCCTATTAGGATCTAAATTATCTCACCAATACTATTAGTGTCATGTTTTCATCAAGTTGTCAATTACTTTTCAATAATCATTCCCACTTTTTCCACTACTAAGTTGACCATTTACACCATAGGTATACTCATTTTAAGTACAAAATTTTAAATGAGCCTCATCATCTCGAGCCATAATCTCTCATCATGTATTATTCCTTCCTCAAGGGAAGTTTAGTGAAATTCATTGTAAAGATATTACTGGTTGTATAATCATTTAAATCATCAATATCAAGTCAAAATTCCATGATCACTATACATATTTTTTCTTATCGAAATGGCACACATAAAAGAGGTCATCCTTATTTAAGTCTTATGTTATGCTTAATGTACCTGCATGAGGGCTTGTTGCTCCCTGGTAACAACCCTGAATTTACACCACTATTTTCTCACACCTTCACCAGATAGTTATTGTCTCTTTAATTAACTAGACTAGTTTTGCATGTATGCCACTTCATATTTAATGGTCTCTTTTACAAGTTCATTCCAAGCTTTTAATTTTACATTATCAAGCACATAAGATGCATATTGATTGCTTTGTGGACTCATCAATACTACCATAATTTTATTATCATCTTTGTGAAAATCAATGTGTTGCAAGGAGCATATAGAGAGGTGTCATCCTCCCATTTTAGACTAAATATAAGTCGTTGTGCACCTCACCCAAAACAATTATTTTAAATGTGAAGAATGAGGTTGAATAATTCAAATATTCATGTCATAAAAAGTAAAAAAAATTATAATTGTAAGATCTGCGAAATTCCAAAAAAAACCAAACAGAAGATACAAGGGAAAGCGACTATATACAATGAGGGTTAGAAAATCTATATACAAAGAATACAATGCAACTGATTTTTTTTTTTTTTAATATTAGAAATAAATTGAGCGCTAAAATTTCTGAAGATTCACTCTACTCTGATTAGCTGCATTGTCTATTCTATTAAATGTTCTCTAATATGTTAGCTTGTGCAGCCTTAATGTCAACTTTATGTTGTGGTCCTGCCTATAGCTGTTTTGTTCTGTTTTTTTTTTTAATATGACGATATGAGTGGTAGTTACCAGCTCTATGCCCTATGCCCATGGTGGCGGCCCTCTTTTCGTATAAAACACAAGCAATATATTTATTGTACATGTAAATAGAAAATGAAGCATCTCATCCCAAAAACAAATGAAGATTTCCAATGGATGAAAATCTCATTATTTTTCTTACCTTATCGTATTTTTTTAAATTTATCATTTGCTGAATTTTCTTCCTTGGGCATCAACCTTGAGTCATAGTTTTACTTTTCCCATTGCTGAAAGATTGACTACGGTTGAAAATGATGATACAGTGTGGGTTGGAGCTTTTATCAGATTATACAGTGTGGGTTGGAGCTTTTGTATAATTTGAGTGATAACAATGCACTTTGTAATACTTTTGTATAATTTGAGTGATAACAATGCCCTTTATAACACTTATCACTAAGTGATGAAATCATTGTCTTCAAATCTAGAAGCTCTTTGGCCAATACCCATAATCTCAAGCATATAATGCAACCTTGCATTTACTTCGTGCATCCCACATATCCATGCATACCTCAATGCATCATCAAACATAAATTTCTTTGACCTGTGAGTGTATTACTCACTTATTCAATCTACTGTCCATCACGAGAGCTCACATATGCATAGTCTATAGATTTCTAAGTTCTTTACCCAATCTTATGTGCTGGTAGTTTGCTACCTTAACCATACCCCGCTTGGGTATTTATGCAATATATGCATTAAAATAAAAATATAATAAAAAAGGTATGAAGTCAGCTCAAGGAAATTTTTTTTTTTTTTCAATTTCTTAAAGTCACTTGATGTCTGCAAATAGCAATTTAAACTCACAAGAAGGCAGAAGAGATATTAAGGTGGCTCAGCCGAATTTAGAACTTGAACTTCTCAAGGCCCAACTAAGTACAAATAATCAGGTAAGAAAATTAATGACTTGTCACTTGTTGACTGATCTAATTTCTATTGAAAATGCTTTCTTGTATCATGTCTTTATTCATATATCATAGCTTACTCAGCTAAGAAATCCAATGACCAGTCTCTGCAAACTTTCCCCTGACAGGTTTCTTTTAGTGTCCCATGTTTACTATTATAACACAGCCACTATTTTTCAAAAATATAACCTCCATTATAAGTAAACCTCTAAGAGTGCCTAAAGTCTCCTAAGATTTCAATTTGGGGAATACCATTATTATCTATATATAAGTTATTCTAGGAGAATATGCAGAAACTTGTTTAAGTCCTGAGAACTTTTGCCTTCACGCTAAACTTTCGGCAGATATTGATAAAAGTAAAGTAAGGTGGTTCAATACAAGAAGGAATCTTATTCATAATTTCCCAAAACTGAGGAATCAATGAGAGGTCAATCGGACAAATATTTTGAAGTACATTTCCTTCAACCAAAATTAAAACCAGGGCTCAGAGGGTGGAAGGCTTATTAGAGCCTAGAATAAGTACAGGGATGCAAAATTTCTGATTTAGAAGAAAAGAAGTAATTGGTCAGTGACAATTTCCATTATAATCTCTATGTGGAGTATGGAGAGAAGTATTTCTTCATAAAGTCATAGCGATTAAGGAGATATAGAAGGGTTTCATCCTTCACACCTTAGGTCAAAGAAATTAGCCCCATCCCTATGAATGACCTATTTACTTTGTCGAAGCTACCAGAAGCAGACTAAAATATTTGATGGAACTCTCTAATCTCCACCCGCTCTGTAATCAGGACCTCCACAAAGTCAACCTTTGTACTAAACAAATCACTAGAGGACAAAACATAAACTCCAAAGAAAATTCTCATCGTACAATTTCCAAGCAGATCCATGAAATCCGATGAATCCCTGAAATTTCACTCTGAATTTCAAACTTCCATATTAATAATGCAGAAGCATTTAAATGTAATCCATCATTGAGACCTTTCGAGAATTGGATAAATATATAATACCTGGATTGGAAACAGAGCATCCCATGGCTGAAAATGATTTTGCAACCGATGTAGCTAAACGAGAAGAATAGAGAGTCTGATGGAAAATTTATTATGTATGATGAAGATTATGTAAGTTGTTGGAAAAGAGAAGTATTTCAAAACTGTCACATAGTCCGTTCTTCAAGCAAGGATGAGAAAGAAAGCCCACAACATCGAACCTCAGATCTAAACCCCCAGGCTGAGGCAGAAAATGCATTAATTCTCCGCATGTCAGTTTACCCAGATATAAAGGCAAGCAATGGATGCGGAAGCAAAATGCTTCATAGTTATTCCAGCTGCTGGCCAAGTTTGTGCAAACTGTTCGGATGCCAAAACAAACATGAAAGCTAATGTTTACAACACGACTTACTCAAAAGTCATGAGAAAAAAATACCAAAACTAATCAAAATACACAGCGGCGACCAAAGTTCTAGGTTCAAAACCCTCTGTTCTATTTAAGCATTTCTCTCAGATCACCAAATATTCAGCCAAACAACCTGATTTAGACAGAAATTAGATACCATTCTGATTATTAGATCATCACGGCTCTCTATAGTCTCTGTTTCTATGAAGATAATAAAAAGAGTTGTCATGGCAGGGCCAGTACCTTTGTTAGTTGGGGGTTTGATTAACAGCATAGGAGTCCTTGATGATACCCCTTAGAGGCCTCCTCGGTTAAGTTGCTTAAACAGGGAACTTCTAGAAGTAGAGAGCACGTTGTGGCTATCTTGTCCTTGCTATGTTGCAATAGCAAGCAGAGGGCCACGGAGGCTCATGAGGCCGGGGCGCTGGAGCATTGCAGGCAGCTTCTCGATGACGGGACGATGAGAAGCAAGCGCAAGGCTTCAGCTCTGATGAAGGCTTTGGAGGACTTAAGACATGGTTTTGGGGGGTATGAAAGATGGGGAAATCAATACCCACCATCACGGGGTAATAAAGAAGCAATAATATTTGTCCTCTCGAAAATCAACTTTCAAAAACAGATCAGGGGCATCAAACATACAATGTGCCCTAGCAAAATCATCCAAAATTATTGGCACAGGACTATGCACCAAAGAAGCATAAATATCATTCATGTCTAACTCAAGGGATCACCAGCAGCAAGCATAAAAACATTAAATTAGGCACAAGCCGTAGATGCTGAAGCTTCCACGTCATCAACTTTGAACTTGGGCCATTCATTTGCTCATGGCGGATCATCAAGAATCATTGACAGTCACCCATCATCATCCTTCGCCCAAGGTGGCTTGGCCACCTCCCGCATCCATTTATGCATTGAGAATTGTTTCCTGTTATTATGGCATATTCTCATTCAAATTGCACAGAACTGAATCTTAAAGTCCTTCCATTGTTTATGTGACATCTCAAGGTTCACCGTCTGCTTATGTTGTTGCTGCCTGATGCACCTTTTTCTTGTAGCCAACATTATAACTGGACACCCTTTCTGTCTCGTTGACATGTGAAACCCTTTTAATTGGATATATATATATATATATATATATATATATATATATATATATATATATATATATATATATATATATATATATATATATATATATATATATATATATATATATATATATATATATTTGCTATAACATTGCCTTGCATAATCCCTTGGTCAGGTTTAATTCATAACAGCTGTGTTCCTTTTTGAGAATGAATTAAAAATGAGTTCTTGTAGTTTTGCACCCTCATGCAGACCTCTGTCACTGGAAAATAAGCTTCATGGATTGCCAATTGCAATTTTTTTTTTGTTGGAAGTGCTCCAAGAAATAGGCACTGAGGCAATGCATGTACAGGGCACACTTCCTTTAAATTAGATTCCATGTTTGACAGGTAATTATTCTGCCAAAACTACCAGGGATTTACACTCAGCTTTATCCCTTTGGAATACAACCTTCAGGTGTGGCAGGTCAAAGTGAGAATGGAACCACAGTGGATGGCTTAATATTCTGTTAACCCTACTAGCGAACCAAAGTCTGGCTGGCCTGAATTGCAAGTTTGAAGCTTAGAAGCTTTTGCTTATGGTCATGTGAATTTAAAAAAAGGAACAGTTGATAATATTCAGATTTATGTTTAAAAAGTAAAGGTGTCTCGGTGGAGCTGATAGGAACCATGCAATCGGAATAATACTCTGATGTTCTGTGCTCAAGTCCTTTTTTTTTATCTAGGATGCTAGCATGTTGTGATATCTAAGATAGGTTCCTTTGCAAGAAAAACTTTAGTTCCGAATCAATTTAAGAAAAATGACTTTAGTATAGGTGATATTAGTACCTTCGCTTCACCACAACTAAAGTACTAAATATTAGTAACTAGACAACAAGGCGTACCTTACTGAAACCCAGTACTAAATATCCAGTGTTGTGGCGTCTATTGGGATCAGATATTTCTTGAAAACTAGTAAGATAGATAAGTCGTGGCGTCTTGAAAGTTGAAAGCGCTCAGTCTAGTCCATCCACCGATCCAAGATTCTTAAGAAAGATAAGCTGGAGGGTACTAAAAGAAAATGAATTAATCAAATCAAAAGCTCACTCTGAGCTATTCACAGATCCCGTGCTTATTACTTGCAGAGCTTAGAAAAATGGCGGGGATTTTGCAGAAAGAAAGAAATAGCGCCAAACTACTAGTGGTCCTCCCATCCACGACTTTCCTATCTATTCACAAATAAAATGAATGACCTCGTTCTATGAGAAGGAGAAATACATCTAAATGCATGCATGCTTTTTGGGTAGTCTAAATGGAAATCTCGACCCCTGATATGTATTTACGGTGGTTATAATATAAATCTTGGAAAAATAAAATCTGAAATTAGATTAAAAATTAGGAAACCTCTTGCTGTATTATTAGAACAAAAAAAATCCAAGATCCGCATTAGGTCAAGATTATCATCACTCAAACAGATTTGTAGATCTGGAAGTCACACTAAAACAACAACCCATTACCAAAAACAATTAGGCAGGGAAGGAATCACATGGGAAATTTTGTTCAGAAATGTTGACGGCTTCCCCAAAAGAAATCGATAAATCATTTAGATCGAATTTTTATATATTACAATGTCTATAGGCCCTAAGAGTTGAACTTGCTCTGATACCATATGTAACAGTCCAAAAATAAATATCTAATTTAACATTAAATTTAAATGAGAGTGGCACTTACCTAGCTCAATACACATGTAATTAATAAAACTAAATTCAACTATGAATAGTGCTTACCTGTGGTAGAAGTAGGCTTACCGCAACAAGGTTTTGGGGACGACTCTCCACCCAACCGTAGGCTCAATTGTGCAAAGATTTGCTACATCTGGCCACCCCAGAGCCCTCAATCAACGTACTACTGCCAGTGACTCCTATGCCTTAGAACACCATTCTCCCAAGAGAATGAAAGATAGAATCTCGGAAAGATGGAATGCAGGAATGCCTCTCATCTTCCTCACCATCTATTACATAGAACAAACATTGGAAGGGGAACCACATGCACACACTCCATGTGTCTACATGCAACTTTCTTTTGATTTTTAGCTTTCTTGTTTTATTTCTTTACTTTTCTTTTGATTTTTAGCTTTCTTATTTTATTTTCTTCTTTTTGATAGTTTTATTGTTTTATTTCTATTTATTCTTATTTAGAGCTTTAGTATAGTTATTACTATTTTTATTTTTAATATCATTTATTATTTAACATTTAGGATTTATTATTTTTATTATTTATTATTAAGTGATTTATTTATTATTATTTATTCTTTATATTATTAATTATTATTTTTGTATTATTTATTATTTTTATTATTTATTATTAAGGGGAGGGATATTACAATAACAGGCTTTACCATGATCTCCACCCAATCACTAGGCCAAACAAGTATTGGTGCAACTAGATTTATCCACCTACACCATGATGAATTTTCCTGTCTCCTAGTCTCTCAGGCTTTACCACAATCCACAACTGATCACTAGGCCCTAAACCAAGACCCACTCTCCAATCTTTACCACATATCCTAGCCCCAGATTACTAGACCCAACAGAGAGAAATCCACCTCTTGGCTATACCATATATCCTACCATTCACCGACAATGATTACTAGGCCCACCAAGGCAACACAATCCTAGATTTACCATAACCCACAGTCTGGCTCAGAGGTTACTAGGCCAGTGGCTTTACCATGATCCAAATCCGGTTCAGGGACCACTATGCCATGTGCTCTATCATTTGGAGATCCAACTCACTCAACTTCGAATCCATGCAAAAATCCAGCTTAAGCAAAACATGAGAATCCCATCACACCATGGCTATCCAGAAATGGAAAGGCTAGGCTAAAAATATTGTCACACTTGGAAAAACCCATGCCATAACAACAAAAGAACCACATGCAATACCATGCATGCCAAATCTAGCAAGGAAAATATACATGCAAATCAATACCTACATGAATACTGCTGTAGCTACTTGATCCTTCTCTTCCTTGCTTACTCCTTCCAAGTATGCCACACTCCTCCAAGAGTGCTCCAAGAAAAATCTAAGTGTCCAAGAGTGAGAGAGAGTGAGAATAATGAGAGAGGTCCAAAACTAAAATGATCCTCAGAAGATTTTTTTTATCAAGGAGGCCTCTATTTTCTTTAATTTCCATTATTTTCCTTCATTTTCCTCCTCACATGCAACCTGTGACCTTTCACCTTCCTCTTCTCCTAATTTCCATTATTTTCATAAATAAAATGCCAATAAATGCCATTTTTCCTTTCTAAAGCCTAATCCATTGCCTTTGCTAATTTCCTTAGCTGTAATAAATAGAAATGAACACCCACTAGGATGTTTTCCCACCATTCAACTTGGAATACGTGTCCCATCAACCGTGGCCTTATATATTTTTACATTGATTTTTAATCAAGGCTGTTACAATTGCATATTTTTAACAGGGAGTTTATATAGTATTTTAGGGCACCAAATGTTGAAGTAGCAAAGAAATTTGTGGAGACTTGCAATGGGGAATTCACACGAGTTGGGAATGTCAAGTTTGCAGTGAATGAAGATTTCATTGCAAAGCCCACAAAAATTCTTATGAAGGGTGAACATTGTTTTGTAACATTATTTATTTTTGATAAGTTAGTATATTAGTCAAAATAATTTTAAAATGTTAAGTTAGGATATGGATGCAAAAATAAAGAAAAGTTAAAATGTTAGGCAAAATTTGATGTTTTATAGGCATCCATATCAATAAAATGTTAGGTGGTAGCTGGCCTAAATAAAGAAGGAAAAGGAAAATAAAATGCCAGGGAAGCAAAAAGAAAAGAAAGGCTACATTTTATGCTTTCATAAATGCACAGGCTGCTAGTCTAAATGTGCCACAAGTCAATTATCAAATGATATTTTCATGTGCAGAAGAAAAGACAGAAGAGTAAAGGTTTACTCTAAGGTTTGTATATTAATTTTGGGTATTAATACTATCCCGAAGTTTTAAATCCCATATTACCCCTCTGCTCATTCTTCCCTTCACTTTCATATCCCTAAGTCATTACACCCTCTCATACATTATAAATAATCCATATATGCAGTTATTAATCTTCTTGACCCCACTGAACAATCCCGTCACATCATGATACATTCCTCGCCATGTTACACTTCATCTCCGCCCATATTCCTAAATATGATGGCCTGCATACGATTTCCTCCCCCCCCCTCACCATCCAAGCTTTACCATCGGTGGGGGGGGGGGGGGGTGTTTGAAATGGGCAGTATACCAAACAATGCCCATCCCTACGTGTCATCTTCACAACATTTCGGACCCCCCTTGAGTGAAACCACTAACTGCTCACCCCCCCCTTTGAAAAGATGATTCTATTTCTCCTGACACCACTTACCTATCCGTTGCGCTTCCACCATTCACTCTCTGCCACCTCATCCATCTGTTAAGCTCCATAAAATCACATTCATTCCCTCCAGAATTAACCCGTTAAGCATTCAATTGGCTTAGTCGTTAATTCAACAGACCCACGCAACCAATGGAAAACCAAAATTTCTATATAAACCTCCTTCCCATTTGTGAACATGTTACTGAATTCTTGCTTTATTATTCTTAACTGATTTGATTACAAGTTGCTCGCCAAATCCCAACATTGTCAACTCACCAGTGACACTCTTTGTCTGATCATTTCCAGATTAATCCTTCTATTCCTGTCTCCAAAGTCATACTTCTGTCTGTGAATTGCCTCCTCCCAATCCATTTTTACTCTTGCTCTTAGCCATAGCTAAAATGCCTCCAAAGGAAAAAGGGCTAGAGGAAATTGTCAATCCTTTGATCCATCCTCCTATAGACCTTCATCACATTCCTATGGCTGACTGAGACTACAAAATTCATGAGACACTCTGTGAACTCGACCTCTTCGAGATGTATTGCTAGCTTGAAGACAAGTATATAGATAAATTAGATGATATAAATTTATGGGAATCAAATTTACCTCACTACATCTTTCCTCGTACCCACAACACCCTATATTTTATTAGAAAATGTCATGCATCCTATTTGCTAAGCCAAAGGGACATAGTCACTCCCATTAGAGAAATTCTGTTTATCATAACCCCTCAGGATATTGATAATATGATGCAAGCTCCCTCAGTAGAGAATGTTATCCCATTTTCCTATGAAGCACTGGTTGAAGTATACCATAAATTAGACTTTGCCAAAAGAGCCCAAACTCTTGAGTTGTTTTTGACACAAGATACTTCATTACCAAAGAAAAATCCTCCTTGTCCCTCCTCCATATTCCCTGAGAGAGCCAAGTAGATTATCACTATTTTTTCCTACCTTCTTGGCTACTACTCTGATCAATGGGTAGATGAGGCCATTATAGGATTTTTTTTCCATCTTCTCTGCCGATTCTAAGCCCTCAATTGTGTTTAATTTAAGCCATTTTCTTGCAAAGTCCATTTATCAGCAACTTGTTAAATTTCCAACTGAGGATACTCAAATATGCCTTTGTACTAGTATATATGTTTCTATACTTTCAGGGGGACAACATTAACCTTGCTTTGCAAAAGCTAGATGAGAAGGGAAACCAGCAATTAGTCATTTTCTAGACTACTCTAGTCATGAAAGAGAAAAAATAGTACACTTATAAACAATTTACAAAGAAGTTTTTTCACCCAGAAATAGGTCTCATGAACAACATAATAGAACTGAGGATTAGTGAAGAAATCAAAGGGTGTTATATGTGTTAGATCAAGTTCAGAAATGGGACTAGTACCTTTATGAAAATCATACATAAATACAGATATTTGTATGCGAACTCCTACCTTATAAGCTGCCAAAATTCCTCCCAATGAGGATTTTTTCCTTTGAGTACATAAGGCAGATGATCAACATGGATGAAATCCACTTTTTTTCTGCCAAGAAGAAATCCAAGTTTAAAATAAAAACACAGGTTGGCCCTTTCATTTGCAATAGCAGGGCAACAGGGGAAGAGGCAGATAAGCTCTTGAGGGAAATGCAGGCCAGCCTAAGTTTTACCTGGTCTTATGATCCATTAGGGATCATTTCTAGGTTAAGGGTGGAAACCAAGTCTACTCACTTTCAGACAACCAGGCCAAAAATAGAAAAGTACAAGAATAAGTTAGAGTGGGTTTAGAACACCTTACATGATGCAGAAGAACAACATGTATCATCATCTACAGTGCAGACTCCCACCATGCAGGAGAAGACAACCAAAAGGAGCAGAGAGGAAGAGTCCCCTTTAGGGACTAACATCTTTAGTGAAGGGTTTAAAATAATGTATAGAAAGAAGGCCAAGCTTAGTTCCAAACCAAGCCTTAGCAAAGATTTAGAGAAGCAGACCATTATCACCACTAATGAGCCACTTGTTTCCTCATTAGTGGGTGATTAGACCACACAGTCTCCTACCACCTCCACAACTTCACAAGAGTAGCAGAAAATAATGTAGACATGTACATCTACTTTAGGTGAGTCAAAGAAGAGCATAATGGACATCTTTAAGGAGATAAAAGTCAAAAATGAAGCCTTGAATATTAACACTTATAACCATTTCTGGAAACATAATTCTAGTGCCCAAACCAAGCTACTGTCAGCCTTTGCCTCAGAAAAGGGGAAAATGCAGATGTCATTCCTCCAAGCACAAGTTCCCTTGCCCAAGGGAGAATCAGAATACAAAAAGGCAACTTTTGAGTTTGATGGAAAGGATATACATCCCATTGACCAAATGGAGATGCATAAGAAGATTGGGGAAATGATTTTCTCTACTGTCACTAACACTACCATGACATTTTCCAAATTACAGGTTACATTAGAAAATGTCGAGTCACAGCTAAAGATGGAGAAGGTCTCTAGAATTGCTAAAGATACTAATATTAAAGCCCTGGAGGATTTGGTAATCAAACTGGGTTATGATCCTGCAAACATTAATGTTGCAGAGGAACTTGTCAAGAAGAAGAATTTGGATATAGCAACGTTGAGGAAGCAGTTAAAGCTACCAGCGACTGAATATCCTATGGCTAAGGATATTACACAAGCAGAGACTCAAAAAGAAGATATGATGAAGCCCATCATGGAGCAGACTGTACAACTCAAGCAAATGGAGACAGAGATGGAGAAGCTAATTAAGGAAAAGGAAAAAGATGCTAAAAATATTTCCCCCTTGGAAGTACTCCCCATCCTAGCTATGACAAGTACATGAGATGCTATAGACTAGTTGGCCAATGCAGTCCAAAATATGTCTCTTTAGACTGAGGAAATCAAGAAATTGCAGGATCAAGTGAAACTTCTAGAGGATCATCGCCAAAAATTTGAGATTTTTCATGCAGCAGAGCTTCAGAGAGCTCAAAATCAGATAGAAGTATGGAAGAAGTCAGTAGCTGAGTCTTCTATTGGCCACACTCTAGGTAATGTCAAGGAAATCATATGGAGCAACATCATTGAGGAGATAGATGAAATATGGCCATGTATCCATATTATTTTTGAGCAAAAGGAGTTGATGGAAAAGGTAAAGTAGACCATTGCCAATATAAATGCTCAACTAGGCGAGATGTCTGCTACAACGAACAACATTATAAAGTTCCTCAACTCCAAGAATAGGTATGAACTAGATGATCTAGGAGTGGATGACAGGACTGAAACCATCATAGAGGTGAAGAAAGTTATGACCAAAAAGAACTTAGTTGTACAGTTGACAGAGAAGTTTCACACTCTCGAAGTGGAAGTCAATATATTTTTCACAAGGATTGATGCATTGAACAAGAAGGGTCTGCCTTCACTATTTGTAATCAATGATAAATTAATGACCAGGGAAGACTACATGAAGAAGCTTTAGGATATAGCCAAATACTCAAACATCAAAGGTTGCATGATAGGCAGGGTGTTTTACGAAGCCATCAACAACATATGTTTTATTCAACATGAGATAAAACATATTTTCACTGTTAAACCCACTTTTTCTTGGTATATTGAGGTAGATGAAATCTACCGTAGGGTAACCAAGATAGCAATCCCAGATGAAGAACAGTGGGAAAATCTGTGTGAATTTCAATATTAGAGTACAGATAAACTTCACCAGCGCAACACCCGAATAGTGGCCATTTAGCGACAACTTTCCTTTAAAACATGGCTAGATGTTTAGATTCATTCTTTTTGATCGAATTACTTCCATTTCCGCTAGTTTTAACTAATAATAGAATGTCATGTCACTCAGGAATTTATTGTAATATTTTGTATTTTTGTTTAAATACTTCAGCCTATCGAAGCATTGAGGGTTGCACCCTTGAACCAGTTATCACACAGATTTGTATTGAGCTAGAGAATTTTTGATATAATAAAAGATTTTGGATTTACTTCATATGGTTTGTCTCTTAGTGAGTTGTTTTCATCATATTTTTCATTATGTATTCTTCATATAATTCAATTCTTTTATAGTCATCCGATTGAAAATTTAATTGAATCTCAGTTTCATTTTGAATCCACTGTGAAGTTGCATTTAAATAAGAGATTAATTTGCAAGACTATCTGTTATTGTAAATTCCTCTTTGAACTTAAATTGCACTAGATTTCTGTAATAGTTTAATTATATTCTGTTGATCTAGGAAACACTGTTTTCTTGATTTCTGCTTATATATGGTTAAATACTTAGTCTAAATATTTAATCACTTATACTTCTCTATATTATACTTATCCATCTCATTTAAATAAAAAATAACCATATGTATTTAAAGAACAACCTTTTGTTTTATGAAGAATCTTTCTAACTTTAAAGAACATGTTTTTAAACAGTTCATTGGTCCTCCAAACCATTAAAATCAATAAAACATTTTAGATGCTTTGGCATAGCCATTTGACCTTAGGTTATCTCAAATGACAACATCAGACTGGTGCCGTTTCCGGGGGAGAGAAGAACTAAAAGTTAAATTTTCCCTGGGCAATGATTTTCCCTTTCCTTTAAGGTGAATAAAGGATAAGGTTATAGGTCAAAATTTTTCACCCAGTGATTCCACTAGTCCAAGCTAGCTCCCTATAAGCATAGAAGATCACGCTCTGATTCTGAAATTTTCAACCCTCTACCAGACCCAGAAAGACTCATCAGGGGAGCCTCTTCAAGGAGAAGACGTAGAACACCTTCTTCTTCTTCAGCTTTACACCTTGAAGACATTCCATTTGTAGATTCCTTTTCATTTATACCAACCCATCCTGATTGGACTGAACTACCTCCCAGGGTTTCTGATCTTATTTCCAAAGGAGTAGACCTTCCATCAGCCTTTTTAATATAGTCACTTGAATCATATCAAGTTCCATCCAGTCCTATCAAATCACCTTCATCTGAGGAAGAATTGGGTTTACATTTTCCTGAATTCAAACCTCAAGATTTCATTACTCCAACTCCTTATTCTATTCGATCATCCTCAACTAACGTTGAAGAGACATTTTCTGTCTATTCGAATCCTTTGTTTGAAAATAAGGAAGACTTCCCACTAGGAGTCCAGAAATTGGTTATCAAAACCCCTTTCAAATCCTTAAAGAGGTCTCCTTTCTCTCCTCCACATATTAATACACCTACTAACTCATATTCATCTCCTTCATCTTCATCTTCATCATCTTCCTCTTCCTCATCAACATCCACTTAGACACCCCATACTCCTCTTGTTGTTATGGCTTTTCGACTCATTGTGCAAGCTAGGTATGTTGCTCTAGTTCTCCCTACAAACTTGGGAAATTTTCCTGATGGTTATCTAAAAAATCTGCTAAGATTCAATGGAGAAACAGGTCCCTCAACAGAGGATCATGTATTAACCTTCCTAGATTTTGCTAACAATATGAACATAGAAGAGGAAAATGTTTGTACAATCTTTAGAAGGAAATGTAGGATTTGGTTTAGGCAGCTTAGAGCTTACTCTATCAGAATTTGGAATGAGCTCATAACAATCTTCAAAAATCAATGAGGGGTAAATAAATATCTTGTTTACTTCCTTACTGAATTTGAAGAATTAAAGAGAAACCCTGGTGAACCAGTTGTCGAATTCATCAAAAGATTTAACAAACTCTATCATAAAATGCCTGCTGATTGTAAACCACTAGTAGCCGCTGCAAAGGTCAAGTTTTCCAAAGAATTTGATGATGACTTTGTAGTCATGCTAAGGGAAAGAGTTTCTAATACATTTGAAGACATGCATACAAATGCTATAGAGGTAGAAGCTAATAGGCCAGCTTTTGGCAAACTCAAAGTTAAAGCAGAAAAAGAAGAAAGAAAACTAAAAGCTAATATTGATGATTCATCCTCCTCCAAATCTAAACATGAAGATTAGAAAATTGATGAAATTACATCTTTGCTTAGGAACCTTTCTAACAAGACTACAAAAATTGAAACACAACCTAGAAATATTCAACAAATTGCTGTCAGACCTCAAGCTCAAACTCAATTCAGAAGAACTCCTCAAATGAAAATTCTTCAGAGACCAGCTTATGACCAAAACATTCAACCACCTTTCATGATTGATGATCAATAGTCATAGGATACAGGCCCTTTAATCAATGAAGATATCAATAATATTGATTCATTAGTAGTACAAATGGCCATAGTTCCTTCACCTCAGTCTTTTCAACAAGAACTAGGAGATGCTCAAATTTCAAAATACTTAACATTCTCTAAATTTTTAATTACAGAATTAAATAAAAGATATGATCTAAGGCCTAGCTCATGTCCTGGTAGACCTCCAAAATCCACCACCATAATCGAACATGCAATGAAAACCATTCAAACACAAACTCCAACACCTTAGACTACAGAGTCGTCTACTGAAACCCTTCCATTTGATAAGACTTTTTTGACCACTTTTAATATTGAAAAGGAATTGGAAAGGGTCAAGATTCCTACACCTTTAGTCGAACTTTCCAAAAATCTTGGTTACAAAAATCAAGTGTCTAAATGGATACAATCTTCTAGTGTAGATGCTGAGGGAGATGTTATTAGTCTACAGGATGAAAAACCATTGGTTGTATTTGGCCCTAGATATGATATGATTGATGAAATTGTTCGACCATTTTATGTAACATTAAAAGCTCATGATTTTCTTTTGTACAACTACATGCTAGATTCTGGAGCCTCTTATAACCTCATGCCGAAGGCAATTATGGACCAACTTCAGTTACCAGTCACCCGTTCCTATATCGACCTTTACACCTTTGACTCAAAGAAAGTACCATGCCTAGGATTGATCAAATACCTAGTTGTGACCTTAGCTCAAATACATGTAAAAAGTATAGTTTTATACATAGTTGTCACTAATATTCCTGCCAAGTTTGGCATGCTTCTATCTAGATCATGCTGTGCTAAACTTGGGGGATCAATTCAGATGGACATGTCTTTTGTTACTATCTTGGTCTATGGAGGTGATCATTTAAGGTTATATAGGGAAGTCAGATTCCTTCATACTGTTTGTAGGTCTGATCAAGCAAAAAACCACCCTATCTATGTAGTAGATCAGGATTTTGGTTGCTTTCACTTGTCTTCACAAAATGCATCAAACACTCAACTTGCCATTGAAAATATTGTTTCCCAGCCTAAAGTTGTAGAATCAGATATCTAGAAACTTTATTTTGATGGCTCTTGCTCAAAAGAAGGAGCAGGAGTAGGAATTGTTATTATATCATGAAATAAGGAAAACATTACTCAGTCATGTAAACTTGAATTTGAAGTTACTAATAATGTGGCTAAGTATGAGGCTTTTCGTCTTGGTCTTGAGTTAGCTAGAAGTTTAAAGGTTCAAAACTTGAGTGTGTTTTCTGATTCTGAGCTTATAGTGAACCAGGTTAGAAATCTATGTCAGACTAAACACCCAAGGCTTAGATCATACAAAAATGAAGCTTGGGACACAATTGAAAATTTCTTCCAAGGTTTTAACATAACTGCTATTCCTAGAGATGAAAACATGCACGCTGATTCACTAGCTGTCTTGGCAAGCTCTTTCAAAATCCCCGAGCCAATATCATTAGAATACCAAATCCAAGTCAAGTATCGGCCATGAATTCCTGATAACCTTGAACACTGGAAATTTTTTGAAGATGACGAACAATTGAATTCTTTCCTTCAAGTTATTGATGAATTCTCAAATATGCAAATTGAAGGAGATCAAAATGATATTCTAGACTTAAAACAGCAAAATCTAGAAACTTCATTCAACCCTAAAATTCTTGATCATGATATTATCCAATTATCTAATAATTTTATTCCTAAAGGATTAGTCCCATTGGAAAAATTATTTGATAATAATGATGTCTCTAAAAATCCCTTGTTTCACTCACCTGAAGAAGAAATCAAAGAATGCAATATTGGGACTGTGGATGATGTGAGAAATATCAAATTGTCATCAACCTTACCTTTGGATGTAAAAACCAAATACTTGAATCTTCTTAAAAACTACAAAGACATTTTTGCTTGGTCTTATAATGAGTTAAAAACTTATGACACATCTTTGATTGAGCATAAGATTCCTTTGAAACCAGAAGCAAAACCCTTTCAGCAAAAGCTAAGAAGAATTAATCCCATACTACTGCCAACAATTGAGAAAGAACTTAAAGAGTTGTTTGATTCTCATATCATTGTGCCCTTAAGGTATTCTAATTGGGTAGCCAACCTAGTTCCTGTCAGAAAGAAAAATGGTGAGATTAGGTTGTGTAGATTTCTGAAATCTAAACAAATAATCTTTAAAGGATAACTATTCATTGCCTAAAATGGACCATCTAATTCATAAAGTTTTAGGGACTAATTGGATTTCTATGATAGATGGATTTTTTGGTTATAACAAAATCATGGTAAGTGAAGTTGACCAAGATAAAACTGCCTTCACCACTCCTTGGGGTACATTCATGTATGCTAGAATGCCATTTGGGTTAACCAATGATGGAGCAACTTTCCAGAGATCCATGGACCTCAAATTTTTAGGTAAAACATCTGAATTTACTCTCATTTATTTAGATGATTTAACTATTTTCTCTGATTCTGATGAAAGTCATTTAAAACACTTGAGCAAGGTTTTTGACAGGTGTAGGAAATTTGGCATATGCATCAATCCGAAGAAATCTTTGTTTGATGTGAAGGAAGGGAAATTACTAGGGCATATAATCTCCAAGGAGGGAGTTATAATTGACCTAAACAAAGTTTAAGTTATTCAGACCCTGTCTCTACCAAGGAATAAGAAAGAGATACAAACCTTTCTTGGAAAGATCAATTTTCTCAAAAGGTTCATCCCAAATTATGCTACGATAGTTGAAGATATAACATATATGCTTAAGAAAAATAATGAAGTGAAATGGACAATCCTTGCTAGATATGCTTTTGACAAAGATAAAAAAGGCCATATCTGAGGCCCCTACATTAGCTAGCCCTGACTATTCTTTACCTTTTAGCATATTTTCTTTTGCATCCGAGACAACCTTAGCTGCTGTACCTTTACAGAAAAATACAAACAGTGATGACAAACCTATAGCCTTCTTTTCCAAAGTTATGAGGGATGATGAACTTAGGTATGATATTATTGAAAAATAAGATTATGCCTTATATCAAGCCCTCAAAGCCTTTAGAACCTATATCCTACATTCACAAATTACAACTTATGTCCCTAATCATGTTGTCAAAACTGTTTTGACTCAGCCTGATACTGATGGAAGAAGAGGGAGATGGATTGCTAAAATCCTTGAATTTGACCTTGAAATTAAAACCACAAATCTAGTAAAAGGCCAAGGCCTGGCCAAATTGTTAGTTGAATCCAACTGCAAAGTATTGGGAATTAATCTAGTTTCTGAAATGTCATCAGGGGAGAATCCACAAGAAACTTCCTTAATATCAGGAGAGAATCCATAAGAATCTTCCTTGATATCAGAGGAGAATCCACAAGAACCTCCTCCTCTTAGAGAAGGGGGGAATCCATAAGAACCTCTTTCTTTAGATCAAGCCAGTCTTGTTCACATAGATCAGAAATATCTACTTTCTAATTGGTATTATGATATTGTGCAGTTTCTTAGAGATTTTCAATGTCTATCCGATCTTAATTTGAAACGGTGCAAAGCTCTAAAGCGTAAAGTAGTGAAATATTGCATTATCAATGCTAATCTATACTGGAAAGACCCTCTTATTATCCTTCTTCTATGCTTAACTGAAAATGAAACAGAGGGAATTACAAATCAGTCCCATGCAGGGTTTTGTGGTGGACACTATGCCTGGAGAGCAACAACCTACAAAATTTTAAAAGCATGTTTCTACTGGCCCACACTTTTTAAAGAAGTTGGAGCAAGAGTAAGAAGTTGCAAACCATGCCAATTATTTGCAGGAAAACAGAAACTGTCATCACTTCCTTTGGTCCTAGTATTTGTCCATGCTCCTTTTCTACAATGGGGGTTAGACTTTATAGGGGAAATTCATCCACATTCCAATAATTAACATAGATGGATTTTAACTGCTATAGATTATTTCACCAAGTGGGTAGAAGCCATACCGGTTAAAAATTGAACTGATATTGTTGTGATAAAATTTCTTGAAGAAAAAATCCTGTCAAGATTTGGATGTCCTCAAAAGATTGTTACAGATAATGCAGCAGCTTTCAACAGTGTTAAAATGATTGAATTCTGTCAAAAGTATTCAATCCTTTTACACCATTCTACACCATACTATCCACAGGGTAATGGACTAGCAGATTCTTCCAACAAGAGCTTAGTTAAGGTCATTAAGAAGACCCTTGAAGACCATAAAAAGAGTTGGGACAACCATCTTATTCATGCTATCTAGGCAAATAGAGTTTCTCCTAAGAGATCAACAGGCAAGTCTCCTTTCCAATTGGTTTATGGCAAGGAAGCAATTTTTCATACTTATTTAACTTTACTTGTTATGAGATTCCTCTAGGAATCCTATGAAGAAAAAGATGATTTCTTAAGAAGGATTAATCAAATTATTGAGTTGAATGAAGACAGGGATGAAATTCAATACAAGCTAAGGAAATACCAAAATAAGATGAAAGAACTGTTTGACAGAAAGGCTAGAGAAAGAAATTTCAAGAAGGGCGACCTAGTACTTAGATGGGATACGAGGAGAGAAGATAAAGGAAAGCATGCAAAATTTGGCAACCTCTGTTTTGGTCCATTCAACATTGCATAAGTAAACAGGAACAATACATTCATATTGCAGAATATGGAAGAAGAGTATTCCTCATTGCCAGTTAATGGGAGATACTTAAAACATTACATTTAGTATTGATTTTTCATTCATCTGTCATCTATAAATATTTGGAGAATTTGCTTTATTTTTGAAAATGCAAGTGGGTATATGTTTCAGCAAAGACTCCATAGCCCGAGGAGAAGGCACTTGGATCTACTTGTTATCTGCAACCCACAGGGGGAAGCAATCCCCAGCTGGAGCCGATGTTGTAACATTATTTATTTTTGATAAGTTAGTATATTAGTCAAAATAATTTTAAAAAGTTAAGTGAAGATATGGATGTAAAAAGAAAGAAAGTTAAAGTGTTAGGCAAAATTTGATGTTTTATAGACATCCATATCAATAAAATGTTAGGTGGTAGCTACCCTAAATAACGAAGTCAAAGGAAAATAAAATGCTAGGGAAGCAAAAAGAAAAGAAAGACTTAATTTTATGCTTTCATAATTGCACAGGCTACTAGTCTAAATGTGCCACAAGTCAATTATCAAATGATATTTTCATGTGCAGAAGAAAAGAGAGAAGAGTAAAGGCTTTCTCTAAGGTTTGTATATTAATTTTTGGTATTAATACTATCCATGTGTTTCAAATCCCATATTACCCCTCGCTCATTCTTCCCTTCACTTTCATATCCCTAAGTCATTACACCCCCTCATACATTATAAATAATCCATATATGCGGTTATTAATCTTCTCGACCCCACCAAACAATCCCGTCACATCATGATTAATTCCCTACCATGTTACACTTCATCTCCACCCACCTTCCTACATCCGACGGCTTGCATGCGATTTCAGGCCCCCCTCACCATCTGAGCTTTGTCGTTGCTGGGGGGGTTGTCTGAAATGGGTGGTATACCAAACTACACCCTTCCCTATGTATCAACTTCACAAGATGTTAGACCCCCCTTGAGTGAAACCACTAACTGCTCACCCCCCCTCTGAAAAGCTGATTCTATTGCTCCAGATACCGCTTACCTATCCATTGCGCTTCCGCCATTCACTCTCTGCCACCTCATCCATCCATTAAACTCCATCAAATCATATTCATTCCCTCTAGAATTAACCCATTAAGCATTCAATTGGCTTAGTCATTAATTCAACAGACCCGCACCACCAATGGAAAACCAAAATTGCTATATAAACGTCCTTCCCATTTGTGAACAGGTTACTAAATTCTTGCTTTATTACTGTTAACTAATTTGATTACAAGTTTCTCGCCAAATCCTAACATTTTCAACTCGCCAACGACACTCTCTGTTTGATCATTTCCAGATTATTCCTTATGTTCCTATCTCCAAAGTCAGACTTCTGTCTATGAATTATCTCCTCCCAATCCATTTATCACTCCTGCTCTTAGCCATAGCCAAAATGCCTCCAAAGGAAAAAGGGCCAGAGGAAATTGTCAATCCTCTGATCCATCCTCCTATAGACCTTCATCACATTCCTATGGATGATTGAGATTACAAAATTCATGAGACACTCTATGAACTTGACCTCTTCGAGATGTATTTCTGGCTCGAAGACAAGTATATAGATAAATCAGATGATATCCAGCCGTGGGAATCAAATTTACCTCACTACATCTTTCCTCGTACCCACAGCACCCCAAATTTTATTAGAAAATGTCATGCATCCTATTTGCCAAGCCAAAAAACCATAGTCACTCCCACAGGAGAAATTCTATTTACCATAAACCCTCAGGCCAATGATCAGATGATGCAAGCTCCCTCAATAGAGAATGCTACCCGATTTTCCTATGAAGCACTGGTTGAAATATACCAGAAATTAGACTTTGCCAAGAGAGCCCAAAATCTTGAGTTTCTTTTGACACAAGATGCTTCATTACCAAAGAAAAATTCCTCATCCCTCCTCCATATTCCCTAAGAGAGCCAAGCATATTATCACTGTTTTTTCCTACCTTCTTGGATACTACTCTGATCAATGGGTAGATGAGTCCATTATAGGATTTTTTTCCATCTTCTCTACTGATTCTAAGCCCTCAGTTGTGTTTAATTTTAGCCATTTTCTTGCAGAGTCCATTCATCAGCAACTTGTTAAATTTCCAACTGAGGAGGTATTCAAATATGCCTTTGTATTAGTCTACATGTTTCTATACTTTCAGGGGGACAACATTAACCTTGCTTTGCAAAAGTTGGATGAGAAGGGAAACCAGTAGTCATTCATTTTCTGGACTACTTTGGTCATAAAAGAGCAAAAAGAGTACACTTATAAACAATTTATAGAGATGTTTTTTCACCCAACAATAGGTCTCATGAACAATAGAATAGAGCCAGGGATTACTGAAGAAATCAAAAGGGTGTTGCAGCTGTCAGATCAAGTTTAGACAGGGGACTAGTACCTTTATGAAAATTATACAGAAATAAGGATATTTGGATGCGAGCTCCCACCTTATAAGCTGCCAATATTCCTCCCAATGAGGATTTTTTCCTTGGAGTACATAAGGTAGATGATCAACATGGATGAAATCCACTTTTTTGCTGCCAATAAGAAATGCCAGTTTAAAATAAAAACACAGGGTGGCCCTTTCATTTGCAACAACAGGGCATCAGGGGAAGAGGCAGATAAGCTCTTGAGGGAAATGTAGTTCAGCCTAAGTTTTACATGGTCCTATGATCCATTAGGAATCATTTCTAGATTAAGGGTAGAAACCAAGTCTACTCCTTACTTTCACACAACCAAGCTAGAAATAGAAAAGTACAAGAATCAGTTAGAGTGGGTCGAGAACACCTTACATGAGGCAAAAGAACAACATGTATCATCATCTATAGTGCAGACTCCCACCATGCAGGAGAAGACAACCAAAAGGAGCAGAGATGAAGATTCCCCTCTAGGGACTGACATTTTCAGTGAAGGGTTTAAAATAATGTATAGAGAGAAGGCCAAGCTTAGTTCCAGACTGAGCCTTAGCAAAGATTCGGAGCGACAGACCATTATCACCACTAAGAGCCACTTGTTTCTTGATTAGTGGGTGATTAGTCCACACAGTTTCCTATCACCTCCACAACTTCACAAGAGCAGCAACAAATAATGCAGACATGTACATCTACTTCAGGCGAGTTAGAGAAGAGCATAATGGACATCTTCAAGGAGATAAAAGTCAGAAATGAAGCCTTGAATATTAACACTTATAACCAGTTCTAGAAACAGACTTCTGGTGCCCAAAGCAGGCTGTTATCAGCCTTTGACTCAGAAAAGGGGAAAATGCAAATGGAATTCCTCCAAGCACAAGTTCCCCAGCCCAAGGGAGCATCAGACTACAAAAAGACAACTTTTGAGTTTGATGTAAAGGATATACATCCCATTGACCAAATGGAGATGCATAAGAATATTAGGGAAACGATTTTCTCTACTATCACTAACACTGCCATGAATTTGTCTAAATTATGGTTACATTAGCAAATGTCCAGTCACAGCTAAATATGGAGAAGGTCTCTGCACTTGCCAAAGACACTAGGATTAAAACCCTAGAGGATTTGGTAATCAAACTAGGTTATGATCCTACAAACATCAATGTTGTAGAGGAACTTGTCAAGAAGAAGAATTTGGATATAGTAGCATTGAGGAAGCAGTTAAAACTACTAGCTACTGAAGATCCTCTGGCTAAGGATATTACAGAGACAGAGACTCAAAAAGCAGATATGATGAAGCTCATCATGGAGTAGACTGCACAACTCAAGCAAATGGAGACAAATATGGAGAAGCTAATTAAAGAAAAGGGAAAAGCTACTAAAAATATTGCCCCCTTGGAAGCACTCCCCATCACAGTCATTCCTACAACCAACCCAGCTACGACAAGTACAGGAGATGCTACAGACTAGTTGGCCAATGTCATCCAAAATATGTCTCTTTAGACTGAGGAAATCAAGAAGTTGCAAGATCAAGTGAAACTTCTAGAGGATCATCACCAAAAATCTGAGATTTTTCATGTAGTAGAGCTTCAGAGAGCTCAAAATCAGATAAAAGTATGGAAGAAGTCAATAGTTGAGTCTTCTATTGGCCACACTCTAGGTAATGTCAAGGAAATCATGTGGAACAACATCATTAAGGAGATAAATGAAATCTAGACATGTATCCAGATTATTTTTGAGCAAAAAGAGTTGATGGAAAAGGCAAAGTAGACCATTGCCAATATAAGTGCTCAACTAGGAGAGATGCCTGCTATAGCCAACAACATTATAAATTTCCTCAACTCCAAGAATAGGTATGAACTAGATGATCTAGGAGTGGATGACAGGACTGAAACCATCCTAGAGATGAAGAAAGTTTTGACCAAAAATAACTTAGTTGTACAGTTGATAGAGAAGTGTCACACTCTTGAAGTGGCAGTCAACAAATTTTTCACAAGGATTGATGCATTGAACAAGAAGGGTCTACCTTCACTGTTTGTAATCAATGATAAATTAATGACCAAGGAAGACTACATGAAGAAGCTTCAGGATATTGCCAGGGATACAACCAAGTCCTCCAACATCAAAGGTTCCATGACAGGCAGGGCATTTTACGAAGCCATCAACAACATATGTTTTATTCAACATGAGATAAAACATATTTTCACTATTAAACCCACTTTTTCCCAGTATACTGAGGTAGATGAAATCTATCGTAGGGTAACCAAGATAGCAATCCCAGATGAAGAACGGTGGGAAAAGTTGTGTGAATTTCAAGATTAGAGTACAGATCAGCTTCACCAGCACAACACCCAAATAGTGGCCACTCAGCAACAACTTTCCTTCAAAACAGGGCCAGATGTTTAGATTCATTCTTTTTTATCGAATTACTTTTGTTTCCGTTAGTTTTAAGTAATAATAGAATGTTGTGTCACTCAGGCATTTATTGTAATATTTTGTAATTTTGTTTAAATACTTCAGCCTATCGAAGTATTGAGGGTTGCACCCTTGAACAAGTTATCACACAGATTTGTACTAAGTTGGAGCATTTTTGATATAATAAAAGATTCTATATTTACTTCATATGGCTTGTCTCTCAGTGAGTTGTTTTCATCATGTTTTTCATTATGTATTCTTCATATAATTCAATTCTTTTATAGTCATCCGATTGAAAATTTAATTGAATCTCAGTTTCATTTTGAATCTGCTGTGAAGTTTCATTTAAATAAGAGATTAATTTGCAAGACTATCTGTTATTGTAAATTCCTCTTTGAACTTAAATTGCACTAGATTTCTGTAATAGTTTAATTATATTCTGTTGATCTAGGAAACACTATTTTCTTGATTTCTTCTTATAAATGGTTGAATACTCAGTCTAAATATTTAGTCACTTATACTTCTCTATATTCTACTTATCCATCTCATTTAAATCAAAATAACCATATATATTTAAAGAACAACCTTTTGTTTTATTAAGAATCTTTCTAACTTTAAAGCACCTATTTTTAAATAGTTCACTAGTCCTCCAAGCCATTAAAATCAACAAAACATTTTAGATGCTTTGGCATAGCCAATTGACCTTAAGTTCTCTCAAAGGATAACACATTGGTCAAATAGTTTCCCAATTCAGGACGTGTCATGGGATAAATTCTCTCTCAAAGAAGGCCACATATAATATAAAAGGTACTCCAGTGAATTTACTCAAACCCTAGTGGCTTGATTGGTTATGAATTTTATAAGGTATATAACATGCGAAGGCCAATATGATTTGGTGTTTTAATATCATTTTATGCTTCTTGCAGTGTTTGTTATGAAAAATTTACGATTGCGGACAAAAGTATCTTCCCTATGTTAGCCCTCAGTAATTTTTTGAGTTTGCAGAAGAAAATCACAAAGGTAACTACAAACCAACTTTGGAAGCTAGGATCTAGCCCTGCCACCTTTAGAGAGGACTCTGTCTGTAAGATTTAACTTTGTTTGATGGAATATTAGGCTAGTTATGAAGTTTGGGGTTTGATTTATATTTGAATGGTTGGTTGATAACTAGATTTCCATTGGGCTATGGAGTCTGTTACATAAAATACATATTAACTATAGAATCTACAGGTAGATTTCACAGGGCAAGGTAGCCAAACCGAATGGATTCTTTAAAGTTTGTGAAATGGAGAAGAAGAAAAAATTAAGGTTCAATTTTAAATATAGAGCATTGTTACCTGAATTATATATTCAAAGAGAAGAAGAAAACATAGAAATTATTCGTAGTCGGGTGTAGAGTGTATATTTAAACAAATTATGCCCTTTATTTATCTATTGAATAATACAGATTTGGAAAAAAAATATGTGTTATAAATAGAGAATTATAAACACATAAGACATATAGATGTACTTCACCAACAACTTGACACATGAATCCTATGAAAGAGCTTCTGTATTACTTGAAAAATATGCTAATGCTTCAGAAAAATATACAATAGAGTTCTTTGTACAAAACCAACCCTTGATACTTCTGAAGATGAAGTATTTATAAATAATTTACAAAAAATATCTCGTCATAATGACTAGGATGTATCTACAAAATAATAAAATTTAATCAAGCTAACTTATTACAATGATATGAGGGAAATCCAAATTGTCTGAAGTGGTGGAATAGCTGGTTGTTTGGTGCTCAAATTATACATGTGTTGTAATGCTAAGTTGTGCCACCGAAATTACCTTTTACTTGAGTAACTCACAGAGTTTATCCCATCGATGTTCACTCGGGATATTCATCTTCATCAACTTTCTGTACACTTTGTCGACTTCAGTATATTTGGCAAATGTCTATCGGGTGATGAATAGATTTGGAATTGCATACTGAATGTCGATCTCATAGGACACTGCCTCCAGGAATTCCTTTCTTGTCATACTGATTCTTCTGGCTATAACCTTTGAACTATCCCTTTCCTTAGTCATAATCTACTCATTGTAATTTGACCACGTGCTGAGCTTTTCTTTAATCACTAACAAGTTTGGAAGTCCTTTCTTGTATAGAGGCTCCAGCTTGGCAAAAAACTTTTGTATACTGCATTCATAATTCGGCCCTTCTCTTCAAGATGGCTCATAAGTTTTCTTTCAGTCAGCACTTTCCTGACTTCCAAAATTTTTTCAGTCCTGTCTTCAATTTCCAACTCTTCCAATTCCCGACTGTTCTTGGAGTTGAGAAATTTGATGAGCTCAGTGGTCTCATTGGGTTTATCTCCCAATTTCTTTCTAACCTGCTCAATGGATTCATTGGACCATTCAATCAACTCATGTTGTTCAAAAATAATTTGGATTTAAGGCCAAATATATTTCATGTCTTCATTGATCCTCTTCTAGATATTTTCCTTTACGTGTGCCAATGTATTGCCCATGGAACAATATTTTTCCATTTTCTGCAATCTTTGGGACAATGTCTTGGACTTCTATGTTTATGTCACGTAGGCATTTTCAAAACTTGTACTATGTTCCTGTAGAATATTTACCTCTAGCTTTAGCTTCTTTAGCTCTTCTTCCTGTATAGTCATGTTTTCCATAGATTGAGCTAACCTAATTGTCATCAACAACTGATGTGTGAAGCATGGTAGAATATGATGTTCCTACTATCGTGGTTGCTATAGGGACACCTGTTTGTAGTAGACATGCAATTGGAATTGCATCGAGAGGAACAACTGCAAGTTGTGAACTCTATTCCTTTTCCTTTATTAGCTTGTCCATTTTTGCTTCCATTGCTTTGATATGGGCACCTTGCTCCACTAGAAGCTTCAACATCTCTTCCTTTTGTAGCTTTGTCTCTCCAAGTTCCTTGGCCTGGGGGTATTTTGTTGCTTGTAGCTTCAATTTCTTCTTTAATTCTACTATGCCAGCATTTTTCTTTCTAATTATCTTGTCCATGGATTATCGAATTGTCTAGATCAAAGTCTGCTTTGATCACCATTTCCTCGAAATATTTGATTCTGGTATCTTTGGAAAGTGAGGACACTTTCTCCAATTTGATCTGAGACTGCACATTATTTAAAGTAAGTTGTAGTTTAGAGGAAGTAATAGAAGTTCGTGTGAAAGTAGAATACACCATCTATCCTACCTGCCTGTGCATATCTATTTGATCTAAAGGATGGACATCCTTAGCCTCAAATTCAAAAATAGTTTGTTTGAAATCTGCTGCTGAATTTGGTTGAGGGACCTAGGCCTGCAAGAATGCCATATGCATCCTTCCCTTATCTGTATCATATGATGAGTTGAGCCTATGCTAGATGGAGGAATATTGCTTCCTGAATTGAGCAGATATATTATCATGAATGGCTTCATTCCTCTGCTTAATCTCCTTGTATCTCTGAAAAATGTCCAATTGATTATGCTCCGTGGATGATTCTAGAGTCTGAGGTATAGTAGTTGGAATCTCTTTAGTAGTGGAGGATGATGGGGACTCTGTAGTACCACTGTCCAACTTAAAAGTCTTCAAACCCGAGAGCACAATAGTGCCTTGTGTGTTCTCCAGTGATGGGAAGTCCATTTTAGAGCATGTTTTAATCTTCTTAGTGTATATTTTGAATTATTTGTTTGAGACTTCTGTGAATGATGGAGAATCATCCTCTCTTTCTCCCTTATTTATTTTTTCTCTGGGTATGGAGGTCTCTAAAGATGTCCTGGAAGTACCTGCTCCTCGACCTCCTGCAATGTATTTTCTACCCAAGTGTGCTGGTTCATATACTTTTCTATTTCTGGGCTCTGAGTATGCACATAGGGCGTAGCTTTTTGTTCCACTCTTAACTTGGAAATTACCCCAAATGGGTCATAAGACCAAGTAAAACTAAGAGGGAAGTTCATTTGTTTCATCAGGAGGTCTTCTTCCTCTCCTGCTGCTTTATTGTTGTAGATGAAGGGTACTATTTGTGTTTTGATTCGAAATTGAGATTTATTCTTGGCTGCCATGAAATGGATGTCATCAGAATGAATTATTTTCCTGATGTAATCCAAGGCAAATATTCTCATTGGTAAATACTTAGGCACCTTATAGGGTGACAACTCTGAACCATATACTCTTATTTCTGTGAATGACTGGTAAAGGTACCAGTTCCATGTTTTGAAATGTTCACCGAGTTGTAAAATATTCTAAATGTCTTCACTAATCCTTGGAACCTGTTGGCCACTCAAAAAAAAAGTTATTGGATACATAAACTGGTCTATGAACTCTGAGAAGCTAAATTCCTGTGACTGTCTTCTAACTAAGGAAGTCTAGAAGACAACAGACTGAGGATCTCCTTGTTGATCAAGCTTTTGCACTTTGAATGGAAACTTATTTGTTTGAAAGAACATAAACATGTACATAAGAATTGAAGAATATCTGAACATTCCTTTAGTTAAAAATTTAAGGATTTTTTCCTGAATTACATTTTCTAGGAAGTGACCATAGTCAAAAGTGACTGATGGTCCTTCTTTTGAAGAAAGGGTGGATAGAAAGCCTAGAATAGGCTCATCTACCCATTCATATGAATAGTAACCAAGAATGGATGACAATACAGAGATAATTTGTCTTGTCCTTTGAGGGAACATAGAAGAGGGATATAGGGGATTTTTCTTAGGGAGTTGAGAGTCTTTAGGGAGGAAAATTTCAAAAATGGCATCTCTTTGGGGGAAGTTTAATTTTTGGTAAATTTCTCTGAGAGATTCAAAAGAGAAAGGGGAGAGGGAATCACTATGGGGAACCTGCAACATTTGATCTATGCTGTTAGCTGTGATGGTGAAGATAATTCCACCATTTCGGGAGATAATTTCCTTCTTGCTTGAAAGGTAAGAGGCTTGGCATATTAGAAATAATTCTAGAAAATGATAGGATTGGGGGACAACAAACAGAGGAAGTCTGGATTGCCAGAGGTGTATCTCATCAGATTGATCAAGGAAATTATCTCGAAACCAACAACGTAATTCGAAGAGGTCGAATTCACATTGTGTTTCGAAAATCTTGTAATCTCTGTCTGCGAGTGGAATATGGTCTAAGTCGATAGGGGGAGTGAGCATAGGATTTACTACAGGGGTGACTTTGGGTGCCATTGTAGTTGCATAATGAATAGAGGAAGGATGTAATAGGAGGAATTGGCAGCAAGTTTTAAATAATGGAAGGGAATTCAGTGGCAGAACTCTGTAAATTTAGCAAAGACAAGCAATGGAAATGTTGCTGTAAGATAATGGCACAACACAAGTAAGAACGATGTTCAGGTGGAAAAGAGAGAAAAGGTGTGATTGTAGATGAGAGTTTTATTTTTATTAGTCACAAACTAGCCTTAATCGTTGGATTAACGGTCTTATTAGGGCATTAATTTCTATAATGGACGTGACAAACAGAAAGAAAATTTATGGAGGGTGGAATGGTCGTCGACATGGCAGTTGAGGATTGGTGGGCGAGTGGCGTGGGATCATTGGCGGGAGTGACAGGACTAAGAACAGGTGGTGTGATGGGAATGGTGGTGGGGATAGGATGTGGGGCGACACATGGCGGGAAGGTGGGATGGCGAAACTGCTTTCGGAGGGTGGGGGTCGGCAGTATCTGGTAAGTGAAGGGGGGGGGTCCGAAATCTCATGGTGGCGACATGTAAGGGGGGCGGTAAACTACTTTTCGGACCCCCCCACCATGAAATGTTATCACTTTGGGGGGGAGGGGGGGTCCGAAATATATCATGGGTCGTCGGATCAATGGAATGGGTGGTGAGGGAGTCATGAAAAAGGCAGGGTTTGACATCGACTTGTCCCACTGAATATTTTCGTATATATTTTATAACCCAAAGTCCAAAACTTTGGTGAATGAACCACTTTCAGAATTATTACATCAAAATGCTTATTTTCTATTCTAATGCTTTATAAAGCAAATGAGGGTGCATTTAAACAAGCAAACCCTGTCAATTTTTCATTCTAAAGAGATTAAAAATATTTATTTCAAACCCTAAACTAATTTACTCAACTACAGTAATCCAGATTATACAGTTGCACTAACTTTATTCACCTATTCTACCTATCTAATATTAGCCCAGATTAAACTATTTGGCTAAGTTATTCACTCTAACCTAATTAACATAAATTGAAACCATCTTGAACATAATTAAACTGTATGTTCCAAGTAGAAAGGGATTGTGGCATTTAAAACAAGCTGCACACAATTTACTAAATTTATTATTTACAAAGCCAAAAGGCTAGTAGTGGCACTTAAGCTAGCATCACTTTCATATTTATTCATTTTTTGTGGGGTTCATTTATCATTTCTTTTCTTTTTTCCTTTTATTTTTTATTTTTTGTATTTATACCCTCTTTTCATTTTTTATTTTCATTTTTCTATCTTTTTGGAAATCATTTGCAGAAAGCTATATTATTTACAATATGAAGTATTGAAATCAATTATTCAAGGATCATTTGATCCTATAAATTATAGGACCCTAACACCCTAGACCTAGTAGACTAGTCTAGAACAACAAAAAACAAAGAATATAAAGTTTCCCTTAGAGAAATTGAAGAATGGGAAAGGGGCTTACATGGAATCTATCACAAGATTTACTTTCCTCTCAGATTGTAAGCTCCAATTGATATAGTTAGAACCTGCACATACAATCAACACAAACCAAAGATATATGACATCTATGTAGCATTATCGAATTACTCTATTCAATGGATCAATAAATCATTGAAATCTATGAATGTAAACATAACATAACACATATAAGAAAATGATATACTCTTTGTATTAAAATTGATAGGATAGAGTTTACAACCAAGAATAGTAGATGATCTTGTAAAGATCTCCCCAATTTGACTTGTCCTTCCTTGTCAGAAAGCACACCTCAATGTCCCCCTACTACACGAAGATGATAACTCTCTTAGATTCAAGGCAACAACATGAGGGTATGATTAGTCTCCAAAATCCAATCTTGATGTTGTAGATGGTTGTAAATTTATAGGAGAGTGATGGTAGTTTAGGAATTCTTATCCATTTACCAATATAGGCTTGAGATCCACTTAAGATGGGAGGATGAGCTCAAGGGATAAGAGGTAAAATATCCAAGGTAGGATCAGATAGGATTCAAAGTTATTATTCAAGGTAAATGGTTAAAACAACTCCTGGAAGCTTTTAGAAGAAGAAGCTTCAAGATTCTTTTTATTTTTCCTAAATTTCTAGAATCAACGCATCCCCAACAAGGGACAACCTTCTGTTGATCAACGCCGGTGCATAATGGAGCAACCTGCTGCTGAATGCAGGTCCCTAAAGGGGCAGGGTGCATTGGGCCTTAAAAGAATTGAAATGAAGAAACCATACTTAGAAAATCAGTGATTTGGAAGAGTCATGCTTAGGGCTTTGCATAGGGATTATGACAAGGTGTCCATGGATGTTGATTTATCTGGTTTGTAGGCCTATTGACCAGATGCGAAAAAATGGCGATTAATGGATTTCTCCCTAAAGTGTAAAGTTAGAAACAAAATATGATGACTGAAGTGATTTACCTTGTGACAAGTTTGAATCATGAACAATTGGTTGAGACCATCATCTGTTACAATAAATTTCATCATGAAATATTTACTGAGGGAGGCATACCCATGCTCAACACTTAAACTAACATTACATATACGTCAATGATAAAGAAGTCATGTCCATGGATGAAAAAGTGTGGATCCATGATTGGATGACTGTCTGTATGATCATAGCCACCATGCTTTGTAATCTTGCATTAATCCTGAAAGCGCATCCCAGATGGATGGAACCAGATCCAGGGTCTTTTATCTTTTTCACTTAATCGTCCAATGTACAAGTCTAACCATGAAAATAAGGGAGTTGGAGTCGAACATGGCAAACACCATCTAATTACTGACCAATGATGGAATCCATTAACAGTCATGAGAGAAACCATCGATGATTTTAATGGCTCTCAAGGTACAACAATACAACTTGTATGGTGTGAATGAATGAGTTGAAGTTGAACACCACACAAAATATTTCAGTCGAAGGCCAATGATGAAAACCTATCGCTGAGAGTGAGGAAATTTTCCATTGATGTTTATAAGTACCAAGTTACTGAAGGAAGGATTTCTAAGTTAACTTCCTAGATCATGAGCTGATGTCAACATGAAGTGAACGATTGTAGGAAGGCCTTGATGTATTCGCCATCATTGACACGAAACAAGTATCATGATTTGAGACAAAATGATGCTAATGTGGAACTGGTTCAGGAACAAAAAACATGGAATGTAGGCTTAAGAGTATCATAGCAGATATCAACTGAATGACTTCTCTTGAACATATCGATGACACTGAATGGAGTTGGAAACATTGACCCAAAACTAGAAGTCAAGGCTTTGATATGGTATGATGAACCAAAAGACAAGAATATTTCCCAATCCAACAACCACGAAGATGAAGTGGAAGAGTTTCATGTTCAAGAGTGACTCACTACCATTAATAAGTGGAGTACCCTATTTTACCAATTTCCCTAACCATTTTTGGTCGGTAACTCTTTATTTTTTAATAAGCTTGAGGAGGATAACATATGCTTGATCTGTAAGTTAATCCTTCGAATTAATCCGTCTGAGTATTTTTAATGAACCCTGAGAAGGAGTGGCTCGATCCCATTATGTTCGATGAGTCCATCATTTTTTTATGTGTTTACGAGTCCAACAAAGGTGAAATTTGACTTCTTTTTCATGTTTAGAGAGTTTGAAAAAGAGGAAAAAAGTGAAACTCCAAAGGTTCCTTTTCGTAAAGTTGTCCCTTGAGTCCGAAAAGGAAGAAAACAATACTCAGGAGAACCTCATAACCATGTTTGATTAAGGTATTCCTTTTTCATTAATAGTCTATCTCACTCTAGAAAAGGGTTAGACATATACTGAGTAGACATCTTTTCATTTACTTTAACCAGTTGAAAAAGACAAGTGCTCGACAATATTTTTATATTTAGGGAGTTTGAAAAGAGATGAAATATGACTCCTCCTGGAGGAACAAGTGGTATAAAGGGTAGCAACTGGTTCCGATCATGACAGAAATGCTCAAAACACTCAAAGGTCAAGAGGTTGGCTAATAACACCACTCATCGTAGTGATTCCTCAGGAAAGGATAAAAAAACCAAGTGAAAGCATATGATCAACCAAGCATATGGTGACAATGGAATGAGAAAACTAAGGCTCATATGGCAGAATCAGGTTGATCAAAATGGAAATCATGAGAGGTAGGATGCAAATGAGAATGATTTCATTTTTACACAAACTTGAAACATGGGAAAAAATGCTTGAAATCACGAGAGGTAAAGTGGAAATGGTTTCATTTTTACACAAGCTTGAAAGAAGGAAAAATTATGCTTGATATATTTTTCATGCCTCCATGATAATGACTCAATTAAAGGTACATACCCCCCAAGATTCATTTCATGCACCTTAATATAATACTGGTTACTAACAAGTGGATGGAATAAAGGTTCATGTACGAGATCAAGTGAAAGGCTCGACTAGGAATTTAAGAGATCTAATCAGAGATTTGAATTGGCAGGGGATCTGTTTCATTTTTAACGAGCATGAAACAAGACAATGAACTCTGCTTTAGGACCTTGTTTTATTTTTTAACGAGCTTGATGCAAGAAACTGAACTTTTCTCAAGGAACCTCGTTTCATTTTTTAACAATCTTGACACAAGAAAAGTAACTCTAATCCAGGGACTTTGTTTCATTTTTTAAGGATATTGACACAAGAAAAGGGAACTATGCTCCAAGGACCTTGATCATGGTCCATAAGAGGTCATGGATTCCAAGAGGTTCTCATCAGATGGAAGAAAAAATCTCTAGAAGGAATCAAGGGATCCAATGGAAAGATTAGGCTCCAATACTACCAGTAAATGATGCAATACATCACCGACTAGATCATTAGTTGATGCGAGCATAGAACATGTGGCCACATAATTAACCCATGTGTTGGGCACGGGATCCCCCAAGGGAAGTTTTGGGGACCCCTGCAGCTAAGTGCGTAGGGTGAGTTGAGTCTGTAATAGTTGGAAGTATTAATAAAGAGAAGTTTCATATTAATTCTGTGTATTTATTTCTGTTTTATGCATTTAATATATTAGGTATAAATTGCACTTCTACTATTTATATGATGCACGAGTATATATGAATGTGTTGATTAAGTGAATGTGAGATAGAATATTTGTTTACATGAAGTTAACTAAGATCTTTTAAAAAAATAAGTAAGTTACGTGGTGTAGTTTGGGGAAATAGTGCAGTTCGCTGCCCTAGCAACAGGAAAGAATCTCAGCCCCTAGGTAGGGTTGCGTGAAAGATGATTATAACATATCGCGAAGGTATGGAAGGTTGGAACAAGTGTGCCAAGTGACCTGCACAAAGACAGATCTAGTTGGACTAAGTCGACATCTCAGACATCTTAAGGGTGCAAAAACTTGGTTCCAGCATCCCCCCATACTGCTTCGAGTGAGACTTTAGTCCACGCTCCGTGAGCTGATACCAAAAGGGCCAGTAGAGTAGGGATTTTTTTTGATAAATAACTCTGAACTTGGGTTAGGCTCCCTCAAGCCAACAAATGGTTCCGTTGCTAGGACCGGAATCTACATAGAGATGTCTGATGTTGTATCATTGGAATCCAACATAGAAGGAAATTGAAGGTTGTTGGGACAAAATAGTTCACGAGTTCACAACACAGGAGAACAGGAACCCACGACTATCAAAAGAAGAGTGGTTGGACTGCTACCTGTAAATAGAGATCCACGAAATATTCTTTGCGTCCTTCCCTACTGAGCTATACGAGTGGATTGTGAAGCTAGAATATAGCCAAGGAAGGTGGAAACTTGATGATCTTATTGTGTGGACCCCAAAGTTAGTGTGAAGGTTGGAAGCATCAGAGGATAAGATCACACACATTTTTTATCATTGACTTGATTGTATTATAGGAGGATTGATTACCGAGTTCGCAGTTGATACCTTAGTTAGCTACAACGAGGTAGAGCGATGCTTTCTCAAAGGACCGCGAGGTAATACGTAAAGTCTTTGAATACTTGGATTAAAATGCTATTGTGTGAAAAGAGGGTTATGGAGTTACCTTGATGCTAGGGGCTATGAGAAGTGGAAAATATTACAGGAATGAAGGAAATAAGGGACCATAAACTAGCCCCTTGATTTCATCTCTGTGAGGGGATGAGGAAGAGCTCGCGAAGGTCTCACCGCAAAGTACGATCCATGTGATAAGGCAAAGAATTCCACGAATACTACCTCCACCCACACCGCCACCAACTTCACCACCATCACCTCCATATTCACTGTACCACCTCCACTACCACTGCAATTCAATATGGCAAGCATAGTGAAGTTGTTTGTGTTCAAAGGTTTGGGAAATGAGGATCTGGACCCATTCTAGTTTGTGGTAAGGGTTGTATGGGAAGAGCAAGGAGTTACATATGACAATATAAATAAAGTGACACTGGTTAGTGCCCTGCAGCACCATGCGTTGACCTGGTATATTAAGCACTCCAATGATAATCCAAATGCGGGAATCACGGATATCCAAGCAGTGCTAAATAGAGAATTTAGCAAGCCGAAGTCTAAAGCACAATCGATCATTGGATTCAAAGAGATCATGATGCTACTAGGCGAGACTCCTTGGGAGCTGAATCAGAGGCTGAAATGTACGATTTGTGAAGCTAATATGAATCTGACGGATGGACAACATCACGAGTGGTTTGTAGCTTCGCTAATGCCACATTTAAGGAGTGTGCTATTGCAATAGAAGATAATGACTCAGGCAGAGGCCTTAGAGATTGCTATGAGGCTACATGAGACCCTGATGCAGGATCCTAACTTAGGAGTTCAACAGATCCATGCGTAGCTGAAGAATTTATGCCTTGAGATGCAGAGTCTGAAACAGGACAAGATAGCTCGACTAGAAGTGCGTGAAGAGGTATGGTGCGTAAAATTCAAGGGTCAGGGTCATGACAAGGACCACTGCTCGATTTTCACAAATTACCTCGCAGGAGGAGGACCGATTCCCTTAAGATCGGAAGTGCAAGAAGGACCTAGCGTGACACTTGCATTGTGGTGCGCGATTTGTCAAATAGCAAGAAAAAATGCCACGAACAATTGTCACTTGTTACAAAAGTATATGCAAAATTCGCAACAGTTGTTCTACAAATTTTGTAGGTTAGTGGGACATGATGAGCGCACTTTTAGAAGCTATGAGTTAATGATGGATAGAACTCCCACCTACAGAGTTCAGGTAGAAACACGGCCCCTTGACCAAAATACAGGAATGGCACAAACAGGATTTCAGGGGCACGGACGAGGTCGAGGTGGAGGAGGACCTAGAAGAGGTCGCAGACAGTTGATATGCTACAATTGTGGAGGGCCAGGACATTATGCCCACGATTGCACGAATCCAACACACCCATCATGTTTGTATTGCACCTTGTTTGATCATGAGACAGAATATTGTCCTACACTGATAGCTAGGATACGCGACAAAGGAGCGCTACCGCCTCCCCCGACTCAGAACCTGCAGATGATGAGGTCTGAGTCGTGCAAGGAAGATCCGAATTTGAACATTGTGCTCTGAAGTGGAATCATGATGGGAGATGACAAAGGAAAACAACCAGAAGATAATACTTGGGTTTGCAAAGCTCTGACGAAAGAAGCATAGTTTGATTTGGAGCGCACTCGAGAAACCTTCATGGAAGCCAAGAAGAGCTTCGCTGATTCCTCCACTTCAGGAAGAAAAGATAAACGAAGCCGAAGATGGACCCATCAATGCTCACAATGTTCTTGGAAACATGTATGAAGCTACTGCACGACAGTAAGGCAGTGAAAAGGTTACAAGAACTCATTAACAAATGCACTGGGACCGCGCCAGGAGAATCGCACATAGTGAGGAAGAACATAAAACATAAGACGAGAGGGAAGAGAGATGAGAATAACCATGTAGATCAGAGAATATGAGATGGATCAAGTCATCCTTGATTTAGGATCGGATGTGAATGTTTTGCCAAAGCAGACATGGGAGCGAATGGGGTGACCTGCACTGCAATGGTCTCCAATTTAGCTAAGGATGGTGAACCAACAGAAAACAATACCCATGGGGCGATTGTAGGGAATAACTGTGGATATTGAGGGAGCGAGCGCACTGGCAGACTTTGAAGTGATAGAGATTGTTGATGACAACAATCCCTACCCCATGCTCTTAGGAATCGATTGGGCCACTGACATGAACGAGGTGATCAATCTGAAAAAGCGAACAATTATTTTTGAAAAGTCACTATGCGTAATTGTACCCCTGGACCCTGTTGAAGGATCGTGCTATACGGAGCCGATGCGTGACTATGAAAGTGATGATGATTTGGATTGAATCTATAAGATAAGAGTGTGAAACCAAGACTAGGTGAATCCCACCACGGATGGGTGGATTGCATGGGATCGTGAAAGCTCCTTTACTTTAGAATCAGATGAGGAAATAGAGCGATGGCAGAATTAGTTACATGAGGTAACTACACTGAATTGTAATATGATGACAAGGTCACTACAGTGCATATCGATAGAAGTAAGAGACATTCCTACTTATGATGGTCTAAGTGAGGTAGATACCTTCTTGAATAAATTTGAAAGGGAGGTGTCGGAAAAGCAATGCTTCTAGGCCTTGGACTAGGTACTGCGCGCTATGTCGTGAGATGGTGGGGTACGCACAAAGGGAGCTTCGACGACTGGCGCGAATGTAGGGGAATGATGCGCACATGATTTGGGAAGCCTAGGGTGTGACTGACAGATAAGTACAATTGGCAGGATGATCTACGCGCGCATCTGGTCAAGTCGACACAGGCTTATGGAAAAGAGCCCCAACCTGTGCGGATGCACATGTACTTTGCACTGAAAGACCTGGTCAATAAGCATGTGTTGTGGGGGGGGAGCTCGCAGATGGCTCTTAATGTTGGGAAGACATTATGCAGGAAGAGAAATCGCACAGAATATTCCATGTGCAGAAGTGTTCACCAAGGTATGCAACGTGCTGAACAAAGTATGCAATGCGCAATGAACTGATTGGGACCTGCGCGTACCTGTAGTGTTATGGGCTTATAGGACGACATGCAAGAAACTGATGGGATAGACACCTTTTAGGCTTGTATATGGAGTGGAAGCTGTAATGACTATGGAATGCATTGTGCCTAGTCTATGCATATTAGCACTCACAGGTATGACAGATCGCAGATCCCTAGAGGAGAGGCTTGCGTAGTTGGAGGAGCTCGAGGAAGAATGATTTTTAGCTGGATTTCACCAGCAGGTCCAGAAGCAGCGTTAAAGGCTTGGCATGACCAACATATTAAGTTGCGCACCTTCAAGGTGAATGATTTGGTGTTGTTGTATGATAGTAAGTTCGATAAATTCCTAGGGAAGCTCAGAATGCATTGGCTCGGATCGTATGCTATTAAGGAGATCACAAATGGTGGCGCAGTGTAGTTGGTAAAGTTAAATTGAGAACTCTTCCTAGGAAAAGTCAATGGCAATTGTTTGAAGACATAGTCAGATGGCTCGACCATCTGACTAGCCGACAAAAGCACAATCTTAGTGCTCCAGGTAGCTAAAAGAAGGCACGGGACTATAAACTACTTTGCCCAGGAGCTGTGCGATGTCAGGACTGCGCACAGTAGCGAAGTGTCACAGGCTTCGCGACAATGCGAGGTTGGTTGTGTCGCCGCGTGGGTCGGCTGGAAAGTAACCATTACAGTCACTATTCATGATGTGATGCTTGGTTTGAGACCAAATGGAGTGGGCAATAGGCATTTAAGGCAAACTTTATGGGGTAGATTCTTTAAAATCTGCCACCAATCGAGCATTAATGGAATAAATGTGGGGGGGAAGGTCGAATTTGAATTCAAAAGGCACTATAAATTACAAAGGGCTATCCAGCAAACAACACTTGGCAATTTGAGAACTGAGTTGTTGCACGCATAGACACTCATGAACCCAAACTTGTTCGATCTTCTGAAGGCAAATTCGTTGCTTGAGAAATTACCCGAGACGTTGAGAGACTTGTGGAACCGCACTATGGCACCACCTGAAGAAGCCATGGATACTGGAGTAATGACCGTTGAGGAAGCCGCGCAAGCCATTACGGAAGTAGAATCCCCTGAAAGTGCTGGGATAGTTGCAGAAATTCGTAAATCACCGCGCACGCCGAGACCCAAGAAAGACAAGCAGGCCATGGTACTAGTGCACATATCACCTAGAAATCTGCTAAGGACTAGGCTCACCATGGAAGAAAATGGGAAGGCTATCAATTTGGAGGTCGATGAGGAGGAAGAATTCGAAGAAATCCTATTAGAGGAGGAGGATGTAGCAATGGAGGTTGAGACCCAGGGTGTGGACCCTCTTACCAGGTTGCCCACATATGTTCCTCGGCAGAAGGGTAAAGCAAAGGTGCCCAAAGATATAGACGAGAGAAAAATCTCTCTACAGACTCCGCTGCTCCCTGATGACATTAGTTTTGAAGGAGCACACTTGGGGCAAGTGCCTATACTGAAATTTGAAGACTAGGATCTCGCAGACCACGAGAAGTTCCCACATTTGGCAACCATGCAGCTAATGTGCCAGAAGAAATATGCGCTGACTGGAATCATAGAGTTGGAGCCGCATAAATGGCTGAGAGGTGTGGAGAAGGCAGGATTGTTAAACCTGCTCTGGGTCACATTACCATCGCGCCCCAATGACCATTTTTGTCATCAGGTAGCTGCTCTGCTTGGTGCATGATGGGTGCTTGTGGCTAGAGGAGCCCATCCCCATCAAAAACCATTTGATTCACATAATTACCCAGCTCCCTTGCAAAGGGGAGGACCCAAGAAACATCTTGGAGGGAAAGAGCGATGATTTGGCCATCACAGAGGCCATGAAGAAGAAGAGAGGGTATGATATTTCCAGCATCAACAACCTTGCGGTTAAAGTCGCAATGCAGATATTGGTAGGGAAGGTTATGTGGAATTGTCGTGCGGATGAGGTGCCCACTCCGGTGGTTGCACTAGTAGCGCAATGCACAGAAGGGGTGTAGTTCAATTGGGAAAACTACTTATGTGGAGAGTTCCTTAAGAACTGTCACAAGGCAGAGGAGCAGGGAAAATATTTTCACTATGTGTGGCTTCTATTGTCCATAGTACTGGTGGCATGGGAATTGCCCCAAGACAGCCAGTTCCCAACGATCGCGTAGGACCTTTCGGAGGCAGTGAAGTACACTTTGTTGTGGGAAACTAGGGATGCGCAAAGGATAAGGGACAACAAAACCTTCTGGGTGTTCATGGAGATTAACATCAGAATGGGGATTAGTTGCAAACCACAGTTATTGCCCATGGTCTACAACATTCTGCAGAGATTTGCAGAGTTCAAGGCATATTTCCACCATGTTTACATCAGGGCACGGAAGGACCCCGCGAAGATGTGGCACAAGCTACCCTATCTGGTGATAGACGACATCATCTTCACATTCCTTGAGTCATGGCTACCAGAGTGGCATGCTCCAACCAACTCTGCGGTGGAAGCAGAGAAGTCCGCCGCACAGCGGAAAAAGGAAGAGGCGAAACTGCAGATGGTGCAGTTGGCAGAAAAGTGTAGAAACAAAGTGATAACAGCTAAGGCCCAGGCAGTGTGCGATGCTGTGAAGTTGGCAGAAGAGCAACAAGAGGTAGTAGAGGAAGAGAACGAAGGACAGAAGTCACCTTCACCCAAGCCTAAGATAGATACAGAGCAAGGGGGCATGGACCCATAGACAACATCCACCTAGTTGAAACGTCTACACCCAAGAGAGAAGGTAGGGCCATGAAAGAAGTCAAAGGCTTCAATGACTTCTTTCGACCTGATCACCCTCACTGAGGGGGTTCTACATGACATTGGCGATATGGTGAGGGATGTCATTGCAGAGACCCTCCAATAGGTCGAGGAGGAACACCAGATCATGTTGGGGTCCCTCCGGGCATAGATACAGGAGTTACAGGTGCGCACTCCACAGGCTGGCAATGTGTCAACCAGCCTCACAGTAGGCAGGTTTGTGACTGAGGAAATGCTGTGCACCCGGATGACCAACACCATAGTGCTACCAGATAGAGACCTTGTTATAGAAAATGAAGCTGACATGCCTATGGTCAGCGGGTTGAAGGGAATCAGGTTAAATGTGGTTGCGCTCCCTCGGGAGATGCTCTATGTTCTACAGGATGGAATCGCTACAGAACTACGAGCCAGGGAGGGTCGCATGCTCCAGGTAATCAGCGAGCAGCACATCAACATTGAATAGTTGAGCTTGTAGCGTGATGAGGTAGTGGAATAGAATAGAAAGATCGTGTAGGTGGTAGAGGAAGCCTACCATATGGTCTCAGAGTTGGACATCCAAGCAGAAGAACCAGTGGAGGCACGCATCCGGAAATTAGCAGCAGGGGTGTGCAAGGCAAGGGAAGAAATGGCCAGGGTTCAGCTGGAGCTAAACCTTTAGATAGCTGAACTACAATTGAAGGCGTAGCCTTCAACTCCGCCGGAGGATAAGGAACAACACGCCATCATGATTACAACAACAATAATGGAGGTTAGCAATGCAGTGATAGACTGCACAAAGTTGTTCAAGTAGTCATTCGAGGTTCTCACTACCCTGCAGGAGGACTTGAACATACAACGCCTAGAGATAGAAGCGCGTAAGCTACAGCAGAAATATGATGAAGTAAAAGGGACCACGTAGACAGTTTCCCTTACACAGAGGCTCGCAAGGATTTAGCAGACGAAAGCACTCAAGGAACAGGTAGATGTTTCTCGACATAAGGAAGCAGTTTTGAAGGCGCGCTTACAACTGTGCATTAATGAGGCATATACCATTACAACCTCCATTGAAGCAAAGCTCGCACAACTGCAAGCAACACAGGAAAAGGTTCAAGGCAACAGTTCAGCCATAGCGGTCTCTGAACAACGCGTCAAGGAAGTATAGCAGGCAACCGCTCAGTGCGTTGCTGATCTTGCAGCGATCCAACCAGAATTGGGAGGTCTTCACGCAAAGATCTCTGCACCGACAGAATGACTCGAGGGTGAGTCACAATGTTTGTGTTGGGGGCCTGTTGGGCATAGGATCCCCCAAGGGAATTTTTGGGGCTTAGAGCCTAGATTTTGGTCAAAAATTGTAAACTCTGATGTAAAGACTCAACATTTTATGGGCGCAGAGTGTATAGCTTGTAAAAGAGTCATACGGTTGTCTGCCCTAAATTTTGTTAATGTAATGTCGGCTGTAGAGATCTACCCATGGTCCACAGACCATGGGATTGTATAAATAGAGTAAGGCTCTAAGTAGTTAAGGCATCTAATCTAATCTAATCTAATAAGACAATAAGAAGGATGAAGAGTTGAGTCGTATCTGTGGAGTAAAGTTTAGTTTTGGGTCGTAGAGTAGGAGAAGGCTATGCAGGTGAGTGCACAAAGGCCTAGTAGTCCACAGCTGAGTGTGCAGGGTGAGTCAAGTCTATAATAGTTGGAAGTATTATTAAAGAGAAGTTTCATATTAATTCTGTGTATTTATTTCCCTGTTTTATGCATTGAATATATTAGGTATAAATTGCACTTCTACTGTTTATATGATGTGCGAGTATATATGAATGTGTTGATTAAGTGAATGCGAGATAGAATATCTGTTTACGCAAAGTTAACTAAGATTTGTTAAAAAGATAAGTAAGTTACATGGTGTAGTTTGGAGAAATAGTGCAGTTCGCTGCCCTAGCAAGTGAAATCATCTCAGTCGCTGGTTAGGGTTGCGGTAAAGACGATTATAATAGATCACGAAGGTATTGAAGGTTGGAACAAGTGTGCGAAGTGACCTATGCGAAGACAGATCTAGTTGGACTAAGTCAACATCTCAGACATCTCAAGGGTGCAGAAACTTGGTTCCAAAATCCCCTCGTACTGTGGTGAGACTTTAGTCTGCGCTCCGCGGGCTGATGCCGAAAGGGCTAGTAGTGTAGGTATTTATTTGGCTAAATAAATATTAACCTGGGTCAGGCCCCCTCAAGCCAACACTGTGGCGGGGAAGTTACCACTTGAAAATAAGGACCATGTAGGGAAGATACTTTATTAGGAGTCAAATTAGGTCCAACGAACGAAAGATGGTCAATGGTCATGATTCACGAAAGAGTTAAGGGACAAGACCTCCCATGTCGTAAACATAATCATGCCCAAGGAGTAAATTAAAATCCAAAGGGCCTCGAACTACCATCACATTGATATAGTTAGTCTTTCCTACCAAAGTAATAGGAAACTTAGGAAGGATCCTGGGGGCATAAGTATCTTCCCTATATCTAGTGGACTAGTTTAGAACAACAAAAAGCAAAGAATATAAAGTTTCCCTTATAGAAATTGAAGAATAGGAAAGGGGCTTACTTGGAAACCATCGCAAGATTTAATTTCCCCTCATATTGTAAGATCCAATTGTAGCTCCGATTGCTATAATTAGAACCTGCATAGACAATTAACACAAGCCAAAGATCTATGACATCTATGTAGCATTATCTAATTAATCTATTCAATGGATCAAAAAAGCATTGAAATATATGAATGTAAACATAACATAACACATATAGGAAAATTATATACTCTTTGTATTAATATGAATATGAGAGAGTTTACAACCAAGAATAGTAGCAGATCTTGTAGAGATCTCCCCAAGTTGACTTGTCCTTCCATGTCACAAAGCACACCTCATTGTCACACTAATGCATGAAGAAGATAACTCTCTTAGATTCAAGGAAACAACATGAGGGTATGATTAGTGTCCAAAATCCAATATCGATGTTCTAGATGACTGTAAATTTATAGGAGAGGGATGGTAGTTTAGGAATTCTTATCCATTTACTAATATAGGCTTGAGATTCAATTAAGATGGGAGGATGAGCTCAAGGGATAACGAGTGAAATCTCCAAGGTAGGATCAAATAAGATTAAAAGTTATTGTCCAAGGTAAATGGTTAAAACAAATCCTGGAAGCTTCTAGAAGAGGAAGCTTCAAGATTCTTTTTATTTTTGCTAAATTTCTAGAATCGACTCACCTCCAACAAAGGAAAACCTATTGCTGATCAACGTTGGTGCAGAATGGAGAAAACTATTATTGAGCATAGGTCTTATTGGGATAGGGTCCCCTCAGTCAAGCTTTGATAAGATATTGTAAAGTCTCCACATTTTGAGGAGTGGAACGCGAGTAGCATAGGTCACTAGGAGTCAAGGGGCTTTAGGAAGGTCAAATCCCCTTAGCTTTTATTTTTTTCAGATCTGACCATGGTTTACGAACCATGGTATTGTAATATGGAAAGTATATAAAAGGGGTGTCTTAACAAGTCTAACAATAGAAGTAAGTCAGATTGAATATTTTTTAATTCTATAAGCATAAGATCTTTCTGTATTTTGAGTGAAGGGGAAGACACATACTCCTGTGTGCATGGAGACCTTGGTAAGTCTGCAGCTAAGTGCGTGGGCCCCTGCAACTGTGTGCTTAGGATCTGGAAAGTCTGTATATTGAAGATCTAAAGTAATAAAGAGTATTTGAAGCAATTATGTGTCCAATTTATATACTTATGTGTTTTCTATATTTACGCTCAGTTGAATTCCATTTATCTATACTTTTGTCTTAATTTCTCTGCAAATATCTAGATCTACTATTATATGTTATTTTATGCATGACTAGACGCTTACACGAAGTTCATAACTTTGTTTAACTGGAAATTTCTTTAAGTTTGGGGATTTCAAGTATAAGGGTTTGCGAAGGTTATATCAGGCCTGAAACTGAAGAAACGCCTTAAACCCACATCACATAGCCTTCTAGATGCAAAAACTTGGTTCTAGCATCCTCCAATATTGCCTTGGGTGAGACTGCAGCCCGCACTAAGCTGGTTGTTGCTGAAACAGATAGTAGTGTAGGGCTTTGTTGGTTAGCGCAACTAACCCTGAACTTGGGTCCAATCCCCCTCAAGCCAACAAATGGTTTCGTTGCCAGGATTGGATTTATCCGAGGGATGTGTGATGTGGTGTAAGTGGATACCAACCAAGAAAGAAATCGAGAAGTGGATAGATCAGAAGTTGCACGAGTTTGCAGCTCAGGAGAATCAGAATCTGTGCTTATTAAAATAAAAGTGGTTACAGAGGTATCTCTACACAGAAGTACATGTATTTTTCTTTTCGACGTTCCCTTGCAATTTACATGAGTGGATGTCTAAATTAGCGAATAAAAAACCTAGTTGGAAGCATGAATATCCTATTGTGTGGACTCCAAAATTAGCCAAATAGCTTGAAGGATCTGATTATAAGGTTGCAAAGGTTGTTGATTACTAGATTGATAAAATCTTGGGGGGTTTCATCATTGAATTTGCAATAGATACATCTGTGTCTTATAGCGAAAATAAACATCAATTCTTCAAAAGCCTGAGAGGTAAGTACCTGAAATTGCTAAAAACTTGGATTAAAATGATTTTGTGTGAAAAAGGGATTATGACTTTACCTTAATGTTTAAGAGGGGTCATAATGGATCTATGCGAAGTGGAAAGAGATTTAGGGTAGATCTAGACAAATTCATCGAAAGTGAATACAGTCCCTTATTGGGAGAGTATGAAAGTGAAGAAGAAAGAAGTAGCCCTAGTACGCCCATAGGTGCGATGCAGTTAATAGATCAGGGTACTTCTGGAATTCTGCATCCATTCACTCCACCTACACCTTCACCTCCGCCTCATATGCCTATGCCTCGACCTCGAACTCGAACTCCACCTCCACCTCTGCTACTTAGTATGGTGAATACAATGAAAATACCTATATTCATGGGTCAGGGATCAGAGGATCCCAATTAGTTTTGGTTCGTTGCAAAAGTTGTGTGGAAAGTGCAGAAGGTCAACAAAAATGACATGAAGAAAGCACGATTGATTACGTGTTGTAGGACAGAGTACTTACTTGGTACATCAGATACATCACGACTCATCTGACTACTTCGTTAGCTAACATGAAGGATGCACTGAATGCAGAATTTAGGAAGCCGAAGTCACAAGCTCAGTGTGTGAACGAAATCAAGGATATCAAGCAAAGGGTTAATGAGTCTACCTGGGATATAGATTAGTGAATGTAGTGCTTACTGAGCCAAGCTATCTTCAGATTTTAGATGAACAACATAGGGACTAGTACATAGCTTCGCTATTACCTCACTTAAGATTTTTGTTATCTCAGCAGAAGATTGGGTCTCAGGCCAAAGCATTGGAAATCGTGATGAAGCTAGAAGATTCGCTGATCCAAGACACGAATATAGGAGTTCAACAAATCCAGTTGCAGCTAAAAAGCCTGCATATGGAATTACAAGATCTGAAGAAGGGAAAGGAGGTTAAGTTGGAAACAAATTCTGAAGTTTGGTGCATGAAGTGCAAGGTTGAAGGTCATCATAAAGATCAGTGCCCTGTATTTCAGGATTATATAGCTGCGAGAGGTCCTAACCTGTTGAATCTATAATCTTCTACTCGATCAAGCACCAGTGCGAGGACCTAGTGTAGCATCTACCAATTATTAGGAAAACATTTGACAAATAATTTTTCTCTATTACAAAAGTTTATATAGTCTCCAAAGTAACTCTTTTTTAACTTTTGTAAATCAGTTGGTCATGATGAAATGAATTTCCGAAGCTATGAATTAATCATGGACCAAAATCCACTCTATAGAATGTAGGCTGAAAACCATGCACATAATGATCAAGGCTCACCTACAGCTTGTAGATTATTCCCAAGGATGGGGAAGAGGACGAGTAGGAGGAGCTGGAAAGGTTGGGGCTAGATTATTTGTTACAATTGCGGAGAACTAGGACACTTTGCGTGTGATTGTTAGAATCCAATGCACCCTTCTTGTAAGTACCGTCGTCAATTTGATCATGTTATAGAAGACTGATCGGTATCAATAGCGAAGATGCAGGAGAAGAAGAACCAACAACCGTCGCAAAACATTCAGATGATGAGATCTGAGCCACGTGAAGATGATCCCAGTATTAACATAGTTACATGAACCAGAGTAGCCACTGGTGAAGACAAGGTTGAAGCAAACAACTAGAATCAGATCTATGGTTTCGAAAAGCCGTTGAGAAGAATGTTGGATTTGATCTACATAGAGAAAAAGAAACATTCATGGAGGCTAGGAAACTTTTTATGGATCCAGGTGCTTCTATGTATAAAAAATAGATTCCGCTAGTGCCACTAAATGAGAACCTTGAAGAATTTACTGTGATGCAAGGTTCATATCCCATAGTGTTAAAACAGTTTCTGTAGACTTGAATGAAGTTACTATAGGATCAGAAGTTAGTTGAAGGATTGCAAGAATTGATAGATAATTGTGCTAGTAAGGGTAAGCTGTCATCAGAACAACTCGTAGTCAATAAGGTGAACTGAAGCAAGAAGATAACTGGTAAGGAGATGTGGTTGACAACATAGATTGGTGATTTTGAAATGGACCAGGTAATCCTAGACTTTGGCTCTGATGCTAATGTACTGCCAAAGAAAACTAGGGAATGCATGGGGAAGCCTAAGTTACAATGGTCGCCAATTCAACTGCGCATGGCGAACCAACAAAAGATAATTCCAATGGGTCACCTGCATGGGGTAACTGTAGATATTGAAGGTGCAAGAGTAGTGGCAGGTTTTGAAGTTATAGAGATAGTAGATGACAATAATCCATACCCAGTGTTGCTTGGGATCAATTGGGCCTTTGACATGAACTCAATCATTAATTTAAAGAAGCTCAACATGGTATTTGAAAAGAATGATCTTTGATTAATTTTTCCATTGGATCCATTAGAAGGTGCGAGATACACTGAACCAAACCGTGATTATTATGAAGATGAAGACATTGAGCACATATATAAGCTAACCACAAAAGTTGAATATTGGATCAATCCCACTATGGATGGAAGGATCAGCTGGGAGAAGCACAATTTCTGCCAGTCAGATTCAGATGAAGAGTTAGAAAACTGGAAAAATCGGTTGCATGAGGTCTCTACGTTGCGATGTAATAGAATTACAAAGTCGTTACACTATATATCTACTAAGGTATCTAAGTTGCCTTATTATGATGGTTTGGATGATGTCAATATGTTTCTTGACCATTTTGAAAGGGACGTACCAAAGGAACATTGGTTCTAGGCCTTAGATCTAGTGTTGAGAGCTATGCCTGCAAGATGGTGGGGTATGCATAAGGATAATTTTGCTAACTGGAAGGAATATCGTAGAATGATGCGATTAAGATTTGGCTATGCAAACACCTGACTCACTAAAAAATACACAGGGAAGGATGATCCATGTGAACATCTGGCTCGATGGACCAAGGCGTGGGGTGAGGTACCTCAACCAGAGTGGGTGCATATATTTATTCATACATTGGATGTTATCCCAAGAAATATGTATTTAGAGATGAAGCTGCGACATGTGACTACTGATTGGGATGAAATGAAGGAGAGTTTCTTGCTAAAATTTAGTTTTGAAGATGGGTTTGAATGCATTGATGAAGCACTTTAGGAGATTAAAGCAGTAATCTTCTGAACACCCATAGAGCCTATCACCTGGATACAACCTGACTGGAGTACGTAGCTACAACATGCTTTGGAATGTTACAATGTTACTACGAGAGAAGGTGATGAAGATCCATGGAATATTAATATCCCCAAGTTAGAGGGATGGCGCGAAGTTGCTGGGCCTGATATAGAGATCCCTAATATCTCACAACCGATGTAACAAAAACATGTAAAAATTGGCTCAGAAGCAGAACTGAAATTCATGAACATTGGCAACTATTGGGATGAAGACACAATGGATAAGGTTGCTGAATTATTACATGAATATCATGATTTATTCCCAACTAAGTTCTCTGACTTGAAGGGGATAGTAGGAGATTTGGGTATGATGAAGATCAATCTAAAACAAGATGCAAAGCTGGTTAAGAAGTGGCCCTATCAGTTGAATCCCAAGTACAAGGAAAAGGTAAGAGAAGATCTCAATAAGATGCTTGCAACAGGAATAATTGAGCCTGTAGAAGAATCTGAATGGGTCAGTCCTATGATGGTCCAGGAGAAGAAAATGAAGGGTGATATCAGGATTTGCGTAGATCTATGGAAGTTAAATGTTGCGCGTGTACACGATCCATTCCCTACATTGTTTACAAATGAAGTTCTCGAAAATGTTGGCGGACATGAAGCTTATTCATTTACAAATGGATTTTCGGGATATCACCAAATTAAGATTGCGCCGAAGGATAGAAGCAAGACTACGTTCACTATAGAATGGGGATAGTTCCAATATATAGTCATGTTATTCGAATTAAACAATGCTGTTACGGTCTTCTCAAGGGCGGTAGTCGCAGTGTTCAAGGAATTCATTCATAAATTCTTGGAAATCTACTTTGAATTTTGGACAGTGTTTGGGCTAGTCAAGAATCATGTCTCTAGTCTGCACCCAATGTTGGATGAATGTAGAAAGTATCAGATCTTCTTGAACTTGAAGAAACTAATTTTTTGTGTACCTTATGGAATACTTTTGGGACATGTTGTTTATAAGTAGGGATTGATGGTAGACCCCATTAAGATTGCTGTAATTATCAATTTGGAGCCCCATAGGAACGTAAAGTATCTATTGTGATTTTGGGTCATACTGGGTACTACAAGAATTTTTTTAAGGCATACGTGCTGATGAGCACCAATATTTCAGCAAGAATGCTGCAACTCCTAGGGTTACCAAGTTTAATTTATCAACCCAGGGTTCGTACAAACTTGGAGGTGACATTGATGTATACACAAGTAAATGTGATGGGTTTGCTCTTTATCACTGCTAAGACGGTGATAGACCACTAAGGTTTTTCAAAGCATACTTCTATGGATTAAGAAGAAGCTTGGTTACCAATGAGGAAAAGAGAAATCTACACTAAGAGAAAGCTTGTCTACTGTAGTAAGGAAAAATACTAAAATCAAATGCTTAAACACACCATTTTATAACTAACTGTTGAGAGGCTATGCTTCAAAATAATGATAAGTTAACATGTATGCAATCCTACTATCCTAAACATGCAAATTCAAACATCAAACATTCTACCACTGTGCATGTAAATGAACAAAATAAATCCGTTTTTCTTTTTTTCTTTTTTTATGTGAAAGTGTGAAAGCTAACTTCTTTTGGTGATGTGGAAAGTGGTTTAGGGATGATGGTGAATTGTTAGAAGGCTGAGGAGACTATTAGGGGTCCTTTTCTAGCCTCCTAGAGGATTTTTCCTCAATTCGGCCATTACAAGTCAACCTACAAGGTTTCCTAATGTGTTCTACAGGATGCCCTGAAAACCTACAGGATACCCTATATTTCTATAGGATATAGCCGAGAGAAAAATGATGGATGTTAAAGGTGATGAAAGGCTTAGGGAAGGTGGTTGGTGGATGTAATGAGGCAAGGGAGTGCCTAGGACCACTTTAGAACTCAAAACCAGAGTTGGGATATGGTTGGATTTGCTCAACAAGCTTGGAGAAGTTTTCATGTGAAATGATGAAATTGGTGAGGGTTTTAGTGACAGGAAGGAATGATCATGGATGGATGAGGTTGGAATGAGGTTTCTGATCATGAAATATCTATGTACTTTTGAAACTCCTGCACTACATCAAACATTGACATCTATTTAAAAATCATGTAAACAAGAAGAATATCTATTATATAAGGAAAACTGAATTTCATGAGATAGCTGCCTACTTCATGCATGAGGAAAACTTGCAGAATAAGATGGAACATTGATGAGATCTAATGTAAGATTGGATATAGAAGAAATGATAACTAAATCCTACTCTTGCAAATTGATCAAGTGCTGGCCTAAGTACAGAAAACCCTAAATTCCATGAGAAAGTAGATTCTGTCTTTTTGGGGTTGCATAGGAGTTCTTTCCTCAAACCATGATCCTTGAAGGAAGGAGTGAGGCCAAAACCACCTACTGACAAATTTTTGATGTTACTTTATCTCTTCTATGCTATTGTTGAAGTAAAGCACAAATGGAAGCAAACTAATAAGCAAACTAATCAAATCTACACTACTTGCAATGAAATAATTCTAAAGGCAATTCAACCATTAATCTATGAAATCAATCTAAGCATACAAATACAAGAGGAGCCTTTACTTCTAGGGTTTTCCCCTAACCCAAGAGCTTCAACCCTATGATTTAACTCAATGCTGGATCAAGGAAACGCTCATTCTCATTATCAAAACAGAAAATTACATAGGAATGTATTCCACAAGTTTTGATCTCGAAAATGACTAGTGTTTTTACAACAAAAATTTGAATCCTAATGAGACTGTAGGCCTCTTTATTTATACAACTGAAGTATCCAACGACTTCCTTAAATCTAGGGAGGCTTGGCTCCCAAAATCGAGATAAAATAGCTCTTTAACTGTCACTTCCTTGACTGCCTTTTGATCTCCATAACTTGGCTACTTGTACTCCTAGCTAGTGTGACTGATGTAGGAATATTCGAATGAGGGAGGAGTAAATGAGTAGGATATACCTCCTACAATATCTCCTCCTTGTGTCATTTTAGTTTCATCCCTTAATTAGCCAAAATTCCATGATTTTCTCTCACAAACCTGCAATCAATCCACATTAGTCCTCTAGGCATAATATCTCACTTTGACTCATCTCATTAAACAAAATAGAATCAAAATATGTAATAAATTGTGAGAAGAGTTGATTTGACTAAGCTAGGAGGTGGATTAAGGTCCATATAGTTACCCAATGATGAGGATCATCATCATCCACCTACTGAAAGTGTTACTCATCCTCTGAGCAACTCAATCAATATCCATGTCTATCATTTCTCTAGTGGCCTCCCTGACATCCCATGCTTCTGTTGTAGCTTCCTCTTCCTGTGCATAGAATCCTACCTTCCTTTCTATCTCCTCCCACTACTTTCTTTCTTCCTCTTCCTTCCTTCCTTCTAACATTCCTAAGAGCAGTGGTGGACTGAGTCTCAAGCCAATCCAATTGACATTGAGTCTTTAGAGAGCTTTCTTGTACATGGGTGTCATGTTCAGTGCTTGTCTCATTCTTTAAGGAGAATGGTACTCTCCGATTTTCAAACTGTAGGGCAAAGTATTCCATCTCCTTTTGCAAGATTGCATGCTGTCATCTCCTAATAGCCTGAACATATCCTCAAAGAGTGTGACTACTTGCTCTTGGGCAGCAAGATACCTGGGTGCAAGTTGAGGGTCATTTGCAATAAAGTTATGTGTGTTGATGAAAGCCATTGGCTTTAATTGCTTAGCTCTTATCATGAGAGGTTTTATTTCTTCCCTTGCCATTATTTTCTTCATTTCTATAGCCCTTGCTTCCTCATGGTTCATCCATGATGCCAAAGCCATCAACTGTAAGTCCCCTAGTTTTGAATTAGGGTCCCATACATTTAGATCTGTCAAGGCTAAGTTATGTAGGTAGAACTCAGACAATTTAGCCCTATCCTCCAATGTGCTTTGATCACAAAGATCAATGAACTGTATATAATCCTAGAATGACATAGTGCTCCTCTGTGCTAGGGTCTTGATTTGGAACTGCAACCATTGTTCCTTACGGTATAATGCATAGGACTTAGCTGGCATCCTACATTGAATTTCCTCTAAGGATAGACTGGCCATGGATGCCAATTGATTATCTCTTTCTTGTAGTTGTCATCTTAACCATGAATTTTCTGCCTCCAATTGGGTTTTCATCATTGCCTCTCTATCCCTCAGGCTGCTCAGTTCTCTGCCCATCTCTTTAACTTTCTCCTCAACGTGACCTATGTCCTCCACTCCTTTGGATTTGGAAATCTGCATCCATCTACGCGTTCTTTCCATTCCTTTCTGAAGCTCAAAGAATAAGGGGATGACAAATTTCTATGGAATGGCCCTATCCCCTTGAATAAACCTGTAGTAGGAGTCAAGATTAGGTTGATAACTAGGTTCCCTTGGCTCTGGATCCTCCTTATTTTTTCTTGCTACACACTCCGTTCTTTGTCCAATTCCTGAGTTTCCTATAGGTTTAGTAGAGTTTCCTATAGGATGGCCTCTACTTCCTGTAGGTCCTTTTGTGTATCCTGTAGGAGGCCTTTTCCTTTGGATGAGGCAGATCTAGTGACAGGCCTCTTAACATAAGTGATAGGAGACTTAGGAGAGGCTTTTCATGATGATCCTTCTCCTTGAGTTTTCATAAGAGGAGCCATCTTCTCCTGCTGTTTGGGTGAGTCTTCAATAACAATAGGAACCTTGGTGGGAGTTTGAGGTTTTCCCTACCTTATTCTTGTAATTTTTCTTGTCCTAAAGTACAATGGAGTTTGTCTCTGTCTTTTCCCTTTTTGTTTGATAGGGGTACTAAGGGAAGTGAGGGCAGTTGCTGCCTCTTTCTCAGTGGGTTTTGGAGATACCCTGGGTGATTCCTCCTTGTCTTCTGCCTCCCCTTTTTCATTTTCCTTTTCACTCTTGTCTTTCTCCTCTTCTTCTCCCTCTAGTTCCTCACTCTATTCATCAATTTCCTCCTTTGCATCCTCTTCTGTCTCTTCACCACTTTCCTTATCTTTTTCTTCCTTTTCTTCCTCATCTATTTCCTCTTCATCCCTCTCTATTTCTTCTTCCTCCTTTTCAATTTCTTCTTCATCCCTTTCACTGGCAGTGGGGCTCCTGTCATATTCAAGGGATTTTATATCTTCCTCTGTCTGCATGTCTTTGAAAGTTTCCCCTGTGATAGGGATTCTGAGGTTTTGGAGGGTATCTTCTATGATAGGTCTAATTAACCCATGATGGGCTAGTTGTTGATGGTTTCCTTCCTGTACCTTCATGCTCATATCTATCACTGATTGAAGAAGGAAGTAGGGTATGTTGAGTATGTTTTGAGGAGGTGTGTCTGCTTCAAACCTCAATTCTTGTAGAAGCCTAAAATGGTATCCATATACCACACTATACCTACCTTCACATGAGATATACTTTATAAGGTGGTAGATAATTTCATTCCAAGGATAGGGTAGGCTTGCTCTACTAACTCCATTTTTATCTTCCATTGCCTCCTCTCCTTCTAAGAAGAATTTCTTCTTTGCAGTTTGGCTATTTCCCTTATCCTCTTTTGTCCAAGGCACTCCTAAAGGAAGGGTGGTAATTCTACCTATGGTTTCATGGGTGAGTTCAATGGAGAGGCCTTTCACCACAATAGTGGCATGGGTCCTAGTCAGTGAAATGAGAGAGAGAGAGAGCAAAATCTCTGGCTACTTCATCATCATATCTCCTCAATTTTTCAAAGAAACCCATCCAATTATGCCTTGTGAATATCTCTAGTACAGGAGGGTGCTGATGAATCCTCACTGTGTTGATGGGATACCTCTTATTAAATCCCCCTATCATTTTTCTCTGATGGATGGAGGGGTGTATATGTCTGATACAAAATTTAATGAATGAGGAATTTTAAATGAAAATTCAGTGTATACAATTCCCCTAGACTGCAATCTTTTTCAATAAACTAGAAGGCTTTTTTATATTCTTTTCACTTGGAAAATGTGGGGAAGTATAGAGCCTACCTCCTTATCAATGCTTGATGAAACCAACCTCTGTTTTCCCTTTTAAAACTGCTCACTGCCAATCCTGTAGTTGTTGGACTGTATCTCGTAGGATCCTATAGGTGGTCCTGCACTAGGAAAAAACGAATTCTACCTTTCCATTGGACTACTTGAGGGACAAGAGCAAGTTTTCTAGTGTGTAGCCTCAAGAATGTGAATGCCTATATGCATGGGGATCAATGCTTATTTCCTCATATGGGTGATTTAAGTGGGGTTGTGTGCTGGAAGCCGAGGTACGAGTATCCATTTTTGGATTGTTGGTCCCACTACCACATCATCATTCTCCTCACCTCGTAATCAACTCCCACTTCGGGCATCCGTAGCTTAACCACTTTCAACCTCATCTCTCCTTTTCCTTGACTTGACTACTGCCACATGTGTAAGGACTAACTGTCTTCTCCTCATTGACTGAGTGAAGGTGGCCAAGTTAACTGGCCACCTTTTTCTTATAAAACAACTCTTTCACAACTTTTACATGTTTGATCATATTATGCTAACGAGAGAGTGGAAGTGAGATACTTACCTATGGTAATGATGCCTTGATGCTGTTTGTTGAAGAATGAAGTCTTTGTTGTGTGTTTGCTGCATGTGCTTTTCTCCTTTTTTTATTGTCCTCTGATGATTTTCTTTGATGTGCAGGTACTTGGATGTTGATGTTGATGATCCTGATGTTGCTACTAGGCTTTGAGGAGCTTCTTTGACTTCTGGATATCCATGCTTTATGATAACTACAACCTGTGAATTTTTGTTTTGTGGGATAGGCTGCTACAAGATTTCCTACAGGATGTCCTGTAGCTGCTTCTCCCTCAAAAATTTTAATCATTTTCCACTTCTGGAGCATGAGGATGGTTGGCATGGGTAGAGAAGGGGTCTATGAATTTGTGAATGAGGAAAATATCCTACAGGTGTTGTCCCCTTGTTCTCTGTCTTCATCCTCTTTTCTCTGTTTCTTCTTTGAAAACTGTAATTTAATTTTTTTGAAACTAACTTTTTTGGATGAATGCAGGGGTGATCATGGTGGAGAGAGGTATGGTGATGAGATGGTGAAGTAGGTTTTTTTTTTTGACATGGGAAGGTCATTCCCTTGCTCTAGGGTTACTTCCTTTAGGATTCCCAAGCCACTATAATTCCTACAGGATCATCCTGTAGGTTTTCAAGGAATCTTGTAGGTTTACAGGGAATCTTGTAGAAAACACAGAACCCATGCAAACCAAGGTAAGTTCGTGGAAAAAGGGAGGGAATGATGCAATGATGAAGGATAATGGATGGAGAAATAAGAACATGAGCTAGATAGGTGCATTTTGATTCTCTCTTGTTGCTCTGATCCTCATCCTGCTGACCTGCAAACAATATTTTCAAAGTTTTCTTTTCTCTTTTTTATTTTTTTATTTATTTTTTGTTTATTTGTTTTTTTTTTTTGAAAGAAACTAGTCTGCCTCCAAGAGGTTTTCATCCTAGATGCTTTCCCTAGGGGCCTCAAAAGAGGTTTTCACCCAGAGATATTTTTATTTATCTTTTTTGTTTTTTGTTTTGACACCATTGGGTCACCTCAAGAGGTTTTCAACCCAACAATGGGACTCAGGTGCCTCATGGAGGTTTTCACCCAAGTCTCCTTATTTTTCTCTTTTTTTTTTTTCTTTTTACTTTTTCAGTGAATTGATGAGGTAGGAGCTGAGACTTGCTCCACCACCATCACTATTTTGTTGATACCATCAATGAACTCTTTCTTTGACAATGACTTCTTGTAAACCTCCAATCTATGCCCATTAACACGTAAAGGAATAACCTTTGCATCTATGGTTCTAATATGTACTGAACCATTATCATGACATCTCTCTATGAAATAAGGCCCTAACCATCTAGTCCTTAACTTGCCCTTAAAGTATTTATATCTAGAATCATATAACAAAGCCAAATCACCTTCTTGAAATTGTTTGTCCTTGATTTTATTTTCATGCCAGATCTTCCTTCGAATTTGAATCACCTCTGTGTGTAGGAGGGCCTACATTCTAAACTCATCTAACCAATTCAGCTGGAGCAATCTCTCTTTTTGTGCAATGCTGAGATCTAGATCTAGTTGGGCTGCCATCCTCAATGCATTGTACTCAAATTCAATGGACAACATGGCCTTCTTCCCATAGACCAACTCATATGGGATGTATCTAGTGGTGGTCTTCGAGGTGGTATTGTTGGCCCAGGTGGCCTCAACTAATCTATCTACCCAATCTTTTCTGTTGCTGCTAACCACTTTAGTTAGAATGACCTCCAGTGCTTTATTGGTCACCTCCACTTGCCCATTAGCCCATGGGTGATAGGGAGTGGAGGTTCTATGCTTGATCTTGTGCTGGCTTAACAAGTCTTCAATCATGTTGGATGTAAACTAGTTTCCTTGATCAATGACCATTTCTTTAGGGTCCCCAAACTTGTAAAATACATTTTCCCTTAAGAACTCAACCACCTTCTCCTCTGTTGCTGCCTTGATTTCCTTGGTTTTATCCGACTTGGTCAAATAGTTAGTGCACACAATGATGTATTGCTTTTTCTTGGATGAAGGGTCAATCAATCCAATGAAATCCATGCCCCACTTATCAAATGGCTCGAAAGTCACTTGAGGTTGCAGAGGCATTTCATCCCTTGGAGTAGGCTTTCCCATCCTTTGGCACTGATCACACTAACTAGTATACCTTCTCACATCCTGACGAAGAGTGGGCCAATAATAACCAGCTTGTAACACCTTGAATGTTGTCCTCTTGGATGCAAAATGACCTCCACAAGGCCCATCATGACAGGTTAGAAGGATGTCAAATACTTCCTCCTCTTTGACACATCTTCTCAGAATTTGATCTAGACCTAGTTTGAAGAGGTTGCCCCCAATCCAAGTGAATGGGGCTCTATTCCTCATAATCTTTCTTTTCTCTTTGGAGGACAAATTTGGTGGGAATTGTGTGGACACCAAGTAGTTTGCTATGTCAGCAAACCATGGAGAGAGAATTGAAGTGGTGAATAAGTGTTCATCCAGTAACTGATCATCAACCATTCCTTCATCCCTTGTAGACAAAGTTAATCTCGACAAAAAATCTGCAACAACATTTTCCTTGCTAGGATTATCAACAATAGTTAGATCAAACTATTGTAATAAAAGTAACCATCTAATAATCTGGGCATTCACATCAGGTTTATTCATTAATTGTAGCATGGTTAGTATGTACAAATGTTTGATAACCTATAATGTGATGCCTAAACTTGTTCAATGAATGCACAACAACTAGGAGCTCCTTTTTGGTCATTGTGTAGTTCAGTTTGGCCTTTGACAGATTCTTACTGATAAATTAAATGGCATAAGGAAATTTGTCATCTATTTGGCCTAGATCTACTCCTATGGCTTTGTGTGAGGCATCAACATGTATATGGAAAGGAAGGGAACAATTTGGGCCTCGGAGAATAGGTGCAGTGGTCAACTTGTCCTTCAGGGTGTCCAAGGCCTTTTGACAACTTTTTGACCATACGAATTCAGATTCCTTAGCCAACAACCCAAATAAAGGAGAAGCTAACTTGTTGAAGTCTTTTATAAACCTCTGATAGTATCTAGCTAAACCTAGAAAACTTATGACATCTCTATATTTTTGCGGAGCGGGGACACTTTGGATGATGGCTATTTTGTTTGGGTCCACCTACAGTCCCTGCAATCATCAAGAACTCACATTTTTAGGGACTAAGGGACAGGTTCATTTCAATGCATTTGTTCAGCACCTTACCTAAGTTGGACAGAGCCTCCTGGAAATCACACCCATAGGGTGTGAAATCATCCATATAAATCTCTACTGCATCATGGACTAGCTTGACAAAGATACTCAGGACTACTCTCTGGAAAGTGGCAGGGCCATTGCATAGGCCAAAGGGAAAGACCATATAGGAGAAACTACCCCAAGGACAAGTGAAGGTGGTTTTATCCTGGCCTTCTAGGCCGATCTAGATTTTATTGTACCCACTGAACCCATCTAGGAAAAAGAAAAACATTTTCCCTGCCAGACCATCTAGCACTTAGTCAACGAAAGGTAGAGGGAAATGGTCCTTCTTTGTTGCTTTGTTTAACTCTCTGTAATCGACACAAATCCTCCACTTCCCATTTTTCTTTGGAACCAACACCAAAGGAGAGACCCACTCATTGTCTAATATAGGGTAAATGAATCATGCAACTAGCAGCTTTTGTAGTTCTTCTTTGACTATATCCTTGAGAGCTAGATTCATTCTCCTTTGGGGTTGTTAGATTGGTTTGCAACCTTCTTTGATATAAATGTGGTGAGTACACACCAAGGGGTGCACTCCCTTCATTTCCTTGTAACTCCAAGAAAAGGCATACGTATGTTCCTTTAGCATGTTGCACAACTTTTCTTCTTGGTGTACAAAAAGAGATTCGTTGATTTTCAAGGTTCTCCCAGGGCCAAATTCTATGGTTTTGACAAGGGTAGGGTTTGAATAAGCTAAGCATAGATCAATCTGATGGTTGTTCTAGGTTTCCTTTACTACTTTCTCTAAAGACAATATGCTGGGAGTTGGAATTTGGAGTATGTGTTCAATCAAATCACCTTCATATGGTTGTCCTCCTCCCATGGCTGTTTCTAAGGTATAGAGTTGGGATGAATAAACTTCATCTTCTTCCTCCTCTTCCAGCCATAAGGTAAGTCATGTTCTAGAGATGGCTGAGCAAGAGGGTACTGGACTAACTGCTTGGACATATTCCCATTTTTAATAGTCATATTTCTAGCCTTGCAACTGATGTAGGCATCAACAGTGGCTAACCAAGGCCTCCCAAAGATGAGAGAGTAACCAGTAAGCTTAGCGTTAGGCTGGAGGACTAGGAAAACTGCAAGGTACTCCCAAGAGTCAATGGAGACCATCACATCCTCCAAAATCCCCTCAGAGGTCACTGTGGAATGGTTTACAAGTTGTAAGACTGTTGTGGTCTTTCTCAATGAACCTTGAAGGTTGAGCTTGAGCATGCTGTCCTTAGTCATCACATTAATGGCAGCCCCAAGATCAATCAAAATGTGTGGGACAATGGTGCCATTTATGTGCACATCTACTACAGGGCTTCGAGGGTCCAAATACTTCAGACAAATTACCAGCCCCAATATTAAGTCAGACAATTGTCCAATGCCCTTAATGGTAGGAGTGTCTCTTTTTCGCCTCCCTGGATGTTTGAAGAACTTCTCCTTAATCAACTTGCTTTAAATAGGTACATATTTTATGGCTTGGAGAAGTGGAATTTTGACACATAGATTTTTCAATTCTCCCAGAAGTTCAGTCTCTTTTGGGGTAGGCTGAATTGTATGAGTTAATCTCTCAGGAAAGGGTGGTGGATTTACTTTAGGCATGCTTTCCTCTCTTTCTTCCTCACTCTCCCTAGGTGGAGGTAGAGGTTGGTTGTCTGAGAGTACTCTCGCAGATCTCAGGTTGATTTCCTAAATCTCCACAGCATAAATAGGATAGGATGTCTCTCCACTATATACTTATTATTCCTGTCTATTGTTTGGGTTCGGATTTGGCTGGGAAGGCATCTAGGGTTGTTTAGGTGGAGCAGGGTGTAAAATCTATGGTTGAGTAGGTGGTGGAGGTAATAAAGCTGGAGCATTGTTAGATGGGGGTCTCCACCCTTGGGAAAGTGCATTCCACTGAGGCTATGGCAGTGCATATGGCTGAAATGACTGGATGTTCGACTGGGAATGATACTGAGGTGCAAAGGACCAAGGAGGAGATGTATACTAGAAAGGATGAGAAGGGGGGCCCCAAGAGGGAATGGATGTGGTTTTGTTGGGGTTGTAATAGGCATTGGATGACCCTTGCATGCCTTTCTGGTATGGCCGAGGCCCATGAGGTCTCCTTTGATTTATGTAGCAGAGATATTCAGTCACCCCTTCATCTCCCTGATACACATATTTTAGTCCAGGTAGAGAAGGGAACTTGTATGTGGAGTGGTTTTCTTCACAGACTGAGCAGAGTTCAATCAAGTTCAATGGATATTCATTCCTCGGGTGCCTCCTTGTGCATCTAGGGTAGAAAATGGCTAAGGCTATCTCTGCTTTCTCCTATTTTATCTTATTGTGCATAGTGTCCATCTGGAGGGCAAGGGTTTGAAACATCTCACTCTTGAAATCTTCCAGCATGTTCCCAATTTCACCCTTGATGGATGTAGTGGAAGAGGATGGACTGGCCATTGGTTGACTACCCCTACCCTTCTTCCTAGTTGTCCTAGAATGGTTCCTAAAGATAGTCTTGATAGATTCATAGGGTAGTTGGTAGATGTCCCCTCGTGATAGTAAGTTTAGGGTATCTAGAAGATATTTCCTTACCCCTCTAAGCGGGACTAGCTTCAGTGACTCAAGGTCAAGTGTGCACTTGGCCCTTTTGTAGCTAAGAAGAAATATTTATTCATAATCCTCTAGGGATTCATCATGCCCTAAGGTTATCCTAAAAATTTCTTCTTTAGTGTCTTTAGACCTGCAGTAGTCTCGATTGTTGTTGTTGAAGGCTTGCTGCATCTGAGCCCAAGTTGGAATGCTATCCCCAGGTAAACCCATGAACCAATGCAAAGCTGCATCCTTGAGAGTGGATGGGAATAGTTTCAACTTCTACTCATCATTGGTGTAGTAATAGGTTCTGCATATGACAACAAACTCAAACAAGAAAGTGTCTGGATCTTCTAAGACTAGACCATGGAAATGAGGAAGAGCAGAGGGGCTTCTATTCTTCATCTTGGTATCCCCATTATTTTCTCTGATGGGAAAGGCACCCTCAACTCTTTCTCTATTTCCTCTGTAATTTCTATTTTCAACCATTGGGTCAGTTGGAATGGGTTCTTCTTCTTCCCCTATAGGTTCTTCAAATATCTCTGGTTTTTCACCTAAGGGTTCGTCCAATTCACAGCCACCGAAGAAGAGGGAAGGTTTGTTGTTTGAAGCAGTGGGAGTATTTGGTAAAAGATTCCCTAAGTTATACCTATTCCTAGGAGGCATCAAAGAAGTATTTTTGTTTTGTTTTGTGTTTTTTTCAAGCTTTGAAAATAATTGCATAATTGAAATTACAAACTGAATGGAAACTAACTGACTGAATGAAAACTAACTGCTTGAATGAAATCTTACTTGCAGAATGGAAAAGAAAGCAAACTAAATTACTTTTGCAGAAATGAAACTAATAGTAGAATGTCAAAGATAAGAAATGGAAGAAAGAAAGCAGTAATCACATATTACTTAGAAACCTCCCTGGAAATGGCCCCAAAAAGTGATGAGCACTAGTATTGCAGCAAGAATGCTGGAACTCCTGGGGCTACCAACTTTACTTTATCAACCCGGGGCTCGTACAAACTTGGAGGTGACAGTGTTGTATACATAAGTAAATGTGATGGGTCTGCTTTTTGTCACTATTAAGCTGGTGATAGACACTAAGGTTTTTCAAACCAAACTTCTATGGATTTAGAAGAAGCTTGGTTACCAGTGAGGAAAAGAGAAATTTACACTAAGAGAAAACTTGTCTACTGCAGTAAGGAAAAACACTGAAATCAAATGCTTAAACACACCATTTTCTAACTAACTGCTGAGAGGCTATGCTTCAAAAGAATGCTAAGTTAACATGTATGAAATCCTACTTTCCTAAACATGCAAATTCAAACATCAAACATTCTACTATTGTGCATGTAAATGAACAAAATAAATCTGTTTTTCTTTTTGTCTTTTTTATGTGAAAGTGTGAAAGCTAACTTATTTTGGTGATGTGGTAGGTGGCTTAGGGATGATGGTGAATGGTTAGAAGGTTGGGGAGACTAGTAGGGGTCATTTTCTAGCCTCCTAGAGGCTTTTTTCTCAATTCGGCCTCAAACAGGCCACTACAAGTCAACCTAGAGGATGTCCTAATGCGTTATACAGGATGTCCTAAAAACCTACAGGATCCCCTGTATTTCTATAGGATACAACCGAGAGAAAGAGGATGGATGTTGAAGGTGATGGAAAGCTTAGGGAAGGTGGTTGGTGGATGTAATGAGGCAAGGGAGTGCTTAGGACCACTTCAGAACTCAAAACCAGAGTTGGGAGATGGCTGGATTTGTTTAACAAGTTTGGAGAAGTTTTCTTGTGAAATGATGAAATTGGTGAGGGTTTTAGTGAAAGGAAGGAATGATCATGGATGGATGAGGTTGGGATGAGGTTGCTGATCATGAAATCTCTATGTACTACTGAAAATCCTACATTGCATCAAACATTGACATCTATCCAAAAATCATGTAAACAAGAAGAATTTCTATTATCTAAGGAAAACATAATTTCATGAGCTAGCTGCCTACTTCATGCATGAGGAAAACTTGTAGAACTGATCAAATGCTGGGCTAGGTACGTAAAACCCTAAATTCCATGAGCAAGTAGAATGCTGTCTTTTTGGGGCTGCATAAGTGTTCTTTCCTCAAATCATGATCCCTGAAGGAAGGAGTGAGGCCAAAACCACATATTGACAACTTTTTGATGTTCCTTTATCTCTTCTAATCTACTGCTAAAGTAAAGCACAAACGGAAGAAAACTAATCAAATCTACAATACTTGCAATCAAATAATTCTAAAGACAATTCAACCATTAATCTATGAAATCAATCTAAGCATACAAATACAAGAAGAGGAGCCTTTGCTACTAGGGTTGGGCCCTAACCCAAGCACTTTTTCCCTCTGAGTTAACTCAGTGCTGCATCAAGGAAACACTCATTCTCATTATTAAAATATAAATTTACATAGCAATGTCTTCCACAAGTCTTGAACTCGAAAATGACTAGTGTTTTTACGAAAAAAAATGAATCCTAATGAGGCTCTAGGCCTCTTTATTTATACAACTAAAGTCTCCAACGACTTCCTTAAATATAGGGAGGCTCGACTCCTAAACTCGAGATAAACTAGCTCTTTAACTGTAACTTGCTCGGCTGCCTTTTGATCTCCATGACTTGGCTGCTTGTACTCCAAGCTAGTGTGATTGATGGAGGAATATTCAAATGAGGGAGGAGTAAATGAAGAGGATATACCTCCTACAATCTCTCCTCCTTGTCTCATTCGATTTTCAGCCCTTAATTAGCCAAATTTCCATGATTTTCTCTCACAAACCTGAAATCAATGCACATTATTCCACTAGGCATAATATCTCACTTTGACTCATCTCATTAAACAAAATAGAATCAAAATATGTAATAAATTGTGAGAAGAGTTGATTTGACTAAGCTAGGAGGTGGATTAAGGTCCATATAGTTACCCAATGATGAGGCTCATCACGTGCTAATCACTATGCCCATAGAGAAGCTATTGAAGAAGGATGCTATGTTTTACTGGGATGATGACTGTTAGAAGAGATTGGATTCTCTAAAGGAAAATATGGTTACAATGCTAATCCTAGTATTCCTAGATTGGAAGAAGGAATTTTATGTGCGTGTGGATGCATCTTGTATAGCATTGGGAGTTGTCTTAACTCAACCAGGGGTAGGAGATATTGATCACCCAATTGCCTTCACCAGTCGAAAACTATCTAAGGCAAAGAAGAAATATTCAACCCATAGAGAATGAAGGATTGGCCATGGTTTATGTACTACAGAAATTCAGGCATTATCTGCTAGGTGCGCACTTTAAAATTTACATGGACCATTCTGCTTTGAAGTACTTGGTCAATAAGCCTGCGTTGGGGGGGGGGGGGGAATCTGTAGATGGTTTCCTTTTCTAGGAATATGATTTTGAAGTAATAGTGAAGACATAGAGAGTGAAGGCTGGACCAGACCACCTCTCTTGGATTGATAATGGAGAAGAGACCACAAATATTGATGAAGGATTTCTTGACGCGCAGCTCTTTACTGTCAAGGTTGCGGATGAGAATTTTGCAAATATTATTCAGTTTTTATTTACTGGCATAGTTTCTGAAGGTTATATGACACAAGAAAAGAAGGAATTAGTTGTCCGGGCTATAGATTTTTCTGTGATTGTAGGGCAATTATATAAGATGGGGTCAGATGAAGTTCTATGTCGATATGTGCCTAAATATGAAAGACACAGTATTCTAGATGAAGCACATGGTGGCTTCTTTGGAGCACACTATGCAGGTAAGGCAACTGCGCAGAAGAAGCTACGAGAATGATTATGGTGGCATACGATACATAAATATTCTAAGGAGTACTGCAGTGGTCGATGTGTGTCAAAGGAACAGAAGGTCATTGTGAAGGGACGAACTGCCATTAACTCCACAAGTCACACTACAAGCATTTGATAAGTAGGAAATTTACTTCGTTGGACCTATTCATCTAGTAGGGAATAATATGGGAGAACACTATATTATCACTACGACGAAATACTTAACCAGGTGGGTCGAGGCATAACTTGTGAAGGATTTCAGCACGGACACTGCTGCAAAGTTTATATTCGAGTTTATTCTATCAAGGTTTGGATGCCTGAATATTCTGATGAGTGATCGAGGTTCACACTTTTTGAATAAGACAATTGGAGTTTTGATAGAATAATTTCAGATGTACCAAAAGAGTACGCCATATCATCCCCAGGCGAATGGAACTATCGAGGGTTTTAACAAGATCCTAGAGAATTCCCAAACAAAGGTATGCAATGTTAATAGGAATGACTGGGATGTGCACATACCAATGGTTCTTTGGGCATATAGGACAAACCTGTAAGAAATTAACTGGGAAAACACCATTTAGGCTAGTTTATGGATAAGAAGCAGCGATTCCAATGGAATACGTAGTGCCTAGACTAAGGATCACAACATTAACCAAGATGACAAATCGTGACGTAATGGAGGAACGCCTAGCGTAGTTACTTGCATTAGAGGAAGATCGCTTTTTGGATAGCTTTCATTAGTACGTGTAGAAAGCTAGTGAAAAGGAGTGGCACAATCGTCACGTTAAGCAGTGCACTTTCAAGAATGGTGATTTGGTCTTGAAGTATGATAACAAGTTTACCAAATTTCTGGGGAAGTTTCAGATGCATTAGCTAGGACCCTATGTAATTAAGGACATTTCGAATGGTAGCGCAGTTCAACTCACGAAGCTAAATGGGGAAGTGTTTCCTGGTAGGGTTAATGGGAGCAGATTGAAAGTTTATAGGGAAGATCCCTCCCTTGTGCAATGGCTACATGACAATAGAAAATTCTTAGTGCTTATGGAAGTTGAAAGAGAGCATAGGACTATAAACTACTATGTCGAGGAATTTTTTTATCGAAGAAGGAAGGTTGCACATTATTTTGGAAGACGACATAGGTGAAAGTTGTGACATGGTAGTTGCGCCACAAGGAAGGGTCCCACACATCCTGCCCAAAAAGTGACCGTTGGAACAACTACAATTGATTTGATAAGGGATTTTTTGTTAAAAGGAGAGGGGAAATGCATTTAAGACGAAAATCTACAGCCAAAAACACATTAATGAGGGAGTTCTGGAGGGATTCAAGTGGTTTGAATTCGAAAAAAGGCTATAAATATGGCACCCCACTCTACATTCAGACACTTTGCTTTCAGAGAGATTATTTTGTGATTTTGCGCCTAAGTGTGAGTCACAAGAATTGTGGGATGTCTGAGTGGAATTGGGCATAATTAGAAAGGGATTATTGTAGAGAGGCCTTGGATATATCATGAATACTACATATCCTACCCATACTACAGTGCTAAGATCCCCTAGATGGAAGCCTACTGCCTCAGCAACAGCAGCTAAGAAGCAGAAAAATCCGCAGTAGACCTTGGTTCGGCAATTGCCGTGGAAAGTTCCAACCGAGAAGAGACAAAAGGGGAAAATGGAGAAGAACAAGCAGCCAATGGAACCACAAGACTTGGATGTGAGGGAGTTGGCTAGTGGCCTTGAAGACATTAGTGCAGAGGAAGTAGAACTTTTTTCCAGGTTGCCTCCGTATATGTCACCGCAAAAGCCTACCTCAAAAGTCACTAAGGATCCAGACTCTATAAAGTTCAAGATCTTCACACCATTGTTGTCAAAGGAAGTACCTATTGAGGGTGAATTGTTGGCTCGCATACCATCCTAGAATATGGAAGATTGGGATTTAAATGATCGTAGTAAATATCCATAGTTTGAGCCCAACCAGTACCTAAAATCTGTCTATTATGAAGAAGTCAGTGTCACATGAGTTGAACCCATGAAGTGGGTTGTGGGAATTGAGTACGCGGGGTTGTTGAACATGTTGTATGTTCCACATTTTGGCATAGTATTATCAACACTATTTGTGTGTGCCAATTGTTGGCGCTGGTCCATGATGCTTGTCTATGGATGGGAGAGCCCATCCCTATTGATGATACTTTGATCAAACAAATTACTGCACTGCCCTGTTAGGAGGAAAATCCGAATGATGATTTTGTAGGCAAGTCACAGGAGAAGAAACTAGCAGATCAAAAAGTCTTGGGGCTATGCTGTTAGCTCTATCAACGATGAGGCTGTGCAGTTTGCTGCCTCTTTTGTTGCTGGGAATATTATGCGAATGTGCTGCGTAGATGAAGTGCCGACCCCAGTTGTTTCCTTCGCTATGCAGTGCAGCCAGGGGGTCTAGTTCAACTAGGAAAGGTACCTGTGTCAGGAATTCCTGGATGAATGATACGAAGCCCAGGAGGAAGGAAAGTCATTCCATTATGCATGACTTTTTCTTCTCATTACGTTAATCGATTGGAGAGCACCGGAGGAATCACGGTTTCTTGCGGTGGACCCAAATATCTATAACGTTTCTCGCTATGCCTCGTTATGGGCATCCAAAGACCCTACAAGGTCCATGGAGAATAAAATGTTTTGGGTTCTATTCAAAATGGAGCTACACATGGTGATTAATCAACGACCATGGTTATCACCTGTACTATTTTCTTAGTATCATGATGTTGGGAAGTTCAAGGCCGATTTTCACAATGTATATATCTGCGCCAAGAATGATTTAATAGAAGATTGGCATGCACTGCCATATCTGGTAGCAGAAGAACATATTTTGACCATCATCAACAAGTGGTCGAGTGATTGGTTCACCCTAGTCAAGACAACGACAGTAGTAGGTACAAGCAATACCACTGCAGAAACACACGCTGAGAAGAAATATCCCAAGAAGGTCACGATTGAACTAGAGGAACCCACTGTGCCATAGACAGAGTGCAAAGTCGACACAGAAACTGCCGAGGAGAAAGAGGGTGGTGAAGACCATTTTGTGGGCATAAAGGACTTCAAGTCTTCATTCATTATCAAGAAGCAGCAGAAGCAGAGTGCTAATGGTGCATGGAAGAAACAAAAATCGGACAAGTCCACCAGCATAGAACCACTGACCCTCACAGAGGGGGATCTTGATGAAATTGGGGATACTTTCTGATTTGTGATGGAATACATCTGAGGGCACATCGAAGAGAAATACCAATTCATCTTGACTAAGGTCCAACGGGGCCTTAAATAATTGCAAGTGCATACCATTGTTCTACAAGTGAGCATGGGTCAAGTGATGCTGAAGCAAGTGAGCATGATAGCCTCAGCAATAGAACGTATCATAGACCTCTGCGTAGTGCAGTTTCCGAAGGAACCACTGTATGTTGACACTTCAGAGGATAGGACACGCCTACTGCATATGAATAACTTGAGCCTTAACCTTGCGGCACTCCCCATTCAGTCATTGCATGAACTGCATCAAGGAGTATTAGATGAGCTCAGGGTCCTGGAACAATAGGTATTACTAGTTATTAGTGAAGTCAAGACTAACAACCAACAAATGTTTGAGCAAAAGTTGCAGGCGCTCAAGGAACAAGAAGAGGTCATTGTGCATAGTTAGGAGCTGGAGGCAGCAATAACGTAGGTATGTAGTGAGCTTCCAGAACTCCAGATTCCAGCCGAGGAACCTTCAACCGAGAAATTACAAAAGCTGGTAGTTGTAGTAAAATAATCTAAGCCTAAGGTGGGAAAGGTGCAGTTTTAGCTGCAGTTGCAGATCTCCTAGCTTCGGTTGAAGTTGTAGACCACCGCCCCTCTAGAAGTCTGAGAATAGCGTGAGGCTGCTATCAAAGTTGATATGGAAATTCTTGCTTTTGCAGTTAACAACTGTAGCCAAATTTTTAAAGGTATGATGGAAATATGAGCCTTGCTGTAGAAGGACCCGCATCTGTAGAAACTTGAAGCTGACATCCATGGAAAGCAACTGCAGTTTGATGAGATTAGGGTGGAAACGCATACCTTAGCACTTGTGCAAAGGTTCATCGGGCTCCAAGAAAGGAAATTCATATAGACTCATATTAATGAGCTGTGCTAGAAGGCCTCTATCATTTTAGTAAGGACGAAGCCATGGGCTGACGAAGCAAGTCAACTGTCACAAAACGTCCAAAGAAAATTAAAATCCCTTCAACAAAAGCAGAGGACAATGAGTTTAGCAGTCGCAGGGCCAACTATAGATAATTTGGTTGAAGAGGTTCGGCAAGCCGCCACACAAAGTACAACAAAACTTTAAGCCTTGAAGTCTGAATTCAATGGCCTCAAAGCACGCGTCAAGGATATACCAGCAGAGTGACTCAGGGACGAGTCACATCTTTGGGTTGTGGGCCTTTTGGGATGGGGTCCCCTGGGTCAAGCTTTGATAAGATATTGTAAAGTCTCCACATTTTGAGGAGAGGAGCGCAAGTAGTGCAGGTCACTAGGAGTAAAGGGGATTTAGGAAGGTCAAAGCCCCTTAATTTTTCATATTTTGAGATCTACCCATGGTTTGCGGACCATGGTATTGTAATAGGGAAAGTATATGAAAGGGGTGTCTTAGCAAGTCTAAGAACATAAGCAATTCATATTAAATATGTTTTAAGTATGTAAGCGTAAGATCTTTCTATATTTTGAATGGAGGGGAAGGCTCCTACTGTTGTGTGCGCAGAGACCTTGGTAAGTCTACAGCTGAGTGCGCGGGCCCCTGCAGCTATTGGCTTGTTGGGGCCTGACCCAAGTTCGGAGTTAATTAGCCAAACAAATCCATATACTACAGGCCCTTTCAGCAACAGTTCGTGGAGCATGAATTGAGGTCTCACCCGAAGTAGTATGGGAGGGTGCTAGAACTAGGTTTCCGCACCCTGGAGATGTCTGATGAGTTTGACTAGTCCTTTGTTTGTCCCTACATGCAGGTGGCTTTGTGCATCTTCTGTTCCTCATGACTTGATACCTTGCCTTCACGCAGCCCTAACCAGGGGTTGTGCCGCACTCTGCACTATTACCTGAGATCTTATTTATCTTTCAGTATTATTTAATCACCTTCGCCTATTTAAATGTCTTAGGTTATACTTAACAATACAAAACATTCATATAGGTTCGCACAGTAAATAAATAGTATATTTGCAAATTATATCCAATCATGCATCAACCCTGGAAAATATCCACAGAATTATACCAAAACTTATCTTTATTGATTCTTCAATGGTTACAGACTCAAACTTCCCTGCGCACTCAGCTACAGACTACTAGGCCTCTGTGCACTCAGCTGTAGAGCCTTCTCCTACTCTACGATCCACAAACACACTTTACACTTCAACTCAATCACTTAGACTTCTCATTCTTCTTCTCCCATTGGTTATTGATTATCTTTTACACTTAGAGCCTCACTCTATTTATACAATCCTATGGTTTGCAGACCATGGGTAGGTCTATCTAGCCGAAATTACATTACAAAAACTAGGGTGGACAACCCTGTGACTCTATCATACTTCGCACTCCGCGCCTGCAATTCACAGAGCTTTTACAAAAGACTTGCTCAAAACTTGGGCTTTAAGCCCCAAAACATGCCTTAGTGGGATTCCATGCCTAACAAGCCCCCAACACAAACATCGTGACTCACCCTCGAGTCACTCTGTCGGCGTGAAGATCTTTGCATAGAGTCCCTCCAACTGTTCTCGAACTGCGGCAAGGTTAGCAACACACTGTGCTGTTGCTTGCTATATATGTTGCATATGTTGTTCCGAGACCTCTGTGTCAGGAGTGTTTCTCTACATCAGGGCATGCATCCCTTGCATTTGTGCGAGCTTGCATTCAATTTTTGCTGTGATGGTGAAGGCCTCACCGATCCAAGGCTGAATGCACACTTTTAGGACTGCTTCCTTGTGTCATGCTGTGTCCACCTGCTTCTTTAGTGCTTTATCCTGTTACATCCGCGCGAGCCTTTGAGTGAGGACCACCGTTTGCACAGTCCCTCAGATGCTCTCATACCACTATTTGAGTTCTCGCACCTCTGTCTCCAAGCGTTGGATGTTGGGGTCCACCTCCAGATTTGTGAGGACCTGAAGTGATTCTTCCAACATATTGGTGCAGTCTCGTACTGCCCTACCAATCTCCTCCAATCCCGCTATGATAGCACTAGCACACTGTTCTCTAACTTTCGGGGGGGTGGATGACTGTGCGTGGAAGGTTTAGCTCTAGTTGCACCTTTGTCATTTCTTCCCTTGCCTTGCGAACCCCTGCTGCTAACTTCTGGATCCGCACCTCTATTGGCATGTTTGTTGGGATGGGCAGCTACGGGATGCTTTGGCAAGCGGTGTCTATTACTTGTACCAGTTGTTGGTTCTGCAACACCACTTCGTTGCGCTGCAAGCTCAGTTGTTCCATATTGATTTTCTGCTCACTAAGGACTTGCAGTGCTCGGCTCTCCCTAACGCGCAGATCTACAGTTATCCCATCCTGCAAAACATATAAGGTATCTCATGGGAATTCAGCCATATTGAGACCGAGACCTTTCAATTCGCTAACCATAGGCCTGTCATCCTCATTTGATGTCACCAGTGCGCCATCTAGCAACATTATGGTATTCGTCATCCATGTGCACAACATTTGCTCTGTTGTTGTTCAGCCGACTGTGAGGATGGTCGAAAGGGTACTAGCCTGAGGAGGGCATGCTTGTAATTCTTGCAACTACACTCTGAGTGCCCCCAACACAATCTGGTTCTCCTGCATGAAATCTTGGAGAGCCTTAGAGGTGACATTGTGCACTGTCTCGCCAATGTTGTGCAGATCACCCTCGGTTAGGGTGATTGGGTCAATCGACAACTTCGATGCCTTGACCTTCTTACGTGACCCTGCCCGCTCGATTGGGTGCTGGCGCTTCAACTGTGTTGATGTGGTTTGTGGGTCCACACCTCCCTCTTCTGTCTCTGCTTCCTCTGCTTCCTGCCCTTGCGAAGGCTTCATTTGGCCCTCGCCCGCCTTCACGGCTGCCTCCTGTGCTGCTGTTGTTGCTCCAGACTTTTCCTGCTCATTTGCTTTCTATGAAGCGTCCTGCGCTGCCTGTACTTCTACTGCTGCTGCTTCCTTCCTTCGCTTTTCAACCGACTGTGTGATGCGTAGCTTGGCCTCATCTTTCTTTCTTTGTGCTGTCGACTTCTCGATCTCCGCAACATTTGGGGCATGCCACTCTGGCGGACATGCCTCTAGTACATTAAAAATGATGTCATCTGTAGCTACGAAGGGTAGCTTTATCCACTATTTGGTCGGGTCCTTGCGTGCTCTGATATAAATTTTATGCATGTCTGCTTTGAATTCTGTAAAAATCTGCAGACTGTTGTAAACAATGGGTGACAACCGTGGGTTACAGTTGATCCCCATTCTGAGGTTCATCTCCATGAACATCCAGAATATTTTGCTATTGCGGATCATCTTAGCATCCTTTGTGGCCTAGAGCGAAGCGTACTTTGCGGCCTCTGGAAGGTCCCTGTCAATTATGTGGAATTAACTATCCTCGAGTAATTCCCCTGCCAGGAGCACTATGGACAACAAAAGCCATGCATAGTGGAATGTTTTGCCTTATTCCTGAGCTTCGCAGAAATTTTCTAAAAACTCCTTGCAGAGGAACTTAGACTAGTTAAATTGGACCCCCTCCGTGCACTACTGAGCTAGTGCTACCACCAGCGCATGGACTTCATCTGCGCAACACTTGCACATAACCTTTCCTACCAGGATTTGGGTCGCCATGCGTAATGCTTTCTCCTTGATGCTGGAGATGGCGTAGCCCCTCTTCTTCTTTTCCAGCTTGTACTTTTTCTTCATGGCCTCTGCGATGGGCATGTCACTGCCCTTCCCTTCCGAGATGTTCGCGGGGTCCTCCCCTTTGCATGGAAGCTGGGAGATGCGGTGAATAGAGTCTGTCGTGATGGGGATGGGCTCCTCTAGCCACAAACACCCATCATGCACCAGACAGAGCAGTTGCTTGATGACGTAAATGGTTACTGGGGTACGGTGGAAATGTGGCACCCAGAGAAAATTGAGTAGCCCCGCCTTTTCCACTCCGCACAACCACTTTTGTGGCTCTAGTTTTGTAACCCCCGCTGCAGTGTTCTGCTTGGGCTTCATAAGGAACCTGGTCTCAAGGTGAGGGAACTTCTCGTGGTCAGCTGTTATCAGGAATAGTGTCTATGCAGAGCTTCTAATCCCACTAAGGCTGGTAGCTACCTTAGAAACAAACACACTAAAAACTACTTTCGTTTTCCTTTATGAGAAATAGATAAGAGAAGAATAAGGAGACCAACCTCTGTCTTGCGCTTGGTTCCTTGCTCGATTCCTCTCTCTTCTGGTAGGTCTTTGCCACTCGCTTCCTTGTCTACCCAGCTTCAAAGAGTACCTGTAGAATCAAAGCAGTATAACACTATCCATGAACATAGATCTAATATCATAAACAATATAGGATCAAATGTACATTGACCATACAAATGCATAAATCATCAATCATACAAGAATATGGAGGAAAACTTGAATAGCTTTATTGATAATCAAGAAAGAGCAAAGAGAATTACAACCGATTGTTCTGACCCAGCATCATCCTCTCAGCAAGTAAGCCCTTCTTCACCTCATGAAAAGCTTAGATCACCCAACACTATGATATTGCACCAAGAAACCAACAGCACTTCCTTACAAGATACAAAATTCCAGCCTCCGGATCTCTGGGATGAGGGATCCATATATAGATGTCTGCAAGGGAGGTGAGTCAGCTTTTGAGATTTGATTAGTGTCTTCCCTCTGATAGTTCTTGATTCCACTTGGAGATTTATGATCTCTTACTCATCCCTGGTCGAATTCAGAGAGGCAAGTGTCACAGGAGAAGTTTCTAGAAGATTCCATGCTTCTCCACCTTGCGGATTGAACCTGCCATTTGTCCCTTCTCGCCCATCACACCCCATAGAAGGGCTTTTTGACATGCATCACACCTACTGTGTGTATTTAGGTGGGATGCAACGCACTTTTCCTATGGAGCAGGTGAAATGGTCCAGTTTTGACCAGTTCTGAGTAGTTTTTCATGGAGAACTTCTGGGAGACGCTGTAATTAGTTGACCTTGTTCTTCTAGGGGTTGGGAACAAAACCTTTAGGGACTTAGGAGCCCTTGGTTTATGGACATTTATGCTTGGGGTTGCAGTGCCCAAAAATGTCTATAACAGTTGCCCCCTAAAGCATGAGGTCGTTAATCTTTTGATGTCGGGTGAAATGCTTTATCATGAGGATCCGAAGTCTTTTCGAGCTGGGAGGCGACCTGTAATAAGATACAATACAATACATTATCTTCATTTTATTTTCATGATCTAGCTGAGGCGGGCATTTCGATGCTCAGCTTTATAAATTCATTTTCATGTACATAGGACAGACAATCGTCTGAGTGTAGACTGATGATTCTGGTAGAGCCATCATCCCTTAGATTGGATGATTGTCTATGCAGCAATGATGTACATTTGATGTCTTTATTTTCCTGAATATATATCGCAGCCCAGATGGATGAAACTAGATCTGGGGTCTTCAATCTCGTTCGATCTTCACTCAAAGTACAAGTCGATCCATGTGAGAGATGTTTTGGAGTCGAACATGGAAAGACATCGCTTGATTACCAGCCAATGATGTAAGCTGTTAACAGGCGCGAGATGAATCACAAATAATGATAATGATCCTCAAGGTACTGCAGTACAATTCACGTGGTGTGAATAAGGGACTTGGCGTCGAACACCACGCAAAATCTTTCGGTCGAAGGTCATTGATGTAAACCTGTCGCCGGAAGTGAGAAACTTGCCATTAAGGCATGTAAGCTTCAAAGTACTGAAAGGGTTGTTCCTAGATCGACTTCTTGGATAATGAGCTGATGTCGACAAGAAGCGATCTGTCATAGGAGGGCCTTAGTGAATCCCACATCAATGATACGGAATGGAGCAAATGATTTTAATGGAGGTGAAAACAATCTGGTGATATACGGTTTAGGGTGGCGGTCATGAAAGAATGGAGTGAAAATGTATTATAGTGGGTGAGACACAGGTGAATTCTCTAAGCGACTTCTCTTGAACATATCAGTGACACTGACATGATGGATTGGTATCATTAACCCCAAATGTGGATAGTGTTATGGAACCATGGTGATGTGACCAGTGAATGGAACAACCCAACCCGACTTGGATGCGGAGTGAAAGTGTCATGTTCAAGAGCGACTTGCTACCAACAAAGTTTCTTCAAGTTTTCTTCCCAATTTTTTCCCCAGTCATTGCTGACCAGTACCTCTTTATTTTTGTCAAGCTTGAGGAGGATAACATATGCTTGTTCTATAATTTTCCCTTCGGGCAAACCCATCGCTATGTTTTAACGAGCCTAGCGATAGTGAAACTCGTTCTTGTCTGTTATGGACAAGTTTGTCGCTATTAGGTTTTAACGAGTTTAACGACAAAGATAACTCGGTCCTTTTCAATTTTAGAGAGTCTGAAAAGGAACGTAAAGGAAACTCCAAAAATCCTTTTTCATCATCTAATCCCTTAAGTCCGAAAAAGTATAAAATAATCCGAAAGGTATGAATTTTCAGTAATTTTAACGAGCCGAACAAGACAAGCGCTCGATCTTTTTGTATAATAATCCCTCAGGTCCAAAAATATTAAAATATAAAGGAGGGATAGCACTTCCGGTCACTTTAACGAGCTGGAGAGGCCAATGGCTCGGCAATCTTTTCATATTTTACGAGTCAGTTGAAAAGAGCTTAAAGGAGACTCGTTTTTTGAGGAACGAGTGATAGATTCGGGTAGCAGCTGATTCTAGGTAATGTTTGGAATTTTCCAATCACGGCAGTGTCACAAGGATGGCTAACAAGATCACTCTTCGCAGCTGTTCCTCAAAAGGGGTAAACAATCAAGTGGAGGTGAATGATCGGCCAATACAAAGTGGATGTGATGATGAGAACACGACCAAGGCTTCAAAGGCTAAAGTAATACATTCACAATGGTTATTTACCAGAAATTGGTTCATTTTTTAATGAGCTTAAACGCTGGGGGAAACACTTGCTCATTGCTTATGTTTATTTTTTAACGAGCTTGAATTCCACGTTAAAACTGCTCGATTAATCTAGTCGCATAATAAGGATGTATCATATATAAAAACAGCATTATTCCAAAGCTTTGCCCCACATCCTTTCTTTATGCAAGTTAGGAAACGACCAATCCTACGAGTTTAAAGGGTTAGAGGGCCTATAAATTTAAAAAATAAATGGTCACTCTTCACTTGCATGCCCAAAGGTTTGCATGCCCCCAGGTATAGTGAAATAGAGTTTCAAGGTTACCCCTCAATTTGCAGACAAAACATTTGTTTTATCGGGAAAGGCCTACCTTTTTAGGTTACCCCTCAATTTGCAGACAAAACATTTGTTTTATCGGGAAAGGCCTACCTTTTTAGGTTACCCCTCAATTTGCAGACAAAACATTTGTTTTATCAGGAAAGGCTTGCCTTTTTTAGGTTACCAAAGATTGTTCTATTTGTGCCACAAACAAAACACTTCTTCGGCGATGTCTACCGAAATAGATAAAGGTGAGTGGCGCAAACGCCTCCACTCACATAACTTTGACGAGGGAATCTCATTCTAGTCTAATCCCCTTTTCCTAAACGGACGGGTGTGTCAGACTAGTCTGATATCCTTCGCGGAAACCTACCCTATACCTGAAGTTTTCCTGTCGAAACAGGCCAGGTTGCATGCCCCCTGGGTTTCAGTCATGCCCTCTGAATCACTCGTGCTCATCAGGAGGGCGGACTAGGGATTGATGAGACATTCCTTGCGTGAAAAGACCATTCAGGGTTGGTATATGACTATTTGCTATGTGTGAACTGGGGAATGAAAGTTGGTCTACGAGCTTGACCACTCTTCCTTCGTGCGGAAAACACATTACTATAAAGAGTGAGGAGACAATGGCTCCCATGCAATAAATATAGTCTCATCCAAGGAGTAGATTATAATCCAGGGGTCCTTGGACTACCATTACGTTCATGTGAATAGTTTTCCTTCTCAATGTTATCGGCACATCGGGAAGGATCCCTAACGGTCGACTGGTTCCTTTGTCAAAGCCTGTTAGATTTCTCATCTCAAGAAAAAGCGATGGCGAACCAAGCACTTTCCAAGCAGTTGAGGAAATGATACTCACAGAAGCCCCCTCATCTATGATGGTACCGACCATAACCATTCTATATACTTGAGCGATGATTCGGAATGGTACACTTGCCGGTAAACGGGGTCTGCCTAGTAGATTCCAGTCAAAGGAAACAACCAGGTTGCTTGGAGGTGGGACCAAATAGAATGCCGGGTATGACTCTGATGAACTTCCTTCTTGCGGTAAAGGAACAGGTAGACTGCCCCCATGTTCTTCGGAGTCTTTGTTTACGAAGAGAATTTGAACGGTGTCGTTCTTGTTCTCTTCGGTGACTGTATCATCTGAAGATTGATCCTCTGAAGGCACGACCGGGTCAACTGCCGCCTCGACCTTTTGACTTTCGTCTGGTATGGATTCAGATGGTTTACCTTCAATGATAGATGCCTCGGCCGACCACAAGGGCGTGTCAGCCGGATTTTCAACTAGTGATGGACTTGGCAAGAGTTTCTTGTATCCAGGAGGAAGCCATAACGGTGAAACCGGACGGTCGTCCAAGTCTCTTTCAGCTTCGTCTAAGGAGGGACAACGATGGACGGCGTGATCGCCCTCACACAATTTACAAGGAAATTTATACTTTCCTTTTTGTCTAGGGGCTTCATTTTCACTAGTTGACGGTGTATGCTCAACATGATCATCAGAGGTTGATGACACCGGATTGTGCAAACGAGGAGACCAGTCCCTTAAGATCTAAGGGATGCAAGGACAATCTCGATGGTAGTGGTCTCCTTTGCAAATGACACATGGCGATTTAGGCCTGGTCAGTGCAGTGTGTGGATTTTCGCTAGACGATGCTTGGTTGCCCCATTTCGCCTTTGGCTCCTTCTTCTTCTTCTCTTTCTTCTTCTTCTCCTTCTTCTTCTCAGTTACTTGATTTTGGGCTTTATCAACTTTATCAAGCGAAGAGGAAGGAGGAGAGGAAGAATTGGACGAAGTAGAGGGTTGGGGGGTAACTCTAATATCGTTTAGTTGCTAACTTGATTGTTCAGGAATCACGAGGTTCTGAATGACAGAAGTTGAGAAGAGCCATACGGGCAAGCCGATTGTCAATCCTGGAAGAGACAATGTGGCCATATGGGATGCACCAACATCTCCCCAAGAGGAGAAGGGACTAGGATTTCCTCCAAGGGGAACTCCTTGGTTGGTGGACTCCATTTTTCTCAACTTAAGATCAACGTGGGAAAGGTGATGATTATTCCGTTTAAAATAAAATTTAGACGCTTTGACACAACTTGTTTTTTCAATTTTTAAGAGTCAAGAAAAAACAAAAGATGACTCTATTCGCCTTCGATTTTTAATGAGCCTGAAGTGACAAGTGCTCAGATGGACCTTTTCCATTAAGGAGTTTGAAAAGGAACGAAAGGGACTGCTCCGGAAATCTAGACAGAGGGATTACCAAACCAATCGCAAAACTGTAGAATACTTTTTACGGTACGACAGTCAATCTTCTCGAATGTTGTGTTCAGTGCATTGCGATCGATAGGGCGGCAGACACGGCTTCCTATGGATAAAGGATAAAGCCTATTGTGGTCTCCCAATATATACTCGACGGTACATGGGAGCACAAGTCTGTACTGGCACTTATCATCTCAAAGTGGAGGAATCACCCAACCAACAGTGAAAACAACAGTTACCAGCTTTACGACACCGGAATATGTCTCTAGCCTAGACTTCTAGATGTTGTGCGTTAGGTTCCAAAGCATTTTTAGATTCATTAACTTTATTTTATAGTTGATCTTGCTTAAGAAATTTTCCTTTCAGGTTCACCGCATGATGTAGATGTACAATTCCTAAAATGCAATCTAAGATGATAAAAAGTCGTTTAATCTTCTTTCTGCAGTGAAAATCCTAGCTACTAAGGAAAGAGAGATGGCGTTCTTTCAACAAAGAGCATAGAGCACACACTATGTGCATTGTCCTAAATCAAACCAACAAACAGTCTAAATGCAAATGCACATGCATGTATTTGTTTTCAGCCTTCTTAATGTGTGAATGATAAAAAGAAAGCCAAGCGCAAATCTGAATTATTTTCCAAAGAGACAATTACTAACAAGTTTCTTTTCAAAACAAAATGAGGACAATGACAACACTTTGCGATTTGGAATTGAAAACTTGCTTTCGACACTAGAAAAAACTACTAATTCAGATCAAATACAAGAGTAATAGAGTAATCGACTATCAAGAACAATCAGATTCTCTTCTATGACTGAAAACGACACTTGCGACACTTTCAAATCAAGAAACGACAGTACAATTACGCTACTTCTTTGTAAAGGAGAACTGAAAATGACTCAAAAATACATAAAAACATTTACAATTCTTTGCACAATGGAGGCGGAATAATAGCAAGGAAAGGGGTTTCAAATAGAGATGTACTGACTACAGGCAGCAAAACTCCTGAATAGAGCTGAAAAGAGTGAACACAGAAACCAAAATTTAGGAACAAGGCCTTGTCTGATCAGCGCACCTGTAACACAGTGAAACTGAAATGCAACGCACCTACTACACTCGGGAAGTGCGCTGCATTTGAAGTTCACAGAACAGATAGTGCGCTGGACCAGGGACGAGACTTTGATTAGATTCCGGGTCACAGTTTTCAGTTCAGTTCAGGGATTTAGGCCAAGCAAGTGGTAATCAGTAAATCAATCACAGGGGTAGATCTAAGGAGGTTACTAGAGCCACCACGAGGGCAATTAGAAAGCTTGTAAATCAATCGTTTAATTCATAAACAAAACCCAGAGATTGACTGAAGCAACGTTGATCTACTTTGAACTTGTATAGCAAATGCAGTTCGAAGGCTAGCTGGCTTGACTTCAGGCTCCGTCTGTAAGTTTATAAAGTAAACAAATGTAGATGAACAAACAATCTACTCGCTCCCCAGTGGAGTCGCCATTTTGTTATCGGGAATAGTGTCTATGCAGAGCTACTAATCCCACTAAGGCTGGTAGCTACCTTAGAAACAAACACACTAAAAACTACTTTCGTTTTCCTTTATGAGAAATAGATAAGAGAAGAATAAGGAGACCAACCTCTGTCTTGCGCTTGGTTCCTTGCTCGATTCCTCTCTCTTCTGCTAGGTCTTTGCCACTCACTTCCTTGTCTACCCAGCTTCAAAGAGTACCTGTAGAATCAAAGCAGCATAACACTATCCAAGAACATAGATCTATTATCATAAACAATATAGGATCAAATGTACATTGACCATACAAATGCATAAATCATCAATCATACAAGAATATGGAGGAAAACTTGAATAGCTTTATTGATAATCAAGAAAGAGCAAAGAGAATTACAACCGATTGTTCTGACCTAGCATCATCCTCTCAGCAAATAAGCCATTCTTCACCTCATGAAAAGCTTAGATCACCCAACACTATGATATTGCACCAAGAAACCAACAACACTTCCTTACAAGATACAAAATTCCAACCTCCGGATCTCTAGGATGAGGGATCCATATATAGATGTCTGCAAGGGAGGTGAGTCAGCTTTTGAGATTTGATTAGTGTCTTCCCTCTGATAGTTCTTGATTCCACTTGGAGATTGATGATCTCTTACTCATCCCTGGTCGAATTTAGAGAGGCAAGTGTCACAAGAGAAGTTTCTGGAAGATTCCATGCTTCTCCACCTTGCGAATTGGCCCTGCCATTTGTCCCTTCTCACCCATCGCACCCCATAGAAGGACTTTTTGACATGCATCGCACCTACTGTGCGTATTTAGGTGGGATGCAACACACTTTTCCTATGGAGCAGGTGAAATGGTCCAATTTTGACTAGTTCTGAGTAGTTTTTCATGGAGAACTTCTGGGAGATGCTGTAATTAGTTGACCTTGTTCTTCTAGGGGTTGGAACAACACCTTTAGGGACTTAGGAGCCCTTGGTTTATGGACATTTATGCTTGGGGTTGCAGTGCCCAAAAATGTCTATAACATCAGCGAGGTCCCAATCTTCTAATTTCAAGCTCGGCATGCATCCCAGGTACGTGCACTCAAACATAATGTTGTCGGGGAGGAGCAGGGTTTGGAGTGAGCTCTTAGTCTCGTCTAGGTCCTTGGGCACTTTAGCCTTCCCTTTTCATGGGGGGACATAGGCGGGCAATTTTTTTGCGGGGTGCGCAAGTTGAGTGTCCTCCTCCATGCCTTCATCCTCATCCTTTGTTATGATAAGATCCTCTAGATCTTCTTCTTCATCATCGATCTCTATGGTGATGACTTTTCCCTTCTCCTCCATTGACAGCTTGGTGCGCAGTGACTTCTGCGAGGACACATGTACGAGAACCATTTCTTATTTGTCCTTTTTGGGTCTTGGTGTGTGTGGTGATTTCAAAATTTCTGCCATAATCCCGACACCTTCCGAAGCATCCCCCACAACCAGGGCCTGCACGGCCTCTTCGGTGGTCATTTCAGTTATCTCCATAACAGCCTCAGCTGATGCCATGGTATCTATCCAGAAATCTCGCACTCGCAAACTCAGGGGCTTAATCAATGCTCGGCACACAACAATCAGGGCTCTGCTCAATAGCTTAATTCACAAATGATCAAGTGTTGTTTGCTGGGCATCCCTTTGTATTTTATAGCGCTTTTTGAATTTGAATTCGACTCTTCCCCCCAAATCCGGTTCATTAATTCTCCCTTGACGGCAGATTTTTCCAAATCTTTCCCATAAATTATGTCTTAAATGCCTGTTGCCTGCTCCATTTGGCCTCAAGTTAAGCATCCCATCGTGATTAGTGACTTCAATGGTCACTTTCTAGCCAACCCACGTGGTAGCACTGCCCACCAGGCACAATTGCAGACCTTGCAACTCTTTGCTTCTATGCATAGCTCCAACATCATGCAACTCTCGGGAAGAATAGTTTATAGTCTTGTGCTCCCTTTCAACTACTTGGAGCACTAAGACTGTTCCTCCCTCAGCTAGTCAGGTGGCTGCACCACCTGTGTGGTTTCCTTCAATCATCCATCATTATTCTTAGGAAATACTTGCCTTTTACCATTATTGGCGGCGTCATTATTCCATCATTTCCCTATATTATAGGATTTACAGTGGTTCCTTGATACTCGAGCCGTGGGGGTGCCTCCTGGGTCAGGTGCTTGTACGTGGTCCTACAAGCCCATAGAATCGTTGGTACGTATAGGTCCCAGTTAGTCCGCTTCGTATTGTGGACCTTGTTAATCGCTTAGCACACTTGGTTAAAGGCTTCCATGTGGATATCTTCTGTGAACCTGGTATTTCCATACTTCATGGTCCCAGCCGGAGGGGTTGCTCACGCCATTGTCTTGCCTGCACCTGCTTACCAACCGTGTCTCCTACTGTGAGTACTGTGTGCACTCTGGAAAGTTTCGCTCCATCTGCTCGTATCCTCCTGGAAAGGTGGGCGCATGGGCCGTTTCATCCATTATACTTGTCTTTTAACTGCATCTGAGGCTTCCCAAATCGTAGGCGCATCATCCTTCAGTAGTCGTGCTAGTCCTCAAAACTCTTATGGTGTGCACCCCACCATCTTGCGGGTGTAGCACGTAGTACCCATTTCAAAGCGTCGAAACGCTGTTGTTCCAAGACTTCTCTTTCAAATTTGTTCAAGAACTCCTCCACTTCACCTAACCCGTCATACGTAGGCAAATCCCTTATCTCTGTTGTTACACAACGCAATGATCTCGTCATCATGTTACAGTTGAGCGTGGTTACCTCGTGTAATCTGTTCTACCATCTTTCTATCTCTTCGTCAAAATCTGATGTACAGGAGCTTTCATGCTCCCATGAGATTCGGCCATCCGCGGTTGGATTTACCTAGTCTTGCTCGTGTGCAGTTATCTTGTAGATGCAGTCTAGATCATTGTCGCTGTCGTAGTCGCGCACTGGCTCTGTGTAGCGCGATCCTTCTGTAGGTTCCAACAATACCACCACGCGCAGTGAATTTTTCTCAAAAATCATCTTGCGCTTCTTTAGATTTATTACTCCATTCATGTCAGTGGCCCAATCTATTCCCAATAGCGTGGGGTAAGGATTGCTGTCATCAACAATCTCTATCACTTCGAAATCTGCTAGCGCGCTTGCTCCTTCGATGTCTACTGTGATTCCCTGCAATCTCCCCATAGGTAGGATCTTTTGCTGGTTCGCCATTCGTAGTTGGATAGGAGACCATTGCAACGTAGGCCTGCCCATGTGCTCCCATGTTTTCTTTGGCAGGACGTTTGCATACGATCCTAGATCCAGAATCACTTGGTCCATCTTGTATTCCCCTATTTGCGTGGTCAATCTCATCTCCCTTCATGTTCACGTCATGTGCTTCTTGAGCTTCCAGACTATGCACGGTTCTCCTGGCACGGTCCTAGTGCATCTAGTTATGAGTTCTTGCAGCCCCTTTACAGCCTTGCTATTACATAGCAGCTTCATGCATGTCTCTAAGAACATAGTGAACATTGATGGGTCCATTTCTGGCTCCAGTTTGTCTTTAATTCTTGAAGTGGAGGCATCAGCGAAGCTCCTCTTAGCTTCCATGAAAGTCTCCTTAGCACGCTCTAAATCAAATTCGGGTTCCTTCGTTGGAGCCTTACGAACCTAGGTACTTTCTTCAGGCTACTTGCCTTTGTCATCCCCTGTCATAATACCACTCCAGAGAACGATATTTACATTAGTGTCTTCCTTGCGTGGCTCAAACCTCATCGTTTGTAGGTTATGAGTCGAGGGAGGTTGAATTGTTCCTTTATCACGCAACCTTGCTATCAGTGTGGGACAGTCCTTTGTCTCATGATAAAACTATGTACAATATAAGCATGATGGTCTTGTTGGATTTGTACAATCGTAGACATAATGCTCCGACCCTCTACAATTGTAACATATCAACTATTTGTGACCCCTTCCTGATCCCATTCTGTTATAGACATTTTTGTGCCTTACAGCTCTAAGCATGAAATGTCCATAAACCAAGGGCTCCTAAGTCCCTAAAAGTGTTGTTCCAACCCCTAAAGGAACAAGGTCAACAAATTACAGCTTCTCCCAGAAGTTCTCCACCAGAAACTGCTCAGAATAAGTCAAATCAGGATCATTTCAGCTGCTCCACTAGTCAAGTGCGTTGCATAGCACCTAAGTCCACTAGCTAGGTGCGTTGCAACGCACCTAAATGCACTACCAGGGTGCATTGAGCGGGAAATGACAAATGGCAGTGTCATTCCGCGAGGTGGAGAGACAATGGAAGCTTCCAGAATCTTCTCCAATGACACTTGCCTCACTGAATTCGACCAAGGATGAGTAAGAGGCTTTCAGTCTCCAAGTGGAAGCAAGAACTGACAGAGAGAAGCCACTAATCAAATCATGAGCTGACTCATCCTCCTTGCATACATCTATATATGGATCCCTCATCCCAGAGATCCAGAGGCTGGAATTTTGCACATTGTAAGGAATTGTTGTTGGTTTTGAGATACGTATCAGAGAATTGGGTGATCTATGCTTTGTTGGGGTTGAAGAAGGGACTTCTTTGCTGGGAGGTTGATGCTGGGTCAGGAATCATCGGTTGTAACTCCTCCTGGATCTTCTTGTATATCAATAAAACTATTTGAGTTTCTTCTCCATGCTTGTGTTTCATTGATGCTTGTTACATTTGTATGGTTAACTTAAATCTGATCCTAAGTTATTTATGAGTATAAACCCATGTCTTTGTATAGTTTCCTCCTTCTGTGATCTTACAGGTACTTGGTGAAGCTGGGCAAGTAAGGGAGCAGGTAGCTGGAAGCTGTCAAAGAGAAGAGAGATTGGATCAAAGGACTAGCGCAAGACACAGGTTGGTTCATCCTATTCCTCTTTGTTTATAGTTCATAAAGAAGAATACAAAAGTAGTTTTCTCTGTTTGTTTCTAAGGTAGCTATCACACCTTAGTGGGATAGAGCAGTTCTAAATAGACACTTTTCCCGATAACAAAATGGCGACTCCGCTGGGGATCGTGTCTAATTAGTTTGTTTGTGTTTCTCTTGCTGTTTATTTCATAAACTTATAAGTAGCAATCGAACTGCATTTGCCATTAACAAATGCAAAGTAGACATTTGCTGTTTTAGTCCATTCACTGGATCTGTTTATGATTTGAACAGCTGATTCATAGAATAGCTGATTGCCCTTGTGATAGCTCTTATACCTCCATTTAGATCTACCTCTGATTGTGCATTACTGATTGCTTTTACTCGGCCAAAAACCACAGATTAAACTGCAAACCGTGACCCAGAACCCGGATAGAATTTTTGTTTCTATCCCAGCGCAGGCACTGTGAAGAGCTTCTGCATTTCAACGCACTTCTCGAGAGGGCTACCTGCACTGCAGTGCAGTTTCTTTGTGTAACAGGTGCGCTGATCAGCCTAGCCTTGTGCAGCTGAGGTTCTTTGCTTCATTTTTCCAGTTTTGTCTCTGATTTTTGCAGCCTGTGATCAGTATATGACTGTTTCAGACCCCTTTTCCTTACTGATATTCCGCCTTAGTTGTACAAAAGAACTGTAGATGTTTTTATGTGTTTGTTGAATCGTTTACAGTTTTCCATTGCAAAAGTATAATAGTCGTACTGTCGTCCTTTGATTTAGATCTGTCGCAAGTGTCGATTTTGATCATAGGAGAAAATTTATTTGCTGTTGATAGTCGATTATGCTTTTACTTTTTGCCTTTGGTTTGAATTTGTGACTTTCTAGTGTCGAAACGAGTATTTATTTGAAAATCATAAAGTGTCGTAATCATCTCTACCTTTTGATTTTGAAAAGAAGCTTGTTTGTGTTTGTCACTTGAAAGCAAATTCAGATTTGTACATCAACTTTCTTTTTAGGCATCAATATTAAGAAAGTGAAAAACAAAACACATGCATGTGCATTTGCATATTGACAGTCTGTTTGGCTTGATTTAGGAAAGTGCATTTACAGTGTGCTCTTTGCTCTTTGCGAAAAGATTGTGTCTTTCTTTTCCCCTAGTAGCTAGGATTTTCATTGCTGAAAAGAGATAAAGGTTTGTTTATCATCTTTAGATTGCATTTTAGGAATTACATCTACATCTCGTGGTGATCCCAAAAGGCAAACTTCATAAGAAAGATCAACTTAAAATAAATTCAATGAACTTAACAACGCTTTGGAACTTAACGCACAACATTTAGAGGTCTAGGCTAGAGACGTATTCCGGCGTCGTAAAGCCTGGTAACTGTTGTCCTCATTGATGGTTGGGTGATTCCTCCACTTTGAGATGATAAGTGCCAGTACGGACTTGAGCTCCCACGTACCGTCGAGTATATATTGGGAGACCCCTATAGGCTTAAATCCTTTATCCATAGGAAGCTGTGTCGGCCGCCCTACTGATCGCAATGCACCGAACACAGCATTCGGGAAGATTGACTGCCATACCGTAAAAAGTATTCTGCAGTTTTGTGATTGTTTTGGTACTCCCTCTACCTAGACCTCCAGAGCAGTCCCTTTCGTTCCTTTTCAGACTCTTTAATGGAAAAGGTCCATCTGAGTACTTGTCACTTCAGGCTCATTAAAAATCGAAGGAGACTAGAGTCATCTTTTGTTTTTTCTCGACTCTTAAAAACTGAAAAAACAAGTTGTGTCAAAGCGTGTTAAAATTTATTTTAAACGGAATATTCATACCCCTTTCCTACGTTGATCTTAGGTTGAGAAAATGGAGCCTACCAACCAAGGAATTCCCCTTGGTGGAAATCCTAGTCCCTTCTCCTCTTGGGGAGATGTTGGTGCGCCCCATATAGCCACATTGTCGCTTCCAGGACTGACAATTGGCTTGCCAGTATGGCTCTTCTCAACCTCTGTCGTTCAGAACACCACCATTCCTGAACAATTGAATCAGCAATTAGACGAGTCCAGAGTTGCCCACCAACCTTCTACTTCCTCTAATTCTTCCTCTCCTCCTTCCTCTTCGCTTGATGGAGCTGGTAAAGCTAAAAGCCAAGTTCCTAAGGAGAAGAAGGAAAAGAAGAAGAAAGAAAAGAAGAAGAAGGAGCCAAAGGCGAATGGGGGAAAACGAGTGTCGTCTAACGAAAATCCACACACTGCACTGACCAGGCCTAAATCGCCATGTGTCATTTGCAAAGGAGACCACTTTCACAGAGATTGTCCTTGCATCCCCCGGATACTAAGGGACTGGTCTCCTCGTTTGCACAACCCGGTGTCGTCAACCTCTGATGATCATGTTGAAAGCACACCGTCAACTAGTGAAAGTGAAGCCCTAGGACAAAAAGGGAAAGCTAGATTTCCTTGTAAACTGTGCGAAGGCAATCATGCCGTCCACCGTTGTCCCTTCTTAGACGAAGCTAAAAGAGTTTTGGATGATCATCCGGTTTCACCGTTACGACTTCCTCCTGGATATAAAAAACTCTTGCCGAGTCCGTCACTAGTTGAGAATCCAGCTAGCCCACTCAGGTGGTCGGCTGAAGCACCTATCATTGAAGATAAACCATCTGGATCCATACCAGACGAAAGTCAAAAGGTCGAGGCGGGAGTTGACCCGGTCTTGCCTTCAAAGGTTTTATCTTCAGATGATACAGTCACTGAAGAGAACAAGGATGACACCGTCCAAATTCTCTTCATAAACACAGACTTCGACGAACATGGGGGCAATCTACCCGTTCCTTTACCGTAGGAAGGAAGTTCGTTAGAGCCATACCCGGCCGTCTACTCGGTCCCACCTCCAAGCAACCTAGTTGTCTCCTTCGACTGGAATCAACTAGGCAGACCCCGTTTACCAGCAAGTGTACCTTTCCGAATTATCGTTCAAATATATAGAATGGTCATGGCTGGTACCATCATAGATGAGGGGGCTTCTGTGAGTATCCTTTCCTCTACTGCTTGGAAAGTGCTTGGTTCACCATCGCTTTTGCCTGAGATGAGAAATCTGACAGGCTTTGATAAAGGAACCAGTCGACCTTTAGGGATCCTTCCCGATGTGCCCATAACATTGAGAAGGAAAACAATTCGCATGAACGTAATGGTAGTTCAAGGACCCTTGGATTATAACCTACTCCTTGGACGAGACTATATTTATTGCATGGAAGCAATTGTCTCCTCACTCTTTAGAGTGATGTGTTTTCCGCACGAAGGAAGAGTGGTCAAGCTCGTGGACCAGCTTTCATTTCCCGGATCACGCATAGCAAATAGTCATATACCGTCCCTAAATGGTCTTTTCACGCAAGAAATGTCTCAATTTCCAGTCCGTCCTCCCGATGAGCGCGAGTAATTCGGAGGGATATGACTGAAACCCAGGGGGCATGCATCCTGGTCTGCTTCGGCAGGAAAGCTTCAGGTATAGGGTAGGTTTCCGCGAGAGAATATGACTAGTCTGTACCCCGTCCGTGATTGGAAGAGGGGTTATTATAGAATAAGATTCTCTTGTCAAAGTTATGTGAGTTGGCGGGCATCGTCACTCACCTTTGTTTATTTCGAGCAACATCGCCGAAGAAGTGTTTTGTTTACACCGTAAATAGAACAATCTTTAGGTAACCTGTAAGAGGTAGGCCTCTCTCGTTAAAACAAATGTTTTGGTGGAAAGAAGTAGGGGTAACCTTGAAACTTTGTTTTATACCTAGGGGCATGCAAACCTTTTGGAGTGCAAGCGAAGAGCGACTATTTATTTTTTAAATTTATAGGACCTCTAACCCTTTAAACTCGTAGGATTGGTCGTTTCCTAACTTGCATAAAGAAAGGATGTGGGGCAACACTCGAAAAGTTGCCGGTTTTTTATATGAGACATTCTTATCATATGACTGGATTAATCGAGAAGTGTTACCGCAAGGTTCAATCTCGTTAAAAAATAAACCCGCACCGAGCAAATGTTTCCACCCGCGTTTAAGCTCATTAAAAAATGAACTATCCCCTGGTAAATAACCACCGTGAATGTAACACTTCAGCCATTAAATCCTTGGTCGTGTTTGCACTGTCACCTCCACTTTTCCATTGGCCGATCATTCACCTCCATTTGATTGTTTACCCATTTTGAGGAACAGCTGCGAAGAGTGATTTCACTAGCCATCCTTGTGACACTGCCGTGATTGGAAAATTCCAAACCTTACCTGGAATCAGCTGCTACACATTTTATCACTCGTTCCTCAAAAGACAAGTCTTCTTTAAGCTCTTTTCTGACTTGTAAAATATGAAAAGATTGCCGAGTTCTGGCCTTCCAGCTCGTTAAAGCGACGGGAAGTGCTATCCCTCCTCTAAATTTTAATCTTTTTGGACCTGAGGGATTATTGCACAAAAATATCGAGCGCTTGTTTTGTTCGGCTCGTTAAAGCGATCGAAAATTCATCCCTTCTGTATTGTTTTATACTTTTTCGGACTTAAGGGATTAGATGATGAAAAAGGAATTTTGGAGTTACCTTTACGTACCTTTTCAGACTCTCTAAAAATGAAAAGGACCGAGTTATCTTTGTCGTTAAACTCGTTAAAAAGGTTAATAGCGACAAACTTGTCTTTAGACGAGAACGAGTTTCACTATCGCTAGGCTCGTTAAAACATAGCGATGGGTTTGCCCGAAGGGAAGATTATAGAACAAGCATATGTTATCCTCCTCAAGCTTGACAAAAATAAAGAGGTACTGGTCAGCAATGACTGGGGAAAAATTGGGAAGAAAGCTCAAAGAATCTTTATTGGTAGCAAGTCACTCCTGAACATGACACTTCCGCTCCATGCCCGAGTCGGGTTGGGTTGTTTCATTCACCGGTCACATCGCCATGGTCTTGCCATACCATCCACATTTGGGGTTAATGCTACCAATCCATCACATAAGTGTCGCCGACATGTTCAAGAGAAGTCATCCAGAAAGGCCACCTGTGTCCCGCCCACTACCATACATTATACTTCATTCTTTCATGACCGCCACCCTGAACCATATATCATCAGATCGTTTTCACCTCCATCAAAATCATTTACTCCGTTCCGTGTCATTGATGTGGGATTCATTAAGGCCCTCCTATGACGGATCACTTCTTGTCGACATCAGCGCATTATCCAAGAAGTTGGTCTAGGAACACCACATTCAGTACTTTGAAGCTTGCATGCCTCAATGGCAAGTTTCTCACTTCCGGCGACAGGTTTACATCAATGACCTTCGACCGAAAGATTTTGCGTGGTGTTCGACGCCAAGTCCTTTATTCACACCACGTGAATTGTACTGCAGTACCTTGAGGGTCATTATCATTATCGGTGATTCCTCTCGCGCTTGTTAACAGTTTACAGCATTGACTGGTAATCAAGCGATGTCTTTCCATGTTCGACTTCAAAACATTTCTCACATGGATCGACTTGTACTTCGAGTGAAGATCGGACGAGATTGAAGACCCCGGATCTATTTTCATCCATCCGGCTGCGATATATATTCAGGAAAATAAAGACATTGAAATGTACAACATTGTAGCACAGATAATCATCCTACCAAAAGGATGATGGCTCTATCAAAATCATCAGTCTACCATCAGACGATTGTCTGTCCTATGTACATGAAAATGAATTTATAAAGCTGAGCATGGGAATGCCCACCTCAGCTAGATCATGAAAACAGTATGAAGATAATGTATTGTATTGTATCTTATTACAGGTCTCCTCCCAGCATTGAAATAACTTCGGATCCTCCTAATAAAGCATTTCACCCGATAAATGGCCTCATACTTTAGGGGGCAACTGTTATAGACATTTTTGTGCCTTACAGCTCTAAGCATGAAATGTCCATAAACCAAGGGCTCCTAAGTCCCTAAAAGTGTTGTTCCAACCCCTAAAGGAACAAGGTCAACAAATTACAGCTTCTCCCAGAAGTTCTCCACCAGAAACTGCTCAGAATAAGTCAAATCAGGATCATTTCAGCTGCTCCACTAGCCAAGTGCGTTGCATAGCACCTAATTCCACTAGCTAGGTGCGTTGCAACGCACCTAAATGCACTACCAGGGTGCGTTGAGCGGGAAATGACAAATGGCAGTGTCATTCCGCGAGGTGGAGAGAGAATGGAAGCTTCCAGAATCTTCTCCAATGACACTTGCCTCACTGAATTCGACCAAGGATGAGTAAGAGGCTTTCAGTCTCCAAGTGGAAGCAAGAACTGACAGAGAGAAGCCACTAATCAAATCATGAGCTGACTCATTCTCCTTGCATACATCTATATATGGATCCCTCATCCCAGAGATCCAGAGGCTGGAATTTTGCACATTGTAAGGAATTGCCGTTGGTTTTGAGATACATATCAGAGAATTGGGTGATCTATGCTTTGTTGGGGTTGAAGAAGGGACTTCTTTGCTGGGAGGTTGATGCTGGGTCAGGAATCATCGGTTGTAACTCCTCCTGGATCTTCTTTTATATCAATAAAACTATTTGAGTTTCTTCTCCATGCTTGTGTTTCATTGATGCTTGTTACATTTGTATGGTTAACTTAAATCTGATCCTAAGTTATTTATGAGTATAAACCCATGTCTTTGTATAGTTTCCTCCTTCTGTGATCTTATAGGTACTTGGTGAAGCTGGGCAAGTAAGGGAGCAGGTAGCTGGAAGCTGTCAAAGAGAAGAGAGATTGGATCAAAGGACTAGCGCAAAACACAGGTTGGTTCATCCTATTCCTCTTTGTTTATAGTTCATAAAGAAGAATACAAAAGTAGTTTTCTCTATTTGTTTCTAAGGTAGCTGTCACACCTTAGTGGGATAGAGCAGTTCTAAATAGACACTTTTCCCGATAACACATTCCACCTTGGCCTCATCCGCGCCCCTGAAATCTAGTTCGCGCCATCCCTGTGTTCTGGTCAAGGGGCTGTGTTTCAGCCTGAACTCTGTAGGTATGATTCTTATCCATCATTAGTTCATAACTTCTATAGGTGTGCTCATCATGGCATACTAACCTACAAAAATTACAAAACAACTTCTGGGAATTCTGCGTATACTTCTGTAATAGATGGCAGTTATCTGTAGCATGCTTTCCTCCTATCTGACAGATCGTGCACCATAATGCAGGTGTCCTGCTTGGTCCTACTTGTGCCTCTGGTCTCAATGGCATTCATCCTCCTCTCGCGAGGTAATTCGCGAACACCGGGTAGTGGTCCTTGTTGTGCCCCTGGCCTTTGCACTTTATGCACCACACCTCATTGCGCACTTTTGGACGGGCTGTCCTGTCTTGTTTCAAACTCTGCATCTCAAGGCACAAGTTTTTCAGTTGCACGTGAATCTGCTGAACTCCCGGGTTAGGATCTTGTATCGGAGTCTCGTGCAATCTCATTGCAACCTCTAAAGCTTCAGCCTGAGTGGTTAGTATTTTTTGCGCCAGCGCGTTCTGTAGATGTGGCGTTAACGATGCTACAAACCATTCACGGTGTTGCCCATACATTAATGTCATGTTTGCTTCACAAATTGTGCACTTCAGTCTTTGATCCAACTCCCACGAGGTTTCGCTTGGTAGCATTGTGATTTCTTTGAATCCAATAATCGACTGTGCCTCTGATTTTGGCCTGCTAAATTCTTTGTTTAGAGCAACTTGAATATCCTCTATCCCCACATTCGGATTGTCATTGGAATTCTTAATGTACCAGGTCAAGCGCACGATCCTATAGAGTGCTGACCAATGTTTCTTTCTTTATATTGTCATCTGTGACACCCTATGCTTCCCAAACAGCTTTTATCATGAACCAAAATTGGCCCGGATCTTCATTCCCTACTCCCTTGAACACTGGTAGCTTTATTGCATTGACCACACTGCTTCGCGGTGGTGGTGGAGGTGGGATGGAAAAAGTCGGGGATGAAGATAGTGAAATTGGTGGTGGTATGGGTGGGGGTGGTATGCGTGGAATTCTCTGCCTTATCAGATTGATTGCACTTCTTGGCAAGACCTTCACGAGCTCTTATTCTCCCCCTCGTAGAGGTGAAATCAAGGGGCTAGTCTCTAGTTCTATGCTACCTTTGTTTCTGTAGATTCTCCCATTTCGCATGGCCTCAAACATCAATTTATTTACATAACCCACTTTTCACACAGTAGTATTTTAATCCTAGTGTTCAAATATTTAACATACTTACCTCGCGGTCCCTTGAGGAAGCATTGATCTGCCTCACTATAACTGACTAAAGTATCTACTATGAATTCGGTGATGAACCCTCCTATGATTCGATTGAGCTAGTGGTCAACAAGGCACACAATCTTATCTTCCAATGCTTCCAGTCTGTGCACCAATTCTGGAGTCCACACAATAGGTTTGTTGAGTTTACACCTTCCTTGGCTATCTGCTAGCTTCGCAATCCAATCGTACAACTCAGTGGGGAAGGATGCAAATAAAATTTCATGGATCTCTGTGTGTAAGTAGCAGTCTAACCACTCTTCCTTTGATAGTCGCGGCTTCCTGTTTTCTTGCACTGCGAACTCGTAAATCTTTCTGTTCAACCAATCTTCAATTCCTTTCTTTGTTGGATTCTAGTGATACAACATCAAACATCTCTATGCAGATCCCAGTCTCGGCAATAGAACCATTTGTTCACTTGTTGGGGCCTAACCCAAGTTCAGAATTAATTAGCCAAAAAAATACCTGTACTACTGGCCCTTTCGGCAACAATCCATGGAGCATGAACTAAGGTCTCACCCGAAGTAGTATGGGAGGGTGCTAGAACCAGGTTTCTGCACCCTGGAGATGTTTGATGAGTTTGACTAGTCCCTTGTTTGTCCCTGCGCGCAGGTGGCTTCGCGTACCTTCCATTCCTCATGGCCTAATACCCTGCCTTCGCACAACCCTAACCAGGGACTATGCCATGCTCTACGCTATTACCCGAGCTCTTATTTATCTTCTAGTATTATTTAAGCACCTTCGCCTACTTAAATATCTTAAGTTATACTTAACAATACAAAACATTCATACAGGTTCGTGCAGTAAATAAACAATATATTTGCAAATTATATCCAATCATGCATTAACCCCAGAAAATATACACATAGTTATATCAAAACTTCTCTTTATTGATTCTTCAATAGTTACAGACTCGACCCGCCCTACACACTCAGCTGTAGGGGTCCGCACACTCAATTGCAGACTACTAGGCCTTTGCACACTCAGTTGCAGACACACTTTACAATTCGACTCAATCACTTAGACTTCTCATTCTTCTTCTCCTGTTGGTTATTGGGTATCTTTTACACTTATAGCCTCATTCTATTTATACAATCCCATGGTCCATGGACCATGGGTAGGTCTATCCAGCCGACATTACATTACAAAAACTAGGGTAGACAACCCTGTGACTCTATCATACTTCGCACTCTGTGCCTGTAATTCGTGGAGATTTTACAAAATACTTGCTCAAAACTTGGGCTTTAAGCCCCAAAACATGCCTTGGGGGGATTCCATGCCCAATAGAGGATATACCAGCAGAGTGACTCGGGGACGAGTCACATCTTTGTGTTGTGGGCCTTTTGGGATGGGGTCCCCTATGTCAAGCTTTGATAAGATATTATAAATTCTCTGCATTTGAGGAGAGGAGCATGAGTAGCGTCGGTCACTAGGAGTAAAGGGAATTTAGGAAGGTTAAAGCCCCTTAATTTTTCTTATTTTGAAATCTACCCATGATTTGTAGACCATGGTATTGTAATAGGGAAAATATATAAAATGGGTGTCTTAGCAAGTGTAAGAACATAAGTAAGTCATATTGAATATGTTTTAAGTATGTAAGCATAAAATATTTCTATATTTTGAGCAGAGGGGAAGGCTCCTACTATTGTGTGCACAGATACCTTGGTAAGTCCGCATGTTGGGCATGGAATCCCCTCACGACATGTTTGGGGCTCAAAGCCCAAGTTTTGAGTTGATATTGTTGTAAAGCTCCGTGAATTGTGGGCACGGAAGTATGTTAGAGTCATAGGGTTGGCCGCCCTAAGTTTGTAATGTAATGTTGGCCTACCCATGGTCCGCGGAACATGGGATTGTATAAATAGTGTGAGGTTCTAAGTGTAAAAGATAGTTAGTTAGAGCAAAGTATGAGATAGCAAAGTAGAAGCACAGAGCAAGTGTCTAAGTGTGTCTTGGGTCGTAAAGTAGGAGAAGGCTCTACAACTGAGTGCACAAAGGCCTAGTTGTCCATAGCTGAGTGTGCAGACCCTTGCAGCTGAGTACGCGGAGTGGAGTCAAGTCTGTAATTGGAGAAGAGATTAATAAAGAAAGTTTTTGTTACCAATTCTATGTATCTGCTCTGAGTTATTATATGTTTGATATCATTTGTGAATATATTGTTTCTTTACTGCGCGCACTTGTATAATTGTGAATATTGTTAAGTATAACTGAAAGCATACAAATAAGCTAAATTAATCAACTAATATCAGATTACTAGTAAGGACTTGGGAAATAACACTGTTCGGCCCCCAAGTAGGGCTATGCGAAGGCAACACCTCAGGTTGCAAGGAACGGGTAAGTGCGCGTAGCGACGTGCATGCAGGGTCAAACCCCGAACCACTTGAACTCATTAGACATCTCCAAGGTGCGAAAATTTGGTTCTAGCACCCTCCCATACTACTTCAGGTGAGACTTCAATCTGCGCTCTGCGGAATGTTGCTGAAAGGGCCAGTAGTACTGGGATTTGTTTAGCTAAATCACCTATGAAACTGGGTCAGGTCCCAACAAGACAACAAATGGTTCCGTTGCTGGGACCGACATCTGCATAAGGGACATCTGATGTCGTGTCACTAGAATCCGACGAAGAAAGAAATTGAAGGGTGGTTGGACAAAAAGATTCACGAGTTCGCGACATAGGAAAACAAGAATCCACGAGTATCAAAGGAACAGTGATTAGAGTGCAACTTATATATGGAAATCCATGAAATTTTCTTTGTATCCTTCCCCTCTGAGTTGTATGAGTGGATCACGAAGCTAGCAGATAGTCAGGAAGGTGTAGGGTCGACAAACCGATTGTGTGGACTCCAGAATTGGTGCGCAGACTAGAAGCATCAGAAGATAAGATCATGCGCGTTGTGGACCATTGGCTCGATCAAATTATAGGGGGTTTATCACCAAATTCAGGGTAGACACATCAATCAGCTACAACGAACCAGAACGATGCTTCCTCAAAGGACCACAAGGTAAGTACATTAAATCTTTGAACACTTAGATTAAAATGCTATTGTGTTAAAAGAGCGTTACGTAGAGTGGGAGGATCTCTAGAAATGAAGGTAGTGCAGAAATAGAAAATAGCCCTTTGATTTCACCTCGGTGAGAAAGCGAGGAAGTGCTCGTGAAAGTTTCACCAAGAAGTGCGATCAGTCTGATAAGGCAACTAATTCCATGCATACCACCTCCACCTACACCACCACCGGTTTCACCATCTTCATCCTCATCTCTGCCCACACCACCTCCGCCACCACCACAATTCAATATGGTGAGAGCAATAAAATTATCAGTGTTCAAAGGAGTAGGGAACGAAGATCTGGACCAATTTTGGTTCGTAGTAAAACCTGTATGTTAAGCACAAGGAGTCATGGACAACAATATAAAGAAGGCAACACTGGTAAGCGTGTTGCAGGATTGCGCACTAACATGGTACATTAAACATTCTAATGACCATCCAAATGCGGGGATCACATATATCCAAGCTGCACTAAACATGGAATTTAGCAGGCCAAAATCGGAGACACAGTCGATTATCGGGTTTAAGGAAATTGTGATGCTTCCAGGCGAGACCCCCTGGGAGCTGGATCAGAGACTGAAGAGTATGATTCGCGAAGCCAACATGACCTTGATAGATGGACATCACCGCGCATGGTTTGTAGCATCACTAATGCCGCATCTAAGGACCATGTTGTCACAACAGAAGTTATCCACCTAGGCCAAAGCTTTGGAGATTGCAATGAGACTACACGAGACCCCGATACAAGATCCTGGCCTGGGAGTCCAACAAATCCATGTGCAACTAAAAAATTTATGTCTGAAAATGCAGAGTTTGAAATAGGATAGGACACCTGGCCAAAAGGCGTGCAAGGAGGTATGGTGCATAAAGTGCAAGGGACAGGGACATGACAAGGACCATTGTCCAGTCTTCACAAACTATTTGGTGAGAGGAGGGCCGATGCCATTAAGACCAGAAGCACAATCAGGACCGAGTGCGGCACCTGTATTATGTTGCGTGATTTGCCCATGTTATCACCAAAATAGGACCCTGATAGGCTACTGATCAGAATACCTCAGTGTAACTATTTCAAACCAATCTTTTGGTTGAGGCTTAGCCTCGTCAACCTGAGAGGGCTCTCTCACCAGTTTTAAGGTTTTTGATTAATGATTGGATGGCTAACTCTAGGAATGAAATGAACAGAAGTATAACTCGTTGACTGGTTGAAACTATGATTATAAAATATCTATTGGGCTATGGAGTCAAAATAGTCCTCAACAAAACAACATTATCAACCTAACATGAAAGTCAAGGCACTTAGAGCTTATGTTTATGAATAAAACAGTAACACAATGAACAACACAATTTACAAGCATGTGAAGGAAGTTAGAGCATTTTCCAATGAATTCTAAGTATCACAAGCTCATACCACTGCAATTAAGTAATTGAACAAAGCCATAAGAGCATCAAACACATAAACTCTTTGTGAATCTTGAGTAGTCAAATTGATCTCTGCATTAAGTTTGAAAAACATACAGTCTGCTCACATAACACAGTGTCTTTTGTTAATACAAATTCCAACCCCTGAGGAATTCGACCTCATGCTTCATATATAGCTTTAAAACCTTGTATTCTATCATCCATCATCAGAAGAATTTGAATTCCCATCCTAGACACCTATTCTAACCATAAAAAAGGGTTATTAATTACAAAATGACAGCTTGACTGTCTTTGAAGAGTCCTAATTCAAGTAGCACCAAAACTCCTAAATATACTTCTAACAACCTTATCTAGTATTCAATTAATCATTTTCCACATGCAACTTCATGAGTTCGAATTTGATGATGTCTCTAGCCTTGTTATGAACCCTGCTGTTCCATGACCTAATTGCGTTGAAAACTAGGAAATCTGTCTTCTGCAATTATGACTTTAAATAAAGCCTTGTATCTCCCAACTAGCGACACTTATGAAAAAATTGAGATAGGTTATTGTAGATGGATATTTTATGAAGAGAAACCTCCTTTATAATTCCAAAATAAGTTTGCATGTGGCCAGAAATGGGTCTTTAAAAAGATTGCTAAAACCAGAAAACAAAGTTCCTCTCAGCAGTTTTGTAGCACAAGTTAAACCATCAATTTATCCCACCTCATACTGAATTTGAAGAAACCGAAAGAATTTTTTTTGTTTCAGTATGTTAGGAATAAAAACCTCTTTCAATTTTCATAAATGAATTTTCAATTGCTCAGGAATCCCCTTGGAAGTTGACTGCTAAAAACAAGGAGACAGAGTTCCTCCTTTTTAGGGTTTCATCCTTATGCTTGTCTTAGAATCCTTCTGATAACAAAAGCAACCCTTTAAGACATGTGACATGTGTTCTATCATCCCTAGAAACTTTCTCTTCCACCTGTACAAAGAAAACAAGCCCTTGAAGGAGCATAAAGAAGGTTGATTTGGTTGCACTACGAAACTGTCTGTTGTTTTCGTAGCGCAGAATTTTTCTTTTACATAAATCCTTTATCCTTTGAGTTTTTTCCTTGCTTGAGCTTTAAAATTTCATAAGTGACCTCCTCATACCCTTTAGCAGCATCATCCTCCAAAATACCAACTGTTTCTTCCCTTTGAAATTTTAGCAAAATACCAAAACTACACCTACAACAGTGTCATAGTGCAAGTTGAGTCATCAACTTCTCCCATCTCATAATGAATTTAAAGAAACTGAAATAGGTTTTTGTAGATAGGTATGTTAGGAAGAATAACCTCTTTCAGTTTTCCAAAATATGCTTTCAGTTGCTCAAGAAACCCCTTGGAAGTTGACTACTTAAAACAAAAAACAGAGATTTTTTTTTTTTTTTTTTTTTTTTTTTTTGCAGAAAAAGGTTGCTTCAGTCATTTCGTAGCGCAAAACAGGTTTTTTACATTGTCTATGCTACGAAAACATGGATTCATAGCTAATTTCAATTTTTTTTCAAAATGACATGAGATATGACTTCTAAACATAAGGTGAGACTTCTAAGACACGGAATAAGTTTGTCAAACTTTGTTTGGAAATGAAATATGATCTTAAAGACTTCTAACCCTATGACCTAACCCTTTAAGCATGAAATTACCTAGAGACGCTTTAACACCATGAATAGAAGAAGGGTTTGTAAATGAGAATGACACTATTGAGACTCTAATCCGATCACTTATCCCTTTATCCATGCGGTGACTCAAAACTTATTATAAGACCATGACTAGAAGCAAGGAAAACTTTCCAAAGTTTAAAAAAAGAAAAATCAGGGTGATAACAATGGCTCCACTAGGGATAGTATGCCCCATGTGGTATGCTAAGAACTAGTAGCTCCAGTGCTGCAATCCGTTCCTTTTAAAAATAAAAACTCTAAAATTCTGCCCAATCTGCTTCAAACTGTACCTATTAAAAATTGCTCAGTCAACCTTGAGCTTATTTGCATTTTCCTACCTACCTAACCTATCAGTTGCAAACTTATTTCAACTCAGTCAATGTGAAATTTCCAATGTAGACAATCATTTGTTTTATCTGATAATTGAGTTTTTTTATTGCATTGGAGTTCAAAGTAACTATGATATTGTGATGACCACTGCCACTGAAATTGCCTTTGATCTTCATAGAAAAACTGAAACACTGGAGAGTAAAACTCTTCCATGTATTTAGCTATAGGATCCCATAATACATGATCAGCTTGATAATCCTCATAACATCATGTTACTTCTAACAATTGATCTTTAGTCACACAACATTTATTTGATAAGTTATCCAATTGATTTTCTGCATGATTCCCATAGACAATGTAATTTTCCTCACTATTATGATCATTCTTTGAAGTAATCTACTGCAAGGAATTACATAAATGATCAACCTTTTCCTCTACCTGAGGGTTATAAAAAATTTCTTCCAGTATTTCTTCTTGGTGTTTGCAATTATTTTCATCTTCATTGTGATCTGAAGACTGACAAGATTGTTGCATCTCTACATCAATCTCAGAGGATGTAATATGATTTTTATAGGTATACTCTTGCTGATTTCTATGTTGTATGTCATGGGATGTTATCCTTTATTCTAGTTGTTGAAATGTATTGTTAGGAAGAGCCTCTAAAATTTCTTCATCCATAAATTCATCATCATCATAACAATCCTCCAAATACTGAATAAGACTCACAGAATGTTTATAGCAATCTTTGACTAGCAATAAGGAAGGATGACACTCCTTATACATGTCATAGAATACATCATGAAAATCAGCAAGAGAATATAATGAACCATTTTCCAAGCTTTTATACCAAGACCATGCTTTTCCTTCTAAAGTAGTCATAAACATCTTCATGAGACAACCTTCAGGGAACTGAACCTTAAGACTGCGTACATGCATATGGAACCTAACCAAATGAAGAGCAACATTGTCTTTCTTTTCATCTCTAAATATTTGGAAGATCATCTAACCATTCGACCTTTGGCATAGGATTTGGAAAACCAAGGATATGAGACCAATTCATAGGAGCATACCTGACATTTTTTCTTGCAATGGAACTCATCCTGAAACTTCATCTAGGCAACTGATCTTCTTAGTAGTGGAGTCACCTTCCAATTTATTATTTGATGTGTGGAGTTGCCAAGGTAGTTTTGCACCCTTGAACAGATTCTGAAGCTCCTGCTACCTTCAAGAGTTCAGTTTCATGACTTTTCGGGATATGAGTAATCTTCGAATCCCGACAGACACACCAAAATGTTATCACCAAAATAGGACCCTAATAGGTTGCTGATCAGACTACCTCAAAGTAATTATTTCAAACCAATATTTTGGTTGAGGCTTAGCCTCCTCAACCTGAGAGGGCTCTCTCACCAGGTTTAGGGTTTTTGATTAATAATTAGATGGCTAACTCTAGGAATGAAATGAACAGAAGTATAACTCATTGACTGGTTGAAACTATGATTAGAAAATATCTATTGGGCTATGGAGTGAAAATATTCCTCAACAAAACAACATTATCAGCCTAACATGGATGTCAAGGCACTTAGAACTTATGTTTATGAATAAAACAGTAACACAGTGAAACAACATAGTTTACAAGCATGTGAAGGAAGTTAGATCATTTTCCAATGAATTCTAAGTATTACAAGCTCATACCACTACAAGTAAGTAATTGAACAAAGCCATAAGAGCATCAAACACATAAACTCTTTGTGAATCTTGAGTAGTCAAACTGATCTCTGCATTAAGTTTGAAAAACACATAGTCTGCTCACATAACATAGCTTCTTTTGCTAATACAAATGCCAACCCCTGAGGAATTTGACCTCGTGCTTCATATATAGCTTTAAAACCTTGGATTCTATCATCCATCATCAGAGGAATTCAAATTCCCATCCTAGACACCTATTTTAACCATAAAACATGCTTATTAATTACAAAATGACAGCTTGAATGTCTTTGAAGAGTCCTAATTCAAGTAGGACTAAAACTCCTAAATATACTTCTAACAACCTTATCTAGTATTCAATTAATCCTTTGCCACTTGCAACCTTATGAGGTCGAATTTGGTGATGTCTCCAGCCTTGTTATGAACCCTACTGTTCCATGACCTAACTGCCCTGAAAACTAGGAAATCTGTCTTCTGCAATTATGACTTTAAAGAAAGCCTTGTATCTCCCAACTGGTGACACTTATGAAAAACGTGAGATAGGTTATTGTAGCTAGAGATTTTATGAAGAGAAACCTCCTTCAGAATTCCAAAATACTTTTGCATGTGGCCAGAAACTGATCTTTAAAAAGACTGCTAAAACTAGAAAACAGAGTTCCTCTCAATAGTTTCATAGCGCAAGTTAAACCATCAATTTCTCCCACCTCATACTGAATTTGAAGAAACTGAAAGGTTTTTTTGTAGTTCAGTATGTTAGGAATAAAAACCTCTTTCAATTTTCATAAATGAGTTTTCAATTGCTCAGGAATCCCCTTGGAAGTTGACTGCTAAAAACAAGGAGACAGAGTTCCTCCTTTTTAGGGTTTCATCTTTATGCTTGCCTTAGAATCCTTCTACTAACAAAAAGTGACCCTTTAAGACATGTGACATGTGTTCTATCATCCCTGGAACCTTGCTCTTCCACCTGTACAAAGAAAACAAGCTCGTGAAGGAGCATAAAGAAGGTTGATTTGGCTATGCTACGAAACTGTCTGTTGTTTTCGTAGTGCAGAATTTTTCTTTTACATAAATCCTTTATCCTTTGAGTTTTTTCATTTCTTGAGCTTTAAAATTTCATAAGTGACCTCCTCACACCCTTCAGCAGCATCATCCTCCAAAAGACCAACTGTTTCTTCCCTTTGAAATTTTAGCAAAATACCAAAACTGCACCTACATCAGTTTTGTAGTGCAAGTTGAGTAATCAACTTCTCCCATCTCATAATGAATTTGAAGAAACTGAAAGAGGTTTTTGTAAATAGGTATGTTAGGAAGAATAAACTCTTTCATTTTTTCAAAATATGCTTTCAGTTGCTTAAGAAATGCCTTGGAAGTTGAGTACTTAAAATAGAAAACATAGTATTTGTTTTCTGCTGAAGAAGGCTGCTTCAGTCATTTCGTAGCGCAAAACAGGTATTTTACATTGTCTGTGTTACGAAAACGTGGATTCATAGCTAATTTCAATTTTTTTTCAAAATGACTTGAGATATGACTTTTAAACACAAGGTGAGACTTCTAAGACATGGAATAAGGTTGTCAAACTTTGTTTGGAAATGAAATATGACCTTAAAGACTTCTAACCCTATGACCTAACCCTTTAAGCATGAAATGACCTAGAGACCCTTTAACATCATGACTAGAATAAGGGTTTGTAAATGAGAATGACACTATTGAGACTCTAATCCTATCACTTATCCCTTTAAGCATGTGACGACTCAAAACTTATTATAAGACCATGATTACAAACAAGGCAAACTTTCCAAAGTTAAAAAAAAAAAATTAGGGTGATAACAGCCTCATAGGAGGAAAACATGCTACAGATAATTGTCATCTATTACAAAAGTATACACAAATGTGCCAACAATTGTTCTATAATTTTTGCAGGTCAGTAGGCCATGATGAACGCACCTATAGAAGTTATGAACCGATGATGGATTAGACTCCTGCCTACAGAGTTCAGACCGAAACACGAGCCCTCGATTAAAATGCAGGAATGGCGTGCACTGGATTTCAAGGGTGCGGACAAGGTCAAGGTGGAATGGGACTAGGAAAAGGTCGTAGACAACTGATTAGTTACAATTACGGAGGTCCAGGGCATTATGCTGCGATTATACAAATCCGACGAGAGCATCATGTTTATATTGTACCCAGTTTGATCATGAGACGGAGGACTGCCCTACAATGATAGTGAGGTTGCGTGATAAAGGAATACGCTAGCCTCCCCTAACTCAGAACCTACAAATGATGAGGTCTAAACTGCATGAAGAGGACCCAAATGTAAACATCGTGCTCCAAAGCGGTATTATGACAAGAGATGACAAGGGCAAGTAGCCTGAAGAAAGTGCTTGGGTTCATAAGGCTCCTACAAAGGAACTAGAGTTCGATTTGGAGCACGCAAAGGAGACATTCATGGAAGCTAAGAAGAGCTTCACGAAGGCCTCCACTTTAGGTAGTAAAGACAAACTAGAACCGAAGATGGACCTATCAATTCTTACTACCTTTCTGGATACATGCATGAAGCTATTGCGTGATAGAAAAACAGTGAGAGGACTGCAAGAACTCATCACTAGATGTGCTAGACTAGGGGAACCGCGCATAGTCTGGAAGCTCAGGAAGCATACAACGTGAACAGGAAGGGAGATGAGATTGACTTGGCAAATTGGGGAATATGAAATGGATCAAGTGATTCTAGATTTAGGATTGGACATGAATGTACTGCCAAAGCAGACATGAGAGTTCATGGGAAGACCCACGTTGCAATGGTCTCCTATTAAATTGTGAATGACCAACCAGCAGAAGATCCTACCAATGGGAAGATACAAGGAATAACGGTAGATATCGAACATGTGAGTGTGCTTGCAGACTTCAAAGTGATAGAGATTTTTTATGATAACAATCCCTATCCCGCGCTACTGGGAATAGATTGGGCCACTCATATGAATGGGGTGATAAATCTCAAGAAGCGCAAAATGATTTTTGAGAAAAAGTCACTACGCGTAGTGGTAACTCTAGACCCTGTGGAAGGATTGCACTACACGGAACAAGTGCGCGATGATGATAGTGAGGATGATATAGACTGTATGTACAAGATAACTATGCAAGAGCAGGACTGGGTGAATCCTACAGTGGATGGAAGGATTTCGTGGGAATGTGAAAGCTCATGCACTTCGGATTCGAACAAAGAAATAGAATGATGGCAAAACCGGTTACAGGAGGTAACCATGTTCAATTGAAACATGATGATAAGATCACTGCACTGCGTGACCAAAAAGGTAAGGGATCTACGTATGTAGGATGGGTTGACAATGGTGGATGAATTCCTGAACAAATTTGAAAGAGAGGAGCCAGAACAGTAGTGTTTTGACGCTCTGAAATGAGCACTGCGCGCTATGTCTGCAAGATGGTGGGGTACACATCAGAGGAGTTTTGAGAACTAGTGCAACTGCAGAGGAATGATGCTTATACAATTTGGAAAGCCTCAGATGTGGAGGCAAGCCAGATATGATGAACGATACAGCCTACGCGCCCACCTCTCCAGATGGGTACGACTGTATGGTACGCAACCTGTACAAATGCACACTGTCCTCGCAATAGGAAACAAGAATGACAAACCAGAGTGGAAATGATGAGGGTGCGAACAATAAAGTATGATAAGAACAAGCGCGCCGAAGATTACACATAGAGAAGCCTTTGAAAAGATGTGCGAAGTGCTAAACACGGTCCACCAGGTGAGACACATTGACTGGGACATGTGCGTACCAGCGGTTCTATGGGCTTATAGGACCATGTGCAAAACCCTGACCGCGCGAGCACTTTCGAAGCTGAAGTACGAAGCAATGGTTGTAATCCCTATGGAGCATATGAAGCCTAGTCCGTGGATACCAGTACCTGTATATACGATAGTACGCGAAGCCCAGAATGAAGGGATCACTCAGCTGCAAGAAACAGAACACATAAAACTTGAGGAAAAAATCCGACGGGGAAACCTTAGACTTCGCAAACTTGAAAAAGACAGGGTATTGCTAAGGGAGAAAATCACTTTGATGGATGTTGGGTCTTGAAAATGTCATTCATTTCCATTACACTTTCACTATTATTTCCATTATATCACCTCCATTTCACCTCCATTTCACTACTATGTCACTACATTCATCCCACTTTCATTATCATTGGGCCACATTTATGTTTTCCAAACTTTATTAATTCTTAGCTTTTTAAAGTGAATTTTTGGTTAAATATTAGAAAATAATGTGCATATGCTTATACCTAACAAGTGGGTTGATATTGTTGACATGTGTAGGTCAAAAGGAGGCTTCTAGAAGACCCTTATGTGGCACTCTAAGGACAAATTCGAATTTGAGTGGAAAGAATCATGGGATCATGAGGATATGTGTCACATCTCCTAATTGTATTGAAACTTTAAGAAGACATGTGTCTTATTAGTTCCTATTTTGATTATGACTCTAGAGGTAGAGGGAGAGATTCATGGACTCTGATTAATGAGATAGCTTCTCATATTTTTGTATAAATAGGAAATCTATCTCTTTCATTTGTTAGTTTAAAAGCTTAGAGTTTAAAGCTTAGCTTGTGAGTCTTAGCTTAGCTTGGAGTTTGTAGTTCTTCCTTGATGGCTTTTGAAAGCTTTGGAGAGCTTTGTTTTACTTTGTAATTTTGAAGAATTTGAATAAAGCTTTGATGTTCTCAACATGGAAGAAGATGTAAAGTAGATGTCAGGGAGCATATTAGAATGTAAGGTAGAGTAGATTTCATTTTGTAATTTTGCTTTGATTTCATTATGTCATTTGATTTCTTTCAAGTTTGATAGATTAGATTTTCCATTCATGCAATTTTAATTCATGTAAGTGTGTTCAACCGGTTGATTGTAGATTAGTTTTTCTTTACATGTTTTTGCATCAACTAGTGACATGAGATTAACCTCTCTGCTGACTTTGCTTTTCTTAGTTTTTTTTAATTCCAGTTCTGTTTTGATTTCAGTCTTCTTTACTTGCTTTGGTAGTTAGTTTAGATATCAGATTGCTCATATCATTGACATTATCTCCGAAAGCCATAGCTTAGACTACCTGGCGAGGTATTGGACTATGAATGATGTGATTTGATTTTAGTTTTACTTTTCTGCAATTAGATATCAAACTCCTCATATCATTGACGTTATCTCCGAAAGCCATAGCTTAGACTACCTGGCGAGGTATCAAACTATGAATGATGTGATTTGATTTTAGCTTTACTTTTTTGCAATTAGATATCAACTTGCTCATATCATTGACGTTATCTCCAAAAGCCATAGCTTAGACTACCTAGCAAGATATCAGACTACGAATGATGTGATTTGATTTTAGCTTTACATTTCTGCAATTAGATATCAACTTGCTCATATCATTGACATTATCTTCGAAAGCCATAACTTAGACTACCTGGTGATGTATCGAACTATGAATGATGTGAATTGATTTTACTTTTATTAGATTGCAATTTTTGATTTGTTTGAGTGCAGTAGTTTAATTCATTTTTCTATATTTAGACAGCAGCAGAGATAATGGTTTCATGATCAGTAGTTCATTATTTGTTTGATTTGAATAGCAGCATATTTTCATTCTTGTTCAAGTATTACTTTCATCACTAGTATGTCCTAAGACCTTCTGAAGTGTTAAGTTCTGGAAATCATTATAGAGGACATAATTGCCTTAAAATCTGTATCCATACTTGCCTTCTGGAGACTTAGGAATATGATTTCCATTTGCATTAGACACTTTAGGAGATCAACAAGAACAAAACCCCAAAACAAAATAAAAACTATAAAAAAACGAAGTAAGAAAAATGTTAACTAAGCAAATATGGTGCACCACACTTCATTAGTTTATGATACCCAAATTGATAATTTATGTAGATCAATTTAAGACGTTAAATTGACTAGACATTTTTGGCATCGTTGCTGGAGAAGTGTAATTAGAAGACCTTATTTCTTACATCTAATTTTTTTTTTTTAATAATTCTTGAGTATGCTCTCCTCCTGCACTTTGTGTGATCTGGAGGATCAGAAAAAGGATTGTTATGTAAAAAAATTTTAATAATTCTTGAGTATGCTCTCCTCCTGCACTTTGTGTGATCTAGAGGATCAGAAAAAGAATTGTTATTTAAAAAAAAAAAGGGAGAAAAAATAAACTTCATCATTTAAATTGATTCAACAAAGAAAAAAGAAAAAAAAAAACAATCTATGGCTATCTGCAATCCTAGCTTTCACTGTGGCCTCAATAGAAAATCTGCATATCTGTTTGAGCTTTGGTCTTAAAACAAACCTGTAATTACATTTAAAAAATAAAATCAAAAGTGCAAATTCAACATATCAAATTGCATGGACTGTTGTAAAGAAAATATGATGAGGCCAATTGAAATTAAAAAAAACCCCCTTGTGTGGGTTTCAAAAGAGTATATGAGGCATCCAATTTATGTGGAAATTTTTTGAAACCTCCCAATGTCAAAATTTGAAAAATCTGCATACACATTGATTTGATGTTCTGACCTCTTCATGATTTTGTTTTAGTGCATCCTCAACCCTTTGTAAGCAAACCATTTTCATTCATTTGGACTGTGTATCTTACTCATATAGGAAGCTTTTGGTTTTGGAACATTTTTCGAAAGCCAACATAGGAAATTTCTCAATGATAATAGAATCTAAAACCTATGGATGGCCTACATAAACTGTGCAAATGGATTAGAAACAGAGGCTTAAGGCGTGCTGCAGTCACCAATACTCCTAGAGAAAATGCTGAGCTCATGATCTCTATTGAAGGCCTCACAGAATTCTTTGAGTTCTTGGTTATTGGCAATTCGCTCGTTCACCATATTTGCTATTGATTGCATCTGAAAACAATCTTTCTTTAAAATCGCTTTTACAGAAATCCACTCCACGAATTTCATTTACATTCCTGAGGCTAAAACCAAATTATGTGTTTCAACATTGTGCATACTACTGCTGGCAAATAAAGGTGTATCGTCCTACCTCTGAATCGAAAATTTTACAGCCGAATGCAACAAATTCATAAAATGGAGAACAGTAAAAAAAAATTAACTCAGAAAAATGTAAACAAAGAAAAATGTTAAACTTCAAATGCATGATTTTGCCAAACGGAGACAAATTTGAGAAAAATAAAACATGGGTTTTTTTTCTAGTAGGGTCAGTTAGATAACCCAGAAATGGTTTTAAGAAATTCATGGCGGTTTAAGAGAATTTCTTGGTTCTCTGAGGCTTCTTTTTGCCTGCCGCGTGAAGAAAAACGGATTTTAATGAACAGGCTATGATTTAATTCAGAAAGGGGAGTTCTAATTTGATTATGTGCTGGAATTTACTCCACCACGTCTCCCACCTTTTATTGCTATTCATATATAACTCATTAACACCTGTTAACAAGCAATCCCAATTGAAGACGACTCTGTTTAGTGAATTAACTCCATTACGTGAACCAGTTGAGTACACCTCTTCCAAACTGATATGTCAATTTCAATCGAACTTCACTACTCCATCTATTTAAATAGCTATCCCTATGTTCTTTTCATAAAATGCTCAATGCTTTACTCGGATGGATTTCATTATTTTCATAGTCACACGCCTTGCATGATTCGTAGAGATTTGAATTGCAGCAACATTCTCATGAATGGCAATATTGGATTCTTGTGAATCGTAAGCTGATTGCATACGACTCTTAAACCCTTATTAGTTGTTCATTACACTGAGTTTTTTTCCCTTTTCATATCTCCGTAGCTTCTTTACATAGTCAGTCACCTTGTTTTCACACAGCCTACGCATATATTCACTCTGTCTTCACATATATTCATTAGCTGCGAAATCTAGCCACTTTCCGCAACTGTTTTTGTTAAAATCTAGGTTGCAAGTGTCATCAGACAAAACAAGGCATGTGGGCAAGTTATAAATGATCTGGAAATAGATCAGGTCCTATTGGTTTAGCCGTATTCATTAAGGAAAGCCATGGTCAATGGTGGTCAAATGGTGAGGAGGTACATACAATTGCTTTAGTCACAGTCATCTGCTTCCATATACATTTTCATTCCATTTCTATATCCATATATGTCTGATTTTTATCCATGCAATCACTCCATTTCTTAGATAGTAAAGGGAATTCTGAAGAGTAGCCGAGAACAAAAATTATGGGGCTCAGTGAGAGAGCTAAATCAGTTGAACACACTTGGACTTGGACTTTCTTTAGCTAGATCAAATGGGCAGTCAGGGATATGTGTTAAACGGTTGCTGTAGGAGTCATTAAAGCTGTTGAAAAGATCATACAATTCCATTACTCTGAAATATTTTCATTATTAAAACTGTTTTGCTTCATATACCATTTATAAATTTTTTATTTTTTAAGCAAAACAATGAAGAATTTTTTTTGAAAAATAGCAGAGAAACTCATGAATAATTGGTCTTGTGCACCAACTATGGTCTTAGGCTCTTTCTCCCTGGTACTTGGTTGGATAAAATCTCTTTTCCAATAACTTAAATCAGAAAACTAATGGTTGACTGTCTTTCAACTATGGAATGTAGCTTGATTCCGCAGCTAACTGGCAATTCCGTAGCCATTTTATTACTACTATAGGTTATAGGTGTCAAGAGATGAAACAAACCACATGGGTAGCTGGGAAAATGTCAGTACATGGATGGTGTCCTATTCATTTGATCCAATTCGATGAAAAAGACCCTAGTCAAAGGGAAGTCAAGTTTTGTGTTATCACTAAGTCGCCACACTAAGTCGCCGCATGTCAAGAAAAAAATAATAATTTTGAATCAATGAAATGAATAAGTTATTTGCTCACTTTTTTGAAGGTATTGATTAATTTTGGACTGATGATGAAAGATGAATGGCTAACTTTTTATTCAAGATTTTTAGCTACAGAAACCGTCGACATTCCGCAGCTAAAGTCCAATTCCGCAACTGTTCTCCAATTCTGCAGCTGAAAAACCTCATTGTTCAAATCAGCCTAACTTTCTCATACAAAATCAAATTTTGATGATTCAAGTATCATTGGAAAGATCTCAACAAGATCTACACAATGAGAAATCCATCATTAGAGTTTAAAATGGAAAATAATGAAATAAATTGTTGAAAAGAAGAAACATTCAACTTGGGGCACCAATTCCAAAGCAGGTATAAATTCTTTTGATTTTTCCTTTGAGAACTTGTTTTATTAATACAAATTCTTAGTTTTGTGTGTAAATATCATAACTAGAGAGATTGATCACCTCTCTCCTTTGATAACCTTACATTCCATTGCAGAAGAAGTATTAGTTTTTTTTGCAGGTTCCAGGGGGAAGGAGAAATGACTACAAGAGAATGGTGTCTCTCTAAGAGACCAATTTGTTTCATAAGAGGATGATTAGCAACAGAGAGGAAATATGCTGATGCAAAATCAGATCCAAACACTTGAAAAAATTTCAGATACTATTGTCTTCATCACATCCATACTTCATAATAAACCATTCACCTCATTTCACTCCATATTTTTCATTTACATTCACATACACTTTCCATCTCTTTTTGTCCATTCATAACCCACAAATAAAAGCAAGAGACTCATTCACATGCTTATTTCCCATTGCCATTTCTACTCTCCATTTCCATCTTCCATTTCTTGTCATTTTCATTTCGCAAATAAGCCCTGCTTCAATGCAAATTATTGAGTCCATAGTCCTTTGAGTATAAGTTCTTTGTAAAAACACCTTGAGGCTTGCATGCCTTAATGGCAAGTTCTCATGCTGACAAACAATGGGAATACATTAATGTCCCTTGTTCGTCAGATCTTCTAGGTGACTCGACATCGGCAAAATCATTCATACCTAGCAAGATGTGTTTGGGCATCTTGACTCTCATTGTCATCAATGGTGAGAGTTCTCGTGTTGACTAGTGGCATCCATTAATGGCCACTAAGTCAACAATTTCCTACTATGTTCGACATTAGAACATCTTTTCACATAGTAGGAATTGTGCCAATGAGTTTTGAAGACATGAAGACTATTATTTTCAGCATTTTGGAGCAGATTCAGCAAGTTTTAGTAGAAGCAATAAAAAGTCATCTTATCTCTTTATCCATGACTCCTCTTGTTTAGCCACTTGAAGAAGAATATGATCAGAATTTTGTAGCCACCACACATACAACTCATCCATTCCAAAGGGTAAGTTAAGGTACGTCATTTTCTAACTTTTGACCATAGAATTCCATAAAAAGCTAGAATGATAATTGTTGAAAAAACATTTCTCTTCCTCATTTCATAAAATTGTCAATACCATCAGTTGGGGGGGGGATACATTCATCTTCATATCTTGCCATGTCCATATCATACTCAGGAGCCCACATACTTCCAACATATATTAACTATTACATTGTTGTTATGAGCATACAATGGCATTTCAAAAAAGTGCTTAAAGGATAAATTGGATACAAACAAAATCATGGTTGTCACACAAGAACCAACTATCATGTAATCCAATAAATATATACTTTACAAAAATAATCAAAATATCATTATGCAAAGTTCAAAGATCAAAATAGAATGCAACAACAACAACAAAAAATTGGTTGTAACATAAGAACCAACCATGTTGCAATACATTGCAGAAATATGAAGTTATAAAATGATATCATGCAAAGTTAAGCCAAAGCTCAAGGACCAAAAGAGTTAATGTAATATATATTGCATGAGGACATGCAATAACTTCAGTTGGGGGTTATGTTGGGTCTTGAAAATGTCATTCATTTCCATTACACTTTCACTATTATGTCCATTATATCACCTCCATTTCACCTCCATTTCACCTCCATTTCACTACTATGTCACTACATTCATCCCACTTTCATTATCATTGGGCCACATTTATGTTTTTCCAAACTTTATTAATTCTTAGCCTTTTTAAGTGAATTTATGGTTAAAGATTAGAAAATAATGTGCATATGCTTATACCTAACAAGTGGGTTGATATTGTTGACATGTGTAGGTCAAAAGGAAGCTTCTAGAAGACCCTTATGTGGCACTCTAAGGCCAAATTCGAATTTGAGTGGAAAGAATCATGGGATCATGAGGATATGTGTCACATCTCCTAATTGTATTGAAATTTTAAGAAGACATGTGTCTTATCAGTTCCTATTTTGATTAGGACTCTAGAGGTAGAGGGAGAGATTCATGGACTCTCATTAATGAGATGGCTTCTCATCTTTTTGTATAAATAGGAGATCTCTCTCCTTCATTTGTTAGTTTAAAAGCTTAGAGTTTAGAGCTTAGCTTGTGAGTCTTAGCTTAGCTTGGAGTTTGTAGTTCTTCCTCGATGGCTTTTGAAAGCTTTGGAGAGCTTTGTTGTATTTTGTAATTTTGAAGAATTTGAATAAAGCTTTGATGTTTTCAACATGGAAGGAGATGTGAAGTAGATGTCATGGAGCATATTAGAATGTATGGTGGAGTAGATTTCATTTTGTAATTTTGCTTTGATTTCATTATGTCATTTGATTACTTTCAAGTTTGATAGATTAGATTTTCCATTCATGCAATTTTAATTCATGTAAGTGTGTTCAACCGGTTGATTGTAGATTAGTTTTTCTTTACATGTTTTTGCATCAACTAGTGACATGAGATTAACCTCTCTACTGACTTTTCTTTTCTTAGTTTTTTTAATTCTAGTTCTGTTTTGATTTCAATCTTCTTTACTTGCTTTGGTAGTTAGTTTAGATATCTGATTGCTCATATCATTGACATTATCTCCGAAAGACATAGCTTAGACTACTTGGCGAGGTATTGGACTATGAATGATGTGATTTGATTTTAATTTTACTTTTCTACAATTAGATATCAAACTCCTCATATCATTGACATTATCTCCAAAAGCCATAGCTTAGACTACCTGGCGAGGTATCGGACTATGAATGATGTGATTTGATTTTAGCTTTACTTTTTTGCAATTAGATATCAACTTGCTCATATCATTGACATTATCTCTAAAAGCCATAGCTTAGACTACCTAGTGAGGTATCGGACTATGAATGATGTGATTTGATTTTAGCTTTACTTTTCTGCAATTAGATATCAACTTGCTCATATCATTGACGTTATCTCCGAAAGCCATAGCTTAGACTACCTGGCGAGGTATCAGACTATGAATGATGTGAATTGATTTTACTTTTATTAGATTGCAATTTTTGATTTGTTTGAGTGCAGTAGCTTAATTCATTTTTCTGTATTTAGACAGCAGCAGAGATAATGGTTTCATGATCAATAGTTCATTATTTGTTTGATTTGAATAGCAGCATATTTTCATTCTTGTTCAAGTATTACTTTCATCACTAGTATGTTCTAAGACCTTCTGAAGTGTTAAGTTCTGGAAATCATTATAGAGGACATAATTGCCTTAAAATCTATATCCATACTTGCCTTCTAGAGACTTAGGAATAGGATTTCCATTTGCATTAGACACTTTAGGAGATCAACAAGAACAAAACCCCAAAACAAAATAAAAACTATAAAACAACGAAGTAAGAAAAAGGTTAACTAAGCACATATGGTGCACCACACTTCATCAGTTTACGATACCCAGATTGATAATTTATGTAGAGCAATTTAAGACATTAAATTGACTAGACAATGGACGCGGAGGTCAAGAAGCTGGAAGATGAAATAAAGCAAGAACTTCTCATCGAAAAACTGAGTATGGTAAGGCAAGGTGCATATGATCATGTGGACAAGTTGGAAGACTATCACCGTGAACTGGTTAGTTTGCTGCCTTGGCTTGGATTGCATATCGCCAAAAGTAGTGACCAAGGTAGTGCATTGCGAGTAGCAAAGTGTGCGATGCCGATCACAACAATAGAAGGTGTGGATTCTCCGTGAACCATGATGAAGCATGGGATGGAGCCCCACATGGGTGGTGCGGCCACTTGAATAGCCATAGGAATAACAGTCTTAGTGCTTCAGGAAGTTGAAAGGAAGCGCAGGACTATAACCTATTCTGCCCAAAGGCAGCACGATATTGGGGATGCGCGTAGAAGCAGAGGATCACAGGGTCTGCGACCATGCACGGAGAACTGCGCTACCGCGTGGATTGGCTGAAAAGTGACCGTTAGTGTCACTATTCACGATGGGATGTTCAATTTGAGGCCAAATGAAGCGGGTGGCGGGCATTTAAGATGCTATCTATGGGCAAGATTTGGGAAAATCTGCCACCAAGAAAGCATTGATGGCCCGAAATTGGGGGGAACAGTCGAATTTGTATTCAAAAGGTGCTATAAAACACAAAGGGCTGGCCAGCAAACAACACTTGGTCATTTGAGAATTGAAGCGCTAGAGCAGAGCACTGAGCATTGAGAACTGAGTGATAATTGAGGCCTTAAGTTCGCGAGTGATAGAATACAGCCTAGATACAATGAAAACCACTAAGGATGGGTTAGGGATTGAAGAGGTAACCGCCAGCGAGGCTGCACAGACCCCAATGATGGCGGATGTTCCAGAAAGCGCCGAGGTTATGACAAAAATCCCCAAATCACTGCGAACACCGAGGCCCCAGAAAGATAAACAAGCAATGGCCCCCATATGCGCATCCCCGAGGAACCCACTATGCAGTAAGCTATCAATGGCCGATAAAGGAAAAGTTGTCACAGTCGACATAGATGAGGAAGAAGAATATTTACAGGCCCTTATCATCACAATGGAAGAAGATGAAGATATGGAGGAAGATATTCAACCTATACGCTCTGCAACAAAACTTCTCGTGTATGTCCCTCTGCGAAAAGGGAAAACCAAAGTGCCGAAGGACCTGGACGAAATGAAGAGTTCACTCTAGACCCCGCTCCTCCCAGATGGCATTGTGTTTGAGGGCACGCACCTAGGCCACGTGCCAACCATGAAGTTTGAAGACTGGGACCTCGCTGACCGTGAGAAGTTCCCGCACCTAGAGACTGGGAACCTAATGATGAAGAACATTGAGGGGCAATGATAATGTTGGAGCCGCGGAAATGGTTGCACGGTGTGAAAAAAGTCAGGTTGCTGCACTTACTATGGATATTGCATTTCCACCGTGCACCCATCACCGTTTTCGTCATCAGGCAGCTGCTTTGCCTGGTGCATGATGGGTATTTATGGTTGGAGGAGCTTATTCGCATCACGAAAAACCTCATTCACCGCATTTCTTGGCTCCCCTATTAAGGAAAGGACCCCGCGACAATAACCGAAGGAAAGGGTAGCGATTTGGATCTTGCAGAAGCCATGAAGGCAAAATACAAGCTAGAGAAGAAGAAGAGGGGTTGTGCCATCTCCAAAATTAAGGACAAAGGGGTACGCGTAGCAACCCAACTCCTAGCCGGAAAATTTATGAAGAAGTACCGCGCCGATGAGGTACCAGTGCCGGCGGTTGCATTGGCTGAGCAGTGCGCGGAGGGGGTCTAGTTCCACTGGTCCAAATTCCTCTGCGAGGAATTTTTGAAAAACTATCGTGAAGCCTAGGAGCAAGGTAAAACCTTCCACTACGCATGGTTGTTGTTATCCATAATTCTCGTAGTGGGGGAACTACCAGAAGATAGTCAATTCCCCAACATTGACAGAGACTTACCGGAGGCCGCAAAGTACTCTTCGCTCTGGGCCACAATGGACGCAAAATGGATTCGCAACACCAAAATTTTCTGGGTGCTCATGGATATGAGAATCCAGATGTGGATCAATCAGAGGCTGCGCCTATCACCTACAATGTATAATAGTCTATAGAGTTTTGCAGAGTTCAAACCGACATGCATAATGTATACATCAGGGCGCACAAGGATATAATGAAGTAGTGGATGAAGCTCCCATTTATAGCCAGTAACGACGCCATCTTCACTATCTTGGAGACACGGCCTCCGGAATGGCGCACACCAGACCTGGCAGAACTTGAGAAGGCGGCAACGCAGAAGAAGAAGGATGATGAGAAGCTACACGTCACACAATTGGCTGAAAAAAGGCAGTAGGAAACAACGACAGCTAAGAAAAGGCAACACGAGAAGCGACATAGAAAGCTGCAAAGCAGAAAAAGGCTGCAAAAGCAGCAACAACAGCACAGGTAGTAGAGGAAGAAATAGCGAAGGCGGATGAGGACCAAGCAACGTCCTCACAGGGGAAGGAGGCAGAAGAAACAAAAAAAATAGAAGGGAGTGCGAACCCATGGGCCTCGTCCACACAGTTAAAGCGCCAATGCATCGCAGAGAGAGCAGGACCAAGGAAGAAGGTCAAGGCCTCGAAGTTGGCCATTGACCTGATCACCTTAACCGAAGGTGATATCAATGACATTAGTGAGATGGTCTGTGATGTCACAAGTGAAGCACTTCAGGATTTTATGTAGGAGCACCAGACTGTGTTGGGGGCCCTCAAGGCGCAGCTGTAGGAGTTACAGGTGCGGACCCCTCAGGTGAGTACCCTTTCTACCCACCTGGCAACAGGATCTTCGGTAGTAGAGAAGATGTTGCATGCATGGATGGAAAACATGGTAGTGTTGCCAAAAGGGGCCCTAGTTGCAGCGAATGTGACCGATAAATTTTTGGTTAACATGTTGAAAGGCCTTGGCCTTAATTTGGCCACCCTTCCATGAGAGACGTTGTATCTGCTACAAGATGGGATAACAGCAAAGCTGTGGGCCAACGAGAGCCACGCGATCCAAGTTTTTAGTGAACATAAGATAAACATGGAACAACTCACCTTGCAGCATGACGAATTGGTGTCACAAAATCAACACTTGGAGAAGATGGTAGATGACGCTTTCTGACGCATCCTGGAGCTTGCCATCCCAGCAGATATACTGGTAGAAGTGCGGATCCACATATTGGCAACTGGATTCCACGAAGCTAGGGAAGAAACTACAAAGGTTCAGCTAGAGATGGATCTTCAAATCGCTGAACTGCAGTTGAAGGTGTAGCCTTCCACTCCCCCGGAAGTCAGAGAAAAATATGCTAGTGCTATCGTAGCAGGGTTGGAAGAAATTGGGGGTGCAATGTGAGACTGTACCAGCATGTTGGAACAAGCACTTGAGGTCCCCACGACTTTACATGAGGACCCCAACATCTAGCGACTGGAGACAGAGGCATGAGAACTCCAACAGTAATACGACAGTGTCCAAGGAACTGTGTAGACAGTTGTCCTCACTCAGCGGCGTGCGAGGATGCAGCAAGCTAAGGCACTAAAGGAGCAAGTGGATGTTGCGCGACACAAGGAGGCAGTTCTCAAAGTGCGTGTTTAGCCATGGACTTACGAGGCCTTCACGATCACGGTGAATATCAAAGGAAAGCTCACGCACATACAGGGGATGCATGCACAGATGCAGGGAAGCACGCCAAACATAGAGGTCTCAAAGGAACGGATGCAACAGATTCAGCAAGTAGCAGCTCAGTGCACTGCAGACATTAGTACCATTCGAGAACAGTTGGAGGGACTCTGCACCAAGATCGTCGCGCTGACAGAGTGACTCGAGGGTGAGTCACCACGTTTGTGTTGGGGGCTTGTTGGGCATGGAATCCCCCCACGACATGTTTTGGGGCTTAAAGCCCAAGTTTTGAGTTGATATTGTTGTAAATCTCTGTGAATTGCAGGCGCATAAGTATGTTAGAGTCATAGGGTTGTCCACCTTAAGTTTGTAATGTAATTTCGACCTACCCATGGTCCATGGACCATGGGATTGTATAAATAGAGCAAGGCTCTAAGTGTAAAATATAGTTAGTTAGAGCGAAGTGTGAGATAGAAAAGTAGAATCATAAAGCAAATGTCTAAGTGTGTCTTAGGTCGTAGAGTAGGAGAAGGCTCTGTAGCTGAGTGCGCAAACCCCTGCAGCTGAGTGCGCAGGGTGGAGTCGAGTCTGTAATCGAAGAAGAGATTAATAAAGAAAGGTTTTGTTACCAATTCTGTGTATCTGTTCTGACTTATTATATGCTTGATATCATTTGCGAATATATTGTTTCTTTACTACGCGCACTTGTATGAATTGTGAATATTGTTAGGTATAATTGAAAGCATACAAATAAGATAAGTTAATCAACTAATATCGGATTCCTAGTAAGGACTTGGGTAATAACACTGTTCGGCCCCCGAGTAGGGTCGCATGAAGGCAACACCTCAGGCTGTGAGGGACGGGTAAGTGTGCGTAGCGACGTGCACGCAGGGTCGAACCCCGGACCACTTGAACTCATCAGACATCTCCAAGGTGCAGAAACCTAGTTCTAGCACGCACCTATATTACTTCGGGTGAGACCTCAGTGCACGCTCCGTGGACTGTCACTGAAAGGGCCAGTAGCACTAGGATTTGTTTGGCTAAATCACCTCTGAACCTGGGTCAGGCCCCAACAAGCCAACACCGCAACTGAGTGTGTGAGCCCCTGCAGTTGTGCACACAGGATATGGAAAGTCTGTGTATTGAAGATCTGAAGTAATAGATAGTATTTGAAGCAATTATGTGTCCAATTTATATATTTATGTGTTTTATATATTTACACTGAGTTGAATTCCATTTATTTGTACTTTTGTCTTAATTGCTCTGTGAAGATCTGGATCTACTATTATACGTTATTTTATGCATGACTAGACGCTTACACGAATTTCATAACTTTGTTTAACCGAAAATCGATTTAAGTTTGGGGATTTCAAGGATAAGGGTTCGTGAAGGTTAGATTAGGCCTGAAACTGAAGAAACACCTTAACCAAACATCACATAGCCTTCTGGCTGCAAAAACCTGGTTCTAGCATCCCCCAACACTGCCTTGGGAGAGACTGCAGCATGCGCTAAGCTGGTTATTGCCGAAAGGGCCAATAGTGTACGGTTTTGATGGTTAGCACAACTAACCCTAAACCTGGGTCCAAGCCCCCTCAAGCCAACAGTCCCTAAAGGGGCAGTGTGTGCTAGGCCTTAAAAGCATTGAAATGAAGCAGCCAGACCCCAAAACTCAAGGATTTGGAAGAGTGATGCTTAGGGATTATGATAAGGTGTTCATGGATGTTGCATGATCTGGTTTGCAAGTCTATTGAACAAATGTGACAAAATGGACTATAATAGTGTTATTAGACTATAAATTGAATTTTTTGTTTTACTTGCACAAAAGCCTTGCAAAATGGCCAAATTTTATCACAGGGGTTTAAAGAACCCTGAACGCGATCTATTTCATTACACTTTGATTCACATATTGATTTAATTTCGGTTAAATAAGTTGGGGTATACTTAGGATAATTTCTTGTGTCAAAATAATTTTGTTAAAACCTTAGACTAGCACTGAGATAAAATCTTGTTGCAAGTTGAGAAAAATGAACAGGGTTTTCAAGAATGTGTGTCAGGAAACCTTGCCTCTCCACCTCAGCTAGAAAACCTTAGTTCTCCCCTTTCACAAGATACATCGTATGGTTTCAATGAAGCATTTTTTAGTTCAACTCCTTCCTGAATCACTCACAGCTGATCCAAATCTTGGGGGGAGGCCCCCAAGATCTAAAAAATTGAAATGGATCTTGGGAGAAAGGCCCCCAAGATCTAAAAAATTGAAATGCCAAAAGAAAAAGAGTAGAATGCCCAATAAACAAAACCACAAAGCATTTGTTTTATTAAAACTAATAATAACTATAAAGGCTACATTGTGGATCTAAAAAATTGAAATGGATCTTGGGGGAAAGGCCCCCAAGATCTGAAAAATTGAAATGCCAGAATAAAAAGAGTAGAATGCCCAATAAATAAAACCACAAAGCATTTATTTTATTAAAACCGATAACAACTATAAAGGCTACATTGTGGTAGATAATCTGTCATTTTACGAAAATGTGACTTGTTACTTATAGTCTTTTTCAGTTACAATACCACGGGTCAATTCCATGGGTGAATGAATACCATGGGTGGATGTCACAATACCACTGGTCAATACCATGGGTGGATGTCACAATACCATGGGTGGATGTCACTTACAATACCATGGGTAAATTCCATGAGTGGATGAATAACATGGGTGGATGAATACCATGGGTTGATTCCATTTTATATTCAAATTATTCCTCCCTCCTTAAGAAGCAATGGTCCCCATTGTGTGAACTTCCCTCCTGCGAAGCCTTTGTTGAATATGAAGAGCCACTGAAGAGAATGGTTCTACGTGGTTAACCCATAACCATGATGAACGAAGATCCGAGGACAGAGATATCGTGTAATTCTTGTGACCTACTGTGATACTGACAGTGTTCGACCTAGAAAATGGACTTCGATGAAGTGTGGGTTTGTAGATGATCCATAACCATGATAAACGAAGATTTGAGGATAGAGATACCCTGTAATGCTTGTGACCAATTGTGATACTGATAGTGTGTGGCCTAGAAAATGGACTTTGATGAAGTGTGGGTTTGTGGATGACCCATAACCATGACAAACGAAGATCCGAGGATAGAGATACCCTATAATGCTTGTGACCAACTATGATGCTAACAGTGTGCAGCCTAGCAAATGGACTTCAATTACAAGGATTTTGTGTGGTTGACCCATAACTGTGATGTTGATTGTTGATGAAGTGTCATATGCCTACATAGCCTGGGGTGGGAGGGCATGTCTCCAAAGAACCCAATTCGAATGCTGCTATGATGAAACTGATGAATGTGAAGTAGGTGCCTACTAAAGCGAGGTGGGAGGACACGTCTCCAAAGGGAACCCGCTCTGAATGCTGCTCCAGAGTTAAAAGGACATAACTCGGTCAATATAACTCAGAATATTTATAATAACCTGTTATTGGAAACAAAAGTACCATTTTTCATCTTCCCATGTGTTAGAAATCCTTATCTGGACACTCTAGGATCTCATATTTGTGTTGCAACTTTTTTGTCGTCACAAAAGTTCTGAAAAAATCGCTGATTTTAAATCAGCGATATCTCCCACATCTGAACTCCAATTTGACCCATTTTTTTTAAATGGAGCAATTTTTCAAGAGGAGCTCAGATCTACAATCACTTTTCTGAAATTCTGCACCAAAATTGCAAAAAAAATATAGGAGAGCTACCGTCCATGAATTGCTGTCAGAAACATTTCTGCAACATAGCTGATTTTAAATCAATGATATCTCCCTCATCCAGACTCTAATTTGGCCGATTTTTTTTTTGAATTTGGGTATTTTTTCGCAAGGAATCCAGATATATTATTTTTTTTGTAAATTTGTTTTACCAAAAATTTCATATCTGATCTACAAACTCGCCGCCCAAAAACATTCCTGCAAAAAAAAAAAAAAAAAAAAAAAGAATCTTCCCGCTTGGCCCAAGAAAATGCTCTGTGGAGGATGTAGCACATGCGTAAAGTTTGTTGAATATTGTTACAAAATTTGAAAATAAAATATGCATCAAACCCTCATTCCCATGGAATCATAACCTGCTCTAATACCACTGATTTGGATCTTGGGGAGAGGCCCCCAAAATCTAAAAAATTGAAATGGATCTTGGGGGAAGGGCCCCCAAGATCTGAAAAATTGAAATGCCAGAAGAAAAAGGTAGAATTCCCAATAAATAAAACCAAAAAACATTTGTTTTGTTAAAACCGATAATAACTATAAAGGCTACATTGTGGCGAACAATCTATCCTTTTGCAAAATGCGACTTGTTACTTATAGTCTTTTTCAGTTACAATACCACGGGTCAATTCCATGGGTGAATGAATACCATGGGTGGATGTCACAATACCACAAGTCAATTCCATGGGTTAATGAATACCATGGGTTGATGTCACAATACCATGGGTGAATGAATACCATGGGTGGATGTCACTTACAATACCATGGGTAAATTCCATGGGTGGATGAATACCATGGGTTGATGCCATTTTCTATTCGGATCAACAACATAGCCAAAAGGATTAGGATTTGTTTTTCTGAGAAAAAAACTAACCCCAAATTAGTAAATAATATCGATGTTGAGCCAAATGACTCTCTGCATGTTGACCATTCTAAACTTACAAACAACATAAGAGATTTTGAGAAAAACATGATTTCATCAACTCAGGTCATAAGTAAAAGAATTTCTAAGATGATTTATAGAGCTAAAAGAAATAGGTTTAAGAAGTCGTCTTTAGTCATTCATTTAGAGATTCTTGAAGGATCTTCGTTGAAATAGGAAAAATCACACACTGACCTTGTTGAGGGTTGTGAAGAAAATTCTATTTTCAACAAACCTAAAATTCTATTTTTCTTTCTTACGATTGACATCTGTAGAAATATAACTTAATTTACATATGTTGTGCTCTTTTAATTTATGAACCGTGTTTTTGTAAATTGGATATGTTACACGTATTTATATCAATGTAAACATGATTAATTGGTTTGTTTTGTCTTCTATAATTGTTTGTCTTCATTTATCATGAAGGGGTGTATCTACTTAGTGCTAAATGAATGGTTAATCTAGATTGAGAAAGAAACAAAATCAATCTTATAATTTAATATATTTTACTTGGGAAAGGCATATTTATAATTTAAATTTTTTCATTTTATTTCTGATTTTTGATGTAAAATATTTAAATAAAGTCGAAATTTATTTCATTTTTAAACATAAATAACAAGTACAATTGTTTCCTTGCTTGTTATATTTACATTTATATTACATTGAAGGCCATGTGTATTTTATAATTTTTTTCTTCATGTAAATTATAATTGATTCTTTTAATGTTTTGTAATTTTACCTCACATAAGTTAGGGTCATCCTTCTGGTGATTCCTATTTATTGTATATTTGTATATAATCAATTAACTCCCCCCTAACCAGTTGTATATATATATATATATATGATAAGAAAATTAGTTGAACCATAATGATATCTTTCTAGAAAGAGAAGGAAATATCAAGCTAAGAGAGACATAAAATGATCCGAATTGGATCCATGAAGAATAATAATCAAAAGATCCATGACTGTATCAGGTTGGGACAAACTTCAAAGAACTAAGAGGGCCGAGCTGACCAAAGGCAGTGTCGAGCACCAGAGAGCTTGAGAAATTCGAGCCATCCCTGAGAGGATCTGTCAAACCAGAGAGGTCAAAGAGCTGGTAAGGAAAAGGGTCTGTGTACTCTAGTGGCTTGGGGAATCCAAGAACCACCCTACCAAGCAAATATGTTTCAGGAAACTCATATTGAGCTCCTGCATTGTAATTCTCTGCTTAAGACACAATAAAATAAGGCCACCACTGAGAGCTGGACCGGAGACGTAGCCCTGGAGGATAGGGTGAACTCCTTATTAATTTCTTGTGTTCTTTTATTTGCTTATTGTATTTCTCTACTGTTTTCCATTCCAAGTATCTATGTATTTGCAATCTGATCGATCCGTTGCCTAAATAACATAGACACACACCAGCACATGAGTCTGTAATACCTTCATTTAATAATTCTCCAACTGAGATCACTCATAGGGTGATTATCAGATCAAGTGGTATCAGAGCTTTAGGCTGTAAGGTTAGACAATCTTGTGTTGTTGAATGCTCACTAGATGAAAGCTCAAATTAGGAGAAGGAGAGTGGGTCGAAACTAATCCTAAAATTGGGAGAGTCTATCCTCGAAAGACAATGTTAGAGGAAGGTTCTGTGGGACCAGACCCTCAATTCATAGAAAGTTTCCTAGCTATAAAGTCCATGGTAGAAGAAATGTATAGGGACATTAGAAAACATAAGGATGAAGATTCATCACGTTCTAAACAAGACAAAGAAGAAGATGAGTCTCACTTCCATGACCACTCCAAAGGAAAAGGGAAAGAGGAAAACTTTCTCACACCTCATAATAGCCTTGTGCATAATAAGAAAGCATCTTTGATCAAACCAAATGTTAAATTTGATTTGCCTATTTATGATGGAGAGCTAAATGTTGAAAAGTTGGACAATTGGATTAAACAAATTAATGTTTATTATAGAGTACAGAACATCGAATCAGACAAGAGCAAGATTCAGCTGGCAAGCCTATGCCTAGGAGGCACTAACTTGGTTTAGTGGGAAGGCAGAACCCAAGCTGACATGAAAAGACATGGGAAGACTATCTCTATCTGGAGTGAATTTGTTTCTGCAATCAAGAAGCAACTCTATCCATTGGCCTACATGCAACAAGCCATGATGAGTTGGCAAACTCTTCGATAGTTGAAAGGGCAAAGTGTGCAAGGGTACACTCAAGAATTTAGAAAGAGAGCATTGATTCTAGGAATCTCATTAGACTCACCAGAGACTCTTTTGAAGTACATTGGTGGTCTACACAGTTAGATGAGGCATACCATCCTCATGTTTAATCCCACTAGTATAGATGAGGTATCTGTACAAGCTACTCATCTGGAAGCTAGAGGAAAGAACGGAAATCTAGAAGTTGGGGGACCATCCCAACCCACAGCAAGAAAGGGTAAGGAGAATAGAAAGCAGAAGTGGAAATCAAGGAAGGATAACAATGCACAAAAAAGCAAATCTTCATGCACTCACTGTAAAAAGGATGGGCATGAGGATGAGCATTGTTGGACTTTACATCCAGAGCTGAGACCTAAGAAGTTCGAGGGCAAGAAGAAGAAGACTGCTGCAACTATTCAGAGAGATTTGGGGTTAGACTCGAGAGATGAAACAACCATTGCAGCCACCGGTATAAAAGGTAAGAATTCTGAAGCATCTACTAGTAATTCTGCACAATATATTATTGATGAAGAATATGAGAGAAAAATACATGAGCTTTTCCATATTCGAGTTGTTTCCAAATATCAAAAGATTGATACTCTGTTTGATAGTGGCTCACAAGTAAATTTGATTTCTGAAGCAATTGTAAAGAAATTGGGATTAGCAACTACACCTCACAAGAAACCATACCCATTAGGATGGTTGAATGAAAAAGCACAACTACAAGTGACTAGACAGTGCAAACTCAAGTTTTATTTTGGGTTAGCATTTGTAGATGAGGTTGAGCTAGATATAATTCCTTTGGACATATGTGGAATTTTTTTATAAGTCCTTACTTGTATGATAAAAAAGCTATTTTCTATAGAGTTGAGAACAAGTATCTACTTGTTAAAGATGGAATCAAATACTTTGTAAGAGCTCATAAGCTCAAGAATAATTATACTCTCATAAACTCAGGGCAGATGAAAAGAATGATAAATTCATGCAAACAATTCTTACTGATGGTTGTAAAGGAAAAGAAACCTGATAAAACCAATATATTTGAGGGCTATAATGCTAAACAACAAGCTAATATAGAAAAGTTTGTTTCAGAGTATGATGTCTTGTTTCAAGAACCTAAAGATCTACCACCCAAAAAGGAAATAGTACATGATATTATTTTGCAGCAAGATGCTCCATTGCCTAACATTGGGATGTACAGGTTGTTTGCTTTAGAGAATGTTGAAATCAAGAAGAAGGTGCAGGAGTTGCTCGAAAAGGGGTTCATCAGGCCTAGCACATCACCATGTGGGTCACCAATTGTTTTGGTGAGAAATAAAGATGGCTCGTGGAGAATGTGCATTGAATACCAAGCACTGAACAAGATAACAATAAAAAATCGTTATCCCCTTCCTCGCATAGATGATCTTTTAGATTAATTGAAGGAAGTTGTTTATTTCACCAAGCTGGACTTGCACAGTGGATACCATAAGGTCAAAGTTGCAGAACAAGATTCATGGAATAGTGCTTTCAAAACAAATCAGGGATTATATGAGTGGCTGGTTATGCCTTTTGGCTTAACCAATGCCCCTGCTACTTTCATGAGATTAATGAATAATGTACTCAAGCCTTTTCTTGATGATTTTGTTATTATGTATCTGGATGACATTCTGATTTTTAGAAAAATGTGGGAAGAAAACTTAAAGCATGTTAAGAAGACATTAGATGTTTTGAAAGGAGAAAAACTTCATGTTAAACTCTCAAAATGTGAATTTGGCAAAACATCTCTAAAATATTTGGGTCATATAGTAGGGGGTGGTGAATTGAAAATAGATCCCTCTAAAGTGGCAGTCATTGTAAACTAGCCTAAACCCAGGTTTGCTACAGAAGTAAGAAGCTTCTTAGGAGCAGCACAATATTGGAGGAAGTACATTTCTAACTTTTCCTCAATTCCAGCTCCCTTACATACTTTGACAGGATTGAACAAGGTGTTTTAGTGGGGAGGCAAACATCAGAAAGCCTTCGACACCTTGAAATAAAAGATTAGTACAACCCTTGTACTAGCACTGCCTGATTTACAAAGACAATTTGAGATCCAAACAGATGCCAGTGACTATGCCATGGGAGCAATGTTGACACAGCACGGTAAACCCATATGTTATCATTTTGAGACTTTTAATCCTGTAGTAGTTAACTATCCTACATATGATAAAGAATTGTATGCATTAATTCAGAGTGTGAAAAAGTGGAAACATTACTTAATGGGCAAAGAGATAGTAATACATACTGATCATCAACCACTTCAATATCTACACTCCCAAACTAAGTTGCAGTAATCAACACATTATAGGTGGATGGGTTTTCCACAACAGTTTCATTTAGTCATCAGATATAAGAAGGGCATAGATAACAAAGTTGCAGACATGTTATCTAGACCCATTATAAATGCATCTATTATACTTAAGCATAATTATGTGCTACATGAAAGCTACATTGAACAATATGCTCAAGATATAGACTTTAAAGATGTATATGCAACTTTGAGTCAAGGCAAAAGAGTAGAAGAATTGGATTATCATGTGAAGGACCGACTCTTATATCATTGTGGGAAAATATGCATTCCACAAACTGAGAGAGTAAAAATAATTAGAGAAGCACATACTTCTCTGATATCAGGTCACTTTGGGGTAAGTAAAACAATTGCACAGCTGCAAAGATTTTGCTATTCGCCAAAAATGAATGAGACAGTTTCTAGATATGTAAGAGGGTGTACTATGTGTGCTAAAAGAAAGCCCAACAATAGAAAACTAGGCTTGTACACTCCATTACCAGTTCCTTCTCACCCTTGGGAAAGTGTTTCCATGGATTTTGTTGGGGGACTGCCTAAGTCTAGAAAAGGTCATGATTATCTATATGTGGTTGTGGATAGGTTCAGCAAAATGTGCATTTTGATATCTTGTAATAAACAGATTACAACTGAATAGACTGCAAAACCGTTCTTTGAACATATATGGGTTCATTTTGGATTACCCACTTCTATTGTATCAGACCGAGATACTCGATTTGTGGGGAAGTTTTGGTCGATCCTGTGAGCACTGATGGACACCAAATTAAAGAAAAGCACAGCTTTTCATCCACAAACTGATGGCCAGATAGAAGTAGTTAACAGGATAGTGATCCAATTACTCAGAGGATATTGTAGCAAACATCCTAAGCTTTGGGATGAACATTTGTGTTATGTGCAGCATGCTTATAACAGAGAAAAACATTCTTCTACACAAAGATCTCCTTTTGAGACCTATTTTGGTTTCACACCAAGGTCTCCCTTGGATTTTTTCTTCGGTAAAGATACCATGGTTGATGGACACAGTAATGTGGAAAAGGCAACTAGGTTCATTGAATAGATCCAGGAGATCCACCAGGCAATATAGGAACAGCTAGAAAAGAGCCAAGCCAAGTACAAGGCAAGGCATGACAAGCATCGGATGGAGCATAGTTTTCAAGTTGGTGACCAGGTCTCGCTGTATATCAGCAAGGACAAGATGCAAGGTGAAGGTAAGATGCTAAAGCCTATCAAGTATGGACCTTTTAGGATACTTGAGAAGATTGGTGAAAATGGTTTTCGCCTTGATCTACCAGCTTACATGCACATCTACTCAATCGTAAATGCAGATTGATTGAGATTTTTTGAACCTTCAATGATTGAGGATCCTGAACAGCAGAGTCAATTGCCTTCTATTGATGACTTGCTACCTGAATATCTGAATGAATTACAGGAAGACACAGTCTTGGACAGGAAGGTGAGGACAACGCACAGAGGAGATGCTGAGTACCTCAGAATTGGACTTAAAGGTTCAAAGTCGAGCAGTGCAAAGTGGATTGAGATTGGACAAGTGAGAAAACAGTACCTTCACTTAGTCAATGCTTGAAAACCAACTTTTGGTGGTCCAAAAGCTTTTCAGTGGGAAGGCCATGATCTGAATTGGATCCATGAAGAATAATAATCAAAAGAGCGATGACTGTATCAGGTCAGGACAGACTTCAAAGAACTAAGAGCAGTGAACAGAAACACCTCTAAAACAGTGGCAGTTAAGCAACTAGCATGGAACGATGAGGACCTTGGTCAAAGCGTGCTGACCGGGGCCCATGGAGACTGGACAAGAGGTGAAACTAGCCCCTGGGGAGCCTGGATTGGGAAACAGAGGTAGTTTTTAATGTGCGATTAGTGATTAGCGCTTAGCGCTAATCGTGCATCGCCGGGCAAAAACCCTTGAGAAGGAGGAGCCCTGAGCACTCGGTCGCGTGAGAGCCGAGAAAACCATAGGGAAAAAGGCTAAAGGTTAAGGTGGAACCCGCGCTCTGAAAACCGGCGGTATTGATCAGGGGCACCCTTGGACGGTAAGCGGAATTGGCCAAAACAGAGCGATTCTACTTAGTGGCTGATGCGTGGCAAGCGGAGGAGAGAGAAAACTGTTGCTCACCGTGCACTAACGGTCGAGCAAGTCAACTGTGCAAAATGAGAGAATGGTGTTAGATCTGGGGGATCCAGATCTAACAGCTGAGATTGCGCCCGATGGGAAGACGACAAGGGATTAAGCCACGATTTAGAAGAATTTGAGGTCTTCTTTGACCGCCAAGGTGGCGGAAGACTCATTCCATGATGTAACTCAAGAAAATGAATCGACGAGGCAAAGCTGGCGTCGCGGGTAGGAGGACAAGTGGCCACTCCCTGTGAGCCGATGATGACGCCGAAATAGGGAACTCCAAGAGAAGCCACAGCAGGCAATCCGAAGTCAAACAACCATGAGCTCGGATGGCTTTAAAGCCATGAACAGAGAATAGAATGGAGACAAAGAGGTCACAGAGAGAAAAAAACAAGAAGAAGATGAAGACAGAGTGGAGAAGAAACAGTAAAGCAAGAGCAGAAAGAAGACAGAGGGCCGAGCTGACCAAAGGTAGTGTCGAGCACCAGAGAGCTTGAGAGATTCGAGCCATCCTTGATAGGATCTGTCAGACCAGAGAGGTCAAAGAGCTAGTAAGTAAAAGAGTCTGTGTACTCTAGTGGTTTGGGGAATCCAAGAACCACCTTTCCAAGCAAATCTGTTTCAGGAAACTCATATTAAGCTCCTGCATTTTAATTCTCTACTTAAGACACGATAAAATAAGGCCACCACTGAGAGCTAGACTGGAGATGTAGCCCTGGAGGATAGGGTGAACTCCTTATTAATTTCTTGTGTTCTTTTATTTGCTTATTGTATTTCTCTATTGTTTTCCCTTCCGTGTGTCTATGTATTTGCAATCTGATCGATCTGTTGCCTAAATAACATAGACACACACTAGCACATGAGTCTGTAATACCTTCATTTAATAAGTCTCTAACTAAGATCACTCATAGGGTGATACTCAGATCATAAAATTGTCAAGAGCATCTATGCCAAATGACTTGGGTTATTAGAGAACCCTAGACTGAGTTGTTTCCTCCCATTGACGAGTGGTTGGTTGGTGGGCTCCAGTATTGCAGCAATAATGCTGCAACTCCTGGGGCTCCCTTCTTACTTTTATCAACCCGGTAGTTCGTAACAAACTTGGAAGCGACAGTGTTGTATGCACAAGTACTAGCTCTTTCCGCAGTTGTCACTTGGTCAGCTGGCACAAGTCCGCTAGGAGCTTAAGCCAACTTCTATGAGCTCTGAGAAGAAGCTTTCTAATTGATGGATGGAATCTAACTCAAAGGAGGCTAATCTACTTGCAGAAAGAAACTGAAAAGCTGAAAGGAAACGCAAACCCTAGCAAACCCTAATTTTACCAGCTAATCCTACTGATGCAAGAAAGAGGACGAAAGCTACTGAAAGAGATGCCATTGACTTCTAAGAAGGTGAAATGCATGTGTCTAAGCTACTTCTACAATAAAATCTGAAGAAAAAAAAACATATTTTTGTATGTTTGAGTAAAGTGTCAGAATTGTCACGCATGTGCTTTAACTGGTTTTTAACTGTGCAGAGGTGGATTGGCAAGAGGAAATGCTTGCAGGAGGTTTGGAAGGTTAGAAGAGGGCCTAAGGGGTCCCTAGCACCCTTCCAAAGAGTTTCACAGAGTTTGGCTATCAAGAAACCGCTTTCGTGAGCTTCTACAGGAAGTCTGCAGGGGTTCTACGGGATGTTTTGTATTTTCTACAAGATGTTCAAAAATGGGATTTTGGAGGGTGGATGGAGAGAGAAAGGTGGAGAAGTGAGTATGGGGGTAGGATACGGGTGTGAGGAGGTCCAGGACTTGGTGGATGGAGCTGAAGAGTGATGAGGATGGTTGGATTTGTTCAAGGAGGAGTAGAGCAATGTTGCACAAAAATTAGGGCTACGTGAGCAAATGTGGAAAACGTGAGGAAAGAATCTGAGTTGGGGGATGGAGCAGATGGGATTGATGGAGTACAGGTAGATGGAGAGGAATTACAGGCACTCTACAAGTTATTTCTCAAACTGAACAAACAATGACTTGGAAAACCAATGACCTAGCTACTTTACTCTAATCTGACCTAAGTAACAGCAAAGGAAATGAACAGAAGTTTATTTGGAATGAAATCACGTGAAATAGCTATGAAAACTAAGAAATCATGAACCTGAACATGTAACCACAACTGGTATCAATTTCTGCAAATGAGAATCTAACACTAATGATTTCATGGTGAGGCAAAGATAGTGTTTTTGTTGGCAGCAAGGTCACCTTTGTCCTAGCTCACGATCCCACTGAGGGAGAGGTGAGATCAGAGGTGCTTGATGGCCTTTTTCTGAAGATCTTCCCTGTTATTAACATATCAACTCAATCTGAACATAAAAATCCTTTCTAATCATCAACAATGACCTAGGTAACCAACAAGATTTTAATCTACTTGACAGAAATTATTTTGCAAAGACATAAAAAGCAAATAACAATACACAAAGGAAGCCTTGGCACTTAGGTTGGGCCCAACCCCAAGAGCTATAGGCTCCTAAGAAAAACTCAGAACTAATGCCAAATAAAGGTGCTTTTCATTACTCAAAAATAACCATGTCACAAGAAAATTATACAGCAGTAGCTACGAAAATGAGCTGAGAAAATGATAGCACTATAGTGCAAAACACAATAGTTCAAAAAGTAACCTATGAAGGCTGGAAGCCTTCCCATTTATGCACTACGAGGGTCTCCAACCGCCCTCCTTAACTCGAGGGGCTCGGCTACTCAAACTGCCAATGATCAGTCACTTTACACAAAACTGCTCAGCTGCTCTTGGGAATCCTTTTTAGTGGCCTGATGAACTCCGAGCTGAGGGTGGAGATTTCGAGGAAGGGACCATTTAGTGTAGGAGACACCCTTCCTATGAATCCCCACCCTTGTTCCTTCATGCTTGGCTGTTATCTGGCTCATAAATGCTTTGCTTTGGTCCAAAATTTGTCCAAAAACCTACAATAACCACATGTTAGCGTTCTTGGTCAAGTGACTACCCTCATTCGTTCAACCAACATAAATATACTCAAAAAACATGCATAAACTATGAAAAATAGTGGATTGATGAAGAACAGTAGGCAAAATGAGCCCAATAAGTTACCCAATTCGAGGCTCATCATCACCCCCCTGCTAAATGGGTTGCTCATCCTCTGAGCAACTAATCCAGCTCCTCATCCTTGATTGCCTTGACCGCCTCTCTCACATCCCAGGCGTCTGAGGTGATATCTTCTTCACAGTCATGAAATCCAACCTTTCTTTCCACTTCTTCCCACTGCCTGTGTTCCTCCTCTTCTTTGCCTCCTTCCAGCAGCCCCAAAAGCAAGGGAGGATTGAACTTGAGGCCAATCCAGTTGGCCTGAAGATTCTGCATGGACTATTTGTAGAGGGGTACTCTTGCCAAGGCCTCCCTCATCCTTGTTGGGGAGTGGTATTCTCTTATCTTTAGGCTATGGGACAGTGTGTTCCACCTTCGTGTGTAAGCATGAACATAGTTATCCCCCAACAGTCTCTCCATGTCCTCAAAATGGGCTATGGCTTGAGCTTGTCATTCCATGTAATCTGGTAGGGCCTAAGAGTCATTAGCCAAGTGCTGGTGGGCAGATATTAATGCTGAGGGATCCTCCTGCTCTACTCTGATCAATAGTGGTTCCTTTAGTTCCCTGTCCATAACATTTCGGACCTCTGCCGCTCTCTTTTCTTCATGATTTGGCCACGAGGCCATGGCCATAAGTTGCATGTCTCCTACCGTAGCATTGGGGTCCCACAAATTCATGTTGGGAAGGGCCAAATTGTGGAGGTAGAACTTTGATAGTTTGGCCTTGTCCTCTGATGAGCTGCTGTCACATAAAGCCATGAATTGATGGTAATTTTGAAATGGAGTGATGCCCCTTTGGGCCAAGGTGTTAATCTGAAACTGCAGCCACTGATCCTTAAGGTATAGGGCATATGATTTGGCAGGTTGCCTACACTATAGAGCTCCCATCGCCCAGATGGCCATGCAGGCCAGTTGGGCCTCCTTTTCTTGCGCCTGTTGTTTCAGAGACTGTATCTCCTGTGCTGCTTGCAAGTCCTTGTCCTGTAGCTGTCTAGTTAGTGTCTCAATTTCAGCCTGCAACCCATCTCTTCTCTACTGTTCATCAGGGGTTTCTTTGTCTATTGTGGGCTCCTCCTGTTGTTATTGTTCCCCCAAGATGTGGGACCTATCTTCCTTATACTGTCCCTGTAGTTGTAGCTGCTATTTAAGCAACTCATTTTCTTCCTATAGCTTGTCTCACTGGCTGCTTTCCACATGCGGTACCATAGCAAATTCCTTTCTCACCTCTTTGAGTTGTTCCTCCAGAGGACCTATATCTGCCACACCCTTGGACTTGGCGATCTTCATCCAAGTGTGGGTCCTCACTCTCTCTTCTTCTAGTGCAAGGAAAAGTGGCACTGCAAATTTTTGGGGAATGATCTTTCCGGCCTCTAACAAGTTATAGTAGGAGCCCAAGCTAGGTTGGGGGCTTGGTTCCACAATGTTCTCAGCCTTTTCTTCCTCCTGTGATGATTTAGCTACCTTTCCTTCCAATTCTTCGGTCTCCTTTAGCCTAGCCAGCGTTTCCTGTAGAACAGTCTCAACATCCTGTAGAGAGGTCTTTGTGTCCAACATTTTAATCCTTTCTCTCCAGGTGGATGTTTTCGGGCTTCCCCATTCATAGGTGATGGATGCTTTTGAAGGAGACCTTTCCTTTTATTTAGCTGGGGTTTCCACAATCGTAATTAGCTCCTTTGACTGTGGCTGGGGTCTGCCAGTTTTTATCCGCATGCTCCTTCTTGCCTTAAAATACATGGAAGGCTCCCTTTTTTGCTTCCCTTTTTGCTTTGGAGATGTGCTTAAGGCAGCCAGCACAGCTGCTACCTCCCTGGCCAAAATCTCGGGTGATTTCTCCTTTTGCTGCTATGTTTCCATGCTTCTTATAGAAAGTCCTGTGTCGATTGTTTTCATGCTTCCTGTAGAAACTGTTCGAACTGTTTCAGTCTGCTTGGCTAGATGTGTCTTTCTTTTTAATTTTTGTGTGGTTGCCTTGGTTGTGCCCTCCTTTGTTTGCACTTTTTCAGTCCTCTCTACTCTACTCTGCAATTGTTTCTCCCTGGGTGTTTGTGCCATTGTTCCTCCCACAGTTTTAGGCTCAGCAACTTGGCCTTTCCCTCGTTTCTCTTCTTGTTCTTTCTATGGTGGTTTGTCCTGTGTTTCTTTACCACTGGCTTTCTCTCCTACCTCAGTTTGTTCCCTTTCTTCACTGCTGGATGAGGTGAGTTCCTCGGCCAGAATTCGAATATCGTCATCTCTAGACATGTTGCGGAAAATCTCCCAGGAGAGGGGGTCGGGACAGGATCTCTCAGGTGTTTATTTTTTAACTTGCACCAATTCCCTAGTTCTAATGCTTTTGCTGCACAAACTCGGCTCTCTCGGAACTCCAAATTTGACGAAGAAAAGTCCAAGCTTCTCTGCTCTGGAAGGCTATGCCGTACTTCCTGTAGAGCTTCTTCCTATAGAACTCTTGTCGGCTTCTGTAGGATGTCACTATGCTTCTAAACGAGCTTGGTACACGGAATAATTTTGAAACAGGCCAAAAATCTCGGTGGAGGATGGCGGGTTAATAGATTGTGGAAGCAGAGGACACGTACTTCGGTCAAGGATGTTTACAAGTGCAAATGAACAGCGGGTAATGCGAGTCTTCAGCCGAGCATTTTTGAACTACGACGCAATTCGTGGCGAGGGGGTGAGGTGGTTGGACTGAACTGTTAGCCAACGTCACGACCATCATTTCTCTGCGTGTCCCTGATCGCCATTACCTCTCCTTTACCATTAACCACCGCCACCACTGCCAATCCCACCGATTTTCCCCGACTGGACGCTCCACACTTGTCAGCTGCACGTCTCATTGGCAAATTTGAACGTAACTGAGCTTGTTCAGATCCCACGAAGCTATGTGACTGGCTGTGGGTGGCCAGTTGACTGGCCACCGAATTCATTCAATCCGAACCATTTTCACAGACATGCAATTTTCGAAATATAGTTTATGCAATTGATGAATGAGGTTAGACACTTACCTGTGTGGCTGTGGACGCGTTATGCAGACTTCGGGACTTGGAACCACTACTTCGCTTGTTGCTGCCTCGTGCACAGGTGCTAGAACCCATTCTTTCATTTGTTGATGCTGTATGCACGGCTTTGGAACCCGATCCTTTGGTTGGAAACGCTGCATGCACAGGTTCTGTTTGGTTTCAGCTATCGAGGATGTTTTCACTTCCAGGAGGAGCCTTTTTACATGTTTCCTTTTGTTGGTTTCGGCTGCCCTTGCCTCTAGAGTATGTCTTCCAGAGGGATCAACCGCTACAGGATTCCTGTAGGATGTCCTGTAGTTGATTCTCCTCCTGGGATGCAGGCTAAACGAGTAGGGCTATATTCGCTGATGAAGAGTCTAGATGGAGCTTGAACAGGTAGAGTGTGCAACCCTTTGCTGCTTGACTTGTCACTTGAAATTTTTTTTTCTGTCCATCTGAAGAAAACAAGGTTTCTTGTATGACTGTGCAGGAACACATAACCAGGTGGGTGTAATGGAGGTGGAAAGAGATGAAACAGGGGTGACATACGGTGATGGATGGAATAGAGGGGTGGCTGCAAGCCTAACCAACAGATTCCAAGCTTCAGATCCCCTTCCAAAATCAAATTTGGCCCGCCCGAAGGTTCTACAGGATGTTTCCTGTAGAAATACAAAACTTCTTGTAGAAAGCCCAGAATTTCCTGTAGGAGGTGGAATCTCGACCCGAATGTGATAAAATCCTAGGAAAGGCAAGTGGCCATGGAGGGAGTGTCTGTAAGGATGTCCTGTAGCCTGGTACGAACCCCTATCATCATTTTGCGCGACCCTCTTTACCTAAAATGTATTCCCTGCAACCTGCAATTATTTTACAGAGATTAGGCTTGTTTCTTTTTTCTTTTTTCTTTTCTCTTTTTTTCTCTCTTTTTTTTTGTTTTTTTTTGTTTTGAGAGACAACAGGGGCGCCTCCATGAGGTTTTCACCCCCACTATCTGCCCTGGGTGCCTCGAAGATATTTTCACCCAAGGATCTTTTTTATTCCATTTCTTTATTTTTTTGAGAGACAGCTGGGGGGCCTCAATGAGGTTTTCACCCTCATTGTCTGCCCTGGGCGCCTCAGAGAGGTTTTCACCCAAGGATCTTTTTATTCCTGTTTTTTTTTTTTTGATGATCAAAGTGTGGGTGGAATAGAGGCAGAGCCCTGCTCCACTACCAGCACTGATTTGTCCTAAGTTTCAATGAACTCCTGCCTCGAGAGGGGTTTCCTGTAGATTTTCAATTGATGCCCATTGACAAGCATGGGGATGGCTTCTTCATCAATGGTCCTGATAAGGACTGAACCATTGTCATTGCATTTCTCCACTGTATATGGTCCTAACCATCGTGTCCTCAGCTTCCCTTTGAAATCCTTGTATCTTGAGTCATACAGCAGCGCCCAATCTCCTGGCTGGAATTGCTTTTCATTAAGGTTCCGGTCATGCCATATCTTCCTCTGGAGTTGAACTACTTCTGAGTGGAGGAGGGCCTGCATTCTCTGTTCATCTAATCCATTCAGCTGCAGTAATCTTTCATGTTGAGCATGGTTGAGACCTAAGTCCAGCTAAGTTGCCACCCTCAATGTGTTGCAGTCGAACTCAATGGAAAGCAAAGCTTTCTTCCCATAGACCATCTCATAAGGTGTGAAACCTGTTGTGGTCTTCCAAGTGGTGTTGTAGGCCCAGGTGGCCTCAACCAGGCGATCTGCCCAATCCTTTCTGTTGTTTCTCACCACCTTAGTCAAAATCCCTTCCAATGCTCTATTAGTGACTTCCACCTACCCATTTTCTTGTGGATGATATGGGGTGGAAGTCCTATGCTTGATCTTGTGATGAGCGAGCAAGTCTTCAATCAGGTTAGAGGTGAACTGGCTTCCTTGATCGGTGACTAACTCTCTTGGGTAGCCAAACTTGTAGAAGATATTTTCCCTTAAGAACTCAGCCACCTTTTCTTCTGTCGCTGCTTTGATTGCCTTTGTTTCTGCCCACTTTTTCAGGTAGTCGGTGCACACAATGATGTAAGACCTTTGCTTTGAAGGAGGGTTGATAGGACCCACAAAATCCATGCCCCACTTCTCAAATGGCTCGAAGGTCACTTGAGGCTGGAGAGGCATTTCATCCCTTGGAGTCAGTTTCCCCATCCTCTAACATTGGTCACACTGGCTGATGTATCTTCTGACATCTTGATGAAGAGTAGGCCAATAGTAGCCTACCTGTAGAATTTTGAAGGCAGTCCTTTTTGCTGCAAAGTGGCCTCTACAGGGCTTGTCGTGAAAGGTTAAGAAGGATGTCAAAGACTTTCTCCTCCTTAACACAACCCCTCAAGATCTGATCTGGGCCAAGTTTAAACAGGTTGCCCCTGATCCAAGTGAAGGGGGCACTCTTCCTCACAATTTTTCTCTTCTCCTTTGAGGATAGATGCGGAGGGAACTATGCTGAGACCAAGTAATTTTCTATATCAGCAAACCATGGAGAGAGTACTGATATAGAAAACAGGTGTTCATCTGGCATCTAGTCATCCACTGTCCCTTCTTCACCTGTAGGAAAATCCAATCTAGACAGGAAGTCAGCAACAACATTTTCCTTACCTGGCTTGTCGACAATAGTCAAATCAAATTGCTGCAACAAAAGTAACCATCTAATGATACGAGCATTTACATCAGGCTTATTCATTAAATATCTAATCGCAGCATGATCAATGTGTATGAATGTTTGATAACCAATGATGTAGTGTCTGAACTTGTTTAGGGAATGGAATACAGCCAGGAACTCTTTCTCGGTTACAGTATAGTTCATCTCTACCTTAGACAGGTTTTTGCTGATGAAGAAAATGGCATAGGGTAGTTTCTCCTCAACTTGTCCTAAGGCTGCCCCTGTGGCTTTGTTCGAGGCATCGGTGTGGATGTGGAAAGGTAGGGCCCAGTTTGGACCTCTCAAGATCGGGGTGGACACCAGCTTATCTTTCAACTCATCTAGAGCCCCTTGACAGTCGTCAGTCCATTTAAACTCAACATCTTTCCCTAAGAGGCCAAACAATGGTGAGGCTAGCTTACTGAAATCTTTAATAAATCTTCTATAATATCCTGCTGAGCCTAGGAAACTCTGAACATCTCTTACCTTTTGAGGAGGTGGGACCTTTTGGATGATAACAATCTTGTTAGGATCCACCTGTAATCCTTGCTGAGAAATTGTATGACCTAGCACAGTCCCTTCAGTCATCAGGAATTCACATTTTTCGGGACTATGGGACAGGTTCATCTCAATGCACTTGGTTAAAACTTTTCACAGGTTAGTCAATGCTTCTTGGAAGTTGGACCCATAAGGAGTAAAGTCATCCATATAGATTTCTACCGAATCGTGGACCAACTCAGAAAATATGCTCAATACTGCTCTCTAGAAAGTGGCAGGAGTGTTGCATAGCCCAAAGGGAAGGACTCGGTAGGCAAAGGTACCCCATGGACAAGTGAAGGTGGTCTTATCTTGGTCCTCCGGGCTGATTTGGATCTGATTATACCCGCTGAACCCATCTAGGAAAGAGAACTTCTTCCCTACCAGTCCATCCAACACTTGATCTATGAAAGGCAAAGGGAAATGGTCTTTCTTGGTGGCTTTTTTAAATTCTCGGTAATCTACACAAATTCTCCACTTCCCATTTTTCTTGGGCACAAGCACTAGACGTGAGACCCACTCACTGTCGGAGATGGGGTAGATGAATCCTGCATCCAACAATTTTTGCAATTCTTCTTTGACGATGTCTTTAGGGGATGGATTCATTCTCCTCTGAGGCTACCTAACTGGTTTACAATCTTCTTTAATGTAAATGTGATGGGTACAGACCAAAGGGTGGACTCCTTTCATCTCCTTATAGCTCCAAGTGAAAGCATCTAGATGATTGTTCAGTAAGCTACACAGATCCTTCTCCTGGGAGGGAGATAGGGAGGAGCTGATCTTTAAGGTTATTTCGGGGCCAAATTCCACATTCTTAACTTGGGGAGAGGCTGGATCAGTCACACAGAGGTCCACTAAAGCGTTGGCTTGGGTACCTTCCACCAACTCCTCTAAGGACAATGCACTGGGAGGTGGATTTTGAATCAAATTCTCAATCAAGTCATCCTCGGTTTGAGGGCCTCCCCTGGTGGTTTCTACTGTGCACAATGGTGCAGAGTAGACCTCATCTTCATCTCCCTCTTCCAACCAGAGTGGTAAGTAATGTTCTAGGAGAGGTTGGGCAGGAGGGTATAGGACTAGTTGTTTGGACATAGGCCCATTCTTGATGGTCATGCTTCCAGCTCGACAACTGATGTAAGCATTCGCAGTAGCTAACCAAGGCCTTCCCAAAATGAGGGGGTATCTAGTGAGCTTTGCCTTTGGCTGAAGGACCAAGAAGTCCGCAGGGTACTCCCAAGAGTCAATAGAGACTAGGACATCTTCCACAATCCTTTCGGGAGTCACGGTGGAGCGGTCTGCTAATTGCAATATTGTCAAGGTCTTCCTTAAGGAACTCTGAAGGTTGAGTTTAAGCATAGTGTCCCTGGTCATCACATTAATGGCAGCCCCTAGATCAATCAAGGTATGGGGGATTATGGTGCCATTGATGTGGACATCAACTATAGGACTCCCAGGGTCCAAATACTTTGTACAGATTACTTGCCCCAACATTAGATCAGACAGTTGTCCTATGACATTGATAGTCGAGGCATCTCTCTTTCACCTGCCTAGGTGCCTGAAACACTTCTCCTTGATCAATTTGTTGTATATTGGTACATCTTTTATGGCCTAGAGAAGTGGTATTTTCACACACAACTGTTTAAGTTCTCCCAGAAGTTCAGTCTCCTCTGGGTTTGGTTGCGTGGTTACTGTTAGTCGCTTAGGAAAGGGTGGAATGGCTTTGGGTTCACTTTCTTGTTTCTCTTTCTCATCCTCCAGGGGAGGAGGTTGGTGATCTGGAAGGACCTTCCCAGATCTCAGGTTGATCTCTTGGATCTCCACAACATAGGTAGGGCATGTTGTCTCCCCAGTGTATACCTGCTGGGCCTATCTGTTGTTGGGGTTTAGGTTCAGTTGAGCAGGCATCTGGGGTTGTCTTGGAGGAGCAGGGGGTAATGGTTGTGTTTGAGCCGGTGGTGGAGGCAGAATGGTGGGAGGAGAGTTATATTGGGGCCTCCACCCCGGTTGAGGTGAATTCCACTGAGGTTGTGGTTGGACATGTAAGTGAAACGAATGAGCAGTGGGTTGAGTATGGTATTGAGATGGATAAGACCACAGAGGAGGTGCGGACCAGGAAGGATGAGCAGGGGGGCCCCAAGAAGGTATGTGAATAGATTGGTTGGGGCTATAATAAGCTTGGGATGTCCCTTGCATCCCCTGCTAGTAAGGTCTGGGCCCATGCGGCCTCCTTTGGTTGAGGAAGTAGAGAGGTTTAGTGGTTGCCTCAGTCCCTTGGCACATGGCTTTAAATCCAGGTAAGGTTGGGCATTGGTTTGTGGGGTGGTCTTCCTCACAAACGAAACATACCTCTACTGAGTTCAATGGACACTCGTTCTTAGGGTGCTTCCTCGTACATCTGGGACACAAAAAGGCCAAAGCCCTCTCAGCTTCCTCTTTCTTTTGTTGGATTCGGAAAGTATCAAGTTGCATGGCAATGGCCTGTCTCATCTCACTTTTGAGGTCTTGCATCTGATTAGCAAACTCATGCTTGGAGAAGGCAGCACTAGCTGAAAGTGGATTCCCCCTACCTCTTTTCCCGGCTGCCCTAGAATTGTTTCTAAACACATTCTTTATGTCCTCATAAGGTAGTTGGTAGATGTCCCTTCCAGCTAGCAAATGAAGGGTATCTAGAAGGTATTCAAGGACTCCTTAGAGCAGAACCAGATTCAGAGATTCAGGGTCAAGTGTGCACCTGGCCTGTTTATAACTAAGTTGGAACCTTTCCTCGTAGTCTTCTAAAGAGTCATCATTTCCCATGGTCATCCGGAAGATTTCTCCCTTTGTTTCCTTGGACCTACAGTAGTCCCGGTATTTGTTGTTAAAGGCTTGCTACATCTGAGCCCAAGTGGTGATACTGTTTCCAGGTAACCCCATGAACCAGCGTAGTGCTACATCCTTGAGGGTAGAAGGAAAGAGTTTCAACTTTTGCTCGTCCTCAGCATAGTCATAAGTTCAAAAAAGGACAACAAACTCAAACAGGAAGGTATCAGGGTCTTTAGTGGTCAATCCATGGAAGTGAGGTAAGGCTGAGGGACTTATGTTTTTCATTTTCATGTCCCCATTGGTCTCTCGGATGGGGAAGGCACCTTCTATTCTCTCGTCATCTCCTATACTGTTTCTGTGCTCGGCCATGGTCTCAAGAGGAATGTTCTCTCGCTCTTCTTTTGTTATAGGATCTTCATATATCTCAGGAGGTTCACCTATAGGTTCGTCTGGATCACTGCCACCAAAGAAGAGAGAAGGGTGAATCAGTGATGTGGTGGGGGTGTTGGGAAAGAATTTCCCGGTATTGTCTCTGTTCCTACGAGGCATGAAATGAAAGATTTTTGGTTGCTTTTTCTTTTTTTTCTGCTTGTTCCTGCAAAATTGAAATAGATGGAATTGCAACTAACTAAAATCTATCTTGCGGAAATGAAAATGTGGAATTGAAATGAAAGCAAGAAAGGACTAATCTATTTTGCTGAAATGAAACTATGGAATTGAAATGCTAATCTACGCTTGCAGAATTGAAATTGCGGAATTAAAAGGCTAATATATGAAAGTAGGAAATGTCTAATCTACTTTTGCAGAAATGAAATTGCAGAATGGAAATGAAATAAACTACTTAGCAGAAGGTTGTAGTAGAAAAATAGAAGAAAAGCAGCAATCAAAAATACTCTGACGCTTCCCCGGCAATGGCGCCAAAAAGATGGTGGGCTCCAGTATTGCAGCAATAATGCTACAACTCTTGGGACTCCCTTCTTTACTTTTATCAACCCAATAGTTCGTAGCAAACTTGGAAGCGACGTTGCTGTATTCACAAGTACTAGCTCTTGCCGCAGCTATCACTTGGTCAGCTGGCACAAGTCCGCTAGGAGCTTAAGACAAATTCTATGAGCTCTGAGAAGAAGCTTTCTAACTGATGGATGGAAGCTAACTCAAAGGAGGCTAATCTACTTGCAGAAAGAAACTGAAAAGCTGAAAGGAAATGCAAACCCTAGCAAACCCTAATTTTACTAGCTAATCTTATTGATGCAAGAAAGAGGATGAAAGCTACTGAAAGAGATGCCATTGACTTCTAAGAAGGTGAAATTCATGTGTCTAAGCTACCTCTATAGTAAAATCTGAAAAAATAAAAAATAAAAAATAAAAAATAAAAAATAAAAATAAAAATAAAAATAAAAATAAATAAATAAATATTTTTGTATGTTTGAGTAAAGTGTCAGAATTGTCATGCATGTGCTTTAACTAGTTTTGACTGTACAGAGGTGGATTGGCAAGAGGAAATGCTTGCAGGAGGTTTGGAAGGTTAGAAGAGGGCCTAAGGGGTCCCTAGCACCCTTCCAGAGAGTTTCACAGAGTTTGGCTATCAAGAAATTGCTTTCGTGAGCTTCTACAGGAAGTCTGCAGGGGTTCTACAAGATGTTCTGTATTTTCTACAGGATGTTCAAAAATGGGATTTTGGAGGGTGGATGGAGAGAGAAAGGTAGAGGAGTGAGTATGGGGGTAGGATAATGGTGTGAGGAGGTCCAGGACTTGGTGGATGGAGCTGAAGAGTGATGAGGATGGTTGGATTTGTTCAAGGAGGAGTAGAGCAATGTTGCATAAAAATTAGGGCTACGCGAGCGAATGTGGAAAACGTGAGGCAAGAATCCAAGTTAGGGGATGGAGCAGACAGGATTGATGGAGTATGGGTAGATGGAGAGGTATTACAGGCACTCTGCAAGTTATTTCTCAAGCTGAACAAACAATGACTTGGAAAACCAATGACCTAGCTACTTTACTCTAATCTGACCTAAGTAACAGCAAAGGAAATGAACAAAAGTTTATTTGCAATGAAATCACGTGAAATAGATATGAAAACTAAGCAATCATGAACCTAAACACGTAACCAAAACTGGTATCAATTTCTACAAATGAGAATCTAACACTAATGATTGCATGGTGAGGCAAAGACAGTGTTTTTGTTGGCAGCAAGGTCACCTTTGTCCTAGCTCACGATCCCACTGAGGGAGAGGTGAGATCAGAGGTGCTTGAAGGCCTTTTTCTGAAGATATTCCCTGTTATTAACCTATCAACTCAATCTGAACATAAAAAGCCTTTCTAATCATCAACAATGACCTAGGTAACCAACAAGATTTTAATCTACCTGACAAAAATTATTTTGCAAAGACATAAAAAGCAAATAACAGTACACAAAGGAAGACTTGGCACTTGGGTTGGGCCCAAATCCAAGAGCTATAGGCTCCTAAGAAAAAATCATAACTGATGCCAAATAAAGCTACTTTTCATTACTCAAAAATAACCATGTCACAAGAAAGTTATACAACAGTAGCTACGAAAATGACAGCACTATAGTGCAAAATACAATAGTTCAAAAAGTAACCTACGAAGGTTGGAAGCCTTCCTATTTATGCACTACGAGGGTCTCCAACAGCCATACTTAACTCGAGGGGCTCGGCTGCTCAAACTGCCAGTGATCAGTCACTTTACACAAAACTGCTCGGCTGCCCTTGGGAATCCTTTTTGGTGGCTTGCTGAACTTCGAGCTGAGGGTGGAGATTTCAAGGAAGGGGCCATTTAGTGCAGGAGACACCCTTCCTACGAATCCTCACCCTTTTTCCTTCATGCTTGGTTGTTATCTAGCTCATAAATGCTTTGCTTTGGTCCAAAATTTGTCCAAAAACCTGCAACAACCACGTGTTAGCCTTCTTGGTCAAGTGACTACCCTCATTCGTTCAACCAACATAAATATACTCAAAAAACATGCATAAACTATGAAAAATGGTGGATTGATGAAGAACAGTAGGCAAAATGAGCCCAATAAGTTACCTAATTCGGGGCTAATCATCGGTTATGCCTGTCAACATGTTTTTATTATTTTCTCTTCCCTTTCCTTGAGCAAGTTAGGCTCAACAATAGCTATATCTACTAGGTTGTCGCAACTCAAAGGTGTGTTGAATTTTCTACCATACAAGACTGGAAATGGGTTCATCTTCAAAGATGCTTGGTACCCATTATTATAAGAAACTCCATCAAATGGAAATAGTCTATCCATTTGGATGGTTTGTCCATCACATACATTCTTAGCATATATTTAATCACTTGGTTGAATTTTTCTGTTTGACCATTTGACTTTGGAAAATATGTTGTGCTAAAGTTTAAATTAGTTCCAAATCCCTTAACAAAATATATTAAAATATTTGATGTAAACTTGGGATCCTTTTTCTAAAAATAATTGCCTTTTTCACAACATGTAGCCTTGCATTTCCCTTCATATAAATTTCAACAACATTTGTTTCCTTATGTGTTGACTTCATTGGAATAAAGTGGGCAATGTTAGTGAATTTTTCCACCACTACAATGATAAAATCTTGTTGCCTCATAGTATTGGGCAATTTTGTAATAAAATCAATATAAACAACTTCCCATTTACACTCAAGGATGGGTATTCGTTGTAGAAATATATTGGATGTTTATGTTAAACTTTAATTTTTTGGAATTCTAAACACTTGGATATATAATCATCCACCTCTTTTTTCTTACTTGGGCAAAAGTGTTGTTTCTTAATAGATGAGATTGTCTTTTGGTACCCTGTATGTCCAACATAAGGAACCTTGTGCATTTCATTCAACACTATATTTTTCAGTCCCTAAGAATTTGGCACATAAATCCTACCTTTATACAAAATAACTCCATCTTTTCCAAATTCATAATTCTGGTGGTTGTAAATTACCTTGTTGTAGATTTTTTTTTATTTCCATCTATTTTTTATCTAGATTTTCAACCTCTAGAATTTTGATTTTTAATTTCATACAGTTATGGCTATAGCATATGTTTTGCGCACCCTTCTACTGAGTGCATCAACCACATCATTTCATTACCTTTTATGTGATTAGTTTCAAAGTTATAATCAACAAAAAATTCCATCAATCTAATTTTTCTATCATTTAATTTGGTTGTCCAAAAAAGTTCTTCAAATCATTGTGGTCAATTCACAATTCAAACATTTTCCCCATGAGGTAATGCCCCCACTTTTTTAAGGCATGCATAATGGCTGCCAACTCTAAATCATAAGTAGCATAAATACTTTCATGTTATTTCAACTTCCTTGATTCATAACATATCACATGCCCATTTTGTATGAGGATTTCTCTAAGCTCATCTTTACATGAATTAATGCACACAATGAAATCTTCATTTGGATCACCTATCTTCAGTATTGGCACACTTGATAATAACATTTTTAAATGTTGAAAAGCCTCTTCACATTTATGATAGGAAATGATAGGATGGACTATTTTGGAGAAACCCTCAATAAATTTTCTATAGTATCCTTTTAAGCCCATGAAGGATCTCACCTCTATCGCATTTTTCAGTGTTGGCCACTCTTTGATTGATTTGATCTTTTCTAGGTCTACGACTATCCCCTCCTCTAAATTGATATGACCCAAATAATGAATTTGGCTTCGATAAAATGAACACTTACCTAATTTGACATATAGTTGATGTTCTCTAAGTACTTGCAACACCATCTTTAAATTTTGTTCATGTTTTTCCTTAGATTTTGTTAGGTCCCTATACTACTAGTGTAGTCCCCATATTGTTATTATTATGCCCCATAGAAAACCACTATTGTTATTATTGTGCCCTTACATTATTATTGTTATGTCGGCTCTGATTATATTATGACCCCTTAGACTCATATATATAGAAAGGAGGTATTTTCATTTGTATCATCCAAGAATTATTCATTTGTGTAATGTAAAGGAGGTTCTCCCCTCGAAGAGGCTTATTTTGAATGTGTTTATCTATCTTTTATATCTTTTTGTGAGCTGGTTTCATAACATTTGATATCAGAACTCATTCAAAAGTTGCAGAAGATCCCAGTTCAATCAATACTGCCAGAACTTGACAAGGAAGGAAAAATCATATTGGAACCTGAAGCAGTCACAGAACCAAGAAGTCAATAGCTATGAAATCGATCAATTTCAGAGTATCTCATCAAGTGGAATAACTTACTCACTGAAGATTCCACATAGAAGGATGATAAATTTATACAGAAGCATCTAGAACTACTCAGGCGTTGAGGACAACACTTTTTGAAGGAGAGGGGCATGTTAGGTCCCTATACTACTAGTGTAGTCCCCATATTGTTATTATTGTGCCCCATAGAAGCCCACTATTGTTATTGTTGTGCCCTTACATTATTATTGCTATGTCGGTTCTGATTATATTATGACCCCTTAGACTCCTATATATATAAAGGAGGTATTTTCATTTTTATCCATCCAAGAATTATTCATTTTTGTAATGTAAAGGAGGTTGCCCCCGCGAAGAGGCTTATTTTGAAGGCGTTTATCTATATTTTATATATTTTTGTGAGCTAGTTTCATAACAGATTTTGAATACAACAAGATGTCATCCAAAAATACAATAAAAAACTTTTCCAAATAAGTTTGGAAAATACCATTCATAAGGCACCTGAAAACACTTAGTGCATTAGCTAACCCAAATGGTACCACCACGAACTTATAACACCCATATCAAGTTTGAAATAATGTCTTGCTAGTATCTTTCTCCTTAATCCTTAACTTTATGATACCTTGATCTTAGGTCAATATTCGAGAACACCTTAGATCCCCTGAGTTGATCAAAAACCTCATCTATTCTTGGCAAAGGGTATTTTTTTTTCAATGTTATTTTGTTTAGACGCTTAAAAACAATACATAATGTTAGTGTACCATCCTTTTTTTTAACAAAGAGTATCTAGCCACCCAATGGTGACATGCATATGTACCCTTTCTTTAAGTGTTTTTATAATTACAATTGTAATCCTTTGATTTCTAATATTCTCATCCTGTATGGTGTTTTGGACGCTAAGGAAACTCCAGGTACCAAATATATAGAGAAATCAATATTTGTTTTGGGTGGTAAACCTTACATTTCAATAGATACATATTCAAATTCCTTAAGTAGCTAGAGGACTTGAATGCTTGGTGCCTAATCCTTAATTGCCTCCTCCATGTGGGCTGCATAAATTTGACACCCTTTTTCTAAAAAATTTCTTCAATTGCATGACTAATATTTCCCTAACTGAAATTGGCCTTGGAATTCCTTGTAGTTGTCTTTGCTGACCATATTCATCAAGGAAAGTAAATTCTTTATTATAACAATCTAGTATTGCATGAAGTTTTTCCAACCAATCCATTCAAATAAGGAAATCATTTGATCCAAATAGTAAGATGTTCAAATATACAATTGTGCTCAACATATTCATGTTAGTTTGACATTCTTTTACAAGTTCAATTCTTCTTCTTATAGTTGTTATAACTAACTGAACTAACCAAGCGTTTCCATACTTGATTTTAATTAAGTTAAATATTTCAACAATTTTAGGATCAAGATAGCTATGACTAGCTCTAGAATAAATTAAAGTGGCGACATGTTGGTTATTTATCTTATCTTAAACTTCAGTCATATGTGCTCGATGATTAGCCTGCCTATTTTCCAATGTTGCATAGTTCCCAGGAACACTTCTACTCATGTCATAAATTGTATCAACTCCTTGAATGTGATCTACACTCCTCATTTTGTTTCCTTCATGATGGTTGTCCCTATACATGTATTCTTCTCCAAAACCCCAACACTTGATGGGTTGAAATATCTGTCTCTTACTTAATGAATCAACCCCCTTTAGTTCACTATGAGCTGACTGAGTTTGTTTATTTTCTTGAGAATTGTTCTTGAAAAATGAAGATTTAAACCCCTTCTTCCTTTTCTCAACCTTGTCTCGTTTGTTTCCATCCCAAGTTTTATAGAAGCCTGGTTTGTTTTTTCCTTGCTCATAAAGATACTCTACCTTCCTCATAGTTTCATCCAAATTCCTTGGTTCATCAAATTTAATTATATCACCATAAAATGTGGAAACCAACTCACAAATCTCTATATTTTTAACCTTTTATCATTTGTAAATCAACATACCTCAACAATTTAGTGAATTTTTGACCATTCTCTTCCATTGTCATATTTCCTAACTTGAGTTCAAAGAACTCTTTAATTTCCCTTTCATAGTAGTCCTTTCATAGCAATTTCTTTTGAAAGTACTTTTTAATTTTTCTCCATGATATCTTCTTTTCATCCAAGTGTTTTACTTCTTGGAGTTGTTCCCACCACAAATTCACTTTTCCCTTCAAGTGGTAGATTGAAATTTGTTCCTCTAAATTGGACCAGTAAATTTGTAACTGGAGATATTTTCTCATATCCAACAACTAAAATTTAGAGTCCTCTTCCTTCTTATGATCACCATTAAATGTAGGAGGATTAATATTCCTAATATCTTGTTGCAAACTATCCAAATCAAGTCTCCTTCCTTGTTATATCACTAGTGATTTGATTGGACTACATCATGAATTTGAGGAAACGTACAATCTCTTAGTTGAATTCCTTGATGAGTGATGGTGCTGCCTAATAACACTCCTAGAACTCCTTGAATCTCCAACATCTTTATCCTTAACTTGTGAATCATGTTCCTTTTCCCACCTAGAATTATATATCTAGTTGATTCTCATGTGTAAGCTATTCATGATTTATAAAATATGAGTGTTAATTTGTTGTTGTTCTCTTATCAAGCTTTCTTTATCAACATTGTAGTTGAGCACCTCCATTTTTAGACTCGTCATGGCCTCTTATATGTCTCTATCCTTTATCTCATCCCTTCCATGCCCATTGTACCATGTTTTAAAATTACCCGTGCTAATATTCACACCTCTAACCTCTTATTCAAGGCTGTAAGAACCTTGAATATTCACTTCTCTTCTAGTCCTCATGTTGGTTCTGCCTTGTAGGCCACATACAAGCTTCTTTTAAATTTTGTGAAATTTCCCATCTTTAACTAAAATCTAGGTTGATAGATGTATTCTTTTATTCAATATATTTATATTGACTATCCATTTTCCTAAACATGAGTTCCAAGCTAAAAGTTATGGACTACGAAAGTTTTGGCTAATTTAACCCAATTTCCTATGTTCTGTCATAGCAAGCTTATGTTAATTTTATGAATAAGTACATACCAAAATTTCAAATCCATATCCATGGTTATATTTTGTGGTATATTAGCTTTCTATTGACTACTTCGCTTCCCTAATCTAGGCCCTAGTTATAGAGTTACACTTTCTATAAGTGACTACATATCCTATATTTCCTTTACATTGTTTTAGTCATTAATTCTTCATATTCGCTTAATTTTGCATTTGTAATATGTCATTCAAAATCTCTCTCTAAGCTCTTTTATTTAATATGGATACCCCACCTGTACCAATGGTACAAGGTGTAGGCAATTATCGTGTTTTTCCACTACTTGAAAATGTCGTTTATGGATTCGAAAATGCTCTGTAAGTAAACGACTTTAGAAATCAACAAAACAATATGAGAATTTGCTAAATTTTTGGTTTTTTAGTACCCTAGTCCAATCATATATTCCTATAACTCTGCTCTATAATTATTCTTGGTTATATAGACCTTCTCTGTGCACACTCCTATTGGAAAATATATGCCTATATATATATTAGTTTCTATTTCTCATTCGACACAAACTAAATTCACAATCCTTTTCTTATATTTGACACACATGCAATTACCCTCTTTGAATTTCCATACCCACATAAGACCGATGGTTCACATGGTAGCTTCCACGTGGCATTACTTGATTGACTATGGTTGCACATGACATCCATTCTCCAATTTTCTTCCATGATGAACAACTTGCAATCTTGCAAATCCAATGACTAAGATCATTCTGATCCAACAACTCAAATTCATATAAGGCCTAAATGTGCATGTTAGATAAGGTGAAGTTAGATTGTACTATGTATAAAAGGGTGAAAACAATAAGAATTTAGGATACATAGATCATATATCCTATTGAGCTATTAGAAAGACAAAGTTTCTATAACTCCATTTCTGTTATAATTTGAAGTTCCATTTTCTTCCTGAATGGTGTGCTGAGATTTTGGATCTACCTGCCTTCTTAACCCAATGTTAGTCTAAGGAGGTAGGACCCCCTCCTTAGTCAGGTACTATTGATATTAGTAGATAGTTGTAGCTTTACATTAATTCTTTATTTTTTTTTTACATTGATGCAATTTGATTAGCCTACATTTTTGTAATTCCTTTAATTAACGTTTTTCCAATTCCAATTGTTTATGTTGCATGAATTCCTTTAGATTATATTCTGGTAAATAATGCAATTTCATTTGATTATCTTGATCAATTTTTTTTTGTTTTTAATTTTTTTCAACTCTCGAGCATGTATTACTCCAATTCAACAATAGATTTAATACTCTTTTTCTAGGATTCAATCAAATTGTTTATGGTTTGATTCAAATACTTGAGTTATATTTTATTTATTACATAAGCAAATGAGTGATTGATAAGTTTATATTTCACTGCATTTCATCATCACTATAATTGCAAGTTTGTTACAACCTACAAGATTACTTTATCACTTTAGCAAGTCACCTTCTGACTTATGTGTGTGATTTATTTTTAGCCAAAAGTGAATTTACTTTTCTACAATTTAGATTAGACTTGTGACCTTTACATTTTTACGAAGTGTGGATTATATTTTGAGCTTGGTGTGAAATTAGCTGGTGAATTGATGATGCATTATAAATCTTGAATTGCAACAACTATATAGATTACTACAACTGCATTTACATAAATAGAATTCTACTAAGCATCTATGGTGCACAACAGTTTGTAATTTTTGTATGAATTCTAGATTGACAATTAAATGAACAACCCTCCAATTGTTTGAGAAGTAGTTCAAGGATAATAGAAAGGCTCAACACTTTTTGGCGTTGATGCCATGGAATTACCATTAATATAATCACCGTTGTGTTGTAGTTTTTTTTATTTCTAGATGAATTAACATTCTTTTATCTATTTGAAGGATGATTTGTTAAATTCCAAGAAGTATGGATCATTTGTGTATATTTATTTTCACTTCAAAAGACCCCTTTAAAAGGAAAATTGTAGACACATCTCAAAGTCAGGAGCACAATTAACTACATCATTTAACACCTACAACTAGCTCCCTTGCTAAACAAAAATTAAATCTTCTACCCCAAAGTCAGAAACTGTACAAGGTCCTGAGCAACCAAAAATATTGTCCCCTGAAGATTTGCTTAGAGAATAGTTACTATTTTGGAGGATTTATCTATCTCAAATCTTCGAAGGTACTTCTAGAGCAAGAGCACAAATAAATGACACATGATAGTTTCAAGTATGATGATTCTACTTTTCGATTCCCCATACCATGGATAAATGCAAAGACTAAAATTTAGAACATCCCTCACTCCGATCTCTCAAATTTCCATGGTACATCACAATAAGACCTTGACACCTTATTTCTTGAGTTTTATGTACTTTTCCATAATTATGATTACATGACTAATGCTCAGAAACTAAAATTATTCTCTTCCATGATCAAGAAAGTAGCCTTATGTCGATTCATGAGCCACAGTAAAGGCACCATCAGATCATGACATCAAATTAGGTAGAAAATTTTGGAAAATTATAAGGACTATTACAAGGATAAGGAAAGGAGGGAAGAAGTATTTAGGATGTTGAGAATGAGGAAAAAATACTTGAGGACTATTTGGAAAGGTTCAAATACAACCTACATAGATCAAAGCAAGAAAATATGGCTCCTAAAACATTGTGTGTTTTATTGTTGAGGAATACAGGATAAATGCATGGAACTCCTCAACCTAATGGGTGGAGGATATGTCTCCCAACAATCATACAATGTTATTACGGAACTTTGTCAAAGGCATTCACGTGGAATAACAAAAATATGCAGAGGCCCATGGGATGTATTGACAAGGATAGGTAGGACTATTGGGAACATAATTTACCAAAGATGAAATGGGAAACATGCTATGGGAATTTAAAATAGACATACTAAGTTCCCTAATATCCCACTTGGATATTGTGAAAATTAAGGAAAAGAAGGAAAAGGTAGATCTAGCCTAAACTATCTTTTCACAAAATGTAGGAAACACCCATTGAAGGAGTGCCCCTTCGACCAAGTTGAGACTTGTGGAATATGTAGTAACTACCATGCGATTAGTAGTTGTCCTTATCTACTAGGTTTAAAAACTTTATATCATGAAATGGATGAACCTAAAAAAATATGATTTGTTACACAAAAATGATCATGGAAGTAGAAAAAACAAGGTATGATCCAAGATGCATCTCAATGTTTTAATTCCTATTGACTAATCCCACTTTATAATATTCCTCTCAATAGTGGTGTCTACCTTTTTAGCCTTAGATGGTCCCTCATATGCCTCAACATATTTGTAAACAAGGGTGGCGAGGACTTGCATATGGAGGACCCAACAAGTCCCTATGTAGCCACCCATGCAAACCCTTCCACCTCCTCAATTGCAGGAATCCACATCTGCCCCTTCATGACCCCAATTTCCTACCCAACCTTTATCTAACCCTAATAGTGGTATACCAACTCAACCAACTAAATTTGTTGGGCTCACCACCTACCCTACTTACTCCATCTCTTCTATGGACTATGCCGATATTCATCTGAGATTTGAGAAGGCACTAATATGAGAGCATCCTCCTGTGCATATCGAATATTTTAATGAGGAAGCTTGGAATGAACCACTTGAGGAATAATTATCTTTATAACCTTTGAGAACTGAATAAGTAAGTAATAAAATCTAAAACCCACATTACCCTAAAATATTAAGCTTCGATAAACCTACAATTAGCTCATAATTTGATTTCTTAGGTGAACTAAAAAATATGTGTTTCCACCTTTTCAATCTATCAAAGATGTACCTTGTTATTCAAAAGTGGTAAGGGAATTTCTTTAAGGAGGCTTGACTGAAGACGAATACATCCATAGAATTTCCACGTCATGGGTAAATTATTAGTTTTGATTATTGGGGGGGTGTCCTCACTACAAAATACTATAATCTTGGTTTCCCCATGGTTAATGTGCAAGTCAATAACACCCTTATCCAAAACAGACTAATATACCTACGTGCTACTATAAATTCTATGAAATGAGATCATGGAAGCCCTAAGGCTCTTTGACCTAAGATAAACCCCCATCGTGCTTCTACTTGTTGATATGATCATTATAAAAAAAAAAAAAAAAAACGAAATTTTAGATGTTGTTGTGATATCCGTAGACTCGTGGCAGTATCCCACTAATTTTATGGTCCTCCAGCCAAAATCCTCCTTGGGGGCATACCTGCTCATCTTTGGATGACCATGGTTAGACATTGCAGAAACATACATTGGCTATATATATGGGAGTATGATAATGTCCCGTGGAACCTATACTAGACAACTAACCTTATGCCCTTCTTTGAAGCCTAATATATCTCCTAAAACACCATTTTGGGTCAACATAGAAGGAAGTGAAGAATAATAGGTAGTCCATCATGATTTATTTATTGATCAATATCTCACTATCAGATAAAAGAATAAAGATGAATAAATCAATTATTTCATTGCTTCCTCTTCCTCTTCCTGCTATGCACATGCTATTTAACACTTTCTACATCTGTATATTTAGGATTATATTAACTCGAAAGATTCTTCATCTTTAGAACATGAGTCCTCATCCAAAGAGAAACAAGAATATGTTGGAAATACTGGGGGGGGGGGGGGGGGGGTGAATTGGTATTTTCCTTCCCGACTAGTGTTTTACCAGTTAAACCATTTATATTCAGAACACAAGATGAACAACAATAATAAATGATTTTATTAATATAATCTTTGCAGTAAAATAGATACAATATATAAGTGGTTGAAATCAATTGCTAAGCTCCAACTTAGACTTTGGTGAGGCTCCAACCTCCAGAGCACCAACTCTATTTCACCAAGACACCAATCTTGGACTTAGGAGCACCAACTCCCAAGGACTTCAATCCTTCCATTTCCTGAGACATCAGTCCCAAAGACACCTATCCTTCCTACTTCTGAGGCATCAACCCCAATGACTCCAATCCTTCTTACTTCTGAGGCACCAGCCCCAAGGACTCCTATCCTTCTTTCTTCTAAGGCATCAACCCCAAGGACTCCAATCCTTCTTACTTCAGAGGCACCAGCCCCAAGGACTCCAATCCTTCTTACTTCTGAGGCACCAGCCCCAAGGATTCTGACCCAATCTTGTCAGAGCACATTTGATAGTAATGTTCTGCTCCCAAAACTCTTCTCTACTAAGTTCTGTCTATTTATAGATTCATTGTAGTCTCCATGCTACAGCATCAAAGACAGCCAATATTCTTATGAAGAAGTCTTTACAACTCTGCACACTACCCACACATAGTCTCCAATAGCTTTCATGCTCTCTAATAATATCTTCACATAGCTTTATTTAGTCTACTATTGGCTACACTAAGCTCTGCATAAAGAACAACTTCCTGTTCAAGCTTAGGTTCTCTGCTGGCTACTTCTCCCCTTCGACTGTCTGCTGTCCTGTTGGCCCTTCAACCCTCTTTCTGTTCTGTTGGATCCTCTCACTGCCTCTGTCTCCTCTAGCTTATTTTCCATAGCGTTCAACAACCTTCCATAGCATTCAACTGCATTCAACTGCGTTCCTATTCTCTATTTTACTTGTTTTTTTCATTCCCCCATTCCTCTGTCTCCCAGTTTCCTCTCTTCACTGACCCTTTAGCTTCCTCAATGCTCATTGTCATTTCCTCTATGATCGCTTGCTTCTTCAGCTTCCTGGCTTTTGGTTTCTTCTGTCTATTCGTGCTCATAGGACACATTGATTCAATGGTGAGAACCGAATCATACATAAAGAACACATATACAGAAAATTGTAACAACGCTCTCCTTTTTTAATGATGGTAGGCATACACAGAGTCAACATAGTTTAACGGAAAACCACGTCCCAATCACAATTGAAATCAGCTTGATTTAGCCTCTTGAACTATCAGGAGCGTTATTGTATGCATTTCTACCTCAAAAACCTGCGCACGGCAAATATACAATTACACAGGATTTATGAGTAAAACGGGTGAAACTTGTTAAAGAGGAGGACTTCAATTATATTTTACCTGCATCTATTCCTCTATCATGTCGAGTCTTTATCGCAATTGAGGCTCAAGACTTCCAAGGGTCCTTTATACATCGACCCCATGACATCGTCGATGGCTGATAGGCCGATCCCCCTGCGGATGCGATATAGCACTAAAGCATAGCACAATACTGCAGCGGGTCCGCATGTATTACAGTTATATGATATCCACATATATATATATATATATATATATATATATATATATATATATATATATATATATATATATATATATATATATATATATATATATATATATATATATATATCTATATATATATATATATAATATATATATATATATGATATATATATATATATATATATATATCGCACTGTCGCTGATATACATACATCGCCGATATATATATAAACCGATACACTGTCGCTGATACATATATATGCCATATATATATATATATATATATATTTATATATATATATATATATATATGTTTTGGCCTCCGTTTTCCCTCTGATAGTGTTAAATGCCATATAAATATGTTTTTTTCTGCCGATGGGTAAATGCATATATATATAAGCCTGCGCCTTCGATAGTGTAAGTGCACATACATACATGCATCTGCGCCGCCGATAGTGTATATGCAATACGATTAAGTCTTTCTTCCTCCGATAGTGTTAATGCATCCTTTGCTCCTTTGATGGCTCCCGATAGTGTATTTTCACACATACATGTGGTTTCTACTCTCGACAGTGTATTTGCAAGCATTATTTGTGATTTTTGCTCCCGTAGTGTTATCTGATGCATATATGGCTTTGATAGCTGATAAATGCATGCATATATATGTCTGTGCTCTGATATGCTCTCCAATGGCGTATATAGCTCCACTCCTTTAACCTTGTATATATATTGCTCCGCTGTTATACTCCTTCGGTAGGCTCTGTTTATGCTCCTCCGGTATGGCTCTGTTAAACGCTTATATATGGCATATATATATGGCTCCTCTGTAACTCCGGTAGCTCTATTTGCTACCTCTCATGGCTCTATTCTTCTTTGGAATATATATATTGCATATATAGTTGGCTCCTCCTATAGCTCCTCTTGGTCCAATGTGGCTCCTCTGGCTTAGTAGTGTCTTTCAAAGACCTCCTTGCATATATGAACACCTCTCTTGCTCTGATATCATGTGATATGCTTTGATTTGCCTCCTTTGGTAACTCCTCTTACTTATGGCTTGCCTATCCTGATGGCCTTGCTCCTGTCTCTTCATGGATCTATTTTGTTGCCCCTTGGCTCCATATCATCATCTAGTATCTAGAATATTACCATATTGACATCAATGACAACCTAGGTCAACAATCTCCCCCTTTGTTGTTGATGGCAATATTCTTCTTCTCTCCCCCTTTGACATCAATGGCAAAGGAGTGCTCTAGGGCTCCCCCTATCAAACTGCTTCTGTTCTTCATGAATGGTAGATCTTCATGGGTCTGTGACTCCCCCTGTCATAGTTCTCTTCTTGTTTTTACTCAAGATAGAAGGATTGATGTTTTATCATCAATTTGCACATTATTCCCTCTTCATGTCTTAGAATTTCTTTATCATGGCTTCAAAAATGCTTAAAGATGATATACTTCAATGCTTACAATCAGATTTAAAATAGATATACACCAAGTGTCCAAGTCCAGGCTTTTATGCTTCAATCCATATTTCTATCTCCATAGGCAGAATTGAGAGACCTTAATAGTCCGAATCAATAGAAAATTCCACTGAGATTGTCTTTCTTGTTTTCTTTCTTCAAATATGAGTTCATATGTGTCCCTATGCTTCTTCTTAAGTCATTGCCATCCTTTCCTTGTGTTCTTATACAAGTCTCTGCGTGTAATTTCTGCTAGCAGATTTAGATATACAATTTGTGACTATCTTTTAAAACATTCTGCTGATTTGCATCTATTTGCAATGCTTCAGTTTGTTATATGCTACCAGATGCTCTTACTTCAAACTCCATTCTAGATGTATCAGATCTTACTCTTCAATGGAGTGCTCCTGAGACATGATCTTCATCAAAGAATGATTGTTAATATAGCTCAACAAGGATTTCATCAGGACCCTTTTCACTAATAGCTTCTGCAACAGTGATCAAGAATTAAAGGCTCCCCCTAATTGTATGCATCATCTCCTTTTGGTAGAGTCTTCTCATAAAATGCTTAGATTGTCAAAATTTAGGCCAATGACATATGCTGTTGGCTGGAGAGCTCAAGGGACTTTTGGATTGTATTTCCTTCCTTCTTCATACTTGTGTAACTTTCTTCTTTTGCATGGTTCTAGCTTGTGTAAGAGCCCAAATTAAGTTACAATGTCGTGCCATATGACCAATGTTATGACACTTGAAGCATTCTACATTGTTCATGAATAAGAATTCATGTTTTCTTCTTGCAAAATTGTTTCTTGGAGATTGTTGGGGACTATAATATCTATCTCTATGAGATGATTGGGGACCATAACATCTATCTTTATGATATGCTTTACAATCTTTTGCCATGTGACCAAAGTTTGTACAAGAATAACAATAACTAAAAAATGAACTTTGGTACTTGGGAGATGGAGGTTTCCTTGATGTACTTCTGAAGCCTTTCTGCCTTGAGATCCTTTGATGATAACCATTGCCTCTAGCATTTTTGACAACATCTATATTTCTTCTTGGAGCTAGATTTCTTCTTGGAGCAGGATTTCTTCTTGGAGAAAGATTTCTTCTATTGTAGCCTTGATTTTTCTCCTTGCCTTTGCTGGAACTGGGAGCATCACCATTTCTTTCTGGCTTCTTCACATCTCTTTTATTTAAATCATTTTCATTCTTGTTTGAGGATTCACCTACATACCCAAGACCTGATTTATCAAATGGACATCTGTGATAGCTGAGCATGTCATCCAAGGCTTGAGAGCTCTTCAAGATTTTGTTCATCCCTTCAACCTTTGTTTTGAGGAAGACAATCTCTTCTTCCAATCTTTCACACTAATTATTCTTCTTAGTAAGTTATTTCTCAGCTTCTTCCTTGATACGAGTAGCTTCATCTGCTTCTATTTTAAGGGAGATGATATCTGACTTAATTTTTAAGATTTCTTCATTCTTTGCTTGACTTCTCTCCATTTTTTTCTCAGCTCCTTGTGCCTATTTCCTGGCTTCTTGTAGTTGAGACTTGAGAGAGGAGACCTCTACCTTTTACTGAGCAATCTCTTCTTCAAGTTTGTTCAAGCTCTTGTGCCTTTGTTCAAGTTGACTTGACAAGGTATCTTCATGCTTCTTTGCTTTATTCAATTGATTTGTCATGGATATGACTTCTTCATGATGCTTTCTTTTGTTTTGATGAAATTCCTTCTTAAGCTTGGCAAGCTCTTCATCCCTTTCTTGTACTTGAAGCTTGATGAGGTCAACTTTCTTCCTTGTTTGATCTTGGTTACCAACTAGTGTTGTCTTCTTAAGTTCCTCATTTTCCTTTTTCAAATTGTTAATCTCTTCCATGGCAGTCATAAGTTGAGTGAGGAGTTCTTCTACAAAATCTTTTTGATTCTCTTCATCTTCTAGGTCTGTTTTGGCCTTGACATCATCATTCTCATGTTCAGCTTCTATGATGGGTTCTGGATTTCTTTCTAGATTTCCATCATCTTCTTGACTGATGGTAATGGTCAATGCTCTGTTTGAGTGAAGGTCATGAAGTTTTTCCCATATACCCTTTGCTGATGAACATTTTCCTAGATTGTTCTTTACAGAATCAAGTAGCCCATTCAAGATTGCCTTTATTGCTTTTGCATTGTACTCCTTGGATTCTTCATCCAACCTGCCATCAACAATCACTGATTTCTAGATTTCAATGCCTTGATTCTGTAAGAAATTCTCATTCTTTCTTCCCATATATTAAAGTTCCCATTGAGCCTTGGAGCCTCCTTAAATTGATTGTCTTCTACTTTCTTAGTAGAGGGAGACACATCCTTAGGAGGATTGGAGACTTTCTTCCTTGACTTCACCATTTGTGTTCTAAAGATCAACCTTCAAGTTGTTAGGCTTTGAATGAAGGTACTAGATCTAATACCAATTGTTGGAAATAATAAGAGGGGGGGTGAATCAGTATTTCTTTTCCCGACTAGTGTTTTACCAGTTAAACCATTTATATTCAGAACACAAGATGAACAACAATAATAAATGCTTTTATTAATATAACGTTGTAGTAAAATAGATACAATATATAAGTGGTTGCAATCAGTTTCCAAGCTCCAACTCTGACTTTGGTGAGGCTCCATCCTCCAAAGCACCAACTCTATTTCGCCAAGACACCAATATTGGACTTAGGAGCACCAACTCCCAAGGACTTCAATCCTTCCATTTCCTGAGACACCAATCCCAAAGACACCTATCCTTCCTACTTCTGAGGCATCAACCCAAGGACTCCAATCCTTCTTACTTCTGAGGCACCAGCCCCAAGGACTCATATCCTTCTTACTTCTAAGGCATCAACCCCAAGGACTCTAATCCTTCTTACTTCAGAGGCACCAGCCCAAAGGACTCCAATACTTCTTACTTTTGAGGCACCAACCCCAAGGATTCTGACCCAATCTTGTCAAAGCACATTTGATAGTAATGTTCTACTCCCAAAACTCTTCTCTACTGAGTTCTATATGTTTATAGCTTCACTGTAGTCTCCATGCTACAACATCAAAGAAAACCGGTATTCTTATGAAGAAGTCTTTACAACTCTTCACACTGCCCACACATAGTCTCCAATATCTTTCATGCTCTCTGATAATGTATTCACACAGCTTTAGTCAATCTACTGTTAGCTACACTAAGATCTGCATAAAGAACAACTTCCTATTCAAGCTTATGTTCTCTGCTGGCTACTTCTCCCCTTCGACTATCTGTTGTCCTGTTGGCCCTTTGACCCTCTTTCTGTTCTACTGGATCCTCTCGCTACCTCTGTCTCCTCCAGCTTATTTTCCACAGCGTTCAATAGCCTTCCACAGCATTCAACTGCCTTCAACCACATTCATGTTCTCCATTTTACCTATTTTTTTCGTTCCCCCATTCCTCTGTCTCCCAGTTTCCTCTCTTCATTAGTCCTTTAGCTTCCTCAATGCTTGTTGTCATTTCCTTTGTGCTCGCTTGCTTCTTCAGCTTCCCAGCTTTTGGTTTCCTCTGTCTATTCGTGCTCACAAGACACGTTGATTCAATGGCGAGAACCGAATCATACATAGAGAACACATATACAAAAAATTGTAACAGTGCTCTCCTCTTTTAATGATGACAGGCATACACAAAGTTGGCATAGTTTAACAGACAGCCATGTCCCAATCGCAATCGCAATTGGCTTGATTCAGCCTCTTGAACTTTCAGGAGCGTTATTGTATGCATTTCTGCCTCAAGAGCCTGCACACGGAAAATATACAATTACACAGGATTTATGAGTAAAACAGACGAAACTTGTTAAAGAGGTGGACTTCAATTATATTTTACCTACATCTATTCCTGTATCAGGTCCAGTCTTTATTGCAATCGGGGCTCAAGACTTCCAAGGGTCCTTTATACATCGATCCCATGACATCGCTGATGGCTGACGAGCCGATCGTCTAGCGGATGCGATATAGCATTAAACCATAGCACAATACTGCAGCGGGTCCGCATGTATTGCAGTTATATGATATCCACACACACACACACACACATATATATCGCAATCGCTTAAGGCCTGCATACATCACAATTGGGGGTTTGGGGTGATGGCGCATAGCCGAACCGCCGATTAGCGCTGTCGCTGATATACATATATATGTCGATATATATATATATATATATATATATATATATATATATATATATATATATAATATATATATATATATATATATATATATATATAAATTATATATATTTATATATATATATATATATATATATATATATGTTTTGGCCTCCATTTTCCCTCTGATAGTGTTAAACACCATATAACTATGTTTTTTTCCACTGATGGGTAAATACATATACATATAAGCCTATGCCTCCGATAGTGTAAGTGCACATACATACATGCATTTGCACCGCCAATAGTGTATATGCAATACGACTAAGTCTTTCTTCCTCCAATAGTGTTAATGCATCCTTTGCTCCTTCGATGGCTCCCAATAGTGTAATTTCACACATACATGTGATTTCTGCTCCCGACAGTGTATTTGCATGCGTTATCTATGATTTTTGCTCCCGTAGTGTTATCTGTGGCATATATGGTTTCGATAGCTATTAAATGCATGCATATATATGTCTGTGCTTCGATATGCTCTCCGATGGTGTATATAGCTCTAATCCTTTAACCCTGTATATATATTGCTCCGCTGTTATACTCCACTGGTAGGCTCTGTTTATGCTCCTTCGGTATGGCTCTGTTAAATGCTTATATATGGCATATATATATGGCTCCTCTGTAACTTTGATAGCTCTATTTGCTGCCCCCCATGGCTCTGTTCTTCTTTGGCATATATATATTGCATATATATATGGCTCCTCCTATAGCTCCTCTTGCTCCAATGTGGCTCCTCTGGCTTGGCAGTGTCTTTCAAAGACCTCCTTGCATATATGAACGCCTCTCTTGCTCTAATATCCTGTGATATGCTTTGATCTACCTCCTTTGATAAATCCTCTTGCTTATGGCTTGGCTATCCTAATGGCCTTGCTCCTGTCTCTTCATGGATCTGTTTTGCTTCCCCTTGGCTCCATATCATCATCTAGTATCTAGAATATTGCCATATTGACATCAATGACAACCTAGGTCAACAGAATATACCACATAGACCATATAAATTATCCCTAAAAAAACTTTGAACATCAACAAGGGGGTTGAAAAAGTAATTAAAAGAAAAACTGGTCGAGGTGCTGCAAAGGCACGATGATGCGTTCACTTGGGACTATCTTGATATGAAGGGGACCCATCACAATTTATTTACACATCATATGGTCAAGGAGGGACAGAGTCAAGGAGGAATTGTAGAAATTACATGCAACTCATTTTATTTATATGATTTTTGACAGTTAATGGGTCTTCTCTTTAATCATTGTACCAAAAAGGAATTGAAAATGGATAATTTATGTGGACTATAGAGATATCAACAAAGAAACACACAAATACCATTTCTCACTAGTTTTTATCGACCAAGTCCCAGATACCTTAGCGAGGAAGATATATTTTTCTTTCCTCGTAGTTATAACCAGATCCAAATTGCACTTGAGGACTAAGACAAGACCACCTTAACTTGTCCATGGGGATGTTCGCCTAACGTGTTCTACAATTCATATTGTGTAATGCTCAATTTCAAAGAGTATTCATAGGTATATTTTTTGATTTAATTCATGGTTATGTCAAAGTATATATCGATGATTTTACAATCTCTGGTGATGAATTTGACGAACATTAGCTAACTTGGAAAAGACATTGATAAGGTGTAACAAAACTAACATTTCCCTCAATAATGTAAAATGTGAAATGATGTTGAACGATGACATCATTTTCGGGCATCATATATTTGTTAAAGGTATTCAAGTGGATCAAACAAAAATAGAGGTAATATTAAATTTTCCAACTCCATGCTTGTAAAAGGAGGTACAAAGCTTCTTGGGACATGCTAGTTATTATAGATGTTTCATTGAAAACTTTTCACAAATTTCCAGTCCATTATTTTCCTTACTTAACAAAAATGTCAAGTTTTTATTGATAGACAATTGCTAGAATGCATTTAAAGAAAAAAAGTCAAAAGTGTCTCAAGCTACAATTTTTAGAGGGCCTAATTAGTGCCTCCCTTTCATATATATATATATATATATATATATATATATATATATAATATATATATATATATATATATATATCTATATATATATATATATATATATATATATCTATATATATATATATATATATATATATATATATATATATATATATATATATATATATATATATATATATATATATTTATATATATATATATATATATATATATATATATATATATATATATATATATATATATACTGCCACCAGAGCTATTCAAGTGAAATTAAAAGGAAACAATCCATATCCAATATATATCATATGAAAAAACATCCCACCACTGGAATTGAACTATACTGTAACTGAAAAATAATTCCTTTCCTTTATTCACACAATAAAAAAAATCAACATTATATCAAATGGTATCCAATAGTTTTGTATATTGACCATGTTGCTATAAATTAAATTTAATGAATAAACTAATTACTAATGGAAAAGTCATAAGATGGTTGTTGTTATTACAAAAATTCGACATTGCCATCCTGAACAAACCAAGGAAGGACAATGTGGTGGCCAATTTTCTCTCTAGGCTAACATCTAATGGTAACAAACCACTTGTAGAAGATACCTTTCTTGATGAACATCTCTTTACATTATCTAGAAAAGGAGTATCAGAAAATTATCAAATAGATTTGGAGATTATCATAGATCTATGGATTTTTTTTCTACACTAGCCTAGACCTAATCCTCAAAAGATGTGCGTGTGAGGAAGAGATTCATGAGATACTAAAATATTGCCATGATGGCCCTCTTAATGTCACTTTACAGAAAGGATAATTGGGTCCAAGGTCCTCCATTAGGGGTATTGTTGGATGACATAACATAACATTGCATCATAATTTTATTACAACAATGGGATGAACTGGAGTTGTAACAATGGGAGTTGTAGCAATGGGAGTGGAAAAAACAAGAGTTGCACCAATGGCAACAATTCCTCCTTGCACATACTGAAAAAATATTTTATTAGAGAAAAATAACTAAAAAAGTATGAGCAAAAGGATCTTGATGAAACTATGAAATGTCATTTTTCCTCTATGTGTTTCTTTTTATTTTTTCTTTTCTTTTCTTTTTCCTTTTTTTTTATGGAATAAAATGGGACAATGAATTATCCAGTAGGTAATCCTTCCTTATGAACAATTTTGAAATCATTGTCGTACCATTTGTTTGTGATCCTTATCAGAAAGACTTCCTTAGATAGATGTCTAACACATACTTGAATTCAGTGTCGATTTTCCATAAGAGGAGTCCTAGATTCATTAATGGTGTGTAACTCGTATCTCCATTTTTATATATTGTGTCAATCTCATATGGTCTAAGAAATCACGTGTGGAATTTATCTCTAAAGTATTTAACCTTGGAGTTGAATTATGGGGCCCAAAATCCAACTTTAAACTTCATTTTATTTTTGAACTTTTCATGCCACCTAGCCCTTTGGTTTTGTATCACTGTGGTCTGATGTGTTATCACTTGGAACTATAGTTCATGTATATAAGGTTGTCCATAAGTTTTATATAAAGCCTTGAAGTCTTGTGAATAGGTTTATTAGTATATGTCAATTTGAAATTTGAAATTCAAGAGGTATTGTTGTGAATTCGTGTAAAGGAAAAATCATTAGACACCCTTCATCATTGTTAGTCAAAGCATGTCATGTCATGGTACTTTGCGCAGTTTCGCAGCGCAGATTTGATTGGTCAGTTTAGCTGCGAAATGATGTTTTCATGTTTTCGCAACGCTCTGTTTGTCAGTGATTTCGTAGCGCATCTTGTTAAATTTGAACTGCCCGCGCTACGAAATTGGGGTTTCAGGGTTTTTTGTAGCGCTTTTTCTCTGAATGTCAAATCCGAGAGTAGTGAGTCATAGGTCCGTTCATGATTGTCAGTTCACATCCTCTCCATGTCATGATAAACCAGTATTTCGCCATAAGGTTCGAAGTCATGTATTTGAGTGTTAGTTTAGGGGATGTTACAAGAGATGGTTATATCATAATGGGTTCTTCATATTATGTAAACATGTTTGCTGTATGAGAAGCCCAAGTTCTTATTTAAACGGACTACTGCAAGCGAGCCTGCACTCCAAAGTCGAAGTTTGTTTTCGTGCTACAAGCTACCATTAGTTTCCTGTGTAAAAATATTCCAAGCAGCTGTTAGTTCAAGGTGCTTTAGTTATCCTCTTAAAACTCATCTTATTTCTAGTAAAGGTTTTGAAGAAATCACATGGAATAAAGGTGACATGGATGTTGAAGAGAGTAATGTCACACGTTCTACAAGGAAAAAACCCTGTTGCTGTTCAGGTGCAGCTGCATCTCTTTCGAGCAGTGGGAAGGATCTTGTGAAATTTGCAAACAAGTCTTCCAGCAGTCATGGCAATGCTTTTCCAGAAAGGCCAACAAATGTTAGAACAGAATGTACTTCAATTAGCTACAGTAATGAAGCCATTAATCATTTTTATTTGAAGAACATGTTTTTGATGAAGATTGTGTTTTTGAAACTGCTGTAGGAGATGTTTGTTACAGGCATAGTTATCTGTTTTAAGCAGTCAACTTCCAGGAGGTATTTAGAGCAGATGAAAGTGTATTTTCAAAAATTGAAAGAGGCTTTTATTCCTAACATACTGAACTAGAAAAACCTCTTTCAGTTTCCTCAAATCCATTACGAGCTGAGAGAATCGAATGACTAAAGTTGCGCTACAAAACTGTTGTAGATGCAGTTTTTAATTTCCTGTTTCACACATTTTTTTCAAGGCTCGATTCTGGGCAGCTGGAGTAGTTTTTCAAAAAACCAAAAGAGGTTTTTGTTAAGAACGGGTTGGTTCACAAAAACCTCCTTTAGTTTTGCCAAATACGTTTTCTGTGAGAAGCTATGAGCTCTGTCCCAAGAGCTATTTTTCAGGCAGAATAACAGTTTCGTAGCTGTAATGAAAGGTAGCAAAAGCTTTGCTAGTCAGGTAGATGCAGTGGCTGAGGTGTACACCTGGACGGTTTCAGCCATCAAACAAGCCAAACATGTCAGAAGGATGAACATGAGCCTGAGATCAGAAATCAAAGCATTAAAGGAAGAAGTTAGCAGCTTGAAGAGAAAGCTAGGCAAACTAGCTAATTGATCCAAAGGGAAATTTGCCTTCCAAATTTTGGTAAATTTTGGCTGTCATCATTTTGAAACTTTTTGAAACTTTTTGAAGTCCTTACACCTGTGTAAAATAGCTGAAGAAATCACAGAGTTCAGTCATTGTTGCTTTAAGGTTCATATGCTTAGTTTTGATTACCTACAGCAGTTTCGTAGCGCGCTACGAAACTGCTGTAGATGACTGTTTATGTAAAAAACTTGAGTTTGAACGCTGAGGTCAGCAAATATTAAAAGGGATGATTCGAGATTAGCATGGAGACTATAGAAAGTCATTCAGATGTTTAAAAAAGTGCCAGGTGTAAGTATTCAAGGAAAAGGTGAAATTTTGTCTTATGTTAAAGTTTTCACTTTATGTCCGAATTTTTAGGGTTCTGGTAGGGCTGCTGAGGTGTTGAGTGGTACACCTGTTCAGTTATGGGATGGCCAGATCATAAGTTTTCTTCCCTCATACGTGACTATTAGAAGATTAAATGGCTTGAAACATGATCTTAAATGCATGAACACTAATGGGAGACAAAGACCGTGAACATAGGGCACAGATTCTTGTTTGTTGATGAATCACCTACACATCAGGCATCCGGAGCTGCTCATCCAGTGAATGTGTTTTCAGTTTGGTTTGGCTATTATTGAAGTGTTACAGGTGTCAAGTTTCAAGGATGCAGCAAGGTACACGAGGAGATAGACTTGAAGTGACAATATAATGGAGTCCTCTGTTTTCGTAGCACGATATCTCTTGTAATTTATTAGTTTGTTTATGATAGAGATAAGGTAATTAATGTTAGAATTTCGAGCTCCCTTCATGCTTGTTGAGGAGTCTCAGGTAGTAGTGTTTTGATTGGTTATATATAGAAATGACTCATATGTAACAAAGGTTGGACATTTTATACAAAAACAGAGTTGTTTTGGAGCTATTGTAAGACTTATCACAGTAATAGTAAAACAGTGTTATTTTCTTCTCAAGATTCTCGATGGATTATTGTGTTCAAATGTAATGGTGGTGTTTTATATCATATGTTATTTTACAGCCTTGTTATAATACAATCACTCAGAATTCATATCCTATGCTCTGACTTCCTGTGTATTTAGCAAGCTGTGGTTTTTATGGAATATGTTTGGACATGTAATGCAAAGAGCCTTGATTTCCATGAGATGACCATGTTTTCCTTGTTTACTTAATATAATAGACTCCATAGCCCAATGAGAACCAGTTTGATGTGTTTCCAACCAGCTTTGCTTTCATGATTAAATAAGGAGTTAGCCATCCATTGTTTGAAGGATTTTATCAAGAGTTTGTGAGAGAGCCCTCTCTGATCAAAGAGGCTAATCTTTGGTCTAAAGATAGGTTGAAATAGTTACATGAAATCTTGCTTGGTTGCAGCCCTCAGTAGTGATTTTGTGATAACATTTTGGTGCGTCTGCCGGGAGCTTAAGATTGAATTTCTGAAGGTAGCAGGAGTTCAAATGATTTTCAAGGCTGCAGAACTACCTTGGCGACTCCACACATCAAAGAACAAATGAGAAGGTGACTCCACTGCTAGAAGATCAGTAGCTTGATGAAGTTTCAAGATGGATTCCACTGCAAGAAAGAATGCCAGGTATGCTCCTATGAATCGGTCTCATATCCCTGGTTTTCCAAATCCTATGCCAAAGGTTGATTGGTTGGATGATCTTCCAATATTCAAAGATGAAAAGAAGGATGATGCTGCTCTCCATTTGGTTAAGTTTCACATACATGTACGCAGTCTTAAGGTTCATTTCCCTGAAGATTGTCTCATGAGGATGTTTATGGCTACTTTAGAAGGAGAAGCATGGTCTTGGTATAAAAGTTTGGAAAATGATTCATTATCTTCTCTTGCTGATTTCCATGATGCGTTCTGTGAAATGTATAAAGAATGTTATCCTTCTTTGTTGCTGCTCAAAGATTGCTGTAGGCATTCTTTGAATCTTATTCAGTACTTGGAGGATTATTATGGTGATGATGAATTTACAGATGAAGAAATTTTAGAGGCTCTTCATGACAATGTTTTTCAGCACCAAGGAGAAGGTATAACACTCCATGAAGCACAGCATGAAGACCAGCAGGGGTTTAGTTGTGAAACCCATGTTTCATCCTTTGATATTGATGTAGAGATGCAGCAGATTGGTCCGGCTTCAGATCATGATGAAGATGAAATTGATTGCACCCAGCAAGAAGAAATATTGGAGGAAATTTTCTATGACCCTCAGGCAGAGGAAAAGCTTGCTCAATTTTGTAATTCCTTGCAACAACTTACTTCAAATAATGATCATAGTAGTGAGGAAAATTACATTGTTTGTGAGCATCATTCAGATAGGCAGTTGGATAGTATATCAAATAAATTTGGTGTGGCTGAAGATAAGTTGTCTAAAGATACAGAAAGTTTTGAGAATCAGCAAACTAACCATGTGTTTTTTGACCCTATAGCTGAATACATGGATAAGATTTACTGTTCAGGCGGCTTCCAGTTATATTTTCATGTTGAAGAACAGTTACACCTCATGCCGCCTCGGTTACTTCAGTATCTGATTTATTTTTGTTTCAAGCACAGCCAAAGGACTCAAATGTCAGATAAGATGAATGATTGGCTACATTGGAAATATCATGTTGCTTGAGCTACAAGTGGAGTTTGCAGCTGATAGGGTAGGTAGGTAGAGGTAAATGCAAAATAAGCTCAAGGTCAACTGAGCATTTCTCAGTAGATATAGTTTTCTTTCTCCTACAGTCATGCTTGTCAAGCAAATTTTAGTTTGTCAAAAATGGATAAGGCACTGGAGCTGCATGTTCTTAGTGTACCACAGGGGCACACTATCCCTAGTGGAGCCACTGTTATCACTTGGAACTATAGTTCATGTATATAAGGTTGTCCATAAGTTTTATATAAAGCCTTGAAGTCTTGTGAATAGGTTTATTAGTATATGTCAATTTGAAATTTGAAATTCAAGAGGTATTGTTGTGAATTCGTGTAAAGGAAAAATCATTAGACACCCTTCATCATTGTTAGTCAAAGCATGTCATGTCATGGTACTTTGCGCAGTTTCGCAGCGCAGATTTGATTGGTCAGTTTAGCTGCGAAATGATGTTTTCATGTTTTCGCAACGCTCTGTTTGTCAGTGATTTCGTAGCGCATCTTGTTAAATTTGAACTGCCCGCGCTACGAAATTGGGGTTTCAGGGTTTTTTGTAGCGCTTTTCCTCTGAATGTCAAATCCGAGAGTAGTGAGTCATAGGTCCGTTCATGATTGTCAGTTCACATCCTCTCCATGTCATGATAAACCAGTATTTCGCCATAAGGTTCGAAGTCATGTATTTGAGTGTTAGTTTAGGGGATGTTACAAGAGATGGTTATATCATAATGGGTTCTTCATATTATGTAAACATGTTTGCTGTATGAGAAGCCCAAGTTCTTATTTAAATGGACTACTGCAAGCGAGCCTGCACTCCAAAGTCGAAGTTTGTTTTCGTGCTACAAGCTACCATTAGTTTCCTGTGTAAAAATATTCCAAGCAGCTGTTAGTTCAAGGTGCTTTAGTTATCCTCTTAAAACTCATCTTATTTCTAGTAAAGGTTTTGAAGAAATCACATGGAATAAAGGTGACATGGATGTTGAAGAGAGTAATGTCACACGTTCTACAAGGAAAAAACCCTGTTGCTGTTCAAGTGCAGCTGCATCTCTTTCGAGCAGTGGGAAGGATCTTGTGAAATTTGCAAACAAGTCTTCCAGCAGTCATGGCAATGCTTTTCCAGAAAGGCCAACAAATGTTAGCACAGAATGTACTTCAAGTAGCTACAGTAATGAAGCCATTAATCATTTTTATTTGAAGAACATGTTTTTGATGAAGATTGTGTTTTTGAAACTGCTGTAGGAGATGTTTGTTACAGGCATAGTTATCTGTTTTAAGCAGTCAACTTCCAGGAGGTATTTAGAGCAGATGAACGTGTATTTTCGAAAATTGAAAGAGGCTTTTATTCCTAACATACTGAACTAGAAAAACCTCTTTCAGTTTCCTCAAATCCGTTACGAGCTGAGAGAATCAATCTGCCACTACGTCGGATTGCATTCTGGTGCGTCTGCCGGGAGCTTAAGATTGAATTTCTGAAGGTAGCAGGAGTTCAAATGATTTTCAAGGCTGCAGAACTACCTTGGCGACTCCACACATCAAAGAACAAATGAGAAGGTGACTCCACTGCTAGAAGATCAGTAGCTTGATGAAGTTTCAAGATGGATTCCACTGCAAGAAAGAATGCCAGGTATGCTCCTATGAATCGGTCTCATATCCCTGGTTTTCCAAATCCTATGCCAAAGGTTGATTGGTTGGATGATCTTCCAATATTCAAAGATGAAAAGAAGGATGATGCTGCTCTCCATTTGGTTAAGTTTCACATACATGTACGCAGTCTTAAGGTTCATTTCCCTGAAGATTGTCTCATGAGGATGTTTATGGCTACTTTAGAAGGAGAAGCATGGTCTTGGTATAAAAGTTTGGAAAATGATTCATTATCTTCTCTTGCTGATTTCCATGATGCGTTCTGTGAAATGTATAAAGAATGTTATCCTTCTTTGTTGCTGCTCAAAGATTGCTGTAGGCATTCTTTGAATCTTATTCAGTACTTGGAGGATTGTTATGATGATGATGAATTTACAGATGAAGAAATTTTAGAGGCTCTTCATAGCAATGTTTTTCAGCATCAAGGAGAAGGTATAACACTCCATGAAGCACAGCATGAAGACCAGCAGGAGTTTACCTGTGAAAACCATGTTTTATCCTTTGATATTGATGTAGAGATGCAACAGATTGGTCCGGCTTCAGATCATGATGAAGATGAAATTGATTGCACCCAGCAAGAAGAAATATTGGAGGAAATTTTCTATGACCCCCAGGCAGAGGAAAAGCTTGCTCAATTTTGTAATTCCTTGCAACAGCTTACTTCAAATAATGATCATAGTAGTGAGGAAAATTACATTGTTTGTGAGCATCATTCAGATAGGCAGTTGGATAGTATATCAAATAAATTTGGTGTGGCTGAAGATAAGTTGTCTAAAGATACAGAAAGTTTTGAGAATCAGCAAACTAACCATGTGTTTTTTGACCCTATAGCTGAATACATGGATAAGATTTACTGTTCAGGCAGCTTCCAGTTATATTTTCATGTTGAAGAACAGTTACACCTCATGCCGCCTCGGTTACTTCAGTATCTGATTTATTTTTGTTTCAAGCACAGCCAAAGGACTCAAATGTCAGATAAGATGAATGATTGGCTACATTGGAAATATCATGTTGCTTGAGCTATAAGTGGAGTTTACAGCTAATAGGGTAGGTAGGTAGAGGTAAATGAAAAATAAGCTCAAGGTCAACTGAGCATTTCTCAGTAGATATAGTTTTCTTTCTCCTACAGTCATGCTTGTCAAGCAAATTTTAGTTTGTCAAAAATGGATAAGGCACTGGAGCTGCATGTTCTTAGTGTACCACAGGGGCACACTATCCCTAGTGGAGCCATTGTTATCACTTGGAACTATAGTTCATGTATATAAGGTTGTCCATAAGTTTTATATAAAGCCTTGAAGTCTTGTGAATAGGTTTATTAGTATATGTCAATTTGAAATTTGAAATTCAAGAGGTATTGTTGTGAATTCGTGTAAAGGAAAAATCATTAGACACCCTTCATCATTGTTAGTCAAAGCATGTCATGTCATGGTACTTTGCGCAGTTTCGCAGCGCAGATTTGATTGGTCAGTTTAGCTGCGAAATGATGTTTTCATGTTTTCGCAACGCTCTGTTTGTCAGTGATTTCGTAGCGCATCTTGTTAAATTTGAACTGCCCGCGCTACGAAATTGGGGTTTCAGGGTTTTTTGTAGCGCTTTTCCTCTGAATGTCAAATCCGAGAGTAGTGAGTCATAGGTCCGTTCATGATTGTCAGTTCACATCCTCTCCATGTCATGATAAACCAGTATTTCGCCATAAGGTTCGAAGTCATGTATTTGAGTGTTAGTTTAGGGGATGTTACAAGAGATGGTTATATCATAATGGGTTCTTCATATTATGTAAACATGTTTGCTGTATGAGAAGCCCAAGTTCTTATTTAAACGGACTACTGCAAGCGAGCCTGCACTCCAAAGTCGAAGTTTGTTTTCGTGCTACAAGCTACCATTAGTTTCCTGTGTAAAAATATTCCAAGCAGCTGTTAGTTCAAGGTGCTTTAGTTATCCTCTTAAAACTCATCTTATTTCTAGTAAAGGTTTTGAAGAAATCACATGGAATAAAGGTGACATGGATGTTGAAGAGAGTAATGTCACACGTTCTACAAGGAAAAAACCCTGTTGCTGTTCAGGTGCAGCTGCATCTCTTTCGAGCAGTGGGAAGGATCTTGTGAAATTTGCAAACAAGTCTTCCAGCAGTCATGGCAATGCTTTTCCAGAAAGGCCAACAAATGTTAGCACAGAATGTACTTCAAGTAGCTACAGTAATGAAGCCATTAATCATTTTTATTTGAAGAACATGTTTTTGATGAAGATTGTGTTTTTGAAACTGCTGTAGGAGATGTTTGTTACAGGCATAGTTATCTGTTTTAAGCAGTCAACTTCCAGGAGGTATTTAGAGCAGATGAAAGTGTATTTTCGAAAATTGAAAGAGGCTTTTATTCCTAACATACTGAACTAGAAAAACCTCTTTCAGTTTCCTCAAATCCGTTACGAGCTGAGAGAATCGAATGACTAAAGTTGCGCTACAAAACTGCTGTAGATGCAGTTTTTAATTTCCTGTTTCACACATTTTTTTCAAGGCTCGATTCTGGGCAGCTGGAGTAGTTTTTCAAAAAACCAAAAGAGGTTTTTGTTAAGAACGGGTTGGTTCACAAAAACCTCCTTTAGTTTTGCCAAATACGTTTTCTGTGAGAAGCTATGAGCTCTGTCCCAAGAGCTATTTTTCAGGCAGAATAACAGTTTCGTAGCTGTAATGAAAGGTAGCAAAAGCTTTGCTAGTCAGGTAGATGCAGTGGCTGAGGTGTACACCTGGACGGTTTCAGCCATCAAACAAGCCAAACATGTCAGAAGGATGAACATGAGCCTGAGATCAGAAATCAAAGCATTAAAGGAAGAAGTTAGCAGCTTGAAGAGAAAGCTAGGCAAACTAGCTAATTGATCCAAAGGGAAATTTGCCTTCCAAATTTTGGTAAATTTTGGCTGTCATCATTTTGAAACTTTTTGAAACTTTTTGAAGTCCTTACACCTGTGTAAAATAGCTGAAGAAATCACAGAGTTCAGTCATTGTTGCTTTAAGGTTCATATGCTTAGTTTTGATTACCTACAGCAGTTTCGTAGCGCGCTACGAAACTGCTGTAAATGACTGTTTATGTAAAAAACTTGAGTTTGAACGCTGAGGTCAGCAAATATTAAAAGGGATGATTCGAGATTAGCATGGAGACTATAGAAAGTCATTCAGATGTTTAAAAAAGTGCCAGGTGTAAGTATTCAAGGAAAAGGTGAAATTTTGTCTTATGTTAAAGTTTTCACTTTATGTCCGAATTTTTAGGGTTCTGGTAGGGCTGCTGAGGTGTTGAGTGGTACACCTGTTCAGTTATGGGATGGCCAGATCATAAGTTTTCTTCCCTCATACGTGACTATTAGAAGATTAAATGGCTTGAAACATGATCTTAAATGCATGAACACTAATGGGAGACAAAGACCGTGAACATAGGGCACAGATTCTTGTTTGTTGATGAATCACCTACACATCAGGCATCCGGAGCTGCTCATCCAGTGAATGTGTTTTCAGTTTGGTTTGGCTATTATTGAAGTGTTACAGGTGTCAAGTTTCAAGGATGCAGCAAGGTACACGAGGAGATAGACTTGAAGTGACAATATAATGGAGTCCTCTGTTTTCGTAGCACGATATCTCTTGTAATTTATTAGTTTGTTTATGATAGAGATAAGGTAATTAATGTTAGAATTTCGAGCTCCCTTCATGCTTGTTGAGGAGTCTCAGGTAGTAGTGTTTTGATTGGTTATATATAGAAATGACTCATATGTAACAAAGGTTGGACATTTTATACAAAAACAGAGTTGTTTTGGAGCTATTGTAAGACTTATCACAGTAATAGTAAAACAGTGTTATTTTCTTCTCAAGATTCTCGATGGATTATTGTGTTCAAATGTAATGGTGGTGTTTTATATCATATGTTATTTTACAGCCTTGTTATAATACAATCACTCAGAATTCATATCCTATGCTCTGACTTCCTGTGTATTTAGCAAGCTGTGGTTTTTATGGAATATGTTTGGACATGTAATGCAAAGAGCCTTGATTTCCATGAGATGACCATGTTTTCCTTGTTTACTTAATATAATAGACTCCATAGCCCAATGAGAACCAGTTTGATGTGTTTCCAACCAGCTTTGCTTTCATGATTAAATAAGGAGTTAGCCATCCATTGTTTGAAGGATTTTATCAAGAGTTTGTGAGAGAGCCCTCTCTGATCAAAGAGGCTAATCTTTGGTCTAAAGATAGGTTGAAATAGTTACATGAAATCTTGCTTGGTTGCAGCCCTCAGTAGTGATTTTGTGATAACATTTTGGTGCGTCTGCCGGGAGCTTAAGATTGAATTTCTGAAGGTAGCAGGAGTTCAAATGATTTTCAAGGCTGCAGAACTACCTTGGCGACTCCACACATCAAAGAACAAATGAGAAGGTGACTCCACTGCTAGAAGATCAGTAGCTTGATGAAGTTTCAAGATGGATTCCACTGCAAGAAAGAATGCCAGGTATGCTCCTATGAATCGGTCTCATATCCCTGGTTTTCCAAATCCTATGCCAAAGGTTGATTGGTTGGATGATCTTCCAATATTCAAAGATGAAAAGAAGGATGATGCTGCTCTCCATTTGGTTAAGTTTCACATACATGTACGCAGTCTTAAGGTTCATTTCCCTGAAGATTGTCTCATGAGGATGTTTATGGCTACTTTAGAAGGAGAAGCATGGTCTTGGTATAAAAGTTTGGAAAATGATTCATTATCTTCTCTTGCTGATTTCCATGATGCGTTCTGTGAAATGTATAAAGAATGTTATCCTTCTTTGTTGCTGCTCAAAGATTGCTGTAGGCATTCTTTGAATCTTATTCAGTACTTGGAGGATTATTATGGTGATGATGAATTTACAGATGAAGAAATTTTAGAGGCTCTTCATGACAATGTTTTTCAGCACCAAGGAGAAGGTATAACACTCCATGAAGCACAGCATGAAGACCAGCAGGGGTTTAGTTGTGAAACCCATGTTTCATCCTTTGATATTGATGTAGAGATGCAGCAGATTGGTCCGGCTTCAGATCATGATGAAGATGAAATTGATTGCACCCAGCAAGAAGAAATATTGGAGGAAATTTTCTATGACCCTCAGGCAGAGGAAAAGCTTGCTCAATTTTGTAATTCCTTGCAACAACTTACTTCAAATAATGATCATAGTAGTGAGGAAAATTACATTGTTTGTGAGCATCATTCAGATAGGCAGTTGGATAGTATATCAAATAAATTTGGTGTGGCTGAAGATAAGTTGTCTAAAGATACAGAAAGTTTTGAGAATCAGCAAACTAACCATGTGTTTTTTGACCCTATAGCTGAATACATGGATAAGATTTACTGTTCAGGCGGCTTCCAGTTATATTTTCATGTTGAAGAACAGTTACACCTCATGCCGCCTCGGTTACTTCAGTATCTGATTTATTTTTGTTTCAAGCACAGCCAAAGGACTCAAATGTCAGATAAGATGAATGATTGGCTACATTGGAAATATCATGTTGCTTGAGCTACAAGTGGAGTTTGCAGCTGATAGGGTAGGTAGGTAGAGGTAAATGCAAAATAAGCTCAAGGTCAACTGAGCATTTCTCAGTAGATATAGTTTTCTTTCTCCTACAGTCATGCTTGTCAAGCAAATTTTAGTTTGTCAAAAATGGATAAGGCACTGGAGCTGCATGTTCTTAGTGTACCACAGGGGCACACTATCCCTAGTGGAGCCACTGTTATCACTTGGAACTATAGTTCATGTATATAAGGTTGTCCATAAGTTTTATATAAAGCCTTGAAGTCTTGTGAATAGGTTTATTAGTATATGTCAATTTGAAATTTGAAATTCAAGAGGTATTGTTGTGAATTCGTGTAAAGGAAAAATCATTAGACACCCTTCATCATTGTTAGTCAAAGCATGTCATGTCATGGTACTTTGCGCAGTTTCGCAGCGCAGATTTGATTGGTCAGTTTAGCTGCGAAATGATGTTTTCATGTTTTCGCAACGCTCTGTTTGTCAGTGATTTCGTAGCGCATCTTGTTAAATTTGAACTGCCCGCGCTACGAAATTGGGGTTTCAGGGTTTTTTGTAGCGCTTTTCCTCTGAATGTCAAATCCGAGAGTAGTGAGTCATAGGTCCGTTCATGATTGTCAGTTCACATCCTCTCCATGTCATGATAAACCAGTATTTCGCCATAAGGTTCGAAGTCATGTATTTGAGTGTTAGTTTAGGGGATGTTACAAGAGATGGTTATATCATAATGGGTTCTTCATATTATGTAAACATGTTTGCTGTATGAGAAGCCCAAGTTCTTATTTAAATGGACTACTGCAAGCGAGCCTGCACTCCAAAGTCGAAGTTTGTTTTCGTGCTACAAGCTACCATTAGTTTCCTGTGTAAAAATATTCCAAGCAGCTGTTAGTTCAAGGTGCTTTAGTTATCCTCTTAAAACTCATCTTATTTCTAGTAAAGGTTTTGAAGAAATCACATGGAATAAAGGTGACATGGATGTTGAAGAGAGTAATGTCACACGTTCTACAAGGAAAAAACCCTGTTGCTGTTCAAGTGCAGCTGCATCTCTTTCGAGCAGTGGGAAGGATCTTGTGAAATTTGCAAACAAGTCTTCCAGCAGTCATGGCAATGCTTTTCCAGAAAGGCCAACAAATGTTAGCACAGAATGTACTTCAAGTAGCTACAGTAATGAAGCCATTAATCATTTTTATTTGAAGAACATGTTTTTGATGAAGATTGTGTTTTTGAAACTGCTGTAGGAGATGTTTGTTACAGGCATAGTTATCTGTTTTAAGCAGTCAACTTCCAGGAGGTATTTAGAGCAGATGAACGTGTATTTTCGAAAATTGAAAGAGGCTTTTATTCCTAACATACTGAACTAGAAAAACCTCTTTCAGTTTCCTCAAATCCGTTACGAGCTGAGAGAATCAATCTGCCACTACGTCGGATTGCATTCTGGTGCGTCTGCCGGGAGCTTAAGATTGAATTTCTGAAGGTAGCAGGAGTTCAAATGATTTTCAAGGCTGCAGAACTACCTTGGCGACTCCACACATCAAAGAACAAATGAGAAGGTGACTCCACTGCTAGAAGATCAGTAGCTTGATGAAGTTTCAAGATGGATTCCACTGCAAGAAAGAATGCCAGGTATGCTCCTATGAATCGGTCTCATATCCCTGGTTTTCCAAATCCTATGCCAAAGGTTGATTGGTTGGATGATCTTCCAATATTCAAAGATGAAAAGAAGGATGATGCTGCTCTCCATTTGGTTAAGTTTCACATACATGTACGCAGTCTTAAGGTTCATTTCCCTGAAGATTGTCTCATGAGGATGTTTATGGCTACTTTAGAAGGAGAAGCATGGTCTTGGTATAAAAGTTTGGAAAATGATTCATTATCTTCTCTTGCTGATTTCCATGATGCGTTCTGTGAAATGTATAAAGAATGTTATCCTTCTTTGTTGCTGCTCAAAGATTGCTGTAGGCATTCTTTGAATCTTATTCAGTACTTGGAGGATTGTTATGATGATGATGAATTTACAGATGAAGAAATTTTAGAGGCTCTTCATAGCAATGTTTTTCAGCATCAAGGAGAAGGTATAACACTCCATGAAGCACAGCATGAAGACCAGCAGGAGTTTACCTGTGAAAACCATGTTTTATCCTTTGATATTGATGTAGAGATGCAACAGATTGGTCCGGCTTCAGATCATGATGAAGATGAAATTGATTGCACCCAGCAAGAAGAAATATTGGAGGAAATTTTCTATGACCCCCAGGCAGAGGAAAAGCTTGCTCAATTTTGTAATTCCTTGCAACAGCTTACTTCAAATAATGATCATAGTAGTGAGGAAAATTACATTGTTTGTGAGCATCATTCAGATAGGCAGTTGGATAGTATATCAAATAAATTTGGTGTGGCTGAAGATAAGTTGTCTAAAGATACAGAAAGTTTTGAGAATCAGCAAACTAACCATGTGTTTTTTGACCCTATAGCTGAATACATGGATAAGATTTACTGTTCAGGCAGCTTCCAGTTATATTTTCATGTTGAAGAACAGTTACACCTCATGCCGCCTCGGTTACTTCAGTATCTGATTTATTTTTGTTTCAAGCACAGCCAAAGGACTCAAATGTCAGATAAGATGAATGATTGGCTACATTGGAAATATCATGTTGCTTGAGCTATAAGTGGAGTTTACAGCTAATAGGGTAGGTAGGTAGAGGTAAATGAAAAATAAGCTCAAGGTCAACTGAGCATTTCTCAGTAGATATAGTTTTCTTTCTCCTACAGTCATGCTTGTCAAGCAAATTTTAGTTTGTCAAAAATGGATAAGGCACTGGAGCTGCATGTTCTTAGTGTACCACAGGGGCACACTATCCCTAGTGGAGCCATTGTTATCACTTGGAACTATAGTTCATGTATATAAGGTTGTCCATAAGTTTTATATAAAGCCTTGAAGTCTTGTGAATAGGTTTATTAGTATATGTCAATTTGAAATTTGAAATTCAAGAGGTATTGTTGTGAATTCGTGTAAAGGAAAAATCATTAGACACCCTTCATCATTGTTAGTCAAAGCATGTCATGTCATGGTACTTTGCGCAGTTTCGCAGCGCAGATTTGATTGGTCAGTTTAGCTGCGAAATGATGTTTTCATGTTTTCGCAACGCTCTGTTTGTCAGTGATTTCGTAGCGCATCTTGTTAAATTTGAACTGCCCGCGCTACGAAATTGGGGTTTCAGGGTTTTTTGTAGCGCTTTTCCTCTGAATGTCAAATCCGAGAGTAGTGAGTCATAGGTCCGTTCATGATTGTCAGTTCACATCCTCTCCATGTCATGATAAACCAGTATTTCGCCATAAGGTTCGAAGTCATGTATTTGAGTGTTAGTTTAGGGGATGTTACAAGAGATGGTTATATCATAATGGGTTCTTCATATTATGTAAACATGTTTGCTGTATGAGAAGCCCAAGTTCTTATTTAAACGGACTACTGCAAGCGAGCCTGCACTCCAAAGTCGAAGTTTGTTTTCGTGCTACAAGCTACCATTAGTTTCCTGTGTAAAAATATTCCAAGCAGCTGTTAGTTCAAGGTGCTTTAGTTATCCTCTTAAAACTCATCTTATTTCTAGTAAAGGTTTTGAAGAAATCACATGGAATAAAGGTGACATGGATGTTGAAGAGAGTAATGTCACACGTTCTACAAGGAAAAAACCCTGTTGCTGTTCAGGTGCAGCTGCATCTCTTTCGAGCAGTGGGAAGGATCTTGTGAAATTTGCAAACAAGTCTTCCAGCAGTCATGGCAATGCTTTTCCAGAAAGGCCAACAAATGTTAGCACAGAATGTACTTCAAGTAGCTACAGTAATGAAGCCATTAATCATTTTTATTTGAAGAACATGTTTTTGATGAAGATTGTGTTTTTGAAACTGCTGTAGGAGATGTTTGTTACAGGCATAGTTATCTGTTTTAAGCAGTCAACTTCCAGGAGGTATTTAGAGCAGATGAAAGTGTATTTTCGAAAATTGAAAGAGGCTTTTATTCCTAACATACTGAACTAGAAAAACCTCTTTCAGTTTCCTCAAATCCGTTACGAGCTGAGAGAATCGAATGACTAAAGTTGCGCTACAAAACTGCTGTAGATGCAGTTTTTAATTTCCTGTTTCACACATTTTTTTCAAGGCTCGATTCTGGGCAGCTGGAGTAGTTTTTCAAAAAACCAAAAGAGGTTTTTGTTAAGAACGGGTTGGTTCACAAAAACCTCCTTTAGTTTTGCCAAATACGTTTTCTGTGAGAAGCTATGAGCTCTGTCCCAAGAGCTATTTTTCAGGCAGAATAACAGTTTCGTAGCTGTAATGAAAGGTAGCAAAAGCTTTGCTAGTCAGGTAGATGCAGTGGCTGAGGTGTACACCTGGACGGTTTCAGCCATCAAACAAGCCAAACATGTCAGAAGGATGAACATGAGCCTGAGATCAGAAATCAAAGCATTAAAGGAAGAAGTTAGCAGCTTGAAGAGAAAGCTAGGCAAACTAGCTAATTGATCCAAAGGGAAATTTGCCTTCCAAATTTTGGTAAATTTTGGCTGTCATCATTTTGAAACTTTTTGAAACTTTTTGAAGTCCTTACACCTGTGTAAAATAGCTGAAGAAATCACAGAGTTCAGTCATTGTTGCTTTAAGGTTCATATGCTTAGTTTTGATTACCTACAGCAGTTTCGTAGCGCGCTACGAAACTGCTGTAGATGACTGTTTATGTAAAAAACTTGAGTTTGAACGCTGAGGTCAGCAAATATTAAAAGGGATGATTCGAGATTAGCATGGAGACTATAGAAAGTCATTCAGATGTTTAAAAAAGTGCCAGGTGTAAGTATTCAAGGAAAAGGTGAAATTTTGTCTTATGTTAAAGTTTTCACTTTATGTCCGAATTTTTAGGGTTCTGGTAGGGCTGCTGAGGTGTTGAGTGGTACACCTGTTCAGTTATGGGATGGCCAGATCATAAGTTTTCTTCCCTCATACGTGACTATTAGAAGATTAAATGGCTTGAAACATGATCTTAAATGCATGAACACTAATGGGAGACAAAGACCGTGAACATAGGGCACAGATTCTTGTTTGTTGATGAATCACCTACACATCAGGCATCCGGAGCTGCTCATCCAGTGAATGTGTTTTCAGTTTGGTTTGGCTATTATTGAAGTGTTACAGGTGTCAAGTTTCAAGGATGCAGCAAGGTACACGAGGAGATAGACTTGAAGTGACAATATAATGGAGTCCTCTGTTTTCGTAGCACGATATCTCTTGTAATTTATTAGTTTGTTTATGATAGAGATAAGGTAATTAATGTTAGAATTTCGAGCTCCCTTCATGCTTGTTGAGGAGTCTCAGGTAGTAGTGTTTTGATTGGTTATATATAGAAATGACTCATATGTAACAAAGGTTGGACATTTTATACAAAAACAGAGTTGTTTTGGAGCTATTGTAAGACTTATCACAGTAATAGTAAAACAGTGTTATTTTCTTCTCAAGATTCTCGATGGATTATTGTGTTCAAATGTAATGGTGGTGTTTTATATCATATGTTATTTTACAGCCTTGTTATAATACAATCACTCAGAATTCATATCCTATGCTCTGACTTCCTGTGTATTTAGCAAGCTGTGGTTTTTATGGAATATGTTTGGACATGTAATGCAAAGAGCCTTGATTTCCATGAGATGACCATGTTTTCCTTGTTTACTTAATATAATAGACTCCATAGCCCAATGAGAACCAGTTTGATGTGTTTCCAACCAGCTTTGCTTTCATGATTAAATAAGGAGTTAGCCATCCATTGTTTGAAGGATTTTATCAAGAGTTTGTGAGAGAGCCCTCTCTGATCAAAGAGGCTAATCTTTGGTCTAAAGATAGGTTGAAATAGTTACATGAAATCTTGCTTGGTTGCAGCCCTCAGTAGTGATTTTGTGATAACATTTTGGTGCGTCTGCCGGGAGCTTAAGATTGAATTTCTGAAGGTAGCAGGAGTTCAAATGATTTTCAAGGCTGCAGAACTACCTTGGCGACTCCACACATCAAAGAACAAATGAGAAGGTGACTCCACTGCTAGAAGATCAGTAGCTTGATGAAGTTTCAAGATGGATTCCACTGCAAGAAAGAATGCCAGGTATGCTCCTATGAATCGGTCTCATATCCCTGGTTTTCCAAATCCTATGCCAAAGGTTGATTGGTTGGATGATCTTCCAATATTCAAAGATGAAAAGAAGGATGATGCTGCTCTCCATTTGGTTAAGTTTCACATACATGTACGCAGTCTTAAGGTTCATTTCCCTGAAGATTGTCTCATGAGGATGTTTATGGCTACTTTAGAAGGAGAAGCATGGTCTTGGTATAAAAGTTTGGAAAATGATTCATTATCTTCTCTTGCTGATTTCCATGATGCGTTCTGTGAAATGTATAAAGAATGTTATCCTTCTTTGTTGCTGCTCAAAGATTGCTGTAGGCATTCTTTGAATCTTATTCAGTACTTGGAGGATTATTATGGTGATGATGAATTTACAGATGAAGAAATTTTAGAGGCTCTTCATGACAATGTTTTTCAGCACCAAGGAGAAGGTATAACACTCCATGAAGCACAGCATGAAGACCAGCAGGGGTTTAGTTGTGAAACCCATGTTTCATCCTTTGATATTGATGTAGAGATGCAGCAGATTGGTCCGGCTTCAGATCATGATGAAGATGAAATTGATTGCACCCAGCAAGAAGAAATATTGGAGGAAATTTTCTATGACCCTCAGGCAGAGGAAAAGCTTGCTCAATTTTGTAATTCCTTGCAACAACTTACTTCAAATAATGATCATAGTAGTGAGGAAAATTACATTGTTTGTGAGCATCATTCAGATAGGCAGTTGGATAGTATATCAAATAAATTTGGTGTGGCTGAAGATAAGTTGTCTAAAGATACAGAAAGTTTTGAGAATCAGCAAACTAACCATGTGTTTTTTGACCCTATAGCTGAATACATGGATAAGATTTACTGTTCAGGCGGCTTCCAGTTATATTTTCATGTTGAAGAACAGTTACACCTCATGCCGCCTCGGTTACTTCAGTATCTGATTTATTTTTGTTTCAAGCACAGCCAAAGGACTCAAATGTCAGATAAGATGAATGATTGGCTACATTGGAAATATCATGTTGCTTGAGCTACAAGTGGAGTTTGCAGCTGATAGGGTAGGTAGGTAGAGGTAAATGCAAAATAAGCTCAAGGTCAACTGAGCATTTCTCAGTAGATATAGTTTTCTTTCTCCTACAGTCATGCTTGTCAAGCAAATTTTAGTTTGTCAAAAATGGATAAGGCACTGGAGCTGCATGTTCTTAGTGTACCACAGGGGCACACTATCCCTAGTGGAGCCACTGTTATCACTTGGAACTATAGTTCATGTATATAAGGTTGTCCATAAGTTTTATATAAAGCCTTGAAGTCTTGTGAATAGGTTTATTAGTATATGTCAATTTGAAATTTGAAATTCAAGAGGTATTGTTGTGAATTCGTGTAAAGGAAAAATCATTAGACACCCTTCATCATTGTTAGTCAAAGCATGTCATGTCATGGTACTTTGCGCAGTTTCGCAGCGCAGATTTGATTGGTCAGTTTAGCTGCGAAATGATGTTTTCATGTTTTCGCAACGCTCTGTTTGTCAGTGATTTCGTAGCGCATCTTGTTAAATTTGAACTGCCCGCGCTACGAAATTGGGGTTTCAGGGTTTTTTGTAGCGCTTTTCCTCTGAATGTCAAATCCGAGAGTAGTGAGTCATAGGTCCGTTCATGATTGTCAGTTCACATCCTCTCCATGTCATGATAAACCAGTATTTCGCCATAAGGTTCGAAGTCATGTATTTGAGTGTTAGTTTAGGGGATGTTACAAGAGATGGTTATATCATAATGGGTTCTTCATATTATGTAAACATGTTTGCTGTATGAGAAGCCCAAGTTCTTATTTAAATGGACTACTGCAAGCGAGCCTGCACTCCAAAGTCGAAGTTTGTTTTCGTGCTACAAGCTACCATTAGTTTCCTGTGTAAAAATATTCCAAGCAGCTGTTAGTTCAAGGTGCTTTAGTTATCCTCTTAAAACTCATCTTATTTCTAGTAAAGGTTTTGAAGAAATCACATGGAATAAAGGTGACATGGATGTTGAAGAGAGTAATGTCACACGTTCTACAAGGAAAAAACCCTGTTGCTGTTCAAGTGCAGCTGCATCTCTTTCGAGCAGTGGGAAGGATCTTGTGAAATTTGCAAACAAGTCTTCCAGCAGTCATGGCAATGCTTTTCCAGAAAGGCCAACAAATGTTAGCACAGAATGTACTTCAAGTAGCTACAGTAATGAAGCCATTAATCATTTTTATTTGAAGAACATGTTTTTGATGAAGATTGTGTTTTTGAAACTGCTGTAGGAGATGTTTGTTACAGGCATAGTTATCTGTTTTAAGCAGTCAACTTCCAGGAGGTATTTAGAGCAGATGAACGTGTATTTTCGAAAATTGAAAGAGGCTTTTATTCCTAACATACTGAACTAGAAAAACCTCTTTCAGTTTCCTCAAATCCGTTACGAGCTGAGAGAATCAATCTGCCACTACGTCGGATTGCATTCTGGTGCGTCTGCCGGGAGCTTAAGATTGAATTTCTGAAGGTAGCAGGAGTTCAAATGATTTTCAAGGCTGCAGAACTACCTTGGCGACTCCACACATCAAAGAACAAATGAGAAGGTGACTCCACTGCTAGAAGATCAGTAGCTTGATGAAGTTTCAAGATGGATTCCACTGCAAGAAAGAATGCCAGGTATGCTCCTATGAATCGGTCTCATATCCCTGGTTTTCCAAATCCTATGCCAAAGGTTGATTGGTTGGATGATCTTCCAATATTCAAAGATGAAAAGAAGGATGATGCTGCTCTCCATTTGGTTAAGTTTCACATACATGTACGCAGTCTTAAGGTTCATTTCCCTGAAGATTGTCTCATGAGGATGTTTATGGCTACTTTAGAAGGAGAAGCATGGTCTTGGTATAAAAGTTTGGAAAATGATTCATTATCTTCTCTTGCTGATTTCCATGATGCGTTCTGTGAAATGTATAAAGAATGTTATCCTTCTTTGTTGCTGCTCAAAGATTGCTGTAGGCATTCTTTGAATCTTATTCAGTACTTGGAGGATTGTTATGATGATGATGAATTTACAGATGAAGAAATTTTAGAGGCTCTTCATAGCAATGTTTTTCAGCATCAAGGAGAAGGTATAACACTCCATGAAGCACAGCATGAAGACCAGCAGGAGTTTACCTGTGAAAACCATGTTTTATCCTTTGATATTGATGTAGAGATGCAACAGATTGGTCCGGCTTCAGATCATGATGAAGATGAAATTGATTGCACCCAGCAAGAAGAAATATTGGAGGAAATTTTCTATGACCCCCAGGCAGAGGAAAAGCTTGCTCAATTTTGTAATTCCTTGCAACAGCTTACTTCAAATAATGATCATAGTAGTGAGGAAAATTACATTGTTTGTGAGCATCATTCAGATAGGCAGTTGGATAGTATATCAAATAAATTTGGTGTGGCTGAAGATAAGTTGTCTAAAGATACAGAAAGTTTTGAGAATCAGCAAACTAACCATGTGTTTTTTGACCCTATAGCTGAATACATGGATAAGATTTACTGTTCAGGCAGCTTCCAGTTATATTTTCATGTTGAAGAACAGTTACACCTCATGCCGCCTCGGTTACTTCAGTATCTGATTTATTTTTGTTTCAAGCACAGCCAAAGGACTCAAATGTCAGATAAGATGAATGATTGGCTACATTGGAAATATCATGTTGCTTGAGCTATAAGTGGAGTTTACAGCTAATAGGGTAGGTAGGTAGAGGTAAATGAAAAATAAGCTCAAGGTCAACTGAGCATTTCTCAGTAGATATAGTTTTCTTTCTCCTACAGTCATGCTTGTCAAGCAAATTTTAGTTTGTCAAAAATGGATAAGGCACTGGAGCTGCATGTTCTTAGTGTACCACAAGGGCACACTATCCCTAGTGGAGCCATTGTTATCACTTGGAACTATAGTTCATGTATATAAGGTTGTCCATAAGTTTTATATAAAGCCTTGAAGTCTTGTGAATAGGTTTATTAGTATATGTCAATTTGAAATTTGAAATTCAAGAGGTATTGTTGTGAATTCGTGTAAAGGAAAAATCATTAGACACCCTTCATCATTGTTAGTCAAAGCATGTCATGTCATGGTACTTTGCGCAGTTTCGCAGCGCAGATTTGATTGGTCAGTTTAGCTGCGAAATGATGTTTTCATGTTTTCGCAACGCTCTGTTTGTCAGTGATTTCGTAGCGCATCTTGTTAAATTTGAACTGCCCGCGCTACGAAATTGGGGTTTCAGGGTTTTTTGTAGCGCTTTTCCTCTGAATGTCAAATCCGAGAGTAGTGAGTCATAGGTCCGTTCATGATTGTCAGTTCACATCCTCTCCATGTCATGATAAACCAGTATTTCGCCATAAGGTTCGAAGTCATGTATTTGAGTGTTAGTTTAGGGGATGTTACAAGAGATGGTTATATCATAATGGGTTCTTCATATTATGTAAACATGTTTGCTGTATGAGAAGCCCAAGTTCTTATTTAAACGGACTACTGCAAGCGAGCCTGCACTCCAAAGTCGAAGTTTTTTTTCGTGCTACAAGCTACCATTAGTTTCCTGTGTAAAAATATTCCAAGCAGCTGTTAGTTCAAGGTGCTTTAGTTATCCTCTTAAAACTCATCTTATTTCTAGTAAAGGTTTTGAAGAAATCACATGGAATAAAGGTGACATGGATGTTGAAGAGAGTAATGTCACACGTTCTACAAGGAAAAAACCCTGTTGCTGTTCAGGTGCAGCTGCATCTCTTTCGAGCAGTGGGAAGGATCTTGTGAAATTTGCAAACAAGTCTTCCAGCAGTCATGGCAATGCTTTTCCAGAAAGGCCAACAAATGTTAGCACAGAATGTACTTCAAGTAGCTACAGTAATGAAGCCATTAATCATTTTTATTTGAAGAACATGTTTTTGATGAAGATTGTGTTTTTGAAACTGCTGTAGGAGATGTTTGTTACAGGCATAGTTATCTGTTTTAAGCAGTCAACTTCCAGGAGGTATTTAGAGCAGATGAAAGTGTATTTTCGAAAATTGAAAGAGGCTTTTATTCCTAACATACTGAACTAGAAAAACCTCTTTCAGTTTCCTCAAATCCGTTACGAGCTGAGAGAATCGAATGACTAAAGTTGCGCTACAAAACTGCTGTAGATGCAGTTTTTAATTTCCTGTTTCACACATTTTTTTCAAGGCTCGATTCTGGGCAGCTGGAGTAGTTTTTCAAAAAACCAAAAGAGGTTTTTGTTAAGAACAGGTGGTTTCACAAAAACCTCCTTTAGTTTTGCCAAATACGTTTTCTGTGAGAAGCTATGAGCTCTGTCCCAAGAGCTATTTTTCAGGCAGAATAACAGTTTCGTAGCTGTAATGAAAGGTAGCAAAAGCTTTGCTAGTCAGGTAGATGCAGTGGCTGAGGTGTACACCTGGACGGTTTCAGCCATCAAACAAGCCAAACATGTCAGAAGGATGAACATGAGCCTGAGATCAGAAATCAAAGCATTAAAGGAAGAAGTTAGCAGCTTGAAGAGAAAGCTAGGCAAACTAGCTAATTGATCCAAAGGGAAATTTGCCTTCCAAATTTTGGTAAATTTTGGCTGTCATCATTTTGAAACTTTTTGAAACTTTTTGAAGTCCTTACACCTGTGTAAAATAGCTGAAGAAATCACAGAGTTCAGTCATTGTTGCTTTAAGGTTCATATGCTTAGTTTTGATTACCTACAGCAGTTTCGTAGCGCGCTACGAAACTGCTGTAGATGACTGTTTATGTAAAAAACTTGAGTTTGAACGCTGAGGTCAGCAAATATTAAAAGGGATGATTCGAGATTAGCATGGAGACTATAGAAAGTCATTCAGATGTTTAAAAAAGTGCCAGGTGTAAGTATTCAAGGAAAAGGTGAAATTTTGTCTTATGTTAAAGTTTTCACTTTATGTCCGAATTTTTAGGGTTCTGGTAGGGCTGCTGAGGTGTTGAGTGGTACACCTGTTCAGTTATGGGATGGCCAGATCATAAGTTTTCTTCCCTCATACGTGACTATTAGAAGATTAAATGGCTTGAAACATGATCTTAAATGCATGAACACTAATGGGAGACAAAGACCGTGAACATAGGGCACAGATTCTTGTTTGTTGATGAATCACCTACACATCAGGCATCCGGAGCTGCTCATCCAGTGAATGTGTTTTCAGTTTGGTTTGGCTATTATTGAAGTGTTACAGGTGTCAAGTTTCAAGGATGCAGCAAGGTACACGAGGAGATAGACTTGAAGTGACAATATAATGGAGTCCTCTGTTTTCGTAGCACGATATCTCTTGTAATTTATTAGTTTGTTTATGATAGAGATAAGGTAATTAATGTTAGAATTTCGAGCTCCCTTCATGCTTGTTGAGGAGTCTCAGGTAGTAGTGTTTTGATTGGTTATATATAGAAATGACTCATATGTAACAAAGGTTGGACATTTTATACAAAAACAGAGTTGTTTTGGAGCTATTGTAAGACTTATCACAGTAATAGTAAAACAGTGTTATTTTCTTCTCAAGATTCTCGATGGATTATTGTGTTCAAATGTAATGGTGGTGTTTTATATCATATGTTATTTTACAGCCTTGTTATAATACAATCACTCAGAATTCATATCCTATGCTCTGACTTCCTGTGTATTTAGCAAGCTGTGGTTTTTATGGAATATGTTTGGACATGTAATGCAAAGAGCCTTGATTTCCATGAGATGACCATGTTTTCCTTGTTTACTTAATATAATAGACTCCATAGCCCAATGAGAACCAGTTTGATGTGTTTCCAACCAGCTTTGCTTTCATGATTAAATAAGGAGTTAGCCATCCATTGTTTGAAGGATTTTATCAAGAGTTTGTGAGAGAGCCCTCTCTGATCAAAGAGGCTAATCTTTGGTCTAAAGATAGGTTGAAATAGTTACATGAAATCTTGCTTGGTTGCAGCCCTCAGTAGTGATTTTGTGATAACATTTTGGTGCGTATGCCGGGAGCTTAAGATTGAATTTCTGAAGGTAGCAGGAGTTCAAATGATTTTCAAGGCTGCAGAACTACCTTGGCGACTCCACACATCAAAGAACAAATGAGAAGGTGACTCCACTGCTAGAAGATCAGTAGCTTGATGAAGTTTCAAGATGGATTCCACTGCAAGAAAGAATGCCAGGTATGCTCCTATGAATCGGTCTCATATCCCTGGTTTTCCAAATCCTATGCCAAAGGTTGATTGGTTGGATGATCTTCCAATATTCAAAGATGAAAAGAAGGATGATGTTGCTCTCCATTTGGTTAAGTTTCACATACATGTACGCAGTCTTAAGGTTCATTTCCCTGAAGATTGTCTCATGAGGATGTTTATGGCTACTTTAGAAGGAGAAGCATGGTCTTGGTATAAAAGTTTGGAAAATGATTCATTATCTTCTCTTGCTGATTTCCATGATGCGTTCTGTGAAATGTATAAAGAATGTTATCCTTCTTTGTTGCTGCTCAAAGATTGCTGTAGGCATTCTTTGAATCTTATTCAGTACTTGGAGGATTATTATGGTGATGATGAATTTACAGATGAAGAAATTTTAGAGGCTCTTCATGACAATGTTTTTCAGCACCAAGGAGAAGGTATAACACTCCATGAAGCACAGCATGAAGACCAGCAGGGGTTTAGTTGTGAAACCCATGTTTCATCCTTTGATATTGATGTAGAGATGCAGCAGATTGGTCCGGCTTCAGATCATGATGAAGATGAAATTGATTGCACCCAGCAAGAAGAAATATTGGAGGAAATTTTCTATGACCCTCAGGCAGAGGAAAAGCTTGCTCAATTTTGTAATTCCTTGCAACAACTTACTTCAAATAATGATCATAGTAGTGAGGAAAATTACATTGTTTGTGAGCATCATTCAGATAGGCAGTTGGATAGTATATCAAATAAATTTGGTGTGGCTGAAGATAAGTTGTCTAAAGATACAGAAAGTTTTGAGAATCAGCAAACTAACCATGTGTTTTTTGACCCTATAGCTGAATACATGGATAAGATTTACTGTTCAGGCGGCTTCCAGTTATATTTTCATGTTGAAGAACAGTTACACCTCATGCCGCCTCGGTTACTTCAGTATCTGATTTATTTTTGTTTCAAGCACAGCCAAAGGACTCAAATGTCAGATAAGATGAATGATTGGCTACATTGGAAATATCATGTTGCTTGAGCTACAAGTGGAGTTTGCAGCTGATAGGGTAGGTAGGTAGAGGTAAATGCAAAATAAGCTCAAGGTCAACTGAGCATTTCTCAGTAGATATAGTTTTCTTTCTCCTACAGTCATGCTTGTCAAGCAAATTTTAGTTTGTCAAAAATGGATAAGGCACTGGAGCTGCATGTTCTTAGTGTACCACAGGGGCACACTATCCCTAGTGGAGCCACTGTTATCACTTGGAACTATAGTTCATGTATATAAGGTTGTCCATAAGTTTTATATAAAGCCTTGAAGTCTTGTGAATAGGTTTATTAGTATATGTCAATTTGAAATTTGAAATTCAAGAGGTATTGTTGTGAATTCGTGTAAAGGAAAAATCATTAGACACCCTTCATCATTGTTAGTCAAAGCATGTCATGTCATGGTACTTTGCGCAGTTTCGCAGCGCAGATTTGATTGGTCATTTTAGCTGCGAAATGATGTTTTCATGTTTTCGCAACGCTCTGTTTGTCAGTGATTTCGTAGCGCATCTTGTTAAATTTGAACTGCCCGCGCTACGAAATTGGGGTTTCAGGGTTTTTTGTAGCGCTTTTCCTCTGAATGTCAAATCCGAGAGTAGTGAGTCATAGGTCCGTTCATGATTGTCAGTTCACATCCTCTCCATGTCATGATAAACCAGTATTTCGCCATAAGGTTCGAAGTCATGTATTTGAGTGTTAGTTTAGGGGATGTTACAAGAGATGGTTATATCATAATGGGTTCTTCATATTATGTAAACATGTTTGCTGTATGAGAAGCCCAAGTTCTTATTTAAATGGACTACTGCAAGCGAGCCTGCACTCCAAAGTCGAAGTTTGTTTTCGTGCTACAAGCTACCATTAGTTTCCTGTGTAAAAATATTCCAAGCAGCTGTTAGTTCAAGGTGCTTTAGTTATCCTCTTAAAACTCATCTTATTTCTAGTAAAGGTTTTGAAGAAATCACATGGAATAAAGGTGACATGGATGTTGAAGAGAGTAATGTCACACGTTCTACAAGGAAAAAACCCTGTTGCTGTTCAAGTGCAGCTGCATCTCTTTCGAGCAGTGGGAAGGATCTTGTGAAATTTGCAAACAAGTCTTCCAGCAGTCATGGCAATGCTTTTCCAGAAAGGCCAACAAATGTTAGCACAGAATGTACTTCAAGTAGCTACAGTAATGAAGCCATTAATCATTTTTATTTGAAGAACATGTTTTTGATGAAGATTGTGTTTTTGAAACTGCTGTAGGAGATGTTTGTTACAGGCATAGTTATCTGTTTTAAGCAGTCAACTTCCAGGAGGTATTTAGAGCAGATGAACGTGTATTTTCGAAAATTGAAAGAGGCTTTTATTCCTAACATACTGAACTAGAAAAACCTCTTTCAGTTTCCTCAAATCCGTTACGAGCTGAGAGAATCAATCTGCCACTACGTCGGATTGCATTCTGGTGCGTCTGCCGGGAGCTTAAGATTGAATTTCTGAAGGTAGCAGGAGTTCAAATGATTTTCAAGGCTGCAGAACTACCTTGGCGACTCCACACATCAAAGAACAAATGAGAAGGTGACTCCACTGCTAGAAGATCAGTAGCTTGATGAAGTTTCAAGATGGATTCCACTGCAAGAAAGAATGCCAGGTATGCTCCTATGAATCGGTCTCATATCCCTGGTTTTCCAAATCCTATGCCAAAGGTTGATTGGTTGGATGATCTTCCAATATTCAAAGATGAAAAGAAGGATGATGCTGCTCTCCATTTGGTTAAGTTTCACATACATGTACGCAGTCTTAAGGTTCATTTCCCTGAAGATTGTCTCATGAGGATGTTTATGGCTACTTTAGAAGGAGAAGCATGGTCTTGGTATAAAAGTTTGGAAAATGATTCATTATCTTCTCTTGCTGATTTCCATGATGCGTTCTGTGAAATGTATAAAGAATGTTATCCTTCTTTGTTGCTGCTCAAAGATTGCTGTAGGCATTCTTTGAATCTTATTCAGTACTTGGAGGATTGTTATGATGATGATGAATTTACAGATGAAGAAATTTTAGAGGCTCTTCATAGCAATGTTTTTCAGCATCAAGGAGAAGGTATAACACTCCATGAAGCACAGCATGAAGACCAGCAGGAGTTTACCTGTGAAAACCATGTTTTATCCTTTGATATTGATGTAGAGATGCAACAGATTGGTCCGGCTTCAGATCATGATGAAGATGAAATTGATTGCACCCAGCAAGAAGAAATATTGGAGGAAATTTTCTATGACCCCCAGGCAGAGGAAAAGCTTGCTCAATTTTGTAATTCCTTGCAACAGCTTACTTCAAATAATGATCATAGTAGTGAGGAAAATTACATTGTTTGTGAGCATCATTCAGATAGGCAGTTGGATAGTATATCAAATAAATTTGGTGTGGCTGAAGATAAGTTGTCTAAAGATACAGAAAGTTTTGAGAATCAGCAAACTAACCATGTGTTTTTTGACCCTATAGCTGAATACATGGATAAGATTTACTGTTCAGGCAGCTTCCAGTTATATTTTCATGTTGAAGAACAGTTACACCTCATGCCGCCTCGGTTACTTCAGTATCTGATTTATTTTTGTTTCAAGCACAGCCAAAGGACTCAAATGTCAGATAAGATGAATGATTGGCTACATTGGAAATATCATGTTGCTTGAGCTATAAGTGGAGTTTACAGCTAATAGGGTAGGTAGGTAGAGGTAAATGAAAAATAAGCTCAAGGTCAACTGAGCATTTCTCAGTAGATATAGTTTTCTTTCTCCTACAGTCATGCTTGTCAAGCAAATTTTAGTTTGTCAAAAATGGATAAGGCACTGGAGCTGCATGTTCTTAGTGTACCACAGGGGCACACTATCCCTAGTGGAGCCATTGTTATCACTTGGAACTATAGTTCATGTATATAAGGTTGTCCATAAGTTTTATATAAAGCCTTGAAGTCTTGTGAATAGGTTTATTAGTATATGTCAATTTGAAATTTGAAATTCAAGAGGTATTGTTGTGAATTCGTGTAAAGGAAAAATCATTAGACACCCTTCATCATTGTTAGTCAAAGCATGTCATGTCATGGTACTTTGCGCAGTTTCGCAGCGCAGATTTGATTGGTCAGTTTAGCTGCGAAATGATGTTTTCATGTTTTCGCAACGCTCTGTTTGTCAGTGATTTCGTAGCGCATCTTGTTAAATTTGAACTGCCCGCGCTACGAAATTGGGGTTTCAGGGTTTTTTGTAGCGCTTTTCCTCTGAATGTCAAATCCGAGAGTAGTGAGTCATAGGTCCGTTCATGATTGTCAGTTCACATCCTCTCCATGTCATGATAAACCAGTATTTCGCCATAAGGTTCGAAGTCATGTATTTGAGTGTTAGTTTAGGGGATGTTACAAGAGATGGTTATATCATAATGGGTTCTTCATATTATGTAAACATGTTTGCTGTATGAGAAGCCCAAGTTCTTATTTAAACGGACTACTGCAAGCGAGCCTGCACTCCAAAGTCGAAGTTTGTTTTCGTGCTACAAGCTACCATTAGTTTCCTGTGTAAAAATATTCCAAGCAGCTGTTAGTTCAAGGTGCTTTAGTTATCCTCTTAAAACTCATCTTATTTCTAGTAAAGGTTTTGAAGAAATCACATGGAATAAAGGTGACATGGATGTTGAAGAGAGTAATGTCACACGTTCTACAAGGAAAAAACCCTGTTGCTGTTCAGGTGCAGCTGCATCTCTTTCGAGCAGTGGGAAGGATCTTGTGAAATTTGCAAACAAGTCTTCCAGCAGTCATGGCAATGCTTTTCCAGAAAGGCCAACAAATGTTAGCACAGAATGTACTTCAAGTAGCTACAGTAATGAAGCCATTAATCATTTTTATTTGAAGAACATGTTTTTGATGAAGATTGTGTTTTTGAAACTGCTGTAGGAGATGTTTGTTACAGGCATAGTTATCTGTTTTAAGCAGTCAAATTCCAGGAGGTATTTAGAGCAGATGAAAGTGTATTTTCGAAAATTGAAAGAGGCTTTTATTCCTAACATACTGAACTAGAAAAACCTCTTTCAGTTTCCTCAAATCCATTACGAGCTGAGAGAATCGAATGACTAAAGTTGCGCTACAAAACTGCTGTAGATGCAGTTTTTAATTTCCTGTTTCACACATTTTTTTCAAGGCTCGATTCTGGGCAGCTGGAGTAGTTTTTCAAAAAACCAAAAGAGGTTTTTGTTAAGAACGGGTTGGTTCACAAAAACCTCCTTTAGTTTTTCCAAATACGTTTTCTGTGAGAAGCTATGAGCTCTGTCCCAAGAGCTATTTTTCAGGCAGAATAACAGTTTCGTAGCTGTAATGAAAGGTAGCAAAAGCTTTGCTAGTCAGGTAGATGCAGTGGCTGAGGTGTACACCTGGACGGTTTCAGCCATCAAACAAGCCAAACATGTCAGAAGGATGAACATGAGCCTGAGATCAGAAATCAAAGCATTAAAGGAAGAAGTTAGCAGCTTGAAGAGAAAGCTAGGCAAACTAGCTAATTGATCCAAAGGGAAATTTGCCTTCCAAATTTTGGTAAATTTTGGCTGTCATCATTTTGAAACTTTTTGAAACTTTTTGAAGTCCTTACACCTGTGTAAAATAGCTGAAGAAATCACAGAGTTCAGTCATTGTTGCTTTAAGGTTCATATGCTTAGTTTTGATTACCTACAGCAGTTTCGTAGCGCGCTACGAAACTGCTGTAGATGACTGTTTATGTAAAAAACTTGAGTTTGAACGCTGAGGTCAGCAAATATTAAAAGGGATGATTCGAGATTAGCATGGAGACTATAGAAAGTCATTCAGATGTTTAAAAAAGTGCCAGGTGTAAGTATTCAAGGAAAAGGTGAAATTTTGTCTTATGTTAAAGTTTTCACTTTATGTCCGAATTTTTAGGGTTCTGGTAGGGCTGCTGAGGTGTTGAGTGGTACACCTGTTCAGTTATGGGATGGCCAGATCATAAGTTTTCTTCCCTCATACGTGACTATTAGAAGATTAAATGGCTTGAAACATGATCTTAAATGCATGAACACTAATGGGAGACAAAGACCGTGAACATAGGGCACAGATTCTTGTTTGTTGATGAATCACCTACACATCAGGCATCCGGAGCTGCTCATCCAGTGAATGTGTTTTCAGTTTGGTTTGGCTATTATTGAAGTGTTACAGGTGTCAAGTTTCAAGGATGCAGCAAGGTACACGAGGAGATAGACTTGAAGTGACAATATAATGGAGTCCTCTGTTTTCGTAGCACGATATCTCTTGTAATTTATTAGTTTGTTTATGATAGAGATAAGGTAATTAATGTTAGAATTCCGAGCTCCCTTCATGCTTGTTGAGGAGTCTCAGGTAGTAGTGTTTTGATTGGTTATATATAGAAATGACTCATATGTAACAAAGGTTGGACATTTTATACAAAAACAGAGTTGTTTTGGAGCTATTGTAAGACTTATCACAGTAATAGTAAAACAATGTTATTTTCTTCTCAAGATTCTCGATGGATTATTGTGTTCAAATGTAATGGTGGTGTTTTATATCATATGTTGTTTTACAGCCTTGTTATAATACAATCACTCAGAATTCATATCCTATGCTCTGACTTCCTGTGTATTTAGCAAGCTGTGGTTTTTATGGAATATGTTTGGACATGTAATGCAAAGAGCCTTGATTTCCATGAGATGACCATGTTTTCCTTGTTTACTTAATATAATAGACTCCATAGCCCAAGGAGAACCAGTTTGATGTGTTTCCAACCAGCTTTGCTTTCATGATTAAATAAGGAGTTAGCCATCCATTGTTTGAAGGATTTTATCAAGAGTTTGTGAGAGAGCCCTCTCTGATCAAAGAGGCTAATCTTTGGTCTAAAGATAGGTTGAAATAGTTACATGAAATCTCGCTTGGTTGCAGCCCTCAGTAGTGATTTTGTGATAACATGATGTAGGATAACCTATCAAAGTTCATACAAATGACTAATCTATAGGAGCCTTTACTTTTGTTCTTTTGTTAAATCCATTCCAAGTTGTACCACTATTCTCAATATTTGGATATTTGTTTCTATTGGAAAAATAACTCTCTTTCCATACACTATTTCATAAGAGGTGTATTTGGTAGCAATCCACCATGTTGTTTTGTACGCCTATAGATATTTAGTGAGTTGATTGGCCCAATCCTTAAGGTGCAACTTAATACTTTTGGTGATCATTTCCTTAAGGATCTTATTAGTCCCTTCCACCTATATGTTATCCTAGAGGTGGTATGGTGTCATCACCCTATGCTTGATTTACTATGTGTCCATAAATTATTTGACAAGCCTTGAAGCCAATTGATTTCCATTGTCAATCACTATCTCTCGAGGTATTCTAAAACTTGTGAATATTTCCTCATGGAGAAATTACACCACTTCTTTCTCAGTTGCTACCAAAAGTACCTTAGCTTCCATACATTTTGTGACATACTCCATGCATACAAGAATGTAGGTGTTATGAAGAGAAGAATGATTTATTGGTCCCATGATATCAATGGCCCATTTGTCAAAGGGATATAACACCAACTGTGGCTATAAAAAAATATTTGGAATGATAGTGAACAAATGTTTGGAAGGATATCTTCATTGCTTTGTATCTAATAAACAAACATAATGGGTCAAGTGGTTACCTCTGGCAAAATGGTGGTATAACACTTCCTTCCATACCACAGAAAAAATGAACCCACTTATGGTGCTTTATGGATATCATCCACTTTCCATCACATCACCTTTAAGAGATAATTATAAGGTTAAATAAGTAGAAGATCACATCGAGCATCAACAACAGGTTCTCCAACTCTTAAAGGATAACCTAACTCTAGTACAAAATCAAATGAAGCAATAGATAGATCAAAATCATAGTTAAAGAGGTTTTGATGTGGGCGATTGGGTATTTTTATGGCTACAATCATACAAAAAAATTCCCTCAAACAAGCTAAGAAAAATATTAAATTATCACCCACGTACTATGGCCCTCACAAGGTGTTGCAAAAGATTGTTACTATGGGATATAAATTAGAGTTGTTTGCATCTTCACGAGTACACCTAGTTTTCCATGTTTCATATTAAAATAAGGTTATAGGTAAAAAGATCCAAGTTCAAATTATATTTCCAGAACTTGACGAGGAAGGAAAAATCATATTGGATCCTGAAGAAATCATGGAAAAAAGAATCTGACAGCTATAGAATTGATCAATTTCAGAGTATCTCATTAAGTGGAAGAACTTACCTGTTGAAGATTACACATGGGAGGATGAGTATTTTATATTGAATCATACATAACTACTCAAGAATTGAGGACAATACTTTTTTTAAGGAGAGGGGCATGTCAGGTCCATATAATACTAGTGTAGTCCCTATATTTGTATTACTGAACCCCATAGAATCCCACTATTATTATTGTTGTGCCCTTACATTATTATTGTTTTGTAAGCCCTAATTATATTTTGACCCTTATATACCAAATAGGTTTGGTCATTTGAATCATCTAAGAATTGTTCATTTATGTGATGTAAAGTGAGGTTTCCCATAATATTGAGGATGATAAGATGATCTATGAGCTAATTGAGTACCAAGACAAGAAAATAATTATGTCCAAAAATTTCTGCCAAAATGGGATCTCTATAACTTAAAGTAATCTTTGGGTTTCCATGTAGATTTTGAATTGTTTCCACAAATGCAGTAGTGATTGTACTAGCTTTAAAAGGATGAGATAGTGCACAAAAGTGTGCATATTTGGTAAGTCTATCAACTACCACCATGATGACACTCTTTACTTTGGAATTGGGCAAACCCGTGACAAAATCCATTAAGACCTCATCCCAATGCTAACTTAGAATGGCTAATCGCTGTAAAAGACATAGGGTCTTCATTGTCTCGACTTTATTTTCTTGGTAAACAAAACATTCTTCCACATACTTCTGAATATCAGATTTAAGTCCATCCAAAAAGAATTCCTTCTCGACCTTGTGGTAAGTTTTTAAAAATCCTAATTTCCCTCCTATAACAGATGTGTGCAATTCCAAAAGAACATTTTTTTGAGTTGGGAGTTCTTACATACATATAAGCAACTCATGTACCACAGTGAATAATTTTTCTAGATAAATGTATCAGATGCACTGGGATCTTGCTACAAATTTTGAATGAGTGTCCACACCTCTTCATTATTCTTCCATTCATCCATTGCTTTAGTTATCCAATCATGTTGGATAGTAGAAATGGAACAAAGCAATTCCTCCACATCCTCATCCCTTCTTGAGAGTGCATTTGCAACAAAATTTCACTTCCATTTTTTGTAGATGATTTCAAAGTCATAACCCAACATCTTTGTCACCCATTTTTGCTACTCTTCTGAAGATAATATTTGTTCCAAGAAGTATTTAAGACTACAAAGATATATTTTTACCTTGAAGTGTCTTCCCATTAGGTAAGGGTGCCATTGCTTCAGGGCATGTAGTATTGCCAACATTTCCTTCTCATAAATAGGTTAATGTAAATTCTTTCCCTTGATTGGACGACTTTTAAAAGCAATGGGTCTTCCTTATTTCGTTAAAATAACATCATTTCCATTTCCTGAGGCATCACATTCCACAATAAATGTTAGACAATGTAATTCTTTGGAATTAAGGTAAAAGTAATTAGGTATGAAGATAAGGTGTAACAACGGAGAATTGGTTGGGAAAACTGACAACCCACACGTATCCTCCATGTAATAAATATCTATCATTTCTTAATGAATTCACATTGGATATTTTTGCACAATCCTTAGTATGACATTGTATTAGAGTTGAGTGCTCCAAAATTATTCTCTGCCCTCCTACATATTTGACAACATGGAAAATGAGATTCTGTCAAGTCAAGCACACAAGTGAATGAAATATGAGTATCAATGGCAACCTTTTCATGTTATTATGAGTTAATTTTAATTTTAAATACATATAAAATTGTACTTAGCATTGCCATACTCTCGCAGTATCTCTCTCACATTGTTAATTCTAAACTCTCTTGAGCAGACAGGCACACAGGAGCTTCCATTGTGCATTGTTTTTGTGAAGACTGGTGTTTCTAAGATCGAAGCTCAACACATTGCCTCTTTATGATGTTTAAATGCCTTATTTTCTTTTGGAGTCGAAAAAAATGCATCTTTCTTTACTAAATGTTGTTAGAAGTGCCACTATTTTCCCATAATTCTTGACAAACTTGTGATAATACCCTATTAGCTCAAGAAATCCTTGAAGATGCCTTAATGTTGTGTGGATTTTCCATTCCTTAATGGATTTAATTTTGTCAGGGTCTACCTTAACACCCACAGGAGATACAATATGACCCAAATATTCCACTTCCTATACCCCAAAGAAACATTTGGAGGGTTTCACATACAATTGTTTCACCAATAGTTTGACCACTTTGTCAACATGTTAAACATGATCTTTCCAAGATTTGTTGTAAATTAATATTTCACCAAAAAAGACTAAAACAATTTTTCTAAGGAAGGGTTTGAAAGTGGAATTCATTAAACCTTGAAATGTAGAAGGTGCATTAGTATGGCCAAAAGGCATGACCAAAAATTCATAATGACCTTCATGAGTTTTGAATGTTGTTTTCAGAATTCATTTTGTCTTCATTCGATTTGATGATATCCTGAATGAATATCTAACTTGATGAAGTAAATTTCTCCATGTAGTTCATCCAATAATTTATCAATGACAAGAATGGGAAATTTATCTTTAATAGTTAGCTTATTGAGATCTTTATAATCTAGAAACATATGCCATGATCCATCCTTTTTATGCACCAATACTACTGGAGAAGAGAAAGAACATTAGCTAGGTTGAATTCAGTCTTCCTCTAACATTTCTGCAACCATATTTTCAATTTCACTCTTCTAGGAATAAGGATCTTTGTAAGGTCTGATGCTTGGAGGAAGACTTCTTGTAATCAAGTGAATAACATGATCATGTTCATGAATAGATGGGAGACCTTAGGGAGTCTCAAATACCTTGGAATGATTGTCAAGGACTCTTTGGACATCTGGAGAAATGGATGACTTAGATGTTTGAACATATAGTGAGCATAATTGTGCAATTACCCCTTGTTGTTCCTTCATCAAAAGCTTTGTCATGTCATTACAACTGATTATCTTCCTAGGTTTCCCTGTGATACTGCTTATTCAATTTCCTTTCCTTCCTAGAAAAATTTCTTGAAAATTTCTTCAAAATTAAAAGTTATTGTCCTAGAAGATTGTAAACATTAGACTTCTAATGCAACATCAACAACACCTATTGGAATGGTAATCATTGGAGTATTCAATACATATTCTCCCATGGTTAGATTGATATTATGGAACTTCCCCAAGTAATTTATAGTTCCTCCATCTGCAACCACCGCTTAACACTTTAGTGTTGGATATAGAAAGGAATTTGAATCCTTGGCTATCTTAAAATGAACAAAATAATGGGTAGTACCTGAATCAATCAACGCTATTACCTTTTTCTTCTTGCTATATCATGAATCTATCTTGAGAGTTTGGGTGGTAATTCTTTCCAATGCATTACAAGATATGGCCAGATCTATTTCTTCTTTTTCAACCACTGGGGTTGGTTCCTGGTGTATATATTCTTCTTTTGGCGTTTCTTGTTCCTTTTTCTCCTCCAATTCTCAATCTATGTAAAATAATTTCTTCTTAGCACACTCACGACCTTTAGTGTGTTTTCTATCACAACTATAACAAAATACCTTTTTCTCTTTTTTCATCTAGTTGTTGTGGTGTCAACATTGTAGATTGTGGGAGACTATGAGCGAAAACAATTCCATCTTTATAGTTGTCAGTGATAGATCTCCTTGTTGCCATAATTTACTTTCAACTTTTCTTGCCACCTTGAATGCATTCTCCAATGAATTAGGTTCCCAAAGGCAAGCCTCATGTTGGATGTTATCCTTTAAAGTCCCTATGAAGACATTAATCAAATGCTCCTTTGGGATATCAATTACCTTGATATTCAATATTTGGATGACCTCAATGTGCTCCAAAATTGAACCCTTTTGTTTGACATTTATCAATTGGCTAAAGAAAGTATTGCTCTTTGTATGCTCATAATGTGCTATCAATTCCTCGATAAAAATGTCCAAGTGTACCTTTTTCATGTGTTGCACATCGTGTAGATCAAAGAATTTCTCCATCTATAGTATCCATTTTACCAGATACTTTCCCTAAAACTTCCTTGTATCGATATTTCGAATGTGGTTGGTCTTAAAGCCAAAGTTGGATTCTCTAAAATCATGATTCACATTCCTTTTGTTTTCATCATGAGTTTCATGGCATACCTTATCACGATTAGGAAGCCTTTATTGTAGAAACTTTGTCAAACCTTCCTACAAACCTTCATGTCTGCTTTTAAACCATCCATGTCCCATTTTTTTTTTCTTTTAAGCCCTTCATCATCGCTTCCAGTTCATCTTTGGTTGGGTTAGAAAACCAAAAAGGCAATTTTTTTTCTTATATTGACAATCACTTGTGATATTCTTATATTCTTATTCACTTTCTTCATGTTCTTCTTTTATCTTCTTCTCAGCAAGCAATCATCAAATAAAAAGCAAGAACATAAATGAGACCAAAATTAGGAACTCAACCAAGGCTAAAACCCCTATTCAAGGGAAAATCCAGTCGAACTCTTCCACTAGTAGATTCAAATGAAACTTGAGACAATCCAAGACCTTAGACCAAACAAAAAAACCTTCCTCCTTCACCAAGTCAACTTTCCAAGGTGATGAACCAAAAACCTAAAGTCAAATTTTGTCAAACTGCTTCAACCCAACTTCAAGTAAGAATTTTGACGTCCAACTTCAGAATTTTGACCTTACTGTTAGGTTCCTATACCAATAAGAGTCATAATTTTGAATGACTAAGATGAAACCTTGTAATATTGTACATCCCTTTGCTTTCTGCAAATGTTTTCCATATTAAAAAAATAAAAAAATGTAAAGAGGGTATGTCCTAAAAGAATAATCAAAGGACAAAAGAATAAGAAAAGGTGAAAAAAGAAAGATATATGAACCCCAAAAGACAAAAAGAGACAATGAAAGTGTACAAGTCAAAATACCACTGCTATTTACTTTTATGCATAATAATGATAGTGTGCAGCTTGTTACTCATGCCACAATCCATGGTAATCAAATTGTTTAATCTTGATTATACCATGCTCTGAATTTTATGTTTATAGTTAGTGAATAAAATCTGACCAAACAGTGTAATCTTGGCAGATCATTAGATAGGTAGAGTAAATAAAAGGAGCTCATTAGTTTAATCTGAGCCCTTGGATGTGATAAGCTTAGAATTAGATAGTTTATTTTGTAAAGAAAATAAAAAGATTGATAAGGGTTTGCTAGCCTAAATGCACCCTAATAAAGTGAAGAAAAAATGGTAGGATAAGTAAATGAGTAAGAAGTAAGAAGGTTGCAGAAATATCATGTGATTACACAAAAGTACTTATGTCAATTTTTCAAATGCATTTTTCAAATATGCATCAGCAGTAAACAAAGCAAGCACAATGGTTCACAATGTGGTTTATTTAACATCCCCTCATTCATTTCACCCCTTTACTTCACTAATTTCCCATAAATAAGTTCTAGTTCTTAAAATCCTTTAAGTCAAAGGGGCTTAGATCATTTCTCTAACTTTTGGATGGATTGGACCCTTGGCTTGATGAATTATGGGCATAAGTGCTAGGATCCCCTTCATAAAAAATTCACCCCCCTTCATTTCCCCTCATTTCCCTAATAAAACCACACTTTCCTATGGTAGACACCTTTTACCTAGGAAAATTGACTCAACCCCATGCAAGTCCTTTTTCACCAACAATCCCACTAAGAATTTTTATCCTAAGTATAAATCTAAACGTGCAATCGCATATACTTTACCCCTTTCTAGGAAAACCCACTCCGCCAACGTTTTCATATTAATTAAACTAACTTTATTATGTAATTCCCTGAAAACCCATTAAGCTCGTATTAAATTAAAACCCTATGTAAAATAACAAAACCCTTAGTTTTAATAAAAACTAATATAAACTACCCCTTATCCCGATATAATTTCACTTAAGTTAACTAACCCTGGTAAAACTTAAGATAATCTCTCATCAGCATCACCTGACTCCCAAATCCCTCATTAAAGCCCAACCCGATCACTTAACCCTAGATTAGTCCCTAAACTAATCCCGAAACTGCCATAACTAAATCTTGGGGCTCCCCATCAACCCCTGTCATTTTCCCTCGTGCAGCTTCACCTCCCGACTACCGTTGATCATTCCTCCCCTACATCTAACGGCACATAATCATATCGGCTGTGCCCAATGACTGAACAATAGCCACCCGATAAAGTGGTTTGCCTCCCGACCCCCGATGCTATGTGTAGAATGATGTATGGAATCGAGCGGCGGCCCTCCCGAATACCGCCTGCACCACAAAAGTAGTGCAATGGCCCTCCAAAACCAGTTCCCCCATTTAACCGAAAAACCATCACTATTCATCCGAAAGTGAACCCACCAAAAATTAACCATTTTTGCTATAAAATACCACGAAGCCCTCTTTTACCCTTTTTCGCGCATTCTCTATGTAAATTATAAAAACCATTGCCAACCACTGCAAACACCGAATTTACCCACAAACTTCCAATTCTGCCCCAGAAGACGTTGCAGACAGCCAACCAACCTTTTTAGACCGTACCAGGACTATGCCAACTGCTGTAGTTACCGTGAACCAGCAATTTCATAGCCAAATTGCCCAATTCTAGGTATTTCACCACGAAATACCTCTTACCCCTGCAAAATTTCAAAACCTTTGGCCTGTGCAGTATTTTAAATTAAGAAATTAAGTAAAAATACTGCCAATTTTAAGAAATTGTTTACCTAAACCCTCTAAAAGTCCCAAAAACCTTTGTTGAAACCCTTGAGCATAATTCAAATCCACAAATTATGGTTGCCCCTATCAGCATGGATGTAAGACCCATCACCACTCCAAACCTAGACCTAGACCACCTTCCCCTAGCTGACAGGGACTTCCAAATAAAATATACCACTACCCTAGAGCCCCTGCTCAAAATGCATTGTCAAAGTAGGGACATATACCTCAACCATGCTGATGAAATTGGCTTGTGGGAGTCAAATTTTCCCAAATACCAATTCCCCCAAGTTCACATCTTTCTAGAGATTGTTCATATGTGCTATACATGCTACGTCCTCAGCCATAGAACCATAATGTCTCATGACCAGAAGGTCCTATTCACCATCACAGCTGAGTCCATTAATGAAATGTTGCAGTTCCAACTAAGGCCAAACCTAACTCCACTCTCAATTGGAGACTTGTTGGACTAGTATCTGAAGCTTAGCCCTGCAAAATTAGCCCAGTTGTTCCAAACCTTCATTAGTGAGGAAAAACACATCCCTAAGGACCCCCCTCCATATGTATTAGCTATTTTCTCTCCATGGGTCTAGAACATTGTAGCTATGATATCCTGTGTGTTAGGTTACACCACAAGTGAGTACATTGATGAAATTATCCTTTCTTTCATGTCCATCTATACTCCAGGACAACCTCCTACAACCATATATGACTTTGCCACATTAATATTTGATAGAATGCATGAGAAATTCATAAGAATGGGAAATGAGAGGGTGTTCAAATACTCTTCTGTATTGTACCATCTATTTTTTTACTATCAGTTGGATAAGTTTCCTTTCACTCTCCAAAAGCTTGACACCAGGGGCCAACCCAGATCTGTCATCTTTTGGACCTCACTTTTCTATGATTTTAGATCACCTTATACATACTTTGACTTCATAGACTCTTTTTTGCATCCAATCATGACTATGCTCACTGGGAATCCTCCACCTAGGATAAGCCCAGAGATAAAGAGAGTCCTCCAGCTTTCCAAGCAAACCAAAGTGGGTGATTGGTACCTTTACCAAAACCACACAGAAATCAAAATATATGGTTTCCTACTTGCACCATATAAGTTGCCAAGATACCTCCCTATGAGGTTGTTTGCCTTAGAATTTTACAGAAAAATCATCAATGCAAATGAAGTCAACTTTGTCAATGCCAAGAACAAGGCCAATTTCAAAATAAAAGACCAATTAGGTCCCTTCATACGCAATTCCAGAGAGGCAGGAAAGAGGCAGACCTAATCCTGCAGAGACTAAAATTCCAAAGGACTTTTGTATGGAGATATGACCCTTTGGAATTCATTACCAAGAAAAGACAAAAGGTCAAGCTAGGACCTTTGATCCACCACCCCATACCAGAAATAGAGGCATATGCCAATCAAACAGAATGGATAGAATGCACTTTAGTAGACAAAGACAACACAAGAGTAGATGTAGAAAATTCTCTGATTGATTTGGAAAAGAAGCTTGATGAGAGATCTTTCCTGTAGGTACCAGAAGAGAAAGAAAGAGCCATGAGTACCCCTCCAGACATGCAGACTCTTCAGAATGAGGATAAATTTCCAAAAAGAAATAGAAAGGGAGCTTCCACTTCAGGAATGGACAGCTCTAATTTACAATAGGAAACAAGCAAGAGGCAAAGGCTCAATCCGGCCTCTGAACAAGAATACACAGAAGAATGAGCACAGGTTACCAACACAGAGGTAGAAAGAAGTAGGCTCACTACTCCATCTGAAGGCATGCAAGAGCCTTCCACATCACAGACTCAGATGTTGGAAAGGCAGCTTAGTGTGGATGTGTCATCCTTTGGTAGGCCTGTTGATAAAGACCAGGACATAAAAAACAGGTACAAGGAAATCAAAGTGAGAAATGAGAGGCTTAAGGCCCAAACATATGCTCAGTACCTAAAGCTAACTCCCACAAATCAAATAAGATTAATGTCAGCCTTTGACATTAAAGAGGGAAATCTACAGATGTCTTTCATCAAACCTACAGCACAGCAGCCCAAAAAAACATCAGATTTCAAAAGGGTTGATTTTGAAGTGTTGGCAAGGGATATTCATCCCATAAACTAGATTGAACTGCATAAATAGGCTAGAGAGGTGATATACTCCACCCTAATAGATAAAGCCATAGCTGCTCATCAACTCCAAAACTCCTTGAACAACATCTCGGCACAATTTCAGTTAGAGAAGGCCTCCTCACAGGCCAAGGATACAAGGATCAAGTCCATAGAGGACTTAGTGATTGAATTGGGACACGATACCAAGGATATAAAAGCTATAGAGAAGCTTATAAAGAAGAAAAATGATGACATTGCTACACTTAAGAGGCAATTATAAATACCCCAGCTGCAACATCCTCAAACTCTAGAAGTCTTAGAGAGCTAAACCATACATGAGGAGTTGATGGACTTGGTCCTAAAGCTGAATGATCAATTAAAGGAGACAGAAAAGGAGTTGGACATTTTAATTCAATTGAAGCAAAGCAACTTGGCCAGAAATTCTAAAGATGTCATCCCTACAGTATCCACAACAGTCCCTTTTACACTGGCAGCTTCACTGACACCTACAACTCCATCTGCCACAACATTGCCAGTCACGACAGAATCTACAACAACAGGTGCATCAGGAGAGAAAGCAACAGAATTGGTTAAAGCCATGGAAGAGATGTCGATCCAGGCTATAGAAATGAACAGGCTAAGAAAAAAGGTGGCAAGTTTGGAAACTGACTACAAACTTGCCCAACTTAAGCAAAAGGAAGAGGCACAAAAGGCCCAAAGAATGAGTGAAAGAATCAAAGTCTTAGAGAAATACTTAACACTGGAGAAACCCCTTGGGAAAACCAAGGAAATGTTGTGGGCCAATATCATTGACTCTGTCAAGGATATTTGGCCATCAATTCAAGTTATTTTTGAACAAACAGAATTAGTAAAGATAGCTACAGAAGCTATCCAGAAAGTAAAGGAGGAGTTGGGAGATAAGCCTGAGGATGCCAATAGACTCATCCACTTCCTCAACAGCAAGAATAGGTATGAGCTCCAAGAACTCAATATAGAAGACAGGACTGAAACCATCTTGGAAATAAGGAAGGTCCTTTCTAAAAGAAACCTGATGCTGAACTTAGAAGAAAAGTGCCATAACATGCAAGTAGCCATTGATAGGTTCATGGCTAAATTCCAAATTTTGAGGGAAAAAGGATTGCCTAGTCCATTGGTCATCAATAATAGACTTAAGACACAGCTGGAATATGATAACAGAGTCAGACAGTTGGCTAAGGAACAAGCAAGCACTTCATCCATAAAAGCACTTCCAATAGGCAAAGTTTTGTACAGCACATTTGAGAACTTGTTTTTTCATGAGCATGAAATAAAACACTTATTCCTCATCGAGCCCAATTTTTCCAAGTATACTAAAGCTGATGAGATCTATAAGAGGATGATGAATGTAAAATTACCTGATGTAGAATGGTGGGAGACAATGACTGATTTACTGTGATAAATTTACAACAAAAAGTTACTGCACAGTAAAAATGATAGCAGCGAACTAAACAGATGAAAACAGGGCTGCAAGGTCAAAGAGTATCAAGGTCAAAGAGTATCAGGTGAAAGATAAAAGTTGAAGAAGATTCTAGCGTGAAACACCACAACTGCAAGCCAGCATAAAGGGCTACAAATCCAACCATAAAAGCCAGTAGTACCACATAAAAAGGGACAGCTTGAAATAGTTCATTAGCTGTCTCTATCTTCTTGCAAGAAGATATTTGTATTTCCTAGATTAAATCTCAAGTTAGTTTGAGATATTTTGTAATAATTTTTTGTATAAATACTTCACAATTCGAAGTATGTAGGGTGGATTCTTAGACATTTCTATAGACTTTCTTGATCAAAGACTATAAGCTATTGTATCACTGTTTGGACCAACAAGCTGGATTAATGAATAAAGCCAAGACATTTCACTGGATTCATGTGTAGAGCAAAAGTGCAGACAAGTATTTTCTCTTGTGTTGTTATTTTTCTTTAAAGTTTTCCACAATCTTTAATGTATCTGAAATATGAATGCTATAATATGGAATGATATCTTAGAATTTGCTTCATTGCACTTTGTTTTAACTATTATGCATTTTAATGTTTTCTGCTAATTATCTAAGTTAAGGAATTCTTGATTGCTCCTTAGTCTAGGTAGTTTCCTTGTGATCTATAGTAAAGGATTCTTAATTGCCCTTTGCTCATGGTTATCCTTTGTTCCTCATTTTAATCTCGGTTTGAGAATTCTTAAATGCTCTCTCACCCTGGTTAAGATCATTTCACCCATTCAGCCCAAAGACCTGCACTTTACTCTGCTAGCTTGCCCTTTGAACACTCCCTCTAATGAATTAATTCTAGTTATGATGTCCTTCTTTGACTCCATAGCCCAATAGTCCAGAGACATCATTCTATCCATATGTTTTAAGGATTCCACCATCCAAAGTTCAATATAAATCAAAACCCCCTGAACTTTACACACTAGCCTAAAATCCTAGCAAACAAAGCTAAATCATATAGAGAGAGCCCTCTCTAAGTCATAGGTTGGCTAGAGCCTATACTTAAAAGATTGGTTTGTGGTTACCTCGGTCTTTTCCTTCTTCTGATAACTTCTAGGGAAAAATTTTGAGTGATAACATAGTGGCGACCATATTGGGGACTCAAACCCTCAGTCCTCATAAATCTTTAAGAAATTTTTGAATTTGTATTTTGAGCCTCTTAAAGTAATTTATCAAAAGTTATTTTAAAAATCTCACAAAAGAAAACAATTAGAAAATTTTTGAAATTTTGGCTTCAATGAGAACTCATTATACTAGGGCTAACCCAGATCCAAACCCTACCCCAGTGGTTGATAATCCCAACCTGATTTCAAGACAATCCAAAAAAGAAGAAAGTTCAGCTAGTTACACACATTTAGTTAAAGCTAATTCATGTCCTGATGAGTGGTTGTTTTTAGAAGATCTTCCCTTTGATGAGCAATTTGATTTGTCATTATTTAAAACAAAGTCTGAAAGTGAAATATACAATACTATTCTAGACCCTGATTTCATTGCAGACCTTGAAGTCCAAAAGGCCAACAAGTCAATTGATCAATACATTCTAAATTCTCCACATTCATCCCTTAGTACTGCCAAGATCCCTGAGCTTTCTGAACAAATTTTCCACCGCTCTCAGTTCACCATTGTTCCCTTCAACTTCTAAAGTCCATTCTCCACCACCATTTATACCTTCACTCCCTCGCCAACCTAGCATTGCTCATTCACCATCTACTAGTTTTGGTTCATCCTCCACTACTGTATCATCTTCCAGTACCTCAACCCCACATCCTAGCCACTCACAACTTATAGCCATGGCTAATAGATATCCTCCTCTTGTTTTATCTGCCCCACTCGGTGCTATGCCGGCAGACTACCAAAGCAAAATTGTTCAATTTGATGGCATAGGACACTACACTGCACAACACCATGTCAATAAGATGACAGATTACTTTGAACTACATGAAATTGATATTGTGGATGTTCAAATGAGACTATTTGCTCAGAATTTCGCTGGTGATGTTAGGAAATGGTTTAGAGAATTGCCTGATAATAGTATTGATATTTTAGAAGTATTTAATCAACAATTTTTGAACTGATGGGAAAAGAAGAAAAATCCCCTACAAATCCTTTCAGAATATGAAAATATTAGAAGGGGACCTAATGAAACTGTTCAAGATTACTGCACTAGATTTAACAGTATATATAATGCAATCCTAGTTAATCTTAGACCCCCACCTGACTTAGCCTTAATAAAGTTCCCTGATGGTTTTGACACAGATATGGCATTCCAACTTAGGGAAAGAAAGCCCCCAACATTAGAATAAATGCAAAGTGTAGCTGTTAGTGTTGAAGCTAATTTGTTAGCTAAAAGATCTAGAGTTAGAAATGAAAAGAGAGGAACTGCTAAAGATGAAGCTTCACCATCAGACATCAAAATAAATAGTTTAGCCAAAAGTACGGAAAGACTAATGGATAGAATAGATAACATAGAAAGGAAACCCAAATGGTATAATCAACAAGCACCTCCAGTTAGAAACCCGAACTTTAGGAAAAACCAAAACCAAAACACTGCAAAAAATGGACCTGATCAGAATATTATGCCTCCTTTTCAAGAACATTATGCAGAAACATCCCATCCTGAAGACCAAAAACAAGACATATAGATCAATTTAATGGGATTATATGATGATGATATTGTTTTTCTAACCCAATATGAGAAGGAATTGCATATGCTGCAACAATTGTAAATCCAGTCCGAAGAGTCATTTGATTATAAACAAGGATATATTCTTCCATCTTTGAAATGCATAAACAATATAACCTAAGGAGTAAAAAGAACTCCGATATCCCCAACCAAACCAAGAAAACAGTGCCAAATCAACCCAAGAAAATCAAAGAAGCCCTGGTTTCTAAAATCCTCCAGATTCTCCCCAGACAGAACCAGAATCCTTCTGGCCCCACCATTGTAGATATAACCACTAATCAACCTTCTGATGATCAACCATCCACTTCAATTCCCCCTAAAGAACTAGTGGACAAACCTCAAAACACTAGATTTGAAAACCCACATAAAGAGGTCCCCAATAAAGGAAAAGAAGACCATCCTACTCAAATCCCTACTGTGAAAATTCAAAACCCTCAAACGGAGAAGCCCTTTTTCCATTCAATCTGGGAGCAGAGGTGGCTAAGCTAAAGATTTCAGTCCCTTTTACAGAACTAATCGAGAATGAAACTTACAAATCACAGATAAACCAAACCTTAAACATTACTGAAAATGAGGATTTTGTTAACCTGTTTGACAACCAACCAAAACTTATATTTGGTCCAAATGTTAATGGAAAACCACTGGAAGGGGGAATACCACCTTTCTACATTAGCCTTAGCATCCATGACAAAATTCTACACAATGCAATGTTGGATTCTGAAGCCTCCCACAACTTAATGCCCAAATCATTAATGGAGAAATTAAACCTAGACATTACAAGGCTTGACAAGGACTTATTCTCATTTGACTCAAGTCAAGTAAAGTGTCTAGGATTGATTAAAAACTTGTGTGTTACCTTAGTTCAATATCCTACCAAAAGCATCCTTATGGATATTATGGTTGCTGACATCCCACCAAAGTATGGCATGTTGTTATCCAGATCATGGGGAGACAAACTTCAAAGATCTTTACAACTTGATATATCATACACAACAATCTCTATTTTTGGACAACCTAAGAAGCTGTACCGAGAAGCTTTAATGAAATACATGGTAAGTAGCTAGGATTGGCCAAAAAACTTTCCTATCTACTCCATACATTCAAACATTGATTCCTTTATCCTGTATAATTTTTTATCAAACAAAAGAAACCATTTTAGACAGTATTGATACAGAACCAAAAGAAATTGTAGTTTTTATTCAAAATGAAACTAACCAAACTTCAGAACTTTCCAATAAACAAGATCGCCAAATTGCTTTAAATGAGGAAAAGTTTGTTGCACCAGATGATGAAAATAATGAGCATGAGATATTATGGCATCTTGAATTTGATGGGTCAGTCAATAAGTTTGGAGCAAGAGCAAGAGTATGGATATACAATCCGGAGAATAATCACTTAGAAGTCCATGCATACAGACTAAATTTTAAATGTACTAACAATATGGCCGATTATGAAGCATTAATTTTAGGTTTTAAATTAGTTAGGAATCTAGGAGCTAAAAGAGTTTCTATCATGGGAGACTCTAAACTAGTTATAAAACAGATTGATGTTGTATATATGACAAAGGACCCTAGATTAAGTTGTTATAGAGGAACCATTATAGAAATACTTAACACTTTCTTAGAAACCAAGCTTGCAGTAATTCCCAGAAAACACAATATTCAGGTTCATAGTTTAGCAATGTTTGCCAGCACCTGCAAGTTACCCTTTCAACCTAACCATCAGTACACTGCTAAATTTAGGCACAAACTTGCAATTCCAAATAAGTTGAAGAATTAACAAGTATTTTCTAATGATAAATAGATAAATAACTTTTTAATCTTGGAAGAAGAGTTTGTAAATATCAATATAGATATTGACACATCAATAGATCCTAACATTAAAGATGAGATAGAACTAAATCAGATAGAAGGTGAAGAAATAGATAGATTTCATCCTACCGAATTTACTAAGTCAGATGTAGAAAACCTAGAGCAAGTTGAGATTGATGAAATAATTAATGAAGACACTGAAGTAATTAATCTCAAAGATAATTTCTTACCTAAGGGATTAACCCCTTTGGAAGATTTATTTGATTCAAATGATGTTCCTAGGAAACCTAAAATGGAACCAGTAAGGTCTGATATAGAGGAATGCAATATAGGCACCAATGAAAAATCATAAATTGATCAAACTTTCAAAATCATTACCTCCCACTAAAAAAGTAAAATACATTGAGTTGTTGAAAGAATTTCAGGATGTTTTTGCTTGGAGTTATGAGGATCTCAAATCCTATGACACCAACATCATCCAGCACACAATCCCTATTAAAGAAAATCAAAATCCTTTCAAACAAAAACTTAGAAGGATTAATCCTATCTTATTACCTGCAATTGAAAAGGAAATTTAGAGGATGTATGATGCCAAAATAATTGCACCAATCAGATTTTCTGATTAGGTCTCAAACTTGGTGCCAACCAGGAATAAGACTGGTGAGATTAGACTCTGTGTGGATCTCATAAATCTCAACAAAGTGTCACTAAAAGAAAATTACCCTCTCCCAAAAATGGATGACATTTTATAGAGGGTAGTTGGATCAACCAGAATCTCATTATTGGATGGGTTTTCTAATTACAATAAGATCTTAGTTCATCCTAATGACCAAGCCAAAACTGCCTTTACTACTCCTTGGGGCACATTCATGTATGTGAAAATAACTTTTGGACTAATGAATGCAAGAGCCACTTTCCAGAGGTCTATGGATATAGCCTTTTCAAAAGAAATTCATTATTTCCTTGTGATATACCTAGATGACATTACTATTTTTTCAAAATCTGACAATCAACATCTGGATCATCTAAGGCAAGTCTTTATTAAATGCAGGAAATATGGAATTTCCTTAAACCCCAAGAAGTCTTTGTTTGGGTTAGAAGAAGGAAAGTTATTAGGTCATATAATTTCAAAACTTGGTATCTGAATAGACCCTGCAAGAATAGAAGCCATCTTATAGATACAACATCCGAGGAACATTAGAGAATTGCAAGCTTTCTTAGGGAAAATTAATTTTCCTAGAAGGTTTATTTCTAATTTAGCAGAGTTAATTAGATCACTGAAAAATATGTTGAAAAAAGATTCGACCATAAAATGGATTGTTGAGGCTAAGAAATCCTTTGAGTACATTAAACTAGCCTTAACCAAAACACTTGTGTTAATCAGTCCAAAATTTGACAGAGATTTCATTTTATTTTCCTTTGCTTTTGAGCACACAATTGCTGCAGTCCTACTGCAGAAACATGACCAGGGCTATGAACAACCGATTGCTTTCTTTAGCAAAGCCTTGAGAGATTCCCCCTTGAAATATAACACAATGGAAAAACAAGCCTTTTCTTTGGTCAAAGCCATCAAGGATTTTAGGGTATACATATTATATTCTCATATAGTGGCCTACATTCCTAATTCAATAGTCAAAGACATCCTAACTCAGGAAGGTCCAGATGGAAAGAGGGGAAAGTGGATTGCTACTATTCTAGAATATGACATAGAAATCAAACCAACTAAGTTAATCAAGGGCCAAGGTTTAGCCAAGCTCATGGCTAAATCAAACTGTCAGGCCTTGGATATAAACTTTATTGTAGCAATAGATGATGAGGAGGAGATGGCGACTCCACTAATCAGCCAAGCCTTTATTGAATCACCATGGTATGCTGATATTATTTACGTTTTACAAAACTTAGAAGCTCCTCCCGAATTATCTAGAACTAAAAGCAGGTTTTTAAAGATGAAATCCTTAAAATTTTGTATATTAGACAATGCTTTGTTTTGGAGAGATCATGAAGGCATTCTTCTCAGTTTATTATTAAAAGATGAATCTGACAGAGTATTGCAAGAGTTTCATGTAGGTGACTATGGAGGACACCTCTACTGGAAGACCACTGCAGATAAGATCCTTAGAGCTGGTTTCTATTGGCCTACCTTGTTTTCTGATGTCAAGAAATATGTGACCTCCTGTCACAAATGCCAAATTTTTGAGGGAAAGAAAAATATTTTACCTTTACCCCTCAAGCCAATCTCTGCCGAAATACCTTTTCAACAATGGGGTTTAGACTTCATTGGTGAAATTCACCCACCCTCCTCTGCCCAACACAAATGGATCCTCACAGCCACAAACTACTTCACAAAATGGATAGAGGCCATACCGTCAAGGCAAGCCACTGACACTGTTATCATAACCTTCCTTGAAACCAATATTCTGTCAAGATTTGGATGTCCAACTAAGCTCATTACTGATTATTCAACAGCCTTTAAATCCAAAAGAATGATAGATTTATGCAACAAGTATCATATAACCCTAGGCCATTCCACAGCCTATTATCCTCAAGGAAATGGACTGGTAGAATCCTCAAACAAAAACCTAGTATACATCATCAAAAATTTGTTGGAGGACAATAATAAAACATGGAATAAAAAGATAGTCAATGCCTTATGGGCAGACAGACTAACCACTAAGAAATCAATTGGTACCTCTCCCTATCAACTAGTTTATGGGATGGAAGCTATTTTTCCGTCTTCCTTGGGAACACCAGTGATGAAGTTGCTTCAAGAAATGCAGGTTGAACCAAATAGTATCCAGAGAAGAATCAACCAAACAATTCATCTTCAAGTTGTGTAGGAAAGGATTAAAAACATTTTTGATAAGAGAACCAAGGCTAAAGATTTCTACCTTGGTGACAAAGTCCTAAAGTGGGATTCAAGAAGGGAAGACAAAGGTAAACATGGAAAATTTGATTTCCTATGGAAAAGCCCATATGTCATTTATGATTTCAGATGTAATAATGTTTTTTTCCTAAGAGAACTTGATGGTACAGAAGAAGAAGGTGGGCTAGTGAATGGTCGAATGCTCAAACACTATTTTTAACCTAACTACTTATTTATATTCCCCATTGTACATATTCTATTTTCAAAAGTCTAGTTTGGATTGGATGGTGATTTTTGAAGTTGAAGCCCGAAGAGAAGGCCCTAAGCTTTGAAAGATTCACTGTCATAAGTATTCATAATGCAGAAGCATAGAGGAACATTGTGCAAGGCAACATCAACAACAATTTAGAGGCTACTGATCTACAAAGTTCTTGACATTTCACTAGAAAATGCCATCCCCAAGTGGAGCCACTGTTAGGTTACTATACCAATAGGTGTCATAATTTTGAATGACTAAGATGAAACCTTGTAATATTGTACATACCTTTGCTTTCTACAAATGTTTTCCATATTAAAAAAATAAAAAATTGTAAAGAGGGTATGTCCTAAAAGAATAATCAAAGGACAAAAGAATAAGAAAAGGTGAAAAAAGAAAGATATATGAACCCCAAAATACAAAAAGAGACCATGAAAGTGTGCAAGTCAAAATGCCACTGCTATTTACTTTTATGCATAATAATAATTGTGTGTAGCTTGTTACTCATACCACAATCCATGGTAATCAAATTGTTTAATCTTGATTATACCATGCTTTGAATTTTATGTTTATAGTTAGTGAATAAAATCTGACCAAACAGTATAATCTTGGCAGATCATTAGATAGGTAGAGTAAATAAAAGGAGCTCATCAGTTTAATCTGAGCCCTTGGATGTGATAAGGCTAGAATTAGATAGTTTATTTTGTAAAGAAAAGAAAAAGATTGATAAGGGTTTGCTAGCCTAAATGCACCCTAATAAAGTGAAGAAAAAAATGGTAGGATGAGTAAATGGGTAAGAAGTAAGAAGGTTGCAGAAATATCATGTGATTAAACAAAAGTACTTATGTCATTGTTTCAAATGAATTTTTCAAATATGCATAAGCAATAAACAAAGCAAGCACAATGGTTCACAATATGGTTTATTTAACATCCCCTCATTCATTTCACCACTTTACTTCATTAATTTCCCATAAATAAGTTCTAGTGCTTAAAATCCTTTAAGTCAAAGGGGCTTAGAGCATTTCTTTGACTTTTGGAGGGACTAGACCCTTGGCTTGATGACTTATGGGCATAAGTGCTAGAATCCCCTTCATAAAAAATTCACCCCCCTTCATTTCCCCTCATTTCCCTAATAAAACCACACTTTTCTATGGTAGACACCTTTTACCTAGGAAAAGTGACTCACCCCCATGTAAGTCCTTTTTCACCAAAAAACCCACTAAGAATTTTTATCCTAAGTATAAATCTAAATGCGTAATCGCATATAATTTACCCCTTTTTTAGGAAAACCCACTCTGCCAACATTTTCATATTAATTAAACTAACTTTATTATGTAAATTCCCGGAAAACCCATTAAGCCCATATTAAGTTAAAACCATATGTAAAATACCCCAACCCATTAGTTTTAATAAAAACTAATATAAACTACCCTTTGTCCCAATATAATTTCACTTAATTTATCTAACCCCGGTAAAACTTAAGTTAATCCCTCATCAACCTCACCCGACTTCCTAATCCCTCATTAAAGCCCGACCTGATCACTTAACTCTAGATTAGTCCCTAAACTAATCTCGAAACCACCATAACTAAATCCCTGGCCCCCCCATCAACCCCTGTCATTTTCTCCCACGCAGCTTCACCTCCCGACTACTATTAATCATTCCTCCCCTGCATCCAATGGCGCATAATCATATCAGCCACGCCCGATGACTGAACAATAGCCGCTCGATAAAGTGGTTTTCCTCTCGACCCCCGATGCTACGTGTCGAACGATGTATGGAATTGGGCGGCCCCTCCCGAATATCGCCCGCACCACAAAAGTGGTGTGATGGCCCTCCAAAACCGCTTCCCCCATTTAACCGAAAAAACGTCACTATTCATCTGAAAGTGAACTCGCAAAAAATTAACCATTTTCCCTATAAAATACCATGAATCCCTCTTTTACCCTTTTTCACAATTTCTCTATGTAAATTTAAAAAAAACCATTGTCAACCACTGCAAACGCCGAATTTACCCACAGTCTTGCAATTCCACCCCATAAGACGTTGTAGACAGCCAACCAACCTTTTCAGACCATACCAGGACTACGCCAACCGTTGCAGCTACCATGAACCAACAATTTCAAAGCCAAATTGCCTAATTCTAGGTATTTCACCACGAAATACCTCTTACCCCTGCAAAATTTCAAAACCTTTGGCGTGTGCAGTATTGTAAATTAAGAAATTAAATAAAAATACTACCAATTTTAAGAAATTGTTTACCTAAACCCTCTAAAAGTCCCCTGAACCTTTGCTGAAACCCCTAAGCATAATTCAAATCCACAAATTATGGCTGCCCCTATCGCCATGGATGTAAGACCCATCACCACTCCACACCTAGACCTGGACCACCTTCCCCTAGTTGATAGGGACTTCCAAATAAAAGGTACCACTGCCCTAGAGCCCCTACCCAAAATGCATTGTCAAAGTAGGGACAGATACCTCAACCATGTTGATGAAATTGGCCCATGGGAGTCACATTTTCCCAAATACCAGTTCTCCCAAGTTCACATCTTTCCAGAGATTGTTTATATGTGTTATACATGCTATGTCCACAGCCATAGAACCATAATGTCTCATGACCAGAGCGTCCTATTCACCATCACAACTGAGTCCATCAATGAAATGATGTAGTTATAACCAGGGCCAAGCCTAACTCCACTCTCAATTGGAGACCTGTTGGACCAGTATCCCAAGCCTAGCCCTGCAAAATTGGCCCAGTTGTTCCAAAACTTCATTAGAGAGGAAAAACACATCCCTAAGGACCCCCCTCCATATGTATCAGCTATTTTCTCTCCATGGGGCTAGAACATTGTAGCTATGATATCATGTGTGTTAGGTTACACCACAAGTGAGTACATTGATGAAATTATCCTTGCTTTCATGTCCATCTATACTCCAGGACAACCTCCTGCAACCATATATGACTTTGCCACATTCATAGCTGATAGAATGCATGAGAAATTCACAAGAATGGGAAATGAGAAGGTGTTCAAATACTCTTCTGTATTATACCATCTATTTTTGTACTATCAGTCGGATATGTTTCCTTTCACTCTCCAAAATATTGACACCAAGGGCCAGCCCAGATCTGTCATCTTTTGGACCCCACTTTTCCATGAGTTTAGATCACCTTATACATACTTTGACTTCATATACTATTTTGTGCATCCAATCATGACTATGCTCACAGGGAAACCTCCACCTAGGATAAGCCCAGAGATAAAGAGAGTCCTCCAGCTTTCCAAGCAAACCAAAGTGGGTGATTGGTACCTTTACCAAAACCACACAGAAATCAGAATATATGGTTGCCTTCTTGCACCATATAAGTTGCCAAGATACCTCCCTATGAGGTTGTTTGCCTTAGAATATTACAGATAAATCATCAATGTAGATGAAGTCAACTTTTTCAATGCCAAGAAGAAGGCCAATTTCAAAATAAAAGACCAATTAGGTCCCTTCATATGCAATTCTAGAGAGGCAGGGAAAGAGGCAGAACTAATCTTGCAGAGAATGAAATTCCAAAGGAGTTTTGTATGGAGATATGACCCTTTGGAATTCATTACCAAGAAAAGACAAAAGGTCAAGCTAGGCTCTTTCATCCACCACCCCATACCAGAAATAAAGGCATATGCCAATCAAACAGAATGGATGGAAGGCACTTTAGTAGACGGAGATAACACAAGAGTAGATGTAGAAAATGATCTGATTGATTTGGAAAAGTAGCTTGATGAGATCTCTTTTCTGTAGGTACCAGAAGAGCAAGAAAGAGCCATGATTACCCCTCCAATCATATAGACTCCTCAAAATGAGGAGAAAATTCCAAAAAGAAACAGAGAGGGAGCTTCCACTTCAGGAATGGACACCTCTAATTTACAACAGGAAACAAGCAAGAGGCAAAGGCTCAATCTGGCCTCTGAACAAGAATACATAAAAGAATGAGCACAGGTTACCAACACAGAGGTAGAAAGAAGTAGGCCCACTACTCCATCTGAAGGCATGCAAGAGCCTTCCACATCACAGACTCAGATGTTGGAAAGGAAACTCGGTGTGGAAGTGTCATCCTTCAGTAGGCTTGTTGATAAAGACCAGGACATAAAAGATAGGTACAAGAAAATCAAAGCGCACAATGAGAGGCTTAAGGCCCAAACATATGCTCAGTACCTAAAGCTGACTCCCACAAATCAAACAAGATTAAAGTCAGACTTTGATATTAAAGAGGGAAAGCTGCAGATTTATTTCATCAAACTTACAACATGGCAGCCCAAGACAACATCTGATTTCAAAAGGGTTGATTTTGAAGTGTTGGAAAGGGATATTAATCCCATAGACCAGATTGAACTGCATAAACAAGTTGGAGAGATGATAGACTCCACCCTAACAGGTAAAGCCATAGTTTCTCATCAGCTACAAAACTCTTTGAACATCATCTCGGCACAATTTCAATTAGAGAAGGCCTCCTCACAGGCCAAGGATACAAGGATCAAGTCCTTAGAGGACTTAGTGATTGAATTGGGACACGATCCCAAGGATATAAAAGCTACAGAGCAGCTTATAAAGAAGAAAAATGATGATATTGCTACACTTAAGAGGCAATTAAAAATACCCCAACTGCAACATCCTCAAACTCTAGAAATCATAGATAGCCAAACCAGACATGAGGAGTTGATGGACTTGGTCCTAAAGCTGAATGATCAATTAAAGGAGACATAAAAGGAGTTGGACACTTTAATTCAATTGAAGCAAAGCGACTTGGCCACAACTTCTAAAGATGTCATCCCTACAGTATCCACAACAGCTCCTTCTACACTGGCAGCTTCACTGGCACCTACAGCTCCATCTTCCACATCATTTCCAGCCACAATAGAATCTACAACAACAGGTGCATCAGGAGAGAAAGCAACAGAATTAGTTAAAGCCATGGAAGAGATGTCTATCCAAGCTACAGAAATGAACAGGCTAAGAGAAAAGGTGGCAAGTTTGGAAACTGACTACAAACTTGCCCAACTTAAGCAAAAGGAAGAGGTACAAAAGTCCCAAAGAATAAGTGAAAGAATAAAAGTCTTAGAGAAAGACTTAACACTGGAGAAACCCCTTGGGAAAACCAAGGAGATGTTGTGAGGAAATTTCATTGACTCCGTCAAGGATATTTGGCCATCAATTCAAGTTATTTTTGAACAAACAGAATTAGTAATGATAGATACAGAAGCTATCCAGAAAGTAAAGGAGGAGTTGGGAGATAAGCCCTGAGGATGCCAATAGACTCATCCACTTCTTTAACAACAAGAATAGGTATGACCTCCAAGAACTAAATATAGAAGACAAGACTGAAACCATCTTGGAAATAAGAAAGGTTCTTTCCAAAAGAAACCTGATGTTGAACTTAGAAGAAAAGTGCCATAACATGTAGGTAACCATTGATAGGTTCATGGCTAAATGCCAGATTTTGAGGGAAAAGGGATTGCCTAGTCCATTGGTCATCAATGATAAATGTATGACATAGCTAGACTATGATAACAGACTCAGACAGTTGGCTAAGGAACAAGCAAGCACTTCATCCATAAAAGCACTGCCAATAGGCAAAGTTTTGTACAACACATTTGAGAACTTGTTTTTTCTTGAGCATGAGATAAAACACTTATTCCTCACCAAGCCCAATTTTTCCAAGTATACTGAAGCTGATGAGATCTATAGGAGGATGATGAATGTAAAATTACCTGATGCAGAATGGTGGGAGACAATGACTGATTTACTATGATAAATTTATAGCAAAAAGTTACTACACAGTAAAAATGAGAGCAACCAAGTAAACAGATGAAAACAGGGCAGCAAGGTCAAAGAGTATTAGGTGAAAGATAAAAGTTGAAGAAGATTCCAGCGTGAAACACCACAACTGCAAGCCAACATAAAGGGCTACAAATCCAACCATAAAAGCCAGTAGTACCACATAAAAAGGGACAGCTTACAACAGTTCATTAGCTGTCTCTATCTTCTTGCAAGAAGATATTTGTATTTCCTAGATTAAATCTCAAGTTAGTTTGAGATATTTTGTAATAATTTTTTGTATAAATACTTCACAATTCGAAGTATGTAGGGTGGATTCTTAGACATTTCTATAGACTTTCTTGATCAAAGACTGTAAGCTATTGTATCACTGGTTGTACCAACAAGCTGGATTAATGAATAAAGCCAAAACATTTCACTAGATTCATGTGTAGAGAAAAACTGCAAATAATTATTTTCTCTTGTGCTGTTATTTTTCTTTAAAATTTTCCACAATATTTAATGTATCTGGAATCTAAATGCTATAATATGGAATGATATCTCAGAATTTTCTTCAACACTTTGTTTTAACTATTATGCATTTTAATGTTTTCTGCTAATTATCTAAGTTAAGGAATTCTTGATTGCTCCTTAGTCTAGGTAGTTTCCCTCTGATCTATAGTAAAGGATTCTTAATTGCCCTTTGCTCATGGTTATCCTTTATTCCTCATTTTAATCCCAGTTTTAGAATTCTTAAATTCTCTCTCACCCTGGTTAAGATCATTTCACCCATTCAGCCCAAAGACCTACACTTTACTCTGCTAGCTTACCCTTTGAACACTCCCTTTAATGAATTAATTCCAGTTTTGCTGCCCTTCTTTGACTCCATAGCCCAATAGTCCAGAGACATCATTCTATCCATCTGTTTTAAGGATTCCACCATCCAAACTTCAATATAAATCAAAACCCCCTGGACTTTAAGAACTAGCCTAAAATATGAGCAAACAAAGCTAAATCATATAGAGAGAGCCCTCTCTAAGTCATAGGTTGGCTAGAGCCTATACTTAGAATATTAGTTTGTGGTTACCTTGCTCTTTTCCTTCTTCCGATAACTTCTAGGGAAAAAATCTGAGTGATAACACCTACTACAACCCTAACCCTTTGTCCCTCCAACAACTTCATAATTTCGCACGTGTGAGTCAAAAGAGAGAGAAAATAGTCTCCAAACTTCTTCGCTAGGGTTTTTCTCCTTCTTCCAAGAATTTCAAAATTTTCTTTTCTTCTTCAATAACTACAGATCAAACTTGTTTTGAATGTTCTCTAAAAGAGGTTGATTTGCTACCTTTATATAGTGGCTTCTGCCTCCCAATGATGCTAAATTGTCTAGGTTGAGGCCCACTTAGTGGAGGAAGCCTAAATGACTTATTTTACATAAAAATACAAAAAAAATCCCAAGAAGGGTATATTACATGACAAAAAGGACAAGGACTCTTGACATAAACCATGAAATCCTACAGTTGATGCTTTAACCTCTTAATCATTGACCCAAGCATGAAACCCATGCTTTAATAAGTTAATTTATTTTACAATAAAATTTATTTTTCTTTCTTTTGACAAATACATTACTTTATGACTCAAATATAATTATGAAGACTGAGACTAGTTACATTCTTCAACACTCCCTATTAACTAGGGAGGTATTCATAATTACATATATATAGAGGTACATGGAAGATCTCAAAATGATATGCTCTATGAAGAGTCATAGAACATGCAATGCTATAAATTAGATACCTAAGCAGGGTATCTAACTGGGTGGGACTAAGGTGTGTTCCAATATTCAACTACTTTAGGTATCATCATGATTTAGTTCTAACACCAACCAAGGGATCTAGGTGTGTATCCAAGGTCAGAGATACAATACCAATGCCACCCTCCCTACTTCAGGATCTAGACATCAACACAGGATGACCAAATGTCCTCCCAAGAATATTGTCTCCCCAAGATGCTTCATCTCTCTTAGATACATCCACTAATCAAAGCATGCTTCAAACATTCAATCTCCTTATGGAGAGATATTGTACAATCACAATCGCAATTAGCAAAAAACTTTTAAATATATATATAAGTTAAAACAAACCACTTGAATTTTCAAATAGAATGATGTTGCTTAGGTAATCATCATATTATCCAAACATATCTTTGTCAGAAGCTATATTATTTAACTTCTTAGGAAACAACCAACTCAACATCAATAGTTCTTTCAAAAAAATCCAAGTTTTGTTCACAACTTTATCGATAATGAATAACCATTAATAGTACTTGAACTATTCTCCAATTCCAAACATTCTCATGGTCTTTTCATCAAGTCATTCACTTCTCTTCAATCTCCCTCTCAACTAGGGAGATATACACTTTTCTCTATCCAAGTAACTAGGGGACAAGTCCATCAACCATCTTATTCTTCCAGCCACACAGGCTCTTCGTTTTTGCATCAAAAATCCATATGAGAGTTTAGATCTTCCAAAACTTCATCATTCCTTCACATGGTAACAAGGTCATTTTTAATGTCATCGAGGTTTTCACATCTCCCTCTTTCCATCATGCTCCACATCATCATCAAATTATCATAAAATATGAGGTAAGCATCTTCATCATCTTGAAGACTATGTACATGTAAGCCTTTAACAATAAGTACAATCAAACACAAATATATATGTACAATATCATGAAGTCAAGAATGTCATAACAAATCAGATTTTAGACATTCAAGACCTACACCAAGTTATATTTTATAATCAAGAGTTTTATCATTATACTTTTTGCAACAAAATTTACTAGGGTTTTGTCATAAACAATACATTTCATTGTCAAAACTAAATCATATCAATAATCGAAAACATTATACTTCTCCAGTTTCATTATCATGCCCGAGAATATCAATCTCCTACTATGGTTTTGTTACAAACACTATATTTCAAAAAATAAATCATGATTATCAACAATCAAGTTAGCATGCTAACATTTCATCTCTAGGGTTCCATTATTATCTCCTAGAAACTTATATTAGTCTCATACTAGGGTTTTATCGTAAACTCTAGATACAAACATCAAACTCCAAAAATTAGATATACAACAAATTTTAACTATGCTAATGTTTCAATTATATGGAAGCACATATGCGCAGGTTTTCATTCATAGTACTTAATATTGCAAGGGTTTTGTCATAAACCCTAATTTACCAAATCGTAAGAAAAATAGTGTTTCTATCAACAAACCCTAAAAGACTAGGGTTTTACCATAACATTACCAAAACCCTAAACTTTAAGAGAGTAGGATTTCAACAAGAAATCTAAACTTTATCAATAACCCTAAGAATATTAGCGTTTCATCATTGTCATACCTTAAGCATTGAAAGGCTATGTTTTTACAGTGAACCCTAGGGTTATGGTTTTATCAAAGCAAAATGATAAGGGTAGATTCAATCTAGCGATTAATCACCCTAACAGGAATCCTTATGATTCAAAACCCTAGACATGAGAGAGTTAGCAATATGAAGCAAATTTAAAAATGAAGAATATTCATACCTTCTTCTGCAACAAGTTAAATCAAATCAAACATAGCTTGAGTTGTTCTTTAACAAATCTTGTAGAGTTTCTTTAACAACAAGCCTACTTTCATGACATAAGTATTTTCTTGAAGTTTTCTCCATAACCTTTGTGTATTCATGCAAGCTTTCCTACCAAGGAAAATACAAATAAAGGATTGTGAGTATGTAATACAAATAAATCTAGGTGTGTGGCATAAATCAAACATGAAAGTGGAAACAAAGAACAATATACTTGTCTTTTTGTAAAATGGTGAAGGCTCCCTCTTAATCCAATATTTCTGAGGGATACCTACAACTCATCAAAACAATTTAAGAACTTCTAACAAGACATATTAGATCAAAACATAAAAGACACACTTTACAAAACTTAAAACAATAATCTAGAAGGATATGCAAAGAAATACTTAATAGTATAAGTCTTTGACTTCAGATTGTTCGACCTTGTTCTTCTTGGGTGGGGATTCATCAAAAATAGTTTCATGTTATCTTTCTCTCTTTTCATTCCTTGGATTTTTAGGACATTGAATCTTGTAATGTCCCATTTTATGACAATTTTAGCATTCAATCTTTGATAGATCAACCTTCTTCTTTGGTCTTTTGAAATTCTTGTATCCTCCCTTCTTCTTGTGATTAACAGAGTATGCATTGGAGATGTTTTCCTCATCTTCTTCCTTATTATTATTTGTTAATGAGATGTAGGATTCTTATTGACTACGGACATTCCACATTTGTTCAAAGGATGGTGTGTCCTTCCAACTACTAATACTTGATGCAAAAGAGCTCCATGATTTTGGTAAATCTAATAGTGCAAAAATCACAAGTTGTTTCTCTGGTACAATTTCTTCAATGGCTTGGAGTTCATCTCTTATTTGAGATATACTTAAAATATAGGAAGAAAAATTATCATCCTTTTTCATTTTTATCATTCTTAGTTCATTCTTGAGACTAGCCACTTTTCCAATATTATTGATGGTGAATAAATTGGAGAGAGCTTCATACATTTCTTTTGTAAAGCCATTATTGGATATGTAGGGGATTATATTTTTCTTCACTCCATCTACAACTAGATTCATGGACAATATGTAAGTTTACCTATACTTTTCTTTTCCTGCATCATCTATTGGTTTCTAAACTTTCCCTTGAAAAAATTCTAATACTTTGTGTTTTGCAAGGATGAGATCCATCCTTTTCTTCCATGCTCTATAGTTGGTGACTCCTTCAAACTTATTCTCTATCTTCATTGTATTTGCCATAAATTTTTTAGATGTCGATTATTCCCTTCTTCTTATAATCGTGTCTTGGATACTTTATTTTTGATCCTTCCTTCTTTAAACAAATCTTCAATCTACCTTTTTCCTTCTCCTCTTTTACATTAGCTCTGATACCTATTAGAAAACTAGAAAGGAAAACATATTTTATTATATTCACAATCACTTGTGATATTATTATATTCTTATTAGCTTTATTTATGTTCTTTTTTGCTTTTCTTCTCAGTAAGCAATCATCAAATCAAAAACATGAAGATCAATAACACTAGAAGTAGGCACTTAGCCAGGGATAAAAACCTTATGCAGGGGAAAACCCAGTGAAATGCTTCCACTAGTAGATTCAAATAAAATTTGAGATAATCTAAGACCTTAGATCAGACCAAAAAACCTTCCTCCTCTACCAAGTCAAACTTCCAAGATGATGAACCAAACACCATAACTCAACTTTTGTCAAACTGCTTCAACCCAACTTCAAGTCATAATTGCAACCCCCAGCGTCATAATTTTGGCCCTACTGTAGCCCTACAACTTCGACCCTCCAATAGCTTCAAAATTTTGCACATATGATTCAAGAGAGAGAGAAAATGGTCTCCAAACTTATTCACTAGGGTTTCTTCTCCTTGAAAGAAAGCACCAACAAATTATAGAATAAAAATTCAAAAATTACACACACACATAGAGGCTCTCACACACCAACTCAAATCAAATTTCATTAATAGAGGCATATATTTATACATGAGGAGAGGTATTGGGATTTTTCATCTCCACTTTCTTAATCAATAAGTCCACAAACACTCTGCAATTGTCTCAATCAATCGGTCCACAAATCTCTCACACAAAATAACAACTTTACAGTAACACTAATAAATGGATAATTATTCCAACATTTCTCCCCCATAATGATCATTTGAAAATATTCCAAGATCATCTCTAAATTTGCAGAAATTTTCCTTAGATAGTGCTTTGGTGAATATATTATCTACCTGTTCATCTATTTTGCAGTACTCAATCTCGGTCACACCTTGCTGAACCAAATCCCACACAAAATGATACTGAATATCAACATGCTTTGTATTCTTATCAAAAATGAAATTCTTGGTCATCTGAATATCACTTTGATTATCACACATCAACTGAGTGGGTTTCTCTTGATGTTCATGTTGATCCTCTAGAATTATTCTCAACCACACTACTTCACATGCTACCATCGCTTCCGCTTTATACTCTACTTTTATTGTGGAGAGAGAAACTATAGGTTGCTTGTTAGTACTCCAAGAAACTGCTGATGAAGCCATACTAAATGAATACCATGAATTTGATTTTCTATCATCCATACATCTAGCCCAATCTGAATATATATAACCAATCAACTTGAAATTGTCTGTAGACCTGTATACCAAACCATAACCAACTACTCCATGCAGATATATTAAAATCCTCTTTGTTTCTTTACAATGCAATTCCTTGGGTTCTGCCATAAATCTTGATACCATACTAACCACAAAAGAAATATCTGGTCGAGTTGTAGTTAAGTAGATATAATTTCCAACCAATTGAGGATACAAAGTAACATCAACTGAGTTGGAGTCATCATGTATGTATAAGTTCAATCAAACTTCCAAAGGGGTTGTTTCTGACTTGCAACTCAACATTCTAAACTTCTTCAGAATGTCTCGAGTATACTTGGATTGTGACATCAAATACCATCTTCATTTTGCCAAACTTCAATACCCAAGAAATAATGCAACTCACCAAGATCTCTCATCTCAAACTCAACAATCATATGTGACTTAAACCTTTGAAATAGTTCTGTACTGCTGCTTGCGTAGATCAAATCATCAACATATAAGAAAACTATCAAAATGTCGTGTCTTGATTGAAATATATAGAGATTGGGCTTAGATAAACTTGTAGCCAAGCCATGATCCTGAAAATACTTATCAATTATTGAATACCATTCCTTTGACGCTTGCTTCAAACCATACAAGGACTTCTTCAACTTATAAACATAATCATCTTTTCTTGGCACTTCAAAACCTTCAGGCTTCTCCACATAAATTTATTCATCCTGTTGGGACAGGGTCCCCTAAAGTCAATTTTGGGGCAAAAGCCCAAGTTTTGGGGTGGAAAGCCCAAGTTTTTGTTATGTAAAGTGTAAAGTCTCCGCAAGTTGTGGTCGTGGAGCACGTAGATAGTAAAGTGTCATAAAGGTTTTTTCCCTTATTTTATGTAAGTTGCATCGACTTTAATACATCTACCCATGGGATTGTATAAAAAGGAGAGTCTTAGAAAGTCTAAGGTAGTTCAGTTCAGTCCATGATATTGATGAAGACGAATGTAATGGGTTAGTAGGAGTGAAGAGTGAAGAATCTTATTATAGAAGAGAGGCTCTGCAACTAAGTGAGGCTCTACAACTGAGTGCGCAGAGGCCTAGAGTAGAGTCCATAGCTGAGTGCGCAGACCACTGCAGCTGAGTGCGTAGGGTAGTCTTGAGTTTGTAAGAAAAACTGAAGTATCAATAAAGAGATTATTCCATAAATATATGTGTTTTTTCCATTTACTCCTGTTATGAATGAATGCATTTATGTTATGATGAATAATGGGGTTATGATTTAATAATGTATTGATGCGCGATTCTGCATGTTTTACATTGTTATAAGAACGCAAGTAATACTATCTATTTACGTGAAGAATATCTTAATTCATCTTAAATTTATCAGATACTTAAGCCGATCTATGTAAATACAGAACTAAGTGTAATTACAGAGGCACGTAAACAGTTGATTCACCTATTTAGGGTCCGTGAAAGAAAGTTGTAGACCTTCACGAAGGTTTGGAAGTTGACTAAAGGAAGTATATCGATAAGCCCTAAAAGGCTTATCGATCTACGTGGAGGCAGAGTTAGGGCATAAAACAACATCACATTCATCTCTGGGTGTTGAAACTTGGTTCCAACATCCCCCCATACTGCTTCAGATGAGACTTCAGTCCACACTCTGCATGTTAATGCTGAAAGGTCCAGTAGTGTAGCGATTTGTTTGGCAAACTTAACTCTAAACCTGGGTCAGGACCCACTAAGCCAACAAATTTTTTCGTTGTGATATTCTTCACGTAAACAGATATTCTTCACGTAAATAGATATTCTCAGAATGAAAAGTGTTTCTTGTTGGACGACCACCTATAATTTATAGGCAATTTCGAATTCAAATTCGACCGTTCCCCCCAAAATCTGTCCATAAATGCGAGATTGGCGACAGATTTTCAAATATTTCACACTTGATTTCAACTTTAAATGCCTTAAATGTCGATCACTCGCTCCTCTTAACCGTCTTCTGGGAGTCAAGTCATGAACAGTGATGGTAATTGTCACATAGTGGCTGTGTTGCGTGGTCTCTTCTCCTATAGCGCAACTCGCTTCGTGCTTCTATTGGTACTGTGACCTCCTCTTGTTTCACCCAGACCCCTCGTCGCATAGCTCTACAACCCAGGCAATGTAGTTTATAGTCTTGCGCCTCCTTGCAGCTACCTGGAGCACTGAGACTGTGCTACCTTCATGTAGTCATCGGGCCGAATCCCTGGTGTATGGCCTCAATCAGCTACCATTTACCTTTCCGAGAAATGGATCTCCATTTAATTTCACAAGTTGAACTTCCCCACCATCGGTAATCTCCTTGATCACATATGGGCCGAGCCAATGCATCTGAAATTTTCCTGGAAATTTATCAAAATTGCTATCATATAATAAAACTAAATAATTTACCTTAAAGGTGTGCAGTTTGATGTGCCGATCGTGCCATGCCTTTTTGCACTCCTTCTAAAATTTTTGATGGAATCCAACCAAGAATCTATCTTCCCCCAAGTTTATCAGCTGCGCGAGCCTCTTTTCTAATGCTCCGTGGTCTACCATTCCTGTGAACGCTGCTATGCGTAGTCTAGGCACAATGTATTCCATTGACATCACATCTTCTACAACATATACCAACCTCAAAGGTGTCTATCCAGTCAGCTTCTTACAAGTAGTTCTATAAGCCCATAGCACCACTGGTACGGCACGTCCCAATCATTCCTTTGCGCGTTACAAACCTTTGTCAGTGCATTCTCCAATATATTATTAAATGCTTCCACAATCCCATTGTCTTGAGGATGATATGGCATGCTCTTTTGATGATAAACTTGGAAATCTTTCGTCAACACGCTGATCGTTTTATTAAGGAAGTGCGTACTGCAATCACTCATCAAAACCTTCGGGCAACCAAACCTGGTCAGCACATACTCAAATAGAAATTCCATTGTTGTCGCCCCTATACAGTCCTTTACAGGCTGCACCTCTGCACATCTAGTCAAATACTCGGTCGCGGTGATGATGTATCGCACACACGTCTTCTTTCCTAGAGATTGAATCGGTCCCACAAAATCAATTGCCCATTTTTCGAATGGCTACAATGATACATGCAGATTCAAAGGCAGTTCATCCCTATGTAATGGCCTGTCGATCCTTTGACATGCATCACATGCCCTATAATATGCTTTGGAATCCTTATGCAATGTGGGTCACCACAACCCAGTGCGTAAAATCTTCCACGTTGTTGCTTTTCCTACATAATGGCCTCCCGCAGCTCCTCCATGAGCTTCCGCTAGGATATTGCTTCATTCAAAATCAGGCACACAATGTCACAATATCTCATCCGATCCCATTTTATATAAGTGACCTACAATAATAGAAAAATATGCCGCGCGCACCACCAATTCCTTCTTCTGTTGACTCGTGTATCCTTCTAGAGCCATTTCCGTAGTCAGGAAGTGGATGATGTCTACAAAATGATTGTCTACCACACACACCATAAAGAGTTGCACGTTAGGTAGTCCTTCCTCCAAATTAGTAGGCTCCTCTCCTGTTTCAATGTGCGATAGGTGATCTAGTCCTGCATTCAATCTCCCTAGGTTCACAATTACTTTGAAATCATACTCCTAAAACAGCAGTAGCCATCTGCATATTTCCCCCCCAACACAAGCTTGTTGACCTGGTACTTTAATGTAGAATGGTATGTGTACATCTTAAAGTGTTCGCCTAGCAAGTAATGTTTGAACTTCTGGAGCGCGTACAACACAACCAAACCTTCACGCTCTATCGTCGAATAATTCTTCTCATCTTTAGATAACTTCCTACTTGCAAACGCTGTCTTGTGATCCGATTCTCCCTCACTGGCCTGTGTTAGTACTGCTCCCAGTGCAATACATGAAGCATCCACATGCACATGAAATTCCTTCTTCTAATCCGGGAAGACTAGGATCGGCATGGTGACCATTTTTTCTTTCAATACATTGAGACTCCATGACATTCTTCACTCCAACAGAAAGTAACGTCCTTCTTCAATAGCTTTTCTATCGGTGCGGTAATCTGGGCATGTCTCTTGATGAACTTTCGATTGTATCCAGTATGACCGAATGTTGTTCACAACTATCTAACACTCCTTGGTGACTCCAAATTAATTATGACAATGATCTTAGGCGGGTCCACCATTAATCCTTGTTTGCACACTACATGACCTAGCAAGATTCTGAAAGGGACACAAAATAGACACTTCTTTAATTTTAGCATGATCTGATGCCTCTGGCATGTATCCAGCATCAAGGACAAACTAGCTACATGGTGCTTTACTAGTACAAACATTGTCCAATCATCAAAGTATACCTCCAAAAACTTGTGAATGAACTCTTTGAACGCTGCAATGACTACGCGTTAAAAGATTGCCGGTGCATTCTTAAGTCCAAAAGGCATTACCATATACTAAAAGTATCCCCACTCGATCATGAAGGTAGTCTTACTCCTGTCTTCCATCGTGATCTTTATCTGATGGTATCTAGAGAACCCATCAGTGAATGAATAGGCCTCCTGCCCGCCAACATTATCCATCACTTCATCTATGAACGAAGTTGGGAAAGGATCATGAATGCAAGCATCATTCAACTTCCTGAGATCTATGTAGATCCTTATCTCATCCTTCTGCTTCTTTTCCTGAACTACCATAGGACTTATCCAATTGGACTCCTTCATTGGTTCAATAATACCCGCTACCAACATCTTGTCCAACTCCAAGCGGACCTTTTCATTGTACTTAGGATATGGCGACATGGCCTTTGTTTCACAGGCTTCGCATTTGGTTTCAACGTTATTTTCATCACTCCTAAATCGCCTATTATCCCCTTCAATTCTGAAAATTTTGTAGGGAAAAGATCCTGGTACTCGCGGAGCAAATCAATGACCTTATCCACTGAAGCATCATCCCAGTAGTCCCCTATCTTTGTAAACTTTGGCTTCGCCTCTATTCCAATGTTCACTTGTCTAGTTTTCAGTGGCGCAGTGATATCTGGATTCTCTATCTATGACCCCTCAACTTCACAGTGACCTTCTGCCTCTGGGATATTAATTTTCCTTGGATCCTCCTCTTCTTCTTCAACAGTCACATTGTAGCACTCCAGTGCATGGCGCAGCTGGGTGGTCCAATCTGGTTGAATAAAATCCAAGGGATCTTGTGGGATTATGAAGATTGCTAGTTTGACCTCTTGCAACGCTTCATATATGCACTCGAATCCATCCTCAAAGCTGAATGTCATTACGAATCCTTGTCTCAAAATATCCCATTCGTTTGTGCCATGACGAAGCTCTTTTTCCAAGTACCAATTCATTGGTATTACGTCCAAAGTGTGACAGAACAAATGCACCCACTCAGGTTACGACTCTGCTCCATAAGCATCAGTCCATTTTTCTAAGTGATCGCACAGGTCACTCCTCCCATCATATTTCTATGTCAATCACACTTTTGGGCGACCAAACTGCACCATCATCATTTTCTGTACTTGTGCCATCCATCGAATCTCTCTTTGTATGTACCCCACCATCTTGCGGGCATAGCGCGTAGGGCCAAATCCAGTGCTTGGAAGCAATGCTTCTCTGGCACTTCCCTTTCAAATGCATCCAAAAATTATCTACATCAGTTAGCCCATCATAATCAGGAAAACTTCTTACCTCTGATGATACACAATGCAGTGATTTAGTCATCATGTTACAGTGTAGCGTACATACTTCGTGCAATCGATTCTACTAGTGTTCCAATTCCTCATATGAATCTGATGTGCAGGAGCTTTCATGGTCCCATGCAATGCGTCCATCTGCTGTCATATTCACCCAATCTTGGTCTCATGTCGTTATCTTATAACGCTGGTCCAAATCATCATCACTTTCATAATTGCAGACTGGTTCAGTATAGTGCGGTCCTTCTGCAGGGTCCAAAGGTACTACTACATGGAGCAATTTTCTTTCAAATGACATTGTCCGATTCTTCAAATTGATCACCCCATTCATGTTAATAACCCAATTGATCCGAAGGAGCGCAGGGTAGGGATTGTTGTCATCGAAAATCTCTATCACTTTGAAATCAGCCAACGCACTCACAATTTCAATATCTACTGTCACTCCCTATAATCTTCCCATGGGGATAATCTTTTGCTGATTCCCCATCCTCAATTGAATCAGAGGCCACTACAGCACAGGTCTCCCCATTCGATCCCATGTTTGTTTATGAAAAACATTCGCATTCGACCCAAGATCCAGAATAACCTGGTCCATTTCATATTCACCAATTTGCATGGTGAGCCTCATCTCACGCCTTGTTCTTGCCTTATGCTTACCAATTTTCTTGACCACGCACAGTCCCTCAGGAGCATTTTCTTTACCAGCACATTTATTTATCAACTCCTATAATCCTTTCACGGCCTTGCTATCACGTAGTAGCTTCATACAGGTCTCTAAAAAGGTAGTAAGCATGGATGGGTCCATTTCTTCAAATTGCTTATCCTAAATTCTTGAGGTAGAAGCCTCAGCGAAGCTTTCCTTCACTCCCATGAAGGTTTCTTTTGTGTGCTCTAGATCAAAGCCAACCTCCTTCTCTGGAACTTTGCAGACCCATTCACTTTCTTGAGGCTGATTTCCCTTATCTTCGCTAGTCATCATTCCACTTCACAACACGATATTCACATTAGAATCCTCTTCGCGGGGTTCAGCCCTCATCATTTACAGGTTCTGGGTAGGCAACTGCGACTGTGCCTCCTTTTCCCACATATTAGCTATTAATACAGGGCAATCTGTTGTTGCATGGTCAAACTAAGTATAGTATCATAATGACAGGCGCGTCGGGTTCGTACACTCTTGTGAGTAGTGTCATGGCCCTATGCAATTATAAAAAATCACTTGTCCCCGACCTCTTGCAGGTCCTCCTCCGCCTCAACCTTGTCTGCGCCATTGATATTCTCCTCGCACTCCCCTAGCACCTTGATTCAGAGGCCGATTTTCTGTCTGCATCCAATAAGCTAGCATTCTCTCCATCATCAGCTCATAGCTATGGAAGTTACGCTCATTATGACCCACTTATTTTCAGAAGTTGCAGAAGAGTTTTTGTGGTGTTTTCACAAATTTTTGCAGCAAGGAACAATTATATGTCACATTTTTTCGAGCTACCTGACATATAGTACACCATAGCATGGGCCCTTAACTTGGCCCTTCTTGAGCTTTCGGCCTCAGAGGCATCGACCCTCCTCTTGCAACATAATTCACAAAGACAAGGCAATGATCTTTATCATGCCCCTGACTCTTACATTTCGAACACCAAACTTCTTTGAGCACCTCAGGCCGAGCTGCTCTATCTTTCTTCAGACTTTGGAACTCTAGGCAAAGATTTTGCAACTCCACGTGAATCTATTGAACTCCCAAAGAAACATCTTGAATCGGTGTCTCATGCAGTCTCATCGTAATCTCTAGGGCTTCCACCTAGGTCCTAATCTTTTGCTGTGATAAAGAAACCCTTAAATGAGGCAAGAGCGAAGCCACAAACCATTCACATTGTTTCCCATCCGTAAGATTCATGTTATCTTGGTGGAGCTTGCATTTCAACCTCTAATCCAGTGCCCAGGGTGTCTCTCCAGGCTTCATCATGATTTCCTTGAATCCCATGATTGATTAAGCTTCAAACTTGGGTCTACTGAATTCCTTATTCAGCCCAGTCTGAATGTATGCCAATGTAGTTGTCGGGTTATCGGTGTAATACTTAATGTACCACGTTAGCACCTGATCCTGTAAAGCAGTAAACAACATTGCTTTCTTCATCTGATCATCTGTAATGTTCTGGGCTGTCCATACGACCTTTGCAATGAACCAAAACTGGTATGAGTCCTCATTTCTCAAGCCCTTGAAAACGGGCAACTTCACTGCATTCGCCATATTGAATGGTGGTGGAGGTGGTGGCGGTGTGGGCGAAGGTGTATGCTGTGGGGGTGAAGATGGAAGTGGTGTGAGTAGATGGGGTATTCACAGGAACCATTTCCTTATTAACTGGATAGTGCTCTACGGTGAAGCCTGTGCTGCTCCTTCGTCGTCACTCAAAGGAGGCTCAATCAACGGGCTATATTCAAGACATGTTCTCATTCTATCCCTAAATAACTTTCCACTTCTATTATCAGGAAATCTAGTGTCTATGCAGAGCTGCTAGTCCCACTAATACTGGTAGCTATCTTAGAAACAAACAAACTAAAACTACTTTCGTTTTCCTTTATGAGAAGTAGATAAGAGGGGAACAAAGGAGACCAACCTCTGTCTTGTGCTTGGTTCCTTGCTTGATTCCTCTCCCTTCTGATAGATCTTTGCCACTCGCTTCCTTGTCTACCCAGCTTCAAAGAGAACCTGTGGAATCAAAGCAGCATAAAACTATCCAAGAACAGAGATCTACTATCACAAACAATATAGGACCACATATATATTGACCACACAAATGCATATATCATCAATCATACAAGAATGTGGAGGAAAACTTGAATAGCTTTATTAATATCAAGAATAGCAAAGAGGATTACAACCAATTTTTTTGACCCAGCGTCATCCTCTTAGCAAGAAAGCCCTTCTTCACCTCATGAAAAGCTTAGATCACCCAACACTATGATGTTACACCAAGAAACCAGCAGCACTTCCTTGTAAGATACAAAATTCCAGCCTCTGGATCTCTGGAATGAGGGATCCATATATAGATGATTGCAGGGAGGTGAGTCAGCTTCTGAGATTTGATTAGTGTCCTCTCTCTGATAGTTCTTGATTCCACTTGGAGATTGATGATCTCTTACTCATCCTTGAGCGAATTCAAAGAGGCAAGTGTCACAGGAGGAGTTTCTGGAAGATTCCATGATCATCCACCTCGCAAATTGACTCTGCCATTTGTCCACTCTCGCCCATCTCACCCCATAGAAGGGATTTTCAGTATGCATCGCACCTCCCATGTGCATTTAGGTGGGATGCATGCACTTTGACCATGGAGCAGGTGAGATGGTCCAGCTTTGACCAGTTCTGAGTAGTTTTTCATGGAGAACTTCTGGGAGATGATGTAATCAGCTGACCTTGTTCTTTTAGGGGATGGAACAACACTTTTAGGGACTTAGGAGTCCTTGGTTTATGGACATGTTTGATTGGGGTTGCAGTGCCCAAAAATGTCTATAACAATTGCCCCCTAAAGCATGAGGTCGTTAATCTTTTGATGTCGGGTGAAATGCTTTATCATGAGGATCCGAAGTTTTTTCGTGCTAGAAGGTGACCTATAATAAGATACAATACAATACATTATCTTCATAATATTTTCATGATCTAGCTGAGGCAGGCATTCCCATGCTCAGCTTTATAAATTCATTTTCATGTACATAAGATAGACAATCGTTTGTGTGCAGACTGATGATTCTGGTAGAGCCATCATCCCTTAGATTGGATGATTATCTGTGCAGCAATGATGTACATTTGATGTATTTATTTTCCTGAATATATATCACAGCCTGGATGGATGAAACTAGATCCGGGGTCTTCAATCTCGTTCGATCTTCACTCAAAGTACAAGTCGATCCATGTGAGAGATGTTCTGGAGTCGAACATGGAAAGACATCGCTTGATTACCAGCCAGTGATGTAAGCTGTTAACAGGCGCGAGAGGAATCACCGATAATGATTATGACCCTCAAGGTACGACAGTACAATTCACGTGGTTTGAAAAAGGGACTTGGTGTCGAACACCACGCAAATCTTTCGGTCGAAGGCCATTGATGTAAACCTGTCGCCGGAAGTGAGAAACTTGCCATCGAGGCATGCAAGCTTCAAAGTACTGAAAGGGTTGTTCCTAGATCGACTTCCTGGATGATGAGCTGATGTCGACAAGAAGCGATACGTTATAGGAAGCCCTTAATGAATCCCACATCTACGACACGGAATGGAGCAAATGATTTTAATGGAGGTGAAAAACGATCTGATGATATAAGGTTCAGGGTGGCGGTCATGAAAGAATGGAGCATAAATGTATTGCAGTGGATGAGACACAGGTGAATTCTCTGAGCGACTTCTCTTGAACATATCGGTGACACTGACATGATGGATTGGTAGCGTTAGCCCCAAATGTGGATGGTGTGATGGACCAATGGTGAGATGACCAGTGAACGGAACAACCCAACCCGACTCGATGCGGAGTGAAAGTGTCATGTTCAAGAGCGACTTGCTACCAATAAAGTTTCTTCAAGTTTTCTTCCCAATTTTTCCCTAGTCATTGCTGACCAGTACCTCTTTATTTTTTTCAAGCTTAAGGATGATAAAATATGCTTGTTCTATAATTTTCCCTTCGGAAAAACCCATCGCTATGTTTTAACGAGCCTAGCGATAGTGAAACTCGTTCTTGTCTGTATGGACAAGTTTGTCGCTATTCAGTTTTAACGAGTTTAACGACAAACATAACTTGGTCCTTTTCAATTTTAGAGAGTCTGAAAGGGATGTGAAGACAACTCCAACAATCCTTTTTCGTCATATAATCCCTCAAGTCTGAAAAAGTATAAAATAATACAAAAGGGATGAATTTTCGGTAATTTTAACGAGCCGAACAAAACAAGCACTCGATCTTTTTGTGTAATAATCCGTCAGGTCTAAAAAGATTAAAATCTAAAGGAGGGATAGCACTTCCGGTCACTTTAACGAGTTGGAGAGGCCAATTACTCGGTAATCTTTTCATATTTTACGAGTCAGATGAAAAGCGCTTAAAGGAGACTCTTTTTTCGAGGAACGAGTGATAAATTCGGGTAGCAGCTAATTCCAGGTAAGGTTTGGAATTTTCCAATCATGACAGTGTCACAAGGATGGCTAACAGGATCACTCTTCACAGCTGTTCCTCAAAAAGGGTAAACAATCAAATGGAGGTGAATGATCGGCCAAAACAGAGTGGAGGTGATGATGAGAACACGACCAAGGCTCAAAGTTTGATGATAATGCATTCACAATGGTTATTTACCGGAAATTGGTTCATTTTTTAATGAATGAGCTTAAACTCTGGGGGAAACATTTGCTCATTGCTTATGTTTAATTTTTAATGAGCTTGAACTCCACATAAAAACTGCTCGATCCAGTCGTATAATAAGGATGTCTCATCTAAGATGCCATTTTCATGGAGCTTGCACCTTACAAGGCTTTGCCCTGCATCCTTTCTTTATGCAAGTTAGGAAACGACCAATCCTACGAGTTTAAAGGGTTAGAGGACCTACAAATTTAAAAAATAAATGGTCACTCTTCACTTGCATGCCAAAAGGTTTGCATGCCCCCAGGTATAGCGAAAAATTTCCAGGTTACCAAAGATTGTTCCATCCGCATTGCAGACAAAACACTTCCTCGGTGATGTCTACCGAAATAGACAAAGGTGAGTGGCGCAACTTGCCTCCACTCGCATAACTTTGACGGAGGAATATTATTCCAGTCTAATCTCATAAACCATTCATATATCCTTCGCGGAAACCTACCCTATGCCCAAGGTTTTTCTGCCAAAACAGACCAGGGTGCATGCCCCCTGGGTTTTAGTCATGTCCTCCCGAATCACTCACGCTCATCAGGTGGACGGACTAGGGATTGATGAGACATTCCTTGTATGAAAAGACCATTCAGGGATGGTATTTGACTATTTGCTATGTGTGAGCCGGGGAATGAAAGCTGGTCTATGAGCTTGACCACTCTTCCTTCATGCGGAAAACACATTACTCTAAAGAGCGAGGAGACAATGGCTCCCATGCAATAAATATAGTCGTGTCCAAGGAGTAGATTATAATCTAGGGGTCCTTGGACTACCATTACGTTCATGTGAATGGTTTTCCTTCTCAATGTTATCGGCACATTGGGAAGGATCCCTAATGGTCGACTGGTTCCTTTGTCAAAGCCTGTTAGATTTCTCATTTTAGGCAAAAGCGATGGTGAACCAAGCGCTTTCCAAGCAGTTGAGGAAAGGATACTCACAGAAGCCCCTTCATCTATGATGGTACCGGCCATGACCATTCTGTATATTTGTGCAATGATTCGAAATGGTACACTAGCCGGTAAACGGGGTCTGCCTAGTAGATTCCAATCGAAGGAAACAACTAGGTTGCTTGGAGGTGGGACCGAATAGACGGCCGGATATGACTCTGACGAACTTCCTTCTTGTAGTAAAGGAACGGGTAGACTTCCCCCATGTTCATTGGAGTCTGTGTTTACGAAGAGAATTTGAACGGTGTCGTTCTTGTTCTCTCCGGTGACTATATCATCTGAAGATGGACCTTCTGAAGGCAAGACTGGGTCAACTGCCGCCTCGACCTTTTGACTTTCGTCTGGTGTGAATTCATATGGTTTATCTTCAATGATAGATGCTTCGACTGACCACAATGGTGTGTCAGTTGGATTTTCAAATAGTGATGGACTTGGCAAGAGTTTCTTATATCCAGGAGGAAGTCGTAACGGTGAAACCGGACGGTCGTCCAAAACTCTTTTAGCCTCATCTAGGAAGGGACAACGGTGGACGGCGTGATCACCTTCACACAGTTTACAAGGGAATTTACTTTTCCTTTTTTGTCTCGATGTTTCGCTTTCACTAGTTGACGGTGTACTTTCAACATGATCATCAGAGGTTGTTGACACCGGATTGTGCAAACGAGGAGACTAGTCCCTTAAGATCCGAGGGATGCAGGGACAATCTCGATGATAGTGATCTCCTTTGCAAATGACACATGGAGATTTAGGCTTTGACAGTGCAGTGTGTGGATTTTCACTAGATGATGCCTGGTTGCCCCTTTTCGCCTTTGGCTCCTTCTTCTTCTCTTTCTTCTCCTTCCCCTTCTTCTCCTTCTTAGTTACTTGATTTTTGGCTTTACCAGCTTCATCAAGCGAAGAGGAAGGAGGAGAGGGAGAATCGGACGAAGTAGAAGGTTGGGGGGTAGCTTTGGTATCGTCTAGTTGCTTACTTGATTGCTCAAGAATCATGGTGTTCTGAACGATAGAGGTCGAGAAGATCCATACGGGTAGGCCGATTGTCAATCCTGGAAGCGACAATGTGGCCATATGGGGTGCACCAACATCTCCCCAAGAGGAGAAAGGACTAGGATTTCCTCCAAGGGGAAATCCTTGGTTGGTGGACTCCATTTTTCTCAACCTAAGACCAATGTAGGAAAGGTGATGTTTATTCCGATTAAAATAAATTTTAGACGCTTTGACACAACTTGTTTTTTCAATTTTTAAGAGTCGAGAAAAAAAAAAAGATGACTCTAGTCACCTTCAATTTTTAATGAGCTTGAAGTGACAAGTGCTCAGATGGACCTTTTCCTTTAAGGAGTCTGAATAGGAACGAAAGAGACTACTCTGGAAGTCTAGACAGAGGGATTACCAAACCAATCGCAAAACTGCAGAATAATTTTTATGGTACGGCAGTCAATCTTCCCAAATGCTGTGTTCAGTGCATTGCGATCGATAGGGCGGCAGACACGGCTTCCTATGGATAAAGGATATAGCCTATTGTGGTCTCCCAATATATACTCGACAGTACGAGGGAGCACAAGTCCGTACTGGCACTTGTCGTCTGAAAGTGGAAGAATCACCCAACCAGCAATGAAAACAACATTTACCAGGCTTTACGATGCTGGAATACGTCTCTAGCTTAGACTTCTAAATGTTGTGCGTTAGGTTCCAAAGCGTTTTTAGATTCATTAAATTTATTTTACAGTGGATCTTGTTTAAGAAATTTTCCTTTCAGGTTCACCACGTGATGTAGATATACAATTCCTAAAATGCAATCTAAGATGATAAACAATCGTTTAATCTTCATTTTGCAATGAAAATCCTAGCTACTAAAGAAAGAGAGATGATATTCTTTCAACATAGAGTAGAGAGCACACACTATATGCACTTTCCTAAATCAAACCAACAAACAGTCTAAATGCAAATGCACATGCATGTATTTGTTTTTAGCCTTCTTAATGTGTGAATGATAAAAAGAAAGCTAAGCGCAAATATGAATTATTTTTCAAAGCGACATTACTAACAAGCTTCTTTTCAAGACAAAATGAAGACAATGACAACACTTTGCGATTTGGAATGGAAAACTTGCTTTCGACACTTGAAAAAATACTAATTCAGATCAAATACAAGAGTAACAGTGTAATAGACTATCAAGAACAATCAGATTCTCTTCTATGACTGAAAATGACACTTGTGACACTTCCAAATCAAGAAATGATAGTTCAATTACGCTACTTCTTTGTAAAAGAGAACTGAAAATGGCTCACAATACATAAAAACATTTACAGTTCTTTGCATGATGGAGGCGGAATAATGGCAAGGAAGGGGGTTTCCACATAGGTATACTGATTACAGACAACAAAACTCCTAAATAGAGCTGAAAAGAGTGAAGAAAAACCAAAGTCTGGAGGCAAAATTAGCCTTCTCTGACCATCGCACCTGTTACACAGGGATTCCAGTATGCATCCCACCTACAGCACATGGGAAGTGCGATGCATACTGATATCCTTGAAGAGAGGGTGCGATGGTACAGTGCGAGACTTTTGATCCAGTTCTTGATCACAGTTTTCAGCACAGTTCAGGGATTTAGGCCGAGCAAGTGATAATTAGTAAATAAATCACAGGGGTGGATCTAAGGAGGTTACTAGAGCCACCACAAGGGCAATTAGGATGTTTACAAATCAATTGTTCAGTTTATAAACAAAACCCGGAGATAGATTGAAGCAGCATTGATCTATTTTGCACTTGCATAGCAAATGCAGTTCGAAGGCTAGCTGGCTTGACTTCAGGCCCCATTTGTAAGTTTATAAAACGAACAAATATAGAAAAGTAAACAAGCTATTCGCTCCCAAGCGGAGTCGCCATTTTGTTATCGGGAAATCTAGTGTCTATGCAGAGTTGCTAGTCCCACTAAGACTGGTAGCTATCTTAGAAACAAACAAACTAAAACTACTTTTGTTTTCCTTTATAAGAAGTAGATAAGAGGGGAACAAAGGAGACCAACCTCTGTCTTGCGCTTGGTTCCTTGCTTGATTCCTCTCCCTTCTGATAGATCTTTGCCACTCGCTTCCTCGTCTACCCAGCTTCAAAGAGCACCTGTGGAATCAAAGCAGCATAACACTATCCAAGAACAGAGATCTACTATCACAAACAATATAGGACCAGATATATATTGACCACACAAATGCATATATCATCAATCATACAAGAATGTGGAGGAAAACTTGAATAGCTTTATTAATATCAAGAATAGAAAAGAGGATTACAACCAATTTTTCTGACCCAGTGTCATCCTCTTAGCAAGAAAGCCCTTCTTCACCTCATGAAAAGCTTAGATCACCCAACACTATGATGTTACACCAAGAAACCAGCAGCACTTCCTTGCAAGATACAAAATTCCAGCCTCTGGATCTCTGGGATGAGGGATCCATATATAGATGATTGCAGGGAGGTGACTCAGCTTCTGAGATTTGATTAGTGTCCTCTCTCTGATAGTTCTTGATTCCACTTGGAGATTGATGGTCTCCACTCATCCCTGGGCAAATTCAAAGAGGCAAGTGTCACAGGAGGAGTTTCTGGAAGATTCCATGATCATCCACCTCGCAAATTGACTTTGCCATTTGTCCACTCTCACACATTGCACCCCATAGAAGGCCTTTTCAGTATGCATCACACCTCCCATGTGCATTTAGGTGGAATGCATCGCACTTTGACCATGGAGCAGGTGAGATGGTCCAGCTTTGACCAGTTCTGAGTAGTTTTTCATGGAGAACTTCTGGGAGATGATGTAATCAGCTGACCTTGTTCTTTTAGGGGATGGAACAACACTTTTAGGGACTTAGGAGTCCTTGGTTTATGGACATGTTTGATTGGGGTTGCAGTGCCCAAAAATGTCTATAACAACTTCAATAGCTCCAAACATCAAGGTAATTGCCTAACCCGCTTTTCACACAAGAGAATTTTAATCTAAGTATTTAAAGATCTCAAATACTTACCTCATGGTCCCTTGAAGAAGCATCGCTTTTCTTCACTGTAGCTGACCGAGGTATTGATCGCAAATTCTGTCACAAATCCTCTGATGACACGATCAAGCCAGTGATCAAAAGCGCATGCGATCTTATCTTCAGAGGCTTCCAATCCCCACACTAACTGTAGGGTCCACACTATTTTACCGTCGAGCCTCCACCTTACCTGGTCATCTACTAATTTTGCGATCCACTCGTATAGCTTGATCAGGAAGGAACAAAAGAAAATTTCATGTATCTCTGTGTATAGATAGTTGTCCAACCACTGTTCTTTCATCAATCGCAGATTCTTGTTTTCTTGCATCGCGAATTCGTGGATATTTATATCCAACCACTCCTTAATTTCTTTCTTTTTTGGATTCTAGTGATGTAACATCACACATCTCTTTATCCAGATCTCAGTCTCAGCAATGAAACCATTTTTTGGCTTAGTAAGTCCTGACCCAGGTTCAAAGTTATTTTTGACAAACAAATCCCTACACTATTGGCCCTTTCGACATCAACCCACAAAGCACGGACTGAAGTCTCACCCAAAGCAGTATGGGGGGATGCTGGAACCAAGTTTCCACACCCAGAGATGAGCGTGATGTCATTTTATGTCCTAACTCTGCCTTTGTGCAGATCGATAAGCCTTTTATGGATTATCGATACACTTCCTTTAATCAACTTCTAGACCTTCGCGAAGGTCTATGACTGTATTTTGCATACCCTAAACAGGTGAATCTACTACTTATGTGGCTTTGTAATTACCCTTAGTTCTGTATTTACCAAGATCAACCTAATTATCTGATATCTTTAACATGCATTAAGATATTCTTCGCGTAAATATATATTCTTCGCTTGGAACCATTTGTTTATGTGAAGAATATCACAACGGAACCATTTGTTGGCTTAGTGAGAAATGAGGACCCGGACTAGTTTTGGTTCCTTACGAAGGCCATATGGACAACCTAGAATATTATAGATGAGCAGATGAAGAAAGCAACATTGGTTACTACTTTACAAGATAGCGTGCTAACGTGGTACATTAAGTATTGCACCGATAACCCGATAGTTGCATTGGCAAACATTAAGACTGTGTTGAACAAGGAATTCAATAGACCCAAGTCTGAAGCTTAATCAATCATGGGATTCAAGGAAATCATGATGAAGCCTGGTGAGATACCCTGGGAACTAGATCAGAGACTGAAATGAAAGATCCGCGAAGCTAACATGAATCTTATGGATGGGAAATACCGCAAATGGTTTGTGGCTTTTCTCTTGCCTCATTTAAGGGCTTCTTTATCACAACAAAAGATTGGGACCCAAGCAGAAGCCCCGAAGATTGCGATGAGACTGCATGAGACATTGATTCAAGATGTTGCTTTAGGAGTTGAGCAGATTCATGCAGAGTTGCATAATCTTTGCCTAGAGTTCCAAAGTTTGAAGAAAGATAGAGTAGCTCGCCCTGAGGTGCACAAAGAAGTTTGGTGTTCGAAATGTAAGAGTCAGGGGCATGATAAAGATCATTACCCTGTCTTCATGAATTATGTTGTAGGAGCAGGGTTGATGCCTCTAAGGCCAGAAGCTCAAGCAGGGTCAAGTATGGGGCCCACGCTGTGGTGTGCTATATCTCAGGTAGCTGGAAAACATGTGATAGATAGTTGTCACTTGCTACAGAAATTTGTATAGACACCGCAACAGCTCTTCTGCAACTTCTGCAAATTAGTGGGTCACGATGAGCATAACTGCCATAGCTATGAGCTGATGATGGAGAGAACATTTGCGTATTAGATGAAAACAGAAATTCATCCTCCGGATCAAGGTGCTGGGGGAGCACAAGGAGGATATCAGGGGTGGGGACGAGGCCAAGGCGGAGGAGGACCTATGAGAGGTCGGGGACAAGTGATTTGCTACAATTGTGGAGGGCCAATACACTACACACAAGAGTGTACGAACCCAACGCGCCTGTCATGCTGGTACTGTACTCATTTTTACCACACAACATAAGACTGCCATGTATTAAAAGCTAATATGCAGGAAAAGGGGACGCAACCTACCTAGAACCTATAGATGATGAGGGTTGAACCCCGCGAAGAGGATCCTAATGTGAATATCGTGCTGTGAAGTGGAATGACGATTGGAGAAGATAAGGGAAAGTAGCCTAAAGAAAGTGAATGGGTCTGCAAAGCTCTAAGGAAGGAGGTTGGCTTTGATCTAGAGTGCACAAAAGAAACCCTCAAGGAAGTGGAGAAAAGCTTCACTGAGGCTTCTACCTCAGGAAGTTAGGATAAGCAGTCTGAAGAAATGGACCCATCCATGCTTACTACCTATTTGGAGACCTATATGAAGTTACTACATGATAGAAAGGCCGTGAAAGGGTTACAGGGGTTGATAAATAAATGTGTCGGTAAAGAAAATTCTCCTGAGGGACCGTGTGTGGTTAGGAAAATTGGTAAGCATAAGGTAAGAATAGGGCGTGAGATGAGGCTCACTGTGTAAATAGGCGAATATGAAATGGACCAAGTTATTATGGATCTTGGGTCCGATGTGAATGTTTTGCCTAAACAAACATGGGAGAAAATGAGGAGACCTGCGTTGCAGTGGTATCCGATTTAATTGAGGATGGCGAATCAACAAAATATTATCCCCATGGGAAGATTGCAGGGAGTGACGTAGATATTTAAGGCACGAGTGCGTTGAATGATTTTGAAGTGATAGAGATTTTCGATGACAGTGATCCCTACCCCACGATACTTGGGATAGATTGGGCTATTGAGATGAATGGGGTGATCAATATGAAGAAGCGGATGATGTCATTTGAAAGAAAATCACTCTACGTAGTACTACCTTTGGACCCTATAGAAGGACCACACTATATTGAATCGGTCCATGATTATGAAAGTGACGATGATTTGGACCAAATTTATAAGATAACTGTGCAAGAACAAGATTGGGGAAATCCGACAACAAATGGACGCATTGCATGGGACCGTGCAAGCTCTTGCACATCAAATTCAGATGAGGAATTGGAACAATGGTAGAATAGATTGCACGAAGTATCTACACTGCACTGTAACATGATGACTAAATCACTGCATTGTGTATTGTTGGAGGTAATAAGTTTTCCTTATTATGATGGTTTAACTGATGTAGATAAATTTTTGGATACATTTGAAAGGGAAGTGCCTGAGAAGCATCACTTCCAAGCACTGGATTTAGCCGTGCCCGCTATGCTCGCAAGATGGTGGGGTACGCACAAAGACAATTTTGATGGATGGCGCGAGTATAGAAAAATGATGAGGGTGCAGTTTGGTCGCCTAAAAGTGCGATTGACAGAGAAATATGATGGGAGGAGTGACCCGCGCGATCACTCAACAAAATGGACTGATGCTTATGGAGTAGAGCCGCAACCTGAGTGGGTGCATTTGTTCTATCACACTTTGGACTTAATATCAATGAATTGGTACTTGGAAATAGAGCTCCATCGTGGCACGAACAAATGCAATATTTTGAGACAGGGATTCGTAATGACATTCAGCTTTGAGGATGGATTTGAGTGCATCGATGAAGTGTTGCAGGAGGTCAAAGCAGTGTTCTTCAGAATCCCGCAAGATCCCTTGTATTTGATTCAACCAGATTGGACAACCCAGTTGTGCCATGCACTGGCGTGCTACAATGTGACTGTTGAAGAAGAAGAGGAGGATCCAAGGAACATTAATATCCCAGATGTAGAAGGTCACCGTGAAGTTGAGGGGCCGCAAATAGACAATCCAGATATCACCGCGCCACTAAAAACTAGACAAGTGAACATTGGAACAAAGGCAGAGCCAAAGTTTGTGAAGATAGGGGTCTACTTGGATGATGCTACGGTGGATAAGGTCACTGAGTTTCTCCGCAAGTAGTAGGATTTGTTCTCTACAAAGTTTTCAAACTTGAAGGGGATCATAGGCGATTTAGGAGTGATGAAAATAACATTGAAACCAGATGCGAAGCTTGTGAAATAGAGGCCATATCGCCTTAATCCTAAGTACAAGGAAAAGGTCTTCTTGGATTTGGACAAGTTGTTGGTAGTGGGTATTATTGAGCCAGTGGAGGAGTCTGATTGAGTAAGTCCTATGGTAGTTCAAGAAAAGAAGCAGAAGGATGAGATAAGGATTTGCGTAGATCTCAGGAAGATGAACAATGCTTGCATTCATGATCCTTTCGCAACTCCGTTCACAGATGAAGTGTTGGATAATGTTGGCGAGAAAGAGGCCTATTCATTCACTGATGGGTTCTCTAGATCCCATTTGATAAAGATCGCACCAGACAACAAGAGTAAGACTACCTTCGCGACCGAGTGGAGATGCTTTTAGTATACGTTAATGCCTTTTGGACTTAAGAATGCGCTGACAATATTTTCGTGCGTCATTTCAACGTTCAAAGAGTTCATTCACAAGTTTTTGGAGGTATACTTTTATGATTGGACAATGTTTGGACTATTCAAGTGCCATGTAGCTAGTTTGCACTTGATGCTAGATACTTGCTGGAGGTATTAGATTGCACTTAACTTAAAGAAGTGTCTATTTTGTGTCCCTTTTGGAATCTTGCTGGGTCATGTAGTGTGCACACAAGGATTAATGGTGGACCCGGCTAAGACCGTGGTCATAATTAATTTGGAGGCACCAAGGAGTGTTAAATAGTTGCACACAACATTGGGTCATACTATATACTATTGGAAGTCCATCAAGAGCTATGCTCAGATTATCGCGCCATTGGAAAAGCTATTGAAGAAGGACGCTACATTCTGTTGGAGTGAAGAATGTCAGCGAAGCCTGGATGTATTGAAAGAGAAGATGGCCACCGCATTGATCCTAGTCAACCTGAATTGGAAGAAGGAATTTCATGTGCATGTGGATGCATCATGTATTGCGTTGGGAGTGGCGTTGATGCAAGCCAGTGAAGGAGAATTGGATCGCCCGATATCATTTGCGAGTAGGAATTTGTCTTAGTCTGAAAAGAACTATTCAACGACAGAGCGCGAAGGGTTGTCTATGGTGTACGTGCTCCAGAAGTTCAGGCATTACTTTCTAGGAAGACACTTTAAGATGTATACAGACCATTCAAGATTAAAGTACCTAGCCAACAAGCCTGTGTTGGAGGGGAAATATGCAGATGGTTGATGTTGTTTCAAGAGTACGATTTTGAAGTAATTGTGAAGCCAAGGACTGCTTGACGTGCAGTTCTTTGGGTGTGTGTGGTAGACAATCATTTTGCAGACATTATCCACTTCCTCACTACGGGAACGGCTCCAGAAGGGTACATGAGTCAACAAAACAAGGAATTGGTGGTGCGTGCCATAGATTTTTCTGTTATTGCAGGTCACTTATATAAAATGGGATCGGATGAGATACTGCGACGCTATGTACCTGATTTTGATTGAAGAAGTATCCTAGTGGAAGCTCACGGAGGAGCTATGGGAGGCCATTATGCAGGAAAAGAAACAATGCATAAGATTTTACGTGTTGGGTTATGGTGGCCAACATTGCATAAGTATTCCAAAGCATATTGTAGGGCGTGCGATGCATGTCAAAGAACCAGTAGGCCATCGTGGAGGGATGGACTACCTTTGAATCTGCAAGTATCATTGCAACATTCGAAAAATGGGGAATTGATTCGTTAGGACTGATTGAGCCTCCTGGAAAGAAGACGGGTGCGTGTTATATCATCACTGCCACTAAGTATTTGACCAGGTGGGCAGAGGCACAGCCCGTGAAAGACTATACAGGGGTAGCAACAACGAAGCTCTTATTTGAATATGTGTTGACTAGGTTTGGTTGTCCAAATATTTTGATGAGTGATAGCGGTATGCACTTCCTTAATGAAACAATCAACGCACTGACAAAATAATTCCAAGTTTATCATAAAAAACGTACGCCATATCATCCTCAGTCCAATGGGATGGTTGAAGCATTTAATAATATTTTGGAGAACACACTAACAAAGGTTTTCAATGCACAGAGGAATGATTGGGACGTGTGTGTACCAATGGTGTTATGGGCTTATAGAACTACTTGTAAGAAGCTGACTGGACAGACACCTTTCAGGCTGGTCTATGGCATAGAATCTGTGATGCCGATGGAATACATTGTGCCTATTCTATGCATAGTGGCATTCATGGGAATGGCGGACCATGAAGCCTTAGAAGAGTGGCTCGCGCAACTGACAAAGCTAGAGGAAGATAGATTCTTGGCTGGATTCCATCAAAGAGTTCAGAAGGAGTGCGAAAAGGCATGGCATGATTGGCACATCAAACTACGCACCTTCAAGGTAAATGATTTAGTTTTATTATATGACAGCAAGTTCGATAAATTTCCATGAAAATTTTAGATTCATTGGCTGGGGCCGTATGTGATCAAGGAGATTACCGATGGTGGGGTAGTTCAACTTGTGAAATTAAATGGAGATCCATTTCCCTAAAAGATAAATGACCGTTGATTGAGGCCATACACTGAGGATCTAGCCCGATGACTACATGATGGTAGCACAGTCTTAGCACTCCAGGAAACTGCAAGGAGGCACGAGACTATAAACTACACTGCTCAGGTTGTAGAGCTATGCAACGAGGGGTCTGCGCAAAATAGGCGGATGTCACAGTACCAACAAAAGTGTGAAGGGAGATGCACTATAATAGAAGAGACTGTGTAACACAGCCAAAACATGATCGTTTCTGTCACTGTTCATGATTTGACTGCAAGAAGACGGTTAAGAGGAGCGGGCGGCTGGAATTTTAGGCATTTAAGGCTAAAATCAAGTGTGGAATATTTGGAAATCTACTGCCAATCTCGCATTTATGGATGGATTTTGGGGGGAATGGTCGAATTTGACTTCAAAATTGCCTATAAATTACAAGTGGCCATCCAACAAGAAACACTTTTCATTCTTAGAATTTCTGAGTTGTGCTATCTGTTGCTTAAGCTCTTTGAGAATTTTCCTGCAAGCCCCGTGTCTGATCAGTATCCTGAGTCCAATCAAGACCTCATTAACAGCTTCATGTCTGCACCAGCTGAGATCGTTAGTACTGGGGGCGCTGTCGCCTCTTAAGGAGCTACCCCTGAGGTCATGAGTATGGAGGTTCCTGCAATAGTGCCTAAGGCGCCGAGGTCACCTAAGCCAAAGCCTACACCGATGAGAGAGGTTCCCAAGCTAAAGAAGGATAAAAAAAATAAGACATTGCCAGTGCGTGAGTCACCAAGGAAACATCCAGCTACATAGGCTCAGAGAAAAGAAAAGCCAATCATGCAGGAGAAAGGAAAAGTGGTAGATCCGGAGGCCAAGGAGAGTGCGGAAGAAATAGATATTGAGGGGGTAGAACCTATTTCGAAGCTGTCGGAGTACATCCCTCCACGCTAGGGCAAGGTGAAGGTCCAGAACGACCCAGATGAGGTATAGTCCTCCTTAATACACCCTTGCTGCCAGAAAATATAACTTTTGAAGGTCCACGCTTGGCGCGCATCCCACATCTGAAGCTTGAAGATTTGGCTTTGGGGGACATCGAGTGTTTCCCCCGCCTGGATACTAATACCTTCATGAAGTGATTTTTCTACAAGGAGTCTGGCGTCACTGCACTGGAGCTAGTGGAATGGATTCGCAGGGTAAACAAGGCAGGGTTGTTGAACTTGCTATGGGTGCCTCACTACCACCGTGCCCCTATAAATTTGACAGTCATTAAGCAGTTGTTGTGCCTTGTGCATGACAGGTGCTTTTGGTTGAGTGAGTCGATACCAATCACTGATATGATGATCCATCAGATCACATTGTTACCTCATTCTGGACTAAATCCAGCAAAGGAATTTGGAGGAAAGATGGGTGAGCATGACCTTGCCGATAAGATGAAGCACAAGTTCAAAATTGTCAACAACCGTGCGGGTATTCCATTTCTAGTATTACTGACCTCGCGGTTAATGTGACCACCCAAATTTTGGTTGGAAAAGTGATTGGAAAGTGTCGCGCGGAAGAGGTGCCAACACCAGTGATTTCGTTAGTGGCTCAGTGCGCAGAGGGCATACAGTTCAACTGGGCATGCTACCTGTGCAGTGAGTTCCTCGCGAACTGCAGAGAGGCATAGGATCATAGTAAAACCTTCCATTACTCATGGCTATTACTATCAATTGGTTGGTCATGTGGGAGTTACCGGAGGATAGCTAATTTCCTCCGATCAAGGCTGATTTGCCAGAAGAAGAAAAATTTGCATCTTTATGGGCCACCAAGGATGCTGATTAGGTTAGGGAAAGCAAATTTTTTTGGGTGTTGATGGAGGCAAGCATCCACATAGCCATCAACCAAAAGTCGTGGTTGTCACCAACCATCTTTGAGAAGCTATCTAGGTACGTAGAGGTCAAAGAGAACTTCCACCAGGTTTACATCTGGGCGTTGAAGGATTCGGATTAGAAGTGGTATGATCTTCCCTACTTTTCTATGGATGATGCCATTGCAGAGATCCTCAAGCGATGGCCAAAAAATTGGCACGCAACATTGGATTTGGCTGTCAAGACTAGTAAGTCTGTGAAGAAGTAGGAAAAGGAAGCGACCCATCTAAAGGTTCAACAGTTGGTTGAAAAGAGGAAGAAGGAGACTGAGGCGAAGGCCCGAGTAGAAGTGGAGCACGCCGCCAATGAACAAGCAGATCAGGAAGGGCACGGCTCTGATAGAAGTCAAAAATCTCCTTCACCCCAAACGGAGGAAGAAGAGTGGTCAGAACAGGGCGGCGATGATCAGGAGAGCACTCCCTTCCATGTCAAGCGACATATGGAATAGGAAAAGGAGGGACAGCGAAAGAAGACCAAAGCCTCCAAGTCGTCGCTAGATCCTATCACCTTGATGAAGGGTGACTTGGATGATATTGGTGACAAGGTAAGGGACACGACAGTAGAGCTGCTACAACAGTTTTAGTAGCAGCAAAAGTAAGCACTGGTTGCTATACAGACCGGTCTGCATGAGCTGTAGATCCAAACAACTAGACTCCATGTAGGTGTAGCACAAAGCAGCGCGTCATCGACTAGTTTGGCACCAAGGACCACTCAAGTAGCAGAGTTGGTTCGATCCTTAGACCTCTCGGCCGTCACGTTGCTTGATGGAGCTCTGAGTGCAGAGGCGGACACTGACAAGGCTATTGTCAGTGTTGTGAAGAATATTGATCTGAACTTGGACACGCTCCCTAGTGCATTCCTTCACACACTACAAGCAGGTGTGATTGCAAAGATTCAGGTTTGAGAGCAGCGCGTGCTGAGCATGATCAACGAGTACAAGGTAAACAAGGAACATCTATTCGTTGAGGAGATGGTAACGCTAGAAGCATGGAAGAAGGTTCAGGAGTAGAATGAGCGAACTTAAGCCGTGGTAGCCGAAGCATGCAGAACCATTCTAGAACTGGATATAATAGAAGAAGCATTGTTGGAGGCCAAGATTAGGAAGTTGGTTGTAGGTGTGCATGATGCAAAGATAGAAGTAGCCAAGGTTCAGCTTGAACTGAACCTTAAAATCACAGATCTTGAGTTGAAGTCATAAACTTCAACTCCACCAGAGGTCAGAGCATAGCATGAATCCACTATGAAGGATGGAGTTGAAGCAGTAGATGTCGCGGTGGCGGATTTCCCCATGCTATTTTAGCAGTCCATGGAGGTAGTCACAGCACTCTAGGAAGATCCTAACCTATAGAGGTTGAACAGAGAAGCCCATGAATTGCAGCAGCAGTATGATGAATCAAGAGAAACAACACCCACCGTTGCTATCTCACAGCAATTAGCCAAGCTGCATGAGGCAAAGCAGTTGCTCGAACAGGTGGAGGTAGCACAAAGGAAAGATGCGGCCCTCAAGGCTAGACTAGGGCCTTGGCTGGACAAGGCCTATGTTATCTCTTCCACCATTGAGGAGAAATTGGTAGGCCTATAGAGAATGCAATAGAAGATCAAGGAGGACAGTGCAGGACCAGCAATAAAGCACCTCTAGAGCAGATCAAGCAGGAAGCCATGCAGAGTGCGACTGAGCTAGCAATGGCACAGGTCAAGATGGGAGGTCTCCGCGGTAAGATCTCCACACCAGTAGAGTGACTCAAGGGCAAGTCATGATATTTTTGTTGGGGGCCTGTTCGGACAAGGTCCCCTGGGGTCAATTTTTGGGCAAAACCCCAAGTTTTGGGGCAGAAAGCCCAAGTTTTTGTTATGTAAAGTGTAAAGTCTCCACAAGTTGTGGTCACGAAGTGCATATATAGTAAAGTGTCATAAAGGGTTTTCCCCTTCTTTTATGTAAGTTGTGTCGGCTTTAATAGATCTACCCATGGTCCATGGACCATGGGATTGTATAAAAAGGAGAGTCTTAGAAAGTCTAAGGCAATTCAGTTCAGTCCATGATATTGATGAAGATGAATGTAATGGGTCAGTAGGAGCGAAGAGTCTTAGAGTAGAAGAGAGGCTTTGTAGCTGAGTGCACAGCGGCCTAGAGTAGAGTTTGTAGCTGAGTGCACGAACCCCTACAGCTGAGTGCGCATGGTAGTATTGAGTTTGTAAGAAGAACTGAAGTATCAATAAAGAGACTATTCCAGAAATATCTATGTTTTGTCCATTTACTTGTGTTATGAACGAACGTGTTTATGTTATGATGAATAATGGGGTTATGGTTTAATACTGTATTGATGTGTGATTCTGCATGTTTTACATTGTTATAAGAACGCAAGTAATACTATCTATTTATGCGAAGAATATCTTAAATCATCTTAAAGTTATCATATACTTAAGCCAATCTGGGTAGATACATAACTAAGTGTAATTACAGAGGCACGTAAGAGGTTGATTCACCTATTTAGGGTCCGCAAAAGACAATCGTAGACCTTCACGAAGGTCTGGAAGTCGACTAAAGGGAGTATATCGATAAGCCCTAAAAGGCTTCTAAATCTGCGCAAAGGAAGAGTTAGGGCATAAAACAACATCACGTTCATCTCCAGGTGTGGAAACTTAGTTCCAACATCCCCCCATACTACTTCGGGTGAGACTTCAGTTCGCGCTTCATGGGTTGATGCCGAAAGGGTCAATAGTGTAAGGATTTGTTTGGAAAACATAACTCTGAATCTGGGTCAGGACCCACTAAGCCAACACATCCACATAACCATTTAGAAAGGTTGATTTAACATCCATCTAAAAAATTGGCCACTTGTATTGTTCATCTAATGTAAGAACCATCCTGATTGTATCCAACTTTTCCACTGGGAAAAATATATCAGTATAATAAATTCCTTCTTTCTATGCACATCCCTTTGCAACTAAATGAGCATTATACTTATCAATTGTGCCATCTGATTTATACTTGGTTTCATAAAGCCACTTAGTGCTAATTACATATTTTCCATTTGGTAATTTGACCAAGTCCCATGTATCATTTTTTACCAATGCATTCAATTCTACTTCCGTAGCTTCATTCCATTCCTTCATTCTTGATGCTTCTACATAATCCCGTGGTTCATCCATTTTCATTACATGTTTCATAAGTGCATAATTTACTAGAGAAATTTGAGATCTAGTAACCCTTATTTCAAAGATTTTATCAAACATACTGCTTTCTGAATGACCCATTTCAAGCCACTTAGGCTTCTTCTTAACTTCATCTCTCTTCAATGACTTGAAATTTTATTCATAACCAATAGTCACTACATCTTTCTTCAATTCAAACTGTACCTATTCTGGATGATAGATTCCCTTCTCATCAAACACAACTTCTCTACTTAATATCACCTTCTTTGCTTCAGGATCAAACAACCTACAACTTCTTGTTTTAGTGTTGTATCTAATAAAGATTCACTTTACAATTTATCATCCAATTTCTTCCTCTTTTCCTTAGGAACATGTGCATATGTAGTACAACCAAAAACTTTCATATGTGCAACACTTGTTTTGTATCCTGACCATGCTTCTTCTGGAGTCAAATTCAACAATGCCTTTGTAGGACATCGGTTAAGAGTGTATACTGCTATGTTTATTGCTTTAGCCCAAAACTCATTTCCAAATGACTTAGTTTTTAACATGCTCCTATAAATTTCAACTATGGTATTGTTTTTCCTCTCTGCAACACCATTTTGTTGAGGAGAGTATGAATTTGTAAACTCTCGCTTTATTCCATTCTTCATGCAATAATTCATTTGAATTGTATTCTCCCCCATTATCTCTTCTTAGGGTGAGAATTTTCAAACCAATTTTCTTTTCAACTAAATCCTTAAACTCAAGAAAATGAGAAAACACTCTAGAATTATCCTGCAGAAAATACACCCATGTCTTCTTAGAATAATCATCAATGAAAATGAGAGTAATATGCATTTCCAAGGGACACAGTCTCCATTGGCCCACACAAATCTGAATGCACCAATGTTAGATGTTCTCTATAATTCCATGTTCTATCTGAGAAACTTTCCCTGTGTTGTTTCCCAAAAATCCACCCTTCAGATACTTTATCATCCAACTTGATATAAGGGAGGCCATTCACCATGTTCTGCTTTCTCATCAACACAAAACTCTAAAAATTCATATGTCCCATCCTATAATTCCAAAGCTTAATATTTTCTTCTTCTGTTATATTCAAACTTTGTGAATTACTTGAATAAAAGGAGAGTTTGAAAATTTTGTCTTCAATCATTTCACGTCTTGCTACAACTACATTTTTATTCAACTTATACATGATTAAGCATTGTTTATTATCCAACACTAACTTGTAATGTTTTGGTGTCAACAAAGTGTCCCCAATTAACTTCTTTTTTCCATGCAATGCTAGTATTACAATTGTTCCTTTCCCTTTCACTTTAGAAACACTATGATCACCAAATATGACTTTACCAGAATAGTTGTCATTAATTTTGGTAAAAAAATCCTCTTGAGGTGTCATATGGGTTGAACATCCTGAATCAATATACCATGCTTCATTTTCTTCACTATGTGCCATCACACTTGAGATGAATAACATATTATTACTAGTTTCTTCAATAACTATATTAGCACCCTTACGCTCCATATCTCACATTTTTGCATAATGATATCTTTCAAGATGGCCAAATTTTTGGCAATAATAACACTGTGGTCCTCCACCTCTTCCTCCATTTATGCCTCCATCTCTTCCTTGTCCTCTTTCGTGAGATCCATCTCTGCCTCTTCTTCTAAACTGTATGGGATTCCTGCCTCTACCTCTCGAAGGTGATGCATTTCTTTGTGAAATTTGTTGATTTCTATTTTGATTCTAATTATGATATTGACCCATACTCCTTCCTCTTCCTCTATGCTTTGCAGAAAAGGAATCTTCATCTTGCTAGGATGGTTGATTCTCTTCAACAGTGAATAATAATCCACTTGATTCATCAATTTTCATGGTATTTAAATCTTTTGAGACCATAATACTAGTAGTGACGATATGAAACTTAGGCATAACACTTCTTAAAATACTCTTAATTAGCCTTCTTCCTGGAACATATTCACCTAATGACCTCATCTAATTAATGGGATCTTGCATTTTTGTGATGTAATTATGAATGGATTCATTACTTTGCATATCGGCATTTTCAAAATTCCTCCTTAAAGTTTGCAGTTTAGCTACAAAAACACCTTCATATGTGTTTTTTAAGATCTCCCATGCTTCCTTAGATGATATTGCACCACTAATTCTTGGAAATATAGATTCTTCAAGAGCGCTTCCTATAAGTAAAAGTGATTCATTATCTTTCTTAATAAGTTCCTTAAGATATTTGTTTTCATCGTCACTTAATGCTTTGAATTCATAAAGATAAGGCAGAGTGTATCCATTCGTTACAAGTTCCAATAAATATTTAGTGATGAATATAGGTTGCATGCATCTGCTCCAATAAAAATAGTTTGTGCCAACACGTTTACACAATACAATACTGCTCGTCGCCATGAGGAGAGTAAGAGAGAATTAGATAATTAGAGAATTAGAGAGAGAAAGTGCACAATGAACACAATGTGTCCCACTTCAACCCGGGACAAGAACCAATGTCCCAAAAAATTGGGACTCAACCACCACCACGAAATATCAATTTTATTAATTAGAAGAATACAAAAAGAGCTAAGAAAACTCTCTTTTTTTCAAAAATTACATCTTATATCTCCCTTCATTATTTCCAACCTTCTTGTATATCCCTTCTTTAAAAGATGTATTTTTTCCTTTTACAACCTTATAAAATACATCCTATATATTATATCTCCCTTATAAAAAATATTAATCCCCTTTTTACAAATTTATAAAGCCCCTTATACAAAATAAAGAATGGTGTCATGGCACTTTAAGAAAAATTCCCATGCACCATAAAAACAAAACTTTAATATTTAAAACTTCAAGAAAGGTCACTCAACTTTTGTTTATATTTCACATTAACTCTTTTAAAGTTCATAAAAAACCATGAAAAAAAAATCATGTCGCTCATTTCATGTTGACCTTTCTCTTCATAAAAATTTCATGCATACACAGGTGGGATTCATAATGTATCATCTCCTCGACAACTTCGCATAGCATGCAAATTTTAGCTCCTTCGCCACTCCACGCAAAATTCAGTCACACACGAATGTTAGCTTCTTCAAATAGACATGCACGCAGGTCCCTTAACAACAAGCTCTATCCGCTCTTCCAACATTGCTTCACGTCCAACGTTACTTTACACGTGTTATTCACCCATGCATTAGACACATAGGTTCTATTCTTCATGTAGCTTCTTCACACACAACAATTATCCAATGCAGTAGCATGCACCATGAAACAATGTTAGGCTTCTCACACGTTTATCTGCATTCACATGGTCTACAACAATTCTCCAACATTTACACTATCAAAACAAAATTCTTGATAGAAGCAATACCAATGAAAATAAATGACAGAGTAAAAATAAATTACAATATTGACAACATTCACTTCTCTATTCCAAATTCTTCTTTTATATAACACATCAATATTCACAAATTTCACAAACTCTCTGATCCTTGGTTGGGCAATGGCTCTAATGCCAAATGAAAGAAAACACTAACAAATTATAGAATAAAAATTCAACAATTACACATACACACATAGGCTCTCACACACCAACTCAAACCAAATTTCATTAATAGAGGCATATATTTATACATGAGGAGAAGTCTCATGATTTTTCATCTACACAAATTTCTCAATTAATAACTCCACAAATCACTCTACAATTCTCACAATCAATCCTTCCACAAATATCTCACACAAAAATAACAAATTTACAATGACACTAACAAATGGATCATTATACCAACACTCCTTTGCTAGGGTTTTTTTCCTTCTTCCAAGAATTTTGCACTTTCTTTTCTTCTTCAATAATTGTAGATCAAACTTGTTGTGAATGTGCTCTGAAATAGGCCGAGTTGCTTCCTTTATATAGTGGATTTTGCCTCCCAATGAGGCCGACTTGCCCAGGTTGAGTCTGACTTGGTGGAGGAGGCCTAAATGACTTATTTTACATAAAAATGAATTTATTGATTGATAAACAAAGCTCAAGAAGGATCTATTACATGATGACATGGACAAGGACTCTTGAAATAAACCGTAGAACCCTACAATGGAGGATTTGGCATATTAATCATTGACCATATCATGAAATCCATGCTTTAATAAGTCAATTTATTTTACAAGAGTTATTTATTTATTTCTTTCTTTTGACAAATGTATTACATTATGACTCAAATATAATTATGAATACCAAAACTAGTTACATTCTTCAATAGGTTTCTCTTTATTAGAGTGGAATTTGGTCTCGTTATTTTGATGTATCATGTTACATTTCTTTCTCTTCATGCATCATAATAGAGATTTCTAAAGGCTTAATGGGTGTAGATTTTTTTTTATTTTTTATTTTTATTTTTTAGTTTCGGAGGAATTTTGGAACCAATTAATGATATATATTCCTTAATATTCCTTTTGAATCACTTCAAACTGATTTTTCAAACAAAAGTTATGGAAATTTAAAAATACACACCTTTTAAGAGCTTGATTTTGAGCTTATTGATATGGATGACCTTGAAACAGTTGTATCTGAGTGATTTTGGAATTCTAAGGTTTGAAATTATGTCATCAGGTGTATCTCTATGTCTTCTTTCCAACCACATAAGTTAGACCGAGATTGGATTCTTCAAGGTAAAGTTATGCAAAATCTCCCACGATGTTCTAATTATGGACTCGTTTAGTATACAAAGCTTGTATGAACTTCCACGTGTGACTGTTTTAAACTTTAGCCCTGAAACTCACACCTAAAAAACTACAGTTCGTTCATTTTCAATCACCTTTTATGACTTTTAAATCTGATGCTCGATGTCATGCGGAAAGAGTCAATTTTGCGGACAAAACCGACCTCCCTAGAAGCTAAGGCTTTCTAGTGACAAACAAGACAATCAAACACTATCTTTCTCTAAATATGCATTTAAAATAAAAGCAACCAGGTGTTTAAAGCATACCTTTAGTCCAACGCTGTTTGTAGCAGCCAAGCCTCTCCGATCCAGATGAGCTCCTCCTTCTCTTTGAAACCTACATTCACTAACAAGCAAACGATTACATAGCACCTGAATAACTCATATAATAAAACATATTCATCATAAAGACCAAGGAGTATATGAAACAAATCATATATAACAACTTGTTGAGAAAAATGAACTTAATTGTATTAATTGGAAATAAAAGAAACCATTACAACCTGTGCCTTGGTGTTGTGCGGGTCCCTCCCAGGGTCCAGCAAGAGTTCTCCTTTACTTTGATCAGCTCACCCAGTTCCAAATGAAGCTAAGAAAGGATTGGAATCTCTCCTCTCAAGCTCTAAAAGGGAGTCCTAATTTCAGCAGCATCTACCCTTAGGAATGTTCAGCTTTCAACCTCTCCTCCCTCTGGCCCAATGCCTGTATTTATAATGCTTTGGAGGAAGTTAATCAGGTCCACCATCAATGGGATAAGCCCCTCTTTCAATGGGATAGCTCCCCTCTTGATGGGATAAGTTCCTCTTTCTTTGGGATGCATGAACCATCTAGAGGCGCTCAATACACGTCAAACCATCTTCTAGAATGCTCTAGAATCGACCACAAGTAACTTTTTTGAAGTAAAACTTGTGCCTTTTGACCTTTACAGGAGTACGCACCCACCCCTTTACAGACAGAGCGTACGAGTACGCAGGTATTGTGAACTTGAGGTGTGTACACGCAGGTAAGGTTAAGAGAAACTGCGTAACCAGAGTTATATTGATTTTTAAGGACTTTCTCTCTTTCTTGGAGTTTGACATGAGGAGCAGAGGTATAAGACTTGCCAAGGAGGATAGTATGACAGTTGATGGAGCCATACTAACTGCAAATAGTCATGGTGACAAATTTTAGTGTAACAGATTGCCCCCTAAAGTGCGAAGCCTGTAGTAGATTAGGGTTTCATATCATCTAGGAAGGGTGAAGCACTTTATCATTTCAAGGATTATCTTGTGGAGAGCCCAGTCGGAACCTGCAAATATTCAACACAAAATACATATATAAGATCATATCATCGCTGAGGTAGGCATTCCCATACTCAGATTGAAAACTTTAACTAACAAACTAACTACTGCTCTGATATAGGAATGATTTCGCAGTACATCATAATCATAGACTCATGTAGACACAGTATGGACGCAGCCATCTGTTTATGATTAGTCTACTGTATAATGAATACAAAACTCCTCGCAGCCTGGATGGTGGAAACTAGATCCAGGGTCTTCATTTCTATTTCCCGAAATAATACGATTCTATCCATGCGAATAAATGAGTTGATGTCAAACATGGTAGAAACCACTTGATTACCAGTCGTTGATGTAAACTATTAACAAGTGTGAGAGAGACCACCAGTGATGTCAATGGTTCTCAAAGTACCCAGTACAATCCATGAGATGTGAATGAATTTGTTGATGTCGAACATGTCACGGAATCCTTCGATCGAAAGTCGATGATGTAAACTGTCGTCAAAGGTGAGAAACCTGCCATTGATGCATGCATATTTCAAGGTACTGATGATTTCTAGGTCATCTTTCTAGATAATGTGCTGATGTCGATAGAAAGCGACCCGTTGCAGGCAAGCCCACAACACGAAATCATAGATCAAGTTGAAGAAATGTAGCTTTAAGGACTGACTCAGGGATGGTCAAGATGGATGACAGGTATTTTGCAGATGAATGGTTTATTTGCAGTGACCTCTTGAACACATAACGACACAATAGATGGCTTGGTGACAATTGACCCAAAGTTAATACCCAGAAACCGGCTGAAGATTTTCAATGTGGTTTGATCAACTTTAAGGCAAAGGATTTCCCAACCCAGGTGAATGAAAAGTGTCGTGTTCAAGAGTGGTGATAAGGTTTTTCTGAGACGAAGAATAACAAATAGGCTCATTTTTCTCTCTTTTCCCCCACCATTTCTGGCAAGTACCTCTTTATTTTTTACAAGCTTGAGGAGGATAACATTTGCTTGATTATAAGCTCATCCTTCGGATGAGTCCAACTTAGTTTAGATTCGAACCCTAAGAAGGAGTGGTTCGTTCCTGTTTGTAATTGAACAGGTCCTTTATTGTGAAATTTTAACGAGTCCAGTATAGGAGAAACTCGGCGTTTTTCAATTTTAGAGAGTCTGAAAAAACTTAAGAAGACTCCAGGGTTGAACTTTTTCGTAAATTTCTGTCTCCCAAGCCCAAAAAAGTATAAAAAAATACTTGAGAGAACCGCTTGATCTTTACAACCAAGGAGTACTTTCATAATTAGTGTCTCTGACCTGAAAAGTAAAAAGCGATCAAGAACACGTCATTTTATTTCCAATATCGAATTTGAAACGACAAAAATCCGGCAATCTTTTCATGTTTTTACAGTCAGAAAAGGGCTATAAGAGGACCGTCTTTTAATTCCGTTTTAACGAGTGTAAAAGAAACGCTCGGCAATCTTTTCATGTTTTAGGAGTCAGAAAAGGGCTTAAAGATGACTCTGATGTTTTTGTTTGTGAAAAATGACAATTTTCCCTGAAAATCCTTTATCCTGCACAAAAACCAACACATTACTCATACCTGTTGACGATAGATAAAAATACTTTGAAAAATACCTTTTCATGGTGAAAAATAAACAAATTTACCATTTATTTACCCAAAAAACCTATAAAAAGGGCTTTTACCAATTCATTTTTACCATTTTACTGTTGAGGAGAGAAAAAGGGCTTTTGGCAAGAAACTTCCCGTGGACATTGCGGAGAATCCGACCGTCGAAACCGAACGCCGTCTCTTTCAGGTATTCTACAACATCCTCCTCTTCATTTTCATCCGTTTGGAATTCGTTTTTAGGCCCTAGTTTCATTTTTTGGAGGCTTTGGGGTTTCAAGATCCGCCTTTCGGGGTACGCAGGTGCTCCACTAGGGACCCGCGTACCCCGACATTTTCTCAGTTGGGAAAATGCCGGGCGTACGCACCTTGCTTTAAGGGAACCCGCGTACCCATGCTCTGTTCCTAAAGGCGGGGTGCGTACCCCGCAAAACGAGTTTTCAAACCCCAATTTCTTCAAAATGGACCAAAATTTTTTGATTGCATTGAATCTAACAGATGTTTTATGGTGTGTAGATTGTTCACCATGCTTGATTGGCGCGAGAGAGAGCACGAAGATGTTGATTTGGCCGCCATTAATCATCAACCGTCCATTGATGCTTTGAAGGCATGCGGCCTTTACAAATACTGGGCCATACCTGGCATGAGGGCCCAAGTGCGCTTTCTAGAGTGGCTGGTAGAAAGATGGAACGTTCAGGACCAGTGTTTTTACATTGGAGGGCACCAGCTCGAGATAGAGCTTGCAGATATCTACTTTCTCACTGGTTTTCCCAAGAGAGGCGAACACTTGACTCTGTTCGGGACTAGGCCGGGTGGCCAGTCCATCGCTAGTCTCCGACTAGAGTGGTGTAACACTCAGACTCAGGAGAAGGGGATAGAGATCAAAACTATATCCCGACCTGAACTTCTGGTGATTGCCTTTACAGTTACCAAACTTTGCGGGGCTGCCGCTTTACACATTGCCACTGGATCCCAGATGCGGATGGCAATTGATTGCTATCAAGGCACCATTTTCAACTGGTGTGGTGCTGTGTTGGCCAATTTAAAGGGCCAACTGACTAGGGCCAAAAACGAACAGATAAAGACTTTTGGTTATGGGCCTTTAGTTGTGAGCTTTGGCTTAGAGAGGGTTCCGATGCTGATCCCACAGCAGCTCACTGTTGAGGCTGGGCTTCCCTGAGAGCCCAAATTGATGCGATGGGTTGTGGTTATGGCCCGTCATCCTGATGAGGGCACGGAGGTTGTCCGATTTACTCCAGAGTACTTTCACTAGTTAGAGGACCAAGTATTTTCTATACAGGATTTTCCTTATGCCGGAGTTGATTTTCGTGGAGATCCGGACATGGTTCTTCCACCGGGAGAACAATGGGATGACATAGGTAATTCATTTTTCACAAGTTTTTAAACTATTTATTTTTTTGTTTGTTTTTATATCGTCTCAAAACTGACAGTAATAATTTTCAAAATGCAGATGTAGGCCCACGTCGTCCAGCCAATCTCCGGCCTTTCGAGAGGAGACTACCAGTTGCAGCGGCGCCGACCCCACAGGACGAGGCCACAGAGACTTTAGCTGAGTTGGAACAAGACCTAGAGCGTCTTACAACAGATATACCAGAGACTACCATAGATGATATTCCTATCAGGCTTCAGCGCTATGTAGTCGCAGTCCCAGGACCTTTTAGAAGGTTCTTGTGTAGGGTAGCCCGTGCAGTGGTGTCATATAGAGAGCATCACCAGTGATTGGATGGTCGTTTTGTAGACACATGCGACATTTTGGTTTTTGTACTTATCATTTTTGCCGATCATAAGGTGTTTTTCAACCTATGATCGAAGACGATGTATTTTTTGACACACTCCTATCTATATATATTATTATTACCGGCTTATCTTGTTAAACATGTGTGATGAAAGGTTTTTAAAATTACATGTATGATTATTGCAAATGTCTATTTAACATTCGAGAAGCAATTGCATCTGCTAATGTATTTAAAGACCTCGGAATGTGTTGATATTCGATGTAATCAAACTCACGTTCCAAGAGACGCACTTTCAAAAATAACCTTAATAACACTGGATTTCTGATGGAATACACTCTATTAAGCTGTAATACAACGAGTTCAGAATCCAACCTTACTATCAAACTCCGAATCCCAAATGAAATAGATTCAGACAATAACTCAATCACTGCACTGTACTCGGCAATGTTGTTTGTTGTTTGACCGAGGCTCACCCCATGCATAGAAACTAACTCGCCAGAGGGCGAATAGATAACCCAAGCTGCGGAAGAGATATTCCGTGTACTACGACAAGCACCATCAGCGAATCCAATGTATGTTTGGAGAGGCATCGACATCTGCAACATCAAGAGTAAAACCAAGATAAGTTGAATAACGACGAAAACACACTCTCTAAGCTAAGCACACTGTCTAAACTAACAAACACACCAGCTAGAAAGAAAAACTAACCTAAAAGTTCTCCATACCCATCTTTTAAGCATAATACCTCTTTAGGTAAAGACCATTTCTGGGTTTACCTAAAGAGTCCCCGTCAAAGTCTACCAGCTCATAGGCCCCTTTTGCTAGCTTTCGCTTGACAATATAGGGCCCATGCCACATAGGAACGAATTTTCCAGCACCTAATTTATCATTAGCTTGATCATATAATAGCACTAGGTCTCCTTCCGAAAAATTTCGAGGGGTCAAATTTCGATCATACTGAGCTTTCATACGTTTTGCGTGGGTTTCGATCGCCAATGCAGCATCACGTCGATTCTCATCTAATTGAGCTAAGTATAATAAACGCTTCTCCTCTTCGGAAGTAGCTGGAAGTAACTCGATGGCCATTTGCAATGACGGGATTTCGCATTCAATGGGTAGCACAGCTTCCAAAACATAAACTAGTTGGAAAGGAGTGAACCATGTTGATGTTTTCACTGAGGTTCGGTATGCCCAAAGCGCTGAAAACAACATGTTGTGCCAATTCGACCGATGAATGCCAATGATTCGTCGGATCATGATAACTAAAACTTTGTTGATGGACTCAACCAGACCATTCGCTTGTGGATAATAAGGAGTTGAACTATCGTGACGCAAACCAAGCTGGCCTGTAAGTTCTGTCATCATAACGTTTCGAAAATGGCGTCCAACGTCAGTGATTATCGCTTGTGGGACACCAAACCTAGCAATTATATGATTGAATACGAAAATTGCAGTTGTCTTTCCGTCTGCCTCGAATGTAGGCATCGCCTCGGCCCACTTAGTAAAATAATCTACCGCAAGGATGATATACGCATGCCCCCCGGCCGAGTGAGGGTTACATGTAATAAAATCGATACCCCATTTGGCAAAACGACCAACGGAAATTATAGGGTGGAGAGGAGCAAGTGGAGCAAGCATCTTTCGATCAAACACCTGACAGTTGTGGCATTTTCGGACCGCAGTAATACAATCTTTAAACAAGGACGGCCATAAGTAACCAGCGCGCAATATCTTTTGGGCTGTGGCATACCCAGACATGTGACCGCCACACGCTCCAGAGTGACAGTCATTCAGAACCCTTTCAGCTTCTTCGTGAGTTAAGCAACGTCGGAAAACCAAGTCTGCCCCACGGCGATAAAGAGTATCTCCAATAATTTTGTACTGTTGGGACTGGAATCGAATTTTCCGACGTTGCGACTTTGAAACTTTGGGTCGAAAGGATTGGGTCTGGAGATAGACGATGATATCCCCATACCACGGATCTAAAGTGCTGATTAGAAACAAAGATTCGTCCGCGATGGGCTCCTCTGCCACAGTTTCCTTGTCAGCACGCGGGAAGTCACACATTAGCTCGGCAAAAACTAAAGATTTCTTAGACTTAGATTTCTCAAACTCCAAGTCAAACTCCTGCAGGATAACGATCCATTTAGAGTACTTGCCCCCTAGCAATTGTTTAGTCAAAATGTAGATCATAGGGTTGCAATCCGAAATGACTGTAGTTTTACGGAGTAAAATGTAGTGACGAAAACGTTGGACAGCTTGAACGGCTGCCAATGCCAATTTCTCCACATGTGAATATTTGAGCTCAGTTGGGTTTAACGTCCGACTAAGGTAATATATCACATGTTCTGTTCCGAATTCATCTTCCTGTACTAAGACCATCCCGATGGTGGAATGGGCGGCGGTGAGGTACAAAAAGTAATCCTGGTTGTAGTTGGGAGGATGCAGCAACGGTGCATGGGTCAACGCGTGCTTGAGTGCATCAAAAGATTTCTGAGCTATCTCATCCCAAGAGAATTAAGCGTTCTGTTTCAACAACCGTGTAAAACCCTTTGTAACCTCGGCGTAGTTAGGAATGAATCGTCGTAAAAAGTTTGCTTTCCCCTGCAAACTTTGGAGTTGGCGAAGACTCGAAGGAGGAGGCAATTTGATGATAGCTTCTACCTTCGAGGGATCGACGTGAATGCCGGCTTTCGAAACTACAAATCCCAGCAATCGTCCCGCTTCTATACAGAAGACACATTTGTGTGGGTTCAACCGAATACGATAATGCCGACACCTCATGAAGATTGCTCGTAAATGGACAAGGTGATCAGCTCGATGTAACGAATGAGCAGGCAAATCATCGAGATATGGTTGCACAATGTGTTTGATGTCATGAAACGCATAATACATCGCCCTTTGAAAAGTTGCTCCGGCATTCTTTAGCCCAAAAGGTAATTTGCAATAAGCAAATGTCCCCCATGGACAAATGAAAGCCGTTTTTGGTTGATCGGCAGGTAGAATATTGATTTGATTGTAACCGGAAAAACCGTCCATAAAGGAAAATATTTCACTGTCGGCACAATCATCAATTATTTGATCGATATAGGGTGTTGGGTAGTTGTCCTTTGGACAAGCTTGATTAATATCTCTATAGTCGATGCATATTCTTATTGTTCCCTGTTTTTTGTTAACCGGAACAATATTCGATACCCAATCCGTTAACGGGATCAGATAAATGAACCCTGCTTTCAACAGCTTCTCAACTTCTGCTTTAATTGCAGCCGCTTTTCGTGGGTGAATCTGACGCAAACGTTGCCAGACGGGTTTAGCGTCCGGGTAAGTCTTGATCTCATGGACAACAATTGCGGGATCAATTCCTAGCATTTCCTCATAGGACCAGGCAAACACGTCGCGGAATTCTTGAAATAGGGCCTTGTATGTCTGAATTTCATCATCTATACACGAGGCACCTATATGAATGTTCTCAACAATTCCAGGCTTGACTGAAATGTCAATGGGAATAGTGCGAGAGATGTTTCCCAAATTCAGCTCTGAATCAGGATGTTTCATTGGATTCTGAGCTTCTTTGACATATTCAGCTGTAAAGATTGATGAGAAATCATTTTCAAAACGATCATCCTCAGGTAAAAACGAAGATCTGTGATGGAGATCTTCCCATGGTAAATCGTCTACACATAGAACTTCACGAAGTTGCTCGTCAGATGACACAACTTCGGGAAACGCTATTAACTCCGAGGTTGACGTGAAAAGTGATTCCTCATGGACCACATTCATTTGGTCGATTTTGGTTGAACGCGGGTCGGTAAAAGACTGCACGGCTTCATAGGCAATTTCATATGGACTCAAAGGCATAGCATCACCAAATGAGTCTATCTCAGATTCAGAAGGAACGATCCAAGGATCGTCATAAACAATGGTCTCTGATGTAATCATATGAATGGATGCAAATGAAGACAATGCGTTGATTGGAGGAAAAGGAAAAGTTCCCAGTAAACCGGCATCTTTAACTACTCCTACTCCAACATCCTTATATGGGATAGTCGTTTTACCGACATGCTGAATACTCTCTGAAGAGGCTGGGTCGGATGAAAAGTAAGCCAGCTGGTTTATGGTTACGATCTTACCATTATGTGGAAACTTTATTACTCGAAAGACTGATGAAACGACCGCTGTCATAGCGTAAGACCAACTTCGACCCAAGAGAAGGTTGTAGTCTAGAGGGGCATCAACCACCTCCACATCTAGACTAACCGTTTTTCCTTCAACCCCTATAGGCAAATCCTATAGAATGCCAAAAGGACGGAACCCACGGCCATCAAAGGCCTTAAGAATTGTCGGGGATTGATTGAGTGAAGGAGAACCAAACGATCTCCAACACTGCATCGACATAATACACGTGGAAGCTCCCTCATCAATTACAGTTCGATGAATAGGCCTGTTTTTGAATATCACTTGTATCTGGAAAGCCATTTGATGAGGCAAACGCGGTGTACTATTTTCCAGATCAAAGATTATTAGGTTCGGGTCCTAAAAATCAACAGCTCCTATAGCTGACAAAAGTAATTTGCGTTGTGCTGGGCATGATTGCGGCACTTCCAAAGCCGACATTGCCGAGGGTGAAACAGCTAAGTCCTCAACAATGTTATAATTCTGGGCCGCTCTCGCATGTGGATTGAAAGCAGACTTTCGAAGTATACCCTTGGCGGGCGGTTTGATTACTAAGTCCGGGTTAGGTTTCTCGATTTGTAGTGGATCGGAACCGGGAGCTGAGGTTGATGGATTAGAATGAGAAGATTCTGCTTCTTTGCCATCAACAGGACTTTTACTACCATAATCTTGCGATCGAGTCGCAATCCTTACATGAGACATCATCAATATGGGTTCTTCACTGGCACTCGAGAAAGAACCTATCATCTTACTCTCCTGCTTTGGAAATGGGTCTTTCAAAACAGCAGGAGTTGGGGAACCTTTGACGATTTTCACAACCTCTGCCCGATGAGGGCAATCTCTTGTAAAATGATCCTCTTCACAAATAAGACAAGGATAACGAGGTTTGCGCTTTTCGTCATTGGTTTCCGACTTTTCAGTTTTCTCCTTTGGAGTTTTGTCTGCTTTATTCTTCTTCTTGCCTTTCTTTTTCCCACCGGATTTTGATTTAGCCGTAGATGACTCTACAGCGTGAATATCGGCAGAAACTTCAGCAGAAGAATCTCCTGTCGGGGAGTCTGGTAAGGTTATAATAGGAGAAGAATTCTTTGAGGATTTCTTCTTGCTTTTAGTGTTCACCGTACCAATCATGCCATCAGCAGCATGAGATCCCGAAGGAGCGGCAGCGATTTGATTTGACTTAGGAAGATCTGGGATCTTTTCGTGTAACGTACCTAACTGAGTATAAACTAAGTCAAGGTACTGCACTTGAGCAATCACTTGCTCCTCAGTAACTACTCCGGCCTTAGCTACGTCTTCAGTAATCTTCGGTAACAATGATTTCACAAGCCATTCAGCTAAGATCTGGTCCGGGATAAAAACTTTCACTAACCGCCTTCGACGTCTCCATTCATGAATATGATCGGAAATATATGTGGACGTCGATTGTTTTAATGAAGTTAGTAACTCCGTGCCATTATCATATCTGACCGGCAACTGAAAATGAGTTAAAAACGAGGTAGCTAACTGGCTAAAATTATAAAAAGAGGCCCGTGGTAACTCAATGTTCCACTTGGCCGCGAGACCAATGAGAGTACGCTGGAAAAGACATAAGTGGATCGAATCATCCGAGATGGAGTTAGAGGCACACCAGAGGTGGTAAGTCATCACATGATTCGACGGGTCCTCTCCAGACTTACCTTCGAACTTGGGAATGTCACTGGGCAACTTATTTGGCATTGGCGGCCAAAACGGAAGGTAATTAATTGGATCGTTCATTAGGTGCGACAAGTCTGGTAAATCCAAAGTTGCGATAAACGGTAACTGCCGATTAGGATCCCTAAAACTCTGGGTCACGAGACCAGTCCCAGGAGGAGGATATCCAGGATAACTAGGAATAGGAATCGCGTTCGGGATATTGTATCCTCCTGGGAAACCAGGATTAACCGGACCGTACTGGGGTTGTTGTGATTGTTGATAAGTGTACCCAGGATATGGTTGATACTGGTAAACTGGCTGCTGGACAGCAGGACCGAATTGGTACTGTCCTTGGTACGGTTGATAAGTGAATTGTGGTTGACTAGTGACAACCGTACTTAAACCAGGTTGTCCTATAGGCATCTGAACCGTAGTTTGAATTGTGGATCCAGACGATGGTAAAGATGTCTGAGGAGTAGTTACAGGGACAGTAGAAATCGGAGCTGTCGATACTCCAGAAGTAAGTGCGGTAGATGGAACAGATGTTGCGGTAGTTGCAGCAGTCGTTTGAGATGGAGTACGAGGTGAAATAGGCCCAGACTGAGAAACTACCGAAGGTACAGAAGTTTGAATATTAGACTGGACTGGTTGCTGGGGTGACCCAGAAACTAAGGGTTGTCCAGTTTCAGATGACAACTGTACACTTGGCTGCAACACTTGTTGAACTTGCGATGGATCCCACACTATGTTTATTCCGGGGTATTGACCCATAACAGGTTGAGGATATTGAGATCCATAATTGAATTGAGGGTAGAATTGATAATTAGAAGGAACATTTCCCGTACCTTGAACATAAGATTGACCTTGGGGTGGTTGGTAACCTTGACTCGAGTACTGACCTTGAGGCAGATACCCTTGAGGTAGGTACTGATATTGGGGTTGACCTTGAGGTATAAATTGATACTGAGGTTGACCTTGGGGAACATATTGAGTCTGGGGTTGACCTTGAGGAATGTATTGTATCGTAGGCACATAATGTCCTTGAGGTTGCCCCCCAGACACAATTTGTGTACCTTGAGGTTGCTCCCTAGGCGTTAATTGAGGCTGCCCCCCAGGCGGTAACTGGCCACCTTGAGGTTGAGAACTGGGAATTGAACCTGACATCATGTAAATGTCTCCTACGCTCAACGGTTTATTACCATTGTTTCCAGTTAATAACCCATGTTCAATGGGTTGAGGAGATGCTCCCGCAAAAGTACCAGAAAGTGACTGATACCCAGAGGGAATAGAAGGACCGCCGTACAAAAAGGATTCAGGCGATTGAGTAAACATGGACGACTGACCAGACATATTTACAGGAGTATAAAGACCTCCAGGTGGATAAGGAGCACGAGGTGGTGAAAAACTTGACACTGAGTTGTCCAAATAATTAGTTAAAGAAAGATACCAAGTAGTACTTCTAGGTGGACTGTAAAAAATGGATTCACGCTCCCTTAGATCAATAGTAGGTTGATCTTCAGGGATAGGGATGCCTATTTCTTCTTCCAGAGCAAGTTCTTCAATAGCTATCAAACCAGAAGGAATATTTTCGGTGATCTCTTTCTACCCTAAGTGAATTAGGAGCACTAGAAGTTGGAGAGACTAACCCCGATGTTGGAGTAACAGGTTCAGATATCTCAGGTTCTTCACCTATATCACTAGTAGATGAAAAACTACCAACAAGCTCGGAAACTGCAATAGCTTTAGGATTATAACCTGTTTCTAGAGTTTGGTAATCAGGATGAACTACCAACGAAGACTCTCCTTCTTCAGGTGAACCTACTTTACTGCCACTAGGAGTTACAAGGACTTTCAAACCTTCGTAATGACCCGGGACGTCTTCAGGAGGTTGGCCCCGAAGTCTACGGGACTTCCTCAACAAATCGGCCACGGTTACAATCTCAGGAGACTGGCCCCGAAGTCTACGGGACTGTCTCGGTAATTCAGCCACAGCTAAAAACTTTTAACTACTGCACACGCAATCAAAATAAAATCTCAAAGAAAACCGCCTAAAGTCTCTAAAGAACCAAACAAATTCGAATCACAGCCTAAAGTATCTAGGGCGTCAAACCATACACAAACAGTAGCCTTCCGGACCGAAAACACTAGTTGGTGATGAAATCCAACATTGCAGAATTCAGTACAGAAGTGGCGGGTGGAACAGTTACCCCGGCAACCTGCTTAATGAATAGACTGGCACAAGTTCCTCCACTTTAACCGTCTCGAGTGAAGTGAACCCCCAGAAAATCCAAGTGAGTCTAGTCGACGTCTGCTCCAGGTACAGTGGGATCTTCCCTCCACCGTCACCTTAGGAAGAATCCTAAAGATAATAGTCACTAAGGTCACCAACAGCAACAAATATACCTGGGGGAACAGTCTACGATCCGACAGCACGCAAGGGCAGAGTAACAAGCTCAATCCCCTTGTCGGCTCCTTGACAATAATCCAAGGTTTACCGACAAGTGACCCCAGGCTCCGCGACAATGGTTAATCCGAGGTTTACCGTTTGTAGTACGTGCGTGTCTGGCGTCGTTCCCAATGAAGGAGGATTGATTCCCTCACTGGTTCGGACACGATCTCGTGCTTCTCCTTTAAGAGGAGCTTTCCCAGAGCATAAATGTAACAGTTGGATTTATCCTACCACAAGATGAGCTACTTGTTTGGTTTTGCTGTCTTGGAGAGTTAATTACTCTCCTACTCCAAGACACTAGCCTGATCTATATTGGTGTCTCAGAGCCCTAGTAAATAAAAAATTACTAAGTAAATTTTACTTTAAGCATTAATTTTTATGGCTTTTCTTTAGGACAAAAGGTAGTGGAGATGAAACTGATGGTGTGTAGACTCGACTCAAATCCACTAAAAAGATGCACCTAGGATGATTTAAACTACCTTTCCTTTTCAATGAATTCCCTAGCTAAGAGAGTTGGAGAATGCAAAATTGATATAAAGACAACTTTCTTGGCAATGAGAATCAAAGAAACAATCTCTTTATCTTTTCCAAAGCACACAACACATGACCACTAATTATTTCACGAAAACTTCCTTTCTCTTTTCAAAGACTTCAAATGCTACTAAAACAAACTTTCTTCAAACGAGATTTTGTATTTTTCCTATTTAACAAAGCATGTAAACCTATTTAACAAAAATCAATTTTAAGACCTATGAAAATCAATTCAAGTTTAAGATCTATGAAAATCTAAGAGAAATTTACCTAAAATCAAATCTAATGAGGTAAAAGCCTACAAAATATAATTCCAGGTTGTTTTACTCAGTTACAATCCAACCAAGAACTAATTCATGCAGAATCATAAACCAGTCAAAAACAAAAAACAAAAAACAAAAAATTCTTGTTCTTTTTCTTAAGAATGAAATTCACAGCTTTAACAAACAAGCCTTCTCGAAATTCCGGAAAGAAACAACACAACGGTAGGTTTCTCACAAAGGTGGATTTTACGAAAGTTCCGACTCCTAAGAAGACTGAAAAGACCAGGGATATCCAAGGTTTTTACAACTTCTAAAGCCAAAGTCACTACAAGACCAATACAAAAATCAAACCTAGGGCTAGAATTTCTATGAACTTCACTAAAACCCTTGATGCTAATCAAACAAGCTTAGATGAAGACTTCTGACAGGTAACTAGTGGATCTGGGCAGCAAAAAACAAACTATAAACAAAATCTAAGAGGTAAAAACGAAAAAATGGAATTTTCTCAACTTTTGACAGGGTACGCAGGCAGCCTGTTTGCACAGGTGCGGCCACGCTCTGTGTACAAAGCCGGAGTGCGTACAGGTACGCACTGTGCTTAAAGAAGAGGGTGCGTACTACTCTCAAAACCAAGAAAAATAAAAACTAACTCAACCCTAAGCTATTCCACCCAAATTCACAGTCAATCAGTCAAAAACCAGAAAGAAATTGACTTTTCTCAAATCAAAGTATCAATCAAAAGAGAAATCAATCAAATCCATGGATTCCCCAGTGGAGTCGCCATTTTGTCATGTGGAAAGAGTCAATTTTGTGGACAAAACCGACCTCCCTAGAAGCTAAGGCTTTCTAGTGACAAACAAGACAATCAAGCACTATCTTTCCCTAAATATACATTTAAAATAAAAGCAACCAGGTGTTTAAAGCATACCTTTAGTCCAACGCTGTTTGTAGCAGCCAAGCCTCTCCGATCCAGATGAGCTCCTCCTTCTCTTTGAAACCTGCATTCACTAACAAGCAAACGATTACATAGCACCTGAATAACTCATATAATAAAACATATTCATCATAAATACCAAGGAGTATATGAAACAAATTATATATAACAACTTGTTGAGAAAAATGAACTTAATTGTATTAATTGGAAACAAAAGAAACCATTACAACCTGTGCCTTGGTGTTGTGCAGGTCCCTCCCAGGGTCCAGCAAGAGTTCTCCTTTACTTTGATCAGCTCACCCACTTCCAAATGAAGCTAAGAAAGGATTGGAATCTCTCCTCTCAAGCTCTAAAAGGGAGTCCTAATTTCAGCAGCATCTACCCTTAGGAATGTTCAGCTTTCAACCTCTCCTCCCTCTGGCCCAATGCCTGTATTTATAATGCTTTGGAGGAAGTTAATCAGGTCCACCATCAATGGGATAAGCCCCTCTTTCAATGGGATAGCTCCCCTCTTGATGGGATAAGTTCCTCTTTCTTTGGGATGCATGAACCATCTGGAGGCGCTCAATACACGTCAAACCATCTTCTAGAATGCTCTAGAATCGACCACAAGTAACTTTTTTGAAGTAAAACTTGCGCCTTTTGACCTTTACAGGAGTACGCACCCACCCCTTTACAGACAGAGCGTACGAGTACGCAGGTATTGTGAACTTGAGGTGCGTACACGTAGGTAAGGTTAAGAGAAACTGCGTAACTAGAGTTATATTGATTTTTAAGGACTTTCTCTCTTTCTTGGAGTTTGACATGAGGAGCAGAGGTATAAGACTTGCCAAGGAGGATAGTATGACAGTTGATGGAGCCATACTAACTGCAAATAGTCATGGTGACAAATTTTAGTGTAACACTCGAGGAAAAAGTTATGACTATTTTCCATGGGACAACTGTTTGAGATTGAATTTTGGAGTATACAAAAACCCTAACTTCCTTGGACCATATCTCCAAAAATATTGTGAAAAGGGGTCTGAAATATTAACTAGATGTTTATCAAGATTTTTTGTCCACATGGCGAAAATTCCATGATCTGAAGCTTCCCAGAAAAAAACATTATAGTGAAATTTCCATGATGACCTGTTTGAAGTAGAAAAACCCTAGAATTAAGAACTCCATTACCAAATGTTATGTAACCATATTAAAATAACACAAAAAATAATAAAATATAGATCAATGACTAGATAACAAGCCATTTCTAGGGGGAAACCTCTGTTTACATCACATAAATGAACAATTCTTGGATGATTCAAATGACAAAACCTCCTTGGTATGTATAATAGTCTGAAGGGTCAAAATATAATTAGGGCCTACATAACAATAATAATGTAAGGGAACAAAAATAATAATAATAAGATTCTATGGGGCATAACAATAACAATAAATGGGCTACACTAGTATTATAGGGACCTAACATGCCAAATCACTCCACTTTCTAAATAAATAAGTCTCCTATGAATAAGAATTTGCTATTGATTAAACCGATGCTATTGTTATTTCTATAACTCTGTTCGATAAGATGCTGCAAACTTTGATCAAGGGTGTTGCTACAACTCTATTCGATGGGATGATGTAACTCTATCTGAGGTCTATGCTACATTTTTTTCCAAAGCCAATGGTACCTCCATATGATGAAATGTTACGAATATGTTTGAGGCTAATTCTATAACTTTGTCTGATGCCGAAGTTGGAAATATAGGCTTATACTGCAGCTCTAAGAGCAACACAGGTTTGATTTGTCCCATGGGATCAGCATGCAAGCACAATGAAAATGTACAAGCACGGCAATGACTCAAGGTAAAACAAAAAGTATGTTCCCATCAATCGCATAATGAATGACAAATAATGACATTTATTGTTTATTTGACCCCCCACTCGATTCACTCACATGATATGCCACCTCCAATAGTCAATAACATGAATACTTGCATCATCCATTCCACAATTACAAATTTTCGATAGTTGAACCAATTCAGTTGCAATTTTCTGAGTTCTGAAAGAGGAAACATGAACATGGGAGGTTCATTGATTTGTAGAAATCCCACATAGCACTTACTATTGTAAGTGTACAACCATGTATGGAATTTTTTCCAATAGGGAGGCTATATTGGTTACATGTATAGAATACATGGGTACAATGATGATGTCACCCTCAAAATTTCCAAGACTTCAAGGGAAAATAGGTCGATGTTGGTTGGAACAATAGTGGAAGTAATAAATAAGAGAGTGGAAAAATTTATAGGGCTTCCTCAAAATGGAGAATGATGGTATTCTTGCAGAATATATATTCGTAAAGTGGTAGAATAGTTCCTTGAGCTAGTAAGGCCCTAGTCAAGAAAGGGACAAGGTTTAAGAGGTCGTCTCTACCAACTCCATGGGTAGATACTGCCATAATAATACAAAAGTATATCACTTGTGAGGGATGTTACATGGTCTTCTACCTATAACACCTCCAGATTCATGACCATTTATGGCATGGAAAACTGATAAATTTTCCATTCTTCCCCTTGAAAAATTTGCAGGTTATGGTGTCATAGGTACAAAAATTTAGACTTCCTAGTGATGCCCTAAATCACCATGGCCTAATCAAACTCCTGGTGGAACATGCATTGTAGAGAGATGATAAAATTTGGGAAGATATTATGAAATTGATAGAAGGAATTGTAGCTACTATAACTCCACCATGATACCACAATGTTGCAATTTCTTAAGATGTAGAAGCTACAGTTCTAGGAGCTACAACTAAAGAGTTTATTGACATGGTCTTTCTCACTATGGAATATCGACTTGAGCAAGACTCACCCGAGGGTTTGGAAGTAACTCCACCAAAGGGTGAGAGAATCCATGATAGTGACGTGGCAATTGCAGGAAGTAAACCCTCGACCAAGATTCTAAGGGGAATGAAGAGGAGGCACACCAATGTATGCATCCCTAAGAAGAAGAGTGGAACATATATTGTTGCAACTAAAAAAACCTAGGAAGAAACCCCTACTGTCCCACAAGAACCAACATGGGTGGAATAAGAAGAAACCTCCCTTGCTGCCCCACAAGAACCAATAAGGGTTGAACAAGAAGAAAAATCCCCTGCTTCCCCATAAGAACAAATAGGGAAAGAATAAGAAGAAGCCTCCCTTGTTGCTCCATAACAACCAATAGGGGAAATTGAAACAGAACCCTCTGTTGCTCCACAAGAACAAACATTAGTAATGGAGGTTGAATTGGGTTTTTTTGAGGCTATACATGAGGAAGAGATGAGGATAAAGAGCCTTGCTACTCCATAAGAACCAATAAGATTGTTCTTGGGAGAAGCACTTGCTTCCGTCCTACACACATATGTAGGGGAATAACAAGAAGATGAGTTTTCCAATCCTAAATAAATTGCTAGATCAACTAGTGTCGCCCCAAGGCTAATGAAGAAAACCAAGAACAGGACAATAATAAGTACACATTATGCCATGCCCTTGTATATATCTTTGATAAGGAAAAACATAACGTTGGAAAGGGAAACTAAAAAATTGCAAACCATCATCAAGTGGTTGACTGATGAGTTATAAGAGGGTAAATCCTTTGATAAACTTGAATGTCTTTACCACACAGTAAACTCTTTGGTTTCTAAACAAACAAAGGAACCACCTAGAAAAGAAACTCAAGAGGTAGAAGTACAAACAATTGAATATGCACCTACCATAGTTGATACGACGACCCAAACCATAAAGAAAATAGTTAAGGACAAGGATATACAGGTAGAAATTCCTAATGAATGGGTGAGAGCTAAACATGATAGATAGGATTGGATCCTGGCCTCCTAAAAGGAGGGAGTCATGCCCATAGAAGAAAATTAAAAAAATGTTAAAGGGCTAAGAGAAAAATGGGTTGAGTTTGTTGAAACCCATGGGAATAAGTGGGAAGAAGAAAGAATAAACATGAACAGTTGACTATGTTAGAAAATAATGTAAACAAATTGGAAATTGAGAATGTTCAGTTGGGATTATTGGTTTAATCTTCCCTTAGCTATCAGCTCTCTTCTGCTCACTATAATGTGTTCTTTCAAGAAAAAATCATCATGTTCCAAAGAAAATCCCTCATAACTAGCAAAACCTTTGACATAAGGTCCCCATAAATTTTTTTGAATGCATAGTATGTGTTATCACTTAAAGAAAAACCTGGCTGTGGGAAAAACTCTAAGGTAACCTCAAACCGCTTTGAGGTTGAAAGCTGACACTTCAACATGGACATGGATCTCTTCCTAAAACTCAGCTACCCAAGGTCATATTGGCAGAGGGTTTTCAATAAGTCCTATGGCCGGATTTATTTAAGAAAAACTAAGGTTGGTTGGAATGTAGGAAAATTTCACCTTTTAGGCATGGAGTCTGACCCAATCATCTTTATATAATCACAGGTTCAGTGAGAAAACATCACAAAAGCGAGATAGTAACAATTCATTTGACAATTTTTAGGAAGTTAGAGGATAGTGAAGGAAATCAATGTGATATATATGTGAAAAACAAGTATTTAAATATCTGAAACATAAATAAAATGGATCACATCAATATGAATTCCAATTTCAAACCACTTAGCATTAATAAATTGAAGAAAAATATTAAGCCAAGAGACAAACAGGGAATTGTGACACAGGAATTTATGCAAAATGCTCACATAGTACATTAAAAAGCTATCTTTCAAAAGTTCCAACCTTTTTTCCTTCTTTAGAAATTATTTATATAGAGAGTACAATAGATAAAACAATTTTTTAGCTTATCCTTAATTACAGTAATCTAAAAATAATAGTGTATATATTTTAAGTACATGCATGTATAATATCTTCAAAACATATTTGTTTCCAATAAAAAACAACTTGTTGTAAATCGTGATAAAAACGAGGACTGAATAGTGCATCGTTGTTATTCCTCCTTTGCTAGGAATCATGCCTTGTAATTCCTTCAAAAATGGACCTTTGTTGTGTAGCTCTTGCTTTCTTGGGTACCTTTCCTGCTATTTGTTGATAATCCTGCTATCATCCTTTAGCTACCATAAAATTTTAATTATACTAATGGGTTGACTATTAGTGTTTTCCTCCAAACTATCTTCCAAAACACATTGAAAATGAAACTATCTGCACTCCTTTGCGCTTTCTTGTGCTAAAATTTTGACAAGCGCTTTGTCGATTAAATACCAAAATTACTTTTTGACAACATGGGGACTCAAAAGACCAAAAACAATGTCAGCTAAGGGTACTATTTGCTTCCAACAGAACATCAACATTAGCCATCCTTTATATTTTTCTTTCTCTAGTTTCCATGGGAATTCTCTTCTTGGTAGCCTTTGTTTTCTTTGACCTTTTTGAACATGTAGCTATCTCCTTATTTATGATTAGGTCCTTTAGTGGGATATCATCCACATCTATGACTTTTGTAGCAAGCTCTATGTTCTATTTTAATTTGATATTCAGTCTGATCTTGTTCCAGGGCCTATTGTGAGGCTTTTCCTCCCCCTTTAAACATATCAAATAGGGTAGGCTCTTTCTTAGCTGAAGCTCTTTCATCTTGGGGCTCAGTCATATTTCCTTTGGTTTTCTCTAGCAACTAGTTTTATGTAGGTAGGATTTTAGTAGGAGGGTTTTCAGTGGGAATAGGATGGGTTTGTTGTGCCTTTCTGAGCCTATCACTCCTTCTAGTGTAAAATTTGGGTAATTGAGGAACACAAAGAGAGGTTTTCTCTACCCTCTTTTGACTTCTGGTTTGTAGAACAAAAGTTCTTTGAGAGGAGGTTCCTAACTCAGGGTTTTCGACTTGTTTGGCCTCCTTTTTAATACCCATTTTCATACCTCTTTTAGACTTAGCAGACTAGCGTTGAAATCCTCACCAGAATATAAAATGACCCCATGTTCTCCCGAAATTCCTTGGCATATTTTCAATTAATAATTTTATCAAAGCTTTATGATAAATGAAATGTGAATATGGGTTTGTCCTGGCTCGAACTCAAGTAGCCATATGTTTCAAACTTTCTAACAAAAAGTAAGAGGCATTGATTCTTATCTGACCTGCTAAATGAGAAAGAAAACATAAATGGTATAGGTTGACCTAGCTGTAGCGCCCCTCGTAGGTGAATTAATACTGAACAATACGCAGTTAAACATGCCATTCGTCTTTCAACCAAGCCCTCTGCACCCATGCTCTCTAGTTCTTTTCTTTGAATTCGTCCTTTAAGAAGAAAATCACATCAAATCCAGATAAGATGTGGCTTCTAAAATATTTTTCTCCATCTGTGGGAAAATATGCAACCTTGGAGATTAATTCCTCTGTCACCTAGGAGGAAATTCCTCCAACCTCTACTCATTTTCCATGAAATCCCTATGCAAATGCTCGTGCCACCTCATCGTGAAAATCAGTGCATAGCTTGAATAATTCCTCCCATCTCACCTATCGAAACTATTCTTAAATCTTCAGGAAGATCTCAAGAATATTAGGCCCATTCGGCTCATTCCTATTCAACTTCCTACTTTTCCCCATTGCTCTTCGCATCCTTTCGAACACGCAGAAAAGAGGATCGCATTCAATCCTTGATCTTCGGTGAATAACTCAAAAAACTTGTGTTTTCAGCAATGTAAGATGATACTAATCACAACTGAAACGGGTAAATTTTCTATATGGGGAAATTTATTAAAGGACGTGTCTTGGTTGTGTACTGTGATAACTAACTAATCAAATATTTAACCCTTCGATCATTAAAACTAACCCACTTACCTCTTCGGAAGCATAAACAATCTTTTCAACACATGCTTTCTCCTTTCGGATCTAACAAAGCGTGTTCGAGCAATAATTACCTTTTTGCTGACGTGGAACATGTCAGCGCAATTCAAAATAGAGATTTGAATTTTGTCGTTTTGGTGTTGATACCCTAGTTACCCACAAAAATTCATTTGTTTGCAATTTTAAACACCCGATAACACTGACACTCTCATTGTCAACGTATTTTTATTTTTTTTAAATCACAATAGTGTTGATAGTCCCGTTATCAGCATTGTTCCCTATTTATTACAAATTTTTCGTTGATACTGCAATTGTCAGCGTTTAAACAAATTTAAACTTAATCAAATGTGATAACAGTATGCTTGCACAAATGAATAGAAAAAATTGTTATGTGAATTATATCAACATAATTTTTTGTTGTTTCATGACCTAGTTTAGAACCCAAATCATTTTGTAGGGGACATTTGATTAAGAGAATTTGTATCATACCTACAAAATTAAACTCATTGGAAATTTGCCAACAAAATTATAGAAAGTAACTTTAGTAGCAATTTATGGGTTAGGGGAGTACCACCAACCTCTCTAGGGATAAACATACACAAGAAATGGATGGCCTCTTCCCCACATGCAAAATTCATGAACAAAATAAACAAGAAGCCATTGCACAGTGAAAAACTTATATTGATATTTTGGAAATAACAACCATGGAAGGATGCATTGATGGGTGGAAACATGTCAGCAAGGATATCTAAAGAAGAGACCCTTTCAACCCTATCAATTTGAAAGTGGCATTGGAGAGGGTACATAAATATATTCAATGCATGGGGGAATGTGGAAACAGATAGATAAGATTAAACTTACATTATCCAAATATTTGGTTACCCCCCATTGAGTACAAGAAATTTTACAAATTAAATAGGAAAGTGAAGTTGATATGTTGGAGGGAAATCAAAGCACGAGGAGCAAATTTCCATACAAATGAGGTAGGTGGTAAAAATATAGCCTCAATAGCCTCCATGGGTGCTTCAATCTCATGGATTCAGATTGATTCTTAGTTACATTGGGAAATGTAATGAATTCGAATGGGAGGAGATGATGGGTGCTTAATTTGGCATATTTTTGGCACTCATTTGAAACCTTTTTACCTCTCTTTTTTCCTGATTATACCTTGTTTTCTCACATTCCATTTACAAATACATATTTTTGACAAATTTATGATTACCACCTCAATATGGCATTTCTATGCTTATTCTTATGCATTATTGGGAAATCGTTATATTTTTATACCAACCATGATGAATAAGGAAGAAGAGCATACAACTACTCATCGATAGTTGCTACAATTCACAATTGTTGTTGCAACTCTTGTTGCTACATGTCCGAATATGTTGCAGTTACAAATTCAACTCATAATTGATGTTGCAACTCTTATTCATGTTATTGCTACAAATCCTACTATGGCCCATTGTTGCAAATATCACTTGCATCCATGGTTGTGACTCCAAGACTATGCTCAAAGCTGTTGTTGGGTGGAACAATTGTTCTTTTAATTCAGAGCAACAAATTCGACTCTCACATCAATTGTCAATATGGGTAGGCTTTTTTATTTCAAGGCTATTAAAAAAAGTATATGCAAGGAAAAAATATGACTAGTGCTAATGAATTTCAAACCCAATCATTGTAATAACACTTTCGACAATCCAACACTCTAGTTGTTACCCTCTCAAACCTTGCTCACACTTTTAGAAAATAAACACACTGTAAAATAAACCACTTTGTCACATAGTCACTCTTATTCAAAAATAAAAAACACTCCCAGTAACTGTTCACTCAAGTAAATTATAAAACACACATTTAAATAAAGTAAAAACACCACCAAATTGCAATAGGAATTGAATAACTATCACACTAACAAGGGACAGGTCCAATAGCTATGTTGTTACACAATACAAAGGTTTAAATTCTGAAATCATTAAAGTATGAACAAGATTAACAGTAATAGTAACAATAATTATACATGAACCATAACTAAGAGGAATGAATAAAATTTCTATGGTAACTTCCTAACCAATGATCCCCGCTAAGAACGAAGGCTATTCCTCCCTAGCAGGGGCTAGTACACTACACAACACACAAGCTAATCAACATAAAGGTATGGCACCATGAATGATTGAGATTTGCATTAATGAAACATACAAGAATACAATGTTGGTGCTCTCCCCCTCTATCCTCTACGATTTCTATATCTATCTATATCTACTCGTGGACAAAGAGCACATTTTTTTATAATTTTAGACTACAAATGTAAGATCATCATGAGAATATCTCAATTTTCATGTGATCTAAATTGAGAATACACTTTAACAATTTTAATAACAATTTCCATGGTTGGGACAAAGTTGTAACAAATTTTTTAATTACAATAATTAATCTATGGAAAATCCTTACTGCTTCAGTTGGGATGTCCATGAATATCTACTTTTATGGTCTAATTGACTTTGACCAAATTGTTTTCTAGACCGGTCTTCATTATTGATTGAAGGAGATCAATGTGTCCAAAATAAGTCTCGCATGTATCAACAACATTCAATAGGTCCTTGTCTTGTCCTTAGTGAGGAAAAACTACAAAGTGTAATCTTGTAACAACACCTCAATAAACCACATACCCTAAAACAATCCATTTTTCAATTTTATGATAAAATAGCCTAAAGAAGTAGTTATTATGCCAAATTAAAATCATAATTAGATCATAAGAATGACATATAAAAAGAGACATACTTAGGTTTATAGTGGCTATTACAGTGATAAAGTATGGCCTTGAGAATAAAAAAGGGTAAAGAAAGGATAGGAAAATGGATGCAAAATAATGCTAGTTCCACGTCCCAACATCTTCCCCCAACTTAAGCATTGGTATGTCCTTATGAAAACCCTTATAATTGGTTTATGATGTGCTGAGAATGGAATTTTGAAAAATTGTAAGATCTTGTAGTATCCTCTAAATTTGCTCTATAGCCTCAGTAAAGAACTAATTCCATTTCCCATAATTTATGAACTGGGTGATATGGATGTTGATACTAATAGACATGGAGCCAAACAAGATGAAATATGAACCTAATTCTAATCCATCCAATCCCAATTCTTTGATGCATTCTACATACTGAGAAACCCTAGAGAGTGCCTGTATGAAATTTTGAAAGCAATAAGGGTCCTCATCCCTCAATTCCTTCTTGCAAGCATCCCATCTGAGCCTACTCCCCTCCAACGTATTCAATTTCATCCCTCTAATATTTCTAAGAAACATTCCAAAACTCTGCTCCTAAATTCTATTATTATCTTTTTGGTGTCTGGATATCACCATATCTTGTTATACACTACATAGACTCTTTCAGAAGGTCCAAGTTTATCTATGATAAATAGTTTAATCTTTCCTTCGTTAGTTGTTAAAATATCGAAGACATCCTTCTAACTGACTTAATTTTTCACAAAGGAGACAAAGGCTCTCAACTGAACATCCCCAACATATGGTGTAATATTAAAAGTTCTTTCTCCAAAATAGGCACAATCATGCAAGTAAAACTCACATAGTAAATGTTCCAACAAATTGGCCTTCTGGAAAGTTTCCAAAAAGTCTTGAGCCTCCTTCATCTCATATGGTTGTTTCTCCTTGAAGGCTATCAATTGAAAAAGGAATCATTTCAATTGTAGATACAAGAGATAGGATAGAGAAGGAGGTCTATAACTCGATATGTTGTCAACAAGTTTGTACATTAACTCATTTTTTTCTATAACAATTGTACTTCCCCTTGCAGTTCTTCTACTTGTAACGTTGCTTGCTTCCTTTCTTTCTGAATTTTTATGAAGTTTTGAACCTTCAACTTCTCATCCCAAGTCCTTTTAATATCATCAACAATTTTCTTATGTTACTTCAAAGGAATAAATTTGTCCTTCAATGAAATTTCTAACTTCTTCCATTTCTCTAATTGTTCAAGAAAACGTTCTAACTTCAACAACTCTTTAAATTTTGACTAAGTTGTTTCTATTATCGTTAGAGTAACAAATTCAACAAATTTCTAGAATATTTCTTCATTCCCTTTCTCCTCCTATTGCACTATTGATCTAGGTGGATATTGGTGGTCACCCACCTATTCCACCTAGAACCCCCAGTCAGTTTCATATGTTTCCTTGCTCACTTCAACATTTACTATTTTTATCAATTTTTTGGGTCCTGAACCTTGGGAGCAGTTTTGACCCCCTAAACGCCATTTTTTTGGGGTCCGTGGCATGCTCGTGATCATAGGCACGAGCATATCGCGAAAATTGTAGTACTTAGAGAGAACTTTCCAACAAGGTATTGTACACACCAAACGGAGATAATATGATGAAGTTACAACCCTAGGAAATTGGATACCCAACTAACCCCAACGAGGCCCACAAACTCTTGGTGTTACATCTCCTGGGGTTAGGGTTTTGGTTGTTTAGGGTTTTCTCATGTTTTCCAGTAATAAATAGGCCCTTGAGCCTCATTGTAACATAGTTCAGAGGCATGTATCCACCACATCTATTCTCAGAGATAAGCTACCATCGCCTGAGCTATCTTATTTCCATTCTGTTTGTAAGCATAGTTCAATATTTTTCTATTAATGAAATGAAGTTTTTTCTGCTACATCTCTTTGTTTATGATTATATATCTAATTTGTTGTGTTCCTATTTAAGTTCGTACCAGTGGTATCAAAGTGGTATGCTCTTTCTCTATTTTTCTTTGCATGTCCCCAATGAGGTCAAGGTATAAGGAGTTAGGGCTTGATCTAGTTGAACCATTGCAAGATCAGTCTCGCAAAACCAAACGACCTCCCATGGCAAAAGAAAAGAAAGAAAAGGGGTCAGGAGATTCTTTCAAAATGTTGCTTGAGGAAGCCCTCGAGGACAGAGGGACGCAATGATGGATAACTTTTCCCATATCCTTCGACAGCTACCCACAGGCGATGAATCTTCATCCAACAGCCACTCTAGAGGTGCCACTCCTTTTAAGGTACAAGTTAGCTTCGATATTCCCATATTTGAAGGCCTGATAGATGCAGACGTCATAGATAAATGGTTAAATCTATTGAAAGGATATTTTTTAGTTCATGACTTTTCCAATCGGGAAAATATTACTTTTTCACTTCTTAAAACCACTCCACACGTCAAGGATTGGTGGGAAACCTACTGTGAACAAAAGGACGAGAGTGAACTATCACTTTTTTCAGCCACACCCACTTGGAATTCATTTCGAGACGCCATCAAGGAACAATATTACCCTGTCGGGAGCTATGAAGACAAAAACATAAAGTGGACCACGCTACGGCACAGAAGGAACCAAGATGTTCCAGATTTCACAAATACTTTCCATACCCTTCGCACGAAGCTGCGTATCAAGGATACTGAGTGGCATTTGGTGCTCAAGTACCACAACTATCTTCATAAGTACATCTAGGACGAGATGGAGTTCTTGGACATTTCCTTGTTCGGCATGATGTATCGATACATTGTCAAGATTGAGAAGAATTTTAAATAGAAGAAGCGAGACTTTGGAGTTGTGAATCCAAAGCAAGAAAAAAGCACCCCCAAACCATGGAACAAAGGACCAAGCCAAGGCAGTGCTACCTAGGACAGCCCACCAAAGCCATAAGCAAAGAACAACACCCCGAAGATGAAGAAGGACACGGGAAAATGGTGTGAGTTCCATAAGAGCTCCACTCACAATACAAGTGAGTGTCGGGCCAAGCAGTCACTGGTGGCCGAGCTTAAGGCTTCTGAATCAGATGCAAGTTCCAAATTTGAATCAGAAATCGATAAGGGAATTCACAAAGGGAAGAATATCATTGATGCAGAGCCTAGTGCCACTATGGCTACCACCAATATCTAGAAGATTGAGCCTAAAGATCTAGAGGAGGGGGAACGCCTTTTCCACTCACAGATGTGGGTGAAGGGTTCTCCATTACAGTTCATTGTTGACAACATGAGCCAAAATAACCTCATTTCAGTAGAGGTCGCAAAGCAGCTAGGCCTGAATACTATAGCACATTCATAGTTGTACACCATTAGGTGGCTTCATCAAGGACGGGAACTTCGTATCGGCCAGCAGTGATGCCTTCCCTATAGCATCAAGCCCTTCACGGATGAGGTATTGTGTGATGTTGCTCCTCTTGAAGTTTGTGATGTATTTTTAGGACAACCATACTTGTGGAAGCGACATGTTGTATATGATTCTAGACCTCACTTTGTGATTATTACTTTGGCTAATAAGTTGTACAAGATACTAGAGGTAGCCCCGCCAACTGCCATCTCTTTGATCACTGCAAAGCAATGCAGTAAGATCATTTCCCAGACTAGGAAATTTGCCTTCCTTATGATTCACCCCTAGGACAAGAAGAAGGTTGTGGCACAACTTCCAAGTAGGGCTCCTCTGCAAAACAACAACAACATATGGACAAGGCCATGGAGGAGTACATGGATACTTTTTCCTCACTCACATGGGTACCTCTACATTGTTAGGTCAAGCTCTCCATCGATTTGACCCCGGGCGCGTCACTGCCCAATGGACCGATATATCGATGCTCTATTATGGAGAATGATGAGATCAAGAGGCAGACTCGGGAACTATTGCAGAAAGGGAAAATCAAGCCAAGCTCATCACCTTATGGGAGCCTGATTGTATTGGTACAAAAGAAGGATGGGACATGGAGGCTCTATATTGACTATCGGGCTTTGAACAAGATCACTATCTCAAATAGGTACCCAATCCCATGGATTGATGACCTTCTAGACTAGCTCAAGGGGGGAAAATATTTTAGCAAGATTGACTTTAAGTTAGGTTATCACCAAGTGCCTATCAAAACCTTTGATGTGTGGAAGACTGCCTTCAAATCCAAGGAGGGCATTTTTGAATGGTTGGTCATGTTGTTTGTATTCACGAACGCCCCTGCAACCTTCATGAGATTGATGGAAAACATCTTGTGACCCTTCACCAATGAATTCATGGTGGTGTATTTATATGACATCTTGATCGTTAGCCAGAGTTGGGAAGAGCACCTCCACCATATTCGACAAGTCCTTCAAACCCTACACCAACACAAGTTGTGTGCTAACTTGGAGAAATGCACCTTTGGTTTGACCTAGGTTCAGTATCTGGGGTACATCATTGATGATCAGGGTGTACATGTGGACCCATCCAAGATACAAGTCATTCGAGATTGCCCATCCCCAACCACTCTAACAGAGCTTCACAGCTTTTTGGGTCTTGCCAATTTATACTATAGGTTTGTGTTGGGGTTCTCTCATATCACTTGGCCTTTAAGTCAAATCACCAAGGGTGGAGTGAAAGCAAAGTTTTTTTGGTCAGAAACCCAACAACAATCATTCGCTAAGTTGAAGAATCGCCTCTATTCTACACCAGTGCTCACATTACCAGATCTGCAACAACTATTTGAGATTGAGATAGATGCCTCTAACTATGCTATTGGTGCGGTTCTTACTCAGCATGGGCATCTAGTGGCTTACCACAGTGAGATTCTTTCAGACACAGTCCAAAAGTACCCCACTTACGACAAAGAAATGTATTCCATTATGCAGGCCTACCATTAATGGAAGCATTACATTATGGGGAAGGAAACAATCATCCACACATACCGCCGACCTCTATAGTTCATACAAACACAAGGGAAGTTGCAGAACGACCGCCATCAGAAATGGTCCACCTATTTACAACAATTCCATTTTAAAATTACATATAAGAATGGCAACACCAATAATGTTATTGATTGCCTCAGCCAACCACCAGTCATGGCGCTGATCACTATGCTCAACTTATGTGGGCACGAGACATCGAGGTGGCCGCATCTTTACAAAACCGATCCAGAATTCGACAACATCTACTAGACACTCTTGGAAGGGAAGAAAGTCCCAAATTTTCACCTTCAGGATGCATTGTTATGCCACCTAGGACACATCTGTGTTCCTTCAAGTGAGTTTGCCAAGATGATTTGGGAGGTGCACTACAATTGGATCGCTGGACATTTCAGAGTAGAGAAAACCATGGCAGTATTGCAGAAGTAATTTTATTGGCCAAAACTTCGTCAATATGTTGGGAAGTAAATTACATCCTGCACCACCTACACCATTGCCAAACCAACCATCAAGAAGCATGGCCTGTATACACCTATACCTACTTCTAGCCAACCTTGGGAATCTGTCTCCATGGATTATATTTTAGGTCTTCCTTCTACTAAGCATGACAATTATTTCATTTTCGTGGTCATCGACAGATTCTCAAAGATGGCCAGTATGGAAGCCTGCAATAAGAGTACCACAACAGAGGCCATTGCTAAGCTCTTTTTTGAGTGAGTATGGGTACACTTTGGGATCCCACAGTACATTGTCTTAGGTTAGGATAGAATATTCCTGAGTGCATTTTGGTGAATTCTTTAGTCAATGCTAGATACAAAACTTACTAATTCAACGACTTTCCATCCCCAAACTGATGGCCAAACATAAGTTTTCAACAGGATGATCGTACACATTTTGTGCATGTACAACTCAAAGCATCTGTGCACGTGGGATTAAAGTCTCCCCTATGTCTAGCACAACTACAACAAAGCTCTCCACAATTCAACAAGGCACATCCCCTTTCAAGTAGGGTTGGGATTTCAGCCATTATGCCCCATTGATGTGGCCATACCATTTGCAGCCACTCAGGTAGATTCGGCTCATGTTCAGTTTGAAGCTGAAAGGGCTAACATCTTCATTGAGCACATTCAACACATATGCTAGTAGGTCCATGATATATTGGACAGAGCCAATGCTACGTGCAAGCAGCGCCATGATCAGCATCGAGTGTCACACAAGTTCTAGGTGGGCAACAAAGTTTGGCTACATTTGCAGAAGGAGTGCCTTGTTGGACCCCACCGCAAGCTTCGCCTACTCTGATATGGGCCATACATGATCACCAAGGTCATCAGTGACAATGCCTTCGAGCTCAGCATCCCACCATTCCTTGGTCTATAGCCAGTGTTCAATGTAGATCGCATTCGACCATACTTTCCACCATTGTTGGACACATCTGGCATTGCTCACACCAAGAGAGCTCAACCTGGATTGCATGTGACAAGCCATGACTAATAAAATCATGGACACACGAATCAAGAAAACAAGCTAATAGAGGATACAACTATATCAAGTGTCGAAGCAAGCCAACTCCTTCACCAAGGCAAGTGGTTCACCAGAGACCAGGTTCAACAGAAATTTCCTCTCCTCATGGAGGCTCTAAATGCAATGGGGACCATTTCTTCCCTAGGAGGGAGGAATGATCCAGGTGGATATTGGTGGCCACTTGCCTATTCCACCTAGAAACCCCAGTCAGTTTCATTTGTTTCCTTTTTCATTTAAGCATTTACTATTTTTAGTAGTTTTTTGAGTCCTAAACTTTCGGAGTCATTTTAACCCCCTAAACGACATTTTTTTAGGGTTTGCAACAAGCCCATTCCCATAGGCATGGGCTTGCAGTGAAACCTGTAGTACTCAGAGAGACCTTTCCAACAAGGTATCATACGTGCCAAACAGAGATAATATGACCAAATTATGACCCCGGGAAGTTGGCTGCATAACTAACCTCAACAGGGCCCACAAACTCTTGGTGTTACATCTCCTGGGGTTAGGGTTTTTGTTGTTTAGGGTTTTCTCATGTTTTCGAATATTAAATAGGCCCTCGAGCCTCATTGTAACATAGTTTAGAGGCATGTAGCTACCACATCTCTTCTCAGAAATAAGCTACCATCGCCCGAGCTATCTTATTTCCATTATGTTTGTAAGCATAATTCAATATTTTTATATTAATGAAATGAAGTGTTTTTCTGCTACATCTCTATGTTTATGATTATATCTATAAGTTGTTGCATTCATGTTTAAGTTCATATCAACTATCTTAGCTGTTGGTTCTTGTGTAACAACAACATTGTCAATAGGTTCTTGTGGAGCAACAAATTATTTTATTTCATTTTTTTCTATTTTAGCTAAGGGTTCTTATGTAATAGTAACATCATAAATAGGTTCTTGTGGAATAACACACTATTTTTCTCTATCCCAACCTATTTCAACTGTTGGTTCTTATGTGACGACAACATCTTCTGCGGGTTCTTGTGGAATAATAGTTTGGAATTATTCATCTTGCTATTTAACATGGATTCCAATTGAAACAATGGTTGACCCTTCACAACCTGCTTCCCCAAGCACTTGATAACACCTTTCACATAATATTATTGTTGTATCAACAAGTGACATTATTTCTGCCACCTCTTCTAAGGTTTCTAGTCCATTTTTTTTTTACACTGAAGTTGCCCCTAAACCATTGCAAGTTGCTTCTTTAAATTTTCATTTTCCTCCAATTTATTAATTTTTGGATAAGAGGGTCAATTTCAAGCTTACCTGGTAAAGGGACACTTTCTTGTTCCTTTGTGAGTTATTCCTCTTTCTATTGTTCCTCGTGTTTCTTCGATTTTGATGAAGCAACGGGGACCTTTAGTGCCAGGGTATGTTCTTTTATAGATTATTCTTTTTCTTCATTCTGCTATCCCTCAAAACCCTTTGGTTCTGTTGTAGCAATGCATTCCTCGAGTATTTGGGCAGCCGATGGTGTAACAATTACCTACACTCTCTTCTTAGGATTATTTCCACCCAACGACTTCTTCAATTATCTCTTTTTCACCCATGTCTGCAAAGGAGTCAAATGTTTAAATGCTTCCTTGAAGTGTCGAGGAGTTTCTATTTCAAGAACCCCCTACTTCAACTAACGATGTTCCAGTTACCCTATTTCAACAGTCTCTACCTCAGGAACTTCTTCTTTAATATGGAATCCATAATTTCTTCTCTCAGACCGTCCATTGGATACATCCATAGGTTCTTGAATGCATTCCCTTTTCCCTCCAACAAATGTACCAGTAGACGTTCTTATGGAACTCCATATTTTAGGGTTTCAATGATGAGCTCTAAGAGGTGTAGCTTCTCTATTTTTTCTAAGGGGTGTAACTGCTATGTTCTTTGGGGTTGTCTTGGCACTTTCCTCCTGTTATTTTCCTCCACTTTCCTCTATCTCAGGAGATGTTACATGTGACCTTGCTAGCAAACTAGTCCATGTGCCTCCCTGTTGTTGAAGTGAATGAATTATAATCAACTTAATTAGCACATGGTTGGTTAAACAAGTATTTGGATTTTTTTCCACACACACCACCTCTGCCATATGCTATAAAGAATTCAATAGGTATTAGGGAAAATTTATTAATTTTCCGTTATGAAGATGTTCCAATAGTTGAAAATGGTAATGAAATAATGTCCCAAAGAATCCCTCATAGGTGATGAACTTTTAGATTAAAAATGGCACATCATCGCAAGGATGAGGAAAGGATATTCTATCTATACCTCTTCCCTTGTTCCTTATTTCCTCTTTTGGCAACAAAAATGTTTCTTTGGATGCTTTGACTACTGTTTTCCTAAAAACTAGTTGTTCTCTTTCTGAGGTAAACCTTCCACCCTAGCGATTATGTCCTCGTAAAACAATTCTAAACCCTCTAACCTGTGAGTACTGCTCATTCAGATCATGTGCAAATTCTAAGGCAATATGTTCACTGAAACCCTATAGCTTCTCAAAGTAGGTTAACAAACCTACAATCTGAAGTATTTCTAGTGCTTCTCGATGGTGTAACATTGCATCGATGGAATCAAGTTCATGACACATTGCCTCTCCTCCCATGGCTGCTCAGGAACTGTGACTTCTCAAAAAAAATTACAGGGTTTCACTTGGTACACACAAATACTTTCTAGGGTAAAGAATATTGGTTGGATATTATTTGGCAATGGTTATGGTTACCTTTTTTATCAAATTCTGGATTTTCATCATAAATGACAACTATTAGGAATGATTTCAAGTAGTCATATCAGTTTTCAGAAATGGCATACAGAGTAATGGCGGAAATCAGCAATTACTAAATTAGAATAAGTTGTATCGTACATCAATCAAGTAGTAATTACAAAATTGGGGTGTAATCATAGTGTATCGTATGATAGAAACAACACACTCCTCCCCCTAACTTAATTATAATAGTGATTGTCGACATATGTAATAGAAAAATCATGTCATTTTCTAAATCCAAATCATACAAGTAAATGAAAATTGAACATATCTACCATTGTCTTACCATTATGATGACATAGGTATGTACAAGGGAAGTGATTTGATCAATGTTGTAGAATGTCTCATGTGTGGCACATGTCAATTGGTGAAAATGAAATTATGTGGTGAGAAAGAAAACTTTTGTGACAACAGGATCTAGTGTATTAGCTTCAAGAATATGCTATCAAATATGAAGGTACACAATAATTTCTACAAGATTGTGATGACAAACAAGTAAGCATATACTTAATCAATATAAGCAACAATGATATGAAACTATAGAGATGACTTGCTCATGTATTCAACTATATGAGTAAGATTTTGAAAAACTATAACAATCAAAGCTGATACATGGAAGCTTATAATGAGTTTCAAAATGAACTCCATAACAACAAAAGATTCAAATAACAATTCAATTATAGAAATGGAAGAGATATCAATGTGTTGTTACGAAGGAATGTTTGTGGGAAAAACTTCCCTAAGGTAAGGGTTGACAACCTCAACAGATTGAAGGAAGACAATCAACAAGAAGCATGCATTCAAGCAATAAAAATATGAAAACTACTAAAATTGGGTTTTTGAAGAGTACCCAAAGGTCCTATGTTTGATGTTGATCCCATAGGGTCCAAACCCTCTACTTCCTCCAAAGTGATTAGGCCTGCAACACAATTTAGAGAATCATATACATAGCAAGTAATTCAAAGATTTTTCATAATAAACATGTTAGATCATCAAGAATAAATATATAAAAAATGATATGTTAGACATGAATTATAAAAAAAACATGAGATCATAACATTTCAGGAACAAGACATAAGCTTATTTATTAATATCAACGAATAGGAGTGGAAGAATACAACCTGATCTGACCACGACATTCCTTTGGATTTGTCTAGCCTAAGCCTCAAAGATCACCTCTCAACATATGCAAAAGGATGTCATATAATGGAAGATGAACATCTGTACAAGGAAACAAGGGTTTCCTATCACTAGGAGTGCAAGATGCACATGGAAAATTAGACTTGATCTGGGGACAAAGGGACTATAATGTCGATATCCTATCTCCTTCCATGATTTAGGCCTTCCCATGAGGTGTATAAATACCACCAGAAATCAGTTGATTCAGTTAGGCCTCAAGCTCCTGTAGGTGGGATTTTGGTGAAATAAACCTCGCCTAAGAAATAGGAATTTTTTTTCATATTTTAAATTATGTACATGGGTTTGGTATTGTGGTAACCACATGTACACATACTTTTATAATCGAAAAGTCTCATATGGAATTTAAAAAAAAATGTTTTTTAATAAGTGATCAAGTCTGAATGGGAAAGGGTTGCCCAAGGCCATATAATCTCATCATAACTACAGGAGTGTTGAATGATGCTATAAAATATGGGTGTTGAGCATCGGAAAAGGTATGTAATTACCACTTATTTCTCTATCTTTTCCTTTAAATCTTAACTTCTTTACATTCTAAGATGGTCATATGATAAAGGATTATGATAGAATTAAGGGGAATTGTGATTGATGTAAAATGATTAATTATTGTCTTTTTCTATGCAGAAAGTGAAGGAAATGGAAAATCGCCATTCCGGAGGAAAAGACAAGGCAAAACCAACTGTTGTCCCTTTGACAGGAAACCGCATCCAGACGAGGAAATCAAGATTGGAGAACATGGGCCAGGAAAAGGAAGAAGAAACACGGTATCAGCGCAAGAGGACGAAAAGATAACTGAAGATTAAAGATATGGTGAATCCCTCAGGATCCTTTGATCCTGAGGGATCGCTACCTCAAGACTTATCTGTATTTTTGGTATTTCCGCCTGGCCATTATAAAAAGGGATAGTGTTGCTAGCCCAAGGGGCAGATTATTGTTGATTTATAGAATTTGCTATTGCAATTTGAACTTTGATCATCGATTCTCTTTAAAGAGCGATGACTGTATCTCTGTTTTTATGATTAACACATAAACTTCATTGTTGTTCCGTTATCTGATCCTAGAGTAACTGCAGCAGTGCATCCCTGGTGGCTAAGGGCCCGGCCCTAGTGGATCACTTGCTTTTTGTATCATTATTTTCCGATTACAGTCATGTGTGGTTTGATTTCCTTTACTTGCTTTATTCAATAATCTTCTATTCCTAAACATTTCATTGACTTGCTCTGTTATGTCGAATTAGTAATTGAATAGTAAGATTATTATTTGCAACTGAAAATGTTATGCTATTCATTCTGAAATAATATCGCGTTGTCTAATTCAGATATTGTTGTTCGCTTACAGATTGACATTGTTGTTCATTTACAGATTGGCATTTCTATTCATTTAGCTATGATTTACCTATAATTGTAATTGTTGTTCATTCGATCACTGTTCCATTATCATTGCAATTGCCATCCCCTTATAACTGTGGTTAATGCTTATTATGCTAAAATAAGATTACTAATTCAATCATTCTAGATTAGCTGTGTGTTTACACTTGATTAATTTTGTTGTTCAATATTTCATAGACTTACTTAGTTTTGTTGTTCCTTCCTTAGATTGTTGTTCAATTCCTTTCAGTTAAGATTGTTGCTTAATTCATTCCTATAGATTAAGCTTTGTTGTTCGATCTTTTCAATAGATTAGTTGTTGTTCCTTTTCTATTAGTTGAATTGTCATTTCAAGTATTTTCTTTGGTGTGAACAGAAAGATCTACAATTGTAGCGAACATTGACTACTGTTGTCTAGTTCTCGGATTGGGGATCTTGTCTTTGATTGATTTTCATTTGCATCAGTTTACAAAGGAAAGAGTTATCATTACTGCATCCTTGATTGATGATTACTGTAGTTTCTTAAGTGAATGATTTAGTTACAAATAATTTAAGTTTCTTTCCATTACAATTAGAGTTTGTTTCCAGCATTTATTTACTTTTGTAAAGCACTATACTACTAGCATTACTCTTGAACAAGTGGCCACCTCAGGCTGAGTACACTCTTGCGATAAAAAATCATACCTAGATTGATAATTAATGTAGGGTAATTAGAGGTTAAAAAGACCCTTTTTACTGCTCAACATTTTGGCATCGTTGTAGGGAGAGTGTAGCCATTTGTTTCTTTTGAAAAGAGAGTAGTGTAAGTACTTGCTAGGAGAGAGTTTGGTTTTAAAAATGGAAGGTAAGAACCTACGTACGGAGCATGTAACAGCCCTGCTCCCCCGCCCGCTTTCCTACATATTTGTTGTTATTTTGGGTAGAAATAAGTATTTGATTTGTATGCATGACTAAGTAGAAAAAGCCTGAAAAGAATCTTAAACCACTACCCAAGCCTGATAAAGCTAAGGGGCCGGTGACCCTTGGTTGATCGACCTTTATAGACGAAATCCTTAAAAAATCAAAATCTCGGCCTTCAGTAGGACCTAGAAAATCTGCTTCTAGACAACCTACTAGTTCCCTTCGGACCACAAAATCACCATCTGTAGCCTTTACTGAGGTGCACAGCCAAATAGAGGAGCAAGATTTTCAAGAAATTGAGAATTCTATCCCAAAATCGTTACAAGAAGGGAACCTTAGTAATCTTTGCGAAGGAAGAGGAGAAACAGGGGAAATTGAAGAACCAAGATCTCCTCTTGGAATAGTTCAGCCATTAAGTAGCCCAGATAATGGAAGTGCTGTAAAAATCACCCAGAACGAAGCTAAAGAACCTGAAGAACTAAAATCCCCCCAGAAATTAGTTCAGAAGGAACTCTCATCATCCCAAAGAAAGGAAGTGTTGTGAAGGCCATTCCTGTTAAGGCCATTCTTGCTCCTTCTAGCCAGCCTAGGAATACCCTCCTAGAAATCCCAGAAGGATATTGGCATATATTTGACCAAATGGCCCAGAACCAGCAAACCCCCCAAACCTCCACACTGCAATATCCCATTGTAGATACTACAGTTAATGCACCTATGAAGGCCATTCCTCTCCAGCATATCCCTACATTCCATGGCCTAACATCAGAAGATCCAGATGCATTTTTGTTTGAATTCGATGTGCTGTGCAGGGGGTACGACTATACCACCAATCCCCAAAAGCTGAAATTATTTCCCTCTACATTAAAAGGGGCTGCTTTACGATGGTTTATGGGGTTAGGTGGAGGTGTCATAAACAATTGGGATCAGATGAAAGGTGTTTTCCTAAAAAAATATCAGGATTATTGTAGGTCTAGAGAGTTAAAAGATGAAATATTTTAGATGGTAGCTAGACCTAATGAGACACTAGAAGAATATGTTGAACGTTTTCAGTATAATCTTCAAAGATCTCCTTATGCATCATTACCCTTACCTGACAATGTATTAAAAACAACATTAATTAAAGGCATGAAGGAACAATGGGTTGAAACACTAAATATTATGGGAAAAGGAGACATTTATCAAGAAAATTTTGCTGACATTATTGATTTATGTATCAGGAGTTCACGAGGCAGCACAAGGCTAAAACCAGCGAACATGACAAGTTCACAAGGGACAACAAGATCTCTGGAGAAGGAGTAACTCGTGCAGAAATCGGAAATTTACTGGAGAATTTCAAAACTGATATATTGGGGACTCTGACAACGCAACTCGATATTATGCAAGCAAAACATAAACAAGCAGAAGCAGAGAAAAATCTGGCAATATTCTGCCCCAGATGCAGAAAGAAACACAACCACAAAGAGTGCCCACTAGATGCAGTTCAAGTTTGCACTATCTATACAAAAGATCACTCCACAGAGAAATGTCCCTCACTTCCTGGTTTGAAAGCAATATACAAAGAAGCGGAAGAAGAATTAGAACCGGTGTACCTACTCAATCAGCGCCGTCAATGGCAGTCGCGACAATCAAGTATGTCCTCTGATCTGTCTTCTTCTTTCCAGCCTCCGCAATATCAGCAATATAATACAATGTGGAAAAATCAACCTCCCTTTTCAAATTGATCACAACAACCATTTCCTTCATCATCACCATGGTCAAATCAAACAAGCCAACCTAATTGGCCAAATTTTCCCTACACTCCATCATATTGGAAAAACAATGCATATCCAACACAATGGTCCCCTCCCACTTCGTAGAGTCAAGCCTGGCAGACAAATTGGCAAAGATAGATGAATAGCCAGTAGGAACCATTCCACTCCCTCAACCTACACTGCCAACGCCATATGCACTACAACAAAATCCCCAGTCCAACTTAAGACTGCAACTCCCAGCCCAACCCAACCCAAACCCAAATAACAGACCAGTTCAATCTATTCAAATAATCAAAACACCAGAACTAGAAACCGATCTAAGGTAGTGCAACAACCTCCAATTAAGGTCTAGGCGCATTATAGAAACCGAGGGAGACAAACATGCTCAAGTTGAAAATCAGTTACCTGTAGAACAACCATTACAAGAAGAAGATGTGGTCAGACAACAGACTCATAACCAAGCAACCACATCTTCTCCCCCATTCCTAGAACGATTAATCATACCGCGCCCTATAGAACATCCTAACTTTGATATTCTGGGAGAACTAAAAAAATTGTATATAAAAATCCCACTCCTCCAAGCTATCCAAGATATCCCAATATATGCAAAAACCATGAAAGAGTTATGTATAAAAAAACCAAGGACGAGAATAAAAAATAAACCAACAATCCAAGTAGTTGGCACCCTATCTGATCTATTATCAGGAAGAGAAGCACCTGTCAAATATGAAGACCTAGGAAATCCAATAGTGACAGTGCAAATCAATGGACAAATCTTTTCAAATTCCCTAGTTGATTTAGGGGCTGCAATTAATATTTTAACAACCACTACTTGTCAAAAACTAGGCATTACATTAGTAGAACCAACCTCCACCTTATTAGAACTAGCTGACCAATCAGTAGTCAGGCCAGAAGGTACACTACATGATGTCATGGTATCCGTTGATTCCTGGGAATATCCTATCGACTTTTTGATAATAAACCCCAAAAATCGACTCGATGGGCACCCGTTAATTTTAGGCAGACCTTGGCTTGCGACTGTTGATGCTTACATTCCCTGCCGACAAGGCAGTATGACCATAACTAGAGGGAGTAATATCAATAATGTAGCTCTATACCCTCCATCCTAGCCAAGTGTAACAATAATAAAAACTAACAAACATCTTGTATCATACCTCACAGAAAACATTAGGTACCCATTAACCATAGAAGATGCCCTCGATTTTAAAGATCAAATAGAGGATGATGTTATTAACAACTTCATTAACCAATATGAATCCAGATCCCATGTACAATGTCACATGATAGAGGTAGCATTTGACAATGAACTAGAAGAAGATCTTCTCAAACACACTTATGATCAAACAATACCCACTACCTCTGTTTGAAACAGCCAAACTATAGAGATTGAGCCAGGAAAAACCTTGAACATCAATAATAACCTGACTCCTAAACAAGAAGAAAAACTAGTCCAGCTACTAAGAAAATATAAGGAAGCTTTTGCATGGGATTATCCAGACATGAAGGGAATCGATCCCCAACTGTGTACACATCATATTTATATAGAAAAATATGTGAGACCTGTTTGCCAACCCCAACAGAGACTCAACCCTCACCTGAAAGATATTGTGAAAGCTGAATTACAAAAACTTTTGGATGTAAACTTTATTTATCCATTAAAGCTGAATTACAAAAACTTTTGGATGTAAACTTTATTTATACATTAGCAGGAAAGCAATTATTTTCTTTCTTGGATGGCTTCAGTGGATACAATCAGATTCAGATTGCCCCTGAAGACTAGGACAAAACCACTTTTACCCTCGGGGAAAATTTGCCTACATAGTCCTACCCTTTGGCCTATGCAATGCCCCTGCCACATTTCAGAGGGCCACCCTCAGCATCTTTTTAGATTTAATATATGAAGGGCTGAAAGTATATAAGGATGATTTCACACCATACAGAGATGATTTTGAGCCAGCACTAGACACATTGGAAAAGGTGTTGCAACGATGTATCGCCACCAGGCTCTACTTGAGCCATGAAAAGTGTTATATGATGATGACTGAAGGACTCATCCTAGGTCATTATATCTCAGCGGATGGAATACAGGTAGATCTGGCCAAAATTCAAATAACTTTGTTAATACCTACTCCTACCACACAAAGAGATGTACGCAGTTTTCTTGGATTTTCTGGTTATTATAGGAGATTCATAGAACATTTTTCTCAAATAGCTGCACCTCTATATGCACTGACAGGGAATGTTGATTTTGTTTGGATAGATAAATGCAACCGTGCTTTTGAGGATCTGAAAAATCTTGTGTCAACAACCCCAGTGCTCAAAGGCCCAAATTGGGACCTGCCATTTCAAATTTCATCAGATGCTTCAGACACAACTATTGGAGTAGTCCTTGGGCAGAAAGAAGACAAAAAACCATATGCAATCTATTATATCAACAAGAATTTGTCTCTTGCTGAGCTAAACTATACTGTTACTGAAAAAAAAAAAATTAGCTGTAATACATGCTGTAAATAAATTTAGGCATAATATCACTGGATATCCTATTGTTTTATATACAGATCACTCTGCCATAAAATATTTAGCAAATAAACCTATTACAAACGGTAGAGTAACAAGAAGGTTGATTTTATTGTAGGAATTTGACATCACAATAAAATATTGACCTAGGAAAGAGAATCTTGTAGCTAATTTTCTCTCACAAATGCCAAAGCCAGTGGACGCAGCAGCAGTCAAAGATCAATTTCCAGATGAACATTTATTTGCTGTTACTGTCAAGACACTCTGGTATGCTAATGTTGCAAATTATTTAGTAGTAGGAAAATTACCAAAGCATCTGACCCCCAATGAACGAAAACAGATTATGCAACGTAGTACCTGATTTTCTTGGATTGGGAGCTACCTATTTCATATAGGGGTAGATATGCACATCAGAATATGCGTCTGTGAAGATGAAATATTTGACATTCTAAAAGCCTGTCATGACGAACCGTGTGGCAGACATTTCACAGATCGAAGGACCGGTCACAAGGTTCTACAAATAGGATATTACTGGCCCACAATCTTTAAAGACGCGAAGAAATTTGTTTAATCCTGTGACAGTTGCCAAAGAGAAGGACGCCCTCGACAGTCCGACGAAATGCCTTTAAACCCACAACTAGTAATCAAACCATTTGAGCGTTGTGTACTCGATTTTGTTGGTTCGATCAACCCATCATCAAATCAGAAAACATATATTTTGGTGGAAACAAAGTATGTGACCAAATGGGTTGAAGCAGAGGCACTTCCAAGAGCTACAGAGGACTCTGTGATTCATTTCCTGTTCCAAATATTTGTGCGATATGGCCTCCCAAGAGACATAATCACGGACGGAGGACCACAGTTTGCAAGTAATAAAATCGCTACAATGTTAAAAAATTATCACATTCAACACAAAATTACCACTCTGTATCACCCACAGGCAAATGGCCAAGTAGAGAACACGAATAACATGATAGAGGCAATATTAACAAAAACCATTGCATCACACAGGCATGATTGAGCTTCAAGATTGCCAGAAGCCTTGTGGGCATACCGAACAACGTGGAGAAACAATACCATTTATTCACCATATCAGCTAGTATTTGGAAAGGAACCCATCTTTCTAATAGAGTTCGAAATACAAATGTTAAGAACAGCACAGGAGGTCGGTCTGGATTTAAATGAGGCCCAGACTAATAGATTACAACAAATTAACGAGCTAGATGAAATTGGGCTCTCGGCTCTTCAACACACCGTATTAATCCAACAGCAGAGAGCAAAATGGCATGATGCCCTGATCAAAAATAAAATCTTCCACGAAGGAGATTGGGCACTCCTATACGATTCCAGGTTTCAGGATTTTCCAGGAAAACTTCAGACTCGCTGGCTTGGACCGTATGAAATCCAGAAAGTGCATGACAATGGCACCATTACTTTGACTACTATTGATGGATCTGGACATATCTTTAAAGCAAATGGCCACCGAGTGCGACTGTACCATAAACCACTTACTTGAGAATCCTTCTACTAGCAACTCCGGGAAGATTCTGATATGCAGATTCTTGCTAAGGAAAATAATTCTTCCTCGGCTTTGGTTCACTAAGTAATTTCATTATTCCTAAATTTTGTACATAACTTTTCATTTTCTGCTTGTATAAATTACTTTTTGTATACATTTTTGCATTTCTGCATTTTTTTTACATTTTGTTGTTCCTTTCCAAAGTAACAACACTTTCGACATTTTGCTGTTCCTTTTCGAAGAAACAACACTTTTCCATTTTGTTTTTCTTTTCCAAGGGAACAACACTTTCGCTGTTTTATTGTTCCTTTTCGAAGGAACACCACTTTTGCATTTTGTTGTTCCTTTCCAAAGGAATAGCACTTTCGCCATTTTGCTGTTCCTTTTCGAAGGAACAACACTTTTGCATTTTGTTGTTCCTTTCCGAAGGAATAGCACTTTCGTCATTTTGCTGTTCCTTTTCAAAGGAACAACACTTTTGCATTTTGTTGTTCCTTTCCAAAGGAACAACACTTTCGCCATTTTGTTGTTCCTTTTCGAAAGAACAACACTTTTGCATTTTGACATTCCTTTCCGAAGGAACAACATTTCCATCGTTTTGCTATTCCTTTCCGAAGGAACAACACTTTTGCATTTTGTTGTTCCTTTCCGAAGGAACAACATTTCCACCATTTTGCTGTTCCTTTCTGAAGGAACAACACTTTTGCATTTTGCTGTTCCTTTCTGAAGGAACAACACTTTTGCATTTTGTTGTTCCTTTCCGAAGGAACAACATTTCCGCCATTTTGATGTTCCCTTCCAAAGGAACGACACTTTCATGTTTTGTTGTTCCTTTCTGAATGAACAACACTTCCGCATTTTTGTTGTTCCTTTCTGAAGGAACAACACTTTCGTTTTTTGTTGTTCCTTACCGAAGGAACAACACTTTCGTTTTTTTGTTGTTCCTTTCTGAAGGAACAACACCTTCGTTTTTTATATTCCTTTCCGAAGGAACAACACTTCAACATTTTTGTTTTTGTTGTTCCTTTCCGAAGGAACAACACTTTTGTTTTTCTGTTGTTTCTTTCCGAAGGAACAACATTTCCACATTTTTGATATTTTATTTTGCGCTTGCTTTATTTGTTGTTCCTCTTAAGGAACCGTTGTTGTTCCTCTTAAAGAACAATAGTTTCGAGTATGTTTTTTTCTTTTGCTTGCTGTTCCTCTTAAGGGAACTGTGGTTTTTTGCATGCAGATGTTCTTTTGATGTCCCTCTAAAGAAACAACAGCTGTTCCATCTAAAGAACAACACCTTTTGAGTGCATTTTTCTTATTTTTGTGTGTATGTGTGTTTCACCATTTAGAGGATTTTTGTGAATGATGGTCATTTAAGGCACAACTATACATCTGTGCAATAATACAAAAACTAGAGGATACTGAAATCAACAAACCAAAGAAAAATCGTTATCTTTAAAGAAATTGCTTTGAATTGATAAGAGAAAAGAGGAATGGACACAACTATTTATATCACTTTGTTGTCTTTATTTTCACTAACACCAATTTGATTGATTATTTTTATCATGATGGTTATTTCTAAATCTCCATAATTATCTTTGATCATTATTATTGAATAAGAATAAGAGCATATTTTCCTCTATTGAGATGTTCAGACTTCTTCCACCATCCCTACTCTTAAGGAGTGATGAGCCACCCTCTATATATAAATGGGAAAGTGCTATATAAAACAAAAGAAGAAAAAAGAAAAGATACATATCTATATGATTACCAACATGATTTGTCAGATGAGGATAGGAGGTCTCATCAAGAGCCAGCCTACCATGATCATAAGGAAGAAAGTGAAGTGGCATTCCCACTATGGCCACCACGCCAGGGACATGATCCAAGAGGCACATCAGAAAAATAAAAAGTCCTTGGAACAGGAGGTCCCATCACGAGCCGGCCTGCCCACTTTTCACTCCTTCCTGGTGAATGGCATTGTGATTCATCTAGTTACCAAGCCAGCACAATGGCCTCCATTCTGACATCACACAACACTTTCCTAGGCATACACAAAGGATTATGGTTCCAAGGGTGAAATAAGAAACTCTATCAAGGTTATGGACACCTGTGGGAAACAGAGCTCTACTGATGGTATTGAAGTCATATTTTTCATACACCAATAGTCATTATAAACCCTTCTTCTTATATCTTTATAGTGATTTCAAATGAGATTATGTTATATAACCTTTTCAAACCTTTGATACATGAAAATCATTTATAAATCAATCATAATTGTTAAAGTGGATAATGACTGCATAAGAACTTTTACTTACGTCAGCTATCCTATCCTCTATTTTTCGCATCATATCACGACATTTCCATATTTATTAGTGAGTTCCATCATAAGCCTCGATTTCAGTAATCCACTCATTTTTGTAAACATGTCATGGATTTATATGTCATTCCTTTATTTTCCTATATGACTGCAGTTCAACATGCTACTCCTTTATTTGACGGCCGAGGACGGCTTGTCACATTTCAGGGGGGTGCGGGTGATCTCCATAATTCATTGGCATACGTGTCAACTCATTATTTGGAGGTATTATAACTCCATCAAAACTCGGGAATAGCAAGTCTAACGGTATAGTATTTCTCAATATGCACGGGTTGTTGTTCCAACGCCATTTCTATGTTTTGGCTCTGTAAAAATTAACAGTGAGCTAAAGTTTGAACAACTTGCTGTTCCATCATCACCTCTGTGTTTTTTTAACATTGAGCTAAATTTTGAATAGCTTGTTGTTCCATCGTCATCTCTGTGTTTTTTTTACAGTGTGCTAAGCTTGAACAAAATGGGAGGCAAATCAATTCGTAGTGAACCACAGGTGTTAATGGTCTCTGACGCTGCACGCGAAATCTTAGGAAGGGAAGGATGGATTGCCTACCTTAACCATCTACAGCAGTCTAACGAGACGGTGGCAATTGAATTTCTGCAAAATTTGCAGGAAGATCATTCCATGGTGAGGGGGAGACAAATAGTAGTAACAGATGAGATAATTGTTGAAGTTTCGGGACTGCTAGCCGTTGGACCAGTATGGACCCTAAAAAAGATGAGACTGCAAGATGCTATAACCATCTTCCGAGATGAAGGACAGAACCTTACTGTCAAAGGAAAAGGAGTCCTGCCGGCAACCCTGGGAGAGCCTTGGGCAGAATTGGCCAGAATTGTCCAAAGCTACATCACTTGCGATGGCAGAAAAGACGTGGTAAGACCACGCCATCTCAAACTGTTAGTTGTATTAAAACAAAAATGTGTTGTGAATTTGCCTGCGTACTTAAATTTTTTATTGCATGATGTTGCCCGAAGTATAAGAAAATCTCGCCATGTAGAATCAGTAGTAAGCCATCACGGTTTAATTTGGCTGATAGTCAGTTACAATCTCACCCAACAGCAGAGTAGTTGTGAAGAATTGATTTTCTCAATAGATGGGGGACTGGCCTTGCCAACCCCAAAACGAAAAAACATCGCTAGCACATCAATAAGACCGCAGAAATGAAGACAGTCTGTCAGATTGGGAAGAAGCATAGGAATGCTAGGAATTCCCAAGGAAACACTAGCCAGCCTGTAGAAATACACGACTCAGAAGACAAGCAACCCCTACAACTTGAAGGAGGGGAAAATGAAGAAGAATTAGAAGAAAATGAAGAAGAGGAACCGGAAGAGGAAACTGAGCAATCCGGTTAGGAAGAAGAGGAGGAAGCAGAGCAACCCAGCAAAAGCCCATTGCAAAACCCTCTACAAGAAGATGAATTGGCCCAAATTTTGGGCAATATGGGTGAGTATGTCTAACCCCACAGCCCACTCAACCCTGATACCGAAGAAGGGTGGCAGGAACACTCTGCTCATGATAAGAGTGCATCTGAGGAGATGTGTGATGAGGAGGAAGAAGAAGGACAATCCCAAGAACACTCTGCTCATGATAAGAGTGCATCTGGGGAGATGGGTGATGAGGAAGAAGAAGAAGGATGATCTCAGGAACCCTCTGCTCACAGTCAGAGTACACCCGAAGAAATGAATGATGAAGAAGAAGTAGAAGAAGAAGTTGCCCGGGAGACAATAGATCAACCCAGGCTTTTCACCCCTGAAAAACCTAATCAACGGGATGAGAACACTAAAGAAGTGTTCCAAGCAGGAAACATGGAAATTGGCCAAGACAAGGGTACAATCCCTGAAGAACAAAGCCCAGGCCTAAGAAAAGAAGCAGTTGTTCCTTCTAAGAAAACAAATGAAATAAAAAAAGTTGCGAAAGCAACAACAGAGACTGCTTAATGTAATTAAACAACTTTGACAACAAATAAGGGTCCTAGAAATGGGGAAAAACTAAAAAAGAACCCTTGGAGCAAAGGATGCAACCACTAAGGTGAAATCCCATAAAAATAAGATCAAAAGGACTCAAGTCAAACCCATTATTATTCAGGACTACAAGGAACAGCATGTGGCCGTTACAAATGCTGAAGCACAAACAGAAAAAACACCAGTATGTGATAAGTAAGTCCAGACAGAGGCATTGTCCTCTAGCATCACGACCAACCGTATAGTTTGTGAGAAGGAAACACAGAATATAAAAACTAGATGTTGCAATAAGGAGATCCAGGTAGATCTCTAGCCCAAAAATGTCATAATGGATAATGACCGGAGGATAGTGAAACTTCAAAAAGATCTGGCACAGGCCCAACAAAAGATAAAAAATCTCACTGAGGAAACTATTCCTTAGGAGAAATATCAGAAGTTACAACAGCAGGTAAAGAACATCAATGCATCAAAGAGCGAGGCCTTCGATGGATGGAGAAGGGCAGAGGAAAAAGTTAAAAAGGTAACCAATAGACTAGACATAGTTATGAATCAAATGGATACCTTATGTTCTTTGTATACTGATGTTCTAGCTTGTAGGGCACATGCCAAAAAATATGCTTTGTTTTTATGGAAAGGTATTTACAATTGAAAATTAAGGCTATCAAGGCAAGGGTGCCTATAGAGATAAAAACCATTGATGATTTCATAAAATATTGTAAGCATTACGGGGGTGAAAGTCTAGCGATTTCTATGTGAGTTTTATTTTCATAATCTTGTGTTGGACAGTGAAACGGAAAAGAACCCTAGCCATTTTGTGGGTGATATCCAGCTTCAGGCATTTATCTCTTTTGTTGTTAACTAGATAAAGTGGCTTAAAGCCTACAATACCTTCCTGAGACAGGAGAACGGGTTAGATCTGTGGGTAAGGGGTGAGCCTAGAAACCCATTGCAACTATGGAATAAGCATAGAATCTTAATGAGAATGAAGGGTGTGATCCAGACATTGGGACCTATTCACATAGCAGTCATCCAGCAAGGGGTAGAATACTTCCTAACCATCAAAGACCTTGCCATAGCAGCAGCCAAAATCTGATACTAGACTTCCAATTGGAATATCCAAAACAGAGAGCCATTCAATTACAAAAATTTTAAGCTAGCTGCTGATCACTTAGTTACCTATGGTGACCTCATCTTTAGAGAAGGCCCGTCCTGGTTAGGCTGTAGGTTTCGAAGTCCAATCATCTGGTATCCTGCGCCAGGGTATAGAGCCTTATATGAATTGCCTGAAGGTTAGACAGGGCATATTTTTGAAGTCTTAGCTAGAAATCATGGTTTTATACCACTGACTAAAAATCCTTCTTCAGCTTGTTCCCTAACTACCTTGCATGTCAATTACAATGTTTTCATGAAGGCATGAAAAAGGGTAAGCAGGGGTGTGTGTTGAGCATTGGAAAAGGTATGTAATTACCACTTATTTCTCTATTTTTTCCTTTAAATCATAACTTCTTTACATTCTAAGATGGTCATATGATAAAGGATTATGATAGAACTAAGGGGAATTGTGATTGATGTAAAATGATTAATTATTGTATTTTTCTATGCAGAAAGTGAAGGAAATGGAAAATCACCATTCTGGAGGAAAAGACAAGGCAAAACCAACTGTTGTCCCTTTGATAGGAAACCGCATCCAGACGAGGAAATCAAGATTGGAGCACATGGGCCAGGAAAAGGAAGAAGAAACATGGTATCAGCGCAAGAGGATGAAGAGATAACTAAATATTAAAGATATGGTGAATCCCTCGGGATCCTTTGATCTTGAGGGATTGCTACCTCAAGGCTTATCTGTATTTTTGGTATTTCCGCCTGGCCATTATAAAAAGGGACAGCTGCTAGCCCAAGGGGTGGATTATTGTTGATTTATAGAATTTGTTGTTGCAATTTAAACTTTGATCATCAACTCTCTTTAAAGAGTGATAACTGTAACTCTGTTTTTATGATTAATACATAAACTCCATTGCTGTTCCGTTATCTGATCCTGGAGTAACTGTAGCAGTGCGTCCCTGGTGGCTAAGGGTCTGGCCCTAGTGGATCACTTGCTTTCTATATCATTATTTTCCGATTACAGTCATGTGTGGTTTGATTTACTTTACTTGATTTATTCAGTAATCTTCTATTCCTAAACATTTCATTGACTTGCTCTGTTATGTCGAATTAGTAATTGAATAGTAAGATTATTATTTGCAACTGAAAATGTTATGCTGTTCATTCTGAAATAATATCGCATTGTCTAATTTGGATATTGTTGTTCGCTTACAAATTGAGATTGTTGTTCATTTACAAATTGGCATTTTTGTTCATTTAGCTACGGTTTCCCTATAATTGTAATTGTTGTTCATTCGATTACTATTCCATTATCATTGCAATTGTCGTCCCCTTATAACTGTGGTTAATGCTTATTATGCTAAAATAAGGTTACTGATTCAATCATTCTAGATTCGTTGTGTGTTTACACTTGATTAAGTTTGTTGTTCAATATTTCGTGGACTTACTTAGGTTTTTTGTTCCTTCCTTAGATTGTTGTTCAATTCCTTTCAGTTAAGATTGCTGCTTAATTCATTCCTATAGATTAATCTTTGTTGTTCGATATTTTCAATAGATTAGTTGTTGTTCCCTTTCTATTAATTGAATTGTCATTTCAAGTATTTGCTTTGGTGTGAACAAAAAGATCAACAACTGTAGTGAACATTGACTACTGCTGTCTAGTTCCCATATTGGGGATTTTGTCTTTGATTGATTTTCATTTGCATCAATTTACAAAGGAAAGAGTTATCATTACTGCATCCTTGACTGATGATTACTGTAGTTTCTTAAGTGAATGATTTAGTTACAAAGCATTTAAGTTTCTTGCCATTATAATTAGAGTTTTTTTCCAACATTTATTTACTTTTGTAAAGCGTTATACTGTTAGCTTTACTCTTGAACAAGTGACTGCCTCAGACTGAGTACACTCTTGAGATAAAAAAATTGTACGTCAATTGATAATTAGTGTAGGGTAATTAGAGGTTAAAAAGACCCTTTTTACTACTCAACAATGGGTACATGATGGCCGAAATGTATTAAGTACAAAGAGAGATCATTTGAGAACCTAAAAGGAGATCACTAGATTCCAGCCCACTGAATACCTATAGAAGGAAACTGAAAGAAGACACATGTCTAAGGCGGGCATACACATGCTTAGAGATAGTAAAGCATGTTTTTTGATCAAGTATAAATTGGATCCATCATTTATACATAAGTGTACACATAAGGCTAGAGAATACATAGTGGAACGTCTAATCACAGCCACAAAGGAACACAACAGAGCTATGTCTCAATATCACATATATAAGAATTGATCAATGATGCTCAAATAATGCTTGATCACTAACGTTGCATAAATGATCCTCATAATAGTACCATATCATAAAGGTGGAATGGTGGTACTGCATAAAACTCGAGTGTCAACATATAGAATGTTGCTTAAATGAACTGCAACATATAAGGGTGGCTGGTAGCACTGGAAGAAAACTGAAAGGACTGACAAGAAAACCAAGATGCTGACACAACTTGACGTCTTCACCAACCGCAGATGGTACATTTCTACACTGTGGGATTAAATGAGTTGAAGTCTACCATGTGAGAAATAATTTGATTACCAGTCAATGATGTATATCATTAACAAACGAAAGACAACTCATCGATATTGATGATGAGAGTCAAGGTACCTCAGTACAATATAACAAGTGTGAATAAATGTGTTGAAGTTGAACACTTGAGAGAATCTATCAATAAGGATACATTGATGTATTCTCACCATCGATAATGAAGGAGTCTACCAATGATGATTGCAAACCCTAAGAGACTGAAAAAGGACTCTAGATAGTATTCCCATAGAAATGAGTTGGAGTCGATGGGAAAATATCTATTAGAAGGAAGGCATTAAGGCATCCCACATCAACCAATGCAAGTGTAACCCACATGCCAATAATTTGGAAGAACTCAGACGAAAAGAGATGAAGTAACCATTCCGAAGTGCATTTCTGGCGTACACAAGATGTGGTTAGCACACAACAAAAACCTTTTGAACCAAACAATAATGAAAACTAACAATGAGGCGAGGAATCCACCAATAGGGTCTGTTAGCGCTTGAAATTTCACCTCAGGCTGAGAAAGGTAAACCTCAAGGCAACATCAAACCATTTAGCCTCGTAGCTAGCCCTACGGGGCAGGAGAAGGCTCTCTCCGGTCTATCTCGGTAAAATCTTCAATAGATGACATGACCAATAAGGTAACACTGATATTAGGCTAGTAAACTGATCAAAAGGTTGATTTGGGGTTTTTGGGTTTTTGGTGGCAAATTGAGGAGAGGGCAATTTTGGGTGCAGGGATTGGACATAGTTTCTGCAGGGGGTTCTTTGGGGCGAGGTAGGAGACAATATTGATGCCTTTGATTGAGGTGGATGGTCAGGAATGAAAGGTGAGGAGTTAAAGAGAGCAAACAATAACTTTGAATTCTCTTTAGACAGTAGAAAACATTGAAATTAAACAAACGTAAAAGCAGAGCATGGCAGGCATGAATTCTTACTTTAACACTTCATTTGTTTAATGTGCAGAAGTAAAAGAAAGGAAATGAGTCACATAACACACTTACAAGTACATTGAGAAACACAACATCAACACATGAGTCCACAAGAATCCCAAAGAGGACTGCAAAACCCTGGTCTTCCTTAGCCAAAAATTGCAGAGATACAGTGAATAATACAATGATAGCTTCTCCCTCAAGAGTCCAACCATGAAAATGAGCAAGAAAGTACATAATATAGATGATCTAACCTCTTTCCCTGCCTCCATGGGTCGAGCTCACTATCCTAGGAGCTGTTTCAACTACTTCTAAACTAAGCACTACAAACTAGGCAGTGAAAACAACTTGCCTCTATAAGCTAGGAAACCAATTCATTCATTTAATATTTACCCTTTTCATGAATGAATCTTCTAGAAGTGTTACATAAGAGTAAAAGTGTCTTAAAAGTACAATAATTACATTAAAGAGAATCATAATTCACCCCAAAAAGTCAAACTGGGTCAAACTGCGTTTTTCTGAGCTGTACAGTGCATTTTGGAAAAATCTGCCTGACGGGTTGCGCGCCCCTGCTTGACGGGTCGCGCGCCTTTGGAGCCACTTTTGGGGAACTTGCAGGTGTCCAAATTGGGCAAGAGTAGGCTTGTTGGAAAGTTCTGTGAGTCTACTTTCCAACCCAACTGGAATTTTTGAATTTGGAGTTCATTTGCCCTATCCAAAATCAAATCTCCCAAGACTGCTTTCTGCAATTCAAAAAAGTGGCAGAAAGTCATTTTTTGCTAGTTTTTTTACTTTCTGGAGGCCCAAAACTTCACCAAATGTCAAGTCCATCCATGAGCATGTGTAACTTTGCATGAAAAATCTGGAAATGTTGAGTTTTTGCAAAATGGAGTTGCCAAAATGAAGGGTCGCGCGGGGGGTGAGACCCGTTAATGGACAAAACCTGTAAATTGCCTGAAAAAACCAAAATTTACTCAAAATTCTCAAAATTTCTTGGGATTTGTGTTGTGGCTAGGCTATTTAGTGCCTTGGTCTTTGAGTGAAGCCTCTGCCAAGATGTGGAGGGGATCGAGCCTCTTTCTCCGTTTTAGTGCCTTCGCCAACCGCCTTTGAAGCACCTTCATTTTTGCTTTGCACACGTGCATCCGTGCCCAATAATGATTCTTCATGTTTCTCAGCAATTTTTTGTCTTGGTTGGCCTTAGCCAATAGCCTCTCCAAGTGTGCATTGACCCGGATAAGCATGGTCTCCCGCTCAATTGGCACTAAATCACCGGGCCTTCTTTGGTTCAAGATACGGTCACTACGAATCCTCCACAACTCATCTAGAGTTTGCTCATCCTCCAACTGCTTGTTGCGCTGCTCCAGATATGAGATTGTCCATTGTGCCCCTTCTAGTCTCTTCTATAATGCATCATTTTCAGCTCTAAGGTGCTGAATGATCTCCTTTGCCTCTAGGCTCGGACAACTGACCTCAAGATCAACAAGCTCTATATTTGGAACTCCTGATGGCCCCTCATCAATCTTGGGCTGCTTGCCCCTCTGTACTGCCTGTGCTGCTGAAGAAAGCGAGGCCCCTTCCACCTGATGTGGAGATAACATTCGCTGAGCTGATGATGAAGGCGAGACCCCTTCCACCTGGTGTGGAGAAAATACTCGCCTAGCTGCTGCAAATAAGGCCCTCTGGCCTCTCTGATAAGTAACCAATGGAGAAGAGCTGACATGTCTAGTCTCAAGAATATAGGAAGAGGGGTAGGGTTTAAGGCTCTTAGCAAATTTGGAAGGGAAATTTAAATAAAATGATAAGGAATATGTAATGGGAGGTGGACAATAGGAAAGAAAAGGGATACCTCAAAACAACATAATAAACCCTAGCAATTTTGACAACTTCAAGCCCAAAAGCACAATGGAGACTTTTACTTGCAAATGAAGACCTTTAAAAATACAATCATGATCTTTTTGAACTGAAACAAGCAATAATTTTTCATGATTGAGGGCCTACCTTGAAAAATTTAGCAATTTGTGGTTCCTTGGTAGCTCACTGGAAAATTTCTGTGGAGAAATCCCCAACGGGTCGCGCCCCCTGACGGGTCGCGCCAGTGTAATTTTTGCACTGGCAAAGGTGTCCTAATGGGTCGCGCGCCTTCAACGGGTCGCGTGCTTTTGCAGGAGGCTTTTGGAGGCCTTCCCGGTGTCTGAATCGAGTGCAGGATAGCTCGTTGGAAAGTTATTTGAGTCTAATTTCCAACCCAACTAGAATTTTTCAATTTGGAGTTGATTTGACCTATCAAAAATCAAATCTCCCAAGACTGGTCAAAAAGTGCCAAATGAGGCTGCCTCAAGGAAGAGTGATGTTGCAGTCAACTTTTGAATGCCTTCCTCAACCCCAAATTGAGCTCATGATAGCTCATTGGAAAGAGATTTGTGTATAGTTATCATTTTACCCATCAAGAAAATCATTTGGCCAACCAAGATAGGAGAAAAATTGATTTTCCCAAGGTCACTTCAGAGGTGTCTTTGATTCTCCTGAGGCAACGAAATTCTTGACATTTCTCTCAAACCATGACACCTGTGTAAAAAGTGAAGGAGGTTTTTCTTCTTTGGCATGTTATGGACAAAAACCTCTCTCAGTTTTCAAAATTCATCTTTTATTGCTCTGGAACATCATTTGAGTGCGACTTGTCCCGATGTGTGAAACAAGGAATTTTGTCGAAATGGAGCGAAATGAAGGGGATAGGGGGCTTCTAAATTCTTGGGGAAATTTTGGGAAGTAGGGAGGGATGTTAGGAAGTAGGGGAAAGTGGAATCTCAGAGATTTAGTGAGGGGAAGGGGTCCAAAAGGGAAAAACACAGGCCCAACCTAGAAAATTGCCAGGTTGTAGCTAGAAACTAGGGTTTGTGCAAAAATGAGGAATTTGGCGGATCTAAGGGATGGGAAGTGTTTGATAAGGTACTTTAAGGATAGGGGAAGGTGTATGAACATCAGGAAACAAGTTTTGCCGATGATTTGACCGTCCAAGAGATATTGCCTTCAAAACCCTAGGAGAGGGAAATGACCTTGCCTAGGTGCAACTGAAGCATGAACAAGGTGTAAAATGACTCATTAGACACTGACATGATAATGAAAACCCCATAAATGATGATAGAATCAGCTGAATAGTGACATAGACTGACATTTGGGCAACTTTAGAAGGAGTGAAAACAAACCCTAGACCTAATGCCTAGTGACCAAATTTTGCTTGAAGACTCACTGAAAAGACAAAATTTGACCTTGACACTTCAAAATCACTTTGTAAGAGCACGTTTGATCACTGGAGGAAGGCTGGAAAGACTGACACTAACATTGGCTCCAATGGGGATGGTAGCTCCTTGGAGGTGCCAAGAACCGCAGACCTCTGGGAGAGCAGACCAGTGCTTTCAACCATTGGGTGATGGAGTCATTATTTCGGCAAACGACACAAGACTTTGACTCATTTATTGAATGAAAACTTGACTGAAAACTAACTGAAACTTAACTGGAACTTGACTCAAATCGACTCGATAGCAAACTGAAATAACTTGACAAAACTCACTCAACAGACCAAACACAAATGACTCATGACTGACTTAAAACAAGACTTTACAAAGCTTTTTGGAAGGCAGCAGGCCATCAAGTTTTGACATCATGATGACAACCACCTGTGTTTCTTACAAGACAATATACATCAAACTATATCAAAATGCCAATGCAACCAATCAAGCAGATGCCTTCTTGATTGATTCTCCTGATTAGATTTCCTGGTCAACAATACAAACCTATCATTGGGCATCCAAAAACATAGTTGACCATGATCTCCCTCCTCACTGAACACAACAATAAATACTTTCACTGTTGGCTGCAACAAACTTGCTAGAGGATCTTGAAAAACATGAGGATTTGCCATTGCCACCTCCTGCTGAAAGAACAAGGTTTCCTTTGCTTCGAATTCTGATCTACCTTCATCATGTGCTTCGGTAAAAGTATGATCATGAGCTTCAAAAATCTCTGAACAAATGGATGAGCAGATCTCTTCTTGGAAAAACATTTCAGCACATGAAACATATGAAGAATCTGAAAGGTAATCCTGTATGCTATGATCTTCGGTAGTCAGACAATATGGTAGGTGATCTTCATATGATATGACAGCCAGATTATCATCTTTTTGAAGGACAACATTATCGGTTTGCTGATCTACAAGACAATCATCTTCTTCAACAGAGGAAGAAGTTTCCCCAACACTTTCCTGACTATGTGTGCATTGCAAATCTGCTGTATCCTGGGCTGTAACAAGACCTTTCAAAAGCTGATCTATCTCCTCTTCAGACAAAGGAGACAATGCCTTTTGTTTTCTTCTGCTTAAACAATAATTATCTTCATATGACAAGGCATTCAAACTATCATTTATTACTGAGTTATTGAAAGGAGATTCATCACTTACTTGCACAAAGATCTCACCTTGCTGTTCATGAACATCTGAATCCAAAACTCTGTCTATGATCTCAACAGTAGAGCTCTCTTTGATGGGCTTCAGCACAAGATATTCCTGGTCATCATAATCTAAATGTTGTTCTGAAGTAGTTGTCCTAACATTATCACATTCTGCAATCAACACTGGACTTACTTGCATGCTGCTGTCTTCTGTGGGCAGATCTGAAACAACATTTTCTCTTTCCTCATTTTCCACCATATTGAAATCTTCAGCCTGCTGATCTTGGCAAGTATCCTCTAAGATTTTTGTGTGCTGCTGAAATGGATTCTCATACAGAGCCTCCATAATCTCAACATCCATAAAATTATCATCTTCATAATACTTCTCAAGGCTTTCAATAAAATTATGTACATGGCTACAACAGTTCTGAACTAAAATCAAAGATGGATATGATTCTTTATACTTTTCAAAGAACACGGTATGAAAATCCCTTAAACAATAAATTGAAGCAGATGGCAAACTTTCATACCAGGATCGGGCTTCATCTTCCAGAGTAGCCATAAACATTTTCATCAAACAGTCCTCAGGAAAATTGATCTTTAACTTACGAATATGCATATGAAATCTAACTAGATGTAAAGCAGCATCCTTCTTACCATCAGCCTTAAATGTGGGCAGATTCCTTGACCAATCTACCTTGGGCATCTTATTCGGAAAACCTGGAATGTGATCTCGGCTCAAGGGAGCATATCTTCTTGTAATCCGATCCATCTTGAGAAATCTCAAAGCTACTGATCTCTCTGCAGTGAAGTCACCATGAAGCACAGGTTGCTGGATTCTTCAGTGAAAGGAGTCGCCAAGTGAATGATTTCAGCCTTTCAAGTGTCTGATCGTGGTCCACCATCAACAATCAGATCTGAACTTGATACATGTACTGGGGTGAATTGCAGATGAAGTGCTACATTCACAAGCTCACGGAGGTCGACTGAAGCAGCATTTATCTACTAACGCTGATGTAAAACAAGAGCGTTTTCGAAGGCTACCTGGCGTATCTTCAGACTCCGTCTAAGACTTATGAAATAAACACATCAGTCAGCAAACAAGTTTGTTCTCCCCAGTATGGTCGCCAGTATGTTAGCGCTTGAAATTTCACCTCAGGCTGAGAAAGGTAAACCTCAAGGCAACATCAAACCATTTAGCCTCGTAGCTAGCCCTACGGGGCAGGAGAAGGCTCTCTCCGGTCTATCTTGGTAAAATCTTCAATAGATGAGATGACCAATAAGGTAACACTGATATTAGGCTAGTAAACTGATCAAAAGGTTGATTTGGGGTTTTTGGGTTTTTGGTGGCAAATTGAGGAGAGGGCGATTTTGGGTGCGGGGATTGGACACAGTTTCTACAGGGGGTTCTTTGGGGCGAGGTAGGAGACAGTATTGATGCCTTTGATTGAGGTGGATGGTCAGGAATGAAAGGTGAGGAGCTAAAGAGAGCAAACAATAACTTTGAATTCTCTTTAGACAGTAGAAAACATTGAAATTAAACAAACTTAAAAGCAGAGCATGGCAGGCATGAATTCTTACTTTAACACTTCATTTGTTTAATGTGCAGAAGTAAAAGAAAGGAAATGAGTAACATAACACACTTACAAGTACATTGAGAAACACAACATCAACACATGAGTCCACAAGAATCCCAAAGAGGACTGCAAAACCCTGGTCTTCCTTAGCCAAAAATTGCAGAGATACAGTGAATAATACAATGATAGCTTCTCCCTCAAGAGTCCAACCATGAAAATGAGCAAGAAAGTACATAATATAGATGATCTAACCTCTTTCCCTGCCTCCATGGGTCGAGCTCACTATCCTAGGAGCTGTTTCAACTACTTCTAAACTAAGCACTACAAACTAGGCAGTGAAAACAACTTGCCGCTATAAGCTAGGAAACCAATTCATTCATTTAATATTTACCCTTTTCATGAATGAATCTTCTAGAAGTGTTACATAAGAGTAAAAGTGTCTTAAAAGTACAATAATTACATTAAAGAGAATCATAATTCACCCCAAAAAGTCAAACTGGGTCAAACTGCGTTTTTCTGAGCTGTACAGTGCATTTTGGAAAAATCTGCCTGACGGGTCGCGCGCCCCTGCTTGACGGGTCGCGCGCCTTTGGAGCCACTTTTGGGGAACTTGCAGGTGTCCAAATTGGGCACGAGTAGGCTTGTTGGAAAGGTCTGTGAGTCTACTTTCGAACCCAACTGGAATTTTTGAATTTGGAGTTCATTTGCCCTGTCAAAAATCAAATCTCCCAAGACTGCTTTCTGCAATTCAAAAAAGTGGCAAAAAGTCATTTTTTGCTAGTTTTTTGACTTTCTGGAGGCCCAAAACTTCACCAAATCTCAAGTCCATCCATGAGCATGTGTAACTTTGCATGAAAAATCTGGAAATGTTGAGTTTTTGCAAAATGGAGTTGCCAAAATGAAGGGTCGCGCGGGGGGTGAGACCCGTTAATGGACAAAACCTGTAAATTGCCTGAAAAAACCAAAATTTACTCAAAATGCTCAAAATTTCTTGGGATTTGTGTTGTGGCTAGGCTATTTAGTGCCTTGGTCTTTGAGTGAAGCCTCAGCCAAGATGTGGAGGGGATCGGGCCTCTTTCTCCGTTTTAATGCCTTCGCCAACCGCCTTTGAAGCACCTTCATTTTTGCTTTGCACACGTGCATCCGTGCCCAATAATGATTCTTCATGTTTCTCAGCAATTTTTTGTCTTGGTTGGCCTTAGCCAACAGCCTCTCCAAGTGTGCATTGACCCGGATAAGCATGGTCTCCCGCTCAATTGGCACTAAATCACCGGACCTTCTTCGGTTCAAGATACGGTCACTACGAATCCTCCACAACTCATCTAGAGTTTGCTCATCCTCCAACTGCTTGTTGCGCTGCTCCAGATATGAGATTGTCCATTGTGCCCCTTCTAGTCTCTTCTGTAATGCATCATTTTCAGCTCTAAGGTGCTGAATGATCTCCTTTGCCTCTTGGCTCGAAGAACTGACCTCAAGATCAACAAGCTCTATATTTGGAACTCCTGATGGCCCCTCATCAATCTTGGGCTGCTTGCCCCTCTGTACTGCCTGTGCTGCTGAAGAAAGCGAGGCCCCTTCCACCTGATGTGGAGATAACATTCGTTGAGCTGATGATGAAGGCGAGACCCCTTCCACCTGGTGTGGAGAAAATACTCGCCTAGCTGCTACAAATAAGGCCCTATGGCCTCTCTGATAAGTAACCAATGGAGAAGAGCTGACATGTCTAGTCTCAGGAATATAGGAAGAGGGGTAGGGTTTAAGGCTCTTAGCAAATTTGGAAGGGAAATTTAAATAAAACGATAAGGAATATGTAATGGGAGGTGGACAATAGGAAAGAAAAGGGATACCTCAAAACAACATAATAAACCCTAGCAATTTTGACAACTTCAAGCCCAAAAGCACAATGGAGACTTTTACTTGCAAATGAAGACCTTTAAAAATACAATCATGATCTTTTTGAACTGAAGCAAGCAATAATTTTTCATGATTGAGGGCCTACCTTGCAAAATTTAGCAACTTGTGGTTCCTTGGCAGCTCACTGGCAAATTTCTGTGGAGAAATCCCCAACGGGTCATGCGCCCCTGACGGGTCGCGCCAGTGTAATTTTTGCACTGGCAAAGGTGTCCTGATGGGTCGCGCGCCTTCAACGGGTCGCGCACTTTTGCAAGAGGCTTTTGGAGGCCTTCCCGGTGTCAGAATCGGGTGCAGGATAGCGCGTTGGAAAGGTATTTGAGTCTATCTTCCAACCCAACTGTAATTTTTCAATTTGGAGTTGATTTGGCCTATCAAAAATCAAATCTCCCAAGACTGGTCAAAAAGTGCCAAATGAGGCTGCCTCAAGGAAGAGTGTTGTTGTAGTCAACTTTTGAATGCCTTCCTCAACCCCAAATTGAGCTCATGATAGATAATTGGAAATATATTTGTGTTTAGTTATCATTTTACCCATCAAGAAAATCATTTGGCCAACCAAGCTAGGAGAAAACGTGATTTTCCCAAGGTCACTTTAAAGGTTTCTTTGATTCTCCTGAGGCAACGGAATTCTTGACATTTCTCTCAAACCATGACACCTGTGTAAAAATTGAAGGAGGTTTTTCTTCTTTGGCATGTTATTGACAAAAACCTCTCTCAGTTTTCCAAAATTCATCTTTTATTTCTCTGGAACATCATTTGAGTGCGACTTGTCCCGATGTGTGAAACAAGGAATTTTGTCGAAATGGAGCGAAATGAAGGGGATAGGGGGCTTCTAAATTCTTGGGAAAATTTTGGGAAGTAGGGAGGGATGTTAGGAAGTAGGGAAAAATGGAATATTAGAGATTGAGTGAGGGGAAGGGGTCCAAAAGGGCAAAACACAGGCCCAACCTAGAAAATTTCCAGGTTGTAGCTAGAAACTAGGGTTTGTGCAAAAATGAGGAATTTTGCGGATCTAAGGGATGGGAAGTGTTTGATAAGGTACTTTAAGGATAGGGGAAGGTGTATGAACATCAGGAAACAAGTTTTGCCGATGATTTGACCGTCCAAGAGATATTGCCTTCAAAACCCTAGGAGAGGGAAATGACCTTGCTTAGGTGCAACTGAAGCATGAACAAGGTGTAAAATGACTCATTAGACATTGACATGATAATGACAACCCCATAAATGATGATAGACTCAGCTGAATAGTGACATAGACTGACATTTGGGCAACTTTAGAAGGAGTGAAAACAAACCCTAGACCTAATGCCTAGTGACCAAATTTTGCTTGAAAACTCACTGAAAAGACAAAATTTGACCTTGACACTTCAAAATCACTTTGTAAGAGCACGTTTGATCACTGGAGGAAGGCTGGAAAGACAGACACTAACAGGGTCAAAGGGAAACCAAGGTACTGCATGAATCCTAATGTGTGATAATGTAAGCTAACGTTGAACACAAGGGAACCCACTTAGTCAAAGATCCATGATATTGATTGATACTGAGCACAAGGTCACCTATCAATGATGTAAATAGGGTCGGGGTATGGATCTAGGCCTACTTTCATAGCAATGTGTCGGAGTTGATAAGACCAGACCCGCTCACAAGAAGTCAATGGATACCTTCTTAACCAACACGAGCAAAAGACCAAATAACTGATGTGATGTTGAAGATAACTTTGACAGGCTGGGTATGGTTGAATGAAAATCAGTCAAGAGACACTATAGAATGGCCGACACAGGTTGAACTCCCTTGAACAAAATCACAACTCATATGTGACTATATGGCAACATAGAATAACTTTGTATAAGTTTAAAATGCATGAGGCATTAACAAACTCTCCATATGATTGGAAGAGATAACCAACCAGAGGAGGACTAACTCAATAACAAGGTTATGGCCCTCCTAAATTCAAACTAAGTCCCATCCCAAATGGAGGAAATAATTATTTTGAATGCTTTGTTCAAGGGTGACATAACTGACTCTTACTGCCATCAAAATGGAAGTAAATGTCAAGTTCCCGCTCTTTTTGGAATATATAATTTTTTTTCTTTCTCATATTTAAAGCCTGAAAAAGAATGAAAGAATGCCTATAGTACAGTAGAAATAACGAGTGTCCAAAAATATATTCTCTAGTTCCACGGTGTGGAACATTCCTATTCTCAATGAAAGGTGGTGAAACTGGTCATCGACACTCAAAGTAATGTTCTTTCCACAGGTGAAAGGTGTCAAGTCACAGAGGCTAATGAATGCATGGTTTTGAACTTGCACAAAGATCGTGGTCAAAAGTGGCTTATACATGAGTCCAAATGAAATCGGCTAAAGGCCAAAAGGGTACAAGTAGTCAATATACAATGAAACAATACAGCATAACATATGGGAGACTCTAGGGTATAAAGCCAAAAAAATAGTGAAGAAGAAGAGAAGTGAGGCTTCGTCGCAAAGTCATGGCAAGACTAAAGAGGAATCCATAGCCTAAGCACTTATTGTAGCATGGGAAACATATGCTAGTGAGGATCTAACTAGGAATCCCATGTAAGGAATGGCTCTACCATTATGTTATGATTTTATAAGACGACGAGTGAAAGTGGTTGAAAACCATAACATAATGGGGTCGACCCTATGGGAAATATCGCAGTATGAATTTAAAGTGGATAATGTAGCGAAAAGTGATATATCCTAACCTATATGCCAGTAATGAAAACGATACCTGCCACTATAGGTCTGCAATCGTGGAGTTGAAGTGTTGAAAAAATATCTCAAAATATTCACTTACCCTAAAAAAACAACCTTCCCCAACATTTCAAGTCAAAAATTAAAAGTTCATGAAATAATAAAAAACTAAAAAATGTGAACTTTATAAAAGTGGGTTTCTAAAATTTCATTATAAAAAGACATTTCAACTCACCAAAATTCATTTCAACTTACAAGCGTTGAGAGTTTGAGAGATTGGGATAAAAATTTGGGCAACCACATTCCACGATTTCCTCAACCCATTCATCAACCAAAGGCTTCCAAGTAATTATAAACTCAACTTGTCATCTTTTCATGCATTTTGAATAAATTCAAGTGATTTTTCACTGTAGGAATTTTTAATTTAAATTTTTCTTATGCATGTACACCCCTAGACTCTTTGAAACTCGTGTGTAGAAATACCTACACGTGATTTTTCAAAGGCAAAGCCATGTGTACATGCGATTGTCATTTAGAAAATTCGCGTAGGCATAGATAAATTTGAAAAAATCAAATTCCAATGGATGAAAATTATTCAAATTGCAGGATGTCAATTGCTTGGAAGGAGAGGGGTCATAGTGAAGTTGATAATGAGGTTTTAGGAGATCAAGGAGCATTGGATACATTAAGAAATTGTGGATTTCTCAAATTTTATATGCTGTCAAAAATGAAAACCCGAACTCGGTTGCTAGAAATGCTTGTCCATTACTGGGACCTAGACCAAGAGGTCCTTATGATAGATCAAATGCCTTTTTCAATGCACATATAATATATTTACTTCATTACATGGCTTTCCCGAAAAGGGGATGCAGTTTATCTAAAAGGGAGGGCTTAGGGAGGCCTAAATGTCTTTGATTACATAAACATCTAATGCACAGAGGGAACAGACAAGGTCGGATCTCAAATTCTGATCAATAATGTGAGAAGATTTCCAATCAAGATCATTAACTTTACCATTTCCAGAGTGGCATGCTCAGTAGCTCTACACCAGGCCTCTCGACCAACCATATTCTTGGTAGTAGAGTGCCTTTTTCTAAAAGTATTTGATTGGTGAACATGCCTCTTGACTTGTATGAAAAAGAAACTAACTTCAGTGAGACGAGGGAAAACAAAGAATTTCAGCTATGGTAGCATACTTTTCTCATTCTTCTTTGAGAGAGTACCAACACACTGACCCAGAGTGTCAGATATGATCAGGCGACTAGGCGAGGGTGAGGTCACCCGAGCAGCATTCGATGATGAGTTCTTCCTTTGTGGGAGGAACAAATCATAGCTATAGACGATTATCCCTACGCAAGCATATAATACCGAGAGGACTCAAATCTGGCCCTTCCCAAGGGTGCTGCATGGAGTAAGATGGGTAAAAATTTTAAATTTTATGTTATTTGATTTATTTATTTCTATTTTGAATATGATATTTAAGAACTTTTTTTTTTTGTGAAACAAAATCTTACAAGATTATTTGATCATGATGCAGATGTTGGCCCAGTGGGACCTGAGGGTCTGCCTAGGCACAGGCGTCGTGGGAGAGAGAAAAAACTGAGACCAAGAGAGTCTTACATATAGTACAGAGGAACTTGGAGAGCTTAAATCACTAGGTTCCAATGGTAGCTATAGAGGATCTCCTTGAGGTCGTTCAGAGGCAGGTGGTAGGAGTACCACGAGAGTGGGTGTAGCTCTTTTGACGAGTGGAAAATGCCATCATCATCTTCCATGACACTCATCCAGGGAAGTGCCCGCAGACTTAGATTTTAGATGGCTAATCTTTTATGGACATGATCAGGCTTAAGCCGTAATTTTGTAGGACATTTGTCCACATTTTGTAATATTTTAAACATATTATTCCTATATATATACAGATAGTTTCTCGATGGTTTTATCATATATATAGATGATTTCATGGTATTTTTTTATCTTAATGTGATGAATGATTAATATGCCAATCTAATGCTTAATTAGATATAGAATCAAAAAAATGAATTTTCTGATCATGGAATATGAATGAAAGTAATAAAATTAAATGATATTTGTAATAATATCACTCTCATAAATTGGCGATTTAATAAAGGATCTCTCACACGATATATTCTATTTAGTTTAGACACCACCAACTGTGAATCAAAATAAACTAATGATTCAATATCAAAATATATTGCTTCAGATAGTAAATTAATGATGACATTGTATTCAACCATAGTATTGGATGCATGACCAATAGATGTGCCTCTTGTGGCTAACAACTGACCAAATGGATATTATATTACCCAAGTGGTGGAAGCTAAGTTCCAAGTATGCCTACTAGCACCATACAAGAATCCCAGATACACTAGATCACCCATTGACACCTTCCAAGCAGACCAAAATACCACCATCACCACGCGACCCATAGACATAAATAAAAAACTATGTACAATATTTATAAAACAGATAAAATTCTAAGCAATAGCCTAGGCATGATACTTCTTAAGATAGATCCCATTTCTAGGCTTTGACAACACATTTTTGTCAAAGTCAACCAACTCATAGGCACCTTTATTCAAGACCTTTCCAATGATGAACGAATCATACCACATAGGTTTGAACTTGCATTCCCCCAAGGTGTCTTTATCTTGGTAATAGACCAGGACAAGGTCACCTTCAGAGCAAGCCCTAGGATGCACAGTCTTGTCATATTGGGTTTTTAATCTCTTTTTATGAGCCTCATTTATTGTGGTTGCATCTCAACACTGCTCATTAAGATTTTCCAAATGAATAAGGAATTATTCAAGACTAGATGTGTTTGGAAGAAGTTCGACTGCTAAATTAAGAGATGAAATCTCACATTCTATAGGGAATATTGATTCCAAATAGTAAACTAGTTGAAAAGGAGTAAAACCCGTGGCGGTCTTAACTGAGATCCGATATGCCCAAAACATAGGATATAGCATGATGTTCCAGTTGGATCTAGATTTATTGATTGTCCTTTGTAGGATAATTTTGAGGTATTTATTCACAACTTCAACCTTACCATTAGCTTTAGGATAGTATGGAGACGAATTCTCCTACTGAAATCCCAATTTTAAAGCCAACTCAAACATCATCTTATTCTGGAAATGACTTCCATGGTCAATGACAATCTCCTTTCGAATACTGAAATGAGAAATGACTTGGTTGAAAAGGAAAATATTTCTTGGCTCACCATCGTATGTGAAAGTAGGCATAACTTCGGCCCACTTCATAAACTAGTCCACTACTACAATAATGTATTTTTCACCCTTCATTGAAGCCAAGTTACAAGTCATAAAATCAATACCTCACTTTGTGAATGGATCGATAGTGATGATGGGGAAAATAAGAGTTGGATGAGCATGCATTTTTCGAGTATATATTTGAAAAGGATGGCACTTTTTGACCACTTCCATGCAATATTTAAAAATTGAGGGCTAAAAATAGCTTGCACACAAGATTTTTTGGGCTGTAGAAAGCCCAAATAGATGACCTCCACAAGCTCCACTATGGCAGTCATTAAGAAAAGACTCAACATTTTCTAAAATTAAAAAACATCTAAGGATTAAATCAATCCTGCGATGATACAAAGTGTCACTGATAATAATATAATTTTTAGCTAGGTGACATAATTTTTTGCATTCATCCTTCGAAAAATCCAGAGGAAACTTCGAAGTCTAGAGATATATTATGATGTCTCCATACCAAGAATATTGTGAATAAATGAGGAAAATATGTTCATAAGGAAATGACTCCTCATAAACAACATCTTCTTCACAAGGAAACTCTGAAATCAATAATGCGAATACTAAATATTTTTTGGACTTGGTTGACATGAATTCAAGATCGAGTTCCTGTAATATGACAATCCATTTATTATATTTTCCCCCAATCACTTGTCTAATGAGTAAAAATTGAAATGGGTTGACATTGGCCAACAAAAAAAAATCTAAGAAGAATATAATGATGAAGCCGTTGGACAACGTGAACTGCTACTAAAGTTAATTTGTCTATATGAGACTACAAAATTTCAAGACTGACTAAGACTTGGCTCAAATAGTAAGTCACATGATCTCTAAGAGCATGGTCTTCCTGAACTAGAACCATCCCAATGGTTTATTCTTCCACAACGAGATATAAGATGAAATCTATTCTACAATTGGGTGGACTCAAAAGAGGAGCAGAGGTCAATGCCTTTTTCAAAGAATCGAATGAGTGCTAAGTGAAATCGTCCCAAACAAATGGGACTCCTTTCTTCAGTAATCACATAAATCCTTTTGTAATCTCGGCGTAATTTACGATAAATCTCCTTAAGAATTTGGCTTTACCTTGGAGACTCTGAAGTTGACGAACTATTGATGGGGGAGCCAACCAAAGTATTGCCTCAACCTTGAAGGGACCAAAATGAATCCCTTCATTGGATACAATGAATCCCAATAACCAACCGAATGTGACAGTGAAAACACATTTATTAGGATTCAACCGGATATTATCGTAACGAAACCATTCAAAAACCAAACGAAGGTGATGTGGATGATCAATTCTCTTTCGAGAACGATCAACTAGGTCATTGAGATACGCTTATATAATATGCTTGATGTTGTGGAAAGCATAAGACATGTCCCACTGAAAAGTCACTCCAGCATTTTTAAGTCCGAGAGGCATATTTTTGTATGCAAATGTACCCCAAGGGAAAATAAATGTTATCTTTTGTTGATCTTCAGGACAGATAGTTATTTGATTATATCCTAAAAAATCATCCATGATGGAGAACATCTCGCACTCATCAATGATTTGATCAATAAACCGAGTGGGGAAATTATCTTTAGGACAACCCTTATTCAAATCCCTAAAGTCAATGCATACTCGGATCATTCCTTGCTTTTTATCAACAAGGAATGGATTCAAGACCCATTTAGTTAACAAAACGAGGTATATGAAACTTGCCTAAAGCAGTTTTTCAACCTTAGCTTTAATAGTTGCTTGTTTCCTAGGATTTACCAATCCAAGATTTTTCCATACAGGCTTAGCATTCTCGTAAGTCTTGATCTCATGCTGAACTATCGATGGATCGATTCCATGCATTTCCTCATAAGACCAAGCAAACACATCTTGAAATTCTTTAAAGAGGTCAGTATAAATCTTGATTTGTTCAGGGGAACATGCAACTCTGATGAAGATATTTTCGATAATACTGGGATTCCTGGAGATGTTCACCGGAATAGTTTTTGAAATGTTGAACATATTACCTTTAGCTAAAACATGTGTTGGGGCCAAAGGATTTAAGATTTTGTGAACACTTCTAGTTGAAGAAGGACTAGACAAATTTGACTCAACTTGATGCAAGTCAGGGAGAAAATATGACCGATGATGCAAATCATCCCACGGCGTTTCTACACCAGTCATTGATTCTAGTATTTCCTCTTCAAATGGTAAGACTATATCAAGGTAGTCCATAGCCAAAGTAGAGTCAAAAATCCATACCGGAGCCACATCACCACCCAAATCCTCTAATAAGAGAGGAATGGGATCGAAATTTGTAGAATTCACTATAGATTAGTATGTGATTTCCGCTACAGATATAGGTTATGCCATTCCACCTACTTTCCCTTCGTCTAATGTGGCGATAGAGGGGGGCAAGGGCCAAGGATTAGAAAAATAATTAGCTCTGGAGGAACCTCTTTGAGGAGTGCCCTTGGATGATGAAATGGAATTAACATGAGTAATAGGAGAAGGAAGATCAAAAGGACCCATCTATGAGGAATACATTCCAACTCCCAAATTCTCCACAGACTACTTGGTATTCTTCACCAAGGGGGTGGTAGAATCAAAATATGCATTGGGATCATTAGGAGAATAAGCCATTTGATCAATCATAATAATTCTCCCTTCTTGGGGGAACCATATGACGTGAAACAATGATGATACAATAGCATCCATTACATAAACCCAATTTCAACCCAACAAAAGATTATAATCCATATTTGAATCAACTATTTCTACCTCGACATTGAAAACCTTGCCCCCAACACAAATGGGAAGTTCTAGAAGAATTCCACGAGGCTTATGAGAATGACCATTGAATGCAGTAAGGAGAGTAGGGGAAGGAACAAATTTCAGAGATCTGAGAGCCTTCCAACATGACACATGTGGAAGCCCCTTCATCGACTACAATTCGAAATATATTCATTTTCCAATATGTAGATTTAATCTGGAAATCCATGTGATGAGGGAGTCTCTTCTTAGAACTTGACATATAAAATTTTATAACAAGAGATTTTTTCAGATCCTCTTATTGTAGTGAGCAATGCACTCCTTTGTGTAGGACACGATTGGAGTACCTCTAATGCTGACATTGCACAAGGGCTTTGAGCCAGATCTTCAACAATAGAGTAGTTCTGAGTAGCCCTAACATTGGGATTAACAATTGAACTTTTTGTAGATACTTTTGGCATCCGAGGTATAAGCTCAACTATGGGCCTCTCAATATGGGGTGGCTCTAGAATATCGGAAGTAGTCTTAGCCTTAGAAGGTTCTGGTTCACCATAATCATGTGATATTGTAGCAACATCGACATGAGACCTTACCATATAGACATTTGATGTAGATTCCACTTCCTGGTAGCCCACTGTGGGGGTTCTAGTACCAACATTAGCACCAACAAACATTTTCTTCCCTTGGGCAAAAGGGTTAGTCAACACATCCTGGGAACTCAAAGAACCCTTTTGAGCTAACAAGTACTGAGCATCATGAATCTTAGGGAAAATATGGGTAAGAGGATCCCCACTACATAAATTGCATGGGAATTTTACTTTCTTTTTCAATTCCTTCTTTCCCTCTCCAGTATCATTACTGGACTTGTTGGCATTCCCTTTCCCGACCTTGTCTTTATTCTCACCATGTCCCTTCTTCTTCCCATCTGATTGTTGGTCTCCTTTGGGGTTTGAAGATTAGACAACATTAACTGCTAAAGGTGGGAAGGCATAGGCACTAATGGTGATGTTTGTGCTAGAGAAGCAAATTGTAAAGACAATTGTTGAAATTGATTCAACAGGTTAGTTGTGCTACTATCGATCGATCCTACAATTACGTTTGCATGGGGTCCCAACTTGGGTTTGGCTAGATCGATTTTCGATTGAGGAGCATAAAGAAAATTTTTATAGAGGACTCCAAATTAAGAATATATATAGGGGGACCCAGGGATGTCTTCAATGTCAATCTCATCTTCAGATTGGAAGAGCTCCCTAGCAAGGACTGGAGCGTTTCTGTCCAAATTATTAACTTCACTAGGTTCACTCTGTGAAATAAGAGCCCCTACAGCTAGATTAATCTCTGATGCATCACCTACTACTGGTTGAAAATCATCAGTAGAAATAATCCTACGCCTTCTATATGAAGGCTTGACACTTGCAGGTGAAAGCCCACGAAGACTCCTAGACCGTTGAACCTGCCGATCAACGACTTTTAAATGTTAAGAGAACTTTTTAAAGACTTAAAAAATAAAAAATTATGGCAATATAGGAGCATACAACACTCACTAAAAAAGTCCTTAAAGATACAACCAAGCAAGAAGATTCCAGGTATTTCCGCTCCTAGTGATTAGGACTGGACACCAAAATAGAAGAAAGTGAATATAAGGACCTTTTGAAGATAGTTTAGGATAATTATGGCCTAATACTACCAACGAAGGTATAAGAAACATTTACACTGACCTCTAGACAATAGCCTTTGTCGGTGCAAGTACCCAAGCTTCACAAGGGAACCCTCCAAAAGTACTGTGAAAGTGATACAATGTCTCTCTCAGGTACCATGGGTATTCCCCCCCACAATCCCTTGTGTGGTCCCTAGGATAGAAAACTAAAGTTAGAAGTTGGAAAGAACATTCATGGGCACGGTATCCAACAAGTAGGAGAGGGGGTATCTCTCTTTCCCTGTCTTCACTCGTCCTCGTGCTTAACTCATGTGTTAGAAGAGATTTCTTGGACAAATTAACGAGACTAGATTTTTCACTCTTTAATCAACTTCTATGTTTTATTTTAGAGTGACCTTGGAGATTTTACACTCCACACACCTATTCCAAGGTCCTAAATACCCTAGAATACTTGACGTATCTATGACAAAAAGAAAAATCTAGTTCATTTTAGATTAAGCGCTTGATTTTATTCATTATTACTTAAGTCAAGGGTAGGGTTCTACAAGAAATCTATGAAATAAATAACTCTTTTTCCCTTTTAAACACGTTCACACATTCATCATCTATCTAAAGAGACTAAAAAGAATTCCTAAAATGCATACTAGAATGCATAAGTGCAAGATTCTATGGAATTCTCTAAACAAACAAATGTGCTCTTTTAATATCCTAAAGTCAAAAGTTTCCCAAGACAAGGAGAAACAAATATCCAAGAAAAATATCTCTCAAGCAAAGCAAATTCCAATTTCAAACAAAGATTCACACACTTGTTGATAAAAAATGATCAAATCAAAGAATAGAAAGGAAAAAAATAAATGCTTTTTCACTTTTTTATTTCTAAGTACTTTGAGTTAAAGATTCAAGAAGGTAAAGCAACCAATGACCTCAAGATCAAAATCAAGCGAAAAGGGACCAAATTTTACTAGCCATAAACAATCACCGAAATGATAAGACCAAGGTGACTAAGAGGTCAAAAACACTTGAATAACATGATCTAAAGGACAACAAAAGATTCAATAAACAAAAGATATCATAAGACCAAAATATTTCACTGAATCAAAATTGCAAAAACCTTTCTGAAACAAGCAAGAAGAAACAAAAAGAGGCAACTTCAAGAATGCAAATGAAGCAATGAAAAGATTGGATCATAAGGCAAGTCGAGAAACAACTCTTTGTTCCAGATGAATAGAACAATCAGACACTTTACCAAAAGGTTTAGATATCTAAACTCAAGAATACAAAACTTCACAAAATTGCAAACCCTAGGTTGACAAAGCCTTTTTGTAAAAAGAGACAAAGAAGTCGACACCAACAAGAAACCAGATCATTCCAGACTGCAAATGACTTTAAAAGAGTAAGAAATCCAGGCTACTTCCCCAAACTAAAGGAAAAAATTTGAGAATTCAAATTTTCCCAGATATACGTGATTGTGTATAAGAAAATCCACGTGTACACGCAACTGTGTCTGAAGAAACACATGTGTACATAGGTTTCTTTGGAATAAATCGTGTGTGTACATGAATGTACACAAAGAAAAACCCGTATATGCAGAAAAATAGGGAAAAATAAAAAGTACAGCCCTGATCCAAAAGATCAAACTAACTACCCAAACTGCAAATAAATCAATAAGACTAGAAAAATCAAGAAACAATATAGAAAAACCTAGATCAAGGACAAAACAACCCTTCCAAGAAATATGAGAATGTATTCCCCAGTGGAGACCCTAGTTCTGTTTGTGGAAAAAAATTCCCTAAGGTAAGGTTTGGCAACCTCAATAGATCGAAGGCAAAAAATCAACAAAATTCATACATTCAAGCAAGGAAACTATGAAAAATACTAAATTTGGGTTTGTGAATAGTACCCGGAGGTCCTATGTTTGATGTTGATCTTGTAGGGTCCAAACCCACTGCTTCCTCCAAATTGATCAGACCTGCAACATAATTCAGAGATGCATATACATATGAAGTAGTTCAAATAATGCGCATAATAAACATGATAGATCATTAAGCATAAATATATAAAACATGATATATTAGACACAAATTATAAAATAAACTCAAGATCATAACATCTCAAGAACAAGATAGAGCTTATTTATTAACATCGGCAAATAGGAGTGGAAGAATACAACCTAATTCAACCACAAAACCAGTGAAACCTTCCTCTAGATCCCTTCAGCCCAAGCCTCAAAGATCACCTCTCAACATATGCAAAAGGACGTCATATAATGGAAGATAAATATCTCTGAAAGGAAACAAGGGTTTCCTATGACTGGGAGTGTAGGAGGCACAGGGAAAACCAGACTTGATCTAGGGACAAAGGGACTATAATATCAATTTCCTATCTCCTTCCATGATTTAGGCCTTCCCATGAAGTGTGTAAATACCCCATGAAATCAATTGATTCAATTATACCACAGGCTCCTATAGGTGGGATTTCTGTGAAACCCGTAAACCTCACCCGAGAAATAGGAAATATTTTATTTTTTCATATTTTAAATTATGTACGTGGGTTTGGTATTATGGTACCTGCATGTACATGCACTTTTATAAGGGCAGAGTCGCGTATGGATTTTTTTTTTTAATAAGTGATCAAGTTTGAATCGGAAAGGGTTGCACTTTCCCATTCATACTTGATCACTTATTAAAAACCAATTTTTTAAATTGCATACGTGACTCTGCCATTATAAAAGCACGTGTACATGCGGGTACCATAATACCAAACTTGCATACATAATTTCAGATATGAAAAAAATAAAATATTTCCTATTTCTCGAGTGGGGTTTACGGGTTTCACTAAAATCCCACCTACAGGAGCCCATGGCCTAACTGAATCAACTAATTTCTAGTGGTATTTATACACCTCATGGGAAGGCATAAGTCATGGAAGGAGATAGGATATAGACATTATAGTCCCTTTGTCCCCACATCAAGTCTAATTTTCCCTATGCCTCCTGCACTCCCAGTCATAGGAAACCCTTGTTTCCTTGCAGGGATGTTCATATTCCATTATATTACATCCTTTTGCATATGTTGAGAGTTGATATTTGAGGCTTGGGCTGGATGGATCTAGAGAAAGGTTTCGTTGGTACCATGGTCGGATCAGGTTGTATTCTTCCACTCCTATTGTCTAATATCAATAAAGTAGCTATGTCTTATTCATGAAATGTTATGATCTCATGTTTTTTTATAATTCATGTCTAATATATCATGCTTTATATATTTATGCTTGATTATCTAACATGTTTATTATGCACATTCTTTGAACTACTTGCTTTGTATATGCTTCTCTAAATTGTGTTGCAGGTCTGATCACTTTGGAGGAAGCAGAGGGTTTGGACCTTACAGGATCGACATCAAATGTAGATGTTGGCTTAGTGGGTCTTGACCCAAGTTCAAAGTTAAGTTTTCCAAACAAATCCCTACACTACTGGCCCTTTCGGCATCAATCCACAGAGTGCGAACTGAAGTCTCACATGAAGCAGTATGGGGGGATGCTCGAACCAAGATTCCACACCCAGAGATGAACGTGATGTCGTTTTATTCCCTAAACCTTCCTTTGCACAGATTGGTAAGACTTTAAGGCCTATCGATATAACTAACTTTTATCAACCTCTAGACCTTCACGAAGGTCTACAACTGTCTTTCGTGGACCCTAAACAGGTGGATCAACCCCTTATGCACCTCTGTAATTACCCTTACTTATGTATATACCTAGATTGGCTTACATGTCTGATAACTTTAACATGCATTAAGATATTATTCGCGTAAACAGATATTATTACTTGTGTTCTTATAACAGTGTAAGACACGCAAAATCGCGCATCAATACACTATTAAATCATAACCCCATTATTCATCATAACATAAATGCATTCATTCATAATAAAAGTAAATGGACAAAACACAAATATTTCCAGAATAATCTCTTTATTGATACTTCAGTTTTGCTTACAGACTCAAGACTTCCATGCGCACTCAGTTGTAGGGGTCTACGCACTCAGTTGTGGACTCTACTCTAGGCCTCTGTGCGCATAGCTACAGAGCCTCTCTTCTACTCTAAGTCTCTTCATTCTTCCTGCTAATGACCCATTACATTCATTGATATCTATCTTCTATTTACCTTAGATTCTCTAAGACTCTCTTTTTTATACAATCCCATGGTCTGCGGACCATGGGTATATCTACTAAAGCCAACACAACTTACATAAAACAAGGGAAAAACCCTTTATGACATTGTTGTAGCAGCTACAACCACCCTCCAAAATTTTTCCTTAGCCTATTTTGGAGCCTCCCTACCAACCTTACACAACACTTTGTCTTGCTTCGTCAAGTACTCAAGCTTCAGTGTTTTCCTCATACAAAGGCAACCTGTCAATCATAGTTGATCCATTCCCCTCACATGCTGCTTACCAGGACTTGGTCGAGCTGCAGGCTGAGTAGCTTCCCTGTTACACAGTAATTTGTCACCGTTTGTCACCATCCCTGTTACCCATCACCCGCACACTAGAGGACTCATTCCGGGACCTGTAAGAAGTGACATGACCTGAAACCACTTGCATCATATTCCTCTAAGTATGAGCTTCATATGCCCTGAAGACATCTCCTGCAAGATACCCATGAAAACAGCTCTTTTTTCATTAGCGCGGGTCCACAGTTCACTGCCGCGCCAATGAGGGAAATCCTCTAAAAAGGGCGCACCATTGGCGCTCTGTCTCAGAGTCGCACTCGCGCCAACCAAAATGAGTAAAGTTTTCAACGAACAAGCTTCTGAAGGTTCTCCTTAACCCATTCACCAACTGAATCTATGTTGAGCTAGGATGGTTTGGCTTTGAATCTCCATAGAAGGGAAGTGGTTTGCCACCTTTCATGGAAGTTTCCAAGTGATAAAGCCAATCCCATGAATAATGTGGTTGATCCTATATCTTTCCTCTCTATCTATAAAAGCTTGTCTCTATGCCTTGAGAAAGTTAGTTCCAGTTCTAGCATAGTGATAGAGAATTCCAGGAGTTCAAGAGTTTGAAGCTGTAAGAGCCTTCTTTGCACCCATAAGGCCAAATCTAAGTGAGGAGATTCTTGTCACCCAAAGAGAGAGAGGCTTGTTCCCTATCCCAACAAGATTTGCAAGACTTGTGTAGCTGACTACCCAGCCAAAGGAGGATTTGACGTCAGAACTATGGTTGTATTCTTCTTTGTTATTTATCAATAATAGATGACTATCATTATGGTTCCACTCTCATTGTCCTCTGATTGATGTTGAGTTATATCTTTTCTGACTGATATATAATTGCATCTATTGGATTTTATGCTTGTATTTGTGTTGTTCTTTGCATGTGCAGGTGTCCAATCATGGAGATCGTGGGGATCGTGACCGGTCGAGGCAAAGGAACGAGAGCGACATCTCTTCTACAAATATTAGCGTTGGAATCCAAGTAGGTTCTCATCATCCACTTTTAATTTGCAATTAGGAACTTGCGTGATAGCATTGTTTGATTGTTGCTAGACCCGGTCTGGGCTAGTAGGGATCATCTCTGTCCGCAGAGAGGATTTACCTCCACAACATTCCCCTTGAAAATTTGGTTTCCCTCCCCTCCAAGAATTGCGCAATCCTCTCTGACATCCTGCTGGGCTCCAGGATTGCACAATCCTGCCAGCTAACCCTCCTAGCAAGATTTGCGCAAATTTTCCCAGCAGTAGACTGTTCAACCAAGGATTTGCACAAATATGGGTAGCACTCAGCTGCTCTGCCCAGAAATTGTGCAAACCTCCCAGGCAGTCAACCCAGCTCCCAGCCAGGAATGCACATTTTTCCCAAGTAGTTGAGCACTTGCATGCATAAACAGTCTGATTGACTAGTTCCACCAAGGACCAGGGAAACTTGACTTGCATGCATGCATGACTTGGTCTTCCCGGAATAGCAAGAGACAACATGAAAAAGGCATCCCATGATTCAGGGGGCTATTTTTAGTAGTTGAGGGTTACATGAAAAGTTGTTTTAGAAGTTTCCCTCCAAGTGTCACTTTTTCCTAGATTTGTGGCATGCGCGTCATGAGACCAAAATTATTTATTCAATGCATCAGAGATCATTAATTCACATCGATCTTGGAGCTCTGACATCCCATAGCACATCCAAGACTCTTCAACACATTCAGCTCAGCTCTTCATGGGTAAGTGGCCTCAACTTGTCCCCTTTAGCATTTCTGTTGCTTTTTGTGTATTCGCTTATGTGAGTGTTGTGTTCTTGAATTATTTGAATGCCTACTATCATTTACAGATGTTCTAGCTTGTCCTAGCTCTGTTTTAGTTTTCATTTCTATCTCACTACTGTCGCATGCACGAAATTGTTTTGCACGGACGTTCGCCCAACCGGCGAACTGCCTCACCCACATGCATGTTGATTTGTCTGCTAAATATTTCATTCATGCTTTGCATGCATTGTTAATCACTTCTACTATCACTTAGTGTTGCTATCCATTTCATTGTCTTACTTGCTTTCAGTTGCCCGTCGGCGAGTCGGGCCAACCTTGGCCCAAGCTCTGCCTTCACCAGGGCTGCATTACGCAATCTGGGGAAGGAAGGCTCACCTTCCTCTCCAGATTTGCACATTCTTGAATAGTACTAGCCTCCAGGACTGTTTTGCACATTTCTGGAGGATAGTGGTTTCTTGGCCCAAAAATTTTCTCAAATCTATCCCTAGGCCAGCAGTCCTTCCCAGCTGGAATTGCACATTGCGCAATCTCAATAGCTAGTTGCCTAACTGGATTGTGAATTTCATAGATCCAGCAACTATTCTAGCCTCCCAGATAACCCAAAATTCCTTTTACGTCGTTCTGGCAGCCAATCACCCAGCCTCCCAGTGAAATTTTCACAATCATGCTCACCAATTCCCCAGGTATGTGTTGTGTCCTTCCCCGGATTTGCTTTGTTTTCTTTAACATATTTCTTTCCATGCATGATGCTTGTTTCCAGATCTTTCAAGTGTTCATTTGTCTCAATGGCTTCCAAGAGAATAGGATCTCAGGACACTGATGGTATTATAGCTGGAGCAATAGTTGAGCAAGTGTCCTCTAATCTATCGATCTAGAAAGATACAAAGTTGTATCTAGACAAGGACAACAAACTGAAGTGGCAAGAGGTTAATGAAGCATTCGCAGACACTTTTGGGGAAGACCTTGAAGACCGTCAAGTGTACGTGAACATTCACATGTTCGACTTGTACCAGATTGCATGCAGATACCTCGCATTCCCATTCGTGAACATAATCCACAGATCGTCTCTCACACTAACCCCGAGACGATGACCTTGAATAGTGTCAGTGGGATGAAGCTTGCAACATTCTAGGCACAAGATTATGATGAGATGTATCATATGACCGAGCCCATGACTGTCATGACTCCTCCATTCAGCTTGCCCAACAACATAGCTCACTCCAAAGACATTCTGAAGGATTGGGTAAAGGAGCCAGCTTGCTTCAGGATGACACCCAACCAGATCTAGAAGACAAAGATATTAAGGAAGGCGTACCAATACTTGCTCATATTTTCATGTCAACTGAGTGGCCAAACAAGCACTGGGACCTTCCCTCATAGTTGGGTGATCACGCTGGACCAACTAGCTAGAGAAAGAAGACCATGCAACTAGTCTAACATACTGGCTCACTCGCTGAAGGAACAAGTCATAAAGGTTCGAAAATCACCCGATGGTATGCATACAGAGATTTATATGTCTGCTTACATTATAGATGTAGTATGTCCCCAACAAGAGTTCTTGGGTTTGGATTTGGCATGGTCACTGGAAGAGACTATTGTGAAAACGTATTTCAAGATGTTGTCTAAATGTAGCTTCAAAGGAGTGATCATGCAGTTGTCTAACCATTTTTTCACCCCAGTATACAAGTTGATATTCGAATAAGATCCACCTTGCATGTCAGAGGAAGTGATGAAGGCATTGCTAGGCATTGTAGATTGGTTTGCCTCACCGTCCGACATGTTCATCTGAGTGTTCAGTGTGGAGAAGTCTTTTATGTTCTGCCAAAGTTTGCCTTGGACGTGCTTGTCATGCAGGAAGTAGCGTACCACATCTCAGCATGATTGAAAACTAGACTGCATCGGAAGAAGAGGCACCTTGGCCCACTCTTCTATTTTGGATTGGGTAATATGAGATCCGAAGTATCAATAAAGTGGATGTCAAAGAAGAACAGATGAGGAAGTATCCTTTCGACCTCCGAAGCTTCAACCCATATGACCCACATTGCATTGTGAAGGACAACTGGATCCATGGGGCATGTCATTAGGCCAAGGAGGACTCATGGAGGTATTGCTACAATTCCTACAGACTCAATGAACAAGTTGGCTTCACCGTAGAGTGGTTAGCAAAGCAACATGAAGCAACACCATAGAGAGCACCAATAGTAGTAGCAGCAATAACAGAGGCAGCAGAGCCAAGCATACCTGTGCATGACAAAGGGAAGAGGAATATTGTTGACCACATGGAGGAGGAACAAAGCTGCAATTTTTGAGCAAATCCACTTGCAGAACAAGAAGCTATGGCTATTCAGGCGAAGAGGTAGGAGCGTGACAAGTGAATCGCATGAAGGAAGAGGGATAAGAAGAGAATGGAAGAAGCAGAGAAGGAGTTTCATGGTCCGAGGAAGAAACTCCGGAAAGAACAAGAGCTGCGCCAACAGGAGCAGGAAGCACAACAGCAGAAAATTTAGCAAAGGGTGCATCACATGCAGATAGACAAAGCATTTCCTGTACAAGTAGTTGATTCATCTGAACAACTGGCATCAGGGGAACAGGGTGAGCCATCGCAGGGGCAAGACTTTGCTCATGAGAAAGAATAGGCACTTGAATTGTTGGATGCAAACATGGAGCAACAGAAGTTGGAACAGAATACTAACCTCATGCCTCACCACAAAGAGATCGACTCACCTACTTCATTGCATCCCGATGATGAGAAAGTCTCGAATGACCAAGAAGGCACTAGAATCCTTGGTGGTCAACCAGAAGTAGAGATGAAAAAACATCTCCTGTGATGAATCTCATCACAGAGTTGTGGAATCTTAGAGAGTACTGAATCTGGAGGACCAAACATCCCCCACGCAATTTGAAGAGAAAGTGATCATGACTAATGTGCATAAGCATCTAGCTACATTGGCCGATGTAACTAGAGTGTATGCCGAAGCCACTAGCTCAAGTGTTCATTTTCTCATAGCTGAGAATGAGCGAATGGCGAAGGAACTACAGGTGGCCAAGCAAGGAGGAGACTTGGTGACAATGTCTACCCAAGCTGAACAGAAGAAGGCAATACTAAATGAAGTATTGTCCCTAGACACAGTTATGTGAGCATTGTACTCCAAGTTTGGTACCTTGCATCAAGCAGTCGTTCATCTCCATGGATAGCAGCAATGATGTGTGAGAAGAGCACACATCTTGAAGAACATACATACTGTTGTTGATAACATAAAATCATGGATGATGAAGTACAAGGGATCCACACTTCACTTGCCAAAGATGATGAAGGCCAATGCGGTCGAGCTACAAGCACGTATCCGGAGTCAGATCCAGAACTATGAAGACCTATCGTAACTCATCACTAGCATATAGGCTTCCCATGCATGAGTATTCAAAAGCATGGAGGTTATAGTGCACACTCATGTGATCCCATCACTTGGGACTCTCACCCAAGCGGAGACCAACAAGCAAGTCCAACAGGAGCTTGACTCATACTTCAACGAGTTGATGCACACCACCACCAGCCCAGTCTTTCCTATCAGTGCAAACATCATGCGCAAGTGCGTTGCTCGTCCAGCCACACTGAAGACAATGATGCGCATGCTCACCGATGAGTTGGATAGAGGAGCCCGAGCAGTGTACCCAGATGCTATGGAGGTAAGGCTCAGGTTTCAGATGGATCTCATAGCAGAACACATGGATACTCTCAAGGACTACCAATATTGGCATCAATATGTCACTATTGATCAGCATGAGGATTCGAGCAGTTGGACTTCTATGGTTTTCTAACTTTGAATGATTTCTAGTTTGGCTTGTCCAAGACATCGTTCACATGGGTACATGTGCATTGTAATGTTGAGTCATGTCAAGTGTAAGTCAAGTGTCAAGAGTGGATGTAACAGTCATAGAGTATGTGAAGATCATGAGGTTAGTTGAATGGTCACAAAGGGGAATGTCAAGGGTGACCCCAACCTTTGTTATAAATAGTCCCTCATAACTCATTGTATAGGCTTTTGTTTAGCCAAGCTTCTACTAATACTATATTGAAGAAGGATTGGACAGTATTGTAATGCATCTTGGCTTCTCTACTACACAGAGCTAGTACATCTCTTTGGAGGACCACACAGATGTGGCTATAATTTTCCACTATTGGGGCTAGCAGGTTTACATGGATGTATTGTATGATTGTGACTTGCAATTCTTTATATAATAATAGCCAACACATTTTCATGCATATGTTGTTATTGTAGTTCGACTGCTCTGGTTGCTTTAATGATATATGTTGTTTAACTTACTTACTTGTGTATGAATTGATTCACATGCAATTATATGAATCTTGTTGTTAATGTGTTGCATATGTTGTTAATGATCACTATCTGTGTCGACTGCTCTTCCGAACATCAGACAAAACTTTCACTTGAACCTTTCCATAACAACCATCGCACTCGTCTTGGACTGATCCATGAGTGTTGTACATGTTATCTTACCTTGTATGATGTGAATGTTGCATCTGAGTGGACTGCTCTGCTAGAAGTTGTGCATGTCCTTTGTGTTGTGTGTTCCTAGCTGAGTTGAGACTGATCCCTTTCAACCTAGAACTCACCTTCACCTCCTTCTCCCTTCAAAGTTTTGAAACCTCTCATACACCTTCCTTGACTCACTGCATCAGTCGCACCCTGTTATAGACATTTTTGGGCCCTACAACCCCAAGCATGAAATGTCCATAAACCAAGGGCTCCTAAGTCCCTAAAAGTGTTGTTCTAACCCCTAAAGGAACAAGGTCAATAGATTACAGCTTCTCCCAGAAGTTCTCCATGAAAAGCTGCTCAGAATTGGTCAAAACAGGATCATTTCAGCTGCTCCACTGGCTAGGTGCATTGTATCTCACCTAAATACACTATGTGGGTGCATTGCATTTCAAAAATCCCTTCTGTGGGGTGCGATGGGCGAGAAATGACAAATGGCAGTGTCATTCCGCGAGGTGGAGAGGCAATGGAAGCTTCCAGAATCTTCTCCTGTGACACTTGCCTCACTGAATTCGACCAAGGATGAGTAAGAGACCATCAATCTCCAAGTGGAAGCAAGAACTATCAGAGGGAGGACACTAATCAAATCACAAGCTAACTCATCCCCCTTACAGATATCTATATATGGATCCCTCATCCCAGAGATCCAGAGGCTGGAATTTTGCATATTGTAAGGAATTGATGTTGGTTTCTTGAGACAAACATCAGATTGTTGGGTGATCTAAGCTTTGTTTGAGATGAAGAGGGGCTTCCTTGTTGGGAGGTTGATGTTGGGTCAGAACAACTGGTTGTAACTCCTCTTGGCTCTTTTCTTGTTTATCAATAAAAGCTATTCAAGTTTTCCTCCATGCTTTTGTGTCATTGATGCTTGCTACATTTGTATGGTTAATTTACATCTGATCTTAGATTGTTTATGATTATAGATCCATGTCTTTGTATAGTGCTATGCTTCTGTGATCTTACAGGTACTTTGTGAAGCTGGGTGTGCAAGGGAGCAGGTAGCTGAAGACTATCAAAGAAGAGAGCGATCAAATCAGGAGATTAGTGCAAGACAGAGGTTGGTCTTTCTGTTCCTCTCTATCTATAATTCATAAAGGAAAAACGAAAGTAGCTTTTCTCTATTTGTTTCTAACGCAGCTATCACACCTTAGTGGGATAGAGCAGTTCTATATAGACACTTTTCCCTGTAAATATGAATTTATTAAGCTGAGCATGGGAATGCCCGCTTTAGCTAGATCATGAAAATATTATGAAGATAATGTATTGTATTGTATCTTATTACAGGTCTCCTCCCAGCATTGAAAGAACTTCAGATCCTCATAATAAAGCATTTCACCCGACATCAAAAGATTAACAGCCTCATGCTTTAGGGGGCAACTGTTATAGACATTTTTGGGCCCTACAACCCCAAGCATGAAATGTCCATAAAACAAGGGCTCCTAAGTCCCTAAAAATGTTTTTCTAACCCCTAAAGGAACAATGTCAACAGATTACAGCTTCTCCCAGAAGTTCTCCATGAAAAACTGCTCTGAATTGGTCAAAACAGGATCATTTTAGTTGCTCCACTGGCTAGGTGCGTTGCATCTCACCTAAATACACTGTGTGGGTGCGTTTCATTTCAAAAATCCATTCTGTGGGGTGCGATGGGTGAGAAATGACAAATGGCAGTGTCATTCCGCGAGGTGGAGAGGCAATGGAAGCTTCCAGAATCTTCTCCTGTGACACTTGCCTCACTGAATTCGACCAAGGATGAGTAAGAGACCATCAATCTCCAAGTGGAAGCAAGAACTATCAGAGGGAGGACACTAATCAAATCACAAGCTGACTCATCCCCCTTACAGATATCTATATATGGATCCCTCATCCCAGAGATCCAGAGGCTGGAATTTTGCATATTGTAAGGAATTGCTATTGGTTTCTTGAGACAAACATCAGATTGTTGGGTGATCTAAGCTTTGTTTAAGGTGAAGAGGGGCTTCTTTGCTGGGAGGTTGATGCTGGGTCAGAACAACTGGTTGTAACTCCTCTTGGCTCTTTTCTTGTTTATCAATAAAAGCTATTCAAGTTTTCCTCCATGCTTTTGTGTCATTGATGCTTGCTACATTTGTATGGTCAATTTACATCTGATCCTAGATTGTTTATGATTATAGATCCATGTCTTTGTATAATGCTATGCTTCTGTGATCTTACAGTTACTTTGTGAAGCTGGGCGTGCAAGGGAGCAGGTAGCTGAAGACTATCAAAGAAGAGAGGGATCAAATCAGGAGATTAGTGCAAGACAGAGGTTGGTCTTTCTGTTCCTCCCTATCTATAATTCATAAAGGAAAAACGAAAGTAGCTTTTCTCTGTTTGTTTCTAAGGCGGCTGTCACACCTTAGTGGGATAGAGCAGTTCTATATAGACACTTTTCCCTGTAACACACCCTTGTTTTTTACAGACGTATTCTACTTGCCTTTGTGCGACACCGTGGTCAAGACATTACCTTATGACCCACTGCTGTGATTCCTACACTGAACAGTTTGAGGTCTAATTGGGACTTCTTGTTGGGGAGATCCCCTTGACATGTTGGCATGTCCATCACCGTCAACATTTCTGGTGCTAGAAAGAGGGCTTGATGACAAGCAGTGTCCTCCCATCCAGTTTTGAACCTTTGCATATCTTTCATGGAGTCTTGCATTCTTATTCCCCCGACGTGTTTTTCGAATCGTGAATATGTCTCCATCTCAGGGAAGATTTTCGATCTCTTGTCCACTCACACGTATGATGGTGAAGGTAAAGTGGCTAGCCTAAGCACTTACATAACTTTCTTTCCATGATTCATGAGGAAGATGAGTTTTCTGATGAAAAAGCCGGTTTGCTGCTTGCATACACACTTCGTGAATCTCCATTTCATTGGGTGCTCAGCCTACCAGCTAACACCATGCACTCATTTGAGCACTTTTGTAGTCTCATTGAAGACACGTTCTATCATTTTCATCCAGACCATCTTGACTGGAAACTGTTATAGCGATGGAGGGCTCTGCATGATTCTGTTGTTGATTTTTGGCAACGCTTCAGTGACTTGCAGTTTCAAGCTCTGAGGAGCCAGATGAAGTTTGCTTATCTTTGGGACTGATTTGAGTATGGACTTAATAAATCTACCCGTCCCAAGAGGAAGCTTGATATCAAGCCTCGCTCAACATTCTTCATTGATAGAACTGCGCAATCTCCTATGGGAGCAGGCATTGTCTCAACTGACTGTCTACCTCCCTCTCATTCAACAGCTCCACCACTACTCAGTGATGTTAAGGATCATGCTCACACACCTGTTCATCCTTCATACTTGCCCAACATCAATCCACTCAATTTTCGCACAGATGTGGTTGTGAGTCCTTTGAGTTCTCATATGCATTCTTTTCTTTGACCTCCGTCTTCGCACTCAGGTGTTCCTCCTGATGATGTTGTCTTGTGTTTGTCCATTATGGACTCTTCACTTGCTGTGAACAAGAAACAACCCACTGACGAAGTTGGTGTTGCACAACCAACATGCGATGTCATTCATGAAGAGTATGAGTGGGATCTTGAACATCAGCATTCGGCGAAGGATGACTCCCTTCAGTCTAAGCCCCCTCCGTTCTTTCCTAACCTTTTTGGTGAGCCTACCATCCATGATTTTTCATGTGTATCTTCATCCACAGATGCACCCATTGTTGACCACTCGCAGGACTCACCAGATGTTAGTCCATCATTCGACAACAAAGAGGATAAGATATTCATTGAAGATCCACTTGATCCTTCATCTGTCTTTTCTGAAAACACAAAGGATGAGTTCATTCGATTTTCATCTACCCCTCTGTTTGATTCATCTGATCATGAGGATGTTGAGGAATTCATTTATTTTTCTGATCATGGCGGTTGTGATCCATTTGCTTCCAATTTTGATCAAGATTATAAATCTATCACAGTTTATCTTTTGAAGCCACTGGTGTATGATGATCTACCTGATGAGGAAGTTGAGACACCCAAGACTATCGAGGCACTTTAGCTCGAGATGATGGTTATGTCAAACGCTCACTCTCTTGTAGTTAGTCTCACTTCTGATCATGAAACTATTCAATCACCCAAGGCTCCTCATCACTCATCTATATGCATTGAAGATCCATCTTACTCACAGATCACACTTACTCCACTCGAACTGCACGATCCCATTGCTCATGCATTGGAGGAGTCTTACATTGCAAGCACTCATTCGTGACACAAGTTATCTTTTTTTCTTTAGTTTTCTTGCATGTCACAGTCAAGAGTGTTCTTATGCTTCAAAGTTGTGCGTAGTGTCACACAGCACCATGAGAAGTCCACAGATTGTCCATCATGCACTTGCACTCACTTATGTCACATGGGCACTTTGAAACACGAAGTGTGGTTGTCTTCATTATTATATCTTTCTTGCTTGTTGTTTCACACCACTAGGTTGCTCAAGGACCAAGCCTTCACTAACATGTGTCTACCAATGCGTCAATGGCTGCATTGGAAGTATCACTTCACGTGCTAAATCCCATGCACCATTAGTGTAGGAGTAGGAGTAGTGTTTGCTTTCAGTTGTTTTCTTGCATGCTTGTTTGCTTATATGCTTTGTTTGTGTGTTTGTTTGCTTTCTTATTTACTTAGCTTCTTCGTTTTCACTTTAGCTTCTGCTTTTTCTTTGCTTTGATTTTTGTTGGTTCATTTGTTTCGTTTGTAGGTTAGCCTTGCATGAAACCATGTATGACTCTTGAAGCGAGTTGGGTAAAGTACAAGAGGACTTGTACAGCTATCACTACTTGGTTATCTGCCATCTTGCCTCTATATGATGAGCTTGTTACTCTTAGTACATGATACATCGAAGGAAAATATGTACTGTTCGAAGTGAACCTTGGTGTAAACACAATGCTTGCATGCTAAATAGTGTCACCTTCTCTAGTTGATTGTTTTTGGGTTAACCCTTGTTAGCTCAGTCAAGTAGAGTAAGGTGAGGGGGAAAACCTTAATAGGAACTTTAGATATATAATAAACTACTTCTCTGCTATAAAAACCTCCTCTGCTCTCAATAATTCAGGATCCCTCTTCTGCCATTGAAATGAATAAGTTCTATGCACAGTGAAATTGAAAAATGAAAAGTCAAAAAAATGAAAAATAAATAAGGAAAAAGAAGAGAAAGGCTTCCTGTGCAGGGAGGTGATGCAAGGAACTCCACCAGGGTACTAACCAGGCTCACTAGCAGTGAAGCCATGCTTGTGTTCCTATGTGACTCCACCGGGGTATTGTCTAGGCCTGCTGGCAGTGGAGCAACACCAGAGATGAAACTAAGACTCTGATGACTATACTACTTGTGCACCTATATACCCCTCAATCACAATCGAAACAACTGTGTTGTCTTGGCTTGGAATGTGTGTCAATCAACCAAAGGCTTGGTAGATGCTACATCTTACAATAAAGTTAGTGTGAAACCAAGATGAGTTGAGAACTGAACAATACTTCTGGAGGTGTTAGACATGCTTTTCACGAACAAGGTCTATGCAGAGAGATGGAGTTCTACCAACATGTCACCAAGTGTTGTAGCAGCTACAACCACCCTCCAAAATCTTTCCTTAGACTATTTTGGAGCCTTCCTACCAACCTTACACATCACTTTGTCTTGCTTCGTCAAGTACTCAAGCTTCAATGTTTTCCTCGCAAAAAGGTAGCATGTCAATCACAGTTGATCCATTCCCCTCACAAGCTACTTACCCGAACTTGGTCTAGCTGCAGGTTGAGCATCTTCCCCTTGAAAATTGTGAATTTCTAGAGGGAAACCAGCCTCCCTCCAGGAATTGTGGAATCCTCTCTGACAACCTACTAGGCTCCAGGATTGCGCAATCCTGCCAACCAACCCTCCTAGCAGGATTTGCACAAATTTTCCTAGCAGCAGGTTGTTCAGCCCAAGATTTGCACAAATTTGGGCACAAATTAGCTGCTCTACCCAGAAATTGCGCAAACCTCCCAGGTAATCACCCCAGATCCCGACCAAGAATGTGCATTGTTCCTAAGCAGTTGAGAACTTGCATGCATAGACAGTCTAGTTGACCAGTTCCACCCAGGACCGGGGAAACTTGACTTGCATGCATGCATGACTTGATCTTCCCAGAATAGAAAGAGACAACATGCAAAAGGCATCCCATGATTCAGGGGGATATTTTTAGTAGTCGGGGGTTACATGCAAAGTTTTTTTAGAAGTTTCCCTCCAAGTGTCGCTTTTTCCTAAATTTGTGGCATGCACGTCATGAGACCAAAATTATTTATTCGACACATCAAATCTCATTCATTCACATCGATCTTGGAGCTATGACATCCCACAGGACATCCAGGACTCTTCGACACAGCCAGCTCGACTATTCACAGGTAAGTGGCCTCAACTTGTCTTTTTCAGCATTTCTATCGCTTTTTGTATATTCGCTTGTGTGAGTGTTGTTTTCTTGATTTCTTTGAATGCCTTCTATCTTTTACATATATTCTAGCTTGTCCTAGCTCTGTTTCAGTTTTCATTGCTATCTCACTACTATCACATGCCTAAAACTGTTTTGCACAAACATTCGCCCAACCAGCGAACTGCCTCACCCACATGCATGATGATCTGTCTATTGAATCTTTCATTCATGTTTTGCATGCATTGTTAATCACTTCTGCTATCACTTAGTGTCACCATGCATTTCATTTTCTTACTTTCTTTTAGTTTCCCATCGACGAGTCGGGCCAACCTTGGCCCAGGCTCTGCCTTCACCAAGGCTGCATTGCGCAATCTGGGGAAGGAAGGCTCACCTTCCTCTCCATCTTTGCACATTCTTAACTAGCACTGGCCTCTAGGACTGTTTTTCACATTTCTGGAGGACAATGGTTGCTTGGCCCAAAAATTTGCTCAAATCTGTCCCTGGGCCAGCAGTCCTTCCCAGGTAGAATTGCACATTGCACAATCCCAATAGCCAGTTGCCTGACTGGATTGCAAATTTCACAGATCTAGTAGCCAGTCTAGCCTCTCAAACAACCCAAACTTCCTTCTGCGTAGTTCTGGCGACCAGCCACCTAGCCTCCCAGTGAAATTTGCACAATCTTTCTCTCCAGTTCCTCAGGTATGTGTTGTGTCCTTGCTTGGATTTGCTTTGTTTTCATTGACATATTTCTTTCCATGCATGCTGCCTGTTTCCAGATATTTCAGGTGTTCATTTGTCTCAATGGATTCCAAGAGAACAGGATCTCAGGACATTGATGGTATTGCAACTAGAACAGAAGTTGAGCAGGTGTCCTCTAATATGACGATCTACGAAGATACGCAGTTGTATCTAGACAAGGACATCAAACTGAAGTGGCAAGAGGTTAATGAAGCATCCACAAGCACTTTTGGGGATGACCTCAAAGACCATAAGGTGTACGTGAACATTCACAAGTTTGGCTTGTACCAGATTGCATGCAGATACCCCGCATTCCCATACGTGGACATAATCCACTGGATTGTCTCTCACACTGACCCCGAGACGATGACCTTGAACAATGTCAGTAGGACAAAGCTTGTAACCTTTTGGGCACGAGATTATGACAAGATGTATTAAATGACTAAGCCCATGACTTTCATGACTCCTCCATTCAGCTTGCTCAACAGCAGAGCTCACTCTAGATATATTCAGAAGGATTGGGTAAAGGAACTAGCTCACTTCAGGATGACACCCAACCAAATCTACAAGACAAAGATATTAAGGAAGGCATACCAATACTTGGTCATATTCGCATGTCGACTGAGTGGCCAAGCAATCATTGAGACCTTCCCTTAGAGTTGGGTGATCACGCTAGACCAACTGGATAGAGAAGGAAGGCCATGCAACTAGTCCAACATATTGGCTCACCAACTGAAGGAATAAGTCATGAGGGCTTGACAGTCACCCAATGGTATGCATGCATAGATTTATATGTCTTCTTACATTCTAGATGCAGTATGTGCCTGACATGAGTTCCCAGGTTTGGATTGGGCTTGGTCACCGACGAATACTGTTGTGAACACGTATTTCAAGTTTTTGTCTGAATGAAGTTTTAGAGGAGTGATCATGCATTTGTCCAAAAAAATTTTCACCCTAGTATATAGGTTGATATTCAAATAAGATCCACCCTTCATGTCAGAGGAAGTGATGAAGGCATTTCTAGGCATTGTAGATTGGTATGCCTCACTAGCCGACACATTCATCTTAGTGTTCAATGCAGAGAAGTCTCCGCATGTTCTGCCAAAATTCACCTTGGACATGCTTTTCATGCAGGAAGTAGCGTACCACATCTCGGTAGGATTGAAATCTGGACTACAACAGAAGAAGAAGGCACCTTGGCTCGCTCTTCCATTGCGGATTGGGTTATATGAGATCCAGAGTATCAAGCAAGAAGATGTCTAAGCATAACAGATGAGGAAGTATCCTTTCGACCTCCAAAGATTCAACCTGTATGACCCAGATTGCATTATGAAGGATCACTGCATGAGAGTTCAGTTCAACTGGATTCATGGGGCATGTCATTGGACCGAGGAGGACACATGGAGGTATTGCTACAATTTCTCTAGACCCAATGAACAAGTCGACTTCGTCGTAGAGTGGTTAGTGAAGTAGAATGAAGCAACACCATGGAGAGCACCAACAGTAGTAACAACAGCAGCAGAGGTGGCAAAGCCAAGCATACTTGTGCACAACAAAGGGAAGAGGAAGATTGTCGACCGGATGGAGGAGGAGCAAAGCTACAAGTTTCGAGTAGATCCACTTTTAGAACAAGTAGCTATGGCTATTTAGGCGAAGAGGCAGAAGCGTCACAAGCGAATCGCATGAAGGCAAAGAGATAAGAAGAGAATGGAAGAAGCATAGAAGGAGTTGCATGAGCTGAGGGAGAAACTTCAGAAAGAACAAGATATGCGCCAATAGCAGCAGGAAGCGTAGTAGAAGCAAATTTAGCAGAGGGCACATCACATGCAGAAAAATGAAGTAGTGCCCGTACAAGTAGTTGATTCACATGAATAGCTAGCATCAGGAAAACAGGGTGAACCATGGCAGGGGCAAGACTTTGCTCATGAGATAGAATAGGCACTTGAACAGTTGGATGCAAATATGGAGCAGCAGTAATTGGAATAGGATACTGACCTCGTCCCTCACCACAAAGAGGTCGACCGCTTCATTGCATCTCGATGATGAGCAAGTCTCGAATGACCAAGGAGGCACTAAGATCCTTGGTGGTCAACTGGAAGCAGAGATTTACAACATCTCCTTTGATGAATCCCATCATAGAGTTGTGCAGTCTTAGAGAGTACTGACTCTGGAGGACCAAACATCCCCCAAGAAATTTGAAGAACAGGTGATCGTGACTGGTGTGCACAAGCATCCGGCTGCATTGGCCGACACAAATAGAGTGTATGCCTAAGCCACTAGTTCAAGTGTTCGTTTTCTCATAGCTAAGAATGAGCGAATAGCGAAGGAACTACAGGTGTCCAAGCAGGGAGGAGACTTGGTGACAATGTCCGCCCGAGCTGAAATGAAGAAGGAAATACTAGATGCAGTATTGTCCTTGGAAACAGTTATGCGAGCATTGTACTCCAAGTTTGGTACTGTGCATCAAGCAGTCATTCATCTCCACGGATGGCAGCAGTGATGTGCAAGAAAAGCATGTATCTTGAAGAACATACATATTGATTTTGATAACATGCAAGCAAGGATGATGAAGTACAAGGGAGCCCCACTTCACTTTCCAAAAATGATGAAGGCCAATGCGGTCGAGATGCAAGCACGTATCTGGAGTAAGATATGGATCTATGAAGACCTACTGCAACTCATCACTAGCATACAAGCTTCCCATGCATGAGTATTCAAATGCATGGAGGTTATAGTGCACACTCATGCGATGCCATCACTTGGGACTCTTACCCAGGCAAAGACCAATAAGCAAGTCCGACAGGAGCTTAACTCGTACTTCGACGAGTTGATGCAAACCACCACTAGCCCAGACTTTCCTATCAGTGTAGACATCATGTGCAATTACGTTACTAGTCTAACCACACTGAAGACAATGATGCACATGCTCACAAACAAGTTGGATAGAGGAGCCCGAGCAGTGTACCCAGATGCTATTGAGGCAAGGTTCAGGTTTCAGATGGATGTCACAGTAGAACACACGGACACTCTCAAGGACTACCAATCTTGGCATCAATATGTCACTGTTGATCAACATGAGGATGTCGAGCTATTGGACTTATATGGTTGTCTAAGTCCAAATGATGTCTAGTTTGGCTTGTCCAAGCCATTGTTCACATGGGTACATGTGCATTGTAATGTTGATTCATGTCAAGTGTAAGTCAAGTGTCAAGAGTGGATGTAACAATCATAGAGTAGGTGAAGAGTCATGAGAATAGTTGAATGGCCATAGAGGGGAATGTCAAGGGTCACCCCACCCTTTGCTATAAATAGTACCTCATAACTCATTATATAGGATTTTTTTCATCCAAGCTTCTACTAGGACTATCTTGAAGAAGGTTTGGATAGTAATGTAATGTGCCTTGGCTTCTCCACTGCACCTAGCTAGTACATCTCTTTGGAGGAGCAGGCGAATGTGGCTGTAATGTTCCATTGTTGGGGCTAGCAGGTTTAAATGGATGTATTGTATGATTGTGACTTACACTTATTTATATAATAAGATCTAGCACATTTTCATGCATATGTTGTTATTGTAGTTATATTGCTCTAGTTTCTTTAATGATATATCTTTTTTAACTTACGTACTTGTGTATGAACTAATTCACATGCAATTATATGAATCTTGTTGTTAATGTGTTGCATATGTTTTTAATGTTGTCACCATCTGTGTTGACTGCTCTATCGGACATCAAACAGACCTTTTACTTGAACCTTGCCATAACAACTGTCACACTCATCTTGGACTAATCCGCGAGTGTTGTACGTGTTATCTTACCTTATATGATGTGACTACCATATCTGAGTGGACTGCTCTACTGGAAGCTGTGCATGTCCTTTGTGTTGTGTGTTCCTAGCCGACTTGGGATTGATCCCTTTCAACCTGGAACTCACCTTCACCTCCTTCCCCCTTCGAAGTGTTGGAACCTCTCATACACCTTCCTTGACTCACTGCATCAGTCACACCCTTGCTATTGACTGGGTTATTCTACTTGCCTCTGTGCGGCATCACGGTCAAGGCATTACCTTACGATCCATTGTTGGGACTCTACACTGAACGGTCTAAGGTCTAATTAGGACTTGTTATTGAGGAGATCCCCTCGACATGTTGGTGGGTCCAACACTATCAACAGACACTTTACTATCTACGCGCTTTGTGACCACAACTTGTAGAGACTTTACAATTTAGATAACAAAAACTTGGGTTTTGCCCCAAAATTGACCACAGGGAACCCTATCCCAATAGGCCCCCAACACAAATATCATGACTCACCCTCGAGTCACTCTGCTAGTGCGGAGATCTTACTACGAAGATCTCTAAGCTCGACTTGTGCCACTGCTACCTCAGTCACGCTCTGCCTGGCTACCTGCTTGATCTACTCCGCCAGCTTGCTCGGTTGTTGGTCCTGCATTGTCTTCCTTTACCTTCTTTTGTTTTCTATGTAGGCTCACCAACTTCTCCTCAATGGCGGCAGAGATAACATAGGCCTCATCCAGCCAAGGCCCCAATCTGGCCTTGAGGATGCCTCTTTCCATTGTGCTTCCCCCACCTGTTCGAGCAACTGCTTTGCCTCATGCAACTTGGCCAATCGTTGTGAGATAGTGACGGTGTGCATCGTCGCTCTTGCTTCATCGTACTACTTCTGCAATTTGAGGGCTTTTGTGTTCAACCTCTGCAGTTTAGGGTGTTCCTTCAGAGTCGTAACGACCTCCATAGACTGATCAAAGAGCGTGGTGCAATCTGCCACCGCGACGTCTACTACTGCAACTGCATCTTTCACAGTGGCCTCACATTGTGCTCTGACCTCTGGTGGAGTTAAAGGTTGTGACTTCAACTCAAGCTCTGTAATTTTAAGTTTCAATTCAAACTGGACCTTGACTACTTCTGTCTTTGCATCATGCACACCTACAACTACTTTATAATATTGGTCTCCAATGGTGCTTCTTCTGGAATGTGAAGTTCCAGAACCGTCCTACATGCTTCGGCTACCATGGCTGCAGTCTACCCGTTCTGCTCGTGGACCTTCTTCCATGCTTCTGGCATTGTCGTCTTCTCAATGAACATCTGTTCATTGTTTACTTTCTGCTCACTAATCAAGCTCAGCGCGCCCTACTCCCAGGCCCTAATTTTTGCAATCACACTTGCTTGCAGTGTGTGAAGGAATTCACTGGGGAGCACGTCCAAGTTGAGGCCAACATTCCTCAAAGCACTGATAGTAGCCTTGTTAGCATCTACCTCCGTGCTCAGAGCTCCATCAGGCAGTGCGACTACCTGGAGATCCATGGATCGAACCAACTCTGGTGCTTGAGTGATCCCCGGTGCCAAGCTAGTTGAGGTCGTGCTACTCTCCCCTGCACCAGCTTGGAGTCTATTTGTTTGGATCTGTAGCTCGTGCAGACCCGTTTTTATGGCACTTAGTGCCTGCTTCTGTTGCTACTCAAACTCTTGCAACAGTTCTGTTGTTGTATCCCTTACCTTATCTCCAATATCATCCAAGACACCCTCCGTCAAGGTGATTGGATCTAGCGACAACTTTGAGGCTTTGGTCTTCTTTTGTTGTCCCTCCTTTTCCCTTTCTCTATGTCACTTTACATGGAAAGGAGTGCTCTCCTAATCTTCATCTCCATGGTCTGAATATTCTTCTTCCTCCATATGGATAGAAGGAGATTTCTGACTTCTGCCAGAGCAATGCTCTTCCTGCTCCACTTGTTCCTTTGTGGCGTGCTCTACTTATGCTTAGGCCTTCTCCTCAATCTCCTCCTTCCTCTTTTCTACCAACTATTAAACCTTCATTAGGGTTGATTCCTTTTTCTGCTTTTCCATGGAATTGCTTGTCCTGATGGCCAAATCTGATGCCATGAGCCAGTCTGCTAGCCAACCCTTAAGGACTTTGGAAATGGCATCATCCGTAGCCAAGTAGGGAAGGTCATACCACTTTTGATCTGGATCCTTCTGCACCTGGATATAAACATGGTGGAAGTCTGCTTTGAACTCTATGTATCCAAATAGCTTCTCAAATATGGTTGGTGACAACCATGACTTTCAGTTGATGGCTGCACGGATACTCACCTCCATCGGCACCCAAAACACTTTACTTTCCCTGACTCAGTCAGTGTCCTTGGTAGCCCACAAAGATGCAAACTTCACAACTTCGAGCAAATCGATCGGAGGAAACTGATTGTCCTCCGGAAACTCCCATGCAACCAGCGCAATTGAGAGTAGTAGACATGAGTAATAAAATGTCTTACTTTGGTCATGTGCCTCTCTGCAGTTCACGAGGAACTCGCTGCACAGGTAGTGCACCCAGTCAAACTGTACACCCTCCACGCACTAGGCTGCCAAAGAGACCACTGGTGCCGACACCTTATCTGCATGGCACTTCCTCATCACTTTAGTAGCCAAAATTTGAGTGGAAACCTTCACTGTAGGGTCAGAAATGTTGGTAATGGAATACTCGCACAGCTTCTTGACAAGTTTGAACTTGTCCTTCATCTTCTCAGTGAGGTCGCACTCACCAGTATTTCCACCAAATGCCTTGGCCAGATTCAGTCCTAAATGAGGGAGTAATGTGATCCTATGGATCAGCATATCAGTGATTGGTATCATCTCACTCAACCACAAGCACCCATCATGCACAAGGCACAACAACTGCTTAATGACTGTCAAATTTATGGGGGCACGGTGGTAGTGAGGCACCCATAGCAGGTTCAACAACCCTACCTTGTTTACCCCGCGAATCCATTCCACTAGCTCCAGTGCAGTGCCACCAGATTCCTTGTATAACACTCGCTTCATGAAGGTATCGGTAGACAAGTGGGGGAACCGCTCAATGTCCCCAAAATCACAATCTTCAAGCTTTAGATGTGGGATGCGCGCCAAGCATGGACCTTCAAAAGTTATATTTTCTGGCATTAGGGGTGTGTTAAGGAGGAACTGGCCCTCATCTAGGTCCTTCGGGACCTTCACCTTTCCCTGGCATGCAAGGATATACTCCGGCAACTTCGAAATAGGGTCTACCCCCTCAATATCGATGTCTTATGCACCCTCCTTGGCCTCTAGATCTACCACTTTGCCTTTTTCCTGCGCGGTTGGATTTTCTTTTCTCTGAGCCTGTGTAGTTGGATGTTTCCTTGGTGACTCGCGCACTGGTAGTGTCTTCTTTTGTTTATCCTTCTTCGGCTTGGGAAGCTCTCTCGTCAGTGTAGGCTTTGGCTTAGGAGACCTCGGCGCCTTAGGCACTGTTGTAGGAACCTCCATACTCATGACCTTAGGGGCATCCCCCTCAAAGGCGACAGTGCCCCCAGTACTAGCAGTCTCAGCTCATGCAAACATGAAGCTCTTAATGAGGTTCTGATCGTACTCAGGATACTGATTAGACACGGGGCTTGCAATCAAATTCTCAAAGAGCTCACGCAATAGACATCACAACCCAGAAATTCTTAGAATGCAAAGTGTTTCTCATTGGACAGCCACCTGTAATCTATACGTAAATTTGAATTCAAATTCAACTGTTCCCCTCAAAATTCGCTCATAAATGCGAGATTGGCAGCAGATTTCCAAAGATTTCACACTTGATTTCAACCTTCAATGCCTTAAATGTCGGTTGCTACTCCTCTTAACCGTCTTCTAGTAGCCAAATCATTTACAGTGATGGTAACGATCATTTTTTGGCTACGTTGCCTGGTCTTCATCCCTATAGCGTAGCTCCCTTCACGCTTCTATTGGTATTGTGACATCCTCCTGTTTTGCGTATATCCCTAATCGCGCAGCTCTACAACCCGGGCAGTGTTGTTTATAGTCCTATGCCTCCTTGCAGCTGTCTAGAGAGCTAAGACTATGCTACCATCATGTAGTCAGCAAGTTAGATCCCTGGTGTATGCCTTCAATCGGCTGCCATTTACCTTTCCGGGAAATGGATCTCCATTCAATTTCACAAGCTGAACTACTCCACCATCGGTAATCTCCTTGATAACATATGGCCCCAGCCAATGCATTTGAAATTTTCCTGGAAACTTATCAAACTTGCTGTCATATAATAAAACTAAATCATTTACCTTGAAGGTGTGTAGTTTGATGTGCCAATCGTGCCATGCCTTTTCACGCTCCTTCTAAACTTGTTGATGGAATCCAACCAAGAATCTATCTTCCTCTAGCTCTGTTAGCTGCACAAGCTACTCTTCTAAGGCTCCGCGATCCACCATTCCTGTGAATGTCGCTATGCATAAACTAGGCACAATGTACTCCATAGGAATCACAATGTGTACACCATAGACCAATCTAAATGGTGTATGACCAGTGAGCTTCTTACAAGTAGTTCTATAGGCCCATAACACAACTGGTACGCGCACGTCCCAATCATTCCTTTGCACATTGCAAACCTTTGTCAGCGTTGTTACACAAAAGTATCATCACCATGATTATTTGCAGTCAGTATGGGTCTATCATCACTTGTACTGTCCTCCTAAGCAAGTCTCAGACCACCTCAGCTCTTCAAATCAAGCTTTGGAAATGAGAGGAAGACATTAAAAATCAATGTAACTTTGGTTCCACACTTTCTCTCATGGTCACCTACGGTCCTGCACCTTCTGTATACAAAAACTGCGGACCTGCCCGCTCTGTCCCTAACGGTGTAGGTGCATACCCCTGTGAAAGTCAAAAGGCGCAAGTTTTATCTTAAAAAACTCACTTTGGGTTAATTCTAGAGGTTTCTAGAAGGATTTTTGACGTGGATTGTTCGCTCTAAGGTGGTTCATGCATCCCAAAAGAGAAGGAGCTAATCCCTTGATGAGAGGAGCTATCTAGGGGTGATTTTAGGGGCGAATGTTCGCCCTTTGGGGAAATTAAGGGGTTTTAAATTTTTAGTGGGCGAATATTTTGTATCATAGTACATTTTTACAAATCACCTCAAATAGCCCACCTTATTTTAAGGGAGATGGTAAAAAAGGTAAATTTAGCCCTTGAAATTAGGAGTTACAACCTTCCATTCGCCTATTTTCAAGAATAGGTTTTATTTAAGTGAATCCATTTGCCCATTTTCAAGAATAGGTTTTATTTAAGTGAATCCTATGGGCCAAAGGCCCAAATACCATATTTATAAAAGAGGTATGGTAAATTAATAAAAATATAAATAAATGAGAGGTATGGTAAGTAAATAAAGAATTTTTTATATTTACTCCATAAGTCACCTTATATACATGCAAGGGTGTAAACAAATAAAAATATAAGTGGAGGTATGGTAAATAAATAAAACGTCTTTTTATACTTACTCAAAAGGTATGGTAAATAAATAAAAATATAAATAAATTAGACTCATGGTAAATAAATAAAACCTCTTTTTATATTTAGTCCATAACCCTCATTCTATTTATGAAGGCTCAAGAAAGAGGTTTTATTTAAGTGAATCCTATGGGCCAAATACCATATTTGTAAAAGAGATATGGTAAATTAATAAAAATATAAATAAGCGAGAGGTATGGTAAACAAATAAAACATTTTTTTATATTTACTCCATAAGTCACCTTGTATTTATGAATGGTATGGTAAATTAATAAAAATATAAATAAACTAGAGGTATGGTAAACAAATAAAACATTTTTTTATATTTACTCCATAAGTCACCATGCAAAAAAACATTATTAACCCTAATATTAGTATTAAATAAAAATAAAAAGGGCACATGGTATTGACCCATGGTATTCACCAAAATGGCACATGGTATTGACCCATGGTATTCACCAAAATGGCACATGGTATTGACCCATGCTATTCACTTGGAATGTAGCCTATTTAAATGGGGGAATTAAACCAGCATAGATCCATCTTTACTCTGGATCTATTAATCCCCGAGAGGTATCAAATATCGTGATATGCAAACTAACATAGAGTGAAAAAATATTTGATCCGATCAAGAGTAAAAATGGATGTTGTAATTTAATGTATGTTAAACATTTTAGCTTGGTTAAAATAAAAAATAAAATAAAAATCAACTATTAATTTTATTAATTTTTATAAATTACTAATAGTAATTTTTTAAGCTCCAGGTTTATGATAACCCATGGTATTGACCCATGGTATTCATGTGAGCATAGACTATTTAAAGGGGAAATTCTATCTTAGATCCATCTTAATTCTGGGTCTACCAAGTGCTCAGAGGGATAAATAGATTTCATCCCCCTAAGAGTGGTAGATGTGGAGTTAAGATGGATATAGGTTGGTTTTTATGATAATGAAGATATTAAATAGACTTAAGAAATTATATTTTAAAAACATCTTAAGGTGAATGGTTAAAGCATAAACATTGGACAAGTATATTTGTATACTTCTGTTTTAAACTGAAACAAATCCAGGGCTAAAAGGAATGGATTAATTGCACTAGTCATCCTTCTATAACTTTCCAACATATGGTAGAGTAAACAGATTGTAATTTGGGTAATTTTTCTAATTGCAAACGGGAACATACTTTTGTATTGGAAGGGTGGTTACGAGGTCCCTAGAAGTGGAGTAAACAGATTGCAATTTGGGTAATTTTTCTAATTGCAAACAGGAACATACTTGTGTATTTGCAGGGTGGTTACGAGGTCCCTAGAAGTGATGAATTTGAATTTTTCTTGGTTTTATATATAGTATTAGGTGTTTTCTCATGCTTTCTGTGAATGACACGGGTGAATTTAATCCTACACCCACTAGGTTATCGATATGTAATTTCGGTAATTTTGATTTCAAAAGATATTTTAAAGAAATGCAATGATTTCATTTGTGTATTCAATAAACACAAGATTTTATAATTGATTAAAATATTCGCCATGCCTGGTGAGAGATTACATATCGCCAAAAAATTATATATACATATCATATTTAGTTTAAGAGAAATTCTTCGGCGTAAATCACAAGATAAAACATTTGTCGACGCGTTTCGAACCAACTAGTGTGGTTCATCGTCAGGACAAGTTGAAGAGACAGATCTAGCTTAGCATGTTAAATAGTTTGAGAAGAGCCTCCAACGACTATCACGACTAACGGCTACTTTTGACTATAGGACCAGAGTCAAAATTCGTTATATTAGGAGACCAAAAAATATCTAAAAATTAACTTAAATGGTGTTTAAGGTTAGTTAAAAAGGGTTTGTTAATTAAAAATTACCAATTAGCTTAAGTTGTATAATTATAAATAACATATAAAAGTTAGTTAGAGTTAATAAAAATAATGGATCGAAAAATTATAAATAAATAAATAAATATAAATATAAATATAAATATAAATAAATAAATAAAAATAAATAGAAACAAACCAATTAATAAATAAAAATAAAAATAAAAATAAATAAATTAAATAATTAAAAAAAAATAAAAAAATAAATAAAAATATAAAATATAAATATAAATATAAAAATAAATAAATAAAAATAAATAGAAACAAACCAATTAATAATTAAATAAATAAATAAAAATAAAATAAAGTAAATTAATAAAATAAACAGATAAATAATAAAAATAGAAATAATTTTATTTATTTATTTATTTAATAAATAAAAAAATTAATAAATTAATAATACTAATAAATAAACAAACAAACAAATAAATCAAAATGAATAAATAAAAAATAAATAAAAATAAAAATAAAAGTAAAAAAATAAAGATAATACCAATAAAATTAAAATTATAAATTAATAAGAATAACTATATATATATATCTATATATATATATATATATATATATATATATATATATTAATGAAGAATGTTCTAAACGGTATTAAAAATAAAAATAAATAAATAATACTAATAATACTAATAATAATAGAATACTATTAACTTAAAAAATAAATGAATAAATAATTATACCGAGTCAAAAGGAGAAACTCTAGGATGAAGACAAGGCATCAAGAAAAAAGATCCGCGAAATAAAGAGAGAACATCGAAAGCTAGAAAAAAACAAGACTAGGAAGAAAGGGCAGGGATCCAGCAGCTACTGATCTTCCAGCCGTCATCTCTATTGAGATTGTTCGGCCTTTTTTCAATTTCAATAGCTTCCCTGAATTTACGGTGGTGGAACTGCGCAACCTTGGCAATAACTTTGGCCTCCTCAATACACACCTGATGCTTGGTCTTTTCCGCATGCTCTGCTAACGCTGAAGACTTAGTTCTGCCATGTCTTAGGTCAGCTGCATGTTCACTGATCCTTTGCTAAATGGAGCGCCCTGTTTCCCCGATATAGGGTGTCCCACAGGAACAAGGGATCAAGTAGACACCCTTCATATCTTTAGGATCTATGGGATCTTTCACCGATCGGAGGGATTTGTGAATAGTGTTGAGGGGCCTGAAGGTTGAGGGAATATCATAATTCTTAAGGATCCGAGCAATCCTGTCCGTGGTTCCTTGGACATAGGGAAGATGCACACCTAGTCGACGCTCTTTAGGTTCTTTATCGATTAACGCATTTTTAGAGGCTTTGAGGAAAGCCTTCTGACCTAGGCACCTACTATAGCCATTCTCCACAAAGACATTAAGGAGATGGGATTTCTCCTTCTCGAAACTCTCCCTATCAGAAATCCTAAGGGCACGAGTGGCGAGGGTGTTAAGAACACCCAACTTTTGAGCGGGGAAATGATGGGAATCGGCATGAAGATACTGCTCAATATGCGTTTTCTTCCGGAATACTGAGTGGGAGAGAGAACCGTCTATATTCCTCGATATAAGAATATCCAAGAAAGGGAAGCAGCCATTGACCTCTTTTTCCATGGTGAACTTAATGGCCGAGGACTGACAGTTGAGGTGGTTGAAGAAGATATCCAACTCTTCTAGGCCATGGGACCAGATGACATTAGTGTCATCCACATACCTTTTCCACAGCTTGGGAAGGAGATGAGCCGAGGCTAAAGCTTTGGCTTCGAAATCTTCCATAAAAAGATTCGCAACAATAGGGGATAGGGGCGATCCCATGGCAACACCACAGGTCTGCTCAAAGAACTCACCCTCGAAACAGAAGAAAGTGGAAGTGAGACAGATCTCAACTAGATGCGCAGTGTCAGGATCCGTTAGGCGATAGATCACTTCCATGGCTTCCTTTATAGGGATACAAGTATAAAGGGAGACCACATCAAAGCTGACTAGAATGTCCTCAGGGCTAAGCTTCATGTCCTTAAGCTCTTTAACGAAGGAAGCAGAGTATTTTATGAAGGAATCTGTACGGCCAACCAGGGGTTTGAGCTTAATGGCAAGGAACTTTGCAAGAAGGTAGGTCATATTATTGATAAAATCGCCTTCCATTTTTCCTATATACCATGGAGATTCGCCCATTTATTATACATGTAAATTTAGGGGGGGTTCTTAAAATTTTCCCTGGAGCTATCCCTTTGAAGGAGGGCTTTATCCCTTTGAAGGAGGACCTAGTAACCTCACTCCATTGCACTATAAATACAGGCATTGGGCTGGTTGCTAGAGAGGTTAGAAGCTGAACATTTTTGAGGGTAAACGCTGGTGAAATCAAGACTTCCTAGTTGAGCTTAAGAGGAGAGATCACACATCTTTTTGGCTTCATTGGGGAGTGAGTGAAACTTGTCAAAGTAGAGGAGACTTCTTGTTGGACCCTGGGAGGAGCTTGTATAGCGTCAAGGCAAAGTTTGTAAAGTTCTTCTCCTTTTGAATTAATACAATCAAACTCATTTTTCTCAACAAGTATCTTATGTTATTTGTTTCATGGACTCCTTGACTTTCATGTTAAATATGTTTTATGCAATTGGCTTTTTAGGTGCTATTTAATTTGTTTGCCTTGTTTATGTTTGCAGATTCGCGAAAAGGAGCTCACTTGGATCAAAGGAGCGAGGGAATCCACAAGCTTGCATTGGACCTAAGGTAGGCCCTAAAAACACTTGTTTGCTATTTGTTTATTAAATCATATTTAGAGAAAGATAGTGTCTGGTTGGTTTGCTTGTCATTAGGTCTTCTTTAGATTCTAGGAAGGTCTATCTTGTCCGCAAGATCGACCTATTCCGTGTGACAAAATGGCGACTCCGCTGGGGAACTTGATTGTTTTCCTTGTTTTTACTTTGACCTGAGAAACTCTATTTTTGTTTCTGTTTTTGGTTTGTTATGTGTAAAAGTGGGTAGAGTTTGTAGATCCAGGGTTATTTTTCATTTTTCATAGCTTTGGGAGAGGACCGCACCCTGTCCGTTTGACACAGTGCGTACCTACCTGCAGCTTGGCTTTTAGCACAGAGTGGGACCGCACCTGTGCCAACTGTGGGCCTGCGGACCCTGTCAAAATTTTGAAAACCCTAAAATTTCCTCTGTTAGTCAGCTTAGTTTGTCTTTAGAAATTGTTGTCCACTACCCAGGCCTGCATATAACTTGTCAGAAGCTTTCCTTGGATTGATTTCGTTAGTGTTAGGGTTTTAGGTGAAATTCCTAGGAGTTTTGCTTGTTGGGTTTGTTTTCATTTTGGTTGTTTAGTGGCTCTGAGCTTAGAAGCTGTAGGGACTTCAAATCACCTTAGTGTCTACCAGCTTTCTTATGAGTCTGACCATTTATGAAATCTCCCCTTGTTTGAGGAATCCGCTTTAAGTTTTCTCTTTACAAAACTTCGAAAAGCTTGTACTTGAAAGTTTGGATTTTCATTTTCAAAAAGAAAACAAAATTGGTTGTTCTTGACTTATTTGTGATTCTGCATAAATTGGTCCTTAGCTTACATCTAGCTAAGTAAAACATCCTTAAAAAAGACTTTTAGTAGGCTTTGACTTCAAATAGGTTTTTATAATTTGTAGATTTCAAAGTTAGTCATTTTCATTAGTTTTGAGTGTTTTTTAAAAAATATAAAAAATCTCTTTTGAAAACAAAAAGTTTGTTTTTTATAGTGATTGAGTGCTTTGAAATGAAAAAGGGAAATTTTTGTGAAATAACTAGTTGTCTCGTTTTGAGTGCTTTGGAAAGGAAAAGATCTTCTTTTAATTTGTTTAATTGACAAAGATTTGTGTTTACAAAGTATTTGCATTCTCAAACTCTTTCTTAGTTTAGAAGTTCATCGAAGAGAAAAAGATTGTTTAGATCATCTTAGGTGCATTTTTAGTGATTTTGAGTCGAGTCTTCATACCACGAGTTTCATCTCCGCACCTTTGGACTTAAACAAAAACCACTAAAATTAGCGCTTAAAGTAAAATTCACCTAGTAACATTTTTATTTCTAGGGCTCTGATACACCAACTTAGCTTAGGCTAGTGTCTTGGAGTAGGAGAGTAATTAACTCTCCAAGACAGTAAAAACAAACAAGTAGCTGTATCTTGTGGTAGGGAAGAAATCCAATTGTTGCATTTATGCTCTGGGAAAGCTCCTCTTAAAGGAGAAGCACGATATCGTGTTCGAACCAGTGTGGGAATCAATCCTTCCTCATTGGGAACGACGCCAGATATTCACGTGTTAAAAATGGTAAACCTCAGATTAACCATTGTCGAGGAGCCTGGGTTCACTTGTTGGTAAACCTTGTATTATGTCAAGGAGCCTTCAAGGGGATTGAGCTTGCTACTCTGCCCTTGCGTGCATATCGGATCGTAGACTGTTCCCCCAAATGTATTTGTCTCAGTTGGTAACCTTAGTGGCCATATTCTTTAGGATTCTTCCTAAGGTGACAGTGGTGGGAAGATCCCATTGTACGTGGAACAGACGTCGGCTAGACTCACTTGGATTTTCTGGGGGGTTCACTTCACTCGAGACGGTTAAGTGGAGGAACTTGTGCCAGTCTATTCATTAAGCAGGTTGTCGAGGTAACTGTTCCAACCGCCATTTCTATATTGAACTCTGCGACGTTGGATTTCATCACCAACTAGTGTTTTTAGTTCGGAAAGTTACTGTTTGTGTGTGTTTGATCTCCTAGATTCTTTAGGCGTGTGATTCAAATTTGTTTGGTTCTTTAGAGACTTTAGGTGCTTTTCATTGATATTTTACTTTGTTTGCGTGTGAAGTAGTTAAAAGTTTTCAACTGTGGCTGAATTACCAAGACAGTCCCGTAGACTTCGAGGCCAGTCTCCTGAATTTGTAAACGTGGCTGAGTTATTGAGGAAGTCCCGTAGACTTCGGGGACAACCTCCTGAGGAAGTACCAAGCCAACTTGAAGGCTTAAAAGTCCTCGTAACTCCTAGAGACAGTAGAGTTGGGTCACCTAAAGAAGGAGAATCTTCTTTGATAGTACATCCTGATTTTCAAACGCCAGTAGCAGAATATAATCCACAGTCAGTGTCTGTCTCCGAAATCACTGGTAGCTTTTCATCTACTAGTGATATAGGTGAAGAACCCGAAAGATCCGAGCCTGAAAGTGAATTTGCTGCTACTCCAACATCGGGGTTTGTTTCTCCAACTTCTAGTGGTCCTGGTTCACCTAGGGTAGAAAGAGTAATCACCCAAGATCTTCCTTTTGGACTTATTGCTATTGAAGAACTTGCTCCGGAAGAAGAAGAAGTAGGCATCTCTATCCCTGAAAATCAACCGGTTATTGAACTAAGGGAGCGTGAATCAATTTTTTATAGTCCACCTAGGAGTAATTCTTGGTATCTTTCTTTGACTAATTATCTAGAAAACTCAGGTTAAATTTTTCACCACCTCGTGCTCCTTATCACCCAACACCTAGAGGTTTTTATACTCCCGTCAATATAGCAGGACAGTCATCCATGTTTACTCAATCGCCTGAATATTTTTTGTACGGCAGTCCTTCTGTTCCCTTCGGATATCAGTCACTTTCTGGTACTTTTTCGAGAGCATCTCCTCAACCCATTGAGCAAGGGTTATTAACTGGAAGCAATGGTACTAAGCCGTTGAGCATAGAAGACATTCTTATGATGTCAGGTTCTATTCCCAATCCTCAACCTCAAGGTGGCCAGTTACCGCCTGGGGGGTAGCCTCAATTAACGCCTGGGGGGCAACCTCAAGGACAGTACATACCTATGGGACAGTACGTTCCTCAAGGTCAACCCCAGTATCAGTATGTGCCTCAAGGGTATCAACCCCAGGTCAATACTCGAACCAAGGTTTCCAACCACCCCAAGGTCAAATGTTTGTTCAAGGAATGGGAAATGTACCTTTCAATTATCAATCCTACCCTCAACCTGGTTATGGTCCTCAGTATTCTCAACCAGTTATGGGTCAGTACCCCGGAATGAATATAGTGTGGGATCCATCACAAACCCAACAGGTGTTGCAGCCAAGTGTACAGTTGTCATCTCAAACTGGACAACCCTTAGTTTCTGATTCACCCCAGCAACCAGTCCAGTCTAACATTCAAAATTTTGTACCTTCGGTAGTTTCTCAGCCTGGGCCTAGTACACCTCGTACTCCACCTCAAACAACTGCTACAACTACCGCAACATCTGTTCAATATACCCCACCTACTTCTGGAGTATCGACAGCTCCGGTTTCTACTGTTCCTGTATCTACTCCTCAGACATCTTTACCACCGTCTGGATCTACGATTCAAACTTTGGTTCAGATGCCTGTAGGACAACCTGGTTTAAGTACGGTTGTCACAAGTCAACAAAATTCACCTATCAACCGTACCAGGGACAGTACCAATTCGGTCCTGCTGTGCAGCAGCCAGTCTATCAGTATCAACCGTATCTTGGGTACACTTATCAACAACCTCAACAACCCCAGTACGGTCTGGTTAATCCTGGTTTTCCGGGAGGATACAATATCCCGAATGCGATTCCTATTCCTAGTTATCCTGGATATCCTCCTCCTAGGGCTGGTCTCATGACCCAGAGTTTTAGGGACCCTAATCGACAGTTACCGTTTATCGCAGCTTTGGACTTACCTGACTTGTCGTGCCTAATGAACGATCCCATTAATTATCTTCCGTTTTGGCCGCCAATGCCGAATAAGTTGCCCAGTGACATTCCCAAGTTTGAAGGTAAATCAGGAGAGGACCCGTCAAACCATGTGATGACTTACCACCTCTGGTGTGCGTCTAACTCCATTACAGATGATTCAATCCATCTTAGACTTTTCCAGCGCACTCTAATTGGTCTCGCGGCCAAGTGGTACATTGAGTTACCATGAGGCACTTTTTATAATTTTAGTCAGTTAGCTACCTCGTTTTTAACTCATTTTCAGTTACCAGTCCGATATGACAATGGCACAGAATTGTTAACTTCGCTAAAACAATCGACATCCACTTACATTTCAGATCATATTCATGAGTGGAGACGTCGACGTCGTTTAGTGAAGGTATTTATTCCGGATCAAATCTTGGCTGAGTGGTTTGTAAAATCTTTGTTGCCAAAGATCACTGAAGATGTTGCTAAAGCCAGAGTTGTTACTGAGGAGCAAGTCATTGCTCAAGCACAGTACCTTGACTTGGTCTACACTTAGTCGGTTACACGAAAAAATCCCCGATCTTCCCAAGCAAAATCAAATTGCTGCAGCTCCTTTGGGATCTCATGCCGCTGATGGTATGATTGGCACGGTTAACACTAAAAGTAAGAATAAGTCTTCCAAGAATTCTTCTCCCATTATAACCTTGCCTGATTCCCCAATAGGAGATTCTTCTGCAGAGATTTCCGCTGATATTCACGTTGTAGAGTCATCTACAGCTAAATCAAAATCCGGTGTGAAGAAGAAAGGAAAGAAGAAGAATAAAACAGATAAAAGTTCAAAGGAGAAACCTGAAAAGGCGGAATACAATGATGAAAAGTGCAAACCTCATTATCCTTGTCTCATTTGTGACGATGAACATTTTACAAGAGACTGCCCTCATCGTGCAGAGGTTGTGAAGATTGTCAAAGGTTCCCAAACTCCTGCTGTTTTGAAGGATCCTTTTCCGGCTCAAGACAGTAAGATGATAGGTTCATCCTCGAGTGCCAATGAAGAACCCATACTGATGATGTCCCATGTTAGGATTGCGACTCGATCGCAAGATTATGGTAGTAAGAGTCCTGTTGATGGTAAAGAAGCAGAATCTTCTCATTCTAATCCATCAACCTCAGCTCCCGGTTCCAATCCACTACAGATCGAGAAACCTAATCCAGACATGGTAATCAAATCACTCGCCAAGGGTATACTTCGAAAGTCAGCTTTCAATCCACATGCGTGAGCGGCTCAGAATTATAACATTGTTGAGGATTTAGCTATTTCACCCTCAGCAATGTCATCTTTGGAAGTGTTGCAATCATGCCCAGCACAACGTAAATTACTTTTGTCGGTTATAGGAGTTGTTGATGTTCAGGACCTGAACCTAATAATTTTCGATCTAGAAAATAGTACACCGCGTTTGCCTCATCAAATGGCTTTCCAGATTCTAGTGATAGTAAAAAACAGGCCTATTCATCGGACTGTAATTGACGAGGGAGCCTCAACGTGTATTATGTCGATACAGTGTTGGAGATCGCTTGGTTCTCCTTCGCTAAATCAATCATTGACAATTCTAAATGCCTTTGATGGCCGTGGGTTTCATCCTTTTGGCATTCTACAGGATTTGCCTATAGGGGTTGAAGGAAAAACCGTTAGTCTAGATGTGGAGGTGGTTGATGCCCTTCTAGATTACAACCTTCTCTTAGGTCGAAGTTGGTCTTACGCTATGACAGCGGTCGTTTCATCGGTCTTTCGAGTAATAAAGTTTCCACACAATGGAAAGATCGTTAAAATAGACCAACTGGCTTACTTTTCATCCGACCCAGCCTCTTCGGAGAGTATTCAACATGTTGGTAAAACGACTATCCCATATAAGGATGTTGGAGTAGGATTAGTTAAAGATGCCGGTTTACTGGGAACTTTTCCTTTTCCTCCAATCAACGTATCATCTTCATTTGCAACCATTCATATGATTACATCAGACACCATTATTTATGATGATCCTTGGATCATCCCTTCTGAATCTGAGATAGACTCATTTGGTAATTCCATGCCTTTGAGTCCATATGAAATTGCCTATGAAGCCGTGCAGTCTTTTGCCGACCCGTGTTCAACCGAAAATGACTTAATGAATGTGGTTTGTGAGGAATCACTTTTCACATCAACCTCGGATTTAACCATGTTTCCTGAACTTGTTCACTCTGATGAGCAAATTCGTGAAATCCTATGTGTAGATGATTTACCATGGGAAGATCTCCATCACAAATCTTCGTTTTTACCTGAGGATGATCGTTTTGAAAATGATTTCTCATCAATTTTTACAACTGAATATGTCAAGGAACCTCAGAATCCAATGAAACATCCTGATTCAGAGTTAAATTTGGGAAACATCTCTCGAACTATCCCTATTGACATTTTGGTTAAGCCCGAAATTGTTGAGAACATTCATATAGGTGCCTCGTGTACAGATGACGAAATTCAATTATATAAGGCCCTATTTCAAGAATTCCGTGATGTGTTTGCCTGGTCCTATGAGGAAATGCCAGGAATTGATCCTGCGATTGTTGTTCATGAAATAAAGACTTACCCAGACGCTAAAATCGTCCGGCAACGTTTGCGTCAGATTCACCCACGAAAAGCTGTTGCAATTAAAGCAGAAGTTGAAAAACTGTTGAAATCAGGTTTCATTTATCCAATCCCGTTAACGGATTGGGTATCGAATATTGTTCCGGTTAACAAAAAACAGGGAACACTAAGAATATGCATCGATTATAGGGACATTAATCGAGCCTGTCCAAAGGACAATTATCCAACTCCCTAGATCGATCAAATCATTGATGATTGTGCCGACAGCGAAATATTCTCCTTTATGGACGGTTTTTCGGATACAATCAAATCAACATTCTACCTGCCGATCAACCAAAAATTGCGTTCATTTGTCCATGGGGGACATTTGCTTATTGCAAATTACCTTTTGGGCTTAAGAATGCCGGAGCAACTTTTCAAAGGGCGATGTCTTATGCGTTTCATGACATCAAGCACATTGTGCAACCCTATCTCGATGACTTGCCTGCTCATTCATTACATTGAGCTGATCACCTCGTCCATTTACGAGCAATCTTTATGAGGTGTAGGCATTATTGTATTCGGTTGAACCCACACAATTGTGTCTTCTGTATAGAAACGGGTCGATTGCTGGAGTTTGTAGTTTCGAAAGCTGGCATTCGCGTTGATCCCTCAAAGGTCGAAGCTATCATCAAATTGCCTCCTTCTTCGAGTCTTCGCCAACTCCAAAGTTTGCAAGGGAAAGCAAACTTTTTACGACGATTCATTCCTAACTATGCCGAGGTTACAAAGGGTTTTACCCAGTTGTTGAAACAGAATACTCCATTCTATTGGGACGAGATAGCTCAAAAATCTTTTGATGCACTCAAACACGCGTTGACCCATGCACCGTTGTTGCACCCTCCCAACTACAACCAGGATTACTTCTTGTATCTCGCCGCTTCTCATTCCACCATTGGAATGGTCTTAGTTCAGGAAGATGAATCAGGAACTGAACATCTGATATATTACCTTAGTCGAACTTTAAATCCAACTGAGCTAAAATACTCACATGTGGAGAAATTGGCATTGGCAGCCGTTCAAGCTGTCCAATGTTTTCATCAGTACATTCTACTACGTAAAACTACAGTAATTTCAGATTGCAACCCTATGATCTACATTTTGACCAAGCAATTGCTAGGGGGCAAGTACTCTAAATGGATCGTTATCTTGCAAGAGTTCAACTTGGAATTTGAGAAATCCAAGTCTAAGAAATCTTTAGTTTTTGCGGAGTTAATGTGTGACTTCCCGCGTGCTGACACAGAAACTGTGGCGGAGGAGCCCATTGCGGACGAATCCTTGTTTTTAATCAGCACTTTAGATCCATGGTATGGGGATATCATCGTTTATCTCCAGACCCAATCCTTTCGGCCAGAAATTTCAAGGTCAGAACGTCGGAAAATTCGATTCCAGTCCCAACAATTCAGGATTATTGGAGATACTCTTTATCGCCATGGGGCGGATTCTGTTTTTCGACGTTGCTTAACTCACGAGGAAGCTGAAAGGGTTCTAAATGACTGTCACTCTGGAGCATGTGGCGGTCATATGTCTGGGTTTGCCACAGCCCAAAAGATATTGCGCACTGGCTACTTCTGGCTGTCTTTATTTAAAGATTGTATTACGGCGGTCCAAAAATGCCACAACTGCCAGATTTTTGATCGTAAGATGCGTGCTCCACCTGCTCCTCTCCACCCTATAATTGCTGTTGGTCATTTTTCCAAATGGGGTATCAATTTTATTACATGTAACCCTCACTCGGTCGGGGGGCATGCGTATATCATCCTTGCGGTAGATTATTTTACTAAGTGGGCCGAGGTGATGCCTACATTCGAGGCAGACGGCAAGACAGCTGCAATTTTCGTGTTCAATCATATAATTGCTAGGTTTGGTGTCCCACAAGCGATAATCACTGATCATGGACGTCATTTTCGAAACGTTATGATGACCGAACTTACAAGCCAGCTTGGTTTGCGTCACGATAGTTCAACCCCTTATTATCCACAAGCGAATGGTCTGGTTGAGTCCATCAACAAAGTTTTAGTTATCATGATCCGACGAATCATTGGGATTCATCGGTCGAATTGGCACAAATGGTTTTTTCAGCCCTTTGGGCGTACCGAACTTCAGTAAAAACATCAACAGGGTTCACTCCTTTCCAACTAGTCTATGGTTTGGAAGCCGTGTTACCCATTGAATGCGAAATCCCGTCACTGCAAATGGCCATCGAGTTACTTCCAGCCACTTCCGAAGAGTAAAAGCGTTTGTTATACTTGGCTCGATTAGATGAGAATTGACGTGATGCTGCATTGGCGATCGAGACTCATGCAAAACGCATGAAATCTCAGTATGATCGAAATGTGACCCCTCGAAATTTTTCAGAAGGAGATCTAGTCTTAGTTTATGATCAAGCTAATGATAAATTAGGCGCTGGAAAATTCGTTCCTATGTGGCATGGTCCCTATGTTGTAAAGCGAAAGCTAGCCAAAGGGGCTTATGAATTGGTAGACTTTGATGGGGACTCTTTGGGTAAACCCAGAAATGGCCTTTACTTGAAGAGGTATTATGCTTAAAAGAATGGGTATGGAGATCTAGTTAGGATAGTTTTCTCTTTTTAGCTGGTGTGTTTTAGTTTAAACAGTGTGCTTAGCTTAGAGAGTGTCTTTTTTCGCCATTATTCCTGCTTATCTTGGTTTTACTCTTGATATCGCAGATGTCGATGCCTCTCCAAACATACATTGGTTTCGTTGATGATGCTTGTCATAATACACGGAACATCTCTTCCACAACGTGGGTTATCTATTCGCCCTCTGACGAGTTAGTATCTATGCATGGGGTAAGCCTCGGTCAAACAACGAACAACATTGCCGAGTATAGTGCAGTGATTGAGTTATTATCTGAATCTATTTCATTTGCGATTCAGAGTTTGATAGTGAGGTTAGATTCTAAACTCGTTGTATTACAGCTTAATAGAGTATATGCCATTAGAAATCCAGTGTTATTAAGATTATTTTTGAGAGTGCATCTCATGGAACATGAATTTAATTATATTGAATATCAGCATATTCCAAGGTCTTTAAATACATTAGCAGATGCAATTGCTTCTCGAATGTTAAATAGACATTTGCAATAATCATACATGTAAATTTAAAACCATTCCATAACATGATTTACAAGATAAGCCGGTAATAGTGATATATATATATATATAGGAGTGTGTCAAAAAATACATCGTCCTCGATCATAGGTTGAAAAACACCTTATGATCGGCAAAAATGATAAGTACAAAAAACAAAAATGTCATATGTGCCCACAATAGGCGATCATCCTATCACTGGTGATGATCTCTATAAGAAACCACTGCACGAGCCACCTTGCAAAGGAACCTCCTAAAAGGTCCAGGGACTCCAATCACATAGCGCTGAAGTCGACGAGGAATGTCATCTATAGTGGTCTCAGGAATATCTCCTATCAAGCACTCGAGATGACCCTCCAACTCAGCTAAAACCTCTGCTGATTCGTCCTGTGGGGCTGGCACGGGTGCAATTGGTTGCCTCCTCTCATAAGGCCGGAGAGCGGCTGGTCGCTATGGACCCACATCTGCATTTGAAATTTTTACTATCAGTTTTGAGACGATGAAAAAATAACAAAAAATTAAAATAGGAAAAATGTTGAAAAGGATTTTACCTGACTCGTCCCACTGCTCTCCTGGGGGAAGAACCATGTCTGGGTCACCACGAAAATCTATCCCAGCGTAAGGGAAGTCCTGAATGAAAAAGACCTGGTTTTCCAGCCATTAGAAATACTCAGGTTTGAATCGAGCAACCTCTGTCCTCTCGTCCGGGTGACGGGCCATGACTGCGACCCATCGCATTAGTTTGGGCTCTCGAGGAAGCCCAACTCCAACAGTAAGATGCTGTGGGATCAACATAGGAACCCTCTCCAGGCCAAAATTCACAACTAAATCCCCATAACCAAAGGTCTTTAGCTGTCCGTTTTTGGCCCTGGTCAGTTGGCCTTTCAGATTGGCCAACACGGCATCGCACCAGTTGAAGATGGTGCCTCGAAAGAAATCAACTGCCATACGCATCTGGGATCCGGTGGAAATATGTAATGCGGCAGCTCCGCAAAGTCTGGTGACAGTGAATGCAATCACCATGAGCTCAGGATGGGATATGGTCTTTATGTCTATCCCTTTGTCTCTAGCCTGGCTGTTGCAGTACTCTAGCCTGAGGCTATCGACAGACTGGCCACCTGGCCTAGCCCCAAATAGAGTCAAGTCTTCGCCTCTCTTAGGCAAACCAGTCAAGAAATATGTGTCCGCCGGCTCGATTTCGAGCTGGTGGCCACCAAAGAAGAAGCACTGGTCCTGTATGCTCCATCTGTCAACCAGACACTGTAAGAAATCCACCTGAGCCCTCATGCCAGGAATGGCCCAGTATTTGTACAATCTGCACGCCCTCAAAGCATCAAGTGAAGGCTAATGATTCCATGCAGCGGCATCCACGTCCTCATGCTCTCGTTCACGCCAATCTAGCATGATGTACTCTCTGCATCAAGCATAAAGACAAATTAAAATGCTAGAAAATATTTTGTATGGTCCATTTTTGAGAATTTTTGGGTTCAAAACCCTTGCGGCGGGGACCGCACCCTCCAGGTTAGACACAGTGCGTGGGACCGCATTGTGTCTACACGGAAGGTGCAGACCCCGAGCTTTTTCCCAATGGAGAACAAGTCGGGGTCCGCAGGCCCGCAATGTTAAACCTGCGGGCCCCCGCACGTGGGCTTTGCACCTAAAAACCCTCCCAAAAATGAAATAAAGGACTAAAACAAAAAATTAAACGGTTAAAAATGAAGAGTGGGATGATGTGGATTACCTGGACAAGACGGCGTTCGATTCCGACGGTTGGATTTTCCGCAATCTTCACGGAAAGTTTTCTGAGCAAAAGCACTATTTTCTCACCCAAACTCAAACGGTAAAAATGAATTGACAAAGGCCCTTTTTATAAGTTTTTTGAGTAAATAAATTGAAAATTTGTTTATGTTTCACTTTGAAAACGTATTTTGCAACATTTTTACCCATTTCAAACAGGTATGAGTAATGTTCGTGTTCTTGTGCAGAATAAAGGATTATTCAGGCGAAATCTATCATTTTCAATGAAAAAACATGTAGAGTCATCTTTAAGCTCTTTTCTAACTCCTAAAACATGAAAAGATTGCCGAGTGTTTCTTTTAAACTCGTTAAAACGGAATTAAAAGACGGTCCACTTACAGCTCTTTTCCGACCGTAAAAAACATGAAAAGGTTGTCGGATTTTTGTCGTTTCAAATTCGATATCGATCATAAAATGACATGTCATTGATCACTTTTTTACTTTTTTTGGGTCAAAGGCACTAATGACGAAAAGTACTCCTTGGTCGTAAAAGATCAAGCGGTTCTCTCAAGTATTATTTTATACTTTTTCGGGCTTGGGAGACACAAATTTATGAAAAAGGTCAACCCTGGAGTCTTCTTAAGTTTTTTCAGACTCTCTAAAATTGAAAAACGTCGAGTTTCTCCTATACTGTACTCGTTAAAATTTTACAGTAAAGGACGTGTTCAATTACAAATAGGAACGAACCACTCCTTCTTAGGGTTCGAATTTAAACTATGTTGGACTCATCCGAAGGATGAGCTTATAATCAAGAAAATGTTATCCTCCTCAAGCTTGTCAAAAATAAAGAGGTACTTGCCAGAAATGGTGGGGGAAAGAGAGAAAAATGAGCCTGTTTGTCATACTTTGTAACCACTCTTGAACACGGCACTTTCATTCACCTGGGTTGGGAAATCCTTTGCCTAACAGTTGATCAAACCACATTGAAGGTCTTCAGTCAGTTTCTGGGTATTAACTTTGGGTCAATCGTCACCAAGCCATCTGTCGTGTCGTTATGTGTTCAAGAGGTCACTGCCAATAAGCCATTCATCTACAAAATATCTGTCATCCATCTTGACCATCCCTGAGTCAGTCCTTGCAACTAAATTTCTTCAACTTGATCTTTGATTTCGTGTTGTGGGCTTGCCTACGACGGATCGCTTTCTATCGACATCAACTCATTATCTAGAAAGATGATCTAGGAATCATCAGTACCTTGAAGTCTGCATGCCTCAATGGCAGGTTTCTCGCCTTTGACGACAGTTTACATCATTGACTTTCAATCAAAGGATTCCGTGACATGTTCGACATCAACACATTTATTTGCATCTCATGGATTGTACTGGGTACTTTGAGAGCCATTGACACCATTGGTGGTTTCTCTCACACTTGTTAACAATTTACATCATTGACTGATAATCAAGTGGTTTCTACCATGTTCGACATCAACACATTCATTCGCATTGATAGAATCGTACTATTTCAGGAAAGTAGAAATGAAGACCCTGGATCTAGTTTCCACAATCTAGGCTGCGAGGAATTTTGTATTCATTATATAATGGACTATTCATAAACAGATGGTTGCATCCATACTGTGTCCACATGAGTCTATACTTGTGATGTTTTACAAGATCATTCCTGTATCAGAGCAGTAGTTAGTTTTTCTAGTCAGTTTTGATCTGAGCATGGGAATGCCTACCTCAGCGATGATATGATCTCATATATATATTTTGCATTGAATGTTATTACAGGTTTCAACTGGGTTCTCCACAAGATGATCCTCGAAATGATAAAGTACTTCACTCTTCCTAAATGATAAGAAATCCACATCTACTACAGACTTCACACTTTAGGGGGCAATCTGTTACACAAAAATATCGTCACCATGATTATTTGCAATCAGTATGGGTCTATCATCACTTGTATTGTCCTCCTAAGCAAGTCTCAGACCTCAGCTCTTCAAATCAAGCTTTGGAAATGAGAGAAAGACATTAAAAATCAATGTAACTCTGGTTCCGCACTTTCTCTCATGGTCACCTGCGGTCCCGCACCTTCTGTATACAAAAACTACGGACCTGCCCACTCTGTCCCTAACGGTGTAGGTGCATACCCCTGTGAAAGTCAAAAGGCGCAAGTTTTATCTTAAAAAACTCACTTTGGGTTAATTCTAGAGGTTTCTAGAAGGATTTTTGACGTGGATTGTTCGCTCTGAGGTGGTTCATGCATCCCAAAAGAGAAGGAGCTAATCCCTTGATGAGAGGAGCTATCCCTTTGAAGGAGGGCTTTATCCCTTTGAAGGAGGACCTAGTAACCTCCCTCCATTGCACTATAAATACAGGCATTGGGCTGGTTGCTAGAGAGGTTAGAAGCTGAACATTTTTTAGGGTAAATGCTCGTGAAATCAAGACTTCCTAGTTGAGCTTAAGAGGAGAGATCACACATATTTTTGGCTTCATTGGGGAGTGAGTGAAACTTGTCAAAGTAGAGGAGACTTCTTGCTGGACCCTGGGAGGAGCTTGTATAGCGTCAAGGAAAAGGTTGTAAAGTTCTTCTCCTTTTGAATTAATACAATCAAACTCATTTTTCTCAACAAGTATCTTATGTTATTTGTTTCATGGACTCCTTGGCTTTCATGTTAAATATGTTTTATGCAATTGGCTTTTCAGGTGCTATTTAATTTGTTTGCCTTGTTTGTGTTTGCAGATTCGCGAAAAGGAGCTCACTTGGATCAAAGGAGCGAGGGCATCCACAAGCTTGCGTTGGACCTAAGGTAGGCCCTAAAAACACTTGTTTGCTATTTGTTTATTAAAGCATATTTAGAGAAAGATAGTGTCTGGTTGGTTTGCTTGTCATTAGGTCTTCTTTAGATTCTAGGAAGGTCTATCTTGTCCGCAAGATCGACCTATTCCATGTGACAAGCATTTTCTCCAATATATTATTAAATGATTCGACCATCCTGTTGGCTTGAGGGTGATATGGCATACTCTTATAATGATAAACTTGGAATTATTCCATCAGTGCGCTAATCGTATCATTGAGGAAGTGCATACCGCAATCACTCATCAAAATATTTGGGAAACCAAACCTAGTTAGCACATATTCAAATAGGAAAGTTGTTACTGTTGCCCCTGTACAGTCCTTTACAGGCTATGCCTCCACCCATCTGGTCAAATACTCGATCGCGGTGATGGTATACTGCACACCCCTCTTCTTTCCTGGACGCTGAATCGGTCCTACAAAATCAATTGCCCATTTTTCGAATGGTTGCACTGATACATACAGATTAAAAGGCAACTCATCCCTCCATGATGGCCTACCAGTTCTCTGACATGCACCGAATGCCCTATAATATGATTTGGAATCCTTATGCAAGGTTGGCCGCCACAACCCAGCTCGTAAAATCTTCTGTACTGTGGCTTTTCTTGCAAAATGGCCTCCCGCAACTCCTCCATGAGCTTCAGCTAGGATATTGGTTCGTTCAAAATTAGGCACATAGCGTCGCAATATCTCATCTGATCCCATTTTATACAAATGACCTACAATAACAGGAAAACTTGTCGTGCGCACCACCTATTTCTTCTTATGTTTACTCGTGTATCCTTTTTGAGCCGTTCTCATAGTTAGGAAGTGGATGATGTCTACAAAATGATTGTTTGCCATGCGCACTACAAAGAGCTGCACGTTAGGAAGCCCCTCCTCTAAATTGGTAGGCTCATCTTCAGTTTCAATGCATGATAGATTATCTGGTCCTGCATTCAATTGCCCTGGATTCACAATTACCTCAAAATCATACTCTTGAAATAACAACAGCCATCTGCATATTCCCCCCCCCAACATAGGCTTGTTGACCAGGTACTTTAATGCAGAGTGGTTTGTGTACATATTAAAGTGTCCACCTAGCAAGTAATGCCTGAACTTCTGTAGCATGTACACCATAGCCAACCCTTTGTGCTACGTCATTGAATAGTTATTTTCAGCCTTAGACAGCTTCCTACTCGTAAATGCTATCAGGTGATCCAGTTCTCCTTCACCGGCATGTGTCAGTACTGCTTCCAACGCAATACCTGACGCATCCACATGCACATGAAATTCCTTATTCCAATCCAGGAAGACTAGGATCAACGCGGCATCTCTTCTTTTAATACATCCAGGCTCCACTGACATTCCTCATTCCAATAGAATGTAGCATCCTTCCTCAACAGTTTTTCCATCGGTGCGATAATCTGAGCATAAATCTTGATGAACTTTCGATAATAACCAGTATGACCCAGTGTTGCACACAGTTGTTTAACACTTCTTGGTGCCTCCAAATTGATTATAACCATGATCTTAGTTGGGTCCACCATTAATCATTGTCTTCACACTACATGACCCAACAATATTCTGAAAGGGGCAAAAAATAGACACTTCTTCAAGTTTAGCGCAATCTGATACCTCTGGCACATATCCAGCATCAAGCAAAAACTAGCTACATGGCACTTTACCAGCGTAAACACTGTTCAATCGTCAAAGTATACCTCCAAAAACTTGTGAATGAATTCTTTGAACATCGCAATGACTACGTGCGAAAACATCGTCGGCGTATATTTGAGCCCAAAAGGCATTACGTATACTGAAAGTAGCCCCATTCGATCGTGAAGGTAGTCTTACTCCTATCTTCCTGCGCAATCTTTATCTGATGGTATCTAGAGAACCCATCAGTGAATGAATAGGCCTCCTGCGTGCCAACATTATCCAGCACTTCATCTGTGAACTGAGTTGGAAAAGGATCATGAATGCAAGCATCTTTCAACTCCCTGAGATCTACGTAAATTCTTATCTCATCCTTTTGCTTCTTTTCCTGAACTACCATAGGACTTACCCAATCGGACTTTGCCATTGGTTCAATGATTCCTCCTGCCAACATTTTGTCCAACTCCAAGTAGACATTTTCCTTGTACTTAGGATTAAGTCGATATGGCCTCTGCTTCATAGGCTTATCATTTGGTTTCAACTTTATTTTCATCACTCCTAAATCGCCTATTATCCCCTTCAAGTCTGAAAAATTTGTAGGGAACAAATCTTGGTACTTGTGGAGCAACTCAACGACTTTATCCACCGTAGCATCATCCCAGTAGTCCCCTATCTTCGTAAACTTCAGCTCCGCCTCTATTCCAATGTTCACTTGTTTAGTTTTTAGTGGCGCGGTGATATCTAGATTCTATATCTAGAGCCCCTCAACTTCGTAGTGACCTTCCGCCTTTAGGATATTAATGTTCCTTGGATCCTCCTCTTCTTCTTCAGTAGTCACATTATAGCACTCCAGCGCATGGCGCAGCTAGGTGGTCCAATTAGGTTGAATCAAATCCAAGGGATCCTATGGATTCTGAAGATCGTTGCCTTGACCTCCTGCAACACTTCATCGATGCACTCGAATCCATCCTAAAAGTTTAATGTCATCAAGAATCTCTGTCTCAAAATATCCCATTCGTCCGTGTCGTGGCAGAGCCCTATCTCTAAGTACCAGTTCATTGGTATTATGTCTAAAGTGTGACAAAATAAATGCACCCACTACGGTTGCAATTCTGCTCCATAGGCATTAGTCCATTTTGTTAAATGATCACATGGGTCACTCATCCCATCATATTTCTCTGTCAATCACACTTTTTGATGACCAAACCGCACCCTCATCATCCTTCTGTATTTGTGCCATCCATAAAAATTGTCTTTATGTGTACCCCACCATGTTGGAGGCGTAGCACCAAGTCCAAGGCTCAGAAGTGATGCTTCTCAGGCACTTCCCTTTCAAATGCATCCAAAAATTTATCTACGTTAGTTATACCATCATAACAAGGCAAACTCCTTACCTTTGATGATACATAGTGCAGCGATTTAGTCATCATATTACAGCACAGCGTAGACACTTTGTGCAATCGATTCTACCAGTTTTCCAATTCCTCATCTAAATATAATGTGCAGGAGCTTTCGCGGTCCCATGCAATATGTCCATCAGCTGTTGGATTCACCCAATCTTGATCTTGTACTGTTATCTTATAGATTTGATCCAAATCATCATCACTTTCATAATCGCGAACCGGTTTAGTATAGCGCGGTCCTTCTACAGGGTCCAAAGGTACTACTACGCGGAGTGATTTCCTCTCAAATGACATTGTCCGCTTCTTCAAATTTATCACCCCATTCATGTCAATAGCCCAATCAATCCCAAGGAGCATGGGTTAGGGATTTTTGTCATTGAAAATCTCTATCACCTCGAAATCAGCCAACGCGCTCGTGCCTTCAATATCTATTGTCACTCCCTGCAATCTTCCCATGGGGATAATCTTTTTTTGATTCATCATCCTCAACTGAATCAAAGACCACTACAGTGCAGGTCTCCCCATTCTCTCCCATGTTTGTTTAGGAAAAAAATTCGCATCTGACCCAAGATCCAAAATAACTTGGTCCATTTCATATTCACCTATTTACGCAGTGAGACTCATCTCACGCCCTGTTCTTGCTTTATGCTTACCAATTTTCCTGACCCGCGAGATCCTTCAAGAGAAATTTCCTTACCGACACATTTATTTATCAACTCCTGTAATCCTTTCATGGCCTTGTTATCGCGCAATAGCTTCATACAAGTCTCCAAAAAGGTAGTGAGCATGGATGGGTCCATTTCTTTAGACTGCTTATCCTAACTTCCTGAGGTAGCAGCCTCAACGAATATTTTCTTCACTTCCATGAAGGTTTCTCTCGCATGCTCTAGATCAAATCCAACATCCTTCTCTAGAGCTTTGCAGACCCATTCACTTTCCTCAGGCTGCTTTCCCTTATCTTCACCAGTGATCATTCCACTCGCAGCACAATATTCACATTAGGATCCTCTTCGCGAGGTTCAACCCTCATCATTTGTAGGTTTTGGGTAGGCTGTTGAGGTTGTGTCCCCTTTTCACGCATCTTAGATATTAATATAGGGCAGTCTTTTGTCGCGTGGTCAAACTGAGTACATTATCAACACAACAGGTGTGTCGGGTTCATACATTCTTGTGCGTAGTGTCCTGGCCCCCCACAATTTTAGCAAATAACTTGTTGCCCACCTCTCGCAGGTCCTCCTCTGCCTCGACCTCGTCCGCGCTCCTGATATCCTCCTTGCACTCAACCAGTTCCTTGATCCAAAGGCTTAGTTTCTGTCTACATCCAATACGCAGGCGTTCTTTGCATCATTAAATCATAACTACAACAATTGCACTCATTGTGACCTACTCATTTGCAAAAGTTGTAGAAGAGTTGTTGTGGTGTCTATACAAATTTTTGCAGCGAGTGACAATTGTCTGTCACAATTTTTCCAACTACTTGACAGATAGCACACCATAGTCTGAGACTTGTACTTGGCCCTGCTTGGGCTTCTGGCTTGAGAGGCATCGGCCCTCCTCCTGCAACATAATTTGTAAAGACAGGGAAATGATCTTTATCATGCCCCTGACTCTTACATTTCAAACACCAAACTTCTTAGCGCACCTCAAGCCGAGTCGCTCTATCCTTCTTCAAACTTTGGAATTCTAGGCAAATATTCTACAAATCCACGTGAATCTGCTAAACTCCCAAAGTAGCATCTTGAATTGGTGTCTCATGTAGTCTCATCTCAATCTCCAAGGCTTCCACTTGGGTCCCAATATTTTGCTGTGATAAAACAACCCTTAGATGAGGTAAGAGAAAAGCCACAACCCATTCGCAGTGCTACCCATCTGTAAGATTCATGTTAGCTTCACCTTGTATTTTAGTCTCTGATCCAACTCCTAGGGTGTCTTGCTCGAATTCATCATGATTTCCTTGAATCCAACAATTGATTGCACTGCAGAATTGGGCCTACTGAATTCCTTATCTAACACAGTCTAAACTTCTACCAACATAGCTGTCGGATTATATTGCAGTACTTAATGTACCATGTTAGCGCGCGATCTTGTAAAGTAGTAACCAATGTTGCTTTCTTCATGTGATCATCTGTAATATTTTGAGCTTGCCACACAACCTTCACAACGAACCAAAAGTGGTCTAGATCCTCATTTCCCAAGCCTCTGAAAATGATGCAGGAGCATCAAGCTAAGCAATTTCATTGTATTCTAGTTAACTTAGGGGGTCTTGTGTTTTCAAGGAAGTTGGATTCCTATGTGTCAGATTAATGTAATTATTAAGGTTTTAAGTGATTTTAATGAGAGAAGCTAGAATAGGGATAATTAAGTATTGTGAGGCATATTTGTAAATGTTCTAAAATGTTGGGGAACATGAGAGAATTAGGACAGTTGAGAGTTCATAGGGATTGATGGGTCTGTATATTAATTGTGAAGGCTTATATTACGAATTAGTTCATGATTTTGTGGATTAGAGAGGATCCTTAGAGATAAAGAAGAGATTTTAGGATTTTGTGGAGAAGGTTATGGATCTAAACCAAGAACTGGTTATAGAATCCTTTTGTATAAATATAAGCCTAAAAGGCATAGAAGAGGGTTAGCTAGCTAGGAGTTAGAGAGTGAGTTAGTTAGATATGGTTGATTGTAAGCCTACGGGCAGGAAAGAAAAAGGCAACTGATAGTGAAGATCAAGCCAGAAAGGAATCCTTTTGTAATTATTTGTTTATTAATACAGATAACTTGATTTCTGAGTTTGTGTGGTGTGAATGGAGTAATTGGATGAATTGTGTGTGAATTAGAAGTAATTCTACATAACATAGGTTTGTAGGTGTGCAGAACCAGAGATGAAGTGCAGAGAAGTGTGTTACGAGTTTATACACAGACAGTATTGGAGAAACCTTAATGTTACTGTTAGCTTTGCTATGCCAGAGGATCCATGGTGGCTGTTGAAATCCTCAAATTATGGCCAAAAACCTCCCTCCGATCAAGAAACTGCAAGAGGAAAGTCCTTGAAGGGGCGGAAATACATTATCGGGAGGCACAATTGCTCTAAAATCATTAACAAATTCAAAAAACAGGCTTAAGGATCCGCTGTAATCTCGGTCGTTGGATCTGGCCGATCTGCGGTCCAGATCGCATCAGCATATCGCTTTCAAAGGGGCAGGGCCTGTTGCATATATATGTTCCGATCTGACGGGCCGGACCTGATGGTGGTGTTAATTCCTTTTCATAAAATATCGGGTCCGCAGCGACTGGAGCACAAGACTTCACCAATGAGCGCTCGCCGATGGGCCAGACCCGACGGCCTTACAATGCTGCACTTTATATTATTTCGGGTCCGCGGCGATCGCCGATATCGCTATCGGCAATGACAAGGGAGCGGGCTTTAACTTATGTTATATGGCGATGCGATGGGCCGAACCCGATAACAATACAGTGCTCCAGTTCATAATATTTCAGGTCTGCGCCCATCGCGTTTTCAATGCATTTTGTGTATTCTCTTTATATAAAGGAAATACAAAGGGAGGCCTTGGCAGGTGCATGCTGTGATGAAGTCCGGACGTGATAGGGTCCGTGAATTAAAATATATATTTTTTAGGTCCGGCGGAGGCATTTTTCCAATATTTCATTATATTTTCAAATATGAGGAAAAGCAAGGGAACGGTGGTATCAGCCCATATCGCGATCAGCTGATCGCAATCGGGAAGATCAAGGGGGCACTACCTTTATATGTATATCTGCGCATTGCGAAAGGGCCTGGACCCGATGTGATTCAAAACTAAAATGTATAATCCTTCTCGTCCGCCAAGGTCCATTTTCAATGTATTTTCATGTATTTTCGTTGTAGATCAATATTGCAGCATTTCCTATACAACGGAAAATAGTTCTTATTAAGCATTTTCAAGAGTCACAAAGGCCTCAATAGCCATTTTATATCCCCGAAAGGATGAAGCTGGACAGTGTTCAGTGCTCAGCGCAGTTATCTTTCAACCACCACATTCAACAAGCAGTATGGCCGAGCGGAAAGAGTATGTGCTTCTAGCAATTCAGTGCATCTATCAGTCATGGACTTCGTCCATATTTCACGCCACCTGCCCAAGGAGGACTGCAGAGCACCAGAGGGTCATATCCATTTAAAGCACAATCGGATTTGTATCAAAGCCCATTTCCAAGTGTAAATGTGGTTGGTGACCATTTATGGGCTCCTCCACGCATAACCAGCGGAGCAATTTTGTAAGAAAACTCTATATATTCCCAAAACAGAGATGTAATCAGGGGATGAGTGTTAGATGAAGAGAACCCTGTTGTAAGGTTCAACTTCTGGAGACTGTAATTACTTTGTAACCTGCAGCATCTGGTTTTCATTTCTAGCTAATACAAGCTTCTTTTGTTGTTTATTGCTCACTTTCCACTTCTCTTTCTTGTTCTAGGCTGTGCCTGTTCCCATTTGTTCTATTGCTGTGAATGTTTAGCATCAGAGGGGCTATCATCCCATCTCTGTGTTCGAATTTAGCATGTATCATAGAACATGTGTGCAGATTTCTGTTGTTTAATGCATAAGAGAGCTGTCATCCTGTCTGTGCATTAGAAACTAGATTACAGACCTCTTAACTGGTTGTAGCCGGCCATCACAGGGTCCTATGCATCTGCTGGTGTGGTCATTCTTCTCCATTATCACCTTATCCTCAAACTGTGAGTAATAGGTGGTTAAAAGCCTTGTAGTCTGGGGGTGTTCACCCATGTCTGGGGTCAATCATAGTAGAAGTGGTTATCTGGCTTGAATATGCAACATTTGTTCCATTCATCCACCATTTATCCAACTATAAATTGTTGAATTTTTAATGTTCCTGAGCATCACTGATTTACAACCTAGCTAAGTTTCTTGGGGTGATAACATTAAATGGTGCCGTTGCCGGGGAGAGGAGAATCGAAGCTCAGCTTCCCTGGGAGACGACACAGCTTCAAGCTTTGATGACAGACAAGGCTTGAACACAGATTTTGGTTGTAATCATCTGTCTGGTGACTCCACTGGAGGAAGGCCATCCTTTGGCGACTCCACATTGAAGTTCTGGCGCAGTTCGTGAAGTTTGCTCAGAGAAATCTTCAGTAATCACTAGCTGGCCAGTGCCTGATCCTGAGAAGATCGTTAATCGAAGAAAATATTGCAGAAGGAGCAGCAGGGTCAGGTAAGCCTTAAAGAAGTTTATGTATCTCTGTTGTTGAAGTATTTCCTTCAGAGATTCATTCAGCTCCTTTCCCCATTCATTTCCCTTTCAGACCTCAGTTGAAAGAAGCATCCATGCTATCTATCGTTTTCCTCTGTCTCTCCATCCTCTTTATTGATTCATATCACTCAGTTTACTAGTATCTTTTGACCTTACCTCAATCATGGCAGGCCAACAAGCCCTTTCAAAGATAGAACGAATAGTTGCTGCTAGGTATGCACCTTTGGTCTTGCCTACCCCTTTGAATGCCATGCCTGTAGGAGATTATATGGAATATATGCCTAAGTTTACTGGTGCAGAAGGAGTATCAGCTGAAGAGCACCTCGAATCTTTTTATTGTTACGCTGATAATCTTCATATCAATGAAGAGGATGTTTGGATGAGGGTTTTTGTTCAAAGCCTAGATGGGGAGGCTAGAAAATGGTTTAGAGATTTACCCCCTAGGTCCATTGCAGACATTGATGCTTTAGATGATGTATTTTTAAAGCACTGGGGAAATAATAAAGATCTGCTCTTCTATCATGATGAATTTGGGAACTTGCAAAGAGAAGATGGTGAGCTGCTGTCTGATTTCAATATCAGATTTAATCATTTGTACAGCAGAATGCCAGCAGAAATAAAACCTACCCCTTCTTCTGCCATGCTCACATATGCTAATGCCTTCGATTCTCAGTTCTGCCTGCTGTTAAGAGAAAGGAGATGTGCTTCTTTGGCTGATATGCAAGCTGCAGCCTTTGAAGTAGAAGCCAATATTATGGCTGCAGGAAGACTTGAAGGTGATGATGAATGCAGAAGTCGGGGAGGTGAATCCTCATCATCCTTAGAGCCTGAGATTGATAAATTAGCTAGGATGATCGAGCTTTTGACCTCTGAAGTTTCCAAGTTGAGAGCTGAGCAGCGTTTTGAAGAAGCAGGAGCTCATTGTTCTATTTCTTTTCCAACTCCAGACCCATGTAGACGAACACATGAGCATGCGCAGATTTTGCAGAGAAGCAGAGAGGTAAACGAAGATCAAAGGGTGAAAACCCTTTGTCAAAATATAGTCATGGAAGAAGAGCATCCCGAAGAGGAGGAGGTCCATGTTTTGGAAGGTGCTCCTTTCTTAACAAGGGCTGCTTATGAGGAAGCAATATCCAAAGTCACTGTTCAACAATTTGTCGTAACTGCAGAAGAACAAGTTGACCAGCAGTGGCAGCCAACAGCAGATCCTTTCCCCCTCGAAGAATTTGTGCCTGAAGCCAGCTCATCTTTACATGGCTATGCAGATCTGCCAATTTGCCAGCCCACTTTTGTCCCCAATCCAGCGATTAAAAAGGGAGAGGAAAGCTCTCCATTATCATCTTTTGTTTCTTTGTATGCTCAGATGACAAGCCCTCATGGTTGCCCACTAAGCCCTGAAGCAGGCTATAACTCAATGCCCAAGGCTGAGATTGATCACCTCAGTCTTAATATTCTAATGCCTACTCAGGAGGTCTCCACACAAATCGAAAGGGCAGCCATCCAGACAACAGAGGGAGAGGATGCGCAGTCATGGGAGTCCTCCTTGGATGAGGATTGTTCAAACAAAGTTTCAGGAGCGGAGGCTATTTCTGTATCCCCTGCACAAAAATTCAATGGTTCCTTTTTTATATTAGTGGAGCAGGCCGCAAAAGACACAGACTCGTACACTGCAGCCATGATTATCCAGCAGGTGTACAAAGGCTCCTCTGAAAAACGTCCAAGGAGGAAAACACACAGAAAGGGAATGAAGCACCGATCATCTCTACCTATTAAGCTCAAGTGTCCTAAACTGTTTGAGGTGGATGATCAAATAAATCCTGTCCTGCTGATATATGATGAACCAGGCTGAGAGCAGGAGAAACAATTTTGGTGGCCCAGCAAATGGGCAAATTTTGAAGTTTACATTTTCAGGCTTTTATGTTTGTAAATAGTTTTTTGTTCAGTTTTTATTGTATGCTTAGTTGACTCCATGCCCAATGGATACTAGGCAAGTGTTTTTCAAGCTGATTTTGTATGAAGGCATTGATCTACAGGTTCTTGAGACCTCACAGGGAGGATCTCATCCCCAGAAGGAGCCAGTGTTAGCTTTTCTATGCCAGAGGATCCATGGTGGCTGTTGAAATCCTCAAATTATGGCCAAAAACCTCCCTCCGATCAAGAAACTACAAGAGGAAAGTCCTTGAAGGGGCAGAAATACATTATCGGGAGGCACAATTGCTCTAAAATCATTAACAAATTCAAAAAACAGGCTTAAGGATCCGCTGTAATCTCGACCGTTGGATCTGGCCGATCTGCGGTCCAGATCGCGTCGGCATATCGCTTTCAAAGGGGCAGGGCCTGTTGCATATATATGTTCCGATCTGACGGGCCGGACCCGATGGTGGTGTTAATTCCTTTTCATAAAATATCGGGTCCGCAGCGACTGGAGCACAAGACTTCACCAATGAGCGCTCGCCGATGGGCCGGACCCGACGGCCTTACAACGCTGCACTTTATATTATTTCGGGTCCGCGGCAATCGCCGATATCGCTATCGGCAATGACAAGGGAGTGGGCTTTAACTTATGTTATATGGCGATGCGATGGGCCGGACCCAATAACAATACAGTGCTCCAGTTCATAATATTTCAGGTCCGCGCCCGTCGCGTTTTCAATGCATTTTGTGTATTCTCTTTATATAAAGGAAATACAAAGGGAGGCCTTGGCAGGTGCATGCTGCGATGAAGTCCGGACCCGATAGGGTCCGTGAATTAAAATATATATTTTTCAGGTCCGGCGGAGGCATTTTTCCAATATTTCATTATATTTTCAAATATGAGGAAAAGCAAGGGATCGGTGGTATCAGCCCATATCGCGATCAGCTGATCGCAATCGGGAAGATCAAGGGGGCACTACCTTTATATGTATATCTGCGCATTGCGAAAGGGCCTGGACCCGATGTGATTCAAAACTAAAATGTATAATCCTTCTCGTCCGCCAAGGCCCATTTTCAATGTATTTTCATGTATTTTCGTTGTAGATCAATATTGCAGCATTTCCTATACAACGGAAAATAGTTCTTATTAAGCATTTTCAAGAGTCACAAAGGCCTCAATAGCCATTTTATATCCCCGAAAGGACAAAGCTGGACAGTGTTCAGTGCTCAGCGCAGTTATCTTTCAACCACCACATTCAACAAGCAGTATGGCCGAGTGGAAAGAGTATGTGCTTCTAGCAATTCAGTGCATCTATCAGTCATGGACTTCATCCATATTTCACGCCACCTGCCCAAGGAGGACTGCAGAGCACCAGAGGGTCATATCCATTTAAAGCGCAGTCGGATTTGTATCAAAGCCCATTTCCAAGTGTAAATGTGGTTGGTGACCATTTATGGGCTCCTCCATGCATAACCAGCAGAGCAATTTTGTAAGCAAACTCTATATATTCCCAAAACAGAGATGTAATCAGGGGATGAGTGTTAGATGAAGAGAACCCTGTTGTAAGGTTCAACTTCTGGAGACTGTAATTACTTTGTAACCTGCAGCGTCTGGTTTTCATTTCCAGCTAATACAAGCTTCTTTTGCTGTTTATTGCTCACTTTCCACTTCTCTTTCTTGTTCCAGGCTGTGCCTGTTTCCATTTGTTCTATTGCTGTGAATGTTTAGCATCAGAGGGGCTGTCATCCCACCTCTGTGTTCGAATTTAGCATGTATCATAGAACATGTGTGCAGGTTTCTGTTGTTTAATGCATAAGAGAGCTGTCATCCTGTCTGTGCATTAGAAACTAGATTTACAGACCTCTTAACTGGTTGCAGCCGGCCATCACAGGGTCCTGTGCATCTGCTGGTGTGGTCAGTCTTCTCCATTATCACCTTATCCTCAAACTGTGAGTAATAGGTGGTTAAAAGCCTTGTAGTCTGGGGGTGTTCACCCATGTCTGGGGTCAATCATAGTAGAAGTGGTTATCTGGCTTGAATATGCAGCATTTGTTCCATTCATCCACCATTTATCCAACTATAAACTGTTGAATTTTTAATGTTCCTAAGCATCACTGATTTACAACCTAGGTGAGTTTCTTGGGGTGATAACAGTTACAGTGAAGTTATAGTGTAAGGTTCTTAAAACCTAAGGAGTTACGTAGTGGAAGCGTAAGGGAGTGAAGGAATAAAGAAAGAAGCTAAATATTAGATCAGAATAATTAAAGACCGGAAGGTGAGAACAAAGACACAGGCAGAAAGTTAGATGAATGGGTTATTACACAATAAGAAACAGAAGAACGCAGCAGCAAAGCACAGTCGTTGGATCAGTCAGATCAAAGAATGAGAGCAAGGGAGATAGACGGCTAAGATTAAGTCATGCAATTGAAGTCAAGAAGATGAATGATGGATATTAAGCAATATCCCTTTATTAAGCGAAGATCTTTAAGTTTCGTATTAAGCACGTGGGCGATCTTCATAGGCGGTAAGTAGTTTCTCGCGCGGGCTCAAGGTTGTAAATGGTATTTCTGAATTCTACGTGATTAGCCTTAGGGGTTAACATGTAGCACACGAAGGAAAGAGAAAACCACTTTTCTTGTGTGATCTCGGTCTAATATCGGTTGTGCATGTAATCTGCGTGAGATTACGTGATCACCGTTGGATTGAGGTAGGAGGAATAAACGGTGAAGATTAACCAGGCTAGTTGGTGCGAGTTATGATGCAACAGCCATTAGATAGGGTGAGACAGATCAATGGTGCGGATGTAACGTGGTAAAGTGAGCATTGATTTATGTGAAAAGATTTAAAGGATGGCGGAAAGGTAAGGTTAAGTGAGGTTTATGGTATATTTCTATTATATGGGAATTATAATAGAAATGAGCAGGTTTAATGTATTAGGGGTTAAGTTTGAGTTAACCAAAGTCTAAAGACCATGGTATGGTTGAAAAGCGCAGGTGATTAAAACCAAAGTTAAAAGGGTATGGTTAATATGCGCGGGTAATAGTACTTAACCAAAGCTTATGAAAGGTTATGAAGGGTTCCGCTCAAAGGTTTATTAAAGTTTAATACTTTGGATAGTTAATTAAACGTTTCTGCATAGAGGTTAATTAAGAGCATTAAACCTTGGTTTAAGAAGGTTTTACTGGGACGTGTATACGACATGCATTTTATATGCATACTATATGTGGCTTAGGCTGCATCATTATGGTGTTTGTATCTTAGGCTAGCATCATTAGGTATCAAAGCAGAACAAATAAATTCTGCGTGTAAGAATTCTTTGTGAAAATTTAGAACAGAGTTATGTTTTGAAGGTGTGTATACAAGTGAAAGGAGATCAAATTTTAAATTTGACAAACAGTAGACACACAGAGATAAAGTGTAGTAGAATTTGTAGATGCAAAGGAAACAGAGAACAATCCATTCAAAGTGTAGGTGAATGATAGAACAATATCATGCAGAGGTCTTGAAGGTGAGAAGATTGCAACAACCTAGAACATGGAGTGTTCATATGGTTCCAGAGGAAAGAACCAGAGAGATTCCAAAATACTGAGCTCAGAGGAGAGAAGCTTAGTGAGGCATGTGTAGCAAGAAGGATATTTGTTACTGCATAGGTATTATTGCAGCTCACAGAAATATCATAAAGGTAATTCCACATAGGATGTGGGTAGAATTGCTAAGGGATGAAGGAAGCTGGTAAGAGTTTCTGAGTGAAAGAAGAATGTGGTTGAACCTTGAATAATTCCAACAGAGGTTGGATAAATAGGACACTTGTGTTCTTAAAATGTGCAGAGTTGAAGCCTAGAAGGAGCGGAGAGAAGTGATCAAAGAGGTTCGAGAGAATAGAGAACCAAGTTCTTGCCAAAAGACTAAGTACAGAGGAAAGCTTGGTGAGGTAAGTGGCATCAGGGAGGACTTGTTGTTGCAGAGGCTTTAGTACAGCTCATAGTAAGTGAGTGAGGAGCTCATGAATATAGAGGAGAAAATTACTACTGAGAGTCATAGTAAAGGTTCTGAGGAAGACCACAGCAGAAGAAAGGTGAATAAAGAGGATGCCAAGGGAAATGGCATACAGAGACAATTAAGTGAAGAAGAATATGAGAGGGAGAAGGCGGAGATTTCAGTTCATCTTGAGTTATTGATGGAGATGTCGCAGATGAATAAGGATGACCAGAAGCATGGTTATGTAATGAGGAAGAAAGTAAAGTGGTAGAGGCCACAAGAGAAGAGAAAACAGTAGGTGAATATGCATTTAGCAGGAGAGCTGAAGAAGCTTGAACAGATAATGAGTGTTTAATTGAGATCTAAAGAACTCAGAGAAGCTGAGTTGAAAATGGAGGTTTCCATTTGTGAAGCAAAACAAGGTGAAGTTCTGGGTGAAGATGAAGACTGGAGACCTATGAAAGATCTTGAGAATTCGAGACAGCAAAAAGTTTACTTTGTTGAAGAAAGAATTATTGATGATTTTCTGAAATATTGGATAAATTCAGATCGATAGGAGGAGGATGTAAAACCTTTTATATTTCAATCTAATAATTTTGATGTGGTTACAGGTTTTGTAGAGGATGAGCAGTCTTTTGAAGTTGTCAAAAGTACAGAAGAGTATCTTTCAGAAGAGAAATACTCTGAAGTAAAGAATGATGGAAAATGTCTCTTGAATGAGAAAAGCAGTGGATTATTGCAGCAGAAAGAATGTAGTAATACATTGATGTTTGAAGCTGTTATAACACATGAACGATTTCTTGTTAAAGAATGAGATGAAATTCATTCTGAAGAGATGATATGTGAAGCAACAATTGAGACTATTGAACGTTGTAATTTTCAAACTGATAATTTGTGTATAAATGCAGGAATTATAAGTAATGATGAAATACTTATGAAGTGTCACAGAGAAGTTAAATTGCTTGAGTATTTGTTGGACAACTCAGAGTATGATAGTGTGATTGCAGAAGGAGTTCACTACAGTGCACAAGAGCAAAAAGACATCATTGAAGCAGATGGTTTGGAAGAGAGACTTTCTGATAGTTTTGAGAATACTTTGGAGAATTCTTTAAAGAGGTTGAATCAGTATACTGATGTGCTAATAGAAGAGGAAAAATCATAGCAGCATACTAAAATGTCGCCAAAGGATATGCTGGAGATAGAGATTGAAGAATTATGGCAATTAATGATGAAGCCTTCCAGATGGAGGAAATTAGCAGCAACAGGAAAAGTGATCAGTCAGAATTTGAAATTGATTGACAAGGAGAGGAAGATGAAATAGAAGATAGCAGACATACAACAGAAACAAAGGAGCAGAGCATTCAGACAACTACAAACTAAATTTTGGGACCGTGGAGGTTTTCTACCAACATATGAGGACACATGATCTGGAGATCATGAATGTTTTCAATCTTGGGAGTCTGATGCAGGAGCATCCAGCTCAACAATTTCATTGTATTCTATTTAACTTAGGGGGTCTTGTGTTTTCAAGGAATTTGGATTCCTATGTGTCATATTAATGTAATTATTAAGGTTTTAAGTGATTTTAATGAGAGAAGCTAGAATAGGGATAAATAAGTATTGTGAGGCATATTTGTAAATGATATCGAATGTTGGGGAACATGAGAGAATTAGGACAGTTGAGATTTCATAGGGATTGATAGGTCTGGAAATTAATTGTAAAATCTTAGATTAGGAATTAGTTCATGGTTTTGTGGATTAGAGAGGATCCTTAGAGATAAAGAAGAGATTTTAGGATTTTGTGGAGAAGGTTATGGATCTAAACCAAGAATTGGTTATAGAATCCTTTTTTATAAATGTAAGCCTAAAAGGCATAGAAGAGGGTTAGCTAGCTAGGAGTTAGAGAGTGAGTTAGTTAGATAGGGTTGATTGTAAGCCTACGGGCAGGAAAGGAAAATGCCACTGATAGTGAAGATCAAGCCAGAAAGGAATCCTTTTGTAATTATTTGTTTATTAATACAGACAACTCGATTTCTGAGTTTGTGTGGTGTGAATGGAGTAATTTGATGAATTGTGTGTGAATTACAAGTAATTTTGCATAACATAGGTTTGCAGGTGTGCAAAACCAAAGAAAAAGTGCAAAGAAGTGTGTTACGAGTTTACACATAGATAGTATTAGAGAAACCTTAATGTTACAGTGAAGGTATACTGTAAGGTTCTTAAAACCTAAGGAGTTATGCAGCTGAAGCGTAAGAAAGCGAAGGAATAAAAAACGAAGCTGAAGATTGGAGCAGAATAATTGAAGATCGAAAGGCAAGAACAAAGACACAGGCGAAAAGCTGGATGAATGGGTTATTACATAGTAAGAAACAGAAGAGCATAGTAGCAAAGCACAATCGTTGGATCAATAAGATCAACGAATGAGAGCAAGGGAATAGACAACTAAGATTAAGTCGCACAATTGAAGTCAAGAAGATGAATGGTGGAGATTAAGCAATATCCCTCTATTAAGAGAATTTCTTTAAGTTTTGTATTAAGCACGTGGGCAGCCTTCATAGGCAGTAATTAGTTTCTCGCACGGGCTCAAGGCTGTAAACAGTATTTCTGAATTCTACGTGATTAACCTTAGGGGTTAACACGTAGCACATGGAGGAAATAGAAAACCACTTTTCTCACGTGCTCTCGGTCTAATATCGGTCATGCATGTAGTCTACACAAGATTACGTGATCACCATTGGATTGAGGTAGGAGGAACAAATGGTGAAGATTGACCAGGCTAGTTGGTGTGAGTTATGATGTGACAATCGTTGGATTGGACGAGACAGATCAACAGTGTAGATTTAACGCGATAAAGTGAGCATCGATATATGTGAAAAGATTTGAAGAATGGCGGAAAGGTAAGGTTAAGTGAGGTTTATGGTATATTTCTATTATATGTGAATTATAATAGAAATGAGTGGGTTTAATGTATTAGGGGTTAAGTTTGAGTTAACCAAAGTCTAAAGACCATGGTATGGTTGATAAGCGCGAGTGATTAAAACCAGAGTTAAAAGGGTATTTTTAATATGCGCATGTAATCAAACTTAACCAAAGATTATGAAACATTATGAAGGGTTCCACTCAAAGGTTTATTAAAGTTTAAGACTTTGGATAGTTAATTAAATGTTTCCACATAGAGGTTAATTAAGAGCATTAAACCTTGGTTTAAAAAGGTTTTACTGGGGCCTATATACGACATGCATTTTATATGCATATTGTGGATATATGCGGCTTAGGCTGCATCATTATGGTGTTTGCAGCTTAGGCTGGCATCAGAAAATGGGTAGCTTCACTACATTCACCATATTGAATAGTGGCAGAGGTGGTGGCAGTGTGGGCGAAGGTGTACGTTGTGGAGGTGAAGATGGATGTGGTGTGGGTGGATGGTGTATTCGCGGGAACCCTTGCCTTATTAATTAGACAGTGCTCTGTAGAGAAGCATGTGTTGCTCCTTTGTCGTCGCTCAGAGGAGGCTCAATCAATGGGCTATATTTAGGACCTATTCTCCTTCTATCCCTGAATAAATTTCCACTTTGCGTAGTTCCAAACATCAATTTAATTTCATAACCCGCTTTTCACACAAGAGAATTTTAATCTAAGTATTCAAAGATCTCAAATACTTACCTCACAATCCCTTCAAGAAGCATCGCTCTGCTTCGTTGTAGCTGACCGAGGTGTCGACCGCAAACTTTGTCACAAATCCTCCTAAGACACGATAAAGCCAGTGATTGACGGTGCGTGCGATCTTATCTTCAGAGGCTTCCAATCTTCGCACTAGCTCCGAGGTCCACACTATTAGACCGTTAAGCCTCCACCTTCCTTGGCCACTTGCCAATTTAGCAATCCACTTGTATAGCTCGATTAGGAAGGAACGGAAGAAAATTTTGTGTATCTATGTGTACAGATACATGTCCAACCACTATTCCTTCATCAATCACGGATTTCTATTTTCTTGCACCGCGAATTCGTTTATCTTTCTATCCAACCAATCTTCAATTTCCTTTTTAGTTGGATTCCAATGATGCAACATCACACATCTCTTTATGCAAATCTCGGCCCTGGCAACAGAACCATTTTTTGGCTTAGTGGGTCCTGACCCAAGTTCAGATTTAAGTTTGCCAAACAAATCCCTACACTACTGGGCCTTTCGGCATCAATCTGCAGAGCGTAGACTGAAGTCTCACCCGAAGCAATATGGGGAGATGCTAGAACCAAATTTATGCATGTGATGTCATTTTATGCCCTATACCTTCCTTCACACAGATCGATAAGCTTTTAAGGCTTATCGATATAACTTCCTTTTATCAACCTCTAGACCTTCGCGAAGGTCTACGACTATCTTTCCCATACCCTAAACAGGTGGATCAACCACTTACACACCTTTGTAATTACCCTTAGTTTTGTATTTACCCAGATCGGCTTACGTGTCTGATAACTTTAACATGCATTAAGATATTCTTCGCATAAACAGATATTATTACTTGCATTCTTATAATGGTGTAAGACATGCAAAATCACACATCAACACAATATTAAATCATAACCCCATTATTCATCATAACGTAAATGCATTCATTCATAATAGAAGTAAATGGACAAAACACAGATATTTCTAGAATAATCTCTTTATTGATACTTCAGTTTTTCTTACAGACTCAAGACTTCCCTACACACTCAGTTGCAGGGGTCCAAGCACTCAGCTACAAACTCTACTCTAGACCTCTGCACACACAGCTGCAAAGCCTCTCTTCTACTCTAAGACTCTTTGTTGTTCCTGCTAATGACCCATTACATTCATTGATCTCTATCTTCTATCTGCCTTAGACTCTCTAAGACTCTCCTTTTTATACAATCCCATGGTCCATGGACCATGGGTATATATACTAAAGCCAACACAACTTACATAAAATAAGGGAAAAACCCTTTAAGACACTTTACTATCTACGCACTCTGCGACCACAACTTGCGGAGACTTTACACTTTACATAACAAAAACTTGGGCTTTCTGCCCCAAAACTTGGGCTTTTTCCCCAAAATTGATGCAGGGGACCCTGTCCCAATAGTAGGACCTCTAGGTACTCTTCAAAAACCCAATTTTAGTAGTTTTTCTAGTTTTCTAGCTTGAATGTATGCTTCTTGTTGATTGTCTGCCTTCAATCTATTGAGGTTGTCAACCCTTACCTTAGGGAAGTTTTTCCTGCAAACAAGGAAATAAAAAAGTGTGTTGACTGCTAGCAAGCTAGTTTTTAGTCACCACAGTCATTCAATAATGCCCCAAATGGGTTTTCACCATTAGACATTTTTATTTTTTCTCTTTTTTTCCATATAATGGCGCCCTAGAAGGGTTTTCACCATTGGATACTTTTATTATTTTATTATTTTTATAATTTTTTATTACTTATTAAATTTTTTTATTTTTCATTAATGAAACTAAGTGGTTGGCAGCACAATAAAAGTTTCCCCTACCTCAACAACTTCAAGGTTTAAATAATTTGCATTTGAGAAAATTTTAACAAATGAATCTCTAGAGGTAGGTTTATGATACAACCTAAGATAGTGTCCATTGACAAGAAAATATGTCTGAGAGCCATAAATGGTTGTCAATATTATAGTCCCATTTTCAAGGACTACTTCTACCTCATAAGGACCTAGACACCTCGTGCACAACTTTCCCTTGAAATCCTTAAATATGGAATCATATAATAAGGCCCAATCGCCTTTCTGAAACAAATTCTTCTTAACAAACGTGTCATGCCACTTGACACATTTTTGCTAAATGATATCTATCCATTGCACAACAACCAAGCATTTTTCATCCAATTTATTTAGTTGTTCCAACTGGTGTCTCTAAGCTATAGTCAAGTTTAAATCTACTTCCAAGGAAGTTCTAAGTGTTTTGATTCCAAATTTAACGGGAAAGATAGGATTCTTAAGGAAAACCAATTCATAAGGAGAGAATCTTGTAGTATTTCTCCAAGTAATCTTATAAACCCATAATACTTCATGGAGTCTCTCCACCCAATCTCTTTGATGGCACACCACAATATTTGTGAGAATAACTTCAAGTAACTTATTAGTACTTTCCACTTGCCCATTTTCTTGTGGATGGTAAGGTGAAGTCACTCTGTGATGATTCCTATACTTTTTGACAAGCTCCTATATTAGTTGAGAGGTAAAATGTGCTTCTCCATCTATAACTATCTCTTTTTTCACTCTATACCGAGTAAAAATTTCTTCCAAAAAAAATTCCGAAACAACACGTTTAGTTTCCATGGCAAGTGCTCTAGCATCTACCTAGTTGGTGACATAGTATATGCATACTAGAATATGGATCTTTTTTTGAGATGGGGGATTAATTGGTCCCAGAAAATATAAATCCCATGTCTCAAATGATTCCATCGCTAGATAAGGTTGTAACAACATCTCATTTGATTGAGTAGGCTAACCCATCATCTAATAGCTATCTCATCCTTGCACATATTTCTTTACATCTTGGAACATAATAGGCCAAAAATAACCCATATGCAGCACCTTGTGACCTAATCTCCTATCTGAAAAATTTCCTCCACACGATTCATCATTACAATCTTTAAGAATCTCATGAACCTCATCCTCCTTGAAAAATATTCTAATCTGCTAATCAAAACTAGTGTGAAAACCATTTCCGTCCAACCAAAAATACCAAGAACTTGGCTGGACAATTTTTGTGTTTTCCTTAGGAGAAAGGTGATGACGAAGCTTTCCTACAACACCGCAGTTGGAAATGTCTACATACCAAGGTGAATAAATAGATACTTCAAATAGATACCCAACTGGGAAATAATATTCAACATAAAATCATCAACAACATGAGTCAATCTAGAAAGAAAATATGCAACAACATTATCCTTCCCAGGTTTATTTATAATCGTAATATCAAATTATTGGAGTAACAAAAACCACCTAGTAACCCCAGCATTAGTAATTGGCTTATTCATTATGAATCATATATTATAATGGTTAGTATGCACTAATGTTTGATAACTAGTGATGTAATTCCTAAATTTATTGATAACATGAATAAAAACAAGAAAATCATTTTCTGTTACTGTGTAATTTACTTCTGCGGGAGCCAAATTCTTGCTGATGTAATAGATGACATATGGCTTGTTTTCCTATTTCTATCTAAGCACAACTACAATACTTGTATCAGAACCATCAGTGGAGATATGGAATGACAGACTCTAATTAGGTCCTCTTAAAATAGGTCCTACTATTACACATATTTTTAACTCTGCAAAAGCGTTGTTACACTTGTCATTCCTTTCAAATTCCTTATCTTTTGTTAGTAGGATAAACAATGGAAATGCAATTTTGGCAAAATTTTCTATAAATCGTCTATGATAACCTTCTTGCCCCAAAAATCTATGTACCTGTTTCTACATTTTAGGAGTATGAATTTTCAAAATTACCTCTACCTTTCCTATATCAACTTGAATACCTACAACAAAGAGATAGTGACCTAAAATAATGCCTTCAATCATCATCATATGAAATTTTTGTGTTTAGATATAGGCGTGTTTGTATACAATGCTCAAGTGATTTTTCCAGGTTGTGCAAGGCTTCATCAAACTCATTCCCATAGGGTGTAAAATCATCCATAAAAATTTCCAAATAGTCATTGACCATGTCACCAAAAATTCTCAACATTGCTCACTGGAATGTTGTAGGTGCATTACAAATTCCAAAAGGTAGGACCCTATCAGCAAATGTACCTTAGGGACAAGTGAAAGTATTTTTTTCCTGGTCTTCAGGAGAAATTTATATATGATTATAGCCACTAAGTCCATCCAAGAAAGAAAATAATTTCTTACTAGACAGTGTCTATGACCTAATCAATAAAAGGTAAAGGGAATTTTTTCTTTTGAGTGGCCTTGTTAAACTCCTTATGATCCACACAGACTCTCCACTTTTAATTTTTATTGTGAACAACAATTGGAGATACCCATTGACTACCAAAAAATGGATAGATAAAATTTGCATCTAAGGGTTTCTAAAGCTCTTCCTTGACAATGCCTTTTAATGTTGAGTTCATTCTTTATTGAGGTTCTTAGGCAAGTCGAGATCCTTTCGTTAAATAGATGTGATGAGTAAAAAGAGTAGGATGGATCCCTTCATGTCCTTATAATCCCACATGTAGGCTTTATAACAACACTAATTTCTCTCTTTGCACATGTGATAAATTAGGGTTGATGTTTAGGCTTTTCCCAGGCTCAATTTCTAGAGTAGTAGGTATTTCTTGTGTAACAAGATCATTAAGAGTTTCTTTCTCATCAGATCTGTCTATCACATAACTTAACAATCGAGGTGTGGGTGGTATAACAACAAAAGGGTCATTGATAAAACTGCTAATGATATTTCCTTCAATTTCATTTTTGAAATACAAGGCTTTTCCTATAGTGAGAACTAGATGTGCGACAACATCTTCCAATTTAGACTCAAACCATAAAGGATTCTCAAATTTAAAACTTGGTTTAACTAGAGGGTAAAGAACAAGTTCCTTAGTAGTTTGACCATCAAAGATAGTCATACAACTAGAACTACATCTAATAAAGGCATCTGTAGTAGCTAGCCATGGTCTGCTTAGAATTAAAAGATGTACCCCTAGGCATGTCTTTGGATGACGCACCACAAAATATAATAGGTACTACTATGAATCTATTGAAATAATAACATCCTCCAATATTCCTTTAGGTTGGATCCTAGACCTATCTGCGAGCTCTAAAAAAGTAGGGGTTGGTCTCAAATTGTTAAGCCCAAATAGTTCTACAATTTCCCGGGTTATTATGTGGATTTATATTCCTAAATCAATCAAGGTATTTGGGAGAGTTGTTCCACCAATGTGAACAAACATGGTTGGGTTCTCAGGATATTCATATTTGGCATGTACATTATCCCCCAATATTAGTTTTGATAATTTCCCAATGGCATGTACAGTAGGGGGATCCCGAGGTTTACTACTTGAATTTTTAACACATAACTCATTAAATATTTTGGCATAAATTGGTACATATCATATTGCTTAAAGTAAAGGGATCCAAACATGTAATTTCTTTAACTCCTTGAGGAAGTCAGACTCGACTTGAGGGGTATCCTTGACCTCAGTTCATATTTCATGGTAAGGAGGGTGCAAAGAAGTCTCATTTCTAGTAGCCGTTACAAGTTTCATAGTTGAAATAATATTTGTTATTACATTAGTACTGGTCATTATAGTAGTATCGACAATAGTGCCTGTTAATGTTACAACTTCATCAATTGTTTCAGCACCAATGGTAACATCGACTGTTACAACTCATTTCTTTTCTAAAGATCCTTGAATTAGGTTTTCTTCCCCTAATGAATTTTCTTCCTCATTCTCTATTATAATAGGAGAATAATGGGGTTCACTACCTTTCTTGATCGTAATTTAATCTCATTACATTCCACAGGTGAGATATAGTAAGTGGGGATAATTGGAGTTTCAACCTGTTGCGCTTCCTTATTATTAGGGATAGGGTTTGGTTGTACAGGTCACTGAGGACATAATGAAAGACTACTCACGGGTACATTAGAAGGAAATTGTAGCTGATATTCTTGCATTGGGATTTTTATAGGAATCTAGTTAAGGGGAACATACCCTTTCCATGGTTGAATCCATGAGGGGATAGACAACTATGGCCAGGGAACAGAGTATTGAAGTAAAGGAGGATTGAGAGCTTGTAATGGATATGTTGAATATTTCAATTTCTAGGGTGTTTGTTGGGAATTATACATACCAAACCAAGAATTGAAAGGAGATAAGTGTTCTTGCATCATACCTGATGGCCTAGATTTCCAATGACTTTTAGTACCAATAAAATATATTGCTTCAACATCCTCCCCTTCTTCCTTGTAAATTTCCTTGAGTCCAGGTAATGAGGGGCATTGTTTTGTGGAGTGGTACCCCTCGCATATGGTACAAATGTGGAGGGGAATTCCCTCAAAGGATGTTTCTTCTTACACTGAGAGAAGAAAATGGCTAGAGTCTTCTCTACCTCCATCTATTTTTTATTTTCTTGAAATACATCCAATTGAGAGGACATCGAGCTCATAAAATCATTTTTGAAATTCTAAGGAAAATTCCCAGTCTCTACTCATTTTTCTCCACTATTAGGTGGATTTAGAATCATGGTACATGCATCATGTATCAAGGTCTAATTTCTTATTGATCCTCTGGAAATTCTTCAGTAAAGTTGAATAATCTCATCATAAGGTTCTGTGGATATATCTCTTTTCCATAGAATATTTAGCATGTCAAGGAAATCATCCCTCATTCCTTTGTTCAATATTTCCTTGACTATTTCCTTGTCCATATTGCTATGTCGAGATCCTTGTAAGTTTTTTTGAAGACGTTCAACATATTCTTACAAATTTTCATCTGTTGTTTAGGTGATTGTGAATAGTTTATCCTTCTGATCTATAGAAAAAAAAAATCCTGATACTTTTCTAAAAATTTTTGCTTCATCCCATCCCAGGAGTTAATGGATGACTCACGGAGTCCCATAAACCATCTCAGTGCTGCTCCCTTTAATGTAGCTAAGAAAAATTTTCGTTTTTGTTCATCGATGGTGTAATAATAACTTCTGCAGAGGACATAAAATTTGAAAATAAATGTATCTAGATCTTTTGTAATCATGCCTTGAAAATTAGGGAGTGTAGATAAAGGAATTTTCTTCATTGGGGCATGTCCTTGAAGATTCCCAATAGGGAAATCAAAAGTGGTTACTAATATCATTTGATTTTGTTGCATATTGTGTACAACTATTACAGGTGGTTTCCCTGGTGAAGGATATTTCTCTCTTTTTGGTGATGGGAATTTCTCAAGTTGTTCAAGTTTTTCAATTTTCTCATATGGTTCAGGTGGTCCTAATGAATTTTAAATACCCTCTAAAACAACAGGTTATTTCACTACACTACTAAATTCTAAGGTATACCGGTCAAGTAATTTTTCTTTAGGGTTTAGTTCCCAATCCTGTTCATTTGTATCTTCATATCCTTCTTTCAAATATTGATTCACACCCTCTACTGATATAGAGGGGCTGGAAACTTTGGGACTGGTTTCTGAAATTGAAGGTTCACAAAACTCTCCCTTTTTAATATGTGCACACAACACATATTTCTCGGGATATCTTGGCCTCAGTGGATCAACGTTTCCTGATTCTTTCTTCTTGGTCACCTTTCCCTGAGTAGATGATTCCGATTCAACTTTTAAAATGATCTCCTATATGTTAGCTACTCTTCCCAGGTCTTGATTCTTCTGTTGAAAATGCAACAAGAAAATCCTAATTTAATTTTTTCCTTGAATTAAATTAGGAACAAAATTGTAATTCCACATCACATGACAACTTTTATTAGTTAACTAAGTTTTTTTGACTTAGTTGGCTCAGTTAATTCGAGTTGAGGGTCTAACTTGAGTCATGTAGAGTGTATCCTACATTATAGGATCCTTGGTTGATTTTATTTTGAGTTGTAATTAATTAATTCAGTTTAACTCAGTTAAAGTCATTTAAACTAGTTCCAACTATTGGAGGAACTAGTGGGAAGTTTAGTAGTGAGGTGCTTCCTCCAGTGATCGACCAGTGAATTGATGATCCACTCATAAGTAACTTATGCATTTCATATCTTAGAGTTACCCAGTTAAGATTGGAGTTCAGGGACAATGTAATATCAGTTGTATAATCATCTTAATTGTACAAGTGGTGCATGCAGCCAGAGGAAGGCCTATGAGGATTACGCAATTCCAATTAAGGAATTTACCTAATTAATAGGGGGATAATTCCCAAGGAAATAAGTCAGGGAAATAGGGACTTGGGCAAGCAAGAAATTGGTTAAGTATTGGCCTAGGCTTGTCTAGGAAGTTGTGAGATAGATAGAGATAATGCAGAGGTTGCTCGGGCTTGAGAAAAGCATTATAGTCTTCTCATATTTTCTAACTAATGCAATATACAGATAAAATGGGTTTTTATTTGTGGATTTCCCCAGGAAATCATTGTGTAATGTGTTGATTGATTATTTCTCTTGTATGCTTCATGATTTCGTGATTGTTTAAATGTTTCTGTTGATGAGTAGAGTAGATTCAAGTATATTGTTTTAGTAAATTACAATTAGAAGTTTGAATCAACAAGTAATTTGTACATGGTACCGAAGTAGAAATCACTCTAGAAGAGGAGAATACGAGTTTGTCTTTTGCAGGGGAAATAGAATTTGCAATATCATTCTTCGGAGTCAGCAGGATGCCATTCTACGGATTGAGACTTGAATATACCCTTGAGGGTAGTTTGAATTATATTTCTTGGAAGGAAATGATGGAGGTAGTGTTGGAAGACAATGGGATGAAGGAATTCATATACACTAATATTCCTAAGCCAACTAATTCTCAATATTTAGCAAAGTGGAGAAAATGTGTTGCAAAGGTGAGATGGATTATCCTAGAAGGAGTTCGAGATCGTATTGTCTCGAACCTCCATGTTAAGGAGACTCCATATGCAATGTGGAAGGCCTTGATAGACCCGTTTCAAAATAGCAGTGACCACAGGAAGTTGGCACTAAAGGACAAGCCCATAAGAATCAAGATGGAGAAGGGTGACATAATACCAAAGTACTTGACCAAGTTCACCCAATGTCGGGATGAGCTTGGAAGTGTTTGTGTTACAATTGCTGAAAATGATATGGCCATCTTAGCACCTCTAGGCCTTCCCAAGAGCTAGCACAACTACCAGGATTCAGTAAATGTGAGGGAGAAGCTACAAGAGTGGGTGTGTTTGTGGTACGACTTGGTGCAATAAGATATTCAGTGGAACACAAAATATGGAACCTCATCCAAGCATGATGATGAGGAGAATTGTGCCTTAGTTGGAAAGGAGAGGAAAGGGAAATGGAATTCATCCCATTCCAAATCAGATTCTAGTCAGGGCTGCAAGAAGAAGGACGTGTCGAAGATTAAATGTTTTCACTATCAAGAGTTGGGTCATTGTTGGGCTTCAAAATTAGTTTTCTAAGCTTTTTATGTATATAATATGGTAATTTGTGTGATATGAACTTTAGAAAGCGGTCAATAAGCATTTCATCATTTTATTCTTCAAAAGAGTTTATTTAACTATGAAAAGGTGAGTTACACTTACGATTTGAAGTGTTAACTGATAGGGAATTTCAATAGCGAATGTTGTTCCGTGGGATAACTGGACATGAATGAGTTACACAAAGCTACTTGGGTTAGTTATAACCTAACTGGGTGAGACCAATGGTCATCATGGAAAGATCAACTATGAATGAGATCTTGGCCACCTATTCCGAGGAAATATGGGAGATTTTGTAATTTGAATTAAGCATCCTGAGAATCTTCAGATTCTCAGGATCGCTTCTTTATTTTTAAAATAGACTTGATTGTAATATAAAAGCGAGGAACTAAACCTCAGTAGATTAGGTGGAAATTATTGTCATTTTGATCTATGCTATAAGTTTTATAGACATCCATTGTAATATTGTTCCTAATTAATTTAATGGAAACTTTCAGAGTTCAACTTTAACTCTTTGCACTGAAATAGCTCCAAGGCAGTTGAATTCCAGTGATTGTGGGCCCAATCATGGAACAAATTCTACCTTTCTTTGTGTTATTAAATTTACATTTAAAATTTCAGTTCTTACTTTGCAATTATTCAATCAATTTCTAGATCTGATCATTGGTTATTGGATTGCTCATTAAAGTGATAGATGCTACAATAGTTTGAGTGAAGGTCATGAGATTGGATTCCTGATAATTTATTTTCTGAAGTGTTATTTATTCTACCATTTCCTATAGTTGATAAATAATTGTTAAGTGTGATATTTGACATTTCTTTCAGTAGAATCATTTCTATTTCAAAGTGTTGTTCCTTTCTTATAGCTCCAGTTTCCTAAGAAACAAATTGTGTTTAATGGAATGTTTCAATATTTGCAGTAGAAGATTCAATGCTTTGATAATCTTAAAGTAGCTTTGATTGTTTATGTTTGAATTCTCAAAATTGTGAATAAGTTGTTCTTTTAGGATATCCTAGTTGTTCTTTGTATTTTACATGCATTTACCTTTAATAGGGCTAGACAAATTAGATCACATTAGCACTACTCTTTGCACATACTCTGTGGACATCCTTGAAATAAATAAACGAGTTATGAGTTGACAATTTAATGAATGGAATTCAATTGGTATTTTAAACAGAAACTGAGTAACCCAACATTTTGGCATCGTTGTTGGGGAGGTTGTAAAATAAGTGTTCGTCGTATCCTTATAGGGTTGGGTATTAAAGACGAAAGGTAAGAACTTGCGTATGAGCCAAGTGTTGGGATGGGGTCCCCTCGGTCAGTTTTGGGGTTAAAATAACCCAAGTTTTGATAAATTTTTGTAATTAATGTAAAGTCTCTGTGATTTGTGGATGCAAAGCGCGTAGATGATTAGGAGTCAAAGGGGTTTAGCCCCTTATTTATGTAAAGTTTGAATCGGGTTTGAGATCCACCCATGGTTCGCGGACCATGGGATTGTGTGAGAAAGGCTATAATTAGGTGAGTCTTAGAGATTTTAAGGCATGTTTATATAGATTAATAATCAATGGGTCAATAGAAGAGAAGTGGGTCAGATAACAGAAGAAAGGCTCTGCAACTGAGTGCGCAAAGGCTTAGGTGGAGTCTGTAGTTGAGTGCATGGACCCCTACAGCTGAGTGCACAGGGTAGTTTTGAGTTTCTAATCCTAAACTGAAGATCAATAAAGACTGTTTTTGAATAATTCTTGTGTATTTATGTTCATTGTTGTTAATATTATATGTTGTTAATGAATGATGTGTTTTACGGAATATTGAGGGAATGTTGCGCAATTCTCTTTAATAAGTCTTAATAAATGTATGCAATGCATGTTAAGTACCTTCGGAAAGACTCGGATGAATTCTGTTGTGTTTACTAATAACTTAAGTAGATCTGCACGAACACTAATCTAGGGTTGTTATCTGATGCGCATAAGTGGGTAAATCAACTATTAAGGGTCTGCAAAGACTGATCGTAGACCTTCGCGAAGGTCTGAAGGCCATTTTAGCAAAGTTGCATTGACGTGTCCTAAGGGTTTACTGATCTACATGAAGGAAGATCTGAGGTGCTAAAATACATCACACTGATCTCTGGATGCGGAAACTTGGCTCCAACATCCCCCCATACTACTTTGGGTGAGACTGCAACCTGCGCTACGCAGGTTGTTGTCTAAAGGACCAGTAGTGTAGGGTTTTGTTGGATGGTGCAACTAACTCTGAACCTGGGTCAGGACCCCCTAAGCCAACAAATGGTTTCATTGTTGGGACAGGGATATGCTTGAAAGATATGTGTGATGTCATATCATTGGAGTTAGACCAAGAAAGAGATTGAAAAGTAGTTGAATCGAAAGATTCATGAGTTTGCAGCACACGAAAACAAGAATCTGCACCTGTCAAAGGAAGAGTGGTTGAACAGGTATTTGTATACGAAGATACATGAGATCTTCTTCTGTACCTTCGTCATTGAACTATATGAGTGGTTGGCTAAATTGACAAATGCCAAGGAAGGTGGAAGCTCGATAATCCAATAGTGTGGACTCCAGAATTAGTGCGGCGGTTAGAAGCCTCTGGAAAAAATATCGCGTGGGCTGTCGATCACCGGCTTAATCGAATTATAGTGGGATTTGTTACAGAATTTTCAATTAATACCTCATTCAGCTACAGCAAAGTGGAGCGAAGATTTTTCAAAGGACCGCGGTCAGACCTCCTTCGAGCGATGATGAGGAGCAGTACAAGCTTCACCGCCAAGTGTTGTCCAGCTAATAACACAAGGTTTTACATTAACACATCATCTATCCACTCCACCTCCACGCATACTCCTTCGCCCACACCTCCACCTCCACCACCACCATTCAACATGGTGAATACGATGAAGCTGCTTATTTTCAAAGGCGTAGGGAGTGAAGATACAGAGTAGTTTTGGTTCATTGCGAAATCTGTATGGACAATGCAACAGATTACTGATGAAAATATAAAGCAGTAACAATTGGTTACCACTCTGCAGGATCGCGTGCTAACTTGGTATATTAAGTATCGTTCTGATAATGCTCTTGCATCGTTGGCAGAGACTAAGGTGGCTTTAGACAAGGAATTTAGTAAGCCTAAGTCTGACTCACAGTCAATAGTTGAATTTAAAGAAATCATGTTGAGGGTTGATGAGACATCATGGGAATTATATCAAAGGTTGAAGTGTCAGATTCAAGAAGCTAACATGCAGCTCTCAAACAATCAGCATCATGAATGGATTATAGCTTCACTTATGCCCCACCTGAAGATTGCCCTGTGACAACATAACATAGGAACACAGGTCAAAGCCTTGGAAATCATGATGAGGTTGCATGCAATGCCTATTTAGGATGCGACCTTGGGGGTACAGTAGATACACTCTCAGTTATAGGGCCTCTGCTTAGAATTTCAAAGCTTGAAGAAAGACAGGGAAACTAAACCAGAAGTACGCACAAAAATTTGGTGTTTGAAGTGCAAGGGCCAGGGGCACGATAAGGATCACTATCCAGTGTATGAAAACTATATTACAGGAGGGGAGGCGATCCCTCTAAAACCAGAAGCCCTAGCAGGGCTGAGCATGGGGGTTGAACTATGGTGTGCTATTTGTTAGGTTGTTGGGCAACATGCAATGGATAATTGTCATTTGCTTCAAAAATTTGTTCAGACACCCCAGCAATTGCTCTGTAACTTTTACAAATCTGTGGGCCACGATGATCGCCATTGTCAAAGCTATGAGTTGATGATGGAAAGAATGCCTACATACTAGATGCAAGTAGAAACTCAGCCTCTAGATCAAGGCACCGAAGGGGCATGCAGAGGTTAACAAGGAAGAGGATGAGGTCATGGAGGACAAGGACCTGGTAGAGGTCGCGGTCAGGTTATCTGCTACAACTGTGAAAAGCCAGGGCACTATGTGTAGGAGTGTCAGAATCAAACATGCCCGTCATGTCAATACTACAGTTAGTTTGACCATACCATAGAAGAATGCCCAGTGTTGATAGCTAAGATGCAGGAGAAGAAAGCGTAGCCATAGTAGCCTACGCAAAACTTATAGATGATGAGAGATGAGCCCCGTGGGGAAGATCAAAGTGTGAATATAATGTTGATAAGTGGCATAATGACCAATGATCATAAAGGTAAATATCTTGAAGAGGACGGATGGGTCTGTAAGGCCCCAGAAAAGGAAGTGGGTTTTCACCTGAACCGCACGAAGGAAACATTTATGGAATCCAAGAAAATCTTCGTTGAGGTGTCCACCTCAAAAAGCCAGGACAAGGTGCAACAACCCAGCGTGCTTGTAAAGGTTTATCCCTCCGTACTTACCATGTTTTTGGAGACCTTCATAAAGCTGATTTGATAGCAAAGCTGTGGAAGGCCTGCAAGAGTTAATAAACAAATGTGCCAGCAAGGAGAAGGTCCCTGATGGACACCACGTAGTCAAAAAAATTGACAAACATAAGGCAAGAATAGGGCGTGAGATGAGGCTCACCGCACAAATATGAGATTATCAGATGGACCAGGTCATTTTGGATCTGGGGTCCGATGCAAATGTTTTTCCAAAATAGACATGGGAAAGGATGGGGAGACCTGCACTACAGTGGTCTCTGATTCAGCTCAGAATGTCGAACTAGCAAAAGATCATCCCCATGGGACGATTATATGGAGTAACCATTGATATCGAAGGTGCAAGCGCGATGGTCGATTTTGAGGTTATAGAGATCGTCAATGACAATAATCCATACCCTGCACTCCTGGGAATTGACTAGGCCATTGATATGAATGGGGTCATCAATTTGAAAAAGAGGACAATTTTGTTTGAAAGAAAATTGCTTTTGGTTTTAGTACCATTGGACCCTGCAGAAGGGTCGTGCTACACTGAACCGATCCATGATTATGAAGAAAGTGAGGATGAACTAGACCAAATCTACAAAATAATAGCGCAAGACTAGTACTAGATCAATCTGACTACAGATGGATGAATTACATGGGACCGGGAGAGTTCCTAGACCTCTCATTCAGACAAAGAGTTGGAGCATTCGTAGAATCGGCTGCATGAAGTATCCACACTACGCTGCAATATGATGATGAAGTCACTCCACTGTGCCTCGTCGGAGGTAAGGAAATTACCCTATTATGATGTTTTGACTGACATAGATAAGTTTTTGGATGCATTTGAGCATGAAGTCCCTGAGGATCACTGCTTCCAAGCATTAGATTTGGCCCTGCGTGCTACACCTGCACGATGGTGGGGTACACATAAATATAGTTTTGATGAATGGTGAGATTACATAAGAATGATGAGATTATGGTTTAGGCATCCTAACACTTGATTGACTGAGAAATATAATGGGAAGGATGATCCACATGGTCGCCTAGAAAAATGGACTAAAGCATGGGGAACAGAGGCGCAGCCAGAGTGGGTACACATATTTTGCCATACTTTGGATACAATTCCCATGAACTCATATCTGGAAATGGAGCTTCGCCATGGTACCGCAGAGTGGGATATATTGAGGGAAGGATTCTTATTGACCTTCAGCTTTGAAGATAGCTTCGCCAGAATTAATGAAGCTCTACAAGTGATTAAGGTAGTTATCTTCAGAATGTCACAAGAACCTATGGAATGGGTCCAACCAGACTAGAGCACCCAGCTGCACCATGCATTGGAATTCTATAACGTGACCGTTGAGGAGGAGGATGAAGATCCGAGAAACATCAATATTCCAAAGGCAGAAGGGCATCACAAAGTTAAGGGTCCACAAATAGACAACCCAGATATCACTGCGTTTCTGAAGACAAAGCAAGTAAATATTGGCACTGAAGCAGAACCCAATTTCGCGAAGATTGGATATTATTGGGATGATGCCATAGTAGATAAATTTGCTAAGTTACTTCATGAATACCAGGATCTATTCCCTACCAAGTTCTCGGATTTGAAGGGCATAGTTGGTGATTTGGGCATTATGAAGATCACTCTGAAGCTAGACACAAAGTCTATTAAACAAAGGTCATACCGCCTTAACCCCAAATACAAGGAAAAAGTTTGCCAGTAGTTGGATAAGATGTTGGAGGTGGGCATCACAAAACCAATGGAGGAATCTTATTGGGTGAGCCCAATGTTGGTTCAAGAGAAGAAACAAAAGGTGAAATAAGGATTTGCATATATCTGCGGAAGCTAAATGATGCATGTGTCCATGACCCATTCCCAACGTTGTTTACTGATGAAGTATTAGACAATGTTGGAGGGTAGGAGGCTTACTCATTTACTGACAGATTTTTTGGGTATCATCATATCAATATTGCGCCAGAGGATAGAAGCAAAATGACCTTCGCGATGGAGTGGGGGTGTTTTCAATACATTGTGATGCCATTTGGACTTAAGAATGCACCTACGATATTCTCCTGCGTAGTTATATCAGTGTTTAAGGAGTTCATTCATAAGTTCCTGGAAGTATACTTTGATGATTGGATAATGTTTGGATTAGTGAAGCCCCATGTAGCAAGTCTGCGCCTGATGCTGGATACGTGTCGTAGATACTAGATTACTCTGAATTTAAAGAAATACATACTCTGTGTTACCTTTGGGATCTTGTTGAGTCACGTAGTGGGAAAACAAGGATTAATGGTGGACCCTATAAAGATTGCGGTGATAGTGAATATGGAGGCCCCAAAGAACGTGAAGCAACTGCATGCGACACTCAGACATACAGGATATTATAGAAAATTTATCAAAGAATATGCTCAAATCACTACGTCTATGGAGAAACTACTGAATAAGGACACAAAATTATGTTTAGACGAAGAATGTCAGTGTAGCTTGGATGTATTGAAAGAAAAGATGATCACCGCAATGATCTTGTTATTTCTTGATTGGAATAAGGAATTCCACGTACATGTGGATGCCTCTTACATTGTGTTGGGTGCAGTGTTAACGCAAGCCGATGAAGGATAAATGGACCATCCTATAGCCTTCACAAGTAGGAAATTATCGAAGGTCGAGAAGCATTAATCAACAATGAAGCACGAAGGATTGGAAATGGTGTATTTGCTGCAGAAATTCAGGCATTATCTGTTAGGAGGGAATTTCAAAATGTGCATAGATCATTTTGCCTTAAAATACCTGGTCAATAAGCTTGTGTTGGGGGGGAAGATCTGCAGATGGTTGCTACTATTCCAGGAGCATGACTTTGAAGTCATTGTGAAGCCAAGGATGTTAAATGCAAGACTTGACCATCTGTTGCAGATCAAAATAGGTGAGGAGCCCAATAATCTGAAGGAACAGTTTCCAAATGCACAATTCTTTGCAGTATGCATAGTGGATAATCATTTTGCAGACATTATTCACTTCTTAACTATGGGGATGGCACTAGAAGGGTATACAAGTCAGAAAGAGAAGGAACTAGTAATGCACACCACAGATTTTTCCATTATTGTGGGAAATTTGTATAAGATGGGTGTTGATGAAATATTGCGAAGATATGTGCCAGATTTTGAGAGGGATAGCATTCTTTCTAAAGCTCATGGGGGAGCTACGGGAGGTCATTATGCAGGCAAGGAAACTACAGAGAATATTTTACACACAGGTCTATGGTGGCCAATGTTGCATAAGGATTCCAAGGCGTATTGTAAGGCATGTGATGCATGTCAGAGAATGAGCAAACCATCGTGAAGGGATGAATTTCCATTTCATCCTCAAGTATCTTTGCAACCATTTCAAAAATGAGCAATTGATTTCGTTGGGCCAATTCAGCCCCCAGGAAAGAATACAAGTGTGTGCTATATCATCACCGCAACGGAATATCTAACCAGATGGGTGGAAGCACAACTAGTTAAGGATTATATAGGGGCTACGGCAGCAAATTTTTTGTTTGAATATGTCTTAACAAGGTTCGGATGCCCGAAAGTGTTGATGAGTGACAGGGGTACACACTTTCTGAAGGAAACGATCTACACGTTGACTGAAGAATTCTAGGTCTACCATCATAAGAGTACACTGTATCACCCACAGGCCAATGGAACTGTTGAAGCCTTTAACAAAAAACTGGAGAAAGCGCTAATAAAGATCTTCAATGCACGACAAAATGACTGGGATGTGCATGTACCTACAGCGTTATGGGCTTATAGGAATACTTGCTAAAAGCTGACAGGGAAAACTTCGTTCAGATTGGTATATGGGGTAGAATCTATAATGTCGATGGAGTATATTGTGCCTAGTTTACGCATAGCAACTCTCACAGGTATGGAAGATCACGAGGCCTTGAAGAAATGGCTTATGTAGTTGATGGAGCTTGAAGAGGATCAAATTTTGGCAGGATTCCATTAACAAGTATAGAAGGAACATGAAAAAGCGTGGCATGATCGCCATATCAAGATTTGTATGTTCAAGGTAAACAATCTTGTCCTATTATATGATAGTAAATTCACTAAGTTTCCGAGGAAATTCTAGATGGATTGGCTAGGGCCATATATTATCAAAGAAATTACAGATGGAGGCACAGTTCAGCTCACGAAGCTGAATGGAGAACCTTTTCCGGGGAGAGTGAATGGGAGGAGATTGAAGTTATATACAGGGGATCCTACATAATGACTATATGGCAGCAGGATATTCTTAGTGCTCCAGGCAATTGTAAGGGAGCGCATGGCTATAAACTACACTACCTAGTTTGGAGGACAACGCAGTGAGAAGACTGCGTGGAAAGTGACGAAGTTGCAACCTATGAAGTTGCATGCAGGAAGTTGCGCCATGAAGGGATGTACCTCGCAGCACAATAGAAAAGTTACCGTTGGAGTCACTGTTCATGACTTGACAGCTAGAATACGGTTAAGAGGAACGGGATGGCGGCGTTTAAGGCAAAAATATTTGAAGATATTCTACCAAAATAGCATTAATTGTCAGAAATTGGGGGAAATGGCTGGATTTGAATTCAAAACTCCCTATAAATTACATGTGTTAGTCCAACAGAGAACACATTGAACCCTTAGAATTGCTAGTGAGATTTGTTGTCTGTCGCCTATGAACCGATCGTATTGGGAAGATTTAGTCATGACCCCTGCATTTGCTAAGTTGTTTGGGCTAAATCAGAAGTTTATTCTAGAGAAAATTCTTTTTTTTAGACCAAGTCCTGTTGAGACTGTGAGCACTGGTGGTGATGTTGCCTCTGAGGGAGTTTCCCCAGAAGTTGTAAGTATGGAAGCTCTAGCTCTTGTGCTTGCAGAGCCAAGGTCGCTTAGGCCGAAGCCTACACCTACCAGAGAAATCCAAACAGCCAAACCAAAGAAGGAAAAGTAAAATAAATCGGTGTCAATGTACGCCTCCCCCAGGAAGCATACTGAAGCATAGAAACAAAAGAAGGATAAGTAGCTAGAGAGGGTAGTCGACCTGGAGGCTGAAGAAGGCCAGGGAACAGAAGAAATCAACGTTGGAGGAGTAGAACCAATAACCATGCTACCCAAGTATATCCCTCTACAGAAGGGAAAGGCAAAAGTCACGAAGGACCTAGATTCTGAGAAATTCACCATTTCCATGCAGCTACTACCTGACCAGGTTCCTTTTCAAGGTTCACGACTCGTGCAGGTCCCACTACTAAAAATGGAGGATTGAGACCTTTCAAATCATGTTAGGTTTCCCCATTTGGCAATAGATAAGTATATGAGAAGAGTTTACTATGCAGAATCAGGTGTGACAACATTAGAAACAGAGGAATGGATCTGCAGTGTGGAGCACTCAGGGTTACTCAATCTGCTGTGGGTATTCCATTACCACCACACCCCCATTAACACAATTTTTGTGCGCCAGCTGCTCAGATTGGTGCACGATGGGATCCTATGGCTATGAGGGCCTATACCCATTTATTCACAGAATCACACACCTCCCTTGTAAGGGCATGAACCCAACCAAGGAGTTTGGTGGAAAGACGGGGGAAAAGGACCTTGTAGAAAGAATGAATAAAGACTACGACCTCGTGAAGAAGTCACGAGGGTACTCAATTCTGTCTATATCAGACCCCGTAGTTCAAATAGCCACCCAGATCTTAGCAAGGAAGGTGATGAGGAAATGTCGCACAGATGAAGTTCCGACGCCTGTAGTTTCTCTAGCTACATAGTGCACGAAGGGCGTACAATTTAACTGGTCAAGATACCTCTGTCAGGAGTTCCTAGCGAACTGCCGAGAGGCCCAAGATGAAACCAAGCCATTCTACTACACTTGGTTGTTGTTGTCGATTGTGTTAGTTGCATGGGAATTACTGGAGGACAGCCAATTTCCTCCACTTAAGGAAGGATTCCCAAAGGCAGCACAATTCGCCTCCTTATGGGCTACAAAGGATCCTGCGCGAATAATAGAAACAAAGATATTTTGGGTCCTTATGGAATCGAGTCTCTGCATGGCCATTAACTAGCATCCGAGGTTGTCCCCAACCTTGTTCACATAGCTTTCAACCTACGCAACATTCAAGGCTGACTTTCATAGGGTGTATATCTAGGCGCAGAAGGATCCAGCGTAGAAATGGCATGACTTGCCATATTTGGTCATATAAACAAATGTGCAGGAAGTCATATCGCGAAGTGGCCTGTAGAATGGCATGCCCCATTAGACTCAGCTGTGGGACCAAACACAAGTGCAGAGAGTTCTTCCACATAGAAAAGGAAGGAGGATGCTAAGAAGCTTGCGCGTAACCTGGCTGTGTAGAAAAAGAAGAAATTCGTAGAGAAGGCTTGAGTGGAGCAAGAGTGCACTACCAAGGAGCAGGCAGAACAAGAACAATGCGTGTCACAAAAAGGTGACAAGACACCTTCGCTGGCGACAGAGGAGGAGGAGCTTTTAGAGCAAGGCAGCAGAGGAGATGAGGGGCAGAGCACCCCATTCATTTTGAAGAAACATGGCAAGGAACAATAGGAAGGTCAAAGGAAAAAGTAGAAATCAGATAAGTCACAGGTGGATCCCATGGTCTTAACAGAAGGAGATCTCGATGAGATCGAGGATAAAATAGGGGATACCACAACTGAGGTGTTGTAGCATTTCGAGAAGCAGTACATGTAGATGTTGGGGAGCGTCCAAAAGGATCTTTGTGAGCTGTAAATCTAGGCAAGAAGATATAGGTGGGCACCGGACAAGTGAGTGCGGAGTAAGAGAGCTTGGCACCTAGGATGAGCCAAGCAACAGAGTTAGTAAGGTCCCTTGACCTTAGGACTATTGCATTTCCAAAGGTGTCCCTTCATGTGCAATCATTCAATGATCGCATTATGCTAAGCACAATCAAGAACATCGGGCTGAATATAGTGGCACTCTCCAATGAGACCCTCCACGCGCTGCATGCAGGGGTGGCAGATGAATTGAGATCCTGAGAGCATCGCACTTTAAACCTTATCAACGAGTACAGAGTGAAAAATGAGAAGATGTTCACTGAAAAGACACAGGCTCTAAAGAAAAAGGAGACGTTACAGGTGCATAGTTCACAACTAGAGTTAGCAGTCACCAAGGCATTCAAGACAATGCCTGAGCTCCACATCCCGGAGGATGTGCAGCTAGAAGAAAATATTAGAAAACTAGCCACGAGTGTGGGTGAATCTAAAGCTGAAGTTAGCTAAGTTTAGTTTGATCTCAATATGAATATCACAGAGCTACAATTAAAGTTTCACCCCACAACTCTACCTGAGGTGTGGGAGCAGTGCAGAGCCACAATAACAGAAGGAATGGCCACCCTCGTTGCCACATTTGTTGATTGTATGACATTGTTTGGGCAAGCAATGGAGTTGGTTACCAATTTTTAGGAGGATCCAACCTGCATACGTTGAATACAGAAGTAAGGGAGCTACATCAATAGTATGATGAAGTCAAGGCGACAGCGAACTCCATTACACCAGTGCAACGCCTTGCTAAATTTCAGGAAGGAAAGAAACTCATAACACAGGTGGAGGAAGTGCAAAAAAGGAGGCCTTGTTGAAGGCCAATTTGTAGCCATGGTTGGAAGAAGCTTATCAAGTCACAACAACCATCTAGGATAAGCTTAAAGGCTTGCAACAGACATAGCAGACAATGAGGTTGGCAGTCGAAGAAAAAACCGGTTGAGGAAGTCAAGCGGGAAACAACATAGAGCGTTGCTGAAGTTTCAATAATTCAGGTGGAGCTGGGGGGTATTCGCAGTAAGATCGCAGCGCTAGCAGAGTGACTCAAGGGTGAGTCACGATCTTTGTGTTGGGGGCCTATTGGGATGGAGTCCCCTAGGTCAGTTTTGGGTTTAAAATAACCCAAGTTTTGATACATTTTTGTAATTAATGTAATGTCTCTGCGATTTGTGGATGTGGAGCATGTAGATGATTAGGATTCAAAGGGGTTTATCCCCTTGTTTTATGTAAAGTTTGAGTTGGTTTTGAGATCCACCCATGGTCCGTGGACCATGGGATTGTATGAGAAAGGCTATAAATAGGTGTGTCTTAGAGAGTCTAAGGCATGTTTATATAAATTGATAAGAAATGGGTCAATAGAAGAGAAGTGGGTTAGATAGGAGAAGAAAGACTCTGCAGCTGAGTGCGTAGAGGTGTTATAGACATTTTTGTGCCTTTCAACTCCAAGCATGAAATGTCCATAAACCAAGGGCTCCTAAGTCCCTAAAAGTGTTGTTCTAACCCCTAAAGGAACAAGGTCAATAGATTACAGCTTCTCCTAGAAGTTCTCCACCAGAAACTGCTCAGAATAAGTCAAAACAGGATCATTTCAGTTGCTCCACTGGCTAGGTGCGTTGCATTGCACCTAAATACACTGTGAGGGTGCGTTGCATTTCAAAAGTCCCTTCTGTGGGGTGCGATGGGCGAGAAATGACAAATGGCAGTGTCATTCCGTGAGGTGGAGAGACAATGGAAGCTTCTAGAATCTTCTCCTGTGACACTTGCCTCACTGAATTCGACCAAGGATGAGTAAGAGGCCTTCAGTCTCCAAGTGGAAGCAAGAACTGACAGAGAGAAGACACTAATCAAATCACAAGCTGACTCATCCTCCTTACACATATCTATATATGGATCCCTCATCTCATAGATCCAGGGGCTGTAATTTTGCATATTGTAAGGAATTGCTGTTTGTTTTTGAGACAAACATCAGAGTATTGGGTGATCTATGCTTTGTTGGAGGTGAAGAGGGGCTTCTTTGCTGGGAGTTTGATGCTGGGTCAGGAACCACCGGTTGTAACTCCTCCTGGATCTTTTCTTGTTTATCAATAAAAACTATTTGAGTTTTTCCTCCATGCTTTTGTATCATTGATGCTTGTTACATTTGTATGGTTAACTTAAATCTGATCCTAAGTTGTTTATGAATATAGATCCATGTCTTTGTATAGTGTTATTCTTCTATGATCTTACAGGTACTTTGTGAAGCTGGGAAAGTAAGGGAGCAGGTAGCTGGAAACTGTCAAAGAAGAGAGGGATTGGATCAAAGGATTAGCGCAAGACACAGGTTGGTTCTTTCTATTCCTCTCTATCTATAGTTCATAAAGGAAATACAAAAGTAGTTTTTCTCTGTTTGTTTCTAAGGCAGCTGTCACACCTTAGTGGGATAGAGTAGTTCTAAATAGACACTTTTCCCTGTAACAAAATGGCGACTCCACTGGGGAATGTCTAATTAGTTTGTTTGTGTATAATTCTTTGTTGTTTATTTCATAAACTTACAAGTAGCATTCGAACTGCATTTGCCATAACAAATGCAAAGTAGACATCTGCTGCTTCAATCCATTCACTGGATATGTTTATGATTTGAACAGCTGATTCAAAAACTATCTGATTGCCCTTGTGATAGCTCTTAGACCCTCCTTAGATCTACCCTTGATTGTGCATTACTGATTGCTTTTACTCGGCCAAAAACCAAAGACTGAACTGCAAACTGTGACCCGGAACTCGGACAGATTCTCGTTTCTGGCCCAACGCAGGTACTATTAAGAGATCCTGAATTTCAGCGCACTTCCCGAAAGGGAAACCTGTGCTGCATTTCAGATTCTCTGTGTTACAGGTGCGTTGATCAGACTAGCCCTGTGCAGCTGTGGTTCTTGTGCTTCATTCTTTCCAGTTCTATCTCTAAATTTTGCTACCTGTGATCAGTATATGTCTGTTTAAAACCCCTTTTCCTTGCTGTTATTCTGCCTCCTTTGTACAAAATAACTGTAGATGTTTTTGTGTGTTTGTTGAGTCTTTTACAGTTTTCCATTGCAAAAGTAGAATAGTCGTACTGTCGTCCTTTGATTTGAATCTGTCGCAAGTGTCGATTTCGATCATAGGAGAAAATTTGATTGCTGTTGATGGTCGATTATACTGTAATTGTTGCCTTTGGTCTGAATTTGTGATTTTCTAGTGTCAAGAACAAGTGTTTATTTCAAAATCGCAAGGTGTCGTAATCATCTCTGTTTTTGATTTCGAAAAAGAGCTTGTTTATATTTGTCGTTTGAAAAGAAATTCAGATTTGTACATCAACTTTCTTTTTAGCATCAATACTAAGAAAGTCGAAAACAAATACATGCATGTGCATCTGCATATAGACAGTCTGTTTGGCTTGATTTAGGAAAGTGCATTTACAGTGTGCTCTTTGCTCTTTGTGAAAAGATTGTGTCTTTCTTTTCCTCTAGTAGCTAGGATTTTCATTGCACAAAAGAGATAAAAGTTTGTTTATCATCTTTAGATTGGATTTTAGGAATTACATCTACATCTCGTGGTGAACCCGAAAGGCAAACTTCATAAACAAGATCAACTTAAAATAAATTCAATGAATCTAACAACGCTTTGGAACTTAACGCACAACATTTAAAGGTCTAGGCTAGAGACGTATTCCGGCGTCGTAAAGCCTGGTAACTGTTGTCCTCACTGATGGTTGGGTGATTCCTCCACTTTGAGACGATAAGTGCCAGTACGGACTTGTGCTCCCACGTACCGTCGAGTATATTTTGGGAGACCCCTATAGGCTTAAATCCTTTATCCTTAGGAAGCCGTGTTTGCCGCCTTATCGATCGCAATGCACTGAACACAGCATTCGGGAAGATTGACTGCCGTACCGTAAAAAGTATTTTGCAGTTTTGCGATTGGTTTGGTACTCCCTCTACCTAGACCTCCAGAGCAGTCCCTTTCGTTCCTTTTCAGACTCCTTAACAGAAAAGGTCCATCTGAGCACTTGTCACTTCAGGCTCATTAAAAATCGAAGGAGAATAGAGTCATCTTTTGTTTTTTCTCAACTCTTAAAAACTGAAAAAACAAGTTGTGTCAAAGCGTATAAAAATTTATTTTAAACGGAATATTCATTACCCCTTTCCTACGTTGATCTTGGGTTGAGAAAATGGAGTCAACCAACCAAGGAATTCCCCTTGGAGGAAATCCTAGTCCCTTCTCCTCTTGGGGAGATGTTGGTGCGCCCCATATGGCCACATTGTCGCTTCCAGGGCTGACAATTGGTTTGCCTGTATGGCTCTTCTCAACCTCTGTTGTTCAGAACACCACTATTCCTGAACAATCGAATCAGCAATTAGACGAGTCCAAAGTTGCCCACCAGCCTTCTACTTCCTCTAATTCTTCCTCTCCTCCTTCCTCTTCGCTTGATGGGGCTGGTAAAGCCAAAAGTCAAGTTCCTAAGGAGAAGAAGGAAAAGAAGAAGAAAGAGAAGAAGAAGAAGGAGCCAAAGGCGAATGGGGGAAAACGAGTGTCGTCTAACGAAAATCCACACACTACACCGACCAGGCCTAAATCACCATGTGTCATTTGCAAAGGAGACCACTTTCACAGAGATTGTCCTTGCATCCCTCGGATCTTAATGGACTGGTCTCCTTGTTTGCACAACCCGGTGTCGTCAACCTCTGATGGTCATGTTGAAAACACACAGTCGACTAGTGAAAGCGAAGCCCCAGGACAAAAAGGAAAATATAGATTTCCTTGTAAACTGTGCGAAGGAAATCATGCCGTCCACCGTTGTCCCTTCTTAGACGAAGCTAAAAGAGTTTTGGATGATCGTCCGGTATCACCGTTACGACTTCCTCCTGGATATAAAAAACTCTTGCCGAGCCCGTCACTAGTTGAAAATCCGGCTGGCCCGCTCAGGTGGTCAGCTGAAGCACCTATCATTGAAGATAAACCATCTGGATCCATACCAGACGAAAGTCAAAAGGTCGAGGCGGCAGTTGACCCGGTTTTGCCTTCAGAAGTTTCATCTTTAGATGATACAGTCACTGAAGAGAACAAAGATGACACCGTCCAAATTCTCTTCATAAACACAGACTTCGACGAACATGGGGGCAATTTACCCATTCCTTTACCGTAGGAAGGAAGTTCGTCAGAGCCATACCCGGCCGTCTATTCGGTCCCACCTCCAAGCAACCTAGTTGTCTCCTTCGACTGGAATCAACTAGGCAGACCCCGTTTACTAGCTAGCGTACCATTCCGAATTATCGTTCAAATATATAGAATGGTTATAGCTAGTACCATCATAGATGAGGGGGCTTCTATGAGTATCCTTTCCTCAACTGCTTGGAAAGCGCTTGGTTCGCCATCGCTTTTGCCTGAGATGAGAAATCTGACAGGCTTTGATAAAGGAACCAGTCGACCGTTAGGGATCCTTCCCGATGTACCCATAACATTGAGAAGGAAAACAGTTCACATGAACGTAATGGTAGTTCAAGGACCCCTGGATTACAATCTACTCCTTGGACGAGACTATATTTATTGCATGGGAGCAATTGTCTCCTCACTCTTTAGAGTAATGTGTTTTCCGCACGAAGGAAGAGTGGTCAAGCTCGTGGACCAGCTTTCATTTCCCGGATCATACAGAGCAAATAGTCATATACCATCCCTGAATGGTCTTTTCACGCAAGAAATGTCTCAATCTCCAATCCGTCCTCCCGATGAGCGCGAGTGATTCGGAGGAATATGACTGAAACCCAGGGGGCATGCACCCTAGCCTGCTTCGGTAGGAAAACTCCGGGTATAGGGTAGGTTTCCGCGAGAGAGTATGACTAGTATGTACTCCAGTCCGTGATTGGAAGAGGGGGTTATTCTAGAACAATATTCTCTTGTCAAAGTTATGTGAGTGGAGTAGCCTCCTTCACTCACCTTTGTTTATCTCAGTAGACATCACCAGAGAAGTGTTTTGTTTGTGCTGTGAATAGAACAATCTTTGGGTAACCTGAAAGAGGTATACCTTTCCTGATAAAACAAATGTTTTGTCAGCTCGAATAGAAGGTGACCTTGAAACTCTGTTTTATACCTGGGGGCATGCAAACCTTTTGGAGTGCAAACAAAGAGCGATCATTTATCTATTTTTTGGATTGGTTGTTTCCTAACTTGCATAAAGAAAGGATGTGGGGAAAAACTCTAAAAATTGTCGTTTTTATATGAGACATTCTTATCATATGACTGGATTAATCGAGTAGTGTTACCGCAAGGTTCAAGCTCGTTAAAAAATAAACCCGCATCGAGCAGTTTTAGCACATAGTTCAAGCTCGTTAAAAAATAAACATAAGACATGAGCAAATGTTTCTACCCGCGTTTAAGCTCGTTAAAAAATGAACTATTCCCTGGTAAATAACCACCGTGAATGTAGTACTTCAGCCATTAAAGCCTTGGTCGTGTTTGCACCGTCACCTCCACTTTTTCATTGGCCGATCATTCACCTCCATTTGATTGTTTACCCATTTTGAGGAACAACTGCGAAGAGTGATTTCATTAGCCATCCTTGTGACATTGCCGTGATTGGAAAATTCCAAACCTTACCTAGAATCAGCTGCTACCCGTTTTATCACTCGTTCCTCAAAAGACGAGTCTCCTTTAAGCTCTTTTCAACTGACTCGTAAAATATGAAAAGATTGCCGAGTCCTTGGCCTTCCAGCTCATTAAAGGGACAAGAAGTGCTATCCCTCATCTAGATTTTAATATTTTTGGACCTGAGGGATTATTGCACAAAAATGTCGAGCGCTTGTTTTGTTCGGCTCGTTAAAACTATCGAAAATTCATCCCTTCTATATTGTTTTATACTTTTTCGGACTTAAGGGATTAGATGATGAAAAAGGAATTTTGGAGTTATCTTTACGTGCCTTTTCAGACTCTCTAAAATTGAAAAGGACCGAGTTATCTTTGTCGTTAAACTCGTTAAAAAGATTAATAGCGACAAACTTGTCTTTAGATGAGAACGAGTTTCACTATCGCTAGGCTCGTTAAAACATAGCGATGGGTTTGCCCGAAGGGAAAATTATAGAACAAGCATATGTTATCCTCCTCAAGCTTGAAAAAAATAAAGAGGTACTGGTCAGCAATGACTGGGGAAAAATTGGGAAGAAAACTCAAAGAATCTTTATTGGTAGCAAGTCGCTCTTAAACATGACACTTCCACTCCGTGTCCGAGTCGGGTTGGGTTGTTTCATTCACCGGTCACATCGCCATGGTCACACCATACCATCCACATTTGGGGTTAATGCTACCAATCCATCACATCAGTGTCGCCGATATGTTCAAGAGAATTCATCCAGAAAAGTCACCTGTGTCTTACCCACTACCATACATTATACTCCATTCTTTCATGACCGCCACCCTGAACATTATATCATCAGATTGTTTTCACCTCCATCAAAATCATTTGCTCCGTTCCGTGTCATTGATGTGGGATTCATTAAGGCCCTCCTTTGACGGATCACTTCTTGTCGACATTAGCTCATTATCCAAGAAGTTGGTCTAGGAACACCCCATTCAGTACTTTGAAGCTTGCATGCCTCAATGGCAAGTTTCTCACTTCCGGCGACAGGTTTACATCAATGACCTTCGACCACAAGATTTTGCGTGGTGTTCGACGCCAAGTCCTTTATTCACACCACGTGAATTGTACTGCAGTACCTTGAGGATCATTATCATTATCGGTGATTCCTCTCGCGCTTGTTAACAGTTTACATCATTGACTGGTAATCAAGCGATGTCTTTCCATGTTCGACTTCAAAACATTTCTCACATGGATCGACTTGTACTTCGAGTAAATATCGGACGAGATTGAAGACCCCAGATCTAGTTTCATCCATCCGGGCTGCGATATATATTTAGGGAAATAAAGACATCAAATGTACAGCATTGCAGCACAGATAATCATCCTACCAAAAGGATGATGGCTCTATCAGAATCATCAGTCTACACTCAGACGATTGTCTGTCCTATGTACATGAAAATGAATTTATAAAGCTGAGCATGGGAATGCCTGCCTCAGCTAGATCATGAAAACAGTATGAAGATAATGTATTGTATTGTATCTTATTACAGGTCTCCTCCCAGCATTTAAAGAACTTCGGATCCTCATAATAAAGCATTTCACCCGACACCAAAAGGTTAACGGCCTCATACTTTAGGGGGCAACTGTTATAGACATTTTTGTGCCTTTCAACTCCAAGCATGAAATTTCCATAAACCAAGGGCTCTTAAGTCCCTAAAAGTGTTGTTCTAACCCCTAAAGGAACAAGGTCAATAGATTACAGCTTCTCCTAGAAGTTCTCCACCAGAAACTGCTCAGAATAAGTCAAAACAGGATCATTTCAGCTGCTCCACTGGCTAGGTGCGTTGCATTGCACCTAAATACATTGTGAGGGTGCGTTGCATTTCAAAAGTCCCTTCTGTGGGGTGCGATGGGCGAGAAATGACAAATGGCAGTGTCATTCCGTGAGGTGGAGAGACAATGGAAGCTTCTAGAATCTTCTCCTGTGACACTTGCCTCACTGAATTCGACCAAGGATGAGTAAGAGGCCTTAAGTCTCCAAGTGGAAGCAAGAACTGACAGAGAGAAGACACTAATCAAATCACAAGCTGACTCATCCTCCTTACACATATCTATATATGGATCCCTCATCTCAGAGATCCAGGGGCTGCAATTTTGCATATTGTAAGGAATTGCTGTTGGTTTTTGAGACAAACATCAGATTATTGGGTGATCTATGCTTTGTTGGAGGTGAAGAGGGGCTTCTTTGCTGGGAGGTTGATGCTGGGTCAGGAACCACCGGTTGTAACTCCTCCTGGATCTTTTCTTGTTTATCAATAAAAACTATTTGAGTTTTTCCTCCATGCTTTTGTATCATTGATGCTTGTTACATTTGTATGGTTAACTTAAATCTGATCCTAAGTTGTTTATGAATATAGATCCATGTCTTTGTATAGTGTTCTTCTTCTGTGATCTTACAGGTACTTTGTGAAGCTGGGCAAGTAAGGGAGCAGGTAGCTGGAAATTGTCAAAGAAGAGAGGGATTGGATCAAAGGATTATCGCAAGACACAGGTTGGTTCTTTCTATTCCTCTCTATATATAGTTCATAAAGGAAATACAAAAGTAGTTTTTCTCTGTTTGTTTCTAAGGCAGCTGTCACACCTTAGTGGGATAGAGCAATTCTAAATAGACACTTTTCCCTGTAACAAGAGGCCTGGGTAGAGTTCGCAGCTAAGTGTGCAGACTCCTGCAACTGAGTGCACAGGGTAGTTTTGAGTATGTAATCCTGAACTGAAGATCAATAAAGATTGTTTCTAAAGAATTCTTGCGTATTTCTATTTACTGCTATTAATATTATATGTTGTCAATGGATGACGTGTTTTATGGAATATTGATGGAATGTTGCGAGATTCTCTTTCATAAATCTTAATAAATGTATGCAATGCATGTTAAGTACTTTTGCGAAGGCTCTGATGAATTCTGTTGTGTTTACTAATAACTTAAGTAGATATGTGTGAACACTAATTTAGGGTTGTTCTCCGATGTGAGTAAGTGGTTAAATCGACTGTTAAGGATCTGCAAAGACTGATTGTAGACCTTCACAAAGGCCTGAAGGTTGTTTTAGCAAAGTTGTAGTGACGTGTCCTAAGGGTTTACTGCTCTGTGCGAAGGCAAATTTGAGGTGCTAAAAGACATCACACCAATCTCTGGATGCGGAAACTTGGTTCCAACATCCCTCCATACTGCTTCAGGTGAGACTGTAGCCTGCGCTACGTAGGTTGTTTCCGAAAAGGCCAGTAGTGTAGGGTTTTTTTGGTAACTAACTCTGAACCCGGGTCAGGACCCCCTAAGCCAACACCAAGTAAAAATCGTGTGCCAATGCCTACCCTCAGCTGATACTTTTAGATTGTTTAGTGTGCATGACTAGGAAAAATCCTAGGACTACAAATCAAGTAGTTATAGATTCTAAACCTATCTCAAAATCCATAAAAACTCAAGGTCAGTATGACCCTGAAATAAATACCTTTATAGATGAAATCATTTTAGAGTCTCAAGTGTTAGTAGGTCCCCAAACAAAATCTGGTAAGGGTTCTATTATTGCCCCTCAAGCAGCATGATCTTCTACTGTAGCTCATGCTAAGGTTCATGACAAGACTGTAAGGTATGAGAAAAGTTTCAAAGATACACCCATTAATAATCCCAGTCCTTCCAGTAAGGGTGAGGGGAATTCTTTTTAATTTAAGAGAGGTGGAAGGTGAGACAAGTGAGCCACATCCACAACTTTTTGAGTCAAAATTTCCAACAACACTTGTTTCAAAGGAAGAATCTAAAATTCTTGATCTAAATAGTGTTGTGAGACCTACTCAAAACATAGAGTTTAGCCAACATATAATTCTTCGGATAGTACCTCTTGACCATGAGATTCCTAAGATCATTGGAATATTTAACCAAATGGAAAACGCAACACTAAAGGCATAAAATTCAAGCATAGAATACCCTATTGTCGACCCATGGGCCGATGTATCAATGAAAGCCATCCCATTACAAAATCTTCCAAATTTTCATGGAATGGATTTTGAGGACCCTTATATGTTTCTGTTTGAATTTGATGTCTTATGCCGAGGTTATGACTATACCACTAATCCTCAAAAACTGAAACTATTTCCTTCCACCTTAAAGGGAGCAACTCTACATTGGTTTATGGGATTAGGAGTAGGTACCATAACTTCATGGGATCAGATGAAAATACCTTCCTCACAAAATACCAGGACTATTTTCGGTCTAGGGATATGAAAGAAGAAATATTTAAAATGATGTCCAAAGAAGATGAGACTTTAGAGGAATATGTTGAAAGATTCCAATATAACCTGCAAAGATCACCTTATACCACTTTACCTAGAGAAATACTGAAAATTAGTTTGATTAGAGGAATGAAAGATGAATGGATAGAAACAATTAATTTAATGGGAAAAGGTGATATTTCTAAGGAAGAATATGATGACATCATAAAATTGTGTATCAGGTGCTCACCAGGAAGTACACAAACCAAATCTGGGATTCGTGACCCTCTCAGCAGAACCATCAAGACTGCAGGAGGAGGAGTGACTCACACATAAATTGGTAATCTCCTAGGAGACTTTAAAACCAATATTTTGAGTATGTTAACTACATAGTTGGATTTCCTATAGGTGAAGCAAAAACAAGTAGAGGAAGAACAAGCCTTAGCTATTTTCTTCCCTTGTTTTTGAAAGAAGCATAACTACAAAGAGTGCTCATTGGACATAGTTGAAATATGTGCCATGTACACTAAAGATCACTTAATGACACGTTGTCCCTCACTCCCATGACTGAAAGCTATATTCAGGGAGGCAAAGGGAGATCCTGAGCCAGTGTATCTCATGGCACAACGGAGGAAGTGGCAGACATGCCCTCCAGGTATGATCCAAGATCCTTCTTTGTATTATTCTGGATAGTATACCCAACAACATATTCCTGGACCACAGTGGCAGGGCCAGCAACCTTTTAATACCACATAGAATTCTCAATCATTCCCTATGCTTCCATGGAAAAATAAACCATTTTCTGGACCATCATGGCATAATCAACAATATTCTACATCACCGTGGCAAAACCCATAAAATAACTTATACTAGTTGCATTGGAAAAATTCACCTACACAGGGACCAATGTGGTCTCATAATTGGCAGCACCCTATAGGACCAATCGATCCATCTGTTGGGTCATTTTCTTAGTCACAACCACCATTAAAAACTTCACTCCAATTACCCCCAAATTTTCCATCTCCATTGTGTCCTCAACTACCTGCCCAACTGAATCCTAATCCTAATAATAGACCCATCTAATATTTGGAAATTGTTGAAAACCCGCATTATGACTCTACTTCCTTTGAATGTAACAAGCTGCAGTTAAGATCTGGATGGACAATCATTCCAGAAGATGGCACAGGAAATCAAGAGCAGGTAGATAATGAATTTTTTTGAAAATAAAACCTTAACAGAACACTCTTTGTCCACCACATTTGTTACTGAAACAGATATTCCTAAAGAATTGACCAAACAACAAGAGCCCACTACAACTATGGATGCTGCTCCACCGTACCCTGAGAGACTTACTGTAATTAAACCACCAATTAAAATCTTATTTTGATCTCATAGGGGAATTGAAAAAATTATGTATTAAAATTCCTCTTCTCCAATTTATTTGCGATGTTCCAATGTATGCTAAAATTATTAAGGAATTGTGTGTTAAAAATCCTGGAAGAAAACGAAAATGCCCTCCTACAGTGCATGTTTTAGGAACACTTTTTGATCTTATCTTAGGGAAGCAAATACCTGTTAAATATGACGATCCTAGAAATCCAGTGGTTAGTGTCCAAATCCAAGGACATAACTTCCCAAACACCCTTTTGGACTTAGGAGCTGCAATAAATATCTTGACTATAGAAACCTGTGGGATCATTGGGATTACAACACTTAAATCACCTACCATTATGTCAGAATTGGCTGACAGATCGGTAGTCAAACCAGAAGGCACTTTGGAATACATTATCATTTCTATAGATTCCTGGGAGTACCTAGTGGAATTTATGGTCATCAATTCCAGAAATCAATTGGATGGACATCCTCTAATACTAGGAAGATCATGACTAGCAACTGCATATGCGTATATCAGAGGCCAAATAGGAAATATGACAATTGCAAAAGGGACTGCTGTTAAAAACCTCATCCTATATCCACCTGCCAGACCTAGCCTATGAATTTATAATTATCAATCGTTCCATCCAAAATATCAAGAAGAAAATTTGTGTCCTTCTCTTACTTTAGATGAGGCTCTCACTTTTAAAAGGAATAATGAGGACGACATAATTAGTGGCTTAATTAACCAACCGTCTACTATCAGAAATCCAACATCCCAAATGTTAAAAGCAATGTTCGACAATGAGGCCCAAGAATATCCATTGAATTTCTAAATAACAATCATGTACCCACAACTAGGGTTTATAACAGTATTCCCATATAAATGGAACCGGGAAATACTTTGAACATTAATTCTAATATGGATGAACTACAATGCAAAAATTAATACAGATCCTTCAGAAATATAAACAGGCCTTCGCTTAGGAGTATTCTTATACAAAAGGCATCGATCCTCAATTATGTACACAACACATCTATATAGATAAAGATGCTCATTCCATTCGCCAACCACAAAGAATATTAAATCCACATCTTAGGGATATAGTAAAACAGGAGCTGCAGAAGCTTCTTGATGTTAATTTTATATATCCTATTTTTTACAGTAGTGGGTTTCACCTCTGGGTCTGGTCCCTAAGAAAAATGGAAAATGGAGAATTTTTGTGGATGACAAGGAATTGAATAAATCTACAAAAAAATATCATTTCCCTCTTCCTTTCATAGATCAAGTCCATGATACTCTTGCTGGGAAGAAATTTTTCTCTTTCCTCGATGACTTTAGTGGATACAATCAAATCTAGATTTCTCTTGAAGATTAGGAAAAAACCACGTTCACCTGTCCATGGGGAACCTTTGCATATAGGGTTTTACCATTTGGGTTGTGCAATGCACCAACCACCTTCTAGAGAGCAATCTTGAGTATTTTTTTCTGATTTAATCAGTGAAGGACTTGAACTCTACATGGATAATTTTACTCCCTATGCTAATGAATTTGAGCAAGCCTTACAAAACCTAGAGAAAGTTATTAAACGATGCATCGCCACTAGATTATTCCTTAGTAATGAAAAATGTCACATCATGATGATAGAAGGTGTAGTTCTGGGGAATTATATCTCTTCTATAGGTATCCAGTTAGATCTAGCAAAAATCGAAGTAATTCTTATGCTACCTACTCCTCGTACACAAACAGGGGTATGTAGTTTCCTTGGTTATGATGGTTATTATCGTCTCTTTATAGAAAAAATTTCAAAGATAGTAGCAAATTTGTATGTATTAACAAGAATTGTGGAGTTTGAATGGACTAACAGGTGCGATGTTACTTTTGCAGATCTTAAGAAGTTGGTCTCAACAACCCCTGTGTTATGAGGGCCAAATTGGAACTTACCATTCCGCATTTCAGCTGATGCATTTGATATAGCAATATGATTTGTACTTGGATGGGAATAAGAAAAAAATCCACATGTTATTTATTATATTAGCAAGAATCTTACACTAGTGGAGCTAAATTACATAGTGACGGAAAAAGAGTTTTGGGTTGTTATTTACTCTATCAATAAATTTCGTCACTATATAACAAGATATCCAGTTTTTTTTATATACCGATCATTCTTCCATTAGGTATTTAGCCAATAAACTTGTCACTAATGATCGAATAACACGTTGGTTGTTGTTATTATAGGAATTCAATATTACCATAAAAGATTGGTCAGGAAAAGAGAATTTGGTTGCAGATTTTTTATCCAGAATTCCTATAGTGGTTGACTCTTCACCAGTTGAATATCATTTTCAAGATGAACATCTATGTGCCTTAATCGTTAAAACACCCTAGTATGCATATGTGGAAAAATATTTGGCAGTAGGAAAACTATCGATACATTTGTTGTCTCAGGAAAGCCTAAGTTCACTGTTCAACATAGTGCACGTTCTCCTGGATTGGCATATTTCTTTTTCACACGAGATCTAATCTTCAAATCCATAGATGTATCAGGGAAGATGAGGTTTACAATATCCTTAAGGCTTGCCACGACGAACCATGCGGTGGGAATTTTGTTGACCGAAGGACTAGGCATAAAGTATTGCAAATGGGATATTATTGGCCAACGATATTCAAGGATGCAAAGAAATATGTCCAAAGCTATGATAACTGTGAGAGGATGGGTCACCCATTCAAGCTGATGAAATGCCCCTGTAGCCTCAAATTGTACTTGAACCCTCTGAAAGATGGGAATTATATTTTTTGGGCCTCTTTAACCCACCATCGAACCAAAATACCTATCTTTTGGTTTGCACAAAATATGTAACCAAATTGGTGGAAGCAATAGCTCTCTCAAAGGATACAAAAGAAGCAATTATGAAATTTTTGTTTGAACTAGTTTTGCAATATGGAATTCCTAGACAAATCATAACATATGGAGGTTCATAGTTCACAACCCACAAAATTTATGCTACAATGCAAAAGTATCACATCAAACACGAGGTTAATTCCCCTTATCATCCCCAAGAAAATGGACAAGTGGAAAGTACCAATAAAGTTCTGGAGACAATTATAACTAAAACTGTATCTACAAACCGCTCAAACTTGGAAACCAAACTCCCTGAGGCCCCATGGGCCTATTGAACGACTTGGCATACACTATTGGTTATTCACCATACCAACTTTTTTTTGGGAAGGAGCCCATTTTTCTAATAGAATTTGAAATAAAGCCTCTCAAAATTGTAAGGGAAGTTGGATTGGATTTGACAGAAGCACAGGAACAACGTCTGCAACAACTTAATAAACTGGACGAAATGCACCTGGTGGCCTCACAACACATAACTGTTGTTCAACAATAAAGGGAAAAATGGCATGATCGCCTTATTAAGAAGAAAAAATTTCAAAAATGTGATTGGGAGCTATTTTATAATTCCATATTTAAGGATTTATCGGGGAGGCTTCAAACTAGATGGTTGGGACCATATGAGGCCACTGAAGTTCACAATAATGGTACGGTAAGCCTCACTACTATTGATGGGTGTGGCATCTCTCTCCTTTCCAATGGACATTGATTATGCCTATATCACCACCACTTACACGGGAGTCTTTTCTTCATAAGGTAAACAATGATTATAATTTACATGTTTTAGCTGGTCGGGAAGGTAACCCCAAAACTGTTGTTCTCTTAGTAATAGTTGTTGTTCCCTTGATCACGGTCGTTGTTTCCTTAGTCACACATGTTGTTCCCTTGGTCCCAGTTGTTGTTCCCTTGATCTTTTTTTGTTCCCTTAGTCACAATTGTTGTTCCCTTGGTCGCAGTCGTTGTTCCCTTAGTCATAGATGTTGTTCCCTTGGTCACGCCTATTGTTTCCTTAGTCACAGTTTTTGTTCCCTTAGTCATAATTGTGGTTCCCTTGGTCGCGCTTGCTATTTTCTTAGTGAAAGTCATTATTATGTTTTATTTATAGTTGTTGCTTCCTTCATTGTGGTTTTTGTTTCCTAGTTTCAATTGCTTTTCCATTTACTCTTGATTGTTATTTTCCAACCATAGTTGTTTTTCTAGAAATAGTTATTCTTTTAAATTGATTTTGAAGCCCTCCTTTGAATCATGGTAAAATTAATAAGTTCCTTGAATAATTCCCATTAGAGAATGTTTTATAAGAAATTTTTAAAATATACCTTGAAAAACTCCTAAATTTCTAAAACAACCATAATATTGTAAATTTATAAAGATATTTATACTACATTTCTTCAAAATACCACTGGAATAGTTTTCTTTCTTTTCAAAGTTTCCTATAATTCTTTGATCTCCTTAAAAAATAATTTTTGGGCAGTGAAATGGAAACTAATAAGGTAATCATTGCGATAATTTTTACATGATCCCTAACTCTTAAGGAGTTGATAAGCCACCACATTCACTAATCCTTTATCATAATGAAAAAAGAATAACAATAAATAAATTATAAGAAAAATGGACAAAGGATAGGAGGTCTCATCACTAGCCGACCTACCATGATCATAAGATTTAATGTGGTGACATTACCACTCTAGTCACCAAGCCAGGGTAACGACCAATGACCATTAGGTTGAAGGACAAGAGGTCTCATCATGAGTAGGCTTGTTTGTCTCATTATCTCTCGTGAATGGCATTTTTTTTCCACTGGTCACCACGCCAGAACAATGACCTTTTGTCGATAATTGAGAAATAATAAAAATTTATGAATCTCTTTTAAAGTGCAATGGGTAGTGGCATATCAATGGGTTAAAAGGTAGCCCTGTCAAGGCTATAGATGTCTGTTGGCAGTAGAGGACATGCCTGTGGTATTGAATTATATTTGAAATTACCATCTAAAAATAGCCATTTTTCTCTCCCTTAACAATAACAAAGGAAAATCATTGAATTACTATGGGAATTCATTTTCCCCCCTTGGAAGATGGTAATAATGAATGTGTATCAATAATTATTTTATTTTACATACTAGGGATGTAACCTTTGAAGAATTATCAAATCTATTTTAAATTTCTTTTACTCTCTTTTTTTCTCTAAAGGAAATCTTTTAATGAAATTTATCTTATCCACAATCAGGGCTCAAAGGTCTCTCCACACACCTTTTATCGTCTTTAATGCTTTGGGCATTGAAAATATATGATTCTTGTCAGCACATCCCATGATCAATCCCTCCAATAAGTATGTCGTATGCCTCGCCATTAGTTCCATTTATCTGGCAGTTGCTCCATTATGCCAAATTAATGCATTCTTATCTAATTAGTCATGTCAACTGTCTAGCCAAATCAAATGCATAATGAATGGTCGAGGATGACCATTAATTTAATCAGGGGGGTGAAAAGGAAACATATAACCCGATGCTTATAAACTATGCAAAATTCATTGTATGCTATGTTCTTTGAATTCTCTTTTCTATGCAATATTTATGACCCTGTATCTGCTAATCTTGTAGTTTCTAGTTATTTCTAAGTTGCTCTCAATAGGAACAACTGAAATGGATGGTCACTCGATACGAAGTGAACCTATACAGTTGTGGGTTTCTGAATAGGAACAAATTATTCTAGACTAGGTGGGATGGTCATAGTATTTCCTAAGGTTGCAAGGCTTCGATAATGAAGCGAATTTGGAATTCACAAAGAATCTGAGCAATGGAATGACAACAGTAAAAGGCAGACAAATCTAGGTTAATGCAGAAGTACTGGCAAAAGAAACAAGCCTACCCTCAGAAGGTGAGAAATGGTTTGAGATGCACACTTTGTTAGAGAGCGTCACATCCCTGTTTGTAAATCCTGGGGGAGAATTGGTGAGAAAATGGAAGGGGTATGATCCTACCTCATTTCCAGAACCATGGAAAGGACTATCAGGTGTGGTCCAAAGATACATTACATGCGACGGTTGATATGATGTGGTAAGGGGGTGACACCTAAAGCTATTGGCAGCACTAAGATGAAAGGTAACCCTAAACCTACCTCATTTTCTGAGTTCATTACTGCATGAGACTGTTGTAAGACTTAAGAGGTCCAAGGATCAGCCTTTAGTGGTGAGCCACCATGGGCTTATAAAATTGATAATTGTCAAAAATATGAACCAATCATAGTTAAACTCAGAATAATTCCTGGGAATTCTTGAGGCTCCACCAAGAAATGAAGCACCTAGTGAAGAATCCAAACATATACTATTTGACGATAAGAATCTAGAAGGAAATGAAGAAACCAATCAAAATGAGAATGTTACAATATAAGAGACTTTGTAGACCCTTTCCCCTCAATAATTAACAAGGATAGAAAAGAGGCTAGCCTCTCTCTTGGCCTCCTTACCCAGGAAAATAAGGAGATAAGCTAGGTTGGCTAAGTCCCGAAATTCCATAAACTTTGCAGAAAAACCGTTGGAGGGCAGTGAACCTCAAAAATTTATGAACATACTAGAAACTCATGAGGAGGACCCTCCTCAAGAACATGAAATGGAGGTAGCCCAAGTTTTAGAGGGATCAGATTTTTTTTTTAATTCTATGGACTTTGAAGGAGTTGTAGGTTGTTCAAAGGATTCTCCTTATCAAAGGACATCACCCATATCTCTAGCCTCTCCTTCTAATTTCATCGCTACTGTTATTTTAGAACCTTCAAGAGATCCCAAGAATATGTCTCGTCGAGAACACTTTTTTTATTATGTCGCAACCATCCAGGAACCCTCCTATTCTAAAAAGGTGGCCTTACAATCTCCTCGGGAAAGTATGGAATGAGAAGTCAATGTCGACTCTCTAAAAGCACCCCGGGATGGCAGAAAACTCGTCAAATATATAGTTGATGCTACAATTGAGCCTGCTAAAGAACTGGTGAGTGAAAACTTAGCAGCCATTGTTGTTGTTCCCTCTCCTCGAGGAACCCTATCCATAAATTTTATGCAAAAGGTTAATAGAGGATTGAGAAACAAATGAGAAGGTAAGAATAGTAAAGAGATGGAGTTGTTGAAGAAAGAAAACAAGAAATTATAAAGAAGGGTCTGACAACTTAAGAGGTGGTTGCAAAATAGTAAAACCCAAAAGAAGTATGAGAAAAGAAATGAGAAAAAGAAGGAAGTTTGAGAAAATGAGACCCAAACTGAAATTGAAAATTTTGTTGTTTCCTTTACTGTAGGGACTCGGACTAAGTCAAACATGCCAACTATTGGCATTTTAACTATTGAAGTTGGAGTTCAAATAGAAGTGCCAGTTTCTATTACAAGAGAAACGCGGGTTGAGCTCGTGCCTCCATACACTCGTCTAATTACGAACGCTACTATTCAAGTCTTGAATAATAAAATTGAAGAATAGCGAGAGACTATAGTACGATATCAAAAAGAGGTAGTTCCTCAAAAATAACATCACGAGCTATTACAAAAGTTCAAGGCATTATCAATCACAAAAGATGAAACTTATGCCAAGTTGTGAGTAGCCAAGAAAAAGGTTAAATATTTAAAGAAACAACTTCAAAAATCTATAGAACAAATGAAAGAAGTTTTCTCTATATACTCGAATTCTTTGTCATGAAGGTCCCCAGCTAGGAATTACGCCTTATTTTTGCTAGAACAATACTTATTTCTCAAGTTTAAGGTTGTCCGTTTGGGAAACCTTACAAGTTTAGCAATGTTTTAGAATTTGTTGATTCTTTCCTTAAACAAGATGATAATACAAGGTATTTCTTATGCAAACTTTACATGCACAATTTCTTTCTTGAAGAACAGAGAGATGAGAATCCTCCCCCTTTTATAGGGGATCTACAGTTCCAATATTTCATACCTTTTTCTAAAAATCAGATAAAATGGGAAAAAGATTATAATGTGTTCCAAAGAAGAGAACTTAATCTCGACCTTTGGATTAGAGGAGAAGCACAAATCCCTTTACAAACACTCATCTACCACAAGAGATTCATGGAGCAGCCTGGTGTTGTCCATGCTTTAGCACCTATTCATAATTATGTATTGTGGTCAAGGTTAGAATATCTACTAGATATCAAGTCTGAGGCCTTACAAGGGGCCAAACAAAGGTGGCAGGCCTCATCCAGGGAAATAAAAAATAGATAACCCTTCAATTATTGAAATTTCTAGGCTGCAATGGATAGAGCACAAGATTACGCTCATATGGTATTAGAAGAAGGCCCTAAATGGATAGGGTGTAGGTACAGGTGTCCAATAATTTGGTGTCCTCAAAATGATTATAAGTCTGAGTATGATTTAACTGAATCGGGTAAGTATGTCTCTCTCCAAGAAATCCAAAGAAGAAATGGTTCTCAACATTATGGAGAAGATTCTTACCCAAGTTATTCTTTAACTGCCCTCCATATCAATCATTTGTTTGCATGAGGTCATGCAAACAAGTAAGATGGGGGGTGATGTTGGGCTTTAGAATTAATACATTCTCTTAGCTTGTTTCCTTATCTTTTTATTAGTTTTCTAAGCTTTTTATGTATATAATATGGTAATTTGTGTGATATGAACTTTAGAAAGCGGCCAATAAGCATTCCATAATTTTATTCTTCAAAATAGTTGATTTAACTATGAAAAGGTGAGTTGGGCTTACTATTTGAAGTGTTAACTGATAGGGAATTTTGATAGCAGATGTTGTTCCCTAGGATAGATGGACAGGAATGAGTTACATGGAGATTCTTGGGTTAGTTATAACCTGATTGGGTGAGACCGATGGTCATCATGGAAATATCAACTGTGAATGAGATCTTGGCCACCTATTCTGAGGAAATATGGGATATTTTGTAATTCAAATTAAGCATCCTTAGAATCTTCATATTCTCAGGATCACTTCTTTATTTTTAAAATAGACTTGATTTTAATATAAAAGTGAGGAACTAAAACTTGGTAGACTAGGTGGAAATTACTGTCATTTTGATCTATGCTATAAGTTTTATAGACATCCTTTGTAATATTGTTCTTGATTATTTTAATGGAGACTTTCACAAATAAACTTTAACTCTTTGCACTGAATTAGCTCCAAGGCGGTTGAATTCCAGTGATCGTGGGCCCAATAATGGAATGACTACTGCCCTTCTTTGTGTTATTAAATTTACATTTAAGATTTCATTTCTTGCTTTGAAATTATTCAATCACTTTCTAGATCTGATCATTGGTTATTGGATTGCTCATTATAGTGATAGTTGCTACAATAGTTTGAGTGAAGATCATGAGATTGGATTTGGGATAATTGATTTTCTGAAGCATTATTTGTTCTATCATTTCCTATGGTTGATAAAGAATTGTTAAGTGCAATATTTGACATTTCTTTCAGCAGAATAATTTCTATTCTAAAGTGTTGTTCATTTCTTATAGCTGCAGTTTCCTAGGAAACAACTTGTGTTTAGCAGAACCTATTTCAATATTCGCAGTAGAAGATACAAATTATTTGATGATCTTAAATTAGCTTTGATTGTTTATGTTTGAATTATCTAAGTTGTGAATAAGTTTTTCTTTTAGGAGATCCTAGTTATTCCTTGTATTTTATATGCATTACCTTTCAATAGGGCTAGACAAATTAGATCACATTAGCACTAATCTTTTCACATATTGTGTGGACAACCTTGAAATAACTAAATGAGTTTTGGTTAGAAAATTTAATGAATGGAAGTCAGTTTGTATTTTAAAGAGAAACTAAGTAACCCAATAAACAATATGCCATGAAGTGTCCACACAGGAAGGTCGACAAGAATCCCTTAGGAGGAGCGACATTTGGGTCCACTTTTATCCCCTCCTTGGAAACAATATGTCCCAAGTAATGGATCTGAGACTGAAAGAAACTACATTTACTAAACTTTTCATAAAATTGACGCTCTCTCAAAAATATCAACACTGCTACCAGGTGCTCTCCCTGCGCTTCCTTATTCTTGGAGTATATCAATATATCATCAATAAACACTATCACAAACTTTTCCAAGTAAGGGCACAACACACTGTTCATTAAGCACATGAATGTGGTTGGAGCATTAGTAAGACCAAATGGAACCACCGCAAACTCACAATGCCCATGCCTAGTACATAATGTTGTCTTGTAAATATCTTCTTCTTTGATGCACACCTGATGATATCTTGATCTCAGATCAATCTTTGAAAAAATTGCAACTCCCTTCAACTGATCAAACAAATAATCAATCCACAATAATGGATATCGGTTTTTGATAGTCACCTTATTCAACCCCCTGTAATCAATTTAAGATATGAGAGTACCAACCTTCTTCTTTACAAAACAATATTGGTGCACCCAAAGGCAACACACTTGGCCTTATGTATCCTTTATCAAGTATATTCTTAAGCCACAACTTCAATTCCACCAACTTTAAAGTGCTCATCATGTACGGTGCCTTAGATGTTGGCGTTGCTCCCAACATCAAATCAATAGAAAAATCCACTTCTCTATGAGGCGGTAACTCTAGAATCTTTGCAAGAAACACATCTTGAAACTGCTGCAAAAAAAGATACCTCTTCAGGACTTCATCATCCTCAACATCCTTCCCTTTGTCACTGGAAATATGTACTATAAACAATACACATCCCTTCTGACAACTACACTTTGCTTGCATAGCTGTAACCACTCTCACTGATATAGGCTTCTCCTTTCCCTGCAAGATTATCCTTTCCCCATCATCATCTAGGCACTCAATGGCATTTTCATAACATTCTACCGTGGTCCTATTAATGAAAAACCAATCCATGCTAAAAATCATACTATATGATCCCAAAGGAAGCACATTTATATGTGCTGATGTAGGCATACCATTAAGCTCAAATGCACAAGATCTCGCCCAGTGATGAACTCTTATCTTGATCCCTATAGCCAATTGCATGAACCAAGATTTTGCATGCACTTCTTTACTCAAACAACACTTATCCACCAGGCCAGGACTAATATAATTATAATTAGATCTAGGATCAATCACAATGGAAAAAAATTGATCACAAATATTACCTTCCATCTCAATAATGGATGAATGATGATCATCATGCATGTTATCCACCACTGCATAAATATGAGGAATAATCGGCCCAACACCTCTAACTATTTGTGCCTCCTGGGGACTATAAATATGAGGTCAGCTACCTTGGTGCGATGGGAACTCACTCCTACGATGCTCTCCACCACAATTCCAACACTACAAACTCTTCCTGGCATCGCCTTTATTCTTCTCCTTAGGCTGAGACCCGTGTCCTCTATCAACCATGGAAACTTTTAGGGGCTAATATTCGCAAGTGGGCTAATTTTTCATGCTTTTTCCAACAAAAAAATTTGCCAATTCCCATTTTTCCTAAAAATTATTTGCCCAAATTTCATATGATAAAATTATTTTACAATAAAAATCGCCATTATTTTATAGAGACTATATATAAAATCATTATAAATTTGAATATTCTTAGAAGAATATCACCAAACACATTACATTTCACATATTGGGGACTAGTAATATTCGCCAAGGTTTATAAACATTAAGATAAATATCCATCCTTAAAATTTTCCTTGTTGTCAACTACATTGAACTTCATGTGATGTCCCGCATTCTCCTTATCACTTGCATCTTGAGCTCTTCCTTGCTTTTGATCCCACTTTCCCTTAGTATTCTCATTACCTTTCCAGTCTCGCTTAGGCTCACACTTGCACTTTCACTACTCATAACAATGCTTGAGCTTCCCAATGACTTCCTCCAATGACCGAAGCTCATCATACTCAATCTGACCTTTAAATGCTAAATGCGATCTACTAATGAACTAACCTTTGCCTTCTCTTCCTTGAGGTAGGGCACATACATCCACAACTCCAAAAACTTAGTCATGTATTTTTCATCTGTCATGGAACCCATCTTCAACTCATGGAATCCCTTGGCCTTTCCATCATAATATCTCTCTGACAAGTACTTCTTCCTGAATATTCTTTCAAACTCATGCCAACTAGGCTCCTCTACCCTAATGCCTCTGACATGCTTCACATCTTCCCACCAAATATCTACTTTTCCTTTGAGACTGAAGATAGCTATATTGGCTTTTATATTCTCTGAATAATCATGCAATTCAAAAAAAATCTTAATCTAAGGCAACCATGCTTCTACATCTTCTAGTTTCTTCATATCCCCATAAAATGTAGGAGGCTTGGCTTTATTGAACTCCTCTGGAAAATATTGATTCTCACTCCTCCGATAAGGATGCTGGCAGTAATAACGATGATGCCTATTAGAACCAAAGCTAGAATAAAATTCATGAGTGTTAGAATGCTTGTAGGTGTATCCAAAGATCTGCCACTTATGACTACGTCATCCTTGTAGAGAAGCTTGCAAGGAAGGACTTGGTGGAGTCCTGATGCAGGAAAGGCAGGTGGTATGTTATGATTCAATGAATCTGAACAAGAACGAGAAGAAATATGTGACTCATGATCTTGAGTTGAAATGTATCATTCAGTTGTGGAGAAATTATCTTCTTGGCAAGAGGTTCGTCTTGATGAGTGATCAAAATGGACCGAGGTACTTTTTTGACCAACCTAATATGAATGCCAGGAAAGATAGATGGTTAGCTACCCTGACTGGATTCAACTTTGAGATTAGGTACATCAAGGGAAAGGAGGACAAGATTGCATATGCTCTCAGTAGGAGAGTACAAGTGAATCATATTATAGTTGTGAGCTCTTATGGGATATATTTCCAAGAGAAGATCTTACATGCAGGGAAACATGATGAAATGTACCAATAGATGAAGCAGATATTGCAGCAAAAGGGTAAAGGTCATAGGGATGAGGAGTATCACCTCATAGAAGATAGCTTGGTCAGATTCAAGAACACGATTTATGTGTTGAATAACAATGAGATCAAGAAGCTTATCTTGAGGGAGTTTCATAACAAGCCATGTTTAGGTCACCTGGGATATCAAAAGACATTGACAACTATTTTGAAGTTCTATCATTGGCTGAATCTAAATAAAGACGTGACTTAGTTTTTTGTAAGACGTTTGGATTGTCATTAGGTGAAATTAGAGTGTAAGCATCTAGCTAGTTTTTTGCAGCCAATTTTGAATCTAGAACAGAAATGGGAAGTCATTTCCATGGACTTCACTACAGGTTTTCTAAGGGCATCGAAGTAGCATGATTCCACCATGGTTTTGGTTGACAGATTGAGCAAGGTATCTCACTTCATTGTAGTGAAGTCTACTAATTAAGCTAATGAGGTTGCTCAAATCTTCATCATGGAGATAGTGAGGTTTCATGGTGTTCCCAAGAAGATCATATTAGACAGAGATTCCAATTTCACTTCAAGGTTTTGGAAGGAGTTGTTTATAGGCTTGGGGACAAAGTTAGCCTTTAGTACAACTTATCATCCAAAGACAAATGGACATGAAGAGAGGGTTAACTTGATTCTTGAGGATATGTTGAGGATGTATGTCATGCATCAGCAATGAAAGTGTGAGGAGTATATTCAACTCGTGAAGTTTGCATATAATAATGGGTATCAAGAGTCCTTGAAGATGCATCCGTTTGAGGATATTTACAAGCAGGGTTGTAATAGTCCTATCAACTGGAGTGATCCAGTGAAGAGGGTGCTAAATAGACCAGGTATCTTGGCCAAAATGACGCAGGAGATGTAGGTTATTAGAAGAAATTTGAAGGCAGTGAAGGACATACATAAGAGTTATGCGGATCCATAGAGTGTTAAATTATAGCAAGAATAGGCTTCATTTGACTTGTGCCTTAGTCAAATTGAGAAATTTGAATTTCCACATCAATAGGATGACTTGAGTTGAAATTAGCAAGAGTGACATGGTCAAGTCACTTAGTTAAGACATCTGATTTGAGTTTGTGGGAAAGAAGTAGATTTGTACATGAGTTGATTGCTAAGATCTAGCAATCTAGGGGAGTTATAATTAGTGAAACTTAGTTATCTAAGCTCTAGTCATGAATAGAGTCAGTAGGAGTTCAGTTGAGTAGTTGTAACTGTTGAAAAAAAGAAACAATAAATGATAAAAATAGAATCCGTAAATTCCAGTTTAATTTGTCCTTGAATTAAATTGAGAATTATAATCAAATTCTATTCTCATAGTAACTTCTAATAGTTAACTAGAGTGATTTGACTTAGTTAACTTAGAAATTTCGAGTTGGAAGTCTTTCTGAAGTCATGTATATGTTCTTCCTATATTATAGGGGTCCAGGATGAGTTAAGTATGAGATGTAAATAGTTTAATTAATTTACTGAGTTATGTCCAGTTAAATTAGTTCCAAAATATTTGAAGAACTAATAGTGAGTTAACAGTTGGTGCACTAATGCACTCAATTAGTGCTACTCCATTTAACTAAATATTCCCTCATCAGAAACTCATGCATGCCGATTGTGAGAAAGACCCAATTGAGACTAGAGTGCAAGGACAGTGTACTATTTGTTGTATAATTTTCTGAGTTGTACAGATCATGCATGCAATCAGGAACTGGACCTAATTTTGGATTGCACAGTTATGGATGATGAATTTCTGTTTAAATACAGGCTAATTCTCTCAGGAATTGTGCAAAGAATTAGAATCTTGGAGGCTTGGAAATTTGCCTAAATATTGGCCAAAGGAAGTCATCAGGCAGAGGATAGGAAATACTTGTGCAAGTTAAGCTCAAGGTTGAGCAGAGAATATTGTATTCATCCAAATTCTTTGACTAAGGGTGCATTGGAATAGAGACTTGGAGAGCTTGTGAAGAGGCTAATCTTTGGCATTGAGCTTGCTTATGAGTTGGAGATTGAATTTTCTGAGTGTTGGGATTGTTTTGTAGAGAACAAGCATTGTAATTTCATCTTGATTTTCCGGATTAATACAAAACATATAGTGGGGTTTTGAGTTGTGGCTTTCCCCGGATATTTAGTGTTATTTGCCCCTTTGATTCTCTTCCTCTATTGATTATTGTTTGCTCGATGTTTATGGGATTCTGTTGTAAAGAGTAGAAGTAGATTCTTGTCTCTTGCTTTAGCAAATTACATCATCTTGTGAATCTACAGGATTTTCTATAGTAACTGTTGTCAACTCACTGATCTCTCTTTTAACTAGTCAATTTACTAAAAGTGGCCCTAGTCATGCATGCAATTCAAATTTCCTAGTTGAGTGGAGGGAAAAAGGCATAATTGTATTTATTATTATATATTGTTGAGTGTACAAATTTTTTGCATGTAGAAAGTGCGAAATTCTCTTGGGATTGCGCAAGAAAATATGATCTCTTCTTATTCATTAGGAGTTGGAATTGTACGAGGAAATTGTAGAAATTCCTTGTAGATTCAAATTGAAAATTGTAATATGCTAAAACAATTGACTTGAATATACTCTACTCATCAGCAATAACAATAAATGATCGATGAAATCATGAAGCATATAAGAGAAAGAATTCAATCACACATCACACCTAAAAACCACTTCTATCTGTGTATTGCATTAATCAGAAAAAATGAAAAGATTATAATGCTTTTCTCAAGCCCGAGCAACCTCTGCACTATCTCTATCTATCTCTATTCTTCCCAGACAAGCTCAAGCCAATACTTAACCAATTTTGTTGATTTCCAAGCTCCTATTTCCTTGTGCAGTTCCCTTGGAAATTAGCCCATATTTAATTGGGAAATTCCATAATTATGAATTGTGCAATCCTCATAGGCCTTCTTCTGATTGCATTCACCACCTGTGCAATTCACATGATTACACAATTGATAGTACATTGTCCCTGAACTCCAATCTCAAATGGGTAACTCTCAGATCTGACATGCATGAGCTATTTATGAGCCAATCATCAGTTAAATTGTTGAACACATGAATGAACACCCCATTGTCTGGCCTCATACTAGTTGCTCTATCAGTTGGAACTAGTTTAAATGAATTTAACTCAGTTAAACCGAATTAATTAATTACAACTCAAAATAAAATCAACTAGGGTTCCTATAATGTAGGAGGCACACTACATGACTCAAGTTAGACCCTCAAATTGAATTAACTGAGCCAACTAAGTCAAATTAACTTAGTTAACTATTACAAGTTGTCATGAGATGTGGAATTAAAATTTAATTCCTAATTTAATTCAAGGAAAAATTAAATTAATATTTTCTTGTTGCATTTTCAGCACTCCCTCTCAACAAGAAAGGGATTATCTACTACCCCAATCCTGCCTTTATGAAACTCAAATTTGCATCTTGATAATTTCTTTGTCAAAATATATGCATCCTGCTCCTTTGTAGGAATGTACTCCAACAACATGATTCTCCTCTGCACACAATCTCGTAGATGGTGATATCATATATCGATATGCTTGGACCGGTCATGAAAAACTAGATTCTCAGATAGTTTGATACAACTCTAATTATCACAGTAAATAACTGTAGGATCCATCTTCTAAAAAAATAAACAAGAAAGGATCTTCCTCATCCAGATAGCCTCGCAAGTTTCTTGACTAGCAGCCATGTACTCTGCTTCTACTGAATTGAGTGCAATTGATCTCTACTTCCTGTTGTAACAAGAAACTATTGTTGAACCAATACTGAATATTCCCCCTGATGTGGTCTTCCTGTCGGATGGACTCCCTGCCCAATTTCTATCTGTGAAGCCTTGAAGCTTCACTCCCTCCGTGTACCAAATACCAAACTGAGTGGTGCCTCTGAGGTATCCCAACACATGTTTAGTTGCCTTCTAATAAAGTTTGGTTGGATTAACCATGGATTGACTAAGTTGGTTAACTGCAAAACACATGTCTATTCATGTGTTCACCAAATACATAAGTTAACCTACAAGCTGTCTATAAATAGTAGCCTCCACTACTTCACCTGAAGTAGCATCTTCCTCCTTCTATTTACCTGCCAGAGGAGTCTCCATGGGTTTTTTTCTCTCCATGTGCAACTTATTCAATATCACGTTGGAATACTTTCCCTGAGAGATAAACAATTCCTGATTTCCTTGCCATACTTCCATACCAAGAAATTAATGCATGAGCCCCGAGTACTTCATCTCGAATTCTGTTGAAAGATCCTCTTTGCAAGATTTTATCAGCTTTTAATTACCTGTTAGAATCAAATCATCGACATATATTACTATAATCAACAATTTACCTTCAACCACAATATGGTAAAGATTTGCATCTGCTTCACTTTTGGTGAAGCCCAACCCAGTGAAATAATTGTTAATCTTGGTGTACCAAGCACAGGGTTTTTGTGTTAGTCCATAAATCTCTCATTTGAGTCTGCACACATGAAACTCTCTATTGAAGGTCTCAAATCCTTTTGGATTCTAAATGTACACCTCTTCCTCAATCATATCATTGAGTAATGTTATCTTCACATCCATCTGATGTATATTCCATCCCATCTGTGCTGACGGTGCTAGAATAGATCTGATTGAAGAGTACCTTGCTACTGGATCAAAAGTCTCATCATAATCAATTCCCTCCACCTGAGAGAATCTTCTAGCCACAAATTTGGCCTTTTGTTTCTCCACACTCCCATCTGCTGCTTTCTTTACCTTGTAAAGCCATCTGGAACTCATCACTAACTTGTCTACTAGTCTTGGGATCACTTCCCAAACACTATTTCTGATAATGGAGTCATACTCCTCAACCATGGCATAAACCCATATTGGTTGTTGCACTGCTTCCTTGAATTAGGGTGGCTCAACCTCTACATTCTCGCTCATCAGAGCCATGTAGCTAGTGTACTGATCTGGTGACCTCCTCCACCTGCATTGTGAGGTGGGTTCTCTCACATTCTCTCTAGCATCATGCATCAATCCATCAATCTCTCTAGTGTGCTTCCTTCCATCAATAGAATTCTCTGCATGAGTGGGTTCTTCCACTCTCTGATCCTCTGCATGTGGTTGCTCCACATCACCTTGAGGTTCCTCCTCTGGAGCTAAAAGCTCCTCATCTACATCTAACTAAAGCTCCCTCTCAAGGGAACATCTCATGACATTCTCTTCATTGAAATCCACATCTCTATGAACCATTGTCATCCTTTTGGATGGAAGGTACACCCAACAATTGTGAGGTGTATCAGTGTACCCCACAAATATGTGCAACTCAATTATTGGCTCTAGATTTTTTTGTGCTTCCTCGGTAACATGATAGTAGACTAATGAACAAAATATCTTGAAATGTGCCACATCTAGCTTCTTACCTGAAAAGGTTTCTTTTTGTGTACTAATCTTGAGAATTCGATGAGGGCTTCTGTTCTACAAATAAACAAATGTGTTGCATGCTTCAGCCCAAAAATGTAATGGTAGGCCTGATCATGTAACATCACCCATGCAGCTCCCACAATAATTTTTTTCTTCCTTTCAACCACCCCATTCTACTATGGGTTATGAGGTGCTATTAACTCCTGTCAAATGCCTTCTGATGCATAGAAGTTATTGAATTCATTCGACACATATTCTCCACCATTATCAGTTCCGAGAGATTTAACTTTCTTGCTAGTATCTTTCTCGACAAGTGCTATAAATTCACAAAATTTAGTGAACGTCTTATCTTTCTTATGCATGAAGAAAATCCAAAACTTACGATAAAAATCATCAACAAATATTACATAATATTTGTGCTTGGTCGTGGAGGCTGTCGAAAAAGTTTGACGCACATCTTAGTGAACTCTATCAAGGATCGCTTGTGCTCGACTATCTTTAACATGAAAGGAATATTTGGTGCACCTTCTTAATGTACAACCTTTTCATGTGTCTCTCTGCTCTAGTGTACCCTTGAGAAGTCCTATAGAAATTTGTTGCATGATCTTCAAAGCTCCATGGTGCAAGTGACCCAATCTCTTATGCCACAACTCACCAATGTCTCAGCCCTGCACCTTCTCTGTTTTTGTGATCAAAGCAGCACAGTCTCCTACATCCAATTTGTATAGCTTCTTCACTTGAACCTCAATCTACTTCACCTATCCAGAGGCTATGTGACAAAGGAAATTCTTTACCTTGCTAAATATCACATCGTAGCCACGGTCCTCCAACATGGCAACTGAAACCGAATTATTCTTCAAACTTAGAACATACATGACATCTCTTAATGAGAGAGGAGAACTAGAATTACTCTAAAAGGTAACGGTACTAATGTCGGTCGCACTATCTATCCCATCACATCCCATCTCGTTGTGCATCTAGAGGTCCTTCTCCTCCAAGTCAATGAAGAACTCTTTGGTTTTTTGTCATATGAAATGAGGATCTACTATCCAGGTACCACACACTACCCATCATTGATGTCACCATGCAAGTAATGAGGGTGGCATCCAACTCAAATTGTGAAGCAAGAGCTTCACCTGTCACTCCTCCAAAGGGCTTCTTACTAGTCTTCTTGTGAGGACACTTTGTGGCATAGTGTCCCAACTCGTTAAAGTCAAAACATTTAATCTTTGACATGTCCTTCTTCTTGTCGCCCTGACTGGAATATGATTTGGGATGACTTCCCCTTCCCTTTCTTCACCTTTCTATCTAAGGCACAATTCTCCTCATCATCATGCTTGAATGAGGATCCAACTCTGGTGTTATGTCGAATCTCTTCTTGTACCAGGTCGAACCATAAATTCTCCCACTTTGGTACCTTCTCCCTCCCATTAACTGAGTCCTCGTAGTTATGCCAGCTCTTGGGAAGGCCTAGAAGTGCTAGGCTCACCATATAGCCTTCAACAACCATAACACTGACACTTCCAAGCTCATCCTGACATTGGTTGAACTTGGTCAAGTACTTCGGTATTGTGTCGCCCTTTTCCATCTTGATCTTTCATATCTTGTCCTCTAGTGCCAGCTTCCTGTGGTCATTGCTTTTTTGGAACAGGTTTGTAAGGGCCTTCCACATTACAAATGGAGTTTCCTTACCATGGAGGTTCGACACAATATGATCTCGAACTCCTTCTAGGATAATCCTTCTCGCCTTTTCAACACATTTTATCCACTCTGCTAGGTCTTGAGCATCAGCTAGCTTAGGAATATCTTTGTCTATGAATTCCTTAAGCTCATTATCTTCCAACACTACCTCCATCCTATCCTTCCAAGTAATAAAGTTTGAACTACGCTCAAGGGAATATTAGAGTCTCAATCCATAGAATGACATCCTGCTGGCTTTGAAGTATGATACTGCAAATTCAATTTCTCCTGCAAAAGACAAACTCGTATTCTCCTCTTCTATAGTGATTTTGGCTCTGACACCATGTATAAATTCCTTGTAGATTCAAATTGCAGATTGTAATATGCTAAAACAATTGACTTGAAACTACTCTTCTCATCAACGGAAACAATAAATGATCAATGAAATCACGAAGCATATAAGAGAGAATTCAATCACACATAACACAATGATTTTATGGGGAAATTCATAGCTAAAAACCCCTGCTATCTGATATTTCATTAATTATAAAATATGAGAAGATTACAATGATTTTCTCAAACCCAAGCAACATCTGCACTATCTCTATCTATCTCTCTTCTTCCTAGACAAGCTCAAACCAATACTTAGCCAAGTCTCCTTCCTACCAAGCTCCTATTTCCTTGTGCAGTTCCCTTGGGAATTAACCCATGTTTAATTGGGAAATTCCACAATTATGAATTGTGAAGTCCTCATAGGCCTTCATATGATTGCATGCACCACTTGTACAATTCGAATGATTATATAACTGATAGTACATTGTCCCTAAACTCCAATCTCAATTGGGTAACTCTCATATATAAGATGCATGATTTATTTATTAGTGAATCATCAATTAACTGGTTGAACACATGAAGTAGCACCCCATTGTCTAACCTCCTACTAGTTCCTCCATTAGTTGGAACTAGTTTAACTGACTTTAACTCAGTTAAATTGAATTAATTAATTACAACTCAAAATAAATTCAACCAGGGCTCCTATAATGTAGGAGACACTCTACATCACTCAAGTTAGACCCTCAACAAGAATTAACTGAGCCAATTAAGTCAACTTACCTTCGTTAGCTATTACAATTTGTCATGAGATGTCGAATTACAATTTAATTCCTAATGTAATTCAAGGACAAAATTAAATTAGGATTTTCTTGTTGCATTTTCAATAGAAATAAGAGGAAGTTGGAGGCCTATTTTGGCTAAGTGTTGGTCAAAGCAATCAAAGAAAGAGATTAGTATGTAGCGTAGATTGTGTTTCAAGGATTGAAGCGTTCATTGTAATAAATATATATTCTCATCTAATATAGTGCAATTAGAGGAGGGGTTTTTCCCAGTTGGGTTCCCTAGTAAAAATTGTGTTCTTGTGATTGGATGGTTGCATGTGTTTCTATTATATGTTTTCCCTTTTGTAGATTGAGTAGAATAATTTTTTGTCTATTGTTTTTAGTCTAAATTCATTAGAAGTTGCAACTTTCTAGTTATTTATGCATGGTATTAGAGCTATTGAAAACTACATATGGTCAGGTGCTCAAAATTAGGCTAAAAAATAAAAGTGGGAGAATCTCAATAAACTTAGCTTAAGACAAAAGTGCTCATCATCTTGATTCCAACAGTGAAAATGGCACTCAAATCTAAGCTCATATGAAGAAGTTAGAGCAAGTCAAAGTTCAAGTTTGACTTGGACAGATGGCAGGATAAGATGAAGCAGCAGGAATCTTCAGCGAATGGGGAAGAGCCAAGTGGTAGGCCGCCATTGGACCCGCATTTTTCAAATCGCATATTGGAGGTGGGTCAACATTAAATAATCGGCCCCAGAACAAGCCAAGGTGTGATGCGATAATCGCAATCACACATTACAGAATGGAAGTGTTATAGAATCGGCCCCGATGGGATCAGGTTTTGATTGCGATATCGCAAAGTGTAAAGTCTCGATATGTTTTACCCTGGCTCCGCCAATTGTGATATATTCCAGATGCGATATAGTTATACTGCAATTGATAGTTATGTCAGGTCTGCCGCTTATCGCAATCGCATATCACCCGTGCCGTGTTCACAAACCATAAGACTCGTCGGTTTCCGCTGATTGCAATTTATGTTGGAGCTGTCGGTGATGATAGTTTATGGATGTCCCGTGGTGAAATTTTCATCTAGTTAGCACCATTTGGAGTGAAATTGTAGGATCATGCTGGATTTGGTGCAATTTTCGAAGTGAATAGTGGGAAAACTAGGAGTGGTCATAACTTCTTCATTTTTCGACCAAATTGGATGCAGAAAGAGCATAGGGTACCATACTTTTAGTATTTTGGACTCATTGGAGTAGGTTTTAAGAGAATTTGAGTATTGTAAACACATATTTTTACAATTTTGAGTATAATAGAGAGGCCCAAGCCATTGGAAGTTGGACCAAGGAGACGCAGCGCAGGAGGGGTGAACTCCTTTATCATGTTATTGTTGTAATGTGTTTTTAATGATGTTCTATACATTTTTTTGTTTTTGTTCAAACTCTTATTTGTGTTTAATTTTTCATAAAATTAACATAAAAAATCATTTTTCACTTGAAAAAATTCATGAATCCTTAAGTACAATGAAATCATTTTATTCCTAATCTGAGGAGGATCTTAGCACAACAATCTGTTGGCTTGTATGGGCTTGACCAAGGTTTAGAGGTGATTTAGCCAAGCAAATCCTGACACTACTGGCCCTTTCGGCAACAGTCCGCGGAGCGTGGACTGAGGTCTCACCTAAAGTAGTATGGGAGGGTGCTAGAACCAGGTTTCTGCACCCTGGGGATGTCTGATGATCTTCTAGTAGTCCGCAGTTTGACCCTGCACATGTCACTACGCGCACCTGTTAGTCTCTCACAACCTATGATGCTGCTTCCGCGCAGCCCTACTCGAGGCGTGACCCATATTATGCCCAAGTTCCTTGCTATTTAACCTGTTATTACCCAATTACTTAACTTATTTGTGTAAGACTGATGATAAATTAACAGTATATCCAGCAATCCTATAAGTGCACACGATAAACAAAATAGTATAAATGTAATGAAGGCAATATATAAGCATATGCATAGAAATTGGAATCAACTTCTCTTTATTATCCTTCGTTCAAGATTACAGACTCAACACCACCCTACGCACTCAGCTACAGGGGTCCGCGCACTCAGCTGCGGACTCTACTAGGCCTCTACGCACTTAGTTGCAGAGCCTCTTCCTATTACTACGACCCAATACACTTAGACTCTTACTTTATGCTCGAACCATTCATATTCGTCTATCTCTCTAATTACCTCCTTCGTTGCCTTTACAACTTAGAGCCTCGCTCTATTTATACAATCCCATGGTCCATGGACCATGCCTAGGCCAACATGACATTACATTATTTTACAATACTTAGGGTGGACAACCCTATGACTCAACCTATACTTCGCGCTCGCAATTCGTGGAGTCTTACAATACATTTGACCAAAACTTGGGCTTTGAACCCCAAAACATGTTGTGGGGGGATTCCATGCCCAACAGGCCCCCAACACAATCATCATGACTCGTCCCCGAGTAACTCGGTTGGTGCGGCGATCTTGGCGCGGAGTTCCTCCAACTGGTCCTGACGGCCTGAATTTCGGTAGCGCACTGAGCTGTTGCCTGCTATACCTGTTGCATTCTTGCTTCTGAATCATTTATGCCTGAATTGTATCCTTACCTTGGTACCAACCTCTGTTGTGTGTGTTTATAGTCTCGTGCCCTTGTCTGGCTCCTCAGTTCGTGAAGACTATGCTTCAGTCAATTAGTTAGAGAGCCAACCCACCCATGTAGGGTTTCAAGCGACCATCGTTTACTTTTCCTGGGAAGGCTTCTCCATTTAGTTTGACTAGCTAGACCGCGCCCCCATCTGTGACCTCCTTAACCATGTATGGTCCCAGCTAGTGCATTCTAAATTTTCCTAGAAATTTTTAAAACTTACTGTCATACAGCATTACTAAGTCGTTTGCCTTGAAGGTGCGCAACATGATATGGTGGTTGTGCCAGGCCTTTTCACACTGCTTTTGTACCTGCTGATGAAATCGAGCCAGAAATTGTTCTTCCTCGAGTTCTTCTAATTGTGCAAGCCTTTTTTCTAGAGCTTCGTGGTTCGTCATGCCTATGAGCGCTGCTATTCGCAAACTAGGTACGATGTATTCCATCAGCATGACAGCTTCCATGCCATAGACTAACTGGAAAGGTGTCTGTCCCATCAATTTCTTGCACGTTGTCCTGTACACCCATAACACAGCAGGTACACGTAGGTCCCAGTCATTTCGTTGCACGTTACATACTTTGGTCAGTGCATTCTCCAGCATTTTGTTGAATGCCTCTACCGTACCATTAGCTTATGGGTGTTACGGTATGCTTTTCTGATGATACACCTGGAACTCTTCTATCAACACGCTGATGGTTACATTTAGGAAATGTGTTTCGTGATCACTCATTAAGATTTTTGGACAGCCAAATCGTGTCAACATGTTTTTGAACAAAAACTTCGCACCCATAGCAGTCGTGCAGTCCTTGACCGGCTACGCTTCCACCCATCATGTCAGGTACTTCGTTGCAATGATGATGTAGCGCACACCCGTATTTCCCTGAGGTTTGATCGATCCCACAAAGTCGATTACCTATTTTTCAAATGGCTGCAGTGTCATTTGTGGATTTAGTGGCATCTTGTCCCTTCGAGATGGTTTCCCAATCCTTTGACATATATCGCAGGCCTTAAAATGCGCTTTCGAATCTTGGTGCAGGGTTGGCCACCATAACCCTGCATGAAGAATCTTTTGTGCAATCGCGCGTTCTGCATAGTGTCCTCCTGCATCGCCCCCATGTGCTTCTGCGAGGATCTGACCTCGTTCAAAATCAGGTACGTATCTTTGCAATATCTCATCATTTCCCATCTTGTAGAGGTGCCCTGCGATGACAGAAAAGTCCGTCACGCGCACCACCAATTCCTTCTTTTGTTGGAATGAGTATTCCTTCGACGCAATCCCTATTGTTAGAAAATGAATTATATCTTCGAAGTGTCCGTCTGTGACGCGCACTGCAAAGAGTTCTGCATCAAGTAGTCCCTCCTCCAAATTCGTGGGTTCCTCACCCATCTCAATTCATGACAAGTGATCCGGTCCTGCGTTTAGGTGTCCCGGCTTGACTATGACCTCAAAATCATATTCTTGAAATAGTAAGAGCCATCTGCATATGCGCCCCCCAACACAGGCTTATTCACCAGGTATTTCAACGCGGAATGGTCGGTATACATCTTGAAATGTCCCCCGAGTAAATAGTGTTGGTATTTTTGGAGCACATACACCATTGCCAACCCCTCGCGCTCGGTGGTAGAGTAGTTCTTTTCTGCTTTGGACAATCTCTGACTTGCAAACGCGATCGGGTGATCCACACCCTCCGTGCCCTCCTATGTGAGTACGGCTCCCAGCGTGATACATGACGCATCAACATGTACATGAAATTCCACATTGCATTTTGGGAAGACCAGGATTGCAGCAGAGGCCAGTTTTCCCTTCAAGACATCCAAACTCTTCATGCAATCATCATTCCAGCAATATGTAACATCTTTTTTCAATAGCTTTTCCATCGACGCGGTTATTTGGGCATAACTTTTTTTGAACTTCCTATAGTATCCAATGTGCCCCAAGGTAGCACGCAGTTGTTTAACACTTCGCGGTGCTTCCAAATTTAGGATAATGGCAATCTTCGTAAGGTCCACCATTAGGCCTTGTTTGCAGACCACATGTCCCATCAGGTTTCCAAAGGAAATGAGAAATGTGCACTTCTTAAGGTTCAGCGCAATCTGGTGTCAGCGGCAAGTATCCAGCATCAAGCATAAGGTCGCTACATGGTGCTTGACTAATCCAAAGACAGTCCAATCATCCAAATAGACCTCCAAGAACTTGTGGATGTATTCTTTGAACGCGGCCACCATAATGCGCGAAAATAGAGCTGGCGTGTTCTTCAATCCAAACGGCATAACAGTGTATTGAAAGAACCCCCCTGTGCGCAAGCGCAAACCTTGTGGCATGTTGATTCTGCGCACACCCCCCTTATCGCGCAGCTCCCAAGTAGATTCTTTTATATTCCCGTGCTCTCTTTCAACTGCATGGAGTGCTGAGACTGTGCTTCCTACGACTAGTCAGGTGGTCACACCACCTGAGCAAGGCTTCAACTCGCCTTCTAGTATAGTCCGTGAAAAATCCTCAATTGTCCTTGCGACAGCTGGCATCGCACATTCTATCGTATGTAGTGCACTTACCAGGCTACTGCATTTGGTGAGGTGCAGTCATAGCCATGGCAGCAGAGTCATAAATTCTCGGTGCCACTTTTCTAATCCAGTGGTATGATCATCCGCACCTTGTCTAGTTATCCTTGGTTGATTGACGAGATATGCTTGCTTGATCTCATTTTCCAGCCTTTTGATCTTGGTGTCCATCAAAATGCTTTTCTTCCTCAGTCGTAACAGGTTTTTTTCGAGTTTGCGGAGTCTAAGTTTCCCTTGCCAAATGGCTTCCTGAATCTTTATGTGTTCGACCTCACATAGCTATGTGATTTCTTCGTCCTGGGTTTCGCACACTGTTATGACTTCGGAAGCTCTTACGGGTGGACTCCTCTTTGCATTATGTTCAGAAATTATGGTCTCTACTCTGTTCCACCCCATTGAACCGTTGGTACGCGCAGGTCCTAATCAGTGCGTCATGCCTGGTGAACCCTATTCAGTACTTCGCACACCCTATCGAATGCTTCTCTATGGATAAGTGGTAGTGTGTGTCGCCTTTCCTGCTGCTGCGGTTTGTTCCAATTCTCTATTTTGGGAGTGGTGTGTGCTTGTGCGGGCTGTATTGTATATGTCCGTACCCACCGAGAAAGTTGGGCATGCAAGTTATTCTGCCCCTGCTGACTGGCTCTCGTTCTGAGCTGGGGTTTTTCAAAGCATAGGCGCATCATCCTTCTACATCCATGCCAGTCCTCAAAACTTCCTCGATGCATGCCCCACCATCGTGCAGGCATTATGCGTAATGCCCACTTCAGCGCATCGAACCGCTACCATTATGGTACTGCACTTTCAAATTTGCTCAGGAATTCATCCACCGCTGTCAGCCCATTATATGTCAGTAGATCCCTTGCTTTTGTTGTCACGCAGTGTAGTGATCTAACCATCATGTTGCAATTAAGCGTTGTTACTTCGTGCAGTCGATTCTGCCATCGCTCTATCTCTTTGTATGAATCCGAAGTGCAAGAGCTTTCGTGCTCCCACGAAATCCTTCCATCTGCAGTCGGATTCACCCAATTCTCTTCTCACGCAGTTATCTTGTAAATACAATCGAGATCGTCATCACTATCATCATCATGCACTGGTTCAGTGTATCACGCTCCTTCAACTAGATCTAGTGGTACTACTACGCGTAGTGAATTTTTCTCAAAGATCATTTTGCGCTTCTTCAAATTTATGACTCCGTTAATATCGATGGCCCAATCTATCCTAGTAGTGCGAGATAGGGATTACTGTCATCAAAAATATCTATCACTTCAAAATCCGCCTGCGCGCTCGCACCTTCAATATCTACTATTACCCCTTGCAATCTTCCCATGGGCAAGATCTTCTGTTGGTTCGCCATTTGTAACTAAATAGGAGACCACTGTAGCACGGGTATGCCCATGTGTTCCCATGTTTGTTTTGGCAGTACATTCACGTCCAATCCAAGATCTAGGATTACCTGATCCATTTCATATTCACCGATTTGCGCAATCAACCTCGTTTCCCTTCCTATGCACAATGCATGCTTTCCAAGTTTCTGGACCACGTGCGGTTCTCCTGACGCCGCGCACCTAGTGATAAGTTTATGTAGTCCTTTTACTGCCTTGCTGTCGTGTAGCAGTTTCATGCATGTCTCCAAAAAGGTAGTGAGCATTGAAGGATCCATTCCTAGTTCTAATTGATCCTTACTATCTAAAGTGGAGGCCTCTGTGAAGCTCTTCTTAGCTTCCATGAATGTCTCCTTCGCGCATTCTAAATCAACTTCGGGTTCCTTTGTAGGAGCCTTTCGAACCCATGCACTTTCTTTTGGATGCTTCCCTTTATCATTGCCAGTGGTCACACCGCTCCTGAGAATCATGTTTACATTTGGGTCTTCTTCGCGCAGTTCAGACCTCATCATCTGCAAATTCTAAGTCGGAGGGGGCTGAAGCACCCCTTTTTCGTGCAGTCTCACTATTAGTGTAGGGCAGTCTTTTGCCTCATGATCAAACTGAGTACATTACAAACATGATTTCCTCGTCTAGTTTGTACAATCGTAGGCATAGTTCCCTGGCCCTCCACAATTATAACAATTTAACTATCTGTGACCCCTTCCTGGTCCCATTCCACCTCGTCCTCGACCGCACCCCTGAAATCCAGCGCGCGCCATTCCTGCATTCAAGTCGAGGGATTGTGTTTCGATCTGCACCCTATAGGCAGGGGTCCGATCCATCATTAGTTTGTAGCTTCTGTAGGTGTGCTCATCATGGCCTACAGACCTGCAGAAGTTACAAAAAAATAGTTGGGACGTCTATGTATACTTCTGCAATAGATGACAATTTTCCGTAGTGTGTTTTCCTCCTATCTAACAAATCGCGCACCATAATGCATGCATCACGTTCGGTCCTACCTGTGCCTCAGGTATTAACGGCATCAACCCTCCTCCTGCCAAGTAATTTGCGAACACTAGACAGTGGTCCTTGTCATGCCCCTGGCCTTTGCATTTTATGCACCATACCTCCTCGAGCGCCTCTGGCCGAGGTGTCCTGTCCTATTTCAAACTCTGCATTTCTAGACACAGATTTTGTAGTTGCGCATGGATTTTTTGGACCCACAGACTAGGGTCTTGTATAAGGGTCTCATGCAATCTCATTGCCATCTCTAAAGCTTCGGCCTGGGTGGAAATTTTTTGTTGTGACAGCGTCATCCTTAAGTGCAGTGTCAGTGATGCTACAAATCATGCGCAATGTTTCCCATCTGTCAACATCATGTTGGCTTCACGAATCATACCCTTCAGTCTTTGGTCCAGATCCCAGGGGGTCTCGCTCAGGAGCATCGTGATCTCCTTAAACCTGATGATTGATTTTGTTTCCAATTTTGGCCTGCTAAATTCCCTGTTTAGCGCGACCTGGATTTCTGTGATACCTGCATTTGGATGGTCATTAGAATGCTTAATGTGCCATGTTAAGGCACAATCCTGCAACGCGCTAACCAGCATAGCCTTCCTGATATCATCCGTGATGCCTTGTGCTTCCCATACTGCTCTTACCATGAACCAGAATTGGTCCGGGTCTTCATTCCCTACTCCTCTAAATACCAGTAGTTTGATTGCACTCACCATACTGAACTGTGGTGGTGGCAGAGGTGGGGTGGGTGGAGATGGAGGTGAGGACGGTGAGATGGGTGGCGGTGTGGGTGGAGGCGGTAAACGTGGAATGTGTTGCCTTATCAAACTGACCGGGCTTCTCAGAGAAACTTTCACGAGATTAGGGACTAGTTTCCAATTCTTCACTACCTTTGCTTCTATAGATCTTCCCACTTCACATAATCCCAAACATTAATTTATTCGCATAACCCACTTTTCACACAATAGCATCTTAATCCAAGTGTTCAAAGATTTAATATACTTACCTCGCGGTCCTTTGAGGAAACATCGCTCTACCTCACTATAGCTGACAGTCATGTCTACCTCGAACTCAATGATAAATTCTCCTATAATTCAGTCGAGCCAATGGTCCACAGCTCATGTGATCTTATCTCCTAACGTTTCAAGTCTGCACACTAATTCCGGAGTCCACATGATTGGTTTGTCAAGCCTACACGTTCCCTAACTATCTGCTAGCTTTGTGATCCACTCATACAACTCAGAAGGAAAGGATGCAAAGAAAATTTCATGGATTTCTGTATACAAGTAGCGATCCAACCACTGTTCCTTAGTTACTCGCGGATTTATGTTTTCTTGTGCCATGAACTCCTGAATCTTCTTATCCAACCACTCTTCAATTTCTTTCTTTGTTGGATTCCAGTGACACGACATCAGACATCCCTTATGAAGAACTTGATCCCGGCAATGGAACCATTTTTGGCTTGTATGGGCCCGACCTAGGTTTCGAGGTGATTTAGCCAAGCAAATCCTAGTACTACTGGCCCTTTCGGCAACAATCCATAGAGCATGGACTGAGGTCTCACCCGAATTAGTATGGGAGGGTGCTAGAACTAGGTTTCCGCACCCTAGGGATGTCTGATGAGCTTCTGGCAGTCTGCAGTTTGACCCTACACACAATACATGCACCTGTTAGTGCCTCGCAACCTATGATGCTGCTTCTGTGCAGCCCTACTTAGGGCGTGACCCATATTATGCCCAAGTTCCTTGCTATTTAACCTATTATTACCCGATTACTTAACTTATTTGTGTAATACTGATGATAAATTAACAATATATCTAGCAATCATATAAGTGCACGTGATAAAAAAAATAGTATAAATGTAATGAAGGCAATATACAAGCAGATGCACAGAAATTGGAATCAACTTCTCTTTATTATTCTTCGTTCAAGATTACAGAATCAACACCGCCCTGTGCACTCAGCTGTAGGGGTCCGCACACTTAGCTGCGGACTCTACTAGGTGTTATAGCTCCAAATCTCACTCTTATGGTTTGTGATGCTGCACTTATGGCCTAGGGCAACCCCTCCTTCCAGACCTGGTCCAAAAATTTAAAAAACAGTGTTTTATTCCCTGTACGCGACTTTGCCCTGCGTTAAACGCGTGTACACGCGGGTCTGTCATACCCAACCCGCGTGTATCTATTAAAACACTTAAAAAAATATAATTTCCTCTTTTTCGGGCGGTGATCGCGGGTTTACCTGCTGGATCACCTGTTAGTGCCCGTGGCCCAACTGTTCCCAACCAACTCCTAACTAAAAAACTACTTTGGAGAGGGTATAAAAAGACATCAAAGGGAAGGCCAAGGGGAGAGAAAGGAGAGCAAGATTATTATGCTGAGATTTTTCCCTTAGACCAGGTCTGAAGTCCTTGGTGCATCCTGCACTTCCCCATTTTGCATAGGAAACCCTTGTTTCCATGTGTATTGGTGATCATTCATCCTTGACACCATCATTGAGTAAGACTTGGAAGGAGCTCTTGTTGAAGGCTGGAGGCTGGAACGAATCCGGGAGGAAGCTTGCTTGGAGCCTGCTGAAGGTGTTCAGGTGATATCTTTCCGATATATGTACTTTATTTGCCTTTATATATAAAGAAACACGTCTTTGTTCCCGAATAATCTTTCTTTATGCTTATGAGATTCTTGTGTTGAATACTTATGAAAGTAGTTACTTAAAGATTATTTATAACTAACTTTATAGCATAAAGATGATTTATACATAAACTTCTATACATGTACTGTTGATTTCTTTGATTTGTTTGTCTTGCAGGTCAGAGAAAGAAGAAGGGAACTCCAAGAAGGGTTTGCACCCTAACGGTCTTCTCGGACGTAGGACCTTAGGTATGTACCCTAAAACATTAGGATTTGCTTAAAAGTAAAAAAGATGGCTGTGTGTGAGTGTTTCTTTGTATAAGCAATTTTCAGTCTGGTAGAGTCTCAGCCCAAAGGACTCTAGGGGTACTTTCCCTTCAACCACTAGCCTCTATGCACTCAGCTGCAAAGCCTCTTCCTACTACTACGACCCAATACACTTAGACTCTTACTCTATGCTCAAACCATTTGTATTCATCTATCTCTCTAATTCCCTCCTTCACTACCTTTACAACTTAGAGCCTCGCTCTATTTATATAATCCCATGGTCCACGGACCATGGGTAGGCTGACATGACATTACATTATTTTAGAATACTTAGGGCAGACAACCCTATGACTCAACCTATACTTCGTGCTCTGCACCCACAATTCGCTGAGTCTTACAATACATTTGACCAAAACTTGGGCTTTGAGCCCCAAAACATGTTGTGGGGGAATTCCCTTCCCAACAAAATATAATATTCTAAATCAGATCATTTTGGTATCAGATCTCTAGGTTTTCTTTGTGAAAGAAGGATTTAACTATTTGCAAGTTTATGTCATGCTTACAAGGTTAAAACTCAAAAGAGGAGAAGGGAAGCTGGTTGGAAGCCCTGAAGTTG